>CM053791.1:353816667-356396667 GCA_028749045.1 Cupressus sempervirens | reverse complement strand
TGGGTCAGAACTAGACATCAGGAAGATCAGTTTGCAACAGAGAAATAAAGCATGAATCAATATCATATCAATATGAGTAATAAAAATGCTAAAAAGAGATACAATGACCATATAGACATGTGTTAAAAAGGACTTAAAAGAAATCCAAAAAATTCAAAATGGAAAAAATCTAAATTTTGAAGCCTAAATTTTCTCACCATTTTCATACAACAAAATAGGTTTTTCAAAATTGTTGCCAAGAATCGTACAAGAATACATATGCTCTCATAATAGTAAACATTATCATATGACAATTTATCATAGACAAGATGACACAAGAAATTTTTCTAGGGTGACCCAAATGATAGATGGGTGCTTAATAGATGACAAATTTAGGATTTCTATATGAGTAACTATGTTGTTACTATTTTTTTGTATAAGGGTTCTCAGCACACCATATGAAAAAATAGAAAATTTGACCTTAAAACATGAAAAAATATGAAAAAATCAAATGAAGTAGATTTTTTTTTTAATATAGGTACTCAACTACTCACAGGTGGTGGGTACACCTTGGGCTAGTTATGTTGTCTCTAGAGATCAAATCAATGCTTATCAATAGGGACCACCTTTTTGACTCAAAGGAGGATTTAAAAAGTCAAATATTTGAAATGATTTAATGTTTTTTTTGAAGCTTATATAGGTTGATTTAAATTTGAAAGTTTCTTTAATTTGTGTAATTGTTGCTACCTAATTTGATGGTCCTAAGACCATTTCTAGGATCAAAATTGAAATCTAATGATTTTAAAAAGCTCAAAATCATGATTTTATTCTTGGGCTTAACATGATCAATTGTTTGTGCAATCCAATTCATGATGCATTATCAATCTAGGAATATACTAAAATCAAGTTTTTATCAATTCTAACTTCATCACAAAAAGTCAACTTTGGTCAACCAAGGCCAAATTTGGTCAATAGGGCCTCAAATCAATATGTAATATGCTCAAAGTATTCTATAAACATATCTAATCAATCTTGAATCTATTCTAAATTATCATCGAATATTATTCCTCTATCAAACAACTTCAAATCATTAATCTATCTTGTTATATTTTGATTTTTCTCCCTAGGGATTAGGTTGATTACATCATTGAATCAATCAATCTACCAACCTAATTGAAAATCAAGTTCCTCATTGCTAAGGTCATTTCATCATAGGGGCATCTCAATTTCATCAAAACCCATATCAAGCTGAGTATTCTCTAGTCTATCTACACTTCTCTCAACTCCATCAAAATAAATATCAAGTTAAAGATTAGTCAACCTCTCTGAATGAGTGGTTTCATCAGAATCCATATCAAGTGATTTTGATAGATATCTCAATTAAATCTCTAGTGGAATATTAGGTTCATCAAGACCCATATCCGTATGATATTGTCTTATCAATTGGGTGATTGAATTCATCAAAATCCATATCAAGTCAATTATCCCAATCAATCTTTTCACAATAATTGGGTTCATTAGAATCCATATCATATTTAATTATTTGTTTAAAGTGATTACTTAAGACAGATGTCCAATTTCGTTAGAATCCATATCAAGTTGAATACATTGGTCTTTTAATCAATTTTGGTGTTAGTTTTTCATATTGATTTACTTTCATTCAATCAAGTTCAAAACTGATTATTTTTCTCAGTCAACTTTTGTTCGATAAAGTTCAAAGATTGTTTTCTTTCACATTGATTGTTCTTCATCCAATCAGGCTTGAACTAGATTTTATCTCTCAAATATCTTTGGATATAACTTCATTGATCCACACCAAGTTGTCATGTGCTTCAACATCAAATATTCTTTGAATCAATATGTTCTTCATATGTCAATCCAAAGAGGGGCATATGTAATCACCCAAAATTGGTCTTCTAAATCAAGATCCCCTAATCTTAGTTATCCATCAAAATTATAAAGTCCTACCCAAAAGCTAATCAATTTCTATAAATCATCTGATCTAAGTATCAAATTACACAAATCGTCAACATTTGCAATAATCATAAAAAATCAATTAATTTCTAAATATTGACATTAATTAGTAATTAAATAATCTAAAATCAAATAATCTAATTTAATGTCCTAGCACATTAATTAAATTGAACTTGTTTGCCACTTACACATGAAAATGGAATTAAATTGATCAAATTGAATTAAATATATTAAAATATCAACTATTGAATTAAATATTCATTAATTGAGAATATCTAATTAATGAGATAAGTATTCAATTATCTTCTCAAAAGTTATAAACTTGACAAAAAATAAGATAAATAGAGATTGAGTGAAAAGTCGAGTTTAAATATAAAAAAGAAATAAAAAAGATAGATGAAACAATTAAATTAACTATGCATAAATTAAAAAAAGCATGTTAAGTGAATCATGCACCAATCCATAGAAGTAGTTAACTAAGCTTTCTAAATCAAATGGATTGGTTAACTCTCTTATCTTCTAAAATCACTCTAAATCTAGAATGTGAACTATGTTTCCACTTCTCAATGTATCTAATCAACAAGTTGTGCCTAGTTTGAACTCAACTTTAACTCAATCTTTGAACCTCTATATCTCGATCTCTCTAAACCCTCATTTCTTATGTGCAATTAAAGAGTAAAATTATTGTGTTGAATTTTCTCTAGAGATATTGTGCATCAACTTTTGAGATTATTGATTTATTAAGTCCATTTAGATTAATCTTTCTTTGTTATCAATTCATCTAGATTTCATCATTATTATTTGTATCAAAATATTGAAAAATAAATTAAATTACATCCATATTGAATTTTTCATTTCAATAGCATATATAGTCACTAATATTTTAGAAAACTGAGAGCAATTCATACTCACATTAAATAAAAGGAAATAGGTTGATTTATCATGGTTTTACATGTTTTCTCTAATTATTCATTTTTTATAACCATGTACCATGTACCTAATGACTTATTAAAGTGTTGTATCACAACTACAGGTACAAAATTTCACACACACACACACACACACACACACACACACACACACACACACACACACACACACACACACACACACACACACACACACACACACACACACATGTTGCAATAGAAGCATCACCCTATAACCTTCTTTATGAAGAAAACACAATTATGCCTTTCAAGATAGAAATTCCTTCTTTATGAGTATCATTCAAGGGTATAAATGATAAAAAATACTTTTAGAGACTAATGATTACAAGATCTTGAAATGTAAGATGAGAAACATATTTTAATGCTCTAGAATTTATTATGGCCTATCACAAGACTATCAATAAAAGATATAAGGGTAAAAACACAAACTTGTGTCACCCATTTACAAAGGAAAAGGCTAACAAAAATATAATTGTTTACCTTCAATGACATAAAACTAGTATTATTGTTTAAAATTTGAAAATGAAGTAAACTAATGAGATGTGTAGAAATGGATGAAGTTTAGGATTATAATTATTAATAATTATTTGGAAAAGGAATTGATATATTTTCCTATTTTTTAAAGATAACTTTTAGTTGTTGAAAAATGCTAAAAATTAGGCATCTAGTTCCCACCACAAAACTATATGGAAATAAACTTATTTCCTTTTGATCTCAAATTATATTGTACATATGTACCTAGAACAATAAAAAATAAAATTTGGCTTTAGACCTACATTTTCTCTTTTATAATGATTCAAACTTCAACTCAGCTGAAATCAATAGTTTTCATCTCCCACCACATTTTTCAAAATAAATCTATTCCAACCAAAAGAAAAATTATACATTCTTCAAGATGATTCTACCCTGTAGAATGCCATATAATTTTTTACTTTTTTGATATGATTTAACATTTTATTCTTTCTCAAAATTGACATCTTCTCGAGTGTCAAAATATGTACATTTATAATTTTTTAATTACAATATACTATATCTAATTAAAACACTATGAAATTTCTATGAGAATATTCTTGACTTTGAGCTCTATAAATTGGTGTTTATATTTTATTAAAAAAAATTCATACAAAATAGTAAGAGTTATTGAAACGTTAGTTTTCTGAAATAATTTTTTCTTTGGTGATTGGATACAAACTAGTATAAAATATGCATTTAATAGACATTTCCAATTGGAAAAGTGTGAAATCATATATAACTTCTTTAGAATAAATTTATCAAGATCATATGTTTGAACAAAAATTATTTTTAGATAGAAATACACAAATTCAATCATTCTAATAAGTTAGCCTAAAAGGTGAGACAACTTTGTACTTTTACCCATAATGGCTAAGTGACTAAGCATTCAAAAGGGAGTTTTAGTCCTAATTGGATTGGTCGTTACATTTCCATAGAAGTGCACAACTAACATTATGCATTTTGTTGTTATTATGCTTAATTTTTATGCTTTCATATTTTCTTCAATTGTGAACTTTCATTTTCCTTTTGAGTATTATTTTATGCTTCCTCAAAGTGCGATGTACGATGTTTTTATTAAATATATATCTTGGTACTCAAAGTAGATACTCTACAAAATGTTCCTTATATCAAAATAATGTGTCATATCTCATCCATAGGGTGATGAGATCTGGATTCTCAAATTTGTGGCTTCTAGATGAGCTCCTCTTTGATTGGATGCACAATATAATTCATAGATCCTATAGCTTGTATTCCTATTACTCCTCTCTCTATCCTCAGCTTTAGCTCCAGTTCTATGGGTGTGAAGATGTCTCGTTGCCTCATGAAATCTCACATCCCCTCCTAGTGCACCTATGATGTGGATAGAATCTTTGAAGCTAGAACCATGTTTATAAGGACATATCTCATAAATGATCTCCAATATTTGGTGCTATCTTCATATCATATATGTGTATTAATTTGGACTAGTACCTATTTGTATCAATAATAGTTGTATAATATGTTTTTCATACTTTGATCTCCCTCATGGAAGTTACGATCTTTCTCTTAAGGAGACGACATGGGAGACATATGGTTGGTCTCCCCTCGATCCACCTATCTCATCTAGAGTGGTGGAATCTATCTATGATCTTACAATGCACAAGATCATAAGGTTATAGCCTCTATAAGGGATGGTGGTGCCTTATCTATTATCCCACCAACTATTGGCACTTCCTCCCTATCTGCTACTTTCATAACCTCCCCACCTAGTGGTAGATCCTCCTCCTCCTCTACCTCATCATCCTCTTATCAATGTTGATCCATGAATTATGGACTTGGAGGGTAGTCATTTGGAAACATGGGTCTCATTCCCTATATGCTCACATATTCTAGATAATCTCTCAACACTCCTCTATGCTCAACTGTAGAAG
The DNA here is from genome assembly GCA_028749045.1 of Cupressus sempervirens. Lineage (NCBI taxonomy): Eukaryota > Viridiplantae > Streptophyta > Pinopsida > Cupressales > Cupressaceae > Cupressus > Cupressus sempervirens. Next base: position 356,391,341 of record CM053791.1, on the reverse strand, counting down.
GGACTACAAAATCCTTTGGGATCTTTGTATTTTCCAACTTGATGCCATTAATAATCAATAATGGTATGGTTTCAGGCCTCTCCATGAATATCTACCCATAGGTAAATCAAGGTATGATTCTGGGAGGACCCTATTGTAGACCAAAGTGTCACATTACTCTATCAAAGTAGTAGGGCATCATAATGTAGTCATCTATGACCTCTAGAAACCTTTATCTATACATTCATCTTAGCTACAATACTAAGTATGACCATGCTATCATATGATAGTAGGGCCTATACATAACCTGTGTAACTAGTAGATGGTCTAGTTTTATCCTTCACTAGAGTACATCTCCAAACCTCCATGGATGGATCAACATGTATGAAAAAATTCTCAATGAATCAACTAACACACTCACTAGACACCCAATAGGTCTAATTATTTTTATATTATCAAAGGCCCACACCTATAATAGTGTACATATTATTAATCTATGTTGGTGGTATCTCACAATAATCTTGAGTTCATAATATAAGTGTGTGGTATGCTATGACCCAACACATATACTAGAGAGTCTCTCTCTCTCTCTCTCTCTCTCTCTCTCACACACACACACACACACACACACACACACACACACACACACACACACACACACACACACACACACACACACACACACACACACACACACACACACACACACACACACACACACACACACACACACACACACACACACACACACACACACACACAATGTGTTGAAATAGATGAGTCATAAGAGTGTATAATATGGTTCCCTTTAAATTAGGCATCACCATTGTGGAAATAGTGCAAGGCATGAGGTGATAGATTATAGGATCTCATCCAAATAAACCCTTCAAGCTAGCCTAATCGATTCTCTCTATGTCCCTATATGATATCCCCATGAAGTACTCATTATCTCTACTAATCTCTCCTAGAGAATAGTTGACCCATGGTTAAATCACTATTCCTCAGACAGTAAGATGTAAGATCTCATAAACATCCTCCAAGATGACTATCATCTCTCCTACTGATAAGTGGAATGAGAATTGTTTTCATCCCATATCTTCATCAATACTAATAACATGACCCTATAGAAGTTCATATGTGATAGTTGGGCTATCCAGTATAGGCATGTAGCTCTCATGATTTGTGTGTCTTGTTCTCCCAACTCTCTTATGTGATCACAAATGTAGATCATGACATGTAACATGGAGTGCTCTCTCATCATTGGAAGCTCCTACATTAGAAACATGATGGACCCTAGTCAACATCTCACCTCAAATGGTAGCATCTAATATAAAAAAATCAAATTCATCTATTCAAGTATATGCTAACTTAAAAAAAAATGGGTTGATGTCTAGGAAATAGGTCAACTTGCACCCTAGGTTTCAAGTCAATTTCCCAAGAATGGGTCAACTTACTACCTAAGAATAAAAAATAGGTTGCTACAAAGTCTATAACAACTTCTTACATTTATAAAAATCATAAAAATAGAAGGAATATCATAGGAAATAAGTACGGGCATCGAGACCTACCTCATCCAATTTTATGCCCTCTACCACTTCCTATATGAGCATCTTCATCTCCATCAATGAAAATTCCTCCTTTAACATCTTTCTCAACCTACTCTTTCATCTTCAAGAAAGTTCTCTAAATGAGATTCAAAAAAGGAAACTTTTCTTTATATATGTTGTTTAATGAGGTTACTTTCTGGATTTTATTTCAAGAAATTAATTTTTCCTTCTAGATATTAATACCCTCTTCCTCTCTTTTGATAATCTCTTGATTTTGATAACATTGATTTGGATTTCATTATAGGTGTTGGAGTCATGATTTATTTTTCTTTCTATCCAAGTACCTTCAAAGGAATTTGTATTAATCTTGCATGATTCTGAGGGTAACTTATCAATACATCACATATCTAGTTTGATGTGGTAAACATGATTCCTTATACATTTTCTAAATGAGAAAGCCTAAATAGGAGTGACATATAACTACCCACAAATCTAGTAAGTCCTACATGATTTTATTATTATTACTAAGATATGGTTTTGTAGGATGCATATACTAATTCTTTCTTAATGGAATTTTGTGTGTGGACTTAGCTATATCATTTTTACTTATATATGTTTTTCTTACTCTAGCTTTAGTATGTGTGTAGCATCATATAGCACTAAAGTAGGGGAAAAATGTACCATCTTAAATTGGGAGCACTTTAATTTATGACCTTTTTGCTCCTCTTTCATGTATTTCCATTTTATAATTATATTTGAAGCACACACTTCTCTTTTCTTTGTCTCTCTCCTAGATGAAATCTAGGTAGGACATAACACATCTTCCTTAGTTTCCCTCTTTTCTCTCACTCAAGGATTGAGGTAGGATATAATTTCTAGGTACCCTCCTCTTTCAAGGTCCCATTTCCTAATTCTAACCCCAATTTATAAATCCTCAATGCAAATTACATCTAGATCTCTTGTAATTATATAATCGTGGGTTCTAGTCCCAAAATCTAACCCCTTAGTGAATAGGTCAACCTTTGTTGACATATTCAATAATAGATCAAGCTAGGTTGACCTATTACAAAATAGGTTGGCCTAGGTTGACCTAAAATCTAGGGATTGAGAGTTTTGGAACCCTATCCTATTTCAAATTTCAAGTATTTCTTTCTCAATACAGTCAGCTCCTACATGGGTAATCTCATTAATTCACTATAAAAAGACAACAATGGACTCATTTGGCATGAATGGAATCAAGGTACATGTACACATAGAAACCCAGATATGAAATTGAGAAATTTCAAGGTGGAAGCTAAGGGTTGGGTCTCATTCATTTATTGATAAGTGAAGGTTTTCATCTACATTTTCCAATTCAAGCATTCAAGTGCTACATGACATCATGGAGATGTGAGGGGGTTATAAAGATGGGTAGAGTTATTTAGCCTTGGAGTCTTGATATTCGTTCTATGCTATGTTTAAATATGATCTTTAAATATTATAGTTTGCACACATTTACACTTACATGTACATTTCCATGCTAGGGTTTCACCCATAGAGTAGAGTTTTAGCATTTTCTAGCTCTTTACATTCTAGATTACAATCTAGGATTTACAAGCACAACATACATTCACAACAATATTTATAACATCTCTTCATGGATATGGGAATAATTTAAATGGGATTTCACTAAGGTAAACCCCTATATACCCACCCATACACACCAATTCCATAATAAACTTGCAGGTTACCAGAATTGTAACTATAGATCTAGAAACTACTTGGCAAGGGCATCTAGGAGAGCCTAGGCAATTTTTCTATAGTACCCCAAGAACATGTATATGATCCTATAGATCATCCATATATTTCTTTAGATCAAACTATTCCTAAAGGCTTGAGAAAAATAGGGTTTTTGGGTTTTCTATCCTTGTTATAGATCCAAAATTGGAATTAAAATTACAAGTGTAGAAAATCATTTTTTAGATAGAAAGGTGCATTTCCTCATTAACTTTTGAGATAATTCAATTCTTTCCTTTTCCTTGGTTATTTTAGATCTGATTTCATATCTTATTTTTACTATACATGTGCATTAGATCTAAATTTTCCAAGTAAATTTATCAATTAAATAACATTTTGAATCTTAAGATTAACAAAAATTGCATGGAAGAGGTTTTGCCTACATACTTTCTTGATTTTACATTGGTAGAAAGTATTTTTGAGGCCTGTAGGATAACTACTATAATTGATTCAGCTCCCCCTAGTTATCTAACAAATAATTCCTAACTCCATGTTGTCTACAATTTTCTAGTCAGTTTGCACATCAAAATCAACGTGTTCTACAATTGTAGGCAAGACCTATTTCATACAATTGTAGAAAACACTAATTTTAATGTGAAATTTGACTAGTAAATTATTGACAACATGGATTCAGGGGTTATTTGTTAGATAATTGGTTTGGGGGAGGGGAGGGGGATCAGTTATAACTAGTTATCCTACATCCTTCAAAAAACCTTTCCACCATTTCAAACACTTAGATCTTCCAAATCATTAATCCAGTAACTAGATCAAAACATTACTATATAAACTTCTATCAAACTATTATCTTCACATACCTTACAATACTAAGTATCAAAGTAAACTTGCAGTTTATATCAACTTGCAACAATAAACAATAAGCATGAAATAAACTTGAAACTTTATAAGCATCCACATAAATTGACACAAGTAACTAACGTGGAAACCTTGTAAAGGGAAAAACCACTTGGGAACTAACAACCCAAATTTTTCACTCTTTTGTAATGTGCTCTTAGGAGCCAACCTTATAAAATGTTAGATACATATCATTACATGTGACCTTGTTAGAGTAATTTTACCAAAGATCATCTAGATCTCATTCATTTTTTGACACTTCTAAAAGGTGGCCTTCTCTAAAGGATTTAAGAACATTAATATTGAATGTTACCATATTGTATTTCAAAATACTATTAGGTCCACTAGGTTAAGATAATTTTTGTTGTGATGATTAGAGAGTAACAGTGAAATGATCTGTTAGGTTTAGCAATTCCCTTTCTTGATCTTTACATTTTATCTCTTCTCGATTATCCTCTTCCTTGTCCTCCTTACTTGACTTGGCCTTCTAATCAATCAACATGTCATGCCCAAAATGTGGGGCAAAAACACACGTACAATTTTTTTATTTTTTTAATAAATTTAATGCCACTAAGATTAATAAGTTTGTGTCACAAGAGAAATTATAGGTACACTATAAGATGGAACACCTTATCCTTTAAATGACATGACTCTCCATTCAATTTTTAAAAGAAAACAATGAGAATGAACTGAATGTTAAATAAAATTTTGTTAACACATTGATTTTGATATTTATTTCATTTCTACCTTAATTTTAAAATAATGTATATTAAAATTATTTGAAATAATAATTTAAATGAATACAGGTCTAATAATTTTGAAATATTAAAGTCATAGAATTTACTAAAATAAATGTCCCATCTAACATACACATAAATATACTCTCTCTCTTTTTTAAAACTTCACTCTAACAATTTTTTTGTTTGTTTAACAATAAAAATAATACCAACTTTCATTTTAAAACAATATGATCACTTAATATAATAAATCTAAATTTCTCTAGAAACAAATTAACTAAAATAATTAACTCATTTTTTATAACAAATTAAACCGATAATGATACTAACTTTTTTAGAAATAATCTAACATTAAATTTTTATTAACAGATTTAAAACAAAACAACATACTTCTAAATTCTAATATTTACCATGTTTTAGAAACTAAAATATAACCAATAACTTTAGCTAACATGCTATTAATACTAATCCTAGTTTAATAAAACTAATTAAATTTAAAACTCTATTTTAAATACATACTAACCTGATAACTAACATCCCATTAATCTAAAAAAAAAATACTCTAACAAAAAAATAACACTAACTACCAAATGTATAAAAAAAAAAATTATGATTGCCATTAAAAAAAATATTAATTAACTAACATTTAAAACATAAAAATTAAATTACCTAAAAATATATAATTATCTAAAACTTTTAAAACTTTAATAAAGATATAAATTAAACTAAACTAACATTTAATACTACTATCCTACCTAAACTAACCCCATACCTATCTAACCTCCCTTACCCACTTACCTATCCACGTGGGGTACCACTTTCCCAACTTGGGTGCATACCCAAGCGGTGTCCAAGTGGGAAATGAAACACAATACATAGTCCAATGTCAGTTGAAATTATGGCTGGGTAGAGGTAATTTGTAGGCCCCTAGGGAGGTAAGAAATGAGGTCAAGTTGTGTCAGACTTTATGAAGATTGCTCCCCCCCCCACCCAACATAAATTCGATTACCAATGACAAGACTATCTTCTCCCACTTAAAATTCGTTGTAGAAGGAAAGGGAATGAAGTCTTTTTTATAAGATATTTTTCATTGACTTTGGTGTTTCCAAAGTTAAGGGTGGAGGGTAATAACCACTCCAAGTCACCCAACCTTTCCTATTTATTATGGAAAGAAGGAAAAGTTAGTTAGGTAGAACTTATTATAGGAGATATTTTGGATACTTGTTTTATGAATTAATTACTATTCTTTGTTTTGTTTATATAATTTTTTTTTTGATTTAATAAATTTAACAAAAGATTTTTAAAGAGCATCTTAGAGGAAATATCCTCTATTACCTCAAGGAATTTAATTCTTTTTGCCTATACAAAATCCAAGAGCTTTTTTGCTCTTGGAAACACAATTTTTTTGCCAAGTGCTTTTTTTGTCTAAGTATGAAATATTTAAGTTGTGAAAATTTACCAAGGGAAATATGTTTTTTTTCTAAGTATATTTTAGGATTAAATGTAAAACATGAATAATTGAGATGAACACTGACTTTTTTTTTTCTCACGAAAATAACTAAATAAGATACAAATCAAAACAATGACTCTTCGATATCATATTTTGATTTTAAAGGAAAAATTGTATATATCATCATTTTTTACCAAATTAACCTTAACCCAATAAGAAAAATTTTGAAAACATAAAATTACCTTAGAAGAGTAAACATCATTTTATCTCATTTTTGATACACATACATATAATTAAAAATGCAAGAATTTCATAAGCAAGGATATTATTCCGTCATTATTTTATTGACCAGCTAATTCAAAGGCTCTGCTGGGAAAGAACCAGGAAGAAAACTCGACATTGTTGCCACTCCAACAATAAGTTAAAATACATTTTTACATAGGATTTCAATCTCAAGGAGAAATCTCCTCAACATAATTGAATTCCAAAAACAAGTTGAATTTCCTTCTTGGCCCTTAACAAGGGATCTATTTTGAATTCTGTAAAACAACATGGTGATCATGGAGAGAATGAAAACTAACTAGGAGACAACCAAATATAACATGAAGGCAAAATTAGAATTCACTCCCATATTGGGTTTTTACAATAGGTTCAACATTGAACCAAAACTAAGGAAAAGGTGGATTTTTCCAACAGGTGATTTTAGACACAACACCAGGTGCCCTATCAGGGCTATAACTCAAGAACTTTCGTTCTTCCATTCTTACATTCCAAAACTCATATGTGGTTTTTGCTGATGAGTAGGGGCCCATAACACCCTATCCTCTCTCCCTCTTCTTGTCCTGAGAAGAGACTCTACACTGTTGGAGTCCAACTGAGACCTTTCCCCATAAATGGCCACTTTTGCCCTATCTGAGGGTGAGTAATACCAATACACCCATACAATCCTTTCAAAAATTCAAAACAAAACACAAAGAAAAGACATTAAGAAAACCAATTTTCCATCCCTCCCAACACACTCAACACACACACACATGCATACATATGCAATAAAACTAAAACATGAAGCACAACATGAAACCAAAAAGAGGTGAAATATTCCTACCTTCAAAAATCAGGTTATGGCAAATGAACAAATTTGAGACAAGCTTGCTTTCCTCTCCTTCTCCTTCAATTTTGAAAATCCCTCTAAAACTAGAGGTTGGGTGAACACTCCAAACACTCTCAAAATTTCCGCTAAATAAGATCCCAAACTCAACCACCTCTAAAAGAAATAACTCCCCCACTTGCCCAAAAGTTCTAGAGGCTTCTAACACAACTAGACTTAAGGCTAACCTCAAGGTGGAGTTAAAGTCATTCAACTCATGATCAAAACTATCAATTTTCGCAATAAAGCAAAAATGGGGTTTTTGAGTGACCATAAAAGTCAACAAAAGGGGCTAGGGGGGTGGAAAATACCCCCAACCCATACCCATATCCCTTGGGTACTTAGATTTCATGATTTTAGGCCTATAGGATAATTTAGGGACCTAACAAATGCTAGGGAACTTTAGGACTATCTAACAACCTAAAAAAGTAGATTAAACACTAATCTAGATTAGAGGTAATTAATATCAATTATAAACTGATTTTAAAAAAAAGTCACTAACTTAGTCTGACTTAGGTCTTTAGGTTACTCGGTTAACCCTAACTAGCATTCTAGAATGCATATACAATTCATGAGTGTCAAGCGACAATATAAAAACACTGTTATGAAACATTAACATTCATTGATTATAGAATGATACATTCATTCAATCAATGACACAAATAAAATATGAACAACAAGTTTCCCACAATGGTACATAGGGTTCAATTTCGCTTCTCTGTCAGATTGCTCAACTAGAACATCTTGCACATTCGTTACACATGTCAATAGCTCAAGAAAATCACATGCATATATGTATATAAAATATTAGGGAAATCACATGAATTAAAAAATCCATTTTCAAATAATCAATTGTTAATCTCATTCTACTCATATACTTAATCGTTAAAATTGCATACTCAAAGTGCTAATTCTGCATTCACTTACCTCATCAATATACATGTTCATAGAGCATTAAATGATGAAATCAAATATCTAAAAGTAAAACATTACACAACATGAAATAATATAATATGTTCAGTGTATCTGATAGTGTCTCGACATATCAAGTCATGAGTATCAAAATAATAATGTATCAACTATGCTACAATGGGTTGGGGCGAGGCCTCACACAGCATTAATTAGTAGTAAGAAGCAATAAACATCTTGTCTATCCCTTAAATGGAACATTTTTTCCTCTAGAATCCTACAAGTTTAGTTTGTTAAAAATGATCATAAATCTCCATCCATCTTAGATTCATTGAATTTAGAAAATTGATTACCATACCTTCACCTTTAGAGTTGTGTTTTGATTCAAATCATAAAATAACTTTCATCAGATCTTCTTTGAAGTTCTCTAGTTGTAGATCTCATAACTAACTTCATCCTTATCTTTAATAGTTCTCAAACATTCTTTATTTTCATCAAATGATGGCTTCAGATTAATTTTTTTTTCTTCTTTGCTTGGTTAACATTACATCTTGCTTGGTCAACACTAGACTTGTTTAATAGTGAAATTACTCAATCGACATGACACTTTCTTCATTTTTTCTTTAGATGCTTGGTGACAAATATAGTAGCTTGGTAATGTTGTAGCTTTTTATTCACTAACTAAACTATCTTTCTTACACATCTTACTTGTTACACTTGTATTTTTCTTCATCCTTAATGTCAACTATAAGTCTTGGGAGTGCCTAAGTCAAACTTGAACTTGAACCTTCAAGTCAGTTCAAGTTCAAGTTCAAGTTTAGCCACTAGCGAGAACTGTTAAAAGCTAGTTAGTCATTCTCCCAATTGTCAACCTTGTTACACTTGTATTTTTCTTCATCCTTAATGTCAACTATAAGTCTTGGGAGTGCCTAAGTCAAACTTGAACTTGAACCTTCAAGTCAGTTCAAGTTCAAGTTCAAGTTCAAGTTTAGCCACTAGCGGAAACTGTTAAAAGCTAGTTAGTCATTCTCCCAATGGTCAACCTTCCTATTCATATATGCGAAAGTTGAACTTGAACTTGAAACTTCAGGTCAATTCAAGTTCAAGTTCAAGTTCAGAATCCTAAAGATTGTCAGTGCAAAGTGCAGAGTTCAAGTTCAAGTTTGACAGTACAAGTTCATCAGTTTGCAAGTATAGGATTAGAACCATAATTCAACAACCCAAAAGTCATGGATTTTGTAAGGAGAAAAAGATTTAAATATGAAGATACATGCATTTTCTTGGAATTATGTTGACACCAATCTTTCTTTGAGCTTTACATATTTACCCATATGGTAATATTAAGAGCAAGACTATAGAATTAAAAGGCCATAATGTTAGTGCTGACAAGATATGATGAGACCCAAAATATTATGAGCTGGTTGTTTTTGCTCCTAGAGAATGAGGAAATTATTGTGATAAATATTGATATTGCATCACCTTTGATCTCATTGGAATTATATTTTCTCTAGTTAACTTATGGGATCATGCCCTCTGGGAAGATTAGAGAATCTCTAGTCATAATGATGATTGAATTTAATTTAATGTGGTCTTATCTCTTCCACTCCAAGTTGTCAGTCTATTTATTTATATATTTGAAAGTTGAACTTGAACCTGAACCACACAGTTCAAAGTTCAAGTTCAAGTTCAAGTTCAAGGTTTGGAAGGTCACTCTGTCATGTATAAAGTACTAAGCACATCTGAAGTTATAAGTTTTGTAGGAGTCCAAGATCCAAGGCTAGAAGGTGGTGGTGGATAATGAGATGTACAATAGGGAAGCTCCAATAGGTGATTCATGTTTAGGTAATGGTGCATATATTGTTACAGCTTGAATACAACCTATGAGCATAGATTTCTATCAGAATAAAAACAAATAGTCACAATGTGGGGGGCATAACACTCGGCTCCATTATTGGATCTTTTTGAATTTTTGATATATTGTCCAAAATAAAGGCTTCTAAATTTTTATTGAAGTGATCTTCAAATTTTGGTTAAGGTCAAAAGTTATAATGGACTGTATATGGCTCTATCAAATATACTAGCAACCACAAATGTGTTGCAGTCAGAAAAATAATCATGTTGTGGGGGGCACAAATTTTACTTAACATTGGATTGAGCTAAATTTTGGATATGTTTTGAAAAATGTAATTATATAAATTCTCTCCAAGGCATTTTGTAAATTTCATCATGGATCAAAAGTTAATGATTGTTGAAGTGCAGCAGTATCTAAACTACCAATGATAGTCATAAGATCATGACAACACTTTATTACCAACATATGCCACCTATCTAAGAATGCATATGGGATTCATTTTTAAATTTGGACAACATATTTTTTTATCATCTATGCAACTTTAAAATGGCTCAAATCTTAAATATTTCTAAAGTTTAGAAGAAGATTATTCAGAGGAATGATTAAAAGAATTTTCAAGAAATGGTTACCATAACTGAAGTGCAAGTGAAAAATGTTATTTATTGTGAAGATTTATTCACAATGGGGGTTCTTCTCTTTACCAAAAATTTTGCAGCTACAAGGAGAGGGAGAATACATTTTTATGGGCAATGATTTTAACAGGGAGAAGAAACAAAAGTTATTTTTATTTTTCTACAACTTGACTATAATGACAGAGATAAAATGACACTGTTATTGTTTTGTTATGCATCTAAAATAAAAAGAGTTTCATATATCAGATTCTAAAGTTTGAACATGGTTTTCTTGGATTGAAAATTATTATATAGTCACTTCTTTCATGTTTTAGGTACAGTTCTACATTATCATTCATAGTCTATAGAATAAAATAATGTTCCTTTCCGCTTCTCTTGTGGCTTTTTTTTTCTCATTGTCCAGCTTATAAATCTTATAATCACATTTCTCCCATAGTGATAGGTAAATTCTAGAAAGCCTTTGTGTCTTCTGGTAAAAGACATAACTTGTTAGTTAAATTCTTTCAATATCTTTCTAAGTGGGAGATGTACTTCTCAATTCAGAGGAAAGCTATCAATCTCATTATAGTGTTTCCAACTATTAGTGGCAGTTGATCTTTTATTTGAGCATTTTGAGTCATTCTTTGTATTTAATTTTTGAAGGAAAAATTTGTTTACTAATAGATTTTTGGCGACTCTATTGGGGAAGAAAGTAAAGTTCCAGTGCTTTCTTTGATATCTAAAGGTACCTCCCCAAGGACGAAAGTTAGTGACTTTGAATAGATTAGGTGAAAAAAGTCTAGTAAATTATGGCTTTGGTTGCAACCCAACAATGAGGGGCTCAAATTAGGAAATTTTCTTTACCCCAGTATTCAACCCTACCAAAAGAAGCAAGTGAATATTTCCCAAAGTTTGCTGGTAAGATAAATCAACACCTAGATGATCACATTAAAGTGGTTGCAATCACCTGTCGAATTCTTGGTATGTAGGAAGAAAACATCTTTGCCAAACTATTTGTTGGGAGCCTCATAGAAAGTGTTGCTGATTGGTTTAAAACTTTGCAAAATGGTTGTATCACTTGCTGGAATGATCTTGAGATAAATTTCCTCTAGAGGTTTATGCCCACAAATGATGCTACTAAGTTGTTATCAAATTCATTTCAAATCAAGATGGAAGAAGGGGAAGCCATAAGAGATTTGTTGACATTATGGTCAATTTGTCTATCAATGACTCAACACTTAGTCAAATGGTTACATTGCTATTGAGCTCTATAATTTCTATCAAGATTATCATACATCTTGCAATGTTAACCAAATGTCTCAATTGCTACTGAGCCAAAAAGACAATATGTAATTCATGCCAAGCTACACAAAATCTACCGAGTATTAGAGACAATTTATAGTATAGCTAGAGTGTAGCAGTGTCTACCAAGCTATTAAATAGAAGTAATAAAAACTCTAGTGTTAACCAAGATTTGTAGTGTTAACCAAGTCCTATAGTATCTACCAACCTTGTAGTGTTAACAACATGAATCTAGAGTTAACTGAGTCATGCAGTGTCTATCGAGTGATTTAGCAGCTATCGAGTTTCTCCGTGTTCATTGAGTCGAGTTTCTCTGTGTTCATCGAGTCACACAGTGCTAACCAAGTTCAAGCTACTTGGAAGTGATTAGTACGGATCGAGCTTCAAGTTCAACCAAGTGCCAAAGATTGCTAACCATTAACAGTGTTTTCCATGTATCAAAACATCACTAAGTTTGTCTTCAAAACCTTATTTACAACAATTGGGCCAAGTTTGTGAATTATGATGAAATTGGTATTGTAGCCAACTCTAGAAGGTAATGTATTGGATTGATATATAACTAAAATATTGTATCATATCCATATATGAGTGTGTATCAATCAGAAGTGGATAAGTGTGAATTGAAGAAGGCTCCAAGTAGTATAAGGGACAACAGAGATTTATCTAGTATAGTTAGGTGATCATTGTAATAGAAAGAATTTTATTCAGCAAATCAAAGTTGTAGATTAGAGATTGGTCACTGGTTCATCCTAATAGGTGCATCAGTCAAATCCTTTAATAGGGTAGACTTAATAGTCTCTCGCTAAATATCTTAATAGAGTGCATACTTCATTTATGTTTGTAAATCCTTTAACAAGGTGAACCTCATAGTCCTTATTGCTCCTAATAGGGTAGATCACTAGAAGTGCTCAATTGTAAGCCTTAACAAGTTAACTTTATACTACAATACTAAAGCTTGTGGGTATCATCCCCACCCCAATTTTATTTTCTATTTGGAAGGTTTTTAGGTCAGTATATCTTGTGTCAAAGTGTTATAAATGTTTTATTTCTTTCATGCATGCAATTAGATAAGAATATTATAAGAAGGATTAATTGGTGAAATAAGATAAAATTTTGGTTTTATTAGTTCTTGATTCACCCCTCCCCTCTTAGTAACCTAGCCTACCTTATATATCCAATAATTGGTATAAGATTTGTTGGTTCTCACATCAGAAGTTTAACAACTTGAGATAAGATCAAAGGTAATGGAGGTATACAAGCTAGATAAGGCTATTGAGAATGAAAAGATGGATCTAGAATTGGCTATTGGGAAACTCAAGAAATCAAAGGAGAAACTATCTCAATAATTGAAAAGAAGGAAAGATCTTGCAGTAAAAATGGATGAAAATATCTACATTGAAGAAACAATTGAAGACCTATGTCCTAAAAGGAATTCAAATGAAGTTGATGCAGCAATCAAAGACCTATTAGAGAAAAATTTCAATCTTCAAGAAGAAGTCAGAAAGATAAAAAGAGAGTAAGAAATCCAATAAGTCAAAATGTGTGAAGCCATGGAACAAAAGGAAAAAGCTAAAGGAGTGATAGAAGAAAAGGACAATAAAATCCATCAACTATCCCTTTAGCAAGAAATTTTTATTGATCAACTCAATGATGCAAATCAAGAGCTTATCAATCTAAGCATAGAAAATGAAAGACTAGAGAATGATCTCAACATTGAAAAACAAATTAATGAAAGAATGATGAAATCTCAAGAAACCATGAATTAATTGAATGAGAAAACTCAATACAGACACAAAGGCAAAGCTAGATTAGGATATACAAAAGAATGTGAATCATCTCAGCAAGCAGTTCAAAAGAACAAAAGGCCTACTTGTAATCATTATGGTAAGATAGGTCATCCATCAAAAAAATGTTGTAGCACTGGTAAGGAAAAATTTAATGGAAAGTCTTACAGTTGCAATAAGCATGGTCATAGAGAAAGTGAATGCACAGAGAAACCTAAGTTTGAAGGAAAGCATCACAATTGAAAGAAACAAGGACACAAATCTTTAGAGTGCAAAATCAGGAAGTGGAACCTAGCAAAAAAAATTGTGAAAGCAATATTTGGATGGGATTACAACAGATGATGTAGATGTCATTACTATGGTGAATTTGGAAAAATTGGAGAAAACTATGTGAAATGTCACAGGAGGAAAAGAAATACTAAAAAAAGATGTTTTATTTGTCTATAACTTGGACATCTTGCCAAGAACTATATGAAAATAAGTAAAATTGTAGATGAAAAGAAAGCCAAAGCTGAAAACATTAGAAAAACAATGAGGCAACAATGGGTACCAAAATCTCCAAAGAATACAAACCAAAGTTATGAAGTTATTGACACCCATGTCAATGAGTTGGGTGTCTCAATCATTTCAACTTAGTCCCCTATAGAGATTGTTGGAATTATGATTTAGAAGAAGTCATCTAACATCAACTCCAAATAGAAAGCAAAAAGATCCATATCATCATTCAATATGCATAGGGATCATCGAGCATGATAAAAAGTAGGAGACCTTATTGAGCAAGGTCAGGTCACAAGATGTTATCGAGAAAGGTTGGGATACTCTAAGAACATTGGATGCAAATATCAAGTGATGGTGAATCTATTGAGTTGAAGATATATCCCAAGAATTAAAAGCCAAACCAAGTGGAGGAGAGTCTTTCATTAAGCAAGTATGAAGTATGAAGCATTATTGATGATCAAAAGGATGGAATTCATTAAAGGAAGAAATCAATTGCATTATTTCATTGCAAATTTCTAGAGTTATTTATGTAGAGAAAATTCAGAGCCCCCAAGAAATTTGAGTAATTATTGTTGAAGATTTCTTACACCCTATAGAGTATGGCATCATCAAGTAGAAAAGTTAAGAAAGGCTCAGAAATGTTAATTCAAGGAGTTGATTGCAAGGTACCTACATTCAAGTTGAGTCCGACAATTGCAGAGGTGCTCAACCCAACTGGTGCATAGTCTCAAATTCTACCCAAGGTATTACCCATCCACAATATCCATTCATTTTATCTCTATTCTATTGCAGAATTTGGAACCCTACAGATGAATGATGTGTTGAAAGAATTATGTGTGGATGGTGTATTAAAACCCAAACATCAACATTTGGAAACTAAGGGTTTGACACATATTTCACATATGCCAAGGGATTTTCAAGTTAAATGGATTAGAATTATTATAAACTATGTTCACAATGGGAAATTATGGTTGGACCAACCCATTCACATTACAAAGAAAATGATTCATAGAATCATTCGACTACCAATGCTAAACAATTCAAAGATGACCAAAACTCTAGGTTGGGTTGAATTAGCTAAGTGGACTCTTGCCGAGTGGGAAGGAATAGGCATGAAGCTTAATAGCATGATAGACATGGAGTTGAAGTTTGGCATACATGTGATTTTTCATAAAATTTATAGCTCTACTCAGTTGAACATGTCTTGTTAAGTTGTTGAACTTGCATACAAGGTGGTAAAGAATAATCTATCCTTCAACCTTGTCAAGTTGTTGTTGAACCAATTCAACAAAAACATGGAGAGCATTCAAGTATCAAAGAATAACTCATATAAGTTTAGTTCTCTTTTGAAATGTCTATTCTTCTTTGTTCCAAATTTTTTCCCTTCTAAAGGTTAGGTAGTATGAAGGATATTCTAGTTTTATATCAAATCAATGAATATATAGCACAAATGGGTGAGAATTTTGACAACATCATAGAGAGTTATTTTGAAACATTCAAAGAAAATATGAAAAATAGATTTACAGCCCCTAAGAGTCTTGTAGAATACCATTATGAGAAGGATATATGTTTCATGGTGGACTGCGACAAAGTTTATATTCAAGCAGTCAGACCTAGAGTGGCATGGGTTAAACTTCTAATGGTGATGACACTACAGATATTATAGAAGCTTTGTTGAATGAGCCCGTGGATCCTAAAGCCAAAATACCCAAAGCCACATATTTTGGAATATATGATGAAGAAAAGGAAAGAATTGAGCTTGAGATGAAGCTACCTCAAGCAGTGAACAAAGGAAGGAAGAGGATAGAAAAGATAATGAAAAACACAAAGTAAGAAAGTTCTCCTCTCATGTTGATAGAAGGAAAAGGAGATGATGTAGAAGATGAAATGCATATGATGAAGTAGAGGAATCTAAATTTGAGGAAGAAGAGCCTATCTCTTAAGAAGAAAGGGAAGGTAATTATAACCAAACCTGCTAAGTCCTCTCCCATAGTATTAACTAGAAGAGAAACCAAATCTAGGAAGAAGTTTAAGTTAGGTGAAGATGAAGCTAGATAGATCATTTTCAAAAGATCTAGACCCAAACTCCAAGAAATATTGAAGAAGATGGAAGAAGTAAATGGCATGGCATTTTTAAGTTTCTCAAATATGAGACAAGGAATGAAGAAGAGAAAAGGCAGATTGAGGATACTCTTATGACTAAATTGGGAAAATGGAAGTACTCACTAGGCGAGCTTGCAAAAACCTAGATGGGAAAGTGAAAAGAAGACTATAAAGGACATCTTTGAACAAACTTTGAAGCAAATCATGCTGAGTCACAGTGAGAAGGAAGTGAAGGAATCCTTGAAGCAAAATGAGAAGAAGTTCACTCTCAAGTTCAACACGTATGATATTGCTTTAGGACATTGAATTTGTAGTAAAGTTAGCTACTACTACATGGAAGAACATTTATGGGTTGCAACAACCCAATAAATTTGTTGTGCACATTGATGACAAAGATGGTGAAGATGAGGATGAAGAAGTAGAAATAAAAGATGATGAGATAGATGATATCAATCTTGAATATGGGGAGGAAGAATAGGAATCTACTGGAGGAAGTCTTCCAGAGATTCAAAGTATTGAGGAAATAGATACAAAGAAAATTGCAACAATAGTCATGGCTTCATTTCATCACTCTCTGAGAAAATCCTTAATGCAATTAGGCTCAGAAAAAGCTTCTACCAAGTTGGTTGTGGATACCACTACTACACCAAGCACCCAACCAAGCTTTGGATCTATTATGTCGAGTGTTACATTGACTGAAGTGCCAAACACTTCATTTTTCAAGTAAAAAGTTCCTCCATAATCAAGCTTGACTAAGCAACAACAAGGTATTCCTATTATTAGTGTCATTTCTATCTTTATTTCTACTTGATTTATTTCTACAACTATTTATATATAGCTAGTGCAATGATAGTTGAGAATCAGTCTCAACTGAGTACTGAAGTCTTAAATAAGGGTAAACAAATTGTTTCTACCATTCTAAAGGTTGAGGGTAAAGAAGAAATAGATATAGATGAGGACATAGTTCTTCCAAATTGGGATATCTCTACCCTCACCCCTGATCAAATGGATACCCTGGGTGAACTATTGAAGAAGAAAGCTAAAAAATAGGAGCTTAGAAATGAAAAGAAGAAGAAAAATCAAGTCCTTGAGGATGTATAGAGCATATTTATTGGTGCTCTGAGTATTGAGGTTGATGGTACACAATCTATTCTTGATCAATTAACTAAACTTGTCCACAAGTTCAATGAAGATTTGAATGTATAGGAAAAAGTGCTACATAGAGCTAAAAGAAAATTTCAGAATAGAGTGTTAGAGCAAGTTGTACAGAAAATTACAATAGATCAAGTAGAGTTATCTACTATTCTTGTTTCAGTGGAAACATCTATTAGTAATGTAGTTTAATTATTTGTCAAATTGAGTGATACATCTATCTTCACAAAGGAGATTAAGGATAAATTGTCTAAGATAGATGAGGATACGAAGGCAAGTGCACATCAGTTGTCACTTGACCCAAGTCATAGTTCTACACATTACACAAAGATTAGATATCTAACAAATTTATAGGTAGAATTAATGAAGGAAGAAGCTAGAATCAAGTCACACTTGCATAAATCTAGGGCATGATTATTCCAAATAATGCATTGTAGATGCACATTTCACATGCAAAGACTCTCATCCATGACAAAAACATCTCCATAGCTGATCACATGATGGAATTATCAAAAGAAGTTTAGATAACCTTGCATGCAAGTAAGGTATTACCAGAGAATTGGGACAAGACTATGGTACTAATTCTGAAGTTACACTCTGATTTCTTGTCACATTTTGGTATTAACTTATAGATATAACATAACTTTGGCATTTATGTCGAAAAGGGGAGAAGTAACATGGGGAGAAGATATTGTAAAGATAGTGTATATTATACGAGGGTATAAAGGAGGAGAAAAAGATTATATAATCTAGATATATGAGAGGTATATGTATGGGGGAGTAGTGTAGTCATAACTGAGCAACAATAGTAGGAAGTCATAACTGAGTTAAAGACATAATCTTTTGACTTATAAGTTCTGAGTGTTTAGATTTTTGGTTTGATAAGTGTTTTTGTCACTAATGCAAAAAGGATAGATTGTTGACATTATGGTCAATTTGTCTATCAGTGACTCAACACTTAGTCAAAATGGTTACATTGCTACAGAGCTCTACAATTTCTACCAAGCTTATCATTCATCCTACAATGTTAACCAAGTGTCTTAGTTGCTACCAAGCCAAATAGACAATTTTCAATTCATGCTAAGCTACACAATATCTACCAAGCATCAGAGACAGTTTATAGTATAGCCCTAGTGTAGCAGTGTCTATCAAGCTATTTAGTGGAAGTGATGAAGGAGTACTCCAATGTTAACCAAGCTCTATAGTATCAACTGAGTGATTCAATAGCTACCGAGTTTCTCATTGTTCACCAAGTCACATAGTGCTAACCCAATTCAAGCTACTTGGAAGTGATTAGTATGGATTGAGATTCAAGTTTATTTGAGTGCCAAAGATTGCCAAGCATTCATAGTGTTTGCCATGTATCAGAACATCACCAAGTTTGTCTTTAGAACCTGAGTTACAACACTTGGGCCAACTTTGTGAATTATGATGAAATTGGTATTATAGCTAACTCCATAAGGTAATTTATTAGATTGATATATATACATATATATATATATATATATATATATATATATATATATATATATATATATATTGTATCATATCCAATAATGAGTTTGTATCAATGAGAAGTGGATAAGTGTGAATTGAAGAAGGCTACAAGTAGTATAAGGGACAACAGAGATTTATCTATCACAGTTAGGTGATCATTGTAATACAAGGAATCTCATTCAATAAATCAGAGTTACAAATTAGAGATCAGCCACTAGTTCATCCTAACAAGTGCATTAGTCAAATCCTTTAATAGGGTAGGCTTAATAGTATCTTGCTAAATATCTTAAGAAAGTACATACTTCATTGTATGTTTGTAAATCCTTTAACAAGGTGGACCTCATAGTCCTTATTGCTCCTAATAGGTGTGAGGCCTCGCCCCCGACCCATCGTAGCATAGAGATACATTACTCTTATTTTGTTATCTGCGACTCGAGATGTCGAGACATTATCTGATGCTTAGAACATATTTTATTATTTCATGTTGTGTGATGTTTTTTTTTTAGATATATTTGATGATTGTCATTTAATGTTCATGTATATGTATGTTGACGAAATCAGTAGATGTAGGATTGAGATGTGATTTAAGATATTTCAAATGGTTAAGAATTATATAGGATGAAGAAACTCTTATTTGATGCATGTTTTAATTTATGAAAATTTTTGATACATATACATTTATATACATGTGATTTTTAGGACTACTGATGTGTGCAATGAGTGTGCAGATATTTAGCCGAGAAACCCTACGGAGGAACAAAACTGATCTCCATGTGCTAAAATTTGGAAACCCTATTGTTCATAATTATGTTCTTTCAGTGTCGCTTGACACTCGTAAAATGTTATGTGCTTCGGTATGCTGGTTAGGGTTAATTGCTTAACCTTTGGTTTCATGTTAGTGTCAATTTTCTATTAGATTCTTAATGAGGGTTAGTCATCCCTAATTCGATTTAGGGCTAGATTGCAAGTTAGAGTTGTTAGATAGACCTATTTCATCTCTAGATTTTTATTTGACTCTAACCTCTTCCCTAAGGCTTTAAAACATGTTTTTATTCTAACCTAAGGGTATGGGTATGGGTTAAGGGTCTTTTCCAACCCCTAAGACCCTAGCTTTGACTTTTGAGGGCACTCAAAAAGTCCCTTTTTGCCTTTGTGCGAAAATTGCAAGTGGTTGTCATGAGTTGTCTTACCCCACCTCCTTTTAGGGTTTAACCAAGGTGTAGGTTGAGTTAGGAGTTTCTAGTGTGGCTAGTGTGTGGAAATAGTTATTGCTCCTTTTGGGTGGTGGAGTTGGAGGCTATTTAGAGGCCTTCCTTGGTCTAGTGGTTTGGGTTACCCAATCTCTACATTTAGAGAAGACTTCTTGAAGCTTGAAGGAAGGAGGGATACTCTACTCAAATTTTTTCATTGCCATTACCTCTTTGAGAAGGTAGGAAACTCCCATCTCCCTTATTCAGTTTTTATGTTTTGTTTCATGTTCTTGTTACCTTGTTATTTTACTGTTGTATGGTTGTGGGTATGTTGGGAAGTTTTGTAAACCATGTCTTTTTGGTTGTTTTCCTTTCTTGTTTATGTTTGAAATTTTGAGTTTTCCTTGCATGGGTGTTTTGGTATTACTCACCCTAGGAGAGGGCAGAAGTGACCAATTTTGGGAGAGGTCTGTTTAGTTGGACTCCAACCTGTGTAGAGTCTCTTCTCAGGATGAGAAGAGGGATAAAGGGTAGGGTGTTATGGGCCCCTACCCGTCAGCACAAACCTGGTATGAGTATGGCAAGTTTAAATGGAAGAACGGAAGTTCTTGGTTATTGGCCTCGATTGGGCATCTGAATTGGTGTTGTGCTTGACTTCTCCAGTTGGAAGAATCCACCTCTCCCTAGTCTTGATTCATTGTGAATCTTAATGTGTAAACCATGTGTGATTATGCATGCTTGATGTTCTTTGATTTAGCTTGGTTGTCACCTGATTAGTTATTGTTTCCTCCATGGTTCTTGAAATGAGATTCAGAAAATATAACAAACTCCTTGATTGGATCATGAAGAAAATTTCATAAAGTTGTTGAAATTTGGGATTGAGATTCTACTGTAAATTTGTATTTTAAACCTTATTGCATATGGCAACGAAGCCAGGTTTTCTTCCTGAATTCTTTCCTGGCTGAGCCTTGAATCAGGTTGATAATAATATAAGTGATTGAGTAAATTTACTTCTCTTAAAATTTTCGTATTCTATGTTGTCATATGAATGTGTATCATAGATAGGATGCAACAATGATGTTCAAATTATGTATGAATAAATTTGTGATGTATGGTGATGCCTCTATTCATATGGACGGTAGTGAGAATTATTACTAATCCATGTAAATGTATGATGCCTTTATCAAGTGTGAAATGATTTAGTTCATGGTTGATTGTGTTGAAAATAAATTTGCAAGAACATGTGGGAAGAATTATGTCAAGATATCCAAGCTACAATTGAAAACATGATAGAGAAATAACTTTGTGTATTTTGATACTCCTTTCAAAAGGAATGGAGCATTATCATTTTGATCTCTCTTATTGTCTCAAATTCCTTATGACTAGTTTAGTCATTATGTTGATCCATCAGTTTTATTAGATAGTTAAATGGAAACGTAGATGGTTATTTCATGTAATGTGGTTTCATTGAAATGCATGGCCATTTGAGGATTCATGGAATAACGAATTAGAAATTCATAAGAAAATGCATACACCTATTGTGGTAATATAATTGCAAAAGAAAAATATACATTGTGTTTCAAGAGAGAGTAGGCAAATTATCAAATAATCCACCTACAGGATGCTGGAGTTTTTATGAGAGAATGTGAAAATCTTTGGTTTGCAACAAAGAATATTCTAAGAATCTATTAGTGTTTAAATTTTTTTTAGTAAAACCATATTTATATATATTAAGGATATCTAATACAATGCATAAGTTAATTAACCTTTATAACTTTAATATTCTTAATACCCTTTCTTACCATAAAAACTTTATGTCATTAATGCCCAACTTTTCCTCCTTGGGCGCCAGCCTTAGAAATGTATATTTTAAAAAGGGTTTCTTTGAAAAAGAGTGGATTGCAAGTATTGGGTCATCATATGGGATGACGTCATTCTGACCTTGTCCCATCCCTCCCCCTCATCTTTTGGTAATGGATGCAGGTGTTTGGGGAAAGCATTTAATTTCATTTGGTAGCACTAGCAAGCAGACCCTTGCTTATGTCCCACCTCGAGCCTTGAGTTGCACTGACCTCCCACTTGGGCCGGACTCAAGCCTGGGACAGTATGTGCCGAGTCAGACTCGGGCAGCGCGCGGCCTGGAGATGTGAGGGCCCGTGGGGTGAGGCAGGCCTAGGAGTAGGGTGGGCTTAGGGGGTTGGTAGAATTAGTAGGTGTGTAGGGAGGGGGCTTAGAATAGGGGGCTTAGAATAGGTAGTTCTCATTTAAGTTGTATTTTAGTGTGTAAATAGTATGTGTAGTTAGTTTAGTAATTTTGTTAAGTTGTGTTTTATTTAAATACTATTAGATATGTTAGAGTGTTAAGAGATTATAGTTTAGTTGTAGTTAGATTAGGAGATAGTGTTAGGTTAGTCTTAAACTTTAAGTTTAGTCTTAGATTAGTTAGTTATTTAAGTTTTTTAATCTTAGTTTCTTTATTATATTATTACTTTATCTATATATATAACTAGTTAGTTTAAAATGAATTTAAAATTGTTAAATTACTTAAATAAATAAAGGTTAAGGTTATCTTATTTTTGATTAAGGACGTTGGTTGTAATTGTTAATATTTCTTTTGTACTCAGTTATGCTTAAATACTAATTAGCTAGTTTTAATGTAAGTGTACTCCAATTGTTTAACCATTAAGTAGATTAAAATTATTGATTAATTGGCAATTTAAATAAGTTTTAATGAAGGTTTGATTGATTTGATATTGCGAGTAATTTGAAATCCCGAATTCATGTACATTGTTATGTAAGTAAATTTGATTGCATATCATTGTAAATTAATGTAAATGTTAAAACCAATAGAAGATGTTGGATTGTTTCCTTTATCCCTTGGTCAAAGTTAAGTGTAACTTACATCTCTAATATCTTTTGATAGGTTTAATTCTAAAAAGGGCATAACTCAAGATTGATACCAATCTAGTAACAAAAGTTTCAAAATCTTAACAATATAATCGCCCTCATGTTTATAACCTTAAGACGTAAAGTAAAGAACCTGTGCTAAAACTATTATCAATCATTTCAAACCTAGGGCATGTTTAATTGTTAATTTAAAAAAAAAAATTGTGTGTGTGTTTTTGCCTTCAAGTTTTGGGCATGACAATAGGGTAGATCACTAGAAGTGGTCAATTATAAGCCTTAATAGGTTAACTTTATATTGCAGTACTAAAGCTTGTGGGTATCATCCCACCCCAATCTTACTTTCTATTTGGAAGGTTTCTGGGTCACCATATCTTGTGTCACAGTCTTATGAATATTTTATTACTTTCATTTTTTCATGCATGCAATTAGATCAGAATATTATAAGAAGGATTAATTGGTGAAATAAGATAAAGTTTTTTCTTTATTGGTTCTTAATTCACCCATCCCTCCCAGTAACCTAGCCTACCTTATATTTCCAACAAGATTTTGTAGATAGATTCATTAGAAGTGTTGGTAAGATTCCTCTAACTAGCAAGCCAAGTGAGAATAACCAGTTGTGTGTCTTCGTTGAAGCCATGCAAACTAAAATTAAATTCTTCCTTCGATGTCTAAAAGTATAGAGGTAGAAAGAAGCACAAAGAGATGTTGCTAGCTTGGATGATGATATGATCATCAATAGGGTGAAATGTTTTAAACCCTCATAGGTAAAAATATGCACCTATGAACAACACATTATCTAAAGGTAAAGCCTACTAAAAAAGGCTTGTTCTCAAAAAGGAAAAACCAACACTACCTTTTCCTTTTTATCAAAATTTGATGGTTTTTAATGAAGAATATTTGCTAATGCCCCTGTGACTAATATCCGTTTCCATGATGTAGTTGTATCCTATCATCTACATGTTGAGTGTGATGTTGAATATGCCTCACAATTAGTTGATTCAGTGGTTGGCCTTGATATACCTCCTATTGAACAAGGGCTTGATGATGAAAGATTATTAGGGAAAGGTTCAATTTTAGAATTTGATTCTTTTATATTTGGGACTACTAATGCAATTTTACCAGTTGATGTTGTTTAGGAAGATGTAACAGATTAGTAAGATCAAGAAATGCACGATGGTAAAATTCTAGAAGGTTCCATGCATGTTGATTATGAATAATTTTTGTTTTCTCACATGAAAACTAATGGAGAGTTTTTATAGCTGAGGGTATTTTAAAGTATTGAGAAAGATAAATTGGAGATTAAGAAAAATTCTTTTATCCCCATTCCAATTATAAGTGTTTAAGTTTGATTATGAAGATGGGTTGATGGATACTAATTGGTGCAGGGGCACCTAGGTGGGCTAAGCTAGACCTAGGGATCCCTTTTAAATTTTTTCTTATAGTGGTGGTATCCACACCACTAGGTTAATAAAGGAACTCATGTAGTCCTAAGAAGGTAAGGTGTTAGGTTTGATAATCCTTAATAGGTCAAAGCACACTAGGCCAAACTAGGTGTTTTAAGGCCTAGAAGGATAGAATGGTCAAGTAGAGGTTATAAGGCCATAATTAGGTGTTTTAAGTCCTATTTGGACATTATAAAAGGTTTCATGGCTTTTGGAGCAATTTTGAGGACTTAACTCCATAAGATGTAAAATTTGCTAAATTGTTGTCAATGTTGTCAATGCCAACATTGAAAACTTTTCTTGCATTTTGAGAAAATTTCTCTAGAAGGTGTTATAACTATCTAAAATAGTTAGGAGAATAGATTAAAAGCCTATATGAGGCCATTCTCAACCTATTCAAGGGGTTGGAGAAGTTTGTGATTGAACTTTACAGACTGTGCAACAAGTTTTGAGTAGTAGTTTTATGCATTTGAGTTCTTTTGGCAAAAATATGGATTAGATTTGGGACTTTTTGAATTGGAATTGTTAGAGTAGGTTGGTTCAATGTTCTATACAATTTTAGCTGGCCATTTTATAAGGTTTTGTGTGCTTAGTTAAATTCTTTTGTTTTCTATCAGTTTGTTGTTCCAAGTCAGGTTGCTTGCACAAATGGGGTCATATGGCCACTCCCACCATAATACCTATATGGTCTTTTGGGATTTGGAACATGACTCCATTTACATTTTATACAATGGAAATGGGGCCCTAGAAAGATGAGGAGGTACATTTGGAGTGATGCCCTAGGTAAGTCCTGGTTACTTGGTTAGGGATCACAGAGCAGATCAAGTGGAATGAGAATGGTTGAACATTATTGATACTTCAACCTGATATTGGTAATCTTATAAGTGTTTTGGAGTAATGCCAAACCACTCTTTCCATCGGACAACATGCCAAACCCTCAAAACCCTTATTTTAAGGCTAAAATTGTGCCTACATAGCACAAACAATTTGGGAACCCTAAACCCTCAAAATCCTTAAGGTCTTTGAAAAGTGTACTTGGAATGGTGGTTTTTTGGACCCATTGTTAACAATTTTTGTAAGATTATTGGGTTTTTTTGCATTTGGAGGGCTAACCCTTGTAGCCCTATTTCAAGCATTTGAATGCATATTGGTTTCAAAGTTGTAACTCGATTAGGGTTTCTTAGTTGATTCTAACTGAGAAACTTATGGGGAGTCCAAATACATTTCTAGATGACTATCCACCCATTTGGGGAGTCTAATGATCATTTGGGGTTATTTGTGTCAAGGGAGAGTTAGCAAGTAAAGTTGTTCTACTTGGTTGATGTGTACCCATTGAAAGGTTTAAGATCTACTTGGTTAGAGTCCTAAAGAGCATAGGGTGAGTAAAGCCCTACTTGGTCAAGTGTATGACCTAAGGAGACCCTGAGGGGGAGCTAGGGAGAAGCAAGATTGGTTGTCACATCACCAATCCTATGCTAAAATCCCTTTGTTTTGATAAAGATATTGGTGGTAGATCCTTGGAATGTAAATCCTTAAAAAGAGAAAATTCATATTTGAATAAGAGATTTTCAATTGATCATTCTAGAAATCTTAGGAGAAGCTTGCACCATAAAGACCCCACTTTATTTTCTAAGAATTTTATGGAAGACATTGGGAGTGTTGATAAGAATCAACCTACATGGGGGTACATTGATATGCCACAATTAATGATCTACAATGTTGGTTGTCTTCTTAGGTCCAATTTGCTACTCAAAAAGCTTATGGTTGTTCGCTCTTTCTTTTTAATGGACACTCTTGTGAAGCAACCATTATTTTTCACCACTTCTCTCAACTAGTTAATGGTTATCCATGAGTAGTCAAGTGAATTCTTTAAGGTATGGGTTGCTTTCAATATCCTTTGTATATAAATTTTTATTATTTTTAGGTGTAGCTTGCTTTGTTGGTCTTATTTTTATTTTTTTGGCTTTTGTGGTTTTTGTAGTGTAGTTATTTGGCATGTTACCCTATCCTTTGCTCCCCTCTACAAGAAGTTCCTCTATCCTCTATGCTTTGATGACTCCACTCCCAATGACTAGACACTGGTCTCAACTAAAGAATAATAGATTCTTCATGCACGTTACAATCCACATCCCTAGTTAGAGCCAATTTTTACAGTTGTATTTTTCTTCATCCTTAAATTCAATGGTTTAAGTCTTGGGAGTGCCTAAGTTGGACTTGAAATTGAACCTTCGAGCCAGTTCAAGTTCAAGTTCAACTTTAGCCACTAGTGAGAAATGTTAAAAGTTGGTTAGTCATTCTCCCAATTGTCAGCCTTCTTATTCACATATGGAAAAGTTGAACTTGAACTTGAACCTTTGGGTTAGTTCAAGTTCAAGTTCAAGTTCAAAATCCAAAAGATCATCAATGTAAAGTGTAAAGTTCAAGTTCAAGTTTAGTAGTGCAAGTTCATCAATTTGAAAGTGCAGGCTCAGAATCAAAATTCAACAACCCAAAAGTCAAGGATTTAGTTGAGAGCAAAAGGTTCAAATCCAAATATACATGTTTTTCCTAGAATTACATGTTGAAACCAATCTTTCTTTGATCTTTATTGATTTATCCATATGGTAATATTAAGAGAAAGAATGTAAAGTTAAAAGGTCATAATGTTAGTAATGACAATCTATGATGAGCCATAAAATATTTTGAGTTGGTTGTTGCTTCTCCTGGAAAATGAGGAAATTATTGTGATAAATATTGATATAGCATCACCTTTGATCTCATTGGAATAATATGTTCTCTAGTTAACTTATGGTATTATGATCTCTAGGAAGATTATAGAATCTCTAGTCATAATGATGATTGATTTGCATTTAATATGGTATTATCTCTTCCACTCCAAGTTTTCAGTCAGTTTGTTTGTATATGTGAAAGTTGAACTTGAACCTAAACCACATAGTTTAAAATTCAAGTTCAAGTTCAAGGTTCTAAAGGTCACTCTGTCATAATACAAGTGAATCATGTGTAGGTATTGGTGCATGTATTGTTATAGTTTGAATATAGCTTGTAACCATAGATTTCTATCATCAAAAAAAAAAAAAAGTCATAATGCTGGGAACATAACTCTCAGCTCCATCGTTGAATCTTTTTGAATTTTGGAAATATTGTCCAAAATATTTTTTTTTCTAAATCTTTACCAGAGTTATCTTCAAAATTTGGTTGAGGTCAAAAGTTATAATGGACTATATGTGGGTCTATCAAATAGACCATCAACCAAAAATGTGTTGCAATAAAAAAAAAATTCAAGTTGTGGGGGCCACAACTTTTAATCATACCATTGGATTGAGCTGAATTTTGGATATTTGTGGGGAAACCTAATTATATTCCATCCAAGAAATTATTTAAATTTAATCATGGATAAAAATTTATGACTATTGAAGTGCAAAAGTATAGAAGCTACCAATGACAATCACAAGATCATGACAACACTTTGTTAGCAGCATATGCCACCTGCCCAAGAATGCATATGGGGTTCATTTTAAATTTGGAAAACATATTTGTTATCATCTATGCAACTTTAAAATGGCTCAAATATTAAATAATTCTAAAATGATAAGAGGAAGAGTATTCATAGGAATGATTAAAAGGATTTTCAAGAAATGATTACCATAACCAAAGTGCAAGTGAAAAATGTTATTTATTATGAATGTTTCTACACAATGGGGGTTTTTCTCTTCACAAATAGTTTTGTAGCTATAGAGAGGAGGATAATACATTTTCATGGGTAGCGATTGTAATAGGGAGAAGAAATAGAACTTATTTTTATTTTTTTGCAACTTGATTGTAATGACAGAGATAAAATGATATTGTTATTGTTTTGTTCTGCATCTAAAATAAAAGAGTTTCATATATGGATTCTAAAGTCTGAACATTGTTTTCTTGGATTGAAAATGATTATGTAGTCACTTCTTTCATTTTTTAGGCATAGTTCTACATTATCATTCATAGTCTGTAGAATAAAATAATGTTCCTTTCCACTTCCCTTGCGATGTGAAGGACTTGATAGATGGTCTTGTGGTTGTTTGTTTGTTTGTTTTTCTCATTTTCTATTTTATAAATCTTATAATTTTATTTCTCTCAAAGTGATGGGTAAATGCTAGAAAGCCATTGCATCTTCTTGTAAAAGACATAACCAACTATTTAAATTCTTTAAATATCTTTCTAAGAGGGAGTTGTACCTCTCAATTTAGAGGAAAGATATCAATCTTATGATAGTATTTCCAACTATTAGTGGAAATTATTCTTTCATTTGGGAATTTTGAGTCATTCTTTTTATTTGATTTTTTAAGGATAAATACATTTAGTAACATTGCTTATACATGATATTAACACATAATCAAATCATGTAAAACAATCAAACCAACATTATACTATTAGAGTCTAACTCATTGAAGTGCCCATTGAATAACATAAACTTCATCATACTTTCTTTAAATCCTCATCATCAATCAAATGATATGGCACTCTACTGAATTAGTATAATGTCTAACTAAGGCTTGAGATCAATGATAACATAACGACTAATATGACTCTTTCACATACATTATCAACATTACTAGTCGGGGCTAACAATTGTCCCCTTTATTATTGATGGAAACACATAAATACAAAAGATATTACATTAAATTATGAAATAGTAAGAATCAAATGCCAATCACGTCTATAGATCTCTTATTCAGGTCCTCTACAATAGGTTCAATATCAAGTTCTTCGCATGTTCTCCCCCTTTTGGTATACTCATCTAGTTTAACATCTACTTTGTCTCAACAATTTTGTAATCCTTCCAAACACTTCCTTTAACAAAAATAAAATGATATTATCCTTTTCATGTTCTCTCCCTTCAACATTTCAAATTCTCTCCCAATTGCATCCAATCACTCCCCCTTTGATATAAATTTTAGAGGTAACTATAAGCTTCAACGAGAAACTGATTCTTTCATTTTCATTACAACCACCTTCAAAACTTCAGGAAACAATCCCTAAAGAGTGAACTCTTTGCATAATCTCCAAAAATATATTCTAATAATCCATTAATTGATGTAGCATACATCTTCTCCTAGAGTATCATACATAGATGAAGGACCCCTAGCTTACCTTTAAGATACTTGAAAGCATCCTTAGACAATGGCTTTGTGAATATATCTAAAAAAAATTCTTTAGACTTCACATACTCTAGTCTCACTTGTTTCTCTTGAACTTGTTATCTCAAATAATGATACTTGATAGATATGTGCTTGGTTTTTTCATGCATCATGGGATTCTTTGATATGTTTATAGCACTTGCGTTGTCATTATAGAGAATAATAGGCTCCATAACTTCTTCTTGCATACCTTCTAATAATTTCTTAATCCATACAATATTTTATCAAATAATAGAAACAACAACATACTCAGCTTCAACAATAGATTGAGAAATACAACTTTGTTTCTTTACCAAGGATGGAATCACTCTTTCTCCTACAAGGAAAGCTCCCCAACAAGTACTTTTTTATCATCTATATTTCTTGCCCAATTACAATCAGTATAAACTCTAAGCTCAAAATCAACTTCTTACTTGTACCATAGTCCATAATCCTCAATTCATTTTAGGTATCTAAATATCCTATCAACTGCAATCACATGTGTCTTAAAATCTTACAACTATTCCAACTGGATATACAATATCAGGTTTGTTATGTACAATATATTACAACTTTCCAATCATAGATTTGTATTTTGTCTCATTCATTTCAATAGTGTTATCTTCCTTATATAATTTGCATCTAGTGACCATATGTGTACCAATTGGATTTGATTCATCCATACTAAATGTATTCAAAATATCCTTTATGTACTTGGATTGGGTCACATATATACCTCCTTTTGTTTGATAAACTTGTAAGTCAATGAAAATTTTGATCTCACCAAACATAGACATCTCAAATTCTCTTCTCATTTGATCAATAAATGATTTGGACAACAAATAATTACCACCAAATATTATATTATAAACAAATATTTTAGATATTAGAACCTTGTTTTTATCTTCACTTCTCAAGTACGAGTTACTTTTTTCACTTGTTCTAACAAATCCAATCTTGATCAACATGAATTCAATCTTTCACACCATGCTCTTGGTGCTTGCTTAAATCCATACAATGCTTTGTTCAATTTACATACAAGATGCTTTTGATTTGGTTCTAAAAATCCTTCAAATTGTTCAATGTATACCTCTTCTTCCAATAGTACATTAAAAAAATGCAGACTTAGCATCCATTTGATAAACTTTAAATCTCTTGAAATTTGCATAAGCTAACATAGTTGTGACTCCTTCCAATCTATTTGTAGGTGTAAAAGCCTCACCATAGTAAATTCCTTCTTATTGGGCATAACCTTTACAAAATAATCTATATTTTTTTCTCACAACATCACATTTATCATTTAATTTGTTCCTTAATATCCATTTGGTTTGAATTACATTGTTTTTCATTATTTCTTGGTACAAGTGTCAATGTATTATTCTTCTCAATTTTATCTATGTATTCATTGATAGCATTGGTCCAATCTTCATTATCAAGTGTAACTTTCATAGTTCTTGGCTCAAATTTAGCAACCAGACATGTATTATCCTTTACCTTACTTATTGTCATGATTACATCACTCTTGTCTCCAACTATTTTATATTATGAATGATTCCTTCTCACATATTTCGCTAGAATAGGTTCAACTTTGTGATCTCCAACATTATCTTCACTCAATTGGGGCTCAACATTCAACTAGGGTTGTTATGTTTGTGGCTCAAATAATGCAAATTGACACTTGGTAGCTTTTTGTTATTTCTTAGTGTACTACAATAATGATTTTTTTTGGTGTTTGGGTATGGTAGTTGTTGCATCATCATAGACATATACAAATTTTTTGTAATCCTTTAGTTCCTTCTTGCTCTATTCATCATTCTTATATGCAAACTCATCAATTCTAACATTTGCACTTTCAATCATAATGTGAATCACTTTGTTTATACATTTTTAAGCCTTAATCCTAGTAGAATAACCTAGAAATATACCTTCGACACCTTTTGAACCAAATTCCCTATTCCTTGCATCTTTATGAATACAACATCTACTTCCAAGGATTTTGAAATAACTTACATTCGGTGTATGACCACCAGATTTCATAGGGTGTCTTCCTTGTTCCTTTCTTCAACTAAACCTAGTTAAGGTGTAAACAAAAATACTTACAACCTCTCTCTAGAATATTTGTGAAACTCATTTTTGAATCAATAGTGTTCTAGCATAATGAAAAAGTAATATTTTCTATTGTGGTGTTCTCGGTATAGATAGTTATCTCTTAATTCCATGCTCAACACAATAATTAGTGAATTCATCATAAATAAACTTATCACCTCTATCAGAATTTAAACATTTCAACTACTTACCAATCTCCTTCTCAACTCTAGCCTTACAACACTTGAACATTTGAAATGCATTATATTTAGCCTTTAGAAACATAACTATCATCATTCTAGAATAATCATCAACAAAAAAAAAGAAATATCTACCTCCATAGTAGCTTTCAGCATTCATAGGGCCCTACAAACTAGTATGAATTAACTCCAAAATATCACTATATGAATGTGTCTTACTAGAAAAACTATACGTAGTCATCTTTCCAAGTTGAAATTGTTCATACATAACATTATTAGGTTTATGGCAGCTTGGTAAGCCTCTCATTCTCTTATTTTTACTCACTTTAACCATATTTTCAAAGTTTACATGACACATTCTCTTATTACATAACTAAACATCTTCAATTCTAGCAA
This sequence comes from Cupressus sempervirens, assembly GCA_028749045.1. Lineage (NCBI taxonomy): Eukaryota > Viridiplantae > Streptophyta > Pinopsida > Cupressales > Cupressaceae > Cupressus > Cupressus sempervirens. Next base: position 356,358,769 of record CM053791.1, on the reverse strand, counting down.
ATAGACATGTACAATAGTAGGATCTAGGTAAACTTATTTACCTCTTGTTTTTTCTCCTATACTAATAAGGATTCAATTCTCATCATAGATATTTACTTCCTTGTTCTAATATTCCAATCTGTGACATGTGTTATTCAGTTGTGAAACACTCAACAAGTTGTACTTTAGTCCTTGAAGCCAATAAGCATCATCACATTTAATTTTTTCATTTAACATTAGTGATCCTCTACCTTTCATAGAGAATGGAGAATCATTCCCAAATTAAACATTTCCTCTATCATATTCTTCAAGTTTATCAAATTTATTAATATTACCATTCGTGCGATGTGAACAACATCAGTAATCTATGTATCATTTTTACTAACAAGAGAAATAAGAAATTTGTATTCCTCATAGCTTTCCTCTTTTGGATCTTCTTTAATAATAACATATACCAATTCTTCACCTTCATTCTTATCATCAGAATAAAATTCGGTGTGCTCTTCCTTAGCAATATAGCATGACTTCTTCCTGTTATCCTAATGTTCCTTGGAGTTCTTGTTCTTTCTATATATTTTCTCCTTCTTCTCTTTATTGTAACTCATGTTATTGGTAGGAAATCTATTGGAAAAATGACCAACCTCATTACATTTAAAATATATTAGGGGTAGTTTACCTTTGAATCTTCGTTCGCCTCTCGATAGCCTCCTTGCTAGAAATGTTTCAATTTCATCCATCTTTTTTTCATCCGAATTTGAATCATTTTCATCTTTACTACACTCCATTTTCTTTGAAATTCCAATGGTTAGTGATGAGTTAAAGGCATTTTCATTCTTAGGCTATTATCCTAGTTACTTAACTCAAATGGAGTCAATCTACTAACCAAACCATCAAGAGTAAATAGTTACTTGGAATAGCTCTAAATTCTTGAATATAAGATACATATATATCACAAATAGGTAATAAATTTTCTCATAATTTTACCCACAACTTCTTCATTTCTAATGGCACCTCCAATAGCTTTAATGACACTCAATACTTCCTTGATTTGGTCAATATACTAAGTAATGTTTTCACCTTCTTTCATCTGCATCTCATTATACTTGCCTCTTAGATGTTTAGCTTTATCTCTCAATAAATTCTAATCTCCACCATATACAAGAATCAACTTGTCCCTTATCTCTTTAGAATTAGCACCATTTAGTGCAAAATTAATCTCAATCATCAAATTTTTGTGTTCATTTTTCTGGTTCATCTTTGCAACAATCATAGGGCCATTAGGAGAGGTGTGTCAATTTTCCAGATAAAATAGTGCATTATCTTCAACCCCAAATAGACAAAGTCTCATCCTAATTTTTCATGAAGAGAAGTTCTCCTTCACTAATACATTTCACATCATTTTACGATGGCTATGTGTTGCAATTAGGATAGAAATGTGTCACTACTGCGACAATCATAGATGTCGCTATTTTTTAGTCACAAATTATGACATCTATCCTATACTATCGCAATTACAATGCATATCCATCGCTATGCAACCAATTTATTATGACATCAACCCCATCGCAATTCTGGTGGCTGACATCACAATAGCAAAAGACATCAGGTAATTGCAACAATATTTGGGGCGTCACCGCTATAGAGACCTTGTCACAATTCTTGTGGTTGACATCAAAATTGTGACGAACACCCTGGCAATTGTGATGATAGTTGGGCATCGCCGCTACACCAACCCTATTGCAATTCTTGTGGCTAACGTCACAATTGTGACAGACACCCTTGCAATTGCAATGATGATTGGGTGTTGCCACTATAGCAACCTCGTCACAATTCATGTGGCTGACGTTGCAATAGCAATGGATACAAAGTAAAACAAAAATAAAAATTTGCTAGCTTCCAAATACATCAAACCAAATCAAACCTCCTAAACCCTGCGTAACTTCATTTGGTCACATCTTATATTTGAGCAGGATGGTGTCTTATTGGTGCTCCTGCCATTATTTCATGATATATTATTATTAGGCCATCCAATCGGCTATAGGACAAAGATGATTCTTGAACAATCAAATTAGCAATATGGTTGATCTACATTGTATTTGGAAACTTGGTTTGAGGTTCATCTCATTGATTCCCATTCATCACAGGATCTTTATCTGATTAGACCTCGATAGAAAACATTGAGATTTCCCCAGCCCCAAGCCCAAATCATGCAAGCTTCAATCTCCACATATCATAAAGCCTGTATATAGAGTTGAGCATCCCGTGGCTGGAAGCTTCACCTGCATCAGCTCTTGGATGGTGTGAGAATGCTTAGCTCTATATACAAGCTTTATGATATGTGGAGATTGAAGCTTGCATGATTTGGGCTTGGGGCTTAGGAAATCTCAATGTTTTCTATCGAGATCTAATCAGATAAAGATCGATGAATGGGAATCAATGAGATGAACCTCAAACCAAGTGTCCAAATGCAATGCAGATCGACGATATTGCTAATTTGATTGTTCAGGAATCATCTTTTTCCTATAGCCAATTGGATGGCTTGATAATAATAATATATCATGAAATAAATTAAGGAGCACCAATAAGACACCATCCTACTCAAATATAAGATGTGACCAAATGAAGTTACATAGGGTTTAGGAGGTTTTATTTGGTTTGATGTTGGAGGTAGCTAAGAATGACGTAGCTGGAAGCTTCACCTCCCTTGTCTCCTCCCTTTGCCTCACTCCTTCTCAGGCCTTAATATGTCATACTTATGTTGCCTAAATCATTGAGTACTGACAATTTTGCTAAAATTGATTCCTTATATTTCTCTTTTCAAAAGCTTTCTTATAAAGATAAACTATGATAGAAACAATCTCTTGAACATGCACACACTTTTTTGGCTATGGTGGACTAGGAATGTACAATATATATTTTGTGTACTACAATATCATGTAGTGAAACTGATTATACAAATATAGAAGTAGTGAAACCATGGAAGAAAAAGCCAATAAAATTGGGAAGGTTCAATGAAAACAAATATTATGAAGAAAGATTGCAATGATGTGGCATTATATTGAATACATCGATATATGTAATTGGATCAAAAATATCTCTAGATATTAATGCCAGTAAAGCAACATCATAATTTTCTGAGATGTGCATATTGATCTCATCATTTTTTAATTTAATTAATGTTACTTGAATGATTTGAACAAAAACTTACATAGAATAATAAAGCTACTTTGATTTTTAATCCATGTCACTCAGGTAGAAGAAAAATAGAACAACTTTCATTTTTAATATGTATAGCATACCTGAAATGCACCCGTAAAGCCCCATCTCAGTTGATTTATTGTCAATCTTGGGATGACAATAGAAATTACTAGCATAGTAGGCCTATACTTAGCAATCAACTTGGGGCAAATAAAACATAAATATCGTGCTGAGAATCAAAATGTGTAGATGTCTTATCTGTATATCAAAAAATCAAATTTAGATATAGAACAAACCTTAATTGCATCATGAAATTTATTTGAAAGTTCCAACCGTTTCTACTACCCTTCTGTTGAGACCTTTCTACATTCTTCCTGTCAAAAACAAAGCCCAACCATCAAACTATCATGATCATACTTTAAAAATTTACTATTTAGCTTTTGACTTCACATTTCAGAAGTTAAATCACAACAACAATAAAACAAAGATCCATTTTGTGAATTTCATGAACACCCCTGAATCCAAAGGGGCATGCTTGGGAAGTAATTTGTTCCCTATCACCTAAGAACTAAAATAAGAAACTAGTTTGTGTTCAAAAGAATCATTGAGACCATAAATAGATAGAATGACAAGATAACACAAAATTCAAATATTATAATTTATTATCACAGTTTGAAATAGAAAAATTTCATAACAACAAATGATTAGGGAGCTCCATGAAAGTTGGCTTACATGTGCTTTTTAAAAAATGTAATTTCATATTAGCCCTTTGCAACTTTCACTAAAATAAATAAACAAAAAATAATGTTTAGGAAAGCCATGAACAGTAATAGCTCTTTTAAGTAAAAGTTGCAAGAAACGGCTTATATAAAACACCCTACTAGGAAGCTATGGTGAAATTTAGAAAAAAAAATGAGGATACAATTCATAACTTTGTTGAATGCTGATGATACAAATCCAGTTAGGAAAGGCTTGAATGGGAAGATAGTTGGATCGAAAAGATTAAACATTGAATCCATAATTTTTAAAAAATGTGGAGTATATAAATTGAATAAGGATAGATTTGCATCTTTTCATTAAAGAAATTTTTAATCAAACCCTATCAAAATCTAATAGTTAAGATCGATCTTCAATCTCTTCAATCCAACTTTCCTACTATTCAACCCGACTTCTTGAATGCTTTTCTACTTGAGCTTCAACCCATATCAATGGCTTTACCTGCAAAGTAATAAAAACATATGATATGAAATCTACTTTAGAGAAATAGAGAAATATTTAGTATCTTATTGAGCTTCACTTTGTTTCAAGAATAGTTTAATATTCTCTACTAAATTGGGCCAACCACGTGAAGTTGGAAGCTCATTTGGTGCCACCCCCCTCCCCCTAACATCACTCTACATTTCTCGTTAACATCTAACATTCATTTATTCTTTCAACCATTAATAAAACGTAACATTCAATCAATATCACATGATAACATTCATTAACACATTAGATTTGTTAACACACAACATTCATCAATATTTTGCATTAACACATATTTCATGAACATTCATTAGCACATAATTAAATTCATTGAGACATAAAATTCAGTCATTATCAATTAAGGTATGTAGATGACAATCATTTCTTTTTTCTCTTTCTATTTCTTTTTTCTATGTAAGTTGTAAGAGGAGCATCAGTGTCATCATCAATTCCCCCCTCATTAGTTGTTCTATTCTCTGTTCTTGATGATCTCAAATTCCTATGCTGTTGCAAAGGGAGGTCCTCTGCAATAACAAATTAAAGAGTTAAATTAAAAATAATTGATTATAATTGTTACAAGTATTTAATTATTTTAAATAACATAACTGTGGCACTCTTTACCTGATCTGACCACATCATTTTGTCTAGACTCAACGTCAACACGCTCATGAACATCGACCCCTCGATCCTCTACAGCTACTATACAAAATGTTACGTTAATCCAAACACCAATTGCAATTACATATAAAAATTTTAATAGAAAATGTATACCTCCACCACTGGGATGCACATCATGTGAACCTTCAGCATCCACAGATTGTGTAGAAGGATTGTCAAGCTACATTCCAACATCCTACGCATTGTTATCATTGCTTGCTTAAAATAGATATACTCACTTTATATTGGAACTTAACATTAAATAGACTATTTCGTAAAGTATTCAATTTGAAATAAATTTCATTTAGCTTGATTACCTGTGGCTCAAATGCATCATTATTAGAACCTTCCACACTGATTTTAGCTCGTAGCCGTTCAGCCACGGCTCTATAGCCTTGTTGGAAGCCAATTCTCTTATCCTCTTCTTTGAGGCATCTCTTGAACTCGGAGCCTTAAATTTTTGTGTGGTATGGTGAATTTTACTTGCATTGTTTCATCAACCAATGGAGGGTAGTTAAAATATCAAAAGGAAATACAAAAGTTGCAAAGTTGCATTAGTAACTTTTTGCAAAATGTTACAACTCTTAATAGAAACCACTCCCAATGGCTGCAACTACCATGGGGTGGTTCTACCCACTTTGTACAAGCCTATAAAGGCTCTAAACATCCATGGGATGAATAAAAATCTATGTACTTGCTTTAAAATCAATAAAATCTACTGTTTCTAGGCAATTTTGACTTTTTTCCGTACTGTACAAACTCTTGAAGGTTGTATGGTGGTTGTTTTGCATTCAAAAGTTGGAGTTTTCATTTTAAGAAGTTTTGGCATTGGTTTCAAGGAAATATCTATTTGCCTTTGCAAGTTATCCATTTTTCTCTCTTGCTGCCTGTGAAACCCTCAAAACAAGGGTTGTGGCCAAAGAAATGGCCCTAGTTTGAATTCCCACTGTTGGAATTTTCTCCAATTTGGTATGGAGCAAACTAGGGAAACATTTTATCATATGTCAAAAGCCTGGAGGTAGGAGGTTGCAGCAAGTAATTTTAATAGCAAGCCCTAGGTCTAATAAGGCCCATGTATTAGACCTTGTTTGTTGCAATTTGATGAGTTAGAGTGAAAAAGGGAAGTTGGGACTTGGTGTGGAGGCAAGGCATCTCAAATTTGGCTAGGAGGACATACTGAAGTTGAAGATTTGACCCATGCACCCATTTTTTTTACCCTTTCATTGTAGACCAAGCTTAAAGTTGCTAATTAGGCATGAGTGCATGATTGAGGTTAGGGTATGTTGGAGTGGAGTAGAATTTTGAAACTTTGGAGTGTTTTGGCACTTTGAAAAGGGTGTTTGAATTTGATTTTTTTTTGCCTTGTCCTTTGTAAAAATTTTGAGTTGTTGGTGAAAAATAGTGTTAAGAAACCTAAGTGCTTGTTAGGTTGGTTGTAGCAGTTTGCATGATAAATAGTTAGCAGGGTTTCCAACCCTTGTTACACCTTATTTTGGTCATGTTGGAGCTGTTCTAAACTATCTTTAGTGTTTGGGAGTCCTAGAGGATCCAATTGCACTCTTGGTTGGGTGTGTAGAATAAAGGTCAAGTGTTGCAATCTGCCTTGTGATTGGTAACAACAAGTTTTCCTTAGACCTGATTTGTTTTGGGTTGTGTTGATGTTTGTTTTGGTTTCCATTTATGTTAGACGGTTGGAGTTGTCCAAAACACTTGGTGTCAAGGTTGGGTGTATGAGGCCTTGAATGGTACAAGGGAGAAGTAACTAGTATACAACCTTATGTGATGAGTTGGGTCCATGAATTAAAGGAGTAGTTGTAACAACAGATTAGTTCCTTGTTTGAAGGTGAATCAAGCCTTGAATGTTCTTGTGGAGAACAGAGGATTGGGGTGATAACTTGAATTACTTAGTTGTTCCAAGGTGTTAGGAGTTTGTCGGTGCTTCCAAAGCATGTTACTCTACATCATATATTGGTGTGGAGGAACAATGAGATCCAAGTTGAGGATTAGGAGCATAAACAAGCTAGTCTATCCTAGAATTTCCCATCACAATATATAAAACATTTGATACAATTTTTCATTTAGTAATACTTACAACTCGTGCTTGAAGTTTCAAAAAACCACTAGAGCTGAGCTTGTGTGTCCCGTGCTTTTCTAGTCCTTCCTCTATTTCCTTTGATGTGTCAGGCAATCTATGAAAAGTTTGAAATATGTTAGATAGCATAAATATAGAGGTTAATTAGTACATAATTAAATTCTCAATAGTATCACATACCTTTCTCTACTCTCTACTAGTGTAATTTCTTTTTTCATGTCGGCTTTATACTTTCCATCCAAAATTAGAGCTTGCCACTCAGCCTCAGGATCATAGGGCAGACGTTCGTACCTAGGGTTAACCTGTAATTTTTTTTCTATACTAGTTCTTAATATACTTCAAACATATACCATCTTTTTCAAGGAGCTTGTTTCTCTCGAATGCATGAGGTCCAACAAGTTGGGTCATGCTCTCTATAAGATCATCCTTCAACTTTTTTTTTTTGTTATTCCACCTTTTAAGTAAAAAAAAACAAGTTAGACTCATAAATGAATTGAAGCTACCTTTAATATAGTTCAAGAAATGGATGAAAAGGAAAACTATTCTAGCAATGATATGAAATCAAAATAGTGGTTTGGGGTTTTAGTTATGATATGATGTTCCACTAGGTACGCAGGGTGGGCCCAAATATTCGCAAACACTCATCACCAAATTTTCTCCAAAAAACATCATTCCCTACAAAAAAATCATGGGATCATTAGTCGATGAAGAGTGATCAAAACTAAATTACTATTATAACACTATAGAATAATAATAACTTTAAAGTACCTAGAACTTTGGCTACTTTTAATGGAATGCCTTCATCATCGCTAATGATCAATAGGACATCCTTCACCGTTCTCATACTAGGAACATAGGAAAATCCAAGAAATGATGCTACAGCTCCTATTGCAAAAATTTTCATAAGTTTCATAATTCTTTGTCACGAAGTATAAAAGAACAAATGATAATTGATGTTAAAAAGTTGTAAAAAAAAAACTATTTGTTGCTGTCATAAGACAATTATGAAGGGTAGTTGGCATCCAAGGAGTCTTTGTTCAGTTTGATGAGTTAGTTAGATGGGAAAAAGTCTTGAAAATCAAGGTCTTTATAAGACACAAGTGTTGTAGTCGAGAAAAGGGGTGTGTGTGTATGAAGAAAAGATATAAATAAAAGAATTTTGCACTTCACTATCACAGGGACAGTTTTCTAATTTGCAAGATTTAGACTGGTAACTCAATATGGTTCTTGCCATTCAAAAGTTACTATTTTGCTTCTTGAAGAGATTTACATGTTTGGTTAACTTTGTGCAAGGGTTTTGTAAGTTATTCTCAAGCAAAACTACTTTTTAGATCTTTGCTGTCACATGAAACGTGACAGTCTATCACTGTTTTGAAGTAATTTGGGAAAATGTGCCTCTCCCACTTTCTATGATTAAAATGTAAATTTTGGGAGAGGTACTAAGTCTTGTAAGTATGATGACTTTAACATGAGTTAGATGTAGGTGACAGTGAACAAAGAAAGGAATGGCAGGGTGACTGTTAAACCAAACAGTGAAAGTGCATTTGCAAGGCACCCACATGGTGAATATGATGATCTGAGGGTTGGAATGACTAAATACTGCTTGAAAACATTTGAGAGGGCTTGTTTAAAAGTGTTTGAGCCATTAGAAAGATTTTATAAGTTGATTTAGGGTCTTTTCTAGGAAGCCATAGGCTAGAAACCCTTAAAGGGAGGGTTTGATGGAAAAGTATCTAGAAATGCATGGAGGGTTAAACAAGTTGAGGAATCCTACTATCTATTAGATGCCTTAAGGTTGTGTAAAGGTTTGGGAGGTTGATAATAAGTACAAAAGGTAGTTTATTTGTTAGGAAAGCGCTAATTAGGCCTAATTGATTGTAGAGATGGCCATAGAAGGGTTCATCAGTCACAAGTTGAAAGGTTGATATTTGTAAGGGTTTAAGAAATCATTAAAGGGTATATGAAGAGGTGGAGAAGTTACCATGGTGTTTGAGAAATTTGGAAGAAAAATTCAATTTGCTTGCAAGATAGGGCTAATAGGACAATCCTACAAAAGGCAGTTTTGAAGATTGGTATAGAGTTGATGCTTGGTAGGGGTTGGAGCTCCTTAGCATTGGAAGGATCAGGAGAATCCTTGAAGATAGAGATTAAGTGTTGATTGCATGAAGGGTGAATTGGGCGTGTTCCCAATGAAAGGGAAGTTGAAACATGGACAAAGTGAATTGAAAGTTGTTCAAAATGAATCAAAGTAGTGAACTTGTTATAGAGGAGTGTTTGGTTGATATCCTAAAGTCAGGGACTTCTTATTGATCCTTGAGTTGAACTCTAGTTCCTTGAGTGGATTCCAAGACATTGTTGAATCCTCGAGTAACTTATGAAGGGTGACTATTGGGAAGATGGAAAATTAGATATAGATCAGAGCCAATAATTACAACATAGTTCTGGCAATGGATATATATATATATATATATATTGAAGATGATGAAAGAATTGATTACTACTAAGGAAGATCAAAGCAAGACAACTCCATTTATCATGAAGTAACTCATACACATTAGAAATGGAATCATACTTGATGTAAGTTTATAAGGCTCATCTAAAATATCAACTACATCATTGTAGATTTATTATCACATTAACCATTCTATGAAATCAAGGACATTATATTAGAAAATTATTTCATCAATAAAAAAAATATTTATTCACATCTCATTGTATGATCAAGCACATGAATATGGTGTAGGGCACCTAACCTAGGAGGTCTTGGGAACCCACCTAGTCCATCCTTCCTTGAAGCCCTAGCCTAACTTGATCAACTAGGCCTAGGTACCAAGCAGTAGTTTGGAGGGTGCTGGAGCAAGATCATCCTAGAATCTTTTGGGATTCTAGAAAGTGTCTTAAGAGGTGCCTAAAATAGTGGAGAATTCCCTATGCCATAGAGGGATAGTTAGTGAAAATACAAGAAAATAGATTGGAAAGGCTACAAGGATTGTAGGCCTAGAAGTGCAAAGGATTGTTGTGGATTTGGTAGATTCCAAAAAAATTGAGGATTGTGGTTGGACTGAAGCTCCTAGTTGTTGTCACCATTTCTTGTGTCAGTGAGTGAAGTTTTTGAAGTGGATTGCCCAATTTGGGCTCAGCAGTTGTGTATACCCAGTGTGGGTAAGGGGACTTATACCAAGTCCTAGATCCAAAAATTCGATTGTGAAAGCCTTCTAAAGGCTAGCAAAAGAAGTAGCTGCTAGACTTTGCATCAGAATATAATTGTGATAATATACTACAAGAGAAGATGATCTTCAATATTACAATCTTTCATAACTAAAGACAGCTAATTGAAGTTTGACCTATAACATAACCTTATTTATCCAAGCTATGAATGGAGTCGAGTTCTTATGGTTTGGAATCATAAAATTGTGAAAAAGTTTAAACATTGAGTGACTACCAAAGGGGGGTCATTGCAATCTACATCGTAAACACATAACAAAAGAGAGAAAAAGAGGGATTTATGTACCAGTAGATGGTGCAACAGTCGATGCCTGTAAGCTGTGTGTTGTCGACTCAGTAGTCAGAAAGAGATTTGTGGTTGTCCTGGATGGAGGCAACATCATCATATGATACAATTGATTTGAAGTTGAAGAATAAAATTGTTAGAGCATGCATAAATATAGAACATGTGGACTAGCATGGACAAAATTGTTAGAGCATTAAAAAAAAGGATTGTTCAAGCACGTATTGTCAATGATTATGATCATTCCTATATATATTCAGTGGAAAACACAAGTGGGGAATGGTGTTATCTACCTGAATGACTTGCAGCATCCTCATCATGGGAATGGGGCTTGAAATCATGCAAAAAACTCTGTAAAGACAACACATCCATATTTTAATTAATGCCATAAAAGAGCATAACATAAAAACCAATATTGAACTCTTGTTATAATTAAAATTTTCATTAATACTTACTTTTAAGGTTTCAGAGGTGTGCAACAATTCAGATCCCCTATCTTTTATTTCCTGAGTAGTATGCTTTATGGTTGCCAAACATATAATTTCTCTGCCAATTTTCTTTAGCACCTTTTTAATCGAACCGATCAGGTCATCGATCTCTGCTAAATCAATATAGAAAGGGTCCTCCTCAGGGGGGGACTGCTCAAGCACTAAGGTTCCTTTCCCTCCCTCTGACCACTGGCCCTTTGTGACAACAATAGTATTAGTATTATCAAAATTACTCCAAAACAATGAAGAAAATAACATTAAAAAAATAACATTTTTCTTCTATCTAGTTTGCACAATTACAATGAGTTTTACCTGCTCATGTGTAGATGAGCCGGGAACATCACCAGCATCTCCTCTAGGCAGTTGCTCCATATTGTGCCCCTGTGTCAAAGATCAAGTATAAATGTTAACCAAAAATTTATTGACTAAATGGTATGTTGGAGTCATTGATTAGAAGTTGGTTTAATAGTATGTACCACCCCCATGATAGTAGCCTCATTTGTATCTATGCGGTTCAAATTGTAATCAATAAGAAGCTCTTCCCCTGCACGTATTGATTTTATTGCATAGATGAATACATGATTTCCCTTGCATGCCTCAAATATGCAATTGGGTTGCTTTATAGTTGACCCAAGTTGTGTACTATTTATAAAACCCGCAATATTCCCTGTTGCTTTTGGCCTTCCATCAATGTATATAACCACACTTTTACTTTGATTATTGTCTTGCTGTTGTATATAATTTTTCAAGAGGGTATACCTACGCATACTTTTTTTATATTGAACAATATGCATCCAACTTTTGAAATCATAAAATGGTCCAACATACTCCATCAATTCATAAACTTTTTTGTAAGACACCTTTATGCCGTCCATAGAAAATAGGCCCAAACCATGTAATGATGATGGTGCTATATGATATATCCTCTCATTAACACAAAAATCAGTGTAAACTGGAGGAAGTTCCTTGGGTACCCAATGTTTTTGTAGATGTTCGTACCTCAAGGGCACCTCGATGTCGTCTTTCGTCTCATCATCATAAGAACATGGCCCCCCTTGAGCAAGGAAAAATTTCATGCATTTATTGAATTTCCTTCTAGTCCTTTGACCTCTAGTTAATCTCCCTATTCTAGATAAATTGCATGTCTCACTTTCCTCTTCTATTTCTATATTTCCCTCACTCAAGGAAGACACTTCTGACAAATACCTATTCACTAGTACCTGCAAATGGGAGAGATCTTAGAAGACATTAATCTTACTATGTATAAGTGTATTAAATAGACTATCTATAAGGAGTATTGACTTATACCTTTTGATCCATGCGACTGTGCGGGATGCTCCTGAAAGGGGTTCAGTTTCCTACAAATATAATTCAATTATTGTGAGCATAATCACATCATAATCATAATCACATCCATCATAAGAATCACATAAAAATTAAAAACATTAAAAGGTACACAATATAACACTTAAATCAGGCTCACATCATAAGCCTACTAGGGAAGTAGGCCTAATGAAGGGCTAAAATTGGGTTTTTGTATTAGCTAATGAGTTGAGGGCTCAGTCACCTTGGGGACATGCTATTTGAAGTTGTTTCATGTGTGTGGAGGTGGAGGAAACACCTAGTTAAGGTGAAGTCGAGTTTGGCGCCTATTGAGGCATTGTGATCATTTGATAGTTTGTTGATTAGATTGCTTGGATGAATCCATTGGATGGATTGAGGGATATTCATGGGATTATTCCAAATATGTAGAACCTAAGGTGGCATAAGGATTTGGTGTGCACTCTGATTGGTTATGGATTTGGCTTGGATCAAGGAGAGGGATCATATGAAGATGCTTGGTTGGTGTTGTGAGAACACTATGGAAGTACCTCTTATTAGGAATGATTGTAAGTCCACCTAAGGTCTCTGCATCACCTATAAAGGCAAAATTATTAACCAACAAATCAGGTAAGCACTTATATTATGTTTTCCCTATGAATTTTATTCTAGGTACAACTCCCTTTTATAGATATTTAATTAATTCCCTTTTCTAAACTAAACACTTACAAATGCTTTTGACCTAAAAGAAAATAAGGCTCAATACATTCACACATAAATATGTGTTTTAAATAGTTTTATTTAATTAATTTAGATTAGCAGTATTCTATTTGTAGTTGAAACTTGTAGCTTTTAAATAGATAATGAATAAAATATGTAACCATATAAGAAAAATATATTTCTATCAAGAAATGAATATTAAATAGATTAAGGATTGATGGCATACCTCTAAATTTCATCATCATCATCCTCGTCATAATCATCATCATCATCATCATCATCATCATCGTCACCATCATCACATCCTTGTCATCGTCGTCATCATCATCATCGTCATTATCATCGTCATTGTCATCATCATCAACATCATCATCATCAACATCAACATCATCTTCATCATCATCATTAGTAGCAGCATCATCGTCATCATCTTCTTCTTCTTCTTCATGAAAATTTGTGTCAAGAACATCATCCAATAACTGTCGATTGTGATCACCATCTACATCATCTTCTACTTCTTTGGTATCTTCTTCTTCTTCTTCTTCTTCTACATAGCAAGAAAAACAAATCGTGAATATAATAAATTTACACAACAAATTGAATAGATATTATTGCTTACCTCATGTATTTTCCAAGATCGTATATCACTTGTTTGATGTTATTGTTGAAGTGCTCTGGGAGAGATAGAGGAAGCACGTATTGCAGTAATTATAAACCAATCATTTCATTGTTTTCTAATATAACATAATGAATAGTACATGTGGTTTATGAATATATTGTAAATACAGAAGAACATAACTTACCTTGATGAAAGTATGCCAATCATGCATTTTGAGCCCTAGCCCAAATTCACTTTTTTTTTATATGAGATTGTTTATGTTCACAGCAAATCCTGTGGGAAATCAAAATTTTCATATGACTTCTTTTATGGCATCACTTTGATGCTTCGTTAGTAACCAAGGAAAGGCACTTATATTAATCTGATCTATGTTGCTATTTGAGTGAATGAAATTCTTCAATGCATGATTGGATTCATGAATGTCATTACAAATTTTGACAAATTTTTTTTTGTCACGTCTTCCATCCAATATTTTCCACAATATCTCTATTATATTCTTTCCAATATGCATAGTATCAAAAAAATTCATAATTTGTAAGTTCTCATAGTAGGGCAACCTACTAAATTGTCTAGGATAGCTTTTTAATCCCTTTGGAAGGTTGTTAGTACTGCCTTGATGACCTTTACGATCATCAATTACACAATTAGTAAACAAAAATTACAATAGAAATATATAAATTACAAACATAAACCATTAGGTGGAATGACATTACCTCGACGATTAATTCTATTATATTCCAACTTCCATAGGCAAGGTGTCATTCTTCGTGGCTTTGATGTAGTCTCTTCTTTCCCATTGAAAAGATGTTTTTCTGTACTTCGATACTTATGATTCCTATGGAGGAAGTGTCTACACTCATCAAACACCTACTTTCCTAAACTTTTTGAATGACAAGATTTCATCTTTGGACCACAAATTGGACATGCAAATTTTCCCTTTGTTTGAAGACCTACAAGATAATGATATAATTGGATTATTAAATATGTTTATTTCTATAATTAGAATTATCGTGCACAACTTGAATTCACTATAACATACCACAAAAATGTGTTAGCCTTGGGGCATCATGTATTGTCCATGCAAGTATTGCATGGAATTAAAATTGTCTTTGTCCTATTGGTCTAGACATGTCATACATAGTGACGCCATTCCATAACTCCACCAACTTGTCGATAAGAGGCTCAATATATACATTCATATCTTTTACTTGATATTTACCTACTTGAATAAATAGTAACATTACATAATTATTGTGACCATTTTACTGCAAGATTTGTAAATACATGTAAATTAATAACTATCAAATGATAACATACCTGAAATAATCATTGCCAACATAATGTGCTCCCTCTTTATTGAAATCCACAAAGGAATGTTATTGTTGATAACAAAAATAGGCCACACTGAGTAAATAGATCTCATCTCTCCAAATGGATTGACACCATTCACTGCCAATGAAAGCCTGAGATTACGAGGTTCTTCTATGAAGTGCTGCCACTTTTCTTCTATATGCATAAATGTCAAACCATCCGTAGGGATTCAAATAATGTCATCTCAACTTCTATTGCGTTCATGATAATCCATAAATTGAGCCAAGCTACTACACCTAAATAATTGTCGCATCCTTCAAATAATGGGGATGTAATGAAGAACCTTTTGAGGCACCTTTTTTGTTAGTTGATCTGTTTGATATCTACTCGTATGACATATAGGGCATTGTGTTGCAAATTCATGTTCTTTATAATATATAATATGATCATTGGTACAAGCATGTATTGCTTCATACTCCATTCCAATATTTTTCATAACAGCAGATAATTCTCGATATGAGCAAGGTAGAATATTTGATGGTGGTAACAAAAAATTGTTTATCAATCTACAACAAAAAATATAAGTTGTTAATATAAACAATATTAGTGGTACATTATTCACCTTTTTTTAACTATAAAGACATATATGACATACCTTAACATACATGACATTGTTATGTTGGACAAACCATTCATAACCTTCAAATTCAACAACAACAATATAGCAGAGAGAAGAGTTATTTGGGAGTCTTTGTATAGGGGCTCGTATGCCTTCTCAAGTAGAGGTACATTGAGGCTATCATCATCATCATGATCAGATATTCTTGGACTAAATGTTTCATGGATCAATGTATTTATACCATCATCTTCAATTGTGTTTTCTAGTGCATGATCATCATCTTCCATGGGATCATTATCTTCACCTTGGATATTTACACCTCCATGTTCCTCCACTTCGAAAACCATATTCTTCGAATTGTTGTGGTTCATATCATGTACTTCCTTAGGGAGATCAACCTATATAAAATTGATTAACATAAATAAACCATGATCATCAACTCATCATCAAGTAATTTCATATGTATATAAATTGTTAAAATGATATAATGAACAACTTACAAATGGATGATAGTCATGCCCCCCTTCAATGTGACCATTCTCCTTACAATGTCTCTTAACTATTTTGATTAGCAGTCTTCTACAGTTTAAGCCCTTACAAATTTTGCAAGGACAATAACATTTTCCATCACCTTTTCTTTTCAAGTTAGACCACAATCTAGCAATTGTCTCCCTATTTTGTTCTTCACTTATATTATCTGACATGATCATTCTTCGCAGAAAGTAAAAATTGGGCTATGAAAACTTTGGTCTACAACTTTCACAAACTAAGAAAAATTGTCAAAAGTACACAAATCTTCTTAGACCTAGCTAAATACTTTAACATTTTAAAAATAATTTCTTTGACTTTATTCCTAAGACATTTAACCCAATCACCTTTTATAACATTCAGTCAATTGCTCTAGGCAAATTTGCAGATAAGATTATTTGTAAAACTTTGACCAATCACCTGAAGGTCTTATTTCAAGAGACCTTACAACATTAAGCCACTAAATGAAATTTTAAAACATATAAGCTAAAATTCTAGTTAAAATATACATTAGATTAAAAAATATGCTTCTCTCCTAAAAATGTGCATAAATGGATAGAATATTTATCTCAACACAATATCCAACATCTCTATCTCTCAGATTGCCTTACAAATAATTGCTTTACTAATCAACCTACTAATCCAAGATATGTAGAAGAAGATATCCCTGATCTCTTATCATGTTTACATCTTGTCATGCTTAATCTGGGTGACTACATTCTCACTAGCTTTCCAACTAGTTTTCTTGGGTTCCCCAACCTCATTAGTTATTACCTCTCTCATGTTCAAATGACAGATGATTCTTTAGCCTTCTTGGTATCTTTCTGTCCCCTTCTTCGAAAACTTGTCATGACATATTGTTTGGGGCTAATTCATGCAGTAATCTCTTCATCATTTATAGAAGATCTCAATATCTACGAAGTTGAGTTTGTATTAGTTGATTGTTCCAAACTCAAAGGTCTAGATGCGTTTATGATTGAGGATCTGAGAGTAAATGGTACTTTGTTTTATGAGCTTTCTTATGTAGTTTCTCATCTTGAAATGTATTGTGGAGACACTTTAAGGGAACTATGACTGGAATCCACACCTAATGATGGCTATCTTAGATATAGGGAATTTCTAGCAAGGTTTCTTGAAATTATAGGTAATTTTCAATCCCTGAAGAAACTTCACATACTCTTGCAATGGGAAGAAACGGCTTTTCCATTATTCAAACTATTTCAAAGACTTCCAAATCTTCATATGTTCTCTTTGTTTGGCTTAAATAGTCAGGTATGTTCAAACATAAAAAATTACGTATCAATTCTATAAGTTTCTTATTTTAGGTAGTATGTCTTGAATTGAGGTAAATAATAGATAAATGTGGTTCTTTTTAAAGTAAGTTATCATAGTTTGTCTTAAATTCTTAAATTATTCATTGAAATGCAGGAGATGGTTATACCTATTTACACATCACCCCTCCACATCCTAATCTCAATAAAATGACCAACAAAATTTTTGAGTATGGTTAGAAAGAAGTTGAAATAATAAGTTGCTTACTTTAGAGTACGCCCTCTCTTGAAGCATTGGAAATTAATCTTGATGATGAAGATGAAGACTATAACGATAACGAAAATCAATTTTTGAAGCTCTTAGAAGATATTAGGCTTTTGAAGAGACCATCCCTACCTATTCATGTAGTGAACATGATCTCCCAGCCTATCCATGTACTAGGCTATATGCATACTCCAACCCTATCCAAACAATAGGTTGAAAAAATATGGCCTTTGGCTGTTCTTTTTTGGTTATTTAATTTTATATTACTTTTCATTTGTATGTCAAAAGTTGTTTATGAGGAATTGATGTTGTTTATGCTTATTATGTTCCTCATGCAAATTAAAATGGATTACATAAATGATTTTTGTTTGGATTCTAGACTTAGAGTGCAATTTCACTTTCTTGAAATTTTCAATGAATTGAAATACTTGATATCATTTTAGTAGCATTTTTGTCCATTGATATATCCTAATTTCTCAATGTTTATAGAAATTCATTGTTGTATGATGTAATGTACTAAACTTTCTTAATATTTTCATATTATCTCAATTGAAAAAATAGTAGACATGTTTTGAAAAAAACTAACAACAATCAGTTGCTTTGTTAGATATGTATGCAACATTAACTCTGTTACCTATAATTTTATGTTGTTGCTGCTATTTATTTCTTACATTAATAGGAAAAAATTCTCTGCAATTTTATGCAAACAAAAATTGTCAATGATTTCAAAAATTTACTGAAAATTGTTGCCATTTCAAAATAATTTAGATTTACGTGTTCTCATTTGACAGCAATACTTTACCATCATAGTCTCTCTCTATCTAAAGATTCTCCAAATCATATGCATGGGAATGGAAAGACACCCTCAACATTTCTCCACATCCTCTCCTAGGACTGTAAAACCCACACTCGGCAAACTGAATCTGAAGCATATATATCCTTTACAAACATTAATGCAAAAATCTCATGATAGTTTAAAATAGCTCATAAGCATTTTTTTGTTGCAGGGCTCAAGCAACCATATGAACACCTCATATGTATTGAAAAATTTTCATTACAACTATATCAATAAGTTGTAATCCTAATAATGTCTAATGAAACCATAACTCTAGCAACCAAATATAGGGTTTTGGTATAGAAAATAAAATGTACAAAATAATCACAAATCACAAAAGAGTGTTGGCCATTACCTTGGAATGTTGCCTTGTAAACACAAGCCAAATCCCCCTTCTTTAAACCATAGCACCATGACCTATGCACTGGTCTCCATTGTGCATGCTCACCAAGCATCAAAATAGTGGCATGCCATTGAAGAACAATGCACCCAATGCTTGAACGTAGGCACACATTTGAAACATTGCCCTCGTCAAATGAAAGTGTAGGTAATATTCAAAACATAGGCTTTCCCAGCTTGGAACATAGTGTCCAATATCAAATGGAATGTAGGCAATGGGGTATAATATAGTGGCGAATTTTCGTATTTTGGTGAATTTGACATTTTGCCAATGTTATTTTTGGCGATTTCTGAGCCCTTCCATGGTTTCCTGGTCGCCAAAATTTGTTGGGTTTACCTGGTTGCCTAGCATTGTAATCGCCAAGGCAAATGTTACGTTTGAGTTTTTCCCTAGCGGTATCGCCTTTCACGCAGCCGACCAAGTAACGCTTATCGTGGAATGTTCGTCGGGTTTCAAGTTTTTGTTTCATGCCGTATGGGAGAATTTGCCATCCCAGTTTCATTTTACCGTGGAGGAGTCAGCTCGTTTCACGTTATGGGAAGTCGAGGAGTCAGCTCATTTCACCAACACTCTTTCATTTTGTCATGGAGGAGTCGGCTCGTTTGGCATGGTAAATTGGTAATTGTATTGATTTGTAATGTGTATAAATCCAAATTCGCCCAAGCAATGAGACATTCACTAAATATCGTTGGCACTCCATCAAATTTCTGGCAGCGCAGGACACATCGCAGGCACGACTCAGACTCCAGAGATAGCTTCCACAAGTGGTGGTACACTGGTATGTGCAGCTGTGTTGTAAAATACTCTCCTTGAGCTTATGTAGTTTAATTTAATCAGAAGCTTATCTACAGTTTCCTTTCTTATCTCATTTTCATTAGAAATTTTTAAAAAAGTGGACGCAATGCTGAAAGTTGCTGGCGATGTTAATGGTTTTTAAAGCTTGCATGCATAGATTCATGAAAATGTGAAGTCTATTTCCTACCAACTTTCTACTGAGATTTGTAAAAGATTCCCTCGAAGTCATTTCCCTTTAACCTCTATGAACATGCAAAATCCTTGCCATCGCGGTCTCGTAGCTGCTGGAAGTCTTTGCCCTTTAACTGCTGCAAAACATGCGAAATCCTTGCCATCGTGGTCTCGCGGCTGCTGGAAGTCTTTCTTTTAAACCGCTGTGAACATGCAAAATCCTTGCCATCGCGGTATCGCGGCTTCTGGAAGTCTTCCCTTTAACTGCTACGAACATCTGAAATCTTTGCCATCACGGTCTCGCGGCTGCTGGAAGTCTTTTCTCTTTGACCGCTGCAAACATGCAAAATCATTGCCATCGCGGTCTCGCGACTTTTGGAAGTCTTTTCCCTTTAATCACTGCGAAGTGCTAACATCCGATGGTGTGATCTCCCTTTTTCGTGACTTCGCGACATAAAAGTTCACCATCATTTAAATCGGCGATGATGCGATCTCTACCCTCCTTGCGGTTTCGCAACACAATCTCCTTTATCTTTTCAACTGGCGATGATGCAATCTCTGCCCTCCTCGCGGTTTTGCAACACAAAACTATTAACTTTCACTTTGACAGCGACATTGCGATAGACTCGTTAAAGCCTTTCTCACGGTTTCGCAACTAATAAGTTGCCAACTTCAAACTGATAAAACTATCATACCACTCCTTTGTACCAATTCCCTAGCCCTTCCATGGTATGTTTTTTTAACCTTGAATACAATAAAATTATTCGCCCAAAAGAATTAAAATTTTACTATGATTATTATTTTTTTGTTCGCCAATGTATAAATATTTTGTGGTTTTAAACAGATACTGAAGGTAATACTACTTATTCTCAGGGAAGTAAAGTTTAAAAGGATTATCAGTGGATTGAGATGTCAGGGGAGGGTGAGTCTGTAACTAATATTGCTCAGTCTCAGGGAAGTGACAAGGGAAAGACCCCCAAGGGCAGTGAAGGGATTAATCTTACATCAAAATGTCAAAAACTTAGAGATACTACCATAAAGGCTTTCTTTGGAATTGACAATGTTTCTGGTCCACCAACTTTGGCAAGTACAAGTGCAGAAGGAAATCACAATACCTCACCACCACTAGAAGAGCAGGTTGTTATTCAATTAAATCAAAATGCATCAAACGAGGATAACAATGTTCGAACAACAGAAGATGTTGTAACAGAAGATAATATTGATGTTGGTTGGAAGAAAAGATAAAGGAATGTAAAAATGGGGTAGGAGTGGGAAATGAAAAGGACTTTCCAGGTTGATTGGGTAGCAAAGTACTGGTTTATTGAACCAGTCACAAACAATGATGAACCACCAACAGAATGCAAGTGTACGATTTGTACCTGGAAAACTAAAAGAGAGAAAAAGTTGCAGTTAAAGCTCGACACTATAGAAAAACATATTGGTAAGGTTTATGAAAAACAAATCATAGATGGAAAGGAAGTAGCGGCAGTGAGATGGAAATCAAAGGAAGAATGCCTTCATGTTAAGTATGCCATAGAATATGAAGAGCATTTCAAGAAAATAGCGATAATTGGTAGTGGCAGTAGTGGAAATCCAATCAAGGATGGGCTTCAACATGCAGCCAATCATGCAAACTTGGCAAAGACCGTTCAGATGAGTGTTATTTTTCATATTCTATTTAGAGGGCGTCCTATGAGAGACTTTTCAGAATATGGTAATTTATTATCTTTTTTGAGAGTTCCTCACTATCCTATGTCACATTGGTCAATATACGCTAGATGGGAAATGGCAAGCTGTCTTGCTAAGGTGGAAAAGCAAAATGTACAGGAGAGAGTAAAAGAATCCAAGTTCATTTCATTATCCTTAGATGAAGTCACTGCGGTAGATAACACTGCTTGGGTCTGTATGCATGTATATACTATAAAAGATCATGTCCGTCAAGCTAATCTACTTTGTGTTCGTAAAATGAGGGCCAATTCAACTGCAAAAAAATTATATTTAGAAGTTAAGAAAGCTTTGAATGAAATTGCTGGTATGGATGACTTGACAATTGCAAAGAAGTTAGTGTGTGTCGGAGCTGATGGAGCTGCAGTAATGCAAGGGCAAAGGATTGGTCTTTGTGCAAGATTACAAACTAGTATTGCACCTTATATGCTTGGCATACACTGCATGGCCCACCGAATGAATTTAGCATATAAGATTGTAAGTACTTTTCCTACAGTGTCAAAAGTTGAAGATCTAATCCGTGAGCTCCACTCGTACTTTTGCAGAAGTCCTAAACGCTTTGCAAAATTTAAGATTTTTTCTGAGGGAGTAACAGCAGGAAATAAGATTCTCAAGGATGTTGAGACCAGATGGATATCTTTGCATGGACCAGCAGAACGAGTTCTAGTAGAATATCAATCCTTGATTGGAGTTCTATATGAGCAACGCCTTACAGTGGACAGAGCTCCTGGTTTGTTAAATAAGTTAAGTGATATAGAGAACCTATTAACTTTAGCCAGTCTTCTCCCCATGCTGGATTTAATGAACAAACTTGTTAAGAAAGCCCAAGACAGAACTATGTATATTCATGAGTATTCTGATTTACGTAAAATGACATGCATGGCTCTGGATTCTTTGTATTCAAATCTCTTAGGTCATAGCCCAATTTTTTCAAGGTGGGAGATAATTACAGATTTGAATCATGCTGAGAATTTTTTACAATTCAATGGGAAAAATGAGCTATGTGTGTTTGTGAAAGGATTTCAAATACCAATGCACCAATCTAAAACAACCAAGAGAGGCAGAGTACTACCAGTTAGAAAGGATGATTTTGACAAGATTGTTAAATCTGTTAGTGAAAATGTGAAGTCTATTTCCTACCAACTTTCAAGTGAGATTCATGAAAGATTCCCTCGAGAAGAAATTCTTGAAGCCATGAGTTGTGTGTTTCCTCAATTTTGGAAACACTTTGGACATAATCCAACTGATGCAAAGTTGTTTCATAATAAAATTGACGAATTGATAACACAGTTTTCAAAGCATACAGATTGCAATGGACAACTAATACAAGGAATCTTAGATTCAAATAATCTTAAAAATAGATGTAAACTTTTTGCATTGTGTATGAAAAACCAGATGGAAAACTTTGAGAATCCATTCAATCCTGGTGCAATAACAAGGCTCTGGAAAAGGATAAGTCAGAGTGAAGTATTACGTACTTCAATATCAGAATATTTCAAACTTGCTGATTTATGTCAAACAATGATATTAGGGTCAGTGGAAGATGAGAGAGTTTTCAGTGCATTGGGGTTTTTGAAATCAAATGTCAGAAACAAACTAGAAAAAAATTTGGAAACTTGTTTGAGGTTGTTTGTTACTCAATACAATGTTAGAGATTTTCCTTATGATAGGTCATTGGCCATTTGGAATTCCACACGTGAAAGACGAGGCCTTTGTAACACTTTAAAAGATGGTGGTTCTACTTCTATTGTTGACTCCAACATAAATGATGAATTTAGGTCTCAAAGTCAAAATGAAGATGAAGATTTTATGAATTTTGAATACCCAATTCAGAATGAAGAGGAACCTATTAGTACTAGTCAGACTTCAGTTTCATATTTGAGACTGAGTCAATGAAGTGAATTGTGATTTAGTAATGTAGCATTCAGTTCTAAGGAATTTATAGGTCTACTTCAGTTCTTCCATATTCATTATTCAGTCATATTGCAATTACAATTTACAAAAATTGACTTCAAGATTTTTGTTACTCTATTGTTGACATAATGTTATTTTTGTACCTTTCTCTTGATTTGAGTTCAAGATTTTTGTTACTTGTTACTCTATTCATATTGTTGACACAATGTTATTTTTGTATCTTTCTCTTGATTTAGTTGTTTGATAATAAAAAAAGAGATAATAGAGACGTGTGCAAAGCCCATAACATCACAGAGAACTACTGACTACAAAACATAATGGAAAATTGAAATACATAGAGTTGGAACAATATCTGCTCAATTATACTTCAGTCTTAATCTGAAAAAAAACAACAAATCGGACCATTTGTAAGCCTTGGGAACTCATATTTATATCACTTGAGTTGCAACAAGCTTCAGGCTTACAAAGGTTACATAATGATTCATTACAAAAGACAAAAGATAACAACAATTAAGATAATCATTACAATTTGTTGAAACCTTTTGTGACATATTTTAACAGAAAAAGGGGAAACAATTACAAAATGTGACAAGTGGCAAGTGATCATTAAGCCTGTCTTCCAATTCTAACTGCAGCATTACCCACAGCAGATGCACCGCAAAGGTAAGGTAATCTATTATGATGAACAGCTTCTCTTTGATATTCTACTGCAACACTTGTCCTCCAATTGATTCCCCGGGGCCACCATCTTTTTTGCTAATCATCTTCTACTGAAGGGATTGCTTTGATATCTGCTATAATGTTGAAACCTTTTGTGACATATTTTAACAGAAAAAGGGGAAACAATTAAAAAATGTGACAAGTGGCAAGTGATCATTAAGCTTGTCTTCTAGTTCTAACTGCAGCATTACCCACAGTGGATTTACCGCAAAGGTAAGGTAATCTGTTATGATGAACAGCTTCTCTTTGATATTCTTCTGCAACACTTGTCCTCCAATTGATTCCTCGGGGCCACCATCTTTTGTGCTAATCATCTTCTACTGAAGGGATTGCTTTGATATCTGCTATAACCTCCCAGATGGCAATATCTGTATCCACAACAGGCCATGCTGTATTTCTAACTACCTCTAATTCACTGATGTTTTTGGTCCATTTTGCATCTGTGATGGCTTTACCCTCTCCACTAATTTTGTTCATATCTGCTTCAATTTTGTATGTCATATCAATCATATCATATACAACTTGATCACTTGATTCACCTCTTGAAAATGCTATAAATCTTGGATGGTCTAATATTAGATCAAAAGTTTCAGACCACTCTTGCCAAGATTTGACATACCCTTCATTGTTCAAAATTGTTGGAATGAAATTTGGGGTACCCAATGCTATGCTTTTCAATTTTCCCCTTACTGCTTCGATCTTACCAATGAAGAATGAATTAAATTATTTAACTTGATGTATCATTTTCCTTATAGGAATAATGATCTCCTTAGGTAGTTCCTTTTTCTGTGTGAGTAAAGGAACTAACCTATCAAAGAATTGAATGTATGGCCCCCACTGGGCATACAATGGAGATAATAGTGATAAAGCCTCAGAGCATTGGTATTCATTACTCTGCAGAGTAATGTACATACTATGTACATTTACAGAGGCTCTCTTTAAAGTAGTGATTCTATGAATCAAAAACTGTTTCATTGTCCTGATCTTTGCATCATTGCTAATCTCAAACTCATCCACATCCATATGTGTTACTAGATGTGGTTCTTCTGCTATCTGGTCAGTTTGAATATTCTAGTCTTGTACCTCCCTTACTCTTAGTGACCTTTCTTCTCTTTTCAAATCTTCATTCTCCTTTTTTGATTCCTCCAAAGCGTGTTGCAGAACATATGTTTTTCTCATTTCCTCTTCATACTTCTTCCTGGCGTCAAGGTACTTTTCATATGTCTGCACCAGTTGTTCTTGAAGAATATCAATCTTGTTCTTGCCTAGCATAGCAGCAATGTTTTGGAGGTTATAAATTTGATCTGAAGAAGTTGAATGTGCATTCCAAAAAATTGCATTACCCGCCAGAGTCTCTTTAATTTCCATCAGGGTAGGCTTCTGTGATTCTGGAGCTACACTCCAAATAGCCATTGTCTTAGTATCTATATTAAATCCTGCCCCCTGCAATTCACCAAATGGATTAATCTCCTCATAAGAGATTGATTTTTCTTGTCTCCTCATTTGATCAAGAAGAAATGATGAACTAATATTCCATCCTGGGAAAACTATCATACCACTCCTTTGTACCAATTCTCTAGCCTCCTCTACAGTGAGGCTTTCACTGTTAGGATCATAGGCTTGGAGCTTCTGCACCATTTCAGTCACTTTTTCATCTATGTCTCTAGGTTTTACATGCAAAGAAAGTTCATTCTATTTGAGTTTATACAAAAAACTTTTGAATTCTTCACTCTTGATATCATCATCCTTCATGAATTCTTGAGCCTGTATAATTTTGTCATCTAGCATCATGGACTGCAGTTCTAAACTACTGGGTCTCATCTCCTCTTCAGTAGCTTGATCAATTAAGAACTTTTTTCTGGCATCATCAAAATACCTAGTTCCTTTTGGAAGCACTTGTAAGGCTTTCTCTCTAGCCTTTTCCAGAACCTCAATCAATTTTTGTTTCTTCTTGCCCCCTTTATCCCAGTCTGAAGGGTCAGGCTGATCTTCTTCGTCACTAATTTCCAATACAACATCTACCTCTAGAGAAGAAGGGTTTACCCTATCTCTAGCATTTAGAGGAACTTGAGCCATAATATTATCAAACTCCTCAATACACTTATCAATTTGTTTAAAATAGGGTAAATCAGAATAGAAGCCCTAGAAATTAGGATCTACTTTCTTCATTTCTTCCTCTACTGAGAGGATTTCTCTCCACTTCTGCATCCTATCAGCACAGACATCTTCATACAATACATCCCTAATGACATCCTCTTCCCAAATTTTCCTTCCAATGACGACATTATAACCCCTCATTTGTTTAAGAGCACTTGTAACCATGTTATATGGGTCATAAACCCTAGTGGGGGCAGTGGGGAAATTTAACTCTCTTAGGAAGGCATCAACTTCCTCAATAGCCTCTTTACCAATTTCAAAATCCCCTACTTTGAAATTTCTACACACAAAAGACCCCTTTTTAATGGTTGGCCCTAGATATTCTCTATTCATGGATAACAACTGCCAGAAAATTTCCACTACACCCACCCTCTCTGGTACATATCTTGGCAAGAAATGAGGGGGTTGGGAACAACCAAAAATTCTAATCACTATACAGTTTGCTAACAAAAAGGCACTGTCCCAATCATGATCAATTGGTCCCTCATCATCAAAACAAAAATTTGGTCTAACAATCTTCCTGGTTAACCTAGGTAATCTTTCCAATTTTGAACCTAACATCCTATGAATAGTTGCAACAAAATCATTATAAAAAGAGAGGGAATTAGAAAAAGAGTAGAACCTCTGCCATAATCTTGTCTGAAATTGTCCAAACCTTCAATGAAACTAGAATCCACATGGCCCACATTGTAGAAGAGGATGAGATGCATAAGCACCGAGTAATGTAGAAATTTGAAATTGTCAAGATCACCTTGCTGAGCTGTCACCATCTGTTGATGAATACTATCAGCAATGAATGTTCCAAAATCATACCCCACATTAGTATGTGGGTCCTGAATGTCTAGAGCTATCACATACAATTTTGGGGAGGCATCCATGGATCCATCTACTCCCAATAGTTTGTTCAATTCGAAAATTGTTTTCTGAAAGTATGCACACAAATATGACAAGGGTATAAAATCAGTAACCATTTTCAGGAATTCTCCTTTCATCTTGTTTTGATTTTCCCTCAGGATATGTCACAACATTGCATGTGTTGTATAGAAATCTCTCTGTTTCTCAAATGCTGCTGCCAATTTTTCCAGGTTAATAGGAACTGACATGGGACCCTGCAAATCAAATGCTTCAACAAAAGCATCCTTACTTAACGTACAAAGAACGCTCATATCCTTTCTATGAAAGGACTGAGTGGTTGGATTATATGCATTTACCAGTGCCTTGATAAGGTCAACATCCACGTATACCTCCGGCATTATCAACTTTCCCAGGTTCCTCGTCCATGGATTTGAGACGGGAACCTTTTGCACCCTATTCTTGTAAAAGTACAAGAACAATTCAGTTCCATTGGTGTACGGTACTTGAGCATCTCTACAGAAGCTGTAAGTGTCTCTAAACGCGTGGACATTAGCACTTTGAGCATTGGAAGATTTAGGGAGAATCATCAACCATTCTTCTACAAATTTGGCAGACAATGAAACCTTGCTGCCCTCTCCAATGCCCTTCTTTACTGATGATTCTGCTTGTGCCATTCTGATCTTATTGCAAATTCTTGAATCTTTTTGCTCTGTTAGCTGTAGATACCTGAGAATTCTAGTTTTTTGCAACTTCTTGATGGGCCACGACGTTAAATTGTTAAATTTTAATGGCTTTAAAGTTTGAAAGCTTGCACGTGCATGGATATCTATTATCGATCACTACCAGTAGTAACTACTGCCTTTATTATCGATCAACTCATCAGCTGTCCGAAATCAGATAATAGATTTGAAAACCTAATCTTTTGTACTTTCAAAATTTCAAGCTTCAAAAATACATTATCATTGACAATTGTACAATCTTATGAGTTGTCAAACCCTTCATTCTACGCTCTGTCGCAATCGGTTCAACTTAACCTTGAAATCTTTTCGCGAAACTGCGAAACCCTTCTTTTTCTTTTCTCGGGCTATCGCAACAGTTAAATCAAATATTCACTTTATCCTTGCGACCTTGCGATTAGCCTTATATCCTCTTCTAATGAGATTCCCCTTCTGTCGCAGCTTCAGAACTTAACACGTTTCACATCGCGTTGTTGCAGTTGTGAAAACCCATTTCCTTCTAACCGGTGCAAAGTGGCGAACACTGCTTCATCTTAACCTTTCGCAACTTTGCAGGATGACATATCTTTCCCCTTTCACCACTGCGAACATGAGAAAACTACCTGAATTAACATTTCGCGGTCTCGCAACCAACAGACTAACTGCCTGCATAAAACCTCCGACCTTGCGATCTCCCTTTTCGTGACTGGCAAAAGTCCTTGCCCTTTAACCACTGCGAACATGCGAAAACTGCTTGAATTAACATTTTGCGGTCTCGCAACCAACCGACTAACTACCTGAATAAAACTTCCGATGATGCGATTTCCTTTTCGCGACTTCGTAACATAAAAGTTCAAACTGATGAAACCCTTTGCGAACCTCCAATGCCATCGACTTCGCATATGTTTTTTTTAACCTTGAATACAATGAATTGATTCGCCCAAAAACTTAAAATTTTAATGTGATTATTATTTTTTTTTCGCCAATGTATAATTTTTTTGTGGTTTTAAAATAACACAATTCGCCTAGATTTTAAACATTGTTTGAGAGACTATGAATGATTTGCCAATGGAGATTATTATTTTTTCTTTGTAAACTATTTTTTTCGCCACAAAAAATAAATTTTTTTGTCAGGTGTTTTACACCTTTCGCCAATTTTTTACACCTTTTCTAAAGGAGGGGTTTCTTAAAGTATACCCCTTTGATAAAATGATGTAGGTTGCAAATGGTGGCTGCGCTCCTGCCTTGAAAAAATGTAGCCGCAAAGCAAAAAAGTGCACCCTTCTCTAGAAATGGTGGATGGATATGTCACGACAGAAAATGTTTGAAATGGAAAATGAATATGTCAAGACAGGAAATGTTTGAAATGGTGGATGAATATGTCGTGTAGCATATATTGTATACCCGCAGAACAAAACCCACAAAATGACCAACGCTTGTTTTTTTTTTTTGAAATTATAGCTCGATGACATCACAATTGCAACATCTATGTCACAATTGCGACGTCGTCATGCTATAATTGAAAAAAAAAGCCAAAAACACATTACATTTGCCTGTCGTCACAAATTGACCCCTAATGTATTAGTGCTTGCTTAGCATTAGTATCTATTGCGGTTCCACAATACATGCCAATTCTTTACTTCAAAAATGGGGACCCCCTTTTTTGGCTCACAAAAGCTCATTCCTCAGAATAGGGGATCTTCCAAGGTGCCTTAGGGAGTGGAAATTTTCTAGTTTGGTTTTAAGGATCTAGTTAGTTAGTGTCATTTTTAACCTCTAGCACTAGTATACTAATGTTTTTTTTTATGTAGGTCATCATGGCATCCTCATCATCCATAGTACAACAATCACCGTGGTATTGCATGCTCAATTTTAAAATAGGCACCTTGGGATTTCAAATAGAAGAAGTAGGAGTTCAATTCTACACAGTGTTGGACTATAAAGAGGGCATAAATCATCAAAAAAATAAAGAATAAGTACACTAGAGTGTTCTCAGGTCTCATTTGAGCAAAACTGAGAAACCATTTTCAAAACCAAGAACTTTGATTTTTGGGTGAATTGAGTACCTTGCACATTTCCTTGAAGGTGCGAAAGTGTAATTTTGGAAGGTGAATTTTTTCACAAGATGCACTTTTTACTAGGTGCACTTACTGAAGGTTCACTTTTTGAAGGTGCATGAGCTATGCATTGCAATTTTGAATATGCATAAGTTGGAGGACTCCAGAAGGTGTACATGTAATAACAAGATGATCATCTTGTTGGAGGACTCCCAAAAACATGAAACATCTTTCGGTTATTATTGAAGTTCCCATTGACAATTACATTAGTGGAGTTAAGGTAGCGCTTGTGAGGCCTTGCCCCGACTCATTATAGTAAAACTAATACATTGTTATTTGGATACGTTATGACTCAGTATGTCGAGACATTATCAAATGAACTAGATATTATTATGTTATTTAATGTCATGTGATGCTTTACTTTAAGACACTTAATCATGTTATTTAATATTTAATGAGTATGCATATTTATGATGTAGTATAATAAATTAATGCAGGATTAGGAATATGATTAATACCTTGATTATGCAATTTTTAATAGTTAAATATATGAACATAAATGAGATAACAATTATTTATATGAAAGGTTGATGTTTTGATTTATGTGATTATCTAGATGAGTTTTAACTATATACATGTGATTTTTCTCAAGCTATTGATGTGTGAAATAAGTGTGTAGGATTATTAGCCAAGAGATCTAATGAAGAATAAAAAATTGACCCTATGTACAGTTTGTGAAAACCAGGGTTAAGCCTAACAAGAGATGTAGATCATGTTGTTTCATATTTTATTTGTATCATAACTTGAATGTGTGTATCATTTTGTAATCATAAAGTGTTTAATGTTTTGTAATAGTGATCTTATAGTGTCACTTGACACTCATGATTCAACATGATAATTAGGGTTAGCTAAGTAACCTGATAATCTGACATGGATTAAGTTAGTAAGACTAATTAGTGGTAACTAGGCTTAACTACCCTAATTAGGGTTTAGTGGTAAGATTTCATTCCTAGAGTTTTTAGAAAATTCAAATATTTCAAGCCAATTTACTGGGCCCTAAAATGGTCCAAGGGGCAAAAAATTAATGAAAAATAAGTGCCTAGAGGTATATGTATGGGTTTGGGGCATTTTCCACCCCTCTAGACCCTTTTATTGACTTTTGTGACCACCCAAATATCCCATTTTTACTTTAGTGTGAAATTTTAAACTTCACCATGAGTTTGACAAGTTTGTACTTCACCATAAAGTTTTCCTTAATGATAGAATTAAGTTAGAAGGCCTTAGTCAAGTTTGGAGTTATTGCAATTTTTAGGTGGTTGAGTTAGGAGCCTATTTAGTTGCAAATTTGAGGGTTGAAGAGTGTTGACCCAATCTCTACATTAGAGAGAGTAAAGCCAGGATAGAAGGAGGAAGAAGGGATAACTCTTCTCAAAATTTTAGTTTTGCATAACCATTTGTGAAGGTAGGAATCCTTCAAGTTTGTGTCTTCATGCTATGTTTCCATTGCTTAAATAGGCTTTCTACATGTATGTGTATTCATATGTATGATGAATTATGTAAGGGATGAGATTGTGATGAATTTTTAATAGTTTTCTTTTTCTATTTTATATTGTGTTTTATGAGGGAATGTAAGAGTTGTGTTGGCATTACTAACCCTCAAATAGGGAAAAAGTGGCCATGTATGGGAGGAGGGCTTCAGTTGGACTCCAGGTGGTATAGAGTCTCTCCTCATGATTAGGATAGGGAGAGAGTAGGGTGATATGGCCCCTACTTGTTAGTACAAACTATTTTGTGTTTTGGAAATTGAGAAGTGGAAGAATGGAAGTTCTTATGATTATAGCCTCGGAAAGGGCATCTATTATGGTGTTGTGATTGACTTCTCCTACCTTGGAAAAATCTACCTCCTCCCTAGTCTAGTTTGATAATGAACCTATTGTGCAAACTTGGGATGAGAGTATTTGGTTGTATGTATCCTTGTGTTAAATCTGATTGTCTCCCAGTTAGTTTTGATTCTCCATGGTCACCTTGATGTAATTTGCATATTTCGTAGTGGCTACCTTGATATGGAGCCAAGAAGAAATTCAGAGCTGTTGTTTTAATTCAATTGTTTGGGAGACTTCTCCTCAAGATAATGATCCTATTGTAAAAATTTCTTATTAACCTTATTTCTGAAAATGACTATGATCTTGGATTTTCTTCCCTGGTTCTTTCCTGAGGGAGTCCTTGAATCAAGTGTTTGAATCAAATGAATAAGAAGCAACTAGCCCAAGTTTGTTGAAAAGAATGAGCAATTTCCCTTCATATGGCATTCTTTATAATTCTATTTGTATGCATATGGTTATTGATAATTAGATACAATGAAGTTACTTAAGTTATGCAATTTGATCTCGAACACGGATTAGAGGAAAATCAATTTATATAATTGGTATATCACTTTGTATTTTCATAATTATTGAGAAGAAAAATAATCCTTTTTGAGTGCATCAATATAACATCAAACATTATGCTATTATTTATCCTAGAATTTTTTTTGAAAATCCCCTTTCCATGTAAACTTAATTGGATTTGAAAATCTAACACTTAGAAAAAAAGACTCTTGATTTTTTTTTAATCTTTCTAGAGAAAAAATGTTCTTTGCCCTTTGTATGGGAAAAAAATTAAATTGCCTTTTTGAATAGAGTATATTCCCTTCAAGATTCTATTTAATATTATTGGATACCAATTTAAAAGGAAATTGTGCAATTTAAAAAGGAATTAAACTAAATAAATAAACAAAAAAAAAAAGAATATATCTATCTATCTTATGTCTATCCTAAGTTTCACCTAATAATCTTTATCACCCACTAAACTTTTAATACACCTACTCTTAACCTTATCACTTAAACCTCTTAACACTTCCCTTATCTCTACCCACAACCTTCCAAGAGTACCCATGCATGGGGGACAAGATTTGCACGTGAAGACCTCAAATCACATGCCCACATGAAGACTCCTTGGAAGTCACCATGCCTTGAGAAGGAAGGAGAGGTGGCAAGTAGGGCGGTGCCATGTAGGAGAGGATAGTTGGAAGGGGAGTGGGAGTATGGAAGAAAGTTGCCCTCCCATACATACAAACTTAAGGCACATCCTCCTTGGGAAACATGACGAAGAAGGTGGGGCAACGTGCCCTCTCACTTGGACAAGATGTCATGGGTGTGGTGGAGGTTAGGTGGAGTTAGAGGATAGGTTAAGGGGTGAGGTGGGATAGTTAGGTGTAGTGTTTAGCAAGTTATTTTCTTTTGTATTAGTAAGTAATTTTAGGATTTAGTTAGTTAGTTTAATTTTAATTTTGTATTAATATTTTAGTTAGTAATTATTTCAATTAAAAAGGTGTTATAGAAAGTTTTTTTTTAAATGTAGTTAGATAGTGAGCTAGTTAGGGATTGTAATTAAGATTGCTTAGTAGTTATTTAGTTTTTTAGTTGATACTTAGAATTATAAATTAGATAGTATTAAAAGTTAGTAGATGATAAGTATTAGATAATTTAAAATTTATAATTAGTTATTAAGTAGTGTTTATTTCTTTTTCTTGAAGGAATGATTAATTTAGAGGTTGTGTAGATCAAGTTTAATGGGTGGTGAGTAAATGATTTTATTATGTTATTTTATAAATACTTAGTATTTAGGGTGAAAATCAAACTATGTGTATTAGAATCCTATAGTAATATATTTTAGTGGTAAGTGGTTTCTAATTTATTTATGGTGTAGGATATCGAATTTGCAATAGGGTTAAAAGTTATTATGTCAAGGGTTGGTATTAGTTGTTAATAGATAACGTTCTTAATAATTAAGATAGTATGCTTAATTAGTTTATGATTTCAAAGTTATTAATGTTTGAGTTTGATTTTTTAATATTTGAACATTTTTAATGAGCTTGGAAGTTTTTTTCCTACTAGATATAGTTTGATAAAGTATATTTGTAATGCCCCGCCAAGGGATCCAAAGAATTAACCTAGAATTTCACTAAGTTTAGAAGCAATTTTTTTTTTCATGATAGTAAACATCACATATAACTTATGCACAATAATGGAAGCAATAGCAATGTCCATTTGAAATTAAACATAACATAAATAACAGATTACATTCTTTAAGATCCCTTAACGTTGAATTACATACATGAATCCATCTAGTACAACATCCACATGAAATAATAATGATAAGTCCAATGTTTATACATTAAATTTCAAATGATCATTCATCCAATGTACATGTCACAGGGTATGACAAGCTCAAAAATATACATACATAGAATAAGGTACAACATCCTATTCTAATCCATGACACATCAAAGTAGAGATAATCATATGATACACATGATACATCATCATAGAAGACATATACATCCATCATAAAGATCAAACATAATAAACTAAGTGCACGGTTCCTCCCAACCGTTAATAGCATCATTAGACCATCGTGGATCCTAGCCATCCCTTCGTGCGTAACATTCCAAATCATCGAAGAGATCATCGGTATTACATAGTAGGAATGTCACTCCTAATATATACAACATCATATGTAGAAAGTAATCTAACATGCAAGTAAAAGCATAAGATAACATCATCTAACATATGCTAATCATCAATGAAAAAGGATACATGTCCACCATCATGAAGGACGCATCAGCCATGATGTCTCAATGAATCTCAAAATGATAAGAGTGGAAAGTACACTACCACCCGACCGCGTGGTACCTAAGTGGTCCACTCCCACCATGCTAAGGAGATAATCTCAAGTCCCAAACAGGCTATCAAAATCACATAGCAAAAATCTCCATAAGTCCAGGAATCCTAAAAGTATACTAACTCAAAGGTTCCAAACACAAAATCTAACATCTAATCTCCAGAGGCACACAATGACATGTAGGAGCCTACTATGCAAGTGGAAAGTGTCATCGCAATTATCACATACAAGTTACCCTGGCAGTTAGCTAAAATCCACGGGTCCATACTAATTTCATGCGGCCACTAGTATCCTCTCATATTGATGAGGCATACTACAGAATGCAAGGTCGCAACCATGCGTCTCACTACTCCCATCCTAGCCTGTACAAGTGCTCAAGGCATGGGTGAGAACAAAACACTTATCTTTTTAGGTTCATTCAGTTAGTATTAGGTGTGAATGTTATCACTTATTAATCCAACTTACAATGAGTTACCCTGGCAGCCTCTTAGGGCCCCGGCCCCCATTGCAAGCCACTTCCCATTACTACATGCAGATATCCTACCCTAATGCTCATGGACTCATAAATCTCAAAATCACAAAAGATAATCCATAAAATCATCAAATATGCATAAAAGAATCAAATCTCCATGAGCAAACATCCATAGAAAATCATGAACACAACAGCTCTCTATTGGCAACTGAAGTATCACTGATAATCAAATATCCAATGGTTCTCAATAACCAAAATATATATCTCAATCATACTGATTGAAGACTCCAAAAATGGTTGAGTCAAACATGTCACAACATGACATCATCAAGAATAAATCCACATCTCAGTCCCATCATGGCGACTAGAAAATAATCAAGGATAACTAATCGATGACCAAAATAATGGTTGGGTCAAGAGTCTCATACACAAGAATCTCAACTATAACAATCAGTAATCACATACAATACATAGAGCATTCCATCACAAACCATGGTTGGGTTTATAAAGATCGAGATTAAAACATCATCATGACATCACAATCACATAACCCCCAAGCCTCTGGTAGATGTCCTATATTGGTCAACACTAGTCAACCCAAAACCCAAAACAATAGCATAAAGAATACACAATGTAAACACATGTTTTGGTTTTGCTAAGTTTTCAAATTTGAATTTAAAAGTCTCAGTTTACATTTTTCCAAATTATATTAAGTGGAGAAATTTCACGTTTTTCCTAACCCATGTATTTGTTTGATAGATAAAAGTTTCTCCCCAAAACTATTAGACTCAATTTTCTAATTGATCTAATAATATTTTGGTTATATAACATTATTTGAAAATTGACACTCTCAATGAATCAAAACTTCGATTATATATTCTAATAACTAATCTTAATTAAACTAAGTTTAATTAAATTAATTATTAATATCTCTTCATAATTGACAAGCTCAATATCAATATTTTAAATCATTAAAAGAGTGATCCATTAATTTAGAACTTTATAATATTCATTTATAATTAATTATATATACATATATACTTATATACATATATATTTATATTTATATATATATACATACATAAATATATATATATATAATAACATTTAATAATTAATGATATTGCTACAAAATTGAGATTCATATCCAAATCTTATATGAAATAACGTTGCAAATAAAACTTTATATAATTTAAAACCAAACTCAAATCGCAATGCGATTTTAAAATCACGCGGCCCAATACATCTGCACTGCAAGTACATTATGGATCGCAGGTACACTGCGGTCGCAGGTACCCTGCGATCTCGCAAGTCTACGGTGGGTGGGGTATATAATACTTGCCCAACATCATATATATATTTATTTTTAATGCGATTTTCAATAACCTTTTTTATAAAAATGGTCCCATGCGATATGAAATACTATTAACATGAAACTCTATCGTGATTTGACATTCGATTACTATATGTATATATATACATATGTATGTATATATATATATGGGTATATATATGTATGTATATATATATATGTGTGTGTATATATATATATGTGTGTATATATATATATGTGTGTGTGTATATATATATATACACGCAGAGTTTATCACCATCACAACACGTATATGTGTATGCAGATTCAAGAATATACACAGTTTACTTAGAAATTCTAATTTTCAGAATTTTCCTTTAAATCTTTGATCTTCAAATTTACCCAATAAATAATCTAATGAGTTTGGCTATGAATTTAAACCCTAGCCCCGTTTTCTTTCAGATCTATGCATATAAAGATTTCCACATAAGTTCAATTGCCTATATTGAGAATGCATACAATAAAAATATGAAATTCCTTGGAAGACATATGGAAGACACGAAGAAGACAGGGAATGCAAGATGCGGAAATAGCATAAGTAAAATCACAAGAATCTACCCAGATTTTGATGCTAATTTGTTGTTCCTCAAAAAATCCACAGAGCAAGCTCCCTTCTTCAGAATTCTCGAATCCTCCAATGCTCCAATTGCACTCCAACGCTATGTCTAAGCTTCTAGGGATGCCTGAATATAAAGGGCTCTCAGGAAACCTCTAGAATGCTTCTAGAAATAGCTGGAAGGTGTCACCAACTAAGCATGGGTCTTTTTCAACCTTCAAGATGAGCCTTAGGGTTGTAGACACCATGTGCTTAATTAATGCACAAACCCCCGTGTTGTTGACACATGAGAAATAGAGAAGTGCATTAACTCCCATGCAAGCTTATAACTCCAATCCACTTTTTATATAATTTCTATTTAAATATTTATAACTTTCATTTTAACTTTTATAACTTTTATTATTATTATTTATTTATTACTTTATTATTATTTTATAATTATTATTAATTTTTAATTTCTAATTTTCTTTTATTTAATCATTTTCCTCAATAATTCCCATTTAATTAATTACAATCAAAATATCAAATAACATGATATTTTATATTAATTTTCTCAAATAATTAATTTATTAATTAAATCCATTTATTAAGACTTAATTGATAGAAAATTCACCATAGACCTCCAAGATAAAATATGAAAACCCATCATAGAACAAATCATACAAAATCAGTCTAAAGGGTTAAAAATCACAAAATATGTCATCCGACACATTTGGTGGGTACTCAACTCTGATACTTGTCCTAACTCACTAGGACAAATGGTTTAAGGGTTTGGGATTTGGACTTGAGAATTTATCTCCCTTCTCTTATCATTGAGATAGTATAATAGGGTACGCTCATCCTGGCAATTCAGGGAAGTCGATACCCGGTACCTGCAACCTACAGAAAAACCATGCATGTACATATAATATATATAATGCTAAGCTAAACAGACAATGGCAGGAAGTGGTGCATCGTGTAGATCCTGACTAAGCAGGTGACTATGACTTCCTTCCTTAACCAGATCAGAAATGCCATACAATATGAAAACACACACACCATACACATGCAAGTATGGGGTAAGTATCCATAATAAAACACATAAGATAATAACCATCCATCTAATCATTAATAATAACTGAAAATAGTATAATGATCATCATGTATGCATGAAATGTAAAATCTAAACGATCTCATCATATTACCATTGAATCCATAACATAATGTCTGATAGTGTCAAAACAATACCACTAATCCATCAACATAAAACTAGTCTATCACA
Organism: Cupressus sempervirens; assembly: GCA_028749045.1. Classification (NCBI taxonomy): domain Eukaryota; kingdom Viridiplantae; phylum Streptophyta; class Pinopsida; order Cupressales; family Cupressaceae; genus Cupressus; species Cupressus sempervirens. The sequence continues at coordinate 356,320,221 of CM053791.1, read as the reverse complement.
GTCTAATAATAATAACAATGTCTAGAAAAGATGTGAATGAGGGTAGGCACTACAATATTTCATGTTATGGTTTAGAAACCAATTGTTCAACTAGGAGAACTCTAGAAAACCTAATGTGACTTATGTGTGCCTTTAGTCAAACTAGTATTAACACAATGGATTAATTAACTTTTTAAAAAAATTCCATGTGTTTTGCCTTGTTATTTTGGGCATGATAACACTGCTCCTAATTTCATTAGTTTCCTACCAGGTCCTTTCAATAATTTAATTCGTAGATGTGTTGTGACTTTGGCTTATGTTCATTAGGAATTTCTCTTTCTGTAATTTTCTTAAAATCTCTTGTTACTCTATCTTTGTTATTTTATTTTCAAACACTTGGTTAAATAAGGAATTCATATAGTTGCATTGATAAAATTGCATTCATCATAAAACAAAAAATACAAAAATATATTGTCCTTTGTGGTTACATTTTCAATAATGTTTTGTACATTGGTTAGTACCAACAAAAGCCTCCTTGTGAACATACTTATTTATCTTCAATTTAGTCATTCAGTAGGTTGAAAAATAGCCATCTAAAACCTTGGAGTTGGTCATTGATCAACTTTTCAAGAGAGAGATTTGAAAGGATTTTTGTTGTTAAGCATCGTGCAAAAATGATCACTCAACAAAAGTGGTGCTAGAAGGAAGGCCTTTAACCATTCTTCCCAAAAACCCAAGTTACTATTTGAAAATTGTGTAGTTTTTAGAAGTTTAGAAATTTCCAAGTCTATCATGGTCAAAAGGTGCACTTTTTGGAGGTACACTTTTTGGAGGTGCAATTTTCTAGGTAAACACAAACTGGAAGATCCTAGCCCACCATCTCCATTTCAATGAGCTTTAAGGTCTTCACTTGGTGAATATGAGTTCCTAGAACTCAATCATTTTTGTAAGCCTCATAGCAATAAAGGGAAACCTAGGCTGCACCCACTCACATTGAAAATTCTATCATCATCCACTCTACATTCTACTTCACACATTCCCAATGTTATACACCATGGCTTTCTTCAATGCCCAAAGTTTACCTTAAAACCTAACTGGTCCATTACACAACTTGCTCAAAAATCCTAAAAAAAATTTCCCATGGTTCATCTATGTAGAATCATGAACATTAGAAGACCATATTAACATTTTCAAGGAAATATGTAATTGTAACTAGATTCAACAAATGGACATGGTCTGTTGCCTTTTCCCTTACACTTTGGAGGAAATGACATTCAATTGGTACCTTAATCTACCACCAACATCAATAAGAGATTAGAACTCTTTTGAGAGAAATTTTCTGGCACAATTCAAGGTCTATATTGATCCAACTATCCTACATCATCAGCTCTCAATTAAGAGGAATCCCCACATGACTATTTCATAGTTTAATCATCACTTGTATAAGATGTATCAAAGAATGGAGTTTCCTTACACTATACCACAAGAGGTTGTCATCCATATTTATTTGGGAACAATTGATTCATTAACTTCTATTTTTCTAAGAAGGCTCCCACCCAAAGACATTGATACCATTGAAAAGGTCTTCAAAGAGGTCATTACATTCATGAAATAGGTAGATACCCATGGAGGGAACTTTGTGTCTTCCTTCACTTTGAATAATACATTATCCATACCACCATTTTTTAGCAAAAGACTTCTCCACCTACTATACTCAAGAACAATATGTCTAGTGAGTTTAAGGCCATGAAGAAGATAATGTCTTTTTTTTTTCCAATAAATTCATTAGAATAAAGTTGAATTCCTCAAGAAACCAAGGCAATTATCCAAGACAACTTTCTACCCAAAAAAATTATTCTCCAAATTAGAGTAGAAATTATGGCCCCTATAATAACACCAGCAATGATAATAATGGTATTATAGGTACGAGTCCAAGTAAAAATAGATATGGGTACAATTGTGTTTCATATCAACCTCCCCAAATCATGAAGGAACAATCTTTGAAGTTTAGTGCAATGGTTTTTGAATCATATGATAAATATGTAAGAGGGAAAAATGATGAAGATGATCAAGAGGAGTCTATATTCCTATTCAATAAAGAGAAAGAGCATGGACAATTTGGCATACATGTGAGGCCTCGCCCCGACCCTTCGTAGCCTTAGTTGTTATTTTATCATTTTGACACTCACGACTCGAGATGTCGAGACATTATCTGATACTTAGAACATATTATATTATTTCATGTTATGTGATGTTACTTTCAGATATATTGATGTTTGTCATTTAATGTTTTATGTATATGTATGTTGATGAAATCGGTAAATGTACGATTGATACTTTGATTTAAGAGATTTTTAATGGTTAAGAATTAAGTAGGATGAAAGAAACCCCGATTGATGTATGTTTCAATTTATGTGAATTTTTGATACGTATATATGTACATGTGATTTTCGGGACTACTGATGTGTGCAATGAGTGTGCAGATATTTTAGTCGAGGAAACCGACGGAGGAATAGAACTGATCTCTATGTGCTAATTTTGGAAACCTTGTTGTTTGTAGTTCAAGTATTTTAAATTGAGATGTATGTATGTATCCTTATGTGATCAATAAATGTTAGTGTTCATAATTATGTTCTATTAGTGTCGCTTGACACTCATAAATTGGTTATGTTCTTTTGTATGTTGTTTAGGGTTAGTTGTGTAACCCTTGGACCTAAGTCGATTTAAGTTAGTGTCAATTTGCTAATTGAGTTCTTAATCGAGGTTAGTCATCCCTTAATTTGGATTAGTGCTTAATCTATTTTGTTAGAGTTGTTTGTTGGTCCTAATTATTTATTAGCCTTTGTTTGGCTCTAAACCTATTCCTAAGGCTTCAAATCATGAAATAATTATACCCAAGGGGTATGGGTATGGGTTGGGGGTCTTTTCCAACCCCTAAGCCCCTTTTGTTGACTTTGGAGATCTCTCAAAAAGTCTCTTTTTGCCTTTGTGCGAAAATTGCAAGTGGTTAGCATGAGTTGCCTTACCTCACCTCCACTTAGTGTTTAACCATGGTATGGGTTGAGTTAGGAGTTTCTAGAATTGCAAGTGGGTGGGAGAAGTTATTGATCCTTTTGGGTGGTTGAGTTTGAGGCTTATTTAGAAGCCTTTCTTGGACTAGTAGAGGTTGTTACCCAATCTCTACATTTAGAGAGGAGTTCTTGAAGATTGAAGCAAGGAAAGGGAAGCTCTACTCAAACTTATTCTTTTGTCATTACCTCTTTGTGAAGGTTGGAATTCTCATCTCCCTTGTTCAGATTTCATTCTTATTTCATGCTTATGCTACCTTGTTGTTGTTTGAATGTTTGTATGGTTGTGGGTATGTTGGGAAGATTTCAAAACCATGTTATTTTGGATGATTTTGTTTCATGTTTATGTTTGCAATTTTGGGATTTTTCTTGCATGGGTGTTTTGGTATTACTCACCCTTGGAGAGGGCAGAAGTGACCAATTTTGGGAAAGGTCTGTTTAGTCAGACTCCAACCAGTGTAGAGTCTCTTCTCAAGATGAGAAGAGGGAGAAAGGGTAGGGTGTTATGGGCCCTTACCTGTCAGCACAAACCTTGTATGATTATGGTATGTCAAAATGGAAGAATGGAAGTTCTTGGTATATAGCCCCGATTGGGCATCTGTTTGGTGTTTTGCTTGACTTCTCCTGGTTGGAAGAATCCACCTTTCCCTAGTGTTGATTCATTGTGAATCTTATAGTGAAAACCTTGTATGAATATGCATGTTTGATTTGTTTCTTGGTCATGCTTGTCATCACCTGATCAGATTTTGTTGCCTCCACGGTTCGTAGAAATGTGTTGCAGAATTGGATATGGAAGCCTTGTTGAGGGTCATTAAGGAAATTTCATTTAAGTATTGTAATTCAGAATTGAAATCCTATGTAATTTGTATCTCAAAACTTTGTTGGATTGGCAACAAAGCCGGGTTTTCTTCTTGATTCTTTCTCGGCTAAGCCTTTGAATCAAGTTTGCCAATAAAATTGGTGTTTGAGTATAATTTCTTGCCATGTGATTTTATTGTAAATTTTAATTTGGATGGATGCACATCAAAATAGGATGGAATTGATGATGTTCAATTTGGTAAATTTTCAAGTTTTCTTTTATGTTGAAATTGAAAATTATGATCATGGATGTAGATTCAATTTTCATGATTATTGAATCAAACAAGTATTGCATTATTGAATAAAATGGATAATCCATACTCTTGGTATATTAAGTTGAAATAAGTCCTTATAGTTTTTCTTTGAAAGAAAAATAAAATAATTCCCCCTTGGTTATTAATCAATTGAAAATTTTATACTTAGAAAATTTTAGACCAATATATATATATATATATATATATATATATATATATATATTCATGCATTGCTTGTAATTCTATACTTAGATAAATTTTCAAAAAAAAAAAAATGTTGCAAGAGAGTAAAACTCTCTGCCTTTTGTATGGGAGAAGCAATTTAAATCTCTTTGGTAATAGAGAATCTATAAGATTCCCTCCTTTATCCCTTTTTACTTTATGAAATATTGTTTTTAAAATAAATTAGGAACAATAATAAGGTCTAAAAAGAAATTTTATCCTAACCCAACAACAAAACTTTTTCATCAACTCAGGCTAGGAGGCAAGGCTTTAAAAAAATTTAATAATGAAATTGTAAATCAATCCCCAACCACCTGCCAGCAAGTACAAGGGTCGAACCTTGGTAAGGGGAGAGCTGAGGTCAACGAGCTTTTTCATTTAATAGTATAGACCTCTAATTCTTTTTCCCCCCCACTTTATTCCACCTTTCCCCTCTACGTGATCTCCTACGTGAGATATGGGGAAGGGGGTAGGTCTGCGTGCGCAAGCCTTTAGGCAGCGTGCGCGGCCATTGGAAAGAGGGCCCCCCCTAACACGCCACTTGGCATAGGGTGTAGGAGGTGTAGGGGGGGGTGTAGGGGAGGTTAAGGTAGAGTTAGTTTGGGTTAAGTGCTAATTAGTAGGTAAGTTAGTATGTTGTATGTTAGATTTTAGTGTTAGCTTTATATGTTATTTTGTTAGGTTAGTTTAAAGTATAGTTTAGTTATAGTTTTTTTTAAAAAGTGTTATTAATTTTTCTATTTGTCTAAGCTTTGTTTCAGATTTATTATATTATTAGTAGTGTAGGTTATTAACATTTTTTTCATTTAGTTAGTTTTAGAATTAAGTTAGTTTATTGTCAAATTTATATTAATGTAATATAGTTTTGTAATGATGATGTAGTTAATTTTATATTAAGTTATTTTAGCTTGTTTTTAATATTATTTAGTTTAATCTAAAGGGTAGTTAGATAGTTTTATGCTTTAGTTAATTAGTCTTAATTTTAATTAACTTTTAAAGTTAAGTCTTATTTAAAATTTAGTCACTTATTTTGCTTATGATTAGATCAAATTTAGATTTTAGTTAGTTGTTAATTGAGTTTTAGTAGGATTTTGATAGTTAGTTATTGTGTTAAAGTAGTCAAAATATTTTAAGTTAATAAATTATATATATATATAATATGTTTCAATTCTAGTTAATTGTTTTTCTTATCGACTTTTCAATATCGATTAAATTGTAAATCGATAATGGTTTATGAGACTTGTATTTGAACTTGATCTAGTTGAACTTGATTAAAATTTCTTCCTTATAATGTTAACTGTATATGAGATAAAAGATGTTATGTAATAAATGTTAAATCTATCTTTAATTATAATGCTATAGTGGAAATTTAAATCTTTGGTTTTAAGATTAATATGAAACAAAATAAATGTCGATATTTTTTTTACAACGAGAGCTTCAGTTTAATCGATTTATTCCTTCTCAAGATATGTAACTTAAGTTGTAATGTAGTGAATCCTTTCTTGAAATGTAATTTAACCTTATCAAACTTTGAGCACTCTTATTATTAACTTTAGAAAAAAAAAAAAAAATTTGTGTGTGTTTTCGCCCTCGTAGTTTGGGCATGACAATACATTTTTATTACAACAATAATAAGAACACACAAAGTTTGAAAAGTAGAGAAGAACCTCTAATAGATGATGTCTCTCTATGGTTACATCCTACTCCAAACATACAAGTTTGTAACTATCCAATACATTATGAGGCTCCAACCAATAGTATCCCAATAGTTTAGAAGGAATTACATGTAAAGGATAAGGTTTTGAAAGGTTTTATGCATAACATAACAAGGAATTTGAAGTATCTTGGAGAATATCATAATCCAAACATCCTTTTTCTTCCTAACTATTGTCACCTCCATCAAAGGATTCATTCAGAGTTGGAATGTGCTAGTTGCTAAGATGCAGTGTTTAATGTGTTAGCATAGCCAAATCAACATGTTGAAATGTCAAAATTAATGAAATTATTTCAAGTTTGATGTTGTAATTAGTATGGATATCCCAAGAAATTTTGAGGATGCATAATATTTTAAAGTGCCAAAACTCCATGGAGTTTCTGAAATTCTCATAGTTGCAAAAAATTATGGAAATGTAGAAGATTCTAAGGTGGCTAAGATTTTTGAACTAGAAAGTCATCAAGATGAAGATAATAATGATTTATATTATGATATTGATTCCTCATTGGATAATGATAAGATACCTCCCTCAAAACAAGATATGTCATTAGACGAGTTGGATAGGTTCTTAATTTAGTCTCAAGCTTGACTCAAGAAATGTCTATTTATGGGTATTCTACACATATATCAAGCCATCCAATAACCAAGTCATGTAGAATCCATCCATTTGGGTTCCATTCAGAAGTAAGTTGTCCTAATTTCTTGTTAGCTTGGGAGATTGCAATGGAAGGTAAGTATAATTATGCACATTCTTTTTTGGGATATCAAGGAGAAAAAACCTTGATTAAGGATATTAATGGATCCTATAATTTGAAAGGAAGGCATATGATTGATTTTTCTAGTCCCAAGGAGCCTAAAGGTGACAATTCATGGTTTAAGGGTAATGATGGTGATAATAAGGACCATAAAAATAATGTTCTATTTTTAGGGTTTTGTTCTAATAGCTATATTACATCATCGACACTAGTGCTTCCATGTATGGGTGGAGTTGTGTACCATGAGATAAGACCACCAAAAGGGGAGATTATAATGTGTGAGTTTAGCCCTATGATGGGGGACTCACTAGATCAGGTAATATCTTTCCATTATCCCTCTTAATTTGATTATTTTTAGTTTGAATATGATGCTAAAGGTAAGAAAACTTGTTTGTGGATTAATCATAACCTTGGAGAGTTACCAAAACTTTTGATTTTGTGTGATTTGTACCCAAAATTTGAACCAAGATTGACCAAATTTTATTTTTTTGAGTACAAAGACAAATCATAATTTTTTAGAACTATATGGGTTGGGTTATTATTATTGCATATAATGAGAAATCTACTGACAACCACCCCATGTTCTTATTATACAATGGTTTTTGTATACAAGTTTTTTTTTTTTTGTCTTTTTAGTTAGGTGTTAGTTTTCTTTATAGAAAGTCTGTTTTTTGGGGGGTTTTTGCATCTTTTTGCTTCTTTTTCTTATTTAATCTTTGATTCAAGGAGTTACTCTATTTTTTTGAGGTTGTTCCCAACATTTGGTCCATCCCAGTTGGTCTCAATTTTTGGAAGAGGTGTTTCTTTGCCAAAGCATTTGGATAACTTTGTTTCTTGTACAAACTAAATACAAATGTTGCTCATAGGTAAAGAGGACCTTCGGCCATAAAATTGGATTTTATATTGATCATTCTAAACAGTTTATAAATTTAAATAATTAGCTATCTAGGCTTCTTTCAACCCATGTGGATAATGGTTAAGGGATAGTCCAAAAAAATTCGGTTTGAACATAGGATTTCCCTAGGGGCTTATCAAACTCACTTGTTGGTGTGTGAGTATCCCAAAGTTCATTAAAAGAGGAATGCATGAGTAATCAAATTGGAAAAGGTCCATAAGTAAGGAACATCGATGTCTTGACCACATAGTCTAATTGTTGTCAAGAGAAAATAAAAAATAAAAAATGGTCTCAACAAATAGGCTTCTAGAACATGGTATGAACCAAAACAAGGTGATGAATGGGAGCTAGCACAATATAATCATTGGCTCACGTCAAACAAAAAAAAGTTTCAAGGAAGAATCAAGTGGAAATTCACAAGCTTCATGAAGTTGAAAATGTTGGAATTACAAATGGGAAAAATGTACTTCTGAGGGGGGGGAGGGGGTGGTGGTGGGTGGTGAATCAAAAGTTCAAACTTTAGCTATTAAAACTTTCACCATTCATTAGATACATGTAATATATGAACTTAAAATAACATGTAAAGCACATATATCTAAATCATGTAAGAATATAATCAAGAACACACACTTAACATCGTATATGATTACCCAGAAACCCTACAAATGAGAAGGTAAAATTGGGTTCGAGATGACACCCATAAATCTTCACTACTATAGCAAATAAAGTGTAGCCAATTAAGGTTACAAGGGTTTGACCATGAGACATGATCTGCTCTATTAAACACTTACAAAGACTATTAAGTCCCACCTTGTTAGAGATTTCAACACCCTGTTAGAAGTGTGCTTGGTTAAAGGACTTTAGAACATCCACTTGGAATGTCACCCTATCAAAGGATTTACTATAGCTTGTTAGAACTACTCTGCCTAGGAGATTTAACTAAAATCACATGTTAGGATGTTTCAGCATAGATCTTGTGATTAGCTCTAGTTGCCTAATTAAAGATCAAATCTGTATAGTGTCCTTCTTGATCCTCTTTGATCTAATATAACAATTTTTGTATCCTTTTGTTCTTTGTTCTCCTCCAACTGATTCTACAATTCACTTTCACTACTAAGTTACCTTGAATGCTCTGTGAAATTTTTTTATCATTCACCCTTTGTTACCTCTTGTAACATGATCTCTTTCACTCTCTCAGTTCAATATAATTGTTGCGGCTTCATCTTCCTTATAAAGATTTTGGTGGCTTAGGGTTAGGTATGAATCTATGGTTGAGATTCATCCTTTTTTCTACTTAATCCTTCCTATTTTCTAATTGGTTGCATGTGAATACATAGGGATTATGTAAATAGATTCATCCTTATATCCAAAGAATCAAAATCTAACCTTGTATCGGCTTGAAAATGGTTTACATAGTTTTTTGTGCAATTACAAATAAATGTCCAATCTATGTTACTTGGCACTTGAAGTTACTAATGTTCGACACATTGTAATTTTGTTTCTAACTTGACACCTAAATTTCTTGGCATCTACTATTCACTTGAGTGACTCGACACATGAGTGACTCGACAATCATTGCAACTCGGAACAATCTTATATTTACATATTACACTTGACATGCATTACTAGTTCGACATGAACTAATTAAATGTCTTAAGTGTATTGACACTCAATTGTCAAAACTAATCTGAGACCAACAATCTCCCCGTTTGACATGAGTGTCAAAAAAACATAACTGTACATAATCAATCTAATCTTCTCGAGTATAACATATTCACAACTTAGCTTATATAGAAAACTTCATAATTTCAAAAATTTGTAATAACCTATATACCTCAAAATTTATAACTCTGTCTGAGTTAATGTGCTTATTCTATATCCAAAATCTGTTCTACAATCTATGTAGATTTGTCTCTACTAACTGATACTCTTTTCCTTCAATGTATTTGCAATTGATGGTCTACCTTTAGCTGATATCTACTCTATTTTTATCACTGCTCTGTATTTCTTAAAATTATATATCTCTTGGAGTTCTAATTAATCCCCCTTTTTTCATGCTTCTTTTTTGTTGTATTTGTCTCTCCTCTTTTCATTATTCTCCCCCTTTCTTCTTGCATGTTTACTTCTCCTTGGAATCTATCACCCCCTTGCTTGTTTTTCCCCCCCTTACTCTTTTCTTTCTCTCCCCCTTTTTGACACTTATGTCAAAGGGTCTATATACTTAGAGAATATTTTTCCAAAAATGATTTCTGGACTTCCATGATTATATTCAAAGCTACATCACAACATCCAGTGACTTGAGTTGGATTGCTAGCTCAGCTGCTAGGTGAACTAGTCCATTTGATGTAGAAAGATGAGGATTTTTCTTTAACAAAGTTTCAACATATCCTAGCTCTTTATGGAGTATTTCCATATGTGGGGTGAGGGAGGCTTGAATGTTTGTCAACTTGGCTCTTATATTAGCCTCTTCTTCTATTAACACAACTAGTTGACTCTATGATTGAAGCAATGCATGGAAATGCTTCTTACTCTGAGCTAGGTTTTGAGGTAGTTACATACCTTATATATTGAGATTTCTCTCCAAACTCAGAATTCTATGTCTTGTGTCTTGAGTGAAGAGTGTGGGGTCACACAGTTTAGTGTACAATTAAAAAATATTCTCAAGTACCTTCTTCACATCCTTAACCTTTGTGGTTAGTGAAACTTGAGTAAGTGCTATCTCACCAGATATTTTCTCATTCAGTTTACTTTGGAATTTCTTCTTTGATCACTCAAGAAGTTTTGCACTTGTGTCAATATCTTCATTATTGACCTTTTCAACAATTTCTGACAATTGTTCCAATAGAGGCTTTATTTCTTCAGGTGTAGGCAAGATGAATGCATCTAAGAAGATTTCCTTGATGTCTTGTAATGCTTGCCTTTATTGAAATTCTTTTCTAAGAACTTCTTGGTGCTTCTTCTTTTCTAAAACTTGTTGTAATATTCCTATTTCCTCTATAGTCATTGTTGCATAATCAAATTGAGGTATCACTATTTCTTCATCTAAAGTTACATCACCATAGTGAGTTACCTTGTCAAATTTTGTAGAACTTGAGCCTGGTGCTAAAATTTGCAATGATACAGCTTCTATGCTTGACTTCTAAAGAATTTTTTTTGGAGTTCTTGATATTGGTAATGTTATCAATGCTTGAATAGCTCCTTGATCCTTTTCCTTTGGTGTATCCTTGCTCTCTTTAGATATCCTTTGGTTAATCACAATGATTAGTCTTGCACCTTATTCTTGTGTTGTAGGTGTAGATGTATGTATCTATCATGTTTGCTTTGTTGTTGTCTCTTTTTCCTCTTCTTTGGTAGTCTACCCTTGCTCAACTAAATCAATTGTAACATTTGTATCAACATTAGTAGATGTATCTACTGATGTTTGATTTAAAGGTTGAGTACTAGTAGTTGAAGGGATGGTAGAAGGTAGTCGTTGTGTATTCACCTTATCCCTTGTTATGTCAGTTACTGCCTTCTAAAGTTCATCTACACAGATCAATACTGGATTTCACATAGTCTTGCTTGTAGTATAGATTGGTCAAGAATCTTCTTCAGATCTTTTGTAGTTAAAGGATTGATGTTTTGAGCTAAACTATCAAGAACATCCTTAATAGTTATAGTTTTTGCAGGTATACTAGTATCATGAGGAGGGCTCATACTTGGAATTTGTGTGTCTTGCACACTCTATTCTTCCTGCTACTCTTCAGTTGTAGCCATGTCTTTAGTTTTATTTTGTATCTCCTCCTTAGTGTTATCCTTTTATTTATCTTCCTCTTTGTCATCATCTTCATATCCACTGTTTCTCCCTTCAAAGGGATCTTCTTCTCCTTGTTTGAAAAATGTTAGCCCATAAATCAATTTCCACATTTGAGTGGATTTCTTTACAACATCTTTAATATTTTTCTTAAGAATGTTGAATGCCCTATATTTTGGTGCAAACTTTCCACCATATTTCTTGTTGGCCTTGATAGTCTACCTTTTTGTCAATTCTTGCATTACCTGGGCTAATGTGGATTCTGTAATTTTTTTCTCTAGGTTTAAACAATAATGCCATTTATTTTCAACAATAGTATATAATTCCTTTGGCATGGTATTATCTAATTCAAGTGGGGTGTTCTTGAATTTAGACATCATTTCATATATTGATTCTTCAATCAAATTCTGCTCTTCTCTACCAATTTTTTCAAAATTAATACTTTTCAAACTAGTCAAGTCTGCATTATTTTTAACATTTCCACATATATTTTCAAGATCAAATTTTGGTGGATGACTTACCACTCTAAATTGGCTTATATACTTTGATTCTATTCTCTCATCATCAGTTTCTGGTTGTGCAATGTATTTCCTTCTTTGCTTCTTCTACTCTAGGCCCTTTTGTTTTGTAGCCTTTATCTTCTCTTTGGCTTTCTCCTTGGCCTTTTGTGTGGTGGCTCATGTGCTTGCCCTGGTTGTTGGTGGTGTTGGCCTTTCTGGGCTTGGCTTAGTAATCTTCTTTGCATTTTTTTTTGCCATAGGTTGTAACTTGGCCTTTATTTTCTTGGGTTCTTCTTGTACTGGTGCTTCCTTGGTTTCTTTTTCCTTGGCACCTTCTATCTCTTCTTCATCCTTATCTTCTCCCAATCCTTGGGTTAATGCAAGAGATTCATGAGCTTGTTCCTGTTCTTCCTCTTCATCCTCTTCATCTTCTTCTTCTTCACCTATGCCTTCACCAAATTTGGCCTTTAATTTCTTCACCAGTTTGTCTTTCTTCTTCAATGCGGAGGTTCTCTTTAATTCCATCTCAACTTTACATTTCATGATATTATAATTGCCAATGATTTTGGTTGTTTTATCAACTTCTTCAGCAAGAAGTGCAGTGATGGTAGTTGAGGCTTCATCAACGTTTCTCATAGCCTAAGGGTCTTAGCCATCTTACCTTTGGTATGATAGCTTGTACATATGTGTAATCAATATCTACAAGAAAACATATGTCATTATAATATTATTCAACCAATTAAATAGGTATTCTCATCCTTTATTTAGACTTCTTGAAGTCTTCAAAATAGCTGGTCATGATAGTTTCAAAGTTTTCACCCATTTGCTTAATGAATTCATTGATTTATACAGCCACTAATCTGTTTGTCTTCCAATTCACCTTGCCAAAATATTTGAATGTGTTTTGAGCATAGAAAAATATGAAAGAAAATATTGATCCAAACTTACATTGTGCACTCTTGGTTTTTTTGACTGCTCCAAGATTTTTAATCAACTGTTGTAATCGAAGCTCGACTAGATCATACTTATGCTCCTTCTTTACAATTTTATAGCTCACATCAATTGTAATGTAGGGTACATTATTTAACCTACTTGATTGATAGAACTTATGAGAAATTACCCTTATGGAAAAGTCTAATAGAGGATCTATTATGGTATCAATTGCTATTCCATGTTTGTTCCATTTGGCTCCTGTGTTTCTCTCTATAACTTCCTTTCAATCACTTTGTAGAGTTTTTATCCGATCTAGGGTTGGGTATCCAGTTACCCTATGAACTATTCCCTTTGAAATTTTGATGGGACCATCTTCTAGCTATAAAATCCATTGTGTATTTTGCTCAACACTATCTTGATCCATTCTATTTTGAACACCATGGGAAAGTCTAGGGCATGGGTCAAACCCTTTCTTTCAACAATCTTAAATTCTTCTTTCAGAATTCCATTTTCACATAATTTATCATAGGCTTGCCTTATTTCAATGTCACATATTCCTTCTATTTTGTAGTTGTAGCATTTTTTGACATCTTGGACCATTATGACTTTCGGGGGAATCATGGAAAGTGCACCTAACAGATCTTGTTTGTAAGAAACATCTGAAATTTCTCTAAAATCTAGTTGTTTCACTTTATTGCTAACTAATTGAACATTTAAAACTTCTTGTCCCTCTATATTCCTTGTGTTGGATGCCATTTGACAAACTAGGGTTTATACAAATTTCAAACTGCGTAGCTCAGCTTATGAAGAATACCTTAAAAATTTGATGAACTAATGTTGGATCATCGTTGGAATCTATGCAAATGCTTTGAACTATTTTTGAGTCACCTTCTCACTTTGCTTGCTCTTGTTTGAATTTGTTATGATGAAAAAGAGTGAAATCGACCTTAAACCCTTCAAAATTCTACATTTAATGCTTAATGCTCGTACAGCTATAAACTCACATCAACATGATTTTAGTTTCACTTGACATCTATTGACATGACCATTACTTGGTAGCTACTATAGACTTGACATTATCTACCTAACTTGGCAACTTGACACTAACTAGTGTTCTACTTGGCATCTATTGAAAACTTTTCATGCTTAGCTATAACATGAAAATTAAAAGTTTTGAACTTTGAATTTTCTCAACACCTTGCATCTTTATTCATGCTATTTTCTTTTTTGGGACTAATGTGTGATATAATACTTTGAATATCAGTCCCACATACCTCTTTTTTGCTTAGTTTGATGAGGTTTGATCACTTGACCCATTGGGTGAAGTGATCCCTTCTACAATTGATGTACTGCAACCTTCCTTCTTCCATATCTTATCATCTTATTCTTGATGTGTTCAACATCTACCTTGCCTTTGCATTTATCAAATTCACAACTTGGTGCTTTGGACCTAGTTGGATAATGTTTACTGATGTGACCAATCCTCAAACAACTAAAACATGTAGTTTGACTCAACCACCTCTTGTAATTACCACTAAAATGATTCTGAATGCAATTTTTAGGTACATGTCCATATTCTTGACAATAGTGATAGCTATATCTTGTATTGTAATCCCAGTCGTAAGAATTTCAATAGATTTTTACCTTTGTTGTCTTGCTTGATGATCATGTGGACTTGGATATGCATTCAAAGGCTCTATGTCCATACTTTTGATAGTTGTAGCAATATCCTTCAAATTTTGGGGCATGCATGGTTCTATTGCATGATGACCTTGTTTATTGCACTTATGATAGTGGACCATGTTCTTAGACTTAGCATTCTGATTTTCATTCTTGCTTCTACACACATTAGTGGTATGCTCTTTCTTTCCACAATTATGACAAGTACGTTTGGAATTCTTACCTTTGTTGTTCCTTTCCTCAACAAATTTGGATGATTCTCCTTGTTCAATACTTGTGTAGCCCAATCTTGATGTATCTCTATTGGATCTGGGGGATTTTAGTAATTGCTCAAAGTACTTGATGGCTTCATTTGGTTTGTTGAAACTTTCAGCAAATTTCTTTTCTCTTTTTAGGTCATTCTACAGTTGTTCATTCTACAACTTCAATATAGTTATCTCAATGTCCTTGACATTTAACTCATGATGAACATTCATCATTTGGCTTAAGGTATCCAATTGCATGTTTGAGATCTTGGATAGCTTTGTTGACTTTTCTTCCAATCTGTTTGCCAAAATTATTTTGTCTTCTTCAATCATGGCCTTGTCTTCTATAGCTTTCTTCTCTTGTTCAATCGCTTCACATAGCAATATAGTTTGTGATTCCTATTCCAACTTGAGATTTCTAATTTCTTCAGCTTGTGCTCTATTCTTCTCCATTAGATATGTAATTTTTTCATCAAATTCACTAGAGTTACCATCTACAAATAGCTTTGTGGTGTCAATCTCTCTATATTGTGTGTCATTTTCTGCTATGGCAATCTCTTTCCTTCTCTTCAAGGAACTCTTCAAGGCATCTCTAGATTCATTCAGTTGATGTAGCATAAGATGTATCTTAATCTCCTAGTTCTCAATGGTCTTTCCCAATTTGTAGACTTCCATTTCAAGATCTTTCCTCTAAGCTGCAAAGATTCTTCTTCTGAGAACTAGGTTTTGATACCAATTGTTGGAATTACAAATGGGAAACATGTACTTCTGGGGGGTGTCCGGGGTGGGAGGGGGTGACTTAAAAGTTCAAACTTCAACTATTAAAACTTTCGCCATTCATTAGATGCATGTAATAAATGAACTAAGATTATTTCTATTTTATTGCACACTCATGGTGGTTGGCACTTAGGAGTGTCAAGGGAACTAAGACACTAAACACACATTGAGCATGCAAATTGAAAAGTTTGAGTTTCTTGTTTGAAGTTCTCAAAAGTCACTAATGACATCTAGAATCAAGTTGTAAACTTGATACAGGTTTGAAAATTATTTCCTGATAAAGAAATGCCTTAGTCATTTCTTCCTTTTGTTGGGGCCACTTTTTGTCATTTGATAGCAAATGTTCTATTTTTTATTTTAAAAATGTGGACCCCCTTTTTTTTGGCTCACAAAAGCTCATTCCTCAAAATAGGGTATCTTCCAAGGCACCTCAGGGAGTAGAAACTTTATAGTTTAGTTTTAGGGGTCTAGTCAGTTAGTGCCATTTTTAACCCCTAGCACCAATATATTGATGTTTATCTTTTGTGTAGGTCATCTTGACATCTTCATCATCCATAGTACACAAAATTACCATGGTATTATATGTGCATTTTCAACACAGGTGCCTTGGGATTTCAAATAGAACAAGAAAAAGGAATTCAAGTCTATAACAATGTTGGACTATAAGATGGCATAAATCATCCAAAAAAAAATCAGGAATAAGTACACTAGAGTGTTCCTAGACCTCATTTCAGAAAAACCCAAAAAAAAATTTCAAAACCAAGAACTTTGATTTTTGGGTGAATTGCACCTTGTGCACTTCTTTGAAGGTGTGAAGGTGCACTTTTTGAAGGTGCACAAGGTGTGCATTGCAATTTTGAATATGCATAAGTTGGAGGACTCCAGAAAGTGCACATTTGTAAAGTCTTCAAGATGCCTAAGGTCCCAAAGATGCTAAAATGTGTAGGTGTGCAATTTTACAAGTCTTTGTAGAGCAAAGTGCATAGGTGAAAAAATGGGCCTAAATCATCAAAAAGGGAAAAATAAATACACAAGATTGGTCTTAGACCTCATTTGAGAAAAAATTAGAAATCATTTTCAAAACTAAGAACTTTGATCTTTGGATGAATTGACCACCTTGCACACTTCCTTGAAGGTGGGTAGGTGTGTAGGTGTGCTTTTTCAAGGTGTGGTTTTTTGAGGTGCACTTTTTAGAGGTGAACCAAGAGGTGCATGAACAAAATTTAAGATGAAATAGTGCACCGATAGTTAACTACCAATTGCTATTTTTGATTATTCCACACATCATAAATGCATTGTGACGATAGTTCAACTCCTAGAAATACCTAGAGAAGGCTAATCTTTCATTTTTAGAAGTCCCATAGTGACTCTAAGATCATTCATGACTTGTGCCTTCTTATCTTCTTCTTCTTTCATTGTTTTAAGTCATGTAAAGGTTAATGCACCCATTAATTGATATAAATAAGGTGGAGACCTACATAGCACCATTTAGAAAGTCAATTTGTATGTAATTAGCTATATTCTATTAATTTTTTAGCATTAGTTTTTATTAGAAGAGCTCTCATTGCTAACACAAAAGGAGGAGAGGATTTCTTTTAAATACATGGATGTAATATGTATTCCAAGCTATTATTTTGATGCAGTAATATATGTTATTAGTGCTCTCATTTAGAGTATAGTTACTCTTGTTGCAGTGTGTTATTTTTTTAATACATGTTCATGGATAATAATGGAGTTAATGGTGTTATTATGTTGTAATAATTGTGTGATCTTTTAATCCTAGTTTTCACATTATGTTAATGAATTTTATTGTTGTGACAAATTGGGGAAAAGATCATCTTGTTATTACATAGTGTTTTGTCTCATGTTAGCACACTTTTTGTTACCTCATGATTTGATGAAATGTGAAGCATCTTTTAGTTATTATTGAAGTCCCATTGACGATTGCATCATTGGAGTTGAGGAAGGTCTACTCCTAATTTCATTGGTTTCCTACCAAATCCTTTTGATAATTTAATTCATAGATGTGTTGTTACTTTGGCTTTGTCTATTAGGAATTTCCCTTTCATTAATTTTCTTAAAATATCTTGTTACTCTATCTTTGTTATTTTATTTTCAAACACTTGATTAAAATAGGAATTCATATAGTTTCATTGATAAAATTGCATTCGTCATAAAATAGAAAATATATGGCTTCCTTTGTGGTTGCATTTTCAATAGAGTAGTGCAGATTGGTAAGTACTAGCAAAGACCTCCTTGTGAGCATACACATTTGTCTTCAATTAAGTTACCCAATAGGTTGAAAAATAGTCATCTGAAACCTTGGAGTTGGTCATTGATCAACTTTTCAAGAGAGAGATTCAAAATGGTTAATGTCGTTAAGCATCATGCAAAATGACTGCTCAACAGTGCCTCTTTCTTATACATCTTCAAATCTTTAGCTTAATTCCCTTTAAAAATTTCCTTCAAGCACTTAAGTCTAATACCAATTGTTAGATAACTAGGATGGGGGGGGGAATGAATTTGTTATAACCAAATATCATATAGGCCTCAAAAATACTTTTGACCAATTCAAATACTTATATCTTTCAGATAATTAACTCGGTAACCAGATCAAAATATTACTATATAAACTTTTACCAAAGTGTTATTTTTATATACCTTACTAAACTGATTATTAGAGTAAATTTATAGTTTATACCAAGTTGCACTAATAAATATAAAATATGGAATAAACTTGTAATGCCATAACACATTGACACAAGTATTTGACATGGAAACACTTTTAAGTGGAAAACCACTAGGGAACTAGCAACCCAAAATTTTCACTCATATGAAATGAGATTTTTTAGGAACCAACCTTGTTGAAGCCTACATACACATCATTACATGTGACCTTGTTAGAGGGCTTCACCAAATATCATCTAGAGACCTTATTCATTCTTTGACACTTCTATGGAATGACTTGTTATAAAGGATTTGGGAACATTACTATTGAATGTTTCTAGATAGGATTTCAAAAGACTGTTAGGTTGGCTTAGTTAAGATTTTTTTTCTACAATGATTAGACAGTAATAGTAAAATGATCTATTAGGATTAGCACTAACTTGCTTGTTTAGATCTCTATTTCTCTTAATCTCTACCCTCTAATCTATTTTTAGCTAATTGAAACACTTTACACATCCTCTTAGTACTTCCCGTGCTTGATCTTCATAATGCAACTCTGCATGGTTATCCACTTCCTTCTCCTCCTTACTTGACTTGGTCTTCTAATTGATCAACATCAATAAAAAATTAGTAGCAAAAAAGATCTTGTTTATCCCTTAGATAGAAATTATTTTCCTCTCTAATCTTCTAGGTTTTACTACTTAAACAGGATCATATATCTTCATCCAACTTAGATTCATTGAATCTAGACACTCAGTTATCATACCTTCACCTTGAGATTCATGCTTTGATTCAAATCATCAAGTAACCTTCATTAGATCTTTGAATTTCTCTAGCCATTGATCTCAAACTAACTTCATTCTTATCTTTCAAAGTTCTTGAATATTCTTTATTTTCATCAAATTTCAACTTCATATTAAATCATTTCTTTTGTTCTTTACTCTATTAACATAACATCTTGCTCAGTCACAACTATACTTGGTTAATACTCAAATTTCTTGATTGACACTACACTTTCTTCATTTATTTTTAGGTGTTCATCGACAACTATAGTAGCTCAATAAATACTATAGTTCTTCATTCATCAACCAAACTATCTTTCTTAGACATGATATCAACACTTAACCAAATCATGTAAAACAATCAAACCAACATTATACTATCAATTTCTAACTCATTCAAGTGCTCATTCAAAATTATACACTTATCAAAACTTACATCATCATAATTTTTTCAAATCCTCTTCATCAATACAATCCTCCTCACCAATAAAATGATATGGCACTCTACAGAATTAGCATAATGTCTAACCAACTCAGGCTTGAGATCAATGACAACATAAAAATTAATATAAATCTTTCACATACATTATAAACACTATTGTTTGGGACTAACATTATTAATATTTTTGTTCATAAAGATCTCTTCTTCCACATTAAAAAATTTAAGGATGTTAAGGGTGCTTGGAACAACCTTAAACATTTGAATGGTTGTTAGTGAAAGATCTGTCTTTTCACCAAATACCTTCAAAATAACTCATGAATTCCCAAATTAAGAAGACCATTATCTATGACTACTGTTGGGTCACTTTGTAATTAAAATTCATAATCTCCCTCTGAATTTTGATATGAAGGTACAATTCCCTTCTTAGATAATATGAACTTTGGGAATGATTTTAACCTGAAAGCAATAAAGGCTTACAAACATCTACCTATAAACATAGAATATATGAAAAAATAAAAACAAATAACTACGAACAACAAAAAAATGACATGAAGTCCATTTGTTCAAACTTTACATAATAGGGGAAATGGAAAAGAGATTTGTATATTCCTTCTTTATGAGAATATGAAGGATCAAAACCCAAAGAAAAAGTAATCAAACATATTTAGAAATAAATAATATAGAAATGCATTTAGATAAAACTAAAAATTGTACTAAAAATTCCAAAACTCAAAGTTTTAATAGCAATTATCTTTCATGTCTTCCTTCTCTAATGTACAAAAAGATAGATAGATTTGATTACATTCTTGCATAAAGATCATTATTAAAAATCAAGCTATATCCCTTCCCTTTACATTACAAAATAGAAAAAACACAAATTCCCCCTTTGTAACACCAAAGTTTACAAAAAAAGGTCTTTTTAAAAAGAAGTGGAAATCCTCTCACAACTTTCTATTGCCTCTTTATTATTTCTACTTTCTGTGATGATCATCAGATTTAATAACTAGTTCCTAGAAGTTATTTCCTTTATCCTCTTATTAGACTTAATGTTTTACAAAAATTAGAGTTATAAATAGACTCATATTCCATGTTTTAAAAAAATTACATATGGGCTATAGGTGACACTTGCTAGTGATGATGTGGTGTCATCATTTTATGACTGTCATTGATAGTTTTGATATTTCTCCACTCAGACATACATAGCTTTTGATGCATAAAGAATCTTGCCAATTCATTTGGAGAGGATTCAAAGAATTATATTTTCCAAAACATATTAAAAAATAATATTAATCCAATAGTTAGATTAAATGTTATGACCCCCACAACATGACTATCTTTCTATCATCATTTTCTAATTGTCATGGATAGTCTTGATAGTACATGTCAGTTTTCGTAACTTTTGATCCATAAATAATCTTGAAAAATAATTTGTATAAGATTAATAAAATTAGTATTTCTAAAACATATCTAAAAATAAGCTCAATCTCACAATTGGATTAAAAGTTATGACCCTCGCACTAAGACCCATTTTTCAATTTTTAGAAAATTCATTGTTGTTGTTAAAGATGAAACATTTGAACCTTTCAAACTTGAACCTATGAACCTAAAATTTTAACCATGATGATTCTAAATTTAATTCTTGTTGTGGGGGTCTTGAGTCACCTTTGGATTTTGAATTGGAGATTGGATATGCACTTTTGAGCTAGTAAACCTTGAATTGTTGAAACTTTGTGTTGAATGTGTCTATATTTGAACTCATTGAACTTGTGAACCATATGATCATGCATGAACTTATTTGAACTATTTCAAAACATTTGAACCAACTACACCAAACAATACTAGAGAACCATTGAACTTGGGCTTTGAACTTGAACTCTGAACTTGAGCATTGAACCTATGAACTAACTAAACTCGATTTAAACTTTTGAACTAGTTTGAACCAATTTCAAGGAGTTCAAGACTTTTCCCTTGGACTTATCAATATTGGAAATAAAAATTAGAGATGGAATTATTGATTATTAAATTTATAAATGAGTGTCTATGTGGCTACTAAAAATTGTAAAGTGGATGATGAAAAGGGATTCTCAATTGAGGATGGTCTACTTTTGTTGGGTCCTATTAATTTTGACACAATTTAGGAGTATGTCAAGAATGATATTGAGTTAAAAGAACTACTTAAGGAATGTGATTATGCTACGAAGGATGATAGATTGAATCATCACATCTTGAAAAGACTTCCTTTAGAATATGGAGCTTTTATTTCAAGTTATAATACTCACAAGTTGATTGTGGGAAGTTCCTTCACTAAGCCTTCATTTGGTGCTTTTGTAGTAATATTGATGTTAGAATAGTCAAAATTGATGAATATGATTATTCTAAAGTCTTAAAATTCTATGATTTTGGTGGAAAATAATAAGAACCAAAGAAATCAAGGTGACAAATGTTTCAACAACAATAAAAAGTAGTGGAACCAAAAATCGTAATCATAGACACAAGAATATTCCCCCTTACTAAAAGGCAATTCTTTTTCCAACAATAACATGAAGGATAAACTAATTTTTACGTAGTACAAGAAACCAAATCACAATGAGCATCATTAAAAGAGTAAGAGAATTGATGAGTTGCAAAAAATCCTCAAGAAAAACAAAACCAATGTACCAAATGTTTCCAAGGATTCATCTCCATCCACAACAAAGGGAAAAGGGAAAGACCTAATGGAAAGTTTAAGTTCTTTAGATGAATAGATTGTTGACTAGGGTGCCACACATCATATGGATGCTTCAAAGAGGTAATTATCTTTATTAGATCCATTTAAAGCACCACACATCTTTGTAGGGAATGATATAGAAATGGAAGTTGAAGGGAAAGGACAAGTTGAGATGGAAAATGAAGAGTTCAAAATATTCTCTATGTTTGTAACCTTAGCACCAATCTCCTTTCAATTTACCAAATCAATCACTACATAGGTGGAAATAATGTTGAGTTCCTCTTTTGATTTAGTAGTAGTAAATAATCTTAAGGATGATTCATTGGATGCAGTGGCTAAAGATAATCATTAGACAAGGCATTATTCTTTCCCCCACATTGTGCCTAAGCCTCCTTCACATTCCTTATTGAAGCATACACAATCAAAAAGTAAATTATTGCATAAGTGATATGGACATTATGAGTTCCATTATCTTAAATAACTTAGGTCAAAACATATGATCATCTCCTATAATAAACTTTTCTAAGAGTGAACGTTCAACTTGTTCAATGGATATCCATCTAGAAGAGAAGTTTGACAAAGATAAGTCTTGGGTGAAATTAGTTTTTATTGAATCCCTCATTTGCTACCATTGTAGACTTAGTTGTTAAAGTTATATATGACTCTTCTATAGATGTGTTATCCCTTAACTGATATTTGAAATGCAATACTCTGATATGTTGTGTAATTCATTACGTCAAGTTGTAACAATTTCGTACTGGTAGAGATGATGCTCTAATTTCTCTTAGTTGATGAAATTATTTTTATGATGATTTCATATGGTGTGTCTTAAAAAGATGTTTATTATATCCTCATGATGATGAGATATTCATGTTAGAATACAATGTTATTTATATATAAGATTTACTATTATACTTATGCTATACTTGCATGTGTATGGTGTGTGTATATTTTTCATTTATGTTTGACGTGTCTGATATGCTTGAGGGAGGGAGTCATGGTCACCTGCCAGTTAGAATCTACACAATGTACCACTCCCTGACATTGGTTGATTAGATTAGATATATATACATATGTACATGCTCATATTTTATACAAATTTGTAAGTATCGAGCATGGACTTCCCTAAATTGCCAAGATGAGTGTGCCCTATTGCAATAACTCAATGGTAAGAATGGGGAGATAATGTTTAGGACTAATCCTAGCCATAACCTAATTACTTGTCTTGAGAAGGAGGGTATGCATCTAAATTTCCACCCTTTTTAAACCAATGAGTTTATCTTTGCCTGTGTTGTTTAATTTTGAGTTTTGGTCAATTTTGGTAATGTTGCTTTTATGTGGATTTGGCTATGTGATTTATTTGGTGATCAAATTTGGATTAATCATATAATATTGAGAATTACTTAATATTATTTGATTAAAAAAATTAAAATATGAGAATATTTAATTAATTTAAAACTAATTAAATATGTGCTTTAATTTAAAAGACTAAATTTGGAAGTCTAATTTAGAAAATTGGTTGAAGAGAAATTAAAATATAATGATATTTAATTAATTAAATATGTGCTTCAATATAAAAGTCTAATTTAAGAAGTTTCATTACAAAAGAATTAAAAGATTAAAGATTTAATATTATTTTATTATAATTATTCAATTATTAATAATTAAATTATCTCCCTCAACAATGGTCATTCTAATTTTCTCCCGTAGCATCACTCTGGTAGAGTGCGCCCTCTGATTCACTCCACCCTTAGTTTAGATAAGTAACTTTTCTTCTTTAACCTAACCAAATATGCAGGTTCCAATAGTAACCCTTTTTTCACTTATCAGACAGATTTTACTCTTGCACCATCTTTAACCCCTTCCAAATCACAACATAGGCAATTTAGGAATGATTTCATTTATAGTTCTACCCCAGCTCCATCTTCTCCAAGATCTTATATTCCTCCCCATCATATATATACTTACACTATTTCTCCCTCTTTTGTAGCTTCGCCCACCCTGCCTTTTAGCCTTTCCATTTTTGAATATGAAGATAAGGTACTCATTATTAGCAACTAACATAGTGGAAGTTAATGGTAGGAATGTTTGAAAGTTGGTCTGTTGGCTTTCTAGAATGGGCCAAGAGCTAAATTGCATCACCGCATTGATTAGCTCAAAAAAATTTACAGCTCACAGGTAAGTATCTCTCACCATACGAATAGATTACTTTATATTCATTACAGTGAAGAGTCTATGAAAAGAGATCTTTTATATGCTTCTGACTAATTTTTTAAAGGTTATGCAATTAAGTTTTTTGAATGGTCACCAGATTGTAAGGAAGAAAATCAAAATTTCCTAATTCCTACCTAGTTCTCCATTAACACCATACCTCTAGATCTAAATCAAATAGGTATCTTAAAGAAGATAGGATGCTCAATGGGGGATCTGATTGGAATAGATGCCTCCTTTGAATGTTGTAATAATATTAAATTCCTAATTAAATGTAAGACAAATAATATGAATCTTAAACCTCTCAAAGTCATTACAAAGAGATCGATCTACAAATTAAGCTTTCAGAGGTGTGAAGGTAGAATTTCAGATATTGTCAAGTTAGATGATGAACAAAAAATCTCTTTTAGAATATTGGAAGATACAATAGATCTTAACACATCCTTTCCAATGATCAAATTAAGAATCAAAGATTGAAACAAAAGTAATGCATAGCTAAGGAAAATAGCTTAATGGTCCCAAAGAGCAACTCTAAGGAAAAAGCATCAGCATTTGGTACAATAGAAAAAAGAAAAAAAGTCTAACTGTACCATCAAAAATAGCCCACCAGCTTCAAGCAAGGAGGTTCAGAAGGAAAAAATTAAATTAGCACAAGAGAAAAGTAAAGGAAAACTCCTAGGTACAAATATGGATAAAGCCCCATCTATAGCCAAGATCAAAAACTTAATAGGAATGCTAGAGTTGATGGAAAGTGAAGACAATAATCTCATAGTGGAGAAACCCCCCAAAAAAAATGTGCAAAACAAAACAAACCCTAATAAAGTAAAAAATATGCATTCATAGGATGGAGTCAATGTCAAAAAGTAGAGCATTATAGTTTGTAGCAAAAAAGCCAAGAGGAAAGAAAAGAAAGAAAAAATGGGCAAGGGAACAATAGAGTCAATCAGAGCACAAAACATAGTTGAATTTGGAATTAGTTCTAAGGAAACTAGGGATGATGTTAATTCACTCAGTAAGATAGAAGAAATGGAGAACTCACTCTTATTCCTAGAAGAAGATTCATTCAATGGGAAGGTTAATCACGTACAAGTCAAAATGATAGAACCAAAGAAGCAGTTTGAAGAACAAACAATGGTCACAAAAAAGCCCAACCAAAAGACTCTGAGCCTTTTCACCAAGTTTTGGTAGACACCACCCACTAGGAAATATTCTCCAAAACATAGATCAAATGAGAGCTTCTTTGAAGTTATTAGGACAAGGGATATTTCAATGCAGGATTTTCAGGATTTTTTGAATAGGGATATGGGGGAGAAAGATGACATAGAGGTAGAGGTATGAAATAGATATTCTATCAGAGGAATTAATCAGAGTTTTTGATTTCAAAAATATAGGCTAGAGTAGTGATTCACAGAAAGAAGAACTCATGCAGCGAGTATTACAACTAGGAGGAGAAAACTACACTTATGAAGATCTTAGAAGAGATCTATTATCTTTTGAAGAGGTAAACAAGTCAAATAAAGTTTTAGAGGACATGAAGTTACTTGAGGAAGAGGCAAGAGCCACTAAGGAGCACTATAGATTAATAAAGCAGATACTACAAGAGGTATAGGGCGAAGAAAAGGATGGTGAGGAAAGTAAGCTATCTAAGATTACAAAAAGTGTACAAAAAAACCTTAATCAACTGGGCATAATAATGAATCGGGAAGGAATCAAATCCCCTAACTATGGTAGGGTGAAATCCAAAAGAGGAAGAAAATCCCTCAAGGAACTCAAAGAAGTAGACAGGCAAGCCTGAGAATAGCAAAAAATCAGTCATCTCTTCAACATAGGAAAGGGGAAGGTCCTTCCCAAGGAATAATGAAAATCACCACATGGAATGCTAGGGGCTTAAATGCCCCTAGAAAAAGCAAAAAAAAGACTACTAAAACAAAACCTAAAATCATTTGAATCCAAAATTATATTAATACAAGAAATTAAGTTAAATAAGGAAGAAAGAATTAAGTTAGGAAATAGAATAGGTAGCTGGAATATAGCATTATACGAATCTAGAGAGGCATCTGGAGGGTTGGGTATCATTTGGAGCCCCAGGATAGTCAATCTATAACTCTTAACATCCAATAATAATTGGGTAAGTTGTAGAGTCACAAGCATTAAATCCAATCTTTAGTTTATTCTGATAAACATTTATGGTCCAACACATAATACAGATAAGAAAATTTTGTGGGATGACCTCACATCCTTCTTTAAGAGTCACAAGGATTGTTTAATCCTTCTGGAAGGAAACTTTAATACCATCCTAAACATTAAGGAAAAAATAGGAGCCACTCAACGTATCTCCCAAGCATCAAAAAACATCAAACAATCGTATGACTTCAATAATTTGATCAACATCTCAATTAATAATAGGAACTTCACATGGAATAATAAAAGAAAATATTTTTGTTACATAACAGAGAAATTGGATAAGTTCTTATTTAAAGGTGACTTAAGTGAAAACAACACCAATTTTCATTCTTCCATTCTACCTATTGCCTAATCTAATCATTTTCTAGTTAGAATTGTTTTATCCAAGCCATCCAAACCAATGAGAAATCTATTCAGATGCGAAAAAATGTGGTTTCTAGACCCAAATTTCCTAGAACAAATAAAAGAGTGGTGGAAGCAAGACACCTTCAAAGGGTCTAAAATGTATATCTTTGTCTCAAAAATGAATATGCTAAAAGAAAACATTCTAAAATGGAATAAAGAGCACTTTAATAAAATTTCTAAAGAAAAGCCATAATTCGAGAAGAGATTAAAGGAACTCAATCTAGAAATCATTAAAAAGGGGATTAATAATGAGAGCTATCTACTGGAAAAAGAATTACTCGCCAAACAAGAAAGCATTTTGGCAAAGGAAGAAGTGTTCTGGAGACAAAAGTCTAGAGAAATATGGTTAGATGAAGGAGATTGGGATACAAAGTTTTTTCATAACTCCACACTTCATAATAGAGCTATAAATAAAATAGCCAAAATTAAAGACATCTTCGGTACTATCACTAAGGATCCGATGAAAATTTCCAAAAATTTAGTTAACCACTTCTAGAGTTTGCTAAATAATTATGATTCCTCTAATAAGTTAGCCCAATCAAGAATGTTGGAAGTTATTCCTAGATTAGTCACTGAAGATGACAACAAACAATTGAATAAACCTATCTCACTAGAAGAAGTCAGACGGGTAGTTTTTAATTTGTACCCTGACAAATCTCCAGGCCCAAATGGTTTTTAATCTTTCTTTTATAAAAAATGTTGGAATATAGTGGGTGTGGACCTATGGAAAGCTATCAAAGCTTCCATAAATGGTGGATTGATATTATCAAAAATCAATCACACATTCCTTACTTTGATTCCCAAGAAAGAGGACCCTGTCAACCCTGAGGATTTCAGGCCTATCACTTTTTGCAACACCATTTATAAAATAATAGCTAAAATTTTAACAAATAGACTTAAACTCCTTCTTCCTAAGATTATCTCTGAAGAAAAAATTGGTTTTGTTCTTGGAAGATCTATCCTTGATGGTATTCTAACCACTCAAGAGGCAATTCATTCAGCAATCAAGAACCAAAGAGCTAGCATGTTTATGAAACTAGATATACAAAAAGCATATGACATGGTGGATTGGAGGTTCCTTTGTAAAATCCTCGAAGCATTTAGGTTTTCTTGCCAATGGATTAACTTCATCTTTCAATGTGTCTCGACCACCAGAATCTCAATTCTTGTAAATGGAACTCCTAAAGGCTTTTTTGAAACTTTGAGAGGAATTAGATAGGGAGACCCCTTCTCTCCATTCTTATTCATTGTCATGGCAGAAGCATTTGGAAGAGCACTCACCAAAGCATACAATAGTAAGGAAATTTTTGGATTAACAATAATAGACAATGTACCTAATATTACCCATCAACAAGTTGCAAATGACACCATTCTACCTAGTGAAAGCTCCACCAAAGAGGCTCTAAATATTAGGTCTATCATACATTTATATATGGCAACCTCATGTCAAAAGGTTAATGCTACAAAATCTAAAATCTTTTTCACCAATACAAAATTAGAATTAGAAAAGCAAATTTGTCACATTATGGGTTATAAGAAAGGTTCATTCCCTTGTAAGCATCTAGGGATTGACCTAGAAAAGGCAAGAAAATCCAATAAGGTTTGGAAAAATGTCTTGGAGAAAGTAGAATCTAGGGTAGGTGGCTGGAAGGATAGATGGCGCACAAAAGTGGGTAAAGTTGTTAAGATTAAATTTATCTTTTTGGCCATCCCTTCCTATCCCTTATCCTATCTACCACTTCCTAAGAACATCAAAAGAAGTTTGAATCATTTTTCAAAACCTTCTTTTAGGATAATGACATCACTTGTAAGAACATTCCACTCGTTAGCTAGGAAAACATCTGTAAACCAAAGGAATCTAGCAATTTAGGTGTCAAGAACTTACAATGGAAAAATGAAGCATTCGGAGCTAAATTAATATGGCATCTCTTTGTAAATAGAAATAGAAAATGGGAAAAAATCTTATATTGTAAGTATCTAGACCCTATAGACCCATATTCTATTTTTAGGATGAGATCCCTTCCAAAGGGATTAGAGAGCTAGAACTTTATAGTCAGATGTAGATATGTTATTAGTAAATAACTCACCTGGGATGTGGGCAAAGGAGATGAAGCTTTATTTTGGGAAGACTTATGGGATGGGCAAGCCCCCATAAATAGCTTGGAGATCCCCAAAAAACTCAAAGAGGTGTTAACATCTTGGTGGGGTAGCAAGGTATGTGATTGTAAGACAAAGGTTTCCACAAAGGGTACTTCTAGCTAGGGTGGAAAACTATGGATAACTTAGACTTGGAACCCTTAGCAAAAGAAATATACCAACAGATCATTAAAAAAAGGATAATTAAACAAGTGGATCATGAAGATAGACTGGTGTGGGTTGCATCTAAAGACAGTAAGTATAGTGTCAAAAATGGTTACAAAATTATCACAAACTCCCTAATTTGGGAGGAAAAGGAACTTCCACTCAATCTATGTTGGGATTCATCTTGTCACCCAAAGGCAAGATTATGCTTTTGGATAGCATTCTAAAATAAGATTCTCATAGAAAATAGATTTTGAAAATTGGGTTATGAAGGCCTTTCTAGATGCATCCTTTGTAAATGAGATAGCGTAGACCCTATACATATATTTTATAGATGCCCTTTTACCCAATATTGTTGGGAATGGCTTGAGCATGCTGGGTTGGTTTGCCCCTTTTCCCAATTCTTTAGCTGATCTTCTAAGAAGTTGCCCAACCAATTTCTATATAGGTGTATACAATAGCATCTGGAATATCATCTCATCCATCATCATGTGGGAGATATGGAAAGAAAGAAATAGAAGATTATTTAGGGAACTGGAATTGTAGCTAGAAGAAATCATCAATAAGATTGAAGCAAGTATTATAGAAACTCTAAACTCCCACCTCAGGAAGGTCTAGAAAGAAGAAAGATCCTTCTCTAGCTAGGATGGCTTCATCAAGGAAAAATGGAATAACATCATTAACCCTCCACTCATCTACACAAAAAAGAATCACAAAGCAAGGGAAAATTGTAGATGGCAATCTCCCCCCTACGGATGGGTTAAATTAAATTTTGATGAAGCCTCCCAAGGCAACCCTAGAAGTGCAGGTATTGGTTGCATCATCAATAATGAGATAGGTTCTTGGATAGCTAAAAGGGCCAAGTCTATTGATCCTACCACTAATAACTTAGCTGAGCTCGAAGCTTTGCAAGAGGGGCTTTAGCTATTCTTAAAGTTAGGTCTATCCAGAATTATTATCAAAGGAGACTCCCAGATCATTTTGAATGCTATTAGGAAGTGAACCATACCCAATTGGGTTTTAAATTCAAAATTAGAATAGCTTCTTAGTTTCCTGGATAGGTTTAAAGATATCCAAATTAATCACATTTACCCGAAAGGTAATAAGAAAGGGATATACTGGAAAATGAAGGGACTAGTGGTAAGTATTTTTTGGTTATCAAGCAAAGTTAATTTTCTTAGTTTTGATCCTCTTTCTTTTCTCCTTTTTTACTAAATCTATTTCTTATAGACACTAATCAAGGAATCTCCTTACCCCTTTATAAAGAAACTTTACTTTATTATGTTTGCTTAGTCATTGTTCAATGTTTTTCTTTTCTTTCTTTTATTCTTTAGTTATTTTTGTTTTCCATAAGACTTCCTTCTATGGTCTAGCTTGTAATAATCATGCTCCCATAATGATTTCCTTGTTGGATCCCTCCTTTATTATTCATCAATTGCCCTAGTGCTTGGGCATTAATGGCATCATCCATTGATGATGTCAAGGTGTAGGGTTTCCAGGACCTTCTCCAAATCTCCCTTTATTTTTGGATGTCACTTTCCATCTTATTTTTTGAATCACTCTCAATCTCATGATGGACACTAACATTTATCTCTTTCACACTTGGAAACCAAAACCATGGCTTTCTGGGGAATGTCAAACTAGAGAGATGGAGCAGACAACTCAAACCAGTTGATGACATGACAAGGACTGTAGTTAGTAGGGCCATTGAAAAAGGCATTTTTAGCTATAAATTTACGTGGAGGACAAAAAACAATATTTTAGGAACCTTTATCAGTTGTTTGGCTAGAGCCAGAGTAGAGTTGTGGGCCATAATTAGGCTATGTTGTAACATTTTTGACCCAGTCTAGAGGAGGGGATTGGAAGAAGTGGTCAAGAGCATTGATGATAAGTTGTAGGTCACTCTCCTAAAAAAATACTTGGCTCACTCCCTGGGCAACCCTAAACTGGAGGTAGCCTTTCGTCACCCCTCTCTGGTCATACATGAAAACTTTGCCTTCTACCAGGAATGACCTAGGATGGAAGCTAGTATCTAGTTCCTACTCTGGTGGAGAGGAATTGTGGAAGATGAGAGTACAGATTGGTTGTTCAATTACCTCAACATGTTCAAAGCTTACATTCAGCTAGGGGTGGTCTTCAATAACTTAGAAACTCTAAATTCTTGCACCCTAAAAGCAGAAAAGACTAGCAAGGTGAAGTTTGATTTTGAGTTCCTACCAAACTTCCAACTAGAGAAACCCAATGACATACGAAAATTTATAATGGTCTTTTGGAAGTAGGCAGGCACCCAGGTGCAAAGTTGGTGGCCTTTCCTTGGATGTGGCTTTTAGTGCAAACTTTCTAACTTTTGTCTAGTAGGTTGTTAGTCTCTAGTATATTTAGCTCTAGGATTTGTTCTTATCTTCTTCTTAGTTCTCTATTTCTTATTTATGCTTCCCTCCCATTTTGCATTGTACATCAAGAGGGTGTTCATATTGTTGTTTTGGTGACTACCTCTATTGGTCTGGTTATCTGTATGTTTTGCTACTCCCTAAATATAGCAATATATTTCTAATCAGTTAGCTCTATCCTTACTTGGTCTCTTGTGATTTTGTTGGTGAAGAGGTTTAGTTCTTATCTAAACATTTATGAAATATTAAATAATGTAGAATGTATCTTGGTTTTGTTTCATCCCTAGTAGTTTTGGTGTATCAAACAACAAGTTTTAGTAGTAAAGTAGGACTAATAAATCAAACTAATATATCTTTCGGGGTGCTTTCTCATCCCTAATTTTATTAACTACTAACTCTATTTTTGTTGGGTTTTTTCTTTTCTTGGTTCTCCTCTTGCTATTTTTTGTTTCTGGTTTCTTCCTCTGCTCCTCTCTCTTGATCTTTTGCCCTTTTAGGTTTTGGGTAGTGTGACTTTTCTAGGTTGTTATTCTGGTTATGTCTTTTTGTTTTTGTTTCGTTTGCCTTATTTTTGGCCTCTTCTCTCTATTTTTATTTAGTCTTTTGTTTGGGCCTTTCTTAACTCATTTGGCATTTTTAGTTGGTTATTGTTAGTTTTTTTTATTTATCCACTTTCAAGCTCGGTTCTTTGCAGCAACAACTAAGACTGATCTTAGGGAGATTTGTGTAGGTTGTTTCTAAGTCTCCAGAACCCATTACTAGACTTTAATCTTAAGTAAGTATGAGTTGAGCAGGATCCTCTTTATACTGCTAGGTATCATTCTCTTTTATTTTTCTATCCTTCTTTTAGTATCTCTCTGAGGCATGGATTATTACTCTAGGGGTCTCTATTTGAGGGTTAGGCTACTTTTGCTTCTCTTTGTATAGGTTTTACTTGTGTTACAAAATGTTCCAAACTATGTAGTTTCATTTCTTACTTCTAATTTAAGATAAGCAATTCCTAGTGATAGTTGGCAAAGAAGCCCCAATCAACTCCTACACTATTTAAGCAGAGTTGTTACTCTGTAGGATGAAGCACTATGTGTTCAAAGAAGGAAAGATCATTTCTTGAGGCGATATTCAAGGTCACATATAAACTTAGGTCAAAAAAAAAAATTGTAATTTCTTCTCATATTAGGACTAGTCTCTAAGTGCTATGTATTTTTTTTCCTAATGAGATCATTGTTTAAATTAGACTTCATTTTAAGCATTCTACTTGGTAGCCTCTATGTGATAATGCTTTGCGTTTATACATCAGTGATTTTTTGAATGATTCTCAAAATAGAGTCTTAGAAGGTTTTCAAAATATTTGATCTTATAGAAAGAAAGCTAGGATTAAAAGTTTAACAAGATTTAGACTAATTTTTTATCATCTATGGTATGTTTTATCTCATTAATTTTGGTGCAAAGCATGGCAATATCCTTCCTAGGTTATCAATTATATTTTCCACAATTAAAGAATTCTAATAGTATCCTCTCAGCATTCTATTGTTCTTAGCAGATCAGTAAGGCATGTGTGATACATATATTTTAGTAAAGAAGAGATGATCATAAAAGCTAATATATTGGCTAGAGGGGCTTTCTTGGATCTAGAATCTATCCGAATCTGACTAAGTAGAGTAGAATAATTGTAGAATAGGACTAATGTCTACTATATTGTAACAAGTTTTAAATTTTTTTAACTGGGGTATGCCCCTTTCATTTTGTAATAATTAAAGACTTAGATCATGGGCAAGACTTCTTCGTTCTTTCCTACTAGTGCCCATTTGAACGAAGGTACTCTGTTGTACTTTTACATTTTACTAGATTAATATAATCAAAAGCCTTGGTTGTTTACCAAACTTTATTTTATTTTAAATTATAATTATATTTAAATAATGAGCTTTAATTATTATTAATTTAAATAATAATTTATGCTTTAAATATTGTGTCCATTGATTAATAAAGTGGATGAAAAGAAAATAAATTAATATTTTAATTTAAAAGTTCTTTATTTATGCATTAAAGGATTAAATAACTAAAGTATTAATATTTTTAATAAAGTTGGTGGCTTTTGAAATATTGAAGAACAGAAACCCTAATTATGGTTCTTTATTAGGGGGGTTGGTAGTTCATTTGAGGGAGATAGTTTTTAGGGAGCAAAATTCAGAATTGGAGTAAAAGAATTGTTGGAAGTTTCAGATAGTTTAGATTTGCATGGATTCACAAATTGACTCATATTTTAGTTGTTGTTTTAAGGTAGGATTTGAAAACCCATTGTACAATTTTATAGAAAGATCTGTCTACTTTGTGTCTTCCTAGGTGCTTGCATAATACTTATTAATATATTGGATTGATTCTGAATAAAGAATTGTGTTGTAGATTTTGAAAAGGAAAACTTATTAATCAATAAAACTTGACTGGGGAAAAATTAAGAAGAAAACAATAAATTGAATAGCTAAGGTTTCAACTTTAAATTTGTCATTAGAACCATGTGATTATCATGAAATTTCTAAATAAAGATAAATATTCTTCTTGTATCTAAAATAATTTAATTGCAAAATTTATTGGGGAAACAAAAGATTAATTGAGAGGAAAAACATGTTGTAACTAATTTATACATGCATGTGAAAAAAATACTAAAAATAGAAAACTAAGCATATTATGGTTGCATGATTTGAGACATCAAAGGAATGCGAAAATACTAATTGCATGTTTATTTTTATTTTATAAAAATATAATTTAATTTTTGAATTTATTTTAAAAATAAATTTAATGATTAATTATTAATTTCATAAATTTACAAGAATTGAAAAATTAAATAAATAAATATCATTTATTTTCTTATAAGTGGGTTTTTACTATCAGTTACTTTTAAAAATCTTAGTGAGATATAACTTACTATATATTTATTAATTTCATGTAGTTACAAATTAATAGATATATAATTGTGATTTAGTTATATTTTAAGAGAAATTGTAGTGGAGTTCATTATATAATAATATAGTTATAAATATTTACTATTATGAGAGAAATTGTATATAACTTAATTAAAATTATAATTTCAAGTTTGAGTTATCTCTAGTTGCATTATGAATTAAAGGAAAAGTAAATATTAATATTGGACTTAAATAGAAGTCAAATTAATTTTAATATTTAATCTAATAATATACATTTATGTTATTAATTAAATCATTTAAGATTTAAGATTATTTAAATTAATAACATGATAATGTTGCATGATATTTTATATGCACAAAGAGAATTGACATTTAAATAAATGTATTAGCCTAACAATCTATGTAAACATGTATATTCTTACTTTAATGCTAAACACACCTTTATGGCCAAACTAAAGAATAGAAAATGATGGAATTAAACCATATGGCTGAAAACTATGTGTTTTCTTAAATATTCTATTTATAGTGTTATGATGTTTATTTTCGTGATGGTTTTCTTTGTGAGTTATTTACTTGGCCAAGTTAGGATGTGCACCAGAGGCATTTTTGAGATTTCTTTTGTGATTATTTGACTTGATGTCATGATGTACTTTATGATTTGAATTGAGATTTATGTTTTATGAGCTTCATGTTATTGAGCATTTACGAGAACTTGGGTTTCAAGAATCAATGTTATTTTTGGGTTGCCTATTAAGGAACTAAATTTGATTAGTATTACTTTTGTGGTATGTGACACAATTGTGGTTTGTGAGTTTTGGGAAGGTAGTCTAAGTGCATTTCTATGAGAGTGACTTGCAATAGGTGTCGGGGCCCAAAGTGCCTGCCAAGGTAACTCATTATAAGTCTTGTAATAAGTATAACGTAGTAATTAAATATTTCAAAAATATTAAAAGGATAAGTTAGAGATTCTGCCTCGTCCATTCCTTGAGCACTTGTATGGGCTAAGGATGGGAATGAGATGATATCTAGCAAGAGGTATGATTGGTTTGCCTCATTTTCATGATAGGGTATTCTGGTTCTACATGTGTCACGTTGAGGGTCTGGGGTCCAAAGTGACCAATCTAGGGTAACTCAATGCTTGAGGGTCTAAGGTTTAATCAGAGACCAATCCAGGATAAATCAAGTAGTTTGACCATGTGATGACACTCCCTAATATATATCTTGACTCTCCTTCATGGTTTATTTAATATTTTCCTCTAGTGGTATATTGGTTTGTGGTGTTTTATAGTTGGATGTATTTATTGCTAATGATTTACTTTCATTGTTGATAGTTGGTGATTTGTTGGTTGTTGTACTTTTGACTTGGAGTGGATATCTTTCATTGATGTTATCTCTTTATTTTTGATACTTGATTTATACTTGGTATTTGTATGTTGACTTGGCATGTGATGATGGTATTAGATTGAGTGTCTATTCAATTTGGATTATCTTTCTTTCTTTGGTAGTTTATTACCCTTGAGGTAGTTTTAGCTATCAAGATTCCTTTCCTAGGATTGTTTTATGATTTGATTATCTCTGTGTCAATCATACATTACCTCTCCTACATGGTGGGAGTGGAAGCCTAACTACGTGACCACATGGTCGATAGGTAATATCTTCTTACCATTTAGGTCCTCCTCAAATTTACAAATGTTAGATGTTTATTGGTGCAGTTGTATCATTTATCATTCATATTCATATCTTGGAGATTTCTATTTAGTTGATGTATATATTTTAACATGTATCTTGTATTTGTATGTACTTGTATCTATTCTCACATACCCTATAACATGTGCAGTGGATGTTATTCATTAGGTGTATTTGTCAGATGTATTTATGATTTTTCTTATGAGATAGTGTATCAGTTATTACTTTATAATCATGAAATTGTAATTCAAACTTAAACTAATTGTTGTAAACTTGTTAGCATGACTCAACATGAAGAAACCCTTGAGGAATGGAAAAATATATTTGTTATTTCTTATGTACACTTGATGTGTATGTGTATATTGCTTTCACATTGTTTTTATTATGTAAAAATATGTTTTAAAGGATTCGAAACCTTATGCAGAGTATCATAGAAACAAGAGCATATAAGCTTAGATAATAGAAGGTCTCAAATCTTGAAAGAGGACAAACAAAACAAGCCAAAAAACAAGAGGCTAGAATATAACTATGCATGAAAAGACAGCAAAAGAAAAGCAAAAAGACAACCCTTGAATAGCTACAAAGTCCTCAAAAGGTTTGCTACTTGGTCTGCCAAGATGTTCATATTTTCTACAAATGCTTTCATGTCATTCAAAAATTTTTCTTTTGTACCTTCATTCTTCTTGGAATTATCCCTTGTGCACTTGCTTGGGCCCTGGTCACCTTTCATAGCATAGGAATCTTGGCCTTTACTCTATTCCATCTTTTTTAGTAGGTATTAAAGTTTTTAGCCACGATCTTCAAAATAGTGTAGTTCTAATCTACCAATTTCTTGAGTGCTTTCTCTAGGTTGCCCACTCTAGTATCTAGACCATCCATCCTTTTTTAAAGATCTTTGCTCAGTTGATCTAAATTCCTATTCTTGGCTTCAAGTGGTGGCACATGCTTCATCAAATTCTTTACCTCCTCTATATTGCCTTTAACTTAGAGAGTCTATCAATGTGTTGACCCAGTGTTCTCTCCCCCCTTGCCATCTTGCTGAGCTGATAAAAATCCCTTAATATGACCTACATTTTCTATTTTAGGGTGCCAATATCCTTCATCATTGTCCCCAAGTTACCAATGATTCCTTTTAGAAACCCCTGGTCATCCTCTTCCCTATTATACTCAAAGAAATCCTTGTGCTCCCCCTGTCTATTCCATTTCCTTAAGTTCATTTTCAACATCTGCATCCTGAGAAAGCACCTTTTTCCTTTTTCTTTCCACCCTCTTAATTAAGAGTTCATCATCAAAGGGGAGGAAATCTCTTTCAGCATTCTTCCCCTTGCTTCCTAAAACCTTGCCCAAAGATCCTCTCTTCTCAATACTCTTTTCCTACTCCTCAGAAACACTATCTTGTTCTAATTCAATCTCCTTTTCCTTCCTTTTCTTCTTGGAATAGCTCCCAGGATCACCTTTATTCCTCTTCTTCATTTCAACCTCAGCCATTTCATCCTTGCATCCTCATCAAAATCCTCCTAAGTTTCACTACCCTGACAAGATTTTCCAACCCTGTTAGGAGTTGTGCCAACTCTTTCAGGAGTTGATAAGAAGACAACTAAACCTACTATTCAAATAACTTTAGAATTATCCTCACTAAACAATTTGTAATAACCTTAACCAAGAAAAATGAGCTAACTAAAATAACAATGTATCTTGTCAATATAACTCCTTTGAAGTTCACAACTTACCTCAACATCAATCACTTCTCTAACCTTTGCAAGTTCATATCCAAAGCTCGTATAACATAATATCAATAACATATGATTGCATATGATCTCAATGACCAACAATGATACTTACAACCAAGGAAACATATTCCTTTTATACCATTTTATTCCTAATAGATGATTGAGTTTTCCTTGAATATTTTCAATGTAAAATGAATAATATAGCACCATCATAAGATATTACAATCAGGTTTCATATGCTACATTACAATTACATCAATTACAAAACTCAGTCAACCTCCAAGGAACAATCCACACATTATCCTTCACAAGTCTTCATAGAATGAAAACTAAATTCTTCCATCTCAAATATAGCTTCACCAACATGTGTTTGAACAAAATTCAAGCATGTTGAACAAGCTTCAACCTTGCCAAAAAGATACAACATATACAATTTCTTGCAAACTATCTTGTTACCAGTCTTCTGAAAATCCTCCATAATTTACCAAAAACTTTATCCCTTTTTATGATCATAGATTTAGCATCTATACACATCCAAGAATGCACTATTAACCTCACTTAAAGAAACTCATCTATTAGAAACCTTATAAAACAAAATTGCCTCTACTACTCTACCAAAACTAACTAGAAATCTTATATCTTGACATCAATGACAAACCAAGTCATAAATTAAAAACATAAGAACTCAATAATCTCCAAAAAAATTCTTAAAATATCCCTAACAAAATTTATTAAATTCTCATAAGCATTCAGACCAACATCTATAAATCGAGACTAGAGATATTCAAAGAAGCACGCATAGGTTAGACAAGATGAAGGCACAAAAAATTAGGTTCCATGCAAACTCTACTAACCAAAAGGGCATAAAAAAGCATAAAAACATGAAGTGATGCATGTAGAATAAACAACTCAAGGACCCTCAAATATTATCAATAGATTCTCCTTTATGGGAATGAAGGGTCATATCAAACTTGGCAGAAGGGGCTTAGATTTTTTACTTTTAGCTGTGATCCACCCCTATTCTATTGTAGCAAAAATTTTCTACCAAAATAAAGAATCTAACAAAGAAGTGCACCCACTAAGAGTCAAGACTGGGGGAAAGAAGTGACATGAGAAACATCCAAAGGAATAGGAGAAATAATTTTAATAAAATCTAACTGGATAGAAATATTTGCAAGAGATGAGAGGCTCGAAAACCTAGTGATAAAACCATAGGAAAGGGACTACACCCTGTAATCACCCATTTTTTGTCTAGTAAACTATAAGCTCCCTTTTTAGTGTTTAAATCTATATGTGAGACCATATTATTCACTTAATCAATTTTGTATAATTTAGATATCACAATCCTTGATCAAATAAGTAATTAATCATTTATTTTATTTTATTTTATTCTATGGGTTGACCACTTTATCCTAAGTTTGTTCAATTAATAGAACATGCCCCATTTTAATTAAATAAAAATCATGTTTATTCTATATGTGGATGATTTTTTATTTTATTATTATTATTATTATTTTAAAGAGTTGTCTACAACTTGAAAGTACACTTCCCATGGTGAGTGGAATCTTTTGATTTTTGAAGAAGGTTGTTTTCCTCTTTATCTCCACCACTCATTATTTTGCCTCTTAATCTTCTCCACTCCTTTTGCCTCTTGAGACATAAGCTCATGGATTCTTCAAGATTTTATCTCTATCCTTGATCATGATTTTACCTCTTAATCTTGACTATCTAAATCTCTTCTAATGGAGGCTCTCTCCTCACTCTCTCATGTATCTATCTTGTTTGAGCTAATGTTATGTTGTAAATTTGATTCTTGAGCACTTGAATATTTCACACTCTTGGACTCTTCAATGTCCCCTCATTGGGACATTAGGAAAGTAAGGACGTGTTCATGTAATATTAAATTGACATATGAGAATATAATATAAATTAATTAAAAAGGGATCAATTTAATATTATTAAGTTGGCCAAATTGAGAAAAGGGGGAATAAGATGAAAATGCAAAAGGTAGTTGAAGAGTAATTGTTGAGCATTAAAAGAGAGAGTCTCACTCATTTTTAGCTATACTTGAATTTGAGATTGATTTTCTCATTTTCTCTTTAAAGAACATAAGGAAGCTTCAACTTCTATTAAGGATATGAGGATGTAAACCCTCAGTTTCTTCTTAGGTGAATTGGGCATAGTCTTGATTCATTATCTATGGTGGATTCGCATTAGAATTTGCATTTGAGATTATAGGTGCATTTTATAGTTTCTCTCCAATCTAATTATATACCTATGGTTAAGATTAGATTTTGATATCTAGTTATTGTATTGTTGATGTATAAATGATAACTTATTTGAAGTATTTTAATGAGCATTTATCAATTTATTTGTTGGTTTATAATACTACAGGTTTAGTTTGCATGAGTTATCTATTATGTGTTGAAACATATTTATGGGGGAAAAATGGAAATATCGGGATATTAAAGTGGTATTAAAGTAGTGCATTTTTCCAGCTTGAGATTACTTGAACACTCGAAATTAAAGCATACACGGTTCAAAGACGTCTTGACCTAGTCTGAGGAACGTTAAAATTTTATTTTAGTTATTAGTCTGCAGAGATAAGGATGCTAGATGAAACTTAAAATTCAATAAATTAAAAAAAATTATGCCATCAATATTTTAGAAGTTGTTTATCAAGGAGCTTATAATGGTATTTTGAATAGCATTACTTTGTTTATTGTGTTAGGCGTATGCATATACATATTTCACTTTGGTTGGATATGGTTCATATATTCAAATGACTATTCCATATTTTTTCAAAAAATAAGATAAAGCATCATCATCTTTGAATTGTGGCATTGTTTTAAATTAGTTACTATTTGATTTATCACGAGACCTTGGTGGCTATTGAAAGAGAACATTTAGCTTTAACAAATATATGGTATGTTGCTATATTTTAATCGACATCTTTATTGGATTTTATTGAAATATTTTATTGGCTATCTAAGTAGTAACCAGAGATAACATAGACGAGCTAGCTAATCTTCAAACAAAATGCACCAAAGACACACAAAAAAAAATCAAACATGATTTTTTTCAGATTCACAAAAACACAGCAAATTTTTTTCAAAAATTTGGTTGTTTTCAATCGCAAAATATACAAATCTTGAAGATCAAATGGTGAAATTTCAAAAAAAATCATTTTTTTTTGTTTTTTGAACTTTAGTCAATGGTACAATTTGTAGGAAGGATAGTTGCATCTATCCAAATGTTTGATAACTTAGAAACAATTGGTATTCCTTGTTATTGTGGATTGTTAAGTGCAAAAATACTCAAGACAGAGGGTGGTGTGCAATAGTGAATGGCTAGATATTTGAAGAGTTAATGTCTGAGTGGTTGGGTTTTCACGTGGTTGAATATTTACTAGATTTGAGCTTAATATTGTTCAAAATTTGATATCATGAACAAATTAATTTGGAGCATTAATCATGGCCAGGCAGTTTAACATTTTCCTTGTATAGTTAGGAAACATTACCATTGATATTGGGTGAGAAGGTCCAAATGTAGTGGAAATGACTTGGTGAAGAGATATGGAGGTTGGTCCCAAAAGAGTAAAGAAAAGAAGTTGTTGAAGGTGAATACTAAATTGTTGAATCTTATTACACAACTATGGAGCTATGTTATCTTCTTGGAAAGAAATAGACTTTATTTTTTTTAAGCTTGTCATCTTTTGAATTTGCTGGAAGCATTTTTGTCTTACTATGGTGAATTATTGTGCTGACAACTCCACACAAAATTTTTGGAAATTGTTTTATCAATTTTGAATGGACTTGGTATGAATTTAAGTCTGGGTAATGAGGATAGGAGATTTGGTGAGTTGTGTCACACCAACATTTGGAGTTACTAGAAATGTAAAAACATATTTCTTGGTCATCTATTTCATGAAATGCTTTACAATCATTCAAAGTTAGAGTGGCAATTTTTGTCAAAATAGTGGAAGACATCATCTACCGTAGTTCAAGAGAAGTTATTATGATTAATACAATTGTCGAGACTATTTTGCAAAGCTGAGTTAAAAACACATTAAGTAGTTGTGCACACAAAAAATGAGTTATTTTGTATGACTAAACATAGAAGAGATGACTTTCATCATTTCAAATGTGTGACATGAATGATAGATAGTAAAGAAGGAAGGAAGGTAGACAACAC
Source organism: Cupressus sempervirens (assembly GCA_028749045.1). NCBI lineage: Eukaryota > Viridiplantae > Streptophyta > Pinopsida > Cupressales > Cupressaceae > Cupressus > Cupressus sempervirens. Next base: position 356,277,931 of record CM053791.1, on the reverse strand, counting down.
AGAAATGGATTCAAACCAAACAAATTAGAGATGGGATGAGTCATTGGAGTGTCCAATATGGCATATAAATATATTGGTTAGCATGATTATTGCTTAGCCTCAAGCCTCAACTTTCTTGCCCTATATAGGATAGAAATAAGAATGAGTATTTTTTCTTTCTAGATGTTTCTTTCAAGACTAGTTGTAAAATGCTTTGATTTTGTGCTTGTTGGCAAAATGATGCCCCTCTAAAGATTTACATTTTCTTAATTCTTTTCTAGACCTAAATCTTGTAGTGAGATAGAAGTGAGCTCAGTAAGAAGATTGTGTTGGTATCTACCTGAACTGTGGATGAAATATAATGTTAGCTAGAGAGTGTGAATAAGAACAACTCTTGTTCTATTGAGATGTCAATCACTGTTGGATTTTGTATGGTGAAGTGTAACTTTCACTTATTTATTTGACCTATTCCTATGCATGGGCCTTCTTAGTAGAGTATGAAAAAAATTTGTTTGGAAAGGTATTTCAATGATTGTCATAAACTAACAATATGAGTGTGTAAAGATGATTCTTTAGACCTCATAAAAGTTCATACATTTCTTAGAACTCTAAGAATTTTTTAGTAGATGAACTAGTGAGAGATTTGTTAAAATTTGTAATTAGTATTGGGGTGGCATCTCACAATGGTATGCAATCTATGAGGAAATTTAAACTTCTTTATGTGTATGTATGCAATCTATTTTACAAAAACCTTTGGAAGGTAAAAAGTGAAAGAGGGCAAATTCAAAAAGATTTTTAGATTTAAAAATGCCAGTGGAAAATAGTCTAGCCAAAGAACTTAATGAAACAAGTAGCAAGTTGGGTTCAGAATCACAAATAGGGAACATACTCTTATGATTTTGATCAAATTAGAAGGATTTTTAAGCATGGTCAAGAAATCACCCTCAAATTTATTGTAGATTTCTTTTGTGCCTATAATAAAAATTTATTAGAAGTTTCAAATAGAGAACAAAAGCTTTCAAAAGATGGATGTAACTTGGTCAACAAGGTGCTTAAACAATGTGAGGCAAAAATTGTGAAGTACAAACCATAGTGGGTTAATGAAGAACTATAGGCAAGGGAATTAAAGGTAGTAGAATTTTAGAAAATGAGCAAGAACCAAATGAGGAAAGAGAAGTTTTATTTCACTTGCAGACATTTTTGGTCACTTGATCACACTTGTGAGGGTAACAAGGAGGAAGAGCTAGCTCAAGAAGTGCAAATCAGCATTGACAAAATTGAGGATTCATTAGTCTAGCTTCAACACAATGAGGACCATGAGGGGGAACCCACTATGGATCATGGTAAGATTTGTACTAGCAACTTATTTGGTGATTTGGATATTATTATTGACAAGAATTAAACTGATCATAAGGCTAAAATTGAATCTCTCCATGAGGATGAATTATGTGAAAATGATGATTTCATAGTTGAGGAAGTAATATATTTGGAGATAGAGGTAAATAATGAAAAATAAACCACTAAATATGATTCTAATAATATAGGGCTGATTTCAAGGACTAATCAGAAATCCCACTATGATGATTTTAAAATGCACAATTTAGAGGATAAGCTTAATGTATCAAATGATATGATCATTGCAGCCTTAGTACAATTTAATAACACCCAAAAAACATTGAAGAAACCTTGTGAAAATTTAATTTAATGTTAAAGAGGAGAAAGGAATAATGAATGAAATCAATGGTGCATATCTCTATACTCTTAAAAGGGCATTAGAAAGAATGAAATCATACTACTTGAAGTTGCTCACGGATAGGGATATAGCTACTAAACATGTTGAAGCTAAACAAAGGGAGATAAATGAGTTGTTTCTCTAACTAAGTATGACACATTACTCCTTATACCAAGATGAAAAACATAATTATATTACAACCATTCACAATGAAGATAAACAAAATAAATAGAACTATGGAAATGACACAAATGTCTTCACTATTCCCTATCCTAATGAGGCACATTTTGCTAATGAAGATCATAAGGATAAGCAAGAAGTCAAATACATAAGTTCTATTTTTTACAGCAATAGCAACATGGTTCCTCCATATCATGAGGTAGAAGATGAATAAGTAACTTTGAGAACTATGTGTGGAGGTGATCATTTCATCAATGGAGATATTAATTTTAGTGATGGTACTTATAGTGAAGTAGAAAATTCATAGTTTTCCTTAGTATGCTTTGAGGGTTTTTACAGCTTACTTAAAGATTTGTTACCAAGTTCTTATGATATGGTAACTACCTACTTATTGATTGGTGATTTTATAAATCTAAATACTATAGTTATTAGTGGTTTCCCTTCTTGGAATAGCAGTACATTTTTAAATTTTTCTAGTCTACAAGTGTTGGTGAGTTGCATGCAGATGAGTGGGAACTACACATGTTACAATATATTTAATATGAGATGTTTAAATTTCCTATTCAATGACATATTGGTGAAAACATTATCATTTTTTATGTTGACCCCAACTATGACAATGACATCTTGATTCATGAAGAGTTGCTTTCCTTGCATATGGGTAGTGTATTGGGCATCAATTTACTGATTTAGCGGGTTGGGGATTCATCGACCATTCATTTCTACACCCAAGATCATGTTGATAGGTTGGTTTGGGATATAGGTATTAATAAGATGTATGTTTTGGATTATGTTGTGATACTACACTACCACATATTTATGATTAGAGTCACACAACCTACAATCGTAGCAAAGATTTAGCTATTGACATGGGATCCAAGCATCATAGTGATAGATGGATTTCATTCTAATTTTTTGAATCACAACATCATAGGTCTTAACTTTAGAGTTACCAATATGGGACACTAAGATGCTAGTAAATGGATATGGGATCGTGGTATTGTTTATGGACTCATAATTTCTTGAGGAAAAGAAATCTCAAGGAGGGAGGATTGTAATGTCCCCTTTGAGACATTAGGAAATTAAGGACATGTTCATCTAATATTAAATTGACTTATGAGAACATAATATAAAATAATTAAAAAGGGTTCACTTTAATACTATTAAGTGGGTCAAAGTGACAAAAGTGGGGGAATAAGACAAAAAGACAAAAGGTAGTTAAAGAGTCATTGTTGAGCATTATAAGATAGAGTCTTGTTCATTTTCAGTTATTCTTGGATTTAGGATTGATTTCTTGGTTTTCTCTTTGGAGAATGTAAGGAAGGTAGCTTCTATTTAGGATCTGAGGATGCAAACCCTCAGGTTCTTCTCAGGTGGATTGGACTAGCCCCAATTTTCATCTATGGTGGATTCACCAATCTCATTATATAGTTGTATCTAAGATTAGATTTTGATATTTCATTATTGTATTGCTGATGTATAATGCAATATTTTATTTGAGGTATTTCAATGAGTATTTATTAGTTTATTTTTTGGCTAATGATATTGGTTTAGTTTGCATGAGTTATCTATTATGTGTTGAAACCTATTTATGAGAAAATTTGAAGATAATATCCAATTGGAAGCATCAACTTCTATTTAGGATCTGAGGATGCAAACCCTCAAGTTCTTGGGTGGATTGGATGTAGCCCCAATTCTCATCTATAGTGGATTCACATCAAAATTCACATATGAGATTACAAGTGCATTTTATAGTTTCTCTCCAATCTAATTGTATAGTTGTATTTAAGATTGGATTTTGATATTTGGTTATTATTTTTTCTAATATATAATACAATAACATATTTGAGGTATTTTAGTGAGAATTTATTAGTTTTTTTGTTGATTTTGTACTATTGGTTTGGTTTTCATGAGTTATCTATTATGTGATGAAACTTATTTATGAAAAATTGCATGTAGGGATATTACAGCTCTCATATAGCTTAGTGTTTACTTTCTTGCATTCTAGTTTCTACATCTATCTTAAATTATCATGGAGTAGATTTTTTATCTTATTTAGCTTAGTTTACTTTCTTATACTTGCATCTATGATTTTAGATTAAGCTTGCATATCATCTTAGATTATTCTTGCATTTCATCTAGTTTAATTTACATTTCATTTTACTTGCAATCTTGGATACTTTCACTCATATTGTATGCTCTCCTTGATTTATCATTCTATAGTGCACCTTGCAAGGATCTTCCATCTTAGGTTCATTTGAGAGCCACCATCCATTAACTTCTTGCACGTCATAGATAGAGAGATACAAGTCATCATTCAAGCCTCCTAATCAACAGGATCTCTTAACAGTATATATAAATATACCCTAATTTTGGTATACTATAATACCCTAGAGCCATCCACATTCCTTTCACTCATGAAACTTAGAACCTTATTGATTGGTTATAAAAACATCAACAACTTGAGCTATTAACCTTCCAAAATGAGTATGAGATTTCTTTCTACCTAAACACTATTGAACCTATAGTTTCTTCCACTAGTGAACCTAAACAAATATGATAGAATCAAATATCAAGTATCTTAGTTACAAAATAAAAATAAAAATAAAAAAGAATAGGCACTTTGATGGAAAAAACTACTTTGTGATGGTGTCAAAGCCAAAAATAGTAAAAAGAAAAGGTGTATCCATGGGTGAAAACATTTTTGAGGCACTCGAGGATGAGATACTTGGTAGTCTACTTAATTACTTTTAAGAAAGATCATAAATTTTAATAGATCCTACTTAGAAAATAAACATTGGAATAGAAAAGACACCTCGTGTCATACACCTAGTGCAGTCCCTGTCAAAGTAAGGGAAAAAATAATTCACTAAATTATTCTTGGGGAAAGTTAAATTTTACTTAGACTTATTCATGCATGTCAGGGATTCACACTAATCTCATCCTACATCACTTGTCTATAGTTCCTGGTATCAAACATGTTAAGCAAAAACTGAGAAACATGCATCCACATATAGCTTTATTGGTCAAAGTTTAACTAGAAAAACTCCTTAATGCTAGATTTATATGAGCTATTGATTATGTTGAATGAATTTCCTATAATTTACTTGTCTCTAAGAATGATAAATCCATTTGATTTTGCACTAATTTTGTAGATCTAAAAAAAGCTTTCCCTAAGGATGATTTTCTATCCCCAACATTAACATGATATTGGACATCATTACAGACTATAAGATGTACTTTTTAATGGATGGATATCGAGATATAACCAAATTAAGATATCTCCTAAAGATTAAGAGAAAACTATGTTCACTTGTGCATGGGGAACCTATTGTTGGAACATCATGCCATTTGGACTTAAGAATGCTTGAGCTACATATCAATGACCTATGACTATAATAGTTCATGACATGATGCACAAAACTATGGAATATCATGTAAATTACCTTGGCTAAGTCTAAGGAAAGAAATATGCATCTTGAAGACTTGGGGTTAATTTTAGATCACATGAAATAATTCAAGCTTAGGCTTAATCTTAAGAAGTGCACATATGGAGGCACCTCAAGGAAATTACATGGTTACATCATATCCTCCAAGGGAATTGAAGTGGATCCTAAAAAAGTTCAAGCATTTATGGATATGCCACCTCCTAAAAATATCAATCAGATGAGGAGTCTTCAAGGATGTCTACAATCTACTAAGAGGTTCATCTCTCAACTCATTGAAAGAGCTCAGCTATTTAACAAGAATTTACAATAAGGAGCTATATTTGTATGGAATGAAGAATGTGAGAAAATCTTGAATCAAATAACGAGATCAATTATAATAACATTGAAAATTCTTGCCTTCTGGTAGTGTTTGCATCTCAAAACTCAGACATTATATGCTAGTGCATACTACACAACTAGTGGCTAAAATTGATCCATTGAAGAACCTATTAAGTAAAGCTATACTTACTAGTTGATTAGCTAAATGGATAATGATTCTTTTTGAATTTGACATTGAGTGCATTGATCATAAGGCTATCATAAGGAAATATATTGCTAATGAATTAGGCAATTTTCCTATACAAGACAATGCACCTATGCAGGTTGATTTCCTTGATTCATCTATCATGCATATTGTTGTCTTGCATTTTGTCACCACAAAATGTCCTTGTAATAGTGCAAAAAAATTTCAAACTAGTTTCACATTTCTTTGAATTGAATTTTTTTCCAACTGGTTAATATTGATTGATCAATTAACTCCAATTCACGTAACAAATTCTTTTACTGAAGGCTTTTGTCAACTATCTTTGGTTTTTCTATTTGTCAAGCCTATGCTTGATTTTTGAGGCCTTCAACATCTTTTTCTTTATTTTTTTAGTGTGTCTTTGTTGGTTATAGTCCTTTGGTTTTGTTCAAGTCATTGCTTTCAGTTTTCCCTTCAATTTGATCTATCTTAGAGCTTAATCAAAGCTGGTAATCAAAATATATGACCAATTTAGTGCCCAAAAAGTGCACCTCTTTTATGCAACTACATGAACTAAAGATATCATGTTATATCTTTAATTTGACATTCACTTTTTGGAAAATATAACATAAATTCACTTTATGTTGTGTTTTTAAGTTACTTTATCATTTTGATTTTTCACTTAAAGTAACTATAGTTCACTTTATGTTATATTTTTAAGTTGAGTTACTTTTTGATTTTTCACTTAAGTGACTATATTAACTATATAGTTTGATTTAATTTTTTATTTTTAAATCAAATGCTCTAGTAAAAATTACTTTTAAAATGATCTTTTCACATTATATGTTAACTATTATAGTGTAAATATAATTTATGGCCCATTTAAGTAATATTTCATCAAAAATTAAATTAACATGTGTTTAATTCATCACTTAAGTTATTTTCAACATGTCTACAAGAATATTTTATAAAAATTATGTAGTTGCACCTAAAAGGTGTGATTTTGAAAGGAAATGCATGCAAGTACATAAAAAATATGCAAAGACATCAAAAAAGTGAGATATACATGTAATATGAAATTTCACCAAAAAAGTGTGTTTAGCCTTGAAGGTCAATTGTAAAACATGTAATTACACCAAAATAGTGTGTTTATACTTGGATGCATATTTTAAAATATGTAATCACACCAAAAAGGTGTGATTTTCTTTCAAGAACATGCATTTGCCTCTCTAGAACCCATTTTTAAAGATTGAAAGCAAAACTCCATGCATCTACCCTCCAAGAACACATTTTTCTTGGAATCTTCAAATCTCTTCAATCCAAGTCAAGAAGATCTTCTCTATAGGGTCATTTTTTCATTTGAAGGTGTTCCCATGCATCAAATGTTGCATTCCCATGCATAAAATGTCTTTTTTCACTCCATTCTAGGGCATGTTTTGGCAAAAAAAAAAACCATATTTTGCCATTTCTAGATCATGTTTATGTATCTAGAAGAGGTGTTTTGTGTTTCAATGTCCATGTTATTACTATTGGAAAGGACATTCTTGCATTTCAATGCTTAAAAAACTCATGAAAGTGCAGATTTGAATCACATTTTTCTCTCAAAACATCCCATTATCTTGCATTTATTGAAAATGTTGGAGTTGGGAGGATTTCTAGGGCATATTTTTTAGATTGGGCATGAAAAACTCCTCATTTTTTGCTCATTATGAATTCCTCTTTGCAAGGTTGAAGAAGTCCAAGTTGTTTGCTGCTCATTTTTTGCATATAATCATCAAGTAAGTGGACATTTTCTTTCTTGCTAATTAAAGTCATGCTTATCTTGCTAATTTTATGCATGTTTTAGCTTGATGCTTCAAACTTGTTGATATAGATGCCATGGAAAGTGTATTTTCCCTTTTAAAATGATGAAATGTTTCATTTTCATATTTCTTGATTTTTTTCCAAACTCCAAATTTGAATTTGTATATTGAAGTTGCTTGCTTGTTGACATGTTTGAGTCTTTTGCCAAAGATACATTTTTCTTTTGTGTTTGTTTTTGTGGTTTGCTTGTATGCATTTTGGTTTTTCTTCATTTTGAAGAAGTTGCAAGTTCTTTCCCAAGAACTTGAGCATGTTTCATTTCACTCCACCTTCCATTTCATATAAGAGCTTCATTTTATTCCATTTCCATCATTCCATGTCATAAAACTTCGCATCTCATTCTTCACATGTGATTAAATGTATTTCCATCCATCATCCACATGTATATGTAATCTCATTCTCCATTTCCAATTTCACACATCTCACTCTCTACACTCAATCGCATGTTGATTACATGAAAATTCCTTTACATGTAATTGCATCTTGAGAACCCATTTTTTACTAAAAGTCACTTTTAAAAGGTTATTAGTGAATAGAATGTCATCCAAAAAAACACATACAAATTAACTCTAAAATTCCTAGACAAGAAGACTAAATCTATGGTAACAATTTGGTCACTTCACGATTGAAAAGTGTAAGAGCCCTCTGAGTTTATTCAAGTACAACTCCCCATGTGCAATTTACAATGAATTAATTAAACTATAATAGACAATGCTTTTAACCAGAAAGCACAAAAGGCATACAAACATTTATCCATAAACACGGGATAAACATGAAAGCCAAAAGATTGAAAACAAATGACGAATGAATGGCTCAAAGCCTATTCATCCAATTTTTTCATAATGAAGAGAATGTAGGAAGAAAACTATATCATTCTATACCAAATACATGAATAGCCAAGACTCAAAGTCCAAGGGATAAAAAGGTTCATAATTTAAAGAAGACTAAGATTACATCTAGAGAAAGCCAAAATAGTTCAAAGATTAATATTTATTAGGAAACAAGCATCTAAACTCAAAGTTTTAGAATGTTGACTTTCCTTTCTCTTGACATATACAAAAAGATAATACAAAGCTCTTTTCTCTTGTTCACAAATTACAATTTGTAAAATAAAATACTATTCTCTCCTCATAGATACAAGAATCGAACAAAAACCAAAATTCCCCCTTTTGTAGCACAAAGTCTCTCAAAAAAGTTGAACCTCCATCATATTACCTTCTGTACATTAAATAATGTCTTTGGTCAGTTATGATAATTGTTTCTTGGAGTAACTACTTCAATGCCTTGAAATTACTTCCTTTTCAGATTATGTGGTTCGTCTCCTTTGTCATTTATTGGGTTTCTAATTAGTCATTTAATGTTTGGCTCATAAGTCTAAACATTATTAAAACATGTGGAGGATATATAGCATTCACAAATTTGTGGCTCTATTAACTAACTAAGGACCTGCAACTTATTTTAGGAGACATTATTATAGTGAAATAAGCATTCTCCATTGCTCGAGCTCAAACATTTATCAAGTTTCTCTCCTATATACATTTGTGGATATTTTCACCTAGAAAGTCATATTGAGGGCTAACATCTATTGCTTCTAACACAACTCAATCAGATCTTTTTCATTGTCATACACAAATTGTAGGAAAGCTTCATTGGAATCCTTGTGAGTCCCTTTTGATGATGAAGGAATAAATTTCTGACTTATGAAGCACATGAGGAAGTATCCAAACTTACTACCATTTTTATTTACATTCTTTCATTGGTTTAGGGAAATGTCATGGCAACATATTTTCAAATATATTGCTAAAGGTCCCTATATTTCATAAACCTTTTCTCTAATCTCATCATATCTTAACTATCCATCGCGTATATGATCACTATTCTCAAGCAGTACTAGACTTTGGGACTCCAAAGATTGTTGATGTTTTCATACTATAGTCTGGCCTCTTCCTAACATGAAGGAATGGCTCTAACTTCTACTTGCATGAGAATGAACCAGTCTAGCTTATGATGTGAATGCAAAGGGAGCATCTACATCTTCTAATGGATTTTGGGCATTTAATTAAGCAATTGCGAACAATGTTCTACCTTCAATATGACACCTTAGACTTAGTCCCTCACAGAAATGAGCATCTCCATGTTTGGTCCTCGCTATACTTGGTCAAATTTGGATGTGGCTCAAGCAAAGATCATTGAATGGGTCTTTTTGAGAACTCAAGGACATGAAAATTTAGCCAAATGATCTATGCCTACTCCTACACCTTTTCCATTACTTCATAGCTCGTATGGCAGATTCTAGGTTACATCGATCTAGTGTAGAAAAATCTATACCTTTAATCCTTGTACCCTTGTAAGTTAATTTTGACACTTCAATACTTGGGCTAACCAAACTAATGCATGAAATCCATTGAGCATTCCATCAAATAGTTTGCATACTTTGTAATGACAATCTCCATACCATCGACTTCCATGAGTCACCAAAGATCTTGATGGTCTTTAGGACCCAAGTTTTGTGCATTCTAAAATTGAAGACTTTCAAAATTCATTTATAGCATTTGTTAGTGATCTCAACTCACACCCATGTGCTTCCTATTATCTAGTTGATAATCCCTGCATTTGATTTATGATTCTTCAGAATATTTCATGTACCTCAAGACCATGCAAAAATAAAGAACAAGCCAAATATGAGCTCAGCTCTTGTTCTCTTAAGAGCTTGCCAAATATCTTCTTAAAAGGTCATGTTTGTATCTCTTTTCCCATCTTGATAATGTGTAAGATCTCATGGTATTTGCAAATTTCTATGTTCATAAAGGTTCTAGCTGCACAATTCATGTGTTTATTCATTTGGAGATGACGTAAAATCTTTCCAATAAAATCCTTTGCAAAATCAACGTGTATCATCTCTTTGATTTCATGGTTGTTGAATATCTCTAGATCATCAAGATTGTAGCATAGCTAATTATGATAAACATTAGGGAGTCTTTAGAGGACAGGCCCACTAATACCTAGATCATGTTGAGTGGTTTGGAGTGAACTAAAGAATTTTGAACCTAGGGAAGCTTATTAAGTCATTTTGAAACCAAATTTGAAATGTTCCATAAAATTATTATAATTACTTTATAAATTGAACTCTGGATTATTGAGTCTCTACACTAAATTGCAAATCTTCAATATTGGATTGGTAGGTGTGAAACATGAAACCTGAATTTTTAACTTGGACCTTTAAAGGTGTTCCTTTGACAAATCTAGATTCTCAAATTGAACCTCTGAATTTGTATTCTTTTGAACTTAGTGAAACAACATTCAGATCCAACAAGATGTACCTCTAAAATTATGGCTTGAACTTGAACTTTGCATCACTAAGCCTTCAAATTTGTGAATTGACAAGTTGAATTTTTGAACTAGAAATGAATCACTAAACCCAAGCCTATGGATTATACATATGAACTTCTCATAATGAACCATTAAACCCGTGTGAGAAAACTGAACCACTTCAAACCGCTTTGAACTTGGTTCAAAGAGATTCAAGACCCTAAACTAAAATTTTTACTACATGGGTCCATATGAGGGCTAACAAATGTCAAAAAATGTCATATTCATGCATCCCCATGTACTTGGACTTCACCTTTCCTCAAATATGTTTATAAGAGCTCATTTCACCTCATTTTCTCAAGGAACATTGCATCCATTTTTTTCCATATGCAATTTCTCTTCATGAGAAAAATACATCTAATTTCTCTTTCCTTACCATAATGCATTTCATCTCATCCTTCACACGCACTTACATGTAAGCTCATTCTCCATCTGCATTCACATGCCATTTCACTTTCCATTCTTCATGACATGTTACATATGCATGTAATCCATTTTCTATGCAATGACATCTTGAAAACCTAAGTCACTTTTCAAAGTCAAGATTTTTTCAGTTACACACATTCCAATGCATTCCACTTTCAAGTCTCAAAGCATATTCCTCACTTTTCATTCCTATTTCATGAACCATTTTCCATCTTTTGTATATGCATGATATCTCTTTTTGATATCATCTCATTGGATCCTTGAAGTGTTTAAACCATAGTTCAATCAACCTTTATGGAAATATCCTCTGATGATGTGTTCACATTTTGGAATTTTTGTGTTGTAGCACAAGCACAAAGAGATGCCCTCACTGTCAAAATCTAAAGTCAAAATGAAATACCCCTCACTGTCAAAACCTAAAGGCAAAATGAAATACCAATTTGATAAAAGATTTGGCTCATGCAACTCAATCTCACATCATGTCCCTTCTTGACAATGTGTCAGATACAAAGATTAGACATGTGGATATGATTGATTTCTTGTGAAGGATAGAAGCTCCTATTGTCATGAAATGAAACACATTAAAATGAGTAATATTCACTTGGTGTCCACATCTCCCATGGCTTCCTTGGAATAAGAATTTATTCTTGGATGTATGAAACATTTCAATCCAAAGTAAAAGACGATCAAGGATGTTGATGACAATGTTATTGTAAGCCTTGATTGAGAGATTATTGAGTAGATTTTCAAGGTGTTGCACAGTGCAGAGTGCATAGATCTAACTAAAGAGTCATCTTTGGAGATATGGAATGAGAATAAGGGAAATTATTAGAAGTATGTAAATCTATATTGGTTTGATTCCAAGAGAAATAACTTCACGAGATGGAAAAAAACCATTCACAGATCTAATTTCAAGTAGGAATATAAAGACATTATTATCCTTCTCAACATGATATGTGGTCTCGGGGATTCTAATAATTTTTGAACCTTGGATGTATAAGTTCATTTTCCAGATCATGGATATTAAGGAACATATCTTATTGGTAGAACTAATCAGCATTGTACTTTTTTAGCAGTTGCTTAATGTAGGGACTTATGTACTTTTCTACATGAATTTCTACCTTGTTTATATTGTTTCCACCATGGGATCTTTTTTTGGACTCTCAACCAAAGGAGATCATCTTAAAATTTCAGTTTGGGATTACTATGATCATATTACTCTAACTAATAGTAAGTACCATTACAGAAGAGTTTAGGATGCTTTCCATGGGCATTTTCAGTGTATGTTTGATAGACAATTGTCCATTAAGAGAGTATCTAATGAAACTTGGGAGAAGGTAAATCAGTATGGTTGTATCTTTATTCAGTTTCCAACCTTTACTTACTTGACGGTTAGCTCAAGTAAAAATCACATGAATATTGTATGGGACAATGGTATTGACATCCCCATTGAAGGCTCATCTTTGATGGAGTATGATCGAATAGGAAATAACCAAACAAATCTAAATAATGATTAATTTTACAATTAGGTGTAATTATGAGGTGAGTTGGAAAAGGCATTTCTGGTTGGGGTACAATTATGTTGTGGTTATTTATTTTTTGTCACACAGATTGTGGGTGATTTTGGAGAACATGAGAGATAGCTATTTCTTTGAGGCCAAGACTATGAATCTTCTTACTTTTTGGAGGAGATAGGTAATTTCAATAGGAATAGAGATATAGGTGGAAAGAAGAAGATATTGTCGAGCCCAATAATTGCTTGGAGTAGAAATTGAAATCTGATGTCTCGAGCACTCAAGGGGCAATATTACAGGCTACCTTGAAAAGCTTAAGGGTAGTAGCCCCTCCATAACTAGATAATTTCTCAAAACCTAGAAGAATGGAAGTATTCTTATAGGGAATCAATACATGGAGGTCACTTAGGAAGTTATTGCCAAGGGTACAATTTTTGAAATAGATGGGATCAATTTCTTCAAGGATAACAAATTTTTAGATTGAGTTGTTCATGTTTTTACGAAGTCAAACTAGGAAAGAAAAAGGTTGGTTAAAATCACTACCTCTTACTTTATCCCTAAAAGTATTACCAGACCTTGGAGGTTTGTTTTGTTTGTCTTGATCAAGTACATTACCTTAGATGGGCACTTTTCCAAAATTTATGGTTATCATTTCATGCTTATGAACCATTTTAGGCATGGGGTTAGGATTAATTTCCCTTTTTAACTCATGAAATCTCTAGATTTTTAGTGTAAATGATTATTATTTACACTTTACTTAAGTCTACTTAGGATAAATACATTATTTTATTATTTCTTAGGTTAGACACTTAGGATTTTGCATACGCATATGAGGTGTCTTGTTGACAGCATAGGAGTAAGCAACTCTAATTTAGCACATGGTGTATACACCACTAGAGTTTGCATAATCAATTGAGTTGTCATATTGATAGCATAGTTGTTCACACTCTTAATTAAGCACATGGTGTCTACAACATAATTTTATGTGACACACCTTTGTAGGCTTATCCTCTCATCATCACACTAACTCTTGTGCTTAATGGAGGATAACCCATTCCTGGTGGACATGTTCTTAGGTGTGAGGCTTATCATATGGCTAACTCCTAGAAATTCTAGATGCATCATAGAGGCCTTAATATATAGGCACCTCTAGTGTACTATATAATGAATTGAATATCATATTGTTATTCTGATCATACTATGTTGGTCTATTTTTTCTAGTTATTGTGCTTCTTGGTCTTGGGTGAATTTTTCCCTAAGGCAAATTCTTACATTGATAGCTCTATTCTAAGCTTGCAAAATGACCCAGATGGGGACCATGCCTATCCTGAAGAGTTTATGGCTTTAATCATGAATTTGTTGAAAATGAAGTAAGTAGAAAAGCCTCATATGAGCAAGAAGACTCTTGAGGATTATGATATGGAAGAGAATGAGTCTAAATATGACTATGAGGATGAGATAGATGAGGAAGAATATTTTCTAGTGGAGAAGAAGAGGAAGATTTCTACCCACCATGACTTGTCCTTGAAGAGCAAGAAAAGGAACAATAATGAGATTAATTTTGATATTGATTTGGGTACTAATGCAGAGATTGTGGAGAAAAAAGGTAAGAATGGTAAGGGAGTAAAATTGGATGTGGATCCTCTCTCCTATGTGGGGGCTATGAACACTAAGGGTAAGAAGAAAATTCTCAAAGGGGATGTCAATTTGAACCTAGAAGACAACATTGAGAATGTTAATGTGAGCCCAAGGGAGGAAAATATGAGACAAAGCTTTGATATTAATGATCATGGGAATGTGACTAGTGTGTTTGGCAACCCAAGTCTAATGAGGAGGGATATTGATTTGATTAAAGAACAAATGTTGGATATTAAGATAGAACCTGAGCATCTCAGTAAAACCAATAGGGTGGAGATAACTTTGGGCCAAGACCTAGATAGACTTACTAATCACATTAGTTCTACTAAAGATGTTACAGAGATGATGAAAAGAGTTCCACCCCTAGAGGAGATAGTCAAAAATATAGATAAAATAGTGAAAGATCTACATAATATGGTTGATAAGTTAGGGAGCATAGTGTTGGATATTGAGAACATAATGAAAAAATTGTTGAATAGATCTACTCGATTTTACAGGCCACTATTGAAAATATCAAGATTCTTTTGGAAAAGCTAGAATAGGGGAGAAAAAAACATGGCAATAAGGAGTTGAGGGATGATCAAGGACCTAGTAAACATACTAGGACAAGCTCAAAGAAATTTGAGGCTATGGATGAAAATGATTTGGATGAGCTAAGGGCTTCTACAGTTAAAATGAGCATTCTAGTTGATCAGGCAGTGGACCTACTGAAGACTTTCTAGCTGTTCTTTTGCTATCTTTTTTTGGTTTTTTTTGTTGTCTTTGTCATTTCCCCTTTTTTCATGGGCTTTCTATTTCTAGTTGCTTCTCTAGATGTTGATGCATAGTTTCATTTGGGCTTTTAAAGCTTATATGTTTTTCTTTTTGTAAAAGGTTTTAGATCCTATGAAAACCTAGTTTTCCTTAATCAATACTTGAGGGTTGGGTACTTTAAAGGAGAGGCATATACCTTACCTAGGTATGTTGCTGATAGGATCATTTTAATGGAATTGGCCAGACAACTCATGAAAGTTCAATCTGATCAACATACTTTGTATAGGTCAAGTTTTGGTATTTCTTCTTCCAAACCCTTGGTAATTGGTAACTATATGATCAATTATATACACAAAGAAAAAACTATGGAAAAGAAAATTCAGCTCAAGCATGAAATTGTTCTCTTAAATGAAGTTATTTAGCAACAATCTTTGCAAAATGTTATTGTTGTGTCCTAGACATCTAGGGAAAGAAAGCTAGTACAAGCTACTAAGTCTTAGATAGAAGAAGTCATTTCTAAAGGAGTTCAAGCTATTATAGATACAGTTAAAGTCCTTAGGTGTATAAAAGACATGGATGAAATGGAACAAGATTTGATTTCTTCTTTGACTCAAGAAGTTAACACCTTGAAAGGGATTCTTAATGACTAGGATGAAATTTCTAAGTCTAATCTGGATGCCATAGTTATATGTGACATTCTCCCATCTTGTGAAATGTTCTTCAAATATAAAGGACTTATGGGCTTCAAAAAATAAACATTGAAAATTTTGATAAAAAAAAAGTTGCAATCAGCCCTTGGAGATTGCTAGGCAATAGAAATAGGAATCACATGTGACTTAGAGAAAATGGGATGTCATATTCTTGATGAACATGGTAGTCTAATGGCAATTGAAAGAGAGACTTTACAATATAAAATCAAGATCAATGTTGATTTAGATTCTAAGGATTTTGGTTCTCACACAATGAAAAAAATTTCTTCGCATAAATCTTTGGAAAAAAACTTGCAAGATTCTCTAGTAGCCAATTCAAAGATTTTGCAACCAACATATGCAGATGTAGGCAATATCAAAGACAATAGAGATTTTTTATCTTCCTACATTGGGTGATGTTATCATTAAATTCAAGGCACTAAAGAATAATTTTTAAGATTGTTATTTTTCTTTTTCTATTTGTAGATATAAGAGGATGCATTGCATGGAATTGTGTAATTACATGTAATGCAAATTGCATGTAATCCAATAATTTCTCTTCTAGTTAGACTCAATCAAAGTTGGTTGAGTTACTCGAACTTTTTCCTCCATATTTTTCTCAATTCTTTTGTCTATATAAAGGAGTGTTCTATTATTGTAAAATCATCTTTTATTGTATGCAAGAGAGCTCTAGGTACTTTGTGCCAGTAGAACTTTGATTGTGTAGCACTATTTTGATAGAAAAGTGAATACAAAAGAGCAATTGAAACTAAACTTTGATTGAGTGCAATTGTTACTTGTGTGAATTCAAAGCTTTGCCTAAGATTTGGATATGTTATCTTTGATTCATTTGAACTTATGTTCTTGAAAAATGAGAATAAAAAGAGTTAAGAAGCAATTGAAGCTTGAGCTTTGACTAGGAACAATTGTAGAGATATATAGACTAGAATCTTTGTCTATAGCTTATATCTCTTTCTTGATTCACAAAATAATTAGGATATCTTTACCTCTAGAAGTCTTTATGCCCTATTAGTAAAGATTATTCATATATAATTATGAGTGTACTTGGAGCCAAATTAGTACACTTTTAGCTAGCCTTTGAATTAGTGTTGGTTCACCATTATCACCATTTTCAAATTTTAGATAGAAGTGTAGTTAGAGATTTCACCCTATCCATTACTCACTCCATAGGTAAGTGGATTCTTTCTTGAAAGTTAAGAGGAAAGAATATTGGTAACACCCTTTTACAAAATCTCTCAACTTCTTTCTTACCTTGAGTTGATCCATGGAATGGTGAGAAGGTGGAGCCTTCCCTTTAAGGTTCTTTTATGTTTCTTATACACAAAATGGTTTAGGTGTTGTAGTCCTATTTATCACACCTCAAGGGTATACTATCCTTAAGGCTTACAAGTTGTTTTTTTCCTTGCACTAATAACATTGTTGAATATGAGGCTTTGATAAATTATATAAATTGGCTTCTGAATAGAGGATAACTAACTTGCACATGTTTGGATATTCTCATCTTATCTTCAATCAATAAATAATAAATATCAAACTAATGATGAGAAATTATTTCCCTATAAAAAAATGATTCATGATCTCAAAAAATACTTTATCCTCTTGACATTCCAACAGATCCCTTGAGCTAAGAACAAGGTTGTTGATGCTATGGCTACACTAGCCTCTATCTTATTATTGCAAGAACATTAATCCATATATGAATTCCTAGTGGAAGAACTATGTTTCCCCACATATGAATCCATTGATAACCATTTTATTTGCACTATTATTAGTCATGACTCATCTTGATATTCCACAATATACTATTTCATAAACGACCAAATAATCCCTAATAACCTTACTTGTAATGAAAAATACCAACTCATCTGTAATGCCTCTCATTATACCATCATCATGGCTGACTTGTTTAGGAGGGTAATAGATGAAACACTTCTTAGATATTTAGAGAAAGGGAAATCTAAATGTGTATTAGCAGAAGTCCATGAGGGTGTGTGTGGGTCTCACTCTAATATTCTTGCACTAGCCCAAGAACTACTTAGGGTTAGTTACTACTAGCCTACTATTAAGAACTAGTTAATGTCATTAGATATGTTGAATATTGTAAGGAGTTTCAAATGCATGGAAACTTGATAAATTCTCCAAGAAAGAAGTTCATTCCCTCTATCATACATTGCCCTTTTCAGCAATGGTCTTTTGATCTAATAGGTTAGATATATCCTAAACTCACCAGGAAGACGCAAGTTCATCATCACAACTATTGATTACTTTACTAAGTGGGTTGAAGTTGTACTACTATCTACTACTAAAAGAGAACAAGTGTTTGTATTTATCCTAAAATACATTATTTTTCACTATGGTGTGTCATCCTCTATAGTTACTAATAAAGGGGGAAAGTTCAAGAAAAAAAAATTGAAATAAATGTGTAAGAGATCTAATATCAAACAACATTGGTCATCCATATACCATCCTTAGGGGAATCGAAAAGCTAAAGCATCGAATAAGACTATTATGAAGATCTTGCATAGAACATCTAGTAAGATTGATAGGGATTGGCATCTACAGATAAATCATAATTTATGAGAACAGAACTAGCATACACACACCAATGGGAGCCATTCCTTTTCCCTTTGTCCATGGGGTTGAAGTTGTCTTACCTATTGAGGTTGAGATACCATCATTTAGAGTCTCCCTAAAAGGGCTTGTAATATATGAAGGCTATTGCATATCACTCATCTAAGAACTTGAGTTGCTAGATGAATGTAGACAAGTTGTGTTTGATCACATGAGAGTATGTCAAGAAAGGATGTCAAAGAGATACAACAAGAAGTTACACCATAGAGATTTTTAAGTTGGTGATCTGGTTTTGAGAGAGAATCCTAAAAATCAATAGAATTGTGAATAGAAAGGAAAGTTTGAACCTAACTTGATAGGTCCTGATATCAGTACAATTGTCTTTGCATTTGGTGTTTATTAGTTGTCAACACCTAAGGGAGAATAGTTCCTTGAGCCTATTAACACTCTCCATTAAAGAAGTTCTATCCATGATGACCCTATGTCCAGAGCTTATAGCATATATTATCCTGAAGAAAAAAAATCATAAAATATCCTAAAATAATAATCATCTTATTGAAAACCTGGCAAATAGGTGCTTTGATGTATCTCAAGAAAATTTTAAAAAAATCAAAAACCCAAAAAAATTATAAAAAGTCCCAAGGAATTTTTTTATCCAAGTAGTGAAAACCTAGAAACAAGTTCTACTTGTACCTTTTTGATTTCATCTATTAGCTTGTGGCCTTGGCCATGAAATAATTGACCTTTCTCACACATATATCTCCTTGGTCTAGAATTGGTCTTTTTCTAGGTCTAGGGTGCATGTTTGGTGTCATCTTTGTTCTTTAGGACATATAATTATTTCTCAACACTACCTCACATAGTATCTTTCAACACTAACCCATCTTGACATCGAGTGTTTCTAGAAACTTATTAGATAGTTTTCCTTGACCCTACACTTTGACAACAATCTAGGATTGTATGATATATCTCACTTACAAGCCTAGGATTTAGATAGCTAGTGACACTCTTTCCACCATAATTAATCTAAAATAAACTTAGACATGCTTAATGACTTATTCTTTGTATGATTTTTTTCATTTGATGATTTTCAATGATGTTCCCTCCTTAATGTCTTTGGGATGTCACTTGAGTAGAGGAATGGGGCATGGGGCATATTTTCTTTTTCTTCTACCTATGAGTGTGGTTTCAATGATCCTATGTGTTTTAGTACATCAAGAGTCTATGATAAATGCATTCTCTTGATTGGAAAACCACATATACCTTGACCTACTTCATTTGGGCACTTAGGTGATTCATTTTGACTATTACATCATATTTTTTTTGTAAGACCATTCTTATGGTCATCTCAACATCTATGTCTTGATACTAGCATAATCTTGCAATGTTGATTGGGAATCTAATTATGAGTCATCTTGACATTTATCTCAATGATGCATAGGTTAGATTCCTACTCCCTATCTGATATAGATCATATTCATATCTTCATAATTGTACTTGCACTAGTGACAATTGTATGATCTTATGATGTCCCTTATGGTTGTACGATCTTATGATGTCCTAGTTTCCATAGTAGGGTTTTCCTTGAATTTTTTATTGAGTAAGGACAAAGTCTCTATTAGTCAACTTCTCTTGGTATTCTCCATTTTTGTCTCTTTATCATCCTTAAGTATTTCAATCACCTCTTATCATTATCTCTCTTATATTCTACAACCAAAGAAGTCAATAATGTTATCCTATTTGATCTATCCAAATTGTTAAGCTTTCAAATCATTTTCGACTATCTCAAATTTCTATGAAAAATTTGCTATACCTAATTTTGATGTCTTGAATTCTTTGGGGTCAAATTTGAGATTTGGATTCATCTTGCTTGACAAAATTGTGATTTAAATTTCTTTCTTCTTGGTGCAATTGACTAGCCTTTTGAGGCTTATCTTTCATATCTTTCGAGGCAAACATCATTCCTCATTTCCTTATCATTCCTATATTTTCATCGTCATTATCTCCATCACATTTATTACACATTTGATCTACTTCTAATACAACACCTTTTTAGTCAAACTTAGTCAAATTGGGGCACATTCTCACCACTTGGGGGTCAAGCTCAGTTCTTCACTTTTTGAATCACTTATCAATCAGCATAAAATTATCTCAATTTGATCAAATCTATCTTATTTATGCATTTCCTCCATACCATTTTGATTTTGATCTTGAGAGGGTGGAAATAGTCTACCATTGATCTTTCAACACATGATATGCTATTATTTTTTAGGGCATCTCAACATCATCACTTCATATTAAGTTGAGATCCTTCAATATTTCTACTTGATGCAAATTCTTAATCCAATCATAGACATATTAGTGCTCATTGTATCACATCAATTTTGGTATTTTCTTATCAACCTTATTGTAATGTTCAATTTCATCACTTTACATCAAGTTGTGTGTTCAAGATTATCTCTCTGATTATCATTTAATTGGGTTTAGAACCAACCTTGCTAATATTTTATTGACCAAGTTCAAAGTTATTTACCTCACTTTACTTCATTCAATCAAATTTAGAGTCAAATCTCTTATCAACTAGTTGACATCATCATCATTACTTGACTCATCGTGCTCGTTCATATAGTGACTCAAAGAGGGGCAAATGTAATCACCCAATTTTTGTCTAGTAAACTATAAGCCTCATTTTTTAATATTTAAATCCATATGCTAGACCACATTATGCACTTAATCAATTTTGCATAATTTATAAATCATAATCTTTGATGAAATCATCAAATAATCATTTATTTGATTTTATTCTATGGTTAGACCACTTTATCATAAGTTTATTTATTAAAAGAACATAATTTCTTTTAACTAATTAAAAATCCTTTTTATTCTATGTGCACACAAAATATTTTTTTTTAATTTAAAAATAAAAATAAAAAGGAGTTTTAGAGAAAAAGGAGTTGTCTACAACTTGAAAATACACTTTTCAAGGTGAATGGAATCTTTTGACTTTTCAAGAAGGATTTTTGCCTCTTTATCTCCACCACTCATTCTTTTTCCTCTTAATCATATCCACTCATTTTGCCACTTGAGACTTGAACATGGATTCTTCAAGCTTTTATCTCTACCCTTGATTATGTTTTTGTCTCTTAATCTTGACTATCCAAATCTCTTTAAAATGAGGCTGTCTTCCCACTCTCTCATATATTCATCTTGTTTGAGCTAATTTTATGATGTCATTTTGATTCTTGAGCACTTGAGTATTTTTCACTCTTGCACTCTCATATAGCTTAGTTTTTACTTTCTTGCATTCTAGATTGCTACATCTAGATTACTTATCATGGAGTAGATTTGTTATCTTGTTTAATTTCAATTAATTTCTTGTACTTACATATGTCATTTTAGATTAGTTTTGCATATCATCTTAGATTTCTCTTGCATTTCATCTAATTTACTTTGCATTTCATTTTACTTGGGACCTTGAACACATGTACTCATACTGCATGTTACCTTGAATCTCTCATTCTATGGTGCACCTTGAAAGGGTCTTCCATCTTAGGTTCATTTGAGAGCCACCATCCATTAACATCTTGCACATCATAGATAGAGAGTTCTAAGTCACCTTCCCAGTCTCCTAATTAATTAGGTCTCTTGGATATAATAGCTTATAGAAATGTACCCTAATTTTAGTACACACACCCTCATTGTTGGACTAATAAAATTAGTAACCCGATCCCCACCAGAAGAAGATCAAACACCATCACCACCAACAATAGTGGCAACAACTTCATAAAGATCAACCAAAATCAGCACCTTGTTTGTCAATGCCAAAAGTGACTAAAACATCAATGGATTAGTGTTTAAAACTAGCAATAACAAAAAAAATAGAGCCAACAACATTACCTCTAACCATGACTTCTTGAGTCACATCTGACACAAGAACCCCTTTAGACCCATCGAACCCATTAGGACTTCTTAATACCACATCAATAACCATCTCCTAAGATGGATTTTTTAATGCAATGTAATGATACCCCCTTCCACCAAGAGGAAGATTTCTTAGCCTTAACTATTACGTATTCATAATTTGTCATCAAATGAGAAGTTTTGAAATACTTTTTGCATTTGAATAGAAGACCTTCATAATATGAAGACTAAAGTTAGGACCCCATTGGGGTACAAATCTTAATCTTTGTTGGAAGGCCTTTAGAGGCATCTATATCAACAAGGATATGGGCATATGTTGAGTGAATAATACTCTTAGAGGATGTTGAATCCACCTTTAGAAATCCTTCTAACCCATCACCCACAAACTCAATAACCAAATCCACCCACAGATGAAGTAGGAGATTGGGAAGAGGAATCCAAATAGGCACTTTACAAAATGATTTAGGAGAAGGATTAAAATCTTGATGTCATTTTTTGACCATCAATGGGTATCAATTTTCCATTAAAAAAATTATTCACAAAGGATAGAACCTAAAATAAGAGGTTCCTAATGCTTAGTGATCCAAGCATTAAGCGTCAAGAGAGTAGGCCAGAAATCCTAAATCAATAAATGGTTGCATCATCTAAGAGAGTCATAGTACATTCCTCAATATCTGATATAGTTTTTGTTGGAAACAATTATTCAATTATATGTTATCTTTGACGTTACACAAAATGCCAAGACTTTACCAAGAAGTCAATGATAGTCAAGGTCACTCAAGCATCGAAGGTAGTTTCCTGTGTGTGTAGAGTGTTCAATTATAACCAAGTTTAGAAATAGTATTGACTGAGCTCACTTGGGTATCGAAGGCAGATCTTGTATTGACTGAGTTCACTTAGTTACCAAAGGAAAGTTAGCAAAAAGTTAGTATTAACCAAGTTCGGTCAATTAATGAATGATTTCTCTGAGTTGACCAAGTACTCAATTCTATATTAGCCTACTATCAGCATATTGATTTTGATAGTTTCATTGGTTAATACTAACTGACTTAAGGAATGATAATTGTTTGATTAAAAGAGTATCCAAGCTGACTTGACAAAGTAAATCATATAAATGAAAAGTTAAGTTTAGGAATGAAGTGTGGACATGTGGAATTGAAGAAGATGAATTAAGGAAGAAAATTTAGAAAGATATATGTAAGAGGACAGAGTATCTGAGTTGATCAAGCTACAAATAATATTTTGATCATGGAGGATCAAGTAAGCAAAGCTAGAACAAATATTTCAATCAGAAAAGACAATTGCATCAAAAATCAGGTCAAGTCATTGTTACTCTCTAATAATTGTAGTAGTGAATCAAATCTCCTAACAGTTATTTAGCAAATCCTCTAACAAGGTGGCAATTCTAGATTGAAGTGTTTGAAGACCTCTAACAAGGCCACTCCTAATAGGGTGAATTAAATCCTCTAATAGGATCACACCTAATAGTGCATTTTGTAATGTTCAATGGGGTTGGATCCTAATAGGGCTCACTTAATAAGAGTGAAAAATGGTAACTAGTTGTAATTGGTGGTTTTCTCAAATTGAGATTCCATGTTAAATCTTGGTGTCTCTTGTGTTCTTGTTATTTCATTTATGTTTCTACAACTAAGTTAATAAAGGCTAAACAAATTGGATATCTTACAATCTAATTATTTCAATGTCAACCAAGTAATAGAATATTTAGTGTTAACTGAGTTACAACAAAATATTTAGTGTTAACCAAGTAACAGTAATATATTCAATGTTAACCAAGTTACAAAAGAATATTTAGTGTTAACCAATTTTTAGCAAGGTTTTGGTTTTATACTATGTTGAAATCTTAAAGGTACTTGGAATTATTTTTGTAGTAATTGATTCACCCCTCCCCTCTCAGTTACTCCTTTTCATTTTGAACAATTGGTATCAGAGTTGTTGGTGCTTGTAGATAAGGTTTCAAAGACCTAAGCTAAAGATCAAGATGTCTTACAAAAGAGCTAAACAGCATGGTAGGAACTCATAAAGTTTAATTTGGAAACCATTGGAGACACAGGCCTAAAGTACCTAGAGAACATGTGGCACCTAGTGGACCTTTATCTGTGGACCAAATTATGGAAAATAAGAATCACAATATAATGATGATTATCATTTTTTCTACTCTCAATTATATTGAATTTGATAAGTCAAATATTGTCCTACTCCTCACAAAATGTGGATCAAGTTGAAATATATCTATGGAGAGATGACAATGTGAGGAGAGCTAAGGCAAAAATTCCAAGAGGTCAATTTGATCAGATGAAGATGAGAGAAGATGAAAACATTGCACAATACAGTAAAAGAATCAAAGCAAGTGTAAGTGCAATTAGAACCTCATGAGGAAAAATAGATGATGTGACAGTAGTCAGCAAGGTACTTAGAACTCTTCTTCCTATTTATGCAATTAGAGTTTTAGTTTTTTAATAAATGAGATGTGATCCCAAAATGATATAACTTTGGATGCATTAGTGGGAAGGTTGATAGCCTTTGAGTTAGACAAATTCGATAACTATGTTCCCAATTCTGGTAGCATTGAGTCTGCATTTCAAAAAAAACTACCAATGAAAAATAAAGGTGGAAAACCTAAAGGAAAAAACATTGATAGTGAAGAACAAGATGATTCTGATGATGACCTTGAAGTCATTGAAGTCTTTCTTGCAAAAATATTCCCTACAAGTAAAGGAAAGTTCAAAGGTAAAATACCCCTAATCTATTTCTCTTGTGAAGAAGTTGGTCAATTTGTTGCAAGGTGTCCAAAAAAGAAGGCAAATAAGAAAAGAAGCATGACAAGTACAAAGGAAAGAAAGATTTCAAAAGCTACAAAGACTTCAAGGATAAAGGTAAGAAATCATGTTACATGGCTAAAGATTCAGATAGTAGTGATGAAGATGAAATGGTTTATATTGCTATTAAAGATGAATCGAATGATGAAAATGATAAGATGTATCACATTTCTCATATTATCAAGAATCACACATGGATTATCACCACATGACTAGTGATAAATCAAAGTTTGAGAACTTGGAACACTATGATGGTGGGAGTGTCAAATTTGGAAATGATGAACCCTGTTATGTAAAAGGAAAAGGTTGTATTGCATTAACTAATGAACTTAGATGTGACAATTCTTACTGGTTTGAAGGATTGAAACACAATCTACTTAGTGCGGCATAGTTGAACAATATTGGATTCAATGTAGAATTCATGAATGGTAAAGCCAAGTTGTTGGATGGGAAAGGAAATCTATTTGGGAGTAGAAATCAAACAAGAGATAATCTATTCCATCTAGATCTAACTGAAGTTCATGTTTCCTAGCTCAAGTAGAGAAAAGTTGGTTATGGCATAAGAGGTTGTGCCATGTGAACTCTGATAACTCAGTCAACATTAGCAAGATTAAAAGAGTGAGAGGAATTCCAAGCCTAAAGAAACTTGATATTGGCATGTGCAAAAATTGTTAAATTGGAAAGATGGGAAAGACAAGCTTCAAAAGCAAAAAAAAACATTATGAAGAAGTGCTAGAGTTGGTTCATGCAGAACTTTGTGGACCTATTGGCATAGAAAGCTACTATGGAGGTAAATATTGTCTTTTATTTTTTGATGATTATTCTAGGATGATGATAATAATGTACTTAAAAGATAAGTTTGAAGATTTTCAAAAGTTCAAGTGGTATCTAGCTAGAGTTGAGAAAGAAACAAGGAAAGGAAAATTTGATGTGAAAAATGGTGAAGGCATATTCCTAGGATACTCCAAATAAAGAAAAGCATATAAATGTCTAAATCTTACTACTCACAAGGTTATAGAAAGTGCACATGTAAAAATTGTTGAGTTTGTAGAAAGGAGTGAAGAACAAAGTAGAAAAGAACTTGAAAACTATATAAACTTTGTCTACTTTGAACCTGATACTTTACCTGAAGTTCAAGAAAATACAATTGGAAATCAGTAGTCTTCACCACCCGAGTCCCCTAAATCTCTAGTTCAACATGAGTTGTAGCTAGTGCAACCCAAGTCAGAGTCAGAAGGGCCCAAGTTTTAGCCAACACAAACAAAGTCATAGTCTGAAGGACCCGAGTTACAGATAGTGGGACCCAAGCATGATTCAAAAGATCATTTTGAGCATGGTGAATCAAGTGAAACAAGTTCTAAATCCAAAGAGAAGATATTTGTGTTTGCTAGATATGTCAAAAGACATCATGCACTCAAGAAAATCATTGGAGATTAGTCAAAAGGCACAATGCCAAGGAACAAATTAAAAGGCACATGCTTTCTTACTAAGTTTAAACCTAGAACTATTAAAGATGCATTATGAAATGAAATTTGGATTGAGGCAATGAATGAAAAGATTGAACAAATTGAAAGGAATAAAACTTGGACTCTTATTCCTAGGCCCAAGGACAAAAATGTAATTGGCAAAAAATGGGTATTCAGAAATAAGTTGAATAAAAATGGAGATATTTCAAGAAACAAGGAAAGGTTAGTATGCAAAGGTTATGCTCAAGAAGAAGGTATTTATTATGGAGAAATGTTTGCTCATGTTTCAAGATTAGAAGGTGTTAGAAAACTACTTGCTTATGCTACACATAAACGATTCAAAGTATATCAGATGGATGTGAAGTCATCTTTCTTGAATGGAATCCAAGAAGAAGAAGTCAACATTAAGCAACCTGAAGGTTTCATAGATCCTAACAAAAGTACAGATTACAAAAAACTTTATATGATCTTAAACAAGCCCCCAGAGCCTGGTATGGAAGATTGCATAGTTATCTGGTAAGAATTGGTTTTCAAAGGACCAAAAAAGTCTACAATAGTCTATACATCAAGTAAGGACCAAAAAAGAAGCTATTGTAGGTAGAAATATTTGTAGATGATATATTATTTACTAGACATGATGACTTATGCAAATCCTTTTTTGAAGAAATGCCTAGAGAATTAGAAATGTCAAGGTTTGGAGAGATTAAATTCTTTTTTGGCTCGCAAATTCAATGGAAGAAGGATGGTATCTACATTAATTAATCAAATTATATCAAGGAAATATTAAAGAAAATTGGAATGGAGTAATCTAGACTAATTGGAACACCTATGTCTAATGGACATTAAATTCTTTTTTGGCTTGCAAATTCAACAGAAGATATTGAAGAAAATTGGAATGGAGGAATCTAGACCAATTGGAACACCTATGTCTACTGGACAGAAGATTTCCAAAAATGATGATTCAAAAGACGTAGATCAGACTACATATAAATCAATGATTGGAAAACTTAAGTATGTGGTTCACACAAGACCTAATATTGCATTAGCAGTTGGTATGGTGGAAAGATTCTCTACTAATCCAAAGGGAAATCATATGATGGCAATAAAAAGAATTATGAGGTATCTAAAAGGTACTAAAGATTATGGGTTATGGTATAAGAAAGGAAGAAACTTTGAATTAAAATCCTTCACTAATGTTGACTAGGAAGGAAGTATTGATGACACAAAAATCACTAGTGATGGAGCATTCTTTCTTGGAAAGAGGCTAGTGTCTTGATCGATCAAGAAACATAATCACATCTCTTAGTCTATAGCAGAAGTAGAATATGTTACAATAGTAGTCAATTGTTCCAATATTATTTTGTTCAAAAAACTATTGTCAGGTATGAAGGAAGAAATCAAGAATCCAGTAGTTATCTTCTATGATAGCACCAATGAAATTAACATATCCAAGAATCCAATGATGCACACCAAGAAAAATCACATTGCAATAAAATATCATTTTCTAAGAGAATTAGTGAAAAAGAAAAAGAGGTCAGATTGGAATATGCAAATACAAAAAAAAAAATTGTAGACATATTCACCAAGCCATTACCTAAGGATCCATTTTTGTATCTAAGAGGTAAACTATGGGTCATTCCCCTATCTAAAGATCACTAATCCAAGATTAGTGATGCATCAACCAAGCGTTTGAAGATTAGTCAAGTTGATGTAGTATTGTCAGAGTAGATAACATATGACTGAGTACATTAGGTAGATGGAAAATCCATTAAATGTTGTCTTGGCATGATGTAATGCCCCGCCCAAAGATCCTTGGAACAAGAATAAATAAAAGCCAAGACATTTATTTTTTAAATCATGGAACCCAAAACTTTTAACATGCAACTAATCATAAGATTACAACAAAATACTTAACAACCAATCTAGACTTCCAACGAGTCTCCAAATGACACTAAAACCAAAATGAGAAAGCTACCAACATCACAAATCCCAATCAAATTCGAAAGCCTTTGAATCTGGAAAGTCAAACACTAGAGTTTGAAAACATCATAGAGGGTAGAAAATTCAACTCTTAAAAAGTTCCAGTCAACTGAAAAAGTGCCTATTGGTCACTCGAGTAGGTTTCCTCATAGATCCATGTGATACTTTGCACTATAGTAGTGCACTATTTCTCACAATAGTCAGACGATACTTTCGAACAGCCATGTGATACTTGTTGAGTATCATATGATATTTCTCACCACTATTGTGTGATACTTTCAAGGGTCACATAATAGAGTTGGCTATGGTCGTGCGATAATCTTCCAATATCATATGATAAAACTTCTAAAGGTGTGTGATACTTTTTAATT
This sequence comes from Cupressus sempervirens, assembly GCA_028749045.1. Classification (NCBI taxonomy): domain Eukaryota; kingdom Viridiplantae; phylum Streptophyta; class Pinopsida; order Cupressales; family Cupressaceae; genus Cupressus; species Cupressus sempervirens. The sequence goes on along the minus strand of CM053791.1, from coordinate 356,248,670 downwards.
ATCATATAATAGATCTCATTAAGGCATGTGATACTTCACCAATATCACCCAATGTTGAAGGAATGTTGTCCAGGGATGCAAGGAAACAATCCAACAAATAAAAAAAGGGATAGAATAGAAATAAAGCCTCCACACCAAGGAGTACCAAATCCACAAATCAAGGCTTGGACACTCGAACACAAGAATAGCATGACGAAAACACAACTAACCTTCTATTCCATAGCATTAAATGAAAACTATGTGGAAAGCAACATTGAAATGTCCATAAACAACTAAACTCTTGTGCAGTTCCTTCCAACCGTAATAGCATCATGAGACCTTAAAGGCTCTAGCCATCCTCATGCATAACATCCCAAACTACCAACTAGATAGTCAAAGTTGTCTTATGAGGGTGTCACTACTACAATGTAATAACATCATAAGAACAAGAAGATTTAACATGCTAATCCAACAAAGCATAAATACTCCAACTAAAAGTGAATCACATCACCTAACCATATGCTAACATCATAATAAGGAATGCATCAATAAAACTAACATCATCTAAACATGATATCTAAGAATTTCAATTAAAGCATAAATCACAAGGGAACATACTCTAGAAACTCAAATAAACCAAGTGAGACATCAAGCATTGGTCGCAACTGGAAATAGACCGTCTCTCTACACTAGTCCCCAGTAGTGGTATAGGTAGTTATGCCTCCCAAAAATGTGAGACCTACAAGTCCACTTCTATTATGTTGATGGAGATAATGATCCAACCACAAACACACATAAAGCAAATTTCCATGGCTATCACACATGCTAGTCAGTAAAGAGAACTAAAACCAAGATCATTAGATAATGCAAGTACAACAAGTCCTAGTTAGGCACTCTATGGATCAACTATGTAGGGACTTGATGGAGGGTAAGTCACTTAGCATCAAGTAGCCCAAGCTAAATATCATATAGACTCAACTCCTCAGGGAGGCTCTCACACTATGTCCTCAGATCAACTCTGGGTGCTCACAAATTTGGTGTTCTCGAACCAAATTGGGTGCTCACCTTTTTATTATCTTATATTTATTACCTAGTAATTTATTTAGTTATCACTTATTTAGAAAACTTTTTCACGCTAACATGGGAAATAGTTACCAAGGTTGTGAGAGAAGCCCCTCCAAGTTGCTACCCTACATACCCATGCTCATCATAGAATGAGCTCCCATAGGCCAAGCATATTCCTAACCCAACCCCAATGAATATAAATCCACCATAAAAAACTAGTACATATTTGAAAATATGTGACTACATAATTAAAACTTGTAGGCATGCCACTAAAACTTCTAATCACATGACTAAAACTAATCACATTCCACTATTTCATTGCAATTTATACGTATAGGTGACTAAATAAGTGACTAATTTGATAACTAGGTCAAACAATAAGATCAACCAAATATAAATGACTAAATAGGTTATTGGATAATTAGTTACCTAAACACGAGTGATTAAATAAACTACTCAATAAGTGACTGCATAATTAGTCATTTTTACTTTCTCTAAGGTTTATTTATTAATTGATTAGATTAATTTTATTTTTCATAACTCATTCATGGACCAAGACCTTCTCTTTCTCATACTAATCATGGTTTCACTTTGCATCTTCTTGAATAGAGGACGCTTTATTAAAATATGCATGAAGAAAATATGGTCATCTAATGCAATGTTTGTAGTGTATACAAGAAAAATGTATTTATTTATTTTATTTAAATATATATTTATGTTGTAACTGCATTAATAGACTTACATGAAAAATGTTAAAAAATAAGCTATTTTACATAATGACTTAGAAATGTTGTTTCATAATAAGCTAAGATGAGCACAAAATGGACATTTTGAAAACATTCATATGCATGTGTGTATTTATATTTATATAAAAATTATAATGGTTTCCTAAGGGGAATACACATAGTTCTAGAAAAAAATTTCAATAACCATCATACTAGTGGTTTTATTTTTTGAAAAGTCATAGGTTTTTCCTAATAGAAATATCTATACTTTGACACTTTTACAAAGCCAATTATACTATCAATATTGGACCTTATGATTAGTACTGTAATAGTATTTTTTATGTTTAAGTGTTGAGTTTATATATTAGTATAAACCCTTGACATTATATCTCTTAACCACTTTATTGAGGGGACTCGTACTATAAAGCATGGTGAGTATTTCTATAATGAAAATTGTGGTACTCTAGTATCAAGTTGCCTTTTATTCTTCAAACTCAAATTCTTTTGTCTAATGTAATGCTTTATAGACTAGACTATAAGCTATATTTTCTTGGTAGATACTAATGATAATATTTTAAATCATTGTAGGAAAATTTTTGTTTAACTTTTCTTTAATATCATTAACATATTCTTGTTCAAGCTTAAAAATTTAACATGTGTGTGTGTGTGTGTGTGTGTGTGTGTGTGTGTGTTACTTTTCTATTTTGTTATATTTTTTTCATTCTTTACATTGATGGATCAACATTTTTAACAAAACAAAAATCAAATCAACAATTTATATTTTATATCAGAACATATTATCTTAAATATTTAAATTATTAATCTAATTATCTTCAAGTTAAAAAAATAAAATAATTTTATTTGTCAAATTAAAGAAATAAAAAACATGGAAAAGATATTTCCCAAAAGAAAGGAAATGATTTATCTTTAAAACCCTTCATTTATTAGTAAATTAAACCAAAGCACAATTTTGCAGTGGGAATTATGAAATTTGTCATTAAAGTTTTTGGCCATGGGTGTGGGTTCATTGAAGCTAAGAACTCATCAATAAATGGTTTCTTCTCTAGCTATTCCTCTTACCCTATCATTTATCCCCTACCCTCACTCACAAGGAAAGTTGAAACATACACTGCTAATGATAATGAGAAGCATAGGCGAAAGAAAATCCCTCATCCTTTAATGGAATTACTGTCTAAGGAATAGTTCGTCCAACTTAATGCAGCTCTGGTCACCACTACCATCAATATTTCAAATCTTTATTCCATTCAAGTGCTTAGTTACATGTCTTATTAGATTGGGGATTTAATTTATCACATTTCTCAAATAAAGTTATGAATTTTTGGTTTTTATTTATTTATTTATTTATTATCAAAATGTGTATGGTATTGTGTTATCATTCCATGTCCTTTACTCCTTTAGGTTTGAAATTTCAAAAATTATGTTGAATTTATTAATTATCTTTGGGGTTTCCTTCGGCATAGATCTAATTATTTCATAAATTTACCTCGAACTTGCATATGTCTTGTGTATTGTGGTACTAAGAATTTGAAAATCAACCTGGTAGTTTAGCTGATTGAAAATATTATCATCTGAGGTCATATGTTTGTAACACTTAAAATGTGAGATACTTCACCCTAATTTGAGTAAACCACATCCATATTTTGTTGTGTTAGTTTATATTCATAAATGTCTAGGTATTTTATCATTCATAAACACATGGGTATGTTACACCAATAACTAGATGTTGATTTAACTAAATTGAACATTTGGGTATGCTACAATAGAATTAAATATGTTGTTCAACAATTTTATATTTGCACATATAATTTCTTGTGGTTATTTTATCACATTTTTACATTATAGAGACCCTACAGTTTACCATAAGCATGCCAGTGAATGAAACATTTAGTGACATCTTAGCCATTTAGCTATGTTCCACAAAGTTTGAAGGATGGGGATAATTTAGGGGATGGGGATGTGTTTCTACTAGGGGTATGATTTTGTTAAGTTTTTTAAAACTAGAATTGCAAAACCAGAGAGTAACAACATATTTAAAGTATAAGATTAAATGGACAAAGATTTACCTTGGAAAAACCATCCTCAAGGGAAAGACCCAGCCACACCTAAAAAAATGGTTCCTTCATTGAATGATCAAAATAAGTACAATAATCTTAAGGATGTTATTTATAATTGTAGAAGAATCAAAAGATTCAAATATCCTTCACATGATATACAAATCACGATCAAGATGAATAAAGTCTATTGAACCTTTTCTCTATTTGTAGAAGAAAAATCATCCAGTTGTTTGTCACTTTATTATGATGCACACACCATCCAGAGCAATAATATAATACAAAAAAAAAATCTCTATCTACAATATATATATTATTCAAGGACTATTTTTATTTTCACATATAATGCATAATAATTTAAAGAACCATTGTAAATAAATAGATAAGTAACTAATCCCATAAGAGAAGAGTGAGCAAAAGTAAGGAGACCAAAAATGAAACATGTCAAGTGAGTCATAAGAATAGAGTATGCCATTAAACTAATGTGCCACATCACCATAGCGATTCCAATGATAACACTAATCAAAATGCCAATTGAATAAGATAAAATAGAAAGAAGCACCACCAACATGAGTTGTGTGTGGAAACAATAGAAGTTGAATGAATGTGCCTTCAAGAGTAACTGGCAGCTTCAATGAGAATACAACCAAGATTAATAAGGGTAACACAAATCATATGAAAAAAATCTCTATTAGTACCCAAAGATGCATGTGGTACCAAGACATCCATATATTTGATGTCATAAACAGTACATCTAAATAATACAGCTAAAGAGAAGTAAGGAACAAAACAAAGATGAATCATTGATATAAAAGATTTTTCTCATAGCTATCATTTCATTAACACTCCCTCTTAGTAATAGAGATCTTTTCATATAGCATAGTGTGTCTCAACCTAACAAGCACAAAGAAGAAACAACCAAAAAGTGACAACAATAGAAATCTTATCATAGATTCTCTCAATATAAATTGTTATCTTAGCATAACAATATTCACCATAGCTACTCCAAGAGGGTGAACCATAAAAGAATAAAATAAATTCATGGTTTCACACATGACTTCCACCATGCCTACTTGTAGAGGGTAGAATGAGGGCTTGCACCTCAAACTTCTCCCAAGAAGAATACATTTCCACTCTGCCTACTTGTAGAGAGTGGATGCACTATGCTTATTCCTAGAAGGTGGCACAAGGGATTTTTCCTTCAACTTCTCTCTTAGAGAAGAGTTCATTAGCAAGGGATTGTACCTCAAACTTCTCCCTCTCAGAAAAGAACTCATTAACAAGGGAGTACACCTAAAACTCCTACCTCTTAGAGAAGAACTCATTAACACAATCTTTCTCTTAGTAAAGACTCCCTCTTGATATGATATCAACCTTTTAGACCTCCTCATAAAAGGTTTTATGCAATGAATAGTTAAACTCCATTTGGGAGAAGCATTCTCACTGCTTTGATTTTCATAACAAAATAGACTTGATTCCTACATTGACTAAACAAGGAGTTTTAGCAGTCACATTTCTACACAAACTTGATGACCTTCTATAAAGGATTTGGTACTCTCCCTATGCAGCTCAAGCTTCCTCTAAATATTTTTATATGCTAAAAATCTACGGTTGTCTTCCTTGACCTCATCCCAGATCACCTTATACAAAAGGCTTGCAAGGCTACCAATGTCAAGACGGTTGTGCAATTTTTCCTCTCTACAATTCTACATCCTACTTGGATGAAATATACACTTTTTCACATATTTCCCTCTAAGTGTCATCTCCTTTTCTTTGAATAATTTGATCACAAGATAGTCTATTTCTTCATTCTTTAGCCTCCAACTCTTAGAAGAAAGTGATAACTAGATAATTCCTCATGTTTGTTTCTTGATCCATCCTGAATTATGTCTTTTGCATGCCAGACTCCATGCTTAAACTAAGATTTGAGAGACATATGGATGTAATGAACAAAGATCTTGTCTAACAACTTCAACACTAGCATTGTGTTATGTTGATAATTGTACATCAACTATAAATCTAGTAGACCTTTTGAATTGTCCCATTACCACATGAGAATCTTTGAGATTGGCCACACACGAGTTCTCTCATGAACCATACCAACCAAACAACATGATCTAACTGATGCAATATCAGATGATATTCCCTATTTCTCTCAATGTAAATTTCTAGAAATGGTAATAAAGATCATCATCGATAAAGAAAGTTTCATTAAACCTCCATGACCATCATTGAAACAAAAAAAACCTTCTAGCTAGGGGTGGGTTTGTAGACTCCATCTATTACAAATCCTCCATAAGATTATTCCTGGGAAATGGTCAATGAAAATATCCCTACAACATGTTGCTTAAAATATGCTTAACCAAGATATTCTCTCCTGCATTTCATAACATCAGCACTGGACTGAACATAGTCATCTAAGGGCCTTCAACAAGCACTTACTAGATTCATTATTTTATGAAGCATTTATCATTTCACCTTTACATTTTGAAGTGGGAAACAACTACTTCTATAGGTAAAATCCATTACTTTTGAAGCTTCTAAGCATAACCAATCAATTCTTTAGGAGCTAATTCATATTCTATTCTACAAAATATAAGGCAGCAATAGATGTGTGAGTATACGAGATTCTATCTACCTCTCTCTAATATAAGCACTATCTATTTGTCAAAAACATAATGAATGTTTTACCAAAATGTGGTGGCTTCTTCTTTAAAAAATTTAATGATGAAAAACATACATCCTTAGCATAACAACATGAAGTTGGTGAAATTAAGGATTCTATTTCCATCCAACAAACATGATTACATACTAATTATTGGTTTTCCACCTTGAAGACCCTCTCAAAATTCATTTCTATGACTTTAAAAGTTTGTGAGAAAAAAGGCTCATCAAACTACTCCAAACAGATGCAACAGGACTATAACCCCTCTCTATAATTTTCCATAACACCCACAATGAATCATCCACCTTACTTCCCCACAAAGATCTTTGATCAACACACTAAATGTTGGTTTCAACCAACTGCCACCATTCTATTAAATGCACTCATTGCCTCAACAGTATCACCCTGCCCACTAATCCCATCAATAATATCATCATGAGTACAACAAAAAGGAACAAAACTCATCTTCATCTTTTTATTAAATATTTTCACTACAGTCTTCAATGTACCTTCTTTGTAGAGCCCATTAATTTACATAGTACATGTAGAAATAGTAAGCTTATCAGACATTTTCTCCAACAACTCTTTTGCATGACTCACCTCCCCATACTTACAATACCTATCAATGAGCATATTGTACGAAACCTAATTAGGCATAATCACATTATTCTGCATTTGTTCCCTTGATATGTTTTGCCAATGTTTTAGATCATATAGCTTTGGAAGAATTCTCTAGAAAAATAATTTCTCCAAATCTTGAATCTGACAAAGACTACCAATAGAAATGCAGCTAGAAGAATAGTCTACTTGATAATCTAAGAATTCTTGGACTTTCAATTTGTCATGGATGAACAATAAATAACATAGACTTTGTGACCTCCATTCACGCCACATGCATCAATCATCTTTGCAATCTTGAATAAAAGATATTGAAAATCACTCACTTTAATATCATGTGACTTTAGAAATAGTTAACTTATATCTTGTCACATATTTTTGTTTTTGTACTAGTAATAGTTGATAAAATTATGAAGTTTCAATTAGTATATCAATAAAATTTCATTAGTTATCAATAATATGTTTTGATTCAAATTGGGCTTGATTACTAACCACAAGATATAACCTCTCTATAGTAGAGATTACAGATGGAGGAGATACAAGTTTTTAATCAATTATTTGATTTACATGAGTGATTGTATATGGTGAGAAAATCATGCTCAAACTTTCTCATAGATCATAAATGAGTCCATGCCAAGTACTCACTCATATTTCTAGCACCATGAATTGGTATGGGCCTACCCTTTCTTAGTAAGCATATTTGGATGCTACATTTTTTACGCCCTCTCAATCTTATTAATATTTAATCATAGCAATGAGATTAATACAAATTTCTTGCATATGTGTCCAAATGACTCTTTTGAGAAACTCCTTTGGTTGGCTCCACTCATTCATCTAAGGTTAAATCTCTTCTCAATGGCTTTGTTATAAAAAAATTTAGTGGCTCTATGGAGATCTTCTCTTTTTGTTTGGGTCTTATGACCTTATGTTATGTTGATCAAAAAATTTATTTTTCATGGCTCAATGGTATTTGGTTGGGTTCTACATTTTTTTTGGTAGATTCATGTTGAAAGTATTCATGCCCTCACCATTCTCTCTGTATACCCAGCCTACAATATTAACTAAACATTTCTCATTATTAGCCACATGATCCAAATGAACAAGGTAGAAAATGGTTATTGGGTGTGGGAAGCTACATGAATGCAATTATGGATTTAGGATCCCCTGCTAATATGTAAGAATTATTTAGGCAACATTCTACAAGACCAAATTTTGTTGAGTTGTTACATCAAAAGATGGCACATCTTCAGCAGATAATAGATTAGAAGAAGCTTATTCATTAAAATAACATTTGCATAATTTTTTATTTCTATGCTTAAAATAACATATGATTTAATTTAAAGGAAAATAGAGTTGAGTATAATCTTTAACATCATAAATTCTTTTTTGTTATAGAAAAACTATAAAAACTAGGTAGCCTTAATGAAACTCAATTGAATTATGATACGAGTGACTTTGTGCCAACTTGGAGATGATAAATGGCCAAAAGGAAGCACAATATGTTTTAGTTTACCATTAATTCTTATAATATTATCCACACAACATAAAATATAAAGCTTTATTAAATGGTATCAAGATATAGAAATCAAATATATTAAATGGTACCAAGATATACAAGTCAGGTATATAGATTTCACAGGAATGTATCTTATTTGTGGATCTGCATACCATGTTTTAAAGTACCAAGTTGAGCACAAGACATAATAATATTACTAGTGTAAGATGTGATAAAAGTGGATTCCAAAATAAGATTTGAATAACTAATTTCTCAATTAAGCATTGATGAATATTAAAATCTCCAAGAAGAGTACAAATCATTATAATCTGAACATGAAAATATTCTTAAAAGAACAAGAATCTCCTAGATGTACAAATATTATGTTATAATTTCAATATTGTTGTGCTGAGCACTAGCAAAAATCACCATGAAAGATTTTTAAAAATCACAATCTACTCCTTAAATCTAGAATAGGAAAGTTGAATTTTAGCCTGTAGTAGCTACTAGGTACCATATATTTGTAGATACATCCATGCATTCCCTTATACATTTTAACTATGACAAGTTGGGGTAATGTGACACTGAAATGAGTTTTGAATTTCAAATGGGGTACTCTCTGAATCCTAACTAAATTTGGGGTTTCCTATTTTTGATGAATTGTAGCTCTAAAATTAAGCTTATATGGTCATATGGGAAACTTAAATTTCTATTGTTCCACATGAATTTAAGATTGTATAGTCACATGTGATGTATGTGCACTTAATATACATCAACGTGTTATCAAGCAAAGGGCTTTTGAGGTCTAGAGGCAAGCAATCAGCCAGTCTTGTGCAATATATGCTCTAATTTTGTCCAAGGTAATTCTGATGTATTGCCCAGAGTTCATAAAGAGAATGAAGGATCAAGGGATCTTTACCATCCAAGCACAATGGATGAAACTCCACTACTGAAACCATGTGGTTGGTTATCCCTATAATATACTAGTCATTCTTTGTAAAACAACACAAGAGAGAGGATATTCATAGATAATCTGGAGGTTAGGTTTTGTAGGTAAAAGAATAGTATAAAAAATAAGATTAGTATGGAAATAAAAATTAGAATAAATAGGAAGTGCTACAAAGTTTCTCTTGATTTTTAGACCATGGTAAGTAGATGTTGTACTTGGAAATTTTAGTCCTAAAACAAGGTAGCTTAAAACACAAGAACCCAATCAAAAGAGTGATCTCGGATAAAACTAATCTACAAATACATTGTGCTAAAAAAGTGAATAGTGAATACACAACATTGAACTCTAGAAGCTGCAACTATCTTCTTTGTTAAACCAGAAAAGAAATGCATTGCATTGAATTGAATTTTTTTCAAATAGACTATGCATTGTGATTAAAATTAGAATATGTGATTTTGAAATAGGTGTGTTATCATTGTAACACCAAGAAACTAGATGTGTCAAGTAAAGTTCCAAGTTAAGATTACAACTCAATGGAGTGAAACACTATAGTTGAGTGACAAATTAATTAGTCTACCTAATCAATTAACCTAGTGTAACAATAACTCCTAATCAAAGTAGGTTGAGCCTAAGTTACATACATAGGCCTTACAATTTGTACACACTATAGTTTACGCTTGAGTAAATTATAAGGACTCTGCCAACTATTTGCACTAATAATGGTGGGAATGGCTTTACTATGCTTATCCGTAGGTGGGATTAGACATCAATTTGCATGCTTATTTGGTTGAATTGGGTATCATAGAAAAATTGCAACAACAAAAAAAGTAGTGGTATTGGGTTCTCACTATACACAACACTTTCATTTGTGATATGATCTCATTGGTAATTGTGTATGCAACAAAAACCACTACCACTGAAGAATACTAGATTTTCTATTAGATAAATTAACCAATCCTTGAGCTTGTAGCAAGTTCAAGATTTAAAATTGTTCTCTGACTTCTTGTTACCCTCTAGCCTCATCCATATTTTTGTATCACTTAGGTAGGTGGATCCATATGGTAATGTGGACTACAAGATATAATGTAGAACACTTTGATGATCTAGATTCCATTGTTGGTACTGATCTTTCCCATGAGAATATGTGTGTGCCTCTCAATCAAAATAGTTTGTATGGGAGTTGAGTACCACCAATAATGTATCTCATTATAAAGAGTTTGTTTTGTAGGTTCATGACTATAAAAAAAATCAATTCTCAAAAATTGTGAGAATTATAAAATTCTTTTGACAAATTTTTCTAAAGACCAAATGAATTCATGATTCTTTTTTATCAAGTACATTGGATGACCTACAAAAAGAATCTCATAAACAAAAAACACTATCTAAGATGTCAATTCAGCCATCTTATTTTAATTCCCAAAAGGAACAAATAAATAAGAGGAATTTGGCCTATTGATCTATTTTAATATGATCTATGAAATTTTATCTGAGTCATAATTAATTACCTTGATTTGGGCAAACTTGTAATTAATATCTATCAAGTCAAATTGTAATATACAACTAGTACTATTCCAACATATACTTATAGACACTTCTAGAAAACAAAGGAAGAGATGTAGCAAATGTTATTTATGTGCAATAAGATTAATAGGAAAACATTATAATGTAAGCATTTAGAGGTCAAAAGTATTAAGGAGAAGCTATTCATCAAACAAGAGTCTTGAAACCAATCTCATGAGCTTGTTTGTATACCAAACCTAGTATAATAGAAAGAAAATACAGTATTACATGAACAAGGGTTAGCTTCATGCCTTACAACCTGAAACCAAACCTTACACACTAAACTAATTAGTGCTAACACTGATCTGAACACACTTATATTTTCAATATAATTTAATTGAAATAGAATAACACTTATGTTCCTCCTAGAAATATTATAGTTATCACTTATGTCAAGAAAGAATGTTTAAGTGTCACTGATCTCAAGGGCATGAAGAGCATATCGTCCATGATAGAAGGCAATCATTAATGAGGTTAGAAAAAAGGCCAAAGCTCACTAGATATTATTCACGAGTAACTTATGTTGCATAATATCACTATCTACTTTGGTGTTCCCTCATATGTTACTTAGCTTTCCCCCTAACCCTTTGGTTCAAGCAAATTTTGAACCAGTTTGTTGTCTTGGTGTAGTTTGCGTGCAAGTTTCACAAAGGTTTGAATCCAGGCAGGCTTGTTCATCCAAGTAGGTTGGTTCATCTAGGTTGAACCTAGGTTGATACAGGGATAACCAAGTGAGAACTAGGTACATTTATATTGAGGAACATTCTATAATTTAGTGCATAAAAAAATCATTATAGAAATTGAATTCATTCTTTTACATAACAAAATAAAATATGTTGCAGTTCAGATATTTATTACATCAAATTAAACTAGTTCTCAAGATTTATTCTTGTAATTTTTTAATTTCATATCGAATTGCGGATAATGACCCACTTGATTAATTAAGCTTTCTATAGAAATAGATCATATTTTAAACATTAAATAATATATTCAATAAATGAAGGAAAAAAGAAATGAGCATTTGAGGACTTGGAAAGAGAATATTATTGGTGTAGTGAATCCTGTTTGCATTAGCAATGTTTGTGAATCAGCTAGAGCTTTTGATGACGAAGAAGAAGATAACGATTTAGATAATCTATTGGTTGATTCAAACTTAGCATAAACTTCCAATTTTTGAAAGTAAAAAACATGATACTTGAACTCTATTATTATTTTAATATTTTAATGTTGATATGATGCTATGGTTAAATGTTGATAGTCTTTTTGTTGTTTTTATGATACTATGTGGCATTCTAATCTTAGTTCATGCTTCTAGGTTGCATACTTAGGTTTCCAACAACTTTTTCTTATGTCAACTACGATGTAGGCTGATCCTTATGCATTTGGAAAGACAAAATACAATAAACTTTTATTTCTGGTCAAACCCATATAATTAACATATTCCTTGGTGATCAATCACCCAAGATAGTAATATATAAAATGTTAGTTCATGCACATCAATTAAGACTTTAAGATGATGATCATCATCATCATTTTAAAAGTAGTGAGAGTAATTTTGCTATGGCAGTGAATCACTTATGAGGGGCAGTGATGAATATAGAAGGATTAATATATGTAACATGAATCTTGTAAGATTACTAATGACAAAAATATATTTGACCCTATTTGCCAAAATTTTTTTTTATTTTTTCTAACTGAAGATACAAAAATATCCAATGTGTTTTCTTTCATCCTTGTATACTTATGTATTGCAATTTTTTTTCTTTAATTGGTCTACTATCTATGTTGATAATTTATGGAAACATGTGCATTTTCCACTCCTTAATTTTTTATGTTATAGGTTAAAATATTTTTGGCTTTTGTCCACATGTTGTTAGCATTGGGTGGATTGTATATTATAGTTGAGGATTATAAGAACAACCTTTCTAGAAGTCATTGGTCTACATATTCTCATTAGGCTTCTCTTGGAACAACATCCCATGTGGAGCACCTTGTTGTTTTAGATACACATCTTACATCACAAGATTCTAATGGTAATCGGGTACTCTTTAATTCATAATTATTAATTAAGAATCTAGTCTAAGATGTTCATTTTATCAAGTTGGATTAAACTTAAAAGATCTTTATACTGTTGTTTCCCTTGTTCCCATTATCTTGTAATATGAATTGTTATCTTAATTAAAAGATTGATATGCAACTTTAAATAAGTTCAATGGATGTAATTGAACTTGCTTTGTTTGATTTTAATCTATTATTTGGATCACAATGTGTCATCATATTTGGTACAAGAAAATGAACTGAGGATTTTAAGATGACAAAATAAACTCTTAGATGTTGAAATAAATAAATAAGAAATAATAAAGGGATGCTGAAATACTTTCAAAGCTAAACAAATTAATATCAAAATACATAGAATAAGAATTTGGGAAAATCACAAGAAAACAACTTATCCCCATTCCCAACTAATTTTATCACCTTCTTGACAACATACAACATTATTCAAATTTCAAAAGATCCACCATCAACATAGACTTCACAAATGTATGTGGACCTCTCCAAGGTGATGCAGAGCATAGTGGATTCTTCCAACATACCTTGTATTTTAGGAGAAAATCCCACTTCTTCTTTAATAGGATCAACTCACCAATATCCATCAACTAATCATAACACTTCATACCTACAATGCCTAAGGTTATACACTAAACTATCACCATCCTTTTGTTACTCTTAACCTCTTTCTCTTAGGTTACTAGTGTGAATGCAATCCAATCTTCCTGAGTATAGTCCACTTTGCCTATAATAAAAAAATTGTCCATTTCATTGGCTAAGTCTTCTAGCTCTGTCTAAATTGAGGACTTTAGTGACTCTTCAATTGGGTCTCTTTCTTGATGCCATTCCCTATCATACTTGTCATCAGTTCCTTTAGCCACTACTACCTCAGAGTTCACTGACTACACCATGTTACTTTCCAACTATAGGGGATACACTAAAACTACTTCATCATGGTCAAGTTCTTCTTGACTATCCTTTTCACCATTACCATGCTCTATCTTGGACATTTGTTCTCCCTTTGGCTCTACTTCTTGGTCTAATTCAATGACCATTCCTTCTTCTACTACTAAACCTCTATTTTTATAGGTTCCTCAACATCTTTATCTTTTTTACTCTCAAACTTCTGCTCATCTTCTTCCTATGTATGTTACCTTATCACTTCCTCTAGTCTCCTTACTCTTTCTTCATTCTTTTCCAATGCTTTCTTCAAATTTATTATTTATTCTAGCATTGTTTCCTCCTCTTCTCTCTTTCTTCTCTTTCTCTCTTCCTTCAATCTCATTTCTTCTTCTTTTTATCTTTACAAGGTACTCTTATAGCATACCCATTCTCTCCAAAAAAATTCCTCCTATGATTTCATCCCTTATGTATCACAAACAAGAACTTTCTTTAAAATGTCACCAAATTATCAACCCCAATCAAATAAACACAAACTAACTTTTTCTCCTACTCTAAACAAAATGTTGCCCACAACAATCACAATACTTTTTCATGATCCAACTTATGCAACTAGCACAATTGTTCTCTAATACCAGATACGATGCAAGTAATGGGGTGTTCAAAAAAATTCACCTTCCAAACTCATTTGTAGCTTTACTTCATCAAACAAGGCCCAATCTCCACCTTTCCTACACACAACACCCCCAAACCCTTACACCTTCCAGGATCTTTCACAATCTCCATACCCAAACTACTTCCAAGGGGTTCAACTAATCACAAACAATGTGATTTTATACATTTATATGGTTTCTTGTACTCTAGTGGGCTCCATATACCAACTACTATACAGACCTAATGAGGGCTCTCTCTCTCTCTAGTAGCCCTATTTTTGGGGTTTTTAGACAACAACTCAAAATCTTTCAAAATGACCGTAATACCTAAAGGAGGATCAAGATCCCTACTGGAAAACTCTAGAAAACTCCAAATCTTGGCTCTTCAACTCTTCGTTAAGGAAGTTGACAAGTAGGCCCTTGTTATGGGCTAATAAGCTTAATTAGCACACTCAAACTTCAAACTCACAAAACTTCAAAGGACTTAAAGAAATGAACTTGGCAATGCATTTACCTTATCAAATGCCTTTAAATTCCAACTTTTGGGCTCCTAGTTGTTGTGGAGATCACTAATGTACACTCAAAAGTGTCCCACTCTAAACCCTTCTATCCAAATGATTCCATGTGTTGGAATGTTTGGATGCCAACTTAGAGCTCCCTATCCACAGAGTGCAAGAGAGTGTATTTCAAGTTCAAGGGCTCTCAGCTGAGCCTTAGAAATACTCTTCTTGCTAGTAAACCATGCAATGGGAGGTTCCAAAGACAAGATGCAAGAATGCAAATGTCCCAAGGAGTTCCTCAAGGATGCAATGCAACTAAAGATTAAGCTAGAATGAATATGAAAAGTGCATCTATTCTAAGCATGGATGAGAGTGTTACAATCCAAATATTAAGCTATGTGAGATAGATTATTGCAAAATAGAAACTACACTAACATGCAACATGAATCTAAGCTAAAATGCTATGGTATGAGAGAATGTAGACAAGAAATAGAAGTTCTCCACAAAGCTCCAAAGAAACCTATTAGAAAACCTGCAGCATAACAATATTCAAAATGAGGATAGATCCTTTAAGGGAGAAAGCTCTCTCCCTTTTAAAGTCGTATGGATGGTAGAGATCAAGATGAAGATGGTGGAAGATCAACGATGGAATTTGAAAATAGGTGTGATCCATGTGCACACACAAGTCAACCAATAGAATATAAGTTGACTTGTCATATAAGACAAAAGTCTCACAAGCCTTTTCTTTTAATTGTAAAATAGAAAAAGGACTTTATGTGTGCACTTTAAGTGGGTTAGAAGAATGGCGTGTTTTATTTAATTAAAAGGGGACATGTTCTTTTAATCAAATAATGAACTTAGGATAGCATAGTCAAACTATAGGTTATAATCAAATAAATTGATTATTAGCAATTTGGTCTAGGTAAATGATTAAATTAATTTAGCCAAAATGCTGAGAAGGGGGCTAATAGTCTAGATGACCATTTTTAGGTGATTACAACTAATTCTTCAAAGCCTTGCTCCGATGAGGGTTTCATTTCCATTTATAGAAAATGTCACAAAATCTTCATTATCTCACCTACCTAACTCTTCCAATTAGTTATAAACCTTATATGAGTGCATGCAAGATTCCTAACACACATGCAAACTTGAACAAACCTCTGTCACATTTTCTTTAACTTTGTCCTACTATTCAGTGATATTTCCAACAAGACACATTTTCTTTATCCTAGTTTATCTTATTGTTACATAAGAATTGTCTATTATGCTTTGAAACCAAGAGTTGTTTCCTTGAGAAACTAGAATTAGGGATAAAAGGGAAGTTTCTCTTCACATGCTTTAACGATTTTCTATATTTTATTATTTGATAAGGATCTAGATAATCTTGATAAGCTCTTTGGGTTAGTATTTAAATTGGGAAAAAACACATACACATGCCAAGGGGCCAATTATGTTAATGTCAAACAATATACACTGAGTTGGAAATTTTGAATCTAATGAAAACATAGTCCATTCTCCCTACACTTCAGACATTCTAAAAAAAAAAAAATCTCAAATCCTTTAGCATTATCTTTATTTTTAATTGAACCAATGTTCTAAAGAGAGTAAGCAATTTATGTGCCTTCCAGATATAAGAAAGAGACATTCTTGAATATTCATACCTATCAATTTGGTTCATGTAGAGTTTTGACCATCAACAATTTCATATTTTGCAGAGCCCAACATATATTCTATATTATGATATTGCTGAAATGTTGTTGTCTATATTCAACTGTACAATTTTTCAATCAAACTCATTGATCCATGTTTCATGAGTAGAAGTCCACAAGAACATGTCTTTCAAGAGATTGTATGGTGCACAACATTCATTCCATCTAGGTGATTCTCACAAAGGTGAAGTAATACCTATTCAAGTACCATTCCAACTCAAATACATTTAACCATGGAGTTTCCATCCATTTATTCTCATGTGAGATAGGTTCTTGAGATCTATTCATGAAAAATAAGTCAATGATTTTTATTCAATAATTATGTTGTTGAATCCTAATAGAAATATCATAGTTTGACTTGATGTGGATAATATCACCTATTTATTAATATATCTCATCTATTATCACAAGATTTTGATATTGTGAATTTAATTTGAAATGTTTGAGGTCTCAAAGACTATTCTTGTTCCTATTAAAGGTTTCAATAGCACAAACATTCTTGCAATGCTTGTAAAATGAGGTCTTTGAACTGCTCTTCACATAAAGAGTTAGGTAGACTAGAACAGTTTCCCTCTACTTTGAGAGAACTTTTAAACATAAAATCCACCACTGCAAGGAATGATGCACAAGTGGATTCTTCTTTGATTGAGGAGATTACTTTGCTAGTTGATCAAAAGCTTGTTTTGAGCTCTAGTATATTGATAATACCAACCATGGTAGATTTTACAATGGTTACATTTTCAAAAAAGACACATTCTTACCCACCAACATTGAGTACAATGCCTCAAAAAATATCATCATTTCCAGGGCATACTATAAGCACTCCTAGTCAAGGGGTAATGTGGGAAAATTTCCTCCCTAGAAAGACCTCTGGAAAAATGGTAAGGAATCATCAATCTCCAATGAATATAATTCTATCGAGGTTAACTACAGATTCATCCATTTCTTCTTCTAGTGTCATGCCCTTCTCTCTCACCAGTTCCAAGCAGTGTTGTTGCCACTAAACATGTTATTTCAATGAAAGATTCCCTCTTACCGAAGTCTTTGGCTAGAAGAAACTTAGCGAAAAAGACCTCGTTATCAAACTCAAATTAATGGGACAACAATGGGGGATCCAATTGTTTGGCTCAGAATGTGCCTATAAAAAAAATTGTGCAAAATCGATTTGATATTCATCAACACATGCCCTATCCATTTTTTTAGCAGCCTTCTTAATCAATGGAGCATGTACAAAAGCAATCAATGGTACCACAATAGTATCATTTCATCATTTCTCCACTAATCATCAAAAAGCAGTTCAACTTTAGAAACAATGTTTGACACCTCAACAGAATAAACAACTTTGGTAGCAACTTTTTACTCAGCAAATTCCAAAATATTTCCAAATAGTCTCACCAAAGTCTAGAGATTTCATCACAACCCCAAATCACACCTTCATAGCATGTGGCAAGGAAAATGAAGCCACAATCTGGACAGATGGCTTGTCCTCCCCAGACTTTTGTGTTGAATCTACAATTGAAGTGGCTTGAGATAACAGATATGGATAAGGTGATGAAATTTTATATTTACTACTAATCTATTGCTAAGTTGAAGCCACACAATTCAATGGACCACATTGACTTGGTAGAATTGTAGGTTCAGTCCCACTAGCCTTCTGAGAATAAGAGGATTATTTATTAATATTAATAGTTAAATTTGTAGGTGTTAATGGCCTTGTTGCAGTGTCACGTAGTAGTGCAATTCCATCCAACATTCCTATTAGAGAAATATCTCTTGAAGTTCCCATGCATAAAGTAGCAGGCATATCACCAATTGTTGCAATACCAAAAGAAGTTGTAGAAACTCCCAACATCTTCATTTGAGAGATATTTCCATGTTTCTCAAAATAATTTGGATCTTCTCTTCCAACAATCTGATTCACATCCCCCATTGCCAAGTCTTCTCTGAAGGCACATGCCATCGAGGGGTTGAATAATTATATATAAATTGCATATAGCAGGGTGGCATCAAGTAGGGACCAACTGAATCACCATGAAGAAGAGAAATATCTAATGTCACCATAACTATCCCCATCCGATAATAGCGGGATCATAGCAAAAAATTTAATGGCACATTTTCTATTGTCACCTTAAATTTAAAACTTTGAATGCACATATGAGTGAAAAATATGTAAGATCACATATTTCATGTTGTGATGATGTGATCATCATATACACTGTGAATAGCCAATCATATCTTGTTATTCCTAAAGGCGAGATGAGACTTTCTTCCATGGAGGAACAACTCTAGTGGTTGATAGCCCAACGATGTATGCTTAATTGTCGATGATGAAAGCTATAGAAAACCGTTATTATCCATGGCTGACAAGGTACATTTTTTTTTACTATCCACTCTGTCACCCTCAAATCTTATAATGAGTACTAGGTTGCTTGACCACGACTTTGATACCATGTGAGTATAGTTGCTCATTTACCATGGGTAATGATTTTCCCTCCCAACCATTGACAACCTCTGCTTTTAAACCTTAAGCACTACATGTGCATGAGAAAGAAAACTGTAGACAATGCTTAATGTGTTTACCAATTTTCTAGTTCACCAATTTGCATGATCCTCATAGGTCAAGTTTTGAACTTTTGCTTACAAACCACCTGCATAATAGCTTTTAAAACTCTATCATATTTTTATCCATCAACTCTTCTACTTCAATCTCGTTAATTGTTGCTCTTTCATCATCACTTATTTCTTCAACATGGATTCCTTTGGTTTATGTTATCTCCATGAATGATTGGATCATTGTTTACAATCATTAAACTCTAATCAGCCATTTTCCAAAATAGTTCTAGCTTATTTATGAGCTACTAAAAAATAGATTTAAAAATGTTCAATTTCCAAATCTACAAGTGTTCAACTTGTGTGTCCTTTCATAAATACATCTAGAATAAAAATTAGATTGTTTTAAATCTATAAAAATGAATTTTAAAAAGGAATCAAGAGGAATTCTTAACAAAAAGGTCACCTCTATTCAATGAGATGTATCTTTCATGAAGAGGTGCAACGATATGAAGATATAAAGGTGATAGTTGAATCAAACTAATTAGATTTGTAGAATCCATTTGAGTATTAAATAAATAGACTTCTAGTTTTTTATTGTGTATGTTTTTTTAGCATCAATGTTTCACATCATGATCCATGATCCATCATTGTGATGAAAGAGAATGCAGGATATGTAAAATGTAAGATCTATGATAGTTCAATGTGAAAAGAAATTAGCGTAGGCAATAAAGAATAAATTTATGAAAGTCCATTATTAACAAGCTAAGGAAAATTTGTTAGTGAAAGGCATGACTATTGAAATGGTTGAATCCATTTCAAATAGTTACATCCATTCTTATAATTGTTAAAGATATAAAGATATAAAGGCAGATCATTCAAGTGGAATAGAGTGAAGGGTGTTTGGAATAAAAAGTATGAAGAGTGATTGAAGTCAAAATGATATACAATTCTAATTTATATATGTGTCAAGAATAGTGTATGCCAATGTATTGAGTTTTGTACCTAAGATAACTATGCTAATGTGTAGCACTAGGAGGAATCTTTTATTCATGTGATAATGACAGCTTAATGGTTACTAAGCTAGTTGTCTTCTTTTATTGACAATAATTTTCTTTCATATACTTGTTGGCTGAAGATATAATAGTTAGATTATTCATACACCTCATGATGAAGACTTGAATGATCTTATTCATATACCTCACGATGAAGACTTGAATGTGTACATTTATCCATCATCTCTTCTACTTTAATGTCTTAAATTGTTGCTCCTTCATCATCACTTATTTCTTCAACATGGATTCCTCTGGTTTATGTTGTCTCCATGAATGATTGGATCATTGTTTACAATCATCAAAATCCAATCAGCAATTTGCCAAAATAGTTCTATCTTATTGATGAGCTACTAAAAAATAGATTAACAAATGTTCAACTTCCAAATTTGCAAGTGTTGAACAATTACCTGTGTAGAGAGCTCCTCAAAAGTTGTATGATCAATATCATATCTCGATCACCACTATCTCAAGGTACTTTGTCAGCAATGGATCATTTCCAGTTTAACATTTATTTGATACTACTAGTATTGGGATGGCATCCTCTAGGTAGGCACTCTCCACAATCTTTAGGAGATGTAGCTGCACCAAGTAAAGGTAATGTCAAATTATCCAAATTAGTAATACATGTACAAACAATATATATTTCTTGTGCATCAAAAAGAAATAAGAAAAATATTAACCTATGAGACTATATGTCATCACATCACAGGATTCAATTTCATGATTCGACTTCTTAAAAAATATCATAAGAAGGAACAATGAAAAATAGCACTCTAAAATGAGCTTTAAGTCAGATATAATGTTCTCTTCAACTTTAATATATAATTTCTTGTGCATATATAGAAAACAATAAGAAACTAGAGTTCCTCAAGGACAATAGGAATGCTTTGATTTTAAAGAAAGCTCAAAAAAGTATAAAATTAGGCCCAATGAATACAAAAACAAATCAAATGGACAATACAACCTCTCAAGAAATAATATATAAGGGCAATGCCAATTGGGTCACAAAAGAGAGTTAAACGGGGTGGTCATACAAAATGAATGAAAGATCAAATCATTTTGAGATGCAAAACTTTCGACATTATTTTTCAGTTTTAACTCTCTAGTATTTAAAAAATGTATCCCTTTGGAACAATCAACTAGGAGTAAATGAATGTCAATTCTATTATATTTACGATTTTTACTTGATATTGGACCTTGTGTCTTATATATAATTGTGATTTTAAGGATGCTGTGAGATATCATAATTAATGTAAATTAAGAGAGTAACATTACATAAGCTTAATCTTATACTGGAAAAAACTCAATGAGTAATTTATGCCAAACACTATTGTTGACTGAACCTTATTTTGTTAGCTGAATATGGTAATAAGAAATAAAAATATGGATTCCTATAATTTATAAAAAATTTCCTGAAATTTGAAAACACTTAAACAACAAAATTTTAGAATCTTTTTAGCTTGAAAATAACATCTTCTAACTTTTAGGAGCTAATCAATAAATATGTGCAGTTAAAAATGTCCATGATCTTCAATCCATCTATGATAGCAAGTCCATGAATATTCAGTCACTATTTTTATCGTGTTTTTTTAATGTTCTCTAATATAAAAAAAATTTGAACATAGTAACAAGAAAAGATATGGTTCAGCTATCCATATAACCAATGTTACTAGAATAGCATGACAATTTTGGGAAGGGTTTTCTACAAATTCTTAGATTAAATCAGCATTTTTGAAGGGTTAAAAGATAGAAGACAATCAGCTACACAATTAACTTTAAATGGTATATAGACCAATGTTTCTTCTTTGGGAACTTTATTATTTCAAAGATAATAGTAGAGCATTTCATGGTAGATTTAAACCCAAATAAAACCTTTTTTTAATTTTATTAGTTACTTTCATTTAGGAAAACTATATTTTGTTCAAGGTTAAGTAAATTGAATTTCATAGCCTTATACTCACAATAAGGATTTGGAAAAAATAATTAAATAAGAGCAATTATTAAATTAGAACTAACAAACGTGGTTATTTAAACATGTAATTGATTTGTCTTTTATTGCAAAATGTGTCATTCTTTCTCCAAAACTTTTCATTGATTTCATAGTTTGAGCATTCCTCTTCTCCAATGGTGTGTGTGGTCCAATCAACTTTCTGTTGACACTAATAAGACTAATAACCATAGTTTGTAGAGTTAGAGATTGTACTAAGAACCAAACAATATAGAAAGTTACACATTGTATGATTATTTTTAAAGGGTGCTAGCTCAATGGAAGAGAACCTACTTTACAAGAAGATGGATGGTGGTTCAATTCCATTGTGCCCTATTATGACCAAATACTTTATTAAATATTTGATCAAATATGCTACTAGATATACCACTAAACATGTGACTAAATATACTAAATATGTGACCAAATATACGATTAAATATGCTACTAAATACATGAGTAAATTAACTATCAAATATACAACTAAATATGTGATTAAATATACTACTAATATGTGACTAGCAACATGATTAAAGATACTACTAAATCAACAACTAAATCAATTACTAAATATACCACTATATATACTACTAAATATACCACTAAATCAATGATCAAAATAAGTGATCAAAGAAAAGACTAAAACTGCTTATAGTAAACTTAGTAGTGTTATAAATGATTGGGTATTAACTACTATTAGTCACATGACTAAGTTTAGTCACATATGTATAAATTTTAGTAGTTTTTTTAGCCACATATTGTTGTTTTTGTACTAGTGACAACTAAGAGATCAAACCTCACAAGCACCCTAAAAATGCACACACACATGCTCATGTGTGGGTGCACCAACATCACGAAGATCATAAAACAAGGGCTGGATTAGAACACAAGCAAAATAACACTCAACCAAATACAAGCTCAAGAGTACGGATCTGGCATGCATCCCAATGCAACATAAAACTATAGTAGTGGTTGGATTGACATTCTATAGATAATCCAATTCCATGACCAACATCATGCCAAGAAAACCTTAGAAAATTGAATGGTATGCAAATCAGGGCAATAACCTCAAAAAACCAACATTGAAAAAAATCAATAAAAATAAAACACATTCAACCCATGCATGAACGAGCCACAAAAAATCAATTAAAATTGGTTTTGGATACCATATGTAAAAACAACCAACATAACAGTGTGAAACCCCAAACCCTCATCCCAAGAATCAAGGAAATATTCATACCCGACCAACTGGGCACAACTAGTAGTCCAAATTGAAGGGGAACACTATTTCTCAACCTCCTAACATATAGCTACCATAAACGAAAGCTAAAATGGAGCTAAAATGACAAAATAGGAGAGCCCTTCCTAACAGCCAAAAGGGTCAAAATGGGAATCTAAATAATAAAATAAAAATCGTGTGGAAGTTGCCAAAAATCATGGCAATCCAATGTCTCCCGAGCTAGATTCAATGAGACCAATCTCATGAAGAATTTCACACCCATGGCTCCTACAACGAATAGAAACTCTATCCTAGAGAAGAGGATTTGGAAATTTTCTCTCAAATTCTATTTTCCAAAAGTGAGAAGTGAGGAATAAAATTCCTTTATGGATACTTATTCACTTTTTGAGTGAATAATGGATTTGGGTAAATAACCAAGTAACTTAGTTAAACCCTAAATCAACCCAAACAAAAATAGGCAATTCCAAGCAATTGGAATTCATCTACGACAAAGCTACTAGGAATTAAATTAAATTAAATTAAACCTGAAAAATATCTTAAACCAACATTATAGAATTACTTAATAACTTTCATGACAAATGTGAACCTCTAAACGCACAAATATGCTCATAGGTCTATTCACATAATGCAAATGAGTCTGGATTCATTAAATCATTAGAAGGTTTAATTTAAACAATTAAATAGGATGCATTGACCATAGAGGAACGACATTGGTTAAATATGAATAGTTGAATCACTAACTCCATGTGTCACTACCAAGGATATAGATCTTGCACACTAAAACACATGATCAATTGCAATTGCATATAATAACATAGTCAAAGCAATAAATGCATTAAATGACCCAAGTTAACCATTTATTTAATTATACTAAAAACAATCCATTTACATCAGTCACTTTTGCATAAAGCATCACAAAGCAAGAATGAAGTAAATAACCTTAGCATCAAATCCATCACAAAATATGTAATCAAAAGATATGTCTAAGTATTGGATAACTAGATATCATCATAAAACATATTGTCATCTCAAAAAAGGCATCATCAAATAGATATGACCAACTAAACATCATAGTAATCTAACATCTATGATACTGGAAATCAAAGTATAACATCTAACCATCAAGTCATCTCAAATGTAAAACTAAGATGAGTAACAAGTATCTCTCAGATCAAAATATAACAAGGTACAAACTGCAAGCATGAGAGGCACTACATCCTCCCCCACTAGGCATAGGCTTACTCCTAGAAGTCTACAAAAAGACAAGGATACGAATCTCTCAATCATATAGCATATTCCCAAGTAGCAAAAGTCTCATCACTTGAGTCCCACTAGACTCTTACTAGCTCTATGTCCTGACCTCTCAAAGTCAGTCTCTGATACTAAAGGATACAAATGGGCTCCAAAGAAAGTTGCCCATCCTCCACCTAGAAAGCATCACAATCAAGAACATGGTTCAAATCGAGAACATACTACCTCAAAACATAAACATGGAAAACATCATGGATGTGTAATAGGCTAGGTGGTAACGCTAGTTGATAAGCAATAGGACTGATCCTCTTGAGGATCTCAAATGGTCTAAAAAAATGTGACACCAACTTAGAGTCTTTCCCATAACAAATGGGGCTCTTCCTCATACACACTCTCAAAAACACCCTGTCACCAACTGAAAAGTGATGATCCAACCTATGGGAATTAGTATACTTATTTTGTCTATCCTAAGCAGTAACTAAATGCTCTCTAATATGAACAATGTGTTGCTCTATATCTTGAAGCATCTCTGGACCTAAAAGTACTTGGTCCTCCAAATGATCCCAACTCAATGAGGTACAACACGGTCTATCATACAATGCCTAAAAAGGTGACATGCCAAGATAGCTATGATACCCATTATTATATGCAAACTCAATATGGTATAAATAATCCTCCCACATCACATGCATGTCCATCACATACATTTGAAGCATATCTTCCAGAACCTAGTTTACTCTTTCTATCTAACCATCAGTCTTTAGGCAGTAAGTTGAGCTAAAATTGAGTTGTGTGCCCAAAGCATGTTGGAGAGACATTCACAGTGCCAAAGTAAACATTGGATCTCTATCTAAAATAATCTAACGAGGGATCCCATGCAATCAAACAATGTCTTCCAAGAAAACATGCGCTACATAAAAAGTTGTATAGGATGTTCTCATGGGTGAAAAATGTGCTACCTTGGACAATTTGTCCACTATCACCATGATACAATCATGTCATCATGATGACATAGGCAACCTTGTGATGAAATCAATAGATATGGTATCCCATTTCCAATGTGGAATGGTATGCATCTGCAAAAGACCCGTCGGATGCTAATGCTTGGCCTTCACTCTTTGGAACTCGAGACATCAACAACATCGCACCTCATCCCTACCCAGAAGTGCAATTGTCTAAGATCGGTATGCATCTTTTTAACGTTGGCATGTGTGAAATATGGTGCATGATGTGCTTCTGACAGAATTGAGGTATGAAGATCACCAGACAATGGTACATAGATACACCCCAAGTGTTCATAGTATTCCATCAGACTCAAGAAAATAACCTAAAAACCTCCCCTCACAGGTACATCCAAACTCAATCTCTATCCTCACCTCCTGATACCATGTGTCACCAGGAAAGGCCTCCAAGATACAACCTCACAAATCTACTCCCAATGAAAAAACTAATATCTCATGTCGCCTCCTACTCAAGGCATCCATGATGACATTTTCTTTTCCCTTAATGCAATGAACATCAAAGGCATACTCACGTAGGAACTCCATCCAGTGACGCTATCATGCATTCAAGTTTGGCCGAGTAAAGATATACTACAAGCTATGATGATTGCTATGCAGCTCAAACCTGTGTCCCAAAAGGAAAATGCCTCCATCACACAAGAGCATGTACCATGACTGCAAGTTCCAAATCATGAGTGGGGTAGTTAAGCTCATGGTCCTTGAGTTTTCTAGACTTACATGCAATCACACGGTCATCCTACATCAACACCGTACCCACACCTTCCAACGAAGCATTCATACAAACCATAAAATTGCCTACAGGATTAGGCATTGTAAGGATTGGTGCACTGGTCAAACACTCCTTAAGAGCATTAAATGTTTCCTTGCACTGATCTGACCAAACATACTTCTTCCCTTTTTGCTAAAGAAAAGTAATGGGATGAGCCACATGTGAAAAATCCTTCATGAATCAACGATAGTAACTTGCCAATCCCATGAAACTATGAACCTCAAAAATATTAGTGGGTACAATCCAATCCTGATAGCTTGGATCTTCTCTAGGTCCATCGAAATACCATCACCAGTGATGATATGCCCCAAATACTTCACCTCCAACTAGAAGAATCCATATTTACCCATGTTTCCATACAACTAATGGTCTCGCAAGCACTGCAACACTTGGCATAAATGGACCCTATGTTCCTCTACAGTATTAGAATAGATCAATATGTCATCCAAGAATACAATGACACACCGATTGAGCTACAAACAAAATATTCTATTCATTAGACTCATGAACACTAATGACACATTGGTTAACCCAAAGGGTACAACCGTGAACTCATAATGCCCATAACGTTTACGAAAAGTTATTTGATGAATGTTGGCCTCATGAATATGAAATTGCCGATATCTTGACTTAAGATCAATCTTCGAGAACACTTGTGCTCCCTTCATCTAATTGAACAAGTCATCTATCCTCGGCAAAGTGTATAGATTCTTCGCCGTCACCTTATTCAACTATTAGTAGTTAATCCATAAATGCAATGATACATCTTTCTTCTTTACAAAGATGACTAGTGCACCCCACAAGGATACACTAGGATGAATATGGCCCTTGGCTAACAATTCCTCCAACTACAATCTGAGTTCACTCAACTCCTGAGTAGTCATGCGTTAAGGAACCCATAAAATCGGCTCTGCTCCTAGTATGAGATCGATCCAAAAATCAATGTCATGTTGTGGTGGCACTCCTAGTATCTCATTAGGAAACACATCTACATACTCACAAAGGAGTGGGTGATCATCAAGTGTCACCATATGGCTCTCGACCTCCTCAAGATCACTGACAGAGACTACAAACATCTGACATCCCTTCTACACACTCTACTTTAGTTGATTAGCTAAGATCATCTGAACTGAGAATAGTCTCTGGACTCCTAAAGTCTCCACCTTCCCATCTATGTCATCAATACAAAGCACCAACTTACGTCGGCAATCTATATTTGTCTAATGGGTAGCTAACCAATCCATGCCCAACACAATATCGTATGATCCTAGAGGTAGGATGTGAAGATCCAATGTGGTGGTGAAGGTACCTAAGTCCAATTCACATCCACTAACCAAGGAGTCCACAGCCACTTAGGATCATGTGACTAACTCAACTTGCCACCTATCGACCTAATGTGCTACCACTAGCCCACATTGATAAACAAGAGATGGTGAAATAAAGGAATCTGAAGCACCATAGTCAAATAATACTAAAGATGAAATACCATGCAACGTACTTGTAGCCTCGACTATAGTACCCTAGTGCTCAACTTGACGGTTATCAACTACCACAAAGACTCGATGGTTTCTACCTGCATTTCCCATAGTAGGTTTCAATCTGGCTACACCTCTACTAGATCTTGAAGAATTCTTTGAAGGACATTCTACTACCCTATGGCCAAGCTAACCGCATGAGAAACATGCTCCTTTCACAAAGGAGCCCTACCCACATCCACCCTAAGAAGTACTAAATTAGGGTACACTTCCCTTGCTAGAGTTTTGTTGACTACTCTGAGATGGGTGGTCCTGCTAAGATTTTTGGCCATGGCTCTGGTCATCCTCTTTCTTCCTTGAGGCACCTGAATTTTGTCTACCCTTAGACCACCGTTGATGGTTTTGTCTCTTTTGGTGACCATGACTGCCCTGCGATGGTGCTGACTGGGTTTAGCCCTTTCCTAAGGACTGAGAAAATTGAGTATCCTACCCTGAAGTTTATGCATTATGGCTCTACGAACCTAATTTTCCACTAAACCCCCTAGTCGCATTGTTCTCCACAATTCGTGTCTTTTCTATAGCAAGGATAAGGGTCCTAGGTTGATGCATATGAACCTCTCCAATGATGGAGTCTTTAGGACCTTGGACAAAGTGTTGGGTAATGAGTATCTCATCATGGTTATAACATGAGTACTACCTGAGCTCAAAGAATCTAATCTCATATTGATCCACTGACATGTTCCCTTGTTCTCATGGAACTCATCAGCACAAACCTCCCTGAACTAAGGGGATAGGAAACTCTCTTAAAATCTCTCCTCGAAGATCTCCCAAGTGAGATCTGCTATACTGATTGAAGCTTTTTTCCCTCGATGTTCCACCAAATAGATGTGTGGTCTCTCAGTTGCATGACAACACATCGGTCTCTCAAGTTGGTTGCATACGGATACATGAAAAAGAAACACTCCATATCCAGTAACCAAGTCTCAGCCCTGAGGCCACCTCCCTTACCATCATAATATGGTGGTTTAGAGAGCTGAAGAGATTTCATTGTGTCCGTGCAAATGGAATTCTCACCATTGTGGTCTCTCCCTCTCTGATGGTGCCCTCTACCACTAGGGGGTGTGTGAGAATGTTCATTCTAATGCTCATCTTCCTCTCTATGATCTAACATATGGGAATCTCCATGATGAGATTCATCTTCCTAACCATGGTCATGTTGGTTTTCCTCTAAACGAGGTCCCAACCGAGTTATAATCTCTTGCAGAAAAGGCATCAATGCCCCAATGCCACCATTATCATTGTTACCCTATTTTTCCCTATGTTCTTGACGTTCCTCCTTATGGTGCTCTTCTTCATGGTTATTCTATCAGTTACTACTCTGACCGCCAGGTCTATGTGCACGAGGCATCACTAAGGAAGCAACAAGATAAGGGTCAGAGCTATATGTGACAATCATAAGAGTCACAAGCATAAAGTGAAATAAGATAAAAATGTACGCAAAGAAAACAATAACATAATGGGAGTATAACACAGAGATCCCAATGTTGCAACATGGGCTCTAATACCAGATGTAATGCCCTATTCGGAGATCCTTGGAATAAGGATAAATAAAAGACAAAACATTTATTTTTTAGGCATGGAACCAAAACAAGATCAACATGAAACTAATCATAAGATCGCGATGGTAGACTTAACAACCAATCCAAGCTTTCAACAAATCTCCAAACGACACTAAAACCAAAATGACAAAGCTATCGAGGTCATGAATCCCAATCCAATCAGAAAGCCTCTGAATCTAGAAATTCAAACAGTAGAGTTTGAGAACACTGTAGAGGGTAGAAAATTCAACTATAAAAAAGTTTTGGTCAAGTGAAAAAGTGTCCGCTAGTCGCCTAAGTAGGTTTCCTTATAGACCCATGTGATACTTCACACTATAACCATGCTATATTTCTCAAAATAGTCAGGCAATAACTTCAAATAGCCATGCAACACTTGTCCAATATTATACGACATTTCTCACCACTACTATACAATACTTTCAGGAGTCGCATGATAGAGTTGACTATGGTCATACGATACTCTTCGATAGAACTTCTAAAGGCATGCAATACTTTTAAGTATCATACAATAGATCTTATTAAGGTGTGTGATACTTCACCAGTATCGCCCAATGTTGAAGCACTATTTCCCAGGGATGCAAGGAAACAATATGACAAATAGAGGGATAGAATAGAGATAAAACCTCCACACCAAGGAGTACTAGATCTACAAATCGAGGCTTGGACACTCGAACACAAGATAGTATGACGAAAACACAACTAACCATCTAAACCATAGTAGTAAATGAAAACCATACAGAAAGCAACATCGCAATGTACATAAACTAAACTCTTGCACAACTCCTCCCAATCGTAATAGTATCATGAGACCTCAAAGGCCCTAGCCATCTCCTGCACATAACATCCCAAATTTCCAACTAGATAGTCGAAGATGTCTTATGAAGGTGTCACTACTACAATGCAATAACATCATAAGAACATGAAGATCTAACATGCTAATCCAACAAAGCATAGATACTCAACTAAAAGTGAATCACATCATCTAGCCATATGGTAAAATCATAATAAGGAATGCATCAATAAAGATAACATCATCTAAACATGATATTCAAGCATTCCAATTAAAGCATAAATCACAAGGGAGCATACTCTAGAAACTTAGATAAACCAAGTGAACCATCAAGCATCGGTTGCAACTAGAACTAGATCATCTCTGTACACATGTCCTCAACAGTGGTATAGGTAGCTACACCTCAGAACCATGTGAGACCCATAAGTCCACTCCCACCGTGCTAATGGAGATAATTATCCAACCACAAACACACATAAAGAAAATGTCCATGGCTAACACTCATGCTAGTTAGTAAAGAGAACTGAAACCAAGATCATGAGATAATGCAAGTACAATAGGTCTTGATAAAACACTCTATGGGTCAACTATGTAAGGACTCAATGGAGGGTAACTCGCTTGGCATCAAGTAGCCCAAGCTAAATATTGCGTGGACTCAACTCCCTGGGGAGGCTCTCACACTATATCCTCGGATCAACTATGGGTGCTCATAAATTTGGTGTCCTCGAACCGAATCGAGTGTTCACCTTTTTATTATCTTATATTTATTACCTAGTAATTTATTTAGTTATCACTTATTTAGAGAACTTCTTCACACCAGCTTAGGAAATAGTCACCAAGGTTACGAGAGAAGCCCCTCCAAGTTGCTACCCTACATACCCATGCTCATCACACGATAAGTGCCCATAGGCAATGCATATGCCCAACCCAACCTTAATGAACATGAATCCATTGATAACAATTGGGAGATTGGGCCTCACAAGCACCCAAAAAATACACATGCACATGCTCATGTGTGGGCACACCACCGCTACAAATATCATAAAACAAGGTCTGGATGAGAGCACAAGCAAAATAACACTCAACCAAATACAAGCTCGGCAGTACGGATGTGAAATGCATCCCAATGCAACATAAAAGTGCAACAGTGGTCAAATTAGCATCCTACAGATAATCCAATTCCATGACCAACATCATGCCAAGAAATCCTGAGAAAACTAGATGGCACACAAATTGAGACAAAAACCTCAAAAAACCAATGTTGACAACAATCAACGAAAATAAAACCCATTGAAGCCAAGGATGAACGAGTCACAAAAAACTAATAAAAATTGGATTCAGACATTGTATGCAAAAACAGCCAGCATAATGGTCTAAAACGTCAAACCCTCATCTCGAAAATCAGGAAAGTGTTCATACGCAACCAACCAAGCAAAACTAGTAATTTGAAATGGAGGGGAACACTAGTTCTCAACCTCCTAACATACAACTACTAGAAACGAAAGTTGAAATGGAGTTGAAATGACAAAACAGGAGAGCCCTTCCTAATAGCGAAAAGGGTCAAAATAGAAAATCTCGAAGATCAAGTTGGCAAAAATCACAGTAATTGAAGGTCTCCCCTAGCTGGATCCAACGAGACCATTCTTGCAAATAACCCACACCCATAGCTCCTACAGCGAATAGAAATGCAATCCAATCAAAGAGGATTTGGAAATTTGCTCTCAAATTCTATTTTCCAAAAGTGAGAAGTGAAGAATAAAGTTCCTTTTTGGATACATATTCACTTTTTGAGTGAATAATGGTTTAGGGTAAATAACTAGGTAACCTAGTTAAACCCTAAATCAACCCAAATGAAAATAAGCTATTCCAAGAAATTAAAATTCATCTACGGTAAAGTTGTTAGGAATTAAATTAAATTAAATTAAACCTGAAAATTCCTTAAACCAACATTACAGAATTGCTTAATAACTTTCATGACAAATGTGAACCTCTAAATGCAAAGACATGCTCACAAGTCTAATCACATAAAGCAAATGAGTCTAGATTTATTAAATCATCGAAAGGCTTAGTTTAAACAATTAAATAGGATACGTGGACCATACAAGGATGATATTGGTTAAATATGAACAGTTGAATCACTACTCCATGTGCCACTACCAAGGATATAAATCCTGCACACTAAAATCCATGATCAAGTGAAATTGCATTTAATAACATAGCCAAAACAACAAATGTATTAAATGACCTAATTTAACCATTTATTTAATTATACTGAAAAGAATCCATTTACATCACTCACTTTCGCATAAAGCATTACAAAGAAAAATGAAGTAAATAACCATACCATCAAATCCCTCATAAAAAAATGTAATCAGAAGATAGGTCTTAGTACTAGATAAACAGATATCATCATAAAAAATATTGTCATCTCAAAAATGGCATCATCATGTAGATATGATCAACTAAACAACATAGTTATCTAACATCTATGATACCAGAAATCAAAGTGTAACATCTAACCATCAAGTCATCTCAAGTGTAAAAATAACATGAGTAACTAGTATCTCTTGGATCAAAATATAACAAGGTACAGACTGCAAGCACAAGAGTTGCTACACATAATATGTCAAAGAGGGAGAGTTTGATGTCATATCAGAGAAATTTTGTATACATATCAAGAGAGTTTGTTGTCATATCAAGGAAATTTCATTTCAGTAAGTCAAAGGGAGAAATTGCAGTCAGAGCAATCAGAGATTGATGTCGGAGGGAGTTCTCACTGATAGAGGGAGTTCTCATGGATGAGAATTAGAATGAAATTGGAGATATTGTCCTTACTTCTATTTTTCTTCAAAATTTCTTTTTATTATGACATGTTGTGTTGCCATCAATGCCAAAGAGGGAGATTGTTGGAAATAATTATTCAATTGTATGGTGTCTTTGATGTTACACAAAATGTCAAGTCTTTACCAAGAAGTTAGTGATAGCCAAGCTCACTTGGGCATCAAAGGCAGTTTCTTGTGTATGTCGAGCATCTAATTAAAACCAAGTTTAGAAACAGTATTCACCGAGCTCACTCGAGCATCGAAGGCAAATCCTGAATTGACCGAGTTCTCTTGGTTACCAAAGGAAAGTCTATACAAAATCAGTATTGATCGAGTTGGGTTGATTAACGAAGGATTTCTCTGAGTTGACCAAGTACTCAATTTTGTATTAGTTGACTGTTAGCATATTGAGTCTAATAATTTTATTGATTAATACTAGCTGACTTAAAGAATGATAATTATTTGATTAAAAGAGTATTCAAGCTGACTTGACAAGTTGATCATATAAATGAAAGGTCAAGTTGAGGATTTTAGTGTGGACATGTGGAATTGAAGAAGATGAATTAAGGAAGCAAATTTATAAGGATATTTGTAAGAGGATAGAGTATCCGAGTTGATCAAAATGCAAAGAATATTTTGATTAAGGAGTATCAAGTAATCAAGCTAGAATAGAGATCTGAATTAGCAAAGACAGTTGCATCAACAATTTGGTCAAGTCATTGTTACTCTCTAATAATTGTAGCAATGAATTAAATCTCCTAACAAAGTTAGCCTAACAACTATTCAGCAAATCCTCTAGCAAGGTGGCATTTCTAGATTGAAGTGTCTGAAGACCTCTAACAAGGCCACTCCTAACTGGGTGAATTAAATCCTCTAACAGCTGGGTCACACCTAATAGTGTGTTTTGTAACCTTTAATAGGGTTGGATCCTAACAAGGCTCACTTCAGAAGAGTGAAAAATAGTAACAGGTTGCAATTGGTGGTTTTCCCAAATTGGGTTTCCACGTTAAATCTTGGTGTCTCTTGTGTCCATGTTATTTCTTTCATGTTTCTGCAGCTAAGTTAATAAAGGCTAAACACATTGAATATCTTAAGATCTAATTTTTTTAGTGTTTACCAAATGACAGAATATTTAGTGTTAACCAAGTGACAGCAAAGTATTTAGGGTTAATCAAGTGACAGTAATGTATCTAGTGTTAACTGAGTTACAGCTGAATATTTAGTGTTAATCGAGTGTTAGCAAGGTTTTGGTTTTATATTGTGTTGACATCTTAAAGGGGCTTGGATTTTTTTTGTAGTAATTGATTCACCCCTCCCCTCTCAGTTAATCATTTTCATTCCAACAGTTTCTTCCTCAAGGTCTATAACAATGGAGTGATGGATAGGAAAGAGTAGATTTTCCCCAATGTTTGGCAGGCCCCAAACTACCTCTAGTCAATAAAGTATGGGCATAAGAAAGCCCGCCCTTTACCAAATCTCTAATCAATGGACCACAAACCATCCTTAGTTGTAGACAGTAGCATGGCCCTAGAACCCTCAACTCTAAAATAAAGGGAGAGGCACGAAAAGGGCCATGTCCCCAAGGAACACCCATAGTGGGAGGGTTGCATCAACTTGAGGCACCAGGGGAGATACATGTGCACATAAGACATTACCACTTCCCACCAAGCATTGAGAAGTGTGACCATCACAAGCAGTTCTCGAACCAATAGAGACAACAACCATTGCAACTGTCGATTAGACCACACCCTTTCTAGACAAAAGAGAAGATATCCTAGCATAAGACTCATCTACACAAAAGGAAACCTAATCTAAGTAGGATGAAAACCAAGTTGAACTCACCATCGAGGGCAATTTTTAGATTTTCTAATTAGATCAATAACTTGGTTGTAAAACTCGACTTGAAGATTGGACATCCAAACCAAGAAACTATCTTTCTTATGGTTAAGGATCATTCTTTTATAAATTCAAGTACGTGTACTTGAAGTGGACTAACATTGTATGTGCACTAAGTCTCTATTAAAGCCAAGTTATCCTATGACTAAAGGAAATTGCATGCAATAAAATAACTCAAATGATTACCAGAATCTACTATTGAAATTGAACTAAAAAACTAACAACAATACTTTTTAGAAGAAATAGATAGGAGGTTATTTGTCTTCCTTGGCTACAAGAACAATCACATGAAATTGTCTCTAGTGGTTGTAGAACAAACAAACAAATTCTAAAACAACTATGAGCTGAAGGAAAAATAACTACTAACTAAAATGGAAAAGTTCTCACCAAGTTGGACCCCTTGGATGAGTATTTTTAGAATTGACAAAGACGACTATAAATTCAAAGCATCATTTTATTCATCCAAGAAACTATTGTTACATAACTGAAAATTGAAATTATTCTTTATATGTTTACACTAGAAAATTAAAACATATTGTTCTTATGTCTAAACTAATCTTTTGAAAAGGTATTGGAACTTATTGAAAGAGAACTATTAACTCAAACAAATAAGTAGTCCACTCCCAAGAGATAGGTGGACATACATTATTACATTGAAAGAAAGAGGGAAAACTATGCAATAAATGAGGAGCGGTTAGTTGTTTTGTTATAAAAGGGATATAGCATGGCTTCTTTCTAGATTTAGTCCTTTTAAGGAATGATTATTAAAGCTCCTACAAGTAGTTTTTAATCAAATATTAGTTTCCTCAATTATTGGTTATTGCATAACCATCTCAACTTGGTCCTTGGGTGCATGCATGGTATGAATCTCCTTGAGTGCAAAATGACTATATTGCTTCATTAATAACCCCTCATGATATTAGCATGCATGAAGACATGCAATGCATATGTTATTTATTTTCAGAATAGCATTCATCAAACCATAATTAAGATAGTATAGATAGATTGCATAATTATAACCATACAAGACTTTCCATCATCCAAAAAGGTACTAAGAGATAAGTTCATGTCCATGATAATAAGTTCATAAAAAATGTCCACAAGACACCTATTAGCCAAGTCCCATGACTTTGAAAACAACACAAACCTATGACCAAAACAAAGAGAACATTAAAAACATTGATAATCATGGAGGAATTATTTGGACTCATCATCTACTACATTAAGTGTAAAGAATTCAATGAATGTGAATAAAATAGATAGATAAATAATATAGATAGATTGCAATCATCAAACCATAATTAAGATAATATAGATAGATTGCATAATTATAACCATAAAAGAATTTTTGTCATCCACAAAGGTGTTAAGAGATATAAGTTCATGTCCATGATAATAAGTTCATAAAAAAGTCCACAAGATACCTATTAGCCATGTCTTGTGACTTTGAAAACAACCTAAACCTATGACCAAAACAAAGAAGACACAAAAACATTGATAATCATGGAGCAATTATTTGGACTCATCAGCTACTACATTAAGTGTAAAGAATTTAACAACTGAATAAGATAGTAGTTCTTGAATTTGCATGCACATCATTGACCAAAGAAAAGTACAAAATTGCCACACTCTAGATAGAGTATTTTATGGTACTCGTACAAAGAGACATCCACCTAGTCATTCCTAATCTCATGAAAAGGGCTAATCAAATGGGGGAGGAACTTGTAGGTTGTTTTATTTAGAGGGAAGAAGAGGCTTCAAGGTGATGGGTTATTTATGTGATTTTTTTTGTGTATGGTGTTGATGGTTAGTTGCATTTTCATAAATGGAGCTTAAAGATTAACTATATTATAAGTTCAGGTTGGAATTTCTCATTTCTCTTGTGATCTCAATGTCCCGTCTAGTCTCCTCACGAAGACGATTTATGAATTGACCTTGACTCTAAAATATTCTTATGACATGGGCTATAGTTTTTTGCTTTTTTTTTTTCAATCTGTTGTAGGGTTTATATTTTATCGTAAATTATCACTTTAGTAGTTTTTCATGAGTTAGTGAGTTTTCCTTCATATCTCCTAAGATTTC
Organism: Cupressus sempervirens; assembly: GCA_028749045.1. Lineage (NCBI taxonomy): Eukaryota > Viridiplantae > Streptophyta > Pinopsida > Cupressales > Cupressaceae > Cupressus > Cupressus sempervirens. The sequence continues at coordinate 356,211,173 of CM053791.1, read as the reverse complement.
CTTGATCCACTCATCTCATGCTAGGGCACAATGATTGTGTGTTATATAACAACAAATGGCAAGTATTTTCACTCATTGGATATATTGTGCTAGAAGGTTTTCCTTCTTTTTTGGCATATTCACAATTTTATCCTACTTAAATATGCAACTAGGATAGATGAATGCAAATATTGAAATAACCTACTCCTTATATTTTTCTCAAAATTTAAAGATTGTAATTAATATTTGTTCAAAATGAACTTATTGAATTAATGCAAGCTTACGACTTTTTTTAAGTTGTGTTTTCTCCATTTCATGCTTTACTACTCAAGGATAATCTAATCTAACAAAAATAAATGGGACCTCCACACAATGATAGGAAAGAACAAGTATTGAGTGAAATCAGGAGTTGTACCAAAGGCCCTTAAAAGATTAGAAAAATAGATTGTGTAAAGCTCTCAACGACCTATACAAGCATCAGATGTTTTTGGGAGATCTTTATTAGGAAATTGGTAAATAATACCTAGAATGAGCAATCCATTTCATACATAACCTCATGAGAGAGAAACATGCAAGCAAGATTACAAAAACCATAATGCAAAGATCAAATGCCAAAATATAAGATAGATCGTAAGGAAACCCTTGCAAAGGAAAAAAACTAGCTTGCATAAGTATTCCAGCTATTTACAATTATTCAACAATAAAACATTACAATGAACTTAGAAAGTTTCAATGAATAACTTTGAAACATCAAGCTCCTTCAATGCACTCTCCATGCATTTGAGCTTGTACCCCACATCTTATGCCGTTCACAAATGTATCAATCAACTTTAATTGCTAAACATATGCTTTCTTTTATAAATTGAAGCTCACACAAATACAACCAATTTGTAAGATAAGACCATGTACCTGAAAACTATTTACTCCATTTTAATTTTTTTTATCAATTTTTTCATACTAACAATTTTTTTTCTCCCACATGTAAAACAATTAACCAAATGTTATATGCAACCTTACAAATAAACTTGTATAATATTTAATGTGAATAAACACTTCATCTAGATGCACCACAAATATATATTTATTTTATATAATTAAAAATATTCCACTTATGTGCAAGGTGTATATAACACATTTTTTCTAAATTTGTTGAAAGGATGTAAATAATGAAGATACTTAGAATTGGAGAGTTTATTTGAAGAGTACAGAGGAATGAGGAAGGACTGAGAGATACAAAATACCAATTAAGCGAGGAGAAATAGTTAAGTAATAGCTTACTCAAAATTGAAGAGATAAATGAATAAGAAGAAAAAATAGAAGCAAATTGGAAGACATAATGTACTCGCCCTTTTCAAAAACAATGTCATATTTTTACCGAGGCATGTCGCTCGAGCAACTCTATAACCTCAGGGCTTCAGGGAGGTTGTTCAAGGGATCCTCTAGTTGAGAATGTTTGAGTGTGCACATATACTCCAAGCCAATATAATTTAGGGTTGAACAAAGTGGTCAAGGGATTAAATAAGAAAGAGGGTATATCAGATCTACAACTTTGGGAATCGTGATGACCAGATCATCATCAGCAAACTACCATGTCAATCCATGCAACTCTGAGTACTTATAACGACTACATAGATCCAACATTGACGAAAGCATGTGAATACCAGTGGTGTCAACAAGATTCAAGGACCCAAAAAAAATTTAAAGAAAAGTATTGCCTTTTATATTTTGAACTATGAGATGTAAAGGCACTAGAAAGGAAGTGAATGCTGGTAAGGTGGCAAAAGGTTGATCGCTCGAACAAGCTAACTATTTTATTAAAAATCATGCTAAGTATTTCAGAGTTGGAATGAAGAACATTACATTGAGAAAATATTGAAGCAATTAAGGCCAAACCTATACATGTCAAGTCTGAGAGCAGGTATGATTTTTTTTTTGGGCTTTTTTGGAAAGTGAGATTGCTGATTGAAGATGATGTCATGTTTTAAGCAAACTTGGGAATTCGTACAACCAGATTTAACCATTTGATCAGGAATGTATAAGAGTAATTTGAGGAGCAAAACTGGTCTAGCATGGTTTCTTAAAAGGAGTGAAAATTAGAAATATTAATAGCCCTTGTCTTGAACAAAAAATAGACGTAAACTTTCTCAGCTGAGCTCGGAGTCACTCGGTTGCCCATGCTTATTCCACCCCGCCGGAAAAAAACGGTCATTCATTTATTTGAGCGATCGTATACTAGTTGAATAACAATTTTAAACCAGTGTATTTTCAATACAAATTTTGATTATTATTAGTTAATATTACACAAATTAGAGAGAAGAATGCTGGAAAAAACCCCAAGTCAGAAAAAATATTAAAAATACACTAGCCACACATTCGTAACATAATACTTTGGTACAGGTTCTAATCACATTGGCGTATGTGACTTCCTGCCACCACTACTACTAAACGTGTTTCAAAATAATTAGTCCTTAAAATGAATTGCTATCTAACAAGAAACAAATCTCCACCGATCTGCACATAACAATCTCCCTCATCTATTTTCAATCCTTTGACGGGTTGATGCTTGTAAACCACATTCAGGTCAGTAATCTTATCAAGGCTATATATACAGTTTTTTATCTCTCCTCAAATAAAAGGCTTGCGAGTTGTAAATGCTTGGATGGGATGAAACCTAGTCCCTAACCAAAGCCCCAATCTTTTGGAGGATTCGGCAATGAAAGGAATTATTCCAAGAAAGATCCCACGAGATCAGAATAAATGCTTCCCACTTCGGGATGCCTGGTAGGAGTGTAATCCATGGTGCAGGGGTGCTGCTCCGATTGATCTTGGTGAAGTTGAGTAGGCGAAGGCATTCTGGCCGGCATTGTGAGGCTCCTCTTGAACTTATCCAAACGAGAAACCGGATGCATTTTCCGGGAAAGATTGAAGGAATTACTATGATCTCCTGCTTCCAAGCTCAGGTACTCCGATGCACTGCCTTCGAAATGGAGAGCATGATTCTCATTGTGCATTTGCAGATCCACTGCTTCAGAGCTGCTGTTGCTTTTGCTAGCATTCATGGCATTGGAGGATGAGGATGATGAAGATGACGATGACGTTGGAGGCTGTGTGCTCAGCCCGAGAAACGCTTGTGCTTGTAGACTTTTGCTTCCAGTTGACATCCTTGGCAACTCCAGCTCGGTTGAATGATCGGGGAAGTTTTCAGGACTGAAAAAGAGGTGTTTGTCATCAGCCCTGCCTGTGAGAGCACTGAAATATGATAGACCAGTTGGCCACTTTATATCTGCAGGCCCGCCTTCCTGATTGCTCATAATGTCACTTGACCCCAACGCTTGGTGGTGGTTCTGGCTTATCATGGATTCCGCAGTATTCTTGCTCAGTAAATATTGAGATCCATCCTTGGAATTACTGAGGCCTAAAGGTTGCTGCCTAGGACTTCCGAAACTGGACAATGGCCTTGCGCTCCAATTGAACAAGGGTGGCCGTGGTGAAATGCTTGCTTTATTGCCGCTCCCTTGATTTCTCCCGCCTGCAAATAGCTGTGATAGATAAAATCCCGATTGGTAGCCCAGGGATTCGAACGTGTGCCGCATCCTCAACACAAAGTGCAGATCTTCGGGAATCTGCAAAGGAATCACCCCAAACACAGGATACATTAACTCAGACTTTTGCTCTTATAAAATTATTTAATCTGAGATTTACCAAATTTGCAGAATAAGTACGTAAAATTTTCAAATCGTCTACAATCTATCGATCCTAGCTTTACCTATAATTGAATCACAGCCAAGTGACCTTGTTAAAATTTAGTATACGGATTAATCAGTTTGTTAAACATTTTTTCCGATAAAACAAAGGATTTCGAGCTTTGCATGGCGCAGTTGTCGCTTGCAGCAAGAACAAGGAGATATAACAATATAAAAACACGAACCAATGAAATAATTTGCGTTGAAATGGGTAAGATGGAAATAACGAGAAATAGATCCCGGTACAGCTTAAAGAAATTGCATTGGAAAATAAGTTCACGGGCTGTAAAGGTCGTGATTCTGTGCATGCCACGGTACAATGGTAATTGTCATTAAAAATAGAATAAATCATGTAAAAAGAATCACGTGCCGGTTAAGATTTCGAAGATCTTAAAATTAAAAAATTGTGCAAATTTTTCAAGTTAATACATAAAATTCATAACAATATAGAAGTTTACTTATTTCTATCCATAAAACCAAGTAAATTGAGCATGAAAAACACATACTTCACGAAATTGCATATGTTGCAGTGCAGAAGCAAAATGTTCTACAGATCAGTTTATAAATTGTGAAAAGAAAAGAAAAATTATAGCGTAATTAATTTGTGTTCAAAAAGTATTTTTGAGCATGTTTTTGCGAGATGGATTTACATTTGTAAGAGATCTGTAAGATTTCGTGCCTCAAAGAAATTAAGTAATGTCCCAATTCCATAGTAGCATTAAATTATATGTGCCTTGCAGAACATTAGCGTTTCACGTTTCTTTGTAGTTTTTATTCATAGTAGCGTTCTTCCCCTTGCTAGATAAGAAAGCTTGATATTTCAGTGTAGGTACTCATCCACGATGGCACCTTAATTATTTATGGCGTCTTCTACAGTGAGATGCTCTGTGCAAGCCAGGTTTCAAACTTCTTTATAACCTATCCCACAGCATCAAGATATTATAATTAATAGTTATGAAGCTCTCTGTTTTCATGGATTTAGTATAGAGAAACTTCAATTTTGGTTTTCCAATCTCAAACTAGATTTTATAATCTTTGCTAATGACAACTAGAAAGTTAACTGTAAAACACTTCATTTTAAAGAAAGTGCATGTTCAGCTTGCACGGCAAATTGTCTGAATATTGGAGTCGAAGACATCATATTTCAAGACATGAGCTAGCACACTAATTTCATAACACATCACAAAATGAATGTATTTGATCAGAGAGGAAACGGGGCATTGTAGATTTCAAGTGCATTCAAGAATAGATATTATATTGGTCTCCATTCTAAGCATTATGCATTAATTGTGTCTTGAATCTTGTGAACACCAAAAACAGGCATCTCATCAACATGTAATGAAGCATAAGCACATTATGCAGACTTGTAAAGGTGTTCCTAACACCACATTTGCCCAATCAGGTACTCTGCACTGGCATGTGAGCATTGCAGGTTTGTATATGCGGAAAACGCAATCACAGCAGCTGGATGTGATCCACAGCCACAGGAGCAGGTCAACATGTACTTGACCATTGCGATAATGAAATTCTATGTCTGTAAAGAATTGTCACAGGATTCAAAGTTTGAATTTGTTGTGAAGCAATGTGTAATAGGGCAGAGAAGCACAGAATAAAGTAACAGAGTTGACTGCGATGATCAGGGCATCTAAGAAACAGAGAAAAAGAAGTTGCAGATCTTCAAAATGGAAACACAAGCTTTTGTGGCAAGTTCACCGCTTGTTAAAGGCAGAAATTTTGTCACGTGCCATGGTGAATTCACTTCTATCCCTGTGAAATAATAACTGCCACAGTGAAAATGCAGATATTTCTCAGCGGAGAACTGATGAAAAAGTCAGGGTGACTGAAAGTGGAATATGAAAAATTTTGTCATCTGGATTCACTTTCGGACATTTTATCTTCTATTTGCCATGGATAGTAGGGTGAGCATCATATACTGTTAGTTCACAAAGTGTGTGGCACTTAGTTGTCATTGTAGTTGGGATTTTAGTCAACCTCTTGGTTTTAACGAGTGTAGTTGCAGGGTTCTCATGGTGACAGGTATTGCAGGTACTTTTGGAGCTTCTAAAATATTTTTGTAGCTTAATTTCGCCAGAGCAGCATTATTAACATCTTTAATAAGCTATTGCATGGTGATATGGGTGCCTCTAGCCCACTTTTGCAGGAGCATTTTCCCTATTTGAAGGATTTGTCCAGGATAATCTTGCATTTATACTTCAACGTGATATAGTCATTTGTTCTTCATTATTTATGATGTTTCTATTTGTTTCCCTTCCATATGCTATGCCATTGTCGTTGGAAGTGGTTGGTATGTGTGTTAAGAGGTTTTGAGAAGAAGAGTTTACTCCTAAGTTACTGGTTCGGGTTCAGGGGAGAGTTTGGATATGAGAACCCGGTAGGTGGGTACGAGGAAAAAACAATCTCCATCATGGTACACACACACACCCATATATATCTACGCACAGAATAAGAGAAATATAGTATATACAAAACTGTAAAATCCAATCATTTCATGGTATGATGCTTGATCATTGATCAATGCCAAAGATAAACATTAAAACTCAATTCTAATGAAAATCGTAATATTGAACTACTGAATTATAAAATGAAAACATAGTTCATGAAAGTTTGAAGGTTGAAACATGAAACATTTAAAGTTCATGAATAATCAAAGTTCTCATCAACCATCATTATCAAAATTATCATTGTCTATGCATTTTCAGCAACTGCGAGTAGATCCGCATCATCATTAGAATCACGAGAGCAAAATGAGCGGGCAAATGTGAAAAAAAATGTGTTTTTGGAGGCTTCATGATGGGCTATTTTAGGGTTTGAAGTAGAACCAAAAAGAAATGTACTTTTTATGTTTTTGAGCTCACTTTACAAGCTGGATGCCCTGGGTTCTCACAGGTCTGCATGGGTCCCTGCCCGGGTTCGGACAGGGTCCGCACCCAGCCCAGTGGATCTGCCTGGGTCCATGCAGGGTATACCCAGACCCGGTTCTAGGGTCCAGGGTGCGAAACCAGTACCTTAGGTTTAAACCCATAATAGATGAACACTGTGTGAGAGGTACTCTCCCTGATTACAGATCAAGTAGTATCAATGTGATTTAAATCAGGGGGAGAGGCACTATATCAATATTGGAAAGAAAAAAACTGCTTGAGAGAGCAAGAAAGGCAAGGGAAGTTGATAATGATGAATTAGCGAGGTTGCAAAAACTTCATGAACATGTTGCACAAAATTTCTAGCATCAAGATGGTGGATTGTTTAGAGAGCATGGTAATGGTTCTAAAAACTTCTCATTTTTACATTTTTAATCTTGAAAACAAAATATGGAAGAAGGGGTCAAAGGAAAAAAAATGAGATGTAGCAAAGTGAGTCCTCTAACATTCTTCAAGGCTGGAGAAAAATTCACATTCAACTCTTTGATGGTAAGATTAGTGCAGATATGCTTGATCGATAAGTATTGCAGGTGGAAGTATAATTCAGTCTTCATCAACAAATCTCTTTCAGGCAAGGTTGAAGCTTTCCAGCATTGCTCGAAAGAGGTACAAGAGAAATGCTCACTCAAGAAATTCAAAAAGTGGTACAGGATATATGCTCACTCTCTAGAGATTCAAAAGGTACTGTTTATTTCAAAGTGGGTTTACTTCAACGAATTGTAATGTAAACAATTTTATCTTATATGCCATGGAGTAAAATGAGTAATGCAATGGCAATACTTGTGATTGGATTTTGAGAATGAATCTGAGAGTACTTGAAAATGGACGGGCATATATGGAAATTCTGATGATGACTCAGTAGTCCAACACACAACTCACATGACAGGAAAAAACAAAAAGCGTTCTCCTAGCTAATCCAACCTTTAATGAAGTGCTAAGTCAGCCTATAGGACCCGTGTGGCCTTTCATCTATGTTTATTGATCATTTGCCAAACAGTTATGCTTTGTTGCTGCCGAAAAACTTGCATTTGATTATTAAGAGATGGATCACCCCTTTTGTAATGTCCCAATTTTTGGCAAGTCTATGCAGTTGATGTACTAGCTCATCATAGCGACCCTCGTGAGCTGACAGGGTGTTTTGAGGGGTCCCAGCTGTGGACTTACTATTTTTAGTAAATCAATTTTTGGCAGTTGCTATTTTTGGCAATGCTGTAGGTGGCTTTGGCAGTTGGTCGTCACCTGCGGTAAATAAGGTTAATAATTGCATGAGCTCTTATTTATTTTTTAATTATTGAGTTGCATTATTACAATGATATTTATATTATTATAATAATGACAATAAGAGTTATTTTTTAAAAGTGTGTTGGAAAGTTTCAAGTGTTGAGTTGTTTTGGGAAACTTCCACAATTGCTGAAGTGGAGTTTTTTAGGAAACTTTGGCCAACAAAGGATTATAAATGGGAGCTCATTTCATTGGGAAAAGCATGCTTGAAAAGTAATTCACTTTTGTTGCCTTTGTGGCTTTTTCTGAGTTTTCTGAATAGTGTGCCCTTGCTGAAGTATACGGGTTGAGTCTAGATTTCTGAGAAGCTTTTCTGAGGATTGTTCGTAAGGTATTGTAATTTGCTGCTGAGGTATAGCAGTTGTGCAAATTCTCCTACTGTTTATACTGTGGCTTGGAGATTGGGTTTTGATCATTGTTTGAATAGAGAAAGGAATCAAACTGTTTCATTATATTGGTGTGATTGCCATCTATGAATTCATAGATAGTGGCATCTGAGATTGCTGGTTGACATCTGAATGCAGCCCCTTGGCTTAGTGGATTTCAATTTGAACACAACTGGGTGGCATACATATTGAGGGCCTGCGTTTTTGTGCTAGCCGTGTTGGGCTCAGTTATCATTCACGTAAGGGAAGGATTGTACGAATTCTGAAGTGTGAAATGAGAGGTGAATCTACTAACGACTTGTTACAGCATTGAAGGAAGCCATTTCAATGAAATCGAGGGTGGCTGTTTGCTACTAGGAAGCTGCATTTCTGGTCTGGAGTCAAGTCTGTGAGAATTCTGAGCCGCAACCCTTTCATTTGGTCTGGACAACACCACATACCAGGTCTGCATCTCTTAGCAATTGGTGTGAGGAATGTCCAAACAGCTGCACACAATTCTGCCATCCCAAACGTCCCACATTCATCAGCATTTGGTCTAAATTGAATAGCATTCAGTCTGGTCATTAACGTCCAGCCTCATTGGGATATTGTGGCTCCTTAAGCAACACGTGGTGGCAAGGGTGAGCAATATATACAATCCTGGGATCAAATTCTGCCAAGCAGATATCAAATCGAAGCACTTGAGTTGGGGAACATTGCCAATTAATTCAAAGTTGTTTGTGCAAATCAGGTTTCCATTGTTCTTCAGTCAATTCAGAATTGCTTGTATTTAGATGAATGCAATAAATTGAAATTTCCAATTGTAGTTGATGTGATCTTTATTTGAAATTCTATCTATGTTCACAACTACAAAAAACATATATTCAAAAATTACATAAATCAGAAAGAGCAACACAAAATCCAACATATTTCTCATTTTCATTCAGCAAACAAGTATAGAACCAGAAGGGATTTTTGCACCTTTTTAATCTGATCATCTCTTTGCCAAATGTGTGATTATCCTAGCAATCCTACAAAAGCCCTGACAATTCTGTATAAGTAAAATTCATCATGCACCTTGTTTTTGCCTGCGTAAATTTCTTGCACGTGCCATTCTCTCACTGATTTTGGATTTGAAGCTCTAGATAAATTTGCCCTTGGTTGTGACCAGTATAGAACTCACAATTTCCTTTACTAATCATGAATCACATTTTACTTATATTTGGGCAAAGGTTTTGTAAGGGGCTTTGGGTGATTACTTCCCAAAAAAAAACATTTGTATTTGTGTATTTTGAGGAGACATAACAAATTTCCTAGCTCTTTGCAAATTTCCTACACTGTCTATCACCATCCAACACAACTGTATAGTCTCCAGACTCTCTTGATAAGTCTTATTTTCCAATATCAGAGTCCAGAATAACTTCTAAGCTCCTTTGTCTTGAACATCAGCTTTCATTTACTTTTCACGTTTGGCCCTTTTCACCTTCCTTCCATTAGAATGTAGAATCCACAGCAGAGAAGAGAAGAGATACCAGATAGCAAGAACCACTACACCATTATTTGGTCACTTTATTTATTTGCTTTCACAATCCAAATTGCAGTTGATACAAAAAAGAAGAAAGGAAACTTTGCTGAATTTTATTTAAGAATGCATTTCCATGGACAGAACATTCTTTATGCCTCCAAATCACTTAAAACACAAAAAGGCAAAACAAGAAATGTATAGTTTCATTCTAGGCAAGCACTCCAACTCAGTTAGCATTCAACAATTGTTGATTCAATATCAGCAAACACACAAACAACTCAAAATTTACCCGTAAGCCAAGGCAAAGTGATATTATTCATACTGCGGCTTCAAAGGCTTCGAGTCACTTTTTCCATCTCTTGATTACACTCAGCATATCATAACTACATATCCAAGAGTTGGATAAGATTGGATGCAGACTACAGTGAAGGAAGGGTAAATTTAGCAATTTTTCAAGCAACCAAAAAAAAACAATCTCCAAAATGAGTAATCATTGCAAGCCATTGAACTTTACAGTCTCAACTAAATAATCCCACAAAGACACTATGTTTTGAGTCAGTTATGCAAGATCTCAACCTTCCACCATTATGCACCCCAACCAAACACCTTGTCATCCATAGAACACTCCTCCCCTTGTGAAAAGAGTATCCAACCAGATTCCCCAACATTAGAATTGATGACTCACAAACAACAACCACCATCTTTTAGACTTCTACCCAATCAATATGAGCCATGAATATGCATTTCATTGATAAGTCGCACACACTAGGGGTGAAATTTGGAGTATACAAAAGTATAGGACACTCGAGCAGATTAGATAGTAATGCAACAAGACCACAGCATGAATAAAGGAAACAGACATGTGAACCAAAACACATTCGAATGTGGAAAGCTTCTAGCAACTATGTCACTTCTATTCTGATTTGAATAAGAGAAATATGCAATGAGGTAACATTAAAATTATGCCTCTTCCTTTTCAAAGAATGTAGAAAGCAAGTATTTATATAAGTCAGTCATAAACTAGGCTCCAAACATATGCTGACATGTATCTAACACATTTGTTGTGTTTCTTACATGGGTCAAATGATAGTAGATGTGATATCCTTATGACACAAAATGCAATGGTGTGACTTGTAGTGTGGATGCCCCTGTGTGTCAAATTTAAATGGTGTCAATTGTATTTTCATGCTAGGACACAAAGGTCATCAAGTGATGTGCACATATGGAAGCATACTATCACACGGCTATCTATATCTTGTGTAGTACATTTTGAACTATCTAGAAATTGACATGTGCAACAATGTGCGACGTCAAAAGATACAAATGAACATATAGTGTATCCGTTCATAATAATTATACACAAAGGTGAGGGAATAGTATTGTGCATAGGTGCATGATGTTGCATATGTTAAGGAAGGCTAAATGTGCTAATGTAGAAGTAAAAAGGATGGTCAACACTGCAAACAACATCCAACCCCTATTTCAAGAGCATTGTACCCCATTGCATTCACAATAAGCTGAGACTCCACACAATTGCTAAAAAGTGTATCACATAACCTGATCTACATATTACCCTGTCAGAACTGCCTAAAAGACTTTATGGGTTGTGAGAAGTATGGGAGATAGTGGTGTCAATGATGCCACCCCTCATTGTTGGTAGTAAATATGCTAATTCCATAAGTTGTATAGTTAAATTCCAACAGAGAGACAACATGGCTTAAGGACTTTCACATTGAGTACCGAGTATCGACCCAAATATTGTGGCAGGTAAAAAATGAAGGTATTCTCACCAACATGCACAAAAAATGATCTTTGGACCATAGCACAAAGGCTTAATCATCCAATCTGAACCTTGAAGTGTTCCTTCTGAAGATGCAACCAAACTTTATCACCAACCTAAAACATGTGATGTGTGCAACACTGCAATGAATGTTGTGGCGTTTTTTTGTGTTTCTATTTTGGTGTGTAAGGATCTGCTATGCATATTAATGCACATGCTGAATTTATTACAAAGAAAATGGTTGTGCCTTGTCAACTCCCTCCTATGTCCACAACGCTGATCAATTTGGTACACAGGTGCACCTTTTGTAGAGGTTCAATAGATGAACAAGAGTGTGATCAACTACCTTTGCTTGGCCATTTGTCTATGGATGGAAGGTTGTATAGACCAATCCAGTTGTGTATCCAACATAATTCACAGTGTCTGCTAGAAGTGACTTTAACAAATTGTGTGCCACAAACAAAAAATATAGATGTTAGTAATTTGAAACGAACCCAAATATGGGTGAAAAGAAGGTACACAACATCCAACATTGAGAGTCTTTCTTGCATGTTATCATGATGGTCATCTTAGAAAAAAAATCTACCTTAAAAAGCATAGCATCATGGACACTTGGTTGTAGATCTAGAAATCCGTGTTGATGGATTCCAAGGTCATGTCAAAATCAAAGGGGTTGTAAAGTCCAAGCAACTTATTTGCAAACTAAGCAATGTTACAAAGAATGCAAGACTTTGATATGACATTCAATGCCTACGCACATGGGAGGCCAATACAAATGTTGTTGAAGTCCTACCAATTTTTTTCTAGCTATCTTAGTAAAGATGTCTCGTTGTTTTGATGTAATACACTCCTAAAAAAGTATTTGATGTGGTTTGTTGTCTAGAACAACAATGTACAGGCTTGTAGATAAACTTGCTAGAGAAAACTCAACATAGCTCAAGAAGTTCAAATGTGTTAAGTAAAGAGATTGCCAATTAGATAAATTGTGACTGTTTGTTTGGCATTCGGATGAGCACATGCACTAGCAATTGGCAAAAGGTAATTAACTAACTTCTTGTTGTTTCCCTTCTTCTGTTTGATGACCAAATAATGTATTAACGATGTCCATCATCCATTTCACAAGGCATATGTTTCAAGTTTTCTCTGAGTGTGAAAGAGCTAGAGAAACCTATGATTAGGATGGACAAGCCTCCCTTCCTAGGATTTAGAGATGTCATTGCTTGATGGCTTGCATGATGTCACATAACTCCTCTTTTATATGGGTAGTGTTAATCTGTAGTCAAAATTATTAAAATGATGTCATTTTGCATGAGCGGCACAGAGTGCATACACAGATGCATCAGTTTGGATTTCTAAGGTGTGTACAATATCTAACCTTACAAGAAAAATAATTGCATAAAAGTGCTAGTCAGGCTCCTTGAAACTGCAATGTTGTGCAAATGACCATAAGAATGGTATCTTGGTGTCCATGATTGATTGAGTGACCATGCCATGTGAGAGAACCAAGTACAATTTTATGGTGCAATTCCAAGGAAGCTAGGTAGGTCTATCAAACAATGCAATGTTGCACAATCTTATACTGTCTTGATCTTTTCAAAGTTTAAAAGTACTTTCAATAAAAATTAAAAATTAAAAAAGTTTGAAAGTAAACAAAATCAGTTGACGATGTAGTCAAATATAAGAATTTTATCAAGCCAAAAGTTTATTTGTCAAGGTTGACTTGTAGTTTGTGTTCATGCAACATACCTAATACAAGTAATCCAAGTAAGCAATGACAAAGGAGTTAGTGGAGGGTCGTAGGATTTCATTCGTCAAGAGCATGTAAGCAGTTAAAGGCTTAAAGCATCAGCTAAAGGGAAGAACCATCTATTCACACCATCCTTCCTAAGTTTTGAAAGAGGTTTTCAAATATTTTCAATCTAGATTAGCACCTAAGGATATCTTGATTTGAGATTAGTCTTGGTTAAATATTATTTACCTTAAAGTCAATCCACCAAGTCATCAATGCACAATAGAGGTTTTTTTAACTAAAATCTTGTTGAGTGCAATATTTAATGCATATCATCAAGTGTTGTCCTTCTCAAGCATAAGAACTATTGGGCTACACGATGGCAAGGAAGTACATTTGATCTTGCCTCAGTCAAGTAGCTCTTGGATTTGATATCGAACTTGACTATTCTCCCAAGGATACCTACAATACAAGGAGCTATTTGGGAGAGAATCCAAGAACCGAATCAATTCAATATTGTATTGTACAATATGTTGGGAGAGCTTTGCATTCTTAAAAAAAATTCTACCACTGCAATATCCTTAAAGTATTCATTGCTGCAACAAGGTTAAAGCATTAGCATACAATGCCAGTGCTCGCAAGCTTGCCTGTGCAAGTGTGCATTAGATCAAACTATTCAAAGCACAAATTTTTGCACTTACATAGTGATCTTGTGACATTATTTAGCAAAGCCCAAAGCTAGTTTGGCATGTGAATTAGACTACTTATGGAGATTGAAGTACCATATGCCAACATGTACCATCCACCTTTGTGGTTTAGAATGGTAGATGTCATCTCAATTCTACACATATGATCTTCCATGAAATATGTCATAAGCTTCCAAAGAATTGACATCACAGATGCAATGTCATGCATAAGCTTACTATGTGATTGAAAATGTGTTGTAAAGTTATAAAATGTCCTTATTGTGATCCAACCATCCTAAAGAACAGTGTCTAGGATGCATAATGAACGAGAGATCTAGAGATCAAACTACATCACGCATGATGTTCTTTTGACTATCAATATCAATAATGGCATGGACAAGTTGTTTATTAACCCAACACTGTGTAAGTGGCACTAACATTCCTTTGAAACATCAATGGTCATCGCACTTGAATTGAGGCATTGTGCATCTTTGTCAATGTCCTCAATAGAGCCAAAATTTAATGTGGTTTTGCATGAACAAGGACCATTAGATGCGGCATTCAACACTAATGCGAGAGCTAGTGAAATGATGATGGCACCATATATCAACCCATTGCGGCTTCTTACCTTTGCCCCAACTTGGTGAAGATATATCTTAGGGCTTTGTAAGGATGATTTGGAGTATCACGGTTGCTTTTTCTCAAGAGTGTGTTGTCACTAGGAAAAAGGCTTGTTATTGGTTTCCTACAAGAGATGTCCTTGCAAAGGAAGAATCTTTGCCTTAGCGTCAACTTGGAATGCATTATGAAATGCCTATACCCAAGTGTCTAACATTCAAATGCCCATTTTAGCACAAATTAAAAGTGAACACTGATGTATTTGAGCACTCTATGTTGCTCGTTAATTTTCTTATGGAATCACATGAAAGAATTGGCTAGTTATCCTAATCCCGTTTTGTGCTGAAATTTTGCTGCCAACTTGACAGAGACTTCGAGAATTGTAAAAAAAACATTTCTCGCAGTTGGTCAAAATGCAGACAGGGAAGTAAGCTTCAAGTCGTCCAATCTAGATATCTTGTGCTAAGGAGTCAATTTTGTCTTTGAGCATAAGAATGTCTAGATTGACTTGAACTCTAATAGGATTGCAATGTTGCACGAAGTGTAGCGTTTTGCAATGCTAGTCTAAGGAGATTTACAAGATCTGGAATATTTTTGAAGAGCTTTTGGTACCACATTTGCAAGGCAATTTCGAGCATTCATTCAATGTCTATTAAGACCACAGTTATGGGACTTGGACTCGCCTTTGACTTGGAAAGTCAAAATCCGACTTAGACTTGGACTCGAGCAGGACTCGAAAAATCAAAAAAATTCATGCATCATTTAGTCAATTAACACCAAATACACAATAATTGAGATAAATAAAAGCTACTTAACACTCATACACAATTTTGCATAGATCAAATAAGTATAACAGCAAATTTTTGAAGGAAAAAAACTGAAAAACATAATATAAAGTTAAACATAGTGTCACTATCAAATGTCTACAATATATGAAATCTATGGAATCAAAAGTTGAAAACATATATCAAAATATCAGCTAGAGTGTAGAAGACTAAGGTTCATAGTAGCCTATGCCCTCCTACGAATACACCTAAGATAAGTCATGGAAGACTCAGATATTAGAAATATGTTTGTTACAGCTTATGTGAGCATTGTAGACAACAACAGGGCTCTTAGGTATGTCTATCAATTTTCTTGGTGAAACACAACCTTTAATGGTAAAACTCTTTTAATAACAACTATAGTTGGCTTACAAATTTTTGCCAAGAAAATCATCAAAGACATAGCCAGCAACACATATACACGTAAGTCTGAAAGTTTATAACTTTATGTACAACACTAGAGAGTTCTAACATTCATGAACACATAAGTCTTATAAATTTTTTATAAAAAAAACTCATATACATCGTTATAGAATTCTAACACAAATATATGTAAATCTGAAAATATTTGTACAACATTACTGAACTCTACAATGTTGAAAGCGACTTCTTCATAATGAAACCCAGATAGTAACCAATATTGGTAGTGAGCCTTCAATTTGGGTAACTATCCTTCATTTTGAGATGTTGGGCTATTCAGTTGTGTAATTTGCTATAACCTGGTTAACGACATTTGAAGATTTAAACATTAAATTTCCTATAATATTCAAGATTTTCAGACATAAATTTGAAGATTTAAGATTTAAGATTCAATCCTTAATAGATTCCTGACATATCACAACATCATTTTCAGAATTAATATACACTGAAAAATAAACACCTTCCAGAAATCTCTATCTTTTTAAAAATTTAACTAAAAAAAAAAATTGGCAGTCTTGGACTCAGGACTTGGTGAGTCCACATGGACTTTGCTAGGACTCGACCGAGTCTGAGTCCAAAGGCCATTTTGCCTTGGAAAGGCCGCCTCTGCCTCGGACTCGCCAAGTCCCGAAACACTAATTAAGACCTTTCATACATGTTCATTGACCATTTTCTTCAATATTCAATTGAACTTCACAAACTGAACAAGTCTGCCAAGTTCCATAGTCATTGTGCACATGTGCACTAATATGAACGAATATTCTTTGGTCTAATGCAAATGATCTAATTCCTAAAGTAGAATTCATAAAGGTAACAAATATTTAAAACCAAAAAGCAATTGAATGCAAAAGGATTATGGAAGATAAGCCATTTTTATTTGGATTTGAATGTTAAAAAAATACAAAGAGGCAAGATGTGAATTTGTTATGCCTATTCTACTTTATAGGATGTTTAAAGCATGTATTTATACAATTAGGTATGCTTCTAGGCTCCATGTATATGCTAATAAGTATCAAACATGTGTGGCTTGCTACTTGTGTGGACAAGATGATAATTGTCAAACACAAATGGTGACAACAGTATCGTTGTGACTCCATGTGTTAGTTGTCCATGGTACTCATTATATAATCATGTTATGCGGAGCAAAACCTACCAAGTGGTGTGTATGCATAGAAGCATAATGTGTGGTTGTTCATATTCCATGTGTCACACATGTAAGATCTAACTAGATAACAACATATGTAGCCATGTGTAGGGCCACACAATTTGTATGAGTAATGTTGTGCAATTGCATGTGAGAACTAAATAGTTTGAGGTAGTGCGAAACCTCTTCTTCACTCTTATTTCTACTAACCCATGGAGTCTATTCCTAGAACTTATAAGACACTAAGAACAATGCAAGAAAAATCGTCACACAACTTAGCTACACCATTTGCATAACACACAAATTCATCACTATGCATCCTTACAATGGCTTACAACTCTTTAAGCCAAGAATCTCTCAACAATAGAAAAATGCAAAACTAAATTTAAATCCCAAGATATAGTAACATTGTATTTTCTTAATTCATGTATGACCTACCAAATGTGATGAGTCCTACAGGCTCTCACTTGAACTATGCTGAAGCATTGATGTTTTTTGTTTTTTTTTGAAAGTTCTATAAAAAAATATATATATTGTTGATTCCAATGTGCTTAATCTACTAAGTAAAAGACTGTGACAGCATAAGATATGAAAGTGAGATCATACCTCAAGTACATTTAACAGATTGGATGTCCCTCAAACTTAACTCTTAGTCAAAAATGTTCAACCTAAAAATTTAACGAATCTCTAGATTTTAAAACTAGTGCAAATACTGAATTATGATAAATTTAACTACAATATATTGCCCTCCCTCACCCAACAAAATCAGGGACCGCAATAATCAAGGGAGGTGAGGAATTGCTGAGGTGAATGAAGCAAAGTTCAATAAAAGATGTAAGTGGTTCCATTTCAAGTATTTGATTGTATTACAAGTTCAACTATGCTCGATGTCTCATCCTTATATCAAATTTAATTACCTAAATCCATCTAACTCCAAGATCACCAACTGCGAGATATAATATTCACGGCCCAAAATTAAATGAGTGCTTCTAAAGAAATTTATCCAATAAGAAGCCAATCAAAACATGCAACGTACTTCAATGTCCCAACACTCGACTACATAAAATTTTGATTCAGTCGAGTGATAGTAAAGATCAACTACCAAGATTTCTCTACTTTCAAAATCTATGACCAGGCCAATCATGTATCTACAAGATGCACAACCCCTGACTATTCAAGTCTACATATATATCATTATCATAACATGTGGACACATCATATCAATTCAATCTCATTGATTTGTACCTTTAAAACTCAAAAATAGATCACAATCAATAATCCCAATCACTTTACTTCCAAGATCTACAAATTGCAACTAATCTATAGTTGTCTAAAAGACAAGATGGAACCATTTACTAAGCTACAAAAATTAATAGGATTGTACCATATGCATTCATCTCAAAAACTCAATGTTTCTCTCAATGCCTTCCTAGGCCTAGCCTTATTCAACAATCCATATTTGCTCCCTTGATATGAACAACTTCAAGAAATGATTTAGGAGGTGCTAGATAGTTTGAAATATTCACATACCACGGTTCACCAAATCATAAAACGTGACCTAGGCTCCCATATTTGAAAAGGAAGATCTTTGTACCTCCCAACTATACCATTTTGATATGGATTTGCCACACCCCTATCCCAATCAAGAATATACATGTCATTACCTCTTGTAGAAGATTCATTGTCATTAATTCCGAGTAAAGAACTACTCAATATGCCAAGTGATTCAATTTCACCTCTTTTATTCATAAATGGGACCTTGCTTCACATTCTTTCCTATCCTGGGTTCTATTCACTTAATTAGAAATCTGTGTTAATAACATCGACACTATGGTAGATTAGCGAACCACCACTTGATCAACTACTCTAGTATACTGATCTATTGATATCAGTAAACCAGCCTAGAAGAAATATAAATCACTTAAAGCATTGTGACTATTAATTTTAAGTCGAGAAGGAAACGTTACATTGAGGCACAAACAACAGTTGTATTTCTTTAGTCAGAGTTTGACTTCAATAGACCAAATCCATTATGAATGTATAACAAATAACTTGACCAAAACATCAGAAAATGAAAACTCAAATGCAGACTTATTTCCAACCTTGGTAGAAATACATTTTACAAATGAACTTTCTGCAAAAATTAATTATAACATGGCAACATTGTTTTTCTAGATCTCTTTCTCAAGAATACACTAAATCTTATTGAATAATTCAAGGCTAAATTACTTAGTCGAGGTAAGAACATGGAGTTAAAAGTAAAATATAGGGAAAACATTTCATAGACACGAGACTTCAGTTTCAACATAAGCACTTGAAAGCCATAACTAAATAATCTCAAATTAGGTGTCAATAGCACATAGGTTTGTTCATGTTATTTACATTGAGAAAGACTCTGAGTGTGTTGATCAATTTATTGAAGAGGACATGCAAAGTTGCACTGAAATCAACTTGACACAAAGGCAACGATAAAGTGTGCAAACATTTACAACTGAATTGTAAGACAAGAAAACAAATGGGAGAGGATGTAATGAACCTCTAGGTTTTCATGAAATATATTGGAAGGTTGTTTGGACACTTTAAGAGGCATGTTCTAGTGGCCAAACCTCAACACATAGGCAAGGCATGTGCCCAAGCACACTACCTGGGGCTTGAAAATACAAGGCACTCTTCCCATAAAACCAAGCAAGATAATAAGAAATTATTAAGTTTAGATAAAAATGAGGATAGTGACAAAAAAAGTAAGATGAATGTTATTATCATTATAAACCAAAAAGACAAAGGTAAAGTATCATTGCAAAGAAGATGAACACTCGAAATAGAGGTATTTGAAGCCACACCATAAAATGGCACCTGCAAATGAGTAGAAGACCAAACAAGCCAATGTTGCATGTATCAATAGGAATTTGAGTGTACCTCGATTATGGATGAGCATTTGTGAGGTGTCTTTTTGGATATATGAGCACCATAGGTAGGGGACAACTCATGTGCAGGAGAATAGCTAATACATAAACAAGATATAATTGGAAGGTAAGAAAGTTAATGTTATGTTTGACTAGTATTCTTAAGAAAATCTTGTTCATAGTATGTTGGCTGGTGGGTTGGGATTGGAATTTTGGAGTCATTTGCGCATATAAACCCTAGGATGCTTGTAAAATGGAATGAATATAAAGGTGTTGAAGCAGCAAACATTAATTTTTAGTCTTTTCTGTTCAAAAATAAGGTAAAGAATGATGTTGTGTCATTAGAGATGTAAGTCACATGATTCTAAGGAGTCCTTATTGACATGAGGGATGCAATCTATTTTAGGTGTAAGAATAAGTATACAATCTATTTGAAATGCAAAGATTTTATTTTAATTCCTATGAAAGAAGGTCCAAGATTGCTATTACCAGCACTTCAAGATGTAAAAGATTAAGGATGCAGTTATCCTCCAAACAAAATGCACTTCTGACTTTTTTTCAGAATTATGAAAATACAACGGATTTTTACGAAAATTTCAGTGTGATTTCATGTTGATTTCAACGGTAAATAGCAGAAAACATCAAAAAATCTGAGAAAAAATTGCTGCGCTTTCGTAGATGAAAAAAAAAAATTTTGAAATTTTTGACTACTGGGTATATTTTTTCAGGAGGATAGCCTGGGCCAAAGGTAAATCATTAACCAATACTAATGCAAGAATTTTTCCCCTAAGGTTGGAGAGACAACAAATATATGAATGGCTTTTGTTATAATTGAAAATCGAGCGTATACATGGGAGCAAAATGAAAATGTGTGAAAATACAATAGGTTCTACAATTTGCAAAATGAAAATGCATGAAAATACAATAGGTTCTACAATTTCTATATTATCCTTATATAAATTTGTGCATTGAAAAGAGACATGAGTTTTAAAATTCAACCCAAAAGGAAACAATCGTGGATAGGATTCCAGGCGTCACAAAAAGCAAGAATACTAGTTTACCCACAACAGAATATCAAAATTATTCTTCCGTATTGGTTCTAGAGCCAAGCATCTTAACCCACTTTGTATTCTATGTCCCAACTTCATCCATTTAATATTGTTCAACTCTCACTCCCACAATTGAAAGTAATTAATCTAAGTTGATTATGTTTGTGTGTGCATTTGGATTTTATTTAATAAGTCTAAATTCAACATTATGGAAGGTTAGCACTTTCTTACATTTATTTAGCGAACCCACCAATACTTACACCCCCTAAGGTTTGAACTTAGGGCTATACCTTCATTAATTTTTATGTAATTAAAATTTGATATTATTCTGATATTATCATTTATTTTCTAATATTCAATGAACACAACAAGATATTTGACTAGGCACATTGCTTTCCATGTACCAAATACCTTTTTTATGTTTGGCCATTTTACATTCATGCACACGTTTGAGTGTTTACATAAGCTTGGAGCTACATAATATTTTAGGATTCGTGTATATCTCAAAGTTGGGGCAAAATGGAATGGTAAAATTTGCATGCCAATGCAGATTCCCAATATAGTTTTGGGTCCATTTTTAAAAAATGGACTATTATAATTGCATATTGACAAACAACATAATCTTAAGCAAAGTTGAGTTCATTCCTTGATTCTTTGTGCACAGTCATTTACTTACATTCTCATAGATTTGACCTTTTATCACTTTTGTCCACGCACATAAACTTGGCATTTGTTGCACCATGTGTCTAGAGACTCTCCACACAAATACTATTGCTTTATTATACATATTCAATCCCACATCATGGGATCAGTCTTACACTTTGCAAAACAAACCCCCAAAATTCAAATTTTGCCAACACACATTTCATTACAACCATCAATAAACTTAGTGCACATTTCACACGACTATTGCCATGTTAAGAAATTTAAAGGCATTCATTTGGACATTAATTCACATCATACGATCCTTCAACCTCCTAGCACTTTAAGGTCATTCATCATAGGAATCTTTGAATTTGGGGCATTTAGAAGAATCTAATGTGCATCAAAAGTCATTCTAGGACATTTGCACACTTGTCTATTGTTGTCAACCTTTGCTTTGGGGCTGAACTAGGAGAACTTTGCCCTAAAGATCTAATAAACCCCTCCAAGGTATTTCTAAATATCCCTAAGGCTATATAGCCCTAGTCACAAACTTGCTTTAGGCTAGTGTATACCTTCTTTTGAAGCCAACAATCTAGTCACAAGATATCACAGATGACCAATCAGCCCCTCAAACATCTGTATAAATCCTTTCCCCTGCATTTCCATTATACTAATTATTTGCACCCTTAAATTATTGGATTGGAAAATCATACATGTCATTCTTTGACTCTTTACTAGCAATTTAGATCTTAGAAACTCTTGGTAAAGATGACTCCATTCCTCTTTCAGATCAACCTCTATGCCCTTGGCATAATGACATTGCTGCAAATTTAGAAGGCTTGTTGGAGTGTTTGTTTTATTCTCTTAGCTCATGCACCCTTCTTCTTCCTATAAGAGCTGATGTAAGGTCTTGTTGCACTTGTATCTTTGATACAATAGCTATGTAATATATATAACTATTATTTCAACTCAAAACAAAAGCTCTAACTCTATTACTAAGTATTTAGTTTTATTTATTATCGTTACAAATTTCTCTATTTTAAATAACAATTAGATGCTACTAAATTGTGTTATTTTAATTTAGAAATATTATCTTAATCAATGCAATGTACAATGTTGATTAAAATCTAAAATAGTCCCTATTAATTTTATAAACTATGATAATTTGATCTTCCTCCCCTCTGCAAAACACACCATGGCTTCCCGATGTACATTACTACGGAAGACGAAGTCAACCTCGTTGCAATTCCTAGTTGTTATAGGATACAAACTCTTCTAAACAATATGGAAGTTTTATTTTAAACAAAATTCAACAAGAGAAGTAGAATTAAGATGCATTACTCGACCGTGCCTTCCGTTAAGTATAACCGTTGCAAAAGATGATTTTAAAAACTGTTCGACAAGACATATCATCTTTGTAAATTTATGTGAGGTTTCCACTAGAGACGTATACCAACGGGTTGCTGTCGATCATCATAGAACGTTTAATACGCTGATAAATTCTGTTTTGCTTCGGCAAAGCAAACTTCGAAACAAAAAAGGAATAAGCATGTTTGCTAGAAGGTCTGTCATTTTAATCAGAATATACTCACAATTTTGCAAGATCCCAGTTGTAGTAGACCGTGACCAGCTTGAATAACGGCTATAGTCTGAAACAAACACAAAATTGAAAGAATAGTGAGGTTAGGCCTGTCTCTTTCATTTCGACAGTCCATAAAATGATTAATCACTATACAAACCTGTATTCCGCAATTAAACTGATCCGTCCATTCCGGTGGGTGCTGCACGAAACAAAATCACATTCAATGCTTCGTGGAAATTCTGCAGATATGCTCTTCATACAGTTGAATTTTACCAATAATTACATAAGAAAGTTTCAGGTCTGGGAACTAAATTCGGAAGATGTGAAAGGGAACTTGTTAATTTACCGCATCAAAAGAGCTCTGCCAATAATTGGAAATTCCTGTTTCGCACTCTGTTGGTTCTTTGAACACCCATTTGTGGCACTTATCCGACGCCACTTTACCCATCAATCTGTTCCTCCAAACAATTCATCAAGATTTCTAAAGCAATTGCTCGGTATATAAACGCTAATAACCAAACTCCTGTAACTATCAGTACAAATTGCACATACCCTTCTCCATAATTGTAGAGTTGAATCGACATTTTCCTGAACGCTTTTCTAACAGGGTCATCCGCGTCCAGCTCCTCCAAACAGTCAAAGCTCGAAGATTTCACCATTTTGTCAATTCCATTGCCATTAAACAGACCGGGCACCCTGTTTACGCTTGCCTTGGAGGACCGACAGAATCCGTCTTCCCACATCAGCATTCTTCATTAAAAGAAGGGTTTCAGCACATCAAAAATAGATGTTATCTATTTATAAATAAGTAAGAAGATCTAGATAGAAATGTGAAAGATTCCTACACGATTTTATCTTTCTTTTTGGGAAAATAGATCCAGGCAGAAACAACAAGTTAGAACATTACAAGACAGAAGTCCTGTACAAACAAAATTGCATCAAATTACAAACAGTCGACCCCTGGGGCTGTGCCTTTTTATCAAAATATTCATTAAATTGTTAAATTTAATATGTTACTTAAAACATGAAATTTCTACAATTTTTAATATTGGATTGTAAGGATGTTTGGAAAAAGTCGGTGTAATCAATTTTCTCATCAATGTGTTGGATCATATTCTTGATCCACTATCAAGACAAAGGAAATTTCACATCACACTGATCTATCATAAAGATGAAAAAAGTAGGCAGCATAATAAGAAAAATCATTTAAAAATACAATATTTAATGCATTTTTTAAAAAATTTAATTGATGCTAATTTTTATAAATACTGCATCTAAGATGTCGGATTGATAACCTGGGCCTACTGACCAACCTATACACCGTTGGTGTCAACTGTCTTGTTTCTAATTTAACAAGCACCTAAACCACCTGCTACCATTGAAGCACAGGTATCCAATATATTACTACTGTTCACTCGTGGGCAACAAGGGTCAGATGTATTCTGCAGACTCCCGGGAACCCATTACTTCAGTTTGAAATAGAGCTCATAGTGCGTATGGGGGTTATATGTTGGGGATCAGTTGTCTGACTAATTTATAACATATTAGTTAGTAACTGTATTTTTTACGGCTTAAGCCGCTCACACATGGGAAAGAGGAACAGGCGATAATCCTGGAACTCGGTAACGCAATAAGATCGTCTTGAGTGTCAAGTGTGTTTTAGATCTCAAAGTAGAAGCTACTTTGTTAAGGAAAATAAATAATGAGCAATAGCGGAAATCAGCAACTGTAATCAGAGTAACCGTTGAAGTGGGATGGTTTCGGATAAATATAAGAGGTTTATAATCTGTATCGCGAATCAATTATGGGGGGGGTGGTGAAGAAAAGAAACTGAAGAATTGAACTTACAAGCTACCGTTCTCCTCTCCTACTTTGCATCCAGTTCCGCCTCTGGATCTCCTGGAATAAAAGAGAAAGCATTAGGATTTTAGCGCTATTTGAATAGAATACTGCAGCAAAAGCCCAGAACCCATATTGGGGCGTGATTAAAAAAGAAGAGCACTCACGGTCTGGGGCGTATAGTCCAAAATACAGAATAAGTCCATTCTGAGCTAACGCACACGTTTCTGAGTGCTTCGTGCAACGCCATCATGGCTAGAGCCTCTTTAGCTTTCTCTGAGCCCACCATTTTATTCTTGTCTCAACTCCACTCTTAGATCGTTCCAGCAAAGGGGAAATTGGGTGTCCGACTACTTTGTATCTCTTGACGAGGCGTTATTAAGGAAAAAAGGTACCTGACTGGTAGGTCATACAAAACACCGTTTGTGCAAAATAACTAGGGAACCGTGCAGAGGGAAGAGAGATGAGGATCTCAATAATGGGGAAATATCTGATTCGTCTTCACTGCTGAGAAACAAGAGGGGAAATAAGAAAAATGATATAAAGAAGAAATGCAGAGAGAGAGAGAGAACTGCGAAGATATTAGGTCAGATGCAGAGATGCAGAGCGAGCGAACAGAAAGAGAAAAGCACTGAGCCAGCCTGAATTTCCCTTTCTTGGAGCAAGAGAAGAATAAGAGTTGCAGTCGCATATATTTGACCAAACCCCAAAGACCAGGGCGCATACAATTGGCCCTACCCACTGTTTTGGGGACATGTAGAGCGCAATTTCAAAGCAGATTTTTCATATTAAAATACCAAGAGCTGATAAAGCAGCAGAGACAGAGACAGACAGTCAGCGATAAACTAAAATGTTGTGTTTTTTAAGTCCTGTGCTGCATAAGTTGCAGCGTGAAGAAATTATTTAGTTTGGGAGTCCAGTTAATAATATTGTATAGATTGCAGAGGAGGAGCAGAAAAGAGAGATTGTCCATGAAAAGGGAGGGAGAAAGAGTATAATAGCGCAATTGGCAAAGGGGGAGGAAGTCGTACCAATGTCAAAGCGCTAGTCACGGCTTTAATATATATATATATATATAGGTAAGCGTAGCAGGAGCCTGTGCAACATTTCCCATCTTTATAACACGCGCTGCCGTAATCTCCGGATCATTTTCAAATTATTTTTCGGCCCTTCCTCCCTCGCACGAAAGAATAGTCAAAAGATTGTGATGTTCCTTGGTCAAATTCAGTTTCTCTCTGTTCAATACATTCATTATTAATCCTAAATTTGATGGCCGTATGGCCGTGCCCGTGTGATGCATCACATGTAATTGGAGGCGTTGGGCAGAGCATCCAATTTTTACAGCGTAGATAAACATATCTGGTCTGTGATAAGATCTGTCTTACCAATCCAAGGACAACTTTGAATAGATGGCATTATTTTATTTTTATTATTTTAGCAAAGCCACAACTGTAGTTGTGTTACTCCTCCATGGCCATGGTCCTTTCATATATATTTTTACTCACTTTGAATTAGTTGTAGGAATAAAGAGGCGTCATATCACTTTATTTTTCATTCTTTTATTGCAATGGTTTCAAAGATGATAATGTAATAACTGAAGTTATTATTTTGCTTTGTGGAGTGGGGATGTTTTATTTGATATTGGATATTATAATGTGATGAATGTTGTTATTTTCAATGATAGTGTCTGTTTTAATTGATGTGTAAATGGACATGTTTTATATAATTAGTAACACTTGTGCTCTTGAGATTCAAGAGTCATGCCGATTTTTAATGCCACAATTTCTATTCTAAGTTTTGATTTTAATTCTTTGTTAATTTACAACTTCTTGAAACTTAAGTAAACTTTTAGCATTTATATTTGTTTTTGTATTTTATCGATAAACTTGTTGTAGATGATGATGCAATGACATCGATGAATCATTGTTGCTTGTGATGATATTGTGTCCTATAGGAAATAGGAACAAAATTTTACAGATGACCTGTAGTGGAAAACTAGAATGACAGATTATGGTTGACCTCTGACAATAGATCTAGTTCTTCAAATAACACAAATGATATGTCAACACAACATGAACTAATGTGGGGAATATGATTAATATCATATACTATTTGAGATATGTCATCATAAGAAAAATTGGGAGAATAAAAAAAATCATTAGAGTTGAGGTGTGAATTATACCATTTTTTTATAGAGCAATCACAAGATGGACATCTAACAGGTTGAGTGTTATTTTTAATTTGGGAAGGATTATACAATGGATAGAACTCGACCCAGTGTGTACTGAATTCCAAGAATATTTCTATACATTCATAGCAAAGACAGAATAATAGCAACACAGAAGCATTTATTTAATCCAAAAATATATTAAAAGGCAGTTATTTAATCCAAATATATATTCAAAAGCAGTTGATTACGTACTATTTTTGAACGTCTGAACTAGGAGAAAGTAATTGCTAAGCAACTAAGATTTGGGTCCAAATTTTCAATCTCTATCTTTTTACATGAGAAACGAGTGCCTCATGGCTGATTTTTTTACAAGAATAGAGGCCAATAAAGATTTTGTAGGTTTTAGATTTCTACACCAATTTCGCTAATCTATGCAAAGATGTTGTTCCATATAAGTTTCAGAAATTTTTGGAGTGTACACCGAAGTGCACCGAAATTTCTCATGTTGAAGTATTTCTCATATCGTATTTACCATTCAAGGAGGCAATATTTTTGTAGTGTCTGATATGCCATGTCAAGTCATTGCATAGTTGTTTCAATTGCTTCTATCTCATTGTCCACTAGGCTTTGTGTAGAGGCATTTGCTTGGTTGAGTCCTCTTAATATTTCCTCCCTATAAGTAGTGATATTTTTGGTGAGCTATTAAATATTTTTTTCGTGTGATCCCAGCCAATTTATGGAAGTAGAGCCTATTATGGAGGCCCCTTGCTAAAGTGGAATTGAGAGGGGGGAGCTAACTCTGAAATGGTGCTCGAAATAGTAGTGATATTGTTGGGTGCATTTTTGTTTGCCATGTTGGGTAACCTACATGCACCCATTGTTATAGTTATATTGCATAGTCAATACAATATTCATTGAAATTACTACTAGTGTGACTACTATAGCAAGAATATATTTTTGGAGATGTAAAGAAGTTTATTATTTGGATAATGTTATTGGACACAAATCGGCGAATTTGAAAACCAATAGGTCAAATAATTTATGCTTCCCCAATAGGTCATCTATTAAGTAGTATTATAATCTATTATTGAACACACTATTGAGTGTAGATTGGCTTTTCTGGCATAAATAATAACATTTTGGCATTTAAGTAGACATGCGTATAAAATGTCGATAGCTACAGAATATATTAATGACATATCTAAAATTAAAATAATCAATAGCATTAATCTACTAAATGTCGAATGTGGCTGATCCAATTCTACGAACAAAGTTAATCGTTGAGGCAAAATTTTGATAATCCATAGCAAGTGTACAGGCTTACTCCACATTTATGAGAATAAAATTACATCATTTTGTACACAATCAGAGAAATGGAATAGAAAACAACAATCCACACATATTCAACATCATCTATGCATTAATTCACATAAGGTTGAGAACCTTCAATGCTCCCATCAATTTCCCTCTTGTTTCATAGATGAAGGGTCAAAGAGGTATTCTAGAGGCTGCTAATTTTGTAGAATTGAAGTTTTATGTTAAAAGAGATGTGAGAAAAGAAATTACATAAGTTTTACCAAAATATTCTAACATTAAAATAACAAAACTTCAATTTTAAATTACAGTCATGAATTTATAGAAATGTAAACAACAAAGAGTGGGTTGAGACTTGCAAATGATTGTAAGTGTCCAAGCTATTTGACTGACGAAGAACTATAGTAAGGGCTTTTGACGTTGAAAGGGACTTTTGTAAACTGCTAAATATAAGATGAAGGATGTGTGAAACAACATTGTGTTGTTCCAATAAAACATATTTTGGATTTTCTAAAATCTAAAAACGAGAACCTTCAATGCTCCCATCATTTTCCCTCTTGTTTCATAGATGAAGGGTCAAAGAGGTATTCCAAAGGCTACTAATGCTATAGAATTGAACTTTTACCTGAAAGAGAAGTGAGAATATAAATTAAAAACTCGCAAACTATTATTTTTAGTAAAGAAAAATACTTCAATAATGAGAGTTGAACCATATATTGATACTTGAAGCCCAAAAAATAAGAAAATTAGTAGTGATTGTGATTGTGACACATAAGATCAGACATTACTAATAATCATTTTCTCAAAATGGAGAACAGATTCTAAGATGCAAGCATTACACCTTGAATTGTTAGCTAACAATGTTTTGGTGCATTATTGATCTATTTGCATCAGCGCATGTGCACATAAATATGGATGGTAGGATAAATATGTCTTAAACAATGCTATGGGATCTAAATAGAAATCACATTTGAGGAACATGCGGTATTCTCATATGGAAACATTGTTGTACTGAAGTAAATTTCATTTTTCTTTTTTAAATCACATCTTTGTTTTATCATCCACTAAACTTAATAGATACTTAAATGTTGGCATTCATATTTGTGGTGATATTTTCTTCTTTGTATCTCTTTAACTTTCTTTTTTAATCTTAATAGAGTGTATGGTCATATGATTGTATTCTGAAGTTTTAATTTTCTAAAAACATACTCAATCAAGTCTTGTGAAATTTTTTAATATCAATGTTTCAAATAACAATCAATTATTATTAATTTTGTTGATTCAAAATGAAATTGCATTAGTGTTGTGGACTGTGTGAGTGTTTTTCTATTGAGGTGGGTTAAATAGACTATGAGCCCCATAGGGCACTTGTGAAGGAACCCTCATTGGTGTGAAGACAACCAAGGCCCTTGGGCATCACTTGACTATTGTACGTTCCTGATAACAAGATCAACTTGATAGTCTTTACGCAGCCACAAAAAAGCTTGGAGAAGAAATTGCTCATACTTATAATC
Organism: Cupressus sempervirens; assembly: GCA_028749045.1. Lineage (NCBI taxonomy): Eukaryota > Viridiplantae > Streptophyta > Pinopsida > Cupressales > Cupressaceae > Cupressus > Cupressus sempervirens. The sequence continues at coordinate 356,181,124 of CM053791.1, read as the reverse complement.
ACTCTTTAGGGGAAGACCATTGACATTCTCAAGGGATATGTTTTTGCATAAGATACTTTAGAGAATAGTACAAGAAGTGGGAGCAAGAAGACTGGTCTTGCTCAACTCAAAATTTACAAACTCAGAACTAATTGCAAGATCCCATCTAACTAACATTTTGCAAAAAAATTTAGGTTGGTTTCTAAGCCTACCATTTGTGTTCGGTGGCCAGAAGGGTTACTAAGTTCAAAGTTTTATGTTAACAAGATTTGGAAGTTCTCAATTGTAGGAGTCATTTAGTTCATGATTCTATATTTTGAATTTCTATTCTATTCCTAGATAGGGAAGAAAATTTATGGGAAAAAACTACTCTCAAATTGTATTAGGCACCCAACAAGTAGAATTTGCATTAATTCGTCAACATCTCAATATCAATATATAAAGTAGGTTCTCACTATCAACATATAAAGTATTTTTCCACTCTATACATTATGGAAACAATCAAAGTGAAATCATTGAATTTTATATTAATGAGCCCATAAAGTTGTCCAAATTTTGGAGTATCCAATCTATCTCGGCTAATGATTTCATTTCAAAAAAATGCATAGCCTGTCAATTGCCCAAATGATCCAAACTTCCCTTTTCTTGTATTAAACGCTGATGAGAATCTCCATCAATTCATAAAAGCTATATATTTGGTTATGGGCCAAAAATCCAACTAATAAGATTCCTTGCTTGTTCTACTAATCTATGTAAAGAATCATTTGGTAAAAAATCAATTTACGTATCAAACTAAAAAACCATGAGATCTTTCAGTTGGCATATTTCAATGTTCACAATTTTCATTTTTTAGTCAAGTGGTTGAGATGAGAATAAATAAATGCAAAAAAGGAAAAATAGTGTGACTGAAATACACATGAAAGAAGTCAAAATCTAAGGAAAGAGCAAGGAGTGATCATCTCTTGGTAGAGTAACGGGTTATGTTGTATCTAGCATATCAAGACTTGTTTCTGTATCTTCTAGAGACTTGCATAATGGAAATGCATGGTGTTAGTCAAAGGGACGACTATAAAATCATGGGATCTTTCACTTGGCATATTTTAGTATTTACAATTTTTATTTTTTAGTCAGGTGTTTGAGACAAAAACAAAAAAATGCAAAAAAGGAAAAATAATGTGATTGAAATACACATGAAAGAAGTCCAAATCTAAGGAAAGAGCAAGGAGTCATCATTGCTTGGTGGAATAATGGACTATGTTGTATCTGGTCTGTCAAGACTCGTCTTTGTATCTTCTGGGAACCTACAAAATGGAAATGCATGCTATTAGTCAAAGGGACAAAGAAATGAAGGGTCTTTACCCTATCTATTAAAAACAACTGCCATTCAAGCATATTTCAATCACATTGTCACATCAGAACACAGGGGAAAAGAAAGGGCAACATCACTATTGATGTGTAGACATCACATCATTATATTATCAACGTCATATTAAAGTAGATATCTTTTATAAGGTCATTGATATTCGCCATTAAATTAGCACAAAACATAGGTAGATGTTATGGATAAAGTATATTTTGGTATGATACACAACACAATATTATTAATATGGTGAGTGGGAGCAATGTAGGTGTGGTGGGCAAGAAAAATGGATTCAAAATTTTGGGGGGGAATGAGATAGAATCAATTGGATCGAGAGTGCAATCAGAGTCAACAGGGTACAACTCTACAAAGGGGAAGGATCTTGATGATGGCGAGACTATAGAGGATCCGGGAGGGTCCTAGGCAAGCTGTTGTTCCACTAAAAAAATGGGCTAGTCTATTTGACATCAAACTAACAAGCAAGCCATCTTTTCCACTGGTAAAGAATATTTCTTTGAATGATAAAGGTACGTTTACACTAGAAATCTCAAATCAAATCATTGATAGAAATATTTCTAGGATGGACCCAACCTTGGTAGGAAGGTTTTTAGGTGCTAGGCCCAACATTGAGGTTGTCAAGGCCTTTGTTTGAAGGAAATGGGCTTTAAAAGGCCAAGTGGACATTGTTGCAATGGAAAAAGGTCACCTTTCCTTTGATTTTTCTTATGAAAAAGATAAACATGAGATCTTCTACAATGGTCCCTAGGTTGTGGGTAAACATACATTGATTCTGCAAAAATGGGCTCCAAACTTGTATTCTTAGGATGAATCTAAGATTCAAGCTCCAGTTTGGATTAGATTGACAGGATTACCTATTAGAGTTTTGGGTGGAGGATGTGTTTCGAGGTATTGCTAGTACCTTTGGTGACCTCCTCTCTATGAATCCAATCACAGTTCTGAGAAGAAGAATGACCTGTGCTAGAATCTGTGTGGGTGTTCTTCAAGGTACGGATATGCCAAAATTTATTTTGTTCAAATATAAACTTGGTATATGGAAGTAGAATATTGAGTATGAGACTATTCCCTTTGCTTGTTTCCAATGCAAAAAATATAGGCATTGGGCTAAAAAATGTCCATCTTTAAATGGAGCACCCAAAAAGCTTTAAAAAATTTGGGTTTGTAAAGGATTGAATGATCAAAATGGAGCTGAGATATGTAGTGATAAGGAAAGGAATATCTAGGAGGTCAATGGTTTTGTGAAGGGGACCTTGGTGGTTAATGAAGAAGCATCTAAACCAAAGGTGAATGTTGAATGGGATAATTAGGTAAGGGTTCCACTGGATCACACTAGTGAGGCTAAAGTTCTAGTTCATGAAGGAGGTGTGATCGGTCCCAATAAAGGGGACAAAGAAGATAGTGGGGAGATCCAGAATGATAACACTATTGAAGATGTTTTTGATTCATTTGATGTACCTAATTCTATCATCACAAGTAAGGAAAATCAATGTCTAATCAAACCTCTTACGGATGTTACTACCATAGAAAGTAATCAAAAAAGGGGGGAGGTAGAGGAAATCTTTAAAGTTCTATAGGAGGCAGAGGAGGACTCTAGTGGAGACTGGACTCAATTTGGGGGTAAAAGAATCACTAAATCTAAAAAGAAAAATGAGGTTGTATCTTCCAAAAAGAATAAAGAGAATGCTTTGTTTAAAATAGGAGTAATAAGAAAGGTGATATCCCTAGCACACCTTTGGGAAAAAGCAGTTAAAAAGGTGAAACTAAGAGCAGCAAGGCTAGGGACTTTTGTCTACCTATAACACCATTGGGTAAAGGTATTAAGGTTGGAGATGTTGGTTTATCTCCTTCTTCAGCAGGTAGACTATCTAGTGTGTAGAGAAGAATTGTTGAGACTAACAAAAGTATAAATGATGGTAGTCAGAGGACTATCTTAGACTCAAAAAAATTCCATAAGAAATGAAGTTCATATCATGGAATATCAGAGGATTAAATAATCCTCACAAACATGATATTATGAAAAATATGATTAGGGATAACAAACCAGATATTGTTCTAATTCAAGAAACAAAAATGTTGAAGGATAAAGTGGAAGGTCTCTTGGTTTTTCAGGGAGGCAAGATTATTGGGAATGATTCTGATGGGGCCTCAAGTGGTATGGTAGTATACTGGAATGACAAATGTATTGATGGGGAACTTATCTCTTAGAATAAAAATATGATGAACATCAGATTTACCAATTCTAAAGATGGCTCTGTATGGGTGCTTACTAATGTTTATGCTCCCAATTCTAAATAGGGTAGAAAAGCTCTCTGGGAATATATCACCACTCAGAGAAAAAAATGTGAAGGAGAATTGGATCATTATGGGGTATTTTAATACTCCTTTGAAAGAAAATGAAAAGATGGGAGGAAGTCAGACTAATTTGGATAACAGATTGGTTTTAATGGATTTTATTGACAATCATCTTCTGCATGATATGGATTTGCATGGGATTGATTATACTTGGACCAATAGAAGAACTGGAAAGGACCTCATTCAAGTCAGGCTGGATAGAGCTCTTATTAATAGTGATTGGTTCTTAAAATATAAATGCTCTCTTTCTGCTCAGGTTCATATTGGCTTGGATCACTATCCCATTTTTTTGTGGCTGATTTGTTAACCTTTAAGAAGAATTATCCCTTTAGGTTTGAAAAAATGCGGACTCTCCATCTAAGACTGAAAAATCTTATTGAGGAATGGTGGAGCATACATGTGGAGGGTACTGCCATGTTCAAAATTGCAAGTAAGTTGAAAAATGTTTAAAAGAATATCAAAAGATGGAATAAGGATACTTTTGGGAAAAAATTTTAGAATAAAAAGAAGGTTTTGAGGAGATTAAAGAAATTCAGGATAGTATTTAGGTTGATGGATATGGGACTATTTCTAGGGAAGAAGAGAGTGTGAAATTGATTGAGATACATGATATTATTACTAAGGAGGAGATGTTCTAGAGGTAGTGATCTAGAAAAAAAAAATTGAAGGAAAGGGATCAGAATACTAAGTACTTTCACATGACTACTTTGAAGCATAGGATGGCTAATAGAATTTCTAGACTCAATGCTAATGGAGGTACTACGGAGGATGAGGAGATTATTAAGAGGGAAGCCATGGATTTTTTCATCAATTTACTGCAAGATGATCCCAATTTGGACAAGAAGAAAAGAAATTTGTTTCTAGATTGCATCCCAAACTATATATTAGAGGATCAAAATAAATTCCTAACTTCTATTCCGTCTAATGAAGAAATTTCCAAGGTTGTTTTCTCCTTTGATAGAGACAAGGCACCAGGGCTAGATGGGTTTCCTTTCCTATTTTTCCATAAGTACTGGTGTATCATTAGTGATGGTGTTTATAATGGGGTTAAGGAGTTCTTTGGGTCTATGAAAATACTCAAAGAATTGAATAGTACCTTCCTTGCTTTGATTCCAAAAAATTCAGGTGTTGATAGTATGGACCAGTTTCAACCAATCAGTCTTTGTAATTCTTTTTATAACGTTATTTCTAAAGTGCTAACTCTCAAAATTTTATTTGTTCTCCCTAATTTGATATCTAGGCAGCATAATGGTTTTGTTCCTGGTAGGCATATATTGGATTCAATTATCTCGGTGCATGAAAATATTCACTCTCTCACCTTATCCAAGAAAGAGGGGTTCCTCCTGAAACTTGATCTATCTAAAGCTTATTATAGAGTGGGCTAGGCTTTTTTGCAAAGAGAGCTCGAAGCTTTTGGTTTCAATAAGAGATTTAGGGATCTAGTCCTTATGCTGGTTTCTTCTGGTACTTTCTCGATGCTAGTGAATGGTTCACCAACTCCTTTTTCTAGGCTTCTCGTAGTTTAAGGCAAGGGGATCTGCTTTTGCCTATCCTCTTCATTTTAATGGTTGAATGTTTGGGAAGATTTGTGGAAAAAATGGTGAACATGGGGGATTTTGTTGGTTTAAAACCCTCATCCAAAGAGTTGTTTTGTTCACATCAGCAATTTGTGGATGATTCTATAGTGATGGGAGAAGCTTCTTTTAGAAATGCTAGAAACATAAAGAAGGCTATGGAGGATTATGGGCAAGCTTCTAGTCAAATTATTAACTAGAACAATAGTGTGATATATTTTATCAATGTTAATGATATTAGATAGAATAAAATTAAAAGTATTGGCTGTGAGATTGGCACTTTGCCAGATTCTTATCTGGGATTACCCCTTAGTATGGACCCACCTGAGATATTGTGGAGTTCATTGATTAATAAAATTCATTCAAAGTTAGTAGGGTGGAAAGGTTCCCTCCTTAGTTAGGCTAGTAAGGTTATTGTCCTCAAATTCATTTTATAGAATGTTTCGATGTATGCCTTGAGTGTTTTTAAGATCCCTAGAAAGTTTGCGCTTGTAGTTGAGAAAGTTCATAAGCTTTTCTTAATTGCTTGGGAGAAAGTTTCCATGCCTTTTAATAAAGGAGGCCTTGGCCTTAGAAGAGTTACCACTATGAATGATTCTTTTCTTGCCAAGTTGTTATGGAGATGGCATAAAGAGGAAGGTAAATGGCATGATATTTGGAATGATAAATACAATAGGGAGAATCAAGATCTTAAACACTTTCTTAACAATGATTCTATGCAAGGGGGTTCAATGATTTGGAAACATGCTAAAAAAAAAAAGCAGATTATTAAGAAAGGGGTCAGATGGAAGGTGGGAAATAGGAGGATTGTTCTTTTTTTGGGATGATATTTGGATTCTTGATCACCCACTCAATGTTGATCAAAGGTGGAATGGTTTTATGGAGCAGTGTAAGAATCTCTTCGAGATTTTTGTAGAAGATTATTGGGAGGAGAATAAATGGTTGGATTACAAGAGAGTGGATAGAAACCTGAATGATCTCAACAAGATTTCGAATGTTGTCTTTTTAAGACATGAGGAGGATGCTCTAATATGAAAATATTATCCTAATGGGTTTTTTATGTGTCCTCGGTGTATGCTAATGCTTTTGAAGAGCATCATGAGCCTTATCGGGCTAAAGAATGGTTCAAAGGTATGACTCCCAAAGTTAGCATATTCTTTTGGATTCTTTTGCAAGAATTTTTTTTAATAGCGGATAATTTATTGAAGAGAGGGTTCAACATAGTTAATAGATGTTATCTCTGTAAGAATGATGTTGAATCAGTTAACCATATGACTATTCATTGTTCTTATACTAGAAGGGTATGGGAAAGGGTCCACGGTTTGTTGAATATTACTTGGGTTTTCCCTACTACAATTCAAGATTTTTTCAATGGTTGGAAGTCACCATCTAATAACATCTTGGTTTTGAGATTGTGGGATTTTATTCTCCTGTTCCCTTGCTAGGGTATTTGGAAGGAACATAATGATAGGGTGTTTAGGGGTGTTGAATCTAATCCAGATCAAGTATTCTATAAGATAAAGAATATGGTGACTAAGAATATCAAATCCAGTGGAAAAGGTCAACAAGCTCAAAATGATTGGGAAGAATCAGTGCTTCAGAATTGGAATTTAAATGGTATCAATTTGGTGCAAATTGGTCCTAAGCTTAGGGATCTAGCTAGATGGGATTGCCCTCGATGGACTAGTATAAGATAAATTTTGATGGGGCCTCAAAGAGCAACCTAGGAATTGTTGGTTGTGGTATCATCATTAGGAATGTGAATGGGGATAGAGTGGGTGGAATGGCCATTCCTATTGGAGTTCAAACTAACCATGTGGCAGAAGCTAGTGCGGCCCTCTATGGTCTTAACTATGCAAAAAGTTTGCATTTGAATAAAGATATGGCTTGGGGGGACTTCCTTAATATAATTAATTGCCTTAATAAAGTTACCAATTCTTCTTGGACTATTAATAATATTATAAGTAAGGCCATAGATCTTATCAAATCCTTTGAAATCTGTGTTGTCACTCATAATTATAGAGAAATGAATCAAGTTGCTAATTGGGTGGCTAATGTGGCATGCAAGAGTGATGAAAAGGTAATATGGAACCACAATGATATCATACCTATTGAGGGGTGCTTACTGATTAAACATGACAAAGCTAGAAGTAAGGAAATCTGCTTCATTAATGATGAATATGTCAAGAAGGAGTAATTATTATATGGGTAGAATTGGGAAGCGACAAGCTATTATGAGAAGGAAAGTGTATTACCATTCAATACCACAGGGATTGTGGGTGATTTTTCCCACAAATTTTCCTTGTCCATGACATTGACTACGATTTTCAGTTGCAGAGGATTAATCTGAGAAGAGAGAAAATTCATCTTGGAGATAAGAAGATGGGAGGAAAGTGAAAAAGAATTGAACTGGCTAGTTGCAAAGAGTGGAGGAAGAAGAAGGAAATCTAGGAAATTCTAGAGCAAGGGAAATTTACTGATTTTTTGGAAAAATTGAAAGGAAGCAACCTTGCCATCACCCACATTTCATAAAGGGTTGGAAAGACAAGAGTTTTTTAGTGGGAAATCAAAGGATGGAGGTGTTTGAAGACATCATAGTTGAAGCTACAGGGTTGGATATGGAGGGTATTAATTTCTACCAGGACAGGAAGCTCTCTAATAGGGCGGTTGATGAGTTTGCAAATTCAACTAAAGAACACAACAGACTAGTTAAAATAGGCAATTCCTACTTTAGCCCAACTTCCATTTTGCACCCTTGGAGATTTGTTGTGTTTGTGATTATTGAGTATCTTACATAGGGTCACCATTTCACGTTAGTCAATCATTTTAGGCATAGGGTTAGGATAAATTTTCCTTTTTACCTTAGACAATCTCTGGGTTATATTCTTGCCTTTCAAAATGACCCTAAGGAAGATCACGTCTACCATGAGGGGTTAATGATTTTAATTATGAACCTTTTGAAGTCAAAAAAAGTGGATAGGCCCAGGCTGAGTAAGAAATCGCTTCATTATGAGATGGAGGGCAGTGATTATGAGGAGGATTTTGATAAGGATATCGAGGATGAGGTGGATGACATTGATTTAAAGAAGAACATGAAAGGGGATCTGGGAAGCGCTTCCAAGAAGAAAAGGAAGGGAAAGGAGAGTGAGTTGAATCAAGATAGTGATTATGAGGAGCCGAAAAAGGGCTTTTAGAAGAGAGGAACAACAAGGAAGGTCTTAGGAAGCAGGGAGAAGAATGTGGAAAGGGTCTATGTTCCCTCTGATGATGAACCTTTAATCAAAAGAATGGAAAGAAAAAGAAAAAATGGTGTTTTCTCACGATGAGGGTGGTGACAATGTTACTAAGGAGGTGGACTTGGATAAAAACAAACAAGGGGAGCAAGAGGACTACTTTGAACATAACAAGGAAGAGGATGAAAAGGGGTTCCTAAAGGGAATCATGGGTAACCCAGGGTCAATTATGAAGGATATTGGTACCCTTAAATAGTAAATAAAGGATATTTTAAAGGACTTTGATTAGCTCAGTAGGACGACAAGGGGGGAGCGTACGTTGGGTCAACACATTGATAGGCTCTCTAAAGTCATTAGCAATGCGAAAGAGGTAAAAAACTTGATGAAGCGTGTGCCAACAATTGAAACCAAAAATAGGAACCTTGAATAGGTAAACAAATATATCCAAAAAAGGATGGAGAGTCTGGATGCTAGAGTAAGTAATATGGAAAAAATAGTCAGGAAATTGGCAGATCAAAATTGTAGTATTTTGAAGAGTGTGGTTGATAACTTCAATACATTGCTGAACAAGATGGATCAGAGTAAAGGCCATGACTCCTCTATTGTGAATGAGGACCAGGGCCTAAGCAAGTGCACAAGGGCCAATTTCAAGAAGACTAAAGGAGTGGAAGCAAAAAAATTGGATGAAATGAAAGCTTCTGCAAAAAATATGAACATTTTGGCAAATCAAGCTACGGACATGTTGAAGACTCTGTAGCTGACCAAGTGCCATCCTTTTGCTTTTCTTTCATTTTCTTTTAGTGCATAGATGTACTTTGGCCTCCTGTTTCTATGGTTGGTTAATTGTTCTCTAAGGCCTTCTATTGTCTGAACTTTTATGTTTGTACTTCTCTGATACTATGTTAAAGGTTTCAGGTCCTTTAAAACCCATTTTTACGTAATCAAAACATAGGTAGATGTTATTGATTAAAATAATAATGAATAGTCAACAAGTTATAGTACAACCATTGCAATGATAAAATAAATTAGTTCCCATTCATCGAGTTGTAACAATAAAGTGAGACTCAATTTATGTAAATCTCAAAAGCATTTTAACTTTGTCAGTGAATGTGTTGTATGCATTCTCCTGCTTCAACAATTAACATTATCTATAACACTAACAAAAAAATCATGAAAATATATAGTATAACAAGACTATAGAAATCAAAACAAAAAAATCCCATAAAAATTCAACAACAATGCAAGACATCAAATTCAAAACAAAATTGGAAGACTAAAGAAATCAGAGCAAAAAAAATCATGAAGATTTATACAAAACTCAAGTAGCTTTAAGTTTAAAAGAATTATGTGAACAACTTCTAACGAGGCTTGCTATGTTTATGAGATCTTTGTTCCTACAATTTATTAAGATGTTCATTTACCATCATATGAAATTCTCTTTTTCCCTTAACTTTGTCTATTAATTCATAAAACTCCCAGTGCTCTATTGATTATACTATTTTCAAAATGTGAGTGGGATCATAAGAAGGATGGAATAATTGGCCATTTAATTAATATTTGAAACAATGAGATTATAGAAGTAAAGTGCAAATAGATAGGAAGTTTTGTGACCAGTCATGCCTATAAAGTAAAAAAAGGCAAGCATTTTCTAAGAAACAAATGTCAAAGGATTGTTCAATGTTGTAGGAATGTTTAATCCTGTTTTCACTTGTCTTGAGAACTTAAAAGCCCTATCTAAACCATGCACACAAATGAAAACAAAGATGCTTGTAATAGTTAGAGGATTTGTTATTGTCTATTTGTTGCTCTAACTTCGTATAGTTTGTGTTGTGAAATATTTCTTTGATGTTCATGTTTGGAATACATAGACAATGATTTGTTACATGCATAGAGCAGAGAGCTTGAATATGGAAGCATATAACAAAAATTTATATCTAAACCAAGCACTATCAAATGATGAAGCATGGTCTTTCAATTTAAAAGAAATGATGTGTAAATAAACAATGATCAGTGGTGCAAAAGAATATGGTTAGAGGATGAACATGATAAAAAAAGGCATCCAAGGGTAGGTAGAGCTCGATCAGAGATGCACATCAATTGGTTAAAACTTAGAGCATTTAATAGCAATGCTATACACAAACAAAAATGACAATCATTGGCATTGTAATGACAATAAGGAGGATCTAATGAGAAGGAAAATAATTCTTTATATTTTAGATTTATTCACTCTTATGAGAACTATGTTATTGTAATGAGAAAAGAGTCGTAAAGAGATTGTTTCAATAGATTAATGGTTGGATGCACAATAAATCAAAACAATGTTGCAATTTCTCATCAGTAGTGTTCTAAGACTATCATTTAAAGAAAATGTATGAAAAGGACTACAATGTGAAGATTAATAATCAAAAGCATTAAATTAATTGGTTGAGAAGGAATTAAAACTTCTATAGTAAAACCCTTGTTCAAAGGACAATTAGCAAATGAGTGGTGTGAAGCAGTTAATATTGGAAGAGATTATCTACCCAACAACCAAATAAAGAAGAGACACAACCATAATGGTTTATAGAAAAACAAAACCTTGGAAAAAATAAAACATATAAGAGCCAGGTAACAAAAAACCCAAAAAATCTACGAGGATTAAATCAAATCCAATGTGAAGATTAATAATCAATAGGATTAAATTAAATCCAATGTTAAAGATCATGTCAATTGAAGCAAATAGGGACAATCTGATAGGGTGCGATAATAAGTTCACCAAAATTTCATGTTGCTAACTATGAGTTATTTTCGTGGCCAAGTTGGATTGTTGTCATAATCTGGTATGCAGAGGATTCAGGTTGACCAATTAATACAATCATAGTTAAATCATACTTTTATGTTGATCCCAGAAAGAACATTAGGTAGTTTGCACCATCACACAAATTGAATGGTCGATGCAGCTGAACCCACCCCCTTCAAATAGTGAGAAAGGGCTATCAATCATGTTTCAGTAGAATGCCTCGATTCACCATCCACTCCTTGGTAAGAGATGGATCTCTTGTAAGACAAGGAAACATGTATCAAAATAAGGTTCAGATAAAGGGCTTTATATATTTTATCAATGTGAGGAAGTAGTAGAGCATTAGATAAAAGGGGTTCAGAGTAGGTAAAATGGTCCAAACTAATTCTAAAAACCAAGATAGAAAATGGAGTTTACTATTGAAGACTGAGATATATTATAGTAGTGGTAAATTACATTTTTGTTGAAATTATGGTTGAAAAGAATATGTGAAGTCGATTGTCAATTGTCATTACAGGGGTGAAAGGCGACTCGTTCATTTGCAATTCCAAATAAACAAAATGTCAACATATGTGACATTTCTGAAAAGTGATAATCAGAATACCATAAAAATTTGCAGTCAAATTTGGGTGATGAATGAAGTATAGGATCTATTAAATAAAAACTAACCAAAGTGTGCACTCTGAGATATACAGTATTTATGCAAGTTATAGTTTTGACACATCAAAGTTGTTTCAAGTATATATTGCTAGTTTGATTCAAATAGAGAGGAAGGTCTCATAATACAATGATTTAAATACCTTATTTGAGTTAATGTGAATAGGTCTTATCAAAAGTTTGCAGAATATATAAATAATCAAACACTAGGTATGCATCAATTCGATATGAAGGTATAAGAAAGGTAGTAGACATTTAAACAAACATGTGACATGCAACCGTGTATCTTCTTCTTAAGATGCAAACAAGGATAAAGTTGAGATACAACCAATTTAAATGCATGACATTGGAACCTAGAATACAACTGCATGGACTATACTCAACCAAATATCTAAAACTAATAGCTTGTCGCTCAAATCCAACAAATTAAACCAAAAAGAGGAGAATCTGAAACTAAAAATATCGTACCCCCAATTCAAGAAATTGATTATCTTATGAGTGGGAGAAAAGGAAGGCGAGGTGGGACTCGGGATGGGCAGACAAAGGACTGCCTTGTTTTAGGCGATATTAGTTTGAGGCGATGCCAAATTACTCTTGCAGTTGTCTTATTTCAAAATCAGAAGTCAGACGAAGACTATTGGGAGGAACAAATATGTTTTGTATTTTGTATTGAAAATTTTATTTATTATATAAAGACTTTGCAATTAATAAATGCAAGATAAGAAAACTATAAATATTGTGCAGTCCTGTAGAATTGCTAAGAAGGATTTGTGTGAGAAACTTTATATTTTAGCTTTATAGTAATGTCTAAACAAATATTAAAACAACATTTTCTAATTTTTATTGACCCTGTTCCAAAAAAATCATGAAGCACTCATCAAGATGTCAATATTATTTCAAGAAAATAAAAAAAAAATTTGTAATACTAAAATTGATCAGACATTAACAATATTTATAACTTTTAATATCTTGTATATTCATAATGTGGTGTATTTTTTATTCAGTTGGTCAAATACAGACTAGTGGCTTTTCGATTTGTGGGTCTCCCCATGGTCCTCTAGGTTTAGGGCTATTTGATATTTTATTTTAGTTCCAAGTTTTGCTACAAAAAGTAGGCTTGGTTTGCAAAAGAGGAAAAAATATCGTATCTGAAACCCAAAAAATCTGGAAGCCACACGGTAATTATTATTTAAACCAAACATGTAAAGAATGCAAACTGGGCTATTTCCATAGAAAAAATCAATATATTTGAGTTCATAGATTTCATTGGCATATACAAAGACAGGGAGTTAATGCAAGCCATGAAAGCAACAATAGTGTTGAGAAGAAAAAAATGAGAACCGATCAAGAATAGAAGATGAAAATTCTAGGAGCAATGAGGAAGAAATTATCTCATAAATACATAAAGGTCTCACCAATCCTAAAAAAATAAGAAATGTGAAGATATCTATAACAACCCTGTTTGGAGAAAAGCAACAATAAAAAATGAAAATAATAGGAAAATAAAATACCTTTCTTACTCTAAAATCCTCAAATGCATGATGTAGTAAGAAGCCATCACAATCCCTACAAATATCAACCCCAAGGTAGTTGGTTGATGCCCATCATAAATGACACTCTACCACGAAACCAAAGACCCAGAGCAGGTTGCAGGCAACATCTCTTGGCAGCTAGGCATGACAAGAGGAGGCCACAGTAGGTTCATGGTGAACACTACTCATATCCACTATGGGAGCACTATTCTAAGGCCAAGAGATTACATTTGACACCTAAAGGGGATTCTGACTTGAATGGGACATTTCTCGGCTATGAATCTCGTAGTAAATAGCATAATCGGCTTATTACATTTTTTTTGTTCAATGATAGTGTTCTTAAAGTGAATATAATCAGATGATATTTCAAGTATAGTATAAAGTATAAAGGTGAAAATAAATTTGGATAATGAAGTTGATAAACAATTAACATTAGATGAATTGTGAAGAATTGCACGATAGATTCCCAAGTCACCTTCCAGTTGACATCAGAATTGAAGACAATAGATAATTTCTTACCCCAATCTCTAAAGAGGAGGTTAGGACTATTGTGTTTGCAATGTGTGCCTACAAAGCCCTAGGACCAAATGGATTCCCCTTGCCTTCTTCTAGAGATGTTTGGGATAGTGTTAGCTTTGATGTTACAAGGGCCAAAAGAATTTTTTTTAGGACTAGTATAGTGTTGGAGAAACTAAATCATACTTTTATTGTTTATTGTTCCCAAGTCTCAGGACCCCAAGTGCATTAGTTATTTCGAGCCAATCGGCTTCTATAATATTATTTACAAGGTTTTCTCAAAGGTAATGGTGAATAAGCTCAAGCCTTTATTGGATAATTTTATCAAAACCAATTAGAAAGGGTTTGTCTCATGGTGGTAAATCCTTGTTGTTGCTATTGCCGCCCATGAGATTATTCATTCTACAAACAAATGCAAAATTCAAGGTATGGCATTATTGTACACGACACTCCTAAAATCTTGGTTTTGGTGATACAATTATTAATATAGTTTGGAAATGTATTGAAACTAATCATTTTTATGTCCTGATCAATGGCATCCCATGGGATTCTTTTAAGGACAACAAAGGTATCAAGTAGGGTGGGGTGGGGGGGGGGGGGGGTGTTTCTTCCTACCTATTTATTATGGTTCTTGAGGTCTTGGGTTGAAATTTATGAATCTAGCTAGAACAAGAAGAACACAAGGGATGAAAGTTGTCATTGTGCTTTCCCCCTCTATCTTGCATCAATTTGTTAAAGATACTTTCCTTCTTGTAAAATCCTAATTTATTGAGGCCAAGAAATAGAAATGTCTTCTAATGAACTAGTGTTGATTTATAGTCCATAATTCATAATATCCTTGATTGTCCATCTACAAGTCTCCCACATACTTATCTAGGACTCCCTTTTACTGTAAAATAGGTTACCTCAACTTTCTAGAACATAATGTTGGAAAGGATCTAGAGAAAAATTCCAAGATGGAAGGGAAGACTATTGAGTAGTGTAGGGAAAATACAACTCATTTTCGCTTCACCATAAGATATTTCCCTATTCTATAATGATTAAACTATTAGAGAAAAGACAAAGGACTTTCCTTTGGACTAGTGTGTAGGAGAAAAAGATATTGTCTCTTATTCATTAGGGCACAATCTACTTGCCTAATTCTTGGGTGGATTGGGAATACAAAAGCTAACTAATCATAATCAAGCCTTAATAGCCAAGATTGAGTAGAATCTCACTATTGGTCTTGTGAATTATCATAAAACTATTGAGATTAAATATATAGATAGGATGCACTTCTATAGAAATTTGGAATCAAATGGGCTACCTATGGGATCTAAAATATGGAATAACATCCTCAAATGCAAGATTCTCTTAAGAGATGGTATAAAATGTAAGATTGGCAAAGATAGCAGAGTCAATTTTTTGGAAGATAATTTTCTTGGGGATAAACCTCTCATGGAAAATTATTTTAATCTCTTAAATGATAGACTTAAAGGAATCTTTGGAGACTATTTTTTAGGGGGGAAAGGGAGATACTTTAATAGGGTTCTAGGTCTCTACTTAACCAGGCCACTAAGCTATTTAATGTGATGGAAAGAGGGAAATCTCCTAATATGATTCCACGTATAATCCAAATTAGATTAGCTAGAACCCAAAGGAAGAAGGGTGCCAAATCCAAATTTGAATTATAAAGGGGAATGCAATACAAGGAAATACACTCTTTGGTCCTTATAGGATGACGTGTCTGCCAAATTGAACCAATTGATTAAATAATGTAGATCTAGATGTTATGTGAACAGAATCATCCCAATTAAGATAAAGATATGAAAGGAAATGAATATAAAGACACACCTTAAAATATGTAGAGGAAGATGTATTTTAGCTTTGGAAGTTGTGGATCAAAGTCTTTATCTAAATATCTGACTACGGATTCTTGAATAAATCAATTAAATGAACAAAACCCAAAAATTGTTTGGCAAGAAGGTAAAAAGGACTAGGTTGACCTAAAGGAAGAATGTCTTTCCACAAAGTTGATGTAGTCTGATGACATTGTAAATAACTTCTCCAAAAATATTTTGAAGAGTTATTTATAAACCTACATACAAATTCCTACTATCCTACTCCTACATACATAAAATGAATGGTTTTTGTTGTTGGATTGGACGAGGGCTTGCCTTGGTCAAGCCCTAGGTTAAGGAATTAACCATAAATTGAAATATAATTGAGAAAGGAAATGATTGCATGTAGTAGATCTAAATAATATCAAATGAGAGATACAATTACCTATGTGGATGCAATTGCATTCAATATGTGATCAAGTGTGTAAGTGTAATAGTCTTGACTCAAAGAAACCAAAAAGAAATCAAAGAAGCCCAAAACCTTATGTATGGAAATGTATGTGACATGCCATGGATGAAAAGAAGAACCTGAATGGATTGGAATGATAGATCTTTTGCTTAGAGTCAAACTCCACTACCACCTAGAAGGAAGAATCTTGATGCAAGAAGGAGATGCTTAAACTTGAATGCTTGCTTGAAGAAGAATACCATGATTGCTTTCTTGTGGATGTCTTGAGAATGCATGATCATGAAGAAGATGGATATGAAAATGAAGCCCCCAAGCCTCTTATATACTATTTTTCGAGGAGAAAAACAATTTAGGCCAATAGGGGAGTAAATTAAACTATTTGGAAAACTCAAGGACTTTTGGGCCTTGAACCCCGCAACCATTGGGGACTAGCACTAGTACAAAACAGTAATATGTGACTAAAAAAATACTAAAATTTGTATATATGTGACGAAACTTAGTCATGTGACTAATAGTAGTTAACATCCAGTCATGTATAACACTACTAAATGTACTGCTAAACAATTTTAGTCATCTATTTGATCATTGATTTTGATTATTGATTTAGTGGTTAATTTAGTAGTGTATTTAATCATGTGGCTAGTCACATATTTAGTAGTTGATTTAGTAGTATATTTAATCATGTCGCTCATCACATATTTAGTAGTATATTTAATTGTGTGGTTAGTCACATTTAATAGTTAATTTAGTTGTGTAGTTAGACACATATTTAGTAGTTAATTTAATTATGTGGCTAGTCACATATTTAGTAGTTGATTTAATTGTGTGGTTAGTCACCTATTTGATATTTGATTTAGTAGCTGATTTAGCTGTGTGGTTAGTCACATATTTAGTAATATATTTAATTGTGTAGTTAGTGACGTATTTAATAGTTTATTTAGTAGTTGAATTAGTTTTGTGGTTAGTCACATATGTAGTTTATTTAACCATGTTGCCAGTCACACATTTAGTAATTTATTTTATTATATATTTAACTATGTGGTTGAACACATATTTAGTACTAGATTTAGTAAAATTAAACAAGTCATATGATAAATAATTTATTAATACCTTAAATTTAATAATTCAAAATATCATAACCTTTAACTTGAACTAAGCCATAAAAAAAAATTGAAAATATTACATATATGAACAAACTTATGCAATATGCTAGCACTACTAGAATAAGATTGATGCAACATAATAATTTTCATAATTAAAAACGAATCTAAAATGCAGAAACTTAATGCAATATCTATATATATATATATATATATATATATATATATATAATCTTAGAGTATATATGTAACTTTATCAAAATTCTAAAGTTGTCTGAAGAGTTTTGAACTCTTTGAAATACACCATGATCACTAAAATCCTTAAACAACAGATTCAAAATATTGCATAAAAAGTAGTGTTGCAAGAATAGATGTCTACCAATGTCTACTACATGATAAGTATGTTTAATTATGATATTTTTGCAACTACTTCATTGGTCATCATGTTAAGGTCCCTACTTTTTGTTTCAGGAAAATGGCTCCATCTACTTTGTCATTATAAACAAGAGGAATCTTTTTTGTGACCATTAAAATGTTTACATTTGCATCTCTTGTTCCTTTCAAATTCACTCCATGAGCAATAGATAGGGATGAATTCGTCCAATTCCTGCAATAGAACCATCATGCGGATATAACACCCTAACTTTGTCCCCTTCCACGAGCTTATTATCAATATGTTTCTACAAAAGGAAAAAGAAAACATTATGTTACATAATTAATTATGAAATCCTCAAATATAAACACTACATTACCATGCATGCATACCCAACATATAAGATTATGAAAACATTCTTAGACATTTGATCAGTAAAACAAGGATGATACCTTGTTAGAAACAATAAATATACAACTAAAAACAAAAAATAAATTTACCTCACCTCAAGTTTAGAATGGCCGCTACTATGAATATCATGCAATCTCTCTTCATATTTAGCATAATCACTATCAACAATGTCTTATCTTTGTCAAAAAAGAATTCATATGATTTCTCTACATGCGATTTAAAAATCAAGTAAAGATAATGCATAAAGTAAAATAAAAAATGCAAATTATGACGAAGAAACATATTCCACAAGAACTATTATATTACCTAAACTTAATCAAGAGTACTTTTATATTGTAGGTTCTTGTCAACCAGTTCATCATGATCAACATCAATACCAACAACTATATTCTATACATAGTTGAAACATCAAGAAAAAAATGGTCAAATATTTTGAAAATTATATTTGATTTCTTAAATGAAAGATAGGAGGCATGTATACAACCAATAATATACCATCCATTCAACACCTTAAAATTTTACAGTCTACTAATATATCAAAAAACTAGTAGCTGAGTGGGCTAACAATAGGTGGATCTATAATAAGAGATTTTTATCCATTCCTATTAGAAGTTATTCTAGTTTTGATTAAGTAGAAATAAGTTTTAAAGGACCTGAAACCTTTTACAAAGTAGTTTACAACAAGAGCAAAGAAGCCTAGAAGTACTGTGCATTAGCACCAAAAAAATAGAACTAACTAAGACCTTAAGTCTTAATACAAACTGTGGCAAAAGACAACAAAAAGAAAGCAAAAAGATAGCTACAGGGTCTTTAGGATATTCACAGCTTGGTCTACAAGGATATTCATGTTAACCACCGAGGCCTTCAGATCATTCATTTCTTTGACTTCCATGACCTCAATCTTCTTAGAATTATCCCTAGTACATTTGTTGGGTCCCTGTTCCTCTTTCAAGTCCTTTAATCCTTGGATTCTCCCATGTTCCATTTTTTCCAGCAAAGT
This sequence comes from Cupressus sempervirens, assembly GCA_028749045.1. Classification (NCBI taxonomy): domain Eukaryota; kingdom Viridiplantae; phylum Streptophyta; class Pinopsida; order Cupressales; family Cupressaceae; genus Cupressus; species Cupressus sempervirens. The sequence goes on along the minus strand of CM053791.1, from coordinate 356,161,951 downwards.
GTTAATTTTGTCTGCCATGGTCTTCAAGATGGAGAAACTTTGATCAGCAAGTTTCTTAACCACCTTCTTAGTGTTGACCACTCTATTATCCATGCCATCCAACTTTTTTTGCAAATCCTTCATCTTCTATTCTATAGCTTTATTATTGGCTTCCAAGGGTGCAACTCTCTTCATTAGATTCTTAACCTCTTCTGCATTACCAATCACCTCAAAAAGCCTATCAATATGTTGACCAAGTGTTCTCTCACCTCTGGTGGTCCTATTTAATTGATCAAACTCTCTCATAATGTCTTGCATCTGCTCCTACATCCTACTGGTATCCTTTTTATCAAATCCCAGATTACCAATCATACCCTTCCAATACTCCTGTTCCTCATAGTCCTTATTATGAGCCAGGTAATCCTCATCCCTTTCCATATTATCTCTATTAGCATCCACCTCCTTAAAACTTTTATCAACAACCCTCCCTTGTTAAAGAAGATTCTTACCTTTCCGCTCCATCCTCTTGATCAAAGGTTCATCATCAGAGGGAATATTAGAAACCATATCAGTCTTCTTCCTCTTATTTCTGGTAGCAATACTATAATTACTAGCATTTTTCTTTCATGTACCCTCCTCTGGCTCCTCTTCATATTCTGCATCCATCTAAGAATCCACCTCCTTAGTTTTCTTTTTCTTCACAGATGAGCTCTTGGGAGCTTAACCTCCAACTCATAATCTTCCTCCTTTTTGTCCTTGTCGTTGCCCTTATCCTATTCACTCCCCTTAGTTTCACACTCTAGAGTTTTCTCCCTAAAATGAGGTTTGTCCACTTTCTTTTCTTTAAGGAGATTCATAATTAGAACCATCAAGCCTTCATGGCAAGCATGGTCACCCTCAAGATTGTTTTAAATAGCCAGAATGGTGTTACCCAATGACTGTTGAAGGTAAAAGGGGAGATTAAGTCTAACCCTATGCCCAAAATGGTTAACCAACATAAAATAATGTCCAAAAATCTTAGTAAAATGACCATCCAAGGTTAGGTATTCAATCACCACAAACATGATAAACCTCCAAGGATGAGAAATGGATCGAGGGCTAAAATAAGCATTAGCAATTTTAACCAACCTATTATGCTTCTTAGTTTTCTCTGTAAATTCTTCAACAACTCAATTTGACAACTTCCTATCCTTGTAGAAGTTGATACCCTCCATGTAAAGACCAGTAGCTTCTACTATAATGTCCTTTATGACATCCATTCTCTGATTCCCCACCAAAATACTACCATTCTTCCAAGTCTTAATAAATTGGTGAGTAATGGAGGGATTGTTACCCTTTAACTTCTCCATGAAGCCCGTGAAATGCCACTGTTCCAAAATATCCCAAATATTTGTCTTCTTCTTCCATTCCTTGCAACTCCTAGGCTTGATCCTCTTTCTTCTACCTCCCATTTTCCTCAAACTATAGTAGATTCTCCCAATAGTTGTCGAAATAATGAATAAGGAAAACTCATTTTCAATATCACAAGAAAGATTTTTGTTATGCAAAAGGACCCACAATCCATGTGGAAATGAATGTATAGTCCCTTAAAAAGTAGTCATAGCCCCCAACTCACCATTCTTGCCCAACTCATAATTATACATAAATGCCATTTTCATCATTATTAAAGTTTTTTTGCAAACTTCTAACCTTTTCATACTCTATCAAGGTTGGTCCATCAGTAGGGATGTTGTCACCATGATTCCAAATTATCTTTGCATGACTATTGCATGCCACATTCGTAGCCCAATCAACAACTTGATTCATTTCTCTATAGTTGTGAATGATAACACAGTCTTCAAAAGAATTAATAAGATTAAGAGCCTTGCATATAATATTATAAATGGTCCAAGAGGGATTATTAATAAATTAAGACAATTAATAATATTAAGGGAATCCCCCTCAAGCCAAATTTTCTTCAAATTCAATCTCTTGGCTAAACTAATACCATAGAGAGCAACACTAGCCTCTGTGACATGGTTAGTTTGTTCTCCAATAGGAATAGCCATAATATCCAAACTATCCCCATTCATATTTCTGATAATGAAACCACAACCCGCAATACTTGGGTTACCCTTTGAGGCCTCATCAAAATGAATCTTACACCAGCCCTTTGGTGGACAGTCCCACCTAAACAAATTCCTAAGAGTAATAGCATTCTAATAGATGCTTAACCCTTCCAAATTCCAGTTTTGAATCACTTTACCTTCCTAATCATTCTAAGGTTCATGATCTTTCCCTAATATCATAATATTCTCAATCACCAAATGCTTAACCTTATGAAATAACTAAACATAATTAGTCTCCTTACTTCTAAACACCCTATCATTTCTTTCCTTCCACACACCTAGCAAAGAAATGGGGGGATGAACTCCCATAACTTCATAATCAAGGTATTACTGGAAGGAGACTTCCAAGCAAGGAATAAATCTTGAATACTGAATGGGAAAATCCAATCCAAATCCAGCATACCACAAATTCTTTCCCACAACCTTCTAGTATAAGAGTAGTGATTAGTCAATTGGTTAACTCACTCTTCCTCTTCCTTGCAAAGATGCCACTGACTGACAAGACACATACCTTTCTTCATTAAATTGCCAATGGCGAGAATTTTATTTTGCAAAAGAATCCAAAAAATATGTTAACTTTAGGGGTCAAGCCTTTAAGCCAAGCTTAAGCCTAGCAAGGCACCTGATAGTCTTTGAAAGCATTGCCATACAGAGAGGAAATAGAGAACAACCCATTAGGATTATACTTCCATAGTAAGGTATCCTCCTCTTGAACTAAAAAGACAACATTCAAAATTTTGTTAAGTTCATTAAGGTCCTCATCCACTATGTTAAGGTTCACCCATTTATCCTCTTCCCAATAATCATCAATATAATTCCCAAAAAAAGTTCTTGCATTGATCCATATACCCATTCCACCTCTAATCAGAACTCAGGACATGATCAAGGATCCAAATGTCCTCCCAAAAATGAATAATCCTATCATTACCAACCTTCCATCTAACTCCTTTTTTATCAACTATTTATTTTTCTAAGCATGCTTCCAAATCATAGACCCCCCTTGAGTGACCTCACTACACAGGAAGAGATTAAACCCATGATCCTCCCTATTATATTTATCATTCCATATATCTTTCCATGCACCCTCCTCATTATACCTTCTCTATATTAGATTGGCAAATAAAGAATCATTCATACTATTGATCTTTCTTAGACCAAGTCCTCCTTTTTTGATTGGCATGCATACTTTATCCCAAGCAATCAAAGCCATTCTTTTCTTCTTTTCCATACATGTCCATAAGAATTGTTTCTAAATTTTTTCAATGGCCAAAGCAAATTTCCTTGGAATCTTGAAAACACTCAAAGCATACAGAGGCATATTCTGTAAAGTGGATGTGAGCACAATAATCTTACTAGCCTGGCTAAGGAGAGAACCTTTCCAACCAGTTAACTTTGAGTGGATTTTGTCTATCAATGAACTCTAGAAGGACTCAGAAGGATCAAGACAAAGAGGAATACCAAGGTAAGATCTCGAAAGGCTACCAACCTAATAATTCTTCTAATTTTGTTTTGTCTATTGTCATTAACATTGATAAAGTAAATCAAGATTTTGTTCTAGTTAATAATCTGTTGAGTGGCCTACCCATAATCTTTAAGATCCTTCTTGATATTTCTTGCATTTTTGATAGAGGCTTCTCCCATCAAAATTGAGTAATCAACAAATTACTGATGAGAGCAAGTTAAATTATTAGAAGAAGGTCTTTGACCCATAAAGTCCCTCTTAAGAACCATTTTTCCCACATATCTACCTAAACATTTAGCCATGAGAATGAAGTTATTCTAGTTTTGTAACATCTTCTGCCATCTTTTTTGGAGTTGTTGTGCAGAAAAAAACAAACAAACAATTCACAGTGGAAAGCAGCACCCATTTCTTCTTAAATATTACTTCAGTCACTATCATTTATATTGATAGACATTAATAGTAATGTATTTATCAATTCATGGAAAAGCAATGGAAGAGACTTAAAATTCACCAAAGTGAGGAATTGTACGAAGTCACCTCAAAATAAAGTTTACTTGTAGCATAGGATATGTACCATTTCATGAAACAAAACTTAGAACTATTTTATTTTACAAGTAATTCCAACTATTTGGCAACTATGTTGAATGATATTTTTTTTTCATTGATAGCCATAGTTGTTGCTATATTGGTGAATTTTGGGCATAATATATTGCTTTTGGAAGGCCATTCATCTCCTTAGTACTAGGTATTTTTTCTTTGCAAGAAATGATGGCATTAGGTTTTCTTCTATAACATGATTGAACATCTAATCTAATGAGGGTGTTCTATTGTAATTTATACATGACTCTCCAATATTGCTACTAATGCACTTTTAGACTGACTCCTTGCTAAGTTTGCACACTAGAGAATACATACATGAATGAAATAGTACAATTTTAAATATCATTTTCCTCTTGGATTAGAATGGCAATGGATGTTTTTAGCACTGTGAAATTGAAAACTTAGCATAAGAAGAAAAATGCCAGTGAAGATGGAACATAGGAACAATTTCAAATTCAATAATGCTAGAAAGGGGACATTACAAGGTTGCAAATAAAAAAATTGATATCAAATTGATAGAGTTATATAAGAAGATAATACTTGAATCTTGTTCATTGTAAGAGGGAGATGATATTTGAATTTACTTTAATCAAATTGGAGAAAAATTAAAACCTCATACCTGATTTAAATCTATGGAATTATGCTCATTCCATATAGAAACTGTAGGTTGAACTAAGGCAATTAAATGGGAAACTTTCTCAGTGAGACTATGTAAGAAATCCATAAAATCGTGTAGCCCTTCACTTGTGTTGACATGATTTGAAGAGGCTCTTACTGGGCATTGAATTGATGGTTGTGAAATCTCTACTGATGAATTAGATTTCCACTTGTTATTGCTATTAGATTTAGTAGGATCTAGTATTGTCATATAGTTTACAACATCTTCAAAATCTATTTCTTTATTATTGTTCTCCACCTAATATAGAATGTCAATGTCAACAAATACCTGATTCATAAAAAATTAAAATAAATAGCTCAATGTAAATTTAACAAAAAGTCACACTTACTCCAATTTTGTCCATTTTAGCCTGCAACCCACCTCTACAATATGTATATTCAGCTCTCACACTATCTCTTGCTCTCTTGCCTCTATTAATCTTAGTCAAATATTCCTCAAAAAGCATACTTTCTTTTAATTCTTGCCACTTCTTTAGAGATAGAGCGGAGTCTAATTTCTCTTTTCCCTCTATGATCAGTTTTTGGAAATGGCATCTAAAAATTGTTCATGAGAAGTCTCATCTTGTTCTTGTAGTGTCTCCTAGAGATTTGTCCACCAATTGTGTCAAAGAAATTTTTATTTTCTATATAAAAAATTCCATATTTAGTGGATCTTGCTCTATAAAATTTGATTTGCAAATATCTAAATGAGCTCTACATCTTATGCCCAACTTACTAGTCCACCTTGCAGCATTATACCCAATAGGTTCACCATCTATCGATACCTCAACCATGAATGGATTCTTACCTTCTAATACTCTTACTTTTGTTTTCTTCTTTGTAGATCTGTATAGCATTTGGCTCAATCTTTACAGTAGTAGGAACATCTTCTCTTGAACTACCATCAATATTTTTTGTTAATCTACCAATTTCATCTAAAACTATAGAGGCAATGACTATAGTATGAGGTGGCATATCAGATTCAAGTGGATTCTCTTCGTGATGTTCATCGAGTTGCTCATTAGGATGTGCTATTTCAGGAAATGCATCTGCAGGTGTTATATCAATCTTTGCATTATCATCTGTTGTGTTCATTTGCACATCATCATGTGCTATATCCATCTCCTCATCAACATTTTCTATATCAGCAAACCATTGGCTTCTATGAAATGGCAACATTGTATGTTTGTGTTCATTTGTTTTTTTATCTACATTTTCTTTATGCTTTTTTGTTTTCCTGTAATGCAAAAATGAATGGATGAAATTAAATTAATAGTAATTTTGTGTTTTTTGACATCTATGAAGAAAATTTAGTATCAACTCATGGTAGAAGACAACTCATTGACTAAAATAAGTGGCTAAGGAGATACAAAATATCTATTGGAAACATACACACACAAAAATAAGAAATTTGCACACATAATCCTGCAGGCCTGTGAGAATAGTCCAAATGGGTAGAAGATGAAGATTGATACAAACTATGACACCGTATATTAAAACTTAACAAAAACTTACTCATCAACAAAGCTCCAAGATATGGTGTAAATTCCTCCTCAAATACTACAATAACTTAAATATAATGCCACGACTTCTATAGTCATAGGACTTAAACCTTTTAAGAAGTTGCACATTTTTTTCCTAGATTGTATTGAAACAAGTCTAACTATGATAACCTTGAAAATAACCTCAAATAAGTAATGAAGATAAAGACAAATTTTATTAATTTCCAACAAGTGACCACCTAAAGGTCAATGGGACTGAAGATAGAACTTCTTTAATGTGTGCAGTAATCCACAACATATGGGAAAATCAACAAATAAAGGTTGATTTGGTACATAGTACTCAAATATTGTGAAGTGTCAATTGTAATCATGCCAGTAGGCATAATTAAAAAGGTATCAAAGTGTTGTAATGGTGTGATTGGTTAGTACAAATTTTCTAAGATAAATTTGATAAGTATTTAAACAATCTTCATATGTACAATTATATATATTGTATATTATATAATATACACATAATACATCTGTATAGAAATGAATTAACATAAATTTCTTAAATACATTTATCTTAGTGATAAAGAGATCTATCTTGAGGCTTCTGTCTATCCTATGCCTCAAATTCCATGTAGATGCCTTATATATCTTTCATCTTTTAGATAGATGCATAAATATCTATGCTAGTTTTAAAAGAGTTGAACGAAAACTATTTTATTGAAAGAGTCCCAAATGCATAAAACATAAAAATACAAACTTCAAAATGTCTCTCTTATGACCCAAACTTGTAGAATTGATTTCATGTGATTGGTTTGTTCATTGTAGTGTCATAGCAACTAGAGAACATAATCTTGATTGGTATTGCTTGTTAGCTGGTCAAAATCTTTGACTTTCAATATAGCTAAGAGAAGTTATCTCTCAGTACAATTTAGTATAATCTTAACATGAGAATCACGTAATATTTTGCCTTGGATCTAATGCATTTCTTCAATGGGGGCTTATTCCTTAATGAGCTTAATAAATCCTTTTTAATCATGTATTTGCAAGAGGAGCCCCATTTCAATTGTAGCAGCAGCAATCTACATGATATCACAACTTTCAGAGGACAAAGAAAACCTTAAAGCTACTTTTACATTATTGACCATTTTTTATTGTTCAAAAGATAACTTATTTTCATCTCAAACTTTGATAGTAATGCATGTATAGATGTTGAAAGAAACACAAAATAAATGTTTACCCCCAACAAAACATGGTGGAAGATAACTCATTGACTAAAAAAAATGGCTAAGGAGATGCAAAATATCTATTAGAAACATACACACACAAAAATACAAAATTGACACACATAATCCTGCAGGCTTGTGAGAATAGTCCAGATGGGCAGAAGATGAAGATTGATACAAACTATGACACCATATATTAAAACTCAAGAAAAACTTACTCATCAATGAAGCTCCAACATATGGTGTAAATTCCTCCTCAAATATTGCAATAACTTAAATATAATACCATAACTTTTATAGTCATAGGACTTCAACCTTTTATGAAGTTGCACCTTTTTTTCTCCATAGATTTTATGGCAACAAATCGAACTATGATATTCTTAAAAAGAACCTCAAATAAGTAATGAAAATAAAGACAAATTTTATTAATTTCCAACAAGTGGCCACCTAAAGGTCAGTGAGAATGAAGATAAAAAACTTCTTTAATGTGTCTAGTAACCCACAACATATGGGAAAATCAAAAAATTAAGGTTCAACTGGTACCATGATAGGAAAAATGAAATAGTCTGGCTAGCAAGGTTATGACCAACACAGCAATATTAAATGATTTACCTTTGAGCATCAATAAATTATCACATTTTCAATGATTTTTTTCTTCTTGTGATCCTACATCTATGCTCCAACTAATGAAAGTAGATGTTTTAGTTTGGAGTAGCATCTCTTATGTTATAGTGTTATGTGGAATCAATGCACACACATTGTAAGGGCCATATGATTATAATACAAATCATTCACTCACCATTTAAAACTAGCTAAAGTAAAATATGACATATCCTATCAAAAGTGTTAGGAAATAAAACAATACTAGGGAAATGACCAAATATATTCATTAATGTTATCCTTCTTTTGAAAGCAACTATTTTGCTAGCTTCATCACTACCTGATTACTAGGTTGACCCAAGGAAACCTGACAACACAATTCTCATACTTGAGTGGGGTAGGCACATGTTCAAATTTTGAGGGGTCTAGATAGGCATATCTCATAATCTACATACAACTAGGTGCACCTTGTAGTCTTAGTGCAAATTAAGTACAACAATCACAAGGCATCATGGACCTGAAAAGAACCTTGCCTTTCTTAAAATTATAAAGAAAACATTTTGGTTATATAACCTCATAGTGGTGTTTGAAGCTCACCATGATTCATAGATTATTCAATTAGAAAGTCTAAACCAATTCCAAATCTCAATTCATAAATAAAGGCTAAAGAAAATTTCCCAAACCAACCACAGTTATCTTCTTACAAGCTATAATAGAACTGAAAATTATATGTGCTTCATATCTTCTTGGGTAACATGTATCCATAAGTAGGAAACAACTAGAAACACCTTCATTTTCTTTACAATCTAATTGGAATGAGAAGTGTTTGTTCTTGTAGTTTAGAAATTGTGTTAGTAGCTTCAACATTGTCAAATAAGGAATCTCCTTCTATTGGGTATAATGAAAGTGGTTCTAGGTCTATTGTTCCAAGAAGAATGATTTGACACACAACGATTGTGTTAATATGACTGGATGTAGATTTATTTTTTATTTTTTTTGTATTCTATTTTTGTGATGGTGTTGCAATAAATATCCTCTAGTTATAGCTAGACACAATGGATGATGTTTTTGGTGCTGATGATAGAGACTCTTTTCCCATACTACAGGTGAATAGTTAAGGTCCAATACATCTAGATGTGATAGAGGTTAAGGAGGATTATCCCTTACTTAGAAGAGGTTCTTTACTTTTTCTTTCCCATAATTGTGAGGCTTTGGTTGTTCCTCTTAAGAGTGATATTCCAAAGCAGTCTTTGAGTTCTAGCTTTTCATCAATGCCAATTTCTTCACAACCACTGTCTTTGCCAAAGGAACATAGCCAAAATTTGGTTGTGCCAAAATTATATAAACCTCTAACCTTTAAAAGAAGAAAATTTTCTAGCCCCAATTCTTTGCTCAAATGTAGTTAAGAAGGAAAAAAATACTGTAATCTACATCATTTTATACTGCAGTTGCCAACATATACTTTTGTTTAAAAATGCAATAAATCACATGACACATCGACACATAATCAATCAGTTGGAATTGGTGGGAAAAAATTAAAAATGGGGTCAACAATCATCTCAAAGGTTGTTGAGAGGAATTGGATTGTAAAACTACATAATTTGAATTGAATTTATTTATTTTGGTAGAATTTTTTTTTTTTCTTGTGTTGAGTCTATACGGAATGATCTTTGAAAACTAACTCCATAGGAAGTTGGAGAAATGCCTTAGCTTTCATTTTCATCTACTTTTAGGTTCTATAGTGGAGGATTGGGATAGAAATTGAAGGACAACCACCTATAGGTCACATTTTGACAGAAAACTAGGTCTCTCGACTTTGTGGGATCACATCTCTCATTTCAACCATGGGAAAATTCTAAAACTGCATTCACAAGGGAGATATGAGAGTTTATTTTCATTTGCATTGGGCTTCATAATGAATGGTTTCAGTTGTAGAGAGATATGGATATAGGTCAACTTAGGTCGACCTAGTCCTAAAGGACAAGATAGGAAGGCCAAGAAGGGAGTGCAAGTGAAACTGGAAGATAACATGCCTACCAAGAGATATAGCCAAAAAGGTGACAAAATGTCACCTAGAAGTCCATGTCGGAAGGTGAGAGATGATAAAGAAGCATGAAATGAAAGGGGAGAGGAGAAAAAGATATTGAAATCATACTAAGGAGGACTAAGAGGTCTCAAAATAAAGTGTGTTCATTTTAAGATGGTATGTTTAGCCTCCAATTTAGTATGAGTATGAGGCAAATCATACTCTCCATAAAGGAAGGAGAGAAGTTAGACAATGTCACATCTATGTATAAAATTCACTAAACTTGAGATACAAGCTCCCAAACCTAGGATCCTAACTCCATTCCCATGCATAAGAGCACAAAATCAAAAGGAAAATAAAGATAAAACAAAATCAAAAGACTAAAACCAAAATCAGCTAGTGGAAGAAACCTCAATTGAAGAAATGCCTCACCGACTAATATCATATTCAAAAGGCTACTAAAAAGCATAAGAGATCATGTAGGAAATGTAAGAGTATTACAAAGGAATACATGCCTCATGATTCTATTCCACCAACATGAAAGTAGAGAGAGAGAGAGAGAGAGAGAGAGAGAGAGAGAGAGAGAGAGAGAGAGAGAGAGAGAGAGAGAGAGAGAGAGAGAGAGAGAGAGATTATCTAGCCCAGTAAGGTTTGTGTCCCTTAGTGTGAATCATAATGAGGAAGGATTAAATGGCCTAGTAGGTTTGTGTGCCTAATAGTCAATCCCAAAAAACAAAACACCAAGATCAAATGGTCTTGTGGGTTTGTGTGCTAGGTAGTTAATCATGTGTGTCTATTGGTGGCTTATGCATGCATATGTATGTGTTTATGTGTCCACCAGTAGATCAATTTCATGATATCACCACAAATTATAAATATGTGGGAATTACTCTAGGAGGAATTTAGCAAAGAGAAACAAAAAAAAGGTGTGTTTCCTCAGGATGGAGAAGTATCATTAATACCCATAGAGAATTTAGCAAATGTCATGTGTTACTCATGTATGAGTTTTAGCATATGTGCTTGTGTGTGCAAAGGAGAGATGAAGCAACAATACAGAGATTTGAGGATAACCTAGAAATCATACTAAGCACTTAAGGTTGACATACTCTAAGCCATACTTAAAATTTGTACAAAGAGGGTGTATATATGCCCCCCTCCTTAGGATTACTATGTACCCATATAAATGATAAGGAAGAGAATCAATGATAATTACTTCTAGTAGCAAGGTGACATCCTCAAACACAATATATGGAAAAACCTTAGAAAAAAGAAGAAACTCTTGTAAACTAAGATAATAGATAAATTATGAAAGAATATGTCACTTATGAGAAGAGACCCTTGAAAGTAAGAGATCTTGTGTACAAGACATCTACCTTCAAAAGGAGTCTCATTAAAAAATATACAAACTTCAAGACAAATAGAGGAAGAAGAAGAATGAAACTATTTAGCCTCCAATGTAGGTGAAATAGGGATCCTTGGAAGAAGGGTATCAAACTTTAGAGCATATAGTAAGTGTAAATGCTTATAATGAATACAATTTTAGAAATTATGAAGAGATTATGATCAAGGACATGCACCTCTTGTATAAGAGGGAGGTATGATTAAATAAAATTCCTTATAGGAAAATAATGTCACATAATAAATAAATGCCACTGTACTAAGGAAAGTTAATCGAGAGAGAGAGAGAGAGAGAGAGAGAGAGAGAGAGAGAGAGAGAGAGAGAGAGAGAGAGAGAGAGAGTGTGTAAAACCTTACCTCCCCCCCCCCCCCACAGTGTGAGACAAGAAAGAAAATCTATGGTAGGATTCTATAACAAAATCTCATAAGATGTAAAGATGAATCATATGCAACAATTGATAACTGTGCATAAAACACAAACATGCCATATCCAACAAGAAGTATTATATAATAAAGAAACACAATAAATGATTAAAGAAAGAAAAATCATGGGATACCCAGCTCTAAATAAAATGAAATGTTAGAAAAGATATCACTTATGAAGTAAATTATAGATTATTATCAAATAAGAAAAATTACTATCCAAGGTATAAATTAAAAGATATTTTATAGGCAATAGACACATGATCCTACAAGAAACAAAGCTTTTAATAGCTAAAGGTAAGAATTTACCATAAAATAATGCAAATCAATAGAGAAATTAAATAAATAAATGAAGGCTACCACATTATTCCCATTTAGTTATAAATAGACAATAAAGGGATAACAAATCCTTGAGAGAAAAGAAAAGGAAAGTCCAATATATGTCCTCAATGAGAGATTATATTATAATAAAGATGCACTTACAAACATAAGATTACACTTAGGATGCTAATCCCTATGTAACACAATAAATGCATGTAAGAAAGAGCATTAAATTATAAGAGAATACAAGTTCATAAAGGATATTTGATACATTTAACAAGAAAATAAAGACACATTATATCTCTCTAAATAGTTTCAATTTATAGTAGACATGTGATCTCAAGCAAACATAAGATTGCACTTGGGATGTTAGTTTGCAAGTAATCACAATAAATGAATACAGGAAAACATGTCATCATATAGAAGGAAAATAAGTCAACAAAGGGAGAAAATGGATCCATGATATAAATAGAAAGAGGAAATACGGCCTTGCCCCCCTAAGTGAAGAGACAATGAGAATGACTATTATGTTACTCACAAAGTAGGATAAAGAGCCACCAAAAAATATTCTAACAATGTCTCATAGCTAGCAACAACATAATAGGGTTGTAGATGTATCAAGTAAAATGATCATGAAAAAGATACCATTCAACATTGCAAGTCATATGAAACATAATAGAAGCAATGAATTGAAAAGAAGGACAAAGCATAGATAAAGAATGTCTCTTAGGTTGAATTAGATAGAAATATAAAGAGAATCATCTAATATGCATAAAATCATGAAATAAAGGTATTTTATAGAAAAAGAATGGTGAATGTTGGTGTAGAATATAGGGTTTCCCAAACATAAAGAGGAGAGAAGCCACTTATATAGTCAATGTGAGTAGGATCCTTATGAGATAAATTTGAATTGGTAAAAATAAGGTCATAAGAATCATCAAGTCCTAAATTGAAGTGTGACATGTCTTAAGAAGAACAAGAAGGAGCATCAAATTTGTGGTCCTCCATCACTAAGGTACTCTTAGCAGAAGTACGAACATAACTTGTCAAGCCTCATCTATAGAAGGAATGTCAATAGGATGCATAGAAAGAGGTTGACCATTAGTAGTAATAATACTATCATCAAAGTGTGTAATTTATGTATCATAAGGAAGGGAATAATCCATGTCCTTAGCTAAGGGTTACACCCAAAATAGTAGCATTATCATCGAAAGTTTGATCAACATCATCTTTAGGAAGATGAGCCCTAATAAAAGAAGATATTGAAGCATCATCATATGCATAAATGGAATGTCTTAAAGATCATGAAGATAAATTGAAATTAAAGATAACAACCCCATCTAAAGGAAATGCAGTGACTATAAAGAAAATGCAATCTAAGAGTGAACTAGATGCTCTCTCTCTTTTTTGTATTTTCAAAATGCAAATATATGAAGTGCAATCTACATGCAACAAGAGATCTAATTACCACCAATGCAAACAATAACATAAAGATAAATAATGCGATCTAACTCCAATAGTAAAGGGGCACAAAGTTGGGTGCACCCAAGTGTTTAGGGGAAAAGGGAGACACCTTAATAAGGTTGTAGGTCTTCATTTTTCTAGGCCACTAAGCCATTGAAATATGTATGTGAGGGAAAAAGGGAAATCTCATGATATGATTCCACTTACAATCCAAATTAGATTACCTAGAACCCAAAGGAAGAAGAGCGCTAATACCAAATTTAAATTATAAAGGGGAATATACTCTTTGGCCCTTATTGGATGATGTGTATGCCAAATTGAACCAACTGATTAAATAATGTAGATCTAGATGCTAAGTGAATACAATAATCCCAATTAAGATATAGATCTAAGATAAAGATATGAAAATAAATGAAATATAAAAGACACGCCATAAAACTATGTAGAGGAAGATGTATTTTAGCTCCAAAAGGATTTGAGCTCATATCTAAATATTCAACTATGAATTCCCAATTGAATCAACAAAGGGAAAAAAACCCAAAAATCATTTGGCTAGAAGACAAAAAGGATTAGGTCAACTTGAAGAAAGGACATCTTTCCATGGAGTTGATTTAGTCTGACGACACTATAACCGACTTCTCCAAAAACCTTTCAAAGAGTTATTTCTAGATTTGCATGTGAATTCCTACTATCATGCTCCTACACACATAAAATTAAGGTTTTTTTTTGTTGGATTGGATAAGGGCTTGCCTTGGTCAAGCCATAGGTTAAAGAATTAACCATAAATTGAAATATAATTTAGAAAGGAAATGCTTGCATGTAGTAGATTTGAATAATATCAAATGAGAGATACAACTACTTTCATGGGTGCAATTGTATTCACTATGTGATCAAGTATGTAATTGCAATAGCCTTGACTCAAAGAAACCAAGAGAAAATCAAGGAAGCCCAAAAGATCATGTATGAAATTGTATGTAACATTCTATGGACGGATATAAGAACTTTAATGGATTAGAATGATGGATCTTCTCCTTAGAGTCAAACTCCACTACTGCCTAGAAGGAAGAAGCTTAACACAAGAAGGAGATTCTTAAACTTGAATGCTTGAAGAATAATATGTTGATTTATTTCTTGTGGATTTCTTGAGAATGCATGATCATGAAGAATATGGACATGAAAATGAAGACTAGATCATGAAGTATATACTAGTTTTTGGGTGGGAAAACAACTTAGGCTGACTAGGTAGTAAATTAAATTGATTGGCAAACGTGAGGATTTTTGGGCCCTAAACCCCACAAACACCGGGTACTAGGTTGACTTAGGTTGACCTAGTCTAAAGTAGGTCAACCCAAATTGACCTAGTCTAGACCAAGTTGACCTATGTCGACATGGTCCTAGAGGACAAGACAGGAAGGCCAAGAAGGGAGTGCAAGTGAAATTGGAAGATAATAGGCCTACAAGCTGATATGGCCAAAAAGGTGACAAAATGATACCTAGAAGTCCATGTCAAAAGGTGAGAGATGATGAAGAAGCATGAAATGAAAAGGAAGAGGAGAAAGGGACTAAAACCATAGTAAGGAGGGCTAAAATGTCTCAAAATAAAGTGTGTCCATTTTAAGATAGTAAAACTATACAAATAACTATTTGAACCAAGAGGGAGGTGGAAATGTCTTACTCATGGCTTCATAGACATACTTGATCTCATGTAAAACCTATGAATTGGAGACCCTACTATTATGATATGACAATATCATTATTGCCTAGAGATGATGTGGGAGCATCCAGTGGTGTAAGGGCAATCTTGTATCACCCAAAAATATGCTTAGTGTTAGTTTTTATTTAATGTGTTTTCATTTTTGGATACCCATTTGGGTCAAATAAAGGTTCCAACTCTCATAGTTCCATTATTGGTTTTCTAAGTTAGAGTTTTTGAGCACCTTGGGATACATGCATTATAGAAAGTAGGTTATTTTGTAATTGGGCCATAATTATGATGAGTTAGAGGGTGTAAGTTGGAGGGATGATTATAATTGTAATTTAAAGCACTTTGGAAAAAGAATCAGGTTAAAAGGCTTTATGGTTTGAAAATTATTATAGTTTTAAGTTGCTTGGAAACCTCCTACAAGCACTTAAGAGTTAGATTTGAGGCACTAAATGGCCTCGTACAGGCTCAAAAAATGGGGAACAAGAAAAGCATGTCCATAGACCTATAGAACACTCGGAGAGCTTTTCAAAAATGCAAACAGTTTGTCAATCAAAGTCCTAGATCAAAAGTTATGCCTCCCAGAAGTTGGACTACCATTTCTGAATTCTTCTAATTTTACACCGACTTTTGATGTGATTTCTAGAACCTTCTATTTTGATGGTGGATGCCAAATGGCATATTCTAAAATGTATTCCTAACTCTAAACCTAATCGAGGTTTATTTAAGAACATTTCTAGCATTGTAAAGGCAATTTTTGGTGGAGTTTGAGAGAGGGTACTGAGAGGAGGATTTTTCTCAAGAATCAAACCATTGTAAGCCCATAAGGCATGTATTTGAGCCAATTTTCATTGTACTAAATGTAATAGCATATCACTTATGCTAATAATATTTCCCTTTTCCTTTTGCATCCATTTTGGTTGTGGATTGTGCTCTCATCAAGTGGTATTAGAGCGGGTTTTCCTGAGTGTGTAGATAGAGCACTGACTATAAGGCAGTTTGCACCAGGATTGTGTGGTTTTGGGTTTGATACAAGAAGATGCCTCCATGAAGGGAGCATGGTGGAAGATCTAGAGTTGTTACTTCTAAGGTTAGAGCCCTCTAGAGACAAGTCCATACATTTTAGGAGGAGATCCACAGAGGGATGAATGTTGTCGTAGGCCATGAAAGAGAGGAAGAAAATGGAGAAGAAGAAAATATTGGGCAGGAAGGGGAAGGAGACAAAGAATTCCTAAACCAGGTGGAGAAGAAGCTTTTTAAGGCCATTTCCAAGCTTGGAAAAGACCTAAAATTGACATTGACATGTTTTCGAGAAATCTAAACTCGGATGAGTTGATTGACTGGATCAATGAGTTGGAGGAATATTTTGAGTATAAGGATATTAGGGACCCTAATAGGGTTAAGTTTGCAAGGGCCAAAATGAAAGGCCATGCTAAAATCTAGTGGCAAGAGATTTAGTTGGAAATAAATAGAAGAGGAAAGGAGAAAATCACAAGATGGGATCGCATGGTGGACAAACTAAAGAAGTAGTTCATTCTTGTTGATTATGAGCTTGATTTGTTCAAGAATATGCAAGGGTTAAAGCAAGTGGGAAAATCTATCCAGGAATACACAGAGGAATTTTATGGAGTCCTTATTAGGGTGGGGCATGTAGAAGCAAACAAGGAGAAGGTTCCTCGTTACCTTAGTGGATTAAGACCTAGAATTTAGGAGGAGTTAATTCTTGCTAGAATGACTAGCATTGAAGAGGCATACTAGTTTGCCTTGTGAGTTGAGGAGAATCTAAACAAAAACTTTGATGGAAGGCAAAGAGGGCACAATCAAGGAGGAAAGGGGTGATGGCAGGTCATTTGGAGGCTGAAATGAGAACCAAAAGAAAAATAAAGATGTGGATACTAGCCAAAACTAGAGGAATAAGGGTTTCAACTGCTCCTGTGATCAAAACTTTGGAGATCAAAGAGGAAGAGGTAGAGGACATGAACAAGATTTAGGAAGAGGAGGATTCCATGGTACCTACTTTTAGTGTAATGAAGAAGGTCATCATGCCTTTGAATTCCCTCAATGCCAAGGAAGGACAAATAAGAGAGTTGATGTTCAAGCACGGGTTGCTCATGTAGATGATGATGCACAATCATCACAATTAGAGGATGCAAAAAGAGGAGAGGTTCTAGTTAATGAAAGGATCTTACTAAGTGGTGAGACTGAGCTTGGACAAAGGAGGAGTTTGTTTTGTACCAGGTGCAAGTGTGAGGGTAAATGTTGTGATGTGATTGTTGATGGTGGAAGCGCTGACAACTTAGTGTCAAAGGAGATGGTCTCGAAGCTAAAGCTTAAAAGGGAGAAACACCCCCAATCCTATCAAATTGCTTGGGTGTAGGATGATCATAAGGTTTTGGTCAATGAGAAATGCTTGATAAAATTCAAGATTGGGAGTTACCATGATTAGGTTTGCTGTGAAATCATTCCAATGGATGTTTTCCATTTATTTTTGGGAAGGTCGTGGTAGTTTGGCAGGCATGTTGTACATAATGGTCATGCAAATACATACTCTCTGACAAAGGATGGAGTTCACCACAAATTGAAGCCCTTGATAAAGGAGGGTGAAAAGGTATGTAGTAGTGCTATGGTATGTCTTGTTGATGCAAGAAATTTTTTGGATGGCATAAAACATTTGCATATGTGTTATGCTTTGATTCCTAGAAAAGATATGAAAGATAGTAGTGAAATTTCACTTGAAGTTTTAGGTCTATTAAGTGAGTACGAGGATGTCATCTCTAATAATGTTCTAGAAGGGTTGCCACCAGTAGGGCAAATCACTCATCAAATAGATTTGGTCCTTGGAGCTAGCTTGCCTAACAAGTCTACTCATAGGATGACTCCTACTGAAACTGAGGAGCTAAATAGACAAGTTCAAGAGCTGTTGAGGAAAGGTTTGATTCAAGAGAGCCTAAGTCCATGTGTAGTACTTACAATGTTGGCACCAAAAAAGGATGGAGAGTGGAGAATGTGTACAGACTCTTGGGCTATAAATAGAATAACCATCAAGTACTGGTTTCCTTTTGCCAATAATGGATGATCTTATGGACTGTTAGGGTGGAGCTCAGTACTTCACAAAGATAGATCTCAAGAGTGGCTATCATTAGATATGGATATGAGAGGGAGATGAGTTGAAGACTACATTCAAGACCAATGAGGGTCTATATGAGTGGTTAGTCATGCCCTTTGGACTAACCAATGCAAAAAGGACCTTCATGCAGCTTATGAATGAGGTATTAAAGAATTTTTAAGGAAATTTTGTTATTGTCTATTTGGATGATAGTTTGATTTTTAGTAAATCATTGGATGAACATTTATTACACATTTGTAGTGTCCTTGAAAGGTTGAGGAAAGAGAAACTGTTGAAAGGGAGTTAGTCTATTTGGTGTTTGTTGTATCAGCTGAAGGTCTCAAAATAGACCTAGAGAAAGTGAAGGTCATCTTGAAATGGCCTACTCCAAGGTCTGCTATTGAGGTGAGGTCATTTCATGGTTTGGCTAGTTTTTACAGGAAGTTCATTAGGAATTTCAGTAGCATATGTGCACCCCTAACTGAAATAATGAGGGGGGATAGAAAAGAGTTCAAGTGGACTACAAGAGCTGCAAGGATTTTTGAATTGCTAAAGAAGAAAGTGATAGAGCAACCTGTGTTGGCACTTCCTAATTTCAACAAGGTATTCTAGGTGGATTGCGATGCTAGTGGTAGTGCTATTGGGGCTGTGTTGAGCCAAGAAGGTAAACCTATTGCCTATTTTAGTGAAAATTTGAATGACACAAAGAAGAAGTACTATGTTTATGATCAAGAGTTCTATGTAATAGTTCATGCCTTAAAGAAATGGACGCATTATTTGTTGCCAAAATAATTTGTCTTGTATACTAATCACTAGGCATTGCAGTACCTAAATAGTGAAGGTAAATTGAATTAGAGACATTTGAAATGGGTAGAGTTCATGCAAAACTATATATTTGTGTTAAAACATAGAAGCAGAAGGTCTAATAGGGTTGCAAATGCATTAAGTACGAGAAAGTTATTGTTGATAGTAATGCAAGTTAAAGTGGTTGGGTTTGATGAACTCAAGAATCTATACCCTAAGGATTCTGACTTTGTAGAGGCATGTAAGGCTTATAAAGAACCTGTTACTCTAGATAGGACTAGGTGGCTAGATTACTTGATTCAAGATGGTATGTTGTTCAAGGGCAGTCAACTGTGTATCCCAAGGAGTTCTATGAGGGAGAACTTGATCAAGAAGAAACATAGTGGAGGGATGGTAGGACACTTTGGTCGAGATAAGACATTGCCATTATTAGAGAAAATTATTTTTGGCCTCAATTGTCACAGGATGTGAAGAAGTTTGTGCAAAGTTGTCAAGTATGTCAAACAACCAAAGGATTTAGTCACAATACTAGACTCTATCAGCCATTATATGTTCCATCGAACCCTTGGGAGGACATATATATGGATTTTGTTCTTGGATTGCTAAGGACACAAAGGGGCAATGACTTAGTATTTGGGTAAAAGCACAAACCTGTGTCACCTTTTATAAAGAAACGTGATATCAGAATGTGACAGTTCAACATTAGTGACAAAAAAAATGATATTTGTGTTTAAAATATGAAGATGATGTAAACTAATGAAATGTGTAGAATTGGATGAATTTTATGCCTATAATTTTTATAATTTTTTTGAGTAGGAATTTATTCATTTTATTTTATTTTGAAGTCCCTTTTTAAACTGTAAAAAAATATAGGGTGTAGTTCCCGTCAAACAAGTATATGCAAATCATCTTCTTTTGTTTTGATTTGAAAATATCTTATAGATGACATGTATAGCTAGTGCACAAAAAAAGAAATAATTATTTTTGATGTATATTTTCTTTATTATAACTACTCAAGTTCAACCTTATCAGAATCCAACAATTGTTTCCTCTCATCAAAACTTTCCTATCAAATCTATACCTTCTTTAAAAAAAATTACATATTCGTGAGAGGATTCTCTCCTCTAGAGATAAATATAATTTTAAAATTTTTTTGATATGATTTACTATTTTTTTTTCCTTTTTTGAGGGAGCATCTTCTAAAATGTTGAAATATCGACTTATAATACTTTGAGATTATAACATATTATAACTAATCAAAACACTCAAAAATTTATATAATGATGATATTGAATCTAAGATCTATAAAAGGGTATTTTTAGTTTTTGAAAAAAATTGAGTTTTGATAGAGAAATGAGATTTGACCAAAATAGGTTTTGGTATCACAAACGGTGACACAGATCTGTGCTTTTACCCATTTGTGGTGGTTGATAGGTTTTCCAAGATGGAACATTTCATTCCATGCCACAAGTCTGATGATGCAGTACATATTGTAGATTTTTTTTTCAGAAAGGTGGTGAGGCTACGTGGTCTCCCAAAAAGTATTATTTTTGACAGAGATACTAAATTTGTTGGGTATTTCTTGAGGACTTTGTAGAAGAAGTTGAAGACATAATTAAAGTTTAGTTTTGCACATCAACCATAGACTAATGGACAAATAGAAGTAGTAAATATAATTTTGGGCAATTTGCCGAGGTGTTTAGTAGGAGATAAGCCCAAGGGATGAGATTTGATTCTATCAAAAGTAGAATTTTCTTACAATAATTTTGTAAATAGAAGTACTGGTAGATCACCATTCCAAATTATGTATGGGAGTAGTCCAAGGACTACACTAGAGTTTAGGAAGATGGAGCAAGAGGAGAGGACAAGTGCTAAGGCAGAAGAATTTACTGAACATGTTAAGAACCTACATGAGGAGGTACATGTATAAATTACCAAGATGAACCAACAATATAAGGCTTGGGCAGATCAAAAGAGGAGACATAAGGAGTTCGAAGTTGGGGATTTGGTTATGGTATACTTGAGAAAGGAATGATTTCTAGTGGGTACCTACAACAAGCTGAAGATGAAGAAATTTAGTTCCTACAAAATTTTGAAGAAGCATGATTTAGGAAATGCATATGAGGTGGAATTGCCAGATGGGATTCACATTTCTCCTATTTTTAATGTTGTAGACTTAATAGAATATCATGATGATGGTGTAGATGAGGAGTTGATGCTGAAGCCATGTCCAATTCCTACTTCTAAGAAGGAAGAGATAGAAGTAATTTTGGATAGTTGTGTGGGTCAAAGTACCAGAAATAGGTAGTAT
Source organism: Cupressus sempervirens (assembly GCA_028749045.1). Lineage (NCBI taxonomy): Eukaryota > Viridiplantae > Streptophyta > Pinopsida > Cupressales > Cupressaceae > Cupressus > Cupressus sempervirens. Next base: position 356,140,274 of record CM053791.1, on the reverse strand, counting down.
GAAGAATACTTGATGAATTGGAAAGGATGACCAGTAGAAGATTCAACTAGGATATCCACAATGGAGGTTGCCCATTTGGGTTTTCCTCTACCAGCTATAAAGTGATAGGGTCACTTTTCAATCTACCTGGGGTGTCTGATGCAAGAGCATCTAGTGGTGTAAGGGCAATCCTATATCACCCAAAAATATTCTTAGTGTTAGTTTCTATTTAATGTGTTTTCATTTTTGGATACCCATTTGGGTCAAATAAAAGTTCCAACTCTCATAGTTCCACTATTGGCTTTCTGGGTTAGATTTTTTAAGCACCTTGGGATATATGTGCTAATGTAGAAAATAGGTTATTTTGTAATTGGACCATAATTAAAATGAGTAAGAGAGTGTAAGTTGGAGCGATGATTATAATTTTAATTTAAAGCACTCTAGAAAAAAGAATCAGGTAAAAAGGCTTTATGGTTTGAAAGTTATTGCAGTTTTAAGTTGCCTAGAGACCTCCTAAGAGTACTTCAGAGTCAAATTTGAGACACTAAATGGCCTTGTACAGGATCAAAAATTTGGGGATGATAAAATCTGGTCCATAAGCATATAGAGAACTCAGAGATCTTTCCAAAAATGTAAATAGTTTGTCAATCGGAGTCCCAGATCAAAAGTTATGCCTTGTGGAAGTTGGACTACCATTTCTAGATTCTTCTACTTTTACATCGATTTTTGATGTGATTTCTAGAACCTTCTGTTTTGGTGGTGGATGCCAAATGGAATATTATAAAATGTATTCCTAACTCTAAACCTAATTGGAGTTTATTTAAGAACATTTCTGGCATTGTGAAAGAGATTTTTCGTGGAGTTTGAGAGAGGGTACTGAGAGGAGGATTTTTCTCCAAAATTAGACCATTGCAAGCCCATAGGGCATGTTTTTGAGCCAATTTTCATTGTACTAAATGCAATAGCATATCACTTTCAATAATAATATTTCCCTTTTCTTGTTGCATCCATTTTGGTTGTGGATTGTGCCCTCATTAAGAGAAGACAACTTTATATGGACAAAGACCTGATTTGGGATTTGCACTAACAAAATTTTACGGGGACACTAATTGTTGGAAGAAAATTTGGAACTCATAGCTGATCCCTAAGATCAACTTTTTTCTAGTGTGTTGTGATGCATGGGAAAGTGTTGACAAGGAAAAAATTAATTAAAAGGTGGTTTTCCTTACCTAATAGATGTATTTTGTGTAAAAGGGGAGAAGAGACCATTGATTATTTATCCATCAGTGCTTAATTTCCTCAAATATTTGGAGAATGACCTTATTAAAGTTTTGTCTTTAGTGGGTCTTTGAAAGAAGTATTTAATAGTTTGTTACTAGTTTTTAACTCCCCCATCAAATCACCCCTGTGTTATACATATTTGGATGAAAATTATTCCTCGCATTTATAGGGCCATTTGGAAAAGGAGGAAAAATTAGATCTTCAAGGATTCTAAAAGTTCTATTTACAATATGTTTCTCATCTTTTACATGAAAATCACTCTATTTCAATGTGGAAAATCCCTAGCTCACTACCCTTCTATATAGATTGTTTGATTGTTGAATATTGGGAACTCCCATAAGAATTCATTAAGTTTGACAACTTCAAAAAACTCACCATGCAGAAAACTAAGTGAAAGACTCTGTGTACATCATGACATAAATTAAACTTTGATGGTGTTGTAAAATCTAATAGGCAATTGATTCATGGAGCTATGAAAAACCATATTGGCTAATTAACTACTTCTTATTCTAGTAGGTTGAAGGAGCACATTGTGAACTAGACAAAGAAAATGACTCTCTTATAGGGCCTTAAAATTTTCCTCTCAATTTCTATTATAAATTTGGAGATTGAGGGTGACTCCAAATTAACCATTGAGGTAACCCAAGGTATTATATCTATAGGATGGAAAATTGAGATTATCCTCAAGAACATTCAAATGCTTTTGGCCAGCCCAAATAATTTTACATTGGGACATACCTTCAAGGAGAGGAATGTGGTTGTTGACCAAATGGTTATTCTTGGGTTGCTACAAGATGTCTTACAATGCTAAAGAAATAAAATCTACTACCTGAATCTACTAAGTCTCTTCTATGGTGGGAAAAATCACTGACTCTAGTAATAATGGTTGCTAAGCTCCCATATGATTATTTCAATTTGTGGGTTGAAGGCTACTTTGGGCCTCTCAAGTGATAATCAAAATTAAAATTAAAATTTGAAGTTGTTATACTGATGATCATCAAGATTATTCCTCATGGATGTTATGGTTAATGAATGATTTGAATTTGTGGCAAAGTAATCAAGTTGAGACATGAAGTAATTAGTTTACCAAGTTACCAATTTTTTTTGGATTTCATGACTATTCCAAAGGAATTTCAAGCCATATTTCCTTGTGGATGGTTGTTTCTTTGCATGACTAGATGGATTACTTTCAATAAATGTGATGTTTATTGCCTTCTTTCATTATAGGGTATTGTGTCTATTTATCAAGATGTTTCCCTTTGCTTTACATTCACTTTACAATACTCAAGGCTATCATTTTTCCACTATCATTATAATTTGGGTTTTGGATACCAATATCAACTTCACATCGAACCCAACAAAACATGATGACTTTAAGAATAAACTTACATTATGGTTTATGTGCATGAATGAGGGAATTAACTAGCCCATTTAAAGTATGACTAGTTACGATTAGAGTTTATCTCCTTCTAGTTCGAAAGGAGGGTTATTATTGGTGGAATTGCCTTTAAAGTGAATTAAGATGTAATTCCTCAAGTGATAGTGCTTTAAACTGAAAGAACAAAATGGAAGGAAATGACGAGTACCTGTAATGTTTGAAGCCTAAATCAATTCTTATGTGGAAGGAGTAGTTTGTCAAGTGAAGAGTTGGATTTGACCATGAGAAACTCTCATTTTTATTTGACCAAGAGTGTTATTGTAATCAAGTGTTTTACACATGAAAACCATATCGAAGGCTACTACTACCACTTTCCTTTCCTTAACCACTTTGGGAATATATATTTTATTTCAATTCCTTTTTTTTTCTATTACATTATATGGATTCTAATGTTAAAGAGATTGTTGAAGCCAAGAGTTGGGGAAGAAATTTACAACTTTGCACTAGGGCTTATTCCATAAACTTTATAAGTCTCAACTTTTATGTCTCCCCATTAGATTAGCCTCACATTGAATTAGTTGTAGGAATAAAGAGGTTTTATATTATTTTATCATTTATTTATTTATTACAATGGTTTTGATAATAAACGATGATAATGTAATAACTCAAATTATTATTTTCTTTTGTTGAGTGTGGATGTTTTATTTGATATTGAATATTATTATGTGATGAATATTGTTATTTTCAATGATAGTGTATGTTTTAATTGATCTATACATGAAAACATTTTATATAAATGCGTGTATTTTTATTATTCAATGGTAGTGTTTCTAAGGTTAATTTAAGTAAATGACATTTCAAGTATAGTATAAAGTATAAATATGGAACTAAATTTAGATTACAAAGTTGTTAAAAAAATTAATCTTAGATTCATGAATCATGATGAATTGCATGACATACTCCCACATCACCTTGTAATTAACATCAAAGTTAAGGATAATATATAACTTCATACTCCAATCACTAAAGAGGAGGTTAGGACTATTGTGTTTGCAATGTGTGCCTACAAAGCTCCAAGACCAGATGGATTCCCTTTGTCTTCTTCCAAAAATGTTTGGGATAATGTTAACTTTGATGTTGCAAGGGCCACAACATTTTTTTAGGACTAGTATAGTGTTGAAGAAACAAAATAATACCTTCATTTTTATCATTCCCCAGTCTCAGTTACCCAAGTGCATGAGTTATTTCAAGCCAATTGGCTTATGTAATGAGTTATTTCAAGCCAATTGGCTTATGTAATACTATTTACAAGGTTTTCTTGAAGGTAATGGTGGATAAGTTCAAGCCTTTACTGGATAAATTTATCAACCCCAATTAAAAATGGTTTGTCCCATCATCAAAAACTTGTTGTTTCTATTGCCATCCACTATATTATTCATTCTAAAGACAAATGCAAACATCAAGGTATACCCTTTAAGCTTGATATTTCTAAATCTTATGATAAAGTTGAGTGGCATTATTGTGAAAGACACTCCTAAAATATTGGTTTCAATGATATAATTGTTAACTGGAAATGCATTGAAACTATTTAGTTTTATGCATTGGTCAATGGGATCCCATGGGGTTTCTTTTAAGGAATGCAAAGTTATTAGGCAACCCCCCCCTTTCTTCTTACTTATTTATTCTAGTTGTTGACATCTTAGGTTAAAACTTTGTAAATTTGGTTAGAACAAGAATAATATGGGGGATAAATTTTTTTTCCATACTTTCCCCCTCTATGTTGTGTCAATTTGTTGATGATACTTTCCTTTATGGTAAACTGTCATTTATTGAGGCCAAGAAATGGAAATGTCCTCTAATGAACTAGTATTGATTTATAGTCCAAAATCCTTAATATCCTTGTTTTTTCATCTACAATTCTTGCACATACTTCCTCTCTCTATTCTATAATGACTAACATATTAGAGAAAATCCAAAGTACTTTCCTTTAGACTAGTGTAGAGGATAGCAATATATTGTCTCTTATTAATTAAGGCACAATATACTTGCCTAAATCTTGGGTAGGCTGGGAATCCAAAACCTAATTAATCTTAATTAGGCTTTAAAAGCCAAGATTGAGTGAATTATCACTATTGGTCTTAAAAATTTATGTAAATTATCAAGACTAAATATCTAGATAGAAGGCACTTCTATAGAAATTTGGAATCAAATGAGCTACCTGTAGGATCTGAAATCTAGAATAACATCCTCAAATGCAGGATTCTCTTAAGAGATAGCACAAAATGGAATATTGGCAAAGATAAAAGATTCATATTTTTGGAAGATAATTTTCTTGGGGATAAACCTCTCATGGAAAATCATTTTAATCACTTAAAGGATATACTTAATGGTTGATTTGGAGATTATGTAAATAGCTATATTGAACCAAGAAGGGGGTGGGAATGTCTTACTTGTGGCTTCCTAGACATATCTAAGCTCATTTCTAAAACTTGTGAATTGGATGCCCTACTATATGATATTAGAATACCATTGTTCACTAGAGAAGACAACTTTATGTGGACAAAAACCCAATCTAAGATTTTCATTATCAAGTTTGTTGACAAATTTTTATGGGGACCCAAATTGTTGGAAGAAAATTTGGAACTCACATCTTATCCCTAAAATCAAATTTCTTCTAGTGGGTTGTGATGTATGGGAAAGTGTTGACATGTGCCAATTTGATTTAAAAGGGGCTTTCCTTACCCAAAAGATTTATTTTGCATAAAAGGAGAGAAGAGACCATTGATCATTTATTCATTCATTGCTAATTTTCATCAAAGATTTGGAGAACTATCTTGTAAAAGTTTAACCTTTAGTGGGTCTTCAACATAAGTATTTAATTGTTTGTTACCAATTTGGACCTCCCCATCAAATTATCCCCTTATTAAACATACTTGGATGAAAAAATCATTGACTCTAGTAATAATGATTACTAAGCTACCTTTAATAATTATTTTAATTTGTGGGTTGAAGATTTACTTTGGGCCTCTCAAGTGATAATAAAAATTTGAATTCAAATTTGAAGTGTTTAAAAAAAAAAGAAAAAAAAAAGGCAATGGGCTGAAGCCTTAAGATTATTTATTATTAGTTGTTGAGATTAATTGTTATTACGTATTGTAGACTTGAACCCAAGACCTCCTAGATGATAGACTCACAATTTACCATTGTGTTGTAGACTCTTGCCTCAAATTTGAAGTTGTTATATTGATGATCATTCGGATTATTCCTAATGCCATATGTCATGTTGAGGATTTTTTAAATTTTTTGGCAAAGTACTCAAACTGGGACTTGGAGTAACAATAATTTTGTCAAGTTGTCATATTTTTTTGGATTTGTTGACTAGTCCATAGACATTTCCAGCCATATTTACTTGTGGATGGTGGATGGTTTGCATGAGTGGGATGCCCCTTAGTTTGGGAAAGTGGAAGGTGACATTAATTTTAATAAATGTGATGTTTATTTCCTATTTTGATTATAGCATATTGTGCATGTTTATCAAGATGTTTCATTATGTTTAGCATTCACTTTGCAAAACTCATATCTATCATTTTTTGGCTCTCACTGTAATTTTGGTTTTGGATACCATTGGAAGATATCAACTTCACATCAAACCAAAAAAACATGATGACTTTAAGAACAAACCTATAGTATAGTTTTTATGCACAAAAGGGGGGATTGACCAATTCATTAGAAGTATGACTACTTACAATTAGAGTTAATATCAATAGTTTATTTCCTTATGGTTTGAAAGGAGGGTTATTATTGGTGACATTACCTAAATAAATTGAATGAAGATGTAATTCCTCAATTGATGGGGCTTTAAATTGCAAAAAGAAAATGGAAAAAAAGAGCAATACTTTTGATGTTTCAATCCCAAATCAATTTTTGTGTAGAAAGTAGTAGCCTATTAAGTGAAGAGTTGGATTTGACTATGAGAAACTCTCATTGTCATTGAAAAATGATTATACTATAATAATCAAGTATTTTATAGTTGAAGGTCATTTTGAAGGCTACTACCACCACTTTCCTTTCCTTTACCACTTTAGGAATAGAGATTTTATTTCAATTCCTTTTTTTATGACATTATATTAAAGAGATTATTGAAGCCAAGATTCAGGAAATAAATTTATAACTTTTCACTAGAGGATTTATTCTATTATCTTTACGAGCCTTGACCTTTTGTCTCCCCCTTGGCAAGTGTTCTTGTTATCATAGGACCTAGTAAAAAGATGTTCATGAAAAATCCCTCCTTAAAGCTCTCCTGCGACCCCATATACCTCACTCAAGGAAACGAAACATACCAATCCCCCTACAAAGGTCAAAACCATGGCTATTAAGAAATCCAAATTTAGCATTCACCAGAAAGATTCTAATATTGAAATCACTAAAGAAACTAGCACCCTATATCATTCTATAAGGCTAATAACTAGGCACATAGGAAAAGATAAAATATGAAGGAAAAATCTTATTTTGATGATTTAAAAGAGACCAAGAGAAAAGGATTTGGAGGAGGAAACCTTACATGATGAAGCCCCTTTGGCCAATGGTAATATACTAATACATTGGGGGTTCATTTCTGACAGTGAAGGCAATTGTGATGAATTTACATTTTTTAAAGAAAAGGATCCATTCATTACTTTCAACTTCAAAATAATGTATGTCATCAAAATTTAGATGATGTCTCTTTACGTACACAAATAAATAAATAAATCTCCAATCATTTTTACGAGCTCAGTGATAATGCAACCACGAAAGCTCCACATGTGCAAATGACACCTTTGGTTCTTAATCCCATATAAGTGACAAATTTCTCTAATTTGATCTTCGTAATATAGAATGGAGAGTTTCTAGTTAAGTGTGTACTGGTGGAGATGTCCTCTCTTTTCACCTTATTGGGACATAAATTGTCTCATGAACCCTATGTGGGCTATATATTAGCTAACACAATTGGGTTTATACTTAGTTACATTCTTAACGAGGGATTCAATGCGTCAAAGTTCCTGTCTATAGTTAGTATGGAAGGAAACTAAACATATATAAGTGGAAATGAAAATGAAGAGTGAGATGAGATATGGAGGGATAGTTTAAATGTACATTGAAAGATATGTAATTATATAGAGAGAGTGGGAGGTGAGAGAATATTTAGCCATACAATTGTTCTAATACTAGATAGTGTACGTTGTTGGTGTACAATGGATATACTGAAGAGGTTTAGAAGATATTAATGTAAATCATAATTATTTTAATTTTATAAATAAGAGATATTTATTTTATTGTATATCTTATTGACTTCATTAGAAGAATAATCTTGATATTCACATTGTTTAATGATTAGAATAATTAATAATAGAATAAATATTTCTATTGCACTTTTTTAAATATAAAATCAGATAAAATCACATTATAAAATAAAAACAATTGTATTGTAACTTTAGTTTTATATTATAAGGTGAAATAAAATTATATTATAAAATAAAAAATATTTTTATCGTAACTCTAAATTTATGTTACTGAGTAACAACAGTAACTAGTTATTTGAGATATCTAAGGGATCTATAGATATGTTTTTGTGGTAATTGATTCACAACCCCCCACCCCCCCCCTCTCAGTTACTCCATCTATATTTTCAACAATTGGTATCAGAGCTTTTGGTGCTTACAGGAAGGATTTCAAGGATCTAAGCTAAAGATCAGGATGTCTTTCAAGAGGGAAATTCCAAGGCCTATCAAGGATAACTTTTCAGCATGGCAAGGTCTCATGAGACTCCATATGGCTTCCATTGGAGATACAAGATTGAAATATCTGTATGAAGCATATGTAACTCCTTCTGGTACATTATGTACTAATGACATTGCTGAAAACAAGACTCATAAAACCATGATGATAGACATTGCATCTGCCCTAAGCTATGAAGAATTTGATGATGTCAAGAATTGCAAAACTGCCTTTGAAATGTGGAACAAGTTGAAAGAAATCTATGGAGGTGATGATAATGTGAGAAGAGCCAAAGCAAAAAGTTTAAGAGGACAGTTTGATCAAATGAGGATGAGAGAGGATGAAAACATTGCCAAATATGTTGAAAGAATTAAAGTAGTTGTCAATGCTATCAAGGCTTCTGGAGGAGACATTAAGGAGGAAATAATTGCAAGTAAAATTCTTAGAACATTACTTCCCATTTATGAAATTAGAGTTTCTATAATTAAAGAAAGAAGATATGAAGCAAATCATAAGATAAATTTAGAGGCCATAATAGAAAGATTGACTACATTTGAGCTAGATAACTATGATAACTATGTTCTAGCTTCCAAAAATATTGAATCAACATTTGAAGCTAAGCTTTCACTCAAAGAGAAAGGCAAGAAGATAAATGAATCTCAGTCAGAAAGTGAAGAAGAATCAAAACATTGTTTTGATAGTGATCTTGAGGTGGTTGAAGCTCTACTAGCTAGGATTCTAGAGGTAGAGGAAAATACAAAGGTAAGGCTCCTCTAATTTGTTTTTTATGTGAAGAAATTGGACATATTTCTATTAGGTGCCCAAATAAGTAGATCAAGGATGAGAAGAATGGTCACAAGTGCATTGGCAAGAAAGAATTCAAATCATTCAAGGAAAAAGGTAAGAAAACATATTTCATGGCTAAGGATTCTAATGATTCTGATGAAGAAGAAGAAGAGATTTTTTACATTGCTATGAAAGATGAATCTGACAATGATGAGGAAGATAAAATGACACTTATCTCTAATGTGAGAAAAAATGATATATGTATCATGGATAGTGGTTGCTCTCATCATATGACTGGTGATGAAACTAAGTTTGAACAATTTGAAGACTATGATGGTGGTAGTGTGAGGTTTGTTAATAATGAACCTTGTTGCATAAAAGGAAGAGGAAGAATTTCACTAACCAAAGAGCTTGTATGCGATAATGCATATTGGGTAGAAGGACTAAAACACAATCTATTGAGTGTGGCATAGCTACTCAATAATGGATTCAAAGTGGAATTCATGCATGGAAAAGCAAGATTTCTGGATGACAAAGGAAAGCTAATTGGATCAGGCATACAGACAAAAGGTAACTTGATCTATCTTGAAATTGGTGAATGTTCATGTTTTATTGCTCAAGTTGAAGAAAGTTGGTTATGGCATAGAAGGTTGTGTTATGTGAACTTTGATAACTTGGTGAAAATAAGAAAATTTAGAAAATTAAGAGGCATTCCTAGTATAAAGAAACTTGAGGTTGGACTATGCAAGAATTGTTAGATTGGTAATATGGGAAAGACTAGCTTTAAAAGTAAGAACTATTAGTTTGAAGAATTTTTAAAAATTGTGCATACTAATTTGTGTGGACCTATTGGAATTGAAAGCTATACTAAATTTTTTTTCTTTATTCTTTTTGTTGATGATTACTCAAGAATGATGATTGTCATGTATCTAAGAGAGAAATCAAAAGCAATTGAAAAGTTCAAGTGGTATTTGGCTAGAGTAGAAAAAGAAACATGTAAAAGACTGAAATGTTTGAGGTCAGACAAAGGTGGTGAATTCATCTCTCATGAGTTTAATAACTTTTGTATTGAAAGGGAAATCAAAAGACGGGTATCAGCCCCTGGCACTCCCAAGCAAAATGGAATAGCTAAAAGGAGAAATAGATCTATCATGGACTATGCAAGAACCTTAATGATTGAAAAGAACATTTCTATCAAATACTAGAAGGAAGCTATCAACACTACAATTCATACCTTGAACCAAGTACAACTGAAGAAGGACTCGTTCAAAACCCCCTATGAGTTATGGTATGGCGATAAACCCAATGTAAGTTACTTAAAAGTATTTGGAATAAAATGTTACATTTTGAAAGAATCTAAAAAAGGTAAATTTGATGTGAAGGGTGATAAAAGAATATTTTTGGGATATTCTTACAAAAGTAAAGCATATATATGTTTGAATTTGTCCACTCACAAAGTCACAGAAAATGCACATGTGAAAGTTGATGAGTTTGCATAAAGGACTAAAGAAGAAAACAAAAAGGAACCAAAAGATTACATGAGATTTGTTTTTATTAAACCTGATACAGTGCTAGATACATCTATCAATCATGAATCTTGTACTTTTGAGTCTTTAGTAATCGAGTTGCAGGAAGTTCAAACTGAGTTGAAGGAAACCGAGTTACATTCTAATGCTATCAAACCAATGCCTACCGAGTTTGAAGAACCTAAGTAGTAGACAAAATAGCTAGAACCTGAAGTTGCAGTACAAGAAAATGAGAATGCAATGTGTTCAAAAGGCAAGGAACCTGTGTTAGCCAGATATGTTAGAAGACATCATGCACTAGATCAAATTATTGGAGACAAATATGAAGGAACTATGACAAGAAGTAAGTTGAAAGGTACTTGTTTACTTGCTAATTTTGAACCTAGAAGTGTCAAAGATGCATTAGAAAATGAAAGTTGGATTGAGGCTATGAATGAAGAGATAGAGCAGATAGAGAAAAACAAAACATGGACTCTTGTACCCAGGCCTAAAGATAAAAATGTGATTGGAACCAAGTGGGTATTCAGAAATAAGCTCAATGAAGATGGTAAGGTATTAAGGAACAAAGCTAGACTAGTATGCAAAGGATACTCTCAAGAAGAAGGAATAGACTATGGAGAGACTTTTGCTCCTATTGCAAGATTGGAAGGTGTCAGGGCCTTACTTGCATATGCTGCGTACAAAGGATTTAAGGTTTATTAGATGGATGTCAAGTCAACATTTCTCAATGGTATACTGGATGAAGAAGTCTACATTGAACAACCTGAAGGTTTTGTTGATCTAGACAAGAAGGACATGGTCTGAAAATTACACAAAACATCATATGGTCCAAAACAAGCCCCTAGAGCATGGTATGAAAGATTTCATAACTATCTTATTCAGATTGGTTTTCAGAAAACTAATTATAAAAATAGCTTGTATATCAAGGAAGGACTAGATAACAAAATTGTTTTGGCAGAAATATTTGTGGATGGTACTTTGTTCACAGGAAATGATGATCTTTGCAAAGAATTTTCAAAGCAAATGAACAAGGAATTTGAGATGTCTATGTTTGGTGAGGTCAAATTCTTTGTTGGTCTTCAAATTCAGCAAAGTAAGAATGACATCTACATCACTCAGTCTAAATACATCAAGGAGATACTGAAAAAGTTTGGTATGGAAGACTGTAAACTAGTTGGGACTCCTATGTGCACTGGTCTAAAGCTTACCAAGGATGATGAATCAAAGGAGGTAGATCAGACATTATATAGATCAATGATTGGAAAGTTGTAGTATGTAGTTCATACAAGGCCAGATATTGATCTTGTAGTTGGTATTGTAGCAAGATTTTCAACAAAACCAAGAGAAAATCATATGATGGTAATCAAAAAGATCATGAGATACTTGAAAGGCACTGAAGATTATGGATTATGGTACAAATTTGAAGGTAATCTAGATTTGAAAGTGTTTACTAATGCAAATTGGGTAGAAAAAATTGATGACAAAAAGAGTACAAGTGGAGGAGTGTTCTTTCTTGGGAAGAGGTTGATTTCTTGGACAAGTAAAAAGCAGAATTGTACATCCCAATCTACAACAGAAGCAGAGTATGTTGCAGTAGTAGTAAACTATTCTAATATTGCATGGTTCAAGCAATTACTGGAAGGCATGAAGGTGGGAATCAAAGAACCTATTGTTATGTTCTGTGACAATACAAGTGAAATTAACATATCTAAAAATCCAGTGATGCATTAAAAAATCAAGCACATTGCAATAAAGTATCACTTTGCTAGAGAAATGGTGTAGGATAAGGAGATTAGATGGGATATGTCCATACAAAGGAACAAGTTGTTGACATATTCACCAAGCTTTTACCTAAGGATGCATTCTTATATCTAAGAGGTAAGTTAGGGGTCATTCCCCTATCTAAAGATCACTAATATGTCCATACAAAGGAACAAATTGTTGACATATTCACCAAGCCTTTACCTAAGGATGCATTCTTATATCTAAGATGGAAGGCCAAAAGCAATAGTGAATATTGCAAGATTTATAAATAGTTCTCAACCTATGTCAACTAATAAGTTGGTGAATTTTATATTCAAGACACGCGAGGGAAATTTTGGTTTTGTATGTGAGATAAAATCATTAAGTGCAGGGGAAGAGCTTCTAATAAACTACAATTTGAATTGTGTAGATACAAAATTTTTTCCTATCATGGGACTAGTAAGTATAACATTTAAACCAATTGCCTCCAATATACAATCTACTTTATTATTAATATTTTTTTTGGTAAGTCTATTACTTTCATTTCATTGTTGATTGCTAAGAATTACCAATATTTTTCATAGAGGAACATGGATAGACCACCACATCGCACAGGCAGTGATGCACCATCTCACACACCTTCTTCAATGGAGGTAAACCTTAATTATTGTAATTGTTCAAATTATATATAAACAAATGTTGCATTATTATGTTCTTTTCTTTATGGCTTTGAAATTATTTTGATAGAATTTTATTGATATTAAATTTTGCAGATATACACATTAGTTACACCAAATTTTTCTTTGAAAATCATATGTGCAAATACAAAAATTAAGTACAACATGTTAAATACTTTCATTTCACTACTAATTTCTAAGAGTTACTAATCTTTTTCATAAGGCAACATGGGTAGACCACCACGCATAGGCGGGGAAGCACCATCTCACACACCTTCAACAAAAGTAAAACTTAATTATTGTAATTGTTCAAATTATATAGAAACAAATGTCATAATATTATGTTCTTTTCTTTATGTAGTTGGAGTAATTTTAATGGAATTTTATTGATATTGATGTCATAAGTGATAGGAAAAAGCTAGAATGACAGTAGAACAAATGCAATCTGAAATACAGATGTCATTTCTACATGACATCACCCTTAGTGTTGACCCTATGTTCATGGCCCAACAACTCAAACAAAGAGAAAATTTTGAAATCGTTAACATTATCATCAAGTGTGACACAAGCAAGGAGAAAGAGGCACTGAAAAAAGAATTGGGCTGTAGGGTCGATTCTTTGAAGGTAAGAAGTAATTAATCTAAAGTAATAGAAGTTCAATAAATGTTTATATTTTATAGTATCTAATGGATCATTATCTAAAATATTATGTGTTCTTCTATAGAAATGTGTGATAGCTATGACACTACGTGGTGAACATGGTGAGGGTGTAGTGCACAACCTTCACGTAAGTAACGCTTTGTTTGTTTTCATCAACATTATAACACTTAACGTTTATTTTTGGATTCTTCTAGGTAGTATCCCATTTGATATTTATCCATTACAAATGTCCTTGCTAACAATATTGTATTCTTCAGCTCATGATGAAGTGTGGATGCCTCCTTCGATTGACGGTTTGATATTGTCGAGTGCATTTTCAACAAGGAGCATGCAAACATCCTTGTCTATGCCCACTACAACTGGTAAAACCTTATTTTGCTATATTTTGTAATGTGCTAATCATATATTGTGTTTTTTTTGGGTGGATTTTGTACTTATGTACCTATTTGGTGCACTAATAGACAGAACTTCAATTGATAGAGCATCAGAGACCAATACTACTAAAGTTGATCCATTTCCTAGAGTAGTCTGTGTGACTAGTATTGGTTCATTTACAAGGAAATTGTTTTGAACAAGAAAACTATGTTTCTATTAAAATTATGAAAGCTTCTAGGTGCTTTAAAATTGTTATTATTTAAAGTGTAATTTTAATTTACTTATACATAACTCGTTTTGGACTGGTAATCCCTTTATGTTTTTGTAGGAAATAATATTTTCTTTGATCATCTTTTTGATATGACATTGAGGCTATTTGGACCCACCATATGTAAAAGGTACATAGTTTCATATCATTGCTACAAAAATTTTCTTTTCTTCCATTTATTGTATTATATTAAAGTTATTGATATAACAATCTAATTTGTTTTATAAAGGTGGAATGAACAGGGTTGTGAATTAAAAAATTAGCTGATTACATCTTTTGAAGACCTATTTGGAAAAAACATTTTTGACACCACCCTAATTCTAAAAAGAGCATCAAGGCATATAAATACTGTGAGGGATCAGTATAGAAGGGGTCTAAAGGAGAACCCAAAGTACGATTGTCCTCCTATGATTCCACCAATGGAGTGGAATGAAATAATAGAAGATGCAAAGGAGAAAAGGCTATGTGAAAATAGAGGAAATGAACCAACATAGGGCAAATGAAGGTATGTCATGATAGTATTAAGTACAATGTAATCATACACTAATTAGTGATCTTTGTAAATATATAATTTGACATGTTTGAAACTATTCATAAACTACAAGACATATCTGTGCCTACAAAAGTGAGACTAGAAAAGGTTGGCCAACACAAACTTGGATCTCGTGGCTATATGAATCTTCAATCTTGACTTGTAAGTAGTAGAAATGAAATTTCATATAATTTTTTTAATATAATGTTGCAAAAAATTTTGTTTAATGAAACCATACATGCAAAAATGTTGTTATTAAGCAAAAAATATAGGGCACAAAATTCAATGTGGAGCTCATAGATGAAGATAAAAAAATTGCCTTGAAGGAAGGCTATAAAGTCATGGCTGCTGGCAAGAATCTAAAAGCCTTTCCCAAGAATTTGGTGCACCAAATGAAACACAGGTCAATTGACTACATAACAATGCGTACAACATTTCACTGTAGCCTTCATATCCTATCATAGAACCTACTCGTGACGAAGGCCATCATGTGTATTATAGTGGTGGAGGTATTAATTTTCTATTCAAATTAATTATGCAATTATGAATATAATTTAACATCTTCAATTTAAATTTGATGTGTATCCTTTGTTTGAATATTTTAGAGCATGTTGAACATCATGGTGAAGGAGTGGAGCATGTTCCAGGTGTTCATCATGTTGACATGGCAACAGATCAAAATGTTAATGTACATGATATGGCATTGCCAGGTAAGAAAAATGCATGTTATGTTGTACTACTTAGTTAAATACTTGTAACAGTTAAAAAAAAAAAAGAGTATGCCAATTTAACCCATTTACTTGTTCTTGCAACAGAGCCCCCTTTAGTGCAGCAACCTCCTACTCCTCCAAACAAGAGGAGGCATCATAATTTGACATGTGCCACAAGAGGAGAAGAATGAGGAAGATATTGATGCTCCTATCAACCTTTTTCTTAATAGATCTAAGAAAAACAAAAAGAAGAAATGATATTTTGAAAATGCTCTTTGATAAACCTTTTTTAATAAACTTTGTTGGATAATGAAAGAACTTTGTTTTAAGTAATTATCTATGAATGTTGCATATTAATATTGATTTTTATTTCATGTTAATGAATATTGTTATGTGTTAATGAAGTCTTTATTAGTATTGTGTATTAATGAATTTTATATCATATTAATGAATGTCATGTGATTGTATTGATTGAATATTATAGTTCATAAATGGATGAATGAATGAATGAAGTATGCAATTAGATGATAATGGCTAATTTAGATTGATGTTAGGGGAGGGGGGTTAGGCCAGATGAGCTTCCACCTTCATGTGGTTGGCCTTGTTAAGTAGAGAATATTAAAGTATTCTTGAAACCAAGTGAAGATCAAACTAACATACCAAGGAATCTTAAACCCAATCCATCTACCTCTCATCTTCTCATCTTAGCAAGTCATCTTTTCAATCACTTTTTACATATTCAATATTCTATTATTCACAATCTTGATAAAGGTAGCCTCCATCTTGTCAATAAGTTGTTCCTATCCTATCCTTTTATTTTTCAAAATGTTTCTATTTCTCTCCTACCATAACTCCCATATGATGATAGATGGTGTTGTAGTCCACAAGCCACCATACAAACAATCCTTGTTTTGAATAGATGTTTGTCTTTGGTCTTAGCTATTTTCTAATTAGGTAATTATAGCCCTCCTTAGTGTTCTAGTTTCTAGTAGTCATTTTATAGTTGCTTTGAACAACCTTGATCCTATAAGAAACCCGCAAACCATAGTCAATGAGGACTACTAGAGAAACCTTCATTACTGCATCTAAACCAAGGTAACCCATTTACTTTGTATTTTTATAACATGGAACTTGTAAACTTATATCCATATTCCAACTTTATTAAACTAATTTATCCTCTTTCTCTTTTGGTGCTCAAAATTGGTATTTCTATTCAAAGATGGTAGTAGAGAAAGAAATGTGTGAGTATGTGATGTTTAAAGGTAGCCTTCATTTCTTATGTCTAAATTCAAGTCGTCATCAAACTTAAGATGAATCAATATGCATTCATGTTTCATTATGTCTAACGGGGAAATGAATTAGTGTAGTGGAAAAATATATTTTAATCACACAAGAAAGATCCAACATAGAAGTTAAATGAGTTTAATAGTATTTGGTAAAAATATTTATACATTTTTATTCTCTGCAAAATCTTCTATTCTCTGAAAACTGTATCAATTCATCATAAGCTAATATGATTTTACACCTTTTTATTTTACAAAAATGGCATTTGATAGAAAATATGAATACTTATTTGTTGTAATCATTGGAATGACAATGCTCATGGTGGCTAGAACGAGAATTGTCATTGGTGGAGATCACACAGATAGGGTATTGCTCATTATTATATTTAACATGTTACCAGCACTTTACCTTTGAGAAAAATTTCTACTAAGTAATCTATTTGCATGTTGGATAATGTTGAGTTTCTTCTCACACAAAATTTATATTTCTCCCTGTTTATTTCATGCTTCATTTAAATGCCAAAATCTATGAAGCTCTCAATATATTATGAAAAAATAGCGGTGTTTGGCATCTAGGTCTTTTCTATTCTTTTCTTTAATATTTAGCCCCATTTAATAATCTTTCCCCCTTTTTTTAATTATTTTGTAAGAGTTGAACTACCAAGCATTCCATCAGTGTTATTGACTAGAAAATGTATTTGGTAAAAAGGCTTTTGATACCATACATTTGCACTATAGTAACTCAATTTTTTATTGTGATGTGGAGCCTAATTAGACTCAAAGTTTCATTTGGCGTGGTTTCCCTCCAAATTATTTCTACGAGGGTTTGGGGGAAGCACCCCAAAGATGGGGTTGAGGGGCAGTGCCCTTGTGGGGTCCTGAGGTAGTACCCCAAGTGCGCTCCCTATCGTAGTATAGGTGGGGTCGAGGGGCAACACCCTTGCAAGGGTTTTTGGGGGTAGTGCCCCCAAGCAAAATAATGACCTTAAATTGTAAAAGGAGTTGACTACTATTTTTCTATTATTCTAGCCCTAATTTTTTTAGTGGAAAAAGCTTGTATAAAAAGGCTTAGAGTTAGGGATTTTCACAATGTGTGATGTGAAAATTGGTTCTTGTGGTGGTATTGAGCTGTAAGGGATTACAAATTGTAATTAGGTTGTAATCACTGGATAATAGTAATAATATTGGACTTGTTGTTTGGTGGATGTAGCCTAGGTATTGGGTGAACCACATTAAATCTTGGTGTCTTGTGTTCTCTTTTATGTGATCTACTATTTTTTGGTATTGGTTATATTTGTATGTAATTGTTATTTCTATCTAAGGTTAATCCTAACAGTTTTTCCATATTTTGAAGTCTCTAAAATCATGGTAGCATTCGTATAGATACTGCAAAGAGGATTCTTTTTCTCTCCCTCTATCCAATATGTGAGTGCTCTTTGTTAGTCACCTTAATTATAAAGATTAAGTAGATGTACTTGTGCCATGGATTTGCACAAGCAATGGTCTAGCATATGTGGATGTCTCTGAATCAGATTCTCTCTCATCAAATTCATTTAGGAGGCCATAATTAGTCTCCAAATAAATGACCATTAAATCATTGTCTTCATATCAATATAGTAAATGATAGTTCCCAATCATTGAGGATTAATAACTCTATCAAAAGAAGAGCACAATGGAAAAAAAATTTGATAGTGAGGTCACCGAGAACATGAAATTTAAAAAGAACATGTGAATAGGCAAGAAAGTTCAAGACTTATAGTCCCATCTTCTGTTCACTTTTTCCTCAATCAATCTCACTCTACATGTGTAAAGTGGGGTAGCCCAGATGAATTAGAAGCAGGTTGTCTTCAATTCAAATAGTAATAATACAATTTCAAACAATAGAAGTTATCCTCCTATTTCTCTTCACACCATCCTCTACCAGTAAGCTATATGCAAGATACAATTTAGGGCAAAGAATACAAGTTAGTTTTAGAACCTGATAATGTAATTTGATCCTCCCATTGGTATTGATATTTCAATACCAAATTTGTGCCTAAAATGAGTTCTCAAGTATAGGTAACCCTTTTTTAATGCATCCTTCTTGTTAATGTTTACACAAGCATTGAAAAGAGTTGCAAAATACTGAAGTAAAATCCAAAAAGATCACTACTACAAAAATCATTCAATCAAGGAAGCCACTTCCTACATGTCATTTGAAATTTATATAACCTTATCTCATTCAAGATTTGGATAGAGACAATGTGAGTATAATTATAGTTTGAACACATGAACATTTCTATTCCTTCTATTAGGCTAATTTGAAAAAGAATGAAAATAAAATTTTAGAAAATAATGTTATACACTCAAATAACCTTTGATATATAACTAATCATTACTCAAGAATAACTATGGAATATTTTTTACATTTTTATCAGAGAGAGAAAAAAACTATAAAATGAAATGAGAACCTGACATTGGGTAGTATTGGAAAATATCTTCACCACTCCGTCTACACACCTTTCATCTCGTGCTAATCACCAGTTTGTTAATTCCCCCCCTAGAACCAAGAATTTTATTTTCCCATTGTATATGCAACCAATAATTTCATTTTCTCCACAAACCTAGATTGTCATTGCCAGAAAATTCATGCCCCAAAATTAAATAATTAAACAAGAATATTCCCACTGGGGATGCTTCTCTTCTATCCATGCTAGGAAGACTATATTCTACATATTTCCGTCCATGGCTTAAACATTACACACTAAGACTTGATTCATATCTTAAAAGTGTTAAATAGTCAAAGTTGACTTATTTTTCCAACCTTAATTTTTTCCTTAATGTGTGATGTAGATGCTCCTATAGGTAACTTCATCATCTATTTCCTATATTTAAGAATAAGATTATAAAATTATTAGAAACTCAACCACAATATCCAACTATTTTCTAATTTAAAATTAAAGGAACAACTCAAGGAAACAAAAGAATTAAAAGAAACACTTCTTCTCACACAATGGGATCTAATAGTTAAACACCTTAGAAATTTCTCTTTCACAGATTCTTACTTTATATCATAAAAGCTTCTTGACAGAGTTTTTTTTGCAAACGACTTATTATTTGTTGGTATGGATTCTAAGTTACACTATAGATGTGTCATCATGTATTCCACAATCTCTCGAGGACCACAGATGAAATATTCTGACTGAGTTTGTCGATGAAGTTTTGGAATTTTGATTTAACTGATTACAAGCTTCCATTTTATAACATAATTGCAAAATGCTTATGATAATAAGAATTGAAATTTGTAGAGCAGATACAAAAGAAACTCCTTAATTAAAACTAGCAAAAGATTTAAGTTAAAGTAACCTTCATTTATATATGTCCTATATAAAAATGGCATTGAACATATTACAGCTAGAACATGGTAAGTCCAAGGTAAATTCACTAGGTGGTTCACTAAATTTGTTGTAGCCCTATAGATTTGATTGCTTGAGGAAGTATCACATGCTTCCCTTATTCAATGAAAGGTTTCAACTTTTTATTGGGAAAAGGAGTAACTCTTTAGTTCTGGGCATATTATCTCAGTGTTTTTGCTACCATTAGAATTACCTGGGATTATTTTCTAAGTGGCTCATTAATATTTTCTGTCACCTATAGAGTGCTTATTTAGTTTGAATGTATAAATGATGGAATGGAAATTTAACATCTTAAATAAATATCAAGGTATCTAAATTGCATGCATTTGTTGTGTATAGTAAGTTGTGGATAAGTGTTAGTATAGTGTGTAATAGCATAGTTATCTAAATAAATAATTTATCACATTTTCTTGTAGATGGTGAAGTTTGGAGTAAAGACCGAGGAGGTATACTCTTTATAAAATTATAATTCATCATTGGTTTTAAATTTTAACCAGTAATAAATATAAATTGTTAATTTTTATGTAATAGTAATTTGGTAGGGCCATTTAAGATAATCATCATCTTTGTACTGTATGTTGAGTTATCTGTAATTAGTTGGAATAACCTAGTTGTCATTTATACTCTAAATGACATTTAGCTTCCACTATCTATTCTAGTTATCTACAATTAGTTAAGATAACTAGATTGTCACTAAATGGTAAATAATTTTGCCTTCTATTTTTTTTATAACTACTCATTGATCTTGACTTTTGGGTGGTCAAGAATATTAGTGGAAGAATTTTGGTTGGCCTGAGATGGTGGAATGAAATCAGCAAGAAAGGGGAAAGTGTCTAGAAATTCGAATCCTTTGATCAAGATGTGAGTGTGGCATGATTTGAGCAATGATTACTAAATAGCATAGTAATTCTAGTTTGTGAAACTATTCAAGATTTTTAAGGTTTTATTTGAGTGGTGCTTAGTTGATTCCAGTCTTCTAGTCTTTAATTATGTTTGTAATTTAAATAATATTGATCCTTTTCCATTTGATTGTGGCATATGTAGTCATTAGCTCATATGAATAGGAAGGATTCTTGGCTCTTTTGGTGGACTCTTTATCTCAATGTAAGTCACAAAAAATAAATCAAGATTTTTTTTTATGCACTGTTAACAATTTTTTTGTTGAATATTGTATACTAATTTGGCATAACATGGCCATTTTATTTAATTAGTTATTTGAGAAAATTATGTTTACCAAGCATTTCGACTTTAAAAAGTTGACAAATCCATGAGAGTCCTACAAAGCATATGTGAATACTTATACACTCAATAGACACTTTGAAGATTGATATTAATCATTGGAAGAACAACTAAGGGTTTAATAGAGCATCCATTACATAAGGGAAGCTAACTGGCCACCAAAAACTAGCTTGAAGTACCCTTACAACAACCTTGCACTCCTTGCCCATAACATAAAGATCTATAGAAGAGACCTTCAATTGCCAAAAAAGTCCTTGAAAACTAGTAATGATACATAGAAGAATATTATTTGAGTACTATGTTTGAGACATTAGAGAAATAAGCTTATGGTCTCACCCTAATCAGAATCAATTAAAGCTTTTGATAAAAAATTTGGAGTTAAACATCCACAGAGGAATAAAATCAAGGATAAGCTTTCTGATCTTCCCTCCAAATTATCCACTTGGTCTATCCCATTATTAGGACCATGATATTATCATGATTTTTGGGATATTGTTGTCACCAAATATGTAATTTTGTCAAATTTATTAATCCCATTTGCATGAGTTTGATTAAAAAACTACATAGTTGAATTCTGATAGCAATGTGGAACTAGAAAATATATCCTACTTATCAATCGTCCTTTTTGATAAATTCATTGTTATTTGATCTCAAGGGATCTAAATCATTTTTTTGGAATACCCTATTAGTATAAAGAACCTAAAATTGCTGATTTGGCATGTCCTCAACATGATTCAACCATTTTCTTTACATGTAACGTCAAAGTTGCAATTAGATCTTGGTGGCTTGATGATATAAATCTGTCAGATAAGTGGATTGGTATCATAGTTAGTTAATTTATTTGAAGTGTTGACCTAATGCTTCATATGTCCCAGTGAGCTCATTATTTTTTGATATAGTCTCTTGGTATTGATATACATTAAATTCTGAGATAGCACGACTTTTTCAGATTAGCATTTTGTATAAAATGGAATTAATATATTTGATTTCTCATCTCATCATGCTTGTTAATTGACATATACAATTACATATCAAGATCTGGATTTATTAAAAATACTGGCTAATGTCAATCCATAGGAGCAATCTATATATGGTGATTTTTCTCTCAAGACATAAGGTCTCAGCAAATTGCATAGCCTTATTTATGCACTTCTTTTCTCAACAAAACCTTCATCCTAAGAAAAATGAACTTTATTCCCCTAGGCCCAAATGAAGTACTGATTGAATTTTATTTCCATGGGTGAAAATTTATTACTTTGCTTCATTGAAAAACTAATTTGGTGTTTTTGGGCAAAAAATTCTATGAAAAAGTAGCTAAGGTGGACAAATAATTTAGGAGCACACAAGTTAAAAAGAAAGGGCACATATCACATTTTTTAAGCAATAGCTCTCACTATTCCTAATGAGGAACGCTTGTGATATCAGCATATATATATCTGTTTATGAGATACTTGGCATACAATCACCATAATTTGGTTATAAGCTTGATCCATAGATTTCTTGAAGAAGAAAATTATTGCCAACTCAAAATAATCTCACTATACATTTAAGAGGCAGTCTACGCTAGGAGTAGCAAGAAACCATAATTATTAGCAACTTAGATCAGGATCACATCAAGAATAGATGTTTATAAGTAACCTAGGTTGGATTACATCAAGAATAGACATTTATCAGCAACCTAGGTTGAGATTACCTCAAAAGCAGTTATATGCAATGTTAACCTAACAACCATGAGCTTAGGGAGTAAATGCTAGAGGATTTTCGAGTCAATCATTCCTTGAATTGTACATTTATCCAAAATTGAAATATGCTAGAGAATTTTAGATCTAAACTCAAACTCTGAAGCATTGCTTGCAAATGGGATATGAAGAGAATTTCAATAGCAGTTAAATGTAACAGTGGTCATTGCAAGATATGAAGAAAATAGAATTGTTGAAAATGGAAGTGAAGGTAACATCTTCAACTCTTGAAAATACAACAAATCAAAGTGAGAGAGGGGTGGAGTTAAAATAGTAAAGATGATGCTTCTTCACTTGAGGTGAATATTTGTACTAAATTCAGGGTGGCTGTGATTTGACAATCTTATTCCCCACCTTGTATCAAAGTAAGTGTCTCAATTCATGAATAACTTGTCCTTCATGGAATATCATCCTAACATACTTCCATTACTCTACATTATACATCAAATTTTATTCTTTCTCTCATTATCTTTGTTAAAATAACACATTGTCCAAAGCCTATAAGTGCTGAGATTAATTTTTGTATCACATTATTCTTTTTCTTTTCCATTATAATTTGACTTTATTTGTAGGCCAAATCAAATTGTGGAGGGCAAGTGTTTCCTTTAATTTTGAGTATGGGTCTTCTATATCTTTACACTTGGAAGCTTCATGCCATTCTTAGTTAAATATTTTTAGTTGTTCCTCCTTAAGGACTAGTTTGCATCACTTAATGGTTAGTACTAGTCTCTTACAATTTGATTCTCAATTTTATCATCATAATTTAGAAATTTTTTTGTTTTGATGTGAATAGCTAAAAAGTAAATTAGTTGCCTTGGTGCTTACGCTTATAAAGTTGCTCAATTCTCCACATTTTTTGCTTGACATATTTTAATTCAATTTAGAAGCTCTGTTTCCATGATAATTACCAAGCATTGAAGGTTGTTGAACCTATTTAGAGTCTATCTCACACTCTTCTTCGTATAATACAGGGCAAGCCACCATTCATTGCCTTGCACCTAAGGTATCTAGAACAATTTAATTTAAGAGAATATTTCTTTGGTGTGTATGTGTGTGTAAGCTAGTTTAATTTTTTCTATTTTAGCAGTTATGTATGATACTTGAAAACCTCACTTTTTGAGGATTATAGACCGATTCCAAAGAATAATCTTTGTATATGTAAAAATAAAATCACAATTTACATTGCATTGTAATCACACATTTGTGGTATTACAAACTTGTGCATGATGTGATCTATAACTTGATAGTAATGAAACAAAGCTTTGAAGGTGGTTGTAACAGAGCTGAATAGAGCATTTCATAAATCTTAAGAGTGACAATAAGTTCTTAAAAAGATGAACATAGAAGGATTAGAGCAATAAGTGAAGGAATAATGATACTTATTTGTTGTTTTCATTACAAGTATTTTGTTGCTAGTAGTCTGTTAGGAAAAATGTCTCTACTTAGTTACACAATTCATTTCTAGAAATGTAAATTTCTTCTTTGAATTCAATATCATGGGTTTTGAAGAGTCTTCCTCTTTTATATTATCTTGTTGTTGATAGATAAATTATAGGTCATCAATTGTTCTTTTAAATACTAAATGTTACAAGAAAACAAAGAATCATGAATATGACACTGCATGAAGAACATTGTGCAAGCAAAAATAAGAAATTGATGTATGAGTTTATATCATAATTTTGGTTGAACAATTTTGGGTGATTATCCTTGTAGTGCTATTGTAATTGTATGGAAGCTGATGCAATGTGTAGACAAGTTTTTCATTTTTGTAAACGTTAAAATTTAAAAAATTGAATGAACGCTATCCTCTCAATTTATCTAAATGTACAAGGCAACACAAGTAATGTATGCATATGTTGCTTGGACTGTATTTTCTTAATATTGTTTACCTCTTAAATTAATCACAATTTTGAATTTTGTTTTTGTTGTAGAAAGAGCTATGGTATTACCATTGTATTTTAAATGGGAAATACAAGAAGCTTGGGGTAGTCTAAGCAAAGTCTAAGGTTGTTAAAGGTAGTGTGGAAGATAGATCTAGTATCATGATCATCGTGGGATCTAAAGAGAAAATAAATAGAATTATGTGGCTATGGTAGAGCATATGGTCAAATATATGTATCCATGTCTATTTTTTTTATTTTTGTTTATTGTGTCTGTGTGTTTCTCTATTTTTTGTGGGCATTAATGCCTTTATTTGGATGTCTCATTTTAATAAAAAACATACATTTCTTTATCAACATTTTTTTTACATTCTCCTGATGTAATTTCTATGGCAGGGAACCTAGTTCTATTATTTTGTGCAACACTTTTGACTCAGTTTATTTGAACTGCATAGTTTAAAATTAGTCTTCATAAATGCCCACTGTCAGCTTATTATGTATTACAACTATTGATTTGTATTCTTTATTGTAATTTATTATAAGCATCCATGAGTACAAGATACTTTAGCTCCTTCTAAGAGTTGACATGCTATCACTTTATTTCTCCTTAATAAGGAATACAAATCATTAGTTGTAGAAGTTTCTTTTATAGGCCTTGGTGTCCTTTGTAGGGAATACTCATTTAATCATTTGGTTTTATAGGCCATGGTGGTAGTGATGTGTTACATGGATATGTACCATCACTAGATTAGGTTGTTGAAGGCACAGTATGCATAAGCAAGTTCCCATATTTTAAAAAAATATAGGAAGATATAATTAGAATCGTGCAATAATATATTACACCACCTTATCCTACAAAAAGTAAGATCAGAGAACCCAAGAGTGCCATGCTTTTTTTTTGGCCACTCAATAGGAGGGGCAATTATCTTGAAGGTAATATTCTTTCCTTCTTGATTTAATGGTTCCAAATTATTAAGGTCTTGCTTGGAGAATTCCTTGACTGTGATTTTGATAAATAAGTTGGATTTACTAATTCTAGTTTTCAATCTTGATGTAATTAAGCACATTACTTTTCTACCTCTTGTCATTTATTTACTATGAATATTATTATTAAATGTTTCTAGCACCTACTCACCTTGATTTTCATACAATACATGTTTGAAGGTAGCATTAGATCCTAATGTCAAGAAAATGGTACGAGGAATTGTCACAACTTCTCCAACACTGCGTGTGTGGACTGCACATCCAATTTTTGTGATAAGACACTAAATTTTGAACTGGATTATTTTTTAAGAGCATCCACCCTATATTATAGTATTCAAAGATGATTTAAGAAGTATGGAACTCATAACTAAATACTATGATGTTAGGGGCATCTATCAATATAGGTTGAGAGATCAATACGTTAATCTTGGCACTTATACATAAATTAATTTCTTTAAAAACTAATTAATAAATTGCTAAAAATAAAAGGTTCAAACCAGCTTTAAGACAGAGCAAATTTGAACAAGATTTTAGTATTTCTTTAATCTTATATTCAGATAAAAATGAAATTGATAAATGCATGCTTGAATTATGGCAGGCAATTGCACCATTATTTTCACTTGTTTTACCAAGAAATCAATTGAGTGGAGCAAGTAAGAGAGGATTAGTTGTATCTCATGATTTGGAAGCACTTATTGCTAAGTACTCTTGTCCACTAGTATACATTGGACCAATTAGAGTGTGAACAGGATATGGAGTACTTTGAATCTGCTCATTTTTGCAACAAAACATGAAAATAGTAATTGTATCTTTTTAAGTCCTCCATGGAACTGTGGACACCGTGAAAAATCCTACTACATCTTAGGATTTATATAATCAATTAGCTTCAAGTCATAAAACAATAAAGTTTTATGAAGGACTTTTTCATGATTTATTGTTTGAACATGAGGGAGATGAGTTGTTAGTGACATCCTTGATTGGATGGATAATAAACTGGAGTCCTAATGTGGTCCACGTTTGTCTCTTTTCCCCTACCCACTTTAAGAAAATGTAATAAAATATCTTGTTATTAAAAAATTTAGTCTTTCTATGACCTTTTCATGTGAAATAAACATTTTATTAGTGGCATTTATGTGATGAAGAACTTAGAGCCAGTTGGCCACCAATAGCTAATGTTTTGACCTTGAGACTAACAACTTCAATAACAATTGAAGTCATCTTATTTCTTCATTTTTTAGAAGAGATGTGTGGTTTTATGATCTTGATAGTTCTCATTAACTTGTGAAGTTCTACTCTTTTATAGGTTGAGTATTTTGTAAAATATGCAAGAATGTACTCATGATCGAACAAAATAAAGTTGCTAAAATACATTAGGTGGTTCAAAATTTTCCAAAGCATCATTTATCTAAATCTCTAGCAATAATTATCAATTAATTCCATGAAGCATTTTAGATTATTTAATGTCCTCAATTATTCAATAAATGTCCTTGATTCTTCTTACTTTTAATAGGAAAATTGGAAAATGGAAGACCGCTGCCAAAGAGGATAGATCTAGAAAAAGTAGGATAAGAAAAAGATAGCCAAGGACTCGAACAAGCCAAAAAGGCCTGCTAGTGCTTTTTTTTGTTTTCATTTATGTAAGATTATAATTTATTGAGTTTATGAAATGCTATACTAATTATTTTTAAGTACTCAATAATAGTTATTTGAGTTATTCAAATATCTTATCTCATTATCCAAGTCACGAGAGTGCTAGCTTTTTATCTGTTTGATCTTTCAATCAATTGTAATTTTCAAGTGAATTGTAATGAACAATATCAATATTTATAACTACATATGTCTTTGGTAACTAAAAAACATATGTATTTAGGACTGAAAGGAAATGTGTTGAATGACCTAGTAGAGGAAAAATTAATTTGATGTTTACAAAGTCTTGTACTTTTTAATTTCCCATTAATATTGTCATGCATGTTTTAAGAACTTTTATCAAATATACTAATCACTCAAAAAATGTTCTTGATTAAAGGGAGGATTTCAGAAAGAGTTACAAGGATAATCACCCCAACATTAAGTATATATATAATTTTATGAGGAGGGTATTTTAATGTTAGCTAGGACTTGTTCTTTTGAAGAAGTTTTTCTTGGTGAGAAAGCATTTGGACTATGGTAGTATGGGAAAATAACAGATGTTGATAGTATCATTATTTTTTTACTACATTTTTTGGATTTCATTGGTAGCATTCACTTGATATTAGTTGGGCATATCTGGTTTAGGAAAGTTTCATCTAGTCTTCTTCTAAGTTCTGTTGATGTGATTCCATATCAGTTGTTTCCATGCTTTTCCAGTAGGAAAGAGTTAAGGTTCTTTTAGGGCCATTTGCAGTGCCTTAGGAAAATAATTAGGAAGCATCTATGAATAGGAAGAAAATGCTTTGTTGTAAATCATTTTAATGAACTTCTTAAATGTTAGCATGATAAATTATTACCATTGTAATGCACCTTTGTCAACAAGATGAGCTCTTATTGCAATCAAGTGAAAGCCTACAACCTATGAGCACAATAGTCCCATGAAGACATATGTCTTGCAAATACATCAGCCCAATGAAGACACCTAACTTATTGATGCAATGATCCAATGAGAGTTTGAATTTTGGCAATTGCCACAATAATGATTCCATTTATGTTGAAACCTTGCTGTCATGGAAGATCTTCATGTACATCCTCATGGTAGTTGATTCTTTGAAGGGCCTCCCTAAGAATATAAAACTTGACGCCCCTAATGGTTCATGGATTTAGAATCTACCCTTAATGATTCATCTATGGTTGGTGATGGTGCCAATAGCTCTTCTCTGTCTGACCAAGCTTGCACAATAGAAGCTCCCCTACTCACTTGCAAAAACATCCCAAGTTCTATATGTATGCTTTCCCTTTAGCATTGCTTTCCAGATCATTGAAATGACACACTAGAACAACAACCATTGTCAAATCACACATCCAAATTTGTGCCAATGGAGTGAGAAAGAAAAGAATCTTTAGGAAGTCGCACATATCAAATGGGTTATTGCTTCATTCCTCTCTTATAGATCTGATATCATTGATTTCATTTGGAATCTAGTACTACATTCATCCTTTTTTCATTCTTTGAAATGGCTTTTTTTGATGGTCATTGGGAGCTTCCGATAACAAAAGCTCCCTCGTCACTCGTGATAAGTAGCCCAACTGTTAGACGATGGCTTTTCCTTTAGATTGCTTTCCAAGCAACCACAATGACATGTTGGAATGACAACTATTGCCAAACCATTAGTACAAATTATGGTAATGAAGTTGCATAGAGATGACTTTGGGGAGCTCTTACATAGCAATCGGATGCTTCACAGCCCTCCAATTGATGTAGTACTTGTTCGAATGTACCCCAAAATGAGATGATCCAAAAAACTAGAAAATTAACACACAAAAGAAAATGAACAAGAGGAGCGAGATTTAGATCTAGAGAGACAATATTTCATAAATTCATATCAAGAGGTTTACATCCAACATGCCTAGTTGTACGACCTTCTGGGTTACAACTATTTCAAAGAAGAATACATGTTTCCCTATGTCGAGGATGGATGACATAATGGATTGCTTAAGTGGAGCAAAGTATTTTACCAAGATTGATTTGAAGAGTGGATATCATCATATCAGAATTAGAGAAGGTGATGAATGGAAGACTGCTTTCAAGACAAAAGATGATTTATATGAATGGTTGGTTATGCCTTTTGGTTTGATTAATGTACCTAGTACTTTCATGAGGTTGATGAATGAAGTTTTGAAAATATTTTTGGGTAAGTTTGTGATTGTTTATTTGGATGATATTCTAATATTCAATAAGACTAAGGAAGAACATCTTGAGTATATTAGACAAGTATTGTAGAGGTTGAAAGAGGAAAAATTGTTGATTAATCTAAAAAAGTGTTCTTTTATGCAAGAGGAGATTGTGTATTTGGGATTTGTGATTTTAGTTGATGGATTGAAGATGGATCTTGAGAAGGTTAAAGCAATTTTGTAGTGGTCTACACCTAAGAATGTGGGTGAGGTAAGATCATTTCATGGTTTAGCTAGTTTTTATAGAAAGTTTATATAGAATTTGAGTGTTGTTTGTAATGTTATGACTGAGACAATTGAGGGAGATAATTTGGAGATAATTTTGGTAGAGGAGTCTTTGGTGGAGTGTGGGGAAGTCTTAGGTGGAGCATCTTGGAGGTAGAAATTCATATTTGAGTTTGGAGATCTATTCTTCTTTGTAATGGTCATAACTTGGAAGGCTATACAACTAAGCATGTTGCATGTAAACATCTTGATATGAATTTATGAAATATTATCTCTCTAGATTTGAATCTCACTTGTCTTGTTCATTTTTTGTTGTGTGTTGGTTTTCTAGTTTTCTGGATCGCCTCATTTTGGGGTACATCTAGACTAGCGCTACATCACCAATAGAAAGGATGATAATGCCAATATTCAAAATCTAGAAAACTTTTCTTTCTTGAACACCAACACTGATTTTGTTGGATGGTCACTGGGTGCTTTGTTTATCAAATCTGCCATTAGTCACGATAGGTTCATAATAAATTGCTAGAGTGCCAAGCAACTACCTAATGCTAGACAAGGGTTTTCCATTAGATCAACTTCAAAATTGTTGAGCATATGCACTATAAAATGGCAACCGTTGCCAAGCCTCTTCCAAAATTGTGTTGGATGAGTGATTGAAGAAGATGATCTAAGAGAGAGTCCATGGGTAGGAATTCGTTGGGGGATTCACCCACTCTATTTTTTTAAACAACTTAGTTTGGTCAAAATTTTGACCATCTCCTCAAGATTTTCCACCAATAATTAATCAAATTTTAGACCAACCCTTTGGTCATGACCATGGCATCCTAGTCATGGGATGGGCTAGAATTGGTCAAAAATTTGACCAATTCTTGAAATTTTTCCACCAAGAATTGGTCAAAAATTTGACCAATTCTTGAAAATTTTCCACTAAGAATTGGTTGAAATTTTGACCAATTCTTGAAAGTTTTCTACCAAGAATTGGTCAAAATTTTGACCAATTCTTGGTAAGTTTTGACCAATATTTACTTGAAATTTTGACCAAAAATGATAAATCATGGTAAAAAAAACCTAAAACTTTTCAATGTATGTATTCATCAAAATTTTGACCAACTTGCAATTTGGTCAAAATTTTGATGATTAAAATTGCAACGAATTGGTTGGTCAAAATTTTGACCAAAATTCGTCAAAAATTGGGACCAAATTTAATAGTGATTGGGACCCAAGCCTTCCCACCTCTTAGCATGGTGCTTATGACCCCTTTGGTAGTGATACCCATATCCTTGCCTTTGACCAAAGCTTATTCAACACCGATGATGGCATTTCCCTAGTTTACCTCAAACTTATTGATTGGGATCAACAAGGACCACCAACATTTGACTAGTTTGAAAATGATAATGCCATTGCAAAATTCTTTGGTCTCTACAAAGACATACCATGAGGAGATCACAAGTTAGGATTTTCCATTGATCTTTAATGACATACTTTGGTGAGTCAACTCCATCTTCTAGTCGCAAAATTGGAAAAATAGCAAAAAGGACAAAAGTAGGTCTCTTGGTGAAAACCAAAGGCATCATTAGACCATGAAAAAGTAAAAATAAAGGATGTATCCAAGGGTGAAAAACTCTCTAAGGCACTCGATGATGGAAGATTGGACATACCCCCATTGAAGGAAAGA
This sequence comes from Cupressus sempervirens, assembly GCA_028749045.1. Lineage (NCBI taxonomy): Eukaryota > Viridiplantae > Streptophyta > Pinopsida > Cupressales > Cupressaceae > Cupressus > Cupressus sempervirens. The sequence continues at coordinate 356,108,321 of CM053791.1, read as the reverse complement.
TTAGCATTACTTGTGGAAATGATAGAATAGATAAATATGGGAACACCTAACAACTTTAAGATCCTACATTTTGTAGCCTCATTATCCCTAGAGGAAAGATATGAATTTGTCAAATTCCTTTTAGAGAGGCAGATCAAATTCACGTAATCTTATGTAGACATGCCTGGTTTAGATCCTAAACTAGTCCTTCATCACTTGCCATTAAAACTAGGAGTGAAACCAATAAAGAAAAAGTTAAGAAAGATGCACCCTCAAGTTGCTTTCCTGATCAAATCAGAATTGAAAAAATTATTGGAGTAATTTTTTATGTAGAGTGGATATCCAATCTAGTACCAGTAAGTAAACACTCTGGGGGCATCCTAATATGCACAAACTTCTATGATCTCAATAAGTCATGTCCCAAGGATGATTTCCCATTACCAAATATAGACATAATTGTAGAGATGACATCTGGATATGAGATGTTATCAATGATGGATGGATTTTTTGGCTATAATCAAATAAGAATAGCTCCTGAAGATTAGCACAAAATAAATTTCACATGCCCTTGGGGAACATACTGTTGGAATGTCATGCATTTTGGTCTTAAAAATGTCGGTGCAACATATTAAAGAGCAATGACTACCATCTTCCATGATTTCATGCACATCCTCATGGAAGACTATGTAGATGACTTACTTTGCAAATCCCCTAGAAGAAATGATCAATTGGGCATCCTAGATCAAATATTCAACATAATGGAAAGCTATAAGCTCCATCTAAATCCAAAAAATTGTGCATTTAGAGTTGTTTTTGGAAAGCTCCTGGGGTATACTGTTTCTCAACGAGACATCGAAGTGGATCCTAAGAAAGTAAAAGCAATACTTGAAATGCCTCCTCCACAAAATCTGAGGACATTAAGAAGTCTACAAGGAAGATTTCAATCTATCTATAGGTTTATTGCATAGCTAGTAGACAAGTGCCACTCCTTTCAACACCTATTATATAAGGGAGTATCTTTTCAATGGAACAACTAGTGTGATGAGTCTTTTCAACAATTCAAAGACTATCTTTTGCATCCACTAGTTTTAATGGCTCCTATTCCAAGAAAACCATTCATTTTATATATATCTGCTATATAGATAGCATTATGAGCTCTCCTAGCACAAAATGATGAACAAGGGAGAGAGCAGGCCATTTACTACATTAGCAGAACACTTATGGGGTATGAACTAAATTATTCACTCATTGAATGAGCTTGCCTTGCTATCATCTTTGCAGCCCAAAAGATGAGACATTACATACCCCATTAGAAAACAATTATTGTCTCTAAGATTGACCCATTAAAGTATCTCCTAAGCAAGGCTGCTCTCATAGGGTGCCTAGCCAAATGGGTTATGATCCTTAGTGAATTTGACATTGAATATGTAGATAGAAAGGCAATCAAAGGGCAAGTGATAGTAGATTAGCTAGTAGAAGTACCTATGACAGATGATCATCCCATTCTAATAGACTCTCCAAATGAAGCCATATTTAACATGGACATAGCTAATGAATGGGAGCTTTACTTTGATAGATCACATGCAAGAAATGGTTTAGGATCTAGCATTATGTTTATCACTCCACAAGAAGATATCATCCCAAAGTCATACTGGGTAGCAAGTACAAATAACATAGTAGAATATGAGGCAATGATCATAGGATTGAAGCTAGCTATCCAATGGAACATACAACATTTGCAAGTTTTCAGTGATTCTCAGTTAGTCATCTTCCAAGTCAATGATGACCATGCAACCAAAGATGATAAGTTAATGCCTTACAAGCAGATGTCAAAATTTCTTAAAATTAAAGTTGTCACTATCTCTTTTCATCAGCTACTACTAGACTTTTCTTACCATATAGGGATCATAATGACACTTTATTATTCCCAACTGGTAAATTCGTAGATGTTTATTTTGTGAAGAATTAATTTATGTGTGTGACTTGGGTTATAACATCTTCCCAATAAGGGGCTACTTGTTTGAGAAGAAGCTTGGTCCTTTTGAGAGATTTGTTATATCCCTCTTTGTGAGTAGGCAAGAAGCTAAGTTATCCATTACAAGAAAGTTGATGCTATGGCTACCATTGATTCTATGATTGATATTCCTCAAAATGTGGAGCATTGTGAGTTCCTTGTCGAGCAACTTTTGATACCAGTATTTGAACTCTCTCAATTTGGGTTTGTGTGCAAACTTGTTGGTCCCAATTCCCCTTGGTATCAAGACATTTATGACTACCTACATGCCTAGATCCTACCCCCTAACTTATCCAAGAATGAATTTTGATCCTTTATTTGCCAAGTCGCTAGATATGTCCTTGTCAATGACACCCTTTATAAGAGATCCTCTATCCAAATCCTTCTTAGATGCCTTGACTAATAAGAAGCTAAAACTTCCTTACATGACGTTCATGAAGGTATATGTGGAGGTCATTTCAATGGTCTGATTCTAGCCAAGAAACTTGTTAGAGCTAGATACTATTGGCCCACCATGGAACAAGATGCTCATGATTTTGCCAAAACATGTCATAAGTGCTAGATACATAGTAATTTGATCCATGCACCAGTATAAGAACTGCAACTAGTCATATCTCCATGGCCCTTCTCATAGTGGGTATTTGATCTTGTTATAGCTATTTCTCCTCCTTCCTCTAATGACCATAAGTTCATCATCACAAAAACAAAATATTTTCCCAAGTGGGTAGAAGTCGTCCCTCTAACTTTCACCATTGGAAAGCAGATTTCAAGGTTTGTTTTGAACTATATCATATGTCAGTATGGAATTCCCTTGGCTATTATTATGGATCATGGCAGTTCATTTCAAAATAAGGATGTGGATAAGCTTTGCAAGAAATACAACATCTACCATGGATATTCTAGCATTTATCATCCACAAGACAATGGCCAAGTAGAAGCATCTAATAAGACCATTGTCAAGATTCTCCAAAAGACTATCAATGATTCTAGTCAAAATTGGCACTTACAATTAAATTCAACTCTTTGGGATTGCGAAATAAGTGTGCATGCTCCCACTAGTGCAACACCATACTCTCTTGTCTATGGAACCAAGACAATGCTTCCCATTGAAGTTTAAATTCCATCATTGAGAGTATCCCTACAAGATGTTGTTGATGATGAACACTATAGAGTATCTGGACTCCATGAACTTGAAATGCTTGATGAGCAAAGGCGAGCTGCCTTGACCCATCTACAAGTTTACCAAAACTGACTCAAATGAAGCTATAATAAGAAAGTCTGAGGTTGTCATTTTTAGATTGATGAATGGTGATCTAGTCCTAAAGATGAACTACAAGACTCGACAACACATAGAAAAACTAGGAAAATTTGAACCAAATTGGGAAGGACCCTATGTAGTTACTACAACATTTAGGTCTAGAGTATATTAGCTTGTGACTCCAGAGGGTGAACTACTACCCATGTCCATCAACAACATGCATCTCTACAAGTACTATACTTGATTCTGTCTAAAAGTATTGAAAAAATATTTTTAAATAGCAAAAAGTCCTAATTTTTTTTTTTTTTTTTAAATAGAAAAAGTCATGAGAAAAGGTATGCCTTGATGAAAACCTTCTAAATAGGCATCTTGGCATAAAAATTTGAGTCAAGAGAAAAATTCCATCCAAAAGTGAAAATTTGGTGAACAGGCACTTTGGGCAAGTACCATGGTGAAAACCTAGCAAACATGCACAATGTGTAATCAATAATTGCCCCTCCATCTATTAGGATTCCATCTAGTTTTTACCCTTATTTGTCATTCCTTGATCATATCCTTCATATTGTGAGACATTCCTAGTCCTTGATCATGGCCTATGAATTGGTTAATGTCCATTGTTATCTTACCCACATGTCACTAGTCTATACATACTCTATCTTTGGCCTTTGTACATAGTTGACATCTTGTCTGGAGGAATATCACCTACATAGTGTGTGAGTTTGAAATTGAACCAGTGGCATCTCCATAAGCACATCTTATCTATTGCACTTATCGCATATTGGATTGGTGCTAACCCTTGCAACCCCTTACAATCCTAAAAAAATCCTAAAAATTAAAATTTGATCCTGAACAAAATCGTAAAAATTCAGATATGATCCTAAAAAAATCCTAAAAAATCAGATACGATCCTAAAAAAATCCTTAAAATCCTAAAAAAATCTCGAACAAAATTCTTTAAAAAATCATAAAATGTCCTGAATAAATCTATAAAAATCATAAAATGTTCTGAACAAATCTATAAAAATCATAAAATATCCTGAAAGAACCACTAAACATTATAAAACATCCTGAAATAATCACTAAAGATCATAAAATGTCCTAATTTTTTTGATAAAATCATAAAATGTCATGAAAAAACTACAACAAATCATATAATGTCCTAAAATAAACACTAAAAATCATAAAATGTCTTGAAGAAATGAGTCACACAAACATCAAATATCATCAAAAACCCTAAAAATCACAAAACCCACCAAAAATTTGTAATAAACCTTGTAAATAGTCACTGTGGATAATCACCCCTTTTTGCTTAAACACTTGCACTTTCACAGTGTAAAACTCAAAGTACAACACTTCAATGACATTCACACTATCTGAGAAACGTGAACCAACAATCAATCCAATGTGTCACTATGAACTTATCAACTAAATCAACAAATAAACCTATAAAATGATCAAACTATCAAACATATCTACAAACCTAAAACCCTAAAAAGCAAGTAATAATGGACAAAAATAGCTACTGGCTCACATTGTTTAGTGAGTGATTTATTTTTGCTTTGTTTTTCTTTAATCATGTTCCTATGTTACTCAATGATATAAACTAATCTATGAGAGTGGTCAGGATGGTTCATGGTCATCTTTTATTTTCTATCTGTTAAAAAGTACCTTTGAGAGTTTGGGGCATGTATATATGCCTCAGGAAGGCCAAGGTCATTTTTTGTCTGCATCGTGCTTGTTTACACAAAAGGTTTGCATTTACACTCTAGCCCTTTATGCCATGATGCATTGCATTCCCTCTACCACATCATAATAAAGCTCCAATAACATATAATGCACTTTGTGAAAGAAAAATTCCTCACCTCAAACTAACTATTCCTTGTCTCATCTCCTTTATCTTTTGACATCCACTTCATCCGCTGCCATGGTCTCATAATCTGATACACAAAAAAATTATCATCCTGCATTCCTACATATGTCAAAAAGTCTAGAAAAACCCAAAGCAATACATATATACATAAACATGGTACTCGTATCATTTTACATTTTATTGTCATTAATTCCATATCATTTACATATCATTGACATTATTTTTGAGAAAAATATGTGGTAACAATAAAGATGTCATTTTCTAAGCATGACATGTTATATAAATCAATGTATGATGTTATCATATAAATTTCCACATAGAAAAGCAACAATGCATCCATAAAAAGCATAGAAAACACATGCATAAACCATCTCATATAGTCATCATAACATAGTTGCATCTCATAAATGTTTCACAAAAATATTAAAGTACATGGCCATGATTTACATCAATACTAACTTCCTATAGGTATGAACCATAAAAGAAAAGAAAAAAAGAAAAAATAAAGATGTCCCTCTATACAAAAGTGTATCTGTTTCAACCTATGTCATCTCGAGCCATGCAACTTTTATCTGGCCTCGAGGATGAACCCTCACTTGTCTATGATGGCCTCATCAGGCCCATCACCCCCCAATGCTCAATGTCCTATGTCTCCATTAAGAGTGAGTCCTCACTGACTAATAGCTCTCTACTCTTTGCCTTGGTGGTACTGTTGTCTAATAGTGATCCCTCCAATATTGTGACTTTGCATGTTACAGCCATCATCGTGGCCATCTCTTGAAATTTTGGATCTCTAATGTTTCTAATAAACTCATGTGACTCTTATGATGCCCTCTCTACCCTATGCACTACTACATCCCTCTTTGCTATCAATTTGTCTCTCCCTGCTATTACTATATCCCTCTCCACTACAACCTAGTCTAATTGACTTTGAAGCCCTCTGATCACCTCCATAAGTTCTAAATGGCTATTCCTTGCCTATATCAATACTTGCATCCCTCTGGTGAAATCCACTAGATCCTCCTCTATGTCCATTGTTATCACATCCACACCTATGTCATCCTCATCACCTCCATCATCGTCATCATCCCCACCTTCCTCATAATCATCCCCATCCTCTCCTCCATCACCATCCCTATCACCACCCACACTCCCACTATCCCCACCCTCCTCCTCCTCATCATCCTTTGCATTAGCATCCTCATCCTCACCCTCCTCCTCCTCCTCCTCCTCATCATCCTCCACATCAGCATCCTTATCATCATCCCCTGCATTGTCATCCCCTACCTCAACATTCTCCTCTCCATCTTCCCCCTCCTCCCCATCCTCATCCTCATATCCTCCCTCCTCATCATCTCTCTCATCCTCCTCCCCATCCTCCTCTTCATCAACCTCCTTACCCTACTCCACATGTGGTCTTACTCATTGTACTAGTACTACTAGATCTATCAATGGCCTTGGGTAATGTTGTGCAAACCACCTATCATATGTCACTATCATGACTACATCCACCACATCTACTACTACTCCCCACACCCTCAACCACAGCTCCTCCAACTATATGTAAGCTTCTTCTATCCTGATAGGTGTTCCCTACTCTTGGTTCTCTACTTCGGACCATGAAAACAATGTCAAACTTGTTGGCACCTCATGTCTCTTGCCAAATTGTCTTTGTACCTGCTCTCATAGGTACATGTCTATCACCAGATGGCCAATCACTATGCGCCATATAAGATAGCACTCATGTTTGTAGTATGGTAGGTGGATCTCATCATTTTCCCACCCTAGGAAATCCCTATATGGTCTCTAGATGAACTGTGTCATGGTATCTAGTTGATGCTTGAGGAACTGAGTGTACCCTAGCAGTCCTCGTGCCAATATGCCTCTATAGCTATATGAATAATGTATTTCCTTGACTAGCTCTCTCTCTATAAGTGTCCTGAAGACAAAAATATGCTCATATGACCACATCTATAGTAATGTCCCTCTAGCACTAAATGTCAATCTGCCTCAGTATGCCACCTAGTGAAGATAGTAGTACAACATACCCAACATACATAGACCCTAGAAAAACATAGTTTCGTCCATGACCCTCCTCTCGAGCACCCTACTCCATCAAACAAGAAATCCATGCCCACAACTATCTAGTATCATTAGTCTACCCATTACCCAAAAAATCAATGCAATCAGATGATCATGTTGTGCCACCAATAGCTCCCATCTGATCTCATAATCTAATATACCTAGCTCCGCATCCACATCCAAACAACTGATGTAGTATTGCTTTCCCAGTAATTGGGTCATACACAACTAACTCTCCATGAATCAAAATTCAAAGTATGCACCATACATCTTCTAGGGATACAACTACCTCCCTGATTGGTAGATGGAAAGAACTAGTTTATGAATGCCATCTCTCTATCAGTGTTGTCAGTAGGGCTTGATTCCCTCTCACCTCTGACATAAAAGTAATATGATACAAGCCAAGTCCTAGCAAGATCTCAGGCTTGCTAGAAATCATTTGATGTTGTATCATTAGACTCTAATGTCTATGTCCCCTCATCCACAATAGGGGAAAATCCTCCTACGTAACCATGTCTCCTATGCCAAACTTATGTGGATTTATACCCAATTTAACCTACATTTGACCCTAGTTTGACCTTATTTTGACTTTTTATGAGCATTTTTGACTTAGTTGACCTATTTTTTCAACTCTTTCTAGGGTTTTGGACATGTTTACCAACTTTCAAGTCATTTCAAACTCATTTGCATCATTTTGACCCTATGCCTATCCATCTGTCAACGTTTCCTTACATATGAGCTAGGTTTGACTAGGTTTTATTTTTTCTAACAATGTTTGCCTAAGTTAACCTATGTTTAAACTCCTCCTTGGGTTTTAAGCATGTGGTCCAAGTTTTGGATCATTCTGAGTCTATTTAGACCCTTTTTAGCCCTTTGCACAATTTTTTGTCAGTATTTGCCTAGGTTTACCCTAACCCTACCCTGAGTTTGACCAATTTTGACCACTTTGGCCATAATTGACTGAGTGCCCCAAGTTTTGGGTTGATCTGGGCTCATCCAGACCCTTTTCAGAGCCCCAGAGCATCCCAGGGCGTAGTTGCGGCCCCCAACTATGTCGATAGCACACTTGGTCATGCCAAGTATTCCCACTACATAGTTAGATGTGTTTTGGGCACAATTGGGGTGTTTTGATGCCCTAAACTAACCTTGAGACTCTAGACAGGCCCCATTTGACCTCTAACTGAACCCTAAATGCATGAAAATCATAGCAAAGCATAAAAAGCACAAAGATAGCCTTGATGTACTCACTAGAGGTCCTGCATCTGCTTGTTATTCTTAGGTATGCCATTCACCATGATGTTGTTCCTTCAATAACTGGTCCATTTTGCTTACTCTAGAGCTCTTTTCTACCAAATGTGAGGGTGAAAATTAATTTCAAACCTCCTCCATGGATGTGCAAGAGGTACTTTTTGTGTTGTTCACATAAAGTACTTTTTTATAGTCTATTTTTTCCTAGATGGATGTGCAAGAGGTACTTTCTGTGTTGGTCACGATGTCTTTTTGCACTATGGATCCCATAGCATTCACATATTAACTTTGATTTGTGATCTGTTAGTTGCTATGGTTGTGTCTTCTCATTGTCAAAAAATTGACCTATCATATGCCTATGTTGGTAAATTTCTCAAGGGGGCACCCATAGACACCACCCTTACTAGGGCATGCTTTTATTTCTTTTTCATCAGTGTTCTTTGACATGACACTCTAAATGACATTGTATCAAAGAGAAGGAAATGTAGATGCTCAAAAAAGGTTTGTGTCTATGGTTTAATCACATTTTCATACTAACTCATCCCATTTTCTCATTTCACCAATTCTGCTTTTGGCCAACTTGATTATATCTCAACAATATTCTTCAACATTCATATCCTCTTTCACATCAATTATAGATCATTTTAGAATGATTTCAACATCATAAAAATCATATTAAATCTACCTATAATCACTTGCAATAAATCCTAATCAACTTGGAACATGTCAAACATCCCAAACCTACTATCATTTGTTCAACCCTAGGCATTGTATGTCTCTCAGTGCCTTAGAAATCTGACAATCTATCAAAACTATCAATCCAACCTTAGTACTATCATGGCTCTTAGTGCTGGGTCAAACTGTCATTCTTATCATCTGATCTTTGACATTTTTGAGTCTCTTAATGTCAGATCATGGCATTATCATATCAATTTAATAACATTGACAATGTACTTCAATGTTACTATGATCAAAGCTATCAATCAATCTCAGTCTTGTAGCATTTACAATGTCAGTCAAATGTTACATGTTATTAATCCATGTCATGTATCTTTGGCATGTTATCAATATGAATCAATCATTCACTTTGACCATAGCTTTGGTCTACCCATCATCATCCTAGTTGATCTGCATAATCATCACATTTCATCAAATGATATTGTCACATTTATCAAATCAAATTGACTAATCATCTACTAATTTTCTCTATAGGATTAAATAACCCATGATTCAATCCTATGTCATTTCAATCATTTTTCATCTTGCATTAGTAATCATTCTTCCTAACTAAAATTATCAGTTAATTGATATTCATTAATTAATTGATTCATCTTCACAAACAATGGAAATTCTCAATTTCCTAAGTCTCATTTTCCACCTCTAATTTCCAAATTACTAATTTTCATTTGTGTGGAATAATGAATTTTTAATTCAAATATTCCACATAATCCTGACATAATTTTGACATCATCATGACACATGGACATCTTACATCATGGATTCTATCTTTACACTTGGCTGAAATTTTTCACAATCCATATATTCTTATTCCTTATGCATATCTATATTTAGTCGTCATCATTATAGATTCTTGGATTTAAGTGGCTTTTGAGGTGTCACATGACACATCATAGATCCTCCACCACTTTTAGCCATGTTTACTTGTATGCATCATACAAGCTTACATTTGGCATCTTGTGTCATATGTGAAATGGATTTCCTAAAGGAATCTCTTGCCAAGTTCCACATTGAAGGTGACAAGTTCAATGCTCTCCTCTTGTGTGATGGCTATAAATTGAGCATTCTTCCTCTAATTTTTTGTCCTAATTCCTAAGTCCATAATCATCAAGCTTCAAATCAATCTTCTAGTATTCTCATAGCATTATCACATCATAGGCTTTTGCTTTTCAATTGTGTGCATTTAGGCAATTGGAGCTACATCATATGGAGAAGAAATAAAGACATGGGAGCGACAACTAAAGAAGGAGTTTTAATTTATGTTACTTTCTTTATTTTGGTTGGCTTTCATGGTAGAATAGATGGTTTTTAGTGTATGTTGATTGAGTTTAGTGATTTCTCATAATATACTAGATGTTTAACCCATTTTCTAGTCCTATAGGTAAATCCTTTGGATTAAGGTTGACCTAACACTCATTTGTAAATCCTTTAACCAAGTGAAATTCTAATGGAATATTCTAAAGTCCCCTAACAAGGATCACTCCTAATAGGGTGATTGAAATCCTTTAACTAGGTCACATTTAATAGTGTCTATTGTAACCTTTAACAGGGTTGGCCTGTCATAGGGCATCACTTCAGAAGAGTGAGAATTAGTAGCATGTTATTGGTGGCTTTTCCCAAATTGGGTTTCCACATAAAATACTTGTGTCATATGTGTGAATAAATATGTTATGTTTCATGTTTACATTTTTACAAAGTGATTTTGACCTCAGACAGTAACCTACAAGTTTAAGTTTTGAGTGATATATTGGATGCATGAAAGATATATGATAAGATAATATATGTATGAGTTTTGTTAAGCACTAAAAAGTTTAATTGGGAGTTTTGGACCTTGGATAACTAATTCACTACTGCTTCTGCCCCACCCCCACCCCCCCCTCTTAATTATTCTAAACTATTCCAACATGTCAATCATGCATTTTAAACCTTGACCCACAATCACCTTTCTTTGATACGAGTCTACTTAAGTTTGTAGCAAATATGGTGGGAAATTTAATTTTTCTAATAGCTTTGAATATGTCATATGTTTTCTACTGTGTTAATAACTAAGGGATGAAACCCATATTAATCTAGTTTCCATTACTATTTGATTAAATGAAAAACTTCAATGCATGATTGGATTCATGAATGTCTTTACAAGTTTTGACCAATTTTTCTTTGTCACACCTTCCATCCAATATTTTTGGTAGTGTCTCTATTACATTCTTTCCAATATGCATAGCATTAGACAAATACATGATTGAGAGATGCATTAAGCTTGCCAACGAAGGTAACAAAGCATGCAAAGCAACATCCTTCTATTTCAAATAAATTTGTATTGAATGTTTCAATACCCATATTAATACCAACTAAAATCCTAGCATTAGAGTGAGTGAGAAAGTTACTAATGTGATCAACTCTAATAATAGAATTGATGGGGGAAAGGGCTTGAGGAATGAATTCAATTAAAAAGGGAAAACATCATCTAGTGTGATCCATCTAGGACACAATAGTGCCACAACTTTGACAAGAACGGTGAAACCAATTCTCCAATAATTCCTACATACCACTTCCTTTTTAGGATTAGGGATTTTAAAAAATATGATAAAGAGACCTTTTTGAACTAGGTGAAACAATGACATATTAAATCAATATTTTTTGTTCCACACATTAACAACCAATCATTTAGAAATTTTCTTGATAGGATGGAATTTAGATCTTGGGCTACCAAATTTTTTTTGTATCTTTTAGCTTATTTTTTTCAATCTCTATTGCTATGGATATTTGTGCACTCATCTTGATAAAAAAGGGTTGTTACTAGGAACTTTACCTCCCTCCTCCTATGATCTTGGTCCTAGTTGACGATGCCTAAAGAAGCACATGCCATCTAGGATGGATAGAACACCTTCAACAATGTCCTTGAAAGTCCCCCTATTAGTTCTAGTCCTCCTCTTTGGAATCTCCATTTTTGCTTAACCTCTAATCCCATAAAAGGGAAAAAACACTATGCAATAAATGTAGTGTACTACCAAGGGATCTTCTACTAGTAGGAAGGTACCTTGATAGTTGCACTTGTATTTGTAGATGCTAAATAGAAACCCTCTTAGTATTTGGCCAAATAAAGTTAAAAATTAAAATATTACCAGAACAAGTCATTGTGATAGGACTATTGGTGTGAGAACAACTATCAATATTATTATTCTAAAATGACCTATATTCTTGATGAAATTATTGATATGTGTTTTACTAATAACATTCATTAGAGTATAGGATTGATGAAGAAACTTATCTTTTATCCCAATACCAAATGGAGATATCATCAAAACATATAGTGATATCAAAATATAGTTAGTCTAAATAAGGATTTTGAAAATGCCTACAAGACATTATACCAATTCCCAATGAAATTGGATAGATCGTTGCTGATAAAAATTAGTCAAGTGATGTTCAAATTTTATCAAGATAGACCATATCAACAGGAATATCAACATGAGATCAATACCCGATCAAGTTATCGATATAGGTTGCATAGATATACTTCATTGGAGAATAGAATTGATGAATCACATTATCTTCTATGTTGATACTCAATGGAGATATTGAAAAAACATACAACTACATCAAAATAATTAGCCTAACTAAGGACTTCAAAAATGCCTAAAAGATGTTTTACTAATTCCTTATGAAGTTATCGAGAATAAAATTAGCAATAAAACTTGGCTAAGAGATGTTCAAATATTATCAAGATAGATCACAACAATAAGATTATTGATGTTAGAAAAAATAGAGATGTTATTATATAGTGATACCAATACTTGATTGAGTTATCAACTTGTATTTCACCAATATATTTATTAGATTATAGTATTGGTGAAGCAATTTATCTTCTATGTTGACCCCTAATGAAGATGTCGTCAAAACATACAATGATATCAAAATAATCAGACTAAATAAGGACTTTGGAAATTACTATAAGACATTATACCAATTCTTGATGAAGTTATCACAAATATTGTTATTGATAAAACTTTGTCAAGTGATATTCAAATGTTAGACCATACCTATAGGATTATCAACATAAGAACAACTAGTGATATTATTATTTTATAGTGATATCACTACCCAATTGAGTTATCGATATAGGTTGAATCAATATACTCTATTGGAGAATAACATGGATGAATCACATTGTCTTCTTTATCGATACCTAATGGAGATATCGCTAAAACATATAATAATATCAAAACAATTAGCTTAACTAAGGGCTTCAAAAATGCCTACAAGACATTATATTGATTCCCTATAAATTTATCAAGAAGAAAGTTACCAATAAAACTTGGCTAAGTTATTATGTTCAAATATTATTGGGATAGGTCATAGCAATAAGATTATCAGCATTAAAAAAACTAGAGATGTTATTAAATAGTGATATCGATACTAGATCAAGTTATCGATATGTGTTTCACTAGTCTAGTTATCAAAGTATAATATCAAAAGCAAATTATCTTCTATGTAAATCCTTGTTGAAGATATTGCTAAAATATAAAAAAATGTAAAAATAGTCAGACTAACTAAGGACTTCATAAATGCCTACAAGAAGTTAGACCAATTCCTAATGAAGTTATCAAGAAGATCATTATTGATAAAACTTGGCCAAGTGATGTTCAAATGTTAGTGAGATAGATAATATTGATAGGGCTATCAACATGATAGAAACTAGTGATGTTATTATTTTATAGTGATATTGATATTCAACCATTATCGATATAAGTTCCATTGATATTGGTCATCAGAGTATAGCATCGATGAAGCACATTATCTACTATGTTGATCCCCAATTGAGATACCACAAAAAAAAAATGATATAAGAATAGTTGCACTAACTAAGGGATTTGGAAATGCCTACAAGAAGATATATTGATTCTTGATGAATTGAATGGGAAGAGTTTTGCTGATAAAACTTGGCCAACATAAGTTCAATTATTATCAAGTTATGTCATAGAAATAGCATTATTATTGTGAGAACAACTATTGATATAGTTATTATATAGTATTATTGATACCCGATCAAATTATCAATATGTATTTGATTAATATAGTTCATCAAAATAATCTATAGCATTGATTAAGCATATTATCTTCTATGTTGATCCTCGATGGAGATATTGCAAAAATATACAATAAACTTTAACAATCGAACTAAGGACTTTAGAAATTCGTACAAGATGTTTTACCAATTCCCAATAAGTCTATGTCATTTAGCTTCTCCACTAAGCTACTTATTTTCTCTAAGATCAACTTTGTTACTTCTGGTGTTGGCAGGCTAAATGCATCAAGAAAAATATCCTTAGTATCTATCAAATCTTTCTTCTATCTATGCTCTTGTTTGAGTAGTTCTCGATTCTTCTTCTTTGCAAGAGAATCATATAGTATACCCATCTACTTGATAGTGATAGATGCATAATCAAACTTGGGAATCTCAATCACTTCATCCAAGTTCATATTAACAAATGATGTAACTTCATCTACCTTAGATGTGCTTGGACTTAGTCATTGTAGAGGAATAGCTCTTATACTCAGCCTATGAAGAGCTTTTCTAGGAGTAGCAGTTTCTAGTAAAGTTACCAAAACCTATTGCTAATTTCTCCTTAGGTTTGGTAGTCAAAACTGGCTCTTTAGTCTTATCCTTTGTCTTCTCTACATTTATAGATGTACCTTGCTCTTGTGTTGTAGGTGCAAGAGTATCTACCTAACCTGCTAGAACTTTTTTTCCTTCATTCTTTTATGTCTCACCTTTATGCTCTTCAACTATCTCATCCTTGTCATTTACAATTTCCTTTATAGTGACTGAGACTAGAGTACTTTGTGCTAATGTACTGGTGGTGGAAGTAGTTGTCTCCTTCCTTTGATATACCACAAGGGGTAATGTAGGTTGTATCATGGTGAATTGAGGAGGGGTTGTAGGCATCACTTGTTTCTATACTTCCTCCCCTATAGATACCCTTGTCTACCTTCTCAATTTCATCAACACTCACTAGTACATAATTTTAACAAAGTTTAGCCTAGGTAGTGGATTCTACTAGTATCTTCTTCAAGTCATCCTCTATAATGGGATTAATGTTTTAAGTGATAGTATCAGAAACATCCTTAATCTTTATAGTATCATTTTCTTTGTTAAACTTATGTGAAGGACTAGCACTCAACACTAGTGTATTTGGTACACTCTATTCTGTCTACTAGTCATCCTTAGTTGGTGCCTATGTATCTTCATTAGTTTTAGGAACTATCTCAGTATCAACTATGAATACCTCAATTACCTGTTGTTGTTCTTCTTTGTCCTTAGCTATCTCAATAGGTGCCTTCATTATTTCCTTGGGTGTTGTCAAACCATATAATGATTTCCAAATCAAAGTGGTCTTTTGCACAACATCCTCAACCTTGTTTTGCAATATGTTGAATGCCCTATATTTTGGTAAAAAAATTCTAGTATGCTTCTTTAATGCCTTGGCCATTGTTTCCCTATCCAATTATGGCATCACTCTAGCAAGTGTAGTCTCTCTAATTTGTCTTTCTATGTTTCAACTAAAGTGCCATTTTTACTCAACTCTATTAGATAATTCCTTTGGTAGAGAGTTGGCAATCTCAATTGGAGTTTGTTTAAGTGTTTCCATCATGGCATAAATTGACTCCTCTATTTGGTTCATCTCAATTTTTCCAAGTGTATAATTTAATATGTGCAAGACCAGATAAATCAATAGTATTCCTCATGTTCTCACATATACTATCTAAATCTGAAGAAGGATGATGACTTACCACTTGAAATTGGTTTTTGTCATTAGATTCAGTCTCCTCTTCATTAGATTCAACTGGAGCTATGTATTTTCTCCTTGATTTCTTCTTAGGCTCCACTTCATTGCTAGGTGGTCTAGCTTTTGGCTTGTTGGCTTCTTGAGCCTTCTTTGTAGTAGTCCTTGTGCTTGCTCTTGTAGAGGGAACTATAGGCTTAGGTTTTGCAACCTTCCTGGGTTTGCTAGTAGTTGGGGTTTTAGCTTTCCTCTTCTTCTTTTTTGGTGCTTCACTAGCTTCTTCTCCCTTGGCACCTTCTTCAATTTCCACTTCTTCTATTTGGTCTTCACCTTGACCATGAGTCAAGGAGAGTGGTTCTTGAACAAGTATATCTACTTCTTCGTCATCATCTTCCTCTGCTTCTTCTTCTTCATCTTCTCCTTCATCAAATTGTTGCTTTAGCTTCTTGACAATTTTGTTCTTCTTCCTAATGACTGAGGTAGTCTTTAAATCCATAGTTATTTTTGATTTAGACACATCTTAGTTTTTAAAAGCAATAGCCTTATCATCTACATATTCTGCAAGTAATGTTGTTATTGTTGTAGAGGCTTCATCAACATTGATCTCATAGCCAAGTAGTCTCAACCACCTTACACTTGGAACAAAAACTTGAACATATGTAAAATTAGTATCAACTAGAAAGAAAATGTTATTGAAATGTTTCTCAACTAGTGAAACTAGTATCCTTAGTCTCTTCTTCATTGATTGTTTGAAGTCCTCAAAATAGCTTGTCATAACTAACTCAAAATTGTTCCCAATAAACTCACCTATCTAAATTGCAATATATCTATTTGTTTTCCATGAGACTTTACTAAATGTGGGGAATGTATTATGTACTTAAAAGAACATACATATAAGAATTGAACCAAGTTTACATTGTGCACTTTTGGCTCCCAAATTTTCTAACAATTGTTGCATCTGCAACTTGGCAAGGTCATAGGTATGATCCTTCTTGACTATCTTATAGCCCCATGTCAACAAAAATACATGGTACAATGTTGAGCCTGCTAGATTGGTAGAATTTATGTGTTATTATCCTCATTGCAAATGCAATTAGAGGATTTGAGATAATATCAATTTTCATGCCTCGTTTGTTCCACATTGCCCCAGTATTCTTCTTAATGACCTCTTTAGATTCACTTCTCATGGTTTTAAATTGGTCAAGTGTTGGATACCCTATTACTCTATGTACAATTTTCTTGGTGATTTTCACCAATCCATTAGCCAACCATATAGAATTATCATGAATTATAAGGACTATCTTAATCCATTTAGTCTTGAAAACATTTGGAAAATCTAGGGCACGGGTCGACCCATTTCTCTCTACAATTTTCAATTCATCCTTCAATGCTCCATTTTCACATAATTTCCCATGGGTTTCCCTAATCTCCATGTCTCCTATACTACCCATCTTGCATGTGTAGAAACATCTTACATCTCAAATCATCAAAACTTGAGGTGGTATCATCAATAACGCACCAAATGGATCTTTTTTATAAGCGATATCAGGAATGTCTCTAAATTTTGGTTGTCTAATCTCATTTCTTATCAATTGCACATTAAAAACTTATTTACCCTCTTTATCCTTAGGAACTAAAGAACTAGATGCCATTTGTAAACTAAGGTTTGTGAAAATTCAAACCATGTAGCTTGGCACACAATAAATACCTTTGTGAATCTATTGTGATGGTGTCGAGTGACTATTGAATCAAGCTTGCAAATATTGGTATGATCTCTTTTAATTCATATTTTTCCCTTTGTGCTCTCCTTGAAATTCAAATGATGTCAAATGAGTAGAAATTGACCAAATAGACCTTAAAACCTTGCAATTAATGCTTAGTGCTTACACAACTATAAGCTTGGCTTCAATAAAGATTTTGATTCACTTGACTTCCATGAAATTTCCTTTTCATCTTGGCAACCACTATGAGCTTGGTTAACACTATCACCATTGATAGCTCAACATCAACTAATATTTCACTTGATAACCATAGTAAAACTTTTCATCCTCGATAGTAACATGAAAACTAACAAAACTTAAAGATTTCTTCTAGAATAGATCTAATCAACACCTTGCATCTATATTTATGCATATGTAATCTTTTTAGAACTAAAATCCTTGGAACTAATGTATAGTATATCTTTTAAATATTAGTCCCGCATACCTCTTGATTGTTTAATTGGAAGAGGTGTAATCAATTGACCCATTGGGTGAAGCGATCTCATCTACACTTGATGTGTTGCAATATTCCTTTCTCTTCCATGTCTTATTCATCTCATCTCTTATGTTCTCACCATCTACCTTCCCTTTATGTTTGTTGAACTCACTACTCGATGCCTTTGACCTTGTTGGACAATTCCCACTTATGTGATCAGTTTTCAAATAGATAAAACATGTGGTTTGACTCAACCATCTATTATAGTCACTTCTAAAATGTGTTCTTATGCAATTTTCAGCAACATGTCCATACTCTTGATAGTAGTGACAATTATACCTTGTATTATAATCCCAATTATAAGAGTTGTCATTGTGCTTTACCTTTGTCTACTTTTTTGATGACCATTTAGGCTTGGATCTACACTCATATGCTCTTTGCACATATTTTTGACAGTTGTAGCAATATCCTAGAAATCTTTGTGTGCTTATGGTCTTGGTTCTACATTCATGTTTCTAATGTCCTTATTTTTTGCATTTGTGGTAATGACCCATGAACTTCTGCTTAGGATTCTGATTTGTAGTCTTGCTCTTGCAAACATTAGCAATATGACCTATCTTACCACAATTATGACAAGTAGGTTTGAAGTTCTTACCTTTGTTACTTATTTCTTCACCACTTTTAGATGATTCTCCTTCTTTAGTACTAGTGTAACTCAATCCAGAAGTGTCATTGTTGGATCTAGGGGATCTCATCAATTGTTCAAAGTAGCTGATAGCTTCACTAGGTTTATTGAAACTATCAACAAACTACTTTTCTCTTTTTATATCATTTCTTAGTTGTTAATTTTGCAACTTCAGTGTTGTGATCTCAATATCCTTTGCATTCAATCATAATTTTCAACCATCATTTGACACAAAGTTTCTAATTAGATATTAGCAATTCTAGTTACCTCTGATGTTTTCTCTTCTAGTCTATTGGTCAAAACCCTTTTGTCATCTTCAATCATGACTTTTCCTCTTCATCTTTCTTTTCTACTCGATCACCTCACATAGTAATATTGATTGGACTTCTTGTTCTCTTTTGAGATTTTTGACTTCTTTAGTTAGGGTTCCATTCTTTTCCATCATATCTGCAACTGCTACATCAAATTCATTAGTGTTTCCATCTATAAATAATTCGGTAGTGTCAATCTCTTGGTATTGTGTGTCATTCTCATCAATAGAAATTTCTTACCTTTTCTTCAGTGATATCTTTAAATCATTTCTTTATTCATTCAGCTCATGTAGGGAAAGTTGCATTTCAATTTTCTAGTTCTAAATTGTCTTTCTCAACTTGTAGACTTCCATCTCCAAGATCTTTCCTCAAAGTTGCAAAGCTTTACTTTGCAAGGAACTCAACTCTAATACCAATTGTTGGAAATCAATAGGGAAGTAAACTCTGAGATGGGGGGGTGAATCAACACGTAAAACTTTAAACCTCAAAAATTATTCACCACACATCCATCTCATAATCTATGCATATAAACTAAAATACCAAATTAAACATTTACATCCATAGTATGAAAGTAAAACATTCAACACATGCATGAAACAAGATATTTGGTTACCCAAAAACCCTCTAAGGAGAAAGTAAAAGTGGGGTTGGGATGACACCCATAAATATTCACTACTACAGTAATAAAGTGTATCTAATGAAGGTTACAATGTTTTATCATGAAACATGATCTACCTTGTGAAAGGTCTGCCATGTTAAAGACTTACAAAATTGTTAGATTAGATTACTCTATTAAAGGATTTAAACACCTTGCTAAAAGTGTGCCTAGTAAAAGGACTTTACCTTATAATGAAGTAAGCACCCTGTTAAAGGATTTACAACAACTTTTCAAGACTACTTTGTTAAGAGATTTAATTGATTCACCTATTAGAATGTGTCTATATCCTTCAATTAGCATTATGTTGCTTAATGTCAAATCATCTCTATCTTGATGTATACTTGATCCTTTCTGATCAAATGTATCTCTACTATCCTTTGATTCCTTTCCTTTATTCTCCTTTAACTAATTTTTCAATGTAACTCAACTCATAACACCTTAGTAACCATGAATGCCTTGTTTTTTTATGCAAACCCTCTTAAATTCTCCTTTAGTATTCCTTGAAAATTTAGGGTTTGTCTTCCTTAAGAAGACCTAGGTGACTTAGGGTTGGGTATGAATCAACAGTAGTGATTCACCCATATTGCTGCTTAAACATTCCCTTTTTCTAATTGGATGCATGTAATGCATAGGGATTCACAATTAAGATTTGTCTTGATCATCAAAGATCATAAAACAATCCTTAAGTCAGCCCAAAAATGGTTTACATAGAAGTTTGTATCAGTACAAACATCTATGTCAAAATTGTGTAACTTAGCACTTGAAGTCCCTGATGCTTGGGATCAACTACAAATTCAATGTTGTAACTCAACCTCTGAATGCCTTAGCATCCAGTGATCACTTGGCATTTGAATCGCTTGGCACATACCAACTACTCGACACTTGAGTGACTCAACACTTACTAGTTACTTAGCTCATACTAAATATGTGTTGCTTGACATATATTATTTGACAACTTATGCTTGACATGTATTACTTGTCCAACATGAACTATGTATATTACTTAAGTATATTATCACTCATATATCAAAAAAACTTGAGATTAACACTTTATGCACAAAGATAGTTACCTTATGAGGTCATTTCCTAGGAGCTTGAGGGACCAAGCTATGGAATGGTTCATGAAGTTGTCACCTCCTCTCAATTCAATTGATGAACTTGTACAATGGTTCATTCAAAAATATTCTTATAGCATTCAACATCCTATCACTGTGTTGGACTTGTGCAATATCAAGTAAAAACAAGGTGAACCCTTTGCTATGTACCTCCAATGTTGGAGATATTTACACTCAAGGTACTCTTGATAGATTCCTAAGATCAAGAAAATTGACATTATGTTAACATGCTTGTACCTGAGCTATATTCCAACCTTAGAAAATATTTTTTCACATCATTTAGTGATATGATCAATATTGCATACCACATTTAGGATGTTGTTGTTAAGAAAGGTGACAATGTGTTGAATAAAGACAAAAATGGCAAGGATAAAAATAAACCTTGGAACAAAAAAAAGTATATCATCAATGACTAAGTAGTGGACACTCCTAACATCAAGGAATTAGCCTTCAACCTTTCTAATTCTATTTATGTTGCAAAACAACAAGAGACTTTAAAGTCTCAAACATTTGACAAAACTAAAAAATCTTCTAAGACAAAGCATGTTTACACATCCATGGTAGAATCTTATGAAGTGGTCCTAAAGACCTTGCTTGCAAATAAGCTTGTCACACTTCCAGACAAATCCCAACCCTATGACCTTCCCATCAAGCCTACTTGGTGGAGGTATGACTATTTCTACAATTATCATAGGGGCAAGGGAAATAACATTTAAAATTGCTTTAAACTCAAGGATGTTATCCAAGACCTCATTGATGGAGGCAAAGTTGTAACAAATAGCTTAGTTAAAAAAATTTACCATAAAACCTTCAAGCAACCATTACCTGAATATGAAAAAGGGGAATCATCTCATGCTAACAAGAAAAATCATGATGAAAAGATGAACTACACTTACATTGATGCAGACAATGTCATAAACATGCTAGAACTTATTGTGCATATTTGCATGATGGGTCCTAAGTTTGACAAGGAACCAAATTATGACACTGATGATGAAAAACCTAATGTAGTCCTAAGAACACACAATGCTAAACAAAATAAGAGGGACAATAGGCCTAAGGTAAATTTTAAGGTGGTGAAACCATCCTCTTGCATGGTGAGACACTCAATGATATCACTAGGTGGAAATCCAAGGTTGTCCTTAAAGTTGCAAATGACCCTAAACACGCTTCCTTGTCCAAACAATTTCTACTCCAGCTATATCCATCTTTGAGTTGCTATAATTATCTCCTTTGCACAAGGAGATTCTTGAAAAAGCCTTACACATAACCAATGTTCCCATGAATATTGATGTTGGGTGGTTCTAAGCTATGGTGAATAATATCTCCTTATCACACTATCTCACATTCTCTAAAGATGATGACAAGTCACTTAGCCATCCTCACAACCTAGCTCTACACATTGAGGTTCAAATATTTTGTACCCACATTCATTGAGTCCTAATAGACAATGGTTTTGGGTTAAATATTATCTCCATCAATTTCATCCAGTAGTTGGGCATGTCAAAAAATAATTTCGACCCTAGATGGAAAATCACCATCAAATCATATGAGAGGTTGAACAACCTTCTAAAGGCCTAATTGTGCTCCCTATCTATATGGGTCTGAGAGAAAAATATGTGGTCTTTCAAGTCTTAGACAACCATTAGCATATAATCTATTGCTTGGAAGACCCTAGATCCATGACATGCAAATTGTGCCATCAACATACCATTGATGTATAAAGTTTCCATTCAATGGTACCAAGATCATTACTCTAGGGGATAATTTACAACATGCTCTCTACTATTGAAACATTAGTTCCTCATAATCACTCTTCTTGTGAGAGGAAACCATCCCTCCAAACATATGAATAGAAATTGAAAATGATGAGCCTTGGTATGGGAGAATACACTCTAAACTCTATCATTATTTTGCCAATTTCTCCAAAATGTTACAAGAAACACTCTAACAAAATGAAGCCCTCAACTTTGGACATGTCCATTTTTGGGACCTTTATTGAGTCCTCAATTCCTCTAAAAGTGGAAAAAGAAGATAGAGCTATAAGAGATTCAAGTTATAGAGAGAAAGATGTTATGGAGGTTATGGTCACTACTCCTATTTCACCAAAGCACTATGGAAAAGACTATAAATTTTTGAAAAACATGGGATATCATGGCGAAGGATCCCTAACTAGTAATAAGAAAGCTCTTGTAGAACCCTTAAGTTAGTATGAGGGATGAAAAAACAAAGGCACTATTGGACTATGCTTTGGGCTAGAAGATGAATTACCAAGGTTCAATAGAAGGGCTCCTATGACTAGTGACTCAGAGCATGATGATCCACCCTTTTCTACTATGTTTCTACAAGAAAAGGATTTCGTGCCTCTAATTTCTCTCCTTTGGGTAGAATAATAGATGGTCACCAATAATAATTCTGAGGCTTCCACCTCTAGACAACATGAATCTGATGAATCTGACCATGAAGATCCTAATAGAGGAAGGATAAGAGAAACATTTCTCGCTTGATATTTTGGAACCATAGTACATATTCTAGTGAAAATCAATGGGAATCTCTCTTAGATGCATCTTGTGGTTTAGGAGTAGATGTCATACATGCCTATTACACCCAATCAAATGTGGTCGATGAGTTTAGTCTAGGGCCTGACAAGTTTGGTTTGCACTTTGTTCTAGTGGATCACACCAGTCCCTCTAGGTCTATTTCTTATTTGGATTCTTTGGAGCTTTCCTTATGGGCTAAACCTCTCATGTCATTAGAGATAACTCCTTCCACATCAAGAATATTAAAGCCTCCACTTTCCTCTCATTAATTCACCCTGATCTCATGGACTGGTCTGCTAAACACCAAAGACTAGAACTACCCTTTTTCCAAAATGATAATGAGATCACCTGCTACCTCAATTCCATTAAATCCATGATATATTTCATTATCAAACCATCAATTAACATGATAGAAATATAGATCAAGTACCTCAGTCAAAAAATCAAGAGAAAAATGAAAAATAAGCATTCTGATGGCAAAAATGACTTTGTGGCAATGTCTGAACCTCAGAAAAGTAAAAGCAAAGATGTATCCAAGGGTGAAAGCCTCTTTGAGGTGCCTAAGGATGAGGTACTTGGTAGCCTTTCAATCTATTTTTAGGATAGATCTTTGGTTCTCATTGAGCCTACACAACCTATCAACCTTGGTAGAGAAGAGTATTCTAAGATCATTCATGTTGCTCAATCACTATCAAAGGGTGAAAACCTCTTTGAGGTGCCTAAGGATGAGGTACTTGGTAGTCTTTCAAGCTAATTTTAGGATAGATCTTTGGTTCTCATTGAGCCTACACAATCTATCAACCTTGGTAGAGAAGAGTATCCTAGATTATTCATGTTGCTCAATCATTGTTAGCCAAGGGAAAGGAGACCTTCACTAAGTTCTTCCAAAAAATGAGGATAAACTTTGCATGGACTTATTCAAATATTCCTGGCCTTGATAGAGATCTTATCATGTATCACCTATCTATTTCTCTAAGTGTTAAACCTATCAAACAAAAATTGAGAAATATGCACCCACACGTTTCTCTCTTGGTTAAAGAAAAATTAGAAAAGCTTTTAAGTGCAAATTTCATCCGAGCTATTGACTATGCAGAATAGATCTCCAACATTGTGCCTATGTCCAAATATGATAACTCCATCCATGTATACATAGATTTTAGAGACTTGAAAAAATAATTTCCTAAGGATGATTTTCCACTTCCCAACATAGACATGATAGTAGACATGATAGTGGGCTATGAAACATATTCCTTAATTGATGGATTCTCTGGATACAATCAAATTAAAATTTCTTGATCAAGAGAAAATGGCCTTTACATGTGTATGGGGTACTTTATGTTGAAATGTCATACCATTCAAGTTGAAGAATGCAAGAGTCACTTACCAAAGAGCCATAACTACTATCCTCCATGATATGATGCATAAGAATATGAAAGACTATGTTGATGAAACATTAGATAAATCCAAGAAAAGAGATACACACCTCGATGACTTGAGCTTGATATTGGACCACATGGAATAGTTTCAACTTAGGTTAGATTCCAAGAAGTGTACTTTTGGTGTCACATTAGAAAAGTTTCTAGGTTACATCATATCTACAAAAGACATAGAAGTTGATCTAGAAAAGTACAAGACATTATGGAAATGCCTCCTCCTAAGAACATCAGTCAACTAAGAAGTCTTCAAGGACATCTTCAATATATCAGGAGGTTTATATATCATTTAGTTGATAGAGATCAATCCTTCAATTAAAACCTAGACAAAATCTCCATATGTATTTGGAATAAGGAATGTCAGAAAAGCTTAGATCAAATCGAAGGATACTTGGCTAAACCTCCAATATTTATGCCATCTATACCATGAAATCCTTTAAACTTATACATATCAGTTATAGACTCTTCTCTAGGAGCATTACTAGCACAAAGTGATGAAAATGGAAAGTAATGTTCCATATACTACATTAGTCACACTTTGGTGACTTATGAAATGAATTACAAAAATATTGAAAAGGCTTTCCTTGCAGTGGTATTTGCCTCCTAGAAACTTAGGCAATACATACTGGATCACATCATGCATCTCATTGCAAAAATTGATCCCCTCAGATATCTACTAGGTAAAGATTCACTTACTAGATGTCTTGCTAAATGGATGATGACTCTCTCTAAATTTGACATTTATGTTGAATGTAAAGCTATTAAGGGACAAGCTATAGCCAAATAACTTGTTGAGTTTCCTTTGCAAGATAATGCTCTAATATAGATCAAATTTCCTGACGCTTACATCATGTATGTCAATAAAAGAACATGAAAGATGGTGTAGGAATCCTATTTGTCACACCTCATGGTTATATAATCCCAAAGTCCTATAAAATCTTATTTCTATACACCAAAAATATAGTAGAGTATGAGGCTTTAACCAATGGGATTAAAATGATTTTAAAATGGAGGATCATAGAGTTGCACATCTGTGGACACTCTTAGCTTGTTATTAACCAAGTTAATAATGATTATCAAACTAAAAATGGCAATCTTGTACCTTACAAGAAATTGATCGATGTCCTATAGAACTACTTCACATTTGTAACATTCCAACAAATTCTTAGGGGAGAAAATAAGGATGCACATGATATGGCCACTCTAGCATCTATTCTTCAATTGCAAGAGCATGAATCATGCTTTGAGTTCCTTATGGAAGAATTATGTCATCCTGCATATGACTCCCTCAATAATCATGTGATATGCATTATTGTCGGTCATGACTACTCTCGCTACTCCACTATTTTCTCCTATTTGCATGATCAAATAATTTCTAAAAATCTCATGTACAACCAAAAATGTCACCTTCTTTGCAATACCTCACACTATACCCTTGTATATGGTGATTTGTATAGGAAGGGTCTAGACATTACACTTCTTAGGTGTCTAGAACTAGAAGAGTTTGAAAAGGCATTGGCCAAAGTCCATGATGGTATTTGCAGGGCACATTCTAATGGCCTTGCACTTGCTCAAAAACTAATTAGGGTGGGTTATTATTGGCCAACTATATAGGTTGATGATGTTAGATATGCTAAATCTTACAAAAAGTGTCAGTTACATAGTAACTTGATTCAAGCTCTTGGGTGCAAGCTAATAACTTCTATCACATATTTTCCTTTTTTAGTAGTGGGCCTTTGTGGGAAAATTTCATCCAATCTCATCTAGTGGACACAAATTTATCATTACAACATTTGAATACTTCACAAAATGGTTTGAAGTTGTGACCTTATATGCTGCTACATGAAAGCATGTCAATTTGTTTATTCTCAACCAAATCATTTTTTTCTATGGTATCCTATCCTCCATTGTCACTAATAATGGAGGGTAGTTCAAAAATAAGGACCTCAAGCAACTCTATAAGAAATTCAAGATAAAAGAACATTGGTCCTCTATATACTACCCTCAAGAGAACAACCAAGCTAAGGCCTCAGACAAGACACTGCTAAAGATCCTACATAGAATAGTCCACAAATAAGGTAGAGATTGACATTTGCAAATAAACCTAGCACTCTAGGCTTATAGGACCACTATACACACTCCTAGATTATCAAGTTGTCTTACCTTTAGAAGTTGAGATTCCCTCCTTGAAAGTCTCCCTATATGGGTTAATTACTAATGAAGACCATAGAGCTATGAGGATACATGAGCTAGAAACCATTGAAGAGCACAACAAGGCCACTTTTGATCACATGAGGGATTATCAAGGATATCTACTAGCTACAACAAGAAGGTAAATCCTTAGGAGTTTCAAGTGGGCGAACTTGTTCTTCAAGAGAACCCAAAGAATCAGCAAAACATGGAACATAAAGGAAAATTTGAGCCTAACTAGTTGTCACAATAACATTTCAATCTAGGGCTTATTATCTTTCTACTCCTAAAGGGGAACAACTTGCTGAGCCTATCAACATTCTACATCTAAAGAAATTCTATGCTTAAGACTCTTTTGGCTTAGGTATCTATACATATCTTATGATCCTGAAAAAATCCTAAAAAGCATAAAATGTCCTAATAAAATGGTCATCTTAGTGAAAACCTAGCAATAGGTGTTTTGATGTATCACCAAAAAAGAAATTCAAAAAATATTTTAAAAAATCTTAAAAAGTCCTAAAAAAATATGCCAAGTGCTGAAAACCTAGAAACAGATGCTACTTGAGACCCTTGAACCTATCTATCAGTCTCACTCATTTCACAACACATTTCCTAGCTTGGAATTGTATCTTGTCCTCGTCTAGGGGGCACAACTACTTATCTTATCATGGTCTTCTTGTGCATTAGGGTTTCTTTAGCAACTCATTCAAAATAATGTTTCTCAACACTACCCCTTGACATTGAGTATTTTTCAACACTTTTCGAATACCTTACCTACAATCTATGATGCTACACTATCTCTCACTATCAAATTTGAGTTCTAAAGAAATGGCCATGTGACATACCCACAAACTTTAACAATAAACTTGTTGAGATATGATGAACTTTATCTTCTATGTGTGTTGTCTATGATGATTTCTTTGTTGAATGTTCCCTCCCTAATAGTCCTTTGAAGATGTCACGGACTAAAAGTTTGGGGGCATGGGGAATGTTTTACTTGTTTTCTATTTGTGGGTGTACTTTTTTAGTCTAAGGTGTTGAGGGCCTTTATGCTTGTCCTACTTGACACTTTGTACTTAAAATGTATCATCCTTGTCTATTTTTCACAAGATAACACTCAAGGTCTCTTGGCACTTATGCCTTGATACAAGTATAATCTTGTTATACTAAACTTAGGGAATCTAACTGCATTAGTCATTTTGACTTACATGTCTTTAATGCTTCAGTTGGATTCCCACATACCTATATAATATATATCATATTCATATCCTCATAGTTATACTAGTGATGATTGTATGATCTTTTGATGTCCCTAATAATGCTCACTGATGAAATTAGAGTCTAAATGTTTTGCGTCCCTTACAAGTAAACCATTTTGCTTACTAGTTTTCATTATAGGCTCATTCTAGCTTGGTATTGCATTTTTCGTATGGAAGAGATCTCTCTCTTCATCTTTTATGGATATGCCAACTAAATGCATTCATCTCTTCTTAAATCTTTCTCTTGATCATGTCTTTTGTTCCTTGTCGATCATATCCACCTTCTTGCTTCTTTTATACCTATCATCACAATGGGTTAATTAAATCATCACATCTAATCTATCCAAGTAGCACATTTTCAAAACATGAGTCTACATCACAAATATGAGAGCTAAAAATATGAGAGAGATTCATGAGCATATAAACATGAACATAAAACTAAGCATATATAAACATGAGCATGGGGGTAAAATCACATGGAAACATAAACACAATGTTGAAACATCCATGTAAAACATCTATTATATGAACATCAAAATGAGACAAGTACATAATGAAGGCATAAATCAAATCTAGTATCTCATATATATATCATAATCAGTCAAACACAATATGGGATCCAAAATTTGGATAGCTATCTCAAAATACATATGATATAACAAAATGTCACAAGGGCATCAGCCTAGACCTAGTCCTAGACCTAAGACTAGCTCCCCACCCCCTCATGAGTAGGTTGTGTCTGAGGAGGAGTCCTTGGTTCCCTCAATGGTTGCTTATTTGATCTGCCATCTCTCTTTGAGTACATAGATACCCACCAATCCACATGAACTACAACAATGTATACTTCTTGATGGTAAGTTTCCCTAGTTATTTATCGCTCCACCTCCCACATGGCCTCTACAAAATCCTCCCTCAGTGATCACTCTTTCTTATCAGCCTCTAACTAAGGATCCACTAGTTGTTGATCTCTATCCACTATGGTTATATTAAACCCTTGCACCTCTTCCTCTAGTGCTCGTATCCAAGCATCTCGAGGATCCTCTCCACCCCTTCCTACAGGATGCTCCTATAACTCTGCCCTCTCCACCCTCCTATGCCTCAATGGGAACTCCTCCTCCTCCTCTCCTCCTCACTATCCTCTCTCATAGCTTAGTCCTTCATCCATCTTACCCCAAGTCCTCGAGAATTGCTCCTGACCTCCATCCATCTCCTACCTCTGCCTCCACCTCTATCATCATCTCTGTCATCTCCTCTATCTTGCTACCATAGGTAGCAGATCTGGTCATGTAAATTTTTGAATGGATGCCTCTTCATCTCATATAGATATGTCAGACCAACACTTCTATCTTCTAATTTTGGATGATAATCCTAGGGCTCTCCCATCAATGTGGATGTGTCCCTTAGAGCTTTCTAGTAGTCCAACATAGGAAGCCACCCCTAGTCCTCCTCTTCACAGAAGTGAGCATATGTGGTGGTCTCCATGGAAGTCACTTTCCTCTAACCAAACTATCTGTAGACTTGACTAATGACAAAATGATCCACTATATCTGAGTACCTCCCCACAAGTGGTCAACTATATTACATATACTCCTACTCCTAAGCATATGCCTATCTGGCACATTGTCTATATGGCCACTAGACAAAAGATGTCAAATCAACAAAAAACCACCAATAGTATGTCACATCCTTGCTATGTGTTTAGGGGATGAAGCCTATATATTTTTAGATGAAGAGGTGGCTATGCTCTCATGGTTGGACTCATGATTGTATCACTACTATCTGCTCCTAGGCCCATACCAGTATTAGAACTACACTACATGCCTAGGTCCTCCCATCCTGGAAGACAATCTCATGTAACTTGTGCTACATCTAAGAAAGAATGGCAAGTCCCCATGCCATCCTCCTAGGCTACCCAGTTAGGTCCTCTACCAATATGCCCCATCCTAGAGGGAAGCCCTTCTGGCCCCTATTAGTTACCAAAGCCTAGGAAACTAGTGAGAAAAATAGGTAGGCTAAGGGATATTGATCCCCATACTCATCTATCAACCTCTCCTAATTGAGGTGATGATCTAGGATGGTCACATCCTTGAACAAGTATTGTATTCCCAATCTCCCCTCTGTTGAGTTCTTACTATAGTAAACCCATGGCATGCAAAAGCTCATATTAACACACCTCATATGGAAATTAGAAACTTAAAAGAAAAAATCTTACAACAATTATACTAATAGGGTCTTCATGGTACATTACATGAAGGATGTGATACACATCCTCAAGAGTAATAGTGACCTCACTAGTGGGCAAATAAAGAGTATCATGCTCACTATGCCACCATTTAGCTAATGCAGTCAACAATCCATGATTAGCCTAAATATGGGGCATGCGCAATATCCAACTGAATCCCATGCTCTCTTAATGACAACCTTCTTGTCAACCTCTAGATGATAGAGGACACACAAACCCACCTCCTTGGTGGCTCTAATTGATAGTGCTAGGAAAAAAATCTACATAATCAAGTCAAGCAAACATCAAAATGTCAGTATTAATTGTAATAGATCAAGTGACATCATAAACAACTAAGTATGATAGAAAACAACAATCCCAAATGCAAAATCTACTTCTAAACATTCAAAAAATGCTCAAAATATAATTGTGTGATAATTTTTATAATAGGCATGTGATACATTTTGCTAATGAAATATCATGTGATACTTTTTCAACTATTGTACCATACTTTTCAGTTGTGTGATAGTTCACATGCCATCACACAAGATTTGTGTATCCCTAATGTGATATAATGTTCCCAACCACGTGATACTATTTTGTTCAAACAAGTATCACATGATACTTATTAGCATAGTGTTGGAAATATAATAGGGAAAGTAAACTCTGGGGGGGGTAAATCAGTACTTAAAAATTCAACCTTAAAATCATGTACCACACATCCATCTCACAATCTATGCATGTAAACTAAAACACCAGATTAAGCATATAAATCCATAGTATGAAAGTAAATAAACATTCAACACATGTATGACACAAGATATTTGGTTACCCAAAAAACCTCTAAGGAGAAGGTAAAACTGGGGTGGGGATGACACCCACAAATCTTCACTATTACAATAATAAAGTATATCTAGTGAAGGTTATAATGTTTGATCATTAAACATGATCCACCCTATAAAAGGTTTTCCCTATTAAGAGCTTACAAGATTGTTAGATCTTACCCTATTAAAGGATTTCAACACCCTATTAGAAGTGTGCCTGGTAAAAAAGATTTCAACTTACAATGAAGTAAGCACCATGTTAAAAGATTTACAATAGCTTGTTAAGACTACTCTATTAAGAGATTTAACTAATTCACCTATTAGACTGTCTTAGAAATGATCCTTCAGTTAGATAACAAATCACCACTTTCCTAATGTGCACTTGATCCTCACTAATCAGATGTCTCTTTGTTGTCTTCTAATTCCTTTCCTCTATTCTCTTCTAAGCAATTATGTAATGTATCTCAATTCACAATTCCTTAGCCACCATGAATGCTCTATTTGTGCATGAAAACTTCTTTATTTTTCTCCTTCCACACACATAATTTTTTTAGGGTTTTTCCTCCATAAGAAGACTTAGGTGACTTAGGGTTAGGTATGAATCAACGATTGTAATTCACCCATAAGATTTCTTAATCCTTCCCTTTTTTTTAATTGACTACATGAAATACATAGGGATTCATAATAAATATTCATCCTTATCATCTAAGATTTCAAAAAATCCTTAAGTCGGCTCCAAAAAGGTTTACATAGTAGTTTGTGCCATTACAAACAACTATGTCAAAACTGTATTACTTGATACTTTGAAGTCCCTGATGCTTGGCATCAACTAAAACTTCAATGTTGTAACTTGGCCTTTGAATGACTCAACATCCATTGATCACTCGACTTTTGAATGACTTGGTACTTACTATCTACTCAACACTTGAGTGACTCAACACTTACTACTTACTTGGCACTTACTGTATATCTCTTGCTTAGCATATACTATCTGACAACTTATGCTCAACATGTATTACTTATTCGGCATGAAATAAATAAATGACTTAAGTGTATTTTCATTCATATGTCAAAACCAATATGAGATTAACAATCTCTCCCTTTGAGATGAGTGACAAAACACTTGCTCATGCATGTATTAATAACTTTAACCTTTCAAGCATAACTTAGATAATATCCATTTATGTACAAAACTTCAAAACTTCAAAATTTTGTAAGACTTATGACTCATCGATAATACCTCAAAATTCAATAACTCCCTATGAGTCGATTATTCCATTCTAAACTAAAAATTGAATACTCCTCCTGAGTAGATTTTGCATATGCTGACTCATTGACTTTATCTCTATTTGATCTTCAAAATTTATCTCTCCTTATCATGCATTCTCCCCCTTTTGACACTTATTTCATGGGTTGTACAATTATAGTGTGTTTTCCAAGAAAGTTTTATGGACCTCAAGTATTATCTTCAGAGTTGCATCCCAATTATCACAAGCTACCTCCAATGATTTGATTTGGATGGCTAACTCGACAACAAGATGAACTAAGCCTTCAAGTGTAGAAAGATGGGATCTTTTTGCATTAATGTCTCATCAAAGGCTAGCTCCTTGTGAACTATTTCCATGTGAGGGGTCAGCATGGATTGGATGTTGATCAGTGTAGCTTGAATACTTACATCTTGAAGCATGTAGAGCTACCAACTAACCTTTGTAATTCATCAAATTCCTAAAGTGCTTTTGACTCTAAGCTAGAGAATGAGGTAGAGTTATACATGTTAGCTTCATATCTCCCTCCAAATTGTCAATATGGCATTGTACTTCTTGCGTGAATAGAGCTGTATCACATAACTTGGTGTAAAGTGAGAAAGTATTCTCTAAGAGTTTCTTTACATTGTCAATCTTGGTTGCTAACTCAACATGACTAAGTGCAATAGCACTTGATATCTTTTCATTTTCCTTTCCTTGAAATTTTCTCTCAGACCATTCAAGTAATTTTACATTGGAATCTAGGTCTGCATCATTGATTTGTTCCACAATGTTTACTAACCACTCCATGATAGGCTTGTCTTCTATAGGTGCTAGTAGGTTGAATGCATCAAGAAAGATATCCTTGATGTCTTGCAATGCTTGCTTTTTCCTATGCTCCCTTTTGAGCAATTCTTGGTGCTTT
Organism: Cupressus sempervirens; assembly: GCA_028749045.1. Lineage (NCBI taxonomy): Eukaryota > Viridiplantae > Streptophyta > Pinopsida > Cupressales > Cupressaceae > Cupressus > Cupressus sempervirens. Next base: position 356,074,747 of record CM053791.1, on the reverse strand, counting down.
TTCTTTGCAAGTACATCCTATAGTATACTCATTTGTTCAATAGTGATTGTTGCAAGGTCAAACTTTGGTAAAACAATCACTTCATCCAAGTTGATATCACCAAATGATGTAACCTCATCTAACTTGAATGTACTAGGACTAGGCCTTGATGACTGTAATGGTGTAGCTTCTATACTTAGCCTATGAAGTGCTAGACTTGGAGGACTAGCAATTGTTGGCAAAGTCACTTGTAATTGTATTACTAATTTCTCCTTAGGATTTGTAGTCAATTCTAACACTCTATTCCTCTTCTCTTCATGCCTTTCAATTACACCTTGAACTTGTGTTCCAATCTTTGCATCAGTAGCAAATTTTGGTACTGACACAGTGTGCACCAATTTGCTTATTTTCATCATGGATGTCTCTTTTCTTTGATACACTACAAGGGGTAATATAAATTGTATCATAGTAAATTGAGGGGTTTTTTATATGTCATGTGCTTCCATCTTTGCAGATATTTTCTCTATCTTCTTTAGTTCATCTACACTCACCAATAAAGGATGACTATATAGTTGTGCCTTGGTTGTGGTGTCCAATAATATCTTCTACATGTCCTCCTCTATTAAGGGATTGATGTTCTAAGGAACTGTAACGCCCCGCCAAGGGATCCAAAAGAATTAACCTAAAGTTTCTCTAAGTTTGCTAAACATTTTTTTTTTTTTTTAAAGTAAGAAAGTATGACATACACATCAAACACATAGTAGCGGAAGCAATAACATGAAATCATCGAAAAACATACATTGCAAGTTACATTTCTTAAAGATCCCAAGACGTTGAGTCACGTTTAAATTTAATTAAATCTAAGTCTAACAACTATCACATACATATGAAGGAATAATCAGAAAGTCCCATGTTCATAATATACATTTGTTCCGAATGCCTCTCGGCAAATTAATTCAGAATGCTCAATCATCCACTGTACATGTCACAGGGTATGAAAGGCTTAAAAGAATATACATATGTAAAGATCAAGATACAACGTCCTCAAATCCATGATACAAAGTACAATAAAAATATATGAAACTATTCACCATACATGATACATCCATACATCCATAATGATAAAACATCTATCATAAAATCTAACCATCCATCATAATAATCCAAGAACATAGTGAAGGTAAATGCCAATCACGAAATCTCCAGCCACGGTGCCCCCGGAACGGATCTCAATGGTAAGAGTAAAAGCACTACCACCCGACCGCGTGGAACCTAAATGGTCCACTCCCACCGCGCTGAGGAGATAGTCTCAAGTCCCAAATAGGATAACAAAACCTATAATCATAAATACTCTCTAAGTCCAGGAAATCCTATAAGTATGCTAACTCAAGGGTTCCTAAAAAGATCGACATCTAAATCCCAGAGGTACTACAAGACACGTAGGAAACCTAATATGCAAGCGGGAAAGTGTCATCGCAAAAGTCACGTAGAAGTTACCCGAGCAATCCCTTAGGAATCTTGGGTCCCTACTGATCCTGCGGCCACTAGTATCCTCTCGTACTGACGAGGCATACTATGGAATGCAAGGTTGTAACCAAGCGTTCTCTCTACCCCATCCTAGTCTGTACTAGCACTCATGGCATGGGAGAGAACATACAATTATCTTGTTAGGTTCATTTTCTCTCATTTAGTGTAAAATGTTTTCACTTATTAAAAATGACTTACAATGGGTTTCTCAAGGCAGCCTCTTAGGGCTCCGACCCCCATTGCAAGCCACCTCTCGACTCTACACATAGATAACCTACCCTAGCTCATGAACTCGTAAATCAAAGAATCATAATAAAACCACCTCAGTTCTATACGAGCAACTGAAAAACCTCATAAAAAGATAATCCACAAAATTACATCAGTTCTTCATGAGCAACAGATAACATCAAATAGTAATCATGTAATCACGACCGTTCTCTATCAGCAACTGAAGGCATCAATGATAAGTCAAAAAATCTAATGGTTCTCTAATGAGCAACTAGAAAGTAATACAAGTATAACTGATCGAGACTCATAAATGGTTATCAAATATAACTGATTGAGACTCAAAAATGGTTAAGTTAGGTATTCTCAAATACATACACCTCAGCTTCACACAAGGAAACTGGAAAGCAACAACAAACAGTAACACAAACATGTCATAGAGCACTTCCTCACATTACCATGGTCAGGTTAAGAAAGATCGAGACCAAATCATCATGACATCACATTCACAACCCCGAGCCTCTGGTAACAACCTGAACTGGTCAACGCTAAACCAACCCCAAAACATTCAAAGTACAAAGACAACATCAAAGTCTCAGAGATTGGATCTGAAAGTATATTATTTGAGTTAAGGTAAGGTTTTTGTTTCGGTTTAATGTCGAATTCAAGTAACAAAGTTTTCATATTTACCCCCTTTACGATTAACTCTTTTCTATAATAACTTCCATTAAGTCAATATCCAAATTTATAATTTAGTCAAATAAAATTCATTAGTAATTAACTTAATTAAACTAATTTTTAATTAAATTAATCAATAATCATTTGATCTAATTACTTATTTTAATCTAACCATTAATTATTAATTTATTAATATTTAAGCAAAATTATTAATAAATTAAAATTTACAACTATATCTATACATTTAATATTTATTTATTAAATGTTAATAAAGTTTAAACTATTATAAAATTAAATATATTATAATTTTATTATTTAAAAATTTTAAATAAATAAAATTTGTTTTTAATAAACTAAAAAAAAAATTATAAAAAAAATTAAAAACGAAAACAAAGTTTTTATATATTTTTTTTATCACACCACGTTTATAGCCCGTCGGCTTTGGCCGCAGGCCTGCGGTCGTAGGGCCTGCGGCGGCAGGTACTCTGTACTTGCCGTCGCAGTACCTGCGACGCAGGTACTGTCAGCCTCCGACAGTGGGGGGCGGGTACGGGGTGATTCCCTCCCCCCCACTATCTATTATTATATATATATTTTTATATATATATATTTTTTATTATATTTTATTTTATTTTATTTTAATATAAATAAAATAAGTTTTATTTTTAAAAATTAATTTTGTTTAATTTTTTTAATAAAAACAATTTCTTCCAAAGGATAAATATGTAATATATAAATATATATATATATATATATATATATATATTTATCTAGAACTTTTCAATTTAAAAAAAATCAAAACCCCTTCCAAATTAAATGTTAATTTCTAAATCAAGAAAACAAGGGTTCTAATAATTCATCCAGTCTCCATGGATACAGAAATTATTGAAGAGCAATTAATAAATTCACAATATTGAACTGTTAAAACTTTCATCACAGAGAATTTAGATCCACAAACCCCAGACACGAAGAAGACAGGAAGGGATAGTTGCATATTTAATGGATAGTCAAAACACAAGACCCTACCTGATCCTGATGCTATTGTGCAATCTCCAGGAATTGTATGCGAATTCGCTCCTTTCAATAACCTTCCCCTCGAAGACTTTCTTCGTATCAGCCTTCTGAAATTTGCTTCCAAAAATTGTCTCCCCAAAAATTCCCGTCCAAATTCCCCTCTCTCAAAAATGAACCCCCCAAAGTTGTGATAAGCAATTTCTCCTCAATTCGGGGCACTAATTGTGCGTTTACCCGAGAAGACTCTTTTCACAACTCAGTTAACTCCAATTTAACTTTTATTATCTTTTCTTATTCTTTTGCATTCAACTTTCATGCACATTAAGTTGAATTATTAAATAACTTTATTTAGAATTTCACTTGACTTCAATTCTTAATTAATTTATTACTTTAAATCTTATGTGCACTTTTAAGAAATTAAAATAACATTATTAATTTTTATAATTTAATCTTTTAATTTAATTCTTATATTTAACTCATGTTTAGATCATGCGATCTAGAATTCTTAATAAATTAATATCTTTCAACTTTTAATTTATTTTAGAACTTAATTGATAACATATTTAATTAATTTAAATAACAATAATATTTAGCATTTATTTAAAAATGAACTCCAAATATATTATTATTAAATTAAATAAATATTATCCCGTTCTAAATATATCTTGAACTTTAATTTCCAACTTTAATTCTTTTATTTAATTAATTAATTAATTAATTAAATATAAAGATATCATAATAATTCTTTATTAAATTAAATCATTAATTAGTCTTTTTAATTAGACTTAATTAATAGAAAAAAATACACCAAGGACTCATAAAGCAACATACGAAAACCCACCATAGAAAAATACATACCAAAACAAAGAAAAGGGTTATAATCACAAAATTACATCATTTGATGCATTCGGAGGGTACTTAACTCAGATACTTGTCCTAATTATCAATTAGGACAATTGGCTAAAGGGTTTAGGATTTGGACTTAAGAGTTTATCTCCCCTCTCTTACCATTGAGACAGTGCGATAGGGTACACTCATCCTGACAATTCAGGGAAGTCGATACCCGGTACCTGCAACCTGCATAAAATCCACGCATGTACAAACACAATATTCTAAGCTAAACAGACAATGGCAGGAAGTGGTGCATCGTGTAGATCCCGACTAGCAGGTGACTACGACTCCCTTCCTTAACCATATCAGAAACACCATACATAAATAAAATAGCACGCACACCATACACATGCAGTATGGGGTAAGTATCCATAAGAAGCACATGGAATAATAAACCATCTAACTAATCATCATCGATAACTGAAACCATTGAATAATCATCATACATGCATGAAATATAGAGTACCAAGTAATCTCATCATATAATAAACTGAGTGTAAACATCATCTGATAATCTCTAAAATAATAATACTAATCATCAAACATAAATTGGCCTAAAAGAGTTTGGCAATGATATCATAAATGTAGCTCGAAAAAGTAGACTAGGGGCAGGCACTACAGGAACATTGTCAAAAACATCCTTGATCTATATAGTTTTAGTATCTTCTTTTGTCACATGTTGTGGACTAGCAGTCAACATCTGTATATCTAGTATACTCTATTATGTTTGTTGCTCATCTTTAGCTATTGTCTATGTAACTTTAGTTGTCTTAGTGCCTTCCACATGTGCATATTTCTTAGTATCAACTATAGTAACCTCATTTACTTCTTGTTCACCTTTTTCATCACCTACCTCAACAGGTGTCTACTCAATTATCTTAGCCATTGTCAGCCCATAAATTACCTTCCATATATGGGTACTCTGCTAAACAACATCTTCAATTTTATTCTAAAAGATATGGAATACTCGATACTTTGGAGAAAATCTTTTTGTGTACTTCTTGATGACATTTTTCATCTCAAATTTATCTAAATCTGGCATCACTCTTGCCAGTGTAGTTTCTCTTATATTTCTCTCTATTGTGAGACTATATTTCCATCTTTGCTCAGCTCTATCATATAAATTATATGGTAGAGAGTTTGCAATCTCAATTGGAGTCATCTTAAATGTTTCCATCATGGCATATACTAACTCTTCTACCTTATCCATATCTAACTTTCCAAGCTTATCAAATTCAATATGTGAAAATTGACTCAAATCTGCATTATTCTTTATATTTTCACATAGATTATCCAAATTAGAAGAAGGACTAAGTTTTACTACAACTCATGGTATGTGGATCAAACTAAAAGCCATCTATGGAGGAGATGACAATGTAAGAAGAGCCAAAGTAGAAAGTCTCATAGGAAAATTTGATTAGATGAAGATGAGAGAAGATGAAAACATTGCAAATTATGTTGAAAGAATCAAAACAAGTATGAGTAAAATCAAAGCATTTTGAGGAGACATTGATGACAAAATAATTGTAAGCAAAGTGCTCAAAACTCTTCTTCCTATCTATGAAATTAGAGTGTTTTCTATTCAAGAGATGAGATGTGATCCAAATAACAATATAACTTTGGATGCTCTAGTTGGAAGATTGACAGCTTTTAAGTTGGATAACTATGATAACTATGTTCCTAGTTCCAAAGGTATTGAGTTTGCATTTCACGCCAAACTCTCACTCAATAAAAGGAGTAAGAAATCAAAGGCCAATCAATTAGGAAGTGAAGAATAAGAAGTATGTAGTGTTGATCAAGTTCACTTGGTTAACATAAGAAAATCATTTCTAAGTTAGTGTCTATCGAGCAAGGTCAGCTAACAAAGGATTTTCTTGTTTTGGCATATTAAGTTCAATTGAATTGTCTTTTGGTTCTAGCTGACTAAGGTGATGAATATTAATTATTCTAAGGTATATTTTAGTAGACTTGACAATATGAAAGATATAAATCTAAGGTTGAGTTGAGATTTAGCAAGTGTGAAAAAGGCATGGAAGATAATTGAAGATTTAATGATGCTAAGAGAAAGCAAATTAGAAAGATAAGAAGAATATCCTTGTGAAGCTAAAAAGATACATTTGATCAATAAGGGTCAAGTATACAAGCCAAAATTGAGATTTGTAATCAACAATTTAGTTGCATCCAAAATTAGGTCATCACATTGTTACTCTCTAACCATTGTAGCAGTGATCTAAATCTCTTAATAGAGTTGGCTCAACAACTATTTCACTAGTAAATTTAGGCTTAAATTTTGATGCAAAAAGGTCAAAATTTTGACAAGAGTAGGTCGATAAGGCGACCAAGCTTGCTATCGGTCTTTTTTGGTCAATTTTTTGCCACATGCATTCTGCGTCAAAATTTTGACTACCTAAAGGTGGACTTACCGATGCAAATTTTGTTGATATCCCTGGTCCAAGCTGAACTAGTATTTCCTCATTTGCGAGTGGCATTCGTCAAAATTTTGATGTAAACCTTCATAATTTTGTGTCAAAATCGTGACGAAAGCAATTTACATTCTCTGCCAGTGCTATACAAGTGATGCCAAAGTGGACCAATTTTGCATCAAAATTTTGACCAAAATATTGCATTTGTGTTAAAATTTAGACCAAAATATGTAGAAATTTTGACGAGCTATCCCATTTATTGTAAAAGCTTTACTCTCATAGGAGCCTTCTAAACTGCACAAAACTTGATTCTGAAGCGTAATTTCTTGGTGCATGAGAGTTAGGGTATTGTGCACATTTCTACCTCCACACCATTGTTTCATTCATCACATGATTTATTTCATACAAAACAATGGGAAGGAGTAAGAAATGTGCATGATATCCTGAGTCTCCACTGAGCAATTATGCTTTACAACTCAAATTTTGTGCAATTTAAAAGGCCCTATGAGAGCAAAGCCTTTACAATAATTGGCACAACATGTTTAAATTTTGGTTCCTACAGGGAAGAATAAAATTAGGAAAGAATTATTTATTAGGAATAAAAGCCAATAATTTCATCTATTTTTCAAACAGATAAACGTGACAAAAAAACTTACAGTCCCAATCACATCATCATAAGAGCACATATATAACTATAACTACGTCTAAAACCAACATAATTTATAAATATCCACAATTCAAATATTATCCTTTGATGTTTTCTTTAATGCAAAGTTTTAAGTCAACTATGTTATCACCTTGGATGTAATACCAAACTGTCATTAGGCTAAAGACTGCAGCAAGATTTACAATTTACAAATGCAAGGAGAACTACCCAACCAAAGTAGAAAATGACATGAAAAGTTAACAATCTATCAATTAACAATCTAGATGAAATATTTCTAGCAATTGAACTGTACATTATAGAAACAAAAAATTGCCTTAAAATTGACACCTCACCAGTTGTTCATTTGCATCCGTAATGGCTTCACAAAAGTTGAAAGCGTAAGATTTGTCAAGAACACAAAAGGCACTCGTAGTTCAGCTACATCAATAAAAATAAAGTAGTTTAGTTGCACGATGAGGGCAAGAGACTGTCAATATCGATTGTGAAGTTGCAGATAGGTAAGCGATAAACATAAAAAGGTAGTACAAGATTTTAATAACAATTGTGACCTTCACAGTTTTTCTCAGTGGTTTTGGGTCATTAAATTGGATAAAAAATTGATAGTAAAATGTGAAAGAGAACACACATAATGTCACATCAAAATAAGTTTGCATCCTACATATGAGTATGCATCAAAACTAAATTTTTACCTCCTCAATCTATCTGTATAAATAAAGAAATAAGATGTTTTTGTAATACAAAATTCTTGAACCCTATTCGACTGTAATCTTTCAAACTTGAAAAATAAAAAAAAAGCCATAAGAACTAAAATAAAAGGATTTATTTCTAACAAACTATCACAGATGCTTTGTATATACGTTAGGACGTGATACAAGCTGTTTCACAAGCAACACTAAACATTCCAATTTTTTTCTCGTTTACTAGAGTGATGATAAACTATATGCAAAGTAGAAATAGTGCAGCATAATAGATGATTAGTATCTACAATTTTTAATACTGAAAATTATAAAGAATGTAATACTCACAAGTGTCGTTGCCTAAGAGAATGCAACCCAAGTTTATCATGATCTCTACAACATTCATTGCATTGGGAATATCCTACTTATTTGCAAACACCAGTAACACTACATCTCGTAGTTCATTTTGCAAGAACAAGAAACTTAAATGATTAAAAAAAATTCTACGGATAACATGAAAATAATTGTTAAAAGAATGAGGCCAATTTTACACATAATAACCAAAGTTGCCATGAGAAAGACATGAAATCTTCTTGATCCATTTTCTAATTGTGTTTATACAATCCTAAAAATTCACTTTGATAGTTCTGACTAATTATTGTTGGAAGGATTTTATTTGCTTCATCAAACGAGTGTATATTGTAGTCTTGGCTTCTTGTATTTTTCAAGATAGTATCATTACTCATCTAGTATAGTTCAATCTGAAAGGATGATATTGATATGTTGTTTTTCTATAACAGCCAAAACAAGGGGTTGTTAACCTTTACACAAACAAGGGATGAAAGCATAAACATAGGGCATCAAAAACACAACAAAATCAACCTTTTCCTATGCACTTGAACAAAAGTCTAAGAAATGCTATTGTTAGGATTACAACAAAGGAAACTCCACTACAACCTATCAACAAGGCCCAAGAGTGATTATTTAAGAGTCAGCATTATCAGTAGAATTTTGTTCAAAATAGAAGTGGGAGCAGTAACTTCAACAACATAGGCCACAAGGCTAGCGGGCATCGCACTTGAAATACTGTCTAACATCCAAAATTGTGACAAGAATGGAAGCGATAGAAGTCGAGCTTAGACCAATAGCATGAGAAGCATCAATATAATCCAAAAAAGTTTCTTCTTCATTAGAAAAAAAGTCCTCAAAAGGAAAATTTAAAACAAAATTAGAAGCTCTAATTGTCAAATGGTCATTTTTCACGGCCCTCCATCAAGTGACAGCACCTATCCAACACAAAATGGCAATCATTAGGCATTTATCCTATAGAGATGCAATCTCTACAACAAAATGGAAAACCCTCATATTCAATGCTTCACCCATGGCCTCTCATCAACCATGATTGAAGTGGAGAGATCTCTATTTCAACTAGAATACAAACATAGAATAGCCCAAAATTGTACTAGATCCATCCAATTTTAGGAACTAACAAAGGGAATTTCCAATGGCCTCAGGCAAAACAACTCAAAAAAGTGAAATGAAGATGAGGAAGGAAAACCCAAACATAACTCACATAGGTATAGCTCAATGTCACTAAACATTAGGGACTTCAAAGAATTAGTCACCCAACGGTGCAAATCTTAGAGGCACTAGAGACTCTAAGAATTTATAGACCATACTTCTACACTGATAAAAGTCCATGTTATCACCACAAAATAGGACAAACTTTGCATAAGACTTGACAGCCCAAGCATAGCTCCTTCAACCAAAATTTGATAAACAATTCTCTAGATCATTCAGCGGGTCTAGAACCACCAATAAGAACAAATATCCTAGCACCTAGAAGCCTAGCTTAGTGCTACACCAGGAGAGTCAAACCCCAACAAAAATCATCCAATGGATCTCTTCTGATGGTGTGTGTTACGAGTATATTAAGTTCCCCTCTTTTTCCAGAGTGGAAAACATCATGAATTTTGAGTTCAGATCTATGTTATGTAATACTGCTTTACTCATGTTTAGAGACCCTTATAGTATATTCAGAGATACTTATTGTATCTACTCTATAATAAATGGCAGTGTAATATACTAGCATTAGAGTTCATAACCCACATCAAAAGTGGTTAGTTACACAAGAAGAAGCATCGAACATGGGACATGAGAAACAAATTCAGATTGATTTGTCCTCTATTATTAGAGGATCATAGTAAGGCACAACACAAATTCTCAAATATAAATAATAGTCAACTATCATTTTACTTAGATCCCTATGAAAATGTAGCACTGAAATACAATATACATTGGAGTTAGGAATTTGGTTGACAACCAAAATCAATTGAATTGAAATAAGAAACTTCACCAAAGAATCAACTAAATATGTAATTTTAAGCATATTTTGCTACTCAAAATGTGACTTCTTCCTTCTTGACCTTAAACTCGTGACATTTTCTAGTTTTACGAGGGGAAACATGATCTCTCCAACTGTTAGTTCTAAATGGCTTCCACCTTAGGCACATAGAGTCTTTGAACTAGATAGATAAAATACACAACCATGATAAAGACCATTGAAATAGAGGATAACATGGAAAATACCAAACAACAAGCTCGATGATGATGAAGACTACAGTGAAGGTAGAAGATCCCAGACATCATCAAATAATACCAAACTACCAAATGGAGTATACAAACTTGAAAAGATAAGACACACCTTACAACTAAATGAAACTCTAGAAGCTACCATCAAATGGCATGACATTGAATCATTACCAATAAATGAATACAACATAGAGAAGCTACTAGATATGGTATTTCTATTCATTTTTAAAATGAAAGAGTGCAGTAGGTATGCAACCATGACTAAGGAAAGTGCAATTTCACACCATTTTCCATGTTGATGTTGAGATATAGACCTGTGCAATCCAATCTCCTAAGGAATAGACAACACTACATATTGCCATCTTTGCCAAAACAGGATTTGTCATAAAGTGATGTTAGAATAGTTACCAAAATAGTCATAAATTATGTTGTTATAGTAAAAGAATACTTTAACTTAAGAAAAAAAACTATACAATATTAAAACATGATATTGTGCTTTAAAAACTAAAAAGGTACCTGTAACGAAGAACTTCATTTCAACTTGCTAATGTCACTATTAACTATAAGCTTCTCTTTAAAGTTTGAGCTTCACTTGGTTTCGAGAATAGTTAAATATTCTCTACTTAATAGGGCCAACCACGTGAAGGTGGAGACTCATTTGCGCCCCCCCCCCCCGCCAACATCACTCTAAATTCCCTATTAACATTTAATAACATTCAATTCATCCATTTTTTAAATATAACATTCAATCATTATAATCACATGATAACATTCATTGACACGTAAAATTCATAAACACACAACATTCATGAATAATTCAAAAGTGACTCATTCTTGAATAATTCATTAACACCCAATATTAATGAATAATATTCATTACCACAATATTCATTAACAATATTCAAGAGTAAGTCATTCATGAATAATCATATCTTTTTTGCTTTCTTGCCGTTTCTTTTTTTCATAAAATTTCTAAGAGGAATATCAATGTCCTCCTCATCCCCATTAACATTTAATAACATTCAATTCATCCATTTTTGAAATATAACATTCAATCATTATAATCACATGATAACATTAATTAACACATAAAATTCATAAACACACAACATTCGTAAATAATTCATTAACACGTAACATTCAAGAGTAAGTCATTCCTAAATAATTCATTAACACCCAATATTAATGAATAATATTCATTAACACAATATTCATTAACAATATTCAAGAGTAAGTCATTCATGAATAATCATTTCTTTTTTTCATAAAAATTTTAAGAGGAATATCAATATCCTTGTCATCCCCCTCCTCTACTGGTTCTAACACGTCTCCTCCTCATCCGTTTAGGAACATCATGAGGCCGTTGCACCAAAGGGGGGTCCATTGCAATAACAAGTACTCCATGAGTTAAATTCATACCATTTTTTATTAGTGAATTACAAGTTTTTATTTAAGTAAAAGAACTATAAATCAAAAAATTCATTTAAAAGAAAAAAACATAGGTTTTCTTTACCTAAATGTGTGACATGATCTACCTGCTGATCAGTCTGAGCATCCTCCGGCACTTGTTTAGCACGACATGATTCTATATCCTCAACACAAAAAGGTTACACCAAGTTCAATTAAAAATGTTAAATTGTATTAATAATTATATAATTAGTTTTAAATAACAAATGAGCACCTCCATCGATAGTACAATGCACATCAGGGGCTTCATGATGCTGCGTATGATCTGTGTCACGATTAACAGGCTGCATTGCAATGTCACGCACATTATTATCAAATAAATTGTTGCTCAAGTATTCAATTTCTAATATATATGTTGGCATATTTACCTGTGCACATGATGCAGGAGACTGTTCAGTTGGGGCAATGGAAGTTTGTTGTAGGCATTCAGCCACCGCTACATAGCCTTGCTTGAAGGCAATTTTATTGTTTTCTTTTGTGGCCTCCAGATTAAAATCAACGTCCTGCATTTTTTTATTAATTAACAAAATTATTTGCATTTTATAAATCATTTTTCTTTGCAATTCATTTATTGCTACTTACAACACGTGCTTTGATTTTTGAATATCCCCCAAAGCCAAGTCTGTGCAGCCCAACCTTTTCCAGCCTCACCTTTGTTGCCTTTGATGTGTCCTGCAACCTATGAAAAGTTTGAAATATGTTAGATGATATAGATATAAAGATCAGTACTAAATAGTGGATTATTATATGGTATGAAGGTTTTAGCATAAAGTAGCATGTTCCACCAAAAATATGAAAAAAGGGAAGAAATTATAGCATCATACCTTTAATTGACATGTGTAATCATGCTATTTATCCATGGAGTTCATGCTAAGTATTTATCCATATTCTAACATGCCTCTCCATAAAATTACACATCAATTTCGACGGTCTATATTATCCATTGTCACACAAAGTAAATGATAAACTAAAAGTTGAAACAGCTAGTAGATTTTATAGATTAAATTTTTATCCCTACGTTCCACACTCAAAGTGTTTTTATCCCCAAGGCTGCAACAGGTATAAACTTGAGGGTGAATGTCAGATTTCAGATTGTTTTAGTAGCATTCCTTTTTACCTGTAGCTGAAAAGTAAGTATTTTTTTGTTTTCAATTTAAAAGACATCACCTTTGTGCATCAAGTGCTTCTTTAGCCTCCACACTGCATGGAACTGATTTTATAAATGGTGGTTGTAACTAAAACAAAATCCCCACTAATTTACTAAGATAACTAGCAACTAACAAGAACTACCTAGCATTGTTCCAGCAGAAGACTCACGACTTAAGACTTGTCTTAATCTATGTTTATTTTGATTGCTTCTAGCAGTGGAGCACCATTCAGAATGTTTGAGAAGATCAAAAATGTTACATCATAGTTTGGAGGATGTTTCGTATAGTCTACATCCACAACAAACAATTTCAAAGCTGACACTTGGATAGAAAATTGTTTAGATAAGCTTCAACTATTCTTAAAAGTCATATAGTAAAAGAAGAATTAAGGATAGAAAAAAATAAAAAGTCAACTTTAACACTTTTACCATAGAAATTAAGAAAATTAGTATGTGATCATGTTTAAACCATTCGCTTTAATAATGCCACATAATTTTGATCCTATAAATAAGGTATAAGAGTTTAAGAAATAGTAAATTTCATAGAGTGGAAAGAAATAACAGAAATTATCAGCATTATTTATAAGAATGAAATTTGGGTTAGAGTTTTCCAAAAAAAAATTCATAACTTTAAATGCTTGCAAAAAAATTCTTTCATGTAGATTAAAATAACATAAATACTTACACTTGTAGGGGATATAGCCAATAATGGAGAATGCACGCACAACCCCTCCAAATAAGGAAAGCATTGTAGAACTTTGACATTAGCAAAATCTTCATCATCAGAACAGGTGATTTTCCTGATTGATTTCACTTTTGCAAAATGTTCCAGAAGTTGAGTGTCAGTTTCCAAATAGAGACATTTAGGTAAACATAAGCTCACCATTATCTTACTGGACAAACTGCAATCAATAATTCTAATGCTTTCTAAGAGTGGACAATTCACATCTAGTGTCATATATATATCATTGACATGTTGGAGGGGTGATACAATCAAAAGATCAAAACTAAGTGCTAATCAAAGCACTATCAATATCTCAAGTCTCAAAATGATACATCAAATATACAATGAATCTCATGATCAATATAAAGATACAAAAAGGAATAGAAGATAGCATGGACCTAACTATAGCCTTCCCCCTCATCACCAGGAGGAGGAGGAGGAATAAAATTTGCACGTCTAGGAGGTACTACACCATCAGAAGCTCAAGCATAATCAAAGAACCTTGAGACATGTTGAGCTACAGGTACTACATTTTCATATACTACATAATAATGAGCAGCCCGAGAAGTATGATGATAGGTCTCATCTCGCTCTAACTATAGGTCTCAGGTATGATTACTATATTATATTACAATTGTTATATATTATTATATATTACAATTATTGAATATCATTTATCACCTATACTGCTAACACATACAACTATGGTACATGTAGTTGAGCATTACTATATTTTCAAGACATAATATAGCTATATGTGAAGTTATATATCATTGACAATTCACATCTAGTGTCATATATATATATATATATATATATATCATTGACATGAGTAGCCTGAGAGGTATGATGACAGGTCGCATATCGCTCTAACTCGAACCCTATCTATCTCTTTAGCTCTATGATCTCAAACCATAGATCTACTATCTCATAGTTCCCCTCTTCTAACTAATCATGCATCTCTAACTATAACGTACACCTGTAACTTGCCCACCTACCTCTGAGAAGTCCTCAATCTCTCCCTCACATGTCATAGAGATTCTTGAGTCTATCCTAATACATCTCCTATGGGTGAAATCTGTGGAGGCTAATTTGGAATGTCACTATCCCCTCCTCCACCCACATCCTATTGTGGTGGCTCCTCTACCCTATGTCTCATGGCATCACCTCTTACTACACCCATGGTGCTCATCTCTCTGTGAGTTCTCACATGAGTAGGCATATGTGCCTATTCATTGTTGCTTGATCTAAGATCCAATCTAATAGTATGAGAAGGAATTGTAACAAGAACTACCAGTGGCCATTATAATGGTCTCTCCTCCCTCAAAGGATGTTCTTGTGGTTGCTGAACATCAGGTTGTGGTGCCTGACTAACTACCCCTATAGGATCAGTTATATGAGGAAATGAATGTGTGGTCAAATGCTCTATGTACTAGGGAGTGACACCATCATTCACTACATCTAGAAAGTAGTCCCACCTATAAATGGTAAGGCCACTAACATCTTCCATACATCTAATTGGGTCCAATCTAGGAGAACAACCTTTCTTTACCTCCTTGGTGAAGCAGGTGTAACTACAGTACTCCTATGATATACTGTATTGATATTTGAACTATCTCTAGACATGGGTTAGCAAAAATCTCTCTATCTTCAATGAAGAATGGCCATTCAGTGGCTAAGATACCAACATGAATCCTAGCTAGGAGAAGACATCATCTTATGGCTCTATGCCTAGCCATGGTCTATAGGTAACATACATCATGTCATCCAAATGAAGTCTCAAATAGTTTGTCTTACCTAGTGTAGGCTAGATCATCTCTCCACAATACTAATAAATATAAATCTACAAGGGTTGTTGTCAGTCCTCAAAGATAGGAACTTGATTGTTGTCATTAACTTGTGGTTCTGGCATTGAACCTGATGCTTATTACTTTTAGGAGACTGACCATTAGTTAAATTCTTGCGAAGTTTTTCAAAAAAATTGTACTTGTCATTACAATTACTGAATATCATTTATCACCTATACTGCTAACACATACAACTATGGTAAATGTAGTTGAGCATTACTATATTTTCAAGACATAATATAGCTATATGTGAAGTTATAAGCACACTATTTATATCTTATGTAAGATTTATGCCCAGATTGAGATATATATAGTTGTGTCAACATTGAGATTGAGATTTATAAGCAATTGTGTCAGCATATGAATTTAGGATTTATAAGCAGTTGTGTTAGATATATCTTATGTAGGATTTATGCCTAGATTCAGATTGAGATTTGTAAGCAATTGTGTCAGCATATGAATTACATACCTTTCATCAATAGATAGATTAAATTGAGCTAGTTGAAATTGTTGATATTGAAGTTGAACCCTAAATTAGCTCATTAATGTACTAGTAGTTAATACTATTGCATACCTTTTTGTATTTATTGGTGTACTTTCTTTTGGATTTTCTGGTGTACTTTCTTTTGGACATTCCCTTTTCTCCTTTGCATCCAAAATGAACTCATTCTAGTCCCTCACTGAAACAAAGGGAGGACACTCATACTTCAGGTTTAGGATGAGGCTCTTTCTATATGTGTCCCTCACAACCTTAAGATGTCTGGAAGCTTTTTGTAACAATTTCTTATGATAAAAAATATTACTACCAAACTCATGCTCTATATCTTTGATGAGCTCATCTTTTAATTTTTGATCTTGGTAGTTCCACCTTTTAAGAAAAAACACAAAATTGTTAGATATAGCTAGTATAAGAAAAGACCCAAATGAAAGCGAAAATGTTGCACCAATTGATGATATGAAAAAAAATAGTGGGATAAAATTAGTTCAGTTATGACGTTCCACCTTTTACGTATGGTGGGCCTGAATCTTCGCAGTGTGAGGTCATAATGCCTCCTATAAAATGTAAAGTTTCCTGCAAAAAATGTCATGGGATAATTAATAGTAAGAACCATTAAAATGAATCATGTGAAGAATACTTTTTATAGTGAATAACCAATACATAAAATGAGATACATTTCATCGTTTTAGTGATCTATTTCAGAGTTGGAGGATCAACTTGACCAAAATTGACCAAAAAAGAAGTTTGGAAAAAAATTTAGAATGTTTGAAACTAGTCAAACTCTACCAGGGTTCTGTTGCTGATGTTATGAAACTAAAAAATGTACTGTTACTATATTAATCAGTATACCTTGCAAAAAAAATATAGTGCATAATACATATAACTTGCCATGACCTTCATTTTTTGTCATTCTTAATTGATGTTGTCACTAATCATACCTGGGATATTATGGAAAACAAATATTGCTAAAATAGATAGTGAAGCTAAAAGTGAGCACTCTAAAACTCTAACAGGCAATATCAATGATGTGGGAAATCATTGAAAACTGAACATTGAATATGAAAGAAGAATCCCACTTTTGGTTCTCTATAGAAAAATTGGTTAGTATCTTCTATTGAAAGCATGAAATTGCAATGTACTGAATTAATAAACTAGAGAATTACTGGTATAGAAAAAAGGTCATTGATAATTTAGATGATCCTACCAAACCACTTTCTATCATGTTTACGTCTTGCAAGAAAATCTTTATTACAATATAAAATAATATTATTTAAAGTACTTGGAATCTTAGGACATTTCAAAGGCATTGATTCATCATCGTCAATCAACAACGATGTTTGCATAGCTCCCATGTTAGAAATATGGGTAGCTCCAAGAAATGATGATGAATTATCACCAATACATGCACTATGATCTGTATTTGGTGGTGTACCAGACGGTGCATCTTCTACCACAAAAAAAACAATACACTATGTGATGCACCCAAGATTAAAGTATATATTATCAACTCATAATTAACACAAAACCAAAATATAAAAAAATAAGGATATACCAGCTAGACGTCCCCTTGTTGCTGACATTGCAATTGACAATCTCGTATGGGCATCCGTCAACCTCTTAGGAGTCTCCTGCACTAGATGACTTGAACAATACATTGTTAGCAAAGACATTCTGAAATAATAAAAGTAAGAGTTAAGAAGTTTTAAATGTTTGAAATTAAAAATTCCTTCTAACTTGTCAACTAAAAGATTATTTTACCAATGGTAGTCGGAGCTCTGCTACTACCAGCCTCACCGCGTTGTCCTTGACCAAGTTGTGGATCAGTTGCCAAAAATTCCTGTATAACAAGAATTTAGTAGTTAAAGTTTCTTACAACTCTTTTAAAAAATTGCATCAATAAAGTATTTTTGCCAATATTACATATTTTACTTCACAACATAAAAGATTATAAAATAAATTTTTTTATTAAACTTTTCTTATAACTAAATATTCATTGGAGCTTACTTCATAACGACGAGCTTGCGCTCTCAAATCTGATAGCCTCTTCATCATCTCCCCAGATTCCATATTTGCCTCATCCAAAATTTTCATTGCTTCTAAATTAAATTTTTTAAATTTTTTCTTCAACATTTTTATGAAATTGAGAGTTTTAGCAATATCCTCATCAGAAGGCGTAGCTAGTGGCTCGACACTTACTAATGCTGCTTTACCCTTATCTTGAACATCAAATTGTGAGAAGAATATCAGTAAAACTATCATAATAGCTAAAAAATTGCAAATAAAATAATGTAATAATATAACATTTTTCAACTATCTAATTTGTACAATTTCAAAAAGGTTTACCCTCACTGAAGAAGGGGTGGGAGTAGCATCCTGGTGACCTCTATCATCTGTCGGATCCATATCATCCTATCACAAAGATTAAACAAAAAAAAATTCAGCTAACTGAAAGCAATAGACAACAAAAAAAAACTTATTAACAAAATGGTAAATAGTACTTACACCATAAATAAAATAACGTAATAATATAACATTTTTCAACTATATAATTTGTACAATTTCAAAAAGGTTTACCCTTGCTAAAGAAGGGGTGGGAGTAGCATCCTGGTGACCTCTATCATCTGTTGGATCCATATCGTCCTATCACAAAGATTAAACATAAAAAATTTCAGCTAACTGAAAGCAATAGAAAACAAAAAAAAACTTATTAACAAAATGGTAAAGAGTACTTACAGCCCTCATGATAGTAACTTTTTTTGTATCTATGCGATTTAAATGGTAATCGATTAGCAGTTCTTCCCCTGCACTTATTGATTTTATTGCACAAACAAAAACTTTATTCCCCTCACACACCTCAAATATGCTATTGGGTTGCTCACTAGTTGAAGAAGGTCCCATACTATTTATAAAACCTATGATATTACCTATTGCTTTTGGTCTCCCATCAATGTACATAGAAAATCTTTTACTTTGATCATTTTCTTTTTGTTGTATATAATTAGCTGATACCCCATACCTATGCATACTTTTTTTATACTGAACAATCTGCATCCAATCATTGTAATTGTAACATGGACCGACATACTTGAACAATTTGACAACTTTGTTGTAATCTACCTTTATCCCATCCATGAAAAATAGGTCCAAACCATGTAATGAGGATGGAGCAATGCAATATATCCTCTCATTAACACAAAAATCTATGTTAATTGGAGGTAGCTCATTGGGTACCCATTCTTTCTCAATGTGTGAGTACCAAAAGGGCACCTTGATGTTGCCTTTGGTCTCATCATCATAAGAACATGACCCCCCATTAGCAAGGAAAAATTGCATGCATTTATCAAATTTTTTCCTATTCTTTTGACCTCTAGTTGATCTCCCTATTTTAGCCGTACTACATGTAGAGCTTTCATCTACCAGTTCTTCATTTCCCTCATTCAATGTAGATAGATCCAACAAGTACCTATTTGGTGGGTCCTGCAATCCATCAAATGGAAAGTGAAAGTGACAAAGATAAAATGTAGTAAGTTGAAAGTAATTATACAATTATATTTCTATACGGACCTTCTTTGTCTATATATACATTATATGATTATATAATATGTCTATTTATAACATATGTGCTCAATGATAAACAAGAAGAATATAAGAAAATTATGTCTATTTATTGACTTATACCTGCTGATCCATGTCACTGTGCACAATCCATGCCAAACGGGTCAAATTTCCTATAGTCAATTGACTGTTTGCAAAAAGGGTGACAATTAGACACAATATAATCATTGGTAATTATAAATAACATATGTTGTAATCATTAGAAATGAACACAATAAATATGTAATCAAATTTCCTGAATATGTTAATCATTTACTTTAATTTAGCTAAAAATTACATGATACACGTTTGCTACAAATAACTTAGATGACAACATGAGCAATAGGCAACATCGCAAACATGAACAAATTTCCCTTATATATGGAATGCAAGATCGTCAACAGAAGGGGTGACGATGCACCTATAATCAATTGACTGTTTGCAAAAAGGGTCATAATCAAACACAACATAAATATTGGTAACTATAAATAACATATGTTGTAATCATTAGAAATGAACACAATAAATATGTAATCAAATTTCCTGCATATGTTAATCATTTATCTTAAGTTATCTAAAAATTACATGATACGTGTATGCTACACATAACTTAGAAGACAACATGAACAATATGCAACATCATAAACATGAACAAATTTACCTTATATATGGAATGCAAGATCATTAATAGAAGGGGTGACGATGTTTGTAGTCATTGATTATCTTTTTCTTCATCATCATCATCATCATCATCATTGCCATCATCACCATCATCATCGTCATCATCATTGTCATCATCACCATCATCATCACCATCATCACCATCATCATCGCCATCATCACCATCACCATCATCATCACCATCATCATCATCATCATCACCATCACCATCATCATCATCACCATCATCATCATCATCATCATCATCATCATCATCATCTTGATCTTCATCATCTGCTTCTTCATCATCTTCAATATCTTCTTCTTCCATAACATTATACTTTATCGGCCTTTCTCTTGGATCATGTCTAACAAAAAATGACCAACCCTGTTTATGTGGAACCTTTGAGTAAAACACTTGCTCACATTGGCTTGGACAAACATAGGGCTCATCTCCAATTGGCTCAAACGACCTTGTATTGATCATTGTAAATCCATTATCATGTTGAATAACTGTTCTATCTGGATCATTTTGATTTAATCGTAACCTGTACCATTTGACAATGAATAGAACTACTTTGAAGGTGTTAAATTCAAACTCAATTATATCATCCAAAATGCCATAGTATTGATTTTGAGATTGTTGAGGAAGTATGTCATTTCTAGATAATATATTGGTGACCTCAAAAACTGCAGTTATCCTAGAATCATAGGTTTTCTTTGTGTCATCCAACCTTTTTATGCAAAATCTGTGGCCATGATAGTACATAGCTTTGTGGTGCTTGACCTACAATTTTTGAAGTGTGTGTAAATTAGTTGCATCATGAGTTGATACGAAACATACATCGAGTTATGATCATTAATAAATTTCTACGTACCTCTCCACCTCTTAAACCCTTTACTAGATCAACTACCATCAGCATAACATTGGAATCTCCATTACGATGAGCTTCTATAACCAATGAAGCAACACCTTCCCATGTTAATGAGCAACCATTTTGTTGACATCGTTTAATCCATTCTGTCATCCAATCAAGATTGTTCACTATATACAAATGTATTGCATCCCACTCTCGACCACCTATTTCAAAAAAATACACCAATTAAAAATAACTTATATTGAAGATTTATAAGAATTAATTAACTACAATAGCATCTTAGATTTACCTCTCACTTTCCTTGATCTACCTTTTCCCATCAAGTACTCCCCTTTGAATTTGTTAATTGAGTTGGGATCCCAAATACGATCTACATGGATCTTTGCTGCAAACTTAGGAGAATATTCACTAATGTACACCATGGTCTGGTATACCATATATCCCTCCACCATAGAACCCTCGAGATGTGCTCTTTGTCAAACCAAGCCTTTCAAAAATTTCAAGTGCCTCTCAACCATCCACATTGACTTGGTTGGTACAGGTCCACAAAATTCAATCTCCTCAACTTGATGTATGAGGTAGTGTTCTTGTGCATTGAAATTTTTTGGAGATAGACACTTTTGCATTTCACACATCAGAAGAGGAGTTTTTCTCTTCCAATATTCTATATCTTCTTTATTGATTTCTTTAGATGACAACCACCTCATGTATTTTCCAAGATCATATATAACCTGTTTGACATTGTTGGAAAAGTGGCGTGGGATAGATAGAGGTAGAACATATTGCAATATTTGTAAAATGATCTTGTCAATATTTTATAAAAGAATGCAATTGAAACTACATGCAGTATATAAATATATAGTGAATACAAAATAACATGAATTACCTTAATAAATGTATGCCAATCGTGTGTTTTCAACCCTGGCCCAAATTCACTTTTATTTGATATGACATTGTTTATGTTCGCAGCAAATTTTGTGAGAAATCGTATTTTTTTTATGACTTCTTTTATAGCATTACTTTGCTGCTCTAACAATAACCAACTAAGGGCACTTGTATCAATCTAGTCTCCATTTTTATTTGATCAAATGCCATTTTTCATTGCATGGTTGGATTCTTCAATGTCACTAAAATTTTTGACAATTTGATCTTTGTCATGCCTTCCATCCAAGATTTTCCATAATGTCTCTGCTACATTCTTTCCAGTGTGCATAGGATCAAACAAATGCACAATTGGGAGTTGCTCATAGTACGACAACCTAGTAAATTACGTAGGATAATTTTTTAGTCCTTTTGGAAGTTGGTCATTGATGTCTTAACGACCTTCACAAGCATTAATCACATCATCAGTAAACAAAACACAATATCGAAATATAAATTTGAAACAGAAACCATCAAATGGAATGACATTACCTCGACGATTTATTTTATTGTATGCCAACTTCCATAGGTGAGTTGTCATTCTCTATGGCTTTGACGTAGTCTCTTCTAGACCATTGAAAAGATATTTTTTAGTAATTTGATACTAATGATTTTTGTGCAAAAAGTGTCTATTCTCATCAAACACTTGCTTTCTTAAACTTTTTGAATGACGAGATTTCGTCTTTGGACCACAAACTAGACATGCAAATTTACCCTTTGTCTGAAGACCTACAAGATCATGTATAATTGGATTAAATGTGTTAACTTTTACATACCAAAAAAGAGGTGTCAAGAAGAGAACATACCACAAAAATGTGTTAGCCTAGGGGCATCATGTATTGTCCATACAAGCATTGCATGAAATTGAAATTGTCTTTGTCCTATTGGTCTACAAATGTCATACATAGTAACCCCATTCCATAACACCACCAACTCATCAATAAGGGGTTCAATATATACGTTGATATCTTTAACTTGGTACTTACCTAGTTGAATGAGCAAAAACATTACATAATTATTTTGACCATTTGTTGGATTAGTAATAATAAATTAATTTAGATGACCACTAAATAAAAAAATACCTAGAACAATCAGTATCAGCATTATGTGCTCTTTCTTTATGGACAACCAAGGAGGTATGTTATTGTTGATAACAAAAACAGGCCACATCGAGTAAGTAGATCTCATCTCTCCATAAGGATTGACACCATCTGCTGCCAATGAAAGCTTGAGTTTACAAGGTTCTTCTTTAAAGTGTGGCCATTTTTCCTCTATTTTCTTAAATGCTGAACCATCTATAGACATTCACATAATGTCATCTTGACTTCTATTGTGTGCATGGTAATCCATAAATTGTGCCGAGCTATTGCACTTGAATAATCATTGCAAACGTGAAATAATGGGAATATGCCAAAGAACCTTGCGAGGCACCTTTTTTGTTAATCGACCTGATTGATATCTACTGATATGACAAGTAGGGCATTGTGTTGCAAATTCATGATGTTTATGGTATATAATATGATCGTTCGGACATGCATGTATTATTTGATACTCCATTCCAATATCTTTCATAATGGTAGATAATTCTCGGTACAAATGAGGTAGAATGTTTGATGGTGGTAACAAACACTTACCTATCAACCTACGACCAAAAATATAATTTTTTAATTTAAAGAATATTAATTGCTACAAGAACCCAATGTTAATTGTAAGGGAACTACAAGTAAAATAATGAAAGATGATGGCATACCTTAACATACATGTCATTGCTACGTTGGATAAACCATTCATAGCCTTCAAGTTCACCAATAGCAATACAGTGGCAAGAAGAGTTGTTTTGGAGCCTTCATATAGGGATTGTTGTGCCTTCTCAAGTAAAGGTACATCAAGCTCTGCATCATCATCATCATCATCATCACCTTGATCATTGTGATCATTTTGATCATCGTGATCTCCATCATCTTGGTCTTCTTCCATGGTATCATTACCTTCTACTTCAATATTCACACCTCCATGTTCCCTCGTTTGGAAATCCACATTCTCCAAATTGTCATGGTCCACACTTGTTTAAACTATATAATGAAATGAAAAAAAATGAATTGTATACGAGTCACTCCAAACCCTTAGCTTTTAATACACTTCATAGATGAGATTGCATTATATGTTTTGAACAAGGTGTGGAAAAAAATCAAATGACATAGATATAAGCATTCTCACACCATGAGTGAAGCAACAATTGCATAAAGCTTTATTGCAAAAAAATTGTCAATATTATTTACATTGTACATACTTGTTTATATAATGCTTCAATTCCTAAACTAAGAAACTATAGCTAGTGTTCTAACCATGCATAAATATAAAATTACAGTGCAGATGTATGAAATTATATGCATAACTACTCCTATACTAGTTTATAATACTAGATTATAATACAAAAAATCCTCATCTGAGATTTAGAATACTTGATAAGCCCGAGGCTTTTGTGACCTAGACCAACACACAAGTTGATGGAATAAGATGGTCACATAATAAGGAGAAGAAAGAGGATCAAAACTTCAGAGTTACTAACTCAAAAAACTTAAAAATGATCCCCTTGAGGTCTTCTATGAGGGACTGCACATTAAAAACTACACATGCACCCATATAGATAAAACTTCAAAAGATGAAAATAAAAAGCTTGCATGCAATTTGGCAGGCACTACTCCATGTGGGAACTATTAGTTAAATGGCACAATTCCCATCAAAACATGAAAATTTACCTACTAATTATTAAGAAGCAACACCTTGAAAACAAAACTCAAGGGGCATATGGGAAAGTGATGAGAGGATTGCCATTACTAAGGGAAGTCGACTCTTTTTTCTCATCCATATTGGATCTAGCAGATGAGATCCAACTTTAGGATATGTCCTAAGGATTTCTACTTCTCATCCACTGAAGAAAAGTATGTCTGATAGTAACAATGTATGTCATTTGGTAAGCCAATAGAATTGCTAGAAGTCTTCACAATCTACTCCTTCCATGCTATAAGGCTTTTGAATGATCTCTTTCAATGCCTTATCAATGGCTTCTCTTGCCTATTTTCCCTTGGATAGTTAAAAGCCTGATGGTGAGTGGAAGTTACAAAACTCTACTATTGCTACTCTAATAACAAGGTTAAGAAATGATGCTCACAACCATTTGTTGTCTGTTTCATAATCCTAAATATAATTAAAATTGGTTCATACAAAGTTCCCTTGTATTTACCTATTTTCAATGGTCCAATTTTGAAAAAGCTACTCTTGGTTCGATTGAGAAGTTCAAGAGGTCATAAAGTGTTTTAAGAACTTTCTAACTCTCCAGCACACATCACAACCTGTCAGGCACTATTTGACACCCTACTATACTGATGCCCACCAAGATCTTGTTTGGAGTACTTTATGTTGCATCATGTCTATATATATTCCATCTGCACATATTGAAATGTAAAAACAAAAATAATGACAATGAAAATAATTGGATGACACACAGCAAAAAAAGGCCTAATTTGGGGAAGACTCTCTAACAATAGACAACTGAATATAGTAGGGCTTTATTAGCTCCTTCCTAGTCAAGGAACAATGCCTTACAATAGTCTATACAAAAGCATGATCAGAGACTTAAAGAAGATTTTCTAGGCAAACAAAACAACATCCTTTCATTTTAAGATGATATATAAAGGCATTCTTCCAGAGAGGGGCCAACTCAGTTCATTTTGAGTTTGCTGGGTTTAACCCATAGGCATTACTACACCGAACTAGATCTCAAATAACCTTTATATCAAACCTAGATCCAGGGACTATGAGTGCCAAACTGATAACTTAGCTTTTTGTACAATTAAATCAACATATTAAAGACATAAAGCCATTTGTACAAGGGTGATATTTCCTCAAGTTTTCTTTGTTTCCAAATTCCTTTAGATAAAGATAGCTATTGTAAATAAGTGGATAGATTCACCCAAGAATCTCTCCTGTAAATGGAATTCCTTCTCAATTTTGGAAGGATAATTTCACACATATTGTAATGTAAACTTCTAAAATTAGTTCATCTAGACACAAAACCAACAAATGTATGCCAAATCTTATGAGAGAGAACAAAAAAAAGATCAGGAAATTGAAGTGGGTTATAGGATCAGACATTTCACATACATTTCCATGTAATTATTGGTCTAAAAGGTTGAGCCCTATCTTCCTTATGAGAGTAGTTTTGGTTTGGATAATAGTTTATAAAGCAAAAAAGCTATGTTGTGGACTGAATTGTTTGGTAGATACATATCTGAATTAGAGAAGATTATAGTGCCAGGTTTTATTATAAATGCTTTTTTTGTGATTTGACTTCCATATCCTTGAATCTTGATCTTAATGTTTTGTTTTAATTTTTATTTTGATTATGTAGGTATAATGGGAGAGAATTGGGGTATTTATAATTTCTTTTCTTCCTCGTAAAATTGAGCTTCAAATGAGGTTTAGGGGTGGACCCAATATCCATTTGCATTGGATTTTCTATAGGGTTTACAGTTTTGGCAGGTTCGAATTGCATTTTGAATGGATATCATGGGTGGTGGCGGCATTGCTCTATTCCAACATTGCTTCAAAAATCCAGAGGTGAGTCATTTTATCCATTTAGATTGGATTTGCTGAAATTTTTTAACATTCCAGTTGATTGGAAAATTATTTTATTCTTTTAGTTGTCATCTTTTCTTATTTTTCAATCTTATCCTTAGTAGACATGGTTTGTTACTCTTGTTAATTGGGAATTTCACTCCTTTATTAATATTGAATCTCTAGGTAATCATTTTGTGTGTCATTACATTTTGCAATACCCCTGTCCCTGAGATGTTTTGGATATCCATATCAATCTTGGCCATGCATCCACATGGAATTTCATTTTAAGCCACTAAAATCTATATATTCAATGATATACTCCTCTCTAATTAGTTTCTGAGAAAATAGATACTAACAATATAATTAAGCCATGCGATTTATCCTTCTATGAAATACATAAATTCTAAAATCTTTGAACTTAGGAAAATTTGACATACCTATCTATGAAGTCTTCAAAGATAACTGAAAATATCATGACTTTATCTTTTATGCCTTCATAGATCACACAAAGTGAATTTGTTTTTGAAGCCCTTGAAGATTACTGAAAATATTGTAAATTAATCTATGAATCCTTCAAAGATCAGTCAAAAATAATTGTAAATTTTGATCTATGAAGCCTGCAAACATGACCGAGATCTCAACGCTGAAGAACAATGTGGCTGCATCACAGATCATCTATTTGAAAAAAAAAACATGTTAACAAGGTTATAGTAGTATATTAGTTCATGTTAAGGGTTCCAATATCTATCTTCATAAGTCACACAATATGATCATATCCCCCTTATTTCATTAATTTTCTATATCCATTAGGAATGATTTTTGAATTTTTATGTGCATTGATGAATTTTTTTGTGCATTGACTCTTTTCTAACAAAATAAATATGTTGAGAAATCTTTTCTAACAGTGCCTTATCAACCATGAACATGGTTGTGAGGTAATATGTTTGGTGTCCAACCTCAACAAAAATTGGTTCTGTAGAATAAGAGCATAGCATAATTTCATAAGCTATGTCAGCTTCTTCCCCTGCATGCTCCAAGAGGCTTGAAAATTATATTTGGAAAATAAATGTTGATGATAGTCCTCATTAATTATAATCCACCTTTTCCTATTCTATTTAGAATAATATTTACTCTGTTAGATCTAATCTGTTAGTATATCAAATAATATTTGGGGACATTATATTGTGATAGAGGAGTGAATCTAAGTAAGAAAAAGACTAAAACTACACTAGCAACCAAAGTAGGTCATTGAGTTACAAGCTCAATCACAATCACAATCACAAGAAATAGCTCATGGATACATGAATGAAAGGGGGTATATTTTTTGGATGATAATAGCTCACAGAGACTACAAATCAGACCTCATAGTCCATCAAGTTTGAGTTCCCTTCTAACATCTCAATGTATCATACCTTGAATACATAGGATTAGCAGCACATAGATTAGCAAAATGGAGCAATTCCAATTGATAGATGAATATGTTTAAGTTCATTTCCACCATCTTGGTGTATTAGACCCTTGATGTACAACAATATCAACTCATTGATCATGACATATGCTTGCAGTTTTGCGAATTGACTATTTATTATTTATTCAATATTTTTCGGTGTCTGTCCCAATTGATTTTGTAGTTCCAATATCTCTATTCTTCTACATTACTATTTTTTGTCTTATTTTTCATTCTATGATTTGTTTCAATACAAACATAGACTATTATCTTAAGATTTCTTCCTTTTGTCTATTTCTTATAGGTAGCCTAGAAGTGGGTACTATAATCGGCTCAGATTCTAATATGCCAGTCATGATAGCTACTGCAAAAATTCTCAAATCATTTAGTGTCTCATATGAGGTTGGTTTGTGAAGCCTATTTGAATTGCACACAATTTCCTGAAGAATAATTTTAAGAAATGCTTAAGTGAATGGAATGCAACAATATTTGGTACCACAAATTTTGATAAGATATTTGAATTCTGGTTGTGTTGCAGATAACCATTGAATCTTCTCATTGAACACCTGATGGAATGACAAAATATGCTAAAGAGGCCCATGGAAAAGGAATCAAAGTCATAAAAGCAAGTGCAGGTGGAGCAGCACCCCTACCTAGTGAGTGAACCTCTAATGAATGAAATAATAATGTATAAAGTCATTTGTGGTTCACATCTCTAAAAAGAAACAAAATTTTTGATAAGTTCTTGAATCTTTATTAATGAAACAATTAAGTTATAACACAGGTATGATAGCTTTGATGACTACACTTACTGTTCTTGGTGTCCCAGTTAAAGGTTCATCACTGGATGAAATGGACTCCCTACTATCAATACTTCAGGTGTTTGAAATGCTAATTCATCTTTCATGTTTGAAATGGACCAAAAAAATAGATTTGCATGGCAAGATACAAGATCGTGAAAGACCATATCCATCCAAATAAAAGAAGGATAGACTAGAAAAAAAACTAGTCAAGTCCTACCACCAACAAAAAGACACTAAGAGCTACCATTCTTCTTTCCCATATATGAGATCGAATAGTCATATCAAAAGAGAAGACAAATTTAGAGTTTTTTTCCTTTTTACAATAATCCAATCCTCTTTCACCTTTGTAGCCTCAACTTGCTAGAAAATGGAATCTAGTAATGGAGTCCCCACACAAATCAAAGAGCCAACAAAAACTAAGGAAACAAAAGCACCAATAGAAAAGGAACCAACATCCACTAAATAGATAGCACTAGAAACACCTTCAAGAATCATAGAAGAAGCACTAATTGAGGCCTTATCAAAAATATTAGCAAAACCATAAATTCAAAATGGAACACTATTACTTGTTGAGCTTACAGAAAGAAAAGAACTAGTAGGAAAAACCAAAGAAGTAACAACATAACCAATAGTATAATGTTGAATTCTTCTCAATAGTATAATGTTGGAAAGAGTAATCTTCCCACTAAGAAACAAATTATTTAGACTTAAGGTAGTTAATTGTTGAAGTTCTCAAAGTTTGTTATTCAAATATGGAGATCAGATGTAAATACTGATCATATGATATTATAAGTACAGGAATACAAAGCAAGGCACTAATGTTTACATAAAAAGTTATAGCATCAAATCTTACCTTATGTTATAAAGGTCATCAGGATAGAAGTATCGATAATAGCTTGTAGTGCTAAGCATGGTTTCTAGATTTTGATGGAGAGCAAATATCATTATGAGCAGTGATTACTAGAGACATTATTAAGCAACATAAATATAATACCATTGTCGATAACTAGTAATTTGATTCTCCAAGTCATACATGGGGTATATATTGTCATAATCAAATATTAAATGTAAATCTTTAACTTCTTGATTTTTCCTTGAAGAAAGGTGAATGCATTCATTTGAACTTTAAATCTTTGAATGTACCTAATGATTTTTGTGAAGCCAATAGTTATTAATGGTAGAGGTAAGGTTAACTGCCATATGGAGAAATGGAAGCCAAGCGTCCATGGCTATGATCTTTGAGTGAGGTGCACCAGTGAGGAAACAAGGAATTTGAGTCATGACAGTATTCAATACTCCATCTACAATCATGGCAATCATTTGGTCCACACAAATAAGGCATGATTCACAATAAAGGTGCTAAGTCACAAGGTCATAATTGGAAACAATGTCACATATTTTAAAGAAATTTATACATATGAAGGGGATCCCTTCATAATTGAAAGGTTGAATCCAATTGCCCGGTGCCATGGCTAAGATTGAGCAAAAAATGGCAGAAAAATGTGATAAGCACCTTGATTCCTTACCCCTTCCTCGATTTTTGCCTCTTCTCCTCAATTGCTTGTGCAGCTCCCCCGCCTGCACTCTGTAGAATCTTTCAAACCAGTAGAGATGAGAAAGATGGTGTTCACATCTGTATCCCAAGCGTATTCACATCCAAATTGACATGACCTATGAGTGATATACCTCCCACGCTCTACGCTAATCTCCTCTCAATTTAACAAAATGCAATGAAATGGGTGGCCAAACCCTTGTTTAACAAAACAATGATGCAATGAAACGGGCGGCCAAACTCTTATTTAACAAAATAAAAAACAATGAAATGCCGGCAGGTGCAACTCTTTTTCATTTTTACATGTTCAACTAAGTGTTGGTCAAAATTTTGACCAATGCTAAGTGTTGGTCAAAATTTTGACCAACACGGGCATGGATTTTTAAAAAAAAGAGATTTTTCCTTCCATATTGCAACCAATCTAAAAAATTTTAATAAATGGTCACAAATTTTGGTCGCAAAATCACCTCAAATGTACTAGTGTTTGTAAATCCTCTAACAAGGTGGCATTTCTATTGAATTGCCCAAAGACCTCTAACAAGTACACTCCTAACAGGGTGATTAAATCCTCTAACAGAGTCACACCTAATAGTTTTTTTTGTAACCTTCAATAGGGTTGGCTCCTAATAAGGATCACTTTAGAAGTGTAAAAATTAGTAACTAGTTGCAATTGGTGGTTTTTCCCAAATTGGGTTTCCACATTTAATCTTGGTGTCAAATGTGTTCATGCTATTTCTCTTGTATGTTTGCGCCTAAATTAAAGAAATATTAATCACACATAATATCTTAATAGTTTCATGTTAAGTATTTGTCGAGCATTTTCAATGTTTACCCAACCACAACATATTTCTCTGTGTTTGTCGAGCTTCAGTAGAGTTTAGTTTTTAGAGTTTATTTTGTACAAACATCTAAGGGATCTGGGATTTATTTTTGTGGTAGCTGATTCACCCCTCCCCTCTCAGTTACTCCTCTTATATTTCCAATAGGTGCTTCACTAGCTTCTTCTCCCTCAACACCTTGATCTTCTCCTTGACCTTGGGTTAGGGCTAGTGGTGCTTGAGTAGGAACATCTTCTTCTTCATCATCTTTATTGTCTTCCTATTCTTCATCTTCCTATGCTTCTTCACCAAATTTTTCTTTAAGCTTCTTAAAAAAATTGTTCTTCTTTCTGATTATTGATGTTTTCTTCAAGTCTATAGTTATCTTTGATTTTGAAACATAATAATTTCCAAAGACAGTAGCCTTAGTATCTACTTCTTCTGCAAGAAAAGTTGTAATTGATGCAAGTGCCTCATCCAAATTAATCTCATATCCTAGAGGTCTTAACCATCTTACACTTTGAACTGCAACCTATACATATGTGAAATCAATATCAACTAGAAAGAAAACATCATTAAAATATTTCTCAACTAGTGACACTAGAATCTTGTGTCTTTGTTTCATAGACTTCTTAAAGTCCTCAAAGTAACTAGTCATAATAGACTCAAAATTCTCTCCCATTTGCTCAATGTATTCACGTATTTGTATTGCAATAGACCTATTTGTCCTCCATGAAATTTTACCAAAGGAAGGAAATGTGTTCTGCATGTAGAAAAATATACATACAAGTATTGATCCAAACTTGCATTGTACACTCTTGGTTTTTCTTATGGCTCCCAAGTTTTTTGATAATTGTTGCAACTATAGCTTGGCAAGGTCATAAGTATGATCCTTCTTCACTGTCTTGTATCCTACATCAACATCAATACAAGGTACATTGTTCAACCTACTTGATTGAAAGAACTTTTATGAAATAATTCTTACTACAAAAGAAATTAGGGGATTGGTGATGGTATCAATTGTCATTCCTCTCTTGTTCCACACTATCCCTATATTTTTCTCAGTCACCTCTTTTGCTTCACTTCTAATGGTTTTGAGTCTGTCTAAGGTTGGATATTATGTTACCCTTTACAAAATCTTCATATTAATCTTGATAGGTCCATCTTCTAACCATATAGAATTGTCATGAACTCTACTCAAAAAAATCTTAATCCATTTTGTTTTAAAAATATTTGGAAATTCTAGGGCATGGGTTAACCCTTTTCTTTCTACAATTTTATGTTCCTCCTTTAGTACTCCATTCTCATATAGTTCTCCATATATTTGATTTCCATATGACCTATGCTACCAACCTCGCATGTGTAATACAACGTCACATCTTGAATCATTAAGACTTGTGGTGGTATCATGGATAACGCACCAGATGGGTCTTGTTTGTAAGCAATTTTAGGAATTGCCTTGAAATTTAGTTGTCTAATCTCATTGGTAATTAATTGAACATTTAAAAATCCCTTTCCCTCTTTGACCTTAGTAGTAGAAGAACTAGACATCATATTTAATACCTAGGGTTTGCACAAATTCAAACAACATAGCTCAACACATGATAAATACCTTCACAAATTTGATGAATGGTGTTGAACGATGGTTCCATTCACTCTACAAATACTTGGAATGATATCTTCAATTCACCTTTAGCTCTTTTTGCTCTCTCTAGTTTTTAATGATGTCAAATGAGTAAAAATCAATCTAACCTTAAAACTTCAAAATTAATGCTCAGTGTTTACATAGATGTAAGCTCGACTTGAATAGAAATTTAAACTCACTCAGTTTCCATGTAGTTTCCTTTAAGATTAGAAACCACTACGAGAGCTTGGTCAACACTATCACTTACAATAGCTTGACATTAGCTATATTTTACTCAACAATCATAGTGAAACTTTTCATGCTCGATAGTAACATGAAAACTGAAAAAACTTAAAGATTTCTTGTAAATTATAAACAACACTTTGCATCTTTCTTCATGCAAATATAATCTTTTCATAACTAAATCCTTGGAACTAATGCATTATTGAACTTTGAAATATCAATCCCACACATACCTCTTGATTTCTTAATTAGAGGTGGTGTGATCACCTGACCCATTGGGTGAAGTGTTCCCATTTGAACTTGATGTGTTGCGATCTTTCTTTCTCTTCCATGTCTTTTTCATATCATCTCTAACATTTTCAACATCTTCCTTTCCTTTTCCTTTGTTGGATTCATTGCTGGGTGCCTTTGACCTTGTTGGACAATTTTTGCTTATGTGACCAGTCTTTAAGCAAATAAACCTATAGTTTGACTCAACCATCTTTTGTAGTCACTTCTGAAATGTGTTGTTATGCAGTTTTCAGCAACATGTCCATACTCTTGACAATAGTGAAAACTATACCTAGTATTATAATCCCAATTATAAGAGTTGTTATTGTGTTTTACCTTTGTCTACTTGTTTGATGACCATTTAGGCTTGGATTTGCATTCATATGCTCTATGTCCATACTTCTGACAAATATAGAAGTAGCCTTCAAATCTTTGTGTGCTTATGGTCTAGTTTCTACATTCATGTGCCTGATGTCCTTGTTTGTTGCATTTGTGGTAGTGACCCATGAACTTCTTCTTAGGACTTTGATTTGCAATCTTGCTCCTACAAATGTTGGCAGTATGACCTATCTTACCACAATTATGACAAGTAGGTTTGGAGTTTTTACCATTGGCATTACTTTGTTCACTACTTTTACATGATTCTCCTTCTTCAGTACTAGTGCAACTTAATCCAGTAGTATTACTGTTGGATCTAGGATGTCTCATCAATTTCTCAAAACACTTGATAGCATCACTAGGTTTTTTGAAACTTTCAGCACATTCCTTTTTTCTCTTTAGATCATTTCTTAGTTGTTCATTCTACAACTTTGGCATTGTGATCTCAATATCTTTTCCATTTAATTCATGATTTGCAATGATCATTTGATTCAATGTTTCCAATTACATGTGAGAAATCATATTCACCTTTGATGTTTTCTCTATCCAGTCTATTGGCTAGTATCCTTTTGTCATATTCAATCATGACTTTTTCTTCTTCAGCTTTCTTTTTCTACTTGATCATCTCGCATAGTAATATTGATTGGACTTCTTATTCTATCTTGAGATTTATGACCTCTTCAGTTAGGGCTCCATTCTTTTCCATCAAATCTACAACTGTTGCATCAAATTCACTTGTGTTTTTATCTACAAATAATTTAGTAGTGTCAATCTCTTGGTAATGTGTGTCATTATCTTTAGTAGCTATTTCTTTCCTTCTTTTCAATGATCGCTTTAACTCATCTCTTACTCCATTCAACTAATGTAGGGTAAGTTGTATTTCAATCTTTTGGTTCTCAATAGTCTTTCCCCAACTGGTAGACTTCCATCTCCAAGATCTTTCATCAAAGTTGCAAAGCTTTTCTTTCTAGAGAATTCATCTCTGATACCAATTATTGGAAGTACAATATGGAAAGTAAACTTTGAGGGGTTGGTGAATCAGTACTTAAAACTTTAACCTTAAAATCATTCACCACACATCCATCTCACAATCTATGCATGTAAACTAAAATAAAAAATTAAACATATACATCTATAGTATGAAAGTAAATAAACATTCAACACATGTATGACACAAGATATTTGGTTACCCAGAAACCCTCCAAAGAGAAGGTAAAACTAGGGTGGGGATGACACCCATAAATCTTCACTAGTACAATAATAAAATGTATCAAATGAAGGTTACAATGTTTGATCATGAAACATTATCTACCTTTTGAAAGGTCTGCCCTATTAAGAGCTTACAAGATTGTTAGATCTTACCATATTAAAGGATTTGAACACCTTGTTAGAAGTGTGCCTAGTAAAAGGACTTTAACTTACAATGAAGTAAGCACCCTGTTGAAGGATTTGCAATAACCTCTTAAGACTACTCTATTAAGAGATTTAACCGATTCACCTATTAGAATGTCTTAACAATGATCTTTCAATTAACACTCTACTACTAGATAACATATCACCTCTTTCCTGATTTGTACTTGATCCTCATTAATCAGATGTCTCTCTATTGTCTTCTAATTCCTTTCCTCTATTGTCTTCTAACTAATTATGTAGTATCTCTCAATTCACCATTCCTTAGCCACCATGAATGCTCTATTTGCACATGAAAACTTCTCCCTTTTTCTCCTTCCACATAGAAAATGTTTAGGGTTTATGCCCCTTAAGAAGACCTAGGTGATGTAGGGTTAGGTATGAATCAATGATTGTGATTCACCCATATTGATGCTTAATCCTTCCCTTTTTTTGATTGGCTACATGAACTGCATAGTGATTCACAACAAAGATTTGTCCTCCTCATCTAAGATCTCAAAAAATCCTTAAGTTGGCTCCAAAATGGTTTACATAGTAGTTTGTGCCATTACAAACAATTATGTCAAATTTTTATTACTTAGCACTTTGAATTCCTTGGTGCTCAATATCAACTGCAACTTCAATGTTGTAACACAGCCTTTGAATGACTCATCATCCATTGATCACTTTTCATTTAAATGACTCGACACTTACTATCTACTCGGCACTTGAGTGAATCAAGACTTCCTACTTACTCAAAACTTACTACATATCTCTTGCTTGGCATATACTATCTAACAACTTATGCTCAACATGTATTATTTGTTCAACATTAACTAAGTAAATGACTTAAGTATATTGTCACTCATATGTCAAAACCAATCCTAGATTAACAGTATCACACGATATTTTTCCAAAAACTCATAAAATGCATAAAAAATGTGTATAAAAGGCATCAAATGACCCAAAAAGTGTGAAATTTTTGAAGACTCACTGATGCCTCATAGTCGGTAGGCTAGTTGTGCAATCGGTTGTGCTTGAAATAGTGTTTGTGGGTCAGAATACCTGTTAGAGCCATCGTTCTCTCTCAAAATCACTCAAAATCTTTCAAAATCACAAACGACAAATGAATTGGAAATGGCCCTTGGACCCCTTATATAGTCCTTCGACCTCATTTTGACCCATTTTTTAACTCAAAATTTTGCAAAAATTGCACGCTTGGCTAATTTTGACGTCCTAGATCCATTTTTGGGATCGAAATCAAAATCCAAGTTCATCTTGACAATCAAAATTACATTTTAAAATTTCACATTCTTCTATGTAGTTAGATGACCTTTTAAGGTCTAATATTTGAATCTTCATTGAGACATCTTCATTTCTCCATGTCTTCATCATTTCTACACTTCTTACCTACTTCAATTCACATCTTTCATTTCTAAATCATCTTTCTACTTGATTTGACCTAATTTTCATACTATATCTTTCTTAGTCAACTCTAGTCAAGCTGGGGCACACTATCATTTTCTTATGGGTTTTAATCATATATCTATCCTAATGGATCTTGTTTTATCTCTATTTGATCATGTATTTCTCATTTTTGTATCCCTTTTACCCATTTCAATCGCCATCTCGAGGGGGAAGAAATATTCTATCATTGCTTGCTTGCTATAGCTATCTATCCCTAAGGAGCATATGCAATCCTTGCATTTTCTCTCGATTAATCTTCTTTGCTTTTTGTTAGTACTCTTCTTGAGTTTTGATATAACCTCCCTCCTAGTGTTTAGTACTATTACTACTAGGTTATACATTTAGGACTTGCTATTCTGCATTTTTGTTCTTTGAAATCAAACCTCTCTATCTATTGTTGCCTACTCAGCTTTTGAATTCTTTAACATAATATGTTCCCAAATTGATCACACATGATTCAAAGAGGGGAAAATTTAATCACATAAAAATGGTCATCTAGATTATTATCCCCCTTCTTAGCGTTTTGGCTCATTTATTTAATCATTTACCTAGGCCAAAATTCTAAAAATCAATTTAGTTGATTTTAACCTATTGTTTGACTATGATATCCTAAGACCATATTTTATAAAAAGAACATATCCTCTTTTGATTAAATAAAATACCCCATTCTTCTAACCCACTCAATGTGCACACATAAAGTATTTTTCCTATTTATTAATTAAAAGAAAAGGCTTTTGTCCCACATGAAAAGTCAACTCTTTCTCATTAGTTGACTTGATCTTGAACATGGATCATGCCAACAATCATACCCAACACTTGATCATCTATTTCTTGATCTTGATCTCAACCATCTATGGACCTTTAAAAGAGAGAGCTCTTTCCCTTTCTAGGGATCCCAATTTTGAGCTACTTCAAGTTTCTTGACAAGTTTTCTTGAGAACACTTGTGGAGAACTCCTTTCTTCTTATCTCATTCTTGCATCCTTCATCTTAGCTTAAGTTCATTTAGAATAGCTTAATTTCCTTTTTTATATCATAGATCACATAGCTTAATTAAAATGGTTGTAACACTCTCATTTTTCTTAACCTAGTTGCATTGTGCATTTTATTCTAGTATAGCTTCATTTCTTGCATTACATGTTTGAGAACCCTTTTGATATTGGCACTCTTGATCTTGTCTAATAGATCTCATGTTGCATGGTTTACTATCAATGGTTGCATCTCTAAGGCTTAGCTAAGAGATCTTCACATGCTTAAGCACACACCTTTGCACTCCATTGATAGGGGGCTCTAAGCCAAAATTCAAGCATTCCAATCCATGCAATACCTTGGATAGAAGGGTTTAGAGTAGTGCAGTTTCTTAGTGTAAAAATTGTTTGAAAACTTATGCCAAAAAATTTACATATATAATCTAGATTTATCAAGTTATCAAGTATTATTCACATCAATTAAAATAAAGGTTGTATTTGGTAATAAAATAACAAAAATCATGAAGTATAGTTTTGTAATTTATAATTGTAATATGTTTGAATATGCAAGAAGTAGAGAAGAAATATAAATACATTAAAAATGAATGATAAATCGCTTCATTATTTATTGACTTAGTTTGAGATGTGATGCTTTAATATCCCAAACAGACTCCAAATCTTGAAACTAACTACTACTAACATGTTCCTCTTCATTTTGATTTGGGTATTGAAAATCATAAAAATCTTCATCTTCATTTTGACTTTGAGACCAAGAACCATCATTTTTATCAAAATTAGTAATAAGAAAACCAACTTTTTAAATATTACAAATCCCTCATCTTTTGTGCATGAAATTCCAAATTTCCAGTATCCTATCATAAGAAAAATCTATAACATTATACTAAGTTACAAACAACCTGAAGCAAGTTTCTAAGTTTTTGTCTAGTTCATTTCTCACCTTTGATTTCAAAACCCCAATGCACTAAAAACTCTCTCATCCTTCACTAACCCCAATATCATTTTTTGACATAAATCAACAAGTTTGAAATATTTTGGTACTAAATTACACAACAATTCACTCTAACTTGTCCTTTTCTAGAGCCTCGTTATTGAACTAGGACCAAATGGAATCTCAAAGTTTTTCATTTTATATTTCATACAAAATGCAAATTGTTTAAATTAATTACTAAGTTTATTTGAATATGAAATTCCTTTGATTGGTTTTCCATTGCAATGTGCATCTTTTGAAATTTGTTTTATTAGTTTCTCAAGTTTTTTATGAAGCAACTTTGCATCATTTGGAGTATCTTCGAAGTGTTTCCAAAATTGAGGAAATACACAACCCTTGGCTTCAAGAATTTATTCTTAAGGGAATATTGCATTAATCTCACTTCAAAGTTGGTAGGAAATAGAATTCACATTTCCACTAATAGATTTAATAATCCAATCAAAATATCCCTTTCTCACTAGCAGTACTCTACCTCACTTGCTTGTCTTACATTGGTGCATTAGTATTTGAAACCCTTTCACAAACATGCATAGCTTATATTTTTGCATTGAATCCTAAAAAAGTCTCAATATGATTCAAATTTGTAAATAATTTCTAATTGGAAAAGCTATAAACTATGAGATATGAATGCAGAGCATCTTGGGCCAGGCATGCTAGTTTACATAAATCACTATACTCATGAATATACATAGTTTAGTCTTGGGATTTCTTAATAAGTTTGTTCATTAAATCAAACATGGGGAGAATATTAGATAAAGTCAACTTTCTCTCTATATCACTTAACTTGTATAACTAATTAGGAGTTGTGTTTACTATCATTCATTGCTCATGTATTACTCCAATCAAGGATTGATATTTTGTTAGAACTCTTTTTTTTGGTCCATGCAAAGAGATCCATCTAGTCTTAACATCCTTGAGAAGCTTATTTCCTATTGTTACTCCCTTAGAAAAATCTTAAATTCTACAAAAAATTAGGACTTCTATAGAAGTAGGAGTGGAGTTCATGGATTAGATCTTCAACTTTTGACACTATAGGAAAACCAATTACAATCTTATATGCTAAATTCATTCAGTGGGCCATGAAATGTATGCATAGCATGTGAGGTGCAATACTAGTTTTTAATCTTATATAAAGACTGGTTCTTTGTCCTTGCATTACTATAGCTCTATGAGATTCAATACACACTAACTTCTTGGCATTTTTCAAGTCATCCATATCAACAACTTCAATCAAATCTTTATTAACCTCTAAATATTTTTTTTTTGTAGTTGAATAAGCCTTCACTTTATAAACATAGAGTAGATGAGCTTAATGGATATGTTATTTTATAGTATAGACATGAATACATACCCAAGAATTATTATCTACCACTATGACTTCATCTATGGATAATGAAATGAATTTGGATTCTTTTACTTTCTCATGCAAATTTTTCTTTTCCACCGCAACAAGATAGTTTGTCATTTCCTATCCAATGCTTGTTGACCAATGTGACATAGGATAGTGAGAAAATCTCAAAAAGGGTATTAAAATACTATATTCTAAGAAGTCTCTCAAAGGACAACCTCTAGACAAAATATGAAAAATAAAACTCATTTGAACAATCTTTACCAAGTTTGCATCATTGGTTGTATGTTGAAACCTAGCAATGATTGGATTTTTCACTACTACCAATACCAATTACTACCATTCTCTTGTTATATGAGGAACCTCATATTCTATGACATACTTAACATGAAGACTTTCTTCCTTTGATTTCCATCTTACTACTAGTATTTCCTTCTGTCTATGGTTAATCTTTATAAACCTTACCAATATGCTTTTCTATAGTGTCAAGCTTTAGTTGCAACTTGTTCTCTCTTTTAGTTTTCCACATAAAAATTTGTAAACCTAAATTCTATTGGTTGTTCATCATTGATTGGTAATGGTTCAATGAGCTAATACTTTGCTACCTAGTCAAACTTAAAATTCCCTTTCATTTCCCACTCTCACCCCATTTCTATATTCATTTTTGTTTTCTGTGTATGTACCTCAATATTGTCTGTAGTCCCAGCATTTTCATCTATCTAAATTTTCTTATATTATTTTTGACCCTTACAATATCTTATGTTGTTTCAATATTTTTATCCTCATTTGATGCATTTTGGTCTAAATCAATGACAACCCAAGCTTGTGGTGGTAGTGAGCTACTGTGATTGGCTTTTGCACTTATAGTTGCACAAGTTGATGGACCCGAAACATTGCCAATTCCAAATAAATCCTTTATGGTAGTATCTCTAAGTTTTGGGCCTTTTGATGGCCTCCCAATGCCTTCATTTCCCTAGGGGGTCTTATCCTTGTCAACATGTAGCCTTCCACTAATAATCCCTTCACTTCCCTAGGGAAACTTACCCTTGTCAAAATGTCGCCTTCCACTAAAAATATCTTCACTACACTGAGACTGAGTAGTATTAGTCTAAAACTCACCCTCCTCTGACATCTCAGTCCCTTCACAACCCTAAAGGGAGTCACCCTTGTCCAACCTCTCACTAGGAAATAAAATTAATAGCAATACAATTGTCTACACTCTAGAATGAAGTTAATTATAAATGTATGTTATTTTGTAGAACATAAATCTTAGAACTTCATAACATGGCTGTGCAATTTTGAAATATTACAATTAGCAAACAAATAATCATGGTTATGTCCTACAATTGCATATGTCAATAGGTTTTACATTCAATAGTGAAGACATAATTCATGAACCATGATGATAATATTCAAGGCTCAAGTAGAGGTTCATAATCGAAGAAATTATTGCCTACCTTGGTCTTTCATACTTTCTTTGGGATTCTAATTGTTGTGTAATGTGTTGTAGGATTGCAAAATTCAAAATCAAGATGTCAATGCATACTCACAAAGCTCCATTTTTTTTGTGATGGGATACAAAAAACTAAGAAATATGAAAGTATGTACAATTTTTGGAATTGGAATTTATACCAAATTTGTTGATGAAGTAATGCAAATAGTTTCCATTTTTGAATGTTGGAAAAATATGCCCAATCCACCAATTTAGAAT
Organism: Cupressus sempervirens; assembly: GCA_028749045.1. Classification (NCBI taxonomy): domain Eukaryota; kingdom Viridiplantae; phylum Streptophyta; class Pinopsida; order Cupressales; family Cupressaceae; genus Cupressus; species Cupressus sempervirens. Next base: position 356,032,691 of record CM053791.1, on the reverse strand, counting down.
CAACAATTGATGGAAAAATGGGTAGACATTGTACACTGTATTTGTGTCACACTCCAAACCCTTCTATCCAAGTGATTCCATGAGTTCACAATTCTTGTATGTCAGCTTAGAGCTCCCTATCCATGGAGTACAAAAGAGTATGTTTCAAGCCTAAGAAGGATCTTAGCTGAGCCTTAGAGATACTACTCTTGCTAGTAAACCATGCAATAGGAGGTTCTATTAGAGACAAGATGAAAGAATGAAAATGCCTGTAAAGAATGCTCAAAGAATGCAATGCAAATGTAGACTAATCTAGTATGAATATGCAAAATATAGTTATGTTAACAAGAATGAGAGTGTCACAAACCAACCTAGTTATGCTATGTGAGATATATTATTGTAACGTAGAAGCTAAACTAACATGCAACATGATTCTAAGCTAAAATTCTATGGTATGAGAGAATGTAGACAAGAAATGGAACTTCTCCACAAAAGGCTCTCAATACTTCAAATGGTAAACCTATAGCATAACAGTAATCAAGAGTGTGTATCCTTTGAGAGGGAAATCTCTCTCTCTTTTAAAGTCATATAGACATTGGAGATCAAGATCAATATGATGGAAGATTAAGGGTGGATTTTGAAAATAAGGTTGATCCATATGCACACACAAGTCAATCAATAAACAAATAGTTGACTTTACATATAAGACAAAAATAATCTTTTCCTTTAATTTGCAAAATAGAAATAATACTTTATGTGTGCACATTGAGTGTGTTAGAAGAAAGGGGGATTTTATTTAATTAAAAGGGAACATGTTCTTTTAATCAAATATTGAACTTAGGATAGTAAAGTCAAAACTATAGTTTATAATCAAATTAATTTATTTCTAGCAATTTGGCCTAGGTAAATGATTAATTGATTTAGCCAAAATATTGAGAAGGGGGCTAATAGTCTAGATGACCATTTTTAGATGATTACATGTGCCCTTCTTTGGCTAATGTGTGATTGATCTAGGCACACATTACCTTAAAGAAAACATAAACCAAGTAAGCAGCAATATTTAGAGATATCTAATTCTGAAGAATAAAATATAGAAAGAGATAACAAATCTTGAATGTATAGCTTGATAATGGTAGTACTAAACACTAGGAAAGAGATGATGTTATAACTCAAGAATAATGCTAACACCAAGCAAAGTAAATAGATCAAGAGAAAATGAAAAGGCCAACCATATGCTCCTAAGAAATAGATAGTTCTAGCAAGCGATGATAGAGTATTTATGCCCCCTTAAAATTAAAATAGAAATGACGTATGGGAGATATTGAAACAAGCTATATATGAGTAAATTGAGATATAGAAGTTTCCAAGATGATAGATAGATGATTAGAACCAAAGAGTGACCATAAGAAAATGATAGAATGCCCCAGTTTGACTAGAGTTGACCACAAAGGATAAAGCATGAAAATTAGATCAAATTGAGTAGAAAGGTAATTTTAGACATGAAAAAGTGAATTGAAGAAGATATGAAGTGTAGAAATGATGAAGACATGAAGAAATGAAGATGCCCTAGCAAAGATTAGACCTCAAGAGGTCAACTAACTGCATAGAAGAAGGTAGCATTTTGAAATATGATTTTTACTATCAAGATGAACTTGGATTTAAATTTCAATCCCAAAAATGGATCTAGGATGTTGAAATTAGCCAGGGGTGAAATTTTTTCAGAATTTTGAGGAGTTTGAAAAATGGGTCAAAATTAGGTCAGAAGGCTATATAAGGGGTCCAAGTGTCATTTTCAAATTTCATTTTGTCTTTTGTAAATTTGGAGAGTTTAGAGTGAGTTTGAGATAGAAAATGGTGGTAGCAGGCATTATGACCCACCGACACCATTTTGAGCGTAGTCTGTTGCACAACTAGCCTCTTGTCTATGAGGTGCCGATAAGTCATAAAAAATTCATTTTAAATACATTTATGAGCATTTTCACTCATTTTAGGGTTTGAAATATGAAATATCATGCAATATTTCAAAAGTATCACATGGGTACTTTGAGAGATATTGTACGATATTTTGCACGAAAAAAGTATCGTGCCCTTGGTAAACTTTTGTCGTATTGGCTAGACCCAATTGTCGTGCAAGCCGGTGCAAAATATCGCCCAAGAAAAAAGTATGGCCCGAGTATTATAAAAAGTATTATGTGATACTTAGATAGAAAAAAGCATCACCTACATATAGGAAAAATAATTGCATGGCCTGATTTTTGTGTCTATTAGTTGAATTTTGAAGGTTTGAGCATTGTTTTGTGATGCTACTAATGTTGCTTTGTTATTGTTTCATAGATGGTGTTCCCAAAATTTCTTATTAGGGCCCCCAAAGGGATGGGGTTATGTATTTTAGATCATCTCATTGATGACAAGAAGGTTTCCATATTGACTATGGGGCTGAAGTAGGTTACACGGATGCCACACATACAAGCGAACCATGGGTTGTTGACTATGCTAGTCGAGCAGTGACATAGCAAGCACAAAACCTTTCACCTTCCTACTAGGGAGGTGATGATCACTTTAGAAGATGTATATCACATCCTTCGAGTTCCATGCTATGGTGATCTGGTAAGTTCTCTATTCGATTATTATTTACATTTTTAGATTTTTCATATCCATGTGAGGTATACTGATGCAAGGTTTGTTATATGTCAAAGGTGTATTATGATTAGACCCCGATAAAGGGGAGAGGAATGGTGCAAGAGATGTTCCATGATGTCACCATTTTAGACCTCCATTTGAGGTAGGAGCATCTTATAGATGAGTATGGTGATGAGTATCCATTGCAGTAATTGATTTGTTTTCTAGTTTCTTAGGCTTTGGTTAATGATAGGGACTAGAAGGGATTTCCACTAGGATGGTGTAGGTTAGTAGTGGACCTAATTGGGCAGCCACGAAGAATGACATGGGGATTGATGATCCTTGCAAATATGTATCATGAGTTGTACGAGGTCATTATCATGAGGGACACTCTTGGGCATGCAGGGTGGTTCTCCCTCAGACCATGCATGGGAGCATATTGTTGTGATCTGACTATGGATACAATCACAAGAGCATAACCAACATTATATATTCAGATATAGGGGTTTTGTGCTACAAACACATAGTGGAGATATTACATATCATTAATGAGTGTTAGATGAGCTCACATCCTTTGTATGGTATCCATACTGATAGTTCCATAGATGGTCCAACTCGTTAAAACTAGAATATATGTGTTACAATTGGCATCTAGTTGGTAGGTATGCAAACATCATTGAGTGATTTATGATTAGCCAAGTTTGATGTCAGTTTGCAAAGTGACAGGTGGTTTTAGTGGAGATGACCACTTATGTGTGGTTCCATGGAGAGGAGGCATAGGGTTGGCTTCCCATCTTAGACTATCACATAGCCCTCTAGGAGATAGCAGTGTTAGTGTGAGAGCCTTGGGATTATAGGATAGAGGTAGTAGTTGCATGTGCTGATCTGACATATATATATGAGAGGTAGAGACATCCTTTCCTACAATTTACTCAACAAAATGCCCCACTTGAAATAGAAGGAAAAGGGTAGATGGATGGAGGTTGGGGATAGTTCTCAAGTTGGGAGGAGGCAAACATGGGCCTAGGCCATGAGAGAGGAGGAGGAGTAGTAGTAACCACTTAGATGTTAGAGAGTAGAGCGAGTGGAGATGCAAGCAGAGCAACTAGTTAGAGGTGAGGATGAGTGAGATGCTAGGCTATAGGCTATGGAGACCGAGTTACAAGCAACACAAGTAGCTATTGTCATCTGAGACTAGTAGTTCATAGATGAGCGGGTGAGAGTGGATGAGCTCTATAGGTAGAGAGACACTGCTAGGTGAGAGGTAGGGAATCATGGTGCACAAGCCACATAATATTATGCTGCATATAGGGGTGTGGTGTTGCCAAGATAGGGCCTTCTTGACTACTTAGAGTGAGCCAAAAGATCAGAGGGTGCAGTATAGCCGCCAGATAGGAGACAGGCTCCTCCACTAGGGCCACCACCAACGACAGAGGGAGTGAGTCAGTCTTAGGTCTAGGCTAATGTATCATAATAGTTTTTTATTTTACCCCATGTATTTTGAGATGGATATCCATATTTTTGATCTCACATTATATATGTATAGTGACACATTGAGATACTAGATTTGATCGAGAGTTTTGTTTACTTCTCATTTTGATGGATGTTTCAACATTTTAAGTTTCCATGTGATGTTTCAATTTCTTGCTCATGTATATGTTGTTTTATGCTCATGTTGATATGATCATGGATCTCTCTCATGTATGATGTTTAGCTCTCACATGTATGACGTAGACTTATGTTTTTGTAAAATGTAACACTTTGGATAAATTAGATGTGATGTTTAGATTAACCCCTTGTGATGACAAGATAGCAAAGGAGATGAAGTGAAAGATCAAGAAGATGGAAAAGCAATGATTAAGGCAAAAGAAAAGAAGGTATGAAAGTAGTTAGCTAACATGTTTGAAAAGGATGAAGAGAGAGCTCTCCCCACATGCAAAAATGCAAGATGAACCTAAAATACAAACTAATATGCATAGTGGTTTACCAGCAAGAAACTCATAACATTTTAGACTCTAATTTCATCATTGAGCATTTATTAGGGACATCATGAGATCATACAACCATCACTATTATAAATATGAGGATATGAATATGATCTAAATCATATAGGAATGTGGAAATGCAATCTAAGCATCAAAGACACATAAGTCAAGATGGCTACACGATTAGATTCCCTAAGTTTAATATAGAAAGACTACACCTAGATCAAGGCTTAACTATAACTCCTCAGTGTGATCTTGCAAAAATAGTCAAGATGATATGTTTGTGAGTCAAAGTGTCAAATAGGGACAAGCATGAATGCTTTAAACACTATAGATGAACAAAGTATACCCACAAGAAGAAAGCACAAAAAAATGCCCCATGCCCCCAGTCTTCTAGTTCATGACATCCTCAAAAGACTATTAGGGAGGGAACACATAGCAAAGAAATCATCATAGAAAACACACCAAAGTAGATAAAGTTCATCATAGCTCAATCAATTAAATGTTTAATTGTGTGTGTGTAAGTCACTTGGCTATTTCTTCAAGACTTGGTTCCGATAATGAGAAATATTGTAACATCCAAGACTCTAGGTAAACTATCTAAAAAATGTTGAGAAACATTTGCTATCAAAGGAGGTAGTGTTGAGAAACATTATTTTGTAAGTTACCAAAGAAACCCTAATGCATAAGGAGAACTCAATAGGCTAAGCAGCTATGCCCCCAAGATGAGGACAAGAAATAATCCCAAGCTAGGAAATGTGTTGTGGAGTGAATGATTGAGATTGGTAGACATAGGAGCAAGGGTCTCAAGTAGTGCTTGTTTCTAGGTTTTCACCACTTGATAGATTTTTTTTAGGACTATTTTCATTTTTTTGTATTTTTTTATTTTTTGATTTTTTTTGGTGATACATCAAAGTGCCTATTGCTAGGTTTTCACTAAGATGGTCCTTTTTTTGGACATTTTCTGATTTTAGGATTTTTTTAGGATCAATAAGTATATATAAAAGAATTGAACAGTGAGCCTCTAAGCATAGAACTTCTTTAGATGCAGGACATTGATAGGCTCTGCTAGTTGTTCACCTTTTGAAGTAGAAATCTTATAAGCACGGGACCCAAATGTTGTTGTGATAATGTATGGACTCAACTAGTTAGGTTCAAACTTTCCTTTTTGTTCCTAGTTTTGCTGATTTTTTAGGGTTTTCTCCAAGCACAAGTTCACCTACTTGAAACTCATGAGAATGAACTTTCTTATTATATTGAGTAGACATGCACTTCTCATAAGCCCTCATATGATCAAAAGTAGTCTTGTGTCATTCATCAAAAGTTTCCAGATACTATACTTGCATAGCCCTATAGTCTTAATCGATTATCAACCCATGTAAGGAGACTCATAAAGAGGGGATCTCAACTTCTAAGGGGAGGATAGCCTTAGAACCATATACTAAAGAAAAAAGTGTAGCGTCGATAGGAATATGAATGGTAATTTATTAGGCCCATAGCGCTAGATTGATCTATAAGTGCCAGTCCTTCCCAGATTTGTGAATCATTCAGTGCAAGATTTCAGCAATGTTTTATTGGAGAGCTCATCTTGTCTGTTTCCTTGAGGGTAGTAGATGGAGGACCAATGTTATTTGATTTTAAATTTTGTGCATAGCTATTTGAGGTCCTTTTTCTTAAATTGTCCTCCATTATTAGTAACAATGGAGGAAGGAATACCATAATGGTAAATGATGTGGTTTAGTATAAACAGGGCAACATGTTTGTGTATAGCAATAGATAGTGGCATAGCCTCAAACCATTTTGTGAAATACTCAACTATTGTGATGATGAACTTGTGGCCACTAGATGAACTTGGATGAATTTTTCCTACCAAGTCAAAAGCCCATTTTCGAAATAGCCATATGTCACAGAGGGATTTAGCTCAGGACCAAGAGCATGAATCAAATTACCATGAAGTTGACATTTCTTATATGACTTAGCATAATGGACAGTGTCATCTTGCATGGTTGGATAGTAATAACCTACCCTAAGCAATTTATGAGCAAGTGTAAGGCCATTAGAATGTGTCCCACAAATGTTGTCATGGACTTCGGTTAGTGCCTTTTCAGACTCTTCTAGCTCTAAACACCTAAGCAACATTCTGTTTAGACTTTTCCTATACAAGTCACAAGAGACCAAAGTGTAATATGAAGCATTATGAAGGAGTTCACATTTTTGGTTGCATGTGAGGGTTTCAAGAATAACCTTATCATGTAGGTAAGAGAATATAGTAGCATAGCAGGAGGAAGCATCACTTGCAATGGTGTAGATCACATGGTTATGTGAGGAATCATAGGCAGAATGACATAGTTCTTCCACTATGAACTCAAATCATGATTCATGTTCTTGAAACTAGAGGATAGATGCTAGAGTGGCCATTGCATTGTCATCCTTATTTTGTTCTCTAGAAATTTGTTGGAATGTCAAAAAAGTGAAAATAGTTCCTTAGAGCATCAATCAACTTATTGTAGGGTATCAACTTGTCATCCTTTGTTTGATATTCATTGTTCACTTGATTTATAACAAGTTGGGAATCTCCATAGACGTGTAATTTAGTGATTCTCCATTCAAGAACCATTTTGATCCCATTTGTTAATGCTTCATATATTGCAATGTTGGTTGTGCAAGGGAATAGGAGTTTGTTAGATTTTGGGATTGTATAACCATGAGGTGAAATAAAAAAAGACACCTACTCCAACTCCATTCTATTTATGAGAACTATCAAAGAACATTTTCCAAGTTATCTCAGTGATGTACATAATTGAGGCATTTAGAAACTCAATTTGCATAGGTGTTGTATCCTCTTGTGGAAAATCAACCAATTGGTCAGCTATGGTGTGTCCCTTGATAGCTTTACATTATACATAGTAAATTTCAAATTCTGAAAGAATCATCATCCATTTAGCCAAATGGATGGTAAGCATAGCTTTTCTCAACAATTATTTCAAGCGATCAATTTTAGCAATCAAGTGAACTGCATGTGCACACTTGTAATGTCTAAGTTTTTGAGAAGCAAAGACCACTTCCACACAAGCTTTCTTAATGTTGCTATATTTCATATCATAATCCACCAAAGTGTGACTAATGTAGTATATAGCACAGTCTTTTCCAACCTCATCACTCTTTGCCATTAATGCTCCTAAAGAGGAAGTTGTAGTTAAGAAGTACAAAATCAAAGGTTTTCTCAGTATGGGTGGCATCAATATAGGAGTTTTAGCCAAGTACCCTTTAATTTGGTGTATCAACTTTGTCAGAATCTTTATTCTAGATATGAGTAGAGCCTTTATGCAAATTATTGTTAAAATATTGAGCTTTATCAGCCAACTGAGAAATGAATCTTCTAATGGATTATAGATGTCCTTGTAGACTTTCAAGTTGACTGATATTTCTTAAAGCATGAATTTCCATGATTGCTTGTACTTTTTCAAGATCAACCTCAATGCCTTTTGTTGATATAATGTAGCCTAGTAGTTTTCCAGATGTGACACCAAAGGCATACTTTTTTTGGATTTAGCCTAAGTTGAAATTGTTTCATACGATCCAAGATCAAACTAAGGTCATCAATATGTGTGTCTCATTTTTTAGATTTTACTAGTGTGTCATCAACATAATCTTTCATATTTTTTACATTATATCATGGAAGATGATGGTCATTTCTCATTGATGTGTAGTGCTAGAATTTGTTAGCCCAAAGGGCATGACATTCTAGCAGAAGGTGCCCCATGCACATGTAAAGGTTGTCTTTTCTTGATCAATTAGACCAATTTTAATTTGGTTATACCTGAAAAAGCGATCCATTAGGGAGCACATTTACCCATCATCATATCCACTATTATATCTATGTTTGGTAGTGGAAAGTCATCCTTAGGGTATGCTTTGTTTATATCTCTAAAATCAATATAGACTAGAATGGATTTATCATGTTTAGACATAGGTACAATGTTGGAAATCCACTCCACATAATCAATAGCTCTTATAAAGTTTGCACTCAAGAGTTTTTCCAACTCTGTTTGACCAAGAGGGCTACATTTGGATGCATCTTTCTCAGTTCTTGTTTAATAGGTTTTACACCAAGAGAGATAGATAAATGATGTGTGATAAGATCTATGTCAGGTCCTGGCATATCTGAGTACATCCATGCAAAATTGATCTTCTTGTCTTGAAAGAATTTGGCAAAACTCTCCTTTTCTTCAGTTGACAATGATTGAGCCACATGGATAATTATAGGAGATTCCTCTATCCCCAAGTTGATAGGTTATATAGGTTCGATAAGAACTAAAAATCTATCCTAAAAATAGCTTGGTAGACTACCAAGTACCTCATCCATAGGTGCCTCAAGGAGGTTTTCACTATTGGATACATCTTTTTAAAACTTTTTTCAGGTTTTAGATACCGACACAAAGTGGTTTTCACCATCTCACCACTTTTTTTTTCTTTTAATTTTATGACTAAGGTACTTGATATATGATTTCATCATGTTAACTATGGGTTCACTAGCAAAAGAAGTGACAGATTCAATGGCATTGAGGTAGCAAGTGATCTCATAGTCATTTTGAAAAAAATGATATTTTGGGTCTTTGATATTGAACCAACCAATCAATGATATTAGGATAAAGCAAGGAGAGAGATGTGGAAGCTTCAATGTTGTTAATATGAAAAGAGTCATCTCTGGTGACATGTGAAGTCAAGCCTATAGTGAATTTTGTAAAGGAATCCAAATCAAGAATCGACCTAGAGAGACTAGCATGGTCAACTAAAGCAGTTGTGAGCCAAACTCATCTGATCATATACTAGATTATTTGAATACATTAAGTTGGGTTGCATTGGTGTAAATGACATCCACCTCTAATGCATAAGATGTGTTTGATAGACTTCCCCATTCATACTCGTGAGGGTCTATACTCTGATCTCTAGAAATTAAGTGAGCAATGTTTTGTCTAATCTATCTTTTGTTTATGTCTTCATGGTCAAATTCATCTTGTTCCTATTGTCGGGAAGTGGAATCTTCAACATCATTGTGAGTAGTTAGTGTTTCTTCTCCCCAAAGGAGAGAGGTGAGAGGCATGAAATCCTCATCTTACATAGTGGTAGCAACAAAGGGAGGATCATCATCCTCTTATTCACTAGACATGGGTTCTCTTCTATCAAATGTTGGTATTTCATCTTCTAGCCCAAAACCTAGGCTGGTAGTATTTTGAGTGTCATGACCCTAAGTATAACTTAAGGTTCAACTAGAGATTTTTTGTTACTAGTTAAGGACCCATGGCCCTGATAGCCCATGTTTGCAAGAATTTTATATCCTTTTCCATAGCATTTAGGAGAGATGGGAGTAGTGAGATTATGAATTCCTCCTCATCTTCCTCTTCCCTATATATCTAACCTTTGATAGTGTGTTCTTATTTTTCATTTCTAAGGGAACTTAGGATTGAACAAAGGTGCCAAAAAGAGTCATTGCAAAAGTTGAAGGCTTCTTGTTGGTAGAAGGTTCCCCATAAGACTGAGGGGAAATAGGTAAAGAAGAAATAGAGTCTAGAGTGTACTCACCCATGCCTAGGCTCATCATTTTCAATTTATGTTCATGATTTGTAAAGGATGGTGTTAGCTCATGAGAAGAGAGATTATATGGAACCAATGTTCTGTAGCAGATAGTGTGATAGACATTGAGTTGTCATCGGGGACAACTATCTCAGTACCATTAAAAAAGAACTTGATACACTAATGATATGTGGAAAGTACCACTTGCATATCATGAATCCATGGTCATCCCAATAACAAATTATATGCAAGTGGTATGTCTAGGACTTGGAAAATGACATCTTTCTCAACTAGACCAACTCTGATTGGAAACACAACCATACCTTTGGAAGGTCTTTTGACCTCATCATAGGCTTTTATAGTGATCTTACACCTAGGGTCAATGGAAAATTTAGAAATTCCTAATGGTTGGATTACATTGAACAAGATGATGTTCAACCCTACACCATTGTCTATCAGGACTCGATGAATGTGAGTGTGAAATATTGGACTTCAAGATGAAGGGAAAGGTTGTGGGGATGAATGAGAGCTTTGTGATCTTCTTCAGAAAAAGTGAGGTAGTGAGGTGAAGAGATATGATTCACCATGGCTTGGAATTGTCCCCGTCGATATCCACAAGAATGTTAGTAGAACGTAAAGCTTTTTCAAGAATGTCCTTGTGCAAAGGGGATAATTCTAAGAACTCAAAGATGGAAATTTGATCTAGGGTACATTACAGCTGGCTGACAAGGTCATAATTGGAGATTGCACAGGTAGTTTCTTGTTTTGATGATGACGCATTCTTAGGATCATGAGTAGCTTTTAGAACAACTTTAAATTACCCCTTAATGATAGTGTTAAGTGGTTGACTTTATGAAGAGGAAGATTCAACCACTCGAAGTACCACCTTATCTTTAGCATCTTTATGCTATTGGGGAGCATTTCACATTTTGAGGACAACTTTGGGTCTTTCATCCTCAAAATCGTAGTAGGGTTGATTGTCAAATTTAGAATTCATCATGCAAAGATACTCAATAGGTTCAATCATGTTGATAATGTTATCCATGTTAGCATAGTCATAGTTGATCTTAGCATCATGATTCTTATTAGGAGCCTTGGAAGTTTCACCTTTCTCATATTCAGGAAAGGGTTTCTTGAAAACTTTATGGTCAAAATTTTTAACAAGACCATCAGTGACAACTTTACTAGCCTCTATGAGATCTTGAATAACATCTTTGTGTTTAAAATAGTGTTCAGTGGTATGACCTTTGCTTCTATGATAACTACAAATATGATCCTCTCACCAGCAAGGAGGTCTAACGGGTGGGTCATAGGGGTAGGAATTGTTTGACAATGTCACCAATTTGTTTGCAATCAAGGTCTTTAAGACCACTTCATAAGGTTCAACCATTGGTGTATAAGCATGTCATTTTTTTAGTAAATTTGGTGTTCTTTTCATATGTTTGTGGTTTCAAACCTTCTTGTTGTTTTGTAGCATAGATGGCATTGGAAAGGTTAAATGCAGGTTCCTTGGTTTTAGGATCATCCACTACTCCATCATTGATGACATATTTATTCTTCTTCCAAGGTTTGTTTTTGTCCTTACCATTTTTATTGTCATTTATCTCTTTGTTCATAAAAATGTCATCATTTTTTATAGCAACATCCTCAATGTGATATGCACTCTTAATCATTGTGTTGAAGGATGTGAATAACTATTTTCTTAAGTCAAAGTATAGCTCTGGTACAAGTGTATTGACAAAGATGTCAATTTTCTCAGCTTTAGAAACTTGCTGAGGGTACCTAGAGTATAAAGAATATACCTATATTTATATTGGGAATACCTCTTATGTAGAAATTGTATTAGAGAAGATGTCAATATATTGCACTTCAAAAGATTGCATTATTTGCCAACTTTGGATAATAGTATATGTTGCATTGAACTATCATTGTAAATTGCTTCTTAAGCATAGGTGTTGATCTATATAAATTAAGCATTTAAAACATGTTGGTGGTAGAATATGCCAGAGTTGATCACAGGGTTATGCATATTGATGTCTATAGGGAGAAGGAGAGTGTATCCTATCCTGAAGCAATGATCTTTACATTGTCTTACTAATGATATAGCTCCTAGTCAATGTCTTTGAACTCAATAATGACTCCCATACATTTAAAGTAGGGTCTCTAGTTGAAATAGGTTGTATTTGTAGTATCCCATATGAATATAGGTAATGTCGAGTCTAGGATAACCATGTGGTCACCTTTAGTATCATTAAAGAAATATAGAATGCTTAAAATTTAGTACGACACACTATAAATTGCAATCACACATGAAGGTAAAGATACATTGGATTTTATAAATTGTCAAGAGGGTTTTTTGCTAAAAAACTCATCTTTTTAAAAATCCTATATCAAAAACAAGTCAGTGATAACCTAGCTTAAGTGTGCTCAAGCTAGAGTAGCACTAGGATGGATGACCTCCTAGGAAGTCCCTTATCCTCATGAGCAATGCCTTCATGTTTGAATCACTACTCATGATATATGGGTCAATGAGTTTGACTCAAAAACTACACAATTAAATCCTGATAGAAATATCACAATGAATTTTATCTTCTATTGATGATATAATTACCAAGGGATTGGATCAGTTTTTAGAAAGCTTATTTTATAGTCACAACCTCCTCACCCCATTATGAGAGTCCATAAGTCCACATATAAACTCCACAGTTTAGCCACCCACATTTCTATGGTTGTGTCATCTCACTACATTAAGTAGGGACTAATTTTCCATAAATGATGTAGGAGCATCCAGAGGTATAAGGGCAATCTTGTGTCACCCAAAAAAAAAGTACTTAGACTTAGTTTTTGTTTCATGTGTTTTCATACCCATTTGGGTCAAATAAAGGTTCCAACTCTCACAGTTCCACTATCAGTGTTCTAGGATAGAGTATTTGAACACCTTGGGATACGTATAAATGCCAAAAAAATAGGAGTATGTAATTAAGCCATCATTTTGGTGAACTAGGAGGTGTAAATTGGCCAGATGAATGTAATTGCAATTTAGAGCATTCCAAAAAAAAATCAAGTCAAAAGGCCCTATGGTTTGAAAGTTATCACAGTTTTTTGATTTTTGGAGACCTCCTAAGAATGCTTCAAAGCCAGGTTAGGGGAATTAAATGACCTTGAAAAGGGACAAAAAATGGGGGACAAGCGAGGCTTGTCCATAGGGCTATAGAGCGCTTTCTGAAAATGTAAACGGTTTGTCAATTGGAGCTACGGTTCAAAAGTTATGCCTCTCGAAAGTTCAATTACCATTTTTGGATTCTTCTAGATTTGCACCAACTTCTAACGTGGCTTCTAGAGCCTTCTACTTGGTCAGTGGATGCCTACTAGAACTTTCTAGAATGTACTCCTAGTCCTTAACCCTCCGGGGTCTATTTAAGGACATTTTTGGCATTGTAAAAGGCAGTTCGGAGTGGAATTTGAGAGGAGGTACCAAAAGGAGAAATTATCTCCAGTCTTGTGCTATTGTAAGCCCTTAGGGCATGTTTTGAAGTCTAATTTCTCTATATTAAATGTACTAGCTTATTTTCATAGTTAATACAATTTCCTTTTTCCTATTGTATTCATTATGTGCTTGGTTGTGTCTCCATCAAGTGGTATCAGAGCTAGTTTTCCTGAGTGTGTAGACAGAGCGCCGACTATGAGGCAGTTTGCACCAAGACTGTGTAGTTGTGGGTTTGAGTTAAGAAGATGCCTCCATGAAGAGAGTGTGGTGGAAGGGCCAGAGCTGTTAATCCTGAGGAGGTTAGAGCCCTCCAAAGGTAGGTACATGCATTACAGGAGGAGCTCCGTAGAAGAACAAATGTTGTCGTAGGTGACGATAGTGAGGATGACAATGAAGAAGAAGAAATTGGACCAGAAGGGGAATATGATGGGGAAGTTCTGAATCAAGCAGAGGAAAGGCTTTTTAGGGCCATTACTAAGTTTGGGAAAAGACCTACAATTGATGTGGGTGTATTTTTAGGAAATCTGAAACTAGATGAGTTGATCGACTGGATCAATGAACTGGAAGTATACTTTGAGTTTGAGGATATTAGGGACCCAGATAGGGTTAAGTTTGCAAAGGCCAAACTAAAAGGCCATGCCAAAATCTGGTGGCAAGAGGTTCAATTGGAAAGAAACAGAAGAGGAAAGGAGAAGATCACAAGGTGGGATCGCATGGTGGACAAATTGAAGAAGCAGTTCATTCCTATGGACTACGAGCTTGATTTGTTTAAGAAGATGCATGGGCTAAAGCAAGCAGGAAGATTAGTCCAAGAATATACAGAGGAGTTTTATCAACTTTTGATTAGAGCAGGGCATGCAGAAGAAAATAAGGAGAAGGTTGCTCGTTATATCAGGAGGAATTAAGTCTGGTAAGAATGATCAACGTTGAAGAGGCATACTAGTTTTCCCTATCAGTTGAAGAGAAGCTGAATAAGAGGTTTGAAGGGAGACAAAGAGGGTGTGGTCAAGGAGGAAGGGGAAGCAATAGGTCATCTGGAGGCCAAAATGAAACCCAAAAAAAAAATGAAGATGTGGATACTAGTAGGAACTGGAGGAATGAGGGTTTCAACCGCCCCCATGATCAAGACTTTGGAAATCAGAGAGGAAGAGGTAGAGGATGTGGAAAAGGAAGAGGAGGCTTCTACGGTACCTATTTCCATTGCAATGAAGAAGGTCATCGTGCCTTTGAATGCCCTCAATGACAAGGAAGGACAGATAGGAGAGCTGAGCATCAAGCTAGGGTTGCTCATGTGGATGAGGATGCACAGTCATCATATTCAGAGGATGCAAAAAGAGGAGAGGTCTTGTTAAATGAAAGGGTCCTACTAAGTGGTGAGACTGAACTAGGACAAAGGAGGAGTTTGTTTCGTACCAGGTGCAAATGTGAGGAAAAATGTTGTGATGTGATCATTGATGGTGGTAGCACTGACGACTTGGTGTTAGAGGAGATGGTCTCTAAGTTGAAGCTCAAGAGGGAGAAACATCCCCAGCCCTATTGGATTGCTTGGGTGAAAGATGATCATAAGGTCCTGGTAAGTGAACAATGTCTCGTGAAATTCAAAATTGCGAGTTACCATAATGAAGTTCTCTGTGATGTTATTCCAATGGATGTTTTCCATCTATTGTTGGGTAGACCATGGTAGTTTGATAGACATGTAGTACATGATGGTCATGCAAACACATACTCTCTAAAAAAGGATGGAGTTTGCCACAAACTGAAGCCCATGAAAAAGGAAGGTGAAAAGGTATGTAGCAGTGCTAGGATTTGTCTTGTTGATGGAAGAAAGTTTTTAGATGGAATGAAACATCAGCATATGTGCTATGCTTTGATTTCGAGGAAAGATAAAGAAGGTAGTAGTGAAATACCACTTGAACTTTCAGATTTACTAGGAGAGTTTGGAGATATTATCTCTGATAATGTTCTAGAAGGATTGCCACCAGTAAGGCAAATCAATCATCAGATAGATCTAATTCTAGGAGCTAGTTTTCCTAACAAGGCTACTCACAGGATGACTCCTACTGAAACAAAGGAGCTAAATAGATAGGTTCAGGAGATATTGAGGAAGGGCTTGATTCAAGAAAGCTTGAGTCCATGTGCAGTACCTATAGTATTGGCACCAAAGAAGGATGGAGAGTGGAGGATGTGTACAGACTCTTGAGCTATAAATAGGATAACCATCAAATATCGATTTCCTTTGCCAAGAATGGATGATCTTATGGACTGCTTGAGTGGAGCTCAGTACTTCACAAAGATAGATCTCAAGAGTGGTTATCACTAGATATAGATTCGAGAAGGAGATGAGTGGAAAATGGTCTTCAAGACCAAGGAGGGTCTTTATGAGTGGTTAGTCATGCCCTTTGGATTGACGAATGCCCCAAGCACCTTCATGCGACTTATGAATGAGGTACTTAAGAAGTTCTTGGAAAAATTTGTTATTGTCTATTTGGATGATATTTTAATTTTCAGCAAGACTTTGGAAGAACATTTATTGCCTTTTAATTAATTTGAAGAAGTGTATTTTTGCAAAAAGGGAGTTAGTCTATTTGGGGTTTTTTATATCACCTGAAGGTCTTAAAATGGATCCAGAGAAGGTAAAAGCCATCTTGGAATGGCCTACTCCAAGGTCTGCTACTGAGGTAAGATCATTTCATGGTCTGGTTAGTTTTTACAGGAAGTTTATTAAGAATTTTAGTGGCATATGTGCACCCCTAACTGACGCAATAAGAGAGGATAGAAAAGAGTTCAAATGGACTGCAGCAGCTGCGAGAAGTTTTGAATTGTTGAAGAAGAAGGTGATAGAACAGCTTGTGTTGGCACTTCCAAATTTTAGAAAGGTGTTCCAGGTGGATTGTGATGCTAGTGGCAATGCTATTGGGGCTGTATTGAGCCAAGAAGGTAAGCCTATTGCATATTTTAGTGAAAAATTGAATGATGCAAAGAAGAAGTATTCTGTTTATGATCAAGAGTTCTATGCAATAGTTCAGACCTTAAAGAAATGGAGGCATTATTTATTGCCAAAGGAATTTATTTTGTATACTGCTCACTAGGCATTACAATACCTAAATAGCCAAGGTAAATTGAATCAGAGGCATATGAAGTGGGTAGAGTTCTTGCAGAGCTATACATTTGTGTTGAAGCATAGAAGTGGAAAATCTAACAGGGTTGCAGATGCACTAAGTAGGAGACAGTTGTTGCTAACAATAATGCAAATTGAAATAGTTGGATTTGATGAACTCAAGAATCTGTACCCTGATGATCTTGATTTTGTTGAAGTGTGGAAAGCTTGTAAAGAGCCTGTTGCTATAGATAGAACTAAATGGTTAGACTATCTGATTCAGGATGGTATGTTATTCAAGGGCAACCAATTGTGCATTCCAAGGAGTTCCATGAGGGAAAATCTGATTAAAGAGAAACATAGTGGATGGATGGCAAGACATTTTGGTCAAGATAAGACCATTTCCATTCCTAGAGAACATTATTTTTGGCCTCAGATTTCACAAGATGTGAAGAAGTTTGTACAGAGTTGTAGGTTTGTCAAGTTGCCAAAGAATTTAGCCACAATATTGGACTATATCAGCTATTGCCTGTTCCATCAAAGCCATGGGAGGACATAAGTATGGATTTTGTTCTTGGATTGCTGAGGACACAAAGGGGTAATGACTTAGTATTTGTGGTGGTTGATAGGTTTTCCAAAATGGCACATTTCATTCCATGCCACAAAACTCATGATGATGTCCATATTGCAGACTTGTTTTTCAGAGAGGTGGTAAGACTACATGGTCTTCCAGGGAGTATAGTTTCAGATAGAGACACTAAATTTGTGGGATATTTTTGGAGAACATTGTAGAAAAAGTTGAGAATAGACTTGAAATTCAGTTCCACACATCACCCACAGAATGACGGCCAAACAGAAGTGGTAAACAGAAGTCTGGGCAATTTGCTGAGATGTTTAGTTGTGGATAAGCCCAAGGGGTGGGATTTGATTCTACCACAAGCCGAGTTTGCTTACAATAACATTGTAAATAGGAGTACTGGTAGATCACCATTCCAAATTGTATATGGAAGTAGCCCAACGACTGCGCGAGAATTGAGGAAGATAGAGCAAGGGGAGAGGACAAGTGCTAAAGCTGAAGAATTTGCTGAACATATCAAGCATCTACATGAGGAGGTTCAAGCACACATTACCAAGATGAATCAAGAGTATAAAGCTAGGGCTGATCAAAGGAGAAGACATAAAGAATTCCAAGTAGGGGATCTAGTCATGGTACACTTACGAAAAGAAAGATTTCCAGCCAGTACTTACAACAAGCTGAAAATGAAGAAATTTGGCCCCTGCAAAATTCTGAAGAAACATGAATCAGGAAATGCATATGAGGTGGAGTTGCCAGATGGTATTCACATTTCTCCTATTTTCAACATTGTAGACTTAACAGAGTATCATGATGATGGTGCAGATGAGGAACTCATGTTAGAGCCATGTCTAATTCCTGCTTCTAAAAAGGAGGAGATAGAAGACATTCTAGATCATCGTGTGGGTAGGAGTACCAGAAATAGGCAGTATGAAGAGTATTCGGTCAAGTGGAAAGGACGGCCAATAGAGGACTCAACTTGGATTTCAGCAGCTGAGGTTTCCCATTTGGGATTTCCTCTACCATTCATAAAGTGACAAGGTCACTTTTCAATCTACCCTGGGTGTCTGATGCAGGAGCATCTAGAGGTATAAGGGCAATCCTGTGTCACCCAAAAAAAAATGTACTTAGACTTAGTTTCTATTTCATGTCTTTTCATTTTTGGATACCCATTTGGGTCAAATAAAGGTTCCAACTCTCACAGTTCCACTATCAGTGTTCTAGGATAGAGTATTTGAACACCTTAGGATACATATAAATGCCAAAAAATAGTAGTAATTGAGCCATCATTTTGGTGAAGGAGGTGTAAATTGGCCAGATAAATGTAATTGCAATTTAGAGCATTCCAGAAAAAGAATCAAGTCAAAAGGCCCCATGGTTTGAAAGTTATCGCAATTTTTTGATTTTTGGAGACCTCCTAAGAATGCTTCAAAGTTAGGTTAGGGGCATTAAATGACCTCCAACAGGGCCAAAAAATGGGGGACGAGAAAGGCTCGTCCATAGGGCTATAGAGTTCTTCAAGAGCTTTTCAAAAATGTAAACAGTTCATCAATCGGAGCTACGGTTCAAAAGTTATGCCTCCCGAAAGTTCGGTTACCATTTTTGGATTCTTCAAGATTTGCACCAACTTCTAACATGGCTTCTGGATCCTTCTACTTGGTCAGTGGATGCCTACTAGCACTTTCTAGAATGTACTCCTAGTCCTTAACCCTCTAAGGTCTATTTAAGGACATTTTTGGCATTGTAAAAGGCAATTCGGAGTGGAATTTGAGAGGAGGTACCAAAAGGAGAAATTATCTCCAGTCTTGTGCTATTGTAAGCCCTTAGGGCATGTTTTGAAGTCTATTTTCTCTGTACTGAATGTACTAGCTTATTTTCATAGTTAATACAATTTCCCTTTTCCTGTTGTGTCCATTCTGTGCTTGGTTGTGTCTCCATCAATAAAGAAATGGCATGCTTACAAAATATTGATCAATTCGATCCCAAAAATTAATTCTTCTCAAGCTATCAAGGATTTTTGAGTTTTGAACTCCTTCCATGATGTGAAAACTATCTATTATTCCAAATTAGAACATGCCTTTTTCTCTAGATGGGAAACTTGAATACAAATTGACTCAATGCATTACCTCCTTTTGTAAGAGCAAGTTATGGCTTCTTCTAGGAACTGTAGTCCAGTGGCCCAACAAATTCAAGATGACAACAACTTTCTTGAAGTTTTTTGATAGGAAAATACTTAATTTGGAAAAGGCAAGCTGATATCCTATCAATACTAGCATGCAACATTTCTTTCCCAGGTTAAACCTCCCATTTTTCAAAGAGAATTGACTGGTATCCCAAGAAGGAAAATCCCTTAGAATCTCCATCTTGATGGAGGAATGGAACTAAGAGTTTGGTTCCTAAAAGGTTGTGTACTTATTCCACAATTCATGCTAGATTTTCCTGGACCCAAAACTTTATGTTTCTAGATCCAAGAACATTTAAATATATTGGATTTGTAGATCTTTGACTATTACCTAAAGGTCACTTTATTTATTTTTACTTTAAAGAATAGGAAAGAACAAATTTTCACAGAGGACCTTGTTTCTAAAACAATAGACCAATTGATAAAACATTTGATGCTAGCCTACAACCCAACATTCCACTAAATATCCTATCAATTAGGGCGAGCATCCCATTGCTCCACAATCAGTATGGATGAAAATCTTCATTATTATACCAAGAGGTATAAGTATATAGTGGCACCGCCATTCTTGTTCATGTCACAAAATATAGAAAAGACTAAGACCATTTTCTTCCTTATTCAATTAGAAATGGTAACTTTTCCTTAATTGTATTTTTTCCTTAATACTTTTGCTATGAATGCTATTTTTTATTTAAATTTGACCACCCTCAACAATTACTACATCAGTTTTATTTACAAAATGCTAGTGTGCATTGGTATGGTCATTCTAAATTATATTGCCCGCATAGAGCTTTCTAAACTATATTGCCTATAAAGAGATTTCCAAACTATGCAGGAATCTATGTCAACATTAACTTGTACCAAACATTGCCAAATTGAATCATCTTTGACATTGAAGGGAAGGAACAACCATTGCATATGCAAAATATTCTAGTCAAATGCATATTATACCTTGAGCATGTTCTTCTTTTGAGGGTTGCCCCAGTCCAACCAATTGAAACAACTCAAAGAGCAACTCATATCTATAGATCACACAAAAAACAACAAATCATCATAATAGGGAGGAAGAAAATATTTAGCTAGAGAAGTACGAAATCCCATAGATAAATGCATAGATACCTAATTTCATATTATAACATGAACAACAAAAATATATATAGTTTAGGGATTGTATGCAGTGTTGAAGCCTATATAAGGCTTCCATTTACAAACTACCATAGTAATCTCCCAAACCTTACAACAACTAGATACTATCTTACTGGTGAAAAGTTACACAATTCTATAATGTATGCAATATAAAATATGTAAATGGTTAACCAACTATTATTGGCATTGCCATCCAAAATTATGTTCGAAAGGCAATTTCACAATGAACTGCAAAACTATTTAATAAGCAATGGAATACTCTTCTATTTTCATTCTTAGATTTATACCAAGCAATTTTCTACTTCTATTTTCAGTCCATGAATTATATCAAACAATTTTCCAACAATCTAGGAAAGATATTAGGGAAATATTAGGGACAATCTTTGTAGAGATTGATTTTTTTTAAAAAAATTTTTGTAGTAATCTAAAAGAAGTGATGATTATTGTTACTCTATTTTGGTGTACAGATTACCTCTCTTACTAGTCACGTATTTCCTTGATAGGTTCGCCATTTACAGCATCATGAAGAAGCAGACTATTCACTCTAATCGCTACCTAGAGTGATAAAAAAAGAGAGATCAAGGCAACTACAATTGGTAATTAATATATGCCAGCCATGGGATTTTTGAAGGAATCTTGTGAGACCCTGAGAGAAGGTTGTACGACTATATGTTGGCTGCACATTGCAAATAGAAGTAGGTAAATCTAGTAGTTGAGGATTGTGTTGAAGGGGTTATTTTTGGAGACAGTAGGCACGTTTTTCCTCTAGTGGAGGAAGAAGAGGGCCTACAAGAAGACAAAGCATAAGGTGATGAGTCTTACTAAAGTGTCATGCTCTCTATTGGTTTTGATGTACATGTTTTCAATAGGTGGATACTTAGTATAATAAATAGTTAAGCAGCTAAATTTAGTTATATTGCAATGATACTTATTTCTGGGCCATTTTGTAATTTGGTCTCAATAGGAAATATACTTTGTTAATATGAGCCCATGTATCTAGTCTATGCTTCAATATATAGGTGTGGCCTTTAATATTTGGCCTTATTCTTTTTGTAATTGACCCTCTATGTATCCAATTGAGAGAAATACAAAGAAATGATGTGTTTAACTTGTGCACCACTACAAAAATTGTAATTCAAAATCAAACTAAAATGAAAGGCATTACAATCACATTATAAACATGCCCATATAAAAATCTTGTTAAGAATTCATTAATGCAAGAATAATATTTGTTCTATTTCTTACTTTAATTAGCTATAAAGTGGGAGAATATTCTAAAATATCCAACATATTTTAGAGTACTTTTTTAATGGTCCCTAATATTCTTATTAGGCTAATAATGATTTAACCAAGGTTCTGAATCTTGTCTTGGCAAAACTTACATTTCGTGAACCTTTTTTTCATTTTGTTTCTTAATGAACCTATTTACATCTAATCGTGTTGAATAGAATTCAAGATTTTGTTCATACAGAGTGTAAATATGATGTTAATATTTTCTTTTCTTGATTATCACATTTCTATATATATCTCTTTGAAATGTCATGACTAAGTACACGTAGCTTTATCATATTTGATGTTTGTTATTATTTTATTTATAATGATATGTTATATTTTTTATATTAATTATATTTTTTATTATATCTATAATATTAAAATATTGACTTGGGATAAGATTATAATCATAATTTAATATTTTATTTTAATTCTATTCATCATCTTAAAATAGATGATTCATAAAATTATATTATATGTTACTTCTTAATCACATTTGTAATAATAAATTATATTATGTAATATTATTAAAAACATTTTGTTTCTTTATTATAATAATTTGAATAGTAATATTTCATAGTGTATTATTATTTATTTGACTAACATGATTATTATTATGATTATGATTATATTTAATTTAACTTTATATTTAGACTCTTTTATCATTCAAATCTAGCTTTAAAAAGGGGACATTACATTATGATCAAGGATATAAAGTTTATGGTTATGATCAACAATCTCAAGATCCATCAATGTATGGTTCTGGGGTTTATCCTGTAATTGAGGTTATCAACACGTGAAGCATAGCCATTGCCTACTAGAATTTACTAGTCCATTATTTCCTTTTGTTATAGTTTTTTCAAGAAATTTAGCATAAACATATAATTTCATTCTTTGTTACATTTATTAATGAGCAACATTTTTCTTATTACTAGGAATAACTTAATTATAGATCATTGATAAAAAATTCTTTTCATGTGCCTTATTTTTATCAAATTCCTATTTTTATATTGTTTGTATACTAAGGTTCAATAAATGTCAACACCAAGTGTAATGAACACTTCTAGCGCCCACCTAAGCATAAGGAAGAGGGAATATTTGATCTTTTTGCACCTCCAAATGTTAAAAAGTGAGTATTTCAATTGATTGTGTTTCATAGTTTTTAATAGATGTGATTTTTTAATGGGGTTTCATGTTTTTATTTAATGCAAAGATCTATTTTCTTGACATGAATTGCATAATCATTTGTATCTTCTTTCTGAGAAGTTAGTGCAAGAAAACATACTTGTGTGTGGCCAAAGTGCTCCAAATTATAATTTATAAGAGTCTATCACTACAATAATTTAGAGAAGTGTAATTGACATGAAATATAATTTTAAAATGCTTGAACAAAAGAATTTAAAATTGTTGAATTGTTATTGATAAAGATTTAGATTATTGCTTTTCATAATAACTAAAATTTGTGTTCTTTGAGAAGAGTATATCATGTTATAGTGACCATGATCATGGTAGATCTAATGTTGGGAAGACAATTTTTTCAATTTTTTGCATTATTCTTTAAAGGGTACTAGCTCAATGGAAGAACACTTGCTTTATAAGTAGGAGGATGGTGGTTCAATTCTAGTGTGGCCTAATATGACTAAATTAGTGATTAAATAAACTACCAAATATACTACCAAATCAACTACCAAATATACTACCCAATCAACTACCAAATAAACTACCATATAAAATGCCAAGTAACAACAATAAATGACTAAGTCAATGACCTAATCAATGATTAGAATAGTTTAGTCATAGATTTGGTCGAGAGATAAATGTCCGATAATAAACTACCACTGGTCACATAATCAAAATTAGCCACATATCTACAATTTTTAGTAGTTTGTTTAATAATATATTGTTGTTTTTGTACTAGTGAGAGATCTTTGAAGGTATCTTGCAAAAATTTCTCCTTATTTTTACTTGATTTGGCACAAGTCCAACACAGTTACAAGATGTTGAATGTTATAAGAGTATTGTTGGATAAAGCATTGTGCAAGCTCGTCAAATGCTTTGAGAGGGGGAGTCAATTTTGTGAGCCGCTCCATAGCTTGCCCTCTTAGACTCCTAGGAAACAAATGCATAAGATATGAGTCTTTATGCATGAAATCCATGCTAATAGCATATAAATGCCTCACATGGTTTTGAGAGTCACCATTTCTATTGTATTTGTCATACTAAGGAACCTCTATAGCCTTATGAAATGGAGGCATGCATAAACTCCTATCAAATGAAAGAGCACATATTGATTCAACAAATGAAGCTTTAGGTGGCTCTTTGGAAGTTTGTAATTGTGCAAGTTGTTTCCTTAATTCTTACATTTCTTCTCTCAATATTTCAGCCTCAGTGGGCTCTCATTTTTTTATTATACATTGTACATCAAAATCTTGGGGGAGTTTCCATCCTTTCTTTGTCATATATTGAAAGTATTGGTCCCCATTTTGCTCTAAAATTTTAGCATTAATTTTTGAGTGAGCTCGTCTTGTTGAAATCTTTTGACATCTTCACTAGTGATCTCATCATCACTTTTGTGATATGATTGTGATTGTTTGGGTGGTGATGGGCATGCTCTCACATTGACTCTAGGAGTCCTTAGAGGTGTGTGATTACCATCATGGACACTAAGGGGAATGTGTTCAAATGGATTAAGATAATAGCCTCTTCTAGTTTCCTTATGGTGCATATGAGTGTTAGGCCCATCTTGTTGATCATCTCTTTCTCTAGTGTGGATAGCTTCCATAAGCCTTTCATTTTCACATGTTTGCTCTTCTAAGTGGTGTTTCATTTCATTAGGATGCATGTTGGTCAAAATGTTTTCACGCATGGGTGTATCAAAGGGTACTCCAAATGGATTGTGTCAGACTTTGGTTGTTTGCATTTGATTAAAATTAGGACGTTCCACACAAGGTTGTCCATGAAGGTGCCTAGATGGAGTCTCTAAATGTGTAAATATGAAAGAGCAATGACTAAGATTACCAACTTGGAACCTAATTGTGATTGACATGTAAGGACGTGTTTTTGTTTAATAGGATAAGAGAAGTATTTCATATTTTAAGCTTGCATAATCAATAATAATCACTTTTTTAGAGAAAAATAGATGGCTTGTCAAGAGTGTTCAAGAATTTACAGCACTAGTGACTTGAGCTAAGAGAGCGAGCAAGAAGCTCAGTAGCAAATAACTAGCATAGAATAGTAACCAAATTTCAACAAGTGATCATCAATGACATTTTGAGACTTACATTTGACAAGATTCATCTGACACTAGACTCTATTTTGGTAGCAAAATGACCCAGGTGATATTTCTCCAAAACCTAGGCAATAATAGGACAACAATTTGTATCGTATGACAAAGTTTATAGTAACAAGGTGATACTTTTCTTTGGGGTGATAGTTCTTCTTAAGCAATGTGATACAATGTAGTATGACCAAGAGATATACCTAGAAGGAGCTAGGTGATACTTTATTGGACAAAAAGTATTGTGTGATATTCCTTTAGAGACTATATCATAGTTTTCTAGAAAATTGTGAAAAGGATAGTTTGGACTCAATAAATTCATATTTTCAGTTTGACAGTCATGTAATTTTAGATCAAATAGTGTGAGATTTTAGTTCGTGTCAATAGAAAACAAGTTTTGCAAACAATAAGGGTGTTTTTAACATGTCTCAAACAATTAAACAAGGGTCAAAACAACCTTATCAATAGGCATTTGTCATATCAGAACAACCTTCCTACCAATTTTACCAAGATGTTTTATTTGTGAGAACATTTACATAGGTCAACACATTTGAAAACACTTGCCAAGCAATCTACCTTAAAGTCATGGTTCATTACTCAACAACTTGGCCCACGCTAGGTGCTCCTTCGCCTCACACCAAGTGGTTGTCCACAAGAAATATTGGCTTTTTCATGGAAGTGTCATAAACAAAACCAAGGGAACATAGGTGGTGAGTGTAAAATCTTGGGGTGATCCGAGTAGTCCACTAGGATCGATCCTTGCACCAAGAAGTTGAGCAACAAAAAGGGTAGTTACTAACTTAGAGTGTTTAGAAAAGGCTTTCATTCATAATGTTTCTCTTGCACCTAATTATGGGACACTCCACCTTGTGGTGGGTAAGAGACCTCACAGCCACAAGAGCACCTTAAGCGTTCTTGCTTAGCATTTTCCTCATGGTCCCAATCCCACAAGTAATCACACTAAGTAAAGAAAAATAATACGTCTACCAAGGTTTTGTGTCCTTGATAGCCTTGAGTTAATAGTGGGTTAGAATAGCCAGGTTTGCTTGTTCCCACTTGGGTCATTCCTCTCGGTTACCCAAGAGTAGGCCCTCTAAAGGATTCTGACTACAACAAATTCAATCCACTTTCAAGAATCAAGATTTTTGATTCACCACAAGGGTGAAGATCATACTCTCTTATCTTGATTGTTTCCTTCAAACATGCCAAGAAACTTCAATTATCCCCTTGCTTTCAAAATCCAAAGGCAAGTCAAGATTTTTGATTCACCATAAGGGAAAAGAGCATACTCTCCTATCACCAAAGGATCCCAATCACAAGTTTAATGTGCCTACAAAATGAAAACAATCAGTATAATTCCACACATGGAATAAAAAAAAGCAAGCAAGTTTGGTTTTTATGCTTTGGGCAACCCTACAAACAAGTGTTAGTAGCCCTTTTTCATTTGAAGCTTTGACATGCATTCTTTTCAAGGAAATTATGCAAATGTTTCAAGGAAACATCCTACAAGTAAAACTATTAGTCCCACAAGTTAGTCCTAAAATAGCATAAAATCTATGAATAGACCTCTATTAGCATACAACCACAATGTTCATGGCCTATATATTATTACTTATTTACGGTGATCTTACATCTAGCCTTATAGTACCTATGGCCATCTAAATATTAAACCTCATAGACAATTAACTCCGGTGTGGTTATACATCTAAACCTTGTCGACCATATTAACTTTGAATCGTTGTTCTTAATTTATAAAAAAATAAAAAAATAAAAAATTGTGTTTTGCCCCTTGTATTTTGAGCATGACACACAAAACTATAAAATCGTACAAACAAGAAGCAACAACCAAGAAATTGACCAAACCACTCAAACAACAAGCAAATTCAAGCTAGGTGACAATTTTGTTGGAAGAGTGTCATACAATACTTCTTAGTATACCCATGCAATAGTTTCCTTTTGTGTGATATTTCTGCTTAAGCTAGGCGACATAACTTACTATGCCAATGTGATGGAGTTTACTAAGATCATGTGATACTTTTATTGGAAAAGTATCACATAGAAGTACAAACAAATGTCGTATGATACTGGAAAAGTATCACCTAAAAGTTGCGACTGTAAAAAAATGTGAACAAAATGCTGAAAATGCAAGAAATGTAGTGAGATAAAGAGCAAAACTAGGACATTCAGCCCCACAGTGGGCACCAAAAATGTACACTATATTTTTGTCACACTAAACTCTTCTATCCAAGTGATTCCATAAGTTCAGAATGCTTGGATGCCGGCTTAGAGCTCCCTATCCACAAAGTGTAAGAGAGTATGTTTCAAGCATAAGAAGGCTCACAGTTGAGCCTTAGAGATACTCTTTTTGCAAGTAAACCATGCAATGAGAGGTTCTCTTAGAGACAAGATGTGAGAATTAAAATGTCCACAAAGAATTCCTAAAGAATGCAATACAAATATAGACTAAACTAGTATGAATATGCAAAATGTAGCTATGTTAACAAGCATGAGAGTGTTACAAACCAACCTAATTATGCTATGTGAGATAGATTATTGCAACATAGAAGCTAAACTAACACACAACATGATTCTAAGCTAAAATGCTATAGTATGAGAGGATGTAGACAAGAAATAGAAGTTCTCAACAAAAGGCTCTCAAGAATTCAAATGGTAAGCCTACAGCATAACAATGCTCAAGAGTGTAGATCCTTTGAGGAAGAAAGCTCTCTCTCTCTCTCTCTCTCTCTCTCTCTCTCTCTCTCTCTCTCTCTTTTAAAGTCATCTTGACAGTGGAGATCAAGATAAAGATGATGATCAAGGGTGGAGTTTGAAAATGAGGTTGATCCATGTGCACACACAAGTCAACCAATAAATAAATAGTTGACTTTGCATATGAGACAAAAAGAGTCTTTTCCTTTAATTTGCAAAATAGAAATAATGCTTTATGTGTGCACATTGAGTGGGTTAAAAGAAAGGGGGATTTTATTTAAATAAAAGGGGACGTTTTGTTTTAATCAAATAATGAACTTAGGATAGTATAGTCAAAACTATAGGTTATAATCAAATTAATTGATTTTTAACACTTTGGCCTAGGTAAATGATAATTGATTTAGCCAAAATGTTGAGAAAGGGGCTAATAGTCTAGCTAACCATTTTTAAGTGATTATAGATATAAGCAATTGGAGCTTAATGACAGTGGGTAAAATGGATGGAGTCATGCGAAATTAGATGTAATACCAATTGGCAAAATTGGAGGTGGTTATAATAACCAAGTCATTCAAATTTAAGGTGAATACAATGATAAACAACAAGAAAGGCAAGAAATGATTTTGTATTACCCATAATACTCAGTCATCACCATAATTATGGGTGATTTGACTACCATAGCATGACTTTATATTTGCCAATTTAAACCCCAGGAAATCCCAAAATTTGTCAAAAGGTGAATATTCACCACTAATATACACCCTACAAATATCTCTCAAGGATCTAATCAATTATAATTGCCAAAATAGACCAAATGCTGAGAGTACCATGCTCACTTACAATTACTCCAAACTGATACTAAATTTGAAAAATAGATAAAACTTCATGCACTTTTAAAGAATGTCACACTTGAAAATGTGTTTGTATGAGTGTAACGCCCTACTCAGGAACCCAAGAGAAATAAACCTAACATGTTAAATGTTTACTAAACTTTTTTTTTTTTAAAGTTTAAGGAACACAAGATAACAATGCAGAAGCAATATACACATGCCCATCAAGTGTACATAAGTAATTACAAATACAAATTTCCATTCCTCAAGGGTTCCTTCACGTTGAGTCACATTTACAAATTATATAATAATTAGTTTAAGTCTTCATCACATGTTCATGATCATAAAGAAATAAGAGATACATCATCCCATAATAAGATGCATGAATACAATTAATACAATGAGAATACATTAATTGAATGACATCTATTGCACATGTCATAGGGTACATGAGAATAGATATAAGTACATTAGTATACAATACAATATCTTATAGGATCTCAAAATATATGATACATAGTACATCAAATGAATGGAATTATGTACGATAAGATTAAGAATGATAATAATATAACTATATCCACGAACATCCAACATCTATCAAAATAAGGGGGACCCAAATGGTAATAAGATACTACCGCCTGATTGCGTGGTCACCTAGTTAGGCTTCCACTCCCATTACATAGGGAAGATAATGAATGATCCACAAATGACTAATCAATCATAAAATATTCCTAGGAAAGGAATCCTAATAGCCAAAACTACCTCAAGGGTAACAAAAACTACTTAACAAAAAGAAAGATGGAAGTCTCAAGGGGATCAAGCCTTCATCAAAATGTGAACCTTTCTCCCACCAGCAATTTGTGGATGACACAATAATGGGGGAGGGGGGCTCTGTTAGGGAGGCAAAGACTATGAAGGAGATTCTTGAAATATACTCTAGAGGGTCTGGTCAGCTGATCAATTGGAAAAAGAGCTCAATTTTATTTGTTAACACCCCTAAAGTCTGATAAAGAAAAATCGCAAGGATCCTTGGTTGTGGGGTGGAAAAGCTTCCCTCTACTTATCTTGGCCTGCCTTTAGGATCTTCTCCCTCGAACTCCTTCTAGAATGGGATTTTGGATAGATTCAGTAGAAAGCTAGTTGGGTGGAAAAGTTCTTCACTCAACCAGGCAGGCAAATGTCAATTGATCAAATCAACTCAACAGAACTTGCCAATGTATGCTTTGAGCTTATATTGAATTCTTGGGAGATTTGCTGAAAAGACGGAAAAAATTCAGAGAGACTTTCTATGGACTAGTCTTGAAGGGAGAAAAAGGTATCCTTTGGTTGCCTGGGATAATGTGTTTCTTCCAAAGAAAGACACTTTCCTCTGGTAACTTTCTTATGGCCTTGGCATAAGAAAGTTAACCCATCTCAATAAGTCTTTACTGGCAAAGCAAATATGACATATATTCAATAGCACTGGTGAATGGAGGGATATCCTAGTTAATAAATATATTAGAAGGCCTTCTCTTCATTTTATTTTAAAACAATGAGGATATTCCAAAAGGGTTGGTTATTTGGAATGGTATCTTGAAGGCTAGGGACCTGGCAAGGGCCAAGGTTTCTTGGAAACTGGGAAATGGAGAGGATATTCAGTTTTGGTCTGATATTTGGCTTTTCCTAGGTCCCCTTATTAACAATCCTACTTATGAAGTTTGGGTGAATGAATGTACACGTAAATCTGGGTATAAAGTTAGCAATTGTAGGAATGGCCAAGGATGGAGAGATCTTTCCCTCATATCTAAAGATCTGAAGCCGATTATGATCATATTAAATTCAATGGTTCTTAGTAATAAGAGAGATGAAATGATTTGGGGGGATAATCCTAATGGAATTTATTCAGTGGCTTCAGGCTATAACTCTCTTTGGTGTTTGAGGGAGAAACCCCCTTGGGAAAATGCCTAGCTTCCTAGCCTCATTCCCAAGATCAACATCTTCTATTGGTTGGCCCTTTAGAATAAAATCCTTACTCAAGATAATCTTAAAAAGAGAGGACATGTAATGCCTAATAGATGTCCTCTTTGTAAACACTAGTTGGAGATGGGAAACCATCTTTTCATTCATTGTGTTTATTCTAGGGAGGTTTGGGAGTTCCTAACCTAGGATTTTGAGATTAGCTAGTGCATGCCAGATAATCTTCTGGATTTTTTCAGTCAATGGAAAAGTTTGTTCAATTCTTCTATTTTGTAGGAATTAAGAACCTAGATTTTGCCTCACTTCTGCTAGAGTATCTGGAAGGAAAGGAATAATAGAATTTTTAGGGATAGAGAGGAGCTAGCTCTTGTACTTGGGAGGAAGATTAATAAAAACATTAAGGAAAACTATCAAGTTAAGAAGGGAGGAGATTTTGAAGTTGGTGGTTGCAAGACGGATGAGGAAAAAGACAGGAAGATTAAAAGATAGGAAGCCAGATGGCTTCTTCCCCCGGAGGGATGGCATAAAGCCAATTTTGACAGGGCCTCAAAAGGAAACCCTAGTTCCTTGGGAAGTGGTGGAATAATAAGAAACAATCTTGGAGAGGGAGTTACAACTTTTTCTCTTTCGTTGGGAATCTAAACTAATCATTTTGCAAAAGCCAGAGCAGCGTGCCAAGTGGTTAATCTAGCTTTTGAAGTTAGAATAACTAAGCTTTGGTTAGAAGGGGATTCAAATAACATAATTAATTGTATTAATGGAAAATCTCACCCTTCCTGGTCGATTGCCAATCTAATTGAAGAGACACATGACATCCTTGCTAAATTTGAGACTGTCCACATCACACATGCATTCAAAGAAGCAAATCCTATTGCAGATTTGTTTGCCAATAAAGGTGTGTGATCTGACAAGTTGATTACATGGCAATCAAGAATAAATATTTTGACAGAAGCCAAGACCCTTATTGACAGGAAAAAATCCTAGGGTGTACGGTGGAGATCTAATGGTAATTATGAATATTAAAGGTATATGGGATATGAGTATGATTCATAAAGGCCTTTTTGGTTTACACAAGTAGTTGAGGCTTTCTTTGTCTTTTCAACACATTTTGTGGGTCAAAATTGTCATTTACTGCTTGTGTTTAAGGGGAATTATCTTGGCATGTATCAGAGATACTGTGCTAAAATCTTGCCTGCAAAGGATTTGTAGAGACTGGAATTTATGAGAATTGTTGGAGCAAATACTGAAGAGATGGTGGGAGAACATTGCAGAAAGGAGTCAGTGGGGGAGCTAGAGAAATGGAGGAAAAGTGGAAAAGTTTGAAATTTTTTGAAAAAAGGAGGGGTTGCTAGTTACATTGCCAAACTTCATGGTTTTGATCCTGAGGTCACCAACAATATGGTGAATTCATGGAAAGATGGCAAAGTGAAAGTGAACGGTGTCTCTTTTTTTATCATTAAGGAGGTTGTCGCTACGGTCATAGAGATTCATATGGAGGGTTTCAAGTTTTACAAGGACAAGAAACTCTCTACCAATGTTGTGAAGGATTTTGTGAAAAGCACCAAGCAAATGAATGAACTAATTAAGAGTGAGACATTTTGTGTGACAAAATCCATCAAAAAGCTCTGGAGGTATGTGTTACATGCTATCATTGAATATATAACTTTGGACCCTAGGTTTGATCGAGTTAGAACTCACCATTTTGTTCTTCTCAATCATTTTTGCCATGATAAGAAAATTTCTTTTCCTTTCTATTTATTTAATTCCATGAACAAGGCTATCAGTAGCTTTAAGAAGAAACCCATTGTCAACCTAGTTCTGCATGAGGGATTGTTGTTTCTAATCCATGAGTACTTCAAAGCTCAGATGATTAGCAAAAATCCTTCAATGGATGCAGACGAGGACAATGGTAGCTCCAACTATTCTTCTAACTCTAATGAAATTCAGAGCATAAGCTCGAAGGAGGGGAATATTTCTTCTGGAAAGAAAATTAAGGGTCATATTAAGAAGTAGTCCTCTGATGTTACCCCTAGGAGAAAGAGCCCTAGGGACCATGGCCAAACCTCTAGCAAAGAGGATATGGAATATAATGAGGATGAGGAGGACATGGACTCTAAAGGTGAAGAGAAGGAGATGGAAGAGGAGATTAAAGAGGACCATGCCGAGGAAAAATGGAAGAGGGATAATGCAGATATAGTGAGGGTTTCGAATCAGGAATCGGATGTTTCGATTCTTTCCCTTCCCCCTATTCACCCCCGCCCTCAATCTCATTCCATGGAGAAGGAAAAGGATAATGCCGATGCTAAAGAGGGGGAAGTGCTTGTCAAAAATAGGAGAAAAGCTTGGAGGAATTTCAATGTTAGGACTTTGACATTGGGAATTTATAGAGAAGCTATGAACCCTTAGATTCTGGTGGAGAATCAGGAAGAGCCTAGGCTTTAAGAGCTCATTGATCCAACTATTGTGGCCATCTATGATAATGCAAGGGAGATAGGAATGAACCTTCTCAACAATGCTCGTAACAACATGATTGATAATTTCAGATCAATCAAGTGGCTATACCATGAGCTGGAAGAGGTAAGAGAGAAGGTGTGTCAATTGGAGGGCAACTATAAGAAGAGTGAAAATGAGAACCAAGAGGATTAGAGTGATAGAGCCAGTCTAGTTGAGAGGAGAATAAAGAATTTTGAAAACTACAATCACAATCAGGCTAGTCAGATGATCTCTTTCCTCAATTTGATCAATGACAATATGCTCTCTTTAACTAGTGTAATCAAAGAGAGAGGCCTGTTGGTATGCGAGGAAGGAAAGGACTAAGAAAGAGCCAAGTTTGAGGATGATATGGCTACTAACATCACCTTTACCAGTTTGGACAAGGAAATAGAGAAATTCTAGGAGCAGAAGGCCGAGGAGCACCATAAGATTTATGAGGTTGCCCAGACCATGCAGGATTTCGAGAAGAAGAATGAAGAGTAGTCTTCTAGTTCTATCTTTTGTGTTTTTTTTTGTTCTACTGGCTTTTGCTTAGTTCCGCTATTGACTATCTTTTCTGGCCTTTTTGTTGGCCTTTATTGTTGGTTGGGCCTCGTGCTTATTATCAGCCTTTAGAATCATTTTATCTAGCTAGGCTTTATTGCTTATTATCAGCCTTGGTTTATAGCTACTTTTGGGTTTTAGGGTCCTTATAAAACTTGTTTATCTTATAAAAAACAAAAACTACTTAAGAAGAAGAGATGATCAAAATCAAAAGGACACTCAATCCAATACCAACATCGCATAACAAAACATCATAGATAGATCAAGAATAGATCAAATCACCAAAATCATGAGATAAAGTTAATACAAGATATCCACCTAAAATCAAGAACCACATGTCAAAAGTACATCATCCATGAACCACCAATCACCATTAATGAAAGTAAATAACCACATTAAATACATCCAACAATAGTACACCACCAATAAATAACTAGCACTCATCAATAAAAGTCATTGTCAACAATAAATGACATCTAATCAATATGTAATAAAAACATTCAACAAGTACACCACCAATAAATACACCATCAGAGGCAAATACAAAATCCATGGAGGAGACTTGGGCTACATACTATGGAGTGTCATCACATGGTCAAACTACTTGAATTACCCTGGATTGCTCTCTCAATAGACCTGAGACCCTCAAGCATTGAGTTACCCTGGATTGGTCACTTTGGACCCTGGACCCCCAATGTGACACATGCAGCACCTGAATATTCTCTCATTAAGATGAAGAAAACTAGTCATACCTCTCACTAGGTATCATCCCATTCCAATCCTTAGCCTATACAAGGACTCAAGGCATGGTGGAAGAAAAATCTGTAACTTATCTTTTTAATATTTTCTAAATAGTTTAATTATATGTTATCACTTATTACACAACTTACAATGAGTTACCTTGTCAGCTACTTTGGGCCCCAACCCCCATTACATGCCACTCCCA
This sequence comes from Cupressus sempervirens, assembly GCA_028749045.1. NCBI lineage: Eukaryota > Viridiplantae > Streptophyta > Pinopsida > Cupressales > Cupressaceae > Cupressus > Cupressus sempervirens. The sequence continues at coordinate 355,998,022 of CM053791.1, read as the reverse complement.
CAAACATGCACCTAGACTACCTTCCCAAAACTCACAAACTACAATTATGTCCCATACCACAAAAATAATACTGATCAAATTCGATTCCTTAATAGGCAACCCAAAAATACCATTGGTTCTCAAAACCCAAGTTCTCATAAATGCTCATCAAAATATATCTCATAAAATAAATCTCAATTTGAATCATAGAATACATTATGACATCTAGTCAAATAATTATAAAAGAAATCTCAAAATTGTCTCTAGTGCACATCCTAACTTGGCCAACTAAACAACCCACAAAGAAAACCATCACAAAAATAAATATCACAAGACTATAAATAGAATATTTAAGAAAATACATAGTTTTCAACTATATGATTTAATTCCATCAATTTCTCTTGTTTAGTTTGGGTCATAAAGATGTGTTTAGAAATAAAGTAAGAATATACATAATATAAATTGTTATAATAATATTACTTATTTAAATCAATAAGTATTTAAATGTCGAATCTCTTTGTACATATAAAATATCATGCAACATTAACATGTTATTAATTCAAATAATCTTAAATCATAAATTATTTAATAAATAACATAAATGTATATTATTAGATTAAATATTAATATCAATTTCATTTCTAAAATATTAATTTGACTTCTATCTAAGTCCAGTATCAATATTTATTTTTTCTTTAGTTTTTAATACAACTAGAGATAACTCAAACTTGAAATTATAATTATAATTATCTACAATTTCTCTCATTATATTAAATATTAATAACAAGATGATTATATAGTGAACTCCACTATAACTTCTCTTAAAATACAACTAAATCACAAATATATATTAATTAATTTGTAACTCCACTTTCATTAACAAATATATAATAAGTTATATCTCATTAAGAGTTTTAAAAGTATTAATATTAAAAGCTCACTTATAAAAAGTCTATGTAGTGGCCTTCGTTGGTTGGTAGTTCATAGGCTTCGTGCCTTATTGGGTTGTCTCACAGGTCTAAACCCTCCATAAAAAAAAAAAAATACTAAATAAGAAAATAAATAGTATTTATTTATTTAATTTTTAAAATAAATAAATTATTTTTTAATTTAATTATTTTATAAATGTTTTTGAAATTAATAATTAATCATTAAATAAAGTATTTTTAAAAATAAATCTAAAAATTGAACTATATTTTTATAAAATAAAAATAAATATGGAAATTAGCATTTTTGCATGTCTTTGATCTCTCAAATAATGCATGCATAATATACTTAGTTTTTTTAATCTTTAATATATTTGTTTTCACATGCATGTATAAGTTTAGTTACAACATGCTTTCCTCTCAAATAATCTTTTTCTTTACTAATAAATTTTGCAATTAAATCATTTTAGATGTAAGAAGAATATTTATCTTTATTTTAAAAATTTGTGATAAACACATGGTTCTACTAGCAAATTTAAAGTTAAAACCCTAGCTATTCAATTTGTCATTTTCTTCAAATTTTTTATAATTGAATTTTTCCTATATTATAAAGGGTTTTAAAAAAATACAGTCATAATAATTTTCTACATTTTTCTATAATTTTCCTCAAACAAGTTTTCTTGATCAATACGTTTTTCTTTAAAAATGTACAACGTAATTATTTATCCAAAAATCAATACAATAAATTAGTATGCATTATGCAAGCACCTAGGAAGAGACAAAATAGATAGATATTTCAATAAAATTTCACACTGGGTTTTCAAACTCTGCTTCAAAATCATAGTTAAAATCTAAGACAATTTGGGAATGCATGCAAATCCAAACCCTCTAAAACTTTTAACAATTATTTTGATCCAATTCTGAATTTTACTCCCTAAAACCTGTATCCCTCAAATGAACTATCAACCCCCTAATAAAGAACCATAACCCTAACTAGGGTTCATGTTCTCCAATATTTTAAAAGCTGCTAACTATTAAAAATATTAATATTTTAATTGTTTAATCCTTTCATACACACTTAAAGAACTTTTTAATTAAACTATTCTTTTATTTTCTATTCCTCGACTTTATTTAAATAGATACAACTCTAATTTAATTATTATTAATTAAATAATTATAATAAGGCAATATCAAATCTTTAATCTTTAAATTCTTTTTTAATGCAACTTCTTAAATTAGACTTTTAAATTAATTTTTTTTATGAAGCACATATTTAATTAATTAAATATCATCATATTTTAATTCTTCTTTAACCAATTTCTAAATTAGACTTCTAAATTAAGTCTTTTAAATTAAAGCACATATTTAATTAGTTTCTAATTAATTAAATATTTTCATATTTTAATATTGTTAATATTTTTAATTAAATTGATGTAACCCCAATATCATTAAATAATAAATCTGAATTTCACACAAGTAAGTGTTTCCGAATAACCAAGCTCTTCATTAAAAAATATTCTCCAACTCTACTCTACCTCTACAATGAAAAAAACATCTACTTATTACAATTTCAAAAATTACCATATTTGGCAGGTTTTTGAGAAAAATAGAAATTTTTATTTTTGGTAATTTTTAAAACTTATCCTATGAATCTCGATTTTTCTCAAGAAAAGCCCCCAACTAAGGCAAGATGAATTGCCAACTAATCAACGAAATCAAAGATACGATTTCAGATTTATTACAAAAATAAAATTCTAAAAAAATAAGAAAAAATACTGAAAGCTAATTTCAGAGGTCAAGATGAGTTTTCAAGATCTCAGAAAAATGTTGAAATGACCACCTATTGAGCTAAGCTCGATCGGCAATCCAAATAACTCCTTCTATTGCAACTACCTGTAAAATTTCAGCCAAAACCCATATCTGAGGCAAAAGTTATGACCCGTAAAAGTAAATCTCGACTAAAACCCACATCTAAGTCAACAACCTTGACCCTCGGATGCCCCTGCATCATAAATAATATTTAATAATTATCAATATTATGTGATTAGCCTGAATATTATAATAAAATCATTTACCAAATAAATCTTAGAGTCAAATCCACATAAAGCAACATTACTAAAACTAACCAAAACTCAAAAGTAAACAGCATAGACAAAGAGAAACTCATGGGTTTAAAAGGGTGGAGTAATTAGGCTATGGTTGGGATTGGATCTAAACATTATTTCTCCATTCTTACCATTGAGTTATTGCAATATGGCACACTCATCCTGGCAATTCAGGAAAGTCGATTCCTAGTACCTACAAATTTGTATAAACGATGAGCATGTACATGTATGTTAAACAAACAATGATGGGAAGTGGTACATCATGTAGATCTTGACAAGTAGGTGACTATGACTCCCTTCCTCAACCATATCAGGCACGCCAAACATACATGTAAAACATACACACACACACACACACCATACATATGCAAGTATGAGGTAAGTATAATCATAAATCTTGAATATAAATAACATCATATTCTAACATGAATATCTCATCATCACGAGGACATGATAAACATCTTTCTAAGGCACACTATATGGCATCATCACAAAAGTAGTCTCATTAACTAACTAAGAGCAATTAAACATCATCACTGCAAGTAGAAAATTGTTGCAATCTAACATAATAAATTACTCAACATATCAAGTATTGCATTTCAAATATCAAATAAGGTCTAACACATCTATAGAAGAGTCATATAAAAATTTAACAACTAAGTATACAATGATAGCAAAGGAGGGGTATTACAATGAGCCTAAATGAAGTCTCTAAAGTATTTAAAACTAGGATTGGATAGAAATAATCACCAAAATCTACAAGTTCTATAAAATATACCCACCAAAACTATAAAATAACTATCCCAATAAAAAAACTCAAGATTTCTATCCAAAATAAGAAAAGAATTGCACTCAGTTCAGAGCCAGAATGATTAAGTTATAACTTCTCAAAGTTGGACTGTCAAGTCAAAATTGTATACGATAAAGGGGTCATATTTTGCAAGAACCCAATGAAATCAACAAAACTACATACCTAAATTTTATGATAAAAGGGTCATCATAGGAAAATAAAAATGCCTAGATTTGACAGTTGGAAAATGGTCATAATTAACAAGTCAAAATAATGATGCAAACAATTGATTAATTTTGACAGTTACATGGTCGTCAGTAGAAAGAATAAAAGTGACTAACAATACTGAATGGGCATCACATTTAAATTGTCAAAAAGTAACAAAAAAGCAACCTTTAAAAAAAAATACCAAATCACCCAACTAACATGGGTTGGATTTATGTGTCCTTTAATGTCTCCAACACATTAGGGGATGCTCGATGTCATTATAAGCTTGAGATAGGTGGATCTTGTAATGATTTTGGATTAGATTAGACTTGCAAAAGGAAAAGTAGTAATTATGATGTTTTTGTACTAGATCATGAACAATATTGATTGGTGAGAATGTCTATAGATCCAATATTGAACAAGCTCGATCCAATGCTACCAGGTTTTAGGTTGCAATGCAACAAAAGCCCAATTAATGTTTATGCATTACAAGAAGTCTTACAAGGTTGTGGAAATAATGATGACATGTCTGCAAAGTGTAGCTTGAGCCAAACTTATTTGTTTCTCCATTTCACTAAGTTGTTCATTGCTTGGGTCTCCTTCAAGTAACTCTTGACTACAGGTTCTTGGGCACTAGATCTAATGTGTAATATCAAACTCAATATAAGTTGTTGAAATAAACCTTTAGTAAATGATGTATTCTTAGTAGGCTCAATACATGTCTGAATCTCTCAACTCAAAAAATTGTTATCTATTTTGAAAGACCACTTGAAAATGATAGAACAAATTAACATTTGTTGGGCTTTTTGAGCTTCATCTACAAATCACCTCCCAATGTAAGTTAGAATGTTGATGTCACCACATCTAATGCTAACTATCTCATACTCAAAAAAGAGAAAAATGGCCATCATGGACAAAGAGATTGAGTGATATTAGGGACTAGATACTATTAGCATGAATGCTGATGATATTCCTTTGGAGGAGTATCCTAAGAAATGAAGATATTAATACCATGATCGACATGTTAAATTCATGATTGTGCTTGTCATTGATGTCAGCATAGTATTATTTCTATAAAGACTAGCTGGGTAGCAGAACAAGGTTGTATAGACTATGTATTAATGATAAGGTCAAGCACAATTGAGGATACGTTCTACACTATTTCCTGATGTCGTGGACAAGTGTGCATATAGAAAGTCAAAGACATACGAGAGTTATTCAAAAGTTACAAAAGATAGTGTGTAGACAAAGTACCTGAGAAGTAGTTTCTATGTTTTCATTGTATCTCTTAATAGGGGTAGACTTGCAATGAGTGAAGTTAGACAATAAAAATAGACAATTTGATGATGATGTCAATGATTATGTAAGGTTCAAGGTCACATGTGTGAGAAGTTGTATTTACTGAGAGCTGACAATATTTTGTAACTATGAAAAGATGTAATGATTTATAATATCTTAATTAGGTCCTACTATAATGAATTGAGAAAGCCTCAAGGCTGACTCAAAGAATTATTTTGAGGACATGGTATAAAGTAAGGTTATTTTCTTTTTGGTGAAGTATGGAATATGTGTGGATTTGCAAATTGTGCAAGTGATATGAAAAGTTGGTAAATGTGTGTAAGTGATCAAAGGGATTAGTGTGATATGAGTTATAAGATATGGTATTGAGATCTGAATAAGTTTCGTCTAGTCAAGAGGACATAGGAGGATTTCAAGTTATTCTATGTTCTATTATTCTACAAGGAATAATATAGAGACTAGTTGGACAATGAGTTTGGTAGTCTTTCCCCTAAAGTTGTTTGGATAGTGGGTCCATTTGCCTTCTACAACTCCTAACAGGGTTGACACAAATCCTTACAAGGTTGGAATCTCCTAATAGGGATTCAACGTCTCCTAACAAAGACTGTTATGTACTGAATGTATTTCACAGACTCCTAATAGGGCCTATCCTCTTACAAGAAACTTTTATATTAGTACATCATTTTATGGGTACCATCCTCATCAAGGTTCTCCATCTGATCAAGGGTTTCCCTAGTTAACATATTTGGAGTTATTGTGTATGTGTATCTTCTTATGGTTGTTGATTATATTGTTCACATGCTTAAGGTTTAATAAGGTTGATAAAAGTTATATTGATTTGATAACTGATTCACCCCCTGCCCCCTCTTAGTTATCTTGGTAGACTTTACTTTCTAATAATTGGTATTAGAGCATTAGCTCCTTAAAGGAAAATCTTAACAACGTAAGCAGATCAATGATCGGTCATTTCAGAAAAAGAAGTCCTAAGTTTGACAGAGTTAATTTTGATGTTCAAAAGATGGAGTTCCTCGATGAGATATCAAAATTATGTACATAATATAATATTGTGTTTTCACATATATCTAATCTTTTTGTTGCATACAAAAGAATAGAGCTACTTTATCAAGGAGTGCAAGCACAAGTGAAGATAGATCCAGATTTGAGGAAGACAAAAATATTGAAGAAGGAATTTCCTTGCATATGAAAAGAGAGCCAGATGGTATACAATTTTTGTTTGTTGGACATGTAAATAATTTGGTCATTTTTCATCCAAATGTCCTAAGAGTGTAAGGAAGACTAGAAAGGATTTTCTTTTTGATGACGATGAAGAATTTAAAGCAAGTATGGAAAGATTCTTGAAAGATAGTGATGAAGAACATGATGAACTTGGATTGGTTGAGAAAGAAGAAGTGATAGCTTTAGTAACTGTTATTGATTATTATAATTCTAATGAAGAGATTAATCCAAAGGCTAACTAGGAGAATACTGAGTTGTTTTATGAGACTAACAATGATTTGTAGAATGGTATTCAAATTGTGGAACAAAGAGAAGAACCAAGGTCTGAACCTAGAGAAGAAGTAAGAATTGAATAAGTAATGCTACACCTAAAAGGAATTTGACAAAGAATCACCCCGCTAATCAAATTATTGGAAGCAAAGAAAAATGAGTTATGAAAAGAAACATAGTACATGAAAAATTGTGTTTGATTTCTCAAGTTGAAGAAAAGAGTGTAGATAAGGCATGGAAGGATGATCATTGGATTCAAACAATGAAGGAAGAACTAGATCAAATTGTGAAGAATGAGACATGGGAATTGGTTCCTAGACCTAAAGATAAGAGTGTTATAGGAACTAAATGGGTTTTCAAAAATAACATTAATGAACAAGGTGAGGTTATAAGAAATAAAACAAGATTGCTATGCAAAGGATATTCACAATAAGAAGGTATCGACTATAAAGATACATTTTCCCCTATTGCTACAATTGAATCAACAAGAATGTTCTTGACCTATGCAAAAAACAAGAAATTCAAAGTGTATCAGATGGATGTGAAGCCAACATTTATGAATGGAGAACTTGAAGATGAAGTCTATGATGAGAAAATTGAAGGATTTATTTTGACAAAAGAAAAGGATATGGTCTGTAAACTAAAGAAAGCATTATATGGACTAAAGCAAGCACCTAGAACCTGCTATGCAAGGTTGGACAAGTATTTGACAAAGTTGGGATTTGCTAAAGGTACTACAGATAGTAACTTGTATTTAAATTAAATTGATAATGGTTTTTTTGGTTATTGTGATATTTATGGATGCCATTATCTTTGGAGGTAATGATGAAGCAAGGGACATAATGATGCCTTTTTCATTTATGTCAATGGGGGAGAGATCACGAAAAACATCTTTTGGTAGTATGTGGGAGATGTATACGGGAAGATAATGTATGGGGGAGAGATGTAGTGTAGGAAGATGATCACATTGAGTTATATTAATGGGTGAGAAGTGTGAGCAATTGATGCCATCCATGTTAGAATGAGGAAGCATAGACAGAGAGTTGTTCCTATGAGTTTTAGATTTGATTGATGAAGAGGATTTGAAAAGAAGAGAGAAGCAACAACATAGTTGAATTTGGTATTCTTGAAACTTTTTTGTTTTTCATCTATGTTGTCATTAATGCCAAAGGGGGAGATTGTTATCTTGAATGTTGATGGTATTCCTATGGGGGAGTATCCTAGACATTGAAGAGATTGACATGTATTCATGATTGTGTCATTTCCTTATGTACATCACGAAAATAGGAGGAGAGAAATAAAAGGAATATGAAGAAGTTTAAATTATCACTCCACTTCCTCTTAAAGTTGAGGTCAAAGACCCTGATAGAATATATACTACAAGTAGAATAAGTTGATTTACAAAATTGATAAGCTAGATAAGGCAATGAAAATAAGGGAAAAAATTCATTTAAAAAATTGGAGACATAGAACCTCATATTAAGACAATGTTTTGACACTTGGATTAGAGACATAATGCATTGTCAGATACCTAAAGAAAGTAAAGCCTCTTTCACCTCATAAATTCAATGTATTTGTCTACAAAGTAGCCAGATACATCTAGTTGAGTTATAGGCAAAAGGAAAAATAGATTCCTTTAACATTTCAACCACCTCTACTTTGGTGTCCAATTCCTCATTGGGAAGAAAGTATACCCATTATGACGTGAATGTAGAAAAGTCTTGATGGGAGGAAATGGAAAAGGATCAATGATTCTTTTGGAATCAAATAGTTATTGATTTTAGGTCAACAATCTAAATGGAGAAGCAAGATAACCTTACTGGAGAATGACTTAAATTTGGGGGAATGATAATCCCCATTTATTCTTATTTTATTAGATTTTTTATGCTTGGTTAAGACCATATTTCATTCTATAAACCCTTGGACTATATGATTTTGTGGTATTTTTCTAATACATTTTTTAGGAACTAATATTAATTAATCCCGCTATCTTAACGACCTATTTGATAATATTATTATCCCTATAATTTTAATATGTGTGTGTGTGTGTATGCACATGTTGTACATAAACATATATACATGCATATGTATACATACATACATACGAACGTATGTCTCTATGACATGATGAGATGATTGTTGTATTTGATTATTGATGCATGAATAAGCATTTGTGGTTTCTTGGGTACACTTGTTGACTAAGTCAAAGAATTATAAGTTTTAGTAGGTACTTTAAAGTAGTCCAAGAAAGGAAAGAAAGGAACCAATCAATAGGGTCATTAATGCAATCCAATAATTTCTTTATGAGTAATATCTATTCAAAATAGTTAGGATAACATCTACCTTCCTAATTGGTTCTCATGCCTAATTATTGACTAGATTTAGGAAAAGATTGAGTTCATATAGTACTTAAACAATAGGGACTCCATTGCACTCTTTTAGTTCCAAGTTTCTAGTTTCTAATAAATGCACTCTCCCTAAATCCAAGGGTTTGAAATGTTAGTTAAGTAGTCTTTTCTTTTCTATAAAGTATCTTGTATTTTACCTTGGAAATAGTTGGTTGAGCATTGTAATCAATTTCTATTGTATTTCTAAGTAAGAACAATTTCATTTATCAATATGAGCAAGTAGTAATACTGGAAATGTTTATATTGTGAGTTCATATTTGATATTCGGTAGTACTCATTCAAGGGGGGTGGGGGGTATGGTTGGAGGGATTTCCTAAGGAAGCTTATTATTTGGTTTCTATAGGTCAATTTGGTTGAGTACATAATTTTCTATTTCTTTTAGTCTCTATTTATTTAGTGAAATTCTATATTCTTCCAACTATAAAAAAAAATCTCTACGATTGTTCCTATAGCTATTGTAGAGCACCAACTTTAGCTTGGTTAATAGGACTTTTGTTTTAGCATGAGTTAAGATGATTTTTTTCATACAAAGTTAGAAGCAAGTTACTTATGCATTTCATCTGAAGTATTTAATTCAAGATTTCTTTTATTAAAGTTTGATTAGCATGATTTTAAGGATTCTTAGTGCACATATTGTTTCCCTATCTCAAGTGTATGTCCCTATTTTGACAAATAAATGAGTTCTTGATAGTAGGATCCACTAGTTAATAATTAGGATATCAAATCCCTAAGTTGAGGCATTAAGCCTATCTATTTATCCATTGTCGGCCCAACAATCACTGTGAAGCAATCCAAAATATCATTGGTCTAGAATGATCATGAAACATATATAAGAACATGTCATAATATAAACACTAGTCACATAGCTCAACAAATAACTATCCCAAAGAATATCAAGGCACTACAAAATGATCTACATCCAAATTGAACATGGAACAATCCATAAGCATAATGCCAAGTCCACATCAATATGTATGTAATGTAAAATATAAGATGAGATAAGACATTACTTATTCAAATAAAAAAAATTCAAATATTTTGTAATAGAGTAAACATCCTTTATATTTAAAGAGTATTATCACTTTTGAGATATGGCTTATTAGACAATCTTCTAGTTGTATATATTTGAACTATCCTCTTCCACAACTTGAATGCAATTTCTTTTGTAGATATGTTATAGAGGACAAAATATGCATGGAAAACCCATATTCTTCCCAATGCTTACTTGTAAAATTTATTTTGAATTTCCATTTATCATAGTAGATGGCTTTAGTTATTGTGAAATCAACAATCACCAATTTTCCTCTTCAATACGATTCTCCATCTTTAACTTTGAGCTCTTGTAATTGATACCATTGAACTTCTCAAACTAGTGACAAGACATGTATTCATCATTCAGATACAACCTTCTTAAAAATCTAATAAATACAATGCAAAAGCTCTCATTGTAGATAATATTTTTCGAATGCTTAATACAAAGGTGTTCCTCTATTAAGAGAACCATTAGCTATGATACCAAATGTTGGAAATTTGAGGTGATACAAAATTTATGTAGAGAAATCGTTTAAAAAAAATCCACGTCAGAAAGAGGACACTTGTACTATTGATATTTGAATATATTTATTTAATACCTTAAGAATCAAAATTATTTATAATAATAATAATTCAAAGTCGATGACACTTATCATAACAATTGTAAACTTAGAATTAAAACTGTATTAGTAGTAGAACTTTGAGTCAACCTATGTGAAATTGTATACTAATCATAAAAAATCTCATCTCTATGTGAACCTAACTCTAATATACTAACTCATTGTAATTGAGCTATAACAATTTAATCATAACCTAAAAGGATCCCTCATTGAACCATAACTATAACTCATTTTCTAGCATCCAACAACAATGTGTGTGTGTGTGTGTGTGTGTGTGTGTGCGCGTGCGTGTGCGCGCGCGCGTGTGTAGAAACACACACACCACACACACACACATATGTATATGTACACATATCTATATATATGCACACACACATTTAATATACATACATACATACATACATACATTACAAAAGAAAGTATACATAATGATAAATATAATAATATGGAAATGGTCCTGATCTTGTAACATAAGTAGTTCATAAATATGCTCAAGGAACAAGTGCCACATAGTGGCAGTGCAAGAATTTCATAGTAACTAAATTGTTATATTTTATAATTATATAATTAGAATATTAAACTATGTTATATATTGTAAAAAAATTGTTTATTTAGTGATATAAAGTATTATTTTCATGTAACTATTTTAACAAAGATTAGTCGATTATTTATTTTGATTTTAAAATCTCAATTTTATTTAAAGTGGGATTGTAGAAATGAGTTCTTAAAAAATAGTTCTATTTTAAACATAGGTTTAGAAATCAGGTAGTTAATATTTTAAATTCTAGATAGAAATATAGATGTTGTAATGTATTAAATTTTCATAATATATGATATAAAAGTTCTTTTGTTTGTAGCGAAAATTTGGCTGAAAAGCTCCTATAACACAAAATCAAATCATCCAATCATATAATTTGTATAATATAAAAATTAAAAATAAATTATAAAACTTTAGAAATATTTTAGTTGTCTTTTTTGAAAAACGAAAAGAAAAAAGAGAGACCTTGATCAGTCACAAAAGTAGTTTATAACAACCAAAACACAATTGGATACACATAAAACTTGTACTCCTTAAAGTAGAAATGCCTTGTATAATAAATTAGAGTTTATTATTCCATACTATATTTGTTCATATACTTGGATAGTTCTTGAATATTAAATATTTTTAAGAGGTAGTTCATAACAACCAAAACACAACTAAATACACAAAAATACTTCTATTCCTTAAAGTAGAAGTTTCTTATATAATAAATTCGAGTTTACCCCAAAACACAACTCAATACACAAAAACCTTCTAAATTTGAATTTGTTAGTCCAAGCTATATTTGTTCATATATAAAATATTCAAGTTTGTTATTCCAGACTATATTTGTTCATATACTTGGACAATTCTTAAATTTTAAATATTTTTAAAAGGTAGTTAACCAAAATACTACTACATACATAAAAAAATTCTATTATATAATAAATTCAAGTTTGTTATTCCAAATTATATTTGTACATATACTTCGATAATTCTTAAATTTTAATTATTTATAAAAATTCAACTTAATTTTTAAAAATATTTTTAAAAGGTAGTTAATAACAACCAAAATACAATTAGATACATAAAAAAATTTCTATTATACAATAAATTCAAATTTGTTATTCCAAACTATGTTTGTTCATATACTTTGACATTAGATTTTAAATATCTATAAAAATTCAACTTAAAAAATTACATGAAAGAAAGATAGCCACATGTTTAACAATCAAATCTTATAACACAATTTTTATTAAATTAATAAACATACATGTTAACTTCATATTTTATGGAATTTTTTTTGGAACAAATAAAACTAATAATAAAAAAACAACATACACATCTATCCAAAAATATCATCATTTGTAATCATACCAGAGTTTATAGTAAATAAACAAATATGACAGTGATAATTAGAGATAATTGACATGGTGTTACGGTAGTGTTTCAATATGAGAGAACCAGGGAGTAGGTCACATGAGTTGGGGGCTTGTTTTGGCGACTATGCGATCGTTGAAGACTTGGATGGTCTTATGCAACCGTTTAACTGATTGAAAATGAAAATATAGAAATAAATAAATAAACAAGTCATGCAGGTAGAGAGTCCAGTTTTTGGCAAGCTCACATCGTGAGACGTATTTAAAGCAACTATAAATTATAAAAGAAATGATGCGGTAGGTGGCAGTGTTTGCTTGCATTGTTCGCAATGGTGAGCGGGGCCATAAAATGAAAAAAACAGAGTAGATTTGAAAGAGAGGGAGGAGGAGAAAATGCATCCGCACAGGCGGGGGCATAGCCTCTCGAGCATTGGCATTGGCATTCGCATGGGCAGGAGGAAACACGATGATGATCTCGCGCTCTTCAATGACATGGACTCCGCGGGTACCTTCCTCACTCTCCAGATCTCCCTGAGCTGCTCTCCACTCATATTAGCTAATTCTGCTGTAAATTGCAGGCAATGGCAATGGCAATGGCTTTCCCCAACTCAAAGTGCCCCGTGGAAGAGGTTGCGAAGATCTCTTGAGGGCGGATGGGGACAAAAATGATTATGAATGGTAAGTAGAGCAGATTGTTGGATCAGATCGGATCATTTAACTCACAATCATTCGGATAACACCAATTCTACTTCAGCTATCAAACTGAAGGAGCATTGGATTGCTCATTGCTGGAGTGTGTAGATGGAATTCTTGGTTGGAACAATTCAGTCTCTTTCAATTGATATCAAGCTATTTTCTTTTTGTCTCTGAATAATCTAAAATGATTTCATATATGTAGCATTTTACAATGTATTAAGTATGTGATAGTTTATATTTTTAGTAAATGTCGTGGTTTGAGTAATGATTTTTGGTAAGTTGTACTCATGAATTATGGTTTTGACGAAGAAAAATGTTTCGAGTCCTCATAAGTCATCATACAATCAATCGAATTTAAGAAAAGTTTCAAACGAAAACCTTGCCTTTCTGAGCTTAGCCAAGGACTGTTCCATACGCGCACTTCCCGAACCTAACAGTCATTGGGCACTTTGCACACATATACGAATCTTTAAGAAGGAACAGAAGACCTAGTGCTCTGCAACAAATATTTATTTGCCTGTCGTGAAGCCTTTTTGTCATAATTACATGGTTTTAGGACAAATTATCTTCTCCTTTTACCTCAATAATTATCTTAAAATATTGATTAGAATTTTCATATGTACAATTCGTTTCCCCCTCTTCTTGACAATTAAAAGTCTTCTTTTGAAGTTCATTCAAACAATTCCTAATATTTGAAAGAATTTTCTTTTCGACATTTCGAGTCTTCTTTAAGTCCTCGCTGTAAGAAGATTTGAAACTTTGGAAGCAAAATCCAAAAAACTTATCCCCACATAAAATGCATTATTAATCTTATCGATTCCTTATTTTATTCTTGGCGTAAAATAGTATACGGCAAAGAAAATCTTCAACCATGCAATAAATCTCCATTCTTTCTGAATTTAGCTGTCAGCTTAGAGAAGTATAGACATGGGCTAACTGAACTCTTCCTCTTAGCTAGAAGAACCATAAAGATCCTAATTATGTTTTCTTAAGTAATCAATTTGATTTCTTCCAGTTCCTATCTGTTTCAACGTTTGCAGTTTAATTTGTTTTTTTGGCTTGAGCAGGTTTTTATTCGATTCTGATAGTTAAACCTTGTTTCCCAACAGGCTACTAACACCACCTGAGACTCCTCTCCTTCTTTCAATGGAAAGAAAGGATCGAACTGCAGGTTTTTCTCAAGGAGTTTCTCCTATGGTTCATGCAGCTAATGCTTTGAAGAACTCGAGGGTGAGTGTCTGTTCAAATGCTCGAAACTTCAGAGTCATAATGAATATTGGTTTCTAAAGATTCTATTTGTTTTCAGCATTTTGCTTAATCTGGAAATTAACATGTGTGATATTAGTATTCAATGCAATCAGACTCGGTATGGGTAAATAATATAAGAGAAATCTGAAAAGGCTCGTCCTATTCCATATGGAGGATTCTATTCTGAAGAAGGTAAACCCACAATTATTTATGGTTTATTGATTATCTTGATTGCCACACCAAGCAAGCAGCATTAGAACATTAGGTCACAACGTCACACGAACGACTTACTTGTAATCAAATCATTTGGACAATCATGATATGTTTCTGTGGTCTACGGATATCGTTGACCACATTCTCCAGGGAAAATTTAGTATCATTTCCTACAAAAAGAAATGTGCTAAAATTATTTTCCTTCTTTAGTTAAAGACATGGAGCTTTAGGTAAAGCAGAGAGTTGATTCTAAAGATGGCCTTGATCTTGCATTAGTAAACTATTTGAAAAGGCATGCCGATTCTCATCCATGTGAGAAATATTAGATTATATGTTATGCAAGAATCACTATAAATACAAATCAAATGCTATGAATCTAAAGATAATATCAGACATTACACTAATAAGCTCTTCTAATAGACTTTATCTCTCTTATTCGACTATTCTATTTCTCACGTGTCTCTAATTTATAAATTATAATAGTTCTAAACAAACTCTAAAAATGCTCCTATTTGCATTAGGTTTTAAATTTTAATCTTTTAAAATAAGAAAATAATTAATGTTTCTAACCTATGATAAACCCACTCCCTAAGAAAGCTTAACTAGTATATAGTGTCCACGATTTAACTAATATCTTCCCTTTAGTTTAACTGAGTGAGTGTGACATAGAAGAGGACTAAAACCTTTGAAATGGGTCTTAACAGCAAGGCTGGATTGGGACCTGTCTACAATAAAACAAAATGGAGAAGGACGATGTGAATATTTCCCCCACCTCCCAAGGCTTGTAAAATTGCTTGAAAAGTGAAGAACAATATATCAAGGCTTCAACGGGGATGTTTGTAAAAAGTACACTATTGCTCCTCTAAAAGTTAGGAAAGGTGGATTAATGGTAAATATGATAAGCTGATTAAGATGAGCGAGAGCCTTTGGATATGAAGGAAGTAAAAAAAAGTGTTAATTGATATGTATTAATAACTGATATGATTAATTGATGGACAAGATGAAGGACACCTCTAATTATAGCATGAGTCCACATGTCACTTTCCGAAGATGCATAGCAGTACACCTATTATAATGTCTCCAAACAAGGGTTTGATTTATTTGAATATTTTCGTGTTTCTGGTCATGAATAAAGTACAAGCGGTGAATCCAAAGCCAACCTGCTTACAGCTCCACACAAACTGATAGCTGACATAAACCCTTCATATGAAATTTGTAAATCTGCAAATCTTAGAGATGTAGCAGCCACAGTATGCTTACATCAATAACCAATAATCGGAGCAAATCCTTATGTATAATCTACTGATTTTGTGAGAAGTTTAACTGAAAGTAAAATAAATAAATATTTGATTGTTTCATGACAAACATACAGGTCGAAATATATCTAGATAAAATGAATTTGTTATGAATAGAATCTGTGATTGGAATATTAACCAGCAACTTGCAAACTCCACATATTTACAAATAATTGCTTATCAATACTTCACAGATCTGCAATTAATTGACTGGATTATATGCTGCAACCACCTAGATGGAAATTTTTGTTGCTGGCTGTTATAACTCAGCTTATAAGGTCTACAAGGTGTTGTCAGTCTTGGATATTTGAGCTGTGATGAGAGTGATTGTTGTCTTCTAAACAGTCTCTCCTTGATTTACACTATCACCAATCGGCACCCTTAGTGAAGCAATCTGTGCACGATGTGTAATTTTCTATGACCTGGTTAGTTCAAATCCTTGGCATATCCATTTATTTAACTCCAAAAATCAAGGAAGATGATCAGCAAAATACTCATTTCTGATTGGTATCCTCCTTGAAATTAAGGCGCTTCAGTCCAAAGGCTGGTTGCTTATGCTGGATGACTGAATGATGTACCAGCAGCTGGTGTGACTGATTTTATACCCAGATTACTATATACTAATTTTCTCTCTCCCAAGGTGGCATTCAGCTAGAGTTGACTGAAACAACTCAGATCCAGCTCCACACACTGCTAAAAAATTCGCCAAAAATCTATATAAATCCTCAATTTTGGCAATGAAATGATGTTATTTGTGCATAAAACACTGTCCTGACATTGTAGCAGATTTAGAAAATTGCTAAATCCTCCACAAACCAGCATACCTGTGATTCCTAGATGGAATCACCCAAGATTGGAAACAAGGGTTTTGTCCTTGGTCCCAAATATGGAATCCATGTGGGTTTTCATCTTCTCAAACCGCAAACAAACCAAGGTTTTCATCCTTGGATGCCCTAGATTGAATAAACTGCCCTAAAAATTGGATGCAAAGGATATTTTTTTTGTTTTGATGAATAGTCCCTTTCTATTAGTATAAAATATAACGTTACATATTCGCAAAAAAAAGACCCGTGGATATTTGATCACCCCACGAGAGTCACACGGCACCAAGGCCGGAAAACCAACTACATCAACTATTCATAAAAATGAGTATAAAAGCCCTTAGGCTGCAAGAGCAGTGCCAACCGAGGGAGGAGAATCCTGTTTGTCATCAAAACCCCATACATAAGCGGGGTTAGGAGGTTGGTCTGGAATAGACCACCCATCATTATTATTTTTTTCTTTTTCTTGTTCTTCTTCCCTTCAAGAAGGTGAAATAGCAAGTGCCAACTGATGAAACCACTTGTCATTAGTGGCAGAAGGCCACCTAGGAATAGAGGCAGGATCAGAAACAACAGCAACAGGGGACTAGCTAGACCCGTGCCAAGGAGGAGAAATAGAGCGGTGACACCACCTATCTCCACCTCCACCTGAAGAACGGCAAGGTGCAAAGGAGCTGCGACGTCCCCACAGTGGAGGAGTGTGGTCAACAGAGGAAGTAGCTGGCGGCATCCGTGTCACTGTACAAGGGGAATCTTCTCTAGAGCTCTTATAGGTGGGCCACCTCAAGGGTAGCTTTATTAGCTTGCACTGAATTTGTAACATCACATTATTACATATACATGCTTTAGAGTACATAGAGACATGAGTATCCATAGCAACTTGACTGAAAATGACAGCATTTCGATCTTTCCATCTTGTGAATAGGATCTCCATCCTTAAAGCATGCCAGATTTGCAAATATTTTAAGGGAATCTTAGTTGGGTCTCCGAACAAAGCCATATGCCAAGAGGAGGGTCCAAACCTGAAGGGCCGAAAAAAATCATGAATCCAGCTCCAGAATTGTTGAGCTCTTTGGCAAAACCAGAAGATATGCATAAAAGTCTCTGGCTGCCTGCAAAAAGGAAGTCTCTAGCTGCGTACAAAAAGAACATTAGGATCAGGGATTCCCAAAGGTTGAAATTTTGAACCCACGGGCAAACCTTGGAATAGAACACACCAAGCAAAGTGGGCAATTTTAGGTTTAGTGGTAGCAAACCACATAGAAAGGAGCCTAAAGCGCCAGGCTTTCAGAGAAGAATTCAAATGGAATCGCAAATTGAGAGTGGCAACCATAGGAAAATGGTGGACCAACCAATTATATTCCAACTTGGGCTTATAACTAGAAAGAGGAGTACACGGATACCATTTTTGATCCTTCCGCCAATAGAGGCTATCCCAAGCTTATGCAAAAGCTGTGGAGGTAAAGACGACACCAATAGGTCAAAAGTCTGACGATTAGGACAAGACAGAAGAAACTGGACCTGCATATAAATCCCATGAGTGAAGATTCATAGTAGTTCTAGAAAAAATATTTTGGGGAGTCCCAATGCCATGCTTGTGAAAGCACAGAGCACTGACCCCTAGAAGCTTTGCAAGAGGAAGCCCTTGTAGATAGAAGAGAGGAGACCACCAAATATTTGGTTGGTTCATTGAGAGCCCATCACAAAATCCATTCCTGACCCATTTGAGCCACCGGTTGATAGCCTCCAAGGCCTGCAAAATACTTTTTGTCGACAAAGGTGCCTTGGATCTGAACAGGCTCCCTCATAACCAAAAGGATTTGAAAAGAAACCCCCTTCCAAGCCAGTTTGTAGACAGGAAAACTAGAAGAAATACAATGGCAAAGAAGAATTTTCCAGGCTTTGTTGCTAGAAAGAGCACAAATCACCTGTTTGACACACAAGGCCAACCCTTGTTTCTGAGTACATCAGAGGCCAAGTCACAAATAATATCTTGAATGATAATGAAGTGAGGAGAAGTATTCCTTTGCAATTGCCATTTTTCAAGAACTCCATTTATTTATTTATTTATTTTCCCTACTAGTATTGAAAATATTTTTTACCTCTAATATAAAAGAACACACTTTCTGTAAATTTATCATAATATAATTTGAGTTGCCTCCAAAAGGAATTCGCTCAAGCCCAATTAAAAAATGATTATTTAATACTTCAATCTGAAAAGCGGGAAAGATACTTATGGTAAAGTTGTCAACAATATGACACTAGGAGAGTAATCCTCCAGAATCATAAACTTGGCCTTATCTACTGATAATCTGAACATATCATCTAAGTAACTCATAAGTTACATAAAGAAAAGGTGTTGAATCTAAGCAATTGCCCTTCCCATTTGGAAATTTTCATTTTGTCTCGAGAGCTAAAGAAACCTGCAGTATGGATCTGCACTGGATATAGTATCAGCATGTCAAAGTCATAATATTTGTTGAATTTACATTAAAGTCCAAAATGTGTAGAATAAGAGCTGAAAGAGTTGGGAAACATATCTTCCAGTCTGAATAGAAAATAGATTACAAAGATTTTAATATTTGACTCATTTGTGATTTTGAATATTTGAAAGATTTAAAATGCATGCATTTTTATAGTACTCACTTTTGGGAAAGAAAATGAAGTGAGTTACTAAAAGCACAAGATCCATACTGTTGTAAAATTGCTCCTACTAGAGGAACAAGGATTGAATCCCATATCCATTATAACTCTACCACTCTACTCAAATTGATGCCCATGCATAAGGGATGAAATCAGAATCTTTTTAGTGTTTCTTTGAGACATTTTTAAATTTCTAGTCAAGTGGTTTACGATGCTTTCTTTGTGGATGCTCGGATGGCCAAGAACTGGCCACACAATGTTGCTTTATACATCTTCTTTTTCCTTTTAATTTTTATTCTATTGGGGCTTTAGCAGTCCTCTTCTTCAACTTATGCAAGCTTTGAAAAGCATGCAATTTTGTGGAACATCTTACTTGCAAAAGATGAAGTGCAGACAGCTACAGAAAAGCTTCTACACAAATCCACCTTGGAATTTCTTTTTTAATTCTAGAGGAACAAGGTTTGGAGCCCAAAGCCTCTTACTGTCTATAGCCCTTCCAGTTGCACTGCAGCCACATAGTTCTAGTTTTTGTACTGTAGTCACCAAATTCTTGAAGGATCCCCTAAGGTTTATGTGCAGTTTTTCTCACTTTTATTTTCTACTGTGTAATTTAGTCATACCATTGCTTGATGGTAATGTTGTGAGATTCCAGTTCGGCAGTTGTGTTGCTGTATGTTTTTTGAAGATTTCCTTTCCACATTACATAAGACACATATAGAAAGATTTGCACAAACCAAAATAGGTAATATTATTTTTTAAATGCAATAACTGAGGAAGATTACAAGAGAAGTTTTACCAAAAATCTGATCTTTCATGGCAGAAACCAAAATGAACGCATCATTGCAGCAATCAGAGAATCCCAACAGCAACCCAGCAATGCTTATAATCTGCTAATAATTACAGAAAGCTGGAATATGATGCCCGTCACAGTCAATCTTCAAACACGAGCATGGAATTATGGAGATATAGAGAAATTACAGAATCTTCAATGACTGATCAACACAATGTTAACTTTCTGCTACAGGAAAGCCTTCCCACATCTGTCCTTGAAAATTTTATCCTCTATTTCACAGGCCCGCACACCAGGGTAAAGAGATGCAAACAGCACAATGGTTCATCCGGCCCCAATCAAGGGAGTGACACTTGCTTTGAGATGTTCAACTAACAACACACTCCACGTACCAACAATAAAATATACCCAGGTCAAGACATCTCTTTTTAAGAGATTGCTCAACACTTGCTTTGCAAGCATGCACACGTATCCACATCCAAAAAAAATCGTAACCAGCAATGCACTGAATAGTTGTTTGAGGACAAAGGAGAACAAACCCAAATAGGTTGGTGCCATGCAACCCCACTAACTATAGATAGTATTTATTCTCCGAGGAACAAAGAGAAACCCAAAACAAACCAAAAAATTTGGTGCCATGCAAGAACTTACTAAATACCAACTGATGTTGAAACTCACAAAAACTAGAAATGAGATCACCAAGAACATTGGACTCCTAGGACAAAACTAGAAACCAACGAAAAACACTAAAAATTGGCCAACGCTTGCAGAATAGGATGGCATAGAAAGGGGATATTGTAGTCCCTTCTTTAAGATTGCTTGTTCTCAACCAATGCCATCACAACTCTCAAATCATCAAATCGATCGGGGCTGAATCCAAGTATGATTTCAGGGCCCCATGTCAACCTAGAAGGTCTGTAACACCATCGACTAAAAGCACTGCCCTATACAGTAGTTGCTAGCTAATTTTTTTTAAGTCACTGTGACCACGACTTACAAAATTGTGATTTTAGACATCTCATGAGATTTCTCTCTCTCCTCTTAGCAATATTGGAGGTTCCCTTCTAACAGTAGGTGGCTTCAACACGAACTTAACTGAAATTATAAAAAGGGCAATTCTCTTAATCAATTCCTCTATTTTTTAGGAGCGATTTGCATACAACTTTCCAACTTAACAAAAGGTACCTTATTGCTACAATAATACCGATGACCTTGGAATTGACATAAGAACAATACGAGGGGCAGCAATTTACCTTTTATATTTTGTGAAACAAAAATAGGAATCTAAAGTCTTTTGCACTTGTCTCGAATCAAGATTCAAGTAGAATAACCAGTAAGGCACAAAGTCTCTAACTGGATACTCTCAAATTTAATAAAAAATATCTACTACTAAAGCCCAAAGTCTTCAGCTCTAAGTAATTGCAGCCACTACTATCCATAACAATTTGTCCCCCTGTAGCACAAAGTCTTCAAAATTTTAAAATGACTTTGAATACAGTAGACAGCTCAAAGTCTGCATAGTTGAATTCAAATCTCTTTTGAACAAAGCAGTAAAACTCACAATCAATTCAAGTAAATATTGTCACATAACAAGGCGGATTGGCACAAAGTCTCAAAACAACCTGCCTCTTTTATAGAAAGCAATGCAGATTTACATCTAAGCTCAAAGTCTTAGAGTGCATATACAAATTGATAGAATATTCTTGCCTTGCGAAAAGATGACTATTTACAATAATCTCCCTCCTTTATATAGGAAAAGAGTGGATAGAAAAGTGAGAAAGGAGAAAACCCTTAACCACCTTGACTTATTCTCTAACTAACATACTAACTTTGATTTATTCAATGCTACAAGGCTTAAAGAACATGCAACATGATTACATGCTATAGTTTTGCACGCGATACTATTACATGCAATTACATCTTTTTGTTTCATTACATGTCACATGTCAATTACAAATCACAAATGCATGATGTAAATATTATAAGTGTCTAACTAGACACAATCCCTATTACATCATCCATTGTTAGTCTTCATGCTGCTAGTGCTTAGATTTGGTGGAAGCATCTTGATCTAGAACAAGAATTGCATCCTTGGATGTTCTGTACTATAATGGTGATTGTTTCTTGAAAAGTTCCTTTGTTTCTTTCCATGTTTGTCTTGAAAGCATTCTATGCGTGCAGTCATTCCATCTTTCATCACTTTCTTTGTAGGTTGTCGTTCTTTAGTCACAAAAAAAGACATAACATGTTCTTTCAAGATCAAACTTTTCATATCTGGAAGAGTATGCGTATAGGATATAAGTGGAAGGTCTTTGAGTAACAAAAGGAGAAGGATTTTAGGCAAAACCAACTTTTCAAATGAGGGAAAAACTAAAAAATGGGATTTCTAGGGAGCATTGCATTGCGGACAAGCAGCTTTATTTGTGGAAAAATGTGTGAAAGATGTATGGCATGTTCCATTACAAGTGAACTGACAAACAACTTCCAACATGAAGTTCAAGTCAAGTGGCAACAATGGAAGTACGGAAAGGGAATATAAATTGCATGAAAGTGGGTTTTTTAGATGCATTAGCAATTTAGCATGTTGCAAAGTGGGCTTTCTTTCCTAGGTAATTCCATTCAAGAACGGGTTTTTCAACCCTAACTGCAGATGTAAGCAAGATGAAGCTCTTGCATAAGGAACTTGGAGAAATAAGACGGAAGATAGAAGGAGTAGATATCACATAAACTAAAACATTTACAAATCTGAAAATGAAATGAAATGATTTGCAACAACAAGAACAAAAAGATATACAACAAAGTCCTATGAAAAACATAAGTCCTCTCTTTACCAAAAAGCAAAGGAAAATGTCTCTTCAAATCTTAATGCAAAATCTGAAATAAATCTAAGAAAATTTCTAGATTTAGAAAAGATTGAAACAAAGAGACTTATATAGATTTTGAATCTTACTCAATCCTCTAAAACTGAATGCATTTTAGAGTCAAGATTCATTGCTTGACAAGTGTCGGAATTTGGAGAACTAAAATGCACAAAAATGGCAACCATATTGAGTAAAACAAATACAGTGTGTAATGACAATAAAAAATGACATCTAGGGCATTACCAACTTGAAGAGAATGATAACAAGCTGCAAAATGATAAGTAATGCCAAATAACTCATCTTTGATAGCAAATGTTTGGATTTGATGGAAGAAAATGGCTAAAAATGGGCCCTTTTTGGGCAAAAACGTGCCCTAAACAGGCTGTTTTGAACACAAATTAATGTGTTTTTTCTCCCAAAATCACTGCTTGAGGACATTGCAACAATGATGCTCAAGTATGAGGAGAGAAACACGTTTTTTGCAGACCAAAACACATTCAAATGGCCAAAGAAATGATTGCTCAGCTTCAAAATGCATGAGGAACGAGAAAAAAACAGATTTTTTTCATGAAGAAAACATGAGCTTTCTTCCTAAAAATCGCCATCACTTGCTTTTTACTACCAAAGGCATGATAAAACAAGTCAAAACACACTTTTTAATGTCAATAAGAAGTATCAAAAAACACCACCATATGCCCAAATGCAAGGCAAAATGAGTCAAAAATGGGTTTTGGGTGTCAAAAGCATGTGCTTTTGGGTAAAAAATCACCACCTCCTGTGATTTTAGTGCAAACATCTCTTTTGGAGAAGTAATAATGGATTTTTGAACTTCAATAACACATATTTGGACTTTTAAAACATCAAAAGCACATAACATATATATTATTGAGTTCAAAAACCACACTTTTGTTCTTTTAAGTCATAATTCAAGTTAAAATATACAAAAATAGGTTTCTAATATGCATATGCATGTGCTATTGGGTTCATATTCCCCACTATAAGCCTTTAAGTTATAAAAGGTTTATAATAACAAGATTTTAATATGCATCTGCATATAAAAACCCCACTTCCACATAAGTGACATATTTTTAATCTAAAATATGTAGTTGCATATAAGAACCACATCTTTATGCATTTAGGACTTAGATTAATGGGTAGTGAATTTTTAGGAGGTGATTTGCATCAAATGATATGCAATGAGTAATAAAAACCCTACTTAATTGCATTTAAAGTGTCTCATACAATATTTTCTAATATATAAATATTGTTTTCAATAAAGTAACATGAAAATAGACTTTAAAGGCCATTTTCATTAAAGCATTAAAAACCTAGGTCAAATCAACTCAAAATGAGTTGAAATTTGAAAATAGGGGTCAAACTCCACTATATATATATCAATAATAATTTTATTTATACAATTGCCAATAAAAGCCCACTTTTGGAGGATTTTTAATAAAATGTGACGTTGGCTTGAAAAACCCCACATTTTTCTTTATAACTTGAGTTAGATAACTTTGTTTGAGACTAAGATAATTCAAAATAAGCGAGATTCTAACAGCTATTAACCTAAGTGAATAACAAAGAATAAACTTGTTGGTCGCCAAAAATCAAGTGCTTGCAATCAGAGAAGAAAAAATCATTTTGACAAGTATTTACGGGGTTTTTCTTGACAAAGACCTTCAAAAAGAACACACAAACAAGATTATGTAAAGTACAATTCAAGTATGATGAACTGCCTTTATGACACCTTATCGATGTGTTGAAACATAGAGGACACACCTTCAAATTCATGAAAAAATTGCGTAGGGTTGCTACAATATTGTGATGTCAAAATTGAGGACAACAATGCCATTATGAGAGACCTCCAGATAACCCTATGTAAGAAGATCAATCAAATACTACATGAACTGTAACGACCCATTTTTAGATGCCCTAGTTTTTCCCCTTAATCACAAATTCCAAGTAGAACAAGAAGTATAAAAGAATTAGTAAACATCATGTAACTGGTTGAGATACTACTTGTAAGGAAATCATTGAATCATAATCCACAAAATAGATACTCCTTATTAGAGACATTAAGAGCATAGATCATTTTAACTAGAGTGAGGAATATTAATTTAATACTAGCCCCTCGCCACTCTTCTCTTACACCTTAGTCCCTTTCTCTCACAAGGTGGGTTTCTAACAATATGCATAACTATTCTCTATTGCCATCTTGTGGAGTTAGGATGAGGTTGTAAGGGGTCTCTTTTTCCTAGGCTAGAAAGGCCCTACTAGGAAGGCCTTCTTATGAACTCCTCATCACCCTTCTCTTATGCCCCAAGCCCTTCCTACGAGATGGGTTGCAGACAATCACCAACATCCTATATTTTAATATGAGCATTCATTTAAGCATCATCTATTATTCCTATGCACATAGATATAATTATATCACAATCACCAAGTAAGAAGGAAGGATGTTGAATATGGCTATTTGATATTGTGATATCCCCATTGGATATTCATCCCAGAATTTCTCAAAATGTATCACATAAATTTAAATAGATAATTTCATGCAATAGGTTTTCAAAATTTCCAACAGAATACCAAAAAATACCCAGAAAAAAATAGTCTCAAATACTATATTGCATTTCAATCTTTAGCAGTATAATATTAGGATCCAATCCCAAACTCAGGAAATTACAGTTAGATTGCATAATATGAAATAAAGATTTTAAGCACAAGTGAGATACCTGTGTGATATCTCCACACGCAATGGATATTTGTCACCACTTCCAAGCTCAAGGGTTTCCGTCCTCAAATTGGCTGAAAGATGAGCTTCTAAATTCTCCAAGAGAAGAAATCAAAACATAATCCAAGCATGATGCAAATGAGATATTTTTCTTCTTTTAAGCACAACTTGGTGGTTCTTCACATTCCTTTCTTTGTTTCTTTGTTTCCCTTTAAATATTCTTTTTACCTCTTAAATCAATAAAGTGTTCTTATTATAAAGTGACATATTTTACCTCTTAAATCAATAAAGTGTTCTTATAATAATAAAGTGACATATAAAGGTAAATGGTTGCTTTATTAAACCATGTAATCTTTAGGCATCGAAATTACGGATAAGAAGGTTTCGAATAATCATGTGTGATAGCTTGTTAGAAAACTCTCGGTGAGACACTTCTAGTCCAACATTGAAATGCTAAGAATACTGAGCCTTGCTTACTTACTCTAAATAGTAAGTATCTTGAAACCTTGCTGAAACAATCTTGATTGGCCGAAAATTCGAGCTCTCTAGCCCAAAACTCACTTTGATCCCAACGAAATCTTGATTAGCCCACAAGACCAGTGAAAATGGGGCTAGTGACACATCAAAAATTAATGGCATAGAAAAGAGGACATTATAATCCTCCCTTCCTAGAGATTTCTTTTTCTCAAGAAATTTGATCCTTCTTGCTAAAACCAAATACCTGGATCCCATATTTTCCTTAAGGCTGATGCTTTGCCCATTTGCTATACTACACTAGTATAAACATTTCCAATCCCAGGGTCATAACACAACTCGACATGAACCAATGCACCAATCAATTGAATTTCAGGATCACAAATCATCTCATGTGCACACATAATTAGGTCAACCTGTCATGCACTTCAATCATAAAAGAAACTGAGAACCTCACTCCAACTGTAATTACATACACCTCTAATATGAAGTGGTGATGGGAGCTTAATAGAATGCCAACCTCTATCAAGAAAGGAATGAAACAAATCTCTCAACCCAACTCCTTGATACATAACCACCCATGGGAATGATCCAACTAGATCCCAAGTGAAGACTTGTGTAATATCTTTGGTATCACCAACTCTTGTAAGACATACACCAATGGAAATAATAATACTTGCCAAAGTGATACAATATCACCACGCTGTCATGTTGGAAATGTGGGGGTAATCCTATAATAGGTGTCATAGGAGTGAACATCTCAAAAGAAAGCAACTCAAAAAGGCAACCCATCTCAAAAGTGCGCAAGGACAAATATCATGCCAACTATCCAACCCACACTGGAATAATCCATCAAAAAAATGTCCAGGAAGGTTAAGGATGAAGCAATATCCTATCAATGCACTAAATGTGCTATAATGCTCAACTATGAACCTTGACTATAATCTTGATGCAACCAAGGAATCCCAATTCTAGAATAGAAGCATGCCACAAAGATCATCAGACTCAACTTTGATCTCATCTTCACCAAGGCAGAAGTGGTGAAGCCGACTAGTGGAACCTGATGGAGCTCTAATTTTTGCAAAGGATTAGAGTCTCTATTTGAGAGATAGGGTTGGAGATTGATGAAAGATTGTTAAAACACATCCTAATATACACAAGAGAAGGACCTCTTGTCACGACATAACATATTTCATAGAAAGGATCTCACTTTCCATATCACCATGTATGAACCAAATAAGTCTCAGGATGTAAAAGTGTAGTAGAAGATGATTAATGGAAGTGCAATGTGAGGTAAAAGGATGAATTAGGTTGGATTGCAAAATTGTGAAAGAATCTCAATAAGGACAAGCAAAATAATGTCAAACACAGAACACATACACAATTTGGAATCATAAACAAAGCAGATGAGCTATTCAAAAAAATCCTCAAAGAAATGTGTTCTCAATGGTAGCGAGAAGACATGAGAACCTACAGAACGGGGTCTAAGCAATCAGACAAAGGAATGGCATTCTCAACTCTTTGCTATGTCCTTCTGACTACATGCAAGGCTATGTCACCTTTTACTCCATTTTTATGGAATCCATGTATCAAAATCCGATTGAAGTTCTTGATTTTGGACCAGAGGAAATAGCCAAGATTATAACAGTAAAACTTTGCGGTAACAGGAAGCTTGTAGTAGCATTTGGTTTGGCCGCAAGCAATATCATTGTAGCAGAAGGCTGTGCACCAGTTGACCATGTTCAAGCCTCCATGCTTATGTTCCTTCAGGTTGGATACCAAGCATTTGATACTGCTAAAGTTTACTCAACTAAGGAAGTATCTACTATACATATTGACGTCAATATATAACCATTAAAAAATATGGAAAGAAATCAATTCAAACTCCAGATGATTCATCACCAACAATTAAACTTAATAAGCGATAGCCAAATATAGATATGATGTGCATGCTGATGGTGTAAGGAATGAAGGGGTTTGTTGAGCATCAAGAATTCATGGCACGATGGTAACAGTTGATAAAAAGCTAAAAGAGATTATGCAATCATTACTATGTCCGATTGGAATATGATGAATGAAAGTATGCCCAACAATGTCATTGAAAGCCTTCAGCAGCAACCACACATGAAGGGAGTCATATTGTGCGATATCTTAATTTGGCAAGTGCAAGCACATTCCTTTGTAGAACAAACACATGAAAGACAAAGATGATTCACGTGTTATCTAATTCATTGATATATATCCAGACTTAAAACATGACTATATGACGGAGAATATACAACGATAATAAACAAAATTATTGAGGGGGATACAAATATTCAAGAGGCCATCATGGAGAGCAAAGGAGTCGCCCCTCAGATATTAGTGAAAGTGAAAATGAATTTCTAGATGCATAGACGGAGATAGGCCTGTTGAAATCTCAATGAAGAACAAATGGAATGAACCGAATCTGAAGACAACACATTAATATCAAACATATGCGATTTATAGTATAAGAAAGCAATATCAAATTGTAATTAGGATATCATCAGGAGTATTCAAAATATTGAATACATGACAATATCAAGAAATAAAAATAATAATAATACGAGCTCGATAAGTTTAGTAAATTAAGGCTGCGTTTATAGTTTAAAAAGGAATAATTAGAAGATTTTTATTGAACCAATGTCTCTTGGGCAAGAGACAACCTTTTATATGCATTGAAAAGATATAAATATAAAATGTATCCTTCAGTAGCAAAAGACATTGTAACAAGTTATATTTGACAAAAACATTTGAAGAGGAAATATTTAATTTTTAATTGTAAGGAGGAATAAGGAGTGCAAAGATGATTTTTTAATGTAAATTATATTTTAATGGTAAATATAAGCCTTTTGCTTTTTGATTATTCAAAAGGCATGGAGATTTAAATTGCAGATTTGTCCTTTATAATCATTTTTAAATTCTGTAAACAATTTAAATATCAGATAGTGGACACGGTCATTTAACATCTTAAATGTGATCATCATAGATATAGTGAAATATCGAATTGTTTCCGTATTTGTGTCCAGTTTGTCCCTCTACCATAGGATTTAAAGTTTAAGTTGGACTAATTTAAGATTGCATATATATATATATATATATTTGATCTGTCGCATCTTGATTATTAAATTCTTGACAGTGTAAGTGCATAGAACTTTATAAAGTTGTATGTGAAAATCTTCATTGTAGTTGACTTTGTTGCCCGAATAAGCAAAGACAGTGGTCTTTAGAATCATTGAAATATTATTATTGGGGCTATATTTGAAGTCATAAAATCTATTTCTTCCTTACAAGCATCAAACCAATTGTTAAGGACCATATACAAAACATTCAATTATTTTAAGCAAGCATTCAACTTTATTTTGATTGAGTTAAAGAATTTTGCCAACTTTGAACCAAGTAGTCAACGTTTGAGGTGAAGGTTTATCCGCCTAGGTGTAGCAAAGCTTAAAGTGCAGGGGAAATTAAGGTGATTCTCGTTCATTGGCCAGAACTAATTGTGGAATCCTGTTGGAGAATTGGCAAGCTCTTTCCAATTCGTGGTTTTGGGAACTAGCAAATTGGCGACTCTACTGGGGAGAGTTTCTCACAATTAAGTATTGTGAAGTTACATAGAGTTTTAGATTTCGTAGACTAGAATCATAAAGTAGTTGTACTCTGCTGGAAGCAAGAACCCAGAAGATTAACACAATTAATATATTTCTTGAAAGAGGTGGCGACTCTATTATTTTCAATTGGTAGCTTTGTTGAGGGAGACGGTTCAGAAGGAAATGGTAGATAGTTTTTTCAAACGTATTGATTGTTTCAAAAAAAAGCCTTTTATTCCATATAGCATCAAACCATTGGATTTCAACAATTTTGATTATGAACCTAGCAAGTTATCCCCAAAACTTTTACAACTTGTACCAAACTTCCATGGAGAATGGGATGAATCAACAATTTAGCATTTGGATGAGTTTTATACATTCATAGAAGATTATGAAATTTGTGTAGAAGATTAGGATATGAAGTTATTTGCCCTTGAGGACATTGAAAGACTATGTGAGGTAGGCATATGAATCACTACCTACACAAAGTATCTCATCTTGAAATGAGTTTGAACAATGGTTCTTATATGAACTTCATGATGCAAGCGAGGACAATGAGATGTGTTATAAACAGTGTGAAGATCAAAATTGCAGCATGGAAGAAGATCTTGACACGTCTCCACTTGATGCCTTTTTAGTTTAGAGATTGGAAGGGTAGTCTTCAACGCATTTGTACTGGAGGATGACAAACATTTATCTTGAGATACCATCAGAAATCTTGCCCCCATATGTGGAATTTATAAAGAAAGTTTTTGAGTTGGGAGTCTCACCAAGTGACCCCAATTTGAAACTTCTTTTTTAGATATTGGAAGAAGGTGGTAGAGATGAAGAAAGATATACCGAAGTGCTACAAGAACATAATGATCTTTCAGAGTTGAATGGAGAAGAAGTTTTTTATCAATCTGAAGGAGAATCTGCCCATGATGATACTCATGCCAACAGATGACAATAATGCAAAAAAGAGGAAGAAGATTCTATCAGTGTGGAAGAAATTTCAGTCTTGTTAGACATGGAATATTAGAAAAATGTTGAAAGAAAGTCCAAATTTTTTCTCAATTCACCGTGGTGAGAAAGTTGATGGATTAGAACATACTCAGGGGGTATCAGATGAAGGAGGTGATAATTTTTAGGAATCATATTGTGAAGATGAAATAGAACTGCATACGATATATGAACAAGAGGATGTTTTAGGAGATAATGTCAATGAAGATATTAGTCTTGTTGATAAAACATCTAATCCAGATGTAAATTCTCATGAAATTATGTCTGAGTTCTCTATGTTCTTAAATCCATTGTTTGATGAGGATTTTCTATGCACTCAAATCCATTAGCATCACGATGAAGAGAATAGGTCTAATGATGATTTTGAAGTTGATAAAACTCAAAATACATGCATAGAAAGGAGATTGCATTGAAGGATAGTTCTGAAAATTGTCCAACTATCCCATCTGATCAGATTCTTGATATAAAAGCAATAGTAGTTCATGAATATGAGCTATCATCAAAGCCTTTTTGTGAGCAGAAACAATATCCGAAATGTGGAGATGGGGAAGATTGTGAACAAAAAGATATCCAAACAAAGAAGGCTAATCTAGAGGCTTGTATGATTGATCAAAATCTTCTATTCAACAAGTATTATAGTGTACTTGATGATTTCTCAAAGCCAAAGCATAAGTTAGATACCAAAGATTACATTGATAAAGGAACAAGCATTGTCCATAAGAATGATGCATCCAATACAATGATGTTTGATAGAGGAAAAAAGTGTTTGGTTTTGGGGGGCTTGGGGCCACCCAATTTCACCTCGCATAATGTTAAGCATAGATGCTTGCTCTACTCTTCCAGAGATAGCTAGATTCTCATTATGCCCATAAGAAACATATGTCCCCAACAAGAGCCACTGATGGAGCTCTAATTTTTGCAAAGGATTAGAGTCTCCATTTGAAAAATAGGGTTGGAGATTGATGAAAGATTGTTAAAACATATCCTAATCTACATGAGAGAAGGACCTCTTGTCACGACATAACATATTTCATAGAAAAGATTTCACTTTCCATATCACCATGTATGAACCAAATAAGTCTCAAGATGTAAAAGGTGCAGTAGAAGATGATTAATGGAAGTGCAATGTGAGGTACAAAGATGAATTAGCTTGGATTGCAAAATTGTGAAAGAATCTTAGTAATGACAAAAAAAGTAATGTAAAAAGCATAACACATACACAATCTGGAATCATAAGCAAAGCAAATGAGTTGTCTAGAAAAATCCTCAAAGAAATGTGTTCTCAGTGGTAGCGAGAAGACATGAGAACCTACAGAACGGGGTTTAAACAATTAGACAAAGGAATGGCACTCTCAACTCTTTACTATGCCCTTTTGACTTCATGCAAAGCTATGTTACCATTCACTCCATTTTTATTGAATCCATGTATCAAAATCTGGTTGAAGTTCTTGATTTTGGAATAGAGGAAATAGCCGAGACTATAATAGTAACACTTTGCGGTAATGGGATGCTTGTAGTAGCATTTGGTTTGGCCACTAACAATATCATTGTAGTAGAAGGCTCTGCACCAGTCAACCATGTTAAGGCCTCCATGCTTACGGCCCTTTAGGTTGGATACCGAGCTTTTGATACTGCGAAAGTTTACTCAACCAAGGAAATCTACCATACATACTGACATCAATATATAACTGTTAAAGAATATGGAAAGCAATCAATTCAAACTCCAGATGAACAATCAAACTTAATAAGCGATAGCCAAATATAGATAAGATGTGTATGCCGACGGAGTAAGGAATGAAGTGGTCTATCAAGCATCAAGAATTAAGGGAATGATGATAATAGTTGATAACAAGCTAAAATAGATTATGCAATCATTAATGTGTCCGATTGGAATATGGCAAATGAAAGTATACCCAACAATG
Source organism: Cupressus sempervirens (assembly GCA_028749045.1). Taxonomy (NCBI): domain Eukaryota; kingdom Viridiplantae; phylum Streptophyta; class Pinopsida; order Cupressales; family Cupressaceae; genus Cupressus; species Cupressus sempervirens. The sequence continues at coordinate 355,964,947 of CM053791.1, read as the reverse complement.
TCAAACATATGTCATTGAAAGCCTTCAGTTAGCAATCACATACGAAGGGAGTAGTCATACTGTGCGATATCTTAATTTGGTGAGGTGCAAGCACATTCCTTTGTAGATCAAATCACATGAAAGACAAAGATGATTCACATGTTAATTTGATTGATCGATATAAATCTAGACTTAAAACATGATCATACAGAGGAGAATATACAACGATAATAAACAAGATCATACGAAGGAGAATATACAACGATAATAAACAAAATCATCGAAGGGGATACAAATATTCAGGAGGCCATTGTGGAGAGAAAAGAGCTGCCCCTCAGATATCGGTGAAAGTGAAATTGAATTTCTAGATGCATAGACGGAGGATAGGCCTATGGAAATCCCGATGAAGCACAAACAGAGTGAACCGAATTTGAAGATGACACATTTATATCAAACATATGCGATTTATAGTATAAGCAAGCAACAACAAATTGTAATTAGGATATCATCGGGAGTCTTTGAAATATTGAGGAGAATGCTATTATGTGCTTTCAGAATTGCACAGTAACAATACACAGCGATATCAAGAAATAATAATATGAGCTCAATAACTTGAGTTAAAAGATTATAATTGTAGAAGACCACAACATCAATTTTTGTTTAGTAAAATTAAGTCTGCGTTTATAGTTTAAAAAGGAATAATCAAAAGATTTTTATTAAACCGATGTCTCTTGGGCAAGAGACAACCTTTTTATTATCATTGAAAAGATATAATGATAAAATGTATCCTTGAGTAGCAAAAGGCATTGTAACAAGATATATTCGACAAAAGCATTTGAAGAAGAAATATTTTATTTTTGCTTGTAAGGAGGAATAAGGACTGAAAAGATGATTACTTAATGTAAATTTATTTATTATATTTTAATGATAAATAAAGGCCTTTTGCTTTTTGATTATTGCAAAGGCACATGGAGATTTAAATTGCAGTTGATTCATCCTTTAGAATCATCTTTAAATTTTGTAAACAATTTAGAAATCAAATAAGTGGACACAGTCATTTAGCATCTTAAATGTGATCATCATAGATATTGAGAAATATCGAATTGTTTTTACATCTGTGTCCAGTTTGTCTCCCTACCATAGGAGTTAAAGTTCAATTTGGACTAATTTTGGATTGTATATATATTTGATTTGTCCCATCTTGATTATTAAATTGTTGACAATACAAGTGCATAGAACTTTATAAAGTTGTACACGGAAATCTTCATTGTAGTTGACTTTGTTGCCCAAATAAGAAAAGGCACTGGTCTTTTGAATCATTGAAGTATTATTATTGGGTTTATATTTGAAGTCATAAAATCTATATCTTCCTTCTTACAAGCATCAAACCAATTGTTAAGGACCATAACAAAATATTCAATTATTTCAAGCAAGCATTCAACTTTATTTTGATTGAGTTCAAGGATTTTGCTAACCGAAGAACTCACAAGGCTTAAATTCGCTATAGAAAAGCCTTGAACCAAGTAGTCAATGTTTGAGGTGAAGGTTTACTCGCCTAGGTGTAGCAAAGCCTGAAGTGCAAGGGAAATCAAGGTGATTCTCCTTCATTGGCCAGAACTGACTGTGAAATCCTATTGGAGAATTGGCAAGCTCTTAGATTTCCTATCTGTTGTTTTGGGGACTAACAAACCCCATCTAAACTAGAGTGCTAACTTGTCAACACTTGAGTCCCAAAGCAAATTGCTCTCACACCCATCAACTATGAGGAGATACAAGGTATCTTCAATCCCACATCTTATCCAACCTTTGCTAGACTCCCACAGATGTGTTGACTCTGCAAGTAATCTACCTTGTAGCGTCTAAAACCATAATTACCTTGTAACCATGTATCTATAGGAAATCTCCGTGATGTAGAAGTAATCAATCCTCTCAAATACATATTAGTATGATGGAAAATGGATTGGTGTCCCTGCAAATAATCTCCCACAATCATTTGATTCAAATACTTGTAGCCTTGATTCCCAATCTCATGAAGACGGAAACCATCCATCTCACGATGGATGATACAAGCCTTGAGAACATGTGGAGTAAAAGATAATAACCACTACTCACTATATAGTTGCGGTAAAGAGCACTAACCTCAGCTAGTGGCTAAAGATGAATCATACTCATCCTAATCAACCCTCTTGTTATCGTCATTGACAACCTCCTCAATTATTACATCTAAATGTTGAGCTAAAATAGAGCTCGACAAATTTAATTTTTGATTAAGCCCAACAATCTAATTATTAGCTTCATGAAAAGCCACTAAGATAGCCTTTGGAGTGTACTTAGTATATGAGAGCTTGCAGGTAAGGGTATCTACTTCTTCCTTCTTCCTTCTTCCTTAATGCCTTTGATTTAATCTCTGCAAGATTAAGGAGATGATCACGATCTAAAAGATGTAGATTATCTGATTTCATCATTTTCATCCCATCCTTCATCACTTGCAACTGTAAGAACTCTTTGTCTCCTCTCTAATTGTTCCATCCAAAGATGCTTTTCAACCATTTCATAAATGTCATTAAAATGTGACAAAGCTACAACAATTTTTTCTGCAGTCACTTTTAATTGAATCTCCAAAATATTTGTACTATTAATATCAGCTTTCATGCCCAATTCTATAGAGGAAGTGGAATCAGCACTAAGCTCAAAAGAAGATCCATCCCAAAAAGAATTCACATCATATAAAGGAAGCACTAAATCTGGATTAAAATAAGCATCAACACTCACATAAGATGTGTATTTATCATCATAGGCTGATTGAGACACTTCTTCATGTGGTCTATCAATCAAGCGCACTACTATAGGCAAACTCAGAATATCTTCACCTCCAAGGTACCTATTGTTGGCTAAAATTTTTGTACGTCACTGATCACGACTTACAAAATTGTAACTTTAGGCAGCATTTCATGAGATTTCTCTCCCCTCTCAGCAATAGGGGAGGCTTCCTTCTTACCGTAGGTGGCTTCAATAAGAACTTAACTGAAATTACTAAAAGAATGGTTCTTTTAATCAATTATTCTTTTTTCAGAAATGATTTGCATAGAACTTTAACTTTCCAACTTAACAAAAGGTGCCTTATTGCTATGATAATACCGGAGACCCTGAAATTAATGCAAGAAGAAAACTAGGGGCATTAGTTTACTTTTTTATATTTTGTGAAATAAGTACAGGAACCCAAAGTATATTGCGATTATACCAAATTAAGATTCAAGTATAATATTTGGTAAGGCACAAAGTCTCTTACGAGATACTGTCATACTTTAATAAAAACACTTATAACTGAAACCCAAAGCCTTCACCTCTAAGAAATTCCAGCCACTATTATCTATCACAATTTGTCCTCTTGCAACAAAAGGTCTTCAAAAATTCAAATTGGCTCTGAATGCAAAAACCAACTCAAAGTTTGCACATTTGAACCCAAATCCCTCTTGAAAAAAACATTAAAATTTACAATCAATATCCAGAAAATGCCATCACATAACATCTTGAATTAACACAAAGTTTGAAAACAAGTTGCCCCTTTTATTGAAAGCAATCTGATTTACATCAAAGCACAAAGTTTTAGAATGCACAATACAAGCTGGCAGAATTTTTTTACCTTGCCAAAAGATCCTTATTTACAATGAGCTCCCTCCTTTTATATAGGAATTTTTTTGACTTATTCAAAATTGCATGCTTAAAGTAGTTGCAACTTGACTACATATTACAACTTTGCACGTGATACTATCACATGCAGCTACATCTTGTTTTTCCATTACATGTAATATGTAAATTATAAATACATGATACATGATGAAAATATTCTAAGTGCCTGACAAGACACAACTTCTATTACATCATCATTTTTTTGTCTTCAAGCTGCTAACTTGCATCCTTAATCGTTCTATAGTATAATGGTTGTCTCTTGAAAAGTACATTTTTTTCTTTCCATCTCCATCTTAAAAACATTTTATGCATGCAACCATTTTCTCATCTCATTGTAGGCACCATTATGTGATCATTCTTGCCTCACGTCCCTATTTGCATGTCTTGAGTTATGCATGTTGTCGTTATTGAGTTTCCAGAAAAAGCCATAATATGGTCTTTCAAGCATAGATGACACACTTTTAATCTACAAGTATGAATTTTGGGATTTTGACATATGGAGTATGGCTGGAAACTTTTGGAACAATGAATGGATAGATGCGTTTAAGCTAAAAAATGTGCGTATATGATGGAAAAAAATGGGTGTTTGGAGGGCAATAGCATGTGCTGACAACAAACTTTATGCGTTGAAAAAGTGTGGAAAATGAATGGAAAGATGTTGAGACTTTTTATTTTTGTTATAAACAAACATGTATGCGCATGCAAGGATTTACCATTATGAATTTTTGAAATATACGACAGTAGTCTATAAGATATGAAAGGAACATATAAGCATGAAAATGGAGTTTTTTTGTAAGCAAAGCATATGGTGAATGCATGTTCTTTGTGAGAGCTATTTTAAAGAATGAGATTTTTTAATCTTGACTGCACATACAGACAAGATGAAGTGCTTGCATATGCAACTTGAATGTAGACGAAAGATAGAAGAAGCACATCATATACACAGGCAAATCTAAAATTTGAAATGAAGATACTCGCATAAACAAGAGACCAAATAATAACAACAAGCCTTATGAGTAATAACAAAGAATCATACCTTTACCTCAGGAGATCAAAGAAGCCTTTATTAAACACTTGCAAAAAAATTGAAAACGTAATCAAAGAGATATCTTGGATTTAGAAAGATTGCAAGTAGTGTTAAATAGACTTCAAATCTTGATTCAAACTTTGCAAGAAATGAGTCAAAATTTGTAGCTTGCCGAGTGTAGGAAGTTAAAGCAAAAAATTGCATCAATTTAGTGACCATTTTGACCAAACAATGTGCAACATGCAAAGAATTTGGAAAATGGCATCCAAACTCCAAAGCATATCAAGTGATTTAAAAGACTTAAATGTAAGCTAGGAAGGATAGGAAATTGTTTAAAACTTACCTTGATCCAAACACTTGTTGTTTTCATGGTGTAAATTGCTCAAAACTCAGGCATTTTTTAAGCATAAATGTACCTTAGATGGGTTGAGAAATGAGCAAAACACTCAACAAACTCCCTTTTTGAATAGCTCAATGTGATCCTTGGGTGATTTTAGGCAAAAACAACCTATAGATTATCAAAAACCACCAAGTAATGCTCAAGATATGAGCATTTGAAGGCTGCAAAAACCTGTTTTGGAGAAAAATGCCCAAGAAAGTGGAGTTTTGAGAGCTAGAAGCATTTGTTTTTGGGCTAAAAATCACCACTTTTGGGTGTTTGATAAAAAAGCCTCATATTATGAAGTAAAGACACTTTTTGGTTGCAAAAGCATGTGCTTTTGGACCAAAAATCGCCACTTTACTCAAACTCATGCATTTCATTAAAGACACTTTTTAAAGTCAAAAGCGTGTGCTTTTAGGTTGAAAATCGCCATCCATGTGCTTTTTAGTTATAAAATCCCTAAAGACACACTATTTGATGATAAAAGCACGTGCTTTGGGGTTGAAATTCCCCACCTTAAGTGATTTTGGTTAGAAACACATGTTTTAATAGTAAAGACATGCTTTTGAATGGCAAAATCATGTGCCTTTGACATAAAAATCTCCACCTTTGCGCATTTTACACTAGCATGAGTAAAGGCATGCTTTTAGGATTGAAAAACACATGTTTTGGAGTTTAAAAAGCCCACTATATGCAAAAACATGTTCAAAAACCCCTATAGAGAAGTAATGACTTGATTTTTAGGAAGGAAAACACGTCTTGTCAATTATATGTGTTTTTGGGTTGAAATTCCCCACTTATGTGCTTTTTATAACTAACTCAAGTTATTAAACACATTAATAAACTTTGAAAATACAATAACACATGCTTTTGGGTTCGAATTCCCCACTTTAAGTGATTTAAATAATTGAATAACATGTTTTTGTATTTAAAAAGTCCACTAATATGCATTTAGGGCTTCAATTTATTGGCAGTGAGGTTTTAATAAGTGTTTTAACATGTCGATATATGCTTTGAGTGATAAAAACCCCACCTTTATGCATTTTTAATGTCTCATGTAATTAATTTTAATAAAATAACTATAGTTTTTAATAACGTAACATGAAAATAGATTCAAAAAGTCTAATTTTCATAAAACATCAAAAACTATGGTCGAATCAACTCAGAATGAGTTGAAATTTAAAAATGGATCCCAAAATCCACTTTAAATATTAAATATTATTTTATGCTTTTACCAATAGAATGCCCACTTTTGTATGTTTTTTAATCATAGTGTGCTTTTTGCCTTAAAAAACCCACCTTTTCTTTCATAACTAGAGCTAGGCAACTCCATTTTAAGGCCTAAGTTAGTTCGAAATGAAGGGCTTCGCAAGGGCTATTAACATAAGGCAAAAACAAAACTCAAAACTATTTACAACAAGAAAAAACCAAAAAAAAGAAGTGAAAATTTACTAAAAATCAAGCACTTGCAATAAGAGAAGAAAAACTCCTTTTTGCAAACATTTTGGATTAAACTTGACGGTAGCTTCCAAAAAGAAATGCATTAACAAAGCTACATAGAGTATAATTCGGGGATAACAAATTGCCTTAATGACACCTTATTAAGACATTAAAACGAAGAAGCTAAACCTATGAATTCATGAGAAAATTTGCGTAGGGTCCCTCACTTTTCTGATGTCAAAATTGAGGACGACAACTATTAATAAACCCGTGCAATCATTAACATCTTTCCTATGATCATGTGAAGATTGCAAATCACTAGTAGTTGGTGGTTCTTCTTTCTCCTGATAGTAGATTTTCTTCATTCACTGTCTTCTTTTCAGTCTTCCTGTCCATGCCTTGTTTGAATTTTTCCCACTATATGCTGATTATTTATTGCTGAAATTTTTTCATACAACTCTTTGCAAACTCCTTGTGCAAGAAGATCATGAACCAACTCATGGTACTATTTCTTTATCATCAACGTCTTGTATTGCAACCTCAGATTAAAGTCTATGTAATTGATGAAGGGTAAATGATTTTTAACATGTGTAGAAGAGTATCATAGTCATCTAACATGCTGATTACTTCCCCATTTTACCATGCTGCAAATTCTGAGTTAACTGTCACTGAGTTTGACCAATATCCTTCACAATCTTTCCTAGACTTGGCAATTTCCCCATGGTTAGAAACTACTCTCAATGCTATTGGTGAATAAAGGAATCACCAATAAGAACTGATTTTCAGTGTGCCACAATTCAAAATGAGCCAACACTGTAATAACCACATAAAACTCCATGCCAGGGAAATAGGAAGACGAATCGATCACGGCTACCACAACATCAATGTCAAACTACATGTCCCAAACACATAAATTAGCAAAAATTATACTTCAGCTACAAAAGGGTAGTCTAGCGCAATTTCCAATTGTCACAAAGATTCACGAGTATTCCAAAACAATGTTATTACTAGTTCTTAGCCAAAGTCACATGCTAGACCTCTAACTCATAGCATAGGTATTTTGTGAAAATTTAATTTCAGAATTCGTCACTTGTCCTCTCGGATCAAGCACGTTGTTTACCTCCTTATCATGTAGATCATTGTTTTAATAACTGAAATGTTTCATCTCAATTCTGTCCTCGAATTCTCAATTTTGATTCAAGAACATTTTTGTCAAATTTAAGGTCTATTCTTGCAAAAAACAAAAATGACTAGATTGCTCCGCAAATACAATAAGTATTCTTAATGCAATATTCAGTACATTCCGCTCAGGAGTTGATAGAATTTCTGAACCTGTAACACCTTGAATCCTTTCCTATCAAGTTCAAGAGTCTAAAGTGAAGTCTATGCAAGCCAAGCCACCTCCAACACTCTTCACTGCACTCCAAACATTCTCTAGCTCTCATTAACGACCTTTCTTGTTAGGCAAGAACTATGACTCTCAACCATGAGAAGGGGTTGACACTGTTCAAAAACTGAAATATCTATCACAGACTCTAAGATCATTCTTCTTGGCAGATTCTAACAGACTATGAATCAACTCCCATGAAAGTAGAAATACCCTTTTCAAGGTGGAATTAGTATTCCTATGATAGCAAATGATTAGCAAGATCTTAAATCCTCATTGATAAAGTTCCAGCCATAATAGTGCTCCAAAATATGTCCAAGCAGTCAAACCAAAGAGATGAACTCGACAAAGTAATTACCAGAAAGTATTTGTAAATGACCATGTTCTAGAGGATATGCTCTTCAAACTCTCGAAGAGGGATTTCTGCACTAGAACGACCCTCCAAGTATTTTCTCATTTGGTTACGTTTGGAAGTTTCTTTGACCTGCTCGTTGGATGCTATGAGAATGTGATCTCAGGCGACTTACAAGCACATCTCCAAGAGAACGAATTTAAGGAATGTAAGTTAATGTCTGAGAATTAAATTTGCAATGTAATTGTGGGATTTCTCTAGGTATATTTTCAAAAGCTAGTCGATTTAAGAAGGGAACAATTGCAATAATTCCATATCCATGTCTCAATGTCTTTGTTCGTCACTATGACATACATTGTGATTGCTAATTTGAAAGTATTGACATCAAAGAGAAATTTCGACTCCCTCAACTTTTGCAATTCCTCTGAATTTTTTTTGCCATTGAAATAATTCCTCTTGCCACTGCACCGGGATCGAAATAGGATCTGGACCACTATTTAACTCGTTACAGTTTCTGCTCCTCATGGTTCAGACACTAATGTTTGGATGTATTGGCACCAATTAAAAATTCGGGCGCAATGATTGTCGTGTGTCATTTTCCTTGCAAGCAGTTAAAAAAATCATGCCAATTATAATATCCTAAACTTCAGAAAAATTCCAGCATGTGATGCGATCGCAATGAAAAATAAGATATATAATACACGATAAAATTTACTCAAATATTAATCCTCACAGCATAGTCCAAATATGTCATGCGACACCTACAGATATTATGTTTTCCAATGCCCGATAAATATTTAAGCAAAACTATAGTCCGTGGCAAACAATTACGGCTCTAGACTTTTTGGTATTTGAATATGAATAAGAGCCAGCAATTCATATGCACAAATATGAAATAAGCCCCGATTTAGTTCAGATTTTTGTTACACACTTTCACAAATATTTGTCCGCACGACCATTTAAAATATTGATCCTTATAATTTCGTGCTCAATTAAATCTTGGACTTAATTTCTTTTTATTATTTTCACAATAAAATATTTAGAAACAGCTTGATCCTTTGAACTTTACATATTGTTCAATTGTGCATGTTGCTGTGTTAAAACTCCACAGAAAGGGATAGGTTTTTCTAGTAACTTATCAAATCCAAATATCTTCTAAACTGCAAATACCTTAATTTCTATTACTCAGAACTTTCATAGACTGGCAGGAAAGCCATCTCTGATACCACTTCAATATCCTCAATAGATATTTTTCTCCAAATTTCTCAAAATGTATCACAAAAATCTAAAGAGATAATTTCATACAATAGGATTTCAAATTATCCAAGAAAGTACTAGAAAATACCTGGATAAAAATAGCCTCAGAAATATTATTGCATTTCAATCTCCACTAGTACAATAACAAGATCCAATCATAAGCACATGAAACTACAGTCAGATTGGATGATATGAAATAAAGATTCTAAGCCATGTGATATAACTGTATGACCTCTCCAGCAAACAATGGGTTTCCATCCACTGCCTTCAAGCTCGAGGGTTTCCGTTCTCAAACTGGCTAAAAATTGAGCTTCCAACATCTCCAAGAGAAGAAATCAAAACATAATCCAAGGATGATGCATATGAGCTCTTTTTCCTCTTTTAAGCATAACCTATCGACTCTCCACATTCCTTTTTCAGTTTCTTTATTTGCCTTTAAAAAGCCCTTTTCCCTCTTAAATGAATAAATTGCTCTTATATGATAATAATATGAACTTAAGTTTAATAGTCACTTTATTATTAAACCATTTAATCTTCAGGCTTAAAAATAACTAATCAGTTGGACTTAGATGATCATGTGTGATAGCTTGTTGGAAAGGTTTCGAGACGCTACTAGTCCAACACTGACATGCCAAGAATACCGAGCCCAAATGACTTACTATAAATAGTAGGTATCTGGAAACCTTGCTCAAACAACCATGATTGGCCGAAAGCTAAAACTGCCTAGACCAAAACTCACTCTAATCCCAGTGAAATCTTCATTAGACCACAAGATCAAGGAAAAATGGGCTAACAACACATCAAAAATTAATTGCCTAGAAAATGAGACATTATAGATAGATACAAGAACAACTTTTTGATGTGAAGATAATTTCTTCAATGTGCATGTTGATCAATCCCTATAAATTTATCTTACTCCTTTTGTGTTCTCTTCCTACTAATTGCTTAAATAATCTTTAATGATTATATTTTCTAATGCAAGGGACTATTGAATACATTAATTGTTGGACGATCAACTCCATGTTATACTTTCTCTTCCCTTTAATGAGTATTATGAATTGATTATTTATTCCTTGATTCATAGCACAATGTATCCCTTTCAATGCTTGGAATGAAGCCTCCTTAATTGGTGGAAGGGTCACCACCTTTCGCAAGGATTGAGTCACCACTTTTGATTATTTCTTTTGAGAATAATATATTATTCTCCAAATTGATCTCCCTTGGATGTCTTCCTCAAATGAGCCCTTCTCCCCTTTGTATTTTCCAATGTGCGGGTGAGTTGTAACTCTTCATTATGTCTGCCCCTTTTCTATGGTCACAAACTTTCACAATTAAAATCGTTTATAAGGCTCACAACCCTTCAACATTTCTGCCCTTTGAAAGAGTCAACCCTTCATAACTACCACATTTTCGAAGAGTTACAACCCTTCATAACTCCTTCATCGTTGCTTCCCTTGAGAGTTTCGATTTGTTATTTTTTTCACATTCCTTTCTTTTCCCATATCCTTCTTTTATTCCTATGCTCTCCTCTTTCTTCCTTCCTCCATAGCCCCTTTCAAATGTGCTCTCCTCCCTTTTATACCTTGTGTTGAGGGAGTCACAACTCTTCATTATGTATTTCTTGACCTCTCATCAACTTAATTAACTTTTAGTTATATTATATTATTATTTATCTATTATTTTAATTTTAATTGTTAAATTCTAATTTTTAGAGGATAGTGAAGTAAAGGAGTTCATGAAAAAGATGTACACTACCAATGAGACAAAGACACTATGAACCTAGTCAAAGTTACAGAGCTTAGAAGTGATTTCAATGCATCTGAGGCTAGACAAGAGTAGTTACATGGGATGTAATAGATGCTTGTTTTGTAGGTTTTAAGCTCTTCTAATGTTGCGAGGAATCGATCAACCACTGAAAGAGTCATAGAAAACTCAGTGAGTTTTTATTAACTCTTGAGTTTTTCTACACGGCAAGTTTTTGCACCGACTACTTGTAAAAACAACTCTTCCCATTTTTGGCAAGTTTTTCCCCAAAAACTGGTGATTTTGTGGCAAAAACTCAGCATCATAAAAATAAAGGCACATACACATTAAAAGAAAATCAATTTTTTTTCCACAGGCATAGCTCTCAAACCCCGACTTCCAACATATGGGGAAAGAAAACGTTTCATTTCTCCAATCCCTTCCATCCTTGGGTTTTTCTCATATCTAACACCTTTTGCAACTCAACATTGCTGCCATTCGAACCCATTTGTGTTTCCACTCCCAAACTCCCACTAGTTAGTAAGATCTTGCCATTTGAGATATTTGATTACACTGAGGGGGTCTAGGAGTGGAGACCAACATTGACAACCAACTTAATCATCATCATAATATCTATTATCATTGATTGATGATGGAATATCATACTATTAGTGTCCAAGATTCAAATGTGATTATTAGAAATTAAAAACCTCTCCCAAAGTTTTACCTAACATCGAGAAGAGGACGATGTAAAATGTTGCAATATGCAATTTATGAATTATGTTGAATTGTTTCCAATGATTCATTGGTATCGATTGTGCATTACAGTAGTAATAGGACTGTTATGTGCTATGTAGGGAGGCAATGATCATAAATTCATTATATTTGTCAATTAACTATTATATTAGGATTTTGGGTGAGGATGCATTTTTGTACTCAATTCGCATTCAGATTAATCAAATTTAGTAGAAAACACTTTTGTACTCATTGGGTACATCTTGTCATTGAGTTTTACCCCAAAAAAATGCATTTGTAATGAAATTTAGGTAATTTTTGAAGTTCCTAGGTTTTTGCAGAGTTGCATTTATTGGGCTTATTGAGTTTGGAATTTTTCAACTATGGCTTTAAACATTGAATCAAGAGGAGATGCCTGAAGAGAAGAGAAACCAGTTTCAATTCATAATGCGTTGTGTCTTCATGACTCAAAAGACATTTGAGTATCGTGAAAGTCTAGTAGTGCACTAAGATGCTAACCTAGGATGTAAGGTGAAATAATGATGAGCAAGGGATATTGGGGGCATTGTTAAATGTCCCATTATAAGAGTTCTATCGTTGAGAGTTCAGTGGTGAGGACACTTTGAATTTTTGGCCTAGAGCTAGAGCCACTGGATGAAGATGAATAATGATTTTAAAATGACTATTTGGTGTTTCACCTATACGCAGTTAAAGGAAAATACCCAATGATCACATATGTCCCAACTTGCATTTTAAAGAAATTTATCTTATCCAAAGTAGAGATATATATTTGAGTTCGACAAAATTGCAGGGGAGTTCTGTTTGTCTTTTCTCGTGATTAGCACTTTTCCATCCTGAGCCAGTATGTATAGTTAAGGGGTTCTCTACACATTAATGGCATGCTTCTTTTTAGTATGCATACAATAACTTTTTACATGACATCCTCATAACTTTGGACTATGGATCCTCCTTCATTCTTTACCCAGGTTTTTAAAATATTTTAAACCATTCTCTATGAATCTGGTCTTGACCTCTACTATTGCATGTTTGTTGTTTTACATGTTCTATGAGTATGTGTAGCGTTGGGTGGATATTTTGCAACCGACAGTTTTGGATAAAAATCCAGTCGCAAAATAAGATGACCAGCCACAACATGTGAGATAGAGTATCTCCTACCTTAAAGAGAAGGCTCCCCCTTCTCATCGTTCCTTGGATCAACTCAAGATAAGCAAGAAGTTGAGATATTTTGAAAAATGGGTGTTACCAATATTCTTTTTTCTTAACTTTCAAGAAAGAATTCACTCACTTGTTGTCATGCCCAAAATTTATGAGATAAAACACAACCAAATTTTTTTTTAATTTTTCTTTTTGAAGGATGAACTAATGATAGCACATAAGAAGACCCATACTCTGTTATGAGTATTCTATCAAACTATGGGATGTCAGGAATAACTTATATCCTTTGATATTATCGGAATGTTACTTTATTCAGTCATTGAATGGGAGATAATTAATTTAGTTATGACGAAGAATTTTCTTTCATTTAGTACCTCAAGTTTCTTGGGAAATTTGGTTAGTTTTCTAAACTTCGTTGGAAGTCCGAGTTATAACTAGAAAATATTATCTTTTTGATTTCACATCTAATCCTTATCAATTTTGTATCCATGTAGTTGAGATAATAGTTTGTGAATTGAAAATATGTCTCTATTTGTTCTAGATGCTCTTATCTCAGGTCGTCTTACTATATGTATATATGTGACCTTACTTGTTACAACCTATATCCGATTTTGATCCATTTTAATAGGATATAGGTATAGCTATTTACTGAAATTCTTATATTTATCCTTTGTTAACTAAATTGGTGTCCTTGGACTAGGTATTTGACAATAACTCATACTCCCAATTACCATAATGTGTTACTTTCTATTCATTCTAGCATTTTAATTTTATTTACTTAATTGTCTAATTCTAAAACTAGCTAGGCGTGCATGCATCTAATGTTCTTTTAATACTAACAAGAAATTTCCCCCCCAACTTCACATAAAGCTTCTTTTATATCAACTTCCTTCTACGAACTTAATACTTGAAGAGTACCCAGGACCATTTATGGAGTTATGATTACGTTTTCAATATATTTTTATAATTTCAAATCTCATTAAAAGGATATTAATGTTTTCTATATCCCCAATTAATTCTATCATTACCAAATTTCTACATACCTAACTAAAATAAAGCATTATAATCATTAACTTAACATTAATATAAAAACATTTCCCACTTAACCTAACCTAATATCAAACTTTTCATAAGATATATAAAAAATGAAACAATCCTATTTACCTACTAACTTCCCACCATTCTTCCTAATACTCCTATATATTTATCCTACCTAACTACTATCCACATAACTCACTTTCTTCTTTACTCCCTAATCTCATTTGACGTGCTTATTCATCCAATAATACTGGACCCTAAACAATACTACAATCCAAACATTAATATGTATTCCCTTTAATGATTCCTACCTCTAAAACTGGCGCCTATCTTACTTTCCCCATAGCTGGCGTCAGAATTAGTTTAAGGCTTGATTTGACTTTTTTCTTCACTCCTTATCCTTCCTAGGTCCACGTGACTATATAGCTGTAATCATATTTTTTTGGTGGTTAGATGATGTAGGATACATTCGATCCCTTAGTCAAATCAGCGCCCTTTTTTTGGATTTTCCCACTGAACTATGCTTGGCGCCTAGTTCCCATGTGAGAGGGTGGGGGTACGTGATGGGGAGGCTCCCAAGGTGGTCGACCTTGGGGAGTCCCCTCATTATTATGTCCTTAATTTATCTTATTTATTTTGTTGTATTTGAGTCTTGAAAGTTAAGTGGTCTTAGTTAGTGAGCCTATAAAATTTATGTATATATTTTTTTGTATTTTCTTTTCTAGGATGGTGACACAAGGGTCACGGGTATAATGAGTAGCTCTTTTACATGATTAAGGGCTAGCTAGTGTGGGGATTTCCCTTAAGTCAAGTTATCCTTTTATTATTGATTTGTGCATATGATCTTAGGAATATTCTTTCATTATAATATTGCTCTGTAATTTTTGGGAAGAAATTTATTTCCTCACCATACATTTTCCAGAGAACTAAAGTGCATCTACAGCCAACCTTCCTTACAAAATTTTAAACTAAGTCTAATAAGAAGGTATTTCCTTCTATGTCATCAAGGTGATGAATTCAACGGGTTTTCTATTATCTATGTAGGCTTAAATGCGCCCAAGGGTTTATATTCCATTACTAATCTTCCAAAGGATAAGCACATTCTCAAGAGAGGCTAGCTTGTATTAAGAAAGATATATCTCCATTTGAGCATACATATGAAACTATTTAGAAAACTTGATACTTCCATTGCATCACATCCATGATAGTGAACCATAAAATTTATTCATACACATTGAAAGACAATTAGCTTCTTACATGAGCAACCATAAATCGAATGCATATTAAAACTATTATTCAAAATATAATTATGACTATTTCTAAACATGAAACTCTCTCATATATGACTGAGAGGATAAACAACTCTTTCTATTCCAATTGAAAACCATGCACATATAGATAGAGTCTTACAATACAATGCAATTAGTTATGAGAACCTCCAAATTACTTTCTCTGCCCCATGAACCCATACATCACAGTGGTATATACGAATGGAGACTTGCTTTTATAGCTTAATACACAAAACAAAATAATAGGGACTATACTTTTACAAATACAATATTTGATGCTATGCAAAATAAAACAATATCTCCTTTCAACAAATGACATATCCCTTCTTCTCTACTATGCAATCATTCATTGCTACCATATGAACAATATGGAGAGTTCTCCATTGCAGTTACAAAGCAAAATGACAAGTTTTTATCTTCAAGAAACGTCCATAAGATGATCATTCCAAGCTTGTTTCCATTGCTCCCTTGAGCAGAAAATCTGCATATGCACCATAACAAAACAACAAGGACCATGGGTGCTTTCCACCCAACCATAGGCCTCAAA
This sequence comes from Cupressus sempervirens, assembly GCA_028749045.1. Lineage (NCBI taxonomy): Eukaryota > Viridiplantae > Streptophyta > Pinopsida > Cupressales > Cupressaceae > Cupressus > Cupressus sempervirens. The sequence continues at coordinate 355,948,905 of CM053791.1, read as the reverse complement.
GAGACCACCCCCGCGCTAGGGGAACAAGGCTCGAACCAGGTTACACACACATACATCACACAATTTTGCATGAAGACACAACACAAAACACAATCAACACCCTTCCATGGCTTGCACAATGATTCACCATTGGAATCATAAAACATTGGGTGAAGGTGGGCTCTTCAAGGAGGTGAAATTTTAACATCATAAGTATCATATCGCCAATGCATTTTGCCTCTCAAGGCCACCACAACATAAACAACATATTGTCACTGCATTGCCTCTCAAGGCCTCCAAAACAACCATCTTCTCCTCATCCACCAAACCTCCTTGTACCTCCCAAACAACAAGATTCATGGCCATGATGGAGCCCATGCTCCATGATAATAACAACCTCATCATGAGGTAAAAACAAAATTTTCTTTCTCACCTGCAATGTCAAGCCCAACTTATGCCCTTCACCCAAGGCTTCTCTGCCCTCCCAAGGGTGAGTGAAGCCTTCACACCCATAATCACAATCAACACTCACATTCAACAAGCAAAACAAATAAGAACCACAAAACAAAACCAAGAAGGTGAACCAAGAAATTTACAAGAACATCACACATTCTCACATTGTCACAATACATAATCAATGCTCATAATGCAACAAGAACACCACACTTTCACACAATACCCAAAAATCCATATCACAAGATTTAGAATGCAAATGCATACTCTATTAATGAACTCTCACACTTGCAGATTTGTTTAACCATGCTAAAAGCAAGAAATGAGAAAGAAACAAGTTTTGAGACACCAAACTTGGTCCAAGCTATGGTAAGGATAGTTGTAGTAGAGCTCCCTTAATCTCCCTCCAAAACCTAACAGTCTCTAAAATTAGAGAATGGGTAGACACCCTACTAGTTTGGCCAAGACCCTCTAATAAAGCCTTCTCACTAACTTATTCTAGCAAAAAAACACTAAGCCACTACTTCTTACAAACTTGTCTCCTCTAACTTTTCTATTTTTGACTAAGTGGGAACATGGATATGACAACTCCAAATTCGAATTGATGGAAGAATGCATGGGTAAAGGGACCCTCTAGGTTGTCTAGGCACTCACATGGTCAAAATTAGGCCTATAACTTGTTGTACTATCATATGGATAGCTTATTCTCACATAAAAGACACTTTGGGACCACCTAATGACCCCTAAAAACCCTAGCCAAGTCCAAATTCGAATTTCCTTTGATTGAGACTCCTCATGGCATTTTTTTTATGTGAGGTTAACTTCTTGACAAACCCTAAATGACATGGCATCTCCACATGGACAACACAAGTGTCAAATGACACACACAAAATATTACATTAAAAGTGACTTGTTTTACAATAATACATGAACTAGGCTACTACACACACATACAATTCACATATACGAAATAAAACACATTACAATGAGGTTTGAATCTTTTCCACTGATTCAACCTTGGCTATGTCATGTTTGTAGTAGTTTGAGCCTTAATTCCCCTTTAAACCCATGGTCAAATTCCTGCACACTAAACTCAAGCATCAGTAGTCCAAGAAAATCATGTAATTAATAAGTACATAAGTGAAATAATCATTATCTCATTCAACATTAGACTTGCATATATTTCATCATCTCAATTTAACTTTCCCTTTCTCAATCATTTCAAATATAACCTTCAAAATATTAAAATATCAAAACTTACATATCACATTTCGGCATTTGAGTTCCATACCTCATTCTTTTTAATTAAATTACTTTTTCTAATAATTTCCATGTAAAATGCTCAAAATACTATAACATCAAACTTTACTTATCAACATAACATGGTCAATTTAATATTTTGAATAACTTCATAGTCTATTTTTCTTTTATCATTGCAACAAGATGCTAAATTTCACAACTATTGAATCTCTAGGTATGCGGGTTAGGTCTCAATCCATAACAAAATTTATCTTTTAACTCTAATTTCAACTGTAAACATTACATTCTTACATTACAAGCATTTCTACCATTCAATTTCTATTAAAGCAATGTCAATAGCTTAAAACATGAGTAGAATCATTAAATGCATCGATTAGGTCATAATATGCAGAGGTAATTGCAGATCATCAAAATGCAAATATCTAAATGACATAACCCTAAGGTCTCAAAAGTGTATAAATACATAGGATTAAAATCACCGTAATGCAATTATCTCATTGGTACTATGACGGATCGGGTGAGGCCTCACACTCATGGAGCGAGTAATGGGCAGGGTGAAATCTCTAACTACACTTCTATCTAAAGTTGGAAACAGTGATATTGATAAACCAGTAGTGATTTAAAGGCTAGCTGAAAGTATACCGGTTTGGCTCTAAGTCCTATCGTACTTCTATATGAAAAATATTTACTAATAGGGCACAAAGACTTCCAAAAGTAAAGATAACTATTTTGCAAATTAAGAAAGAAATATAAGCTACAAACAAAACTTCTAGTTATATACTTCTACAATTGCTCCTAGTCAAAGCTCCAACTCCAATTGCTTCTTAACTCTTTAATATTCAATTATCAAGAACACAAGATAATATGAATCAAAGATAATGTATGCAAATTATAGACAAAGCTTCTAATTCCCACAAGTAACAATCTCACTCAAACAAAGTTAAGTCTAAATTGCTCTTTTGTATTCACTTTTCTCTCAAAATAGTGCTACACAAACAAAGTTCAGCTAGCACAATTTCTCCAGAGGTCTCTTGCATATAATATATGATAAAAGATGATTTTACAATGAGGGGGGCACTCCTTTATATAAGCAAAGGAGCTGAGAAAAAGATGGAGGAAAAAGTGGGAGCAACTCAACCAACTTTGACCTAGTCTAATTAGAAGAGAAATTATAGGTTTACATGCAACTCACATTACATCTTTTCATGCCATGCATCTTGTTAGACCTACAAACATAATTAAAAACAAAAATAACAATCTTTAAGATTGTTCTTTAGTGCCTTGAACTTAATAATGACATCACGCACTATAGGAAGATCAACAATCTCCATTGTCTTTGATATGGCATCTATCCTCACTGTATTTGCATATGCTGATTGTACAACCTTTGAATTCGTTGCCAGAGAATCTAACAAGTGCTTTGCCGAAGATTTATACAAGACAAACTTTTTCATCGTGTGAGAACCAAAATCTTCAAAATCCAAATCAGCATTGATCTTGATTGTATATTTTGAACTTGCCCTTTCTTTCAATTGCAATGAGATTACCACATTCATCAAGAACTTGGCATCCCATTTGTTCCAAATCACAAGTGACACTTGTTTCTACTGCTTGGCAATCTCCAAGGGCTGCGTGCAACTTTGAAATCAACTTCCTCAATGTTTCCTCTTTGTAGCCAGTAAGTCCTTGAAATCTGAAGAACATTTCACATGACGGAAGAATGTCACATGAGGCCAAGACATCTAGATCAAATTTTGCAATCTCATCCTAGTCATTAAGAATTTCCTTCAAACTATCTGCTTCTCGAGTCAAAGAAGAAATCAAGTTTTGCTCCATTTCATTCATCTCCTTGACACACTTAAGAACTGCAAATGTTTCCGTGATGGCTTGAACTCCTTCAGAGATGATTTCTCCTATCCAAGACTTGGCGGCTTCAATCAACTTTTTTTCCTTGGATGCCTGAGACATAACAACACTTTGAGAAGATTGTTGCTGAATGACTTCATTTAAGTGAGAAACCTCCTGTTTGAGTTGATTTTTCTTCTTCCATAATTCGTGATTGCTTTTTGATACATTAGCTAATTTATCTTGAGCATCTTGTAAACAACTCAAACGAGATTGTTTCCCAATTTCAACCTTAGTAAACTTATAATCAAAACGAGTAAGTTCTTCAACAGGTTTATCCACTAGTGGCTCAACAACTTCTACAAATTTGGTTTTATCTAAATTACCAAAATCCTTGAAGCAATCTTATCTTTCAAATATTTGGATTTGGTTATCTTGATAGAGAGATTATCTGGAGGTACAACCACTTTTCTTCTCTTTGTTGTGATCTTGCTCAACCATGCAGGCAAGCTGAAACTTTCATTTGTGCAAGAAGGTACAATGGAAACTTTCCTCTGATCCTGATTGTATCTCCTTCGTGATTGAACAAGATTCAATTTGCATAGCTGAATGCATAGGAGCATGATGAGAGGACTCTGTCATGAAAAGCTCAAAACCTATCAAAGATGTATCAAGTTGGGAAACTTGACCATTTGTAAGAGTCGGAAAATCTTCAAATATGGTTCCCAAATGCTCATATTGTTTATTTGCCAGGTTGAGAGGAGCGACAGAAGAAATAGGAAGAGCCATTGTGTTGACTTTTAAAAGTGGAATAGGTGTGAAAACAGTGGAGAATGAATCCACATCATCATCTACTTCATCCAGAAAGGGTGCTTATGCATGGATGGTGCATGAGTTTGTGCAGGCCTTGGGGGAGATATGACCATAACTTCCCCTTCTTCTTCCTCATCTCCTTTGTTTAATTCTGTCTCTAATTCATCCTCTTATTCTTCCTTTGATTCTTGAACTGGTTCAAAGATCTGGGATGACTTAGATCCCTTTCCGCCCTTTAACTTGAATTTGAGGGAACTCTTCACATCCCAAGAGAAAGCACCATCTTTTCCTGTAATTTCCAGCTCTAACTTCCTTCCAGGAGGGCCAAAGCTTCCACAATCCAAACCCAACTTAGGATTAACTCTTTTTAGGCCTTCAATTTTCAGTAACTTGTTGGTGTTTGCCAAAATGAATTGAAATCTATCCAAGATAGGTGTACCTTATGCTGCTATTGAATAGGAAAAGGGTACCTTTTATCAAAATTGGCTTGATGAAATTCCAGATCAAGGATGTTGCGGTCATCTTTGACTTTGGAAATCTGAAGAAATCTCCAGCATATTAAGATTGATTATCTGTTGCAAATTAAATATGTAGTAGTCCATCTTCATTATATCCAGCTCTGTTCTCATATCAATCTAGATATCCTCAATGTGATGAACATGTGTGAAAGCCCTCTTGATTTGAGAATTCATTTCTCGATAATCAAAGTCGAATTGGGCTTTGAACTTCTTCAAGGTGATTAATTGCAATTCTGCTTCCATATTCTTTGCTTTTGTGCACAAAATTGATTGAATATTTACCAATCGCCAAGAGTTTGGCAGAAGTGATACCAAAACTAGGCCTATGCAAATTATGCTGATCAGATTGCACTTCCATGAGTTGTTTGGCTAACTCCATCAGGATGATTCTATTAGTAGCTTACTTAGGTAAAGTATATGGCTCCCCTTTAAAGTATCCAACTCTCAAGTATGTAAAAGTTGGAAATTGAATGAAGATACAACAATATTGATTTTCCTTTTCCCAGGTTGCATCAGATACCATCTTTGATGGATAACTGTCTATTGAATAAGCATCGGAAATGCCCAAAGAAAGCATCTTGGACTCTTCTGTAATGAAACTTACTATTAGCCAGAGTGATTTGGTCATAGTAATCCCAAACTAGAATCCGAAGACGATTTCCTTTGGTTGAGAGACCAAAGAAAAATCTCATGGCAGCAGCAATGTGGACAAGATAGGAGTTCATGTAAAAAGGCACAAAGGTCCCTATGTTGAGCAACTGTTGGCAGAGTACAGTGCTAATCAACTCTCCCCAAAATATGCGTTCTCTATTTATCATGATTTAGAAGATGAATTTGTACATCCATGGCTCGAAATCAGTGAAATCTTTGAGACTATAAACTCTGCTGAGAAGACTGATGAGGTTTTTATATTCTTGTTTGAAGTTAGACCTGTGAACGGTCTTTGGCCATCTTGAGAAGTTGTTCATTTTATTATCTAACCAGTATTGGTTAATGTACTTTTGATAATCACCTTTCTTCTCATTCCAGCTTGCCAAAGATGATTTTTTGGTTAGATCAGCACACTCTGCATTATGTGGTACCTTGAAGATTTGCTCAATGACCTTGGGATCGAGACTAATGATAACCTTATTGTCAGCATCCTTGATTGTCTTCGATTTTGCGCTGAAACATCTTGCACATCCAAAAACGAAATCAGGTTCCATGGAAGCCATAGGAAATGCAGACACCAAGTGAATGTGACTTCTTTTGATGCGCTTCATCTTGTGGCCAATAGGAGTTTTTGCTCTCTACAGAAAATCAGCCATGTCCACATGACCGATTTCTGTGTCCAATACGTTATCAAGAATAGATACAACCGATGATGGAGTTGCATGAGCCAACTCTTTATCAAATTGATATTTCATCTTGCCTTTGAATTTTGATGGTGAGGGCATCTCTTGCGCTTGTGCTGCAACACAAAAATCCCAAAACATAAACACATCATCAAAGGAAATCGCCATACAAGTTGATTCTCGATCAGCAACAAAGGTTCGAATACAGATTGGAGACTTTGTAGATCCGATGAAATGATCTCAAAAGAGAAATCATATACATACGCAGTGAATGGAGATGAAATGTGAATGGTAATAGAATGCAGAATATGTGTTATTGGTGTTATTGATGGAAAATGGAAGATGGAATTGAATGTGTAAAAGTGAAATGCATGGGAATGCGTGTGAATGGAGATTGTTGATTTTCAAACATGACTTAGGGTTTTCAAGATGTTATTGCATGAAAAATGGATTACATGTAAGTGCAACATGTAATAAGGGATGAAAGATGAGATGAGATGTGAATGCGGATGGAGGATGAGCTTACATGTAGGTGCGGATAATGGTGAGATGCGAAGCATAGAAAGAGGTGAAAAATGGAAAAACATGTATTTTCTCATGAAGGTGTGAGTGCATTTGGAGAGATGGAAATAGAAAATGGAAGAGGGAAAATGAACATTATAGTCATCTTTGGTGAAAAGGTGAAGTCAAAGTACATTGAAGATGAAAATGACATTTTTTGACTTTTCAAAAAGTGACTTTAAGTCAAAAACATGGTTTTGGAGATGCAATTACATGTATAGCTTTTTCATGTAACTGTGCCATGCGAGTGGATACAAAAAGTGAGATGAGTGAAAATGGAAGTGGAAAATGAGATTACATGCATGCGCAGATTGTGAATGAGATGGAAAACATGTAATTGCATTTGTTGGATGAGATGTGAAGTGTTATGACATAGAAGATGGAAATGAAATGTGATGATGCTTACACATGAAATGAAAATAAGAACAAATTCTTGGGAAAGAACTCGTAACTTCTCCAAAGTGGAGAAAACCGAAAAGCAAGCACACAAAACACAAAAACTTCAAAAGAAAAACGTACCTTTGGCAAATGTGTAATGTCCCTGTTATAAAATAAATTAAACGTTGTAATAGGCCAATTGATTTAATTTATCTCGGACCCATTTTTATTTTTGTGTTCGAAGTTTGTGTCACCGTCGGCTATCTTTGTGCACCCTCGGAATGAATTCTTGACGGGTGTTTAAGCACGGCTTGTAGGAAGTCTTAGGTATGCTTTTGGATTAATTTCTTTGTACTGTGAATTCCTGTTGGAGTTCTGGATTGTTCGCCATTTCGGAAGTGAAAGATCTTCCCTATTTGGCGTGTGCGGTTTTAGTGGGATTCAGTCCTCACCCTATTCCGTTGTTGCATGAAATTCTTTGTTTAGATTTGGCAAATTGGAGCATTATCTTCTACAATTATTCGAGTTGCTATTATTTTGTGGATTCCATCAACATTTTGTGTTTGTGTATGAGCAACATTGTGTTTCCGTCCCCAATTGTGTTTTTGCATTGCTCATTCCTCACCCATCCATCCGTCTGTGTTGTTCTTCACCTCCTTGTACGGCTTGGGCTTTCAAATATTCCATTGGAGCCACCGTACGACTTGCTACAAACACTGTACGGCTTGGCAATCTTCCATCTTACGGCCATCATCCGTACTACCCACATCTAACCTCCGTACGGTCATTAGTACTGCCCACACCTAACCTCCGTATGGCCATCATCTGTGCTGTTCACTGTACGACTCACCATTATCCCATACAACCATCATCTCTTGCCTGCTGTACGACACCATTCTTAGCCGTACACCCTCTTCAGCACACCGTACGACTCCCAGAAGCATTGGACAGACTACCATACATGCTTCACAACTGTATTTACCATTGTTCGGTTGTAGATACTTAGGTGGAACAGTACAGTGGTATCAGAGCACTTCGATCCTACCAGCCTGTGGACAGTGAATGAGAGTTTATAGTCGGAAGAGAAGAACACATTTCGTTGATCAAATGGCGGGCGAACGGGAACTGACTGCTGCTGAACTTGTGGCTCTTCTGAGGGAACTTGCCAGGAATCAGGCACAGATCACTGATACGTAGCGACTTATGAAAGAAACTCTCAAGAAGTTGGCGAAGAGAAAAATATCTGGAGAACAAAATGGTCACAGCGCGGACTCGGTGTTGAGGAAATCAAACCCTCAGCCAGCACGCTCTCGACCTTCCATGCTGACTTTTCCACCATGGACGGAGGCACAACACGGAGGGAGACAACCAACTTTCAAAGAGATGAGAGAAGACTGGAGAATGCAAACCTTGAAGAAGATATATCCTACAAAGATTACGCAGATTTGAGAATGAGATATTTGGGAGGCGGAGACAGAGGATACTTTAATGATGATCTTAGAAGAAAGTTGAGTAAGGTAAATCTATCTCCATTTGACGGATCAGGTTCCATATTAGTGTAAGCATGAGTTATGAAAGCCGATACCTACTTCCAGCTGAATCCTATGCCAGAAGAAGAAGGAATCAAATTTGCCGCGTTACACTTGGAGAGAGTTACACACGAATGGTGGCACCATGACACCATCACATTAGGGCATATGATCAAATAAAGACTTATGTGGAATTCACGAAGAGATTGATAGAATGGTTTGATGGTAAAGATTTAGAGCTCAATTTCAAAGATTTGGCGCAACTAAGACAAACTGGATTGGTAGATTAGTTCATTGCAGAATTTCAGAAACTCTCTGTTTTGGTCACGGACATTTCTGAAAGAAGGCGGGTAGTGCTCTTCATGGACGGATTGGCTGAAACTCTGAAAGGTTGGGTGAAGGGATTCAATCCGGCTACCCTGTCAGAAGCAATCAGTAAAGCACAAAGTATGGCATCGTCGTCGGCATCATCCTCATCCTCTCGTAGTTACTCACATTCTAAACCGCCGACGTTTCTGAGGGACAAACCTCCGCCCAAGAAGCCATTGTTGGATGAAGCTACCAGACAGGAACTTCGAAGGAAGAAACTGTGTTTCAATTGCAAGGGACCTTGGGAGCATGGTCACCGATGCCTTAGAAAGGGGAAGATCCATTACATTGAGGTCGTGTCCGATGATGAGGACGAATAGGAAGAAATGCTAGTCGAAGATAAACAACCTCACCATGACACCAACATCAGTCTGAACCGTATGGAGAGAATTGCCGCTTAGGTACAGCGCGGAGGAGCCATTGCATTAGTTGACAGCCCGAGGTGCACAATTTTTCATGTACGGGTACCCTTCAAGGACAAAGGGTTACGGTGATGTTGGATAGCGGCGCTACTCTAAATTTCATCAACTCATCCTTGGTAAGACAGAGAAGTCTTCTTATGGAGGCGCACGCAGGCTTTTAGGTCAAGGTCGCCAGAGGGACTTTCCTGCCTTGCACGCACCTTGTTCCTCAGCTGAGTATCACAATGGCGAATCACACAGTGACTGAGGATTTCTTCATAGTGGACCTTGCTAACATGGAAGTTATTCTTGGGATATAGTGGATGGAGACACTTGACGAATACACTCAGAGTTTCAAACGGATGAACTTTACTTTTGTTGTTGACGGGAAGAAAGTTGTCCTCCAAGGAATGGCAAATGAAGATCTGAAGGAAGTTTTTGGTCATTGGGTGGAGGCAATTTTTCGGCACGATGACATTGCATGGGTTGCGCATTGTTCTATCACAATGAAACCTATAAAGGGGCATAGAACACCTCCATAGGATGATGAGCTCCAAGATATTTTAAGTAGACATGAAAAGGTTTTCATGGATATTCCTCCTAGCATACCACCTCATCGAGGGTTTGAACACACTATCGAGTTGGAATCAGGGGCAAAGCCAGTCATAACCACATCGTACTGCCATCCCAAGAAATTCAAAGATGAGATTGAAAGGACGATTTAGGAATTGCTAGAGAAAGGATGGATCTGTCCCAGTTCTAGCCCATTCGTGTCATCTATGGTCTTGGTCAAAAAGAAGGATGGGACGTTGCGCATGTGTGTGGACTTCCACGCGTTGAACAAAAAAACAATAAATAACAGATATCCAATTCCAAGGATAGATGAGCTGCTGGATGAACTGCATGACACAGTTTATTTTTCAAAAATAGATCTCTGTTCCGGATACCATCAGATCCGCATGAGGCAAGAAGATGTGGAGAAAACGGCTTTTTCGTCGTCACTACGGACATTATGAGTTTCTAGTCATGCCGTTCAGATTGACCTATGCACCTACTACATTTCAATTGTGCATGAACCACATCTTCAACAAACAATTGTGTAAGTATTTATTGGTATTCTTTGATGATCTTATTTATAGCAGGTCATGGGAAGAGCACCTGAAGCATCTGAATGAAGTTCTAAGTATCATGGAAGAACAATCCTTGTTCACCAAGCAGTCCAAATGTGAATTTGGTATGACAGAAATATTGTACTTGGGGCATGTCATCAGTCAATACAGAGTTCAAGTGCATTAGGATATTTCTCAAGGATAGCCTCCCCCAAAATCACTCACGGATTTGTGAGGATTCTTCGGATTGTGTAGTTACTACAGGAGGTTCGTTAAAGGATTCTCCCAGCTCAGCACACCTTTAACAGATCTGATGAAGAAGGGGTCATTCCAGTGGAACAAAAAGGCACAACTCATCTTTGATAAGCTGAAAGAGGCCATGAGCACTTGTCTCGTACTGGCACTACTTGACTTCACTCGACCATTCATTTTGGAGTGCAACGCGTCCGGGGAAGGCATTGGAGCGGTACTGATGTAAGATAGACATCCCATTGCTTATGAGAGCAGGAGCTTATGCTAGCAGAATGCCTATATTCCATCTATGACAAAGAAATGTTGGCCATCATACATGCACTAACCAAGTTTCGGCAGTATTTGGTAGGTGCCAAGTTTGTCGTCCATACGGATCACAACAGCTTGAAATATTTTCTGGAGCAACGAGACTTGAACGAACAGCAACAAAAATGGGTAAACAAAGTTCAAGCTTTTGATTTTGACATTGAATATGTGAAAGGAAAAAAAATGTGGTTGTAGATGCCTTGTCCTAGAAACCCACCATCTACTCACTAGACCAGATTTTTGCTGACTGGAAGGCACATCTGTTAGTGGAATATTCCAAAAATACATTTTCCTGTGGGATAATGGATGGCCACACCCACGATGATCGGTACAGAGTGGTGGATGACATCATCTACTATAAAGATCAGATATACATGGTACCAAGATCCAAATTGAAGCAGAAGATCTTGAAGGAAATGCACGACTCACCTCTGGTTGGACACCCAGGTTTCCTCAAAACTTACAGAAGTCTTCGGGAGAGGTTTTCATGGAAAGGACTTAAAGGGGATGTGTTGCAGTACGTAAGAGAATGTACGATCTACCAACAGAACAAGTCCGAACACACTCTTCTTGCCGGGCTATTACAACGTTTGCCAATTCTCGAACATAAGTGGGAAAGTATATCAATGGACTTCATAACAGGTCTTTCCAAGGTGAACGGAAAGGATTGTATCTTCGTGGTGGCTGACAGATTAACAAAGTATGCACATTTCTTTGCCATCCCCTCAAGCCTATAGGCTGCACAAGTTGCCAATCTGTTTTTTAGAGAAGTCTTCCGTCTGCACGGATTACCCCGAAACATTGTCAGTGATCGGGATGGACAATTTGTCAGTATATTTTGGACAGAATTGTTTTGGATGGCAGGGATAGAATTATCCCCAAGCACGAGTTACCACCCGCAAACAGATGGTCAAACCGAGATTGTGAACAAATGGCTCGAAGCCTACCTTTGGAACTACGTCTCGGCACAACGAACGCGGGTAAAATGACCCATGTGGGTGAATATTGCTACGATACCATGTATTACAAATCTATTGGGATGACACCATTCAAGGCTCTGTATGAGTATGAACCCCTCTCCTTCATCAACATAGTTCTGGGTGATGGTTGCGCATCAAGGGCGAGGAACTGGCTTCAGGAAGGACGGGACATACTGAGGGGCTTGAAAGAAAACCTACAATGCGCACAAAATCAACAGAAGATGTACGCCGACGGGCACCAAATAGAGAGGAGTTTTGAAGTGGGGGATCTGGTGTATCTTCGGCTCCAGCCATACCGACAATCTTCATTAAAGGGAACAAGAAAGAAAAAATTGAAGCCACGATTTTATGGCCCCTATCGCATGGTTCGTCGCATTGGTGAGGTAGCGTATGAATTGGAACTCCTAGAGGGAAGCCGCATTCATAATGTCTTTCATGTTTCCTGTTTGAAGAAAGCCATAGGGCAAAACGTCATAGTTGCTACCGACCTTCCGCCACTCAACAAAGAAGGAAAGCTCATTTTGGAACCTGCCTAGATCTTCGAAGTATGTGAAAAGACCTTATGGAACCGCACTGTGAAGGAATACTTGGTACGCTGGTGACACCTACCGTTGGATGATGCAACGTGGGAAGGCGAGCACATTCTCCAGCATCCGGTATTGCATTTGCTTGAGGGCAAGCAAACTTTGGGATGGGAGGATTGTAATGTCCCCGTTATAAAATAAATTAAACCTTGTAACGGGCCGATTGATTTAATTTATCTCAGACCCATTTTTATTTTTGTGTTTGAAGTTTGTGTCACCGTCGGCTATCTTTGTGCACCCTCGGAATGAATTCCTGATGAGTATTTAAGCATGGCTTGAAGGAGGTCTTAGGTATGCTTTTGGATTAATTTCTTTGTACTGCGAATTTCTGTTGGAGTTTTGGATTGTTCGCCATTTCGGAAGTGAAAGATCTTCCCTATTTGGCTCGTGCGGTTTCAGTGGGATTCAGCCCTCACCTTATTCCATTGTTGCATGAAATTCTTTGTTCAGATTTCGCAATTTGGAGCATTATCTTCTACAATTATTCGAGTCACTATTATTTTGTGGATTCCATCAACATTCTGTTTTTGTGTATGAGCAACATTGTGTTTTCGTCCCCAACTGTGTTTCTGCACTTCTCATTCCTCACCCATCCATCCATCTGTGTTGTTCTTCACCTCCTTGTACGGCTTGGGCTTTCGAATATTCCATTTGAGCCACCATACGGCCTATTATAATCACTGTACGGCTTGCTACAAACACCGTACGGTTTGGCAATCTTCCATCGTACGACCATCATCTGTATTGCTCACATCTAACATTCATACGGTCATCATCCGTACTGCCCACACCTAACCTCCATACGACCATCATCTGTGCTGTTCACCGTACGGCTAACCATTATCCCGTACGGCCATCATCTCTTGCCTGCCGTACGACACCATTCTTAGCCGTACACCCTCTTCAGTACACTGTACAACTCCCATAAGCATTGGACAGACTACCGTACATGCTTCCACAACTGTGTTTACCACTGTTCGCTTGTAGATACCTAGGTAGAACAATACAAAATGACTCAAACATGTCAACAAGCAAAACACTTCAACATGCAATTTTGAATTTGGAGTTTGGGAAAAACCAAAAACATGAAAATGAACAATTTCATCAATTTTAAAGGAAAAATGCACTTTCCATAATATCAATTTCAACAAGTGGCAATTACCAAGCAAAAAGATGGATAAAATCAAGAAGATAAGCACAAATTAAATAGCAAGAAAGGAAATGTCCGCTTACATGAGGATTAAGTGCCAAAAATGATGAAAAGAGAAGCTCCAAAGTTGAAAATTTCTTCAAAAAACATTTGGACTCTTTCAAACTTTGCAATTTCAAATTGGAGAAGGCAGCAAAAAGGTGTTTTCAAAGGTAAATTTAAAAAATGTGCCCTAAGCTTGCTCTAAATCCCAACAATTTTTACATGCACATGCCCTTGGGATGTTTTGGTAAAAAGATGTGTTTCTTTAGGTGAGAGATTAAAATGTTTTGGCTTCCAAAAGCCAAAATGTGTATCACAATGCAATGAGAATGCCAAAAAATGCCAAATTGATTCCTCTTTGGGCCAAAACGTGAGTCAAAAATGGAGTTTTTTGAAGACTTTCCCAAAAACGTACCCTTGGAAGGAGTTTAAAATAACGTTTTTTAGCAAGATAAATCCATTTTCAATGTTGAAAAACCCATGGATAGGCAAAAACGACCCTATTGGAGAAGATTTCATGAAAAACCATGAAGGAAATCCAACCATAATCTTCAAAAACAGGTTCTTGGAGAATCTTTTCATTTGTTCTTCCAAAAACGTGTTTCTCAAGAGCAAGAACATGAACTTTAGCGCAAAACGCACCTTTTGGTGTCCATAGCATGTTTTAAAATCTCTCCATAGTGCAAAACACACTTTTTAGGAGTGATTGCATATTTTAAAATATGCCTCAAGATGCAAAACGCACCTTTTGGTGTCCATGGCATATTTTAAAATATGCTTTTAGCTTGAAAACTCACATTTTCATGGTCATTGCACATTTTAAGTGAAAACTCACATTTTGGGTGCAATAGTATATTAAAGTAATAGAACTCACCTTTTTGATGTTAGTGTACACACATTTCAAGTGAGTTTATATGCAATGACATGTAAAAAGTCCACTTTTGATGGATTTATACTTCTAAGTTGAATTTTATATGCAATGGCATGTAAAAGATGGATCCTACATGTAATGACATATAAAATGTCCACTATTAATGACTTTTAAGTGATTTTAATAAGCACATGTCAATTTAAATTCATTAAAATATTACTTAAGTGGGACATAAATTATATTTACATATCATATTAATAATATAACATGTAAATATCATTTAAAAAGTAATATTTATTAGAGCATTTGATTTAAATGCTAAAAATTAAATTGAACTATATAGTTAATATAGTGACTAAGTGAAAAATCAAAAAATAAACTCAACTCAAAAATATAACATAAAGTGCACTATAGTTACTTTAAGTGAAAGTTTAAATGATAAAGTAACTTAAAAATATATCATAAAGTGAATTTAAGTTATTCAAAAAGTGAATGTCAAATTAGAAATATAACATGATATTTTTAATTCATGTTGTTGCATCAAAAAGATCTACTTTTTGGACACTAAAATGGTCATATCTCTTGACTGACAACTTTGATTAAGCTTTAGGTTAGATCAAATCGAAGGAGAAACCGAAAGATGACTTGAGCAAAACCAAAGGACTAAAAACCAACAAATGCACTCTCAAAAACAAAGAAAAAGACGATAAAGGCCTCAAAAATCAAGCATAGGCTCGACAGACAAAGAAACTAAAAAGACTTGATAGATAGATAGATAGATAAAATTTTAACGTCCACGAGGCTAAAAATAGCCTATGGGACAGCAAGACAACTCAAGCAGACTTAAGTAGCGCTGTTCGCCTCTTGTGTAGACTAATGATGAGCCCCCTCAATTGCTCAATTTACTCTTCGTTGAACAGGTTATGCCAAGAACTGTCACATATAGTATCCGCAAACTTATCCCTGCTATCCTTGTAGGCCTCACATTCTAGAATAAAGTGCTGTTCAGTTTCCACTTTCCCAGAGTTGCAAAATCTGCAAATTCTCTCTTCCCAAGCCTCCTTTGGCCTCTTCCAACGCCCGGTCTCACAACGAAGTTGGTGAGAGTTGGTTCTCAGCTGACCAATAAGAATTTTAGCTCTCCAAGAAATGTTGGCTCCTATGTATGCTTTTTCGAGTTGATCACAAGTGGGGTTGAACTCATTTATATAATATAGTTTCTTCCTCCCAATCTCGCTTCCCCAATTTCTCTTGTAGAATTTCTCCATAACAAAGACCTTTATTTCTTTATTATTTGTGGGGCACATATTGAAATGAATATTCCATTTACTCATCCACTTGATGTTTTGTTGCATCTATGTCCTTTTTCGCTTACATAGTGTGTCCCTAAAGACAACTTTCGACCATCTATCCTCTTCCATTTTTTCGATTCTTTTTAGATAGCTTAAAAGACGAACCATAGCAAGTGCCTCGATAGGCGCAGCCCCCATTTCACTTAGCATGATGTCATATGGAACAGTAAAAGAATTTGATATACAAATTGGAGTTGATTGCTTGATCAACATTAAGCAATTGAATAACAAATTCAACTTAGAGAGATGCAAAACTAGATTGATAAAGTTTCGTACTATTACCAACATTTTGTGATGGCAAAATGTAGGACAACATGTAGCTTTCCCAAAACGGTCCGTAAAAATATGGTTTTTATTTGTTTATGATTTCCACCACTGCGCACTATTGTTTTTACTTCCACTTATATTTTTCATTCAGAATGCCTCCACATCGTGCCCTAGACAACTTTTCTGACTCCTTCAAAAACTAGGAGACTGCCATGAGTCATTGGATCCTTGTTCACACATGTGGCTTCAACAATAAAAATGACAATAACAGTTATTAAAGCTAACACTTTGCTGATTGTTTTATGAGCACTACAACAATCACATCTCTTCACAGCCCTAAGAACGAATTAACCATAAAGTCAAAAAATATTCATTCTCACAGCTCCATGAAGAAAAAAATGATTTATATTTTGTTTAAAGAATAAGAAGCTTTGATGCTAAATGCTAGTTGTATGAGTGGAAAAGTAGATAATGGATGAAATAGATTAAGTGGCAAAACCAAGAGTCCCTGTTAAATATCATTAATGTGAAGAAATACAAGTATATAATATTACAACTCCCTTTATGGGAGAAATGGACAAATGCGACCTTTTCCATTCCATTTGAGTATATTTTGATTGAACCAAGAAAAGTAAGATGCCCAACTGATCACAATAGAGTGGATTATATCAAAAAAATGAACTGTACATACTGACTGATTAAACTCTGTTCTTGCATAGTTTTGGATGAAGTGGTTTAAATTTCGTCACTGATTCTGCTTGTGCTATTATGACAGAGAATTAAATAAGTTACTCTACCAGAGCTGGAATTTCACATTGAAAACTCATTACATCAGGAATGATTTGATTTTATCTATACATTCTCTTTAAATTGGCTACTTGTCTAGACCACCGACTTCTAGAGCCAACTCTCCTTGATATTTCTCCAGCATACATTTACCTTGTGCTCTTGCTTGCTTTGTGCCATAAATCATTCTTAATGCCGCTCCCCAGGTTGTATTCTTGGGGCCTAGGCACTTATCCTAGCTGTTCTGGGGATGAGGGACCATGAATAGAACATCTTCCTCTAATGCCTCTTTAAAAATTAAACTGGGATGTCTGTTAAAAATGAGGTTGACTAGGGGACACATCCATATTTGTTTCCTCAAATGGACAGAACTTGCTAGAATTTATCACATGCGATTCCAATCCATTTCACAAGAATTGGCAAGACTTCTCTGATGAAATTCAGTTGAACCAAAAAGCATTTGGAAACAACATGATAACATAAAATCCTTTGCATCCATTTTTCTATACAAATGTAAGAATGTAGACAGGAGGGCAATGCTAGTTAGCAGCAAGGAGTAAAGCACAGTCATTAATGAAAGTCAGGAGCCTACTGAATGGAAAGGAAATTTGTGAACTCATCACAGGTATGTTTGAATCCCAGCTATGTGCATTGTTCCAGATAGAGATTGAGTCAACTTTGAACTACTAAAAGGTGGGAGGCATCCATCAATGTGAGATCCTTATCCTATGCTCAATTTCTTGTTGAACAATGTCTTCCATGTCTATGAAACTAGATTAACTTAGACCGAACGAGATAAATTTACTGGCATTATTTTAATCTGTTTCACATTCATTGTATAGGTCATGTTTATTTTAAATGTTTACATTACTAAAATTCTAGCTTCTTTTATCTTTTGTTTTGTTTTTAGTTTTAAATATTTGAATATTAATTAATAAATATATATTTTCAAGAGTTGTCTCCCCAACATCCCCAAATTGTGGAAATAAATTGCCGTCTTCAAAAACTGTCCTCATATCCATGCCCCCACCGTCTTGGAAACTCAGAGAACACTGACAATCACAAAATTACACCATGATAGACTCCAAATTTATCTTGGGGAATTCTGGTTTGGAAAAGACCCAGCTTGGAAGATGTTTATCTCAGATATAGAAGTGAGCTACAATGAAATCTTGGCTTCTTTTATCGTGTTGAGGAGATCTTATGTCTCTTCACTGGCTGCTTGGATGCCTTCTATGTGCATTACATCAGTATAAACAAGAGCAAGAGAAGGCTTTTCAACTTCAAGTGACAGCCCTGTTATTTTTTCTCTCTGTTCCGACTCTTTTTGAAGTGTTTTTTTTAGATTTAATAATAGTGTATCTTTCTATTCTAGTTCTGCAGGAATATATTGGTTTTGAGGTTCTTGATGATTCAACCTTTTCTCTATCTCAACTTTTGTTTGTGTCTTCTTGCTCGTGTGCTACATGTGTCCTGTTTAAATCCTCCTGCTCATGGAAGATTCTGCATCATATTTCCAGGGTCTTACAGATTTTCCATTCAATGCCTTCAATATCTGGGACTAACCTATCTGATAAATGCTCATCTGAATCTATATCAATGCAGATTCTAGCATATCTTAAGAATCCTTCATGACCACTGAGACTGATATATTCTCTTGTTGTTATTCATATCTTCCTCCAAGATTCATGCCAAAATTCACTTGGGAGAAAAGGAATCCCACCATATTGACATTGTACTAGGTAGATCTTTTGTAGGGTTTGATGGAGCTCTATTTTTTAACAAAAATAAAGCCTTTATTTGTGAATAATGTTCAAGATTGGTGATATCAAAGGAATTTATAAGCATAAAGGAGATTGCGAAGGTAGCCATTACCAATATTAAATGTATGAGGAGCCAAACTCACTGTTTGAATGAAGTGGAAATTACTTTCAATTTGTCAAACTTGTTGAAATACTATGAATATAAATTGAAATAATACTATTGGCAAAGGTGAATAAAGCATCTGTAGCTTGCATAATGTCTACGTAGAAATAGTGATACATGGATACACTCAGCCAATGGTAAAATATTCTACAGCATATAGAGGTCAGCAGATTTACTCAGTCAATGAAATATATGCTCTCTTCAAGGAAATATCTCGTCCTAAGGATTTCTGATCAATTTCTAATCAAATGCTTGTTGGGCACAAATCACATTTCTGGCAGACATATGGGGTCATGTATACAAAAGAAGTCGTGAAGTTTAGAAGTCTGAAGGTATGATGTCAAACCTATAGATAGAACTTGCATGATATCAGATTTCTGGAATGTGAGCTATAATGGTGATAGATTTTGAAGACTGAATTCAATTGGGGTGTATGAATGATGTGGTTTGTTTTATTCAAAGGAATATGACGAAAGACCAAGTAAAACACAATCAATCAAATGGCAATCTTTAGTATCAATGAAGAAACTGTTAAATATGAAGCAAAATATAATTGGGGGACACGACAACTATATCCATCATATCTCCCAGAACGGTGATGATATAATCATCAGGCAATGATTTGCATAAATAATCACAATATGATTATCATACATATCCGAGTGAGGAAATAAGTGTGGTCAGTATGGTGTAAAGTAACTACATACGAAGTAAACATGGATGTGGATATGAAAGTAAGCATGAGCCTCGGTTGCTGAAGAGTGGTCTTCCAAGAGATTTTAGTGTGTTGGTGTGATTCTGTCTATGCTCTTCATTCTGTGAGCATTGAGACTTTAGTCTAGAGCCGTATGAAAAAGAGGAACATACTTTTGACTCCTTGATAAGTTTATATCTGATGTTGCTTTGTATTTGTTGCAAACAAGGAAGAGGTGAATTAAGCAAGTACGGACAAATTGTTGTCTTCAGGCACTCGAGTGGAGGATGGAGAACTTGAACATACCGTTGCAAAGTCATAAGACTATTTGCGAACCCAGGCACATGAGAAACGATGATGTGTTAATAACACCTACGGTGAAATGAATGAAATCTTTACAACACAATGACTATGCCCCACATGTTGAAGTTGTGCCGTCCATGTATTTCCTGCACTCATGAGTTAAGAAATATACACTTGGAAGCATATTACCACCCGAGGAGACTATAGGAGTATGTGCGATGGAAACTATAGGCACCGCCGGTTGTATTTTGGCAAAAATTAAATTATATTAAGTATTTTACATAGGTTAGTTATTTGTTAAAAAGAGGTGTGATGGTTGAGGACATACTTGTCCATCCTGTCTAAATATGAGATGAAAAATCAAAAGAGAGACAATTCATATTCATATTAAGTTTTTACATATCTTATGCACTTTGATATATTATATTCCTTCATTGGTAAAGGAATAAATTTTTGAACTAAGCTCATGGATTCTGGATTATTGAGAAAATTCATATGCGATTCCGGAATTGAAATGAACTAAATGGATCATCCATAAGGAGTGTCTCCAGTGCAATTTGATTTCCTGCATGATCAGTAAGAAATATTTATTTTATCTTATCTACATAAAGCTTTAGAGTTAAAATATTATATAGTTTCATCCTTTATAATTATTATTTTTAATTTTATAAATAATTAATATGATAGATAACTGGACATGATCAATTATAGCATTTTAAAATCGAACATCATAGGTATTGAGAAATAGTTAATTGTTTCCGAATCTATGTCTGGTTTGTCTCCCTACCATGGGAGTTAAAATACATTCTAGACTATTTTAAAGGCACCTCGATGTCGGCTCTTCGCCACTTGGGGTGGTAGTATGTTCCAAGGGTTGGGCTGTTCGCCCATTAAAGTGGTACAAAAATTGTGTGCATATATTTGATCTATCGCATCTTGATTACTAGATTGTTTATAATTGATGTGCGTAGAATTTTATAAAGTTGTACATTTTAAACTTATAATATTGACTCTATCCCCCTTCGGCATTGGTCTTTATATTTTTCATAATTTGCAATCCATAACACTAGCAATTATTTCATATCTTTCCTTTGAAGAATTAATATATTCATTTGTTGCATTAATTCATACTTTATCCTTATTTCAAAACATTTATATATTCATTTGTTATTCTTAATTCGTAATTTACAAATTTGAAATTTTCTATAATTCTTGCTGTTTGGAAAACTTTCGTTGTATTTGTGTTCTAACCAATCTGCTTTAAGCATCTTGGATTTAAGGTTGTTGTCTAGGATCAAGTACACCCACCTTGGTTATGCAGAGCTAAAAGTGCAAGGGATTTGGATCGCATTGATTAATCCCGTCAAGTTGGCCATAATTGGTTGGATATCCCAACATCTAGTTGGTAAGACTCGTAGGATTCCAATTTATGGTTTTGGGAACCAATATGGTTGAATGCAGATAATCATTGTTTCATAAACAAAGAAAATTCCTCCATGAATCAAATTTCTTCTAATTAACAGCTATAAAATGTCCATTTGGCATCATCAAGATTTTCACTGAAACTCAATAGGTTTTATATTTGTTTTGCATCTATATTCTAAGAGTCTTGGAACTTGGATAGGCTCTCACAAATTTGCACAGGAAATGGTGGTCTCTAAGATTCCATAGTCGGTGTTCCATCACTCTAGTAAAGGATACCTTAGGTGTATCCATTTTCTGATAATACCCATTTTCTTTCTATGTGAGAAATTTGGGCCCTGATACGGTTTTGTCAGCATGATACTGCAGAAATTTCTGTAGCTCTTCTTTATACTCTGGTATTGTTTTGTTAGAGACAATTTTCTTGTAGTCTAGACTAGGTGCTTTAATTTGAGAGTGTTAATAGAGGAGGCCATGGTTCCTTTATGAGGGATCTAATCAATCTACTATTCATCTTGTAGTTTCTGTGGATCTATCTTTATATGGTTTGAATGACAATTTTTTTTTGCATGTGAGTGGGGTGGCCAGGCATGGATGGTGGTAGGTGGGAGAGCTTAGAGCCTTGCAAATTTTGGCCTCTGTCTAGTCCTCCATTTTTGCACCCATGCTGTAATGAATGATAAATGATAGGTGTAACTGTAGACACTACATTGCAAGCAAGGTATACGAGGCTTATGAATTCTGAAGTTTGGATGTAGAACAAACATCTTACTTGAGTTAAATGATAACCAACATTGATCATCATTTTCAAATAAATGATGAGAAACAAAATATCACATATATGTTGACAAAATGATGTACGCTATTCCAATGTATGATTGTTTAGCAAACTCAAAGCTTATACACGCTAAA
Source organism: Cupressus sempervirens (assembly GCA_028749045.1). Classification (NCBI taxonomy): domain Eukaryota; kingdom Viridiplantae; phylum Streptophyta; class Pinopsida; order Cupressales; family Cupressaceae; genus Cupressus; species Cupressus sempervirens. Next base: position 355,926,509 of record CM053791.1, on the reverse strand, counting down.
GTAGACATAGATGTGAAGGGATTCTATCTAAGTGGATTAAATCACAAAGTTGCTGGTCTTGGTCTAGGCACACGTATGGGTTGGGCTATGCTAGTACAATGTTTTCTTTTTGTGGAAAAAGGTATGGATTTGTATACACACACATACATATACATATGCATGTACATATACATATACATATACATATACATATACATATACATATACATATACATATACATATAAGTATACATATACATATATGCATACACATACGTATACATATACATATACATATACATATACATGTGATTCTGGGATTCACCACCCTTGCCCTTACATCTATATTTGAAGGGTTGCATTTGCTAGTGCACATCTACAGTTTGTGGCCTCGATGCGCACTCAAGCCCTTCTACAAATCTGGATGTGCATTCAAACAACATTTTGGTTTCTGCGCTCAATAAAGTGATTTGACTTTAAAAAGCATTTTAAAGCACTTCAATTCTTTTTCCCACAAAACCCTAAAATAGCCCTTTATGAGGATATTATTGTTAAAACATATCATTTTGTTATCTAATTTGCTTTCTAGTCTCTGTTTTGGCATTTCGAAGGGCAGGTGATTATTTTCGAAGAGAAATTGTTTGTGGGGTCTTGATAGCTTCCACAAAGGAGATGTAAGTGTCTATGATAAGCATTTGACCCTATTCTTTTTTATTTTAAGGTTTTGATGAATTTTTATAAGTTGGTGATGAAATATTTGAAGTTTTTTCTTAATTGTTTTTTAAAAGAAATAAAGAAATTAGTTTAGTTCTTTGTTTTAATGTTTTCGGATCTTTATTTTATGTTAAAATAATGCAACTTCTTATAACATAAGATAATCAAATCGCAAGAATGGCCAATAGTGAAAGTTTAGTGGGTGGGGATGGAAACAATGAGTTTAAAACCAATTTAGGATCTCTTTTATGGAGGCACACCACAAAAATTTCAAATGTTCTAGGAGGCGGGGGATAAATTTGGAGGTGTAATTATTGCAATTTACCAAAAATAGCTCATATTCTCAAGTGGAACTTCACTATATGGGCCTTGTTGGCAAAGGGATGGAAATGTGTAAAGGCCCAAAGAAGGGGTTGTCTCCCATACAAATAGTAGCGTTTGTAAAAGAAAATCAAGAGGCTGATAAATTGGTTCTAAGATCAAAACAAACTACTTATACTAGTGGAGTCGGAAAGAAAAAATAAATAAATTTAACCACAGATACAATTGCAGCCTCCAAACATCTCTTCATGCCTATACAGGAAGATGAAGATGAAGATCACTAGCAAAAGAGGTTGAACAATGGAGGTAAGAGACATTGTTGAACAAAAAAGTGCACTTTGCCTCTATGCCAATAGTCTTTCCTTTCAACATGGCGAGTTCACCATACTGGTAGGAAATGGTGTTGATAATCGATTGTTCACCTGCTATTTTCACAAGTCCTAGCTTTGAAAAGATGCACAACACCTTGTTGCAAAGAGAGAGAAATGCTATAGAAAACTCCCTTCAACCGGTTAGAGATTCTTGGATTGATTCGGGTGTTTCAATTATTTCTAATTGATGGAAAAGATAACAAACCATCCATTGATTGATGTTATTGTAGTGCCCCTCAAAGGAGCAATGTTCTTGAGGACTAGTGATTGCGAAGGGGAAGACAAAGATGCATAATTCATTTCCAAAATTTTCATTGAGTCCATAGACATGATGGGTAATGAGAATGTGGTCTAGGTAATTACGGACAATGCAAAATAATTACAGGGGTGCAAATGCATTGGTTGAGGCAAGATATGAACACATTTTTTGAGCACCATGTACCGTACACTCCCTCAATTTGGTGAGGCAACAAATTGACACTCAAATAGAGTGTTTGAAACAAAAATATAAAGTAGGCGAGGAGGTCTAGATGCTTATGACAAACTGCCAAATGTCACAATCAATATTCAAATCTTTCTCGAGATTGGAGTTGTTGAAAAAGAATGCTAAATTTAATTAATTTTATTTATGTCATGTTCATTTATTAATATGTATACAAATTTTCTTAATATTTTTTTGATGTGTATTTTCATATTGATATCGTTATTAAGTTGTTGAGAGCTGATTTACATCTCATACAATTGCTATGAGACGAATTTTGAAGGTGCGAGAGGCATTAAGATAAATGGTTATTCGCAACCAATAGGCTGTTGTATAGAAGGCTTCACATTTAAAGAGGGCCCAAAAAGTCAAGTCATTGGTCTTGGATGACAATTGTTGGGCTTGAGTGGAATATGTTCAAATTCACCGAGCTTATTATGAATATGCTTTGATTTTTTGATATAGATGCACCTTGTTTGGGGGATATCTATGATGACATGGACACAATGGTAGAGAATGTAAAATTAGCAATGGAAAAACATGAGGATGACCCTATAGAATATGAAACCGTATGAAATAAGATGAAATCAATCATTTGTCATTGTTGGGAAAAGATGACCACTCCATTGCACCTCCTTGCATATGCCATATCTTTGAGCTTCTTTAGCAAGAAATTACTTTCTATGCTAGGCAGATTAGCACCATATAGAGATGTTGTCGTCGTTGGGTATAAGCGAGCATTTACTAGACTCTTGCAAGATGAAGAAGTCAAGAAAGAAGGTAGGCAAGAATTAGGCATATTTTCCTTGGGATGTTACCACTCCAACATCTATTAATGATCAATATGACATCGAAGTGATCACCTTCTGGTATGTCCATGGTAAAAAAATTGGGTACCTCCAACCTCTTGCAACCAAGATCCTCGCGGAAGTAAGTTTTTATTTTTCTTATCAGTTGTATTCTACAATTTAGTACTTCACATTCTTTAATTCTCTCTACATTTTAATTTTTAATTTTTTGAAAGCTAACCAAGTTGCAAGCTCTTTTGCCGTTGAACAAAATTGGAGCATATACTCCTTTATCCACTCAGTGAAGTATAATTTGTTGGGTTAAAAAAAGCTGAAGACTTGGTTTATGTTCATTCCAACTTGCATCTTTTGTCACATAAGGATGAATATTGCAAGGATGGGGAAGCAAAGATTTAGGAGATAGCCCTTGAGTGCGCCAACTTGGATGCTACCATTGATAATCTTACTAGACTCACTATGGCTTATGTTGATGATGACATCGTTAGACACAGTGCATCTAGTGCAAGTGGAATAGCTTTGGCTTCAATTGATCTTGAACTTGCAACAACTAAATATGAAAATCCAATAGATGATGATTTTTTTTGATATAATGATTTTCTGATTTTGACTGGAATTGTGAACATAGATATATATGATGTCTTATTTGAAATTTTGTAAACTGTTGATTGACATTTAATATTTATTTTCAACATTTGATATTGATCAAAGATGAAGTATCATACTATCAAATGACTTAGTATTGTATGTTTCTGTAATGTCCTCATTTTTAGTGGTTTCCTACAGTTGGCTCGGTCAGTTCACCATTGCGACCCTCGTGAGTTGACATTGGGATTTGAGAGTCTCAGTTGTGGGGTTATAGGCTTTTCAATAGCCTATGGTGTGTTTTGGCTCCATTTGAGGGACTTACTATTTATAGTAAGTCAAACTGTTGGTTCCGATGAGCTCAGTTGAGTTAGAGGAGTTGGGTGATGCTCTCAGTTTTTATTTTGGACTTCCTGTTTGGGCTCTAAGAATCTTGGAGGGAGTGTCTATTTATAGTAAGCCACTCCATCAGGTTCATTCACCGTCTTTCATCATCAGGATCACTTTGGTGTTGTTAGATTTTGATTCTAATGCTTCTTCAATTGTTTTTGCAAGAGGTGAATTATTGTTATTATTCATCTAAATACGCTGAGGTTGCTATTTTTGTTGGTGTTGTTAGTTGGTCACCTTAATATCATAGCTCGTTGGAACCAAGACAGAATGTTTTAAATCATGGGAGTAAGAAATAGTGGCCTTGGGTGTCAAAATATTAAGTTATGGTGGAAAAGGTCATTTTTGGAGCCAAAAGCAATTAATAAATTATATTAATGGCACTTTATTATATTTTAATGTTGTGTAGAGGAAGCTTCTTAAGTGGAGTTCTTTTAGGAAACTGGTGCCATTTGGAGATTATAAATATGAGGACATTTTATGAAAAAAGCATCCAATCCAATTATCTTATTTTCTCTTGTTGTCTTTGTGACATTTTTGAAGTCTGATTTTTTCGTGCCCTTGTTGAAGTATAAGGGTTTGTTCTTGAGAAATTCATTGTAATTCATAGTGAGGTATTGTGAATTAATTTTTTGAGAATTGGTCTTTTTCTCCATTGCTGTATACACTGTAGTTGGGAGATATTGTGGTGTTCAGAATTTGGAATTTGGCGTCTTCTTATACTGTTATTACTATTGCTGAGAAGTGGTTGGGTGCCGGTTAATTTGGAGTTGGTTGAAGACCCATTTATATTTGTTGCTAGGCATTATTTTTTATCTGCACTTTGGGAGCAGTGTTTTACATATCTGCAGTTGCATTTGTTTGTTGGAGAATTATTTTGTTGCTGCTACACTTCATTTCAAAGGGTCTCAAGGCATGTCTTACTTGTAAGATCATGGATTCTAACTTCTAATTTTTCTGGGTATTGTTGATTCAGATAATAGGGGATATCTTATCAAATGGGTTGTTGGTATTTTGTGAAAATACTCAGTATCTAAGTTGATATTAAAAATTGGAATTTTCAGCTGTATATTTCCTATGTAATATCCAAATATTTGAGCTGAAATAATTATTGTAATATCTTCTATTTTTTTGCTATATTGTTGTATCATAAATTGCAAAACCTCAAAAGCAAAAGAAAGAAATAATTTCTTTGGCACAGATTGTTTGAGAGCTTGCGGAGTTCATTATAGTGGTATCAGAGCTTGCTTGCAAAGTGTTTGACGAAATGTCAAACAACTAAGTTTTAAAAGAATTTGGTATTTGATGAAGTTATAATTGGTTGGGGTTATTATAGTGGTATCAAAGCTTGCTTGCAAAGTGTTTGATGAAATCTCGAACAACTGAATTATAAAAAAATTTGGTATTTGTTGAAGTTATAACCGATTGGGGTTATTACAGTGGTATCAAAGTGGTTTCCTGTCATCCTGTGGGGTAAGAAAATATTTCTTATTTCAGATCTATTGTTGTTTTTGGAGTGACCAACGCTCTAGCTTTTTCTAGCTATGGACAGATACCAGAGGCCTAGTAGTTTTGGGAGTTGCCGGAGTAGTGACGAAGATAGTAGGAAATTAAATGCCTTGAGGGAGAGTATGGAGAAACTTAAGCTTCATCAGCAGAGGTTGGCAGAGAGCTTGTCAAATCGAGAGACTGTTGAGAGAACTATGAGGTACATGGTTTTTGCCTTGAGAATGTCGGCGAGAAGGAGGCTTGAGTTTTCCCCAACAGGTGTCCATGATGCAGATGTACCTATATTTAGTACGACAACTACTGGTCCTATCTGCATTATTGATGATGAACTTATTTCATAGGGACATGTGGTCGTGTTTGTGACAGCGAAGGATAGCAACACTGAGCTTCCGCAGGTTGAGGCTCCCAGAGCTGTTGCTACAATTAGTGTAGAGACAATTGATGCCATTATTACTATTGATACTTTAAACTCTCTTGAGGGGATTATTATTGGAGATTTGTATGTGAGTTGTCATAATGTTGCTCCAGTGCAAGAGGCAGTTGCTTCCTCAAGTGAGACCGATGCATGTATAGAGTCACCCAACGATGATGTTGGTGATTTGGATGATACAACGGAGTCAGTAGATGTGGGTTCATGCTCTAGCATTTTTGTTTCACAGGTTGATGTTGAGTCATGTGTGCAGAGTCAGGTGTTAGCAGTTGAGGCTTTATTAGGAGATGTGGATGTAGATAGTATGGACACATTTGATGATACATTTGATGATGCTATGAGCTGCATCGGGTATGATATCCCTTGCCATGTATTAAGTGATGACTCCGAGGAGGTTTTGGATGGGTCCCAGATCACTGTTTATAGGATCTATCTTTTGAGATGAAAGCCGAGAAATGCAGGGATATTGATATTGCGAGGGCTTCCATTTGTTCAGATGAGGAGTTGATTGAGGTACATAGTAGTTGTATCTCAGATGCAGAGTTGTGTGAGGTTGATAAAACACATGCAGTGAGTGATCTTGTGGTGGGTAGTTCTGATTCGGTTTCCTATCACAGTGCAATTAGTGAGACAAAGAGCTTGCATAAGAGGCAGGGGTTACAGAGGCATCATGTGACCAGTCAGTTGAAGGTGAGCGAAAGAGACATCTCTTCAGCTTTCGAGCATTATGATGTGATCCGTCAGATGTTGGCTACATTTGGTTGGGGTGCTCCTATGTTTGATGAGCACGTGATAGTACTCTTTCTCTAGCAGAGGTTCATGCGCTTCGAGAGGCTATTAGGATCTTGAAGCATAACTATTCGCAACTAGTTACTAACAGGGATTACCTTTTGGAGTGGGGTAGCACCTGTTATGAGACATTGTTAGAGAAAGAGGAGGTGGTTGAGTTCACCCAAGAGCTTGAGGTGATTGTGGACTCTCTTCAGTGTACTCAGTTGGCTCTTTAGGAGTCACAGTCTCAGTTGGATAAGGTTATTGTGGAGTTAGAGCGGGTATAGTCAACAACTGTCGCAGACCCTGTACAGTTGTTGCATATTGTGGTTGGTGATGAGTTTGCTTCTACGGTTGGAAATGAGGGATGTGATGATGTGGCAAACACATTCGTCCAGGATATGGGTGCAATAGGTGCAGATGAGATAAGAGTATCAGTGGAGTTGAGCTTTCATGTTGATTTGCTTCCTTCTGCTGGAAGTGAATCTATTTCTTCATCTCATACAACTATAGCATTGGACAGTTGGCAGTGCCACATTTTCAAAGGGATCAGTTGTGGGTCACAGAGGAGCAGGTTGATGCTTCCACATGTAGTTTCTACTGCACAAAGTCTTTCATGGAGTATCTTTTGGAGAGTTCGGATGTGCGGGACGATTATTCATACAGAGTGTTTGAGGGCACTGTCATCCAAGGCTCTCGTGCTATTCAGAGGTTGGTGGAGAAGATTGTAGAGACTTTGTCTACTATGCTTCCCCATAGGGATTTCGAGATTGGGTTTGTTGAGAGGATTTTCCAGAATCCTGCCCGATCGACAGTTCGAAATCAAAGATTGGAGTCATCTTCTGATTCCCAGTTTGATGGTGATGAGCCCTTGATAGAGATTGGGAGTTTTTATCGGCATTACACTGTGAAGAGTTCTCATCACTTTTCTTTTGACCCACAAGTAGAGGACTTGGTTTCATGTCGGTGTGGGTTGCCTCCAATTTCATATCATCTAGGATGGGTTAACACCATCTTTTCCTGTTGGGATTGCTAGTTGCAAGTTAGACCCCTTGCAGTATCTACACACCCAAGACAGTTTGGCAGAGGTTGGAGTTGGTGGTAGTGTTTTTGGTACCTATGGTTGTTACCATCTTCATAGTGCAGTTGGGTGTGAGTATCAGTTTGATGGGGGCTTAGGTGTGGACACAATTGGTATTTCAGTTGGGTTGAATTTCAATGATTTATTGCATTTATCAATGCCTAGGGTCAGTTTTTCAGATGATTCTGATGGTGATGTCCTTTATTTGGGTGTTGGTGCTACAAGAGTTGCTTGTACATTGCAGGGATAGTACACAGTTCTACCCATGCGATCCAGGTGGATTGTGATGTTCATTTTTCTTCAGAATTGCTTGAAGACAAGCAATCTTAGGGAGGGAGGACTGTTATATCCCCTATTTTAGCAGGTTCCTACAGTTGGCTTGGTCAGTTCATCATCGTGACCCTCATAAGTTGACATTGGGATTTGAGGGTCTCAGTTGTGGGGTTATAGGCTTTTCAGTAACCTATGGTGTGTTTTGGCTCCATTTGAGGTACTTACTATTTATAGTAAGTCAAACTATTGGTTCCAATGAGCTCAGTTGATTTAGAGGAGTTGGGTGATGCTCTCAAGTTTAATTTCGGGCTTCTTGTTTGGGCTCCAAGAATCTTGAAGGGAGCATCTATTTATAGTAAGTCACTTCGTCAGGTTCATTTTTCCATTCGTCTTCCATCATCAGGATCACTTTGGTGTTGTCAAATTTTGATTCTGATGCTTCTTTAATTGTTTTCACAAGACGGGCAAATTATTATTATTATTCATCTATATATGCTGAGGTTGTTATTTTTGTTGGTGTTGTTGGTTGGTCACCTCAATATCATAGCTCGTTGGAATTGAGACAAAAAATTTTAAATTGTGGGAACAAGAAATAGTGGCCTTGGGTGTCAAAATATTAAGTTATGGTGGAAAAGGTCATTTTTGGAGCCAAAAACAATTAATAAACTATATTAATGTCACTTTATTATATTTTAATGTTGTGTAGAGGAAGCTTCTTAAGTGGAGTTCTTTTGGGATAATGGTGCCATTTGGAGATTAAAAATATGAGGACATTTGATGAGAAAAGTGTCCAATTATTTGATTATCTTATTTGATGTTATTGTCTTTATGACATTTCTGAAGTTTGATTTTTCTGAGCCCTTGCTGAAGTATAAGGGTTTGTTTTTGAAAAGTTCATCGTAATTCACAGTTGAGGTATTGTGAATTAGTTTTCTGAGAATTGGTTTTTATCTCCATTGTTGTATACACTATGATTGGGAGATACCGTGGTGTTGGGAATTTGGAATTTGGAGTCTTCTTATACTATTATTACTATTGCTGAGAAGCAGTTGGGTGTTGGTTAATTTGGAGTTGGTTGAGTACCCATTTATATTGGTTGCTAGGCATTCTTTTTTATCAGTTCTTTGGGAGCAACGTTTTACACATAGTTTCCAAACTCGGACTCGGAGGGTACTCTGGAAGCCCAAAATTTTCAACTTGGTAAAAACTCTTCATATACTCGACAAAAACTCGAGAAAAATTCGACAAGTCGGTAAGTACTAAAATTTAAAATCTCTTAAAGATTTTTTTTTTTTTTGTAGAATTCAATTACAAATTTTGTTTTAAATTAGAGATTGACATCTCAATAGAGAAAACACGTAGTTATATAGGAGTAACATCATGTGAAAAATGCATCTTATCTAGTGTTTTCCTTGCATCGACATTTTTACCTATGTTTTTTTACATCTATAAATACGCGAGAGTTAAACTTGAGAGTACTCGCCCAGTAAAAAAAAATGAGAGTACTCGGCAACTCTAAGAGTACTCGCAGAGTTTACAAACTATGGTTTTACATATCTGCAGTTGCATTTGTTTGTTGGAGAATTCTTTTGCTGCTGCTACACTTCATTTCAACGGGTTTCAAGGTATGTCTTACTTGTAAGTTCATGGATTGTAACTTCTAATTTTTTTGGGTATTGCTGATTTAGATAATAGGGGATATCTTATCAACTGGGTTGTTGGTATTTTGTGAAAATACTCAGTATCTAAGTTGATATTAAAATCTGAAATTTTCAGCTGTATATTCCCTATGTAATATCCAAATATTTGTGCTGGAATAATTATTGTAATATCTTCTATTTTTCTGCTATATTGTTGTATCATAAATTGCAAAACTTTAAAAACAAAAGACAGAAATAGTTTCTTTGGCACAAATCATTTGAGAGCCAACGGGGCTCATTATAGTGGTATCAGAGCTTGTTTGCAAAGTGTTTGACAAAATGTCAAACAACTGAATTCTTAAAAGAATTTTGTGTTTGATGAAGTTATAACTGGTTGGGGTTATTACAGTGGTATCAAAGCTTGCTTGCAAAGTGTTTGACGAAATGTCAAATAACTGAATTATAAAAGAATTTGGTGTTTGTTGAAGTTATTAACTGGTTGGGGTTATTACAGTTTCTTTAATTTATATATATAATTTTAGTACACACACACACACACACATATATAAGTCTACCCAAATATGTCCAAAACCTTGCAAAAAAATTTCTTGTATCCATGTACCGAGTCCTCGTACTCGCATACAAATCGGGATTCAAAACAGTAACTTAGACATATGCATACACACACACACAGACACACACACATATACATATATTATGTATAATATTCTACATATATTACACATAATTCATATATCTCTATATATGCATACATGAATGTATAAACTTACATACTCATAATTTCACAATATGACAATTCAATCTTTTGTTAAATGCCAATAATTTTCATATTGTTCTTCATCGAGAGTTGAAATTAGTATTTTGTTCAAGTTTTTTGAACTACTATTAGCTATAGTGCCACTCTCACTAGCCATGTAATATGCAGATTTTGCCTCACCTATGGAGACTTTGCAAAGCTATGCAATTGTAGCTTTTTTTGGCACATTTGGGAGTTAGATCCCAATTCCTTGTCATCCCTTCATTGTAATCAAGTCTCTTATGTGGCAACATAGGTAAGTTGGATTATAATAGAAACTTCGGCACACTATGCAATTGTAGCATTTAAGTTGGCACATTTGGGAGCTAGATCTTAATTCCAGGTTACCCCTTCATTGTAATCATGTCTCTTAAGTGACAAGATGTAATTTGAAGTGCACAAAGGCAAGATCTTAAACCTTTTTTTTCATCCATTTGGTTGACTAAGTGGATAAAGGAGTATGTACTCCAATTCTTGTCAATTAAAGAATGTGTTAAATGGGAATCAAAATTTACAATTACAAAATATGAACTATAAATTGTAATATAGAGGAGCAAATGAAAAATGAGAAAGTTAAAAAATGATGCATAGTTGCGAGAGAATATGTATTTGCTAGAGGCTATAGCCTATAAGTAAATAGTGACTTGGCCATGAGCATACAACCATTCATGAGAATCTTTTCCATATTTTTCATGACAAGTGCAAACATCATGATTCTTTGAACATATGAATTGACCAAACTCACTCAAAGCAACTCTAAGTATATCTAATCTAGAAATATTTTCAAATGCACCCTTGACGCCGCTGTTCTTGGAAAAGAAGCATCTCTAAGCTATGATATTCTAGGACATGCAAGAGCACGCTCATTTGTTCCAACTCATTGGAAAGAATTTAAGAAGTTATGATTCTTCCATTGACAAGAATTATGCTGGCAAACTGCCTATAATATTTCAATGCTTATTTGATGCTTAAGAGAAGACTTATTAGATGGCCAAAGGAACACTATAGAAGTGGATTAAATCATGATGATTGAACCATATAGATGTTGGATTTGTCCAAGCTCTTAATAAACATTAATGTGATAAATCCTTAGGGAGCCATTGTCTATTATGGATTTTTATCCTAATTTACCAGTTTGGGTTAAGATACCAGGGATTGTGCATGCATGTATGACAATCCTTTTTTGGGGTTGAGTTCATTTTGGGTTTGTTTGTACAAAAATAAATGAAAATCGTAAGTACATACATAATTGCAGCCTAAAAACAGGTGTTTAGATGTGTTCAATGGAGTTTTTGAAAGGTGGATATGGGATGCATTTCTAAGAGAGAAGGGATGCCTATTAATTAAATTTAAAATAAGGAAATTCCAACTATTCATATCAAAAGCATTCATCATAGACATTGGAGAATTATATAACCTTAGAGGTGAATATGGAAATCATATTAGAGTCTCTACACAAGTTAACAAAATTTCCATTGTCCCACAAAGTTTTAGGGGCACGAGAAGGGGGGAGAGGTGCCATGGACCCAAATTTGGGGATGGCAATGGGGTGTTGGCTAGTGGGGTGCACGTGCACACACAAATAAATGAGCTTAAAACAGATTATATTTCTGTTTCTAAAAACTTAAGAGGTGGTGGGGGTTTGATGGAAAAATCCACAACGAAGCTCAAGGACAGTGCCATTAGTGTATCCTTGTCACAATTTATGGTGGGATTTCTGCTGCTGTCACCAAGCCTAAATTAAAGCCTTTTAGATCACATGAACTTCATGGTGCATGCCATTTTTTATAATTTTTCATCACTATGTTTTCTTTGGCACAAAATCCTTATTATTTCTTAACAAATCTTTATTATTTAAAGAACTAATGATGAGATTGGGGAATCTGATCAGTCTAAATAATAAGGGTTGCATATTTGAAGACAAGAATATCACCATTCTTGAACCTTTTTATTAATTCTTTTCTTTGTTTTGAAAATATTTCTTAGACTGACCAGCAAAAACAAGAACTGTAAACTTGGGAGCATACATTCAGGTATCACAATACAAAAGTAGGAATAGATCTTTTAAACTTAGCACTAATTGTCTCCAAATGTTCCTTCTTTCTTCCAAGCTGTTTAGAAGTTCTCTAGCACTCCCTTGCCAACCCCTTCCCATTTTTGCCATCACCCATATGTTTCTTGTGATTTTTTAGGTTAGTGAGGGTCTCAAGGACATCTTCTAGCCATACCTACGTCCCATAAATCTGTATTGCCCCACATTGTTCTCGCACTAATTTTTTTCACTTCCCCAAACTGAGTAAGTTCTTCAAACAGTTTTCTAGGAGATGTAATGTGTTGTTTTCAGTTTGCAATATGTTTGTATTATTATTTTGCTCATACCATAACTGCATAATCAGAAATAGTAAACATCATCAAGAAAGGATACCATAAATCATACCGTAGAATTTTTCCCAAATTGATTGAAATTCTAACCTTTATTTTGCTAAACCAGGAAATATTGCTGTCCCTTGTACTTCTGAAAATACAAGTAGCAATTACATACAGTAATCAGAAGTATACAACAGAAAGAATAAATTCAGTATCCAAGCCACTGTAATAGGTCTCCCACGTCCAACTGTAATGCAACCTTGAGGCACCCAAATTCGGAAGTAGAGTTTACTCCAAACAACTCCAAATATTTCAGAGTCTTCAATACACCGTAGTGCCAAGGCTGAATTTCAAGTGCATCCACCAAAGCTGAGAACATTATCCGCCAAATAAGAAATTCCAGCCAAAGAGGAGACAATATCTAAACTCATGAACTTGCGCCAAGGATGCTTGTGACATGACCATGCAAGAGGATATTGTGCCAAGAGTGGCAACCTTCCTCATCCAAGTGATAATTGTAAGTACCACACCTGGACAAGTTAACTGAAACTCCACACTAAAGGAAATTAGCATTACACCAAGGAAGGAGGAAATAAATCAACACCCAACATAGTCTCACATCAAACCAATAAGAAAACAATGTTGCTATTGAATCCTCCAAACTCCATATCAAAATTCTCTTGTAATTCACTGAATGTGAGAACGCAAAGTCCACATATCACAAATTTCTGCAAAATCTCTTTTATTCCACAGTAAAGAGTAATATCACATCATGAACATATTTTTTAAAAAAATTCTCGCAAGAGAAAGATTATATCATGTTAATACACTAAAAGTGACCAATAGGTTGAATGCATCAATGAAAATGATGAATATAAATCAATTACGATCAAGAAGTCGATAAATAATAAAGTGATACTATAAACATTTTGCCACCGTTAGCCATGGAGCACTCCATCTACTATTCTCAAAAGAATGGGGTCTAGGCAAATTTTCCACTCAACAACGAAATGTTAGTGCAATGTATCTTTTTTAGGAACATTGTATTTTTAATGACAACTTAAAAAAGTATTAAAATAATTTAACGGAGCTCAATGAAAATTAATAAAGTCATTATAATTTAAGAAGAGGGGAATAATAAAGAGACAAAAAAAAGAATTTGAAGAGATAGGCAACTGCAAAATGAAGGATCATAGGGAAACATCCTTTGAAGAACAAAGAGAAGCTCATCTGGATATGCTTGGTTTTGCTTGGAGGAGTCTGGGAAACATTGACTTTAAGCAAGTTTGAGGATGTAAAATCATGAGTTTGGAGACAATGGCCGAAAATCCTCTAACTTGTACTTTAAATTTGTACTTTTGGTCATCCAAACTGACAATAAGTTCTGTGATTATGATTGGATATTTTGTTGTTACTTTACTAAAGACTTAAATGCAATGTTCATATTTCATTTCAGAATCTCTATATTTAAGATATTTATTTTATTGGATTGATTGGAATAAGTTGCATCCAAATAATTGTAAATATTTCTGTGGATTATTTGGTTAAAAAATCTGGGGAATATATCCTATAGGGATAATATATTAATATCAGAATGGGTGTGTCGTTCCATTTTGAAGGGGTCAATAAAAAAATGAAGACGGTTTTTATTGTATTGTCAGGCTTATTCTGTGCCTGCTCAAAGGATTTTTATTTTAAAGCATTAAAGTTTATGAAGTTTGGCAAATTGTGGCTTTCACAATAAATAAAACATTAGTCTCAAACATAGTTTGCAAAATCTCCAAGTACTCCCCGAGTTACTAAGTACTCTCCATCTTTTTTGTTGGGCGAGTGCTCCTAAGTTTAACTCTCGCCTTTTTATAGACACAAAAATCTAGGTGCAGGCAAAATTCTGGTAAGAATGTGTAATTCACATGCTGTTTTTGCTACAAAACCATGCATTTTCTCTTTGAAGATGTCAATTTCTAATTTAATAAATTTTGTAATTGATTTTGACAAATAAAATATGTTTCTTTAAGGGATTTTAATATTTAGTTCTTTCCATGTTGCCGAGTTTTTGTCGAGATTTCTCTAGGTTTTTTGCGGAGTTAAAATTTTTGGGCTTGTCAAGTACTCTTCAAGTCCAGGTTTGCAAACTATGGTCTCAAACACTTTGGATTTGTCGGGATTTAATTAAGGAGCCACCTATCAAAAAGTTGCTGTTTTTGCTACAAAACCATGCATTTTCTCTTTGAAGATGTCAATTTCTAATTTAATACATTTTGTAATTGATCTTGACAAATAAAATATGTTTCTTTGAGGGATTTTAATATTTAGTTCTTTCCATGTTGCTGAGATTTTGTCGAGATTTCTCCGGGTTTTTGCGGAGTTAAATTTTTTGGGCTTGTCGAGTATTCTCCAAGTCCAGGTTTGCAAACTATGGTCTCAAACACTTTGGATTTGTCGGGATTTAATGAAGGAGCCACCTATCAAAAAGTCAGGACTAACAATCTTTTCTGCATTTGATTTCTGCCTGAAAATATAAGTTATTTATCAGTGAATATAATGTGGGGACAGCTGGATATTAAATAAGCGCATCGTTTAATAGACCATTGAAATATTTTATTCCCAAAATAATTATCCGAAGGCAATCATGAGTTGGCATTCATATATTTGCGGCAAATTGAATAATCTTAACTGAAGGAAATATCTAGCAAGAACCTAACTTCAGCAAGGACTATGGTCCGGGGTAAAAATATTTATAAATTCAAGCATTCTCATTGGTAGGTTTTTCACTGTCAAACTTTATACAGTTATGGAGGAATTATTCAATTGGACTGGCTTTGACAAATTTGTGCATTTCTGAAAATCATGCCAAATATTTCATCAGGCCTTAGTATACAAGAATAGTGTTAAATTACCTCACAGAGATACCTTCAGAATAACAATTGGATACTCTGTTTCTTTGAGGCAGGAATTGGTTCAAGCCTGAATAAAGCTTAAGAGACTATTTTGACCACGTTTGCGCATGATTTCAAGTAGTTGTGAACAGGAGTTTAAGTTTAAAATTAGAGAAAAGGAGTTAAAATTATCACAAGTAGAAAAAAAAATAGCATCAAAAAGAAAGAAAACTGAGCCATCGAAACATTAAGTGACATTTCTTGAAGCTAGGTCTTTTCTAGAACACTTGGATAAGAACAATTAGAAGATATCGACTGTTGGGACGTTACATTCAACAGATGGATACTGATACTTGCTGTTATATTGAACAGAATATTTGATTTGTGTCTGGAAAGCATAATCTGATAAAATGAATGAGGGAAAGAGGTTAAATGGTGCCTTATGCGTTAAGTTCTTGAAGACTGTTAAGAAATAGAAGATATTACTTCATCGAGTCCCTTGATATCTTTTCCATATGCTTGTGTTAACTGTGTTTTGCATTAAGAAGAAGTTGAAAATCTATGAGCATGGCTATTGCATACCACTGACAGGAAGTCATTAGCCTGAGAGGAAGATTTAAGCCACTGTGCCTCACAGCTGGAGCCATAAACATGGTCTTGGATATAAAAATATAAGAAGTCAAAAAAATTGTAAGCTTGCCATTTATATTGAAGTTGCAGTATATACCTGCAAATAATGGAGCATAACATATGATGAACTGCTTAGTTATCAGCGGGTCCAGACGTTACCAATCATAACTATTTTCCGTTGTTAGGTAGAGCGGATGCTTACTGGTTAATAGCCTTCTTGGAGAAATTGGTCGCTGTTGTGTAGTCACTATCAACACCATTTAATAAAAGGTGAAGATAACTGACAAAATGAGATTTTAGTGGATGCATGTTCAATATCGTTAGAAGAATCAATATTTTCTAGATGTGTGTAGTTTTTTGGATTGGCTGGACAAAGTTTTCACCCTTAATAGCTGCTGTAGAAGTTTGTAGTTGTAGTCAGGTCCAGAATAATGAACTGAAAGTTTTCTAAGGGCATAGAGATTTTGCAATTGGGCATTGGCAGCTGAGGTCTCTTTGAGGCTGTGGGCAACTTCCTGAGTTTTACTAAGTGTGGGAATTTACATGTGATATGGAATGATTTATTCTTGAGCGCTGGAAAAAAAATCAGTCTAGGGTTGTTTTATATGATAAGTCAATCTAGGAGTGAAGGAGCCGCTTTAGCTTTTTGAAGGTAATCATAGTTTGGTGAGGAGAAGGGTATATCTGTTGGACAGTTCAATGTAAATTCCTTGCTGGGCACACAAGTTAGAAGAACACTCCAATTGCTACTATTGTTGTTTAAAGATTTAAGGGATTCCTAAGTTTTTTTACTTTATTGCTGCCATTTCTTCTTGATATCATTTTCCAAATCCATAAGACCATTGTAAATAGTAAACAACAATAAAACATTCGTTGAAACTTAGAAAGTTTGAGAACACAACAGTCACAGGACAGAGAATTAGTTGGCAGAGCAATTGCTGTTAGTTTGATTTAAATTGGGATTTAAAAAAAATAAAAATTTGAACTAGTTCCAAGGTAGACCATTTTGCAAACTAATTATTGAAATGGCTGATGGACAGTGCACAAGCTGTTGAATTGGCAATGCATACTGTTGGTCTAACAAGTGTTTGCTATATTTTTAGAAATTATGACTGAAGAATAAGTGCATAAAATAGTTCAGATTGCAAAAATTAATAGGCAACAAGGGTAGCTCTTCTCAGCGATAGTAGATTTCAAAATGACAGTAGATGACAACTTGGCATTTGTACTTTTTTAGCTATGCAGAAAAATAAATCTGGAGTCACAATCAAGAAACTAAGATCTCATCAATTTGAACCAATTGGAGGGATGTCTGGAAACTGTAGAAGAATCGTCCCCTGTTCTGTTGCAGATTACATTCGCTCCAATAGTGACTTCTATAAGTCAACACAAATGGTTAAGCCATTCAAATGGTGAGATAAGGCTGTTGGTTACTACTTGTTTGATGGAGATCATAAGAATCTCACCCTTCAAGAACTTTATGAAGATAACATAATGAAGGAGGTACTACAACTAATCATTGATCTTGGGGACTTCAGAGGTCATCATTTTTCTAGAAGAGTTTCCATACTAAAAGCATTTACAAAAATCAGATTGAGTAATCTTATGCTTGACTTGGGAATGTACGATTTAACCCATATCATGTGTCAACATTTCTTGGTCACGATCAGGGAAAATCGCTATAAGAATGTTATTGCAGCCATGAAGATCATTATTGTTATGACAATGATTGAGAGTGATTTTAGTCATCTACACATGTTGTTAGCCATCTCAACGCAAGAATAAAATGTCTTTGAACCTTCTTATAAGTTGGCCAATAAAGTACTCAAACAATGTGAGCAAAAAATTGAGAAGTTTAAAAAATAATGGGCTGAAGAAGAATTGATCTCACTGGGATTACATGTTGCAAGATCTTCCAAAAAGAGTAGGAACCAAATGAGGAAAAACAGATTTCTTTCATATGTCAGAAGGTGTGGGCACCTGAACATATTTGTGGAACTAGTGCGGAAGATAATATATTGCAGCCAGGTGGTGATGAGGGAAAAGATACAGGTGACAATGGTGCCATGACTCATGAGGAGCACAGTAAATCTACAACTTTGAATGAATGCATGATGAAAGTAAAAGGGATAGTGACTTCCAAGCAGCTAAGGATAATATAATGGAGGAAGAGTCAATCTCTATAGGTGAGGACAAAACTCTTCATTGGTGATTTGTAGGTCATCATTGATAAAATAGGAGAAGAGAAAAGACTTCTTTGATGAATCTACTTTTGGTCACAATGCTGCCCCAATAGAGCTTTATGAAGAGTGCAGGCCATCATTTAGTGAGATAGTTGAGTTTGATAATGTTTCTACAATTAATAACCAATCAGAAAATTTAACATGTGATAACTCATGTATCTTAGCTGAATTTGAACAAAATCATTTAGCATTGCAAGATTTGAAGGACAAATTATTGGTCACAAAGGAGAGAGTTGTGCAAATTTTAAAAAGGGAGATGAATCTCACAAATACATTGAAGATCTTACTTGGAAAAATCAAACTGAGGAGAGACAAAGAGGACTTGCAAGTGGAGTCACTAGTACTCAATTGTGCACAAGAAAAGAAGCTTTTAAAAGGATGAAATCAGATTAATTGCCTCTGCTAATGGACAGGGATCTTGCTACCAAGTTTAAAAAGACAAAGAAAGAGAGGTGGATGAGCTTTGTCTACAGCTGAGCATGACTCATTACTCATTATACAAGGCTGAAAATCATACATCTATAGCAGCCACACCCAAGGAAGATGAAATGAATTTTAAGAGCAAGGAGATCATACAAATTGTTGAAGGAATAAATGATGCAAGTAGGCAGTGAGCAAAACCCAATATCTGAACCTTCAATGTAGAACAAAACTCAAATCTGCATATTTTACTGTCAATACTCTGACATAATCGAGGCAAATCACATATTCTTTTATATGAAAGAATAAAATCAACTGTTAAACCACACACATTCCTGTAGCAGCTTCAGTTCATATTGACATTCCACTGGCAATCTATACTCTTTAGCATACATTACTGATATCAGCTTCACATACTATACTTTATGTATGAACCCAAGATAAATCTAACAAAATCATGACCCACAGTAAAGGTTTTGGATGCCGTGTTTAACCATAACAAGAAAGGCCGACTACATGATCAGAAACATGACTTTGAATTGGATTTGAATCCGATTTCCATACTCATCCATTAGAGTCGATATCACATAGAATCCACAAATTCAATGCTCCCACCAATTCCACATGGAAATCAAATTAAACTTACCCTTATTTCAAACTGATACCATGACAAGAAAATCATAATATTTGCAAACTGATATAACTGATAACCAACTCCAATCGACTTTCTATTTATCAGAGTCTATACCAATCAATAGAAATAGCAAAGGAATCAATTCTCATCCCAAACCAATACATATTCATATCCAACCCAAAGTTATTCCAAATTCACAAATTTTCTACTTAGCATGCATGAATTGGCTCATAACCCAAAATTCTTGCATTTTTAAATTATTTTACTAACATACAAAACTTGCAGAGTATGAAACTTCCATTCGTTTTGCCAAAGACTGATACAAACATAAAAGTAATGCATGTAACCGGTGACTATGCCCACCAATTTAGCCAATTTAATGGAAACGTTTCATGTCCCATTTAAAACACAGACCTTGAGTGAACGTAACCTAATATCACCTGCTATGTAATTGAAAGCCAGATCAGCACGAAATAAATACTGGGGAATCTGGATTCAATACCCAGAGCCCGATAATAAAAAATTAGAAGCATAAAAATTCCATGATAAGACATTAAAAGCCAATAACATTTATGAAAAAAAAAGGAAACTGCTAAACCAGATTTGAATCCACAGATCATTTCAAAGCTCAAACAAATCAAGAATGAAGTGGAAACGAATCGAGAATGGACACAATAAAAAACTAGAGTTATATTGACTCCAATTTTACAAAGTATCAAATATTATTGGCTGTCGACAGCCAGAGAGGTTGATGCATTACATTCTTTCACTCTTCTGGACTCTCTCCCATTTGAAACAACTCAAGCCCATTTATAAAGTTCTGGACAGTTACAAATGACTTTTCAGTTACATGACTATTCGGTTCACTTCATGGACAATTTGGTGCAACATTGCTTTGCAATGTTTGTATATTTTACATTGAAAAGAATATTATTAGTTCCACCTTTGTGCATTGGATTTAATACATTATTTTAATATACCAGGGATAACTCCAGATGATTGGGTGCTTCTGCATCAATAAATAATCTTTGTGAGAATGAAAGTAAGAATAATGTTTCCACTAATCAGTACTCAAATGAGGCACATTATGTTAATGAAGATTAAAAGGATCAGCAAGGAGACAAACTCAAGAATTTTGACGACCAATGTTTCTATGATGACACAAATTGTAGTGATGAAATAATTGCTGTCAAAGTCCAAAGGAAGATTTCCAAGTAGTTAGGTCTTGGGACAGCAAGGATTAATCATCTTTCAATGTTAGAAAAAATGGTTGATATTCTCAAACAGGACAAAGATAATGAGAACTACATCAGTTCAAAGTTCAAACAATAGTCTACTGACTAGTTTTGATGAACATAAGGAGATTCCTATGCTCTATGCAAGTAATCTTGAGTGGAAGCACCATTTGTTTCAAAATGTTCTTTCTATGTATGGAGTTGTTAGTATGAATCCATTTCCTTCAATGGTTTTTGCAGTGAAGTTAGCAGTTGATGGCATGATGGTGAGTGCTACATATGGCCATTTTTAAATTTGGGAAGTGTACATTGAGAAGTTCTTACCATCAGTTTATAGGAAATTCATTCTCAATGAGGTCAAAAATGAAAAATCAGATTTTAGTTTTAATAATGCTGAAACCATCTGTTGCAGTAGGGTTGCAAACTTATTTTTCTGTGATAACAGGGCTCCAAAAAGTAGTTTTGATAAAATAGAGCAGCAGAAACATGGTGGGTATAAGTCCAACAGATGTGAGCATTAGCCTTTACCAAAAGAAGGTAGTACTTATGATCTTGATTGCATGATGAGGAGTGCATATGATTTCTCTTTCAACCCAAAAGATGATGAATTGAATACTTTGATGATGACAAATAAGAAGAAATTAAATGTTTGGTATAAAGAGTATTATATGACATCAGGAAATGAAATTTACTCTCTTTTGGAAAGAGGATTTATAGCCTACAAGTTTTTCAGATTGCATTTTCTGGATGACACTTATGATGGGTTACAGAGATGTGGATCTAAGGATAAGTTGAAGACTTCACGTGATGGAAGCTATAGCTCTTCAAATTGGCTTGGGATCCAAGGATCTTATTGATGAATAAGTTGCAACAGAACATATTGCTTCAAAATGTGGCAGGATTTGATTTTCAGTTGTTCTAGAATGTGCCATAAAGCTTCGTGCAGATTTATATAGGATCTTCATATTGGTATGTAGATTCATGATTGCTTGAGAAAAAACAATCTAAGGATTGAGGAATGTAATGTCCCTTGTTTAGGGAAATTGGAGTTTTAATGACAACTTAAAAAAAGTATTAAAATAATTTTAGTGGTGCTCAATGAAAACTAATAAAGTCATTTTAATTTTAAAAGAGGGATCACAAAGTAAAGGAATTCCAAGAGAGAAGAAGTTGGTAAATGAAGGGTCACAGGGATACATCCTTTAAAGAATGTAGAGAAGCTTGTTGTAGATATGCTTGGTTTTATGTTTGGTTTCTCTTGGAAAATGCTGGGAAGCTTTGATTTTCATGGGTTTGCAGATGAAAAATCTCTAGCTTGGAGGTAGTGGGCGGAAACCCATTGTTTGTTGGAGATATCACTTAGGCGCATCCTTCTGGCTGTCCAATTTGACTATAAGTTTTGTGGCTGTGATTGGATATTTTGATGTTGCTCTACTAAAGACTTAAATGCAATATTCATATTTTATTTCAGAATGTTATTCCAGTGTGATATTGATGATATTTAATATAATTTGTTGGATTAATTGAAATCAGTTGCATGGAATTTATTGTTAAATTCTTTGTGGATAATTTGGCTAAAAAATCTAGACAAAAGTAGAATAACTGACCCTGTAGGAAGTACCCAGCAAATTGGAACCAACAAGCAGGATGGAATCTGGTGCAACATAGTGAACTATGTGACATTTCAAATATGACAATGTAACGTTAATCTACACTATGATATGGCAGGTAGTAAAATAACATGCATTTACCTAGTACCAAATGAATGGAAATTTCGCTTGCCAAAGCATTATTTTGCCAGCTATTTAGTTGATAAACAAATTTAAAAACCTATCCTTGTTTAGGCTAAAAAATCTAGAGAAAAGTAGAATAACTGACCCTGTAGGAAGTACCCGGCAAATTGGAACCAACAAGCAGGATGGAATCTGGTGCAACATAGTGAACTATGTAACATTTCAAATATGACAATGTAACGTTAATCTACACTATGATATGGCAGGTAGTAAAATAACATGCATTTACCTAGTACCAAATGAATGGAAATTTCGCTTGCCAAAGCATTATTTTGCCAGCTATTTAGTAGATAAACGAATACAAAAACCTATCCTTGTTTTCCCATATTTGATACTTGAGCATTACATAAACATGTACACATGAATTGAAAGAAAGGAATGCACACATCACACACCATGTTCCCTTTTCTAAAGCAAAAGAAAACGAATATTCTCGGGAAATAGTATGAGTCCAACCATCTATCGGCATTGTAAAGTTATTTGAGTAAGGATCCTTGAACCCCATCCTGTAAACGTAAAATATTCCAATTTCTATAACTCCATTCCATGAATGAAAAATTGCCTCCTCTAAATACATCCTTGTAAGGGAAAGTATATTTATATTTCTCTATAATATAACATGTTCAAACTTGAGACAAATTGGTAGGTTGATGTTTCATTTCTTTTTTGACACAACTTCCTAGTCACTATTAAATAAAACGAAGCAGTAAGAAGTACATAAATTTAATGTCATTAGATTTCCAAAATCCATTATTAATGCAAGATAGTTTTCTAGAATTTTGATTGTGCATGAATTTTTAACATCAGTGTTTCGGATCACACTTAGCGATCCATCACTAGGATGAAAGAAAGTGCATGGGAATATAAATATAAGTTGTAGACTAGAGCCCAACAGAGATATAAGACGAGGGCGAGAAAGGGAGCACAAAAAATGAGAGGAAAAAACACAAGCACTAGACCTACAAAGATGGAAAAAGACAAAACCAAAGAAAAGGAGAAAAAATAATAAAAAGACTCTACAAGAAATGAAAAAGAATATAATAAATGCAATAAAAAATGTGAGCCAAAAAATAAACAATACAAATAAGCGAGACAAAATAAAACCAATGGGTATGTGCAGGATCATGGTCAACCAAACTATGGCCTTAAGTGACCGTGAAAAACCAACAAATCAAGGTTATGTCAACTTGACACATAATTCTAAAGTGGTTTTGTACTTTATATCAAAAAGTTTTAACAAAATGATCTGTAGGAAATTGAATGTAGTTTCTAAACTACTAGGCCTTATCTGGAGAAAAAATAATTTGATTGGTCAAAAGTTTGGATTTTAATACAGTACTACAAAAATTTCAGGGCGAAAATAAAAAGTAGGTGTATGTCGGACCACCTTAATCAAAATCAAATGATAATATTTTTTAATATAATTATAGATATAAAAAGTAGACTCATGCCCAAATGTGACGCATATTTTTGAGTATTTTTATTCCAAATAAATAATTAAATATGAATTTTCTACTATAAATTTTCTAGAATAAAAAATCTCCCGTGTCTAACCACCTTAACTAATTGATAACTTTATCAAATTAATTTTTTCTTTTTTCCCTTATACTAGGCGAAGTGCAGAATGTGATGTAACTTTTGGATTTCAAAAATGTTATACCGTTTAAAAATTATATTTATTTTTCAATCAGTATGTCAATCAACACTTTACAATCATCTTTACTAAAAATTAACTAATAAATACTTATCGAATTTAGAATTTGACAGCAATTATATCGATAGAATCTTGAGAGTGTATAAAAAAACCCTTTTTGACTCGAAGTCTGAATGTCAGTGAAACCTTTCTCAAACACATTTTTTGAGTTGACCAAACAGGTTTGGTAAATACCAAGCCTAATCGGGTACCTGATTTCATATCGGGTATCCGATAGTAGATCGAATACCTGATATGAAATCGAGTACCCGAAATGTGGGGGCCAAAATTCATTCCCAAATTTTTGAATTCTTGAAATTTTGGAGGGAAACCACCCAAATATTGGAGGAAAACCAAATTTTGGGAAGTGTGGGCATTATTATTATTACATATGATTATGATTATTATTATTAACTAGTATTATTATATATGATAATGATTATCATTATTATTATATATAGTAATATTATATTATTATTATGATTATTATTATTAAATATAATAGTATATATAATTATTATGATAATTATTATTATTATATTAAAATATACAGTATTATATTTATTATTAAATATAATATTGTCGTGAAATGCATCGAAAGGGGTCATAGGTTAACTTATGACCCTCCTTTCGATGCATTCGAACCAACCAAATGGGTCTCTAGGGGCCCTTAACCTATGACCCCTTTCGATGCATTTGAACCAACCAAATGGGTCCCTAGGGGTCCTAGGGCCCTTAGGGACATATGTTGTCATGAAATGCGTCAAAAGGGGTCATAGGTTAACCTATGACCCCTTTTGATGTATTTGAACCAACCAAATGGGCCCCTAGGGGTCCTAGGGCCCTTAGGGACATATGTTGTCATGAAATGCGTCAAAAGGGGTCATAGGTTAACCTATGACCCCTTTTGATGTATTTGAACCAACCAAATGGGCCCCTAGGGGTCCTAGGGGCCCTAGGGACATAATTTTATGAAATGCATTGAAAGGGGTCATAGGCTAACAAATGACTCCTTTCGATGCATTCAAACCAACCAAATGGGTTCCTAGGGGTCTTAAGGCCTCTGGGGACATATGTTGTCATGAAATGCGTCGAAAGCGGTGATAGGTTAACCTATGATCCCTTTCGACACATTCGAACCAACCAAATGGGTCCCTAGGGACATGTTGTCATGAAATGTGTCAAAAGGGGTCATAGGTCTTTCGACATCCACTATGTTGTCATGAAATGCTTCAAAAGGCATCATGACTCCTTTCGACACATTCGAACCAACCAAATGGGTCCCTAGAGGTCATAGGGCCCCTAGGGACATATGTTGTCATGAAATGCATCGAAAGGAGTCATAGGTTATCGTACCCCTTTCGACGCATTCGAACCAACCAAATAACCTATGACCCCTTTCGACGCATTCAAACCAACCAAATAAGTCCTTAGGGGTCTTAGGGCGCCTAGGGACATATGTTGTCATGAAATACATTGAAAGGGGTCATAGGTTAACCTTTGACCCCTTTCGATGTCCCTAGGGGTTCTAGGGTCCCTAGACATATGTTGTCATGAAATGCGTCGAAAGGGGCTCATAAGTTCCCTTTCGACGTATTCAAACCAACATGTCCTTAGGGGCATATGTTGTCATGAAATGCGTCGAAAGGGTTGATAAGTTAACCTATGAGCTTATGACCCCTTTCGACACATTCGAACCAACCAAATGGGTTCCTAGGGGTCTTAGGTCCCCTAGGGACATATGTTGTCATGAAATGCGTCAAAGGGGGTCATAGGTTACTTTTTGATGCATTCGAACCAACCAAATATTTCCCTAGGGGTTCTACGGCCCTCAGGGACATATGTTGTCATGAAATGCGTCAAAAGGGGTCATAGGTTGGGATATATGTTGTCATCGACACATTCGAACCAACCAAATGGGTGCCTTGGGTGCCTAGGGGTCCTAGGGCCCCTAGGGACATATGTTGTCATGAAATGTGTTTTGATGCATTCGAACCAACCAAATAGATCCCTAGGGGTTGTAGGGACCCTAGGGACATATGTTGTCATGAAATGCGTTGAAAGGGGTCATAGGTTAACTTATGATCCATAAAGAACTATTTGGTTGACCTATGACCTCTTTCAATGCATTCGAACCAACCAAATAAGTCCCTAGGGTTCCTAGGGCGCTTAGGAACATATGTTGTCATGAAATGCATCAAAAAGGGTCATAGGTTATCCTATGACCCCTTTCGATGCATTCGAATCAACCAAATGGGTCCTTAGGGGTCTTAGGGTCCCTAGGGACATGTTGTCATGAAATGCATCGAAATGGGTCATAGGTTACTATATGACCCGTTTCAATGCATTTGAACCAACCAAATGGGTCCCTAGTGGTCCTAGGGCCCCTAAGGACATATGTTGTTATGAAATGCATCGAAAAGGGTCATAGGTTAACTTATGACTTTTTTCGATGCATTCAAACCAAAGAAACGTGAATCGGAATCGGATCGGAATTGGCAAGGCCGAATCAAATCGTGAATCGGCAATGAATCGGCGATGAATCGGCAAATTTGAAAAAACCCTTTAAATTTAAAGATTTTAACAATTTAAAACTTATTTCATGCACCCTTTATTGAATATAACTTAAGCACACTATAACATCATCAAATAGAAGTTAAAACTTAACATACATAAACATGGAACATAAAATCCATCACATACGTAACTATGTTATCTAAAATGTAAATTGTAGGTTAGCTGAAGTAAATAGAAATCAAATGATCATAATGATTTAAATCATAGAATGTATGTAAGATGATCCATAAGACATCAAATCATAAATGTATGTAAGAATCTAAGATGAAGATCCATGAAAGTTTGAAACATATGTCTATCAATGATTCAGTATCAATATCTGTAAACAAAATATAAAAACAAGGCTCCAGCTCAAGCCTCAGGCTCATAGTCATCATCATCCTCAACATCATCCTCAAGCTCGGCTACAGACTCAGCCTCAGCCTCTGAGTATCCTGTCTGCCTAGTAGCAAGGCGTCTAATGTAGGTCCTAGAGGACTGTCGAGCCATATCTCCCGCATATAAGATGGGCTCACGAATGTCGCTAGGGCCTGTGTCTATGCGTGCACGTGTGCGTCTACCAATGCCTGAAGAACGTGCTCTAGCTGCCTCAGCCTCTATATCCACCTGGTCAATCCACGCACGGTCTTCCTCAGTGAAGACTAGATCTACAACCTCTGTGAGCCACTCTGATTCTGGATCAATCTCCTCCAGAATGATCGGAGAGGAGTCAGTGCCCAAAATCTGTCTGATCCTAAGACGGAGGTTGTAATGAACGAAGACAAGATCATTCAACCTCTGCACTGTCAACCTGTTTCTCCTCTTCGAGTGGATGTGCTCAAACATGGACCAACTGTGCTCACATCTAGAAGCGCTGCTTGGCTGACTCAGAATACGAATGACAATTTTTTGAAGTTTTGGGGTTGTGGCCCCAAACATTTGCCACCATCTATCTGAAATAAGGGAAAATAAAAATAATTAGTCTCATTTACAAATTACAAATTACAAGTTAATTCTAAAATTACATAATCAACTTTAAGTTTAGAATCTAGATTCATGAACATTGAATATATTATTTAATTTTTACCTGGCTGTATTGTTTTTCGAGCATCTATGGCTACCCTGCTAGAGAAAAGTGGCCCTTCTTTATTATTGAACTTATCAAGCTCAATAATTGCAGCACTGCTATCCTCATCAGTACTCAACCTCTGGATCACTGTATATAATCCGGTGAGAACCTCCTCATCCGCCTTGAAGTCAGGACGGAAACGAAATGCTGAATTCAAAAAGTAAGCTGCTGCATGGATGGGTCTGTGGAGCTGATTCTGCCATCTCCTATCAATGATGTCCCAAATAGGGGCATACTTCTCCTGCACTCCTGCATACTGAGCTCTAATGGCCTCCTTGGCCATATCCATGCCCTCATATATGTAGCCCATAAAGGGCTTCTCCCCATCAGCAGTTCGTAGGAGAGATACAAGGGGCTCAGTGGCCTACATATAAAGTAAAACAAAAATTTGAGTCAAAACTTAAACATAGAATAATTCAATAATATAACTTAAGGTAAAACTAAATCATTAAACAATTAGCATAGTAAACTGTAAAATATTAAATGTTAAATTGCAATAAAATTACCTTAAGGATTTCTCTAGCAGGTTTCCAAAAACCATCATCATCAAATATGCAATCCACCACATCTATCCCTGCAATGGTCGTAGCATAGGAAGATGAAATCCACTCCCGCCCAACAAACATGCTCCTCAAATCATCCCTTGATGTCAACAAGGACTGCAAGGTGATGAAATTCGAGGCAAACCTCGTGATCCCTGGACGAGCTAACTCTTTGTCTCCTGTGTACATCCTCATTGTGCTAAGGACAAATGAATGATTATAAATAAACTTGCATATGTTTTTTGCCCTTTCCACACATGACTTGACCCACTCAAGTTTGCCAATTTCCTCCAACATGAGGTCAAGGTAGTGTGCTGCACAAGGGGACCAAAATATGGTGGGGTGCCTTTCCATCAAAAGTTTGCCTACAACAATTTTAAGATAATTAGAAATTCAAATTTTAAACATGTTAGAACTTAGGAAACTTAGAAATTCTAAGTTAGAATTAGAAAAAGTTCAAAATTCAAATAAATTTATTTTCAAAACTTAAAAAGTTAAAAGTTTACCTGCAGCAACATAACTTGCTGCATTATCCGTCACCACTTGCACCACATGTTGTTCCCCCACCTCTGCTATAACTTCCTCAATAACCTCACATAAGTATGTGGCGTTTTTTACATGAGCAGAAGCATCAATGGATTTGAGGAACATGGTATATCCTACAAGTAACAAAACAACGAATTATAATTACTATTGGCAATCAACAAATTAAAATTTGAAATAGTCAATCACGATTCAAAATTATGTATGTAGGAAAGTAGAATGATCAATCACCTCCACAGGATACAAGAAAATTGAGGAGTGTTCTTCCCCTCCTATCTGTCCAACCATTAGTCATGATGGTGCAACCCATTTCGATCCACTCCTTTCGGTTGTCCTCAAACTCATGCCTCATATCCTCAACCATTTCCTCCAGGAGGTATCCACTCAACTCAGCCTCAGTTGGGGCTTTAAACCCCGGACCACAAATGGTAATTGCATCTATCATGTTCTGCCAATAAGGAGTCCTGTCACAAATAGATAATGATATTGATTAGAAATTTAGATGTCAAAAACTAAAATCATAAAACAAGTAGATATAATTAAAGTTTTACTTTTACTTTTAACTTTAACTTTGAAGATAACAAAAAAAAAAGAATCAATTACCTGGCTGCAATAAATGGAATGTTGCAAAAGTACCAGAATTTGCAAATCTCTTTTCTGGCAGCATCATGAATCTCCTTGTTCAAATCCATGCCCTCAAGCGTGGGTTGGAAGCCAGGAGTAGTGTGGGGCACAAGGTAACTATCCATTCTGTTTTTTCGCACTCTAGGCCGCAATAGGTTGGTGTTGGACTCTGTCTCAGTATGAGACCGACTACCACTAACACTCACATGAGCACTAGCACTAGGATGGAAAGGAGGCCTAGAAGAACCCTCTCCAACACAACCTACGGATGCGGAAGCTGATGCAGATGCACTTGCAGATGTAGATGCGGTTGCGGATGTGGGAGCACGGGAGCCAATACCTCTTAACCCTTCAAGTTGCATTTTCTTAGTCAACTTGTCTTGTTCAATTTTTTCTAATGCCACTAAACAAGTACGTTTTGCCTCAGCGGTTTGATGAGTGCAAACTGTGACATCATGGCCAGGTATGCCAGCAATGTGGTATTTCAATCTATAGATACCTCCCGAATTTATTTTTTCTTTGCAAAATATACATTTTGTTTGATATTTGGTTCTCCCAGGAAACTCTTCATTATATTTCCAGCATTCATCTTTTTTACCCATTGTGGAAATTGGAAAATGAAAGCAAAGGGCTGCTGCAATAAAAAAATTCATGTAAAAAATCAAAGTTTGCAACTAATAAACAAAAACTACAAAACAACAAACCCTAGTTTGCAATTTAGTAAAAATAAAAAACATTCAAGATTTGCAAATGAACACTAAAAAAATTTAACAAAAAATGCATACTACACTAACATGCAAAAAAAAAACCAACACTTACCTCTTGCAAATGAGTTGAGGAGTGTTGATATTGACTCTTTAATGCTCCCAATGCAATTTATGGCCTCCCCAGATGGACTTCTGATCTCTTTGGTGCTCTTCCTTCTTGCCGGTTGGAAACCTATGGATTCTCTTTTCTCTTCTTCTCTCTCACTCTTCCTCTCTTCTACTCATACTAAGCAAATAGAAGGCTCTTTAGGGTTATAACAAAGAGGAAAGTCAACTTAGAAAGCAAATAAAACATGTGTTTTTTTTTTAAAATTGAACTTTCTATCCTTGCTGCCGCGGCCAATTTCTGGAGATTCACGATGGCGATTTTTGCCATGAATCGCCGATTTTGGCGATTCAGGCGATTCACAGGAAAAAATCGCCACCAGCGATTTCCGATTCCAAAAAAATCGAGAGCCATGAATCTTATCGTGATTTGGGCGATTTTTGGAACTATGATTCAAACTAACCAAATGGGTCCCTTGGGGTTCTAGGGCCCTTAGGGGCATATGTTGTCATGAAATGCATTGAAAGGGGTCATAGGTTATTGTATGACCCCTTTTGATGGATTCGAACTAACCATCTGAGTCCCTAAGGGTCCTAGGATCCCTAGGGACATATGTTGTCATGAAATGCATCGAAAGGGGTCATAGGTTATTATATGACCCCTTTTGACGCATTTGAATCAACCAAATGGGTCCCTAGGGGTCCTAGGGCCCTTAGGGACATATGTTGTCATGAAATTCGTTGAAAGGGGTTATAGGTTAACCTATCACCCCTTTCAATGCATTTCATGACAACATATGTCCATAGCGGCCCCTGCTAGGGACATGTTGTCATGAAATGTGTCGAAAGGGGAACCAACCAAATGGGTTCCTAGGGGTCCTAGGGCCCCTAGCGACATATGTTGTCATGAAATGGGTTGAAATGGGTCATATGTTACCGTATGACTCATTTTGACGCATTCGAACCAACCAAATGGGTCCCTAGGGGTCCTAGGGCCCGTAGGGACATATGTTGTCATGAAATACATTGAAAAGGGTCATAAGTTATCGTATGACCCCTTTCGACGCATTCAAATCAACCAAATAGGTCCCTAGGAGTCTTAGGGTCCATAGGGACATATGTTATCATGAAATGTGTCAAAAGGTATCATAGGTTAACCTATGACCCCTTTCGACACATTTGAACCAACCAAATAGGTCCCTAGGGGGTCATAGGACCCCTGGGGACATATGTTGTTATGAAATGCGTCCAAAGGGCTCATAGGTTAACCTATGACCCCTTTCAACTCATTTGAACCAACCAAATGGGTCCCTAGGGGTCTTAGGGCCCTTGGGGACATATGTTGTCATGAAATGCATCAAAAGGGGTCATAGGTTAACCCATGACCCCTTTCGACGCATTCCAAGGAACCAAATGGGCCCCTAGGGACATATGTTGTCATGAAATGCATCAAAAGAGGTCATAAGTTAACCTATGACCCCTTTCGACGCATTCAAACCAACCAAATGGGTAGGGACATATGTTGTCATGAAATGCATCGAAAGGGGTCATAGGTTATCGTATGACCCCTTTCGATGCATTCAAATCAACCAAATGGGTCTCTAGGGGTCCAAGGGCCCCTAGGGACATATGTTGTCATGAAATGCATCTTTTCACGTCCTCAGGGGTCTTAGGGCCCCTAGGGACATGTTGTCATGAAATGCGTTGAAAGGTGGTCATAGGTTAACCTATGACCCCTTTTGATGTCCCTAGGGGTCCTAGGGCCCCTAGGGACATATGTTGTCATGAAATCTGTCGAAAGGGGTCATAGGTTAATGAATGACCCCTTTCGATGCATTTGAACCAACCAAATGGGTCCCTAAGTGTCCTAGGGCCCCTAGG
Organism: Cupressus sempervirens; assembly: GCA_028749045.1. NCBI lineage: Eukaryota > Viridiplantae > Streptophyta > Pinopsida > Cupressales > Cupressaceae > Cupressus > Cupressus sempervirens. The sequence continues at coordinate 355,894,360 of CM053791.1, read as the reverse complement.
GACATATGTTGTCATTAAATGTGTCGAAAGGGATCATAGGTTAACCTATGACCCCTTTTGATGCATCCGAACCAACCAAATGGGTTTCTAGGGGTCCTAGGGCCCCTAGGGACATATGTTGTCATGAAATGTGTCGAAAGGGGTCATAAGTTAACCTATGACCCCTTTCGATGCATCCAAACCAATCAAATAAACCTGTGACCCCTTTTGATGTATTCAAACCAACCAAATGGGTCCCTAGGGGTCGTAGGACCACTAGGTACATATGTTATCATGAAATGCATCGAAAGGGGCCACAGGTTAACCTATGACCCATTTTAACGCATTTGAATCAACCAAATAGGTCCCTAGGGGTCCTAGGACCCCTAGGGACATATGTTGTCATGAAATGCTTTGAAAGGGGACCCTTTTGGACGCATTTGAACCAACCAAATGGGGCCCTATATATATTAATATATTATATTTATAGGTCATAATAATAATAATAATAACAATAATAATATATTACTATATTATATTTAATAATAATAGTAAAAATCATAATAATATATATTACTATACTATATTTAATAATTATAGTAAAAATCATAATAGTATAATATAATAGCCATAGATAATAATAATCTTATATATTAATCCAATTTGTTCACATTGCCCACACTTTCCAAATTTTGACTTCCCTCCAAAATTTGGGCATCCATTTCGGGTACCCGATATCATATAGGGTATCCGATTTGGGTTTGGATACCCAATATTCCAAAAAATAATTTTCATGGACTTGGAGAAAATTGGTTTTTTGGTGCTCATATGATCAAAATTTTTTATAAGGTATGATTAGGTGTCCAATATTGTTTTTTGAATGGAGAGCAGTAGTCGTCGAAAGGTTAAACGCAAAAGGAAGGTATTGAATGAAGACATTGCAGCATATAGGGAAAGGAACAACAAGGTAAATCACCGAAGGAAGAGATAAGGTGTGTTAAATGTGAGTCAAGTTGACGATGTATTGGTTGAAGGTGAAATCGTAGACTCAGATAATGAATATGTGTAGTTGGGGAATGAAAATGTATCAATTGATAATGATAATGTCAGGATTGAAAATTTAGAGAATGAAAATTTGGAGAATGAAATTTTGCCAGTTCATAATGTAAATTGCATGATTGACCATGTCGAAAATGACAATGTACAGGAACGTTACATATCTCCTAATTATAATCGACATGAAGGTTCTAGAACACCAAAATGGATAATTGAAATTGATGAAATGATTATTACCAATTTGGAAGGGAAAAAATTAGAAAGAATCATTCGGTTATGAGCTTCAAGACTATATAAGATGTTTTTTGACAACAAGATAGTGGTTGAGCAATGTCAACTTCATATGCACTTATTAAAGATGCAAAAGATGAGACCTATGCTTTCCAAATTGAAGATTTGTGTCAATAAAAAATTGGAAAGAAATGTCATTATTGTGAAGAATCTTTTCAATGCTCTCAATAGCATTGGGAGAAATGGCTGGGAGAAGGATAAGAAAATTGCTCAAAGGGTTATAACAACCTGTTTGGTAAGTCATCATTTGAGAAAGGGTAGATATATGAGATAAATATGTATTGACTTGAACCTAAATCGTACTACTTTGAGAAGAACACTTAGTAGACGAGAGAGAATTGATGATCCTCTTCAAAATGAAACATGGGCTTTTGGTGGGAGACTTCCATGTTTTGATAAGAAGCTATCCGATGATGTGAAGGAGAAATTACACAGTTTTTGCACTCTAGCTCAAGAGTATCATCCAATGCTAAAGACGTGTTAATGTTGAGAATTGGCGTTAGAGACCGCATGCCACATCTTAAACATTATTTGGAGATAAGTCAAACTATGTTGTTCAAACAAATTAGAGAGTCATCCAAGATTGCATATATCACAAAGGGCTTTTGAATCTTTGAAGCCATTTTATTATGTGTCACTTAAAATTCGAAATACATGTTGCAAAAATATCATGTTAAGTTTTCTATGCACCATGAACTATTACGCTCCATTCATTCTACTTTGCATAGTAAAGAAATATTGGAGAATTGTGATGCTAGTGGTCTTCCAAAATCATCAAGAGAAGTCTTGCTAGATCAATTTTTATCGTAGAGTTGATGGTTGTTTCTTTTATAGAAATGCTTGCTTAAATGAGAAGTGTTCAGAATGTGGTGGCTTATCCAAGTTTGACACATGTTTCCATGAGGGGTGCAAACAAGATCTTGGGAAGACAATAGTAAAAAAATGGTATATGAAACAGTGAAATACACATTGAAGAGTGGGGGTGAGGGCTCTAGATGTGAATTGGTTGCAAAAGAAATCAGTGTGGCTAGTTTTATTTCAGATTTCAAAACAAATCTTTTCTACAAGTATGCAAGACATAGTCACAGGTTTCAATGGTAGGATCAACAATTTAGAATGTGTAAGGAGACCTTTCCCATTGGCACTATTATATCAATTGTTGACTTTGCTGAGAACTACACATTGCAACCTCAAAATGAGACACAATCTCAATATTATAGCTCCATTCAAATTGCTATTTTTGTCGACATAACATATAAACATGCCCCTGATAGTGCAGAAGATAATCGGAAGATTATTGGAGAGTACTATTTTTATATGAGTGATGATAGATCTCACTCTTACGAGTTTGTGCAATATTGTTTCGAGAATTATTTTGATTTCTTACAGGAGCATGCAATTGTTATGGATAGACATATCATTTGGTTAGATAATTGCACAGGTCATTTTAAGAATGCTCGCATGTTTTATTGGTTGTGTAGGATGCACGTAGAGAGGGAGGTGCCTCATATTTGGAGTTTTTTTGAGTTCGGCCATGGAAAAGGGGAACATGATGGAGCAAAGCATGCGTGAAGAGAGCTCTAGTTAAAGAGCAATTGAAGATTTTAGGAGTAGAGCTTCTTGATGCTCATAGCATTGTTGATTGGTGTAGTTCAACATTATCACAAGGGAACTCTTGATTCAGTAGTATGCAGGTTCTTTTGGTTGGTTGCGGAAGGGTCCATAGGTGAGATCAAATTGTGCTATAGCGAGAGACTCATCAAAAATGCATTCATTCCAAAGCTCTGATTCTAGCACATGGACCATTTGGACACAACAACTAACTTGCTTTTGTCTTAGTTGTTTTCAATGTGATTAGGATCACTATGAGTCGAGTGAGTGGGTGGACACATGGGCTCCATATTATCCTACTCCATTGTCTGTCATAACCTCTATCAGAAATGATGACATGGAAAGTTCACTTGAGCATACCCATCTATCAGATCTTCTTCAACTAGGACATGTCTTTGCATTGGTTGCACCACAGGGGAATGATGAGAAATCAGATTGTTGGTTAACATATTATGTAAGAAGTAAACAAAAGCTTGCACAATCGATCACAGATAATGATGGATTCACATATTTTACTAGTTCAGTGGTTGTTGTTAGAACATGGCTACGGACATACATGCTTAGAAGGAATGAAATTCCTGCATTCGAAGACTATCATAAGCACAAAACAACTCTCATATATTCACATCTTATTATAGCAACAAATGTGAAGTTGTTGAAGCATCAAAGAAGACTAAAAAGTAAAAGAACTTTTTACTATTACTAATGTTGATCATGAAGCCCTATTGGAGACCCTAAAACAGAGAGAGGACCCTACTGGAACACTCAACCAAGTATATTTACTTGTTATGTTATTTTGTTCATAATGATTCGGTGAACCGATGATTATCTTGTTTAATACAATAAGTTACTAATATTTTTTATGATATTGGAATGTAGGTACATCATGAAGAGTAGCCATGCATGCAGATAAAAAACTAAATAAGGAGCAGAATGAAGAAAAATCTATTCTATTTTTGACATTATGATTTTTGACACTATGATTTTTGACACTACTTTTTTTGACACTATGATTTTTGACACTACTATTTTTGACACTACGATTTTTGGTAGTTGTGTATTGATGTAATAATGATGAAACACTTAAGATATTGTAAGTGTAAACTTGTTGATTTAATATAAGAAACAAAGATGATTTTACTTAATGCAATTTATGTGGAGGGACCTAAAAAATGATGATTTTAATACATATTAACACCAAACTTGCACTGTGCCCAATGCCAAAAACTTGAGAGAGGTAAAAAAAATGTTTTTACTTAATACTAACCCTAGTGAGAGCCTTGTTTCAGCCGCGGAGAGCCTCCATCGTTCGCAGCCACCCCATATTGAAGAGTCTCCAAGGTGCTCTAAGTACGTTTTGAGGTTGATCTTCCGAGGGTCGAAGCTCGTGAGGGCTATCAATGAAACGTCGAATGCTACAGGACGGTCATCCATGTTGAGGCCTAAAATAACCTATCTCATTTTCGAGAGATCACATTTCGTTTGGATTCGGTACAACGATCTTGCTCGATTCCAAAACTTGCAGTGTGCCTTAGTTCATAGGTGCATCACAGCGTAACTTTGAAACCGCTAATTTTGGCATCGAACAGTCAGTGCCATTAGCTCTGGATGGGCAGGTAAACCCTAGTGACACCCTTGTTCCAACCACGGAGAGCCTCCATCGTTCACGACCACCCTGTATCGAAGAGTCTCCAAGGTGCTCTAAGTGCGTGTCGAGGTTGATCTTCCGAGGGTCGTAACTTGGAGCTCGTGAGGGCTATTGATGAAATGTCGAATGCTACAACACGGTCATGCCTAGGCCTAAAATAACCTATCTTATTTTTGAGAGATCACATTCTATTTCGATTCGGCATAGCAATCTTGCTCGATGCCAAAACTCGTAGTGTGTCTCATTTCATAGGTGCATCACAGCATAACTTCGAAACTGCTATCTTGACATCGAATCGTCAGCACCATTAGCTCCGGATGGGCGGGTGAATCTTAATAACACCCTTGTTTTGACTGCAGAGAGCCTCCATCGTTTGTGGCACCCTGTACTAAAGAGTCTCCAAGGTGCTCTAAGTGCGTTTCGAGGCCGATCTTCCAAGGGTTGTAACTCAGAGCTCGTGAGGGCTATCGATGAAACGTTGAATGCTACAGGACGGTTATGCTTAGGCCTAAAATAACCTATCTCATTTTTGAGAGATCACTTTCCGTTTGGATTCAGCACAACAGTCTCGCTCGATGCCAAAACTTGCAGTGTGCCTCAGTTCATAGGTGCATCACAATGTAACTTTGAAATCGCTTATCTTGGCATTGAATCGTTAGTGCCATTAGCTCTGGATGGGCTTGTGAACCCTAGTGACACCCTTGTTTCGGACGCGGAGAGCCTCCATCATTCGCGGCCACCCCGTACAGAAGTCTCCATGGTGCTCTAAGTATGTTTCTAGGTTGATCTTCCGAAGGTCGTAACTCAAAGCTCGTGAGGGCTATCAATGAATTGTTGAATGCTATAGGATGGTCATGCCTAGGCCTAAAATAACCTATCTCATTTTCGAGAGATCACATTCCGTTTGGATTTGGCACAGTGATTTCACTCGATGCCAAAACTCACAGCGTGCCTCAGTTCACAGGTGCATCATAGCGTAACTTTGAAATTGCTGATCTTGGCATCAAATCGTCAGTGTCATTAGCTTTGGATGGGCGAATGAACCCTACTGACACCCTTGTTCTGACCGCGGAGAGCCTCAATCATTCGCGGCCACCTTGGTGCAGAAGCACCTAGGTAGGCTAGTTTGTACCTAGTGCTTCTTTCTTGTCATTTTGGCTTGTATTGATGCTAGTCACATCACTAGTGGTTTAATAAGACCTATTAGGTCCTTAGGCAAGGTTACTTAGTTGCTAAGTGAGTTTTTGCTCCTAAGTTGCTATTATGCCTATAAGTTGCTCAACAGGGGTTAAGTTGACCAGAGTGGTAGAAAAGTTGACCAAAGGTCAAAAACCAACTTGGAATATCTAAATCAACCTAATAGGACCCCTTACCAAGTTTGGTGAACTCATCTAATTAAGATTTTTAAGTTATAGCAAAAATTGCTCAAAATTGCAATTTTGCAACTTTTTTTGCAAAGTTGTAAATGAGTGCAAAGAGTTAGGGGTTGGAGCACAACCAAACAAGGTTGGAAACACCTATATAAGTCCATTCTTGATTAGTTTAAGGGGTTGGAAGTGTTTGGGTCATACAGTGTACGGGTTGGGCATTGAAATGCATAGGAGCCACTATGTAAATAGAAGTTTTTGGTGTTGTTTTGGATTGAGAACGTGGATCTTTTTCTTGGAGTAGTTATTATAATGTTTCTTCTTGTTTTCTAAGCCTTCAACCAAGGGTTTTTTATTTGTCTAAGTTCTGTACATGAATTTCTTGTTTTAGACTAGTTTTTTGTAAAAGAATTGCAACATTTTGGTTTCTTGGAATTTTCCTCCTATTACCACCATAGAAATGGCTTGAAAATGTGGGAAATGGGAGGTTACTGTACATTATTGTTCCAAAAGCAGGGCTCAAGAAAATGAAGGCAACCATTTTATGATGATGCCCTAGGCAAGAAAAGTGTCTTGGCTAGTGAAAATATGGCTGTAACCAACAACATATCACATGTTGGGTGATTGAAAATGTCAAACTAAGTATGGGAAGTGGTAGGGAATGTTCCTACAGTACTCTTGGTGTAATTGGAGGTGATGGTGTGCTCTAGAAAGAAAGTTATGCAAGATTTTGCAAAACTGGGTTCAAAACCCCCCTTCTAGCTTTGGTTTTTACCCTTTTTGTGTTTTGGGTGTTTGGTATATAGTGGAGGCCTAAAAGTGATGGAATCCTCTCTGTTTTTGAAAAGGGTATTCATATCCTTAATTTGTTTTAAGCTTTTTATGTGGTTTTTGTGAGCAGCACACATCTTCAAGTGTTAAAACCCTCTTTTCTTGGTTTGTAGCAGCAGCACTTTACCATAGTAGTGCATTTGGTTCCAAGAACTTTCTTTGGTGGATTGTCTCAAGTTGAATCATGACATTTTGGACATGTTTAGAAAGTTGAAAGATTAACTATTCCTTTGTAGGAGTTGTGGCATGCTAAATTTCTTGTTTTGGCATTCTTGAAATGCACTTGCAGCAACACTAATGACAGAGGTTAGAAAAAAACCAGTAAGAACTTCATTTGGAACTTGTTCTTGAGTTGCAAAATGCCAAATGACATATGCTCAAGGTGTTGGAATCCTCTCATGCCATGATAATAGTGTGAGGTGTAAAATGACCTTGCTATGACTATGATTTTAATGTGCTAACAGCAACAACTAGTTGAAATTTGTTTAAGATATTGTTTTTTAGTTATTGTAGAGTTGTTGGTTGATTCAAACTCATACATATCAATGTCATGATGCTGATGGAAGCCTTGAATCTTTCTTGCATTGCCAAAATGTCACGTGGGCTTGGTAAGCCGAATGTGTAGTAAAGTCTCATAATAACACTTGTTCTCATTTTTCTTTGTAAAGTTGATGTACCAGGGTGAAGGAGGTGGATCTTAGTTGGATCCAAAGTGAAAGAAGCAAGAAGAAAACAACAAGGTCTTGAATTTGACCTTTGGAAGTCATAAAAAGGACTAGTCAGTGTGAGCAAGCCTTGTAGTACATCACACCCCATACTGAAGAGTCTTCAAGGTGCTCTAAGTGCGTCTCGAGGTCGATCTTCTGAGAGTCGTAACTTGGAGCTTGTGGGGGCTATCGATGAAATGTCGAATGCTACTGGACAGTTATGTCGAGGCCTCCAATAATCTATCTCATTTTCAAGAGATCACATTCTGTTTGGATTCGGCATAGTAATCGAGCTTGATGCCAAAACTCACAGTGTGCCTCAGTTTATAGGTGCATCATAGCATAATTTTCAAACCGCTAATCTTGGCATCGAATTGTCAAAGCCATTAGCTTCGGATGGGTGGGTGAACTCTAGTGACACCCTTGTTCTGGCCACAGAGAGCCTCCATTGTTCGCGGCCACCCCGTACCAAAGAGTCTCCAAGGTGCTCTAAGTGCGTCTCGAGGTCGATCTTCCAAGGGTCGTAACTTGGAGCTCGTGGGGGCTATCGATGAAATGTCAAATGCTACAAGACGGTCAAGCCAAGGCCTATAATAACCTATCTCATTTCCAAGGTGCTCTAAGTGCATTTGGGTGAGTGAACCATAGTGACATCTTAAGGGATTGCAAAGATTATTTCAAATTAAACATATATTATAGCATTTCAAATTAAACATTGCATCAAAATTTGATAATAAAGGTTGTTAAAATGTTATTCACAAATTATTGCATTTGAATCAAATATAACAAACATGATCAAAATGAATGATATTCTATAAACATGAATAATACACATGATCCACGATAAATTGAACAATACTATACTAAATTAATATGTATATCATTGTGCACATAAATGACAAAAATATATATCAAAATACATGTATCCATAGACAAATTACACAAATATATATCAAAGTTACATGTATCCATAGACAAATTACGCAAATATATATCAAAATACATAGATCCATATACAAAATGTAGCTGATCATGCCATCATAATGTGTATAATATCAATGTTTTTGTATACAATGTGGCATATACCATCTCAAAATGTCTCATGATGCATCGTATGACAACTATACTATCCTATGCTGCTGGTGGATGATCAAAATGCAGCCTCTTCACTGTACTAGGTGGATTGGATGCCTCCTTGTCATGTCCCCACTCTAGCTCAGTCTAACAGAGACATGTGAGTCAGCTTATTATGGGGTCTTGTAGGCTGACAGGGTTGGATAGAGACCTAGTATGGTTATTCAGTGTTGGGGACTTGGTTTTCTGGTGCGTATTGATCAGTTGGGTGATGTTCCTTGTTTTTAGGTGGCAGTTCCTACATTTATGGGGTTCATTCCTACTTTTTAGGAGATATGATCATGCCCAGGGCTGGGTTTCCATGAGATGACCCTTTGAGTTCAGTTTCAGAGGGATAGGGCTTGTTTCCTAAATTTTAGGAGCATGCCTAGATTTTAGGGATGAGACTGCCAGTGGATCCTTGATTTTCGACTTCAGTCACAGACAGGTGACAGGATGATTTTATGGTTTGTGATGTCAATTGGGCAGTTTGTGGCTATTTGGGTTATATTTTTAATATTTCCTAAGTTAGCGTTTAATATTTAAATAAGGCTAAGTGCATAGCCATTTTGGAGTAATAAGGGAATTTTGGCCTCATCTGGATGCGTATCCCATGTTATCATAGCTCGTTGGAAAGGTCTTGAAATTCTCTAAATCTTCCTCTTCGGTCTCAGGGCAATTCGGTGAGCGGATTTATTACTATGGTGGAAAAGGTCATTTTCTAGTGACATGGTCACTTTAAAATAAGATTTAATTCATTTTTATAGCCAACGCCAATTGGGGGTCACTTTAGGGTTCGAATTGCTTTGCAAGGGGTTATAAGGAGATGGGCGCCATTTCTCATGATTATGCATATTTTTCAAACACTTCTTTTCAGATTTGCTCTGCTTGAGCGATTTGCTTCTGGGACGCAAACCCCAGGGTAATTGCTGGCTGGGACGTAACCCTCAGCAGCATTGGGTATTGGTTTGTCAGTAGTTTCAACAGTATTCAGGAGGAAGGTAGACGCCACTTCAGCTTGGGCCTACAGTTTGTTTTGTTGGGCATGTTCTTTGGCATATGGAAGGTGAATTCTAGCAGCCGTACACTGCCATTTCTTGCAGCCGTACTTGCAGCCGTACTCTGTCATTTGCAGCACTTGTATACATAGAAAAATCGGTTACTTAGCAGCAGAATCTTGCATTTTATCAGCCCGTTTTCATCAGCCAGTTGTGGCGTCATTGTTAGAGGAATTGTACTGGATTTTTTATTTGGTCCTTTAATTCAGAGATCTGCCTGGTACGATTTGTATCAACTCTGACTTTACTGCATATTGTTATTTATTTTTAGACTCTTCTCTTGCCATTTGTTACTTCTCATTTCTATGTGGAATAATCATCAAAAACACAAAAACAAACAAACTCTTCTGTATTTCCGTCTAGTTCTACAAGAAAACATTAATAAACAGGAAAAAACAAAAATAAAATAAATCTACAGAAGATTTGCAGCAGAGATCCATCAGGGATCTTTCAGTGGTATCAGAGCTTGCATCCTGCCAGCCTGTAGGGTTTGTGAGAAATTGTCACAACAGATTTTGGCATCTGGGTATTGGATAAAAGTTTTTGATAAATCATTTCAGCATCTAGGTAGTCACTAGTTGGTGGATTGAATACAAATCTATGCATCTTGGTGGAGAAATACACAGATTCTACGACCGCAGGAGAAACCAGTGGCAAGCAGAGGCCGCTAGAGACGCACAGATACCAGCTATGGGTGAGGCACAGGGTGCTGCTGGCGACGACATGCCTACAGAGGCAGAAGAAAGAGAGATGGTGCGGACCCTATTCACTACTCAGCCTAGGATCGCTCAGGCTCTAGACAGGTTACAAGATACCTTGGAGCGTTTGGAGATGGGTGGACACAAAGGCAGGCAAAGTAGATCAGTTTCAGTGGCTGGTAGTCAGCGCAGCCATCAGTCCCATTCTTCAGTTGGGAGCTCCCTACATTCCAGTAGGAGGCATCGCCATCGTACACCTACTACGAATAGGCCATTGCTTCCCCAATTCATACCAGGTGAACGGCCAACGCAGGTGGAACCACCAGAAGTGGGGTTTCAGGAGTCAGTTTTGACGGCCACAAGTGGAGAGCTCTACCTCCTGAGGTTAGGGACGTCTTCCCTCTTCCCCAGTATTGTGCACAGCGTAGAGATACAACCAGGTTCAGGGGAGATCGTGGTAATAGACTACCACAACAACAACATAATTATGACCTCAATAGAGCTACTGGGAAGATTACATTGGCCCCATATAATGGCTCAGGAGACACTAGTGCACGAGCTTGGGTCCACAAGCTGGACATATACCTTTCATTGAGGCCCATGCCTGAGCGTGAGGCTATTCAATTTGCTGTGTTGCATTTAGAGGGGATTGCCTATGATTGGTGGCACCATGGATTGGTCACCCAGGATCACGCCTTAGTTCACTCCTATGCTAAGTTCACCGAGCGACTCATTGCACGATTTGACCGTAAGGATACAAAACTTTATTACAGGGAGTTGGCTCACCTTAAACAAACTGGTCATGCAAAAGCCTATATTAATGAGTTCTAGCATATTGCAGTTATGGTACCGGATATGCCCTAGAAATGTAGTGTGATGTTGTTCATTGAGGGTTTGCAGGATAGACTAAAAGGATTGGTACGTGCTTTCCAACCAGCTACTCTTAAGGAGGCTATTGATGTGACATTGAGATTGGATACTGTTCCCACTTCTTATCAGGCAGATAAGAAATCATTTAGAGATTCACGGCCTGCACAGAAGGACAATACGACACAAAACAAAGGAGGGACCTCATCTAAAACTCCTTGGATGAATCAGGAGACGAGGAATGAATTGAGGAGGAAAAAGTTGTGTTTTTCCTGCAAAGAACCATGGGAACCAGGACACCGTTGCATGGGTAAAGGAAAGGTTCATTTGATTGAGGTGACTTCTGAGTTAGGAGATGAGGAGGTTCTTGATACTGATATTGAGGATAATACAGAGGATGTTGAGCATTTTCCGACACAGTTGGAGTTAGACACCCCTGAGCCTGTGGCATCAGCTAAAGTAGCTATGGCTACCCTCTCCAGTTATCCTAAGTTTCATGCCTTCCAGTTGAAAGGTACACTTAAGGGTAAGCGGATCACGAGTTTGGTAGACACAGGTGCTACGCATAACTTTATTGATCAAAAATTAGTTGAGAGGCGTGGCTTACAGTACGAGGAGTTTGGTGGTTTTGGAGTGAAGGTGGCTGATGGTGCCATTTTTGGTTGTACCAAGCGGATTCCACAGCTTAGTATTCAGATGGGAGATTATACTTTGACTGATGACTTCTATGTGCTTCCCATAGAAGATTATGATGTGGTTTTGGGCATGCAGTGGTTACAGGGTATTGGGCGTTACATTATTGATCACCACCGTATGTAGTTAGAGTTTCTTTCTGGCAGGCAGAAGGTGATTTTGAGGGCAGCGTCAGATGGTGGACCCAGGGAGGTACTTAGCATAATGGAGAGTCAGTCTCTATTTGCTAAGCTTTCCAAATGTGAGTTTGGATTGGGGGAGGTGTTATATTTGGGTCATGTGATCAGTGCTGAGGGGGTGAAGGTGCATGAAGAGAAGATTCAGACGATTCAGAATTGGCCTGTCCCTCGGAACATTACTGAGTTACGAGGGTTCCTTGGATTGTGTGCTTATTATAGAAGATTTGTGAAGGGTTTCTCACAGCTAGCAACACCTTTGACAGATCTCACAAAGAAAGGATCGTTTAGATGGACAGAACAAGCACAGGGGGTCTTTGATAGACTCAAGGAGGTTATGAGTACTTGCCCCGTTTTGGCACTACCTGATTTCTCACAGCCATTTGTCCTAGAGTATGATGCGTCGGGCTTGGGTATAGGAGTGGTGTTGATGCAGAATAAACACCCCATTGCCTATGAGAGCAAGAAGTTGCAAAACAATGAAAATTTGTACTCTACCTATGATAAGGAAATGTTGGCTATTATGCATGCGTTAGCCAAGTTCAGACAGTATCTTGTTGGCAGTAAATTTGTGGTGAGAACAGACCATAACAGTTTGAAGTATTTCCTAAATCAAACAGAGCTCAATGATCGACAACAAAAATGGGTTAGCAAAATTCAGGCTTATGACTTTGATATCGAATTCATAAAGGGGAAAATAATACTGTGGCTGATGCACTCTCTAGGAAACCTTCACTGGCTGCTCTATGTTCATTGAGCGAGATTTCAGCAGATTGGAAGGCTCAACTTTTAGTTGAATACTCCAAAGATTAGCATGCTTGTGAGATTATGGAGGGATTGATAGTGGATGACAGATACAGTGTGGTAGATGATATTATCTACTATAAAGACAGGGTTTACCTTGTTCTGGGTTCTCAGTTGAAGGAACAAATTTTGCATGCTCTCCATGATATTCCTACAGCCGGACACCCAAGATATGGTAAGACTTATAGGGCGGTACGTGAGAGATTCTCTTGGAAGGGTCTCAAAGATGATGTTTTACGCCATGTCCATGAGTGTATGACTTGTCAGCAGAACAAGTCGGAGCATACCTACCCAGCGGGATTATTGCAGCCCTTGCCTATACCGGAACAGAAGTGGACAGGGATCTCCATGGATTTCATTACAGGTCTTCCTCGGGTTCAGGGGAAAGATTGCATCTATGTTGTTGTGGATAGGCTAGCGAAGTATGCCCACTTCTTTCCATTTGCATTAGATTTTACAGCATCGCAGATGGCTGAGTTGTTCTTTAGGGAGGTGTTTAGACTTCATGGTCTTCCCAAGACCACTGTGAGTGATAGGGACAGCAGATTCATGAGTTCCTTCTGGCAGGAATTTTTTACACTAACTGGTACTTTGTTAACACCTAGTACTAGTTACCACCCTCAAACAGATGGGCAGACAGAAATAGTTAACAAATGGGTTGAGGGATATTTGCGTAACTATGTGCCAGGGCAACAAAAAGCATGGGTGCGTTGGCTGCATTTGGGCGAGTATTGTTATAATACTACGCATCATATGTCCATTGGCATGACACCTTTCAAAGCTCTTTATGGATATAAGGCATTATCTTTCATTGATTTGGCATTTGGTGACAGTAGAGTTCCCTTGGCTCAGGATTGGTTACAAGAGAACCAGGATGTCATGAGATCTCTTAGGGAGAATTTGCAGCAGGCCCAAAATCAGCAAAAGATGTACGCTGACAGGCACAGGATTGAGAGGGCATTTGAGGTGGATGATATGGTCTTTCTGCGTTTACAACCTTATTGGCAGAGCACCCTAAAAAGGGGGAGAGCTGAGAAGCTCAAACCATGTTTTTATGGTCCATACAAGATACTCAGGTGAGTGGGAAAGGTTGCATATGAGGTTGAGTTACCACATGGCAGCAAAGTTCATAATGTATTTCATGTATCTTGCTTGAAAAAGGCCCTTGGACAGCATATTATAGTTTCACCCGAATTACCTCCTATGGATGAGGAAGGTAAATTGATTTTGGTCCTTGATGAGATTCTTGAGGTGAGGGAACGGCGGTTGAGAAGCCGGGTGATTCGAGAGTATTTGGTTCGATGGAGAGATCTTCCCATAGAGGATGCCACTTGGGAGGGTGAGAGCATTTTACAGCATCCTGCATTTCAGTTGCTTGTGGGCAAGCATCTCCGAGAGGGGAGGACTGTCATGTCCCCACTCTAGCTCAGTCTAACAGAGACATGTGAGTCAGCTTATTATGGGGTCTTGTAGGCGGACAGGGTTGGATAGAGACCCAGTGTGGTATTCAGTGTTGGGGACTTGGTTTTCTGGTGGGTATTGATCAGTTGGGTGACGTTCCTTGTTTTTAGGTGGCAGTTCCTACATTTATGGGGTTCATTCCTACTTTTTAGGAGGTATGATCATGCCCAGGGCTGGGTTTCCATGAGATGACCCTTTGGGTTCAGTTTCAGAGGGATAGGGCTTGTTTCCTAAATTTTAGGAGCATCCCTAGATTTTAGGGATGAGACTGCCAATGGATCCTTGATTTCCGACTTCAGTCACAGACATGTGACAGGATGATTTTATGGTTTGTGATGTCAGTTGGGCAGTTTGTGGCTATTTGGGTTATATTTTTAATATTTCCTAAGTTAGCGTTTAATATTTAAATAAGGCTAAGTTAATAGCCATTTTGGAGTAATAAGGGAATTTTGGCCTCATCTGGATGCGTATCCCATGTTATCATAGCTCATTGGAAAGGTCTTGAAATTCTCTAAATCTTCCTCTTTGGTCTTAGGGCAATTCGGTGAGCGGATTTATTACTATGGTGGAAAAGGTCATTTTCTAGTGACATGGTCACTTTAAAATAAGATTTAATTCATTTTTATAGCCAATGCCAATTGGGGGTCACTTTAGGGTTCGAATTGCTTTGCAAGGCGTTATAAGGAGATGGGCGCCATTTCTCATGATTATGCATATTTTTCAAACACTTCTTTTCAGATTTGCTCTGCTTGAGCGATTTGCTTCTGGGACGCAAACCCCAGGGTAATTGCTGGCTGGGACGTAACCCTCAGCAGCATTGGGTATTGGTTTGTCAGTAGTTTCAACAGTATTCAAGAGGAAGGTAGATGCCACTTCAGCTTGGGCCTACAGTTTGTTTTGTTGGGCATGTTCTTTGGCATATGGAAGGTGAATTCTAGCAGCCGTACACTGCCATTTCTTGCAGCCATACTTGCAGCCGTACTCTGTCATTTGCAGCACTTGTATATGTAGAAAAATCGGTTACTTAGCAGTAGAATCTTGCATCTTATAAGCCCGTTTTCATCAGCCAGTTGTGGCGTCATTGCTAGAGGAAATGTACTGGATCTTTTATTTGGCTCTTTAATTCAGAGATCTGCCTGGTACGATTTGTATCAATTCTGACTTTACTGCATATTGTTATTTATTTTCAGACTCTTCTCTTTCCATTTGTTACTTCTCATTTCTATGTGAAATAATCATCAAAAACACAAAAACAAACAAACTCTTCTCCATTTCCGTCTAGTTCTACAAGAAAACATTAATAAACAGGAAAAAAACAAAAATAAAATAAATCTACAACAGATTTGCAGTAGAGATCCATCAGGGATCTTTCACTCCTACATAAACAAACAAAGAAAATCCAAAGTTAGACTACTAAATTTATATGATTCTATGTATCCAACATTGAATTACTCAAATGCATAATGATCTTTTTTTAATGAAGATTTATAGTATCAAACTTTCATCATAAATACTTCTTTCATTGACCTCTCGTGCCGGTCAGGAGTCCTCTCATATGTCCTCGACAATGCTTGAACCTCGTTGATTGTGGCCTGTGTATGTTCAAGTATGTTTGTCAGATGAATCTACAACTTAAACTATAACATTATAATTCATAGCATGCTAAATTTATAACATATAATCAAGAATTCAAACTACAACTTACCTGTGTCAACTCCTTTGGATATAATGGTTGTGTCAACAATGATACAAAACTTTGGCGTCCAACCTCTTGTGCACTACGTGTTTCCTATGAGATACAAAATACTAGTTGTTAATATCACGGAAATTAGTTTTAAATTTATTTATGAAAATAAGGAAAATAAATAATAAATAATACTTATACATATGATGGGGCTCACTGCGAATGGAAATGCCAGAGGGTTTGCAGTGTGGAATCTGCCTAGACTCATCATTAGTAGCCACACCGTATACATAAGGAATGTAATTAAATTTCATTACCACAAACATTTTACAAGAACGCATCGATATTTAATCACTTTAAAAGCACCTAATTACCATTCCCTTATCAATGGGTTGTGCCTCATCCCTTGCACTTTGCCCCCCACTGACAGGTGATACCTGCAAGAGAAAAGAAAGATTAGAAACCATATATGCTCCAGTATCAAATAGAAAAAAAATGAGAACACAACATAATGTACCATAGATGTGTCAAGGCCAAATAAAATAGTCGAGAGCATGACATTATCAACCTGTCTGAGCTCCTCCTCAGTCATCAACTAAACATGAATGAAGATCACATACATGTATAAGTCAGTATGGGTTAAAAATTAAAATTACTCTATTATAAAGATTAACTTTAAATCGCATATGTCGTAACAAAAAAATGTATACACGTACCAACACAGAAGGACTCCATGCCTCTACATGCCCCTCCTCTCTCACGTCAGGGTGTGTAGCCACTGTACGTGCATTTAGTGTATCCTCCTTGAATACAAATTGATACTCAGAAAGATCACCTATGGGACCCAGACAAATATTCTTGCATATTATGCAAGTATGGGGCACACAAACATGTGATGAGCTTGCTGATGATGAACTCGCGCCAATCATTAACACGGGGAGGCAACATTGACCTAGCCTGGGATATCAATAGGCTACTCAATCTATGGATGACTCTAATAGTTTGAGAGCTAGCCTCTGCAATGATATTAGGATGTTGCACTCGAGGAGGGGGGGGGGGGGGGACAAAAGTGCCAGCTTTCTTTTGCTGGGCACAGGGTCTATCCTGAGGAGCTCCTCCTACACCCATGTTGGGCTTCATGCTCCAATAGTTCACCTTGAGACCTAGCACAAATTTGGCATACAATTTTCTAATGAAATAAAATGACACCTCTAAATTGCTGTGTGGAGGGATGTCAAACACCATCCACCAACGATTCCAAAAGTTTGCACGCATACCCTCATTTGTGCACCATTTAATTGATAGTTTGGGCTTTGTGTGTTCTACTTGTTTATCGGTTTTTGAGTCCACAAAAAGGCTACCCATATCATCGTTAGTTATATTTAGGGCCACAACCTCGTCATAGTCCAACCCATCATCAAACATGGCATGCATTTGGTCACGACAGGGAAGAGCAGCATTTTGTTCATTGATAAGTGTTTCAATATTATCCACTATGGTGTTTAACGTTGATAACATGAGAGCCAATGCACCTACAGTATTATATGTGGTTCGCAAAACCCTTAGTTCATCGAGATTTTCAAGTATCAAATCATAAGTCGAGGAGGGTTTTGATGGGGTAGGGGATCATTTGGTGGATAGTTTTGAGGGGGTATTGGATCGTTTGGTGGAGGGTTACGAGGAACATTGTTTCTTGCCTCAGTATCATCATTTGGGTCAGCCATACCTATTAATTTGCAAAACATAATTTCTATAAAAAACAATCTAAATTTTAACAATTTCTATTAGAAAAAACCTAATTTTTATCAAATTCAATTAAAAATAACTAATTTATAATAATATTCATTCAAAACATTAAAAAAACTTAAAAAAAACTTACCCTTATTGTATACCCATTCCAAAATCTAATACCCAAATGGAGGTCAACACTCAAACCAAAAAAAATGCAATGTGAAAAGAGTTGTTTCGTTTTTTTTTAAAAATCAATGTTACAAGTTTCGGGTATCTGATTTCATATTAGATACCCAATATAATATCAGATACCCAATATAATATTGGGTATCCAATATGAAATCGGATACCCGATTACCAATCAAATACCAAAAAAGGCTTGATCCTAACTTTTTAGCTTGGGTATCAGGATGAGTGGAAAAAAGTCAAAGTGGATTTTGAAACGCTTTTAGATGTTTGCAAACTCTATTTTTTTCACATCACAACTTTTTGGCACACCGTGATCTTGCACATACCCCTATATAAAAAAAAAGGTGAGTAAGGAATTCTTTTTACCTCTTTTTTCGGGTCTTAGTCTTATTTGGTCTTTTCAATTTATTCGAATTCATTGTTATTTTGTCTATTTATTTTCTTATTTATGCTTGTAGGCATTGTTTTTTTTCTTTTTATTCCTTACTTGCCTATTTTCTTTTATATAGGTTTTATTATGTCTTGCTAATTTGTATTGTTTATTTTTTGGCTCACTTTTTTTATTACATTTATTATATTCTTTTTCATTTTTATTTAAAGTCTTTTTATTATTTTTTCTCTTCTCCTTTGGTTTTGTCTTTTTCTATCTTTGTAGGTCTAGTTCTTGTGTTTTTTACTCTCATTTTTCGTGATCTCTTTCTCACCCTCTTCGTATATCTCTGTTGGGCTCTAGTCTACAGCTTATATTTTTATTCTCATGCACTTTCTTTCTTCTTGATGATAGATCACTGAGTGTGATCCAAAATGTTGATGTTAAAAATTCATACACAATTAAAATTCCAGAAAATTGTCTTGCATTTATAATGGATTGTGGAAATCTAATGACATTAAATTTATTTACTTTTTATTGCTCACTTTTATTTAATAGCGACAATGAAGTTATGTCAAAAAAGAAATGAAACATCACCATACCAATTTGTCTCATGTTTGGACATGTTATAGTATAGAGAAATATAAATATACTTTCCCTTACAGGGATATATACTAGAGGAGGCAATTTTTCATTCATGGAATGGAGTTAAAGAAATTTAAATATTTTAGGTTTATAGGATGGGGTTCAAGGATCCTTACTCAAATAACTTTACAATGCGGATAAATGGTTGAACTCATACTATTTCCCAAGAATGGTCCTTTTCTTTTGCTTTAGAAAAGGGAACATGGTGTGTGATGTTTGCATTCGTTGCTTTCAATTCATGTGTGCATGTTTATGTAATGCTCAAGTATCAATATGGGAAAACAAGGATAGGTTTTTGTATTTGTTTACTTTCCTATTTTCTTTATATGTTTTTTATCACGTCTCGCTTATTTGTATTGTTTATTTTTTGGCTCACATTTATCATATTCTTTTTCATTTCATTTAGAGTATTTTTTTCCCTCCTCTCCTTTGGTTTTGTCTGTTCTATCTTGTAGGTGTAGCTTGTGTTTTTTCCTCTCATTTTTCATGCTCCCTTTCTCACCCTCTTCTTATATCTCTGTTGGGCTCTAGTCTGCAGCTTATATTTCTATTCTCATGCACTTTCTTTCATCTTGATGATGGATCACTGAGTGTGATCCAAAACGTTGATGTTAAGAATTCATACACAATCAAAATTCCAGAAATTTGTCTTGCAGTAAATAAATTTACTTATTCTTTTTTATTTCAAATCTAAAAGTTTAACAATTCCTCTAGTATATGTACTTTATTTATTTTTGGAGACATACAAAAATATATAAGAAATTATCAAATTCTGAAAAATACAATTCTCTTCATTTTCTCAACACCAACATTAATATAATTACATACTCTATAACACAGCCAGGTAAGCTCTTTTATTTACTTTCAAAATAACAATCCTTGAGTCTTATTTTTTGGGCATTACATCAATTGTATGAGCTTTTGACAATCATCAATAAATATTAATAGCACACAGACTTGACAGCTACATCTACAGGTTTGTGGATACTTCACTTCTATAATATATTATTTATAAGCAATAATTATAAACATACAAATATATAATAAACCCAAAGCTTTCCCCCAATACACTGGAACATACAGTAGAATGTCTGTTCAATAATGACAAGGTGAATAACTTGGTAAATTAAGTTTGAATTCCTCTGTAATTAAGACACTATTGTATGACTAAGTGTGGCCACATTTTCAGAAACATTTTTCCTTCCTATATTTGGCTGTAAGATATATCTACATTTTCCTTCCTATAGTTGAACAAACCTCTTAGCAAACACCTGCAACACACTTCAAACACACAAGCAATCTGATCTAAACCAGAAAAATAGATATATTCAAATATCTGCTAATGCTAACAAACTCATTAGAATTCTTATTGAAAATTGAAATGGGTTTACAAAATAGTGAACCGAGGCAAAATCATTTCCCAATACAAAGCTAATTTTTAGGGTCTATTCTCAGACCTAAAAAAGAAACTTGAAATTCTTAGCCAAAAACGTTTCTACCCTTTCTACCCACAAACTTAGCCACACACCAAAAAGAAACAATCTCTCCCCGTTCTTCTAAATTACAGCTCTCCCTCAATTATTAACGTCATGGATGCCTTGCATCAGATACCCAAGGTAAAGTGAAATGTTTCACGAGTGAAACTCATAAACATTCATTAGTCCTATACTTGTTCTAAATCCATTTCTTTGCACTATTTGTCTCGAATCTCAATATGCCATTTTAGTTTTCTCTGCAATTTGATGTCTCTTCCATCCTTCATCTTTCCTCTCTTTCTCCCTGTTTTGACATAATTCAACTCCCACTAGTATGCACTAGGAAGCTTTGAAAAATCATAAACTTCAAAGTCATCCTCTTTAATAAAACAATCAAATTTATGTATTACCTCTTTCCTTGAGATTGGCAGAACAATTTGTTCATCAATTTTCTCTTCTGCAACACTATGTTCCTCTTTGTTCATGCCTTCCAAGAGCCACTGTTTTGCTGCAAATATTTCATCTTCTACATCCACATCAATGTTAGCAAAATAACCAATGAATTTTTCTTTCCACCCTGAGACAAAATATTAGTTTCAAAACCTTCAATTCAACCACCTCTTTTTCCAGTAGAAGATCATCCAGCAATCCACCCTTCACTTGTACATCTTTATCATTATTTATAACTTCATCTTTCAGTGATACACTGTTCTCTCCTATACAAATGCTCTCATCCTTTAACAAATCAGATTCAACAATGTTCTCATAAAAATCAGATTTTACTTCTTGTTCCTTTTCCACTGGTATTTTCATCCTTCCCTTTTAGATTGCAATCAACATTGCTGCAACTTGCATGAGCAATTCATAGTTTTCATCTTTATCCTCTATAACTGACTCTTTAACTCCATTAATCAAACATTTACCAGTGTTCGTACATACCTTTTTATCATTCTTACTCAAGGGTTTCAACTTATGCCTAATCCCATTCTTAAAGAGTAAACAAGAGTGTATCCATCATGCATAGCTTTCCTATCAAATTGCCAAGGCCTTCCTAATAACGTATGTCATACATCCATGAGGATTAGGTTGAATAAAATTTCTTTTTAATATCCACCTATCTTAAACTTAACCGAACATTGTTCATTTACCAAAGGTTTCTTATTATTTTGCAGTCATGCTATCCTGTATGGATTTGGGTGATTCTTCCTCTCAAGCTTCAACTTACCATTCTTCAGACATGGGTTGTTCATGCTTCCATTATCAATGTTAACATCACAATTTTTTCCTTCACACTTGCACCTTGTTTTAAGAAGTTTCCTTCTCTAACCAAGTTTATTGTTTTCACTTATCAAGGTTCTTTTTGTTATTAGGACTTGTCCTTTCTCAGCTTCATCTAATTGTGATGAATGTACTTCTTTTCTTTATTGATGTTCGCTTCCCTATTCTGATTTTCAGTTCTCAGATTTTCACCTTCATGAGGGCATTCATAGGCCTTGTGACCTTCGCCACACTTGTAATAGGTTCCTTTGAAAGTTCCTCTTCTAGAGCCTCTACCCGATCGTCCTCTATGTCTTGAACTTTGATCTTTTGTTCCACAAGAGTCATCATTCCTCCAACTCTTTCTGGTACCTTGGTCTTCATTTGTCAGATTTTTCTGATTTGAAACCTTATCCCAATCTCTGTATGATCTTCCATCTTTTCATCCTGGCCTATTCTTTGCTTATTTTTAAATTTTTTGTTCATCTTTTCTTAAAGTTTTAGAGTGAATTTGAATGCATCCTCCATGGTATAAATTCTTATTACACCCAACTCTTCTTGAATGCTTGGGCTCAGCCCATTGATGTAATGAGCTATCTTCTCCTTGTTTGCTTCAGAATGACTCGTTCTAATCAGAATTTTGAGAAATTTCTTCATATATTTTCTCACCGCTCTACTTGTTTCAATCTTTGCATTTCCGTCAACAAATCTAATTCATTATAAATAAGAATAAATTGTCTCTTCACTAGTTTCACCATTTTATTCCACTTCTCTTGCTTTTTCCTCTTCTAATATGTAACTCTCTCCATTAGATTTTAGCTTGTCCTTTTAGTTTGTTTTTAGCAATCCTCATTTTTTTCTGGATGCTCTATTTGTCTAAACTCAAAGTACTCTTCCGTATCATATATCAAGTCTATTAATTCTTCTTGATCCAAGTTCTCATGCAAAAAAGAATTTCAACCTTCATACTTTTCTTGATCCTCGTCAATTTTACAAGGGGATCCTGTTTCACCTCCAAATTTTTTTTATTGTTTTGAAGTTTCTTTAGTCTCACCATCTTTAGTTTCAAGTGCTCTCCGAGTCTCTGGGGAGCAAACCCTCGTTTGATTTCTTAAATTCTTTTTGTAGGGCTTCAACTTGCGTATTGAGGGCCTTAAGATTATCAATCAAGTAACATCTGGAGCATATCTTCCTCCACTTCTAGCTCCAACTCTACCCCAACAACATGGGGCTCTTCTTGCATCCATTTTCACAACACCACAAGTTCATTCTGGTGTAAACTGCCTACCTCCAGCAAATCTGTCTGTGTACTCAGAATCTTCTGGCTCCGATAGTAGGGATGAAAATAGCTGAACAAACCCCTTGGAAAACACCTGCAAAACAGACTTCAAACACACAATCAATACACAATCAATATGGTCCACAATAGCAAATTACATAGATTCTAACATCAGCTCATGCAAACAAACTCATTGAAATTCCTATTGAAAGTTGAAATGGGTTTACAAAACAGTGAGCCAAGGCAACTTGGCTTCCCAGTAAAAAAATGAAATTTATGACCTATACCTAGACCTCAAACGAAATTCAAATTTCTTGACCAAAAATGTTTCTACCTGCACACAGCTACGCACCAAATTTTTTTATCACTCCCCCATTCCTCTAAAAACAAAACCTCCATAGGAAAATTGCAGCTCTCCCTTAATTATTACATAGCCCCCCACAAAAGGCAACCTGAACAAACTTATTAAATGATAATCCATGCGTTACCAAAGAACCCCTCCTTGCTAACTAATTTTAATTCCTTATTCCTTCAATTTCTGGTGCACAAATTTAATTTTTTTTTATAATGAGATGGATGTAGTCCTGTGCAATGAGGGCACCTTGAGAATCATAGAGCAGCTACAAAAATTCTTGAGGGCATACACACTACTATTTGGTACTATCTAGTAGTTTGGCTAATGGGACACCATGTTAGCTGGTTCTACACATTTTGCAGGCAAGTCAATATAGGAAGAAGTAGAATAAAATTTAAAATTATACATACAACACTGAAAGTCAACATTTGAACTCCATACGGATAGGTATGAACAAGCTAGCTATACACTTTTCTAGGAAAGAGGAATTTAAAGCTTTTCCAGTAGGTTAGTTTGTCATTCACGGAATATGATGAGAAATATAAATTACCAAGGAAGATAGGTATAAAAAATATGAAAGCACAAACAAGACATATAAACTATTGGTGGAAAGCTTACAAGTCATGGTATGGAACCAAATAAGTATGAGAGAAGCTATAACAAAGAAAGGCACCTATAGGGTAATGTGGCATTTGAAACACCTTGATTGCAATGATCGAAGATATTGTGGTGTTGGCTTGGTGATGCTATAATCAAAGGAGAACATCAAGACATTTCAGTGATAAAGACTCAAGTAGTCTCAAGCACGTTGTAATCAGAAATACCCATCGATTCAACAACCTTTACAAGCATCCATTCTGCCTAGGGAAAAACTTACAGCAACAACAAATTTAAAGGAAGCGGACTTCCCTACTGGCAATGTGTATGGAGAAGAGTCTCAGAAGTTCTCCTGATAACATAGCTGGCAGGTATATGACAGGTTCACTTTCTTAATCAACTTTCAAGTGAAATCGACTAACAAAGAATATGATTTATTTGACAAAAACAACTCAGAAAAATATTGCCTCCAACTGTGTTGTGGCTGCATGATATATAGATAATATATTTGTTTAAAAGGCTATAGAAATTTTCAAGCAAATGAAAATGACAGTGATAATGGTTGATTCCTTGTTACCATCCTTCCCACCTGTGGCAAAATGGAAGCTTGAAATAGAGTATCACCATGTATCAATGAAAGAGAAAGAGGATTAACAACAAATAAACCTGGAAAAGTGCTAATAGACATGCATCGAAAGATACAGAAACATAAAGTAGGTATCATTATCTTGTTGGTCTTTTATAGAAAGTGCATGAGCATCTGGGAAGGAGTATGAATAGTCCTGCACAATTATTTTGTTTTGCAATTTTTTGGTAAAATTTAGGTGTCTACTTTATTTTTAACCAGCAATTAACCAGCATTCTCAATTTGGGAATAAACCAAAATCAAATTACAATGGAGCCCAAACACCTTGAAGTAATATGATAGTACTTGATGAAGAATAGCTAGCAGCCAAAAAAGAGTGAACATTTCAAGATTACCCATGTGTAAGAACAAGAGAAGTTGGGATTACCAATTGATTTGAAGAGGTGTAATGCCCCATGGAAGTAAGAAATTTTTCAATTTTGAAATGTGTAATGGTGAAGATTGAAAGGCAAGAATTATTATGCAATTGTGCAGCATCTGAATTTGTGCAGGCATTGATATTATACATTATATAAAATATTACAAAACAAGAAAAATAACAGCGATAATGGGGGAGAATGTGTGAGAACAATTTTTAAAAATTCCATCAGTGTAGGTTGGGGTGAGAATTGGTGTGGCTACAAACAAAATAGAAATGATACGAGGTCATGAGGATGATCAGTCAATAGAGTGTGTGGTTGGGAGTGGTATCAACCAAGAAGGGCTGTGATAGTGAGTGGAGTGGACAGCCACACAAAAGTTGAATAATCAAAGAAATAGGAGAATGAACAGTATACAAGGGGGCTTCGTAGTAAAAGAGAGTGATGCAAAGAAAATCCCAAAAATACAGGAAAGAGAGGTAGTGCATAGAGAAAAACAAAGACGATGAGAGGCTATGAACGGGCTAATGATCTAAAGATATATTTGGAGATTTTGATGAGAAATAGATTTTATTGTTGCAATCTATTATGTTGAATTGAGTGTAGAGTCTCTAGAATTGTTTGCATTTGAGTTTTGTGTTTTTGAACTGGTAGGTGGAGGGTAGTTGCACTCTCTTGCATGGAAAAGGGATTATAGATCCCTAGGGCCTCTAAAAGAGCATTTGCCAACTATTTAATGTTTAATTGTCTAAAAAATATTTTATGTTTTTGATTTGTGTGATGAACATTGTAATATGATGGAAAAGCTACTTCTAATATTCTTTTGCATTTGATCATTGATTAGTTGAAAAACCTTTCAGAGGGTATCGAGAAATTCAATTTATGGCTATAAATTTTTCTTACAACATTCTTTTCAATCAATTAAGTAACGAAGTGGAAATATAGAATTGGTTAAGAGAATGTTACTGCTCATGTCATTTAAATTCCCAGAAATAGCATTTTGACTTGCATAACGCTGATCTATATTTGAAATGATTCAAATGATCACAACTTTATAGCGCAAAGTTTTATACCAAAGAACAAAAATAATATGACAACAGTAAACAAGCATAATTTAGACATCTTTTTAGTGTTGTTAATTTCTTAGTATAATGCTAGTCTAGCATTTGCTTGACAGTACAGAAAAGTTTTATGAGAGAGATTCAACCCATCAACATTGCTTCTCATCGTTAATTCCAAATTTTGAGTGTCACGATGCTAACAGACAGCCAAATCCAATATTCCAAGAAACTAAATTCCTAAGAGATTTCATGTGTTGCCCATTAAAGAAATCTTCTCTTTCATTATAATTGATATAAGTTACTAGATTGGGTTCAATTGGTTTGGATCCAGTTTTGGTTTAGGTTTAGTGGGGAATGTAGGTGGGGTTTTGTAATTTCTCTGCAAGTTTGTTTAGGTCGAAGATGGGTGAACCCATCCCAAAGTTTTCCACATAGGAAGAAGTAGAATAAAATTTAAAATTATACATACAACACTGACACATTTGAACTCCATATGGATAGGTATGAACAAGCTAGCCATATACTTTTCTAGGAATGAGATGTATCCAAAATGAGTGAGAGGAATTTAAGACTTTTCCAACAGGTTAGCTTGTCATTCACGGAAAATGATAAGAAATATAAATTACCAAGGAAGATAGGTATTAAAAAGATGAAAGCACAAACAAGACATATAAACTATTGGCATTAAGCTTACAAGTGATTATATGGAATGAAATAAGTATGAGATAAGCTGTAACAAAGAAAGGCACCTGCAAGGTAATGTGGCATTTGAAACGCCTTGATTGTAGTGATCGAAGATAATGTGGTGTTGGCTTGGTGATGCTATAATCAAAGGAGAACATTGAGACATTTCAGTGATCTCAGGTAGTCTCAAATACATCATAATCAGAAATACTGCTGATTCAACAACCTTTACAAGCATCCATTCTGCCTAGGGCAAAACTTACAGCAACGACAAATTTAAAGAAAGTGGACTTCCCTGCTGGCAACGTGTATGAAGAAATCTCAGAAGTTCTCTTGATAACATAGCTGGCAGGTATATGACAGGCTCACTATCTTAATCAACTTTCAAGTAAGTGAAATTGACTGATAAAGAATATGATCTATTTGACAAAAACAACTCACAAAAATATTGCCTCGAACTGTGTTGTGGCTGCATGTTACATAGATAATATATTTATTTAAATGACTATAGAAACTTTCAAGCAAATGAAAATGACAGTGATAATGTTTGATTCCTTGTTACCGTCCTTCTTGCCTGTGCCAAAATGGAAGCTTGAAATAGAGTATAACCATGTAAAAAGGATTAACAAATAATAAATCTGGAAAAGTGCTAATAGACATGCATCCAAAGATACGAAAACATAAAGTAGGTACCATTATCTTGTTGGTCTTTTATAGAAAATGCATGAGCATCTGGGAAGGAGTATGAATAGTCCTGCACAATTATTTTGCTTTGCAATTTATTGGTAAAATTTAGGTGTCTACTTTATATTTAACCAAGAATTAACCAGCATTCTCAATTTGGGGATAAACCAAAATGAAATTACAATGGAGCCCAAACACCTTGAAGCATGGTTACCGGGAGACCTATCTCCCCCCTAAAAGTTGTGTCTTGAAGATTGAGACACATCTCGAAGACTTTTCGCGTCTCTGGAGACCTCAAAAAAGGTTGGAGACTTCATAACGAAGTCTCCTGAAGTCTCCCCGTCTCCTAATCCAAAAAGTGAAGTCTCCCCGAAGTCTCTTGATAAAATATAAATGTAAAATATAATATTAAATAATTTTATATTTTTAGCCCTCATTTAAATGTTTTTAATGCAAAAATTAAGACCATCGATAATTTAAATGATTAAATCATTTAAAATGTTTTATTTAATAAATTAATAACTTTAAAAACATTAGAAACACTTTTAAAAAAATATTTTTATTCTAAATTCCAAGTGAACCAACAATAATTAGAAATATTTGAGAAATAATTAAAACCACTAAGAACAACCAAAAATATTTAAATATTTAAATTAAAAATGTAGATATTTATGTTGTGATATTTCTATAGATATTTATGTTTACAAATATCCTATTGAACTTCCAAGATATTTATATTATAATTTATTATATCTCCTACTATTTTGGATTCTATCACGAGGTGATACTCCTGAGTTGCAATCATTTGCAATAAGATTGTTGTCACAAGTGGCTAGTTCTTCAGCTTCTGAGAGGAATTGGAGCACTTATGGTTTTATTCATTCATTGAAGAAGAACCGATTGGGATCAAAGAAAGCAGAGAGCTTGGTGTACATTCATAGCACACTCTGCCTTCTCTCTCGTGTTGATCCTACATATATGGAAGGTCCCTCAACAAAATGGGATCAAATTGCACATGATGGAGATGTGACAGCCATGGTGGAAGAAGCGGTTGACCCAAATGGCCTTAATGATTTGCCCCCAGTTGTACTACCATCAGAGGAACCTGAGTTGGAGAGTGATGATTTTTTGGAGAGCATGATAGCTGAAGACTTTGAGATGGATGATCACAACCTTGTGGAGTAGACGATAGTACCATTGACATACTAATACTAGATATATTTCTGTTTTTTGTTTATTGTACAAAGTGTTCATTTTTGTTTGCATATCGGTAATTCAGCATCAAACTATACTTTTTTGAATTTAAAATTTGAATATGTAATGATAATCTCAGCGATTATCAATCTAATATGATGGTGATCATATGCAATATTTGAAAAACAAATGTCTATGAGATACAATATTGTGATCATGTGAGTTTTGAAATCTTTGACTCTATGAGTCTATTTTAATTTTTAATGTGACAACACTATTATTATTTACTTTAGTCTTTCAGTCTTATAGTACTACTATTTTCAAGTTTTGTATTTACTTTTAGTATTAGACTCTTTAAGTTTAAACTATTAAAAATTTAATTTAAAAAAATAAATAAAAAATTTTCCGTCTCCAAGTACCCCCGTCTCCTATTTGAAAAATTGCCGTACCAGTACCGGAGACCTCGAAGTCTCCCCGTCTCCCGGTGACCTTGCCTTGAAGTAGTGATAGTGCTTGACAAAGAATAGTTGGCAGCCAAAAAAGAGTGAACATTTCAAGATTACCCGTGTGTAAGAACAAGAGAAGTTGGAATTATAAATTGACTTGAAGAGGTTTAATGCAATGGAAGCAAGAGATTTTTCAATTTTGAGATATGTGTAATGGTGAAGAATGAAAGGCAAGAATTATTATGCAATTGTGCAGCATCTGAATTTGTGTAGGCATTGATATTATATATTATATAAAAAGTTAGAAAACAAGAAAAAGAACAGCGATAAGGGGGAGATTGTGCGAGAACAATTTAAAAAAATTCCATCAGTGTAGGTTGGGGTGAGAATTGGTGTGGCTGCAAACGAAATAGAAACGACACGAACTCATGAGGATGATCGGTCAATAGAGTGTGTAGTTGGGAGAGGTATCAATCAAGAAGGGCTGTGATATTGAGTGGAGTGGACAGCCACACGAAAGTTGAATAATCAAAGAAATAGGAGAATGAACAGTATACAAGTGGGCTGTGTAGTAAAGGAGAGTGATACAGGGCAAATCCCAAAAATGCAAGAAAGAGAGGTTTTGAATCGTTGATGCCCAACAACTGAGGTAAGAGGACTGCACATGCATTGGTAGAAATTGAATAGTTTGAATTTATGCATTGAGGAGGTGTGCAGGCATAGAAGAGTGCACAGAGAAGAACAAAGACGATGAGAGGCTATGAATGGGCTAATGATCTAAAGATATGTTTGGATATTTTGATGAGAAATAGATTTTATTGTTGCAATCTATTATGTTGAATTGAGTGCAGAGAGTCTCTATAATTGTTTGCATTTGAGTTTTGTGTTTTTGAATTGGTAGATAGAGGGTAGTTGCACTCTCTTGCATTGAAAAAGGATTATAGATCCCTAGGGCCTCTAAAAGAGCATTTGCCAACTGTTTAATGTCTAATTGTCTAAAAAATATTTTATGTTTATGATTTGTGTGATGAACATCACAATATGGATGGAAAAGCTACTTCTAATAGTAATTTGCATTTGATCATTGATTAATTGAAAGACCTTTCAGAGGGTATCAAGAAATTCTATTTATGGTTATAACTTTTTTTACAACATTGTTTTCAATCAATTAAGTAATGAAGTGGAAATATAGAATTGCTTAAAAGAATGTTACTGCTCATGTCATTTAAATTCCCAAAAATAGCATATCGACTTGCATAACGCTGATCTATATTTGAAATGATTCAAATGATCACAACTTTATAGCGCAAAGTTTTATACCAAAAAACAAAAATAATATGACAACAGTAAACGAGCATAAATTAGACATTTTTTTAGTGTTGTCAATTTCTTAGTAGAATGTTAATCTAACATTTGCTTGACAGTGCATAAAAGTTTTATGAGAGAGATTTAACCCATCAACATTTCTCCTTATCGTTTATTCCAAATTTTGAGTGTCACGTTGCTAACAGACAGCCAGATCCAATATTCCAAGAAACTAAATTCCTAAGAGATTTCATGTGTTGCCCATTAAAGCAATCGTCTCTTTCATTATTTGTGATATAAGTTACTGGATTGGGTTCAATCGGTTTGGATCCAATTTTGGTTTAGGTTCAGTGGGGAATGTGGGCAGGGTTTTGTAATTTTTCTACAAGTTTGTTTAGGTCAAAGATGGGTGGAACCATCCCAAAGTTTTCCATATTCCTCTATAAGTTTTCCTCCACAAACAACCTTTTAAATGATTAAAATTTTCCATTCTGAGAATTAGGAGATATTTTCTACATCAATTCAAATTGTTATATTGCTATTAGGATTCAATTTTTATGAGCATCATCTAAATGTAATGAGCTAAGTGTTTCATTCTCATGAAAGAGAGGGTTTTATGAATTACTGCCCACAAAAATATAAGTCAACAAATAGTTAAATCTTGATAACAATATAATAATTTATTCGTTTGAGAGCATTTGTGAACAAAAAGTTTTTGTTTTTGTTTGTATGAGGAAAAAAGAGTGAAAGCCAACCTTGATCTTGTAGGCAGAAACACAGACGTAACCAAAAACCCTTTAGGAAGCCAAATTGTATTGTCCCAAGCAGTTGTGTGAATGTTGACTATTGCAATGTGATATGAACTGCAACATCCTAGGGCAAAACCACTGCAGTTTGTTATCTGAATCCCATGTGTACACAGTAGCTATAAATGGTAGATAGATAGATAGATGAGATTTTAGCAGTCATGAGGCTGAACATAGCATATGGGACACCTTTGCCACTACACCAACTTTGTTAATTTGGTGCTTTTTGTGTAGGTTGATGATGAGCCCACCAAACTTCTCAATGTTCTACTTGTTGAATAATTTTTACTAGGAGTTGTTGGATAGGATATCCATGAATTTGACCCTGCTGTTCCTATCCTCACATTCTAAAATAGTGTTGTTTTGTTTCCATCTTTCTAGAATTGCAAAACGTGTAGGTTCTCTCTTCCTAGAGCTCTTTTGGTCTCTTCCATCGTCCAGTCTCACATCAAAGTTGATGAGAGTTGGTCCTAAGTTGCGCAATAAGAGTCTTAGCTCTCCAAGATATGTTGGCTTCTATATACTCCTTTTGGCATTGATTACATGTGGGGTTGAACTTGTTGATGTAGTATTTCCTATCAAACCCCTATCCCCAATTTCTCTTATGGAATTTCTCCATAAGAAAGGCTTATATTTCTTTATTGTTGGTGGGACACATGTTGAAATGGATATCCCATTTGCTCATCCACTTGATGTTTTGCTGCATCCAAGTCCTTTTACGTTTACACAAAATATCATCAAAGACCACTTTAGGTCATCTACTTGCATCCATCTTTTCAATTTTTTTTATGATAGCTAATGAGGTGGGCCATAACATGAGCCTCAATAGGTATAGCTCCCACTTCACAAAACATGATATCATATGGAACCGTGCTTTTGATTTTAAACTTGCCTATAATCCAGCGCTTTTGGATCATCTTGATTTGCCTCCATTGTAACATTGAAATGCTGCTGGCCCATATTTCACAGCCATATAGAACAACCAGTAACACAAGAAGCCCGAAAAAAGTTTGATTGGTTTCCCAATTCCAAACCTCAGCATCATGACACCTATTTTGTAGAGCACAAAGTGCCTTCCATCCTCCCAAAACCCTTTTCTTTCTACAACCTTCACATCTTAGATTTTTGTTGAAGTCAATCCTGAGGTATTTATACTCTGCTACCTCAAGAATGCTGCCCTCAAAATAGAATATATATTCATGTTGTTTTTCTACTTTTAGAAAAGATCATAACTTTAGTCTTACTGATATTAACTTGCATCCCAACCATTTTGCAAAATCGCTCAAGCGAAAGTAAATGTTCTTGCAAACCATAGGCAGATTTGGCAACCAAAATGAGATCGTCTGCAGACAAGAGCAGCCATATCAAAAACTCACCTAATTGGATACCCTCACCATTTTGCATGTCCAACCATTCTTCAAGTTTGTCAATGTATATGCCGAGTAGAGTTGGTGAAAGTGGGCAGCCTTGCTTGACCCCAA
Source organism: Cupressus sempervirens (assembly GCA_028749045.1). NCBI lineage: Eukaryota > Viridiplantae > Streptophyta > Pinopsida > Cupressales > Cupressaceae > Cupressus > Cupressus sempervirens. The sequence continues at coordinate 355,861,752 of CM053791.1, read as the reverse complement.
TATCACTCCTTAAACACTTTGAAATACCTTTTGAAGTTCTGATTTTAACTCACTTCTTCATACATCCTATGAACAACAACTCTGAGATTTGTAGGGATACCCAATTCTTCCATCCTGATCCAAAGTTTTTCCTAGGGATAGTGTCAAAAGCCTTTTTAAAGTCAGCAAAGCAACAAAAAACCTCATCCTTTCTCTCCCATGCTTTTTCGATAATGTGTCTCAGGGTGGTGCCATGGTCAATAGTCAATTGTTTTGGCTTGAAACCCACTTGACCTCTTGCACATTGTGGTTCTCTTCAGCCCATTTGCTGATTTTGTTTTCTATTGTGCTGCCAAAAGGTTTTGCAAATAGAGGTTTGATCATTATGGTCTTGTAATTAGAGGAATTATTAACCTCACCACTCTTGTAAAGGTAGAAAACTTGTGTTCATTGATATTATTGAAGATTTCGATAATGAGAGGTGGAGTTTTCGTGCCCCACTTGAGATACTTCGCTTGAAGCTTTGCAAATTTTTTGCCTTACTGGTACCTAACTTCTTAATACCCCTCTCAACCTCTTGCACAGTAAAAAGGTCTTCCATACTATTGACCAAGGGTGGTGGGTCCACACCATCATCCTTTTCATAAAGTTGCTTGGCATACTAAAATTATTGAGTGGCTGTAATAGTATTTTCAGTTTGTTTGTTTCTTGTTTGAAGTTCTCTCCAAAAGTGTTTGAGATTATTTTCACTAAGAAAGATTAACTCTTCCTTGTGATCATAAAATGATTTTTTTTCTTCTGTAGAATATTCTTGTAAACTTTAATGTCAAGGCTAGTTTTATTACTCTCTTAGCTTTCTCCTGCCTTGCTCTCTGCCTTATATAGTCTCTCAAGTGCAATCCTAAAGATGTCCCTAATTTCTAGAGTCAAAAAAATTCTGCCCTGTGAAGGTGGCTGAAGAGAACAATGACCTTTGTCTCACAGGTAGTCCCACAATCAAAAAAAGGTAAAATATCTCAAATATAAAAAGATATCGAGGAGCTCACTCCCTAGAAAAGGAAATAATGTTAGAAATTATTCATAATAGAAATTTATGTAAATTATTTATTATATTTATATTTCATTATTATAATAATTCATGTAGAAGATTTGGAGAGACAACAAATTTAAAATTATATAATACCAACAAAATTAAATTAATATTCTACTATGGAAGAAAACAGCAGTGGTAATCTTTTTGTGAGAAATATAAGAACTAGTGCAATTTGTTTCGTAAATTTAAAAATAAATTGATTATTTATATTCTATTTAATAATAAAAGTTAAGACACGAGAGTTATGAGTGTCATTAAGCTCTATTTTGGAGGAACATGAGGTCTTGTGAGATTGTTTTTGGGGTCACGGTGTTGTTTAAAATCTAGCAGCCTCAACTCTACTTTGAAGGAAGTTCCCTTTCATTGGACCTCATCTTAACATAGCTATATTTTAAAATATCTAAGAAAGTTTTAAAAATAACTAAATTTTTTATTTCAATGAGTTTGAAGTGAGAAATGTAATGCACAACTAATAAATTAGTATTCTATGTTTAAAGTTTTGATTATTTCCCTTTCTATTTTAGCCTAATATGTCATTGCAGATTACTAAGATAGAAGTTGCAAGTTACTTACAATCCTCAATCCATTTATTTTAAAATACCTAGAGAGTTAGAGGAATGTTAGGGGTTATCAATTGGTTATGGTCTTTTATTAGTCTGTTATATGGTTAAAATGACACAATATTTCAGCCTTGACACAGAGAGAAATCACATACATAAAGATATATCCATGTACTCTCCTATTTTATTCTAAGAAATATATATGTATTGCAAATATATGATTTTGGCACTCATCAAGTATCCAATTGAAATAGTTACAAAACTAAAAGAACAGCCCATTAGTCAGTAGATATTCTACCTAACCTCTATTCTTAATCTTCTAGATGAATTCGATTTTGGTAGAATACAAAAGTCAATATCCATTCTTAAAAAAGAAAATTATATATATATATTAATTTAATAAATTCTTTCATAATCCAATGCACATCAAGTTAAATAATTATTTTTAATCAACAGAAGTGAAGTAAACTGTATGTCAATGAATTTTCAAAATAATAATATTAATATTATTTTTATTAATATTATAATCATTAAATATGTGTGAACCTAAATAAACCAGTGCCAGCTTTTTTTTTGGCCCATACCAGTACGTGGCTGGAGTTCTTTGCTCAAAAAAAAAAATGAAATGGACTTTATTAATAGCGAACACAAAACATGACCGTGATTTTACAACAGTGATGAGACCACCCTAACAATTGTATGTCTCACAATTTTTTTAATATAATTGTTATGGTTAATGGCTAAGCGGCCTTTTCCACTACATAATTTATCATAATTATATGTCAATGGCAGGCACGCCGGCATTAACGTCGTACTGTCTATTTAAGCTGTCCATGTGGATTTCCAGCCTTACCTGGTCCGCTAAGAAACAGACCATAGTCATTTCATATATTATTCTTTGTGATTCTGTGCCAATTATTTTATTCGTTGTGAACTGGGTTGCTTAAATATTGTTTTTATGCTCAGCCTAACTTTCCCTCGCAGATAATATTCATTTGGTTTCCCTTGCACAGTGAGTGTTACTGATATATGTGCTCTATTATTGACAGCTTTCTAATCCTCATACTGATTCCTCGTCAAAGATGATTAGAGGTAGTTTGACATCTCGTCAAATGATGTCCTCTGGAATGAATAGTTCAATGAATATTGCAAGTGCAGCAAGGTCTTCAATGGTGGCAAGCACAGGTCCTACATCATCAAGATCATCTACCCCTGCAAGGTCTAGAGGCGTCTCTCCTTCAGCAACATCCGTTCCACGTTCAACAGTCACAGTGACGGCTTCAGGGAGGCCTTCAACCCCCACTAGTACACGAACTACATCAAGGCCCTCCACACCTACATCAAGATGTACAGTTCCAGCATCATCACCATCATCAAGGCCTTCCACACCTACATCAAGATCAACAATGCCTACACCAAGGCCTACCATGACAACATCGAAGTCATTATCCAGGCCATCCACACCAACCAGACAACAATCAACTCCAACGACTCTTAACCATGGCACTTGTGTTCCTCCCACTCGCTCTTTTCCAGCCAGTAACATCTCCTCTATGCTCTCTAGAAACCCACCGCGACCATCTCCATCTCCATCTCCACCTCTGGTGTTGCCTGGTTTTTCTCTTGATGCCCCGCCCAATCTGAGGACCACAATGCACGACAGGCCAATCTCGGCTGCGAGAAGTAGACCTGGAGCTCTCACCTCCACCTCCACCTCCACCTCTGGTGTCCAGCGACCTCCCACTTCACAAGTAGTAAGTAGGCCAAGAGGAAAGTCTTGCTCTCCAATTGTTACGAGAGGAAGAGTGTCCAGCGACAGGCATGGTAAGCCTACTTTGCAACCTACTAAGCCGCACATCAATGGTGCTGAAGTCACTAAGTCAGTTTTACTTGGCAGCAAAGTATCAGAGACCAAAGAACACGAAGACCAAGCAAGCCCTACAAGTAATTCATCCACCTCGCTGTCCCGACGACAGGTGAAGTCGACATCAGTTCCCGATAGTTCTGGTTTTGGGAGAACAATCTCAAAGAAATCCCTAGATATGGCCTTGAGACACATGGTATGCACTTCCTGTTCTATATATAGACTTTACTCTTAACATTATCAGATTTGCACAATTCCACAATCTATTTGTAAAGCAATTATATTTGGATTTTTAGTATGATCCATCGTCAAGATGGAAAAGTACAGATTTAGAAATAGTGAAAAGATTATTATTTCTAATCTTGCACTTTCACATTCTAGTGATGGATCATTCTGATGATGGATCAGGTCGTTTGACCTGTAAGGTTGATGCTAAAAGACATTTCTCTTGTTTTATAGGGCAAAGTCTATACAGCCACGAAAATGCACTTCCTTACGAAGGAGAGGACTTGGAATTTTTTTAAAAAAGTTTCAAAAAGCAATGTAAAGGAAGTGCATTTTCGTGGCTGTATAGCCACGGGCGTTTCCGAGCCCCTAGCCGACGGATAAAACTCCGTTTCATTCCAGTTAATGCCTGCTGACAAGAGCATTTTGTATACCAAGCTGCTTCTAATTTGTCCCTTGAGATTACCAATAACCTGTTGTACAAGAAAACTCAACACTGTGCATAAATAATATTGATGGCATTCCTTGCTTTGCAGGATATACGGCAAAGTGCACACAGCAATATACGTCCCCTGACCAACATCCCCACGTCTGATTTGCATAGAATCCGGTTGGGATCTACTAAAAGTAAGGCCTCGAAAATATCAGAGTCACCCATTCTTACCAACAGCAGTGCCAGCTCAGATCATAGCACAAGGATTGCTCCTTATCCTCAGCCAGGAAATGCGTTGGATGATTTCCAAATTGTGAGGGAGAGAGAAAATGTATTCTCTCCACTCAGTCAGCATGAATCAGTTCTGTTCAGGGGAGATGAGCTGAGCACAAATTGGTTGCATGGCCCCACGAATGGAGGGGATAAATTTGATCAGGCTCTCTTACTTGAAAGGTTTGACGAGTCGTTTGATGCTTTTACTGTTAGAACAGACGCCCATTCAGATTCATTACACAAAAGGGCGAGATAAGCATGGAAAATCCTAAAGATTTAGGAGCTTTCTAGAGGCACATTATATGTGTCAAACAATCCCAACCCTAGTTGAAATTTCGTGGCCACTGATTGAATGCTGGAGGAATGTCAACGTGGCTTTACGAGGTCGTAATATAGATGGGATCCATGTAGGAGTTTTCAAGTAATAAGTTGAGTTCCAATACCCAATCGATCACCTTCCTCTACGTATACGTAAGCAGGTCAAGGTGAAGCGAAGTTGTTCTTTAATGGGGTCTGTCGATATAATATTTTTATTATTTAATTTTGAATTTATTAAATAAAGCAGATAATGATATTCACTGCGTTAAAATAAATCTATGGGACATTCAATCTTTGTCATATAGAACTTTGGTATGTCAGTCCTTTTTTCTAAAACCAGATAATAACATTTTCATTTCGGAATGAAAGGTTTCAAGAATTAATTGACATTAAATTGGTATGTTTGTCTTTATATTTTTAGGAGGCGTCATATTCTATATAAACAGTTTTTCTTTTAATTTTAAATTAATTAATTTATTTATTATTACAGTGTTCTAATATTGCAAAAATATACATTGACCTTTTCTTATCATGTTTCTTCAGATTTTTTACGTCTTCTTTCACATATTCTACTCAATAAAGAATATCCACACAATCAAGAAAATGATGTCAAAATTATCTACATTAATCAAGAACATGCATACAATCAAGCACAAATGAACCTAGATTAGCTAATAATGGTGGTAGACAAAGTTGAGCTACAGGATCTTAGGAAAATTCCATCAGCATAAAATCCCCAAAGTAAGACATTCCAAAAAACTTATGATAAAGAAATACTCATCCCTGTCCAACTGAGTGATGGAATTGCATAAAAAAGAAGGGGAACACTAGTTCTCCATTCCCTAACATTTAGCAATTGAAAGAATATATTAAAATAGATAAAAAACTTAAATGTGAAGGCCCTACCTCTCACATTTGGCAAAAACCAAGAATGAGAAGAACTAAATAAAAACCCCACCAAATCGGTTGAAACCTTTAGTAAAGTAGAGAAATCTAGACAAATCCAATGATACTAATCTCGTAAAGATCGCAGTAAGGAAAACTTCGGCAACAAAAAAAATGATTCTCACAAGAGGGGTTTGAGGAAATTCTCTAAAACCATAAAATTACAAAGTGAGAAGTGAGTAATAAAACTCACTTTTACCTAATATAAGCACTTTTATTAAAGTGACTTAAAAATTAAAATACTAAGTTACTTAATAGATTAATTGGCCCCTTTTCCAATTAAATTGGGCAATTCTACTTGCTTGGAATTCAACTACGACAAATTAATTGATAATTAAAAATAAATTAAATAAATATAAAATATTCCAAATCATATCAAATCAATATTTAATTAATAATTTCTGCAACAATTGTAGAACCCTAAATGCATAGACATGCTCATGGGTCTAATCACATGATGCATTATGAATCCAGGTTTACCAATTACTAGAAGGTTAATAACATAATCTAGACATATATGTCTCCCATACAAGGATGATATCATCTCAAAATGAATGGTCAAAATCACTAACTCTAGATGTCACTACCAAGGATATAAGTTCTTGTCCAGTAAATAAACAAACATCAAGTATAGATGTACAATACATAATAGCTAAAGCATACAACTACACATGATTGTGTGATAAAACATCTAATTATTTTCATTTCAATAATTCATTTTCATCACTGCATAAGTCTACTATAAGAATAAGATAAATATCGGTACCACAATCACACCATCAATGAATCCAATAATAATCATTAGAGTATCATAAATCATAATCCATAGTCCCCAAAAAATCATCCTACAAAAATACGGTAAACCTCCAATATAAAATACAACAAATAGCATCACAAAGAACCATCATATGGATGTGGTCAAAATACCACTAATCAACATGGTCAAACACATGAGTCAACACTATTGTAGGAACCACATCAGATGCAACAATTTGAAGCATCTCACAGTATAGCCACTGTACACATCTCAAGAGTATTCAAAGAACAACATCAAAATGTCATATAAATTTAGGTAAACACTTGCACAAATCTTATTGAAACCATTTGATACATCATAATCTCATAAATCAGGCATAAAGCATAACCAACTTACTAAAACAACAACATAAATTAAATCACTCCAAGGGTGTAGACCACTCATGGGTCCAAACATGATCGTTTACAAAGAAAGAGCATCAAGGTTGCATACAAAAATCAAATGGGGAAGGGGCTACATCATCCCACCTAAAGACTAGGCTTACTCCTGGAAGTTTGTGATCCAAAAAATGATCAGGACATACCAAGAGCAAAATCAAAACTAATACCCCTAAGTATTATAGGGACCACTCCTTGGTCCAAATCATTGGAATCAAGCTAGTCATTGATCCCTCTATTCTTGTAGTCCATACATCAGGCTTTAAAAAAGAGAAAAGAAAAGAAAAAATAGAGAGAGAGAGAGAGAGAGAGAGAGAGAGAGAGAGAGAGAGAGAGAGACATACCTAAGGACCACTCCTTGGTCCCAAACATTGCAATAAAGTTGGTCATTTTTCCCTATATTTTGGGAAGTCCATGCATTTGGTTTTTAAAAAAGAAAAAGAAAAATCTAGTTATAAATGTATATAGGTTACCAAATGCAAATGTAAGCAGGTAAAAAGACCCAAAGCAATCATAAAGTCCCCACAATATTATAACCCCTCAGCAATCGGGTAACCAAATGTATATAGGTAACCAAATTTATAAAATCAAGGAAGGCTCACCAACTTCTCCATATGTCAAACCAAATCACTCAAATATATACAATCTTGCCAACCACCAAAAAAGTCAACCATATGATAAATAGTATCATAGTGACACAAAGTCCTTCAACAAGGAGCTTAATGTGCACAACGAAAACTCATCCATCCATGAACTCTAAACTATGAGGTAAGGAACATACTACTCTAACTCATCATAATGTGTCCAATTACAACATGCACCTACCAAGTGACCACTAATGAAGGTCAAAACACCATCCACTTCCAAATCAAATTGGAATCAAGGAGAAGAACCATCCCAAAAATACTAAAGAACACTACTATGCCATGCGCAAGCATTATAAAATCAAATTTGCACTCCTTTGAGGTATATTATTACATCTAAATCAAGGCAAAAAGAGGTACACATGTATCAATTTGCATAATCACAACCAAAGCACTCACATCAAAGAGGCTTAAGAACTCCTTCCTTATAAAGGGATACACACTACATAACTTACCGCCAAGTATAAGAGCAACATAGTCTCTATGGTATGGAAAGCTCAACTATCACCAGGAACTAGGGTCATTTAACCTAATTAGACAAGGTACCATTTTCCAACAAGGTTGTAACAAATTTGATTAGTGGAGAAAATCCTACATTTCACTTCATACAAACTCTCATAATAGTAATGTTTGTCCAAAGAGACCATGTCCTAGCCACATACTAGGGATACTACTCTCAACCTTATCTACCACTCAGTCTCCTATATTGAGTCATCTAGAATGGAAAAGCTGACCAAGATAGCATCCTAAAGTTGTATGGATAAGGATATATAGATGTAGAGTGTTAGGGTTGGGAAACTCTTAATACCACCAACCAACCTAAGATGAGTTGGGGGGAACTCTTAATACCACCAACCATCTAAACACTCATGCAATAATAACTATTCTAGTGACATATCCACACCAAACTACTCACTTAGAGAGATGCAAGCACCAAGGAAAAGAAAAAAATCAAGGCCCACAACAAGGGTCAATTCATAGGTGGAATAAGTTAGACTCAACCAACCAAAGGCAATATCTACATCGAGAAGGAAGCACTTACAATCTACACTTCACATCAAAGAAGTAAACCAGAATCATAACAAATACACAACATAAGCGTATATCCAAACTAATGGGCCAATTATATTATGGAGGGATAAGAGTTTTTCTTTTAAGACATCACATGAAGATTTAAACTTTTTTAATGGCCACGAGCCTAATTTTTTATGATTGCATTGGCCTTTACTCAATAAAGGATATCTAAAACATCATATTTTACCTTCTGGACATGAGAAGAAGTGCCTTTTGTTTCCCAAATGAAATTTTTTATTGTTAGGGTCTCATATGAGTATTATTAGTTAACCAAACAATACTATGCATGTCCCAGAAATAAAATGTGAAACAAGGTGTTTTGTCGTATGAGAGTTCATGATCAACAAAACCACCTTCATTTTGTAAGCCATAAATTTTATGTTTGGACTCTGATTGACTCCATTCAAAATGCATCAAACAAATCTCAACAAGATCTACAAAATGGTATACCTAAGATAATCTTAGGACCTAAGAGCTTTAGTTTCCACTCAAAATATTGCAACATAGCTAAAAGTAGATAATTCTAGTTACCAAGACATGCAATAGACAAAATGTCCTTAACAATAAAAGAGAAGACATGCTCGAACCCATGTAAGGAATGAAATGAAAGATGCGATGTAGGAGCATCCATCCTGGGTGTAAGGAAAATCTTGCATCACCCAAAAATATTTCTATTTCTATCTTTTCAATAAGGGATATTTTAGTTAGAGTAACTATTTGTGAAAAATTACTAATTTTAGTAAGTCTTTCATACAAGATTAAAATGTTTTGATTTCATAGGTTGAGGTTCATCTTAGTTATATCATCCTACTAGTGGAGCTTCATTTTAACACCTAATGTATTACAAAAGTTATAGAGATCTTTGGGTACAAAATATTTAAGCTCAATTTTGAAGGCCTAAATGACTCTGAAATAAGTCGAGATCTTAGCTGATGTGTGCTTCCAAAATAAGTTGTTATAGATTAGGAGCTGCCATTTTTAAAAAGTATTTAAGTTTCAAATCGGAGCTATGTTTTGAAATTTATGGCCTCTAGAATTTAGGCTACCTAAAAGTATCATTTGTAATTTTTTTGAGGCAACCTTATATAATAAATATAAAAATAATAATAATTTGGGGGTCGGCCAGCCTCAAGGGGTAGGGTTAAATGTCTAGAACCTTCCCAAGTGGTAGAAAATTTCCTATATAAGGAAGTCCCATAGTGTTGTCTAGGGAAGTTTTAAGTGTGTTAGTTCATAGCTCTATCTTGAAGAATATTGTAAAGAAAACACCCATGTAGGTTTGCATATTTTTGAGCTCTCTAATTCCATAGTTTTGGAGATAATTAGAAAGCCCATGTGTAGTTCTTGCAAAATTCTATTATTTCTCTAATTTTTGTTCTGTGTTTGTGATAGCAAAGGGTGAACCGTTCATCAAGTGGTATCAAAGTAGAAGTTCTTGAGTGTGTAGATAGATCACCGATGTGTGCTAGTTTGCACCAACTCCAAGACAATGGTTTAAGATGAGTGTGTAGATATATTGTTGATTGTGAGGCAATTTGTAATGGGTCTTTAACAATAAGCATGAAAAAGCCTCCATAAAGGAAATGTGGGGGAAGATCCAAAGGTGTGACACTTGAATGTTTTAGAGCCCTCCAAAGATAAATAAAAGCATTGTAAGAATAGATGCACAAAGGCATGAATCTTTTCATAAGAGATAAAGTGAGAATGAGTGAGAAGAAATAGAAAATGTTAATCAAAAAGTTGAAGATGAAGTTCTAAACTCAAAGGAAGAAAGGCTTTTCAAGACCATTTCCAAGATTGGGAAAATACCTAAGATTGAGGTTCCCACATTTTTGGGAAATATTAACCCAAAGGAATTGATCTACAAGATCAGTGAATTGGAAGAGTATTTTTAGTACGAAGATATTGAGGATCATGATAGGGTCAAGTTTGTGAAGGCCAAACTAAAGGATCATGAAAATATCTAGTGGTAGGAGATCCAATTGGATAAAAATAGAAGAGGAAAGGAGAATATCACAAGATGGGATCAAATGGTGGATAAATAATGCAACAATTAATTCTCATTGATTATGAGCTTGATTTGCTAAAGAAAATGGAAGGGTTGAAGCAAGAGGGGAGATTTTTTTAGGAGTATATAGAAGAGTTCTATCGGGCTCTCATCAGAATAGACCATGCAAAAACTAACAAGGAGAAAGTTGTCCATTACATTAATGGGTTGAGGCCAACCATTCAGGATGAGTTAAGTTTGGTTTGAATGAAGAGTATTAAGGAGGCATACTCTTTCTACCTAAGAGAAGAGGAGAATCTGAATAAGAAGTTTGAGATATGACAATGAGAAATATGTCATGGAGGAAAATCTAGTGGATGATCTTATGGAGATTGAAATGAAGATTATAAGAAGAAGGATGAAGGCAATAGTAGAAATCTAAACTAGAGGGGAAACAATTTTCCATGATCAAAATAATAGAGATTAGTGAAGAAGGTGAAGGGGACAAGGATCAAGAAGAGGAGGATTTCATGGAAGAGATTTTCACTGTGGAGAAGAAGATCATAAAGAGTTTGAATGTCCTCAATGCCAAGGAAGGAAATATTAGATAAGTGAAGGGCTAGACCAAAGTTTCCAATATAGATCAAGATGCCAAACCAATACATTTTAAAGATGCTAAAAGAGGAGAAGTTCTAGTTAAAAAAGAGTCCTATTGAGTGATGAGAATGAACTTGATCAAAGGAGGAGCTTGTTTTGCACCAAGTGAAAGTGTGGAGATTAGTGTTACAATGTAATTATCGATGATGGAAGAACTAAAAATTTGGTGTCAGAAGAGATGGTCACTATAATAAATATCAAGAGGTAAAAACACCCACACCCATATTGTATTGCCTTAGTGAAAGATGACCACAAGGTCATGGTCAATGAACAATGCCTAGTGAAGTTCAAGATTAGTTGTTACCATGATGAGGTACTATGTGATATCATACCTAGAGATACATGCCATATGTTGTTGGGTAGGACTTGGAAATTTGATAGACATATTGTACATGATGGTCATGCAAATGCCTATTCTCTAAAAAAGGATAGAGTGAAACACAAGCTGAAGTCATTGAAGGGACAACAAAAGAAGGTATACTAGACTATGTTTTGGTGAAGGAAGGAAGTTCCAAGAGGTACGACACATGAGAATGTGCATTTTTGGGTACCATCAGATTTGGATTAGAGAAGGAAATGAACGAATGATTTGCTTCAAGATAGGGGAACAATTTTTTGAGTGGTTAGTCATGCCTTTTGGGCTAACCAATGCAGTGAGAGAACTTTCATATTGAAAGAATTTATGGGTAAGTTTGTCATTATTTACCTAGATTATATTTTGATTTTCAATAGGACATAATAGGATCATATAATGCATATCAATAGGGTGTTTGAGAAGTTGAGGGAATAATGCATAAACAATGAGAGGGGACAAAAGAGTTTAGATGGATTACTAGAGAAGATAAGAGTTATAATGTGTTGAAATAGAAAGTTACATAACAACTTAATTTATCAATTCCAAATTTTAAAAAGGTGTTTCAAGTAGATTATGATGCTAGTGGTATTGCAATAGGATCTATTTGAGTCAAGAAGGTAGACCTATTACTTATTTTAGTGAGAAGTTGAATGATGCCAAAATAAAATATTCTATTTATGATTAAGAATTTTATGCTATTTTTCAAGCATTAAAGAAGTGGAGATGCTATCTTCTTCCTAAGGATTTTGTTTTATATACTAATCATTAGGGTTTGCAATATTTGAATGGTCAAGGAAAATTGAACTAGAGACATTTGAAGTGGGTTAAGTTTTTGAAAAGTTGTTGGAATTACAAATAGGAAACATACACTTCTAAGAGGTGGGGAGTGAATCAAAAGTTCAAACTTTAGCGCTTAAGACTCTTATACCATTCATTAGATGCATGTAATAAATTGAAATGAAATGTAAAGCAAATGCATCAGAAAATATAAGCATACACACTCGACACCTGATATGATTACCCAAAAACCCTCCAAATGAGAAGGTAAAACTGGGGAAGGGATGACACCCACAATTGTTCACTACTGCAACAATAAAGTGTCACCAATTAAGGTTACAATAAGTTGACCATAAACTTGATGTACCCTATGAAAGGCCTACCCTATTAAAGGCTTACAAGAGACTATTAAATCTCACCTTGTTAAAGGATTTTAACACCCTATTAAAGGTGTGCCTAGTTAAAGGATTTTAGAACATTCACTTGGAATGTCACCCTGTTAAAGGATTTTACAATGACTGTTAAGTCAACCTTAGTCCAAAGAATTTCATTCTACTGATACAGTTGTTAGAAAGTAACAATAGAATGTTTGATTTGATGGCTTACAACTTTAACTTGTTGGTTTTAGATCACCATTATGTCCTTCTTAATCCTTTCTGATCTGATTTGCCAATGCTGAGTCTTTGATCCTTTGTTTTGTAAACTGATTCTACAATTCTTTCACTCTACTAAGTCACCTTGAATGCTTTTTGATCAATTCACTCTACTAAGTCACTTGCATGCATATTGAATAATGGGGCTTCATCTTCTTTATAAAGACTTTGGTGGCTTAGAGTTAGGTATGAATCTACAACTGAGATTCATTCATTTTGCCACCTAATCCCTTCCAATTTTCTGATTGGTTGCATGTTGATTACATAGGGAATCAAAATAGATTCATCCTTATCTTCAAAGCTTCAAGATTTATCCATAAGTCGACATAAAAATGGTTTACATAGTCGTTTGTGCCATCACAAAGAACTAGATCTAATCTATGTTACTTAGCACTTGATAATATTGGTGCTCGACACATACTGTAGTTCTGTTTCTGGCTTGGCACCTGAATTGCTTGGCATCAACTACTTACTCAGTACTTGAATTACTCAGCATGGTCTATCTACTTGGAACTTGAGTGATTTGGCACATAAGTGACTCGACATTCATTTCAACTCGGCATCTATACATATTATACTCGACATGTATTACTAGCTCGACATGAACTTAGTGAATATCTTAAGTGTGTTGGCACTTAATTGTCAAAACCAATTTGAGATCAACAATCTCCCCCCTTTGACATGAGTGTCAAAAACACTTAACTATATATAACAGATCTAATCTCCTCGAGTATAATACATTCACAGCTCGACATATATAGAAAACTTCAAAATTTCCAAAATTTTGTAATAGACTTATATACCTCAAAATTTTGTAACTCCCCTTGAGTTAATGTGCCTGTTCTGTATCCAAAATCTGTTATCCATAGATTTTTTTTTTGTTGATACTCTTTTGGCTTCAAAAATACTGATACTCTTTAGCTGATATTATACTTTGTTTCTATTTTTTTTTTGCTCCCCCTTTTTGTGTGCTCTCCCCCTTTGGGTTATCTCCCTATTTTGTTTATCTCCGCCTTTTATATTTATCTCCCCCTTTTTGACACTTATATGAAAGAGTCTATACACTGATTGTGTATTTGTCTAGAAAGTTCTTGTGGACTTCCATTATAATCTTTAGAGCAACATCCTAGTTGTCTAATACAACATCTAATGATTTTATTTGGATGGCTATCTCTGCTGCAAGGTGAAGTAGTCCATCTAATGTTGAAAGATTTAGATCTTTCTTCATCAATGTCTCTGCATATCAGGTAGTTCCTTGTGGAGTATCTCCATATGAGGGGTAAGGGAGGCTTGAATTTTAGTCAACTTGGCTCTTATATTAGCCTCTTCTATTGTTAGTATAGCTAGTTGACTTTGTGTTTGAAGCAATGAATGGAAATGCTTTTCACTTTGAGCTGGATTCTTAGGTAATTGCATACCTGATAGTTTTGAATTGTTCTCCATACTCAAAATTTTATGGCTTGTTTCCTGTGTGAAGAGTGTGCAATCACATAATTTTGTGTACAATGAGAATATGTTCTCAAGTACCTTCTTCACTTCCTCAATTTTTGTGGCCAATTTAACTTGTGAGAGTGCTATATCACCTGATATTTTCTCATTGACTTTTTCTTCAAATTTTCTTTCAAACCATTCCATAAGTTTGACATTGGCTTCCTGGTCTTCATTATTCACCTGTTACACAATTTCTAATAATTGTAATAATATTGGCTTAGATTCATTAGGTGTTTGCAAGATAAAAGCATCTAAAAAGATGTCTTTAATATCTTGTAATGCTTGCTTTTGTTTGTACTCTTTTTTGAGTATTTCTTGTTGTTTCTTCTTTTCTAAGGCTTCTTGCATTGTGCCTATTTTCTCTAGTGTCATGGTTACATAGTCATATTTTGGTATCACTATTTCTTCATCTATAATTGCATCTCCATAGTGAAATACCTTGGCAACCTTGGATGAGCTGGAGCTTGGTGCTGAAATCTGAAGTGGTATTGCATTAGTGCTCGATCTCCGAAGGACTTTTGTTGGAGTGCTAGATGTTGGTAAATTTACCAATGTTTGTATGGCTTCTTGCTCCTTCTCCTTTGGTATGTCCTTTTCTTCATTTTTGTCTTGATCAATCATTAATATCTTACCTGCTCCTTGTGTTTATGTTTCAGGTATAGATACCTCTGTCTGTCCTATTTGTGCTTCTGGAGCCTTCTCTTTTTGAGCAATCTAAGTTTGTTATTCAACCATGTCAACTTTTACAGTAGTGTCAACCTTTGTAGATGTTTGCACTAGAGGTTGAGCACTAGTAGTTGAAGGGATGACAGAAGGTGGTTCTTGTGGATTTACCTTATCCCTTGTTATATCAGCTATTGCCTTCTGAAGCTCTTCAACACTGACCAATACATGATTCTCACACAATCTAGTTTGTAGTGTCGATTGCTCAAGGATTTTCTTCAGGTCCTCTACAGTTAATGGGTTGATGTTCTGAGGTGAGTTATCAGGAACATCCTTTACTATTATGGTTTCTGGAGGTGTGCTTGTATCATGTGGAGGCCTCATGGCTAGCATTTGTGTGTCTTCCATATTTTGTTCTTCTTGCTTCTTTTCAAATGTGGTTATTTCATCTTTCTTCTTTTATGTCTCCTCCACATTGGTATCTTTTATTTTTCTGTCTCCTCTTCCTTTTCATCCTCTCCTTCTCCATTATCTCTTCCCTCAAAGGGATCATCTTCTCTTGCTTTGACACTTGTAACCCATATATCAAT
Source organism: Cupressus sempervirens (assembly GCA_028749045.1). Classification (NCBI taxonomy): domain Eukaryota; kingdom Viridiplantae; phylum Streptophyta; class Pinopsida; order Cupressales; family Cupressaceae; genus Cupressus; species Cupressus sempervirens. The sequence continues at coordinate 355,845,977 of CM053791.1, read as the reverse complement.
TTCCACATTTGAGTGGATTTCTTTACAACATCTTCAATGTTGTTCTGGAGAATGTTGAATTCTATGTATTTGGGTGCAAATCTGCTCCCATACTTCTTATTTGCCTTGATAATTTGCCCATTTGATAGGTCAGACATCACTTGGGCTAGGGTTGATTCCCTTATTTTCTTTTCAAGGTTTAAACAATAATGCCACTTATTTTCTACAAAGGTGTATAACTCCTTGGGCATTGTCTTGTCTAATTCAAGTGGAGTATTCTTAAATTTAGACATCATGGCATATACTGACTCTTCTACCTTGTTTTTCTCTTCTCTAGCAAGTTTTCCAAAATTAATGTTCTTTAATCTTGTCATATCTACATTATCTTTAATATTATCACAAATATTCTCAAGATTAGATTTAGGTTCATGACTTACCACCCTAAATTGACTTGTATCTTCTGACTCTATCTTTTCATCATCTATTCTAGGTTGTACAACATACTTTCTCCTTTGTTTCTTCTACCCTGGGCCCTTCTATTCAGTTGCTTTTGTTTTCTCCTTTGCCTCCTCTTTGGCCTTTTTAGTAGTGGCCCTTGTAATAGCCCTTGTTGTTGGGGCAGTTGGCTTTGTTGTGCTTGGCTTGGTTTCCCTCTTTGCTTTTGATTTGGGTCTAGGCTATGCCTTAGCCTTCCTCATTTTAGGTTTTGGCTTTACTAGTGCTTCCTCAGCTTCTTCTTCCTCTGCACCTTCTTCTTCTTGGTCTTCACCCATGCCTTGGGTTAAAGCTAAAGGTTCTTGACCTTGCATCTCTTCTTCCTCTTCATCTTCTTCATCATCACTTGCACCTTCTCCAAACTTGGCCTTCAGTTTCCTTACAATTTTGTCCTTTTTCAAAGTAGAGGCGGTCTTTAGTTCCATCTCAACCTTTGACTTCACAACATCATAATTGCCAAATATCTTGGCACTTTTGTCAATTTCTTTAGCAAGGAGTGCAGTGATGGTAGTTGAGGCTTCATCAACATTTATTTCATAGCGTAGGGGCCTTAGCCATCTAACCCTAGGTACTGTAGCCTGGATGTAAGTGTAATCAATATCTACAAGGAAACAAATGTCATTGTAGTATTGCTTAACTAGGGAAATAGGAATCCTTAACCTCTGATTCATAGACTTCTTAAAGTCTTCAAAATAGCTTGTCATAATTGACTCAAAATTGTCTCCCATTTGCTCAATATATTCATTAATTTGAACAACAACTAACCTATTTTTCTTCCATACTATTTTGCCAAAAGATCAAAACTCATTTTTTACATAGAAAAACATACATACAAGTATTGATCCAAACTTGCATTGATCACTCTTTGATCTTCTAATAGCTCCAAGATTTTCATTTATCTATTGAAGTTGAAGTTCTACGAGATCATAATTGTGATCTTTCTTAACAATCTTGTATCCAAAATCCACTGTTATGCAGGGCACACTATTTAACTTGCTTGATTGATAGAATTTGTAAGAAATAACTCTAATAGAAAAATCAAGCAAAGGGTTTGTAATGATGTCAATGGTCATACCACACTTGTTCCACTTTGCACCTGCATTTTTCTCTATTGCCTCTTTGGAGTCACTTCTTAATGTCTTGGGCCAATCTAGGGTTGAATAACTGGTAACCCTATGGACAATTCTCTTTTAAATTTTAATGGGTCCACCCTCTAACCATAGACATCCATCATGTATTCTACTTAGAACTATTTTAATCCACTCTATTTTGAAAATTGTGGGAAAATCTAGGGCACGAGTCAAACCCTTTCTCTCTACAATCTTGGATTCTTCCTTCAGGACTCCATTTTCACACAAATTTTCATATGCCTGTCTTATTTCCATGTCTCCTATGGTTCCTACTTTGCAATTATAGAACTTTCTTACATCTTGTACCATTATAACCTTAGGCAAGATCATGGATAATGCTTTTGCTGGGTCATTTCTATAGGCAACTTTTGGAATAGCTTTGAAATCGGGTTGTTTAACCTCATTGTTGACTAATTGGACTTCAAAATTTTCTTTCTCCTTCACAGTTTTTGAACTAGATGCCATACTGTAAAACTAGTGTGTAGCAAGTATAAAACTACATAGCTCAGCAGATGAAGAATACATTTAAAATCAATGAACTGGTGCTTGATCATTGCTATAATCTGTGCAAATGCTTTGAACTAGTTTGTAGATCGCTTCTTCACTCACCTCATTTTTTCTTTGAGTTCATAATGATGAAAAATAGGTGAAAATCAAACATATACTCTACAATTAATGCTTAGTTGTGTACAGTTGTAGAACTCGACTTCAATGTGATTTTTGTTTCACTCAACATCCATTGATTTTACCTCCACTCAGCAGCTGCTACTAACTTGGCTCCAACTAACTTTGACTATCATCTTGACACTAATTGGTATTTTGTTCGGCATCTAAAGTGGACCTTTCATACTTGGCAGTGATGTGAGAACTTGAAGATTTGACCTTGGAATTTCCTCATTATCTTGCATTTTTATTCATGCTAATCTATCTATTTTAGTGCTAATATTTCTTGGAACTGATGTATGATAAAATATTTTAATACCAGTCCCACATACCTCTTTTTTCTTAGTTTGATGAAGTGTGACCACTTGACCCATTGGATGAAGTGATCCCTTCTCCATTTGATGTACTCCTAGCATCTTTCTTCTTCCATGTCTTGTTCATTTTATTCCCGATGTGCTCAACATCTGTCTTGCCTTTACCTTTGTCAAATTCAAAACTTGGTGCCTTAGACCTAGTTGGACAATGCTTGTTGATGTGACTAGTCTTGCGACAACTAAAACATGTGTTTTGACTCAACCATCTCTTGTAGTTAACACTGAAGTGTGTTATAATACAATTCTTAGGGATATGTATGTATTCCTGACAATAGTGATAGCTATATCTTGTATTGTAATCCCAGTTATAGGAGTTTTCATAGCTTCTTACCTTTGTTGGCTTGCTTGATGACCATGTGGACTTGGATCTGCATTCAAAGGCTTTGTGTCCATACTTATGACCATTGTAGTAGTGTCCTTCAAATTTTTGTTCATGCATGGTTCTAGTTTTGCATTCATGTGCCTGATGACCTTGTTTATTGCACTTGTGACAATGAGTCATGTTCTTTGGCTTAACATTCTGACTTGCATTCTTACTCCTGCAAACATTAGCTATATGTCTTTTCTTACCACAATGACAGAAGTACATTTAGAACTCTTACCTTTATTGTTCCTTTCATCAGCAGCTTTGGATGATTCTCTTTCTTCAGTGCTTATGTAGCCCAAACTTGATGTATCTCTATTGTATCTAGGGGATTTCAATAGTTTCTCAAAGTACTTGATGGCTCCATTTGGCTTGTTGAAACTTTCAGCAAATTCGTTTTCTCTTTTCAAATCATTCTGCAATTGTTCATTCTATAGCTTCAAAGTGGTTATTTCAATGTCCTTGACATTCAACTCATGATGAGCATTCATCATTTGGCTCAAGGTGTCTAATTACATGTTTGGGATCCAAGATAACTCTACTAACTTTTCCTCCAATTTGTTTGCCAAAATTTTTTTGTTCAATCACCTCACACAACAGTATAGCTTGTGATTCTTGCTCCAACTTGAGATTTTCGATCTCTTTAGCTTGTGCTCTATTCTTTTCCATTAGATCTGCAATTTCTACATCAAATTCACTAGAGTTACCATCTACAAATAACTTCATTGTGTCAATCTCTTTGTATTGTGTGTCATTTTCTACTATAGCAATCTCTTTCTTTCTCTTCAGGGAACTCTACAAAGCATCTCTGGCTTCATTCAGTTGATGTAGTATGAGATGTATCTCAATCTCCTGGTATTCAATGGTCTTTCCCAACTTGTAGACTTCCATTTCAAGTCTCCAAGCTGTAAAGCTTCTCCTCTTGATACCAATTGTTGGAATTACAAATGGGAAACATACACTTCTGAGGGGGGGGGGGGGGTTGAATCAGAAGTTCAAACTTTAGCACTTAAAATTCTTGTACCATTCATTAGATGCATGTAATAAACTAAAATGAAATTTAAAGCAAATTCATTTGAACATATAAGCATACACACTTGACACCTGATATGATTACCCAGAAACCTTCCAAATGAGAAGGTAAAATTGGGGTGGGGATGACACCTACAATTCTTCATGTAGCAGTAAAGTGTCACCAATTAAGGTTACAATAAGTTGACCATAAACATGATCTAACCTATGAAAGGCTTGCCCTGTTAAATGCTTACAAGAGACTATTAAATCTTACCCTATTAAAAGATTTTAATACCCTATTAGAAGTGTGCCTAGTTAAAGGACTTTAGAACATTCACTTGGAATGTCACCCTATTAAAGAATTTTACAATGACTGTTAATTTAACCTTAGTCCAAAGGATTTCACTCTACTGATATAGTTGTTAGAAAGTAACAATAGAATGTTTGATCTGATGACTTACAACTTTAACTTGCTGGTTTCAGATCACCATTTTGTCCTTCTTAATCTTTTCTGATATGATTTTCCAATGCTAAGTCTTTGATCCTCTGTTCTGTAAACTGATTCTGCAATTCTTTCACTCTACTAAGTCACCTTGAATGATTTCTGATCAATTCACCCCTTCTCTTCCTTCTACTCTTCGCTTGCATGCATATTGAATTATGGGGCTTCCTTTTCCTTGTAAAGACTTTGGTGGCTTAGGGTTAGGTATGAATCTATGGCTAAGATTCATTCATTTTACCACTTAATCCCTTCCAATTTTTTGATTGGTTGCATGTTGATTGCATAGGGAATCCAAATAGATTCGTCCTTATCTTCAAAGCTTCAAGATTTATCCATAAGTCGACATAAAAATGGTTTACATAGTCATTTGTGCCATCACAAACAACTAGATCTAATCTGTGTTACTCGACACTTGATAATACTCATGCTCGACACATACGGTAGTTCTGTTTCTAGCTCAACGCCTAAATTTCTTGGCATCAACTACTTACTCAACACTTGAATTACTCGACATGGTCTATCTGCTCAACACTTGAGTGATTTGACACATAAGTGACTCGACACTCATTTCAACTCAGCATGTATACATATTATACTCGGCATGTATTACTAGCTTAGCATGAACTTAGTAAATATCTTAAGTGTGTTGACACTCAATTGTCAAAACCAATCTAAGATCAACAAAAGTTACATATTTGTTTTGAAATAGAGGTGTGAAACGTCTAACAAGGTTGTAGATGCTCTTAATAGTAGAGAAATTTTATTGATAGAGATATAGATTGAAGTGGTTGGGTTCAAGAAACTCTAGAGTATATGTCTAGAAGATTATAATTTTGGTGAAATTTAGAAAGCTTGTACAAAATCTATTATACTTGATAGGAAAAAGTGGTTGTATTTAATCATCTAGGATGAAATATTCTTCAGAGGGAGTTGATATTGTATTCCTAGGAGATTTATGAGGAAATTATCATCAAGGAGAAGCATAATTGAGGATTGGTTGGACATTGTGGTAGAGATAAAACCATCACTTTGGTTACTGAGAATCATTACTAGCTATAGTTGTTGTAATATGTCAAGAAGTTTATCTAGAGTTGTAGAGTATGTCAAATGGCAAAAGAAGTGAAGAAAAATGTAGAGTTGTATTAGCCATTACCTGTACTAGAGAAGTCATGGGAGGATGTCAACATAAATTTTTTTTCTTGGTTTACCAAGGAATCAGAAAGGGTATGATTCAATTTTTGTAGTGGTTGACTAATTTTAAAAGATGACACATTTCAATCCCTGTAAGAGGACTAGTGATGTTTTTCATGTGGCAAAATTGGTATTTTAAGAAATGGGGTGACTTCATGGCCTACCAAAGAGCATAGTTTTAGATCGAGATATCGATTTTGTTGGGTATTCATGGTGCACATTATGGAAGAAGTTGAAGATAGATTCAAAGTTCAACTTATCACATCATCCACAAACTAATGGATAGATAAAGGTGGTGAATAGGATTTTGGGGAACTTGCTAAGGTGTTTGGTTGGAGATAAACCAAAAGGATGAGATTTAATTTTTCCATAGGTAGAATTTGTATATAATAATTCTATCAATAGGAGTACTAGTAGATCGACATTCTAGATTGTATATGGGAGCAGTCCCATAAATGGTTTTGAATTGAAGAAGTTAGATAAAGAAGAGATAAGTGGTATTGAATCTAAGTATTTTGCAAAATATTTGAAGACCATCCATGAGGAAGCAATGAAGCACATTACAAAGATGAATACACTACATGATTAAGGAAGAGAAGAAAAGGAAACATAGGGAGTTTCAAGTTGGGGATGAAGTCATGGTTCATTTGAGGAGTGAGTGATTTCTATTAGGTACATATAAAAAGTTGAAAATGAAGAAGTTTAGACTATGTAAGATACTGAAGAAGCATGATTCAAGAAATGCCTATGAAGTTGAGTTTCCCATTGAATTAAATATTTCACCAGTATTTCAAATTTTAAATTTAATAGAGTATCACAAAGGAGGTGTTGAAGATGAGATCAAAAAAATATAGCTGAGTATTCTAATAACTACTTTAGCTACGAAGGATATTAAGGAGATAGTAGATAGTTGTGTTGGTAGTAGTACAAGGAATAGAATATATGAAGAATATCTATTCAAATGGAAAGGGAGACTAGTAGAAGATTCATTGTTGATAATGAAGGAGGTTAAATTTCTTTGTTTTCCTCTAAACATCTAAGTTTTTAGAGCATTACTTCTTAAATTATCCCGAGTGTCTGATGCAAGAGTATACTAGGTGTAAGGAAAATCTTGCACACATAAAAATATTTTTATTTATATCTTTTCAATAAGGACTATTTTAGTGTACCATTATTATTTGTGGAAAAATACTAATTTTAGTTATTCACTCATACAAAATTAGAATGTTCTGATTTTATAGGTGGAGGTATATCTAACTTATATCATCCTACCACTAGAGATGTATTGTCATACCATATGTATTGTAAAAGTTATTGAGGCTTTTAGGTACAAAATCTTTGAGCTCAAATTTGAAGGCCTAGATAGCTCAGAAATGAGGTCAAACCTTGAGTGATGAATTCTTGCATAATCAACAACTATAGATTAGGACCTTTCATTTTTTCCCAATTAGAGCTATTGTTTGGATATTACAACCTCTATAAGTTAGGCTACCTAAATGTATGGATTTTAATGTTTTGAGTTGACCTTCTTATGTAATAAATATAAAAATGATAATTATTTGGGGGTCAATTAGCCTCAAGGATTAGGGTTAAATCTTTAGAACCTCCTCGAGTAGTGGAAATTTGCCTATATAAGGAAGACATGTAGTGTTGTCTAGGGCAATGTTGGGTGTGGTAGTTTGTGACTCTATCTTGAAGAATATTGTAAAGAAAGTGCCCATGTGAGGTTGCATATTTGTTAATACTATAATTCCATACATTTAGAGATAATAAGAAGCCTGCATTCAGTTCTTGCACTACCATCTTTACCAATATATTCCCATTTACATGATTTCATTAACTCAACAATCATATATGTAGTTATAAATATTTGAACTAAAAGATCTACAAAATAATGCACCATGAATCAATTACCATTAAACAAGTACATAACTTTATCGGATTCATTATTTTTCATAAGAGACATTATATTTTATCATCATTTAAATAAAATAGATTTTTATTAATAACTTTATATTTATTAACAATTAGACTAATGTGTTCTCTGTGAAGTTCTCCCTTGTACATACTATCAGAGGTTTGAATTGAACATAATAGAGTCAAAACAAAAATTCGGTAGTAGCAAAAAATGTTCAGAATACTCACCATGAAACAAATGAAAAAAATCTCAAATGGGGATATTGTCAAATGCATGTACTTTGATAATAAATCAAGTGTGACAACTATTACAAGGAGAGTGATAGAGACATTTTGATGACTATTCCAAACAAGAGAAAATACCCAAAACCAATGCTCCCAAACAATGTGTGGAAAGATCCACCAGAAAACTAAAATACGGCATCAATCATATTACATTATATGTGATGGCTGAGAACATCCACACAAGAGGGACTAATTAGCACACTATGGTAAGGGATACATCGCCATAGTATTCGTAGAGAACATTCTCTCATGCATCAAATAATATACGATCAATGACTTTGTGCATAAGCATAACTACAACATTCTTATGAGTTCAAAAGTATTATTTATCAATTACAATTTCCTTGTTTCTTTCCATGCATTAAAACAATATATCTTGTAGGGTCACAAGTGCAAGATTGTAGGTTCACACAATGTCATTGAATCATTACTTATTGAATGCACCATAACCACATAAATTTTCATAAGATTACGAAAAAAGTGATTTGGGGATGTAATTCATCAATCCATATGATTTATTGAAATATATTATTTCATTCTTTATAATAATTTTTACAATTTCTTTTATAATGATTCCACCATATATGGTCATTTATCAATGGAAGGAATTATTTTAACACTACAATGAAGTGTCAATAAATAACAAATATGATTCATATATTTTACTTTAAATTAGGAGAACACAAGGAAAATAGTGAGCCATACTCCATAAGGAGAAGAACAAGAGATACTCAAGGCCAAAGAATGACACATGTTAATGGATTGAACTAAGGGATCCCACAAACAACTATCCATACTAAGGAAAATCTATTCCAACCACACTAAAAGGGTTATCATGAATGCATTTGATGACATGATATGCCAAGGAACAACATAGGCATCCACACACATGAACCATGTTGTTGGAAACTACAATTGGAACATATGTTGTGTTGTCATTGATGCCAAATCTATTGTTGAGACAATTTTTTATCTGATCTAAATGTCATATCTATTTGATTGATGTCTTAAGAGGATTTGAGAAGTTGTAGAAACCATAACTTTTGATTCCACTGTTAGATTTCCTTAAGTTTTGGATATGTTGTTGTGGGGGGGGGGGGGGGGGGGGAGTGCAAAATGTGCCCAAATTTGAAGGTAAGATATAAGAACCATTTTCTGATTCAAAAGTTATGAGTCTCCATGTACAAGTCTATAAAAAAATGGTAGAGTTTAAGATTGTATTTTCTTTGTAACCTTAGCATGGCCTGTTATTAGATTCTAGTTGGTTATGAGTGTAGTGATTTGTAACTCTAGAATGACTTGTGACATTTGAGAAAATTGTGAGTGAAGGGTTGAGTTTTTTAGTGATCTGTAACCTCAGAATGGTTTGTTATGAGATCGTACCTAATTATGATTGAATGCTTGACTAGTTCGTGATCTGTAGCTTAAAAAATGACTTGTGATGAGATTGTAGCCATTTATAGTCAAAGTTTGACCAATTTGGGATACTTCTAACCTTGGAATGGCTTGTAATAACATTTTAGTGTATTCAAAGAGAATGGTTGACCAATTCGATGATATGTAACCTCATAATGGCTTGTTATGAGATTATAACTCATTTTTAGTGAAGGGTTAACCATTTCGATGATCTGCAACCTCAAAATGACTTACTATAAAATTTTGGTTAATTTTGATTGAATAGTTGACCAGTTCAACAATTTATAATGGAGTCACAAAAAAATGGGTTTTGGTATAGAGACCATAACTTTTGATTCCACTATTGTATTTTTCTAAGTTTCAGATATGTTGTTGGGGGGCAAAATGTGCCCAAATCTAATGGTTCGATTTAAGAACCAAGTTTTGATTCAAATTTTATGAGTCTGTGTATAAATCTATACAAAAATGGTAGAGTTTAAGGTCATGTTTTCTTTCTAACCTTAGAATGGTCTGTTATGAGATTCTAGTTGGTTATGAGTGTAGAGTTGACTAACTCAGTGATTTGTAACTCTACAATGACTTGTTATGAAATTTGAGCAAATTTTGAGGGAAGGGTTGAGTTGTTTGGTGATCTGTAACCTCAGAATAGTTTTTTACGAGATCATACCTAATTTTCATTGAACACTTGAACTGTTCGGTGATTTGCAGCTTCAAAATGACTTGCTATAAGATTATAGTAGATTCATACTCAAAGTTAGACCAATTTGGATACTTCTAAACTTAGAATGTCTTGTAACAACATTTTAGTTGATTTGTAGTAAAGGGTTGACCGATTTGATGATATGTAACCTCAGAATGGCTTGCTATGAGATTGTAGCTTGTTTTATGTGAAGGGTTAACTAATTCAATGATCTACAACCTTTGAATGACTTTCTATGAAATTTTTGTTACCCCTTATTGAATGGTTGATCTGTTTAGTAATCTATAATGGAGTCACAAAAAATGGGTCTAGTTGTAGAAACCATAACTTTTGATTCCACTATTAGATTTTCTTAAGTTTTGGATATGTTGTTGGCAGGCAAAACATGCCCCAATTTGGTAGTTAGATTTAAGAACCTAGTTTTGATTCAAAAGTTTTGAGTCTCTATGTACAAGTCTATACAAAAACGGGAGAGTTTAAGACCTTTGTTTCTTTCTAACCATAGAATATCATGTTATGAGATTCTAATTGGTTATGAGTGTAGAGTCGACTAATAAAGTGATTTGTAACTCTAAAATGACTTTTTATAAGATTTTAGCCGATTCATAGTCAAATGTTTATCAATTTGGACACATTTAACCTTAAATGGCTTATAATAACATTTTTGTGCATTCAGAGTGAAGGGTTTACTGATTCAATTATATGTAACCTCAAAATTTCTTATTATGAGATTGTAGCTCATTTTAAGAGAAGGTTTGACCAATTCAGTGATCTGCAACCACATAATAGCTTTCTATGAAATTTTGATAAGCTCTACTTGAACAGTTCAACAGTTCAACGATCTATAATGGAGTCACAAAAAATTAGGTCTTGATGTAGACACCATAACTTTTTATTCCACCATTGGAATTTTCCTAAGTTTTGGATATGTTGTTGGGGGCAAAAATCTGCCCAAATCCAATGGTCAAATTTAAGAACTAAATTATGATTCAAAAGTTATGAGTCTCCTTGTACAAGTCTATACAAAAATGACAAAGTTTAAGATCATCTTTTCTTTCTAACCTTATAATGGCTTGTTATGATGTTGTAGTTGGTTATGAGTGTAGAGCTGACTAATTTAGTGATTTATAACTTGAGAACAAATTTTTATGAGATTTGAACGAATTGTGAGTGAAGGGTTGAGTTAATCGCTGATCTGTAACCATAGATTGGTTTGTTATTAGATCGTACCTAACTCTGATTGAATGCTTGACTGGTTTGATGATTTGTAGCTTCAAAATGACTTCTGATGAGATTACAGCCAATTCATAGTCAAATTTTGACTGATTTAGGTACTTTAAAACTCAAAATGGCTTGTAATAAAAATTTTGTGCATTCAGAGTGAAGGGTTGACTGATTCGATGATATGTAACCTCAGAATGACTTGTTATGAGATTGTATCTCATTCAGAGTGAAGGGTTGACCAATTCATTGATTTGAAACCTTAGAATGACTTGCTTTGAAATATTGGTTAGCTCTAATTGAACAGTTGATCAGTTCAATAGTGTATAATGGAGTCATAATAAAATGGGTCTCGGTGTAGCGACCATAACTTTTGATTCCAACATTGGATTTTTCTAAATTTCAGATATGTTGTTGGGGGCAAAACTATGACATAATACAATGGTTAGATTAAAGAACCATGTTTTGATTCAAAAAGTATCAGTCTCTATGTACAAGTATATATAAAAATGACAGAGTTTAAGAATGTGTTTTCTTTCTAACCTTAGAATGACCTGTTTTGAGATTCTAGGTTGTTATGAGTATAGAGTTGATTGATTTGGTGATTTGTAGCTCTAGAATAACATGTTATGAGATTCGAGCAAAAATGTGAGTGAAGGGATATGTTGTTCAGTGATCTGTAACCTCAAAATGGTTTTCTATGAGGTCGTACCTAATTCCTCTTGAATGCTTGACCAATTTGATGATTTGAAGCTTCAAAATGACTTGTGATGAGATTGTAGCTAAGTCATAGTCAAAGTTTGACTGATTTAGATCATTTTAACATTAGAATGGCTTGTAATAACATTTTAGTTAATTCAGAGTGAAAGGTTGACCGATTTGATGATATGTAACCTTATAATGGCTTATTATGAGATTGTAGCTCATTTTGAGCAAAAGGTTGACCGATTCGGCGATCTGCAACCTTAGAATGACTTCATATGAAATTTTGGACAACTCTAATTGAATGGTTGATTAGTTCAATGATCTATAATGGAGTCACAAAAAATGGTCTCAGTATAGAGACCGTAACTTTTGATTGCACCGTTGGATTTTTTTAAGTTTCAGATATGTTTTTGCAAGGCAAAATATTCCCAAATTGGATGGTCAAGTTTAAGAACCAAGTTCAGATTCAAAATTTATGAGTCTCCATGTACAAGTCTATACAAAAATGACTAAGTTTAAGATCATGTTTTCTTTCTAAACTTAGAATGAACTGTTATAAGATTCTAGTTGGTTGAGTGTAGAGTTTACTAATTCAGTGATTTGTAATCTAGGATGACTTGCTATGAGATTTGAGCAAATTGTGAGTGAAGGGTTGAGTTGTTAAGTAATCTGTAACCTCAAAATAGTTTTATATGATACTGTACCTAATTTTGATTGAACGTTTGATTGGTTTGGTGATCTGTAGCTTTAAAATGACTTGTGGTGAGATTATAGCCGATTCATAGTCAATGTTTGGCCGATTTGGATACTTCTAATCTCAAAATGACTTGTAATAACCTTTTAGGTTATTCAGAGTGAATGATTGACTGATTTGATGATAATGTCACCTCAAAATGGCTTGTTATGAGATTCTAGCTCATTCTGATAAAGTGATTTGTAAATCTAAAATGACTTGTTTTCAATTTATAGCTGAGTCATAGTCAATCGTTGATTGATTTGGATACATTTAACCTCAAAATGGCTTATAATAACATTTTTACATATTTAGAGTGAAGGGTTGACTAATTCGATTTTATGTAACATCAAAATGGCTTGTTATAAGATTATAACTCATTTTGAGTGAAGGGTTGACCGATTCGGTGATCTACAACCTCTAAATGGCTTGCTATAAAAATTTGGTCGGCTCTACTTGAAAGGTTGATTAGTTTAGCAATCTATAATGAAGTCATGGAAAAATAGGTCTCATTGTAGACACCATAACTTTTGATTCCACCATTGGATTTTCCTAAGTTTTGGATATATTTTTGGGGGGAAAATGTGCCCAATCAGATTTAAGAACCGAGTTATGAGTCTCTGTGTATAAGTTTATATAAAAATGGAAAAGTTTAAGATCGTGTTTTCTTTCTAACCTTAGAATGACCTATTATGAGATTCTAGTTGGTAATGAGTGTAGAGTTGACTGATTCGATGATTTGTAGTCTACAATGACTTGTTATGAGATTTGAGTGAATTGTGAGTGAAGGGTTGAGTTGTTCGGTGATCTGTAACCTTAAAATGGTTTGTTATAAGATCATCCCTAATTTTGCTTCAAAACTTGACTAGTTCGGTGATCTAAAGCTTCAACATGACTTGTTATGAGATTGTAGCTGATTAATAGTTAGATTTTGACTTGTTTGGATACTTCTAACCTCAAAATGGCTTGTAATAACATTTTAGTTGATTCAGAGTGAATGCTTGACTAATTTGATGATATGTAACCTCAAAATGGCTTGTTAGAAGATTAGTCTAAGCAAAGGGTTGATCGATTCATTGATCTGCAACCTTTGAATGACTTTCTATTAGATTTTGGTCAACTATGATTGAATGGTTGATTAGTTCATCAATTTATAGTGGAGTCACAGAAAAATGGGTCTTGGTGTAGTGACCATAACTTTTAATTCCACTGTTGGATTTTCCTAAGTTTCATATATCTTATTGGGGGGCGAAATGTGCCCAAATCTGATTGTTCGATTTAAAAACCAAATTCTGATTCAAAATTTATGAGTCTTCATGTACAAGCCTATACAAAAATGACAAAGTTTAAGATCATGTTTTTTTTCTGACCTTAGAATGGCCTATTATGAGTGTCTACTTGGTTATGAGTTTAGAGTTGACTGATTCGATGATCGACAACTTCAAAATGACTTGTGATGATGTTGTAACCAATTCATAGTCAAATTTTGATCAATATGGATGCTTCTAACCTCAAAATGGCCTGTAATAACATTTTAGTTCATTCGGGGTGAAGGGTTGACCGATTCAATGATATGTAACTTTAGAATGGCTTGTTATGAGATTGTATCTCATTATGAGAAAAGGGTTGACCGATTTGGTGATCTACAACCTTAGAATGACTTGCTATAAATTTTTGGTTAGCTCTAAATGAATGGTTGATTAGTTTAACTATCTATAATGGAGTCATAGAAAAATGAGTCTTGGTGTAGAGAACATAACTTTTTATTCCACTATTGGATTTTCCTAAGTTTCAAAAATGTTTTTGGGAGGTGAAATGTGCCCAAATCTGACGGTCAAATTTCAAAACCAAGTTATTATTCAAAATTAATGAGTTTACATGTACAAGTCTATATAAAAATGGCAGAGTTTAAGATCGTGTTTTCTTTCTAACTTTAGAATGGCCTGTTATGAGATTCTAGTTGGTTATGAGTGTAGAGTTTACTAATTCAATGATTTGTAACTTTAGAATGACTTGTTATGAGATTTGAGAAAATTGTAAGTAAAAGGGTTGAGTTGTTTAGTGATCTCTAACGTTAGAATGGTTTGTTATGAGATCATACCTAATTTCAATTAAATGCTTGACCAGTTCGGTGATTTGCAACTTCAAAATGAATTCTGATGAGATTGTAGTTGGTTCATACTCAAATTTTGACCAATTTGGATACTTCTAACCTCAAAATGACCTGTAATAACATTTTTGTGCATTTGGAGTGAAGGGTTGATCGATTCGATGATATATAATCTAAGAATGACTTGCTATGAAATTTAAGATAGTTCTAATTGAATGGTTGATCAGTTTAGTTATTTTTAATGGAGTCAAAAAAAATGGCTCTTAGTGTAGAAACCATAACTTTTGATTGAACCATTGGATTTTCCTAAATTTCAAATATGTTGTTGGTTGGAGAAATTTTCCCCAATTTGACAGTCACATTTAAGAACCAAGTTCTTATTCAAAAGTTCTGATTCTCCATGTGCAAGTCTAGACAAATATGGTGGAGTTTAAGATCATATTCTTTTCTAACCTTAGAATTGGATGTTATAAGATTCTAGTTGGTTATGAGTGTAGAGTTGATAGATTCAATGATTTGAAACTCTAGAATGACTTGTTATGAGATTTGAGTGAATTGTGAGTGAAGGGTTGATTTGTTCAGTGATCTGTGACCACAAAATAGTTTGTTATGAGATTTTACCTAATTTCAATTGAACACTTAACAAATTTGGTGATTTGTAGCTTCAAAATGACTTGTGATGAAATTATAGTTGTTTCATAGTTAAAGTTTGATCGATTTGGATACTTCTAACCTTAGAATGGCTTGTAATAATATTTTAGTTGATTTGGAGTGAAGTGTTGACTGATTCAATGAAATATAACCTCAGAATGGCTTGTTATGAGATTGTAACTCATTCTGAGAAAAACATTGACTATTTCGGTGATTTGCAACCTCAGAATGACTTTCTATGAAATTTTGGTTGGCACTAATTTAATAGTTGATTAGTGAAATGATATATAGAAAAATCATAAAAAAATGGGTCCTGGTGTAGAGACCTTAGCATTTGATTCCACCATTGAATTTTACTAAGCTTTGGATATATTGTTAGGGGCGAAATGTACCCGAATTAGATGGTCAAATTTAAGAATCGAGTTCTGATTGAAAAGTTATGAGTTTTCATGTACAAGTCTATACAAGGAAGATAGAGTTTAAGATCATGTTTTCTTTCTTACCTTAGAATGGCCTGTTATGAGATTCTACTTGGTTATGTGTGTAGAGTTGACTGATTCAATGATTTATAACTCTAGAATGACTTGTTATGAGATTTGAGTGAATTGTGGGTGAAGGGTTGAGTTGTTCAATGATTTGTAACATTAGAATGGTTCGTTATGAGATCGTACCTAATTTTGATTAAATACTTGACCGGTTCGATGATCTATAGCTTCAAAATGAATTCTGATGAGATTGTAGCTGATTCATAGTCAAAGTTTGACCAATTTAGATACTTCTAACCTAAGAACATCTTATAATAACATTTTAGTTGATTGAAAGTGACGGGTTGACCAATTTGATAATATGTAACCTCGAAATGGCTTGTTATGAGGTTTTAGCTCCGTTTGAGTGAAGGGTTGAATGATTCAGTGATTTGCAACCTCAGAATGACTTGTCATAAAATTTTGGTTGGCTCTAATTGAATTCTTGATTAGTGCAACAATCGATAATGGAGTCACATAAAAATGGGTCTCGGTGTAGAGACTATAACTTTTGATTCCACAATTAGATTTTCCTAAGTTTTGGATATGTTGTTAAGGGAAAAAATGTTGCAAAATTTGATGGTCAAATTTAAGAACCAAAATTTGATTCAAAATTCGTGAGTCTCTGTGTACAAGTCTATACAAAAATGGCAGAGTTAAAGAGTTTTCTTTCTTACCTTAGAATGGTCTATTATTATATTCTAGTTGGTTATGTGTGTAGGTTGACTGATTCAGTGATTTAAAATTATAGAATAACTTGTTATTGTTGAAGTTGATGAAAAATCAACTCCAGGGCTCCCAAGAATCACCTGCATGCAAACACCTATTATAGAAAGAGAGAAACAAAAGCTATGGAGGTTGGATTTCCTAGATCCATAGATGAGACATTCTTGATGAACAAAAAGGAGATTGCTATTATCAAAACTGAATGAATGAAATTTACAAAGAGAGGTCATCCTTATAAAGGAGATCATAAGCCTACCATGAAAATATCCTAGGTTGCATAACAATAATTAATAAAAGAATTAATTATTATATGCCCAAAGTTTAGCTCAAGTAAACTAGAGATAATATGTGATTTAATAATTAAATCAATATGATTTAATTAGTAAGAAATTATTTTATTACTCTAACACCCCCCCTTAAGATAAACTTAGGGAGTAGCTAAAAACCTAGAAACTATTGTTGAAAGGAAATCGGGTCCTGACAACAAGGACTAATGAGGTACCCAAGCACAACCAAATCTCTGAAAAGAGAAGAAATAGAGAAAATCACATGGGGAAAAAATCTACTCCAAAAAGAGGTGGAAAAATGCTAAAAAGACTAGTGAAGGATTGAAGAAGCCTCCAAATTAAGGAATGTCCCAAAAGATAGGAACAAGAGATGATTATGAAGAATACCATTGAAGCATGAGGAAGCTGCAAAGCTCTATCAAAAGTAAATGATGATCTAAAGAACCTCCACTGAAATAGAACCTAACTAGGTCAAGAAGATAACCAAGGAAGCATGAGAAACAACAGAAGAACCCACCCTAATCCAAACAAGGGTGAGGTGACAGGAAATTGGAAAAGTGGGCCAAAAGAACTGCATGCCAAAGAACCATGATCAAGCTACATAAAAGAGTACATATGTGTGTATTAAGGTGATCAATCTCAGACACGTCGTGAGGCTAATGTCATGGAAGGGACACTCACTAGACAAAGGAAGATGGCAAACAAAGGCAAAACATTAACCCCATCTGACACTTTATCATGAGTAGTGCATGTACAATAAGGCACAAGACATAATGAACCCTAAGAATACAATAATCTACATGAGTTTCCTCAGATGACACTGCTTGAATCACAAGGCAAAACAAGGCAAAACTACTAAAATGAAAATACAGATGCAATATGACACTTTATCTTAGTGCATTTGCAAGAATGCATACAAATGATGTCTAAATAGACCAAAAGAGGCATAAGACTAATAAAATAGATAGTGCAAGTCATGACAAATCATCTGAAGCAACAAAATTGATCCCCAAACTTGAAACAACCAAGACATTTGCTAGAATGTAGAAATACAAAAGATTGAATAGAATTTGTCTAGAGAGGAACCTATAAAAACTACTAGCATCAACAGAAAGAGCTCAAAAAGAGCTTTTCAATGATATAAAGAATTCCCAAATCGGATATCAGATGCTCAAGATATGCCTCTTGGAGTGCAAAACTATACCCTTGACTTTGATAACAGAAAATGCCATAAAAAAGAAAAAAAATAGTAAATCACTTGTACCACTATGACGGGCTCAGAACTAGCTTTTTGGTGATATATTATTTTCATAAAATGGAGTCTATATGCCTAAGATATGAGCAAAAATATGAAGGTTGGTCCGAACAGAGCTTGAAGAGGTTACAGGAATGCTAATGTAGTGTTGACATGGCACTGATGTTAGCAAGTGACAAACCTAAAGTTGATAGTTAAAGGGTCGTCAAGACAAAAAAAAGTCATAAAAATGACCCCTACTGGAAAAAAATCTAGCCACCAAAAACAAGACATAGATGTTGAAAAGGTCACTACCGCTAGATCAAAGGATCAGTGCCAGAATAAAAATTTGATGGCCAAAAAAGTAGTGACACATGTCATAAAGCTCTCCATGCAACCAAAAGAAAAACATGTTGACTGGGGATGACCAATAATAGTGTACTAACTTTTGGTTGGCCGTCTATGCAAAGCAGAGTCATATAGATGTGCTAGTGGAGATAGAAAACAAGGCGTGGTAAAAATAATCACACCCCTCCACATATGATAATGTGCATATCCAAAAAGAAGTTTGAGGAAGATAGATGAGATGAGTCAAAAATAGTCCAATCATAAATTCCAATATGCTCAAGAACAAATCACCACCCAAAATACGTAGGTCGCCACAAAAGTTTTTCATGCAAAACCAAAAAACCACCCTTTATTGAGCACTAACGAGGCCTAAACATGTGTTGACTTGGTGTCAGAAGGGCCATGCATATAGGTGAACTCACAAGAACATGGAAGGAAGTGCAGACCCATGGGGCTTGACGGGGCACATAGGTATGGGATCCGTGGAGAGGCAGAGTGGCCGAAAGAGTAGGGTCATCCAAACAAAATGTTGAGATGAATCCATTAATCCTCCCAACATTGTTATTGTTGAAAATGGCAGAAGGCATGGAGTGACAAGAACAATAAAGGTCAGCCCAAAATTCAATCAAAGAACCAAGAATCTCTATGAAATGCAGACCAAGAGTATCACCCAAAATAAAGAGGCCAAGAGTGTGCCATAGGTATGAGGGCCTACGTTGACCATGACAAAAGGAGTTGGAGCCCGCAAGAAATGGATGTGGATCTCAAACTAGCAATTACCACTATAGGACCCCTTGGTCTCTACAACTAAGGCATTGAAAATTCCAAAAACCACATTTTCCATCTGCTAGATGAAACCTTGTCCACGAAACTTGCTTGAGAAAACCTCGATGCAATAGACTTTGCACACATCCAAGATGATGGGCCTGAGCCACTAGATGCATGGTGGGTATCCCAATAATCAACAATTTTTTTATATGAAAAACACTATCCATGCAACACATAAAGGCAACCAAACAACCAATAATTGTGCTCCCTTCACCACAACTGTATGAACCAAGGAACAACTGATTGACATGTCAAGTCCACCAAAAGTGGCAAAACATGCCAAAAATTTTCACTATGATCCCCAAAGAAAATGCAAAGTCAATTATTTTGGGAGCATGTGTAGAGATTAAGCACAATGCCTGGTGCTAAGTTGGATGGGCGTCAGGCCATTGAGGGCATGAGCTAAGGAGTTGTGGGCATTATATTCAAGATAATGGACCCCTCTTTAAGACAACGAGTACACTTGTACCACCATAGAATGCATACACAAACTCCAAACCTATACTCACAATGTGCAAACTCCAAATTGAAGATGTAGAAACTATGACGAGCCACAAGGCCCAAGACCAACTGTGTGGGCATTAAACTCCATAACAATCACACTAAACATAAAGATTCCAGTGCAATCAATGACAAGACATAAAGTTGGCAAAGATAGATGGCAACAAAGATCTATCAATTTCTAACAAAAAAATTGCAATTAAAATCTTTGATAAATAAAAACAAAATTTTGTTGCCTCAATTTTCGTGCCTAGGTCAAAACAACCCAGGTGCAAAAATAATTTGCCTTGAATTTCAACAACGTCCAAACTAGATGTATTTTATATGGGAATGGGGGTTTTCAAGCACTCTAAGCTTAATGACGATGTCTATTTTTTCTCAAAGTGCCTCAAAAAATAGTGACACCCCAAATCCAATAAAATATCTTTTGAAAGCTCAAATTTGAAAATTGATGCCAAAACCCTCAAGAACAGAAAAAGGGCATGAAGATCTGGAGCTCTAATACCATGTTGAAGTTGATGAAAGATCAACCCCATAGCTCCCAAAAATCACCTACATGCAAACACCTATCATAGAAAGAGAGAAGCAAGAGCTATGGAGGCTAGAATTCTCAAATCCATAGACGAGACAGTCTTGATGAGCAAAAAGGAGATTGCTATTATCAAAACTGAATGAATAAAATTTACAAAGAGAGATTGTCCTTATAAAAGATATCAAAACCCTAATACGAAAATATTCTAGGTTGCATAATAATAATTAATAAAAGAATCAATTATTATATGCCTAAAGTTTGCTTAAGTAAACTAGAAATAATAAGTGACTTAATAATTAAATCAATATGATTTAATAAATAAGAAAATGCTTTATTAATCTAACAGATATGAGATTATAGCAGATTGTGAGTGAATAGTTGAGTTGTTCAGTGATCTGTAACATCATAATAGTTTGTTATGAGATCATTCCTAATTCCTATTAAATGCTTGACTAGTTTGGTGATTTGCAGCTTTAAAATAACTTGTGATGAGATTATAGCTAATTCATAGTCAAAGTTTGACCAATTTAGATACTTCTAAACTCAGAGTGGGTTGTAATAAATTTTTAGTTGATTCGAAGTGAAGGATTGACCAATTCAATGTTATGCAACCTTAGAATGGCTTGCTATAAGATTCTATCTCATTCTGACCAAAGGGTTGATCGATTTTGGTGATCTGCAACCTTAGAATGACTTGCTAAGTAATTTTGGTCTACTCTAATTGAATGGTTGATCAGTTCAACGATCTATAATGGTTTCAAAGAAAAATGGGTCTCGGTATAGAGACCATAACTTTTGATTCCACCGTTGAATTTTCCTAAGTTTTAGACATGTTGGAGAGCAAAATGTGCCAAAATCTGATGGTCAGATTTAAGAACCAATTTATAATTCAAAATTTATGAGTCTCCATATAGAAGACTATACAAAAATGATAGAGTTTAAGGTCGTGTTTTATTTTTAACCTTAGAATGACCTGTTATAAGATTCTAGTTGCTTATGAGTATAGAGCTTACTGGTTCAGTGATTTGTAACTCTAGGATGACTTATTATGATATTTGAGTGAATTGTGAGTTCAAGGTTGAATTATTTAGTGATCTATAACCTTAGAATGGTTTGTTATGAGATGATACCTAATTTTGATTGAATGCTTGATTGGTTTGGTGATTTGCAGCTTCAAAATAACTTGTGATGAGATCATACTCAATTCATAGTCAAAGTTTAACCAATTTGGATACTTTAAACCTCAAAATGGTTTGTAATAATGTTTTAAGTCATTCAAAGTGACGGGTTGACCGATACAGTAAATTGCAACCTCAGAATGATTTGCTTTTAAATTTTGGTCAACTTGATTAAATAGTTGATCACTTCAGCAATCTATAATAGAGTCACAGAAAAATGGGTCTCGGTGTAGAGACCATAACTTTTGATTCAACTGTTGGATTTTCCTATGTTTCGGATATGTTGTTGGGGGGAGAAATATTCCCAAATCTAACAGTCAAATTTAAGAACAAAGTTATAATTCAAAAGTTTTGAGTCTTCATGTGCAAGTCTAAAAATAGGCAGAGTTTAAGATAGTATTTTCTTTCTAACCTAAGAATGGCCTGTTCGTTGATATATGATTGAAAAGATCATTTCAATTAGAACATTGTTGTAAGAAGTGTTTTCAACCATTGTTTTGTCACTGATGTCAAACTTGCTATATGTTGGTAAGAAAACTGCTTATATGTTTCAAGCACTATCACTTAGTTGATTGATGAAGAGGATTTGATCAATAAGATGTAACAAAAGTACCTAGAGGAAAGGTTAAGTTATGATTATGTATTGAAGTGCAAGAATTAGTTAAGACTGTGATAACATAATGTATTGATGATCTACTTGGGGTTACAATTTTTTTGGCTACACTTAGAAAGTTCAGATGAAAAAGGTTGAACAAAGTGCATTTTCTAAGCTTGACCAAGTTGATAGAAGGTGCCAAGTAAAGATAGTGCAAGCTGAGCAAAAAGTCAGTTGGAGCTGAGTAAAAGAATTTTCTAGTGGATGTCGAGCAAACTAACAAGTGTCGAGCAAGTTAGTAGATGCCAAGTAATTTTAAGTATGTGCCAAGCACTAGTAAAATCCAGTTGATGCCGAGTACCATAGTATGTGCCGAACATCAATAAATTGATAATGCCAAGCTGCTGCATTATGAAAAAGATCAAAGATTTGCTAAATAAAAGCTGACAAGTTTGTTTTCTTAAAACATGTGAATCAGGAGGAAGATAAGATTGATGAGTTGAAGGCACATAATATTGTGTACGCCATTTTGGAAGAAAATTCAAATGGATTCTAGGAGAAGTTTCTAGAGAAGACAAGATATGGATTCTAGGAGAAGTGTAAGTTGTAGATACATTATATCCTACCTAATCAATGGAAAACCCTAATTGTTGAGATGGATAATGAGTGAGAAAAAGAGTTCTAATTCCCCATATCTAGGTATACCTAGTCATGAAGCGAAGGTTGAAAAAGAGGTTAGAAATTTATATGGATGTGAAAATTTGACAAGGAGAAGGGAGAAGGGTTTGCTTCATCAAGTGATCTAAGTAAAGAAATCTGCAATGGCAAACTAAGCAAGAAGGTTTAATGAAGATGAATGCTTGAAGGGTGAACAAGCTGTCAGAACTGAAAAGATTGGAAGCCAAGAAGAATTGAAGACTGAATAGTGATTTGTAATCTGTGAGTAAGGTTGTAAGTTGTATAAGATCAAACTCTATTGTCACTCTCTAACAATTGTATCAGATTAGGGTAAACCCTTTGGTGAAAGGTTGACTTAACAGTCATTGAAAATCCTTTAATAGGGTGGCATTCCAAGTGAATGGCCTAAAGTCCTCTAACAAGACTCACTTTTAACAAGGTCATTGAAATCCCTTAACCGGGTCACATTTAATACTGCGTGTTGTAACCTTTAACAGGGTTGGCCTTTAATAGGGCATCACTTCAGAAGAGTGAGAAAGGAGTAGCATGTTACTAGTGGTTTTTTCCAAATTGGGTTTCCACATTAAATCATTGTCATGTGTACTAATGAATGTGTTATGTTTTATGCTTTATATTTCTGCATGATAGTTTAATAGTAACATATCAGTTTTGGTTAACTCATAATGATTGCATGCATGGTTAAGAAAGTTTTATGGGCTCACTAAATTATAGAAGTTTTATTTGGACATCTAGACCTTGAATAACTGATTCACTCCCCTCAGTTATTCTAAAAAATTCCAACAATTGGTATCAAAGTGCAGTTACTTAAGAGGATTAGTTTTAAGGTACTAGAAGCATAAAAATCAAAATGTCAAAGAGAGAGGTACCCAAGCTAAACAAAGATAACTTTCCTGAATGGAAAAGTTTGATGAAGCTTCACCTTGGAGGACTTGGAGACTATGCACAAACTTGCATTACAACAGAACATGTTGATCTAGTAGGAGCCCTAATTCTTGAAGATTTGAAGAGAAAGAAAGAGCACAATTGGGTGATGTTGGAGATTGCCTCTACCCTGAGCTATGCTGAGTTTGATGATATCAAAGACCTCAAAAGTGCAAAGCAAATGTGGGATTCCCTGAACACCATCTATAAAGAAGACAAAAATATTCAAAGAGCTAAGTCAGAGAGCTAATTTTGATGAATGAGAATGGAAGAAGGTGAAAAGATTGCTCAATATGTTGCTAGAATAAAAGAAGTTGTTAGTGCTATAAAAGGTGCAATTGGTAAAATAGATGATGAAAATATGATGAGTAAAGTCTTGAGAACATTGTTGCCTATATATGCAATTAGAGTGTATGCAATTCAAGAGTTAAGATGTATGCCAAGAAATAATCTAACCCTTGAAGGTATAGTAGGTAGATTCACTACATTTGAGCTATCTAATTTTGACAACTATAGACTAGAGAGTATTGTATCAACTTTCAAAGCCAAATTGTTACTGAAGGATTCTGAGGAAGTAAAGACTAAGAAGAAGAAAAGAAAGATAAAGTATGCATCCAGTGACAACTATACAAATGAGGAAGACATTGAACAATTGGAAGCATTGTTGGCAAGAAGATTTCATAAAGGAAAAGGTAAATTCAAAGGTAAGTTGCCTATCATTTGTTTTAATTGCAATGAAGTTGGTCATATTGCAGCAAGATGTACACAGAAGAAGAACTCTAGAGAAGGAAACAAGTACAAAACTAGAAGAGAAAATGATGAAAGAGACTACAGAGATAAAATCAAGAAGTCATGCTATATTGTTGATGAAAACAACTCTGATAAAAATTATGATGAAGTGGTATATGTTGCAATGAAGGATGAATCAGATGAGGATGAGGCTACTACACTTATAACTTGTGTGAACAAGAATGACAAATGGATCATTGATAGCGGATGCTCACATCACATGACTGGAGACAAAAGTAAGTTTATTACCTTAACTAGTTATGATGGAAATACTGTAAGGTTTGGTAATGAAGAACCATGTTCAATAAAAGGAAAAGGGTCTATTAAGCTTATAGATAAGATTTCATGTGACAATGCTTATTATGTTGAAGGATTGAATTATAATTTATTAAGTGTATCACAATTGAACAATTTGGGGTGCAAAGTTGAATTTAAAAACAAATCAGCCAAGATATATGATACAAATGGAAATCTTGTTGGAAAAAGTGATCAAACTAGGAGTAATCTTTTCTATTTGGATATAGAAGATGCTACTTGTCTTATTGCAAAATTTGATGATGTATGGCTTCGGCAGAAGAGATTATGTCATGTTAACTTTGATAATCTAATAAGTAAGATGAAAAGAGTTAGAAGTTTTCCTAAGCTGAAGAAACCATAAAACATAATGTGCAAACAATGTCAGCTAGGCAAGATGACAAAGTCAAACTTTAAAAGTAAAGCTTATATCTCTAAGAAAATACTTGAAATTGTTCATACTAACTTGTGTGGACCTATTGAAGTGCAAGGCTATGAAGGAGACATGTATATAATGTTTCTTGTTGATGATTACTCTAGAATGATGATTGTCATGTTTCTAAGAAAAAAATTAGATGCTTTTCAAATGTTTAAATGGTACTTGGAGAGAGCTGAGAAAGAAACAAGTAAGAGCTTGAAATGCTTGAGATCGGATAGAGGAGGTGAATTCACTTCACATGAATTTGAAGTGTTTTGTAATGACAGAGGAATTAAAAGATAGACATCAACACCAAGGACTCTCCCACAAAATAGAATTGCTATAAGAAGAAATAGATCTATAATGGACTGTGCCAAAATACTAATGATGGAGAAAAATGTTGCCCTGATATACTGGAGAGAAGTTGTAAGTACTACAGTATACACTTTGAACCGTGTGCAAGTAAAGAAAGGTACTCACTTAACACCTTTTGAACTATGGTATTGTCATCCACCTAATGTGAAATATTTTAAGGTATTTGGAAGCAAATTCTATATTCTCAAAATTGTTAGAAGTGGAAAGTTTGATGCAAAAAATGAAGAACGTATATTCCTTAGTTCCTCCATAAGAAGTAAAGCTTACAATTGTTTAATTACTAACACTAACAAAATTGTGGAAAGTGCAAATGTGAATTTTGATGAGCCTATAGAAGCACATGAAGGTAAATCTACCAAAGAACCAGAAGATTACAAGACATTTGCATACTACTATGAAGGAATGCTTCCTAAAGATGTCACAAATCATGCAACAAATCAATAGCAAGTTTCAACATCTACCGAGTCACATCCTATGAATGTTGAATTGGATTCAGATGTTGAGTTGCAGAATGAGGAGAATGCACAATCTGAATATGAGATTAGCACACATGGAAGAGATGCTGAAATACCTGACAGAGATGCACATAGCGATACTATAGATGAGAGAGAGAATGCAGCCACAAGAATTGAGCCTAGACTGTCCAAATATGTCAAAAGACACCATTCTATAGATCAAATCATTGGAGACAAAGATGCAAGACCAATGACAAGAAATAGATTGAGAGGTGAATCGTGTTTTCTAACTATGAAGGAATCTAAGATAGTAAAAGATGTAGTGGAAGATGATGATTGGTACAAGGCTATGGAAGAAGAAATTCAATAGATAGAAAAGAACAAGACTTGGAGCCTAGTTCTTAGACCAGAGGACAAGAATGTGATTGACACAAAATGGGTATTTAGGAATAAGCTAGATGAGAATGGTGAAGTAACATGAAATAAAGGAAGACTAGTTTGCAAAAGGTATGCACAAGAAGAATGAATTGACTATGGTGAAACATTTGGCCCTGTTGTAAGAATGGAAGGAATAAGAATTTTGCTTTCTTATTCTGCTTACAAAGGATTCAAAGTTTACTAGATGGATGTCAAGTCTGCATTTCTGAATGGAATATTATAAGAAGAGGTCTACATAGAACATCTAGATAGATTTGTGGCCAAAAATAATAAAAACATGGTATGCAAATTGCACAAAGCCTTGTATGGATTAAAACAAGTACTAAGAGCATGGCATGAGAGACTTCATACTTATCTTGTTAAGATTGGATTTGAAAGAATAGATGATAAAACCAATTTGTACATGAAGAAAGATGAAGAAAAAGGTATATTGTTATCTAAAATTTTTGTTGATGACATTATATTTGGAGGACAAGATGTTGTGTAAAGATTTTGCAAATCAAATGAAGCAAGAGTTTGAGATGTCAATGTTTGGAGGGATCAAATTCTTTGTGGGACTACAAGTATATCAAATGAAGTATGGTGTATACATTACTTAGTCAAAATATGTCAAAGAAATTTTGAAGACATTTGGACTTGAGGATTCAAAACCAATAAGTACACCTATGGTAATAGCACTCAAGCTATCAAAGAATGATGAATCAACTGAGGTCAATCAAACATTATATAGATCCATGATTAGCAAATTGCAATATGTAGTACACAATAGACTTGATATTGCATTAGTTGTGGGAATAGTTGCTAGATTCTCTGCTAATCCAAGATAAAATCACTTGATAGTAGTGAAAAGGATAATGAGATACCTGAAGGGAACATAAGAATATGACTTATACTATAAGAAGAATGAAAAGTTTGAACTAAAAGCCTACACTGATGTTGATTGGGCTGGAAATATTGATGATAGGAAGAGCACCAATGGAGAAGCATTTTTCTTAGGTAGATGACTTGTTACATGGACAAGCAAGAAGCAGAGTTGTACTTCACAATCTAGTGTGAAGAAAAATATGTTGTTGTTGCTATCAATTACACAAACATTGTATGGATCAAATAGCTACTAAAATGAATGAAGGAAGAAATCACTAAACTAGTGACACTTAATTGTGATAATACAAGTGCTATAAATATATCAAAGAATCCTATTATGCATACAAAGATAAAACACATTGAAATAAAGTATAATCATGTAAGGGAGTTGGTTCAAGAAAAAGAGGTGAACATGGAATACATAAACACAAAAGAGAAAATTGCTGATATTTTTAACAAAGCATTACCTAAGGATGCTTATGAGTATTTGAGAGGTAAATTAGGAGTGATACCCCTATCAAAGGCTATGTAAAAGACAAAAGGAGTACCCTACATCAAAAAAGCTAACATGCACTACATACAAATTGATGTAGTGGATTTTACTTTAGGAAGTTGCCTAAAGTAATCATAGAGCTAGAAATTCAAATCAGTCACAAGCAAAGTGATAGAGGGAGAAAATCAAAGAGCCTGAATTTTTTTATATCTGCATATACATTAAGATGCCCAAGTGTTGAGTACATGTCTTTGGCATTGTTGTCAAAGAGGGAGAATGTTCAGTAAATTGATCAAGTGCATATTGATCATGATGAAGATGATCAAAGAAAAAAATCAAGTCAGAGGGAGAGTAAGAGAAGAATAATGAAGTGAGAATACATCATCACAAGATCAGAAGACTGAAAGAAAGAAAGAGGGAGATATTCTAATCCATGACAAAAGAGAATTAGATAAGAGAGATTTTGTAACCTAAGAAGGAGTTGCTAATAAAGGGAGAAGTGTTATTCATAAAATTTCTTTTGGTATTGCCTCACTGTTTAACCTAGTTAGTTTGATGTTTGACTAGTTGATCAGTTTGGTTTGCCATCAATGCCAAAGAGGAAGATTGTTGATATATGATTGAAAAGATCATTTCAGTTAGAACATTGTTGTAAGAAGTGTTTTCAATCATTGTTTTGTCACTGATGTCAAACTTGCTATGTTGGTAAGACAATTGCTTATATGTTTCAAGCATTATCACTTAGTCGATTGATGAAGAGGATTTGATCTATTAATAAGATACAACAAAAGTACCTAGAGGAAAGGTTGAGTTATGATTATGTATTGAAGTGCAAGAATTAGTTAAGACTATGATAACATAATGTATTGATGATCTACTTGGGGTTACAAAATGTTTGGCTACACTTAGAAAGTTTAGATGAAAAACATTGAAATAAGTTCATTTACTAAGCTTGACCAAGGTGATAGAAGGTGTCAAGTAAAAATAGTGCAAGCCGAGCAAAGTGTCAGTTGGTGCCGAGTAAAAACATTTTCTAGTGGATGCCAAGCAAACTAACAAGTGTCGAGCAAGTTAGTAGATGTCGAGTAATTTTAAGTATGTGTTGAGCACCAGTAAAATCCAGTTGATGCCAAGTGATTTTACAATAGATATTGAGTAACACAGTATGTGCTAAGCATTAGTAAATTGATAATGTCGAGCTGCTGAATTATGAAAAGATCGAAGATTTGCCAAATAAAAACTGTGTCATGAGCCCAAATTTAAGGATATATGAACATTCGAATAACATATTATATAATGATAATAATTAAGAATAATAATATTATAATCCATTATAATAATGATACATTTGACAATATAAAACAATATATATAAGATAATATCATGTCCCCACATTTATAAGATTTAGTAATTAAATAAAAAATAAAATAAAAAATAAATAAATAAAAATATTATAATTACACCTTCTTCCTTGTATAAAATCTATATTTTTGTAACAAAACAATAAGGTTGTGACAATTGAGCCAAACAATCATCACACCATCTATTCATCATGTAAACAAAATGTTTATGATGCCATTTATGAGCGGCCTCCATGATCACTTATAAATCTCACAATAACATGTTGGCTATATGAGGGGTTGATGACTTGATGGTTGGTTGAAGCCACTCATAATCTTATGATCACTTCATCATATATCAAATAGTGATCAATCTGCACTCTCATACTCTGCATTTATACATTCATGATAGATATATCATATCTGCATTTTTCCATGCACGTATGCACAACTGTCATAAAATTGCCATGCCTATTACTTGACAGTGCCATCATACCATCATACACATATGCATATCAGGCGATGTCACATTATCTTTCATATAATCCTGCCAAGTCCTTCATCACCGCATACATTATACATTGCATATTGTTACTTAGCCTAACCTTTGCATACAATCACATCACAATCGCATTTACCATCTGAATACATAAATTGCATCAAACTCCATATTATTATTACTTGACATATAAAATGAACATTGTGGCATGATTAATATGAGAATACAATTAGCATAATAATTGTTCCATGATTATTATAGTAATAATTTAGTCCAGAGATGTGTCTTTTCACAGTATCTTCCTTTCAAATTTCACATATATAATGATGATCCTATCACTGAATCAAGATACGAAGGGAAATAGATTCTTGTATGTGCATTACACTTATCGCACGCTAATTAAAGTGAGAAGACAACGGCTTGGGAGATCATGGACAGACCAGATCATCACAGTAAGAAGGTATCAAATCTGCTGACAAATACATTGAACAAGATCAACATTAAGGGTACAAAGGACACCGAGCCCGGATTGTGAATGAACAATACAGTAGGAATATACATGGCCCAACACTTTAAATAATACATGGAATGAGGATAGTACGTGGGTTTAGATAGCATCAGACCCAGTAATAACGTGAAGCTGGTCAAGCTTCGATGTGTATATTAACACTCAAAGCAATAATCAATGAAACATGATCATCGATGGGAAGAAGTGTTAAGTTGATCTAAAGAGGAGAATATTATATTGGTGGATTGATTTATTAATAAAGAAAGGAGCATAAATTAATAATAAGAGGAATATTATAAGAAAGGAATCTAACTTCTTTGTCTTAGAGAAAATAATCATATATATATATATATATCTTGAAGATAAATATCTCTTGAAGATAAATATAAAATCTCATATATTTCCCAGTACTTGAAGCCATCAAATTGGAAATCTAGAGCGATTAGAGGTAAATCTAAAAAGGGGACATTACAATTGGTATCAGAGCCATTCGATTCTACTAGCCTGTGATCTTACCACCAAGCGATAGAACACAGCTCTTGGTATTTATTGTGTAGAACTTCGGACATTTTACAGAGTGTGTTCTTTCGAATATTCACGAGTGGTTGTGCAAACACATCCTCGTAGTTTTAGACAACATTGCGGATAACAAGCAGCTAGAGATTCTAAAATAGGAAATTTGGGCAGGTCCTGGCAATAGAATAATTGTTACAACCCTCGATAAGCATGTGTTGAACATGGCACAAAATCTGTTAAGCTTGCATAAATCTTTGAGTCCAAAACAAGAGGCATAGTATGCCCAACAAAGCGAAATAATTGTAAAAAACCATTGGGGGAATGCCACTAGCTCTCGAAATAAGCAGAGGCTTTTGGAGCAACAAAGGGGGTAATCCTAAAAGATGGAATGAAGTCTTGAACACAACGTAGAGAATCTGCCATCAAAATATATTCAACGTGCTCAAGCCTTCTTCCTATGATAAATCATATGAATGTGCGGCTGCATACAATCACTCTCATTCCACATACAATCAGTGAGTTGAGAAGAACATTGTAAAGGTATGTCGGAGGATGGGAAGGCAAGAAGAGGGAAACATCGAATAACCAAACAAGCGGTGAATGCAAGGAACAAATAGGGATGAGGAGAATACTATGAAACAAATCGATTTATTATATAAAATGAATCAACATGTATATAACATGAATTAGCATTCGCATGTTGAACACACTGAAACATAATTGTCCTCTACATTATATGCATCCAAGAAGACATTTAAGATGTGGAAAGGAGTCAACATCAATCCCTGTCTGGTTTGGCATCAAGACTTGCATTGAACTTCATTGGTTTTGCATCAAGATCAACGCCATCATGCCTCACATGAAGTATAGACCACAGTCCAATAGGTGGCAGCAACAATAAGTTCAAGGTATGAATTAGTACAAATTTAATATTCAAGGGAAACTAATGTTAAATTCTCAACTAAAAGAATACATTAGGACAATAATTGAATAATGATGATATAAGTAAAGCTAATTTAAAGTTTGAACGTATTAATTATTATTAATCCATTAGTTTCTAACACTGGTATAGATGATTGATGATGAAAAGAATAAATCTAGGTTGGCAGCTTAATCATTGGTTAGTCAAATAGACATTCCAAATTAATACTAAGGTATACAATAAAGCACCAAAATCAAATAATGCAAAGCAATTTGTAGATCGGTCACAATATTCATATTCAGAAATCACTAATATAACTCTGAAGCAATATATATCTTCCCATATCTAAGAGAGATTATTGTCTTGTTCATGTTACATCTTGCAAGTAAGATATAGAAATCAGTAAGAATTACATTCTGAAAAATTAAATGACGTATATAGTTCAAACCTGTAAGAAATCTAATCATCTAGGTGTTCAGTAGGTTGTAGACCATATGAAAAATTGTATAAATAGTATGTGTCATGTTGAGATCATATGTCATAACTTTGAGGTCAATATTCTTATAATAGTTTGGAGAGTTGACACACCATATATTGAAAATGTTTGTTGTTGGACGATGTAGAGTCTGCAAACTATATGGTAGATGCACGATCCATGAAGGAATCTGCAGTAGGATAGAAAAGACCATGTCATACTTTAGAAAAAGGGCTTACTCTCTTACAAAGAACTAAGATCTAAAAAGGTACTTGGATAGAGTGTGCAGTTGATTTTACATAAACAAAGACTGCCCTAGTACTCTAATAACAATAGACAATGGAAAAAGAGAATAATATCAATAGACTGCTAGAGCAAGGGAAATCAAATAAGTTTGAGAAACAAAAAAAGTGTGGCATGAGCCATTACAAATGTTGTCCCACCACTCAAGTGAAGTATTAAACACCATAGAAATATATGAAATGAGGTGCAGCGACCTATCATAGTTTAGTGGCTATTGGTCTTACACCTAACATTACAAAGAGTAAATACATGTCCATAGAGCAATGTATATTCTAAGAAAAGGAGAATTTAACCAATTATGATAGAAGGGAAAGACATGTGATTAGATAGTACATAGGGGTCTATTTATCATCCACATTATGATCTCTCGAGATAGGGAATTGGTGGAGGGAGAGGCAGAGTAAATTCGAGCACTTGACGAATATCCTCCAGGGAACCGCTTGTAGCTTGTTTCATGTGCCCTTTGCACCATCAATCTACCATCTCAAGATGATTGTAATAAGGAGAGAGAAAGATTCCTATTCATTTTCTCATCCACATTATGATCTCTTGAGATAGGGAGTTGGTGGAGGGAGAGGCGGAGTAAATTCGAGCACCTGATGGATATCATCCAGGGAATCGCTTGTAGCTTGTTTCACACACCCTTTGCATCGTCAATCTACCATCTCTAGATGATTGTAATAAGGAGAGAGAAAGATTCCTATTCATTAGATTAACATTCATTTTCTCATCCACATTATGATCTCTTAAGATAGGGAGAGGTGGAGTAAATTCGAGCAACTGACGGATATCCTCCAAGGAACCGCTTGTAGCTTGTTTCACGTGCCCTTTGCACCATCAATCTACCATCTCAAGATGATCAAGAGAGAGAAAGATTCATGTGCCAGAAAATTATGTTCATTAGATTAATCTTCTCATCCACATTATGATCTCTTAAGATAGAGAGTTGGTGGAGGGAGAGGTGGAGTAAATTCGAGCACCTAACAGATATCCTCCAGGGAACCACTTGTAGCTTGTTTCACGTGCCCTTTGCATCGTCAATCTACCATCTTATGATGATCATAATAAGGAGAGAGAGAAATATTCCTTCCAAAGGATTATGTAAATAAGAAAAGGGAACCCTACCACTTTCCTACGAGTCTGCAATCAGGAGAAAACACCCTATTGTAGTGCTAGTTAAGGGAAAGATAGTAATGGCTCCTTTTCACAAGAACCTTTCTAGCCAAACAAGAAATCCACTAAGTAGACAACCTCTTCTAGATGCCTAACACCCACCACCGGGGCCAAGGGGGCCAAAGTTCCTCTCTTGGGATTAGTATGGAGCTGGCTTGGATTAACTTATTATCATTCAAATTTCTTTGAAGTTTATATATATGCATGTACTGATGCTTATTTTGTGGTTGCAAGGTTTATAAGCCTAATGAAGAAGTATAGTCATTGT
This sequence comes from Cupressus sempervirens, assembly GCA_028749045.1. NCBI lineage: Eukaryota > Viridiplantae > Streptophyta > Pinopsida > Cupressales > Cupressaceae > Cupressus > Cupressus sempervirens. The sequence goes on along the minus strand of CM053791.1, from coordinate 355,812,024 downwards.
GCATTATTAATTTTAGGATCTAATCAAGGTTATGTATGATGTGTCTACATCGTGTCTTCATGCATCAATGTGTATGCTTCGTGTTTTCTTTGTGTCTTCATACATTCATATGTATACTTTGCATTCAAATGCATACTACATGTGTGACTCTTTATAGAATAGAATGAAGTAATCTTATAAGTAAAAATTTGAATGGGGTCTAGTAGTCAATTTTGTTATATAAGGTGAAACAAATATGAAAACAATTATTGCTTGAGGACAAGAAAATTCAAGAGGGGCAAACTTGTCATGAGCCCAAATTTAAGGATATATGAACATTCGAATAACATATTATATAATGATAATAATTAAGAATAATAATATTATAATCCATTATAATAATGATAAATTTGACAATATAAAACAATATATATAAGATAATATCATGTCCCCATATTTATAAGATTTAGTAATTAAATAACTAATAAAATAAATAAATAAATAAAAATATTATAATTACACCTTCTTCCTTGTATAAAATCTATATTTTTGTAACAAAACAATAAGGTTGTAACAATTGAGCCAAACAATCATCACACCATCTATTCATCAGGTAAACAAAATGTTTATGATGCCATTTATGAGCGGCCTCCATGATCACTTATAAATCTCACAATAACATGTTGGCTATATGAGGGGTTGATGACTTGATGGTTGGTTGAAGCCACTCATAATCTTATGATCACCTTCATCATATATCAAATAGCGGTCAATTTGCACTCTCATACTCTGCATTTATACATTCATGATAGATCATATCATATCTGCATTTTGCCATGCACGTATGCACAACTGTCATAAAATTGCCATGCCTATTACCTGACAGTGCCATCATACCATCATACACATATGCATATCTGGTCGATGTCACATTATCTTTTATAAAATCCTGCCAAGTCCTTCATCACCGCATACATTATACATTGTATATTGTTACTTAGCCTAGCCTTTGCATACAATCACATCACAATCACATTTACCATGTCAGTACATAAATTGCATCAAACTCCAGATTATTATTACTCGACGTATAAAATGAACATTGTGGCATGATTAATATGAGAATACAATTAGCATAATAATCGTTCCATGATTATTATAGCAATAATTCAATCAAGAGATGTGTCTTTTCACAGTAACCTCTTCCTTTCAAATTTCACATATATAATGATGATCCTATCACTCAATCAAGATATGAAGGGAAATAGATTCTTGTATGTGCATTACACTTATTGCACACTAATTAAAGAAAGAAGACAACAGCTTGGGAGATCGTGGACAGACCAGATCATCACAGTAAGAAGGTACATTGGACAAGATCAGCATTACGGGTATGAAGGACACCGCGCCCGGATTGTGAATGAACAATACAATAGGCATATACGTGGCCCAACACTTAAAATAATATGTGGAACGAGGATAGTACGTGGGTTTAGACATCATCAAACTCAATAATAACGTAAAGCTGGTCAAGCTTTGATGTGTATATTAACGCTGAAAGCTATCAATGAAACATTATCATCGATGGGAAGAAGTGTTAAGTTGATCTAAAGAGGAGAATATGAAATTTGTGGATTGATTTATTGATAAAGAAAGGGGCATAAATTAATAATAAGAGGAATATTATAAGAAAGGAATCTAACTTCTTTGTCTCAGAGAATATATATATATATATATATATATATATATATAATTTAATGGATTGATATCTCTTGAAGATAAATATAAAATCTCATATATTTCCCAGTACTTGAAGCCATCAAATTGGGAATCTAGAGCGATTAGAGGTAAATCTAAAAAGGGGACATTACAATTGGTATCAGAGCCATTCGATTCTACTAGCCTGTGATCTTACCACCAAGCGATAGAACATAGGTCTTTGTATTTACTATGCAGAACTCCGAACATTTTATAGAGTGTGTTCTTTCGATTATTCATGAGTGGTTGTGCAAACACATCCTCGTATTTTTAGACAACGTTGCGGATAACAAGCAGCTGAAGATTCTAAAATAGGAAATCTGGGCAGGTCCTGGCAGCAGAATAATTGTTACAACCCCCGATAAGCGTGTGTTGAACATGGCATAGACTCTGTTAAGCTTGCATGCATCTTTGAGTCAAAAATACAAGGCATAGTATGCCCAACAAAGCGAAATAATTGTAAAAAACCATTGGGGAAATGCCACTGGCTGTTGAAATAAGGGGAGGCTTCTGGAGCGACAAATGGGGTAATCTTGAATGATGGAATGAAGTCTTGAACACATCGTAGAGCATCTGCCATCAAAATATATTCAACGAGCTCAAGCCTTCTTCCTACGATAAATCATATGAACGTGTGGCTGCATACAGTCACTCTCATTCCACATACAATCAGTGAGTTGAGAAGAACATTGTAAAGGTATGTTAGAGGATGGGAAGGCAAGAAGAGGGAAACATCGAATAACCAAACAAGTGGTGAATGCAAGGAACAAAGAGGGATGAGGAGAATACTATGAAACAAATTGATTTATTATATAACATGAATCAACATGTATATAACATGAATTAACATTCGCATGTTGAACGCACTGAAACATAATTGTCCTCTACATTATATGCATCCAAGAAGACATTTAAGATGTGGAAAGGAGTCAACATCAATCCCTGTCTGGTTTGGCATCAAGACTTGCATTGAACTTCATTCGTTTTGCATCAAGATCAACGCCATCATGCACATGAAGTACAGACCACAGTCCAATAGGTGGCAGCAGCAATAAGTTCAAGGTATGAATTAGTACAAATTTAATATTCAAGGGAAACTAATGTTAAATTCTCAACTAAAAGAATACATTAGGATAATAATTGAATAATGATGATATAAGTAAAGCTAATTTAAAGTTTGAACATATTAATTATTATTAATCCATTAGCTGCTAACACTGGTATAGATGATTGATGATGAAAATAATAAATCTAGGTTGGCAGCTTAGTCGTGGGTTAGTCAAATAGACATTCCAAATTAATACGTACCAAAATCAAATAATGCAAAGCAATCTGCAGATCGGTCACAATATTCATATTCAGAAATCACTGATATAACTCCGAAGCAATATATATCTTCCCATATCTAAGAGAGATTACTGTCTTGTTCATGTTACATCTTGCAAGTAAGATATAGAAATCAGTAAGAATTACATTTTGAAAATTTAAATGACGTATATAGTTCAAACCTGTAAGAAATCTAATCATCTAGGTATTCAGTAGGTTGTAGACCATATGAAAAATTGTACAAATAGTATGTGTCATGCTGAGATCATATGTCATAACTTTGAGGTCAATATTCTTATAATAGTCTGGAGAGTTGACACACCATATATTGAAAATGTTTGTTGTTAGACAATGTAGAGTCTGCAAACTATATGGTAGATGCACGATCCATGAAGTAATCTGTTGTAGGATAGAAAAGACCATGTCATACTTTAGAAAAAAGGCTTAATGTCTTACAAAGAACTAAGATCTAAAAAGGTACTTGGATAGAGTGTGCAGTTGATTTTACATAAACAAAGACCATCCTAGTACTCTAATAACAATAGACAATGGAAAAAGAGAATAATATCAATAGACTGCTAGATCAAGGGAAATCAAATAAGTTTGAGAAACAAAAAAAGTGTGGCATGAGCCATTACAAATGTTATCCCACCACTCAAGTGAAGTATTAAACACCATAGAAATATACGAAATGAGGTGCACGACCTATCATAGTTTAGTGACTATTGGTCTTACACCTAACATTACAAAGAGTAAATACATGTCCATAGAGCAGTGTATATTCCAAAAAAAGAAGAATTTAACCAATTATGATAGAGTGGAAAGATATGTGATTAGATAGTACATAGGGGTCTATTTCTCGTCAACATTATGATCTATTGAGATAGGGAGTTGGTGGAGGGAGAGGCAGAGTAAATTTGAGCACTTGACGGATATCCTCTAGGGAACCGCTTGTAGCTTGTTTCACGTGCCCTTTGCACCATCAATCTACCATCTCAAGATGATCGTAATAAGGAGAGAGAAAGATTCCTATTCATTAGATTAACATTCATTTTCTCATCCACATTATGATCTCTTGAGATAGGGAGTTGGTGGAGGGAGAGGTAAAGTAAATTCGAGCACCTAACAGATATCCTCCAGCAAACCACTTGTAGCTTGTTTCACGCACCCTTTGCATCATCAATCTACCATCCCAAGATGATCATAATAAGGAGAGAGAAAGATTCCTATTCATTAGATTAACATTCATTTTCTCATCCAGATTATGATTTCTTAAGATAGGGAGTTGGTGGAGGGAGAGGCGAAGTAAATTCGAGCACCTGACAGATATCCTCCAGGGAACCGCTTGTAGCTTGTTTCACACGCCCTTTGCACTGTCAATCTACCATCTCAAGATGATCAGGAGAGAGAAAGATTCATGTGCCAGAAAACTACGTTCATTAGATTAATCTTCTCATCCACATTATGATCTCTTAAGATAGAGAGTTGGTGGAGGGAGAGGCGGAGTAAATTCGAGCACCTGACAGATATCCTCCAGGCAACCGCTTGTAGCTTGTTTCACATGCCCTTTGCACCATCAATCTACCATCTTATGATGATCATAATAAGGAGAGAGAGAAAGATTCCTTCCAAAGGATTATGTAAATAAGAAAAGGGAACCCTACCACTGTCCTATTGAGTCTGCAATCAGGAGAAAACACCCTATTGTAGTGCTAGTTAAGGGAAAGATAGTAATGGCTCCTTTTCACAAGAACCTTTCTATCCAAACAAGCAATCCACTAAGTAGACTACCTCCTCTGGATGCCTAACACCCACCACTGGGGCCAAGGGGGCCAAAGTTCTGCTCTTGGGCTTAGTATGGAGCTGGCTTGGATTAACTTATTATCATTCAAATTTCTTTGAAATTTATATATATATGCATGTACTGATGCTTATTTTGTGGTTGCAAGGTTTATAAGCCTAACGAAGAAGTATAGTCATTGTGCATTATTAATTTTAGGATCTAATCAAGGTTATGTATGATGTGTCTACATCGTGTCTACTTCGTGTCTTCATGTATCAATGTGTATGCTTCGTGTTTTCTTCGTGTCTTCACACATTCATATACTTTGTATTCAAATGCATACTACATGTGTGACTCTTTATAGAATAGAATGAAGTAATCGTATAAGTAAAAATTTGAATGGGGTCTAGTAGTCAATTTATTTATGTAAGGTGACACAAATATGAAAACGATTATTGCTTGAGGACAAGCAAATTCAAGAGGAGCGAACTTGTCATGAGCCCAAATTTAAGGATATATGAACATTCGAATAACATATTATACAATGATAATAATTAAGAATAATAATATTATAATCCATTATAATAATGATAAATTTGACAATATAAAACAATATATATAAGATAATATCATGTCCCTACATTTATAAGATTTAGTAATTAAATAACTACTAAAATAAATTAATTAATTAAAATATTATAATTACACCTTCTTCCTTGTACAAAATCTATATTTTTGTAACAAAACAATAAGGTTGTGACAATTGAGCCAAACAATCATCACACCACCTATTCATCAGGTAAATAAAATGTTTATGATGCCATTTATGAGCGGCCTCCATGATCACTTATAAATCTCACAATAACATGTTGGCTATATGAGGGGTTGATGACTTGATGGTTGGTTGAAGCCACTCATAATCTTATGATCACCTTCATCATATATCAAATAGCGGTCAATCTGCACTCTCATACTCTGCATTTATACATTCATGATAGATCATATCATATCTGCATTTTGTCATGCACGTATGCACAACTGTCATAAAATTGCCATGCCTATTACCTGACAGTGCCATCATACCATCATACACATATGCATATCTGGTCGATGTCACATTATCTTTCATATAATCCTTCCAAGTCCTTCATCACTGCATACATTATACATTGCATATTGTTACTTAGCCTAGCCTTTGCATACAATCACATCACAATCACATTTACCATGTTAGTACATAAATTGCATGAAACTCCAGATTATTATTACTCGACATATAAAATGAACAGTGTGGCATGATTAATATGAGAATACAATTAGCATAATAATCGGTCCATGATTATTATAGCAATAATTCAGTCAAGAGATGTGTCTTTTCATAGTAACCTCCCCCTTTCAAATTTCACATATATAATGATGATCCTATCACTCAATCAAGATACAAAGGGAAATAGATTCTTGTATGTGCATTATAGTTATCGCACAGTAATTAAAGCTAGAAGACAACGACTTGGGAGATCATGGACAAACCAGATCATCATAGTAAGAAGGTATAAAATTTGCGGACAAATACATTGGACAAGATCAGCATTAAGGGTACGAAGGACACCGCACCCGGATTGTGAATGAACAATACAATAGGCATATACGTGGCTCAACATTTAAAATAATATGTGGAACAAGGATAGTACGTGGGTCTAGATAGCATCAGACCCAATAATAACATGAAGCTGGTCAAGCTTTGATGTGTATATTAACACTCAAAGCAATAATCAATGAAACATGATCATCGATGGGAAGAAGTGTTAAGTTGATCTAAAGAGGAGAATATTAAATTGGTGGATTGATTTATTGATAAAGAAAGGGGCAAAAATTAATAATAAGAGGAATATTATAAGAACAGAATCTAACTTCTTTGTCTTAGAGAAAATAATCATATATATATATATATATATATATATCTATATATATATATATATATATATATATATATATATATAATTATATATAATTTAAAGGATTGATATCTCTTGAAGATAAATATAAAATCTCATATATTTTTGAGTACTTGAAGCCATCAAATTGGGAATCTAGAGCGATTAGAGGTAAATCTAAAAAGGGGACATTACAAACTGACAAGTTTGTTTTCTTGGAACCTGTGAATTAGGAGGAAGATAAGATAGATGAGTTGGAGGCATATAATCTTATGTAAACCATTTTGGAGGAAAATTCAAATGGATTCTAGGAGAAGTTTCTAGAGAAGACAAGATATGGGGTAGATACATTGTTTCCTACCTAATCTATCAAAAACCCTAATTGTTGAGATGGATAATGAGCGGTAAAAAGAGTTCTAATTCCCTATATCTAGGGTTACCTAGTCATGAAGAAAAGGTTGAAAAAGAGTTCAAAAAGTTATTTGGATGCAAAAATCTGACAAGGAGAAGAGAGACGAGTTTGCTTCATCAAGTGATCTAAGTAAAGAAGTTTGTAATGGCGAACTAAGCAAGAAGGTTTAATGGAGATGAATGCTTAAAGGGTGAACAAGTTGTTAGAACTGAAAAGATTAGAAGCCAAGAAGAATTGAGGATTGAATAGTGATCTGTAATCTGCAAGTAAGGTTGTAAGTTGTATCAGATCAAACTCTACTATTGCTCTCTAACAAATGTATTAGATTAGGGTTTTATCCTTTGGTGAAAGGTTGACTTAACAGTCATTGAAAAATCCTTTAACAGGGTGGCATTCCAAGTGAATGGCCTAAAGTCCTCTAATAAGGCTCACTTTTAATAGGGTGATTGAAATCCCTTAACCAGGTCACATTTAATAGTGTGTGTGGTAACCTTGAATAGGGTTGGCCTCAGGGAATCACTTTAGAAGAGTGAGAAAGGTGTAGCATGTTATTGATGGTTTTTCCCAAATTGAGTTTTCACGTTAAATCATTGTGTCATGTGTACTAATGAATGTGTTATGTTTTATGCTTTACATTTCTGCATGATAGTTTAATAGTAACATATTAGTTTTGGTTAACTCACAATGATTGCATGCATGGTTAAAAAAGTTTTATGGGTTCACTAAATTATAAAAGTTTTATTTGGGCACTTGGACCTTGAATAATTGATTCAACCCTTGTCTCAGTTATTCTAAAGAATTCCAACACTCTTATGAGATTGTAATTGGTTATGAGTGTAAAGTTGAGTACTTTGGTGATTTGTAACTCTAGAATGACTTGTTATAAGATTTGAGTGAATTGTGAGTGAAGGGTTGAGTTGTTCGGTGATCTATAACCTCAGAATAGTTTGTTATGAGATCATACGTAATTTTGGTTGAATGCTTGATTGGTTTGGTGATCTGCAACTTTAAAATGACTTGTGATGAGACTACAGCCAATTCATAATCAAAGTTTGACCGATTGGATACTTCTAACCTCAAAATAACTTGAAATAACATTTTTTCATAATCAGAGTGAAGGGTTGACTAGTTTGATGATATGTAACTTTAGATTGGATTGTTATGAGATTGAATCTCATTCTGAGAAAAGCATTGATCAATTCAGTGATTTGCATCCTTAGAATGTTGTGCTATGAAATTTTGGATGGCTTTGATTGAACAGTTGATTAGCTCAATGATCTATAATGGAGTCATAGAAAAATGGGTCTCAATGTAGAGACCATAACTTTTGAGTCCATCGTTGGATTTCTTAAGTTTCAGATATGTTGTTAGGAGGAAAAATGTGCCCAAATTTGATGGTTAGATTTAAGAACCAATATTTGATTCTAACGTTATGAGTCTCCATATACAAGTCTATACAAAAATGAAAGAGTTTAATATCATATTTTTTCTAGCCTTAAAATGGCTTGTTATGATATTCTAGTTGGTTGTGAGAGTATAGTTGATTGATTTGATGATTTGTAACTCTAGAATGACTTGTTGTGAGATTTGAGTGAATCATGAGTGAAGGGTTGAGTTGATCGGCGATCTATAACATTAGAATTGTTTATTATGAGATCATATTGAATGCTTGACTAGTTCGGTGATCTATAACTTCAAAATGACTTGTGATGAGATTGTAGCTGATTCATTGTTAAAGTTCAAACATTTTGGATACTTCTAACCTCATAATGACTTGTAATAACATTTTAGTTGATTTAGAGTAAAGGGGTGAATGATTCGATCATATGTAACCACAGAATGGCTTGTTATGAGGTTGTAGCTCACTTCGAGTATAGGGTTGACCAATTTGATGATATGTAACCTCATAATGGTTTGTTATAATATTGTAGCTAATTCTAAGCAAAGGGTTGATAGATTCAGTGATCTTCAACCTCAGAATGACTTGCTATGAAATTTTGGCCAGCTTTGATTGAATGATTGTGATCAATTCGGTGATCTATAATGGAGTCATAGAACAATGGGTCTCGGTTTAGAGACCATAACTTTTATTCCACCATTAGATTTTCCAAACTTTTGGATATGTTGTTGGGGGGAAAAATGTGCCCAAATTAGACGATCAAATTTAAGAACCAAGTTATGATTCAAAAGTTATGAGTCTATGTGTACAAGTCTATACAAAAATGATAGAGTTTAAGACTATCTTTTCTTTCTAACTGTAGAATGAGCTATTATAAGATTCTAGTTGGTTATGAGTGTAGAGTTTACTAATTCAATAATTTGTAATTGTAGGATGACATGCTATGAGATTTGAGTGAATTGTGAGTGAAGGGTTGAGTTGTTTAGTGATCTATAAACTCAGAATGGTTTTTTATGAGATTGTACCTAATTCTAATTGAACGCTTGGCCAGTTTGGTGATCTAGAGCTTCAAAATGGACTTATGATGAGATTGTAGCCAATTCATAGTCAAAGTTGGGCCGATTTTGGTACTTCTAACCTCAAAATGACTTGTAATAACATTTTAGTTGATTCAGAGTAAATGATTGACCTCAAAATGGCTTGTTATGAGATTATAGCTCATTCTGAGTGAAGGGTTGATCGATTCAGTGATCTACAACCTCAAAATGTCTTATTATAAAAGTTTGGTGAGCTTTGATTGAATTGTTGATCAATTTAGCAATCTATATTGGAGTCACTAAAAAATTGTTCTCAGTGTAGGGACCATAATTTTTTATTCCACCATTAGATTTTCTTAAGTTTCAGATGTGCTATTAGGGAACAAAATGTGTAAAAATTTGATGGTTAGAGTTAAGAACCAAGTTCTGATTCAAAATTTATGAGTCTTCATGTACAAATCTATACAAAAATGATAGAGTTTAAGATCTCATTTTCTTTCTAACCTTAGAATGGCCTATTATGAGCTTCTAGTTGGTTATAAGTGTAAAGTTGACTAATTTGGCCAGATCTGTAGCTTCAACATGACTTGTGATGGACATTGTAGCCAATTCATAGTCAAAGTTTGATTGATATGGATAGTTCTAACTTTAGAATGGCTTGTAATAATATTTTGGTTAATTTAGAGTGAAGGGTTGATGATTCGATAATATGTAACCTAAGAATGACTTGTTATGAGATTGTAGCTCATTCTGAACGAAGAGTTGACTAATTTAGTAAGCCGCAACCTTGGAATGAGTTTTTATGAAATTTTGGTTGGTTTTGATTGAAGGGGTGATCAGTTCAATGATCTATAATAGAGTCACAAAAAAATTGTCTAGGCATAGACACCGTAACTTTTGATTCCACCATTAGATTTTCCTAAGTTTTAAATATGTTGTTGGGAGGCAAAATGTGCCCAAATTTGAATGGTCTTTTATGAGATTCTAGTTGGTTGTGAGTGTATAGTTTACTGATCTAGTGATTTGTAACTCTAGAATGACCCTTTAATGAGATTTGAGCAAATTGTGAGTGAAGAGTTGAGTTGTTCGATGATCTATAACCTTGGAATGACTTGTTATGAGATTGTACCTAATTTTGATTGAAGACTTGACTGGTTTGGTGATCTGCATCTTCAAAATGACATGTGATGAGATTGTAGCTGATTCATAGTCAAAGTTTGACCAATTTAGATAATTTTAACCTCAAAATGGCTTGTAATAACATTTTGTTTGATTCAAAGTAAAGGGTTGATTGATTCGATGATATGTAACCTTAGAATGGCTTGTTATGAGATTTTAGCTCATTCTAATTGAAGGGTTGCCAAATTTGATGATTTGCAATATTAGAATGACTTATTATGAAATTTTGGTTGTCTCTGATTGACCAATTGATCAATTCATCAATCTATAAGGGGGTCATAGAAAAATGGGTCTCAGTGTATAGACCATAACTTTTAATTCCACAATTTGATTATCCTAAGTTTTGGATATGTTATTGGGGGGTGAAATGTGCCCCAACCTAATGGTTAGACTTAAGACCCAAGTTTTGATTCAAAAGTTATGAGTCTCTATGTACAAGTCTATACAAAAATGACAAAGTTTAATATCGTGTTTTCTTTCTAACCTTAGAATGGTCTATTATGAGATTCTAGTTGGTTATGAGTGTAGAGTTTATTGATTCAATGATTTTTATTTCTAGAATGACTTGTTATAAGATTTGAGTGAATTGTAAGTGAAGGGTTGAGTTGTTGGGTGATCTGTAACCTAAGAATGGTTTGTAATGAGATCGTGTACCTATTTCTGATTGAACGCTTGATTGGTTAGGTGATCCATAGCTTCAAAATGACTTGTGATGAGACTGTAGCTGATTCATAGTCAAAGTTTGACCAATATAGATACTTATAACCTCATAATAGCTTGTAATAACATTTTAGTTGATTTGGAGTGAAGGGTTGACTATTTTGATGATATGTAACCACAAAATGGCTTGTTATGAGATTGTAGCTCATTTTGATAAAATGATTGACCAATTTGGTGATCTGTAATGTCAGAATGACTTGAAATGAAATTTTTCTTAATGGAGTCATAGAAAAATGAGTTTTGGTGTAGAAACCATACGTTTTCTTCCATATTGCATTTTTCTAAATTTTAAATATGTTGTTGAGGGGTGAAATGTGCCCCAATCCAATGGTCAGATTTAAGACCCAAGTTCTAATTCAAAAGTTATGAGTCTTTGTTGGGGTTGGGTGGGATGTATAGTTCGCCTACTAGCCCAAATCTAGAAAGAAAAAATGGGCAATTCTAGTTGGGGTTTCTAAGCATTAGGGCCCTAGAATAATCTGTTTGGGTGCCCTAGCCCCTAGCCCCTAGCTTAAACAAGTCTATACAAAAATGACAAAGTTTAAGATTCTATTTTCTTGCTAACCTTAGAATGGTCTGTTATGAGATTCTAGTTAGTTATGAATTTAGAGTTGATTGAGTTGGTGATTTGTAACTTTAGAATGACTTGTTATGAGATTTGAGTGAATTGTGAGTGAAAGATTGAGTTGTTCGGTGATGTGTAACTTTAGAATGATTTGTTAAGAGATTGTACCTAATTTTGATTGAATGCTTCAAAACAACTTGTGATGAGATTATAGTTGATTCATAGTCAACTTTTGACCAATTTAGATACATCTAACCTTAAAATGGCTTGTAATAACATTTTTGCGCATTTTGAGTGAAGGTTTGAGTGATTTGATGATATGTAACCTCAGAATGGTTTGTTATGATATTGTAACTCATTCTGAGTGAAGGGCTAACTGATTTGGTGATCTAAAATCTTAAAATTACTTGCTATGAAATTTTGGTTGGCTCTGATATATGGTTGATAATTCCAACAATCTAAAATGGAGTCACAAAAAAATGCATCTCGGTGTAGAGACTAAAACTTTGGATTCCAATATCAAATTTTTGTAATTTTTGGATGTGTTGTTGGAGGCTAAAATGTGCCCAAATCCAATGGTTAGATTTAAGAAGCAAGTTATGATTCAAAAGTTACAAGTCTTCATGTAAAAGTCTTTACAAAAATGATATAGTTTAAGATTGTGCTTTCTTTCTAACCTCAGAATGGCTTGTTATGAACTTCTAGTTGCTTGTGAGTGTAGAGTTTTCTAATTTGGTGATCTGTAGCTTCAAAATGACTTGTGATGATATTATATCTTATTTTTAGTCAAAGATTGATCAATATAGATACTTCTAACCTCAAAATGGCTTGTAATAACATTTTAGTTGATTCAGAGTGAAGGGTTAACCGATTCGATGGTATGTAACTCCAGAATAGCTTGTTATGAGATTATAGCTCATTCTGAGCAAAGGGTTGACTGATTTAGGGATCTGCAACCTTGGAATGAACCTTGCTATGAAATTTTGGTTGGCTTAGATTGAATGGTCAGTTCAATGATCTATAATGAAGTCACAAAAAATGGGTCTCATTGTAGAGACTGAAACTTTTGATTCCACCATTGGATTTTTCTAAGTTTTGGATAAATTTTTGGGAGGCGAAATATGCCCAAATCTAATAGTCAGGTTTAAGAAACAAGTTATGATTCAAAAGTTATGAGTCTCCATGTACAAGTCTATAAAAAAGGTAGAGTTTAAGATCGTATTTTCTTTCTAACCTTAGAATGGTTTGTTATGAGATTCTAATTGGTTATGAGTGTAGGCTGATTTGGTGATTTGTAACTCTAGAATTACTTGTTATGAGTTTTGAGCGAATTGTGTGAAAGGTTGAGTTTTTTGGTAATTTGTAAGATCATAATTGTTTGTTATGGGATTGTACCCAATTCTGACTGAATGCTTGACCAATTTGATGAACTGAAGCTTCAAAATGAATTGTGATGAGATTCTAGCCAATTCATAGTCAAACTTTGACTGATTTGGATACTTTTAACCTCATAATGGATTTTAATAATATTTTTGTACATTTAGAGTAAAGGGTTGATCAATTTAATGATATGTAATCTCAGAATGACTTACTATGAACTTTTGGTTGGCTCTGATTAAATGATTGATCCTAAGCAATCTTTAATGGAGTCACAGAAAAATGGATCTTGGTATAGAAACCATAACTTTTGATTCCGTAATTGGATTTTTTTATGTTTAGGATATCTTGTTGGTGTTGGAGTTGAGGAAAGCCAACTCTGAAGACACCCAAGATCACCTACATGCAAGAACTTGTCAAAGAGAAGCCAAGAAGAAGAAGAGCATGGAGCAAGAGAAAAACCCTAAATGGACATGAGAGACCACATATTCAAACACAAGAAGAAATGTATTTACAATATGCACAATGTGATATAATACAATGAGAGAGAGGTTGCTTATAAAGACCTCATGGAAGCTTGTAGAACAAGCTGGAAGGTGGTAGAAGATAAGGATGACAACTCAACACATATCCACAAAAGGTGGAACATGCTAGAAGGGAACAAACTCCCGTGTTGTCATCAACTAACCACTACATGCATGAAATATAAAATGCATTTACCTAAGTAAGCTTAAGTAATAGGATAAATAATTAATAATTAAATGCCTTAAGCTCACAAAATTAAGATGAATGCAGAATGGGTTCCGACAACTAGGCCATTTTAGGTACCCAAGTACAATGCAAGAAAATATGCAACCTCTGTAAACGGAGAAAGAGAGAAAACCACGTGGGAAAAACCCTCCCCCAAAAAGAGGTAACCTAGTGAAGAACTGAAGAAGCCTCCAACTAGGGAAATGTTTGCTAAAGCAGGAACAAGGAGTGAAGCATCACTAAAGCATGAAGAAGGCGCAAATCTGTCAAACTGCTGATCTGAAGAATCTCCATGGAAGAAGAAGGCATAAACCAAGCATGTCTATATGGTAGATGATCCATCTCACCGAAATGCATAGGTAGCCAGCCACTGCAATCGCCTTGTATATAGGATCAACCACTGAATACATAGTCACACGATTGAACCATCGAACCACGGATGCATTAGAACAACAACATAACCCCCCTTAATGCAGATGGGGTGTGATGATAGGCAATTGAGAAGGTGGGCCAATGTCTCCTACAAACGAACCAAGAACGACGAGAGAGGGAAAGAGGTACAAAACATCAATAAAGACACGGTCAAATTGACTCTACATGGGACTAATGTCATGGAAGGGACACTCACTTGACAAAGGAAGAAGGCCTAAAATAGAAAACAACTATCCCCCCCATGGTGCTTTATGCAAATAGTGTATGTACAACTAACTCAAAAACAACGTTCATGACTCCCGAAATGCAAAAGTGGCACTTTATCTCAGTGCGATACAAAAAGTGATTCAAAATGATAGCTACAATGATCAAAACTAAAAAAGAGTTGCAACAAAACAAAGTACAGCCTAAAACAAGAGAAACCATGCCAAGAAAATGATCCTCAGGCCTAAAATACTCAAAATATCCACCATATAGAAAAAATGCCAAAACTATGATAGAAAGAGCATGGGCCAAAAATTCAGAAAAAGGACCACATTTCTGAAAAGATGACAGAACTAGCTTTCTAAAAATATAAAGTTTTCAAAAAACAGGCATGGGACGCAAAAGATATGCTTGCCGGAGTCAAAAACATAACTATGGAGTTTAACTGAAAAAATAGGCAACAAAAATGCATCAAAACCTAAAAATACATGCACCAAAATCTTCGTCTTAGAACCAGCTTTTCAACGCTTCTTTCGGATTGAAAAAATACCTCCATATGCTCAAGTTATGCCCAAAAAAGCAATAGTAGGTCCAAAATGACCCTAGGAGAGGTGCAAGAGCCTTGATGCTAATGGTGTAATGCTAATGTCATCAATTTGAGAGCTTAAAATTGATAGCTAAACGACCGTCGTCACAAAAAAAGGTGCCATGTGGCACGCCACATGGCATATTGCTGACGTGCCAAGTGACGTGGTAGGGTCCACGTGGCACCGTGCCACATGACACCAGGCCACGTGTCACCCCCACAGTTGCTGAAGCGGCAAAAACTACTAAAGTAGTAGTGACTGTAACCGCTGACTGGCGCTAATTGTGCAGGTGGCGGACAGGAGGGAACCACTAGAGCAGAGCCGAAAATAGGCATCGCCGCTGGGAGGAGGTGCCGGGGTTGCAGAATCTGGTAGAGCGGGGGATGAAGATTGAGCCACCGGCGGAGCTCTGTTGCTGAGGATCTCCAATGGCGACGCTGCCGAAAGAGCTGAGCAGAGCGCGGGACGGCCACGACAGGGGGCGGAGAAGAAAGGTGGCGGGGCAGCCGAGACCAGGAGGCATGGCGCGCGAGCGCTTCTACGGTGGCACGACCCGTAAATTTTTTAAAATTTTTTTTGATGAAATTGTCCGTACGATCATATGGTAGGGGCCTGTAACTAAATTTTTTTTGCCTCCCAGAGCTCTGTCTCCAAAATCGAAAAGCTTTATATGAATCTTGACTGTAAACGGCCTTCCGGATCCAATGGTGATATCCGTTTGGTCCCAATGTGCTTCAAAAAATTATTGATCCCCTGATTTGAAAGAAAAATGCATAAACAAACTAAGGTTTATGACTTCAAATCACGGCTTCAAAATTCTTCAATGAAGCAGCAATAGGAAGGCTCTGATACCATGTTGGAGTTGAGGAAAGCCAACTCCGAAGACGCCCAAGATCACCTACATGCGAGAACCTGTCAAAGAGAAGCCAAGAAGAGGAAGAGCATGGAGCAAGGGAAAAACCCTAAACGGACATGAGAGACCACATATTCAAACACAAGAAGAAATGTATTTACAATATGCACAATGTGATATAATATAGTGAGAGAGAGGTCATTTATAAAGACCTCATGGAAGCTTGTAGAACAAGCTGGAAGGTGGTAGAAGATAAGGATGACAACTCAACACATATCCACAAAAGGTGGAACATGCTAGAAGAGAACAAACTCCCGTGTTGTCATCAACTAACCACTACATGCATTAAATATAAAATGCATTTACCTAAGTAAGCTTAAGTAATAGAATAAATAATAAATAATTAATTATTTACTCTAACAGTTGGGTGGCAAAACATGCCCCAATCCAATGGTCAGATTTCAGAACCAAGTTCTGATTCAAAAGTTAAGAGTCTCTGTGTACAAGTCTATAAAAAAATGACAAAGTTTAAGATTATGTTTTCTTTCTAACCTTAGAATGGCATGATATGCGGTTTGAGTTGGGTATGAATATAGAGTTGACTAATTGGGTGATTTGTAACTCTAGAATGACTTGTTATTGGATTTGAGAAAATTGTGAGTGAAGGGTTAATTTGTTCAATGATTTGTAATCTTAGAATGGTTTATTATTAGATTGTACCTAATTGTAATAGAACACTTGATTAGTTCGGTGATTTGTAGCTTCAAATAAATTTTGATAAAATTATAATCAATTCATAGTCAAAGTTTGACCAATTTGGATACTTCTAACCCCATAATGGCTTGTAATAACATTTTAGTTGATTCAGAGTGATGTGTTGACCAATTCAATGATATGTAACCTTAGAATGACTTGTTATGAGATTGTAGCTCATTCTGAGCATAGGGTTGATTGACACGATGATATGTAACTTCATAATGGCTTGTTATAAGATTGTAGCTCATTCTAAGTGAAGGGTTGACCGATTTAGTGATCTGCAACATCAAAATGACTTACTAGAATATTTTGGTCAACTTTGATTGAACAGTTGATCAATTTAGCGATCTATAATGGAGTCATAGAAAATTGGGTCTCAGTGTAGCGACCATAACCTTTGATTCCACTATTGGATTTTCCTAAGTTTCAGATATGTTGTCGGGGGGAAAATGTGCCCAAATCTGATGATCAAATTTAAGAACCAAGTTATAATTGAAAGGATATGAGTCTCCATATACAAGTCTATACAGAAATGGCAAGGTTTAATATCATGGTTTCTTTCTAACCTTAGAATGATATGTTATAAGATTCTAGTTTTTTATGAGTTGAAGGGTTGAGTTGTTTGATGATTTGTAACCTCAGAATGGTTTCGTTATGACATCCTACCTAATTCTAATTAAATGCTTGATTGGTTCAGTGATCTACAACTTCAAAATGACTTGTGATGAGATTGTAGGGCTGATTCATAGTCAAAGTTTGGCCAATTTGGATACTTTTAACCTCAAAATTGCTTGTAACAACATTTTAGTTGATTTAGAGTGAATGGTTGACCAATTCGATGATATGTAACCTTAAAATGGCTTATTATGAGATTTTAACTCATTCTAAGCGAAGGGTTGACTGATTTGGTGATCTGCAACTTTAGAGTGACTTGCTATGAAATTTTGGTCAGCTATGATTGAACGGTTGATTAGTTCAATGATCTATAATGGAGTCACAAAAAAATGGGTCTCGATGTAGAGACTTTGACTTTTGATTCCACCATTGAACTTTCTTAAGCTTTGGATATGTTGTTGAGGGGCAAAATGTGCCCAAATTTGACGATTAGATTTAAGAACCATGTTCTGATTTAAAAGTTATGAGTCTTCGTGTACAAGTCTATACAAAAATGGAAGATTTTAAGATCATGTTTTATTTCTAACCTTAGAATGGCTTGTTATGAGATTCTAGTTGGTTATGAGTGTAGAGTTGATAGATTAGGTGATTTGTAACTCTTGAATCACTTGTTATGATATTTTAGCAAATTGTGAGTAGAGGGTTGAGTTGTTCAGTGATTTGTAATCTTAAAATGGTTTGCTATGAGTACCTAATTCTGATTGAACACTTGATCAGTTTGGTGATCTGTGTTGGGTGGTCATTATACTTGAGGTCAACGATAGAAATCCATTGCGCAATTCCCCTCTTGAAAAGCTAATCTTTTGGGATCAACTCCAAGGTTCAGTATTTGTCTTGCAACATACCAAAATCTACTTAGTTGAAGATAAATGTGATTATTCACAAGGAGGCCTTTGCTGGTTCTATTTTGATCTCAAAATAAAGTAAAATCTATTCGTTATCTCAAAATAACACACAAAAGAATAATGTTTTTGTATTTTCTATTTTTTAATGAATGCAATTCTAACAATACAACTAAAATGAGTTCCTATTCTAACAAGGGGTTAGAAAAGAAAATAACAAAACTAAAAGTAAATAATATGAAATTGAAATAACTTGAAATTGAAATCCTAACAGACATAAGCTACAGAAAACAACACACTGCAAGTTAAGCTTTCAAATAAATTGGTAGGAAACCAATGAAAATAGAAAAAACTCTTCCTAGAATCCACTGATACAATCATTGATGAGAAATTTCAATAACCGAATGATGTTTCACTCTTCATCAAATCGCAAGGCCACGAAAAGTGTGCTTATGTGAGACAGAGTTATGTAGGCACAATTTGGTGATTTCTTCTCAAGCTTGATACATTAGCAGAATTTGTAAATTTCTAGCAAACACCAAAACTAAAGAATCACACAACTAGAAACAATGCAATAAAGCTTTGGCTCAATCACAATCTCATGAACAAAATTCACAAAACAATGACACATTCAAGCAAGAATACTACACTCCAAATGCGAGTACCAAAAGTATAATTTTATTGCATAATAATTATGGCCTTTGTTACATATTACAATGGGGTATTTATAAGAAATCATCCCCTCAATTTGTGTTGAGAGGGAGAAATATCTTTATGCAATAAAATGCTTTTAAAACATTAAAACAAACTAAATATATAAAATCTAATAGTTAATCTGGTGCTTAGAGGGACTCCATCCATATTTTATTCATTAATTGGATGCATGAGCCCTTTACATGTCAAAAAAAAGAAATTATGAGAGAGAAAGCATGAGAAAGCTTCGAGCCAAAGTAGGAGCATCTGGAGGTGCCAAAAATAGAAGCTGGTCCTTTACTAGGCATGTGTCAAAGTTAAACTACTATCAGAATGTGTTCTCGATGCATGGAAAGTGTTATTTTTGGAACTAGAAGTTAACTGTCAGTGCACCTCTAAATTGCGGAGTTGCAAACCTACATACCTGTGGAACTGCGGACCTCAACAGGGTCAAAATCTCAAAATTTTAGTGAGTATCAAAATTGAAATTCTGGCATCTAGGTTTTGTTCTTCTTCATCCCAAAGCTATGTTTGGATGTTTGCCCTTAAATTTCTCTATCATCTTAGAAATCTTAGCCGCATCCATAAGATCTAAAGCCTCATATTTATCATTTACCTTTTTTCTGTAATTGTCTACCTCAATCTAGGTATTAGCAAAATCCATGAGTTTGGTATCCAATTCTAACAATGCTTCTTCTGTCCTAAAGGCTTGTTGAATGTCCTCATCATCAACAACCTTCACAAAAATCTTCCTAAAATTCTCCACTACTATCTCTGTAGGTAACAACTTTTCACATTCCTCATCTTCAAAAATATCCAAGCATCCATCATTGTAATGTCTCTCTGCTTCCAAAATTTGCTCTCGGACTTGGTCCTTGAGCCGATGAATCTCCTCATATAATGTTCCCATTACCTTATTGCTATTTGCTATCTTCTCTATCCAATCATCGATCATATCTAATTCTTCTTTGGCATATACATCAATCAAAACCCAATATCTTTGGCCCTTTATGGCTTGTAGAGTCTGCATATCCTTACTGCAGGCTTGTACCTCATCCATGATACTGAAATTTTGCTTCAAAATTGCTACAATCTTATTCATGTTCTCCTGCATAGCATGTAGTAACTTCAAATTCCTTGTGATGATCGTAACACTTTTCTCTTCAAAAATTTCTCACCACTCCTGACAAGCCTTCAAAAATGGATCAAGTTGTACACCTTCCCCTTCTCTAAGTATAATGTTCAAGGTCTGCTTAGGGTGTTTAGGATCTAGAGGACCAACTACTTCGGCTAGATATCCCTTTAGGATCTCAACTTGCCTTCGAAGTGCTTGGAGTTCGGCCTCCTCTTGTTCCATGTACTTGAGGACCTCTTTGACTCCCATAGTCATCATTTGTCAGGTTGAATCCCATGTAGGCCTCCCCAGCATAACATCCTTTAATTCATAATCTTAGAGGTTATGGCCTTCTGCATCTATGCCTTCAAGATGGAGAGTCACCTGTGCAAATAATTCCTGGCTCTATGCACTGGTGACAGATGCCAATGGTGTCGCCTCATGTGATGGAGACTTGGGTTTATTCAGGATCTCTGTAATGTCACAAATGTCTTCTTCTCAAGCATGGAATTGAGGCTTAGTACTCCTCATTATTTCCTTTTGGATTAATCTAGGGATGCATCCTGCTGAAGACTGGGCTCTTGATGATGAAGGAGTATGTTTTGTAACCTCCTTCCCTTTGTCACTCTTGCTCAGAGTTGTCTCCTATTGGGAGGGTTCCCCTTTTGTATCCTCAATCTTAGTAGATCCTATAGCTTGCACCTTAGTGTCTTGGGAAGGTGGTTGAGAATATTCCACCATTTGTCCCTCCTGCGACACTTCATCGATCACCCTTAGTTCTGGTTGCTCCTCTGATGATGGCTCCTTTTGAACCTACTCTCCCTTTGAACTCTGAGGTGGAGGAGTCATTGAGCCCTACTCTACCATTGTAATTCATGGTGGAGATGGAGGAGTAAGATTAGGACCTTATGTATCTGGCGGCATTTGCATCTAGTCTTGTTGTTGAGGTTCACCTATAGGGGTGTCCTTGATCTTATCTCCAATCAACTTTGTACCTATGGGCATGAAATCAAAATCTGACATTGAGAAAACATCATCTCCCTCTTCACTTTTCTCATCCACCCATTGCTATACTTTATCTTCCAAAGAAGAGAGTTCTAAGGGTTTTTCTTGAGTGGATGGCAAGGTACCCATGGCAATCTATCTCCTTTTCAACTCTGTGGCTCTAGCTAGCCGAGTTCTTCCCTGTAAGGGCACTTGTTTCTCTTCCTCTTCTAATTCTTCTACTTCCTCCTCTTTATCTCCTTCCAAAATTCTTTTAGGAATAGATGGATTAGGCACTAATCTTCTACTGATCCTTTACCTTTTCTTCATCTGAATCTTAATCCTCTTCTTATGTTTCTTTGGGACAGAAGGAGAAGCTAGCTCTTCTTTCCAAGAGAAATGGAGGCCTGTGGCATCTCTCCCTCTTTTGGTTGGCTGGACACAATGGGAGGAAACTACGGTTCATCTTGGACTTGAGTAGCTCCAGTATCTTGGAACCCTTATGGAATTTGTTCCTACTACTGGGGAGGCACTTGTTATGCAACTTGTTCTACTTGAATCCTCTGAAGGGAGGTCCTCTTTCTTTTATTATTTCCCTTCCTTTTAGGAGGGTGATAATATCCAATTGGGTGATCAAGTTGGTACAATGTTTCTGGCCTGATAGGAGATTGGGCCGCAAAGGTAGGAATGGTTACTTTCTTTCCTCTATCTCTTTCTAGGTGGGCATGTGTGTGAAAGATCACTGTATTAGGAATTGGATCAAGTGGAAAAGGTTTCTTGATCCAATCCTTCGTCATTCTGATGACATGCCTCACTCGATGATTAATATCATTAGCCTCCTCACTATCAACCTCAACATTCATAATGGGTCTTTCACCAATTTTGTCAGTGTTGAATAGGGGGTCCAGTAACTCCTTCGAATCCTTTTACCTTATCTCCTTTGGGATGTTCAACTAGAGAGCCTTTTCTACTAGATACAAAGTCATCCTACAATAGTCCCTAATGCGAACATCGTAGTCATTTATGAAATTCAACCAATGATCTTCAACAACATCCTCATGATGGAAGTCCTTTCCTGCCAAACTCTTTGCTCTCCCAACATTGTCAAAATTGGACCAGGGAGAGTTGTATTCTTCAAGGGGATAGTTCTCCCACTCCCATTCAAATGATGGAATATCCTGCTTCCTCTTTACTTGATATGGTCCAATGACCAATGGCCATGCCCAGAAAGATCTCCATTGTGTTTTTATCTTCTCATAGGCTGACTCAATTTGCCGGGATATCTCCAATAGCACTAGTTTGTCACTTGGATATCTCGAGAGATTCTTAGGATTAATGGAGGCACCAACTACCCGAAGATATGTGAACGTCTTAAACTAGATGAAGTAGGCTCCGAGAGCTGTGACTTGTGCTTTTTCTTCATCAGATAACCTCTTCCCACAGTCTCCCTCAATGAATCAAATGATCACAAAGATGAACACGTCATTCACAATTCTATATTCTTTACTCTAATGTGAAAGCTTCTTCTTCACTAGCTGAGGGTGCTTCTTCTTCACTAGCTGAGGGTAGACTATGTATGGCCAGGAATTGGGATCTTGCATACTACCTCTCCTATACAAACTAGGGTAGTTTGTCACCCTTGTTGCAAGTAGATAAACCATGTAAGAAGTCATGTAAAACTTCTTCTTTTCCTTCATTGTCCTCAATTGTTCACACAAGTTTTCACTTAGTGTGGTGGCCCAATCCATTGGTATCTTTGCCTGTCTGATGGTCTCAATGAAGTTGACCATGAAAGTGCTAAGGTGGCCCGCTGAGGGTAAGCCCATGACTTTTCTTAGAAGAATGATAGAGTATCCAATGTCTTCCTTCATGTATCCCCGAGTCATGTCTACTTTTCCTATTATTCTTCCTTGAGGAGGCTTCTCAATAAGGTAAGAGGACTGAATGATGTCAATCTCTTCCTGTTGATGCTCCTTGTACCATCTCTCAGTTGCTTCGTATGAGAGCTGAATAAACTGATTTGCTCTTGGGAGATGGAAGACCCTCCTAATGTTATCAGGTCAGAGGTCCAACACAACTTCTCTAATGACACTCTTGACCACTCTCTCATCAAAAATAAAATGTTGTGCCAATGTCATGATTAGTTTCGCTAACTGTACTCACATGGGATGTGAAGCTGCGTTCACTACCCCATAACAGATGAGTGAAGATACCAAAGCTGATCTCTCTATTGGCTTGTTAAAAATTCTTAAGAATTCTCCTAGATCCATGTGTCGTAAATCAATATCTTAGATTTTTGCATGGTCATCACGAAATCTTAACTTCAAGGAAATGCCTTGGAATTTGAAAACTATGGGTTTAGATGCTACTCTGGATGTGGACACCATTTGATCACCTACACGTTGTGAGAAAAATATTTATTAGTTCAAAGTAATAAAAATTAGAAATAAAATGTAAAAGCTAAAAAAAATGAAATGCCTAATTTAGGCATTTATTTATTTATTTATTAATTTATTGTTATTTTTTCTATCTTTTACACACACACACACACACACACATATATATATATAATTTAAAAAAAAAAAATAATCATTTTTATTTATTTTTTAAAATTTAAATCATTTAAAAAAAATTTGTAGGGCACAAGACGCGTCGCTAGCATGAGCAACACTATGGGTGTATGAGGCATAACGTGAGCACGGGTAGCATAAGCGTTGTCATGACCTTAATGGTAATGGCGTCGTTGAGTAAGAGTGCACAGTCTGAACGCCACCACGAGCTTTGATGGTGATGGCACTGTAGCATGGGCATGCATAGTGAGTGTCGTCACAATCTTTGATGGTAATGGCACCGCCGCATGGGCGCATGCAGTGTAAGTGCCACCACGAGTTTTTATGGTAATGGCGATGTCGAGCGGGCATGCGCAGTGTGAGCACCACTACAAGCTTTGATGGTGATGGCGTCATTGTGCGGGCGCGCACAATGTGAGCACTACCGTGAGCTTTGATGGTAATGACACTAAGAGTATTTACCTTGTGCCTTTGTCCAAAACCCTCCAATGAAAATAAAAAATATGCTAAGTGTTGGGGAAGCTTTTGGGGTTTTATAATCCTCCCCGTAGGTGAGGTGCACGATGCGCATCTCACTTGCGTGCGCACACTTGCACGGGTGGGTGATGATTTTTTTAAAAAAAATTAATTTTTAAAAAAAAAATTTCTAATTTTTATGTTTTTCCAATTTTTTGATTTTTTTGTGTTTTTCTAATTTTCTATTTTTTTGTGTTTTTCTAATTTTCTGATTTTTTTTGTATTTTTTTAATATTTTGATTTTTTTTTATGTTTTCTAATTTTTGACTTTAACACTTTGACTCAAATATCTTTTCTTAACTCTCGAACCATGAGTTTGGAAGTTTGAAAAAAGTAGGGGTCCCCATTACTAACTAGAAATGGGGTGTGTGTTGTGTGACCACAACAATCTGTAGCTTCAAAATGACTTGTGATGAGATTGTAGCTAATTCATAGTCAACATTTGACCAATTTGAATACTTCTAAACTTAAAATGGTTTGCAAGAACATTTTTGTGTATTTGGAGTGAAGGTTTGACCAATCCAATGATATGTAACTTCAGAATGACTTGTTGTGAAATTGAAGCTCATTCTAAATGAAGGGTTGATCAATTCGGTGATTTGCAACCTCAGATGACTTGCTATGAAATTTTGGTTTTCTTTGATTGAATGGTTGATAATTTTAGTGATCTATGGAGTCATAAAAAATGGGTCTTAGTGTAGAGACCATAACTTTAGATTCATTCCAATGTAGGATTTTTCTAAGTTTTGGATATGTTATTGGTGGAAAAAATGTGCCCAAATTCTATGGTTAGATTTAAGAACCAAGTTCTTATTCAAAAGTTATGAGTCTCTGTGTTCAAGTCTATAAAAATGACATTGCTTAAGATTGTGTTTTCTTTCTAAACTTAGAATGGTCTATTATGAGATTCTAGTTGGTTATGACTGTAGAGTTGACTAATTCTATGATTTGTAACTGTAGAGTTACTTGTTGTGAGATTTGAGTGAATTGTGAGTGAAAGGTTGAGTTCAGTAATTTGTACCTTAGAATGGTTTTTTAAGAGATCACACCTTATTCCCATTGAATGCTTGACTAGTTCAGTGATATAAAGCTTCAAAATGACTTGTGATGATATTGTAGAAAATTTATGGTCAAATTTTGATCGATTTTGATACTTCTCACCTTAGAATGACGTATAATGACATTTAAGTTGATTTAGAGTGAAGGGTTGATCGAATCGATGATATGTAATCTTAGAATAACTTGTTATGAGATTGTAGCTCATTATGATTGAAGGATTGACAAATTCAATGATCTATAATGTTAGAATGACTTATTGTGAAATTTTAGTCATCTCTAATTGAATGGTTGATCAGTTTAGTGATCTATAATAGAGTCACAGAAAAATGGGTCTTAGTGTAGAGATCATAAGTTTTAATTTCATCATTTGATTTTCCTAAGTTTTGGATATGTTATTGGGGGGAAAAATGTGCCCAAATCTACTAGTCAGATTTAAGAACCAAATTCTAATTTAAAAGTTATGAGTCTCCATGTACAAGTCTATACAAAAATGTCAGAGTTTAAGATCATGTTTTCTTGCTAACCTTAGAATGGCCTATTATGAGATTCTAGTTGGTTATGAGTGTACAGTTGACTAATTCAATGATTTACAACTCTAGAGTGACATGTTATGAGATTTGAGGCAATTGTGAGTGAAGGTTGAATTATTTAGTGATTTGTAACCGCATAATGGTTTTTTATGAGATCGTACCTTATTCTGATTGAATGGTTGACCGGTTCAGTGATTTGCACCTTCAAAATGACTTGTGATGAGATTGTAGCCCATTCATTGTCAAAGTTTAAATGATCTAGATACTTCTAACCTCAGAATAGCTTGTAATAACATTTAATTATTTTGTAGTGAAGAGTTGATCAATTCAATGACATGTAACCTCAGAATGGCTTGTTATGTGATTTTAGCTCATTCTGAGTGAAGGGTTAATCAATTGAGTGATCTACATCCTTAGAATGTCTTACTATAAAATTTTGGTTGGTTCTAATTGAATGGTTGATCAATTTAGTGATCTATAATGGAGTCACAAAAAAATGGGTCTCACTATAGAGATCCATTTTCTACCATTTGATTTTCTTAAGTTTTGCATATGTTGTTGGAGGGAAAAATGTGCCCAAATCAGATGATCAAATTTAAGAACCATGTTCTAATTCAAAAGTTATGAGTCTCCATGTACAAGTCTATACAAAAATGGTAGAGTTTAAGATCATGTTTTATTTCTAACCTTAGAGTGGCCTATTATGAGATTCTAGTTGCTTATGATTGTAGAGTTGAATGAGTCAGTGATTTGTAACTCTAAAAGGACTTGTTATGAGATTTGAGAGAATTGTTAGTCAAGGGTTGAATTGTTCGATGATCTATAGCCTTAGAATGGTTTGTTATGAGATCGTACATAATTTTGATTGAACGATTGACTGGTTTGGTGATCTACAAGTTAAAAATAACTTCTAATAAGATTGTAGCTGATTCATAGTCAAAGTTTGATTGATTTGGATACTTATAACTTTAGAATGGCTTGTAATAACATATTAGTTGATTTCAAATTGAAGGGTTGATTGATTCAATGAAGTGTAACCTCAGAATGGCTTATGATAAGATTGTAGTTCATTCTGAGTGAAGGGTTGCTAGATTCGGTGATCTACAACCTTAGAATGACTTGCTATGAAATTTTGGTTGACTTTGATTGAATGGTTGATCAATTTAGCACTCTATAATGAAGTCACAAAAAAATGGGTCACGGTGTAGAGACCATAACTATTTGATTTCACCGTTTGATTTCCCTTAGTTTTGAGTATGTTGTTGAGGGGTGTACCCAAATCAGACAATCAAATTTAAGAACCAAGTTCTGATTCAAAAGTTACAAGTCTTCATGTACAAGTCTATACAAAAATGATTAAGTTTAAGATTGTGTTTTCTTACTAAACTTAAAATGGCCTATTATGATATTCTAGTTGGTTATGAGTGTAGAGTTGATTGATTCGGTGATTTGTAACTCTAGAATAAATTGTTATGAGTTTTGAATGAATTGTGAGCGAAGGGTTGAGTTGTTCGGTGATCTGTAACCTCAGAATAGTTTTTTATGAGATTTTACCTATTTTTGATTGAATGCTTGACTGGTTCAGTGGTCTGTAGCTTCAAAATTACTTGTGATAATATTGTATCTGATTCATAGTCAAAGTTTGACCAATTTGGATACTTGTAACCTCAAAATAGGTTGTAATGAAATTTTAGTTGATTCAGAGTGAAGGGTTAATTGATTCAATGATATGTAACATTGGAATGACTTGTTATGAGATTGTAGCACATTTAGAGTCATTCTAGTGTTACAAATCAAAGAATAAGTCAACTCTACACTCAACCAACTAGAATCTCATAACTTGTTCTAAGGTTAGAAAGAAAACATGATTTTAAACTCTGACATTTTGATATAGACTTGTATACAGGGACTCATAGATTTTGAATTAGAACATGGTTCTTATATTTGACTATCAGGTTTGGGCACATTTTGCCCCCATCAACATACATAAAACTTAGGAAAATCCAACCTTGGGATCAAAAGTTATGGTATCTATGTTGTGACCCATTTTTTTGAAAATCCATTATAGATTGCTAAACTAATCAATTGTTCAATCAGAGGTGACCAAAATTTCATAGGAAGTCATTCTGAGGTTGCAAATCACTGAATTGGTCAACCCTTCGCTCAAACTGCGCTACAATCTCATAGCAAGTCATTTTGAGGTTACATATCATCGAATTGGTTAACCTTTCTTTCAAAATCAACTAAAATATTATTACAATCCATTTTGAGGTTAGAAGTATCCAAATTAGTCAAACTTTGATGATGAATTAGCTACAATCTCATTACAAGTCATTTTGAAGTTGCAGTTCACCGAACTGGTTAAAAATTCAATTGGAATTAGGTAGATCTCATAACAAACTATTCTGAGGTTACAGATCATTGAACAACTCAACCCTTCACTCAATATTTGCTCAAATCTTATAAGAAGTCATTCTAGAGTTACAAATCAATGAATAAGTCAACTCTACACTGATAACCAACTAGAATCTCATAACAAGACATTCTAAGGTTAGAAAGAAAACACGATCTTAAATTTTAGGATTTTTATATAGACTTGTACATGAAGACTCATAACTTTTGAATTAGAACATGGTTGTTATATCTGACCATCGGATTTTGGCACATTTTTCCCCCAATAACACATGCAAAACTTAAGAAAATCCAACGGTGGGATCAAAAGTTATGGTATCTACATTGTCGCCCATTTTTATGTAACTACATTATAGATCACTAAACTAATCAACTATTCAATCAGAGGCGACCAAAATTTCATAGGAAGTCATTATGAGGTTGTAGATCACTGAATCGATCAACCCTTCACTTAGAATGAGCTACAATCTCATAGCAAGCCATTCTGAGGTTACATATCTTCAAATTGGTCAACCCTTCACTCTAAATATGCATAAATGTTATTACAAATCATTCTGATGTTACAAGTATCCAAATTAGTCAAACTTTCACTATGAATAAGCTACAATCTCATCATAAGTCATTTTGAAGCTGCAGATCACCAAACTGGTACAATCTCATAAAAAACCATTCTAAGGTTATAGTTCACCGAATAACTTAACCCTTTTCACAATTCACTCAAATCTAAAGTAATGTGAATTGCCGTCATTCAGCAATCCAACTAAGGCCGAGTGATTCATAGTGAGTTGGTGAATCGACTCATTGATTTTTGGGTCAAAAATCACCAAAATTGTGATTCATGGAAATTTACTAAAAATTACCCAAAATCACTTGAAATCAGCTTGAAAAATTGACAAATATTTCATTATAGAGATTTCATTACTTGACAAAAAATTCTCAAATCTGGACAATCTCTTCGACAAATTTGCATTGAATACTCAGTATGGATGTACGATTGAATCTCATCCTATATCATGTTTGAATTCATGAGAGAATTGAGTTAAAATGACAAGCATAATTTCCCATCAGATTTATGTAATATTATGAAGGCACTAGATTTAGCTAAAGAAGCTATGTTGATTCATGAAGAATATCAAAATGCAATTTCCTTTCAACATAAATCAATCCTACATTTTCTTATGGTAGCATCGATGCATATTCATCCATGGGAGCTTTATTTTTCTTAGAAAACCCTAATTTTTAACTTAGAATCGCAACATCAAGAAGCCTAATATTGAGAGCTTGTGAATACGAGAAATCACAAGGGTATGATTGAAGATTGCTGGAAATTGCGAAATGGTAAGTAAAAATTGTGAATAATGTTTTAATATATATAATATTTTATTCTTTATCATTTTATTTATTTAGTTCTTTAGGAGATTAAAAATGATGAAAAACATTATTGTTCCTCATTTATACTTTCATAAATGTTTTAAAAGGTAAAAGAAATTTGATCTTTATTAAAAAATTTAAAATCAAATATATTTACCCGAGATTAATATTAACTTGGAGATATTTATATAATCTTTCACAATGTTATGAAAATTTATAAATATTAACAACATTTATAATTCTATAATCTATATATCTATGTCATGACTCATTATGATCCTATGATTTTTATTTACTTAAGCTACAATTGACATTTTGTGTATGTGATGAATTTATAAATTAGGTTTCTTGTTTATGTATGTTAACTTCTATTTGATGATGTTATACTATTCTTTTATTATATTTAGTAAATATGTTAACTTCTATTTGATGATGTTATAGAGTTTTTTAGTTATATTTAGTAAAGGGTGCATGAAACAAGTTTTAGATCATTAAAATCTTTAAATTTCAAGCATTTTTTCACTTTCCTAATTCATAGCAGTGATTCAGGTGATTCATAGGTCATTCACAATTTGAGTAAGCCTTGTTGATTTTGATCCGATTCCAAATTTTGGTTCTTTGCTCAAATCTCATAATAAGTCATACTAGAGTTATAAACCACCGAGTTAGTCAACTCTACACTCATAACCAACTAGAATCTCTTAATAGGCCATTCTAAGGTTATAAATAAAACACCATATTAAACTTTTCCATTTTTGTATAGACTCGTACATGAAGACTCATAACTTTATAATAAGAACTTGGTTCTTAAATTTGATCATTAGATTTGGGCACATTTCCACAACATATCTGAAATTTAGGTAAATCAAACAGTGAAATCAAAAGTTATGGTCTTTACACCAAGACCCATTTTTTTGTGACTCCATTATAGATCATTGAATTGATCAATTGTTCAATCAAAGCCAACCAAAATTTCATAGTAAGTCATTATGAGGTTGTTGATCATCGAATCAGTCAACCCTTCACTCAAAATGAGCTACAAACTCATAACAATCAATTTTGATGTTATATATCATCAAATCGGTCAACCCTTCACTCCAAATCAATTAAAATATTTTTACAAGCCATTTTGAGGTTAGAAGTATCCAAATTGGTGAAACTTTGACTATGAATCGGCTACAATCTCATTACGAGTCATTTTGAAGCTATCGATTATGGAACTAGTCAAGCATT
Organism: Cupressus sempervirens; assembly: GCA_028749045.1. Taxonomy (NCBI): domain Eukaryota; kingdom Viridiplantae; phylum Streptophyta; class Pinopsida; order Cupressales; family Cupressaceae; genus Cupressus; species Cupressus sempervirens. The sequence continues at coordinate 355,780,974 of CM053791.1, read as the reverse complement.
CTATAAAAAGTTGGTACAATCTCATAAAAAACAATTTTGAGGTTAGAAATCATTGAACAACTCAACCTTTCACTCACAATTTGCTCAAATTTCATAACAAGTCATTCTAGAGTTACAATTTATGAAATGAATCAACTCTACACTAATAACCAACTGGAATCGCATAACAGGCCATTCTAAGGTTAGAAAGAAAACACAATATTAAACTTTTCCATTTTTGTATAGACTTGTACACAGAGACTCGTAACTTTTGAATCAGAACTTAGTTCTTAAATCTAACAGTTAGATTTGGGCATATTTCACCCCCTAACAAAATATCCAAAACTTAGGAAAATCCAACGATGGAATAAAAAATTATGGTCTCTACACTGAGACCCATTTTTCTGTGACTCAATTATAGATCGGTGAATTGATCAACTATTCTATTAGAGCTAACCAAAATTTTATAGTAAGTCATTCAAAAGTTGTCGATCATTGAATCGGTCAACCCTTCTCTCAAAATGAGCTACAATATCATAACAAGCCATCTCGAGGTTATATATCATCAAATCGATCAACCCTTCACTACAAAGTAACTAAAATAGTATTAAAAGCCATTCTTAGGTTAGAAATATTCAAATTGGTCAAACTTTGACTATGAATTGCCTATAATCTTATCATGAGTCATTTTGAAGCTACAAATCATGGAACCTATCAAGCATTCAATCAAAATTAGATACAATCGCATAACAAACCATTCTGAGGTTACAAATCATCAAATAACTCAATCCTTCACTCACAATTCACTCAAATCTCATAAAAAATAATTCTAGAGTTAAAAATCATTGAATCAGTCAACTCTACACTCATAACCAACTAAAATTTCATAACAGGCCATTCTAAGGTTAGAAAGAAAACATGATCTTACACTCTGCTATTTTTGTATATACTTGTACACGAAGACTTATTATTTTTGAATAAAAATTTGGTTCTTAAATCTAACCATCAGATTTTGGCACATTCCATCCCTTAACAACATATCTGAAACTTAGGAAAATAAAATGAAGAAATCAAAAGTTGTGGTCTCTACACCAAGACCCATTTTTGTGTGACTCCATTATAGATTATTGAACTGATCAACCATTCAATCAGAGCTGACCAAAATTCCATAGAAAGTCATTCTGAGGTTGATGATCACTGAATCTGTCAACCCTTTGCTTAGAATGAGCTACTATCTCATAACAAGGCATTCTGAGGTTACATATTATCGAATCGATCAACCCTTCACTTTAAATCAACTAAAATATTTTTATAAGCCATTTTGAGGTTAGAACTATCCAAATCAGTGAAACTTTGACTGTGAATAATCTACAATCTCATCACATGTCATTTGTAAGTTGTAGATCACTGAACTAGTCAAACATTCAATCAGAATTAGGTACAATCTCATAACAAGTTATTCTGAAGTTACATATCATCAAATTGGTTATTCCTTTACTATGAATCAACTAAAATTTTATTACAAGACATTTTAAGTTTAAAATTTTCCAAATCGGAACAATCTTTGACTATGAATTGGCTACAATCTTAGTAGAAGTCATTTCGAAGCTGCGGATCACCAAATTGGTCAAAATTTCATTCAGAATTAGGTATGATCTCATAACAAACCATTATGAGATTATAGATTACCAAAAAACTCAAGCCTTCACTCATAATTCACTTAAATATCATAATAAGTCATTCTAGAATTATAAATCATTGAATCAATCAACTCTACACTCATAACCAACTAAAATTTTATAACAGGCCATTCTACTTAGAAAGAAAATATGATATTAAACTCTACCATTTTTGTATAGAATTATACATAGAGACTCTTAACTTTTGAATTAGAACTTGGTTCTTAAATCTGATGGTTAGATTTGGGCACATTTCACTCACCAACAACATATCCAATACCTAAGAAAGTCCAAAGGTGGAATCAAAAGTTATGGTCTCTACATCGAGACCCATTTTTTTGTGACTCTATTGTAGATTGTTGAACTAATCAACAGTTTAATGAGAGTAGACCAAAATTTCATTGCAAGTCTTTCTGAGGTTATCGATCACCAAATTAGTCAACCCTTCACTAAGAATGAGCTATAATCTCATAACAAGTCATTATGAGATTGCAGATTACTGAATTGGTAAATTATTCACTTAGATTGAGCTACAATCTCATAAGAAGCCATTTTGAGGTTACATATCATCAAATCAGTCAACCCTTTACTTTGATTCAACTAAAATGTTATTACAAGCCATTCTAAAGTTAAAAGTATCCAAAATGGTCAACCTTTGACAATGAATCAACTACAATCTCATCACAAGTCATTTTGAAGCTACAGATTATCGAACAGGTCAAGCATTCAATCAGATTTAAGTACAATCTCTTAACAAACTATTCTGAGGTTACAGATCATTGAACAACTCAACCTTTCACTCACAATTCACTCAAATCTCATAACAACTTATTCTACAATTATAAATCACCAAATTAGTCAACTCTACACTCATAACCAACTAAAATCTCATTACAAATCATTCTAAGGTTAGAAAGAAAATACGATCCTAAACTCTATCATTTATGTATAGACTTGTACAGAGAAACTCATAACTTTTGAATCAGAACTTGGTTCTTAAATTTGACCATCAAATTTGGGAACATTTCACCCCCCAACAACATATCTGAAACTTAGGAAAATCCAACAATGGAATAAAAATTTATGGTCTTGACATTGAGACCCTTTTTTTGTGGCTCCATTATAGACCGCTAAACTAATCAATTGTTCAATCATAGCTGACCAAAATTCCATAGCAAGTCATTTTGTAGATCATCAAATTGGTCATCCCTTCACTTCAAATAAACTAGAATGTTATTAGAAGTCATTCTGAGGTTAGAAGTATCCAAATCAGTCAAACTTTGACTATGAATTGGTTACAATCTCATCACATGTCATTTTAAAGTTGTAGATCAATAGACCAGTCAAGCATTCAATCAGATTAGGTACAACCTCATAAAATACCATTATGAGGTTACTGATCACCGAACAACTCAACCCTTCACTCACAATTCACTCAAATATCATCAAAAGTCATTCTAGAGATACAAATCATTGAATTAGTCAACTCTATATTCATAACCAACTAGAATTTCATAACAAGTCATTCTAAGATTAGAAAAAAAATATGATATTAAACTCTACCATTTTTATATATACTTGTACACAAAGACTCATAACTTTTGAATAAAAAATTGGTTCTTAATTATGACCATCAAATTTTGGCACATATTGCCCCCCAACAATATATCGAAAACTTAGGAAAAGTTGAGATTGGAATCAAAAGTTATGGTCTCTACATTGAGACTTATTTTTTTGTGACTCCATTATAGATCAGTGAACTAATCAACCATTCAATCAGAGTCAACCAAAATTTCATAGCAAGTCATTCTGACATTACAGATCATCGAATCAGTCAACCCTTCACTTTGAATCAACTAAAATATTTTAGACCAAGGTAAAAACAAGTTTTGAAGGGACCCAAAACCCTTTATAATAAACCAGAGATAAAACATTAAGCACCACTTGGTTTTATAAAGACCTAAAACCACAATTTTAAACCAAATAAAAGTGACTATGTTTTACAAGGACCTAGAACCTAGAGTTTTAAACAAGCTAAAAAATAAAAAGCAAAACTAGTAAAACCACATGGACCAACAACCAACACACTAGCACCCATAGCCAACACTTATAATAGTTCTTTGATGATATTCACCACCTCTTTACTTGCTTCTACAGTACCCTGGATAATTTTAGCTGAAGCTAAAGTAGGAGCTTCAAGAGCCTCAATGACATTTTTTCTCATGCTCTGCCTAGTTCTCTTACTAGCTCCTCTTGAACTCCGCATCCCAACATTACTTGAAGACATTATCTCCTTGTTGCTCTTTTTGCCCAGACTAGCCATTGCTACACACAAACTAGAAGTAATCCATTCCATTCTCTGTCCACTTTACTTTATTAAGTAACAGAGATCCTACTGATATTCCTTGAGCTTATTAGGGATGTTTCTAATTTGTATTTCCATTTGAGCTCTCATGGTACATTCATAGTCCAACTCTTTCTGCATAAACTTACTTTTTTCTTGAGTACCATGTGTTGGAACAATTAATTAATTGTGTATTGTCTTTGATGTTATACAAAATGTCATATCATTGCTAGTCAGTGTATGTCGAGCTCACTCAAGCATTGAAAATAGTTTTCTATGTCTACTGAGCATTCCAATTTTTTTCTAGTATAGAAGATAGTATCTGCTGAGTTCACTCGAGTGTCAAAAGAAAGTTTGTGAAAGTTGAGTGTTAACCAAGATTATTCAGTTAATAAAGGAAATATTAGATGGAACTAACGTTAACCTAGTTCACTTGGTTACCAAAAAAACTTTGTGAATATGTAGTGTTGACCCAGTTCACCTGGTTAACATAGGAATATCATTTCTAAGTTAGTGTCTACCAAGCAGGGTTGGCTAACAAAGAATTTTCTTCTTTTGGGCATATTAAGTTCAACTGAATTGTCTGTTGGTTCTAGCCGACTGAGGAGATGAATATTAATTATTCTAAATTATATTCTAGCCAACATGACAATATGAAAGATATAAATATAAAATCAAGTTGAGAATTAGAATAAGAATATGGAAAGATAATTGAATATTTAATGATGCCAAGAGGAAGTGAATTAGAAAGATAAGCATAATATCCTTATTGAGTTGAAAAGATACATTCGATTAAGAAGGATCAAGTATACAAGTCAAAATTGAGATCTGTAATCAAAAATTCACTTGCATCCAAGATCAAGTCATCTCATTATTACTCTCTAACCATTGTAGTAGTGATCTAAATCTCTTAATAGAGTTGGCTTAACAAATATTTGTAAATCCTCTAACAAGGTGGAATTTCTATTTAATTGTCCAAAGACATATAACAAAGCCACTCCTAATAGGGTGGTTAAATCCTCTAATAGGGTCATACCTAATAGTGTATTTTTAAACCTTTAACATGACTCACTTCAGAAGAGTGAAAATCAGTAACTAGTTGCAATTGGTGATTTTTTGCAAATTAAGTTTCCACATTAAATCTTGGTGTCAAATGTGTTTATGTTATTTCTCTTATGTTATTGCAACTAGGTTAAAGTAAGAGTAATCTCAGATAACATCTTAATATTTTCATGTTAAGTATTTGCCAAGCATCTTTAGTGTTTACCAAGTTACAACATTTTTCTATGTGTTTACCAAGCATCAACAAAGTTCAATTTTTAGAATTTATTTTGTATTGACATCTAATGGATATGAGATTTCTTTTAGTGGTAACTGATTCACCCCTCTCCTCTCAGTTACTTCTCTTATATTTCCAACAATTGGTGTTAGAGATTTTGGTGCTTGCAGAGAAGGTTTTAAGGACCTAAGCTAAAGATCATGATGTCTTACAGAAGAGAGATTTCCAAGTTGGACCGAGACAACTTTGCAACATGAAAAGGACTTATGAAGTTACATCTAGAAACTATTAGTGATTCAAGTTGTAAGAACTTAATACTAAATACAAGACTCCCATTGGAACATTATCAGTTGAAGATATTGCTAGAAAAAAAATCATAACATCATGATGATTGACATTGCATTTGCTCTTAATTATGTTGAATTTGATGAAACTAAAAGATTTACTACAACTCATGGTATGTGGATCAAAATAAAAGCCATCTATGGAGGACATGACAATGTAAGAAGAGCCAAAGTAGAAAGTCTTAGAGGATAATTTGATTAGATGAAGATGAGAGAAGATGAAAACATTGCAAAATATGTGAAAAGAATCAAAGCAAGTGTGAGTGCAATCAAAGCATAAAGCATCTGAAGGAGACATTGGTGACAAAATAGTTGTAAGCAAGGTGCTCAGAACTCTTCTTCCTATCTATGTAATTAGAGTGCCTATTTTTAAAGAGATGAGATGTGATCCAAATAGCAATATAACTTTGGATGCTCTAGTTTGACTATTGACAACTTTTCTATTGATAACTATGACAACTATGTTCCTAGTTCCAAAAGTATTGAGTCTACATTTGAAACCAAACTTTCACTCAAGAAAAGAGGTAAGAAATCAAAGGCAAATCAATCAAGAAGTGACAAACAAGAAGAAAGTTTAGACAATGATCTTGAAGTTGTTGAAGCCCTACTTGCAAGAAAATGTTGCAAAGGCAGAAGAAAGTGTAAAGGTAAGATTCCTCTAATCTATTTTTCTTGTGAAGAAATTGGTCACATTGTTGCAAGGTTCCAAAACAAAGAAAACAAGGATGAAAATAAAAGTAATAAGTACAAAGACAAGAAGAAATTCAAAAACTACAAGGACTACAAGGGCAAAGGTAAGAAATCTTGTTTTATGGCTAAAGATTATGATAATAATGAAGATGAAATAGTATATATTTCTATTAAAAATGGATCTGATGATGAAGGAGATAAGATAACACTTATCTCTCATGTTAGCAAAAATGATACATGGATTATTGACAATGACTACTCACATCATATGACTAGAGATAAAACAAAGTTTGAGCACATGAAACATTATGATGAAGGTAGTGTGAGATTTGGAAATAATGAACTTTGTTGCATAAAAGGAAAAGGATATATCTCTTTGACCATCAAACTTATATGTGATAATTCCTATTGGGTTGAAGGAATAAAGCACAATCTATTGAGTGTGGCATAGTTTTAGATTAAGGTAAAAAGAGGTTTTGAAGGGACTCAAAACCCTTAACAGAAAAACAAAAAATGTTCAAATAAGCACAACCAAGTTTTATAAAGACCTGAAACCTGTAGTATGAAAGTAGAAAAAATAGATTTTACAAGGACATAAAATCACAAAAAAGGACCAAAAAATGAAACCAAATTTTACAAGGACCTGGAACCTAGAGTTTAAATAAAAGGAAGAAAAAATCAACTAAGAAACTCAAACCAAAGACCAGTTACTAGAACCACCACCACCAGCTATTGCAACTCCTTGATCATTTTCACCACCTCCTTTCTTGCCTCCACAGTGTTTTAGATAATGTCATTAGTAGAGAACCTAGATCCCCCAATTGCCTTACCCACCTTCTTCCTTGAACTCAATCTTGTTCTTTAGCTTGGCCCGCTAGAAGACATGATTTCCTCATTATTTTTCTTACCTAAGCTGGCAACAATTGCAGAAAGGCTTGAAGTCACCTATTCAATCTTGTTACCACTCTCTCTAATCAAAAGATGGAGCTCATGTTCATATTCCTTTAACTTCTCTGAGATATTGCCAACCTGAACTTCCAGCTAGATGATCTTAGCTTGGTCAATTTCCTAGTCCTGCTACATTTTTTCCATTCTTTTTTTTAGAGTCATTAACTCATTATACATCCATGGAGAGAGGAGCCTACCTTGAGCTTAGGAGTGTGAAGGAAAGAAAGCATAGCACCCTTACCAATTGAGTCATCCTTCTCCTTCCTTGTATCTTCCTCCAAAAGTGTAACACCCTTACTAGTTGGGTCATCCTTCTCCTTCCCCATATCTTCCTCCAAATTTTCCTCCCTAGCTTTTTGGGGTTGCTCACTCTAGTTTTTATCCTCTTCTCCAATATTTTTTGACCTTATATTTTTGTCATAACTTTCCTCTGCCTTATCCTATCTAGACTCACCTTTGCTGCCAGGGTAACCATCTAGGTTTGAACTAAAGTCTCCCATATCCGTATTCTGTTGAGATAATGGGTGTTGCACACATTGCATAATACTATTATATTGTATTATTTTATTTTATTATGTAATGTTGTACCTAGATGGACATGCAACATGGAAAGATTCTCATGAGATATACTTGATGTGTTGTATTGTAAAATTGTGACAATATTTCATGTAATTATTTAATATTGGGGAAAAGAATTAAATTTTTAATATTAAATGTGGGGTCAGTGGGTTAGGTAGCACATGGTTTATGTAATACCACTTAGTGGTTTTATGAGACTTGCTACTATATAAGCAACCACAAGGGTAGTTGTTGTAGTGACAACGAGAAGACAAATGACAAAAGTCGAGCAGGACAAAGCTTGACAGGTTAGCTAAGGGAGCATTTGTGAAGGTTGGAAGCATGACATGGGATGTGTGGATTCATGGTTGTTCACATAGATTGCTTGATAATGGCTATGGCTTTGAAGATTTTCATGGTTGTATTGCAATGATATTTTTGCTAAATAATACATGATGATGGATCCTTTTGGAGGCTGAGTTTTTTCCCTTAGTGAGAGTTTCTCAGGGTATATCTTGTGTCACATTTTTGTGAGTATGTTGTCTATTCTCTTGCATGTAGATTTTAATTCTATATTTATTTTAGATCTATTATGGGTTATGTGGAAATGATTATATTCTTTGTTGCAAGTTTTCTTGCAATTGGTATTAGAGCTATAGTTTTATTATTGTAACCCTAGATTGAATCCATGAGAATGCATGAGAGAATAAAAGAAAGGGCAAGATATATGAGTTGTTTATTACAAATCTGAGAGTTTTGGACTTCTTGTTATGATGGTATGTTAAAATATTTTGGGCATGTGAAATTGTTGGAGAAAAGAATTTTTTGGAAATTTCATTTAAATGGGGTTTTTAGGGGGTAGCTCATAGAAATGATCTCTTGGGTAAAAATAGACCTCACAATTGGATCCAAGTTGATGTTTCCATAAATTTTAATATATTATATGCCCTATTTTGGCCATGTTGAGAGGAAATGAAAGAATTTTTTAGTTTCAACCTATGATGGCTGCCAAATTTAATTTCGTCAAAATTTTCATCGCAAAAAAAATAATTTTGTAGTGAAAATGGTAAAAAGGCTATCTTAGTAAAATGATCATAACTTTCTCTTAGGATATCAAATTTTAGACTTCTTATAGGTGTTGGAAAGCTAATTCAGAGCAGTACAACTTGGTGTAGATGTGGTTCTATGATTTTGTCAAGTTTTAAAAGCCTTAAAGTCTGATATTATTTATTTTGAGCATAAATTAGAGCATAACTTGCGCATTAAAAGTTGGATTTTGGACTTCGAGTAGTCAATAAAAAACTCTTGGAGAGCTCTACACATTGATTCAAATTTGATGCAAGTTTGACATGATTTATTTTGTGATATATTGATTTGAATAGTTTATGGTATATATTGACTATGGTAACATTGTGATTTTATGACATTGTATATTTTGGAGATTTAAGATTTGATGTCATTGTATACTTAGTTCATATTTCAAATTGGTCTCATGATGATATGGTTATCAGTGTTTGGTTTGGATATGTATAATGACTTGTTGGGTCTACAAGTTGTGCAGTGTTGTAAGTGGTCTAGACTTATCGATTGCATTTATAGCTTGGTTGATGCATTTTCAAATTGGTGGCTTGGATTTGGGTTGTCTATGCCCTAAGTCACATGATGTGCTAATTTTTTCTTCATGTAGAAGAGATGAGATGTTGTTACCAGGTATAGTCGTGGTGGAGAATTATGGTTGACTATTTTATGCTAACAGGTTGGACACTTTTGAGAGTTAGATGCTCGATTCATGGATGTGATCATGGTTCCATGGATTTTAGCATCGACATGATTCGATATAAAGATACATCCTTGATGTTCATTGGCTTAGATTACTAATTTGGTTATGGTGATATATCTTCTTGGTTGAGGATCATGGTTATTTGGTTTCTTTTGAGGAGCTCATGATGTGCACTTTGAGTTCTTCAATGGTTTGATTACTTGGTTGATTCTCATGGTTAGAGGATGGATTTTTCATCATGATATCATGGATGGCTTGGATACACGATTTAGTGGGAGCTTGTGACAGTGATGAGGTGACAGTGTAGGATTAGTTCTTGGTTTGGTTTGTATCTTTTTGGGTTTGAAAATCTTGATTTCACTTGGTACTGACACTTTGGTTGTGTGATTGTAGACATGAAGGATCTTCATGTAGGAGATGGATTTTATGATGTCATAGGTGACTTGGTACCACGGTTGAGTGGGAGTTGTTGGCATTGATATATTTATTGAGTGTTTGCAGATGTTGGAGGTTTGTCTTAGATCTTGTTGTTGCAAAAGCGTCTGACATTTGTATGGTGCACTTGTTATCTTCATGGTGTGTGAAGATTGTTAGATCTCGAGGACTCTTGGGGTTCTTGGTTATCTTCATGGTGTGTGGAGATGGTTCTTCATTGTATGTGGAGATGGGTTTTTTTTTTTTTTTTTTAAATTTTATAATTCATGGTGTGTGAAGATGGTTGCATCTTGAGGACACACAGGGTTTTTGTCAAAAGTGCAGTTTATTCTTTCATTTGGCATGTTATCCTTGGTGTGAGGATGGTTTTATTATTATGTCATGGTATACTCTTGATACACATTTAGAGTTGTGACATGTTATAGTATGTTCATATGGAACATGTTGTCTCTTTTGAGACAGTTTAGATCATGTTGTCATGTTTATGTCCCTGAGGCCATATTTGGAATTTTGACATTGATCTTGGTTTAGTTTCTTGGTATTGAGTACATTGATCATAAGTTAGATACTTCATGATATTGCTATATTGCATTTGAAGTTGGCATGGATTGATTGGTTACAGGTGCTCATGGATACTTAGAGACAGTGGTGATGTTGCTTTCTCTTAGATTAGATAATTATTTGTTGGGACAATTGATGGTTACAATAGGAAGTCCGAGGGGTGATCATCTGATATGGACTTGAGAGGAGATTGTTCTTAGATGAGTCTTGGTTGGAGACTTGGATATCTTGATGAGAATTCTCATTCCCCACTCTTGCTCTACTTGGTAGTTTGCTACTTAAGAGGTACAACTCATTATTTTTCTCGAGTGTATTATGTTTATGCTTGTCTTTCATAGATATGGATCTTAAGCTATGATACATAAATTAGTTCTGGAGGGTTCATTTGAGAGATGGTTTAGAATTGGTTATCTCCATTTGCATATGTTGTTATGTTGGTTGAGTTTGGGAGATGGTTTTATATTGGGCATATTCCTTGGATTAGGAATGGTTTATGAGTTTGATCTTCTTGTGAGAGGCTTACATCCATGAATAGTTATATGTTATAGTTTGGGTGTTGTTGTAGCTTCTTGTTGGAGTTTTATGGAGGAGATCATACTTGCACAGTGTACATCTGGAGGTGTGTGTAGAAGGACATGATATATGTTATGATTTGCATAGTTTCTCTTTAGTCTTGGTTATCTTCTTGGATGTTTGGTTTTTTCACTTGAATTGGATTTGAGATTGGTTGGAGATTGTGATCACTAGTTTCTACTCATGAATGTCATGTGAGAGATGACATGGTTATTCCTTTATCTCTTTCCTCTGTTGGTTGTGGCAAACTTGGGAGAGCATTGGAGACTTATTATGAGAGTTGTTCTTGTAGGTTATTGGTTAATGTATTGTGGATGTCCTTGATACTACATGAATTCACTTCTTTGAGATGTGAGTGGATTGGTTATAGATTTGACATTATCTTTTGTAGTAGGAGCTTTTTGATATATATGTGGCAGGTATTGCTCTTGAGGCTTGTGATTGCAAGTTATAGATTAGATATGTTGATGATGTGAGATTCACTTGGTATACCTTTGTAGGTATGGATTATTGGATGCGTTTGGCACTTGTTGTGGGTGCTATTTCAGCTACGGATATTTTGACAACTATGAATACATGTAATTACCTTTGGATCAAATTTTTTGTACTTGAAATTTCAGCCGATATAGGATTTTATGATTTTCTAATGCGACAACTTGGGTGGCTTTCTCTTTGGATGGCTTCTATGTATGTTAAGTGGCAGTGGCATAATAGAAAGTGGCTTCATTCATGTTTGAGATGTTGGATACTTTGATTTTATTGTGGGTACCAAGATGGAGCACATGGTGTACTTTGATCCATGATGGTGGATGTGTTGGGAGGGATTGTTCCCTTGTTCATTTATGTGGCTATGGATTGACCCTATGCAATCTATACAAGTGAGAGATTGTTGAGATAATGGGTGTTGCACACATTGCATAATACTATTATATTGTATTATTATATTTTATTATGTAATGTTGTACCTAGATGGATGTGCAACATGAAAATATTCCTATGAGATATACTTGATGAGTTGTATTGTAACATTGTGACAATATTTCATGTAATTATTTAATATTAGGAAAAATAATTAAATTTTCAATATTAAATGTGGGGTGAGTGGGTTAGGTAGCACATGGTTTATGTAATACCACTTAGTGGTTTTGTAGGACTTTCTACTATATAAGCAGCCACAAGGGTAGTTGTTGTAGTGACAAGGAGAAGATAAAAGACAAGAGTCAAGTGGGACAAAGCTTGACAAGTTAACCAAGGGAGCATTTGTGAAAGTTGGACGCATGGCATGGGATGTGTGGATTCATGCTTGTTCACATAGATTGCTTGGTAGTGGCTATGGCTTTGAAAGATTTCATGGTTGTATTGTAATAGTATTTTTGCTAAATAATACAAGCTTTTGGAGGCTAATTTTTTCCCTCAATGAGGGTTTCCTAGGGTATATCTTGTGTCACATTTTTGTGGGTATGTTGTCTATTCTCTTGCATGTGGATTTTAATTCTGTATTTATTTTAGATCTATTATAGGTTATGTGGAAATAGTTATATTTTTTGTTGCAAGTTTCTTTACATATTCTCCTCATTCTCCATATTCATTTCATCATTTTTATCTAATTTTTCAGACTCAGTAATATCCTCAACATTTTTCTGAAGTGTGTTTTGCTTCAGACTCTTCTTTTTCACACTTATCCTTACCTCTCCTTTACTCTTCTTTGAATGGGTCTCACTAATAAAACCTCTCTTTTTCTCAGAGGGTGGAGAAGATATAATGGCCTTACTCTTATAATAATTTTTAATTAAAAGGATTAACCCTTCATGTAAAATCGGACAAGATTCTTTTTTCTTATGGGCTTGAAGGCTTTGAAGCAAATAGTACCTCAAATAAAATAAAAAAGATATCCTATCCTTGTACCAAAAATGATTCAAGAAAATAAAATGAAATTTATGAACTCTTTTTGCCCTACCATCTATAATGAAGTACTTACAGATGCAAGAGAGGACATCTCGCCAAATAACTTTTATTTGATTCAGCTCATAAAAATCTTCATTTTTCTCCAAATTTCTCTCCTCCTCTTTTGTCTTCAAAAATTTCTTGAATGCAACATTAAAAATACTAGTTTCCTTGCTAAACTTTATGCCCTCCTTAGGAAGCCCCGTGACTTCGGCAATGAAATCTTCAATCAAGTGAACCGTAACACCATGCATGGAAACTCTATCTTCAAACCAATTTTTAAAGAAGACTTCCATGATATGTGGTTTGTAGCTATGAAAGAACTCTACGTAAGTAAGAACATTACCCTTCTCCAAAATATGCCAAACAGGGGCTTTGGTCTTCCATGCTTTACAGTTCTTTGGTTTTTATTTTCTCGGTTCCTTGCCCATATCCAAAAATTGCATTTCTCTATGAAATGCCAAAGTAGAGCAAACTAAGAGACATAAAGAATTGAGAAAAGCTGATGTGCTCATAAAAACAACCAAGGAGCTCATTAAAACACTTACATGCTAAGCACAAGTAATAATCACTTTTAGGTACTTTCTAGGGAATATAACATTGTCCTTTGTAATCCCACCTCCATTTATCATTAAATTTCCAATCTTAGAAAATCTTACCTTCTATCATGTGAGTTCTGTCATAATTAATAAGTGTTTTCAAATCCATGCTCCTAATTAAGTCATCATGCCACCTCAACTTACTTTTCTGTTGGACAACCTGGTTTGCAATCCAGTTAGCCACAACATTTCCTTCACAGTAGGATTGACAAAAAATGATTTTGTCAAATTTATCCATTAAAGTTTTAATTTCTGTTACACTTGCTTCAATAGACCATGTAATCAAAATTTTACCATTAATATTTATGATATTCAAGGAGTCTCCTTCCATCCAGAGGTACTGGCAACTAGTTTCCACTACCAACCTCATCGTATCAAGAGCTATAGTAGCCTCAGCTTTGTGACTAGTTGAGGTACCAATAGGGATGGCAATAGCATCTATAATATTACAAGTATGATCCATCAAAACCCCTCTCTAGCTTGCTTTGCTAGGATTTCCTTTAGCAACACCATCAAAATTCCCTTTAATCCATCCCATAGGAGGAGTCTTCCATTTAGTATTTAGTCTATGATCTTCTTTCTTCATTTTAGAACCTATAGTTTGCATTGGATTATTAATTTGGAAATCCTCATTGCACTTTCTCTGGGAATCGAAGTTTTCCTTTATAGCTCTGACAATGTTTTGACCAAGCACCCACTCAAGAATTCCTTTGTTTCTAAATATTATGTTATTTCTTTCTTTCTAGATTCTCCACTAGAGATGGGGAAGAGTAATTTTTCACAAGAAACCAACATCACTATCCTTAGATGGGCAATTCCAACTCTGAAAATAGTGTTCAATGTTGTTATGATGGAACCAAGCAATATTCCAGAAGTTGAGAATAGTATTCCATACTTTTTGATTATAAGTATAATTTAAGAACAAGTGATCTCTATCTTCATAACCCTCTTTACATAGGCTACACCGATCAACCACATTGATGCTACACCGATCAACCACATTGATGCCTCTCTTTTGCAAATTGTCTTGAGTAAGAATTATATTCTGAAGCAATATCCAATAAAAGATATTTATTTTTGGTGTAAGACCTTTTATCCAAGCTCTAATCCACAAAGGGTGAGCATCTTTCTCCTCAAATTTGAACACAGATGAAACTTTGAAACAACCACTTGCATTAGCACTTCATATCATTTTATCTTCCTTATGGGGATACATTAAAAGACATTCAACATTATCTGGATGTTATAAAAATTTGGTTAATATCAACAAGGCTAACCCAACTATTGTTAAACCAGTAATGTCCCACAAGAGTGCCATGCAGTTGCTTATATTTATCAATCTGGGTCTTGTCCTCAAAATCCTCAATTAGAGGATGGTCTAAGATCCAAGCATCTTCCCAGAATCTGACCTTCTACCCATTTCCAACTTTCTAGGAGCATCCTTTACTTAAAATGTTCTTAGCTCCCTACACAACCTCCTAGATGGTAGAAGGGGAGAGAACATTAGGATATGAAAGAAAGTTAGATAATGAAGGAGCATTAAAAAAGTATTTATGTTTCCATATAGTGCTCCACTCTTTATCATCATGATACACTCTCCATCCCTACTTAGCAAGAAGAGCTTTATTCATACTTCACATTGACCTAATTCCTAGACCATCATCCCTAATAGGCTTATAAATTTGATCCCAAGCCATCAGAGCCATTCTTTTCCTTTCCTTAGTGCCAAACCAGAGAAAATTCTTTTGGATTTTGTCAATAGTATCTACAAATTTTGCTAAAATTCTAAAGAGACTCAAAGCATAAGTAGGGATACTTTGGAGGCAAGCTTTAAGGAGAGTGATTTTACCAACTTGGCTCAAAAGGTTACCCTTCGAGCTAGCAAGTTTCTTATTAAACTTCTTAATGATATCATCCCAAAAGGAATCTGGAGCTTTAGGCCCCAAAGGGAGACCCAGATAAATACAAAGAAAAAGAAACTATTGAGCACCCAAGAATTTTAGCAATTTTGTTCTGTCTTAAAATTGGGGTGTTAACAAAAAATAAAGAACTCTTATTTTAGTTAATCAACTGACCTAAAGCAGAAGAGTAGAGGTTGAGGGATTTTTTAATGATTTTTGGCTTCCTTAACTTCATCTTTCCCCATGAAAATAATGTCATCAAAAAATTCTCCATGAGAGTAGATAAGAGGTTGAGAAGAAGGCTGTAGACCTTTAATTTACCCTTGCAAAACTAATTTCCCAATATACCTCCCCAAACAATCAGTCATAATAGTGAAGAGAATAGGGGATAAAGGGTCTCCCTATCTCAATCCCCTAGAAGGAGCATCCATTCACCAGAAAAACAATCAAGGTTGTAGAAATCAACTGTAGAATTATCCTCACTATACTATTACTAAAGCCAAAGGCCAATAAAATCTTTTCAAGAAAAGCCTATTCCACTATATCATAAGCTTTCACAATATCAATTTTCATAATAAAACCCTGATTATTGGAAAAAGATAAAGAGTGAATATTCTCATGGACAACAATAATAGAGTTAAGAATTTGTGTACCTGGGACAAAACTATTTTGTTGTTCAGCAATAAGAGACGATAGCACCAGAAGCATCCTAGAAGTGAGGACTTTTGAGACAATCTTATAGAAAGAGTTACACACAAACTTATATGCCTGAATTGGTCCAAAGAATCAGCCGCAACCTTTTAGGAATAAGGAAGAGGAAGTTGGAATTGATCTCCCTCAGCATACATTTTGCCCCAAAAAATTCTTTAACAACATCGCACACAGCTTTCCCAACCAGTTTCCATTCTTTTTGAAAAAAGAACATAGGAAAACCATCTAGTCAGTGAAAGTTCATGTTTTATTACTCAAGTAGAAGAAAGCTAGTTAAGGCACAAAAGATTATGTCATGTGAACTTTGATAATCTGGTTAAGATATAAAAAAATAGAAGAGTAAGAGGTATTCCTAGCTTTAGAAAACCTAATATGGGTCTATGCAAAAACTTTCAAATTGGTAAGATGGGAAAGACAAGTTTCAAAAGCAAGAACTATCATTTTGAAGAAGTCTTAGAGCTTGTGCATATAAAATTATGTGGACCTATTGGAATAGAGAGTTACAATGCAGATAAGTTTTTCATTCTTTTTATTAATGACTATTCTAGAATGATTACTGTAATGTATCTAAAAGAAAAATCTAAAGCTTTTCAAAAATTCAAGTGGTATCTAGCAATAGTAGAAAAAGAAATTGAAAAGAAGTTGAAATGTTTGAGATTAGACAGAGGTGTTGAATTCATCTCCAATGAATTAAATGTATTCTACATTGAAAAAGGAATCAAAAGACAAGTATTAGCCCCTAGTACAACTCAGCAAAATGATATAGCTAAGAGAAGAAACAGATCCATCATGGATTGGGCAAGAACACTAATGATAGAAAAGAATGTTGCAATCAAATACTAGAAGGAAGAAATCAGCACTACAATGCATACCTTGAGTAGAGTATGGCTAAAGAAATAATAAAATCAAACTCCTTATGAACTATGGTATGGCTACAAACCTAATGTAAATTATTTGAAAGTATTTGGCAGCAAATGTTATAACTTGGAAGAATTCAGGAAAGGTAAATTTGATGTCAAAGGTGATGAAGGCATATTCCTAGGATACTCCTGTAGATGTAAAGCATACAAATGTAAAAGAGTGAAGAAGAAAACAACAAAAAGCCTAAGGATTACAAAAGATTTGTTTACTATGAACTTGATACCCTACCAAATCTATTCATTAGATAGGATGCTTCACCTCTTGAGTGCCAAAAATCTCCAATAGCTACTGAGTTGCAATTTCTATAACTTGAGTCATAGTCTGAAGGACTCAAGTCATAGTCAATGGCTACCGAGCTATTGTTAGAGAAAATTGAGTCTAATGGACTCGAGTCACAGACAGTGGGACCTAAGCTTAATACTAAAGTTCATGAAGAAATTAGTAAAAAAAACTCCAAATCTAAAGAACCTATGCTAGCAAGATATGTCAGAAGGCATCATGCACCTAACTAGATCATTGGAGACAAATTAGATGGAATAATGAAAAGAAATAAATTGAAAGATACATGTTTACTTGCTAAATTTGAACCTAGAATTATTAAAGATGCTTTGGATAATGAAAGTTGGATTGAAGAAATGAATGAGGAAATATAACAGATAGAGAAGAACAAAACTTGAAATCTTGTTCCTAGAGCCAAGGATAAAAATGTAATTGTCACAAAATGGGTATTCAAAAATAAGCTAAATGAAGATGAAAAAGTTTTCAGAAAAAAAGCAAGGTTAGTATGTAAAGGTTATTCTCAAAAAAGAAATTCAAAATTAGAAGGTGTTAGAACTTTACTAGCATATGTAGATCACAGAGGATTTAAAGTTTATCAAATGGATGTAAAATTTGCATTCTTGAATGAAATTCTTGATGAGGAAGTCTACATTGAATGACTTGAAGTTTTTGTAGATCCTAACAAAAGAGACAAGTTCTCCAAATTACACAAGGCATTATATGGTCTCAAGAAAGCTCTTAGAGCTTGGTATGAAAGACTTCATAACTACTTGTTATATATTGATTTTCAAAAAGCAAATGATAACAATAGTTTGTATATCAAAGAAGGACCAAACAAAAAGATTGTGTTGGCAGAAATATTTGTTGATGATACTTTATTCACAAGAAATGATGACTTATGCAAGGTATTTTTAGAAGAAATGAGTAAAGAATTTGAAATGTCTATGTTTGGAGAGATAAAATTCTTTGTTGGATTGCACATCCACCAGAAGAAAGATGGTATTTATATTATTCAATCTAAATATATGAAAGAGATACTAAAGAAATTTGGAATGGAAAATTCAACACCTATTGGAACCCCTATGTCTACTAGACATAAACTTTTCAAAAATGATAATTCCAAAGAGGTAGATCAGACCACATATAGATCAATGATTGGAAAATTGCATTATGTAGTGCATACAAGGCCTAATATTGCATTAGTAGTCAGTATGGTGGCAAGATTCTTAGCATATCTCAAAAAAAATCACATGATGAAAATCAAAAGAATAATGAGATATCTGAAAGGTACCAAAGAATATGGTTTATGGTACAAAATAGGAAGCAATTTGGATTTAAAAGTATTCACAGATGTTGATTGCGTAGGAAGTATTGATGACAGAAAAAGCATTAGTGGTGGAGCATTCTTTTTTGATAAAAGCATAGTATCTTGGATAAGCAAGAAACAAAATTGTATCTCTCAATCCATAGCAGAGGTAGAATATGTGGCAGTAGTAGTCAATTGTTCTAATATTGTTTGGTTCAAACAACTTTTGGTAGGTATGAAGATAGAGATCAAGGATCTAGTAGTTATATACAATGATAACACCAATGTAATCAATATATCAAATAATCTAATGATGCATACCAAAACAAAACACATTTCTATAAAATATCATTTCTTGAGAGAATTGGTACAAGATAATGAATTAAGATTGGAATATGTGAATACAAATGAATAAATTGCAAACATATTCACCAAGATATTACCTAAGGATGCATTTGTGTATCTAAGAGGTAAGCTAGGGGTTGTTCCCCTATCTGAAGCTCACTAAATGAAGTTTAGTGATGCATCAACTAGAGCATGTTGAAGATAAATCAATTGGTCCAGTATTGACAAGAGAATATTGTAAATGAATCCATACTTGAGGTACATTGATATTCATTGAATATTGTCTTTGGCATGAGATGTCAAAGCGGGAGGATTTTTCTATCATATCTCATAGAAATTTTATAAATAAAAAGAGAAAGAGATGTAAAAAGAGAGAATGAACTTGGTCTGATATCAAAGACAAAGTTTGCTATTAGAAATAGTTGTAGCAGACAGAAGTTTTCTAATAGAGGGAGAAACCAAAATAAAAAATAATTCACACTAATAGAGGGAGTTCTCATGGATGAGAATCAAAATGAAACTAAAGATAATTCCTTACTTTATTCTTGCTCTAAAAATTTCATTGCATTATGACATGTTGTGTTTCCATCAATACCAAAGAGGGATATTGTTGGAACAATTGATTAATTGTGTATTGCCTTTTTTATTATACAAAATGTCATATCATTGCCAGTCAGTGTATGTTGAGCTCACTCAAGCATTGAAGACAATTTTCTATGTCTACTAAGCATTCCAAAGTTTGACTAGTATAGAAGACAATATCTACCAAGTTCACTCAGGTGTCAAAGGAAAGTTTGTGAAAGTTGAGTGTTAACTGAGCTCACTCAATTATCAAAGGAACTTTGTGAATATGCAGTGTTGATCAAGTTCACTTGGTTAACACAAGAAAATCATTTCTGAGTTACTGTCTATCGAGTAGGGTTAGCTAACAAAGGATTTTCTTATTTTGGCATATGAAGTTCAATTGAATTGTTTGTTGGTTCTAGCTGAATAAGGAGATGAATATTAATTATTCTAAGTTATATTCTAGCTAACTTGATAATATGAAAGATATAAATATAACATCAAGTTTAGAATTAGAAAGAAGAATATGGAAGATAATTGAAGATTTAATGATGCCAAAAGGAATTAAATTAGGATGATAAACAAAATATCCTTGTGGAGCTAAAAAGATACATTTGATCAGAAGGATCAAGTATACAAGCCAGAATTGAAATTTGTAATCAGAAATTTAGTTGCATCTAAAATCAGGTCATCTCATTATTACTCTCTAACCATTGTAGCAGTGATCTAAATTTCTTAACATAGTTGAATTAGCAATTATTTGTAAATTCTCTAACAAGGTGGCATTTCTATTGAATTGTCCAAAGACCTATAATAAGGCCACTCTTAGTAGGGTGATTAAATCCTCTAACAGGGTCACATGTAACAATGTGTTTTGTAACCTTTAACAGGGTTGGCTCCTAATAGGGCTCACTTCAGAAGAGTGAAAATCAGTAACTAGTTGCAATTGGTGATTTTTCCTAAATTGGGTTTTCATGTTAAATCTTGGCGTCAAATGTGTTCATGTTATTTCTCTATGTGTTTGCAACTAAGTTAAAGTAATAGTAATCTCAGATAACATCTTAAGATTTTTATGTTAAGTATTTGTCAAGCATTTTTAGTTTTAGCCAAGTTACAACATTTTTTTGTGTTTATTAAGCATCAGAAGAGTTCAGTTTTCAAAGTTTATTTTGTACTGACATCTAAGGGATCTAGGATTTATTTTAGTGGTAACTGATTTACCCCTTCCCTCTCAGTTGTTCCTCTTATATTTTCAACACCATGATCTCATTGTAAAGCCAAGAATCACCCTGAAGGGAAGCCCTTGCTTTAAGCTTAGTAGTATGAAGAAAGGATAAATTCACTTTATGAGACTCTTCCCTGCCATCGACAACAACTCAAATCTCAAAATCACTAGCAGTAGTAACTATATTGATCTGGATATCAGTGTTGATATCCTACTTCTCTGCCCTCTCCTCTTTTTCCTCTTTATTGTCCTTGGCAGCAAGGTCTTTACCCTCATTTTCCTTATCAATATCCTCCTCCATTTTCTCCTTACTATCATTCCTCTTCAAATGGGAAGGGTGAACACTTTGTTTCTCTTCATCCTCCCCCACAGCTTTCAACCAACCATTAGAATCAGTAAACTTTACCAATCGACACCCCTTTGCTCCTAGAATATCCATCCAAGTTGGAACTAAAGTCCCCCATTTCCATTTTTTCATCATTGTTAGATTTCTCAGATTTTGTGATTTCCTCCATATTTTTCTTATTCCTTTTCCATTTGAAAACCTTTTTTATACTCTTGTCACTAGTGCCCTCCTCACTTTTAACCTTAATTCTCTTAGAATGAGGATCATTGCTAGGCACTTTCCTCTTCTTCTCTAAAACTAGAGAGAGCTTAATGGTATTGCTTTTACAAAAAAATTCTATAAGTACTATTAAACCTTCATGAAGCACACGACAAGAATCTTTCTTCCTATGAACATAGAGACTTTGAAGCAGAGAATAATTCAAATAAAATGGAAAGGAGATCCTATCTTTATGCCTAAAATGATTTAGGAAAACAAAGTAAAATTTATGGACTCTCTTTGCTCTACCATCAAGAATAAAATACTCATGGATACATGAAAATACATCCTTCTAGATGACCTCAATTTTTTTTAGGTTATAGAAGTCACCATTTTTCTCCAAGTTTTTCTCTTCAACTTCCATCTTTGAAAATTTCTTAAAAGTTGAGTCTGAGATACTAGTCCCCTTATTAAATTTTATCTCTTCCATAGGAAGCCCCATAAGCTCAAAAATAAACTCTTCAGTCAAGTTCACTATGACCCCATGCAAAGTGACCCTTTCTTCAAACCAGTTTTTGAAGAAGATCTCAATTATGTGTGGTTTATAACCATGGAGTCTCTTAACGTAAGTCGTAACTTTCCCCTTCTGTAGATCTCCCACATAGAATCACTTTCCTTCCATTCCCTACAATGTCTCGGTTCCTGCTTTCTTGCTTCCCCTCCCATCTTGTATTCTTTTTTACCCCTATAATTTACCTACAAAATGGAAACTAGAAAAAAGAGTAAAGTTTTTATGATTATCAAGGAGCTTTTAACCTTACTATGTGCTGAATACAATTCATAATAGCACCAATGTACTTCATAAAGAATCAGCTAAAATGTTATTACAAGTCATTTTAAGGTTAGAAGTATCCAAATTGATCAAATTTTGACAATGAATTGGCTACAATCTAATCACAAGTTATTTTGAAGTTGCAAATCACTGAATTGGTTAAGTTTTCAATTAGAATTAGATACAATCTCATAACAAACTATTCTAAAGTTACATATCACCAAACAACTCAACTCTTCACTCACAATTCCCTCAAATCTCATCTTAATTCATTCTAGAGTTTCAAATCACCAAATCAGTCAACTCTACACTCATAACAAACTAGAATCTAATAATAGGCCATTCTAAGGTTAGAAAAAAAATAACATATTAAACTTTGTAATATTTGTATAGATTTGTACATGGAGACTCATAACTTTTGAATGAGAACTTCATTCTTAAATTTGACCATTGAATTTGGCCACATTTCGCCTTGCAACAACATATCTGAAACTTAAGAAAATTCAACAATAGAATCAAAAGTTATGATCTCTATAGTGAGACCTATTTCTTCTATGACTTCATTATATATTGTTGAACTAATCAATTGTTCAATCAGAGCCGACAAAAATTTCATAGCAATTTATTCTAAGGTTGCAGATTACCAAATTAGTCAACCTTTCACTCATAATGAACTACAATGATAACAAGACATTCTGAGGTTACACATCATCGAATAGGTTATTGATTAACTTTGAATCAATTGAAATGTTATTACAAGCCATTTTGATGTTAGAAGTATCCAAATCTATCAAACTTTGACTATGAAATCACCATAGTCTCATCACAAGTCATTTTGAAGTTGTAGATCACTAAACTGATCAAGTGTTCAATCAGAATTAGGTACGATCTCATAACAAACTAGTCTGAGGTTATAGATCAAGGAACAACTTAACCTTTCACTCATAATTCGTTCATCTCATAACAAGTCATTCTAGAGTTACAAATCATAGAACCAATCAACTCTAAACCTCATAACCAACTAGAATCTCATAATAGACAATTCAAAGGTTAGAAAGAAAACATGATCTTACACCCTTCCATTTTTGTATAGACTTGTACACGGAGACTCATAAATTTTGAATCAATACTTGGTTGTTAAATTTGACCATTAGATTTGGGCACATTTCACCCCCCAACAACATATTCAAAATATAGGGAAATCCAATGGTGGAAACAAAAGTTATGGTCACTACACCCAGACCCGTTGATCTGTGATGCCATTATAGATTGCTAAATTGATGAATAGTTGAATCAAAGCTGACCAAAATTTTATAGCAAGTCATTCTGAGGTTGTAGATCACTAAATCAATCAACCCTTTTCTTAGAATGAGCTAAAATATCATAACAAACTATTCTAAGGTTACATATTATCAAATCGATCAACCCTTCACTCCAAATCAACTAAAATGTTATTACATGCCATTTTGAGGTTAGAAGTATCCAAATCAACCAAACATTGACTATGAATAAGCTACAATCTCATCACAAGTTATTTTCAAGCCTATAGATCACTAAACTAGTCAAGTGTTCAATCAAAATTTGGTACGAACTAATATCAAACTATTTTGAGGTTACAGATTATTAAACTACTTAATCTTTCACATGTAGTTCGCTCAAATCTCATAACAAGTCATTCTAGAGTTACAAATCACTAAATCAGTCAACTCTACATTCATAAACAACTAGAGTCTCATAATAGGTCATTCTAAGGATAGAAAGTAAACACAATCTTAACCTCCACCATTTTTTATAGACTTGCATATAGAGACTCATAAATTTTGAATCAGAACTTGGTTCTTAAATTTGATTGTTATATTTTGACATTTTTCCCCCCAACAACATATCCAAAACTTAAGAAAAATCCAATAGTGGAACCAAAAGTTATGGTCTCTATATCGAGGCCCATTTTTCTATGACTCCATTATAGATCGCTGAACTAACCATTCAATTAGAGCCAACCAAAATTTTATAGTAAGTCATTTTAAGGTTGCAAATCACCGAATCGGTCAACCCTTTGCAAGAATGAGCTACAATCTCATATAAAGCCATTCTAAGGTTACATGTCATTGAATTAGTCAACCCTTCTCTCTGAGTCAACTAAAATGTTATTATAAATCATTTTAAAGTTAGAAGTATCCAAATTGGTTAAACATTGATGATGAATTGACTATAATCTCATCACAAGTCATTTTGAAGTTGTAGATCATTGAACTAATCAAGTGTTCAATTAGAATTAGGTATGATCTTATAAAAAAACCATTATGAGGTTAAAGATTGTTGAACAACTCAGCCCTTCATTCACAATTTGTTCAAATCTCATAACAAGTCATTCTAGAGTTACAAATCACTGAATCAATCAACTCTACACTCATAACCAACTAGAATCTCATAAGAAGCCATTCTAAGGTTAGAAATAAAACATGATAATAAACTTTGCCACTTTTGTATAGACTTGTGCATAGAGACTCATAACTTTTGAATCAAAACTTGGTTCTTAAATCTAACCATCAAATTTGGGCATATTTTGCCTCTAACAACATATCCAAAACTTAGGAAAATCCAATAGTGGAATCAAAAGTTATGATCTCTATACTGAGACCCTTTTTTTTGTTACTTTTTTATAGATCACTTTGAGGTTACAGATTATCAAACTACTTAATTCTTCACTTATAGTTCGCTCAAATCTCATAACAAGTCATTCTAGAGTTACAAATCACTAAATTGGTCAACTCCCTGATCCTCTGCATCCCTACCCCCCTGCATAGCCCCTCAAAATTCTATGGCAAGCAAAAGATTGAATATGTTGGTGATTTCAACCCAGTAGGGATGCTGGAATGATCCTCTTTAGTCTGTCCCTCTCCCAATTTGTTCGAATCATGTGTCCAATTGTCTACATTCATAAACAACTAGAATCTCATAATAGCTCATTCTAAGGATAGAAAGTAAACACAATCTTAACCTTTACCATTTTTTTATAGACTTGCACATAGAGACTCATAACTTTTGAATCAAAACTTGGTTCTTAAATTTGATTGTTAGATTTCGACAAATTTTTCTCCCAAACAACATATCCAAAACTTAAGGAAAATCCAATAGTGGAACCAAAAGTTATGGTCTCTACACCGAGGCCCATTTTTTTGTGACTCCATTATAGATTGTTGAACTAATCAACCATTCAATCAAAGCTGACCAAAATTTCATAGTGAGTCATTATGAGGTTGCAGATTATTGAATCGGTCAACCCTTTGCTCAAAATGAGCTAAAATTTCATAACAAGCCATTCTTAGGTTACATATCATTGAATTAGTCAACCCTTCACTTCTAATGAGGTAAAATGTTATTACAAGCCATTTTGAAGTTAGGAGTATACAGATTGATCAAGCATTGACTATGAATCAGTTACAATCTCATCACATGTCATTTTGAAGCTATAGATCATTGAATTGATCAAGCGTTCAATCATAATTATGTACGATCTCATAACAAACCATTCTAAGGTTATAGATTATCGAACAACTCAACACTTCAATCACAATTCGGTCAAATCTCATAACAAGTCATTCTAGAGTTACTAATAACCGAATCAATCAACTCTACACTCATAGCCAACTAGAATCTCATAATAGGCCATTCTAAAGTTAGAAAGAAAACATGATCTTAAATTCTACCATTTTTGTATAGATTTGTACATGTAGACTCATAACTTTTGAATCAAAGCTTAGATTTTTACACATTTCATCCCCAACAACATATCCAAAACTTTGAAAAATCCAATGGTAGAATCAAAAGTTATGGTCTCTACACTAAGACCTTTTTTCAATGACTCTATTATAGATCACTAAATTGATCAACCATTTAACAAGAGCCAACCAAAATTTCATAGCAAGTCATTTTGAGGTTATAGATCATTGAATCAGTCAACCCTTCACTAGAATGAGCTACAATCACATAACAAGCCATTCTAAGGTTCATATCATCAAATTGGTCAACCCTTCACTCTAAATCAACTAAAATATTTTTACAAGTCAATCTAAGGTTAGAAGTATCTAAATTAGTCAAACTTTGACTATGAATTAGCTACAATCATATCAAAAGTTATTTTGAAGTTGTTGATCACTAAACTAGTCAAGTGTTCAATCAGAATTAGGTATGATCTCATAACAAAGCATTATGAGGTTAGAGATGATCGAACAACTCAACCCTTCACTCCAAATGCACATAAATGTTATTACAAAATTTTTGGAAGTTAGAACTATTCAAATTGGTCAAAAATTGATTATGAATCAGCCACAATCTCATCACAAGTTATTCTAAAGTCATAGATCATCAAATTGGTCAAGTGTTCAATCAGAATTAGATACAATCTCATAAAAAATCATGATGAGGTTACATATCACCGAACAACTCAACCCTTCACTCACAATTCACTCAAATCTCATAACAAGTGAAGTATACTTACAAATTACCAAATCAGTCAACTCTACACTCATAACCAACTAGCATCTCATAATAGGCCATTCTAAGGTTAGAAAGAAAACACGATCTTAAACTCTACCATTTTGGTATAGACTTGTACGTAGAGGCTCATAACTTTTAAATCGAAACTTGATTTTTAAATCTGACCATCAGATTTGGGCATATTTCATTCCCAAATAACATATCCAAAACTTAGGAAAATCCAACAGTAGAATCAAAAGTTATGGTCTCTACATCAAGACTCATTTTTCTATGACTCAATTATAAATCACTGAAATAATCAACCGTACAATTAGAGTCAACCAAAATCTCATAGCAAGTCATTTTGAAGTTGCAGATCATTGAATCGGTCAACCCTTTTCTCAGAGTAAACTATAATCTAATAACAAGCCATTATTGTAGAAGTTGATGAAAGCCAACTTCACAGCTTGCCAAGATCAACTACATGCAAATAACCTATCAAAGGGAAACCAAAGAAGGAAGAGTTGGAGCTTGGAAAAACTAAACAGACTGAGAGAGAAGATATTGCAAACAAAGAAAATGTATTGCTATACAATATGCCTTGAAAATGAGTTGAGTTATAATAGGAGAGCTTGAATATAAAGGCCTCTAGGAAGCTTGTAGAACAAGTTAGAAGGTGCTAGGAGATAAGGTTGACCACTAAGCACATGTCCACAAAAGGTGGATTATCCTCAATCAAAGTGAGGAGATAAGTATGACTTAGATAGGAACAAACTCCCGTGTTGTCAACAACTCCTAGACTACAACTAATAAATAAATGCATTAACCTAAGTAAATTTAAGTAAAAGAATAAATAATTAATAAATAATTATTTTCTCTAACACCCCTCCTTAAATACAACTTAGGGAATGCCTTAAACTCACAAAAACTAAGATGAAATGCAAAATGGATCTTGATAACGAGGCCATGTTAGGTACCCATGTACAATGCAAGGAAATGCAACCTCTAAAAATGGAGAAAGGGAGAAAACTTCATGAGAAAAACCCTCCCCCAAAAAGAGGTAAGAAAATTTAGTGAATGAATGAAGAAGCCTCCAACTAGCAGAATGTCATAGAAAGTAAGAACAAAGAGAGGATCATGAAGAGCATCAATGAAGCATGAAGAAGCCACAAACTCTGTCATCTGAAAGAAAATATTCATCTGAAGAACCTCCATGGAAGAAGAAGGCACAAATCAAGTGTGTCTATATGGTACATGATCCATCTCACTGAAATGCATAGGTAGTCAACCACTGAATCACCTAGTATATAGGATCAAACACTCAATACATAGTTCACACTATCGAACTATCAAACCAAGGAAGTATTACAACAATAGAATAACCCCCCTTAATGCAGATGGGGTGAGATGAGAGGCAATTGAAAAGGTGGGCCAAAATTCTCTACAAAAAGAACCAAGAACGAGGAGAGTTGAAGAGGTACAAACACCTATAAAGGCATAGTCATTAACTCTGAATGGGGTAAAAAAGGAAGAGGGCACAAAAATGGAAAAAACTATTCCCCCATAGTGCTTTATAAAATAGTACAAGTACAACTATCTCAAAACAATGTTAATGAATCCAAAATGCAAGACTGACACTTTATCTCAGTGTGTTTGCATAAAGATGCTTACAAATGATATCAACAATGATCAAAAAGGGAAAAAAGTTGATACAAAAGATAGTATAACCCAAAACAAAAGATTCCATGCCATGAAAATAATCCTTAGACCTCGAACACCCAAAATATATACCATAGAGCAAAAATGCCAAAAATATGATAAAAAGAGCATGGGGCAAAATCTGAAGGAAATGATAGCATTTCTAAAAAGATGACAAAACTAGCTTTCCAAAAATATAATGTTTTCAAAAAATGGAGATGGGATGCAAAAGATATGCTTACCAGAGTGAAAAATAGAACTTTGGACCTTGACCAAAAAAATCAACCACAAAACTACATCAAAACAAAAAAATACCTACACCAATGTCTCTATCTTAGAACTAGCTTTTTGGTGCTTTTTTTAGATCGAAAAAATACCTCTATATGCTCAAGTTATGGCAAAAAAACCACAAGTAAGTCAAAAAGGACCCTAGAGAGGTGTTGAAAGGTGCTGATGTCATGCTAATGTCAGCATTTCATGAAGCTAAAATTGATGGCCATAGGGCCATCATAGCAAAAAAGGTGCATGTCACATGCCACATGGCATCCACGTAGTAGTGTCTGACATGTCACAATGTGCCAAGTGTCCTAGAATGCCAACTATGTAGTAGGTGTGGCAGAGGCCATAGGTGGGCAATGAAAAAGTAGAGGAAGGGAGGTCACAGCTGGCAACGGTGGTCGTAGGGGCAGCAAGCTCCAGCGGCACCACTTGGAGGGTGGGGGGCCAGTGGCACAGTGGTAGCCGCGGAGCGGTAGCAACAGGCGGGTGGCATTGTGGTGGCTCTACGATGCTACTTGTAATGGAGCCACCACCTAGACGGTGTACAAGTAGGGTTGTGGTGGTGCAGCGGTGGCCACTAGGCACTGCAATGATTTTTAATTATTTGTGCAAAAATCACAATTAATGCATATATACGGCCTCTCAGGTAAAAAAAATTTGCCTCCTAGATCAGCTTTCTCCAAGATTGAATTTTTTTTGTAGATCCTGACTATAACAGGCCTTCTAAAATCAATGGCAACATTCATTTAGGCTCAAAGTGCTCCAAAAAAATGCTCTTCCCCCAAATTGAAAAAAAAATCACAAACAAACTAGGGTTTGTGTCTCCAAATTGCAACTTCAAAAATCCTTCAACCAAGAAGTAGTAGGGAGGCTCTGATACCATGTAGAAGTTGATGGAAGCCAACTTTATAGCTCACAAAGATCACCTACATGCAAATAACCTGTCGAAAAGAAACTAAAGAAGGAAGAGGTAGAGCTTGGAAAAACTAATTAGACTGAGAGAGAAGATATTGCAAACAATGAAAATGTATTGCTATACAATATGCCTTGAAAATGAGTTGAGTTATAATAGAAGAGTCTAAATATAAAGGCCTCTAGGAAGCTTGTAGAACAAGCTAGAAAGTGCTAGGAGATAAGGTTGACAACTAAGCATATGTCCACAAAAGGTGGATTATCCTTGATCAAGGTGAGGAGATAAGTATGACTTAGATAGGAACAAACTTCTATGTTGTCAATAGCTCTTGAACTACAACTAATAAATAAATGCATTAACCTAAGTAAACTTAAGTAAAAGAATAAATAATTAATAAATAATTATTTACTCTAACAATTATGAGGTTATATATCATCAAATCCGTCAACCCTTCACTCTAAATCAATTAAAATGTTATTACAAGAGCTTCTAAGGTTAGAAGTATCCAAATCCATCAAATTTTGACTATAAATTAGCTACAATCTCACCACAAGTTATTTTGAAGCTTCAGATCAGCAAACTAGTCAAGCGTTCAATTAGAATTAGGTACAATCTCATAACAAAGCATCTTGAGTTTACAGATCACTGAATAACTCAACTCACTCATAATTTTCTCAAATCTCATAACAAGTTAGTCTAGAGTTACAAATCACTAAATCATTCAAATCTACATTCATAACCAACTAGAATCTCATAACAGGCCATTCTAAGGTTAGAAAGAAAATACGATCTTAAATTATTCTATTTTTGTATAGACTTGTACATGGAGACTTATAACTTTTGAATCAAAACTTGATTTTTAAATCTTACTATCAAATTTGGGCACATTTCACCCACCAACAGCATATCTAAAACTTACGAAAATACAACGATGGAATCAAAAGTTATGGTCTCTACATCGAGACACATTTTTCTTAAATCAGAGCTGACCAAAATTTTATAGCAAGTTATTTTGAGGTTACATATCACCGAATCAGTGCACTTAGAATGAGATACAGTCTCATAACAAGCCATTTGGAGGTTACATATCATCAAATCAGTCAACCCTTCACTCTGAATGCACAAAAATATTATTACAAGCCATTTTGAGGTTAATAAGTATTCAAATCAGTTAAAATTTGACTATGAATTAGCTACAATCTTATCACAAGTTATTTTAAAGCTGCAGATCACTGAACCTATCAAGTGTTCAATCAAAATTAGGTATAATCTAATAACAAACTATTCTCAAGTTATAGATCACCAAAAAACTCAACCCTTCACTCACATTAGTTAAAATATCATAACAAGTCATTCTAGAGTCACAAATCACTGAATCATTCAACTCTAAAGTCATAACTAACTACAATCTCATAACATGCCATTCTGAGTTTAGATAGAAAACATGACATTAACTCTACCATTCTATATAGACCTATACATGGAGACTCATAACTTTTGAATTAGATCTTGGTGGTTAAATTTGACTGTTGATTTTGGGCATATTTTGCCCCCAAACAATATATCTAAAACTTAAACAATTCTAATGGTGAAATCAAAAGTTATGGTCTCTACATCGATACCCATTTTTCTGTGACTCTATTATAGATCATTGAACTTATGAACTATTCAATCAGAGCCTGCCCAAATTTTATAGCAAGTCATTTTGAGGTTATAAATCACTGACTTGGTCAAACCTTCTCTTAGAATGAGTTACAATATCATAACAAGCCATTTTGAGGTTACATATCATCAAATCATTCAACCTTTCACTCAGAATCAACTAAAATATTATTACAAGGAATTCTAAGATTAGCAATTGCTAAATAAGTCAAACTTTGACTATGCATCAATTACAATCTCATCACGAGTCAGTTTGAAAATGTAGATCACCAAATTGATCAATTATTTAATCAAAATTAGGTATGATCTCATTACAAACCATTTTGAGGTCATCAAACAAGTCAACCTTTCACTCACAATTAGCTCAAATATCATAACATGTCATTCTAGAGTTACAAATTGCCAAATTAGTCAACTCTACACATATAACCAACTAGAATATCATAACAGGCTATTCTAAGGTTGGAAAGAAAATACAATCTTAAACTGTGTCATTCTATATAGACATGTACATGGAGACTTATAACTTCTGAATCAAATTTTTGTTCTTAAATATGAATATTAATTTTGGTCACATTTTCCCCCAACAAAATATTTGAAAAATAGGAAAATCCAGTGGTGGAATCAAAAGTTATGGTCTCTACATTGAGATTCATTTTTGTGTGACTCCATTATAGATCATTGAACTAATCAAAAGTTCAATCAGAACTGGCAAAAATTTCATAGCAAGTCATAGGTTATAGGTCACCGAATCGATCAACCCTCCATTCAGAATTAGCTACAATCTCATAACTAACCATTTTGAGGTTACATATTATCAAATCAGTCAAACCTTCACTTAGAATTAACTAAAATGTTATTACAAGCCATTTAGAGGTTTGAATATGAAATGGCTATAATCACATCACAAGTCATTCTGAAGCTATATTTAGTCAACCTTTCACTCACAATTAGCTCAAATCTCATAACAAGTCATTCTAGAGATACAAATCACTAAATCAATAAACTCTACACTCATAACGGAATAGAATCTCATAACAAGTCATTCTAAGGTTAGAAAGAAAACACAATCTTAAATGTTGACATTCTATATAGACCTATACACTGAGAATCATAACTTGGTTCTTAAATCTAACAATTGATTTTGGGCTTGGGCACATTTTTCTCTCAAAAAAAATTTTAAAACTTAAGAAAGTCCAACATTGGAATCAAAAGTTATTGTGTTTACATTAAAACTTATTTTTCTATGACTCCATCATAGATTACTGAATTCATCAACCATTCAATAAGAGCTAGCCAATTTTTTTTTTAAAGTCATTTTGAGCATACAAATCACCAAATCAGTCAACCCTTTACTCAAAATGAGCTATAATCTCAATAATGACCTATTCTAAAGTTACATATCATCGAATATGTCAACCCTTTACTCAAAATCAACTAAAATATTATTAAAATCCATTCTGAGGTAACAAGTTTCAAAACAACTTAAACGTTTACTATGAATTGGCTACAGTCACATTACAAATCATTTTGAAGCTAAATATCACCAAATTGAAGAACCATTCAATCAGAATTAGGTATGATCTCATAATAAACCATTATGAGGTTACGTATCACTAAAGAAGGCAACCCTTCCCTCATAATTAGCTCAAATCTCATAACAAGTCATTCTAAAGTTACAAATCACTGATTTAGTCAACTGCACACTCATAACTAGCTAGAATCTCATAACAAGCCATTCTAAGATTAAAAAGAAAACACGATCATAAACTCTACCATTATGTATAGACCTATACATGGAGACTCATAACTTTTAAATATGAACTTGGTTCTTAAATCTAACCGTTTATTTCGAGCACATTTTTCTCCCCAATAATATGTTTGAAACTTAGAAAAATCCAACAGTGGAATCAAAAGTTATGGTCTCTACACAAAGGCCCATTTTTTATGACTCCATTATAGATATTTGAAATGATCAATCATTCAATCAGGGTTTTCCAAAATTTTATAGCAAGTCATTCTAAGGTTTCAAATCATAGAATAGGTCAACCTTTCACTTAGAATGAGCTACAACCTCAAAACATGTTATTTTGATGTTAAATATCATCGAATCAGTCAAACTTTCACTTAGAATTAACTAAAATGTTATTACAAGCCATTCTGAGGTTAGAAGTTTGCCAAATTGGTCAAATTTTGACTATGAAACAACTACAATCACATCACAAGTTGTTATGAAGTTGTAGTTCACTGAATCAATTAACTCTTGAATCAAAATTAGGTACAATCTCATAAAAAACCATTATGAGGTTATAGATCACCAAATAAGTCAACCCTTCACTCACAATTAACTTAAATCTCATAACAAGTCATTCTAGAGTTATAAATTATCGAATTAGTCAACTCTACACTCTTAACTAACTAGAATCTCATAACAGACACATGATCTTAAACTCTAAGATTTTGTATAGACATGTACAAGGAGACTCATAAATTTTGAATAGAAACTTGGTTCTTAAATCTGAATTGTTGATTTTGGACACATTTTTCCACCAACATGTCTAAAACTTAAGAAAATATAACAGTGGAATCAAAATTTAATATCTCTACAATAAAAGCCATTTTTTTGTGACTCCATTATTGATCAATGAACTAATCAACCATTCAATCAAAGCCTACTAAAATTTTATAGCAAGTAATCCATAGGTTATAAATAACCAAATCAGGCAGTTGTTTGCTCAAAATGAGCTACAATCTCATAACAAGCCATTCTAAGGTTACATATAATCAAATCTATCAAGTCTTCACTCAAAATGAATTAAAATGTTATCACAAGCCATTATGAGATTAGAAGTTTCCAAGTCAGTCAAATTTTGACTATGAATCAGCTACAATCTCATAACAAGTTATTTTGAAGTTTTAGATCACCAAATCAATTAACTGTTCAATCAAAATTAGATTCAATCTCACAACAAACTATTCTAAGGTTATAGATAACCAAAGAAGTCAACCATTCACTCACAATTAACCTAAATATCCTAACAAGTCATTCTAGAGTTACAAATCACTAAATTAGTCAACTCTACACTCATAACCAACTAGAATCTCATAAAAGACACATGATCTTAAACTCTGCCATTCTATATATACCTGTATAAGGAGACTCATAACTTTTGAATCTAACACTCATTCTTAAATCTGACCATTCAATTAGAGCTAACCACAATTTCATAAATAGTCACTCTAAAGCTATAGATCACCGAATCGGTCAACCCTTTGCGCAAAAGGAGCTACAATCTCATAATAAGTCATTATGAGGTTACATATCATCAAATCGGTCAAAGCTTTACTTGAAATCAACCAAAAAGCTGTTACAGGCCATTCTAAGGTTAGAAGTTGCCAAATCAGTCAAACTTTGACTATGAATTGGCTACAATCTAATCACAGGTCATTTTGAAGTTGCAGATCACTAAATCGCTCAACTATTTAATCAGAATTAGGTATGATCTCATAACAAATCATTCTTAAGTTACATACCATTGAACAAGTCAACCCTTCACTTACAATTAATTCAAATCTCATATCAAGTTATTCTAGATTTACAAATAACTAAATTAGTGAACTCTGCACTCATAACCAACTAGAATCTCATAACTCATTCTAAGGTTAGAAAGAAAAAATGGTCTTAAACTCTATCATTTTGTATTGACCTATACACGAAGACTCAAAACTTTTGAATCATAACTTGGTCTATGAATTTAACAGTTGATTTTGGACACATTTTGCCCCCAACTATATTCAAAACTTAGGAAAATCCAAGGTAGGATCAAAAGTTATGGTCTCTACACCAAGACCCATTTTTTTGTGACTTCATTATAGATCATTGAACTAATTAACTATTCTATAATGGCCACCCAGGAATGCCCAAAAGCTAAACCAAGGCTGAAATTATATTAATGCTAAAAATGCTACAATCAATTACAAAGAGATGTATTCCAAAGGCCAAACCCTAAGGGAATAACGTCTAGAATGTTACAACAGAGAATGAACGTCCTCTATTGCCAAAAAAAGGGAGTGTGATTCACACATCCAAGCTCTTATCAAATGCAAGTCATAATCATCCCATCCTTAGCAATGAGACTTTCAGCCCTATTTATCCTTTTCTTCATCCTTCTGGAAGGAACTAAAACATTAATTAATTGCAAGAGGTAGAAGCTTTCTCCTTCCAATAATTAATGCGTTCTCTAGAAATTCCTCCCTAGCAATAATTAATTAAATCACGAGAGGCTTCCATCCTTCCAATAATTAATTCATACCCTAAAAGCTACTCCCTTGTAAATAATTAAATTAATTAAATACAAAGTCACCTTTAATTTTTAATTGAATGAATTTATAAGAAATTAATTTAATTTTTCTTATCCTCCACTTAGAATTTGGAGAACATCAAGGCCAAAAGATGGGATCATTACAAATTTTCCCTCCTTGAAATTGCTTGTCCTCAAGAAATTAACATAATGAACTCCAACCTCCACCTAGATCCCAATTGAAGTAATGTGTGATATCCATATGGACATTAAACAAACTGCAAATGAACATCATTAAGACCAACCACATGTCCTACAAGTTAGCTCCCAAAACTTGTGCTGATGAAGTATAAGTCTGAATGTCACCAGAAGGCGGCTCCATAGAAGATCTATGAAACCTCTTCCTCCCAACTGCTGCAACACAAAACTGAATCTTTGTAGATGGTGAAAACTAAGCTCAACTCCACTCAGGTGAATGATTAGCCTTAATCATCAGATTGTCATAAGACTATGTTGTATCCATGTTGAACATAGTACTATCCCAAGAGTGAACATTAACACTTTGTTGATTGATGGTATAATACGACTCTACACTATATTTCTCACCTCATTAGCAATAAAAAGTGTACTATCATCAGAGCACACATCTACAACCGCATGCTTACTGTCAAACTCCTCGTTGGATGGTTCAATTGACATAGAAGTGGTTGTTGATATGACAGTTCCCTTGCATTCTCCTAATTCCACTATTGTTGCATCATCATCCCCTGACAAGGCTTCATATGTGGTCTCCTAACTTTGCACGCATGTCTCTATTGACTCTGCTAAAATGCCCACATCACCAATATCATAGCTAGCTGGCGCTATATGTGTCTTGATCCCACCTGAGGAATCAACTACCTTCTGCTTTGGAGCAACGTATAAATCATCAATGTTGATGCCCATCTATTTAGCCATTAGCTGCAACATCATATCCATTCGCCTATTCTGCTCCTGTTGCATCTTATTTTGCTCCTATTGCATACATTGCCCCTTCTCTAATGTACCTGTACACTCAAAAGTGTTCCACTCTAAACCCTTCTATCCAAACGATTCCATGAGTTTGGAATGCTTGGATGCCGGCTTAGAGCTCCCTATCCACGGAGTGCAAGAGAGTGTATTTCAAGTTCAAGGGCTCTCAGATGAGCCTTAGAGATACTCTTTTTTCTAGTAAACCATGCAATGGGAGGTTCCAAAGACAAGATGCAAGAATGCAAATGTCCCAAGGAGTTCCTCAAGAATGCAATGCAAATGAAAATTAAACTAGGATGATAATGCAAAATGCAGCTATGCTAAAACATGTATGAGAGTGTTACAATACCATTATTAAGCTATGTGAGATTAAGCTACATGTAAAAATGAAAGCTAAGCTAAGATGCTATGGTATGAGAGAATGTAGACAAGAAATAGAAGTTCTCCACAAAGCTCGAAAGAAACCTATTAGAAAACCTGCAGCATAACAATATTCAAAATGAGGATGAATTGAGGGGGAAAGCCCTCTCCCTTTTAAAGATGTATGGACGGTGGAGATCAAGATGAAGATGGTGGATGATCAACGGTGGAATTCGAAAATAAGAGTGATCCATGTGCACACACAAGTCAACCAATAGAATATAAGTTCACTTGTCATATAAGACAAAAGTCACAAAGCCTTTTCTTTTAATTGTAAAATAGAAAAAGGACTTTATGTGTGCACTTTAAGTGGGTTAGAAGAATGGGGTCTTTTATTTAATTAAAAGGGGACATGTTCTTTTAATCAAATAATGAACTTAGGATAGCATAGTCAAACTATAGATTATAATCAAATAAATTGATTATTAGCAATTTGGCTTAAGTAAGTGATTAAATTAATTTAGCCAAAATGTTGAAAAGGGGGCTAATAGTCTAGATGACCATTTTTAGGTGATTACATTTGCCCCTCTTTGACTAATGCGTGATCGATCTGGAAACACATTATGTCAAAGAAAATAGAAGCCAAGTAGGCAGTGGTAGATATAGATGTCTGATTCTGAAGAGTGAAATGCAGAAATAGATAGCAAGTCCTGAATGTACAGCCTGATAG
Source organism: Cupressus sempervirens (assembly GCA_028749045.1). Taxonomy (NCBI): domain Eukaryota; kingdom Viridiplantae; phylum Streptophyta; class Pinopsida; order Cupressales; family Cupressaceae; genus Cupressus; species Cupressus sempervirens. Next base: position 355,743,200 of record CM053791.1, on the reverse strand, counting down.
TGATAGTACTGAACACTAGGAAAAGATGATGTCAGAATTCAAGAAGAATGCTAACACTTAGAAAAGTGGATAGAGTGAGAGCAAGTGAGAGGATCAAACAAATGCTCCTAAGCAGTGATAGAGTATTTCTGCCCCCTCGGGATCGAAATTGAAATGAGGTAAGGGGATGCAAAAATTGGCTAGAAATGAGAAAAATAGAATATAGAATGTCCAAGATGACAGATAGATGATTAAACCCCAAGAATGACTATAAAAAACTTGATAAAATGCCCCAGTTTGACTAGAGTTGACCTTGAAGGATATAGCATAAAAATTAGGTCAAAACGAGTAGAAAGGTGATTTTAGACATGAAACAGTGAATTGAAGTAGATTTGAAGTATGGAAATGATGAAGACATGAAGAAATGAAGATGCCCCAGTGATGATTCGGAGATTAGACCTCAAAAGGTCAGCTAACTGCTTAGAAGAAAGTAGAATTTCAAAAGACAATTTTGACCATCAAGATGAACTCGAATTTGGATTTCGATCTCGAAAATGAATCTAGGATGTTGAAATTATTTAAGAGGTCAAAACTTTATATAATGTGATGATAAGATAGAAAAGAGATTAAGTGAAAGATTAAGAAGGTAAAGGACATGAACAAGAAGAAAGTAAAGAAATATATGAAAGGAGTTAGCCGATATGCCCACAAAAAGATGAAGAGAGAGCTCTCCCCATATGCAAGAATGCAAGACTAAGCTAGAAAATGAACCTAAAATGCAAGCTAATATGCAAAGTGGTTTACCAAAAAGAAGCACATAACATTTAGACTCTTAATTTCATCATTGAGCATTTATTAGGGACATCATGAGATCATACAACCATCACTAGTATAACTATGAGGATATGAATATGATCGATATTAGATAGGTATGTGGAAATCCAATCTAAGCATCAGAGACATGTAAGTCAAGATAACTACACGATTAGATTCCCTAAGTTTAATTTAGCAAGATTACACCTATATCAAGGCATAAGTGCCAGGATAAACCCTGAGTGCGGTCTTGCAAAACAGTCAAGGATGATACATTTATAAGTCAAAGTGTTGAATAGGACAAGCACGAATGCTTACAACACTATAGAAAAACAATGTATACCCACAAGCAGGAATCAAGAAGACATGCCCCATGCCCCCAGTCTTCTAGTCAATGACATCCTCGAAAGACTATTAGGGAGGGAACACATGGAAAATAAATCATCATAGACAGCACACAAAGTAGATAAATGTCAGCATAGCTCAGTCGTTTAAGTGTTTAAGTGTGTGTGTGTAAGTCACTTGGCCATTTCTTCCAGACTTGATTCTGATAGTGAGAAATATCGCAACACTGAAGATCGTAGGTAAACTATCTGTAAAAGGTTGAAAAACACTTGATGTCAAAGTGGGGGAAGTGTTGAGAAACACTATTTTGTGAGTTGTCAAAGAAACCCTAACGCACAAGAATACCTCAATAGGCTAAGTAGCTATGCCCCCAAGATGAGGACAAGAAACAATTCCAAGCCAGGAAATGTGTAGCGAAGTGGATGATTGAGACTGATAGACATAGGTGCGAGGGTTTCAAGTAGTGCCTGTTTCCAGGTTTTCACCACTTCGACAGATTTTTTTTTTTTTTTTTTTGGTGATACATCAAAGTGAGGTTTTCACTAAGATGATCATTTTTTCAGGACATTTTCTGATTTTTAAGATTTTTTCAGGCTCATAGATATATACAAGATAGCTGAGCAGCAAGCCTCTAAGTATAGAACTTCTTCAAGTGTAGGATGTTGATAGGTTCTGCAAGTTCTTCACCCTCTGAAGTAGACAACTGGTAAGCACCAGACCCAAATGATGTTGTGATAATGTAAGGACCTAACCAGTTAGGTTCAAATTTCCCTTTCTGTTCTCGATTTTGCTGATTTTTGGGATTCTCTCTAAGCACGAGTTCACCAACTTGGAACTCACGGGGGTGAACCTTTTTGTTATATTGTGTAGACATGTGCTTCTGATAAGATCTCATGTGATCAAAAGCAGCCTTGCGCCATTCATCCAGAGTCTCTAATTCCTGTACTCTCATAGCTCTATGGTCTTCATCGGTTATTAACCCATGTAAGGAGACGCGCAAAGAAGGTATTTCGACTTCTAATGGGAGAACAGCCTTAGAGCCATAGACTAGAGAAAAGGGTGTAGCCCCTGTAGGAGTACGAATAGAGGTTCTATAGGCCCAAAGTGCCAGATTTATTTGCAAGTGCCAATCTTTCCCAGACTTGTGAACTGTGCGGTGTAGGATTTTCAGCAGCGTTTTATTAGAGGCCTCAGCTTGGCCATTCCCTTGGGGATAGTAAATGGAAGACCAGTGTTGCTTAATTCAAAACTTTTTGCACAGCTGTTTTAAGTCTTTATTTTTGAACTGTCCTCCATTATCTGTAACAATAGAGGATGGGATACCATATCGACAAATGATGTGATTCAGTATAAACAGGGCAACATGTTTGCCTGTAGCAACAGATAATGGTACAGCTTCAACCCATTTAGTGAAATACTCCGTTGCTGTGATGATAAATTTATGACCGCTGGATGAGCTTGGATGGATCTTTCCTACCAAGTCAAAGGCCCATTGCTGAAATGGCCAATATATCACAGAAGGGATTAACTCTCGCCCAGGAGCATGTATCAAGTTACCATGGAGCTGACATTTCTGACAGGACTTTGCATAGCGCACAGCACCAGCTTGCATGGTGGGCTAGTAATAACCTGTCCTAAGCAGTTTTCGGGCAAGTGCAAGGCCATTAGAATGCGCCCCACAAATGCCATCGTGGACTTCGGCAAGTGCCTTCTCGGACTCTTCTAGTTCTAAACACCTAAGCAACGTTTCGTCTAGACCCCTCCTATACAAGTCACCAGAGACCAAAGTGTAGTGTGAGGCATTACGAAGGAGTTGGCATTTTTGGTTGCGCGTGAGGGTTTCGGAAATAACCTGATCACGTAGGTAGGAGAAAATAGCCACATAACGGGAGGAATCGTGACCTACAATAGTGTAGATCACCTGGTTATCTGAAGAATCATAGGCTGGATGACACAATTCTTCCACCAGGAACTCAAATCGCGATTCATGTTCTTGTAATTGGAGGATAGATGCTAAGGTGGCCATAGCATCAGCAACCTTGTTTTTTGCTCTAGGAATTTGTTGGAATGTTACAAAGGTAAAATAGTTCCTTAGAGCATCTATCAACTTTTTATAAGGGATCAATTTATCATCCTTTGTTTGATATTCATTATTTACTTGGTTCACAACCAGTTGAGAATCCCCATAGATGTGTAGCTCAGTTATTCACCATTCAAGGGTCGTTTTGATCCCATTTGTTAATGCTTCATACTCTGCAATATTGTTTGTACATGGGAAAAATAATTTGTAGGATTTTGGGATCGTATAACCATGAGGGGAAACAAACAACACCCCTGCTCCTGCTCCATTCTATGTATGGGATCCATCAAAAAACATTTTCCATGTTCTATCAGTAATGTTCATGATTGAGGCATCTAGAAACTCAATTTGTAGAGGTGCTACATCTTCAAGTGGGAAGTCAGCCAACTGGTCAGCTATGGCCTGTCCTTTGATTGCCTTACGTTCAACATACTGAATGTCAAATTCAGAAAGAATCATCATCCATTTAGCAAGGCGACCAGTAAGTGCAGCTTTACTTAATAAATATTTCAAAGGGTCTATCTTGGCAATCAAGTGAACTTTGTGGGCCAACATATAATGCCAAAGTTTTTGGGAGGTAAAAACTACAGCAAGGCATGCCTTCTCTATACTTGTATAATTTAGTTCATAAGCCACCAAAGTTCGACTAATATAGTATATGGCTCTTTCTTTACCCGTCTCATCACTTTGGGCTAAGAGTGCTCCTAGAGAAGAATCTGTAGCTGAAATGTATAGAATCAAAGGTTTTCCCAGAATGGGTGGCATCAAAACTGGCGATTTTGCCAAGTAGCCTTTGATTTGGTCTAAGCTTTGTTGACAGTCACTGTTCCAAATATGGGTAGATCCTTTATGCAGATTTTTATTGAAAGGTTGAGCCTTATCAGCTAATTGAGAGATAAATCTTCTTATGGATTGTAGTCGTCCTTGCAAACCTCTAAGCTGACTGATAGTCTTTGGTGGAGGCATATCCATGATAGCTTGGACCTTTTCAGGGTCAACCTCAATGCCTTTTGCTGAGATGATATAACCTAGCAATTTTCCAGAAGTGACACCAAAGGCACATTTTTTTGGATTCAACCTAAGTTGGAATTGTTCCATACAGTCCAATATCAAACTAAGGTCTTTGAGATGTGTGTCTCATTTCTTTGATTTCACCAGTGTGTCATCAACATAGTCTTCCATGTTTTTATGCATCATATCATGAAATATGGTTGTCATTGCTCTTTGATATGTAGCGCCAGCATTTTTGAGCCCAAAAGGCATGACATTCTAGCAAAAGGTACCCCATGCACATGTAAAGGCTGTCTTTTCTTGGTCTGCTGGAGCTATCTTTATTTGGTTGTACCCAGAAAATCCATCCATGAGCGAGTACATCTCATAACCCGCAGTCATGTCCACTATCATATCGATGTTTGGTAGTGGAAAATCATCCTTTGGGCATGCTTTATTGAGGTCTCTAAAATCAGTACAGACTTGTATGGATTTGTCATGCTTGGAGACAGGTACAATGTTGGAAATCCACTCAGCATAATCAATGGCCCTAATGAAGTTTGCATTCAATAGTTTTTCTAACTCTGTCTTGACCAGTAGAGCCACATGTGGATGCATTTTTCTTAACTTTTGTTTGACAGGCTTGACATCTGGTGAGATTGATAAGTGATGCATGATGAGATCTGTATCAAGCCTTGGCATGTCAGAGTATGTCCATGCGAAGTTGACCTTCTTGTCTTGAAAGAACTGAGCAAACTGTGTCTTTTCTTTGTTTGAAAAAGATTGAGCTACATGGATAATCTGAGGACATTCTTCTATTCCCAAGTTAATAGGCTGTGTAGGTTCGACTAGAACCGAAGATCTATCCTGGAAATAGCTTGGCAGACTACCAAGTACCTCATCCGCAGGTGCCTCAGAGAGGTTTTCACCATTAGATACGTCTTTATTTTTACTTTTTTGAGGGTCAGACACCGCCACAATGTGGTTTTCGCCGTCTGATCGCTTATTTTTTCTTTTAATTTTTTGACTGAGGTACTTGATATCTGATTCCGTCATGTTAACCGTAGGTTCGCTGGTGGAAGAAATGACAGGTTCAATTGCGTTTAGATAACAAGTGATCTCATAGTCATTTTGGAAAGACCGTATTTCAGGTTTTTGATTTTGGATAGACCAATCTATGAGTTCTGGGTAAATTAGTGAGAGTGAGGGAGAAGTTTCAATGTGATTGATATGGAAGGAGTCATCTCTGGTGACCTATGAAGTTGAGCCTATAGAAAATGTCGCAAAAGAGTCCAGCTCAGGAATAGTCCTAGAGGAACTAGCGTGATCCATTGAGACATGTTGTGAGTCAAACTCATCTGACCTCATACTAGACCATTCGACTACATTGGGTTGGGTTGCATAGGCATGAATGACATCCACCCCTAGCTCGCAAGATGCATCAGAGAGGCTTTCCCATTCATACTCATGAGAATCTGTACTTTGACCCCTATTTATGAGATGAGCAATATTCTGCCTAATTCGTCCTCTATTTATGTCCTCAGAAGTAGACCCTTCTTGTTCCTGTTGTTGGGAGGTAGAAGCTTCTTCATTATTAGCAATAACTATGTCTTCTCCCCAAAGGAGGGAAGTGAGAGGAACAAAGTCTTCATCTTGTGTAGTAGTAGCAATTATGGGAGAGTCATCATCCTTCGATTCACTAGACATGAGTAATATTTGACTACAGTTTGGTGTATTATTGTCTAGCCCAAAGCCTAGACCAATGGTGTCTCGAGCATCATGACCTTGAGTGTGACTTAAAGGTTCAACTAGAGCATTCTTACAACCAGTTAAGGACCCGTGGCCCTGGTAGCCCATTTTTGTCAAAAAATTATAGCCTTTTCCATATTTTTTGGGAGAAATAGGGGTAGTCATTGTAACCTCGTCGTCTTCCTCTTCTCTATAGATCCAGTCCCTAATGGCTTGTTCTTCCTTCTCTACTTCCAGTGGTATGGAAGATTGCACAAAAGTGCCAAAAAGTGTCATAGCAGAAGCAGAAGACTTCTTTGCAATAGTTGGTTTCCCATAAGACCGAGGGGAAATTGGTAAGGCAGAAATAGAGTCCAAAGTGTACTCGCCCATACCAAGGCTCATCATTTTCAGTTTTTGTTCACATTCTGTGAAAGATGGTGCTAGCTCATGAGAAGAGCGATTGTGCGGGACTAGCGTTTCGGCAGTAGATAATGTGTTGATAGACATGGAGTTGTCGCCGAGGACAACCACTTCAGTACCATTAAAAGGGAACTTAATGCACTGATGGTATGTAGAGGGTACTGCTTGCATATCATGAATCCATGGTCGTCCCAAGAACAAGTTGTATGCAAGTGGTATGTCTAAGACTTGGAAAATGACATTCTTCTCAATTGGACCAATTCTGATTGGAAGTACAATTAGACCTTTAGAAGGCCTTTCAACCTCATCATAGGCCTTTATAGTGATCTTGCACTTAGGATCGATGGCAAATTCAGACATGCCCAATTGTTGGATTACATTGAATGAAATGATATTTAACCCTACACCATTGTCTATCAAGACTCGACGAACACGGGTACGAAAGATTTGAACTTCGACATGAAGAGCAAGGTTATGGGGATGACTAAGAGCTCGGTCATCTTCTTCAGAAAAGGTGAGATAGTGGGGCGAGGAGATGTGGTTCACCATAGCTTGGACTTGTTCCGCATCAATATCTGTGGGAACATTGGCAGAACGTAAAGCTTTCTCAAGGATATCCCTGTGCAAAGGAGATAACTCTAGTAACTCAAAAATGGAGATTTGTGCTTGTGTGCATTGCAGTTGGCTAACAAGATCATAGTTGGAGATCTTGGAAGTAATTGGTTGCTTAGATGATGAAGCATTTTTAGGATCACTAGCAACTTTTAGGACAACCTTAGATTGCCCCCTAGTGACAGCGTTAAGTGGTTCACCCTGAGAAGATGAAGACTTAGCCACTCGGAGTACCACCTTGGGTCTAGTATCAGTATGATCTTGAGGAGTGGATCGTGTCCTTAAGACCACTCTTGGTCGTTCATCTTTAGTGTCATAATTTGGCCAGTTGTCATTGTTAGAGCTTGCCATAAATATGTATTCAACAGGCTCAAGCATGCTTATAACATTATCAGTGTTAGTGTAAGCATAACTAATTTTGGCGTCATGATTCTTTTTGGCAGCTACCCTTGAGGTCTCACCCTTTTCGTATTCAGGTAATGGTTTTTGGAAAGCCTTATGATCAGTATTCTTAACAAGGCCATCTGTAACAACTTTTCCAGCTTCGATGAGGTCTTGAATTACATCTTTGAGTTTGAAGCAATTCTCTGTGTTATGTCCTTTACTTTGGTGATAGCTACAAGTATGATCTTCTCTCCACCATGGAGGTCTAACAGGTGGATCGTAAGGACGTGAGTTGTCTAGTAAGGTAACCAATTTGTTTGCAATTAAGGTTTTTAAAACCACTTCATAAGGTTCGACCATAGGTGTGTAAACACGTCGCTTTTTCGCAAATTTAGAGCCTTTGTCAAAGGGTTGTGGTTTTGAACCTTCTTGTTGCTTTGCTACATAGATGGCATTGGAAAGGTTAAACGCAGGCTCCTTAGTCTTAGGAGTGTCCACTACTCCGTCATTGACAACATACTTGTTTTTGTTCCAAGGTTTGCCTTTGTCTTTACTGTTCCCATTGTTAATTCTATCCTTGTTTATGGTAATATCACCTTTTTTGATAGCAACATCCTCAATGCGATATGCACTTTCTACCATGGCGTTGAAGGATGTGAATAACTGTTTTCTTAGATCAAAGTATAATTCGGGTACAAGCGTGTTGACAAAGATGTCAATTTTTTCAGCCTCGGGCACTTGCCGAGGATACCGAGAGTATAAAGATCTCCATCGTTGAAGGTATATTGCAAAAGACTCTCCTGGTCTTTGTTTGATGTTGCATAAGTCTAGCACTGTCACAAGATGTTGAATGTTGTACGAATATTGCTGGATGAAACATTGCGCAAATTTGTCAAATGTTTTAAGAGGAGGACTCAATTTTGTGAACCACTCCATAGCTTGTCCTCTTAGACTTCTAGGGAACAAACGCATAAGAAAGGTGTCTTCATGCATAAAGTCCATGCTAATAGCATAGAAATGTCTCACATGGTCGTGAGGGTCACCATTTCCATCGTATTTGTCATACTTAGGAACCTCTATATCCTTAGGAAATGGTAGCATGTATAGACCCCTATCAAATGGAAGAGCACAAATTGATTCAACAAATGATGTCTTAGGTGGCTCTTTTGAAGTTTGCAGTTGTGTAAATTGTTTTCTTAGTTCTTGTATTTCTTCCCTTAAGATTTCAGCCTCAGTGGGCTCTCGTTTTGGGATAATATGTTCAACATTAAAACCTTGAGGGAGTTTCCATCCCCTAGCTGCCATGTATCGGAAGTATTGGTCTCCATTTTCCTCTAAAGCTCTGAGCATTAGTTTTTGGGCGAAGCCATCTTGTTGAAATTTGATCACATCTTCGCTAGTTACTTCTTCATCACTATCATGATGAGATGGTTTAGGTGAAGGACATGCGCCAGTGGCAGCTGTAGCAGTCCTTGGAGGTGTGTGATTACCATCATTATTTTCAAAGGGATTTCAAGGACAAGTTCCTTTATATCCTTCGTAGCGTGCCTGATTGTCAGTTTTGGCTTGTTGATTTTCTCTCTCCGTAGCGTATATAGCCTCCAAAGTCTTTTGAGTTTCATGTGCTTGTTCTTCTAAGCGACGTTTAATTTCATCAGGATGCACCATAGTGACTATACCACTCGTACCCTCGGGTGTCTCAAAGGGTGTGCCAAATGGATTTTCAAAACTATAAAGTGGGTTGTGCCGAACGTTAGCTGTTTGTGTTTGATCAAATTCGAGGTTCTTATCACAAGGTTGTTTGCGAGGACGTTTGGGTGGTGTTTCCAATTGTTTGAAAATGAAAGGCGTGTGGCTACCGTTACCACCTTGATATCTAGTTGTGACCGGCATGTAAAGAGTTGTCTTTGTTTAGTAGGACGAGAAGAGCAAGCCAAATTTGAAGCTTTTACGATCAGGACTAGTCACTTGTCAAAATGTGATTAGATGGCTTGTCAACCAGTGCTCAAGATCTTACAGCACGGGTGACTCGAGCCGAGCGGATGAGCGAGAAGCTCAATAGTGGATAGCTAGAAAAATAATAGCTGAATTTTGACAAGTGATTTATCAAGACGTTTCAAGACTTACATTCGACGGACTAAACCCATCTTTTCAACTTAGGATGAATTCTTCACACACTGATACGTGGCCAGGATCAAGGGTGACTAGCATGACGCTCCTTAGACCAAACAAATCCGATGGCAAACTTTGTTTTTGACCCAAAATGACTCTGATACTTTCTCAAAAGGAGGGTGACATAAGTTCAGCAAATAATGTCGTGCAACAGAATTTCAGGAATAGTGTGATACTTTTTGTTCAGGTGACAGATATTTATACCAAGTGCGACGAAATATAAGACACAGTGCGACATAATTTACTACTAACGTGTGACATAATTTTTGAAAAAAATGTCGCGCGATATTTCTCGTGAAAGCGTGCGATAGAGTGCTAGTTTTGTGTAAACAAAGTCAATTTTTTGGCTTGGAGTTCGTTTCAATTTGTCAATCAGATAGTCGTTTCAATCAGACAGCGTTTCGTCTCAGCTTGTATCAGTAAACAGCAAGGTTTGCAAACAGTAAGTGTTGTAACATGTCTTCAAAACAATTGATCAAGGGTAAAAACAACCTTGTCAATACGCACTTGGGATATCAGAACAGCCTTCCTAACAACTCTTTATCGGAATGTTTATGTTGCAAGAACATTAACACTGGTCAAAACATCGAAAACAATAGCCAAGCAATCTACCTTAGAGTCACGGTTCATTACTCAACAACTTAGCCCACGCTTGATGCTCCTTCGCCTCACACCAAGTGGTTGCCCACAAGAGATATTGGCTTTGTCATGGAAGTGCCATAAGCACAACCAAGGGAACACATATGGTGAGTGTAAATCTTGGGGTCATCCGGGTAGTCCACTAGGATCGATCCTTGCACTAAGAAGTTGAGCGGCTAAAAAAAAAAAGGTAGTTACTAACTTAGAGTTTTTATATCGGGCTTCCGTTCATAGTGCTCCTCTTGCTCTCAATTACAGGACACCTCACCTTGCGATGAGTAACCGATCTCGCGATCACAAGAGTACCTTAAGCATTCTTGCCTAGTGATCTCCGTATGGTCGAAATCCCATAAGCAATCACACTAGGCAAAGAAAAACACTACGTCTACCAAAGTTTTGTGTCCTTGGTAGCCTTGAGTTTATAGTGGGTTGGAAGAGCCAGGTAATCGTCTTGTCCCCACTTGGGTCGTTCCTCTCAGGTTGTCCGAGAGAAGGCCCTCTAAAGGATTCTAACTACACAAAGAGTGGATCAACTTTCGAAAGTCAAGATTTCTGATTCACCACAAGGGTGAAGAGCATACTCTCCTATTCCAATCGTTTTCTCCCAAACACACCAAGAAAATTCAGTTGCCTCTTACTCTTGAAACCAAATGGTAAGTCAAGATTTTTGATTCACCACAAGGGTGAAGAGCATACTCTCATATCACCAAAAGATCCCAATTGTAAGTTTTAATGTGCCTAAAAATAAACAACTAGTATATGCCGCACATGAAAACTAAAAAGCAAGAAATTTTTAGTTTTTATGCTTTGGGCAGCCTTGCAAACAATGTTAGTAGCCCTTGCGCATTTGAAGCTTTGACATGCGTTCTTTTTATGCAATGTTTCAATTTTTTTTTTCATAAGGATGGCAACCTGTAATCACAACTTGTTAGCACCAAAAGTTAGTATAAAATAACATAAAAATATGCAATAAAAAGTGGTGAGTTGCCTCAAAAATCCAATTTATCTTCCAACCAAGTGCATGCAAAGAAAGTGCAAGTTAATCACAAATGCTCTCATTTTTACTCTTTGATTTTGACCTAGTCAACAAGATTGGACTTGTTTACTATGATTTTGTATCCAAAAATGAAAATAAAAAGAAGAGACCCTTGTTAAAAATCAGAGAGCTTTCCAAAAATGCAAGAAATTTTAAAAAATCTCTTCATTTGCGCTCTAGAGATCAATTTTGTCAAAACAGACCAAATTTATCAAATCGAGTTTTTGATCTTTAATACGACTTCAAAATTCAAAACACAAAAAAAGAACCCCCATTAGAATTAAAAAAGATTTCTGAAAATGTAAGTTTTTTTAAAAAATTTACTGATTTGCGATCAGAAACGGCTTTTTATGAAAAACAAAGAAAAACTCATAACTCCCGAAAATCATGTCAAAATGCTCTAAAAATTGGACTGAGACATTTTGAGCATATATCCAACTTGAAAAAAAAAATTTAGAACCAAACTCCAAACGGTTTAAAAGATATAATCAAATCTTTAAACCAACTAAGTTTTTGGCCTTCAAACCAATTTACTTATGGCTTGGCCTTAAAACCAAAGTGATAATTCTACAAAAGAATTTGATTAGATCCAATACGCTGCTGTAAAAAACCAGAGATAATAAATGAAAGCAAATGGAGCTGAAAATTTGATTCAAGCCCCACGGTGGGCGCCAAAATGTACACTCGAAAGTGTCCCACTCTAAACCCTTCTATCCAAACGATTCCATGAGTTTGGAATGCTTGGATGCCGGCTTAGAGCTCCCTATCCACGAAGTGCAAGAGAGTGTATTTCAAGTTCAAGGGCTCTCAGATGAGCCTTAGAGATACTCTTTTTGCTAGTAAACCATGCAATGGGAGGTTCCAAAGACAAGATGCAAGAATGCAAATGTCCCAAGGAGTTCCTCAAGAATGCAATGCAAATGAAAATTAAACTAGGATGATAATGCAAAATGCAGCTATGCTAAAACATGTATGAGAGTGTTACAATACCATTATTAAGCTATGTGAGATTAAGCTACATGTAAAAATGAAAGCTAAGCTAAGATGCTATGGTATGAGAGAATGTAGACAAGAAATAGAAGTTCTCCACAAAGCTCCAAAGAAACCTGTTAGAAAACCTGCAGCATAACAATATTCAAAATGAGGATGAATTGAGGGGGAAAGCTCTCTCCCTTTTAAAGATGTATGGACGGTGGAGATCAAGATGAAGATGGTGGATGATCAACGGTGGAATTCGAAAATAAGAGTGATCCATGTGCACACACAAGTCAACCAATAGAATATAAGTTCACTTGTCATATAAGACAAAAGTCACAAAGCCTTTTCTTTTAATTGTAAAATAGAAAAAGGACTTTATGTGTGCACTTTAAGTGGGTTAGAAGAATGGGGTCTTTTATTTAATTAAAAGGGGACATGTTCTTTTAATCAAATAATGAACTTAGGATAGCATAGTCAAACTATAGATTATAATCAAATAAATTGATTATTAGCAATTTGGCTTAAGTAAGTGATTAAATTAATTTAGCCAAAATGTTGAAAAGGGGGCTAATAGTCTAGATGACACTCCAAAGTAGCATCTATCCTCCAATTACAAGAACATGAATCGCGATTTGAGTTCCTGGTGGAAGAATTGTGTCATCAGCCTATGATTCTTCAGATAACCAGGTGATCTACACTGTTGTAGGTCACGATTCCTCCCGCTATGCGGCTATTTTCTCCTACCTACGTGATCAAGTTATTCCCGAAACCCTCACGCGCAACCAAAAATGCCAACTCCTTCGTAATGCCTCACACTACACTTTGGTCTCTGGTGACTTGTATAGGAGGGGTCTAGACGGAACGTTGCTTAGGTGTTTAGAACTAGAAGAGTCCGAGAAGGCACTTGCCGAAGTCCACGATGGCATTTGTGGGGCGCATTCTAATGGCCTTGCACTTGCCCGAAAACTGCTTAGGACGGGTTATTACTGGCCCACCATGCAAGCTGATGCTATGCGCTATGCAAAGTCCTGTCAGAAATGTCAGCTCCATGGTAACTTGATACATGCTCCTGGGCGAGAGTTAATCCCTTCTGTGACATATTGGCCATTTCAGCAATGGGCCTTTGACTTGGTAGGAAAGATCCATCCAAGCTCATCCAGCGGTCATAAATTTATCATCACAGCAACGGAGTATTTCACTAAATGGGTTGAAGCTGTACCATTATCTACTGCTAATAACTGTCTGAACATCACATCTTGATCTAGACTAATATACATTTTTTCAAACACTTTCCCTTTATCTGGCTATCTATATGATCTCCACGGGATGGCAGAACTTATAGCTCTGATACCACTATAATGGTTACCCTAGAAATAGCTCTGATACCACTGTAATGGCCACCCAGGAATGCCCAAAAGCTTAACCAAGGTTGAAATTATATTAATGTTGAGAATGCTACAATCAATTACAAAGAGATGTATTCCAAAGGCCAAACCCTAAGGGAATGACGTCTAGAATGTTACAACAGAGAATGAACATCCTCTATTGCCAAAAGGAGTGTGATTCACACATCCAAGCTCTTATCAAATGCAAGTCATAATTATCCCATCCTCATCAATGAGACTTTCAGCCCTATTTATCATTTTCTTCATCCTTTTGGAAGGAACTAAAACATTAATTAATTGCAAGAGCTAGAAGCTTCCTCCTTCCAATAATTAATGTGTTCTCTAGAAATTTCTCCTTGGTAATAATTAATTAAATCACGAGAGGCTTCCGTCTTCCAATAATTAATTCATACCCAACAAGCTACTCCCTTGTAAATAATTAAATTAATTAAATACAAAGTTACCTTTAATTTTTAATTGAATGACTTTATAAGAAATTAATTTAATTTTTCTTATGCTCCACTTAGACTTTGGAGAACATGAAGGCCAAAAGATGGGACCATTACATGTTCAATTTGAGCCAAAATTTCATAACAAGTGATTCTGATGTCACATATCACTAAATTCATCAACCCTTCGCTCAAGATGAGCTACAATCTCATTACAAGTCATTCTGAGGTTACACTCATCGAATTAGTTAACCCTTCACTTAGAATCAACTAAAATGTTATTATAAGCCATTTTTAGATTAAAAATTTCCAAATCAGTTAAACATTGAGTATGAATCAGTTGAAATCTCATCACAAGTCATTCTAAAGCTGTAGATCACCAAATTGGACAATCATCCAATCAAAATTATGTACGATCTCATAATAAAGCATTTTGAGGTTACATATCACTAAATAAGTCAACCTTTCACTCACAATTAGCTCATATCTCATAACAAGTAATTTGATAGTTACAAATCACTGAATTTGTCAATTCTACACTCATAACTAACTAGAATCTCATAACAAGCCATTCTAAAGTTAGAAATAAAATATGATCTTAAACTCTATCATTCTATATAGACTTGTACATGGAGACTCATAACATTTGAAACTGAACTTGGTTCTTAAATATGATAGTCAATTTTGAGCACATTTTGCCCCCCAATGACATATCATTTTATATTGACCTATACACAAAGACTCGTAACTTTTAAATCATAACTTGGTCTATGAATTTGACACTTGATTTTGGGCACATTTTTCCCCCAACCATATTCGAAACTTAGGAAAATCCAAGGTGGAATCAACAGTTATGATCTCTTTATTGAGACCTATTTTTTTGTGACTTCATTATAGATCACTGAACTGATCAACTATTCAATTAGAGATGGATAAAATTTAATAGCAAGTCATTCTGATGTTACATATCACTGAATCCATCAACCCTTCGCTCAAAATGAGCTACAATCTCATTACAAGTCATTCTAAGGTTACATTCATCGAATTAGTCAACCCTTCACTCAGAATCAACTAAAATGTTATTACAAGCCATTTTTAGGTTAAAAGTTTTCAAATCAATTAAACTTTGAGTATGAATTAGTTGAAATCTCATCACAAGTCATTCTAAAGTTGTAGATCACCAATCAGACAACTGTCTAATCAAAATTATGTACAATCTCATGATAAAGCATTCAGAGGTTACAATTTATTGAATAAGTCAATGTTTTACTCACAATTAGCTCATATCTCATAACAAGTAATTTGATAGTTACAAATCACCAAATTTGTCAATTCTACACTCATAATTAACTAGAATCTCATAACAGGCCATTTTAAAGTTAGAAATAAAATATGATCTTAAACTCTATCATTCTATATAGACTTGTACATGGAGACTTATAACATTTGAAACTGAACTTGGTTCTTAAATCTAATAGTCAATTTTGAGCACATTTTGCCCCCCAACAACATATCATTTTGTATTAACCTACACATGAAGACTCATAACTTTTGAATCATAACTTGGTCTATGAATTTGACGATTGATTTTGGGCACATTTTGCCCCCAACAATATTTGAAACTTAGGAAAATCCAAGGTGGAATTAAAAGTTATGGTCTCTACACTGAGACCCTTTTTTTTTGACTTCATTATAGATCACTGAACTAATCAACTGTTCAATTAGAGATGGTCAAATTTTCATAGCAAGTCATTCTAATGTTACATATCACTAAATCCATCAACCCTTCGCTCAAAATGAGCTACAATCTCATTACAAGTCATTCTGAGGTTACATTCATTGAATCAATCAACCCTTCACTTAGAATCAACTAAAATGTTATTACAAGCCATTTTTAGGTTAAAAGTTTTCAAATCAATTAAACTTTGAGTATGAATTAGCTGAAATCTCATCACAATTTTTTCTAAAGCTACATATCACCAAATCTGACAACTCTCTGATCAAAATTATGTATGATCTCATAATAAAGCATTTTAAGGTTATAGATCACTGAAGAAGTCAACCCTTCACTTACAATTAGCTCATATCTCATAACAAGTAATTTGATAGTTACAAATCACCAAATTTGTCAACACTACACTCATAACTAACTAGAATCTCATAACAGGCCATTCTAAAGTTAGAAAGAAGATATGATCTTAAAATCTATCATTCTATATAGAGTTGTACATGGAGACTTATAACATTTTTGAAACCGAACTTGGTTCTTAAATTTGATAGTTAATTTTGAACACATTTTGCCCCCCAACAACATATCTGAAACTTAGGAAAATCCAATAGTGGAATTAGAAGTTATGGTCTCTACACCAAGTCCTGTTTTTCTGCCACTCCATTATATATTGCTAAATTGATCAACCATTTAATCAAAGGCTGCCAAAATTACATAGCAAGTCATCCTAAGGTATAGATCACAAAATTGGGAAACCCTTCACTCAGAATGACCTACAATTTCATAACAAGCCATTCTAAGGTTACATATCATCGAATTGGTCAAACCTTCACTCAAAATCAACTAAAATATTATTATAAGCCATTCTGAAGGTAGAAGTTGTCAAACCTATCAAAATTTGACTATAAATTGACTACAATCTCATGACAAGTCATTATGAAGCTACAAATCACCAAATCAATCAACTATTCATTTGAAATTAGGTACAATTTCATATAAAGCTATTATGAGTTATAGATCATTGAACAAGTCAACCCTTCACTCAAAATTATCTCAATTCTCATAACAAGTCATTCTAGAGTTACAAATCACCAAATCAGTCAACTATAGTCATAACAAGCAAACTAGAAAACATGGTTTTAAACTTTTCCATTTTCTATCAACCTCTACACGAACACTCATAACCTTTGAATCCAAACTTGGTAATTAAAATTGATTGTACTTAAAACTTTTACTATGAATATGCTACAATCTTATCATGAGTCATTCTGAAGCTATAGATCTTTGAATCGGTCAATCATTCAATCAAAATTAGGTATGATCTCATAAAAAACCATTCTAAGGTTACATATTATTGAAAAATTCAACCCTTCATAGAAAATTAGCTCAAATCTCATAACAAGTCATTCTAGGGTTACAAATCACCAAATCATTCAAATCTACACTCATAACAAGCTACAATCTCATAACAGGACATTCTAACATTAGAAATAAAATAAGATCTTACACTCTATCATTCTATATAGACCTATATCTAGAGACTCATTAATTTTGAATGGGAACTTGGTTCTTTAATCTGACCCTTGATTTTGGGCATATTTTTCCCCCTAACAACATATTTGACACTTAAGAAAATTCAATGGTGGAATCAAAATTTATGGTCTCTACACTAGGACCCATTTTTCTATGACTCCATTATAGATTAGCTAAACTAATCAACTCTTCAATAAGAGCTTGCTAAAATTTTATAGCAAGTCATCCTATGGTTACAGATAACTGAATCAAGAAACCCTTTGCTTAGAATGAGCTACAATCTCATAGCAAGCCATTCTGAGGTTACATATCATCAAATTGTTCAACCCTTCACTTGAAATAAACTAAAATCTTATTACAAAAAATTAGGAGGTTTGAAGTTGCCAAATCAATCAAACTTTGACTATAAATTAGTCACAATCTCATCACAAGTTGTTCTGAAAGTGCAAATCACTAAATCAATCAACTATTTAATTAGAATTAGGTATAATCTAGTAACAAACCATTATGAGATTACAAATCACCAAAAAAGTCAACCCTTCACTTACAATTAGCTTAAATCTCATAACATGTCATTCTAGAGCTACAAATCGCCGAATCACTAAACTATGTATGTATAACTAAGTAGAATCTCATAACAGGTGAATGATCTTAAACTCTTCCTTTCTGTATAGACTTGTACACAAAGACTCATAATTTTTGAATTAGAACTCAATTCTTAAATCTGACCATTGATTTTGGGCACATTTTGCCACACAAGTACATATCTAGAACATAGTTAAATCAAATGGTGGAATCAAAAGTTATGGTCTCTACACGAAGACCCATTTTCTGTGACTCCATTATAGATCATTGAATTGATCAACCTTTCAATAAGAGCTGGCCAAAATTTTCTTGGTAAGTCATCCTGAGGTTACCGATCACTGAATCGTTCAACCCTTTGCTTAGAATGAGCTACAATCTCATAACAAGTCATTCTATGATTAGAATTAGGTATGATCTATAAATAGAATATCAGAGTTTAAGATTGTTTTTTCCTAACTTTAGAATGACTTGTTAGTAGATTCTAATTGGTTGAGTGTAGAATTGATAGATTTGCTGATTTGTAACTCTAGAATGACTTGTTATGAGATTTGAGCTAATTGTGAGTGAAGGGTTGAATTTTTTGGTGATATGTAATCTCAAAATGGCTTGTTATTAGATTTTAATTGGTTATAAGTGTAGAGTTGACTGATTTAGTTGTTTGTAACTCTAGAATGACTTGTTTCGAAATTTGAGCAAATTGTGAGTGAAGGGTTGAGTTGTTCAATGATCTATAATATCAAAATAGTTTGTTAATTAAAGTTTGATCAATTTGAAAACTTCTAATCTTAGAATGGCTTGTAATAAAACTCTAGTTGAAAAGGAGAGAAGGGTTAACTGATTCAATGATATGTAACCTCATAATGGCTTGTTATGAGATTTTAGCTCATTTCGAGTGAAGACTTGACTGATTGTAATGATCTATAACTTCATGATGACTTGCTATTAACTTTTGGGTGTCTTTGATTGAAAGGTTGATCAATTCACCAATATATAATGGAGTCAAAGAAAGATGAGTCTTGTTATAGAGACCATAAGTTTTGATTCCACTATTGTATTTTCCTAAGTTTTGAATATGTTGTTGGGGGGAAAAAATGCCCAAAATCAACCGTTAGATTTAAGAACCAATTTATGATTCAAAATTTATGAATTTTTTTGTGATTTGTACCCTCAAAATGGTTTGTTATGAGATCCTACTTAATTTTGATTGAAGAGTTGATCGATTCAGTGATTTACAGTTTTAAATGACTTATGATGAGATTCTAGTTGATTCATAGTCAAATTTTGATCAATTTGGCAACTTTTAACCTCAGAATAGTTTGTAATAATATTTTAGCTAATTCTGAGTGAAGGGTTGACCAATTTGATGATATGTAACCTCAAAATTGCTTATTATGAGATTGGAGCTCATTTTGAGTGAAGGGTTGACCGATTTGATGATCTATAATCTTAGGATGACTTGTTATAAAATTTTTGTCAACTCTGATAGAATTGTTGATCAGCTCAACGATCTATAATGGAGTCATAGAAAAATGGGTCTCTATGTAGAGACCATAACTTTTAATTCATTTGTTGAATTTTTCTAAGTTTTAGACATGTTGTTGGGGGGAAAAATGTGCCCAAAATCAAGAATAAGATTTAAGAATTGAGTTATGATTCAAAAGTTATGAGTCTCTGTGTGGATGTCTATACATCATGGCAGAGTTTAAGATCACATTTTTTTTCTAACCTTAGAATGGCCTATTATGAGATTCTAGTTGGTTATAAGTGTAGATTTGATGATTTGGTGATTTGTAACTCAAGAATGACTTGTTATGAGATTTGAGCTAATTGTGAGTGAAGGGATGACTTGTTCGGTGATCTATAACCTCATAATAGTTTCTTGTGAGATCATATCTAATTTTGATTAAATGGTTGATCAATTTGGTGATCTATAATTTTAGAATGAGTTGTGATGAGATTATAGCTGATTTATAGTCAAAGTTTGACTTATTTAGCAACTTCTAACCTCATAGTGGCTTGCAAAAATATTTTAGTTGATTTCAAGAGAGGAGTTGACCGATTCAATGATATGTAGCCTCAAAATAGCTTATTTTGATGATCTATAACCTCATAATGTTTTATTATGGGATCATTCCTATTTTTGATTAAACAGTTGATCGATTCAATGTTTTGAGATCATATCACATTTTGATCAATTTGGCAACTTCAAACATCAAAATCGCTTGTTATAACATTTTAGTTGATCCTAAGTGAAGGGTCAACTAATTAAAAGATATGTAACCTATGAAAGGCTTATTATGAGATTGTAGCTCATTTTGAGTGAAGGGTTGACTGATTTAGTGATCCATAACCTCAAGATGACTTGCTATTAAATTTGGTCAGCTCTAATTGAATGGTTGATCAATTCAACCATCTATAATAGAGTCAAAAAAATAGATCTTGGTGTAGATACTATAACTTTTGATTCCACTGTTGGACATTCTTAATTTTTGGATATGCTTTTAAGGTTCAAAATATGCCCAAAATCAACTGTTAGATTTAAAATTTAGGATCAGATTCAAAAGTTATTAGTCTCCATATAGGTCTTTACAGAATGGTAAAGTTTAAGATTGGGTTTTCTTTCTAACCATAGAATGGCCTATTATGAGATTCTAGCTTATAATGAGTGTACAGTTGACTGATTTGGTGATTTTTAACTCTAGAATAACTTGTTATGAGATTTGAGCTAATTATGAGTTATGAGTTGACTTGTTCGGTATTCTATAATCTTAGAATGGGTTGTTATGATATTGTCCCTAATTCTAATTTGGTGAGTTCAAACCTTAGAATAGCTTGTAATAACATTTTAAGTAATTTTGAGTGAAGGGTTGACCGATTTGATGATATGTAACCTTAGAATATTTTGTTATGAGATTGTAGCTCATTTTGAGTGAAGGGTTGATCAATTTGGTGATTTGTAACCTAACAATGACTTGCTATGAAATTTTGGCCACCTCTGATTGAACAAACAATTGATCAGTTTAGTGATCTATAATGGAGTCATAGAAAAATGGGTCTCAATGTAGAGACCAAATTTTGATTCCACCATTGAATTTTCTTAAGTTTTGGATATGTTGTTGGGGGGCAAAATGTGCTCAAAATCAACTATTAGATTTAAGAACCATCTCTAATTAAAAAGTTATGAGTCTCTATGTAGAGATCTATATGGAAAGATAGAGTTTAAGATCGTATTTTCATCCTAAGCTTAGAATGGTCAATTATGAGATTCTAGTTTGTAATGAGTGTAGAGTTGAATGATTTGGTGATTTGTAATTGTAGAATGACTTGTTATGAGATTTGAGCTAATTATAAGTGAAGGTTTCACTTGTTCAATGATCTATAACCTCAAAATGGTTTGTTATATGATTGAACAGTTGATTGATTTGATGATCTACTGCTTGAAGATGACTTGTGATGAGATTCTAGCCGATTCATAGTTAAAGTTTGACAAAAAAATTTAACTTACCTCAAAATGGCTTATAATAATATTTTAGTTGATTCCAAGTGAAGATTTGACTGATTCGATGATATGTTTAAAAGGGAGGGTTGACCGATTTGGTGATCTATTATCTTAGAATGACTTGTTATGAAATTTTGGTTGGTTCTTATTGAATGGTTGATTAGTTCAATGATATTTAACAAAGTCACAGATAAATGGATCTTGATGTAGAGACCATAACTCTTGTTCTATTGTTGGATTTTCCTAAGTTTTGGATATATATTATGGGGGGCCAAATGTGCTCAAAATTAGCAGTCATATTTAAGAACCAAGTTTTCATTCAAAAGTTATGAGTCTCTAGTATAGGTTTATATAGAATGGAAAAGTTTAAGGTCAAGTTTTCTTTCTAACCTCAGAATGGCATGTTATGAGATTCTTGTTGGCTATGAGTCTAGAGTTTACTGATTCAATGATTTATAACTCTAGAATGAATTATTATGAGATTTGAGTGAAGTGTTGACTTGTTCAGTAATCTATAAACTCAAAATGGTTTGTTATGAGATCATGCCTAATTTTGATTGAACAATTGACCGATTTGGTGATCTATAACTTCAAAATGACTTGTGATGAGATTGTAGCTGATTTATAGTCAAAGTTTGATCAATTTAGAAACCTATAACCTTAGAATGATTTGTAATAACAATTGATCGATTCAATGATATGTAACATCATAATGGCTTATTATGATATTGTAGCTCATTTTGAGAAAAGTGTTGACTGATTCGGTGATCTGTAACTATAATTTGATTGAATAGTTGATCATTTTAGCAATTTATCATGGAGTCATAGAAAAATGGGTCTCAGTGTAGAGACCATAATTTTGTATTTCTCCATTGGAATTTTCTAAGTTTTAAGTATATTGTTGAGGGGTGAAATGTACTTAAAATCAATTGTCAAATTTAAAAACCAAGTTTTCATTCAAAAGTTATGAGTCTTTGTGTAGTGGTCTATATAGAATGACATAGTTTAAGATCATGTTTTCTTTTTAACCTTAGAATGGCCTATTATGAGATTCTATCTGGTTATGAGTGTAAAGTTGACTGATTTAGTGATTTGTAACTCTAAAATAACTTGTTATGAGATTTGAGCTAATTTTGAGTGAAAGGGTTGACTTGTTTGATGATCTATAATGTGAAAATTTTTTGTTATGAGATTGTACCTAATTATGATTGAATGGTTGATTGATTTGGTGGTCTCCAGCTTCATAATGAATTGTGATGAAATTGTAGCCAATTCATAGTCAAAGTTTGACCAATTTTAGCAACTTTTAACCTTTGAATGGCTTGTAATAACATTTTAGTTGATTTTTACTAAAGGGTTGGCCTATTTGATGATATGTAATGTTAGAATGGCTTGTTATGAGATAATAGCTCATTTTGAATGCAGGGTTGACTGATTCAGTGACTTGTATCCTATAAACTGCTTACTATAAAATTTTGGCCAACTATTATTGAATGGTTGATCGGTTCAATGATTTATAATGGAGTCACAGAAAAATGGTTTTCAATATAGAGACCATAACTTTTGATTTCATTGTTGGATTTTCCTAAGTTTTAGATGTGTTGTTGCGGGGGGGGGGATGGGGAAATGTGCCCAAAATCAATAGTCAAATTTAAGAACCATGTTCTAATTCAAAAGTTATGAGTCTCTATGTATAGGTCTATACAAAATGGTAGAGTTTAAGATCGTGTTTTCTTTCTAACCTTAGAATGGCTTGAATGAGATTCTAGTTGGTTATGAGTATAGGGTTGGCTGATTCATTGATTCTAGAATGACTTGTGATGAGATTATAGATGATTCATAGTCAAACTTTGACCAATTTAGCAAAATTCTTCCTTTAAATGGCTTGTAATAATATTTTAGTTTATTTTGAGTGAAGGTTGACCAATTAGATGATACGTAAGCTCAGAATGGCTTATTATTTGTAGTTTATTTTGACTGAAGGGTTAACTCACTAGCTGATTTGTTACCAAAGAATTGTGTGCTATGAAATTATGGCTGACTCTAATTGAACAATTGATCCATTCACCAATCTATGGAGTAACAAAAAAATGGGTCTCAGTGTAGATACCATAAATTTTGATTCCACTAGTAGAGTTTCCTAAGTTTCAGATATGTTGTTGGGGGGAAAATATGCCCAAAATCAATAGTCAAATTTAAGAAACAAGTTTTGATTCAAACATTTTGAGTATCCACGTATAGGTCTATATAAAATGGTAAAAGTTAAGATCATATTTTCTTCTAATCTTAGAATGGTCTATTATGAGATTCTATTTGGTTATGAGTGTAGAGTTGACTTATTTGGTGATTTGTAACTCTAGAATAACTTGTTATCAGATTTGAGCTAATTGTGAGGAAAGGGTTGACTTGTTCGATGAACTATGACCTAAGAATTATTTTTTATAAGATCGTACCTAATTATGATTGATTAGTTGACCAATTTAGTGATCTGCAACTTTATAACAACTTATGATGATATTTTAGTTAATTCATAGTCAAACTTTAACCATTTTTGCAACTTCTAACCTCTAAATGACTTGTAATAACATTTTAGGTGATTCTAAGTAAAGGGTTGTTTTATTTGATGGTATGAAAACTCTATAGTCATAACCAACTAGAATCTCATAATAGACCATTCTAAGGTAGAAAGAAATCACAATCTTCAACTCTTCCATTCTATAGAGGCGGTACACAAAGACTCATAACTTTTGAATCAGATCTTGGATCTTAAATCTAATCATTAATTTTAAGCACATCTCCTCCCCCCCAACAAAATATCTAAAACTTAGGAAAATCAAATGGTGGAATCAAAAGTTATGGTCTCTATATTAAGACCCATTTTTCTATGACTATTATAGATTGTTGAATTGATCAACCATTCAATTAGAGATTTGTACATGAAAACTCATAACTTTTGAATCATTTTAGTCAAATGGTAAAGATATAGGAAAGGGTCATCCACTATGTGAAACTTCTACTCCACATTCTTCTAGATGGCTACTAGATTCAGGTACTTCACACCATATGGCTTCTTCTTAGGATTTTTTCTCTTCTTTTGAGGCTTTTGCTACTCCACAAAATTTGATGGGGAACAACATTATTATGATTAAATGTGGGAAAGTTTCTATTAGCATTAATGATGGTACATTTCATGATGTACTTTGTGTTCCATATTTTTCCTCTAACCTTCTCTCTATTTATCATATTACATACAATGGAACAAGGAAGACAATTGGGTTTGTACAAGATTCAGTGCACATCAAAGATAGTGAGACAATCAATATTGTTGCTATAGGGATTATTGATCACTCTTCCTACCTATACTCTTTCTCACATTTTGGTCCACCATCTCCACTATTAGAGACCCACTCTCCTTCTTCACAAGAGATTATTGAGGTGAAGTCAAGTTGCTTGAATTTATGTGTTATTCTTAAGACCAGTGTTGCAACTTCTACACCTCCACCTCCTATTCAAATTTTATCTATTGCAAATGATTACTATTCAACATTTCCTACCTTTGTATCTCTACTCATCGATCCACCTTGATGCAACAGAGCCTAGTGGGATTGATCACATGGTGATCAACTTGTCCAAAAACCCTCTTCACTAAAGTCCTTCAACCAAATCTCTTGGTAAAGATGATCAAATGTGAAAGCACCAATCATAAGTGCTACAAGAATGGGAATAGGTTATCACAACCCTACACCCAATCAAGGAAAACCTTAATCACTAGGGGACCCTATGAATAAGACAACTTATCACAAGTTGCTCATAATACACAAATTGATCAATTTTGTGAAAACAACCAAATTGATCGATTTTGTGAAAACAACCTTAAACTTCTTCAAATGACCAAGGAAGACTCCAAAATAGGGGAATAGTCTATTTAGGTCACCAATGACATGAAACAATGGTTAAAACCAAACTATGTAAGTTTTTCCAAATTGTTGATTTCTTAAGCCATTCAAAAAGGCTAGTAGCCCTTTATGATGAAAATCAAATTCTAAAGGAAATATCTCCACACAACCCAAGGAATAAAATTCAGTTTTGGACACCCTTTTGGAACTTACAAAATATAGTAAGGCACCAAGGTTTGATGACACAAGCAAATGGGCTTTTGTTCACTTTCTCACTTAGGCAACTCGGACAACTAGGGCAATTAGGCCTCCATCTACAAAGGAAGTACATGTTCTAGGACACCATACTGAAAAAAAATGATGGGAATATTTGAGGAAAAGCTTAGACAAGTTATGAACTTTATTTCAAGCAGATGCCAAGTCTGGTTGGAGTTGTGGAAGATGTTGCATCCTTTTCCTAGCCTGCACATGGGAATTGCTTGCCTAGGGCATCAAATTTCTCAAGGATCCTTACAAGTAAAAACTTAAAATCACTTGCACCTTAAATTACATATCCAATAATAGGATTTCAATAGAGGCTATTAAATTCCCATGGTGAAATCCTCCTCTATGCTTGAAAATGCTTCAAAATCCTAGGTTAGCAAGAAATTCAGACCTACTTGCACAAAAGTATGAATGTCTTGAGTTACAGAATATATGGAGACTTCAAACTAGAAGCATTGGAAAAATATTTCATTTACCTATTACAAAATGTAGGTTTTAAATCCTGGATGAATCCGTATGAACTGTACAACATAGGACAACAAATGTTTGTAGCAAAAACAAGGTATGTTTATTGATTGAAAGTTGAAAATATATAATATTTGCCTATTACCCTCCTAAAAGGGATCATTATAGGCCTTCCAATGGTCATAACAAAACTTCAAAATTTTTATGGCCATTGGGGAAGTTTTTAATTTGATTTACATAAAGTTGCTTAACAACTTTTTGAGTAATTTTGCATTTTTTGCACTTTTTGTGCTTTATAAGAAAATGTTATGAAAACTTAAATCTAATGACCCATATAGGTACTAAACATGATAAAATATGAAATAATCCAAAATCTTAAGATTCTAGTCCCTTTTACCATCTTTGACCATAGTTGACCAAGGGCTTATAACAATGCCAATATTGGAACTAGGTCATACAATTTGGTCTAGATGCCTATTTGATTAATCTTTCTGAAATTTTATTTTGAGATCCAAGGTTTGATATTTGGACCCAAGGTTTGTGACCTAGTCT
Organism: Cupressus sempervirens; assembly: GCA_028749045.1. Taxonomy (NCBI): domain Eukaryota; kingdom Viridiplantae; phylum Streptophyta; class Pinopsida; order Cupressales; family Cupressaceae; genus Cupressus; species Cupressus sempervirens. The sequence goes on along the minus strand of CM053791.1, from coordinate 355,716,664 downwards.
ACAAGGTTTAAATTCATTGTGGGTGCTCCTACACCATACTCCCCTTGTGTTTTAAAACTCAAGTTCTAACTTGAGGGTAATTGCTCCATAGAATAACCATGTTGTTTGATCTAGTCTTCTTTCATCCAATTTGCATCAATATTGGGTAGCCCTTTCCACTTTGCTAAGTACTACATGTACTTCTTGGTTCTGGTCTGCTTTTGCTCCAAATTTCTTCTAACTCCATTAGTTTTCTTTGAGGGAGATCAATTACATAGTCTTCACTATGGATGTCTACGTGCTCACCTTGTTCATTTGTTGAATTTGATATGCCTTTGTATGGGGTGAGGTCTACTACATTGAGGACTAGATAAATTGCTAGGTAGGGGGGAAGAGAGATCTCATATGCATTTTCACCCATCTTGTTGAGTGTATTGCATGGTCCAACTTTCTTTATCTGAATTTTGAAATATCTATCTTTAAGTAGTATCTCTTTTCTCAAATATACCCAAACCTTGTCTCCAACTTTGAAGTGGATTTCCCTTCTTTTCTTATCAACATGTTCCTTGTATTTCAATGTTAATCTCTATAATGCTTTCTTGACCTCATGTTGCACATTTGTAATGAGTTTTGCTAACTCTTCTCCTTGAACATTAATTTTAAAATCAGATGCTAGTTATACTAGGTCCAATGGTCCCTTGGGATGAAGACCATACATTACTTGTAAGGGAGTCTTGCCTATTGATTTATTCATGGAGTCATTAAATACAAACTCTACTTGGGGCAAGAGTAGATTCCAACTTTGAGCATACTACTTCGTGAGACATCTTAGGAGATTTCCTAAAGATCTATTTACAACCTTAGTCTACCCATTAGTTTGTGGATGGTAGGTAGAATTGTCGGTTAGGTTAGTACCAAGTTTCTTAAAAAGTGTTCTCCAAAAATGGCCTTGAAATTTTAGATACAATAGTTTGTGGTAAACCATGGATCCTAACTACTTCCTTAAAGAAAAAAATGTGCAATATGAGAAGTATCATTCATGCTTTTACATGGTATAAAATGGACCATTTTACTTAATCTATCCATTAGCACAAAAACACTATCAAAACCTTACTTAGTTCTAGGTAGCCCCATGAAAAAATCCATTAAGATTGATTCCCAAGGTCCTGTGGGGATTGGTAAGGGATGATATAACCCCTGATTTATTGAAACACCTTTGGCTTGCTGATAGATGGTACAAGTCTCAATGAACTTCTTTACCTCATTGTTCATCTTTGGCCAATAATAGCTTCTTTTCACCATGCATGTTGTCTTACCAATGCAAAAATGTCCTCCTAGACCACCACAGTATTTCTCCCTGATGATATTTGTCCTCATTGAACATTTGGAGATGCATAACTAAGCTCCTTTGAATAAGATCCCATTCTAAATCAAATATTCAGAGAAATATGTATGGTATTTTCCAACCATCTCTGTGCAAGCTTGAAAAATCTCTACAAAATTAGGATCAACATATAAGTGCTTGAGGGAATCAATTCCCACACTTTGTAGTTTTACTTCTTCAACTAGACCAACCCTTCTGCTAAGGGCATCAAAAACTTTTTTTGCAACACCTTTCTTATGTTTGATGTTGAAAGTATATGCCTACAACTGCTCCATCCATTTCAGATGTCCAATAGATAGCTTTTCCAGAGAATTGAAGAAAATCAATGCATGGTTGACAGTGTATAATACAAACTCCTTCGGGATTAGATAGTGTCTCCATTTCTTGAGGCTTGTACCATGGCATAAAGCTCCAAGTCATAAGTTGAAAACTTTTTCTTAGTATCATTTAGTTTCTTAGAAAACAAAGATACTACCTTACCTTCTTGACCTAGAATTGGACCCATGGCCAAATTGCTTGCATCAGTTTCCATAGTGAAAACCTTATTAAAATCAAGTAGAACCAAGATTGGGTATTGAGAGACTCTATTCTTCAAGTATTGAAATGCATCATTGGCTTCCTTTGTCCAAGCAAATTTAGTCTTCTTCCCTCCTTTGATGGTGTCAAGCATGGGTGCACACACATGATTAAAGTTTTTGATAAACTTCCTATAGAAAGTGGCAAGACCATGGAAGCTTCTTACATCACCTTGGTTCTTTGGTGGAGGCCAGTTGATGATTTCTTCAACCTTCTCAGGGTCCATCTTGAGGGTACCTTATGAGGTCACAAATCCTAGGAACACAAGTTCCTTCTTCATAAACATGCACTTTTCCAAGTTGATCACCAACTTGTGTTGATGAAGCCTCCTTAGTACTTGTTCCACATGATCAAGATGCTCCTCCTTGCTATGACTGAATATTAGCATGTCATCAAGGTAGTTAACAACAAATTTTCTAATAAAATCTATGAATATCTCATTCGTAAGCCTCATAAAAAGTGCTAGGGGTATTTCTTAACCCAAAGGGAATTATTAACCATTCAAACAAATCTTTAGTAGTTTTGAATTTTGGCTTCCATTCATCACTTGATTTTATTCTGATTTGATGGTAGCTATACTTCAAGTCTATCTTGGTGAAATAGCAAGCTCCTCCTAGTTGATCCAATAGATTCTCAATTTTTGGCATGGGGAATCTATACCTTAAGATAATCTTGTTGATAGCCTTGCTATTAGCGCAAAACCTCTATTTTCCATCCTTTTTTGGAGCAAGGACAAATGGAATAGAAAAAGGACTTAAACTCCTTTGTATTAGAACATTTTCCAATAAGTCATTCACCCACTTGGCAATTTCGGCATGTTGAGATGGTGTCATTTTATAGGGTTCCTTGTTAGGTAGGGAAGAGTTAGGTATCAAGTCAATTTGGCAACTGCTATCTCTAATGGGAGGGAGGTTTGTAGGCAGATCCGTAATACTAACTTGATTGTATTTTTGTAGCAAATCTTTTATTTCTTTATAGATGGGATCCTTGTCCTTAGAAGTCATGTTTTCCTTTTTCTTAGAGACAAAAATAAAACCTTGGACATCAAGTTCCTTCAAGGCTTTAATCATTTATTTCTCCCCTATGGTTACAATAGTAGGTTCTACTTTAGGATCAGGCATGGGCTTCATAGTGAAGGATACACTATTCCTAGTTATAGAACAAGTATTCTTCTTGCAATGGTGGATGCCATCAACATCATATTGCTAGGGTCTTTCTAGAAGTATATGAGATGCATCCATTTCTACGACATCACAAAGTACCTTATCCTTGAAATCTACTAGAGAAAATTCTACCCATGCTTGTTCTATAACTAAGGTTTGTTGACCCTTTGTTAGCCAAGAAACATGATATGGAAAGGGGTGGGGTTTCTTAGGTAGTTTAAGTTTTTCTACCATTTCGGAGGAAACTAGATTTTTAGTAAAACCTAAATCAATCAATAGACTGCATACCTTGCCTTGGCACTTGAACCTTGTCTAGAAGAGATTCTTTTTTTGGGGTGGCTCTTGGGTGTGAGGGATTTGCAAAAAATCTTGCCTCATCATTAGACATGATCCTTCCTCAAGTTCAAGTTCTCAGTAATCAAATTGTTCTTCCTCCATAATCTGTGCTCTTCATTCCCCTTGATTATTGTTTCTCTTTTTAGGGGCATTTTCTTGCATGGTTTTCGACTTGATTACAATTTTACTATGTGAGATGGATATTGCCTCTTCCTCTGCCTCTAAAATACTTTCCTCCTCTATAGTTTCCCTTAGAACTTTGTCCTCCCTGATCCTTATTCTGATTAGTAGGTTTGTTTCCACTATTCTACCCCTTGTTCAAAGAATTATTCTTAGGCTTGAAATTTTTATTATTGTCCTTTCCTTTATTTCGATCCTATCTCCTCTTCATTTTTCTTCCAACTTGAGTTCTAATTGATAGCACTTGTTCATAGAACTAGGAGTGCAAAGGTTGAGTTCTTCTTGGATAGGTAACTTAAGGTCATTCATGTACCTTGCCAATTTTTCTTCCTCATCCTCTACTGTATTGGTCTTGATACACAATTTTAAGAACTCCTCTATATAGGAACTAACATCTAGATCCTTTTGCTTCAAACTTTATTTCCTCCCATGGAGTTGTACACCACAGTCTTTAGATACATATGTTTCCCTAACTAGTGCCACCATTCTATCCCAAGAAGAAATCATGTTTCTTCCTTTCTTCACCCTCTCTGTCTGGATGAAGTTCCACCAAGTTAGGGTTGCTCCCTTCAACTTGGACTTTGCCATATTTACCCTCTACTTCTTTGGGATGTCATCATAGTCAAAGAAACTAGTTAGGGCTTCTGTCCAATCCAATGCTACATCAACATTTATTTTACCTTTGAGAGTTGGCAATTCCAACTTCCCCTCCATGGTTCTCTTCTCCATGGATTTGAGAGCATTCAAGAGAGGCCTTTATTCAATAGGAACTTCATCATCTTCATCAAGATCTTCAACCTCTATATTTTGATCTTCTTCAGACTATGTGCCTCTTTATTTTTCAAACTTTCCTTCAACTTCCTTCAACCTCTTTGCAAGAGCATAATTGGTTGCTCTTTGCTCCCTTACTATTTTTTCTAGTTCAACATTTGTTACCTTTTTAGGTATTTCTTCCTCTTCTTTAGTAAGATCCATGGCTTTGATACCACTTGATGCAATGGAGCCTAGTGGGATTGATCACAAGGTGATCAACTAGTTCAAAAACCCTCTTCACTGAAGTCCTTCAATAAAATCTCTTGGTAAAGATTATGAAATGTGCAAGCACCACTCACAAGTGCTACAAGGATCATACCAAGTTATCACAACCCTACACCCAAACAAGGAAAACCTTAATAACTAGGGGACCCTATGAATAAGACGATTTATCACAAGTTGCTCATAATGCACAAATTGATCAATTTTGTGAAAACCACCTTAAACTTCTTCAAATGACTAAGGAAGGTTCCAATACATGGTAATAGTCTATTTAGGTCACCAATGACATGAAATAATGGGTAAAACCAAACTATGTAAGTTTTTCCACATAGTTGCTTTGTTAAGCCATCCAAAAAGGCTAGTAGCGCTTTTTGATGAAAATCAAATTCTAAAGGAAATATCTCCAAACAACCCAAGGAAAAAAATTCAGTTTTGGACACTTTTTTGGGACTTACAAAACATACTATGGCACCAAGGTTTGATGACACAAATAAATGGGCTTTTGTTCACTTTCTCACTTAGGAAACTAGGGCAATTAGGCCTCTATTTACAATGGAAGTACATGTTCTAGGATTCTATCCTACATAATAATGATGGGAACATATGAGGACAACCTTAAGAAATTTATAAACTTTATTTCAATCCTTGATGCCAAGTTTGGTTGGAGTTGTAGAAGATGTTGCATCCTTTTCCTAGCATGCACATGGTAATTGTATGCCTAGGGCATCAAATTTCTCAAGGATCCCTACAAGTACAAACTTAAAACCACTTGAATCTTAAAGTAAATATCCAATACAAGGATTTCACCAGCGGCCATTAAATTCCCATGGTGAAATCCTCCTCTATTCTTGAAAATGCTTCAAAACCCTAGGTAAGCAAGAAATCCAGACCTACTTACACAAAAGTGTGAATATCTTGAGTTAGTAAATAGGAGACTTAAAATTAGAAGAATTGGAAAATTATTTCATCCACCTATTAAAAAATGTAGGTTTTAAATCTCAAATGGATTCGTATGAACTCGTACAACATAAAATAACAAGTTGTTTGTAGTAGAAACATGGTATCTTTATTGATTGAAAGTTGAAAATACATAATCTCTGCTTGTCACCAACCTAAAAGGGCTTATTATGGGCCTTCCAATAGTTATAACAACATTTCAAAAATGTTGTAGTCATTGGGGAAGTTTTTTCTTTTATTTGCAAAAAGTTGCTTGATAACTTTTCAAGCAATTTTGAATTTTTTCACTTTTTGTGCCTTGTAAGAAAATGTTATGAAAACATAAATCTAATGACCCAAATAGGTCCTAAACATGATAAAATATGAAATAATCCCAAATCCTAAGATTCTAGGCCCTTTGACCATCTTTGACCATAGTTGACCAAGGGCTTATAATAGTGCCAATCTTGGAATTAGGTCATACAATTTGGTCTATATGCCTATTTGATAAATCTTTTTGAGGTTTTATTTTGAGATCCGAGGTTTGATATTTGGACCTGAGGTTTGTGACCTGTTCTACAAAGTTTGGATTCATTGTGGGTGCTCTTGCACCAAAACTATTGTAGTTATTGAGAATATATTAGAGGACACACATCTCCTATCCAATGACATATTTAGCACACCTGTTATCCACCTCCATTGGAGATTCCATTTCAAGATTCTCATTTATTCTCCTTTGAACATCATCTAGGACATCCAGCTTCACCTTACATTCAAGGGTTTTACCCTCCTTGTCCACTGCCTTTGTTTCTTTCAAATTGGATCCACATTGGTATGTTCATCGACACTAGAGTTCTGGCATTCTAGGGGACTATGGAGTCTCAAGCTTCTATCATAGGGGGTTTTATTGTACTTATGGTCTTGAGAGAATGTCTTGAGATATTTGATTTGTGCATCTTTTTCTTTCTTTTTTTAGAGTAGAATTTTTCCCACTAGGTTTTCTCTATTTCTTTGTTTCATAGAGATTTGGTTATGATTGGGTACCTCATTAGTCCTTGTTGTTAGGACCCATATTTACTTTTAGAATTGCATTATAGTTTGCTTTCTTTTTCTACATTATTTATAGATGTATTGTTGCACATCTTGCGCGGGGGGGGGGGGGGGGGGGTTTGTTAGAGTAAAGCATTAACACAATTTAATTTATTAAATTACATTTACTTGTTTCTTAAGATTTCACTTTATGCACTTTGCATTTTTATTTAATAATTGATTTGGAACTATTAAATATAATTTATCTCTTATGGTTTCCCTTTTCAATTTTTGATCTCCTTCTATAAGGATTGATAATTTGTAATTATCTCTCATATTATTAAAGAAAAACCCTTACCTCTTCTTTGTGTGTTCTTTAGGTTTTGTGAATTTGTATTGCTCAAATCCTTCATACCCTTCACTCACAATTAGCTCAAATCCCATTATAGGCTTAACTAATGAATTGTTCAATCAAAGCTAACCAAAATTTCATATCAAGTCATCTTGAGGTCACCAAAAGTTAATCTGAAGTTGCAGATCACCAAATAAGTCAACCATTCAATCACAATTATGTACGATCTCATAACAAACTATTTTGAGGTTATAGATCATCAAACAAGTCAACCCTTCACTCATAGTGACCTCAAATCTCATAACAAGTCATTCTAGAGTTACAAATCATCGGATAAGTCAACTTTACACTCATAAACAACTAGAATCTCATAACAAGCCATTCTAAGGTTAGAAAGAACATATAAGCTTAAACTCTAACATTCTATATAGACCTATACAATGAGACTCATAAATTTTGAATCAAAACTTGGTTGTTAAATTTAACCATTGATTTTGGACATATTTCATCCCCTAACAACAAAATTGAAACTTAGGAAATTCTAACTATGGAATCAAAAGTTGTGGTCTCGACATCAAGACCCATTTTTCTGTGACTCCATTATAGATGATTGAATTGATCAACCATCCAATCATTCATACTAGAAAAAATTTTCATAGCAAGTTATCTCAAGTTTATAGCTCACCAAATCAGTCAACCCTTCACTCAAAATGAGCTACAATCTCATAACAATCCATTGTAAGGTTACATATGATTGAATCAGTCAACCCTTCACTCAAAATTATCTAAAATGTTATTATAAGCCATTCTAGATTTAGAAGTTGCCAAATCTATCAAACTTTGAATATGAATTAGCTACAATCTCATCACAAGTTGATCTGAATTTGCAAATCATTGAATTGGTCAATTGTTCAATCAAAATTAGGTAAAATCTCATAACAAATCATTTTGCAATTATAGATCACCGAACAAGTCAACCCTTCACTTACAATCAACCCAAATATCATATCAAGTCATTCTAGAGTTACAAATTACCGAATCAATTAGCTCTACACTCATAACCAACTAGGATCTCATAACATGTCATTCTTATGTTAGAAAGAAAATATGATCTTAAACTCTGCCATTTTGTATACTCCTGTACATGGAGAGTCACAACTTTTAAATTAGAATTTGGTTCTTAAATCTAACCATTGATTTTTGGGAAAAATCCCCCCCACCCTAAACAACATATATGAAACTTAGGAATACCTAATGATGGAATCAAAAGTTATGGTCTCTACATTGAGACACATTTTTTTGTGACTCCATTATAGATCACTAAACTGATCAACTATTCAATTAGAGCCAACCAACATTTCATAGCAAGTCATTCTATGGTTACATATCATTGAATTAGTTAACCCTTCACTTGAAATCAACTAAAATGTTATTACAAGCCATTCTAAGGTTAGAAAGCCAAATTGGTCAAACTTTAACTATAAAATAGATACAATCTCATCACAAGTCATTCCAAAGCCGCAAATCACAAAATTGGTCAAGGGTTCAATTAGAATTAGGTACAATCTCATAACAAACCATTTTGAGGTTATGCATTACTGAACAAGTGAATCCTTCACTCACAATTAGTTCAAATCTCATAACAAGATTGTAGAGTTACAAATCATTGAATCAGTCAACTCTACACTTATAACCAACTAAAATCTAATAACAAGCCATTCTGAAGATAGAAAGAAAATATGATCTTAAACTCTACCATTATGTCTACACAGAGACACATATCTTTTTAATTGAAACTTGGTTCATAAATTTGACCATTAATTTTGGGCACATTTCACCCCCTAACAATATATTTGAAACTTAAGAAAATCAAACGGTGGAATCAAAAGTTATGGTCTCTACATCGAGACCCATTTTTCTATGACTCCATTATCAATCACTGAACTAATCAACTATTCAATCAACATCAGCCAAAATTTCATAGAAGTCATTTTGAGGTTACAAATCACTACATCAATCAACCCTTTGCTCAAAATGAGCTACAATCTCATAACGAGCTATTCTGAGGTTACATATCATCAAATTGATCAACTCTTCACTTAGAATTAACTAAAATATTATTACAAGCCATTCTAAGGTTAAACATTGCCAAATTGGTCAAACTTTGTCTATTAATTAGCTACAATATCATCACAAGTCTTTTTGAAGCTGTAGATCACCAAATCGGTCAACCATTTAATTAGAATTATGTAAGATCTCATAACAAACCATTCTAAGGTTACACATTACCAAACAAACCTTTCACTCACAATTAGCTCAAATCTAATAACAAGTCATTCTGGAGATACAAATCAATGAATAAGTAAACTCTACACTAATAACCAACTAGATTCTCATAATATTCCATTCCAAGGTTAGAAAGAAAACTCGATCTTAAACTCTTCCACTATATATTGACTTGTACACAGAGACTCATAAATTTTGAATGGGAACTTGGTTTTTGAATCTGACCATTGATTTTGGGCACATCTTGCCCTTGAACAATAAATCTGAAACTTATGAAAATCCAATAGTGGAATCAAAAGTCTTAGTCTTTACATCGAGATCTAGTTTTCAATTACTCCATTATAGATTGTTGAACTAATCAACTATTCAATTAGAGCCAACCAAAATTTCATAACAAGTCATTATGAGGTTAGAAATATTTGAATCAATCAACCTTTCACTCAGAATGAGCTACAATCTCATAACAAAATGGCTTGTTATGAGATTGTAGCTCATTATGAGCCAAGGGTTGTTCAATTTGGTGATCTGTAACATATAATCGAATCGATCAACACTTCACTTGAAATTACTAAAATGTTATTACAAGCCATTATGAGATTAAAAGTTTCCAAATCTATCAAACTTTGACTATGAGTTAGCTACAATCTCATTACAAGTTGATTTGAACCTATAGATCACATAATTGGTCAACTGTTCAATCAGAATTACGTATGATCTCATAGAAAAACATTTTGAGGTTACAGATCACCAAAAAAGTCAACCCTTTCCTCATAATTAGCTGAAATCTCATATTAGTCATTCTAGAGTTATGAATCACCAAATCAGTCAACCCTATATTCATAACCAACTAGAATCTCATAACAGGCCATTCTAAGGTTAGAAAGAAAACAATATTTAAACTCCACCATTTTGTATAGTTCAGTACATGGAGAATCATAACTTTTGAATCAAAAAATGGTTCTTGAATTTGACCATTGATTTTGGGCACATTTTTCCTTGTAACAACATATCTGAAACTTAGGAAAATTCAACAGTGGAATCAAAAGTCATGGTCTCTACACCAACAGCCTTCTTTTGTGTCTATTAAATATCGCTGAAGTGATCAACTATTCAATCAGAGGTGACAAATTGTTTATTGAGAGTCATTCTAAGGTTCGAGATCACCAAATTAGTCAAACCTTCACTAATAATGAGCTAAAATATCATAACAAGCCATTATGAGGTTACATATCATCGAATCAATCAACCCTTTACTTAGAATCAACAAAAAATGTTATTATAAGCCATTCTGATGTTAGAAGTTTCCAAACTGGTCTAACTTTGACTATGAATTGGCTACAATCTCATCAAAAGTTGTTTTGAGGTTGTAGATCACCAAATCAATCAACCATTCAATCAATATTAGGTACAATGTTATAACAAACCATTTTGAGGTTTCAAATTTTCAAATAAGTCAACCCTTCACTCATAATTAGCTTAAATCTCATAACAAGTCATTCTAAAGTCAAAAATTACTAAATCAGTCAACTTTACACTCATAACCAACTAGAATCTCATAACATGCCATTCTAAGGTTAGAAAAAAACATGATCTTAAACTAATAGACCTACATGAGACTCATAACTTTTGAATGGGAACTTGGTACTTGAATCTAACTGTTGATTTTGGGCACATTTTTCCCCCAACAACATATCTGAAACTTAAAAAGATCCAATGATAGAGTCAAAAGTTATGGACTCTATACAAAGATCTATTTTTTTGTGACTCCATTATAGATTGTTGAACTAATCAACCATTCAATTAGAGAAGGCCAAAATTTCATAGAAAATTATTTTGAGGTTACAAATCACCAAATCAATCAACTATTTGCTCAGAATGAGTTGCAATCTCATAACAAGCCATTTTAAGGTTACATGTCATCAAATCTATCAACCTTTCACTTAGAATCAGCTAAAATGTTATAATAACAAATCATTCTAAAGTTACAAGTTTCCAAATCAGTCAAACTTTGACTATGAATTGGCTACCCTTCCACTCAAATTCAACTAAAATATTTTTCAAATGTTATAACATTTTCTGTGATAACTGTGGAATCAAAATTTATGGCTTGTAATAACATTTTAGTTGATTCTAAATAAATGGTTGGTTGATTCGATGATATGTAACCTTAGAATGGCTTGTTATAAAATTGTAGCTCATTTTGAGCGATTGGTTGAGCAATTCAATGATCTGTAACCTAAGAAAGACTTGCTATAAAATTTTGGTCAGCTCTAATTGAATGGGTTGATTAGTTCAATGATCTATAATGGAGTGATAGAAAAATGGCTCTTGGTGTAGAGACCATAACTTTTGATTCCATTGCTAGATTTTCCTAAGTTTTATAAATATTGTTGGGGGAAAAAAATGTTCTTAAAATCAATGGTCAGATTCAAGAACCAAGTTACCAGTCTCTATGTACAAGTCTAAATAGAATGGAAGAATTTAATATCATCCTTTCTTTCTAACCTTAGAATGGTCTATTATGAGATTCTAGATTGTTATGAGTGAACAGTTGACTAATTCGATGATTTGTAACTCTAGAATGATTTGTTACAAGATTTGAGCCAATTGTGAATGAAGGGTTGACTTGTTCAATGATCTATGACCTTAGAATGGTTTGTTATGAGATTGTACCTAATTCTTATTGAATGGTTAACCAATTAAGTGATCTACAGCTTTGGAGCTTCTTTTGATGAGATTATAGCTGATTCATAGTCAAAGTTTGACCAATTTGGCAACTTCTAACATGAAAATGGCTTGTAATAACATTTTAGTTGATTTTGAGTGAAGAGTTGATTGATTCAATGATATGTAACCTCAAAATGGTTCGTTATGAGATTGTAGCTCAATTTGTGTGAAGGGTTGATCGATTCAGCGATCTGTAACCTCATAAAGACTTACTATTAAATTTTGGTCTGCTTTGATTGAATGATTGACTAGTTCAATGATCTATAATGGAGTCACAAAAATGGGTCTCGATGTATAGACATAAATTTTGATTCCAACATTAGATTTTCTTAAGTTTTAGATTTGTTGTTGGAGGGAAAAATGTGCTCATAGTCAACTTTTAGATTTATGAAACAAAATTTGATTCAAAATTTATGATTCTTCGTGTACAAGTCTATACAGAATGTAAGAGTTTAAGATCATCTTTTCTTTCTAATTAATATTAGAATGGTTTGTTAGAGATTCTAGTTGGTTGTGAGTGTAGAGTTGTTTGATCCAATGATTTATAACTCTGGAATGATTTGTTATGAGATTTAAGCTAATTTTGAGTGAAAGGTTGACTTGTTTGGTAATCTTTAACTTGATAATGGTTTATTATGAGATCGTACATAATTCTATTTGAACAATTGACCAATTTGGTGAGCTATAGATTCTGAATGACTTGCGATGAGATTGTAGTTGATTTCTAGTCAAATTTTGACTAATTTGGCAATTGCTAACCTCACAATGGCTTTTAATAGCATTTTAGTTAATTCCAAGTGAAGGGTTGACTGATTTGATGATATATAACCTTAAAATGGACAATTTTGATATTGTAGCTTATTTTAAGTGAAATTTGACTGATTTAGTGATTTGTAATCTTAGAATGAGTTGTTATGAATTTTTGGCCAATTCTAATTGAATGGTTGATCAACTTAGCAATTTATAATGGAGTCACTAGAAAAATGGATCTTGGTGTAGAGGCCATAACTTTTCATTTCACCATTGGATATTTCTAAAGTTTTAGATATATTGTTGGGAGGTGAAATGTGCCCAAATTTAATAGTCAAATTTAAGAATGAAGTTCTAATTCAAAATTCATGAGTCTCTATATACAAGTATATATAGTATGGACAAGTTTAAGTTCATATTTTCTTTCTAAGCTTAGAATGGCCTATTATAAGATTATAGTTGATTATGTGTGGAGTTCACTAATTCAATATTTTTAACTCAAGAATGACTTGTTACAATATTTGAGCTAATTGTAAGTGAAGATTGACTTGTTTAGTGATTTGACACCTTAGAATAGTTTGTTAGAGTGAAGTTTGAATTGGCTAGCTCTAATTGAATGGTTGATTTTTTTAGCAACCTATAATGGAGTCACAGAAAAATAGGTTCTTGTGTAGAGATGATAATTATTGATTCCACTGTTGAATTTTTCTATTTTTTAGATATGTTGTGGAGGGGAAAATGTGCTTAAACAACTGTCTGATTTAAGAACCAAGTTCTAATTCAAAAGTTATGTGTCTCTATGTACAGGTCTATACAGAATGGAAGAGTTTAAGATCATGTTTTCTTTCTAACCTTAGAATGACATGTTATAAGATTCCAATTGGTAATGAGAGGAGAGTTGACTGATTTGATGATTTATAACTCTAGAATGAGTTGTTATGAAATTTGAGCTAATTATGACTGAAGGGTTGACTTGTTCGGCCATTTATAACCTTAGAATGGTTTGTTATTAGATTGTACCTAATTCACATTGAATGGTTGACCAATTCAGTGATCTACAACTTCAGAATAACTTGTGATAAGATTGTAGTTGATTCATTGGAAAAGTTTGACCAATTTGGCAACTTCTAACTTCAAAATGTCTTGTAATAATAGTTTAGTTGATTTTGAGTGAAGAGTTGACCAATTCAATGATATGTAACATCAAAATGGTTTGTTATGAGATTGTAGCTCATTCTATGTGAAAGGTTGATCAATTCGATGATCTATAACCTTATCTTCCTATTGGCTCTCAAACATGGAATCAACCTTGATCCAAGACTAGGGATCCTCCTACTGAATCTAGATCTATATCTAGATATGCAATAATAAATAATAGGGCTTTTATCTAATTTAAAAATGAATGTTGCCTCTATTGCCTATCTTCATGTTGCCTTTCTTTATTTTGATCATTCTTCTCTATGCGCCCCTACTTTATATAGGCCCCTTACTTTATATTATTGGAATTACAAGTAGGAAAGGTAAACTACTAAGAGTGGGGGGGTGGGCTGGGTGTTGGTGAATCAATAGTTAAAACATGAACCCATAAAAAATTTCACCACTCATCCATCTCATGCATTCAATAAATAAACTTGAAATAGCATGCAAAGAACATACATCTAAAACACATAAAGACATAAGCAATCACACATTTGACACCTGATATGATTACCCAAAAACCCTCCAAAGAGAAGGTAAAATTGAGGTGGGGATGACACCCACAATTCTTCACTACTACAACAATAAAGTGTAGCCAATTAAAGGCTTACAAGGACTATTAAGTCCTACCTTGTTAGAGGATTTCAACACCTGATTAGAAGTGTGCCTAGCTAAAGGACTTTAGAATATCCACTTGGAATGTCACCCTATTAAAGGATCTACAATAGTCTGTTAGGACTACTTTGCCTAGGAGATTTGACTAAAATCACTTGTTAGGATGTTTCAGCATAGATCTTGTGTTTAGCTTTGGTAGCTTGATTAAAGATCAAATCCATATAGTATCCTTCTTGATCCTCTCTGATTTGATATGTCAATGTTGTATCCTCTATCCTTTGTTCTTCTCAAACTGATTCTATAATTCACTCTCTATGTCTTTTAAATCTCCATGAATGCTCTATTTTTGCATACAAAATGTCACTATTCTCCTCTTTCAATTTCTTATACAATCATTATGAAGTCCTCCTTAAGAGGACTAGAAGACATAGGGTTAGGTATGAATCTATGGATGAGATTCATCCTTTTTGTTGCTTAATCCTTCCCTTTTTTTGAATGGTTATATGTAATTGCATAGGGAATCCACATATAGATTCATCCTAAAGATTGTATTCTATCCTTAGGTTGGCTAAAAAATGGTTTACATAGTTGTTTGTGCAATCACAAATAAATATGTCAAATCTTTGTTGCTCAGTACTTGAGGTTACTAATGCTCGACACATACTATAATTCTATCTCTAACTTGGCACTTGAACTACTCGACATCTACTATTTGCTCAGCACTTGAATTATTCAACATGTATTTTTTGCTCGGCACTTGAGTGACTCGACACATGAGTGACTTGGCACTCATTGCAACTTAGCATAGTCTGTATTTACATATCATACTCGACATACATTACTAGTTTAGTATGAACTTAGTGAATGTCTTAAGTGTGTTGACACTCAATTGTCAAAACCAATCTAAGATCAAAAATCTCCCCCTTTGACATGAGTGTCAAAATCACTTAAGTTTACATAACCAATCTAACCTTCTCGAGTATAATATATTCACAACTTGACTTAAATACAAAACTCCAAAATTTTCAAAATCTTGTAATAGACTATATACCTCAAAATTGATAACTCCCCTTGAGTTAATGTGCCTATATTGTATCCAAAAATCTATTCTCCATTCTAAGTAATTTTGTCTCTTGCTAATACTCTTTATCTGATATGCTCTATTTTTTCTCTTCTGTTTGCTCTCTTTGTGTTTTCTCCCCTTGTGGTTTACCTTTATCTCCCTCTTCTCTCTATCTCCCTTTTTGCACATTTATCTCCCTCTTTTTGACACTTATTTCAAAGGGTCTATACATTGATGGTGTGTCTGTCTAAGAAATACTTGTGGACCTCCATTATTATTTTTAGAGCAACATCCCAATTGTCACAAGAAACATCTAGTGACTTTATTTGGATTTGTATCTCAATTGCAAGGTGAAGTAGTCCATCAAATGTAAAAATATTTGGATCTTTCTTCAATAATGTCTCTGCAAATCCTAGTTCTTTATAGAGTATCTCCATATGAGGGGTACGGGAGGCTTGGATGTTAATCAACTTGGCTCTTATATTAGCCTCTTTTGTTATTAATATAGCTAGTTGATTCTATGATTGAAACAATGAATGAAAGTGCTTCTCACTCTGAGTTGGGTTTCGAGGTAATTACATACCTAATACTTTTAAATTTCACTCCAAACTCAGAATTCTATGGCTTGTTTCTTGTGTGAAGAGTGTGGGATCACACAATTTAGTGTACAATGAGAATATGTTCTCAAGTACCTTCTTCACTTTCTCAAATTTTCTAGCCAATTGAACTTGTGCTAGTGCTATGTCACTAGATATCTTCTCATTTACTTTCCCTTGAAATTTCCTTTCAGACCATTCCATAAGTTTAGCATTGGTATCCTAGTCTTCATTGTTCACTTGTTCCATAATATCTTATAATTGTTCAAGTAGTGGCTTTGACTCTTTAGGTGTTGGCAAACTAAAATCATCTAGAAAGATATCTTTGATTTCTTGCAATGCTTGCCTCTATTTATACTCCTTTCTGAGTATTTCCTAATTTTTCTTCTTTTCCAAGACTTGTTGCATTATGCCTATCTATTCTAATGTCATGGTTTCGTAATCATACTTAGGTATTACTAATTTTTCATCTAGAGTTACATCTCCATAGTGAATTACCTTGGCGACCTTGGATGAACTTGAGCTTGGTGTTGAGATTTGCAATGGTACAACTTCAGTGCTCAACTCCTGAAAGACTTTTGTAGGAGTGCCAGATGTTGGTAATGTTACCAATGCTTGGGTGGCCTCTTACTCCTTCTCCTTTGGTGTGTCCTTTCTTTCTTTAGGTCTTCCTTGGTTAATTATAATTATTTGAGTTGTACTTTGTTTTTGTGCATTAGGTACAAATGTATATATCTGTCTTGTTTGTTCTTCTATAGTCTTCTCTTATTCTACTTGCTTTTGTTCAACTTTATCAATTTTTACAATTGTCTCATCCTTTGTACATGTGTCTTCTAATGTTTGTACTAAATGTTGAGAGCCAGTAGCTGAAGGGAAAAGGGTGGTTCTTGTGTGTTCACCTTGTCCCTTGTAATGTTAGCTACTACCTTCTGAAGTTCATTAATATTAACCAATATTGGATTCTAACATAATCTAGCTTGTAGTGTGGATTGGACAAGAATCTTCTTGAGATCTTCTGTAGTTAAGGGGTTGATGTTCTAAGCTGAACTATTAGGAACATCCTTAATAGTTATAGTTTCTGCAAGCATACTTGTGTCATGTGGAGGGCTCATACTCAACATTTGTGTGTCTTGCACACTTCGTTCTTCTTGCTACTCTTCAGCTATAGTTGTCTCATCTGTATTCTTTTGTGTCTCCTCCATAGTAGTATCATCTTTTCCTTTTACTATTTCATCTTCTTTATCTTCCTCTTCATCTCCATTATTTCTTCCCTCAAAGGGATCTTTCTCTCCTTCTTTAATAGTTGTTAATTCATAGATCAATTTCCACATTTGAGTGGATTTCTTCACAACATCTTCAATATTGTTATGAAGTATGCTAAATACCCTATATTTAGGGGCAAATCTTCTACCATACTTCTTATTTACCTTGACAATTTGTCCTCTTGTCAAATCTAGCATCACTTGGGCTAGTGTTGATTCCCTTATTTGTTTCTCCAAGTTTAGGCAGTAATGCCACTTATTTTCTACAATTGTATACAACTCCTTTGGCATTGTATTGTCTAATTCAAGTGGAGTGTTCTTGAACTTAGACATCATTATATAAACTAACTCTTCTACTTGGTTCTACTCTTCTCTACCAAGCTTTTCAAAGTTAATACCTTTTAATCCTATCAAGTCTGCATTATTCTTAACATTATCATAGATATTCTCAAGATCAAATTTAGGTGCATGACTTACCACTCTAAACTGACTTGTATCTTCAGACTCTATGCTTTCATCATCTGTTTCTAGTTGTGCAATCTATTTTCTCCTCTATTTCTTCTACACTGAGCCCTCTTTTTCAATAGCCTTTGTTTTCTCTTTGGCTTGCTCTTTGGCCTTTTGAGTAGTAGCCCTTGTACTTGCCCTAGTTGTTGGTGATGTTGGCTTTGTTGGGTTGGGCTTGATAGTCTTCTTTACTTTTGGTTTAGCTATAGGTTATGCCTTGGCTTTTCTCTTCTTAGGTGTTGATTGGGCTAGTGCCTCTTTGATTTCCTCTTCCTCAGCACCTTCCTCTTCAATGTCTTCACCCATGCCTTGGGTTAAAGCTAGAGGTTCTTGTGTCTGTATCTCTTCTTCCTCTTCATCCTCTTCATCATCTTCTTCTTCATCATCTCTTGCACTTTCTCCAAATTTTTCCTTCAATTTCTTCACTAATTTGTCTTTCTTCTTTAGTGTGGAGGTTGTCATCAACTCCATCTCAAATTTGGACTTCATTACAACATAGTTACCAAATATTTTAGCACTTTTATCAATCTCCTCTGCTAGAAGTGTAGTAATGGCAGTTGAGGCTTCATCAACATTGATCTCATAACCTAGGGGTCTCAACCATCTTACCTTGGGTACTACTGCTTGAATGTATGTGTAATCAATATCCATAAGAAAACATATGTCATTGTAGTGTTTTTCTACTAAGAAAATAAGTATCCTTAACCTTTGTTTCATAGAATTTTTGAAGTCTTCAAAATAGCTTGTCATAACTGACTCAAAGTTCTCTCCCATTTGCTCAATATATTCATTGATTTGCACAGCCACTGATCTGTTGGTCTTCCATCCAAATTTGCCAAAATATGGGAATTCATTTTATACATAGAAGAATATGAACACAAGTATTGATAAAAATTTACATTGTGCACTTTTTGTCTTCCTAAGGGTACCTAGCTTCTCATTTATCTATTGTAATTGAAGTTATGCAAGATGATAAGTATGATCTTTCTTGACAATTTTGTAACCAACATCAACTCCTATGCAGGGCACACTATTTAACTTGCTTAACTAATAGAACTTGTAAGAGATAACCCTAACAAGAAAATCAAGTAATGGGTTAGTGATGGTATCTATTGTCATTATGTGCTTATTCCATTTTGTGCATGTGTTCTTCTCAATTACCTCCTTTGAGTCACTTCACAGTGTCTTTGGCCGATCTAGGGTTGGATAACCAGCCACCCTATGAAAAATCCTTTTTGAAATCTTGATAGGTCCACCCTCTAACCATAGACATCCATCATAAATTCTACTTAGAACTATTTTTATCCATTTAGTTTTGAAAACCATGGGGAAATCTAGGGCACAGGTCAAACCCTTTCTCTCCACAAAAGTAAATTCTTCCTTCAAGACTATTTTTGCACAATTTATCATATGCTTTTCTTATCTCCATGTCACCTATATCTCTTACTTTTCAGTTGTAACATTTTCTCACATCTTGTACCATTATGACTTTAGGCAGAATCATAGATAATGCGCCTGATAGATCTTGTTTATAGGCAATATCTCGGATGGCCTTGAAATTGGGTTGTTTAACCTCATTGCTAACTAATTGAACCTCAAAAGCTTCTTTCTCCTTTGAATTCTTTGAACTAGAGGCCATTTTGTCAAACTAGGGTTTATCAAATTTAAACTACAGAACTCGGCTTCTGAAGAATACCTTTAAAATTTGATGAATTGGTGCTTGATTGTCACTAGAATCCTTGCAAATGCTTCAAACTGGTTTGTGAATCACTTCTTCACTCTGTTCATTCTTACCTTGAATTTGTAATGATGAAAAATAGGTGGAAATTGACCTTATACCCTTCAAAACTTTGCAAGTAATGCTTGGTATGTGTACAACTATAAAACTTGGCATCAACACAATTATTGTTCCATTCGTCATCTATTGAGACTTCCTTCACTTGATAGCTACTACAAACTCAATTCTAATGATCTTTAATTAGTAGCTTGGCATTAACTAGTTTTTTTTACTCAGCATACACAGGAGACTTTTCATGCTCATCAACAACATGAAAACTTAAAGATTTAATCTTGAATTTTTCACAACTTCTTGCATCTTAATTCATGCTAATGTAATCATTTCAGTGTTGATTTCTTTTGGAATTGATGTATAATGCAATGCACTTTAAGTATCAGTCCCACATACCTCTTGTATACTTAGTTTGATGCATTGTGACCACTTGACCCATTGGATGAAGTGATCCCTTCTCCATTTGATGTACTGTCGACATCTTTCTTCTTTCATGTATTGTTCATCTCATTCATGATGTGTTCAACATCTGCCTTGCCTTTATCTTTATCAAATTCACAACTTGGTGCCTTGGACCTAGTTAGACAATTCTTTCTAATGTGACTAGTCTTGTGATAGCTAAAATATGTGGTTTGACTCAACCATCTCTTGTAGTTACCACTGAAGTGAGTCCTAATTCAATTTTTAGGTATATTTCCATATTCTTGACAATAATGATAGCTATATCTTGTATTGTAATCCCAGTTATAGGAGTTTTCATAGCTTCTTACCTTTGTTGGTTTCCTTGATGACCATGTGGACTTGGATGGGCATTCAAAGGTTCTATGTCCATATTGTTGGCATTATATTGTATTTGTCATTAGTGACAACACTTATTTGATTCTAAATGATTACTGAGTTCATCACTCAGTCAACAGTGTATACTGAGCATTCAATGGTTACCTTGTAGATTTATCACTTAAGCAGTTCATACTGAGCATTCTTGAAGCTATCGAGTGAGTGTGCAGCCCAGCAATATCTACCAAGCATACAATGTTCACCGAGCTTCATAGTGTCTACCGAATCATCAATTTGTGTGATGGAAGCCAGTGTTTACCAAGTGATGGAAGTGTAGTGTTTACCGAGTGAAAGCAAGGTAAACAAAGGATTCAATTTTTACCGAGTGATACTATATCTACCGAGTCTCCAATGGTTATCGAGTTCCAAGCTATGTTGTGTGATTAGTATAGACTGAGCTTCTACTTCTACTAAGTGCATCATGATGTTAAGTAATGTAGTGGATGTTGAGTATCAAAAGGTTACCAAGTCAGCTTGAAGAACCTGAGTTTTCTATTGTTTGGCCGACTCAATAATATTTTGTTCACTTGTGTTTTGGCCAACCTTGCAATTGTAATTATTGGAATGGTATATATGTAATGTATTATATCATTTGCAATAGATATGAAGATGTTTTTAAGGAATGGACATGTAGAGAAAGAAAATCAGCAGTAGAGCAGAGTATTCAACAAGGTCTACAAGGAGTAGTAAAGATTCATCAGTCACAAAAGGTGATCTGTACTTCAAGGATCTAATCAGCAATCAAGTTGTAAGTAGATCCACCATTTCATCCTAACAGGTGAATCAATTTTGTAAATACTTTAACAAGGTAGACTTAACAGTCTTTGTATAAATTTCCTAATAAAGTGCATACTTCATTGTATGTTTGTAAATCCTCTAACAAGGTGGATCTAGCAGTCCAAATTGCTCTTAACAGGGTAGATCATCAGAAGTGATCAATATAAGCCCTAATAGGCTAACTTCATACTGTAGTAATGAAGTTTTGTGGGTATTATCCCCACCCCAGTTTTACTTTCTATTTGGAAGGTTTCTGGGTCACCAAAATTTTGTGTTCATGTGTTGTAAATGTTTATCTTTCTCATGCATATAGTAGATTAGATGAATGAATGATGTATGGATCAAGTATTGAATTGATTTAAAGTTTTTGAGGTTACTGATTCACCCCTCCCCTCTCAGTAACCTAGCTGGTCTTGATTATTTCCAACAATTGGTATCAGAGCATTGTGGTTCTTAGGAACAAAGTTTGATAGCTTAAGCAAAGATTTAAAGGACAAATGGAGATATTCAGACTTGACAAAGCAATTGAAAATGAAAAGCTAGATTTGGAAATGGCCATGGTTCAACTCAAAGAAGCAAAGAAGCATCTTTCTCAATCCCTGAAGAGAAGGAAGGAATTTGCAAGACAAATGAATAACCATCAGTATGTTGAAGAAAAGATTGAAGATATTTTACCATCAAGCAACTCAAATGAAGCAAATGAGGCAATCAAGGAGCTCCTAGCAAAGAATGGCTCTCTACAGGAAAAGTAAGAAAACTTAAAAGAGAACAAGAAATCCAATCAATCGGGCTATGTGAAATCTTGGAACAAAGAAACAAATCTAAAAATGAGACAAATGAAAGGATCAATGCAAATCAAAGTCTTATCAATCAACTATCTAATGCAAATGAAGAAATCATGAATCTAAGATCTGAAAATGAAAGCCTAAGGATTGATTTAATCACTGAAAGACAAATCAGTGAAAGATTGGAAAATGACCTAAATGCTGAAAAGAAAATCATTGAAAGAATGATGAAGTCTCAAGAAGATATGAATCAATTAAACCAACAAAATGAGTAGAATCTTCATAGACAAAAGGGTAAAGTAGGACTTGGATATAATGAAGAAGGTGAATCTTCCAAACAAGGTGCTCAAAGGAATCAAAAACCTACTTGCAATCACTATGGTAAGTTAGGTCATACATCAAACAAATGTTGGAGTAATGGAAAAGAAAAAATATTTGGAAAATGCTACAACTGCAATCAACATGGTCACAAAGCTAATGAATGCAAGGAAAAACCAAAATTTGAAGGCAAAATGCCACAAATGCAAGAAGCATGGTCACAAGGCATTCCAATGCAAATCAAAATTATTCAATTCAGCTGAACAACTTGTTAAGGAAATCTTTGGATGGGATTACAATACTTGGTGCAGATGTCATTATTGTGGAGAATATGGAGACATTGGCAAAGACTGATTAAGGCATCACTTGATAAAAAGAGATACAACAATAAGATGTTATACATGCACTAAACTCGGTCATATAGCCAAGAATTGCATGAATATAGGAAGAATTGAAGATGAAAAGAAAGCTAAAGCTAATAACATTTGAAAACAGATGAGACAACAATGGATTCCTAAATCTACCGAGTAGAATAGTTCAAATGATGGCCATGTCACTCAAGAAATGGGTGACTCC
The DNA here is from genome assembly GCA_028749045.1 of Cupressus sempervirens. Lineage (NCBI taxonomy): Eukaryota > Viridiplantae > Streptophyta > Pinopsida > Cupressales > Cupressaceae > Cupressus > Cupressus sempervirens. Next base: position 355,693,609 of record CM053791.1, on the reverse strand, counting down.
ACCATTTCCAATTAGATTCATAAAGGAGGATCTATAACTGTATCATCAAGCTATATCTGGAGTAGTTCCAAATAAAAGAAAGCAAAAGATCCAATCAATATTTCAGATACAAAGGGTCACAAGAAATCAGGTCATATCAAGCAAGGTCAGTCACAGACTCAACCGAGCTAGGTCGGGAGTAACAAAAGTTTTGTTTGATCACTGAGTTGCAAGCTTCTACTAAGCAAGTGAATGAATGACAACTTGTCAAGCACTATGTCATCTCAGCTACTCTCATACTGAGCATTAATGACAAAAATTTCATCAAAAAGGCAAAATTTGATTTCATTCTTCACCGTGATTTCAAAGCTAAGAGATTTTTAGGTGCACTCAAGCAAATTCCAAGCAATTTCAAGCAATTTTCTAGCGAAGGATTTGTTTGAAAAATTTCTATCTTTTACTGAGCATCAATAACATCCAGGAGTAGCAGCAACACCAAGGCAAAAAGAGGTTCAAAAATGCTAGTTAAAGGTGTGGAGTGGAAGATGTCAAATTTCAAGCTAGTTCCAACAATTGTAGAATCACTCGACCCCAATGGAGCTCAATCACAAACTCCACCAAAGGTACTTTTTATCAATAATATTTGTACTCATTTTAGATGTTCTATTCAAGAGATTGGAAACCTAAAAATGGACAATACCCTAGGAGAAATGAGTGTTGATGGCTCTTTGAAACCCGAGCATAAGCATCTAGAGACCAAAGGATTAACTTGGATATCTCGCATATGCCAAGAAATTTCCAGATTAAGTGGATTAGATACATCCTCAATCATGTGCACAATGGTCAACTATGGTTAGAGCAGCTAGTATTAATCACCAAGAAGATGATTCATAGGATTATTGGTCTCCCCATGCTAAGTAAAGCAAAAACTACCAAAACCCTAGGTTGGGATGAACTTTAGAAGAAAACCCTAGCTGAATGGGACGGTAGAGGTTTGAAGGTTAGCACTATTTCTAATGTTGAATTAAGGTTTGGCATTCATGTCATTGCTCACAAGATTTATAGCTCGAGTCATTTGAACAGTGTGCCTTGTCAGGCCGTGGATTTGGCATTCAAGGTTGTGAAGAAAAATTTGGAATTTGATTTGTCAGAATCATTGTTAATACAACTGAACAAGAATATGGACAGCATTAGGACTTCAAAGAACAACCCTTGCAAATTTGGTTCTTTGTTGACATGTCTTTTCTTCTATGTACAAAAATTCTTTCCATCCAAAGGAACTTTTGTGTGGAGAAAAGATATTCCTATTCTATATCAGATAAATGAGTTTGTGGCAAAAATGGGTGTAAACTTTGATAGTATCATGGATAATTATTTTGAAGATTTCAAGGAAAGGATGAATAATAGGTTTCAAATTCCACCAAAATTGTTTGAAGACTACAAAGATGATGTATGCTTTATGGTTGATTGTGATAAAGTATACATTCAGGCAGTCAAGCCCCAAGTTGCATGGGTGAAACCTCTTCTTTATGAGGTAAATATTGATGACACAGGGATATTATTGAAGCACTCGTGAATGAGACAGTAGATCCAAAGCAACCAATTTTTGAAACATATGATGAGGCAAAGGCCAGAATTGAGGTTGAAATCAAACTTCATCAAGCAATTAATAAAGAAAAGAGAAAGGTTGCCAAGTTAAAAATTGCTACCGAGCCCCTAATGATTACTGAAGGAAAAGGTGAGGATGAAGAAGAGGAGCAGAAACCAAAAGATATAGAGCAAGAATCAGAGAAGGAGGCAAAGCCAGTCAAAAAGAAGGGCAAGGTAATCATTACCAAGCCACCTAAAGCCTCCACAGTTGTTTTCACAAGGTGAGAAAAAGGTAAGAACAAAGGTGAAGTAGTATTCAACAAGCGCCAACTGACCTTCCAAGAAAGATTGAAACAAATGGAAGAGGGAGCTAGCATCACAAATTTCAAGGCATTGAAATTTGAAACAAGGACTGATGCAAAGATAATGCAGATTGAGGAATTGGTACTTAACAAGATGGAAAAATGGAAATACTCCCCAGACCAGCTTGCCCCTCAAATCTCCAAAGAGTTGTTGGTGAGATTGCAACCAAGGTGGGAGTCAACCACCCAAACGGCCAAGGACATATATGAACGATCCTTGAAGAATCTTCTACTGAGTCTTACTGAATCAAAAATAAAGGCAGCAATGAAGAACAACGAAGGTAAAATGATGATTAGATTTCACACATGTTTGATTTTAATTAAGGACATTGAGCATGTTGTAAGAGATGCAACAAACATGTGGAAGAACATTTATCATCTGCAAAAGCCCAGTATTGATCCTGTAGAAATAAAAGATGATAATGATGACAGTGACAATGATGAAGGAGATAATGCTCCATGTGCCACTTTTGATGTTAAGGACTATCAGGCACTAAAGGATGATGATGAAGCTGAAGATGAAGACAAGGATGAAGAAGATCCAGTAAAAATTGCAACAAAAGTTATTGCATCCCTTCTTCACTCTCCACCAAAGACTATTACATCTACTATGGAGATAGCTTCTACAAGTGAGACTGTGAGCACAATTGCCACATCAATAGCTCAATCATCACATGTCATCTTCCAGCTGCAAGTATCTTCAATGGAAGTGTCAAGCACTTCATCTACTGAGCTGCAACCCTCTTTATTAGCTCCTGAGTCATCTATTGCAGCTTGTAGAGTAAGTTTGCCAGTTTGTTCTACAATTTTGTCATCCATAGCTTCAACTATATCAATTTTTGTTCTAGTTAGTACTTCAGTTGTAAATATTCTAGTTGGTACATTACCTATTGATACTTCATTTTTGAGAAGCACATCAATTTTGGATACAGTTAGCACCTCTCTCAGTTTTCCTCCAGTTAGCTCAATTCAAGTTTTTTTTGCTAGTCCAACTTCATCAACTATTGTAAGCACTGAAGTAAAACCAAAGACTCCACTAAAACTTCTGCTTACTGACAAGGCAATTGATGAGGATATAGACTTGGACAAGGAAATTATTATACCTAAGATAGATCTGGATACTGCCACAGTTGATGAAATGAGATTGGTCAATCAACGTAGAAACAACTTAGAGATGAGAGAGATAAAGAATTCACTATAATTGTAAGTGCTAAAAATATAATTACTAAGGCAATAGGTGTTGATGTGGATTCATCTCAACACATTTTGTTACAATTAGAAGAGGTCATACAAAATTTCAATGAAGACACTTCTAGTCAAGAGAAGTTTATAGAAAAGGTAGAGAAGAAATTTGATAATAAAGTGCTTGAGCACATTGCTCAGCACATTGCAATAAAGCAGGTTGAACTATCTTCAATTTTGAGCAATCTTGAAAATTCTTTTACAAATGTAACATCCCTTTTTGCCAAGCTATGTGATGCTACCGAGTACACAAAAGAAATAAAGGTAAAATTGAGTAAAATTGATTAAGATCTAAAGGTTAGTGCTCAAAATTTGTAGCTTGACCCCAGTTCAAGCTTCGCACATCACATAAAGATCATATTCTCGTCAGACATGCAGGTAGAACTATTGAGAGAGGAAGCAAGGATCCGGTCTACACTATTAGACATCTAGAACACGATCCTTCCTATCATGAACACAATGTAGAAGCACATTGCTTATTCAAAAACATAGATCCATGATAACAATTTTTCTATAGCAAATCATATGATTGAACTTTCTGCAGAAGCTCAAGTGGCTCTCTCCACCTGAACAATTTTTCAAGAGAACTAGGATAAGACATTGGCTCTTATTCTTAAGGCACATTCTAAGTTTTTCTCTCATTTTGGTGTCTCTGTATAAGTATGATTACCTTTGGCATTATTGTCAAAAAGGGGGAGATTACTATGAGTAAGATACAATGGAAAAAATAAGAGAGAATATATTGATATAAGTACAGTGATAAGCTATGTATATACCATGCCATATGTATGAGGGAGATATGTAAAGACATGTAAGAAATGTATATACAATAGGTTTACAAAGATCAATTTTGAAAAATCAAATGCAGTATGTCAGTGTACACAATGTTTGACTCATAAGTTTTTTTTTTGTCATTGATGCCAAAGGGGGAGATTGTTTGCATTATATTATATTTGTCATTAGTGACAACACTTATTTGATTCTGAATGATTATCGAACTCATCACTCAGTCTATAGTGTATACCAAGCATTCAATGGTTACGTTGTAGATTTATCACTTAAGCAGTTCATACCGAGCATTCCTTAAGCTACCGAGTGAGTGTGCAACCCAACAATATCTACTAAGCATATAGTGTTCACCAAGCTTCATAGTGTCTACCAAGCCATTAGTTTGTGTGATGGAAGCCAGTGTTTACCGAGTGATGGAAGTGTAGTGTTTATCGAGTGAAAGCAAGGTAAATGAAGGATTCAATTTTTACCGAGTCTCCAACGGTTATTGAGTTCCAAGCTACGTTGTGTGATTAGTATGGACTAAGCTTCTACTTCTACTGAGTGCATGATGATGCCAAGTAATGCAATGGATGTCGAGTATCAGAAGGTTACCAAGTCAGCTTGAAGAACCCGAGTTTTCTACTGTTTGACCGACTCAATAATATTTTGTTCACTTGTGTTTTGGCTGACCCTATAATTATAATTATTGGAATGGTATATATATAATGTATTATATCATTTGCAATAGATATGAAGATGTTTATAAGAAATGGACATGTAGAAAAGTGAATTAGTAGCAAAGCAGAGTATTCAGCAAGGTCTACAAGGAATAGTAAAGATTCATCAGTTACAACAGGTGATCTATACTTCAAAGATCTAATCAACAATCAATTTGTAAGTAGATCCACTGTTTCATCCTAATAGGTGAATCAGTTTTGTAAATACTTTACCAAGGTAGACTTAACAATCTTTATATGAATCTCTTAATAGAGTGCATACTTCATTGTATGTTTGTAAATCCTCTAACAAGGTGGATCTAGCAGTCCAAATTGCTCTTAACAGGGCAGATCATCAAAAGTGATTAATGTAAGCCCTAACAGACTCACTTCATGCTGCAGTAACAAAGTTTTGTGGGTATCATCCCCCCCCCCCCCCTAGTTTTACTTTCTATTTGGAAGGTTTTTGGGTCACCAAAATTCTGTGTTCATGTGTTGTAAATGTTTATCTTTCTCATGCATACAGTAGATTAGATGAATGAATGATGTATGGATCAAGTATTGAATTGATTTAAAATTTTTGAGGTTACTGTACACTCGAAAGTGTCCCACTCTAAACCCTTCTATTCAAATGATTCCATGAGTTAGAATGTTTGGATGTCGGCTTAGAGCTCCCTATCCACGGAGTGCAAGAGAGTATATTTCAAGAATAAGAAAGCTCTCATATGAGCTTTAGAGATACTCTTCTTGCTAGTAAACTATGCAATGGGAGGTTCCAAAGACAAGATGCAAGAATGCAAATGTCCTAAAGAGTTCCTCAAGGATGCAATGCAAATGAAGATTAAGCTAAAATGAAATGTAAAGTGGAGCTATGCTAAGCATGTATGAGAGTGTTGCAATCTAACTATTAGACTATATGATTTAAGCTACATGTAAAAATGAAAGCTAAGCTAAGCTAGAATGCCATGGATGAGAGAATGTAGACAAGAAAGAGAAGTTCTCCACAAAGCTCCAAAGAAACCTGTTAGAAAACCTGCAGCATAACAATATTCAAAATGAGGATGGATCCTTTGAGGGGGAAAGCTCTCTCCCTTTTAAATTCATATGGACGGTAGAGATCAAGATGAAGATGGTGGATGATCAACGATGGAATTCAAAAATAGGAGTGATCCATGTGCACACACAAGTCAATCAATAGAATATAAGTTGATTTGTCACATAAGACAAAAGTCTCACAAGCCTTTTCTTTTAATTGTAAAATAGAAAAAGGACTTTATGTGTGCACTTTAAGTGGGTTAGAAGAATGGGGTGTTTTATTTAATTAAAAGGGGACATGTTCCTTTAATCAAATAATGAACTTAGGATAGCATAGTCAAACTATAAGTTATAATCAAATAAATTGATTATTAACAATTTGGCCTAGGTAAATGATTAAATTAATTTAGCCAAAATGTTGAAAAGGGGGCTAATAGTCTAGATGACCATTTTTAGGTGATTACATTTGACCCTCTTTGACTAATGTGTGATCAATCTAGGAACACATTATGTCAAAGAAAATAGAAAGCCAAGTAGGTGGTGATAAATATAGATATCTGATTTCAAAGAATGAAATGCAGAAATAGATAGCAAGTCCTGAATGCATAGCCTGATAGCGGTAGCACTGAACATTAGGAAGATGATGTTAGGATCTGAAAAGAATTCTAACATCTAGCAAAGCGAATAGATCGAGAGCAAGTGATAAGGTCAAACAAATGCTCCTAAGAAATAGATAACTGTAACAATCAGCAATAGAGTATTTTTGCCCCCTCGGGATTGAAATCGAAATGAGGTAAGAGGAAGCAGAAAGTAGCTAGACATGAGAAAATTGAGATATAGCAATGTCTGATATGATAGATAAATGATTAGAATCCAAGAATGACTATAAGAAACTGATAAAATGCCCCAATTTGACCAAAGTTGACTGCGAAAGATAAATCATAAAAATTAGGTCAAATTGAGTAGAAAGAGAATTTAGATGTGAAAATGTGAATAGAAGTAGATATGAAGCATAGAAATGATGAAGTCATGAAGAAATGAAGATGCCCCAGCGATGATTGAAAGATTAGACCTCAAACAGTCAGCTAATTGCTCAGAAGAAAGTAAAATTTTTAAAAGACAATTTTGACCATCAAGATGAACTCTAATTTGGATTTCGATCCCAAAAATGAATCTAGGACGTTGAAATTATTTAAGAGGTCAAAACTTTATATAATGTGATGATAAGATAGAAAAGAGATGAAGTGAAAGATTAAGAAGGTGAAAAGACATGAACAAGAAGAAAATAAAGAAATATATGAAAGGAGTTAGCTGATATGTCCACAAAAAGATGAAGAGAGAGCTCTCTCCATATGCAAGAATGCAAGACTAATCTAGAAAATGAACCTAAAATGCAAGATAATATGCAAAGTGGTTTACCAGCAAGAAGTGCATAACATTTAGACTCTTAATTTCATCATTGAGCATTTATTAGGGACATCATGAAATCATACAACCATCACTAGTATAACTATGAGGATATGAATATGATTGATATCAGATAGGCATGTGGAAATCCAATCTAAGCATCAGAGACATGGAAGTCAAGATAACTACGCAATTAGATTTCCTAAGTTTAATTTACCAATATTACACCTGTATCAAGGCATAAGCGCTAGGATAAACCCCAAGTGCAGTCTTGCAAAATAGTCAAGGATGATACATTTGTAAGTCAAAATGTTGAATAGGATAAGCATAAATGCTCACAACACTATAGACAAACAAAGTATACCCACAAGCAGAAATCAAGAAAATATGTCCCATGCCTCCAGTCTTCTAGTCAATGACATCCTCAAAAGACTATTAGGGAGGGACACATGACATCACACAAAGTAGATAAAGGTCAACATAACTCAGTCGTTTAAGTGTTAAAGTGTGTGTGTAAGTCACTTGGCCATTTCTTCAAGACTTGATTCTGATAGTGAGAAATATTGCGACATCGGAGACCCTAGGTTAACTATCTGAAAAGTGTTGAAAAACACTTGATTTCAAGGTGGGGGAAGTGTTGAGAAACACTATTTTGTGAATTGTCCAAGAAACCCTAATGCACAAGAATACCTCAATAGGCTAAGCAGTTGTGCCCCTGAGATGAGGATAAGAAACAATTCCAAGCTAGGAAATGTGTAGCAAAGTGGGTGATTGAGACTAATAGACATAGGTGCAAGGGTTTCAAGTAGTGCATGTTTCCAGATTTTCACCATTTGATAGATTTTGTTCAGGACTTTTTTCAATTTTTTTGTATTTTTTTATTTTTAATTTTTTTTGGTGATACATCAAAGTGCCTATTGCTAGGTTTTCACTAAGATGATCATTTTTTCAGGACATTTTCTGATTTTTAAAATTTTTTCAGCATCATATATGATTTTTTGGATTTTTTTAGAATAATATAGAGATCACTAGTTCTCAAGCAAGATCACATCATTTTCTCCCAATGTCTAGCAAGGTATAGGATATGATGGAGAAACAAGCTAATGGATAAAAAAAGATTCATGAAAAAGGAGTATGAAGCAAGTGAAAGTGATCCTCAAGGATTGACTCCTCAAGAGTACCCAAGCTAGGGAAAGAGGTGAAATAGTCATATGAAGCATGTTTTGGATAAGCAATGGAAGTAATGAGAAAGATAGCATCCAGGATAAGTGGTGAAGCCAACAAGTGTGATAGCATATAAGATAAGTGATGGAAGCTAATGAGTAAGATAGCATGAAAGCGTGCAGTCCAAAAGAGTAGCCATGTCAAGAGACCTATGAGAACCATGTTTCATTTATTATGATCAAGACCAAGGGGTCAACTAGATAGGATAGCGATGGGATAGAGCAATAAAAATAAAGCTCAAGATGGAGGCTATGAGGGACTGAGAAAGCACAAATAGAGAATCTCATGGATAAGATAGCCAATATGAAAAGTAGCTCAACATTGTCAAGATCAAAGAGAGAAGAGGGGATAGATGGATGGTGGAAGAACTATGCATGATGCCTATTTGCTAGGTTTTCATCATGGTACTTATCCAAGGTGTCACAAGAAGTAGTTTTCACCATAGAATGCATTTGTTTCTCTTTACTTTTGCTACCAAGGTGCCACAAGAAGTAGTTTTCACCAAGGCACATTTTCTTTTCTTTTTTCTTTTTCTTTTTTTTTTGAATTTTTAGAAAGAGCTGAAGCTATTTGAATGTATATAATGCTCCTATAGAAAAGATAAGTCATGATAAGCCAAGACCATAGAAAGGTATGCTCAAAAATGTTGATAGGGTGATGAAAGAGAAATGGTAGTAGGAAGAGTATATGGAGGATAATAGTTCATGTATAGAAAGTTAGTGTAAGCTTTAGAAGATTTCATGAGGGTAGTTGAAATATTGTACAAGATCAACATTGACACACACCTTGAAGGGTATTGGAATGATGGAGAAATCATGGATGAAGTAGCTTGAGGTTTAGATGTATGAGGTGGTAGAAGAGATTTGGAAAAAAGTGGAGTGAAAGGCTTTGGAATAATTTTAGGAAGATTTTTGGAAGAAGATGGAATGGAAACCTTTGGAAGCTTGAATGTCAATTTTGAAGTATTTTCAATATTCAAGTTCTTTAAAAGAGACTTGGGAATCCATATAGCTTTAGATTTTCCTTTGGATACTTCAAAACACATTTTTTCAATAATGGGTTTAGGAACCCATATTTTCTTTGATTTAGCTTTTTTAATAGTGGACCTTTGCAGTCTCTTTTGTACATTCTCCTTCTTAGAATTCACATTTCGATTAGATGGGACATAGTGATCTTTCTTTTTCAATGGATTCTTACGTTTATTCTCACTTCCAAAGGACTTGGGATTTGTGGATGAATAAGGATGATATGAATTGTTTAGATGTATAGATGGGTGAAAAGTCATCAAGGATGAGTGTCTTTGTTGATCTTGAGGTATTATGGGAGAGCTAGGAGTGGAAAGTGTAGGAGATGAAGGAATATAAGGTCTCAATATAGATGGAAGGTTTGAAGGCTTTAGCTCTAATGGATGAGGACCAAGGATAGATTTAGAAGATGCAAAGGGATTGTGGGAAGGGATATCAACATCTTTAGAGTGAGCAACATGGTCAAAGCCATCAATAGATTCATGAGTACCTTTGATAGGAACAACATTTTTAATAGAAGCATTTGAAGCTTGAGCACAATTTTGAAGTGGATGTGGAGAAGTAGAACATGAGGGGATGCTTTGATCCTGACAAGTAGCTTTGGATAGCATATGAAGAGAATTTTTCTCATAATTTTCAGTAAGCTCAAGGGAGATAATGGAAGTGGTATCTTCATCATACTTAGGAGGTGAACAAGATATAGGATATGGAGGGAAAAAATCTTGAAAGAGATGAAAGCGTGCTTGATCTTGATCTTTCTGGATATTTATAGCTTTTTCTTTTTGAGAGTCCTCTTGACATGGAGCCACTTCTAAGGACAAGGGAGAATGAAGAGTGAATGGAGTAGTGCTTGGATTAGTCATAGTAGTGCATGAAGGTTGAGGATGTTTAGAATTAGTAGCATGGAAAAGGTTTGCAGCCAAGTGAAGGTTAGTTTGAGTTTCTTTTAGAGGTAGCCCTTGAGGATACACATTGTCAATGTGGAAAGCATTAGGTTCTTTATTTGATGGAGGCATGTTGGAAAGCTTTGAAGTGTTGGGAGATGCATGAGAGTTTGAAGAAGTGGAAGATGTAATAGAGCTGCTACTAGACATAGGTTCATTAATGAAATCTTGCTCAAGAAAAGTATCCTCATCACATGAGTCACTAGAGGTTCCAAGATCAACAATCTCATCATCAATGAGATCTTGGATTTTATGTTTCAGCTCTATACAATTAGAAGTAGCATGGTCATTAGATTGATGATAAGCACAATAAGCATCCAAGAAAGGGTTTCCATATGAGCTAGACTTAGGTAACATGATGATCTTATTGCCAAGAAGTTTTTGCAAAGTGTAGTCATAAGAATCTTCCAAGGGAGAAAAAGTTCTATCAAAAATATGTCTAGGATCTTCTTGTTGTTTCTCAAGTGAATAGCATGCGTTCATGTCTTCATCATTATCTTCGTCAAAGATAGGTCAATCATGAAATTTTGGCATAGGCTCAAGTGCTTGTTCTCTACAAAGGTCTTTAGATCTAGAAGATGAAGACATTTGATGTCTTGAAGTAGAGCATGTAGACCTAGAAGAAGAGGATGACCTCAAAGAAGGTGACTCACATGCATGTAAAGACCTCAAGGAAGATTCATGTAATGATGCAATCTTCTCCTCTAACCCTTTCTCAAGTTTAGAATTCATTTCTGTCATGCGCTTAGAGAGATGAAGGTAAGAAAGATCATTTGTCTCTTCTAGTTCTTTGTATTGTGCATATAGATCTTGAAACTCTTTAGTGACATGGAGGATATCATGATCATCTATATTTGGCCAAGATTTGATAGCACAAGCTTTGAATGCCATAGTGGTAGATAGATAATCAAGCATGAAGGAGACTAGAGGAAGCTAATAGGGTGACACAAGATAACTTGATGTCCAAACTAGAGAGGTAGAGTGTTCACTTGCCAATATAGTAGAGAGAGATTAAAGTGACTTGTCAAACAAAATGTCCAAGAAACTTATGACATGAATGACTCAAGTCAATAGCTAGGCAAGATGCCCAAATAGCCAAATAGATAGAGCAAGTAGGGTGACAACTTGGCCCACGCTTGATGCTCCTTCACCTCACACAAAGTGGTTGCCCACAAGAGATATTGGCTTTGTCATGGAAATGCCATAAGCATAACCAAGGGAACACAAATGGTGAGTGTAAAATCTTGGGGTGATCCAGGTAGTCCACTAGGATTGATCCTTGCACCAAGAAGTTGAGCGGCTAAAAAAGGTAGTTACTAACTTAGGGTGTTTAGATAGGGCTTTCGTTCATAGTGTTCATCTTGCTCCCAATTACGAGACACCTCACCTTGCGATGAGTAACTGGTCTCGCGATCACAAGAGTACCTTAAGTATTCTTGCCTAGTGATCTCCCTATGGTCGAAATCTCATAAGCGATCACATTAGGCGAAGACAAACACTACATCTACCAAAGTTTTGTATTTTTGACAGCCTTGAGTTTATAGTGGGTTGGAAGAGCCGGGTAATCTGCTTGTCCCCACTTGGGTCGTTCCTCTCAGATTGTTCGAGAGTAGGCCCTCTAAAGGATTCTAAACTACACAAAGACTGGATCCACTTTTGGAAGTCAAGATTTCTGATTCACCACAAGGGTGAAGAGCATACTCTCCTATTCCAATTGTTTTCTCCAAAACACACCAAGAAGATTTAGTTGCCTCTTACTCTTGAAACCAAATGGTAAGTCAAGATTTTTGATTCACCACAAGGGTGAAGAGCGTACTCTCCTATCACCAAAAGATCCCAATTGTAAATTTTAATGTGTCTAAAAATAAATAACTAGTATGTGCCAAACATGTAAAAGTAAAAAAAAAGAAAAATTAGGTTTTTATGCATTGGGCAGCCCTGCAAACAATCGTTAGTAGCCTTTGTGCATTTGAAGCTTTGACATTCATTTTTTTAATGCAATGTTTCAATATTTTTTTACAAGGATGGCAACCTGCAATCACAACTTGTTAGCACCACAAGTTAGTGTGAAATAACATAAAATAATTCAATAAAAAGTGGTTAGTTTCCTCAAATATCCAAGTTATCTTCCAATCAAGTGTATGCAAAGAAAGGGCAAACCAATCACAAATGCTCTCAATTTTACTCTTTGCTTTTGATCTAGTCAACAAGATTAGACTTTTTTGATATTATTTCGGATCCAAAAATAGAAATGAAAAGAAGAGACCCCTACTAAAAATCAAAAAGCTTTCCAAAAATGCAAGAAATTCAAAAAAATCTCTTCATTTGCTCCCTAGAGATCGATTTTGTCAAAACAGGTCAGATTTATCAAATCGGGTTTTGGATCCCCAATACGACCTCAAAAGTCAAAACACAAAGAGACTACCCCCTTAGAATTCAAAAACATTTCTGAAAATGTAAGTTTTTCTTAAAAAAATTGTTGATTTGCGATCAGAAATAGCTTTTTATGAAAAAAAAAAAAAAAATCATAACTCCCAAAAATTATGTCAAAATGATTTAAAAATCAGACTGAGATATTTTGAATATATAACCAACCTATAAAAAAAAATTCAAAACCCAAATTCAATTGGTTTAAAAGATATGATCAAATCTTTAAACCAACTAAGTTTTTGACCTTCAAACCAATCTACTTATGGGTTGGCCTTAAAACCAAAGTGATAATTCTACAAAAGCACTTGATTAGATCCAATATGCTGCTATAAAAAATTAGAGATAAGAAATGAAAGCAAATGGAGTTAGAAACTTGATTCAAGCCCCACGGTGGGTGCCAAAAATGTACACTCGAAAGTGTCCCACTCTAAACCCTTCTATTCAAATGATTCCATGAGTTTGGAATGCTTGGATGTCGACTTAGAGCTCCCTATCCACGGAGTGCAAGAGAGTTTATTTCAAGTTCAAGGGCTCTCAGATGAGCCTTAGAGATACTCTTCTTGTTAGTAAACTATGCAATGGGAGGTTCCAAAGACAAGATGCAAGAATGCAAATGTCTCAAGGAGTTCTTCAAGAATGCAATGCAAATGAAGATTAAGCTAAAATGAGATGCAAAGTGTAGCTATGCTAAAACATGTATGAGAGTGTTACAATCCAAATATTAAGCTATGTGAGATAGATGATTGCAAAATAGAAGCTAAACTAACATGCAACATAAATATAAGCTAAAATGCTATGGTATGAGAGAATATAGACAAGAAATAGAAGTTCTCCACAAAGCTCCAAAGAAACCTGTTAGAAAACCTATAGCATAACAATATTCAAAAGATGGATTGGATGCTTTGAGGGGGAAATCTCTCTCCAAATCTCTCTCCTTTTTAAAGTCGTACAGATGGTAGAGATCAAGATGAAGATGGTGGATGATCAACAGTGGAATTCGAAAAGAGGAGTGATCCATGTGCACACACAAATCAACCAATAGAATATAAGTTGACTTGTCATATAAGATACAAGTCACAAAGCCTTTTCTTTTAATTGCAAAATAGAAAAAGGACTTTATGTGTGCACTTTAAGTGGGTTAGAAGAATGGGGTCTTTTATTTAATTAAAAGGGGACATGTTCTTTTAATCAAATAATGAACTTAGGATAGCATAGTCAAACTATATGTTATAATCAAATAAATTGATTATTAACAATTTGGTCTACGTAAATGATTAAATTAATTTAGCCAAAATGTTGAAAAGGGGGCTAATAGTCTAGATGACCATTTTTAGGTGATTACGGTTACTGATTCACCCCTCCCCTCTCAGTAACCTAGCTAGTCTTGATTATTTCCAACACATACTTCTAACAATTGTAGTAGTGTCTTTCAAATTTTGATGTATGCATGGTTCGGGTTCTACATTCATGTGCCTGATGACCTTGTTTGTTGCACTTGTGACAATGAGTCATGTTCTTAGGCTTAGAATTTTGATTTTCATTCTTGCTTTTGAAAACATTAGCTATATGTCCTTTCTTACCATAATGATGACAAGTAGGTTTAGAGTTCTTATCTTTATTGTTCCTTTCCTCAATAGCTTTGGATGATTCTCCTTCTTCAGTGCTTGTATAACCCAATATTGATGTATCTCTATTGGATCTAAGGGTTTTTAGTAGTTGCTCAAAGTACTAGATGGCTTCATTTGGCTTGTTGAAACTTTCAACAAATTCCTTTTCTCTTTTTAGGTCATTCTATAGTTGTTTATTCTGCAACTTTAAAGTAGTTATCTCAATGTCCTTGGCATTCAACTCATGATGAGCATTCATCATTTGGCTTAAGGTATCCAATTGCATGTTTGAGATTGTGGATAGCTCTGTTGACTTTTCTTCCAATCTATTTGCCAAAATTATTTTGTCTACTTCAATCATGGCCTTGTTTTCTATAGCTTCCTTCTTTTGTTCAATTCCCTCACATAGCAATATAGCTTGTGATTCTTGCTCCAACTTGAGATTTTTGATTTCTTCAGCTTGTGCTCTATTCTTTTCCATCAAATTTACAATTGTTGCATCAAATTCACTAGAGTTACCATCTACAAATAGCTATGTGGTGTCAATCTTTTTGTATTGTGTGTCATTTTCTGCTATAGAAATCTCTTTCCTTCTCTTCAAAGCATCTCTAGCTTTGTTTAGTTGATGTAGTATGAGATGTATCTCAATCTTCTAGTTCTAAATAGTTTTTCCCAATTTGTAGACTTCCATTTCAAGATCTTTCCTCTAAGCTACAAAGCTTCTTCTTTTGAGAACTTATCTCTGATACCAATTGTTAGAATTACAAATAGGAAAGGTAAACTACTAGGGGGGGTGAATCAATAGTTAAAAACATCAACCCATAAAACTTTTCACCACTCATCCATCTCATGCATTCAATAGATAAACTTGAAATAGCATGCAAAACACATACATCTTAAAAATGTAAACACATAAGAAATCACACATTTGACACCTAATATGATTACCTGGAAACCTTCCAAAGTGAAAGTAAAATTGGGGTGGGGATGGCACCCACAATTCTTCACTACTGCAGCAAAAAAGTGTAGCCAATTAAGGTTACAATGATTTGACCATGAGACATGATCTGGCCTATGAAAGGCCTACCCTGTTAAAGGCTTACAAAGATTGTTAAGTCCCACTTTGTTAGAGGATTTCAACACCTTGTTAGAAGTGTGCCTAGCTAAAGGACTTCAAAACATCCATTTGGAATATCACCCTGTTAAAGGATTTACAATAGTCTATTAGGACTACTCCACCTAGGAGATTTAACTAAAATCACCTATTCAGATGTTTGAACATAGATCTTGTGATTAGCTCTAGTAGCCTGATTAAAGATCAAATTCGTACAGTATCTTTCTTGATCCTCTTTGATTTGATATGTTAATGTTGTATCCTCTATCCTTTGTTCTTCTCAAAATTATTCTGCAATTCACTCTCTATGTCTTCTAAATCTCCATGAATGCTCTATTTTTGCATACAAAACTTCACTATTATCCTCTTTCAATTCCTAATGGGCTTATTATGAAGTTTAAGGTTTCATCCTGCTTAAGAAGGCTAGAAGGCTTAGGGTTAGGTATGAATCTATGGCTAAGATTCATCCTTTTTGTTGCTTAATCCTTCCCTTTTTCTGATTGGCGACATGTAATTGCATAGGGAATTTTCATACAAATTCATCCTTATCTTAAAAAAATTGTATTCTATCCTTAGGTTAGTAGAAAAATGGTTTACATAGTTGTTTTTGAAATCACAAAAAAATATGTCAAATCTGTGTGTCTTGGCACTTGAGGTTACTGATGCTCGACACATACTATAATTTTGTCTCTGACTGGGCACCTAAACTACTCAACATCTACTATTTTCTCGGCACTTGAATCACTTGGCATGTATTGTCTTCTCGACAGTTGAGTGACTTAGTACATGAGTGACTCGACACTCATTGCAACTCAACATAGTTGTATTTACATATTATACTCAACATACATTACTAGTTTAGTATGAACTTAGTGAATGTTTTAAGTGTGTTGACACTCAATTGTCAAAATCAATATGAGATTAACATATATAGGCAACTAGCTGTACAATAATATGAAGGGGGCCACCTTCACTATTGGCACAATGGCTCACCATGTTGTAGTTCCTATCCCCACTATCCCATATGTGATAGTTCATTATTCAGTAGCGAGGTTCCTAGTTCCATAACTTGTTGGAGAATTCTAGAAAAAAGGGTGGGTGGGCACTTAATTGAATGCCCTACTATTCTAAGGGGAAGGCCCCTAAATAGATTATTGCTAACCTTAGGATAGGGTGATAATCCCATTTTTTTTTAGGGTAGGGGGGCCTTTTCCACCCTTTCAAATATAGGGGGATAGGGGTAGGGCCTTAGAATGACTTGCTATTTAATTTTGGCCAGCACTGATTGAATGGTTGATTAGTTTAGCAATTTATAATGGAGTTAGAGAAAAATGGGTCTCGGTATAGAGATCATAACTTTTGATTCAACCAATAATTTTTTCTGAAGTTTTAGATATGTTTTTAGGGGGCGAAATGTACCCAAAATCAATGGTCAGATTTAAGAACCAAGTTTTGATTCAAAATTTATGAGTCTTTGTATATTATGAGATTATAGTTTTTTATGAGTGTAGAGTTCATTGATTTGGTGTTTTGTGAATGATTTGTTACAAGATTTGAACTTATTGTGACTGAAGGTTGACTTGTTCGTTGATCTATCACTTTAGAATGGTTTGTTATGAGATAGTACCTAATTTTGATTGAATGGTTGACCGATTTGGTGATAGGTGACTTTAGAACTACTTGTGATGATATTGTAGCTAGTTCATAGTTAAAGTTTGACAAGTTTAAGAACTTCTAACCTCAAAATGGCTTGGAATAACATTTTAATTGATTATAAGTGAAGGGTTGAATGATTCAATGATTTATATCCTTAAAATGGCTTGTTATGACATTGTAGCTCATTTTGAGTGAAGAGTTGACCGATTAGGTGTTTTGTAACCTTAGAATGACTTGTTATAAAATTTTGGTCAGCATTGATTAAATAGTTAATCAATTTAGTGATCTATAATGGAGTCACATAAAAATAGGCCTTGGTGTAGAGATCATAACTTTTGATTCCACCATTGGATTTTCCTATGTTTTAGATATGTTGTTGCGTGGAGAAATATGCCCAAACTCAACTATCACATTTAATAACCATGTTCTGATTCAAAATTTATGAGTCTCTTTATACAATTCTATATAGAATGGCAAAGTTGGAGATCATATTTTCTTTCTAACCTTAGAATGGCGTATTATGATATTCTAGTTGGTTATAAGTGTAGAGTTGATTGATTCAATTATTTATAACTCTAGAATAACTTTTTATGAGATTTGAGTGAATTGTGAGTGAAGGGTTGAGTTGTTCAGTGATCTATAACCTCATGATGGTTTGTTATGAGATTGTACCTAATTCTAATTGAACAATTGACCAACTCTATGATCTATAGCTTCAGAATTACTTGTGATAAGATTGTAGCCTATCTATAGTCAAAATTAGACTGATTTAGCAACTTGTAATGCCTACTCCTAGTTGACTTTTCTAATTGTATTGTCAAATTCTTTTTGGCCTATTTTTATGTTTATGTTTATGATTACTTGGTTACCAGATTAGATTAAATGTACTTCATGCTCAGTTGATTTATGTGATGAGTTATTTAGTTATTTAAGTTATTTTAAGACTATTTCAATGATGAAATATATGTTTATTTAGTGACTTTCAATTATTTCATGAGGTTAGATGAATTATTTATATGCAATTTTATGGATACTTGCCCCATAGTTGCATGTCTATGGTGTACGTGTATGTTTTACTTTATGATTAACATTTCTAATGTGGTTGAGGGAAGGATTTGTAGTCACCCACTAGTTAGGATCTACATAATGTCCTTCTCCCCACCATTTTTTGTTTAGTTTAGAATATATGAGTATGTACATGTGTGGATCTTATGCAGATTGCAAGTACCAGGTATCGACTTCCCTGAATTTCTAAGATGAACTTACCCTATTATAGTATCTCAATGGTATAAGTGGGGACATAATTCTTGAGTCCAAATCTTTAACCTTAAGTCAATTTTTTAAGAAAGTATGACAAGTATCTGAGTTTTTTACTTGCCCAAATTTGTCAAGTGACGTGAATTCGTGATTTTGACCCTAGAGTTTGAATTGTGTTTTGTCTTTATTTGAGTTCTTGGAATTGGTTTTGTGGGTTTGGTGTGATTTTCAATTAAAATTAAATCAAATTAAAAGATAATTTAATAGAAATTTCATAAAGAAAATTCAATATTTAATTAATTGAGAAATTAATTAAATAAAAGAATTAAATTTAAAGATTTTATTAAATTTCTAATTTTGGCATATTTATATTTATTTTATTTAATAATAATTTATTTAGGATTTTTATTTTAATAATAAACTCTAAATAATATTATTAGTTAAATTAATAAATATTCTATTAAAAGGGTCTCTGGATTTAATAAGAGAGATAAAGTATTAATTTAATAAAGTTTATTTTAATTAAATTGCATAAAGCATGTGCATGAATTAAATATAAGAAAGTAATAAAGGAAAAAAGAGTTTTCGCATGATTGCACAATCGAAGCCTTAAATTGGAGAAAAACTCTTTATTAGAAAATTAGGTTCATTTCTCCACGCACACGTTTGGAGGAGCCAATTTCTGAGAAGAGAGTTTTTGAAAGAGATGTAGTGAGTTTTAGCATCAGATCCAAGTAGGATCTAGTGAGTTTTGCATAGTAGTTCTTGCATTGAAAATACATGTCTTCTTCATGTTTGTTGTGTTTCTGTTTTCAAAAGTCCTCTTGATTGAAATCCATGTTTGAGAAAAAATGATTTATGTTATTGATTTGTTTGTGATTTAATCTAAAACCCTTGTTGTGAATTTTTTTTGTTGTTTCTAAAAATGTTTATAAACAAATGACAAGTGAAACCCTTGTATGCAAACTATCATTCTTCGATTGAGAAAAATATGTATTTGAGTTGGATATTAGAAACCCTTGTTTGATTTAAATTGGTTGATTTGTAATGGATTTGTTAAAATTAGGATGTGGGTTTTGAAAAGAACACCAATTTTTTTTTTATAGATTTCAACTGTTTTATCCAAGTTTCTATATTAGGTTTATATTGGAAAACTTATCAAAACAGTATATATAGTTACATAATAATTTGTAATTACTATGTAATTACATTATTAAATATATAAAAATGAATTGGGGAGCTTTTTATTTATTTTTTTGGCACATGAAATTTTTATAAATAAAAAAAAATTTGTTTTTGGGTGGGCGGGGGCCACCACCTCCCCACACCCCTTCTCCTTCTTCTTATTTTCCACCAGCATCATGGATACTACGTGCAGTACAAAGACTATCACAAGTAGGCCAAAGGACTGCCACAGGTAGACTTGGTACTGCTGCAGTAGGCCCAAGGTTGCCGCAGGTAGTATAGTGTATGGCCAACAGGCCTTACACATTATTTTGTTAATGTAATTTATTTTATTTTATTTTTAAAAAAATATTTTATTAAATTTTAAATTAATACATATTTTAAATATATTTTATTTAATTTAAATAATAAATGATATTATTAATATTTTTATATATAATTATTATATTATGTAGTTTTAATATTTATTATTAGTAATATAGTATAAATATTTTATTTTATTAATAAGTTAATAAATATTTTAATTAATTATTAATTATTATTATTAATTTATGATGATTATATATTTATTTGGATGAATGTTTTAATACTATTTTAAATGCAATATTTTATTAATTACTTTATTAATATATTTTTTAATGAAGTAGATTGATAATCACAATTCAAGTTGGGAAAAAAATTGATGGGTGTTATTAAACTCGTATTTTGTTTAGATCAGTTAGTTATAAATGAAAATGATTATATTACTAGGGAAATTTTATTATTTGAAGACCTTAGTAATTAACATACTTTGAAAAGATGAAAAAGTGGAAACCTATTTGCATTTTGAATCTTGTGTTTTGATAAATGAATTAAACTATGAAACAACATTTAAACAACTTTTTATTAGTTGACCATTGAGACTCGTGTGGACTTGAGAAGT
The DNA here is from genome assembly GCA_028749045.1 of Cupressus sempervirens. Lineage (NCBI taxonomy): Eukaryota > Viridiplantae > Streptophyta > Pinopsida > Cupressales > Cupressaceae > Cupressus > Cupressus sempervirens. The sequence goes on along the minus strand of CM053791.1, from coordinate 355,673,143 downwards.
TTAGCGAATCTGCAATACTTGAAAACGAAATGGAAAATTAAAACCATAGTGAAAATTGAACTTTTGTGTTTTCAAAACCTATTGAATTATGAAAGTTACTTTTGTATGTTCAATATGTGTTGTGTGATTTATTGATGTTGCATTCAGGTTGACTTAGCTCTAACCAAATCATGATGTTTACCAGAGGCTTAGGGTTTTTGTTGGAATTCTTTTAGAATAATTGAGGGTGGGATGAATAAGTTATTCAAGGTCCAGATGTACAAATAAATTTTTTCTCACAATTCAGTGAACCAATAAAACATTCATACCCATGCATGCATTCATGTGTATCTACTAAAACTCATATGTTATTGTCAAAACAACTTGCAGAAATGTAAAGCATGAAACACAACACATTCATCAACACATTTGACACAGTGATTTAATGTGGAAACCCAATTCAAAAAAAACAATCAATAACATGCTACTCCTTTTTCACTCTTCTAAAGTGATGCCCTATAAAAGGCCAATCTTGTTAAAGGTTACAATGCACACTATTAAATGCGACCCAATTAAGGGATTTCAGTCACCCTGTTAAAAGTGAGCCTTGTTAGAGGACTTTAGGCCATTCACTTGGAATGTCACCTTGTTAAAGGATTTTCAATGACTGTTAAGTCAACCTTGCCACAAAGGATTTACCCTAGACAGATACAATTGTTAGAGAGTTACAGTAGAGCTTTGATTTGATACAACTTACAACTTCACTTGCAGATTACAAATCTCTGTTCAGTTCTCAATTTTGCTTGGTTTTCATTTTTTGTAGCTATGATAGCTTGTTCACCCTTCAAGCATTCATCTCCTTTAGCCTTCTTGCTTAGTATGCCATTGTAGACACTTCTCTTAGGTTACTTGATGAAGAAAAACCCTTAATTCCTTCTCCTCATTAGGTTCTCGCACATGAAACCAATCTCTCTAACTCTTTTGCTTCATAACTAGACATTCCTATATATAGGAAATTATAATGTTTTCTTGCTCATTATCTATCATCTAAATAAGGGTTTTAGATGGATTAGGTAGGATACAATATATCTACCCCATATCTTGTCTTCTCTAGAAAATTTTCTTAGAATCCATTTGAATTTGCCTCCAAAATAGTTTACATAAGATTCTGTGCCACCAGCTCATCAATCTTATCTTCCTCTTGGTTCAAAAGTTCCAAGAAAAAAACTTGTCGGCTTTTATTTGGAAAATCTTTGATCTTTGTCATAAGCAGCTCAACATTATCAATCTTTTGATGCTTGACACATACTGCATCACTCGGCATCAACTGGATTTTACTAGTGCTCAATGTCAACTAAATTCACTCGGCATCTACTGGCTTGCTCAAAATCCACTAGAATTTTCTTTCACTTGGCTCCAACTAACTTTTTGCTTGGCTTGTACTAACTTTTTTTGGCACCTATTATCCACTTGATCAAACTTGGCAAAAAAAATTTATTTAACTTGTTCTTCTAAACTTTCTAAGTGTAGCCAACCATTTTGCAATCTTAAGTAGATCATCAATACACCATGTTATCACTATCTTAATTGATCCTTGTACTTTATTACATGTAATCATAACTCAACCTTTCCTCTTGGTGCATTTGTTACATCTTGTTGATCAAATCTTCTTCATCATTCAACTAAGTGATAGTACTTGAAACATATAAGCAATTGTCTTACTAGCAAATAGCAGGTTTGACATCAATGATAAAACAATGATTGAAACACATAGTCTTCTTCAACAATCTCCTTCTTAAAAATACTCTTTTCAAATGATCATTTCAATCAGATATTAACAATGTCCCTTTTCAATATTGATGGCAAACCAAACTGATCAACCAAGTCAATCAAATGATGAACATCTTGTTTAATCAAATTAACTAGGTTAAAATAGTAAGGCAATACCAAAAAGAAAACTTGTATTGAAATTTCTCCCTCTATCAACAACTTCCATCTTCTAATTAGGTTACAAAATATAACTCCCTTTGAGTTCCTTCTCATGCCTCTCTTTCATACTAAATTTTTATACTAAATTGATCAGTAGAATATCTCTCTCTGACAATGATCTTTTCTTTGATTTCTTTCTCCCTCTCTAATCTATTGATCAGTTTTTTCTACTTCCCCCTCTTTCTTTCTTGATCTTCTGATAATGTACTTTCTCCACTATTCCTTTGATAATGATTCTTTCCTTGATTTCTATCTCCCTCTCTCTTTCTTTCTTGATCTTTTGATAATGTACTTTCTCCACTATTCCTTTGATAATGATTCTTTCTTTGATTGCTTTCTCCCTCTCTCTTTCTTTCTTGATCTTCTGATAATGTACTTTCTCCACTATTCCTTTTGCACTTGATCATTTTAATGTACTTTCTCCCTCTTTGACAACAATACCAAAAACATATACTAAACACTTGACATCTTTAATATATGAAAATATAGGATTTTACAAGTTCTTTAATTTCTTCCTCTATCATCTTGCTTATGATTGGTTTTAAGTTCCAATTCTTTGATTACTTTAAGTAGTTCCTAAACTAAGATCTATTGCATCAATTTGTATTATATGAACATCAGCTTGTTTGATGTAGGGCACTCCCTCTATTTTTTGCATTTCTTTTGATAGGGGTATCACCCCTAACTTACCTCTCAAATACTCAAAAGCATCTTGAGGTGCTTCTGTGAAGATATCAACAATTTGCTTCTTTGTGTTAACATATGTCATCTTCACCTCTTTGTCTTGATTTAACTCTCTTACATAGTGATACTTGATTGCAATGTGCTTTTTCTTTGTGTGCATCATTAGATTCTTTGATATATTTATAGCACGTATTATCACAATAAAGTGTCATTGGCTCCTTGATTTCTTTCTTCATTCCCTTGAGTAATTGTTTGATCCATACAATGTTCGTGTAGTTGATAGCATCAGCAACATATTGTGCTTCAGTAGTAGATTGCGAAGTACAACTTTACTTCTTACAAGTCCATGTAACTATGCCTAAGAAGAATACTCCTCCACTGGTGCTCTTTCTATCATCAATGTTTTCAATCCAATCAACATCAGTGTAGGCTCTCAGTTCAAACTTTTCATTCTTCTTGTACTATAAACCAAACTCTTATGTTTCTTTCAAGTATCTCATTATTATTCTCACAGCCATCAAGTGATTCTCTCTTGGATTAGTAGAGAATATTGCAACTATCCCCATAGCTAATGTAATATCAGGTCTGTTGTGTACTACATATTGCAATTTGCCAACCATGGATTTGTATAATGTTTGATTTACCTCAGCTAAATCATCATTCTTTGATAGCTTGAGTCCTATCACCATAGCTATACTTACTGGTTTGGAATCCTCTAATCTAAATTTTTTCAATATCTCTTGACATATTTTGACTAAGTGATATATATACCATACTTCATCTGGTATACTTGTAATCCCACAAATAATTTGATCTCTCTAAACATAGACATTTCAAATTCTTACTTCATCTGATTTGCAAAGTCCTTACATAAAGCATCTTGTCCTCTAAATATGATATCATCAACAAATATTTTGGATAAAAAAATACCTTTGCCTTCTTTTTTCTTCATGTATAGATAGATTATTGTTATCATCAGTCCTTTCAAATCTAATCTTCACAAGATAAGTATGAAGTCTCTCATACCATGCTCTTGGTGCTTGCTTAAATCCATATAGGGCTTTGTGTAGTCTACATATCATGTTATTATTATTTTTATCAACAAATCCTTTTGGTTGTTCTATGTAGATTTCATCTTCTAGTATGCCATTCAGAAATGTAGGTTTAACATCCATTTGATAAACTTTGAAACCTTTGTATGCATCATAAGCAAGTAGAATTCTCACTCCTTCCATTCTTGCAATAGGGGAAAATGTCTCACTATAGTCAATTATTTCTTCCTATGCATACCCTTTGCAAACTAATCTTGCTTTATTTCTTGTCACTTCACCATTCTCATCTAGCTTGTTTCTGAATACCCATTTGGTGCCAATCACATTCTTGTCTTCTAGTCTAGGAACTAGAATCCATGTTTTGTTCTTCTCTATCTATTGAATTTCTTCTTCCATAGTCTTGTACTAGTCATCATCTTCTAATGCATCTTTTACTATCTTAAGTTCTTTCTTGTCATCGGTCTTGCATCTTTGTTTCCAATAATTTGATCTAAAAGATGATGTCATTTGACATATTTAGATAGTCTTGGCTCAGTTCTTGTAACTATATTTTTTCATTGAGTACATCCCTGTCAGGTATTTTAGCATCTCTTTCATGTATACTGATCTTAGAATCAAAATGTGCATTTTATTTATTCTACAACTCAGCATCTAAATGCAGCTTGGTTCCTGAATGCAACTCGACATTCCAAGTTGTGACTTAGCAGTTACTAAGACTTGTTGTTGGTTTGTAACTTGATTCGTAGCATCTTTTTCAGCAGGCATTCCTTCATAGAAGTTTACAAATGATTTTCATTCTTCTATTTCTTTTATAGGTTCAACCTAATGTACTTCTATAAACTCATCAAAATTTACATTTGCACTTTTCACAATTTTGTTAGTGTTAATATTTAAACATGTATAAGCTTTACTTCTTGTGGAGTAACCAAAGAATATTCCTCCTTCACTTTTTGCATCAAATTTTTCACTCCTAACATCTTCAAGAATATAACATTCACTTTCAAATACCTTAAAGTATTTCACATTAGGTTGATATCCATACCATAGTTCAAAAGGTGTTGAATGAGTACCTTTCTTGATTTGCAGATGATTCAAGGTATATATAACAGTACTTACAACTTCTCTCCAGTATTTCAGAGTAATATTTTTCTCCATCATAGGTGTTCTAGCACAGTCCGTTATAGAATTGTTTCTTCTTTCAGTAATTCCATTTTGTGGAGGGATCCTAGGTGTAGATGTCTATCTTTTGATTCTTCTGTCATTACAGAACATCTCAAACACATTTGAAGTGAATTCTCCTCCTCTTTCTAATCTCAATCATTTCAGACTTTTACCTTTTTCTTTTTCAACTCTTGCCAAGTACCACTTAAATATTTAAAAAATATCAAATTTTTGTTTTAGAAGCATGACTGTCATCATCCTAGAGTAATCATCAACAAATAGCATTATGTACTTATCTTCTCTATTGCTTTTCACTTCAATAGGTCCACACAAGTCAGTATGAATAGCCTCTAGTATTTTCTTATAAGTATAAGCTTTACTCTTAAAGCTTGGATTTGTGATTTTGTCTAGCTGACATTGTTTGCATACTATATTATCATGTTTCTTCAACTTAGGAAAACCTCTAACTCTTTTCATGTTGCTAATACTAATTAGATTATCAAAATTAACATGACATAGTCTCTTGTGCCAAAGCCATAAATCATCAAATTTTGCAATAAGACAAGTAGCATCCTCTATATCCAGATAGAACATATTACTTCTAGTTTGATCACCTTTTTCAATTATTTTCCTATTTGTGTCATATATCTTGGCAATTTTATTTTCAAATTCAATTTTGCATCCCAAATTAATCAATTGTGACAAGCTTAACAAGTTATAATTTAATCCTTCAACATAGTAAGCATTGTCACATAAATCTTGTCTGTGAGTTTGATAGACCATTTTTCTTTTATCAAACATGGTGCATCATTACCAAACCTTACACTATTTCGATCATAAAAAGTTAACGTAATGAACTTACTTTTGTCTCCAGTTATGTGATGTGAGCATCCACTATCAATGATCCATTTATCATTCTTGTTCACACAAGTCACAAGTGTAGTTGCCTCATCCTCATTATACTCGTCCTTCATCAAAACATATACCACTTCATCATCATGTTCATTAGAATCATGTTCATTAGCAATGTAGCATGAATTCTTTCCTCTGTCTCTATAGTCTTTTCCATCATCTTCTATTCTATTTTTGTGCTTGTTTCCTTCTCTATAGTTCTTCTTCTATGTACATCTTGCAACAATATGACCAACTTCATTGCAGTTGAAATAAATAATGGGTAACTTACCTTTGAACTTGTCTTTTCCTCTATAAAATCTTCTTGCCAGTAGTGCTTCCAATTGTTCAATGTCTTCCTCATCTGTGTTGCTATCACTTGATGCATATTTTATCTTTCTTTTCTTCTTTTTCTTCTGCTTTACCTCCTTAGAATCCTTCAATAACAATTTGGCTTTGAAATTTGAATCAAGACTCTCTAGTTTGTAATTGTCAAAATCAGATAGCTCAAAAGTAGTGAGTCTACCTACCAAACCTTCAAGGGTTAGATTATGTCCTAGTATACATCTCAACTCTTGGATTCCAAAATCTCTAATAGCATAAATAGGCAGTAATGTCCTCAAAAATTTTTACTTAGCACATTATCATTATCTATTTGACTAGTAGCACTTTTTATTGCACTAACAACTTCCTTTATCCTAGCCACATATTGAGAAATATTCTCACCTTCTTCCATTCTCATGTCATCAAACTTACCTCTGAGACTCTCTGACTTGGCTCTTTAAACATTTTGTCTCCTTCATAGATGGTGGTCAAGGTATCTCACATATTCTTTGCATTGTCACATCCTTTGATATCATCAAATGTAGCATAGCTTAGGGCAGAGTCAATCTCCAACATCACCTGATTGTGTTCTTTATTTTTCTTCATATCTTTAGCAGTTAGGGCTCCTACTAGATCAACATGCTCCATTGTAATGGAAGATTATGCATGATCTCCAAGTCCTCCAAGGTGTAACTTCATCAAACTTTTTCATGTAGGAAAGTTATCTATGTTGAGCTTGGGTACTTCTCTTTTGGACATCTTGATCTTTATGCTTCTAGTACCTTAAAAATAGTCCTCTTAAACAGATGGCTCTGATACCAATTGTTGGAATTCTTTTAGAATAACTGAGAGGGTGAGGGGGGGTTGGGGGGTGAATTAGTTATTCAAGGCCTAGATGTACAAATAATTTTTTTTTCACAATTCAGTGAACCCAGAAACCATTCATATCCATGCACGCATTCATGTGTATCTAAAAAAACTTATATGTGTATCTACTAAAACTTATATGTTACTATCGAAACAACTTGCAGAAATATAAAGCATGAAACACAACACATTCATTAGCACATTTGACACAATGATTTAATATGGAAACTCAATTTGGTAAAAACCACCAGTAATATGCTACTCCTTTTTCACTCTTTTGAAGTGATGCCATGTGAAAGACCAACATTATTAAAGGTTACAATGCACACTGTTAAATGTGACCTAGTTAAGGGATTTCAGTTACCCTATTAAAAGTGAGCCTTGTTAGAGGACTTTAGGCCATTCACTTGGAATACCACCCTGTTAAAGGATTTTCTAATGACTGTTAAGTCAACCTTACTCCAAAGGATTTACCCTAGACTGATACAATTGTTAGAGAGTAATAGTAGAGCTTTTATTTGATACAACTTACAACTTCACTTGTAGATTATAGATATATGTCCAGTCCTCAATTATACTTGGCTTTCATTCTTTGTAGCTTTGATAGCTTGTACACCTTTCAAATAATTCATCTCCTTAAACCTTCTTGCTTAGTACACCATTGCAAACACTTTGCTTGGGTCACTTGATGAAGAAAAACTCTTAATTCCTTCTCCTCATTAGGTTCTCGCACATGACACCAATCTCTCTAACTCTTCTGCTTCATGATCAGACATTCCTATATATAGGAAATTAGAATTTTTTTTTCTCATTATCCATCTTCTAAATTAGGGTTTTGGATGGATTAGGTAGGATATAATGCATCTACCCCATATCTTGTCTTCTCTAGAAACTTCTCTTAGAATCTATTTGAATTTGCCTCCAAAATCGTTCACATAAGATTTTGTGCCACTAGCTCATCAATTTTATCTTCCTCCTATTTCACAAGTTTTCAAGAAAATAAACTTGTCACCTTTTATTTGGTGAATCTTTGATCTTTGTCATAATGCTGCAGCTGAACATTATCAATCTTTTGATGCTCAACACATATTGCGTCACTCGACATCAACTATAAAATTATTCAGCATCAACTGGATTTTACCAATGCTCAACAACAACTAAAATTCACTACACATCTAGTGTCTTTCTCGACATCCACTAGAATTTTCTTTCACTCAGCTCCAACTAAATTTATGCTCAGCTTGTACTAGCTTTTCTCAGCACTTATTATCGATTTAGTCAAGCTTGGCAAACAAACTTTATTTAACTTGTTCTTCTAAACTTTCTAAGTGCAGCCTAAGTTTTGGATATACTGTTGGGGGTGAAATGTGCCCAAAATCAATAGTCATATTTAAGAACCAATTTCTAATTAAAAAGTTATGAGTCTCCATGTATAGGGCTATACAAAATGGTAGAATTTAAGATTATATTTTCTTTCTAGTCTTAGAATGGTCTGTTATGAGATTCTATTTGGTTATGAGTGTAGAGTTGACTGATTCGATAATTTATAAATCTAGAATGACTTGTTATGAGATTTGAGCTAATTATGAGTGAAGGGTTGACTTGTTCAATGACTTGTAACCTTTGAATGGGTTGTTATGAGATTGTACTTAATTTTGATTGAATGGTTGCTCGATTCAATGATCTGTGACTTCAAAATGACTTGTGATGAGATTGTAGTAGATTCATAGTCAAAGTTTGATCAATTTGAAAAATGCTAATCCCAGAATGATTTGTAATAATACTTTATCTTATTTTGAGTGAAGGGTTGGCTAATTCAATTATATTTGACCTCAAAATTGTTTGTTATGAGATTGTAGGTCATTTTGAGCGAAGGATTGACCGATTCAGTGATCCCTCAAAATGGCATGTTATAAAATTTTGGTAGGCTATAATTGAATGGTTGATTAGTTGAATGATCTAAAATGGAGTCACATAAAAATGCATCTCAGTGCAAACACCATTACTCTTGATTCCATCATTGGAATTTTTTAAGTTGCAGATTTGTTGCTGCAGGGCAAAATGTGCCCAAAATCAATAGTCATATTAAAGAACCAAGTTCTAATTCAAAAGTTACAAGTCTCTGAGTATAGGTCTATACAAAATGACAGAGTTTAAGATCATTTTTTTCTTTCTAATCTTAGAATGGCATGTTATGAGATTCTAGTTGGTTATGATTGTAGAGTTGATTGATTCGGTGATTTGTAACTCTAGAATGACTTTTTTTTGAGATTTCAGTTAATTGTGATTGAAGAGTTTACTTGTTTGGTGATCTGTAACCTTAGAATGATTTTTTATGAAATCATACCTAATTTTGATTGAACAATTAATTGATTCAATAATTTTCATATTTAGAATGACTTATGATGTGATTATAGCTAATTCATAGTCAATGTTTGACTGATATTGCAACTTCTAACCTTATTTGGCTTGTAATAACATTTCATTAATTCTAATTGAAGGGTTGAACAATTTGATGATATGTAACCTCAGAATGAATTGTTATGAGATTGTAGCTCATTTTGAGCAAAGGATTGATAGATTAGGTGATTTGTAACCTTAGAATAACTTTTTTATAAAATTTTGGCTTGCTCAATTAAATAGTTGATCAATTCAGTGATCTATAATGGGGTCACAAAAAATGGGTCTCAGTGTAGAGACCATAACTTTTGATTCCACTATTGAATTTTCCTAAGTTTAGAATATGTTGTTGGGTGGAGAAATGTATCCAAATCAATGGTCAAATTTAAGAACAAAGTTTCAATTCAAAATTTTCATCATAGATAGGTCTATATAGAATGGCAGAGTTTAAGATCATGTTTCTTTCTAACCTTAGAATGACCTATTATTAGATTCTAGCTAATTATGAGTGTAGAGTTGACTGATTCAGTGATTTGTATCTCTAGAATGAATTAATATGAGATTTTAACTAATTGTGAGTGAAGGGTTTACATGTTCAACGATTTGTAAACTCATAATGGTTTGTTATGAGATCATACCTAATTTTGATTGAATAGTTGACTAATTTAGTGATCTATAGCTTCAAAATGACTTGTGATGAGATTGTAGTCAATTCATAGTCAAAGTTTGACTGATTCAAAAACTTCTAACTTTAAATGGCTCATAATAACATTTTAATTGATTTTGAGTGAAGAGTTGATTGATTTGATCATATGTAACCTCAAAATAGATTGTTATGAGAATATAACTCATTCCGAGCAAAGGATTGACCAAGTCAGTGATTTGTAACCTCAAAATTACTTGCTATGAAATTTTGGCAAGCTCTGATTAAATGATTGATAAAATCAACAATCTATGATGGAGTCAGAGAGAAATCGGTCTCGGTGTAGAGAACGACACTTTTGGTTCCCCAATTAGATTTTTTGAAATTTAGGATATGTTGTGGGGGCGAAAATGTGTTCGAAATTGATAATCTGATTTAAGAACCAAGTTTTGATTCAAAAGTTATGAGTCTCTATGTACTATACAAAATGACAAAGTTTAAGATCATGTTTTCTTTCTAACTTTAGAATTGCATGTTATGAGATTTGAGCTAGTTATGAGTGTAGAGTTGACTGATTCGATGATTTGTAACTCTAGAATTACTTGGTATGAGATTGGAGATAATTGTGAGGGAAGGGTTGACTTGTTTGGTGATTTTTAACCTCAGAATGATTTTTTAGGAGATCATACCTAATTTTGATTAAACAAGATTGATAGATTTAGTGATCTACAGCGTCAGAATGACTTATGATGAGATTGTAGCCAATTTATAGTCAACATTTGACTAATTTGACAACTTCTAACCTTAGAAAGGCTTGTAATAAAAATTCTAGTGGATTTTGAATGAAGGGTTGACCGATTTGATGATATGTAACCTCAAAATGGCTTGTCATAAGATTGTAGCCCATTCTAAGCAAAGGGTTGACCAATTAGGTGATCTATAACCTCAAAATGACTTGCTATGATATTTTGGCAGGCTCTAATTGAATGATTGATTAGTTCAAGATCTATAATGGAGTTAGAGAGAAATGGGTCTTGGTGTGCAATATCAGAATGACTTGTTATGAGATTGTAGCCTATTTTGAGTGAAGGGTTGACTGATTCGATGATCTATAATCTCAAGATGAATTTTTATAAAATTTTGGCTAGCTTTGATTAAATGGTTGATCAATTGAGTGATCTATAATAGAGTCATAGAAAAATGGAATTCATTGTAGAAACCATAACTTTTGATTCCACTAGTGGATTTTACTAAGTTGTGGATAAGTTGCTAGGGGAAAAAATGTCCCCAACATCAAAGGTCATATTTAAGAACCAAGTTTTGATTCAAAAATTATGAGTCTCCATGTATAGATCTATACAAAATGAAAGAGTTTAAGATCATTTTTTCTTTATAACCTTATAATGGCATGTTATGAGATTCTAGTTGGTTGTGAGAGTTGGTTGATTCAATGATTTATAACTCTAGAATGACTTGTTATGAGATTTGAGCTAATTGTGAGTAAAGGGTTGACTTTCTAGGTGATATGTAACCTCTAAATAGTTTGTTATGAGATCCTACCTAATTTCTATTGAACGGTTGATTGATTCGATGATCTGTTGTTTTAGAATGACTTGTGATTAGATTGTAACTAATTCATAGGAAAAGTTTAACTAATTTGGCAACTTCTAACCTCAAAATGACTTGTAATAACATTTAAATTGATTTTGAGTGAAGAGTTAACCGATTGTATGATATATAACCTTAGAATGGCTTGTTGTGAGATTGTAGCTCATTCTGAATGAAGGGTTGTTTGATTCGGTGGTTTGTAACCTCAGGCTGACTTGTTATGAAATTTTAGTTAGCTCTGATTGATCGATTGATAAGTTCAACAATCTACAATGGAGTCACATGATAATGTGTGTCGGTTTGTTGACCATATCTTTTGATTTCACTATTAAATTTTCATAAATTTTAGATATGCTATTGGGGGCAAACTATAGCCAAAATTAATAGTCGGATTTAAGAACTAAGTTCTAATTCAAAAGTTATGGGTCTTCGTGTATAGGTCCATACATAATGGTAGAGTTTAAGACCGTATTTTCTTTCTAATACTAGAATGGCTTGTTATGAGATTCTAGTTGGTTATGAGTGTAGAGTTGATCAATTTAGTGATTTGTAACTCTAGAATGAAATGTTATGAGATTTGAGCTAATTGTGAGTGAAAGGTTGACTTGTTTGATGATCTCTAACCTTAGAATGGTTGGTTATGAGATCATTACCTAATTTAGATTGAATGTTTGACTGATTTAGTGATCTAAAATTGTAGGTCATTCTAAGTGAAGGGTTGACCAATTCAGTGATTTGTACCTCAAGATGACTTGCTATGAAATTTTGGTCAGCTCTAATTCAACAGTTTATTAGTTTAGCAATCTATAATGGAGTCACAGAAAAATGGGTTTCAATGAAGAAACCATAACTTTTGATTTGACTATTAGATGTTCCTAAGTTTCAGATATGTACTTGGGGAGGAAAATGTGCCCAAAATCAATGATCAGATTTAAGAACAAAGTTTTGATTCAAAAGTTATGAGTCTCAGTGTATAGGTCTATACAAAAAGGAAGAGTTTAAGATCATGTGTCTATTATGAGATTCTAGTTGGTTATGAGTCTAGAGTTTACTGATCTTCTAATTTGTAGCTCTAGAATGACTTGTCTTAATATTTAAGCTAATTCTAAGTGAAGAGTTGACTTATTCGGTGATATGTAAACTTATAATTTTTTTTATGTGATCATACCTAATTCCTATTGAATAGTTGATAGATTTGGTGATTTGTAGCTTTAGAATGACTTGTGATGAGATTGTAGCTGATTCATAGTCAATGTTTGACCAATTTGGCAACTTTTAACCTCAAAATGGATTGTACTAACATTTTAAATGATTTTAACCCTACTTCTGCTGGAACATATGGAAGGAGAGAAACAATAGAATCTTCAGAGATAGAGAGGAAATTGCCATTGTCCTCGAGAAAAAGATTAACAAAAATATAAAGGAAAACTACCTAGTAAGGAAGGGGGGAGATATCAAAATGGGTGGTAGGAAAATGGAGAAGGAAAAAGAAAGACTGTTAAAAAGATAGGAAGCCAAGTGGCTTTTCCCCCTAGAAGGATGGCATAAAGCCAATTTTGACAAGGCCTCAAAAGGAAATCCTAGCTCCTCAAGATGTGGAGGAATTATTAGGAGTGAATTTAGGGATGAAGTTGCAACCTTCTCTCTCTTGCTTGGATTCCATACTAATCATTTCGCGGAAGCAAGTGCAAGTGCGGCCTATCATGTGCTAAAACTAGCTTTTAAAGTTGGAGTTACCAATTTATGGCTTGAAGGGGACTCGAATAATATTATTAATAGTATAAATGGAAAATCTCATTATTCTTGGTTGATTACAAATCTTATTAATGAGACATGTGAGACTCTTGCTAAATTTGAAAGAGTCCATGTCGCTCGTGTTTTCTAGGAAGCAAACTTGATTGTAGATTGGTTTGCAAATAATGGTGTCCAATCTGACCAAAAAATGACTTGGCAATCGAGAAAGAGTTTTTCATTGAATGTTAAGAGTCTGATCGAGCTAGATAAGATCCAAGAGAGTATGGAGGAGATCAAAATGCAATTATGAATAGGAAAGGCTTATGAGGAAAGGGTACAACTCATAAAGGCTACATTGGTAAATGCAAGAAGTGGGAATTATTACATTTTATTCGGCACACTTCATGGGTCTTTTGTTGCATTTGTAATCTGAGCAAAGACAAGAATTATTTCTTCAGGGTAGGATTTCAAGGTATATCACGAAGTTGTATGGCTACAACCAAAATGTGACTAACAGCATGGTCAATTCGTGGAAGGATGATAGAGTCAAGATGAATGGGATAGCTTTTTTGATAATGGAGGAGGTGATCTCGGTTGTGATTGAGATTCCAATGATGGGCTTTAAGTTCTTTAGGGATAAAAAGCTTTTGGCCAGTGATGTGAAGGACTTTGCCGACAATCCTAAGGAGCTGAATGCCCTGAAAAAAAGTGATACATTTTATGATCTAGAGTCTATAGAGTCAAGGTGAAGATTTGGAGGTATGTTCTATATGTTTTCATTGAGTACATTACTCTTGACCCTAGGTTTGATCATGTTCACACACACCATTTTGTTCTTCTGAATCATTTTCGTCATGATAGCAAAGTTTCTTTCCCTTTCTATTTGTTGAATTCTATGAGCAAGGCAGTGTCAAGCTTCAGAACGAAACCCACTGCTAACCCTGCTCTACATGAGGGGCTATTACTGCTCATCTATGAGTACTTCAAGGCTCAAATGATTAGTAGCATCCCATTGCAGGCTGGGAACGAGGAAATCGATAGCTCTAGCTATTCCTTTGACTCAGATGATATTCAGAGCATTAGTTCTGAGGAAGGAGGGCTTACCTTCGCGAGTAAAAAAGCTTCACCAAATGTTAACAAGTCTCCCTCCCCCATCATCCCTAGAAGAATTAGCCCTAAAGATCATGGTTAGAAGAAGAATGAGAAGGAGGAATAGGACACCTGTGATGAAGAGGAGGCGATGGAGTTTGAAGGTGAGGAAAAGGAAAGGCAAGAGGAAAAAATGGATGCAAGAGGGTGGGCACAAAGGATGAGAGGTTGTAGCAGGACCTGGACTCTTCCCCAATCCCTCTCTCCCCTATCCATCCCTAGGTCCATCCAAAGGAGCAGAATTAGGATAGTTTTGGTGCTAAGTGTGGGGAGGTGCTGGCCAAAGATAGGAGGAAAGCATGGAGAAATTTTAATGTGAGGACCTCAAAAATGGTTATTTTCAAGGAAATGATGAACCCCCAGATCTTGGTGGAAAATCAAGAGGAACCACATCTTGAAGAGCTCATTAACCCTGTGATAGTGGCTACCTCTGATAATGTCAGGGAGTTTGGGATTAACCTCTTGAACAATGCCCGCAATAGCATAGTTGATAATTTCAGGTCAATCAAGTGGCTTTTTCACGAGCTAGAGGAGGTTAAGGAGAAGGTGATTCAAATGGAAGGAGCCAGGAATCTTAAGGGCCTAGAGAAAGGGATAGATTATGATTATATGCATAGCCTGGTGGAAAGGAGAATCCACAATCTGGAAAATTATAATCACAATCTGTCGAGCTAGATGATCTCACTACTCAACTCGATCAATAACAACATTTTATCTTTAACTGAGTGGCTTAAAGATAGAGGCATGTAGGGGGATGTGGAAGGAAAAGATAGGGGTAAAGCCAGATCCGATGAAGATAATACCACTGGTATCACCCTTTCTACTCTGGACCAGGAAGATCTCAAGACTCACTAGCAGGAGGCCGAGGAGAACAAGATGGCACAAGAGGTTGCATAGGTTATGCAGGAGCTAGAAAGAAAGATTGAGGAGTAGTTCCTATTTTTTTCCTTTTTGGTTGGCTTTTCGTTTTGGCTTTTGACTGTTTTATTTTGTCTTTTTGGTTTGGCCTTTTCTTTGGCCTTTGTTTATTTGGCTGGGCCTTGTGCTATTTCAGCCTTTAGACTTGTTTCTTTTGTGGTTGGGCTTCTAATGCTTATTTTTAGCCTGATTTGTATTAACTCTTAGGTTTCAGGATCCCTGTAAAACCTATTTATCTAATCAAAAACATTTTACATAATTTTTAGTAAAAGGTTGACTGATTTTATGATATGTAACCTTATAATGGCTTGTTATGAGATTATAGCTTATTTTGAGGGAAGGGTTGACCAATTTGATGATCTATGTATAAGTTAGAATGGCCTATTATAAAATTCTAATTGGTTATAAGTTTAGTATTAACTGATTTGGTGATTTATAACTCTAGAATGACTTGTTATGTGATTTGAGCTAATTTTGAGTGAAGGGTTGAGTTGTTTAGTGATCTATAACCTCAAAATGGTTTATTGTAATATCATACCTAATTTTGATTGAATAGTTGATCGATTTGGTGAGCCGCAGCTTCAAAATGACTTGTGATGAGATTTTAGTTGATTTATAGTCAAAGTTTGATTGATTTGGCATTAACATAACCTCATAATGGATTGTAATAACATTTTAATTGATTTTGAGTGAAGGGTTCATTGATTTACTGATATGTAGCCTCAGAATGGCTTGTTATGAGAATGTTTCTCATTCTAAGTGAAGGGTTGATCGATTCGATGATTTGTAACCTTGAGATGACTTGTTATGAAATTTTGGTTGGTTTTGATTGAATGATTTATTAGTTCAGCAATCTATAATGGAGACATAGAAAAATGAGTCTCCATGTAGAGACCATAACTTTTGATTCCATTATTGGATTTTCCTATGCTTCCAATATGTACTTATGTTGCAAAATATGCCCAAAATCAACTACAAATTTAAGAACCATGTTTCAATTCAAATGTTATGAGTCTCTTTGTATAGATCTACACATAATGGAAGAGTTTGAGATTGTGTTCCTATTATGGGATTCTAGTTGGTTATGAGTGTAGAAGTTCACTGATTTAGTGATTTGTAACTCTAGAATGACTTTTTATGAGATTTAAGCTAATCATGATGGAAAGGTTGACTTGTTCGATGATTTGTAACCTTAGAATTGTTTATTATGATATTGTACCTAATTCTAATTAAACGACTTACTGAGTTAGTGATTTGTAGCTTCAAAACAATTTGTTATAAGACTGTAGTCAATTCATAATTAAAGTTTGACCGATTTGGCAACTTCTAACCTCAGAATGGTTTATAATAACATTTTGGTTGCTTTCAAGTGAAGTGTTGACTGATTCGATGATATGTAATCATAGAATAGCTTGTTATGAGATTGTTACTCATTCTAAGTGAAAGATTGACCAAGTTAGTGTTTTATAACCTTAGGATGACTTGCTATGAAATTTTTTCCAGCTCTAATTTAACAATTGATTAGTTCAGCGATCTATAATGGAGTTCCAAAAATATGTGTATGAGTGGAGGGACCATACATTTTGATTACACCATTGGATTTTCCTAAGTTTTTGATATGTTGTTGGGGTGTAAAATGTACACAAAATCAATGGTCAGATTTAAGAACTATTTTCTAATTCAAAAGTTATGAGTCTCCATATATAGGTCTATACATAATGACAAAGTTTAAGATCATGTTTTATTTCTAACTTTAGAATGGTTTGTTATGGGATTCTAGTTGGTTATGAGTCTAGAGTTGATTGATTCAGTGATTTTTAACTCTAAAATGACTTGTTATAATAGTTGAGCTAATTATGAGTGAAGGGTTGACTTGTTTGGTGATTTTTAACCTTAGAATGGTTTGTTATGAGATCATACCTAATTTTGATTGAATGGTTGACCGATCTAGTGATTTGCAGCTTTAAAACAACTTGTGATTAGATTGTAGCTGATTTATAGTCAAAATTTGATTGAATTGGCAACTTCTAACCTTAAAATGGCTTGTAATTACATTTTAGTTAATTTAGAGTGAAGGGTTGACCGCTTCGATGATATGTAACCTCAGAATGGCTTGTTATGAGATTGTAGCTCATTCTGAGAAAAATGTTGATTGATTTAGTGATTTGTAACCTTAGAATGACTTGCTATGAAATTTTGGCTTGCTCTGATTGAATGGTTGATCAATTAGTTGATATATAATGAAGTCACAAAAAAATGGGTCTCTGTGTAGAGACCATAACTTTTGATTCCACTATTATATTTTCCTAAGTTTTTGATATGTTGTTGGAGGGAGAAATGTGCCCAAATCAATGGTTAGATTTAATAACCAAGTTTTGATTCCAAAGTTATGAGTCTCTGTGCTTAGGTCTGTACATAATGGCAGATTTTAAGATCAAGTTTTCTTTCTAACCTTAGAATGTCCTTTTATGAGATTTTAATTGGTTATGAGTATAGAGTTGAATAATTTAATGATTTGTAACTAGAAAATGATTTGTTATGATATTTGGGATAATTATGAGTGCACGATTTGAAGGATTTAAGCAATACAAATCCACAAAATTTGAAGAATGCCTACATGCAAGAACCTGTCATAGAGAAGAGAAAACAAAGAAGAGGCAAGGGTTTTTTTTTCAAATATGAGAACTATATTATCAAACTGAAAATATGAGAGATAATTGCAAAAGATCAATCCTTATAGAAGGACATTGAAAACCTAAAGGGGAAACCCTAAGAGGTAAAAGCTATTTAATAATTACTAATTAATTATTAAATAGAAATACAAAGTACATAAAGTGAAATATAACACCCCCCTTAAGATGAGAAATAATGCAACTACAAACAATACAAAAAAAGCAAGGAAATGCAATGTTGAAATTAAACTTGGGTCTTGGCAACAAGGTCTGATGAGGGTACCCAATCACAATCAAATCTCTATGAAACAAAGAAATAGAGAAAACCCTATGGGAAAAACCCTATGCCAAAAAGAGATAGAAAAGGATGCATAAAAAAAATGTCTCAAGAGACTCTCTCAAGACCATAAGTATAATAAAACCCCCTATGATAGAAACTTGATACTCCATAGCCCCCCCAGAATGGTAGAACTCCTATGTCAATGAAAATACTAATGTGGCTCCAATCTGAAAGAAACAAGGGTAGTGGACAAGGAGGGTAAAACCCCTAAATGTAACTTGTGAACCTTGAAGTCCTAACTAATGTTCAAAGGAGAATGCATGAGAATCTTAAAATGGAATCTCTAATAGAGGTGGGATAACAGGTGTGTTGAGTCTGTCATCTAAGAGGAGATGTGTGCCCTCTAATATATCCGTAACAACTATTGTAGGTGGCTTGATGACTAGAGCTACAATGATAAGAAATGTTGAAGACTAATCCTGTGCAATAGATGGAATCTAAATAGGAGGTGGAGGTGTAGAAGTCACAACACTAGCTTCAAGAATAATACATAATTTCAAGCAAACTAACTTCACCTTAGTAGTCCCTCGTGAAGAAGGAGATTTAGTATTTGATAGTGGAGATGGTGGACCAAAATGAGAGAAATAGTATAGGAAGGCAGATTGATCAACAATCCCTGTAGCAACAATATTGACTATCTCACCATCTCTGATGTGCATTGAATCTTGTGTAAACTCAATTGTCTTCCCTATCCCACTATGTATAATATGATAAATAGAGAGAAGGTTAGAGGATAAAGATGGAACTGAAACTACATCATTACATGTACCATCATCAATGCCAACAAAATCTCTCCCACATATAGTCATAACAATGTTGTTCCCCTTCAAAATGTGTGGAGTACGAGAAGCCTCAAAAGAAGAGAACAAATCTTGAGAAGATGCCATATGGCGTGAAGCACCTGAATCCAGTAACCATCTAGAAGAATGTGGAGTAGTAGTTGCACATAGTGCATGACCCTTTCCTATATCTTTACCATATGATTGAAATGATGATGATGAAGATAATCTATGAGAAGTAGAAGGAATATCAATGTTTCTCTTTTGAAGGAGAGCAGTAAAATCTGGAACGTGTTTGGCATAGCCATCTAACTTCTTTTCATAGAAATGTGACTCATCATGATTAGGCTTATTACAATAAACACACTTCATTCTTTCTAGCTTTGGTTTATCCCCTTTAGGAGGAGGTGGCCTTGATGAACTATGAGGGCTAGAATCAATCTAAGACTTTGTAGATTGTGATTTATGCATCTTCTCCTTCATCCCAAAACATGGTCAACCTACTAATGCATAAGTATGTGAGCTTGTGAGAGAATCTAACTAAGAGAGCTTAGATTTCTCTTGAGTTAAACAATAAAAAAAACCTCAAAGGATGGCATGGTAAATCTATTACCTAAAGTATCTTTAGTGGAATAGAAGGTAGAAGCAAAAATATAAAAGCCCTATGATAGCTCATAGCCCATAAAATTTTATGTACGGGGCCACAGCCCATAAATTTTTAGGTAGGGATCTATATAATGGTAGGGGGGTAGCCCTACAAGAAATAAAGAGCTTCACTTTACATTGGGGGTGCTCACTTAATTTTGGGCACTGGCTTTATTTGCATTCATTTAAGAGAGAGAGATGGAGGTTGAGGAGGTATTTGATAGAGCCTCCTAGAACAATATAATAGAGGGCTGAATCAAAAATCTAGGGGGGACCCATACTATTCTACGGTCTCCCAACTGAGAAGGTGTTGATCTCATTAGGAGATTCTTTCTCCAAAAGAAGTTTGGAAATGCAGAGGAGGATTGCTTATGCAGACCTTCTAACATACAACTTCTTCCAATTAGGAAGCAACATAGTGTTTGATTACTTCAGTGATGGCTGACCCTAGATGGATCAAACATTGATTTTAGGAGTTAAGTGTGCCTCTATTCTAGTGATCCTAACAAAACTAGCTTAACTCATCAATTCCTATCCATATTTTAGTAGGGGTCTAAGACAATTCCCATCCTCCTTTCTTGCTACCATCTACAACCAACACTAATGTTCTCATGATCGGCCACCCCATAGAATTCTGGGCCCTACAATTAATTTGGCTTAGTTGTCTATATATGTCACATGTCTCAATAAGCTAGCTTTAAACTAGTAATTTTGAGAATACAACTCAGCCTCTTCATAAGCATACTTGGCCTTATGGATTAGGGTGAAATATCCATGTGCATTGGGGTGGGAGCCCACCCATAAAATTGTAGGGACCTAGTTTATGTGTTGGAATATTGACCTTGATAAGCTGCCCTATCTTGGTTCAAAATCAATCAATCAACTAGCTGAGTGGCTAGTAATTGAACTAGTGAAAGGGTGGCCACCTTGTATTTTGAAGAGCTTTCCAATCAATGGTATGTAACAAGGTATCGTATTGTTGGGCTATAGTTGGATCAACAAATGGTAGTAGTAGCTTGTTATTATTTTTGAGCTAGCATGAATGAGTGTGTAAGGTGCCCAGTAGAAGTGAGAGTGCTAGTGATGGTGTTAGTGATAAAGAGATTGGTGGTTTGATTGATAGTGATAGTGTGTGTAAGTAATATCTTTTTCCATTATTATTTTTTTTTATACTCATTGTTTTGATTTTGGAGAGCTATGCATGAAAGTGTTGGAGAGCTCTGAACAAGGGTGGAGAGCTATGAATGTTGTTGTGGACCTTGTGATTGGTGCATTTGGTCATTGTGCCCTCATGATCTATATATTTCATTGCTATGCCCTTGATCTATGATTTCATTGTCATGTTGTGCCCTTGCTTTGCAATTTCATTGTCGTGTCATACCCTACTCTACAATTTCATTGTCATGTCATGCCCTTGTGACATATGTGCCCTTGCTGTGTAATTTTCTTCAAGGATGAGAAGAGATACACATGTAAATATTTTTTTATTTTCCTTGTAAACATGTATGTCTTTATATTTCCTTCTAAACATGTATCTCTTTATATATTCAGAGAGATCTTTTTCAAGGTGCTTATTACATATATGATCTAGTTGCATACATATTCTAGAATCCAAATAATAAAACAATAAAACTCACTCAACCAATGCTAAGTGACTTACCTCATGATCCCACACAAAAATAATGTAGACCCTAAAAAATGGGTAGAGTTCACAAGAAATTTTGCAAAAACATATCATAAAAGATATTTTTAGAAAGAAACAAGCCATAACCCAATTAATTTGGCCTAGTCACTGATTAGTTGGGTTGATTACAAATTTTTGTATAACTATCATCAGATTAGGTACAATAAAATGAACAATCAACTTTATCAAAAATGATCAGGCTGCATACACATTTTAGAATTCAAATAATGAAACAATAAAATGTACCCATGCTAAGTGACTTACCTCAAGAGCCTGCACAAAAATAATGCAAACCATGAAAAATGGGCAGAGTTCACAAGAAATTTTATAAAAACATATCATAGCAAATATTTCTAGAAAGAAACAAGCCATAACCTAGTTAAATTGGTCTAGTTAAATTCTTGTAGAACTATCATCAAATTAGGTACATTAAAATGAACAATCATCTTTATCAAAAATGATCTAGCTACATATATTCCATAATCCAAATAATAAAACAATAAAACTCATTCAACCTGTCCTAAGTGACTTACCTCAAGATCCTGCACAAAAATAATGCAGACCACAAAAAATGGGCAGAATTTGCAAGAAATTTTACAAAAACATATCATAATAGATATTTTTAGAAAGAAACAAGCCATGACCTAGTTAAATTGGTCTAGTTGTTGATTACTTGGGTTGATTACAAATTCCTATAGAACTATCATCAAATTAGGTATAATAAAATGATCAATAAAGGGCATAATTAGATAATCTATATTATAGTTTTCTAACACATAATCTAATTTTTGGTAGGTTCTATTCTAATTCAGGTTGGAAAATGATTATTTATAATTTCAAATTTTCATTTCAAATGATTAATACTATTATTGATAGAGAAAACTTCATATTAGATTAGGAATCTTATCTTCACGACTTGTTCGTATAGAAACTCTTGATTTTCATTAGATACCTCTCCTTACATCTGCAGATTTTTCTGTATATAATATTGTTTTCTAAGATAAAGGATTTGGATATTAATATGATTAATTTTCTAATTACAACATATACTATATATGGTTGAAACCACATGGCTTTGGTTTTTAAGATAAGCATTATATTTCCTTCATTTAGAAGAAACAACATAATCTTGTGCATTATAGTTAGGGGTAATTATTTTTAGTGATGTAATATGTTTGAGATTAGTACACCCAAACATAACTATCTCCCCATAAATGATTACCCTTGGATATTTCTCATTATATCTCAATGTATTCTCTCTCATTGAGAGTCAGTTTTTCTATGTTTCTAGAAAGCTTATCTGTTGGTATAGATTTTAAGTTTAGTCTCTTTGATGTCTGATTTTTTTTAGAGGTAGATGATAGTTTTTTCCTTTCTTCATCATGCAACATATTGACCAAATGATAAAAATATCAATATTCAAAATAGATCAATTTGGATAGTACATGGGGATTTATGCATCCTAGATTGGAAACCTTCCCCTTTTTTGGTCTATCGCGAGGGCGAAAACCCTTAGTATACACTATAAAGGGAATGCTTCTTGTCCTTTAATATACTTCTCTCATAAAGATTATTTATCTTTATGGCCTACATTATATATAAGGTATTGTATGTATTAAAATTCTTGGATAACCATCACTAGTAAATTTGGACTCAATTTTTGATGAATTTTGGTCAAAATTTTGACCTAGGTTGGTCAAATTTTTGACCAAGTAGTTCGTCATTATTTTTCTTGTCAAAATTTTGACCAACTTACAAGTTGGTTAAAATTTTGATGAATACATTGGTTGAAAAGTCTTTTCTCTGATTTGCCATATTTGGTTAAAAACTTTCCAGAATTGGTGGAAATTTCAACCAAATATTGGTAGAAAAATTTCAAGAATTGGTGGGGATTTCAACAAAATATTGGTAGAAAAATTTCAAGAATTGGTCAAAATTCCACCAATGTTTGGTTGAAAACTTTCAAGAATTGGTGGAAATTTTGACCAAATATTGGTAGAAAAATTTCAAGAATTGGTTGAAATTTCCACCAACTCTTGAAAGTTTTTCAACAAACATTGGTGGAAATTTTGACCAATTCTTGAAATTTTTCTACCAATATTTCGTCCAAATCTCCACCAAACTATGAGGTTTAAAAAAAAATAGAGCGGTTGAATCCCCCAATGAATGGCTACCCATGGAATCATCTTCTTGGACCAGCACAATTTTGGAAGAGGCTTGGAAGTGGTTGCCATTGTATAGCACATTTGTTTAGCAATTTTGAAGTTGATCTAATGGTGAGCCCTCGTCTAGCATTAGATGACCACTTGGTGCTCTAGCAATTTGTTATGAATTTATCATGTCTAATGGAAGATTTGATAATGAAAGCTCCCAATGACCCTCCAATAGAATTAGTGTTGGTGTTCAAGAAAGACACATTTTTTGGATTTCAAATATTGGTATAAGCATCCTTTCTATTGGAAAGCTGTAAAGCATCCCAATTACTATGCAAAGGCTCCCCAAAGTTGTCTCTATGCAACTTCATTAGAACAATTTGCGAAATGGTTCATTAGCGGTTGTCATTGTTGTTTCCTGGAAAGTGATCTCAAGGGTGAGTCATCGTCTAGTAGTTGTGCACCAAAAATACACAGTTATTATAGAAGTACACCAAAAAATGGTCAATCAAGGATTAGACTACTTTCCTTTCCAATGTTAAGGCCATTCCAAGTACTAGAAGTTTGTCACTAGAACATAACTGTCTAGCAACCAACTTGCATAACTACCCAAAATAAACAAACAACTAATACATAGTCAAATACAATAATACTAAGAAAATATAATAGTTATTGTATGCTAACTACAAGCCTCACCAGCATCAATACATATTGTTGTAGAAAGCTTATTAACTCTATATTATTTATTAATATGAAAGTTCATAAGTACAGTACTTCTATCTTCCATTTATACTATACCCATAATCATTGCAAAGAGATCATAGAAAAAGACAAGGTAGTCTTACAACTCTGAAGAAATTGTTTTAACATATTTTATGTACCATCCAAAAGTTATAGCCTCAAATGAAATAATTTTGAAATACAAAAGAGCAAACAATAGTCTTGATTAGAAAAAACTAGAAGAGAATCATCTATAAACTGAGTTAATATTGAAATACTTTGTATTCAAAGCAAATAGATCACCTTTTCTTTCGAAAATTTAGAGAAGCATCCCAATGACTATGGTCTGATGTCTCAAAAAATTCTTGAAGAAAACAAAAAGTGGCATACGATTTTAGCTAGGCCTTTTCATTCAACCAAAGAATTGAAAATAGTGAACTAGGTACAAGAATGAGAAGTTAAAGCAACCAACATTATTTTGAAAAAAATAATATCATAAATAGTCCCTCTAAATTCATATTTGTAATGCCACCTATAATCAAATAAAGAACAAGTTACATTCACCATAGTAAATACATATATATGTAAGGCCCGCCAAATCTCTTCAAGAAGAATGCTCCACTTTAGGAGAGTGAGTACATGCAAGCTTTACATTATTGAGATAATT
Source organism: Cupressus sempervirens (assembly GCA_028749045.1). Classification (NCBI taxonomy): domain Eukaryota; kingdom Viridiplantae; phylum Streptophyta; class Pinopsida; order Cupressales; family Cupressaceae; genus Cupressus; species Cupressus sempervirens. The sequence continues at coordinate 355,648,084 of CM053791.1, read as the reverse complement.
CAAGGTAGATGCTCCATAATATGTTTATATTAATAGGTTTTATAAGACCAAAAGATAAAACACCATTACAAATAGACATGTTTTATTTTTACACAACTTGCTTATCATCAATCAACATTTACATAAAGAGAGCTCCAAGCACCACCAAGTCAAAACCCCTACAAAGTGCCAAAAAAGATTATCAAATTTTTGTATTAAAAATTTGTCTTCTAGTAGTCATCATGTTATTGTCTGATTTAGCAGCAAAGTATGAGCAGTGATTTTAGTAGCATAGATTTCTAATGAACATATATTACTATATAACTCAACATAACCCTAAGTATTATTTCCAAGCCATTGTACCTATATGGATAAGAATCCCACCACATCCCATGAACAGAAGTATAATTCACAAGAAGCAGTTGAATCAAATGAAATCCGATCTTGACTAACAAGTCAACAAGGAGTTCTAGGTCTAGAAATTTGCTTACTCCTATGCCATCATTTGTTCTAAGTGTAAAAACTAGAATTGCAATTCCAACACCATGCCATGACATTTCTTACAATGATAATTGAAATGTTGTCTCTAGTAAATTTATATAATTCTCTTCCAAATAGATTTTAGATATTAATGGTAAACCAATTGTTCAAAAGAAGTTCTAAAAACCTTACCCTAAAGCTTCCATCTGATCGAGAAATCATTGTAGTAGATTTCCTTGGAGTAGAATCCCAACTAAGCTCTCTACTAGCATAGAACAATATTTGAGCTTTAGTCCTTGACAAAATACTTATATGTGCACACCTCATAATTAAGAAAAACATTTAGGTGAAGAATTGAACAATACAAAAGTAGCACCAATCATATGATGTGATATGTATAGCAAAATATTTTGCTCAACAACTCTATTGCCAGAGTGATTTTAGATTTAAAACTACCAACAAATACTTAAACAATAGGAAATAGTCTCTCATTAATCATGTTTTGAAAATACCATATAAAAAATGATATGTACCAAATCAAAAACATATTTCTTTGCTTAAGGCATATTCAATGGTGACAAGAAAAATGATTATAATTTTATATACCAACACTTTCTTCAAAATAAGAAAAAAGAACTAGTACTAATCAAAGGATATCTTATTGGAAATTCATCCTTTCTAATTATGCAATCAGCTTGCTAGTAAGTGGCTACACAAAATGAGAGTCTAACAAACTCCTTAAAATTCCAGTTTCCTAATGTGATGTACTGCTTGTCAAGAATGCTTGCAACACTCAAAATTTAGTTTTAAAATACAATCAAAATCCTTAACTTATAGGCCCCTAAAAATGAATAATTTACCTAGTATGCACATGCTTTAATATTTTGGTGAAATCTAATTAGAACACGGTGAAAACCTGACCAACATAACATATGCTAATACAACAAAAACTCACAATTTTCCCACTTCCCATTTTTGGACAACAAAGTATGAAGAGGACAAGGATAGAGTATGCACAATCTCAACACAATGTTGTCAGATACAACTGGCACAATAATATAAAATAACAATAATCTAGTAATCTAGGTGCAAAGAACATATAAACATCAACATTACTCTATGATTTGAAACGTCTCTAGATCTATTTAAATCCAAATTTTAAATGTCATTGAAGAAATATAAAAGTTAGGAGAATGAAATAAAACTAACCTTGCATGTTGAAAGTCTCTACATGGACACCATCTTGTTGAATAGTAGCTTTGAAATCCTCAAGCTTCTCTTTGTTCTCATCTTGGTGGAAGATGGCCTTCTAAAAGGCACTTTTAGAAAGTAGGGATCTAGGGGCTGATCCACCCTGGAATAGATTGAAATTCAAAAAGCATAATTTTCTTTCAGGATCACTACACAATAAATGTCTCTAGCCAATGTTATTTATTTAACAGCCACAAATCTATTAAGACAAATTAAGCTTTCTAGTCATTTGGGAATAAATTTATGTTCCATGGGGTCACATCCACTAAAATTTATTATTTTAGTGACATGCAGAGGGAAAAGAACACATTTTAGAAACTTCAAGGAGAACGTAGGAGGTGAGACCTAAGTTGATCTAATGGTGAGACCTTATCTAGCATTAACATTAATGAAGTTCATTTTCTAGCATTTAATCATGTTGAAAAATATACAACAGTTACTTATGTTAATGCTAATGGAAATTGGCATTAGGATAACAAAAGAGCACTAGAGAAGATAATTAACCTCTATAAATCTACTCAAGATATGAGAAATGAGGTGCATCTAGTAATAGATAGGAAGTACTTTAAAAGAGCAAAGAAAGTGTTAGAGTTCATTGGTTTGTTGTCTCTATTTGGCTCTCCTCACCATTATAGTGTTGAAATAATTCACTAAGCACTTAACTGTGGTATTGATGTTAAGATGACTACAAGGGATCATCTTGTTATTTCCAAAGAGACTAGGAGAAGGGTTGAAATGGGTTTAAATATGTACCCATCATCTATTTTTATTAGTGGAGCTAAAGATGAAACTATTGCAGCTCTCCCTAGTGATGAATTGATCAAGAAAGTTGATGGGTTTGTAACAATATTTTTGAAACATAACTATGAGATAGTGAAGTTCCTTTAGGATATGAAGTATATCTATGGCATGATTGGAACTGGTGTTAGCGATGCTCCATCCTTAAAAGGTCGACATTGGATTTGTTGTGGCCAACGCAACTGATGCTACCAGAAGTGCATCTTATATTGTTCTTACTGAGATGGCTTGCTGTCATCATTAATGTTATTTTAACAAGTCAAGCCATCTTTTGGAGAATGAAGATTTATATGAAATATGCAGTCTTGATCACTTCATATCAATTATGCTTGATCTAAATTGAGAAATTTCTAAGCTTTTGGTGTTTTTCATGTTCACCATGTTATCAATAAGTAAAAAAATGAAACTTTACTTATTAATTATCTAAACTTTGTGAGGATTGAAATTTTACTTCCAAAATTGGTAAAGCCCAAGGCATTTCATTGTTATCATCTTAGCCTCAAATACATCAATTTTTTTACTATGATGAAACAAATTCTTACTAAAAATACCAAGATCCTCTACCATAAAGGTTATAAGTATATAGCACAAGATGACTTAAAAATATGAGATGCCAATAAGATATATCTAAGTTTTAATAATAATTTATTAAATTCTAGTTGCAGTGAATAAGTTGGCAACTAGTTTTAAAAAATCCAAGTTAGAATATGTCAGTCTTGTAGTGAAACCTTTGTTAGATGTCCATCTATGGGAAGGATGCTAGAAAATGTCTAGGAATCTAACTTTATATTTGCAACAATCATTTTCTTGAAATTTTATAAAGGCCTTAACCAATGTCAAGTTATGGAAATTCTTTAGGTTTTTAAAATGGTCCAAAAAAATCTTTACTGGGAATAAGAGCTTATAAGCCACCTTACTTGCATAGTAATAATTTTTATGGAGGCTTTCACACAAGACTATCATATTATACCTTGTACTTTACAAAATCAATTGCTAGCATAATCACTATAATCTAAATTTAAAAAAGCCACTCTTATAGCTTTGATATATCTGAAGGACATTCAATATTTATAAATCATCTTTCACTATATATTTATGTCCTCTACAGTAGTGGAGCTTGGTATTTTTCAGTAAGAATCCCTTTCATCATGATAAAAATGAGGAGCTATTCAAGGCTAAGATGATAACAATGACATGCCTAGGGATTCACCTTCTATATATCTCCATCGACGGCAATGCTAGTTCCAACCACCACGACCATTTTCATTCCAATGATTATAGCAATTAAGTATTCATATTTTTGTCAAATGCCATTTTTGTAAAAGAACAAGGTGTAAAATCATATCACCTTATGATTAATTGATACAATTTTCAAAGAATAGAAGATTTTGCAAACAATAGAAATATATGAAAATTATTTAAACTCTTATAAATTAAGTTTTAAGAATAAAATTAGTAAACATTTTGTCACCCAATTATGGGTTAATATGTTCATTGTTCAAATTAAAAGCAACTTAAAATGTTATCAAATGAAGGCTACCTTTAAACATCGCATACTCACACGCTACTTTCTCTGCTATCATCTTTGAATAGCAATACCAATTCTAAGCACCAAAAGAGAAAGAGGAGAAATTAGTTTAATAAAGTTGGAATATGGAGATAAGTTTACAAGTCTTTCCATGGTATACAAAAAAAAAGGTATTTATTGCCTTGTGTTTACATGTTGATCTGTGGAAGAATACGGAGTTTTGATCCCCCTCCTTCAACCACTTAATTCATGACCACTACATCTAGAAAATTTCAAGTTTTCAAAAGGTGTCCCTCCAGTTTTTCCTCATAGTTTCTTACTTAATATGCATATTGATGGAAGTGTCCCATCTTTGTGTTATTTATCATTTTTTTTTACCAAATTCTTGTTTTTGTTGAAGATATTACTAAAACTAGTTTTGTTCCATCCTTTCACTTTGTTTCTTATTACTTCCAACTTATGAGTATTTCTAAACATGATAGAGACTTGGACCAAGCAAGACTAGAATTCCATAATAATATCTCTAAAGTCCTAGTGGCTAGTCAAAGCAATCTCAAACCTAAAGGGAGAAGCATAGAGGGTTTAATAGGTTGCTTGATGAAGAGGAGGGGGTTATAGTCGAAGGTTGTTCTACGAAAAGAGGAGAGGGTGGAAGTATGACCAAGGTCCTAAGAAAAAGAAGTGAGGAATCTATCTAGCCTCACTTGAATTAAGGTGAGTTCATTTTGTGTTGTTGGATGGAAAGTAAAAGGGGAGTGTCATGCCCAGAATTTCAGGGAAAAACACAACCTATAAATTTTTTTATTTTTCTTTTAACGACACAAGTTTGGATATAGGTTCAAAATATAAATTTCATAATGATAAGGTATGTATAAGCCCTCATTAGCATCTAAGAAGATCTATCATATGATACAATTTACATCACAGTTACATTGGTTTTAAAATTATTATATTTTTTTGGGGGTGGATTGATCTTATATATATATATATATATATATATATATATATATATATATATATATATAATCCATCTTGTAAATTCTAATACTTACTATAGATATATACATATTAAAGATGTTAAAGGAATCTAATTATAACATATAATGTATATGTAGGTTCATAACATAATTCTAATTCCTCGACCAACTAATTATTTACTAACCACTAATTATTAGCCTAAATCTTAACTATGCCATCTATACTTTCCACTAATCAATCATCAATTCCATATCTAATAGCCAATTCCACTTTCTTGTTTATGGATTGGATAATTCTTCTTGCACTTGAATCCCATAGAAAAAAAAAATCTTTCTTTCATTACACACTAATAACGTTAGCTACACTACTCTCCACTTTTTACAACCACAACTACATACTAATTATTAAGTCCTACCCTTGTCGCTATTGACTATATTACTAATTATATAATATTATGCAATTTACTATGATACAATACCATTAAAAAAATTTCTTTCACTATACCAATCTTTGATCTCACACATTCTCCTCACATCTTCATCTAACTATACCTTAAACAAGTTAACTCTAAGGGGGTTCATACAACCCAAAATCCTAACATGCTTATTTATTTTAATAACTTCTCCTAAATGCTAATTTTACACTTCATAGCACATAATTACTAACATCAACATCCTCTATTAATCTTCTCTTACTCTACAATCCTTAATCTATAACTAATTTACTACACCCTAACTCATCACTTAAACATTTTCTAAACCACCCCTCCCCCCCCCCCCCTCCTCCCCCAATCCCCAACTTCTACATGGCACATGACCCCAAAATTTTCCTATGCACCTTCCCATGTGGCACTTCCTTCCCCTCCATTATTACTTCTACCACATTATGTTCTATCATCTAGTTCTGCATGCTACACCTTTCTTCCCAAGCGGTTATGTCTAGGCACTCCCTTCCATGCATGATTTAGGGTCCCCTTACTAAGTTGACCATGGCTGAGTCACATCTTTTTCAACTTATCTAACCTCTCGACATCGGCTACGGTGCAACATATTTGCACCTAGTCGTTGCCCTAGCCTGCCCGTCCTATGACCTCATTGCAATGTCCTTCTGTCCTTCATTGACAGAAATAAATTTATGTTGTCGTGCAGATTCAATTAAAACTCCAGTTTGACATGGACACTTCAAATTATTTTAAATAAAACTTTTTAAATATATCATATGGTTTCGTAGGATGCATAGTAGAAGTTAAATTATAAGTTAATAATTTTTATTTGAATAATGGAATGATAAATTTAAATAAAAAATTTATATGTTTTTAAAAATATTTTAACTAAAAATTATAGATTTAATTTTTATTTGAATATTTATCATTACATATAAGAATACATTTTAATTTGTTTTAAATAATTTATTTAATAATAAGTTGTACATCTTATTTATTTTTATTTTTATATAATATTAATATAATAATATTTTTTGAAGAAAAAGTTAAATTTATATATGTAATAAGTTAGTTCTAAGGATAACTATGAACACATATCTTAAATTTTTCATTCAAAAAAAATGTAATACCTCAAAAATTTAGAATTATCTATTATAATGCATTATTCAAATATTAATTATAAATTATCCATTTCAATTAACTAAATGATTATGAAATAATAATTATAAATTAATTATTTTTAAATAGGTAATCATAATTTTAAAATTATTTTAAATTAGAACAAAATATTTTTTTTTACTTGTCATTCTAAATATTAAAAAAAAAAATCATCTATAATTATATGAAAAGTTCAATTAAAAAAATGAGGGCTCTCTGCCTTAAATTGGGAAAGAGAAGTAGAATTATCAAAAAGTATATTGTAAAAACTTACATTCTTGTGTGATTTCTTAAGAAATAATATGATCTTTAAATATATGAAAATATATATTATTTTGAAAAAAACCTAAATAAATAAATTTTAACAATAGAACTTCTACAAACATTTTAATTTAAACAATAAAATATAAACTTTGACTTCAAATAGTTTATCTAAAATAAATTAACATACCTACAAAAATTACCATTTAAAATGTATTATTTCAACTTACCCAACCATCTACCAATGAAAATCAAATGCATACAAGCTAACATAATCTTCAACACCATTATATTTTGATTAAAAGTGATATACTAGGTCACTTCCATTAAGTGTTGTAGGTTTCTCTATTTAATGCTTTTTTGGATATTGTTTGGCATACCCAATAATTAAATATTGTGGCCTATTTCCTACCCAATTCTTGACTTCTTCAATGAAAAACTTCTATATACTTAATACAATTCAATAATTGATAAAATATGCATCTAAATTTAAAAATAAATCCACATGAGATATCAAATAAGATTAGATTTCTAAAATCTAATCTTGTAATATATTACAATTGAAATCTAATAATTTAAATTGTATTATGTTTTTATATATATTGACATTACAATATATTACATTTTTTAGTGAAAATGAAAATTTTAAGAAGTGTGTTCAATCGATTAATAAAATATTATATATAGGCAAGAGTCTACAACAAAACTGTAATTTGTGAGCCTCTTACCAAATAGGTCTTGGGTTCAAATCTACTCGTACTTAATAAATATTAATTAATCACAACACATTAAAATTATTCTTGATTTCGACCTCTTACAAATCAAAAATAAAAATAAAATATTATATATGATGCATAATTATATTTAAAATTGACTTATTACATATATAAATTTAACTTTTTCTAAAAAAATATTATTATTTTAATATTATATAATAATAAATATAAGTAAGATCTAACACTTAATATTAAATAAATTATTTAAAACTAAATAAAATGTATTCTTATTTATAATTTTAAATATTTAAATAAAAAATAAATCTATAATTTTTAGTTTTTTTTTTTTTTTTTTTAAATATAAATTTTTTATTTAAATTTAGCATTCCATATAATCAAATAAAAATTATTAACTTATAATTTAACTTCTACTATGCATCCTCCTAAACCATATAATATATTTTAAAAGTTTGGTTTAAAATCATTTCAAGTATCCATGTCATTTATAATTATAGTTTAATTTTTTTAATTTAAAAGTATTAACACTATAATCCATGATTTTTAATTCAATTTGTTAGGGCAACATAAATTTATCTATCAACGAAGGACAAAAGGACACTGTAGTAAGGACACTGCAGTGAGGTCACGGGACGGGAAGGCCAAGGCAGTGGCTAGGTGCAAATATGTTGCACCGTAGCCGGTGCCTAACCTCCCATCTTACATTGATATGTGTGAACATAGCCTCCTTAGGCTTGGGTAGGTGGCAGCCTATCTTAGAATTCAGGCCTGAACCTTCTTAAGGGCATATGTTGGTGGGGTTACGTGATTAGTAAGTAGGAGGACTTATCATGTGCCCCTCTTTGATTTGTGGTCTTGCATTTGAAATGGGATAGGAGCAAGATCGAATTCCTAGGGAGGTGGTAAGTGACCAATGCATTCAATTTTGATTTACTAATCTTAGTTTATGATTTATTTTATTTTTATTTATTTTACCTTTGATGTGACTATAGCGCTCAATTTGAGTCACGAGACTTCTCATGATTTAGTCTCTTAGTAGTTTTATAGATCATTATTATATATTAGTTTTTGGCTATTTACTTTATTTCCTCTCTTTTCTAGGCATAAGATTCTATGAATATTCTTTGATTTAAATATTGACTTGTATTGGGGAGGGGATTTATATCCCACTCCCCATAAAAACTCTAGAGTGTTAATATGCATGCACAGGCCTATTCTCTTGTGTATCTTTATCAGTTTTTTATTTATCTTATTTTTTCAAGAGTGATGTATAACATATTGGTTTTGTAGTAATTTGATTTATTTCTCATATTTCCATACAAAACCCAAATTAAGGATGCATGTAGGAGTCACTTGTATAATCATTTAAAATATGAAATGAATTGAAAAGTGATCAAGCAAGACATTAACAACCTTATATTTTCTATGAATAGTTGGAACTTTAATGGCATTTATGGATTTATTTATATAATCCTTCTAATTGAAATTCATTCTCTTGGTGTACTTTGTGATTCAATTGGTAATGATATTAACAATGCCTATTCAATACATTATTATAAAAATATTGGCTATACTTTGAAATGGGTCTACTTTGCATTCAACCATGACCATCTTCCATTACCACATTAAATCTTACAACACAAAAACATATGGTAATTTCTTAAAATTTCCTTACTTTCTCATGGAACCATCCCTTCTACAAATACATTAGAGGAAGATCATTTTACAACACAATACAACAAAACAACAATAGATATTTGTCTTTACAAATACATTACATCAAGATACGATAGGAGATTTCATCCTCTCAAACAAATTAAACAAAGACTTATTTTATTTTTTATTTGCTTCAAAAATACAAGGGGTTAACCCTAGTTTCTTCTTGGACCCAAGACCACAAAACTTGCAAAAGAACAACCCAAGAACCATGGAGACTCACCTCCCATCCATAGGCTTCTAAGGAGCCTCCCACCGAGCAAGGGAAACAAAGCTCAAATGGTTTACACTCAAACATGTTGCAATGCTTACAAAACTCAATCTCACAATACATTCACAAAACCCTCCAAGGTTTAGCACAATGATCCACCATTGGAATCATGAAAAAATGGGTGAAGGTGGGCTCTCCAAAGAGGAGAATGCCATATCCATATACACATATACATTGCAATTGCATAATGCCTCTTTAAGGCTATCAAATGCATCCTCTTTATCACATCAATACACTTATACCTCCCATAATATGAATGCCTCTTCAAGGTTATCAACCAAAGCATATGGCTTCAATGGAGCCCAATACTCCATGAACAAAAAAACCCTCTCCAAGAGAGAATCTCTCAACTTCAATGTTGAGCCCAACTAAGCCCTTCACACAAGGCTTCTCTTCCCTCCCAAGGGTGAGTGAAGCCTTCACACCCATGAACAAATTCAACATTCAAAACAAAGATACCAAAGAAGAAAACCAAGAAAACACATGAACACAATACACAGTTACAACACCAAAAAAGATTACAATGGAAATACATGATCCCATAACAACACTCCATACTTGTAGATTCAGTATGCAATGCTAAATAAAATGGTCATGGTTTGAGCACCAACCTTGGTCCAAGCTAATGGCAATGCTAGTTGATGAAGAGCTCCCTTAGCCTCCCTCCAAAACCCTGACTATTTCTAAACTTAAAGAGTGGGTGAACACCTCATTAGTTTGTCCAAGGCTCTCTAAAAGGCTTTCTTGCTAACTATTTTGGCAAAAACACCAAGCCACACCCTCTTACAAACTCGTCACCCCTAAGTTTGCTATTTTTGACTTAGTGGAAATATGGAAAGGAACTCATGTGACAACTCCATTTTCAAATTGGTGGAAGATGGCATTGGTAAAGGGGCTCCCTAGGCTGTCTAATCACTATCATGGTCAAAATTAGGTCCCTAACATGTTATACTATCATATGGGTAACTCATTTTTACATAAAAGACACTTTGGGACCACTTAATGACACTTCAAAACCCTAGTCAAGTCTAAATTCGAATTTCCTTTTGATAATGACCCATCCTTTCCCTTGTCCAGTGGGTTTACTTAATCATTAACAAGGTAATTAGTTTTAGGTTAAAATGCCACCATGACCAAAACCCTAATGACATGTCATTAACACACAAAATCGACAAGTGTCAAGTGACACATAAAAGCACATTCCACATCATTATGACATGTCCCTAATGCATCTTTTGAGATTGAAAATTTCACACACAAACAAGCTTACATTTACAAAATAAAATACATCACAATGAGGCTTTTGAATCTTCCAAAGATTCTCCTTAGCTAAACTATGTTCACATATATTTGGACCTTGTTTCCCCCAAAGATTTCCATGGCTCAATTGCATGTACACTAACTCGAACATCAGTAGCCCAATGAAAAGAAAATCATATAAAATACATGTATATAAGTTCATGACAATTTCATTTTCAATAAATCACCTCAACATCATAATCAATTTTTATTTTCTAATCATTTTCATATAAAGCATTTAAAATATCAAAATCTGCATATCAACATTAATATATAATCAAATGATCAACTAACATTCTAAACCACATCATAATCCATTTCCTATCATAATGATGAAATGTTGAATCTATACTGTTAAGTCATTCAACATGAAAATTAGTTCTAAACACATATTTTAGGTCAAAATCATTAAAATGTAAACATCACAACTAATATCCTTTGATTCACTTAAATATAGTTTGATTGCTAATAGTATTGCATTATCATAATGAGATATTATATTATAAGGCATATGTCTCTAAAATCACTAGTGTCAGGAAATGTGGATGTTTCCATAATCATGTCTACATAGGTTTAAAATTAGTTATTAGGTAAACCCATTATATTTGTTAGTCAATATATTATATCTCCATCTTAATCATCATTCACTATAGCATATCCACCCAATACTACTTGTGCAACAATTGACTTATTATAATTACATCCGATCAATCTCTACTGAGTAGGCCTTATCTAAATTAATAACAATTTTTGTCTATAATTATTATTAGTACTTACAAAGCCAGTGTAAATTCATCTTTTCATAATGGCCACCTAAAACAACTATCCTAATAGATCTAAACATACTATGAACTTATTGGCATAGTTTCTAAGTTATAATATCTTGAGTATTTATTCCATAGGGTCTTACCTTACTGACCTAGTAAAATTTTGAATATGATTCTTATGACAATAATGACAACAATGTTTATCAGTCTTAATTCAGATCTCAAGTCCAATATTAAGAAGAAGGATGCCAATCATGACATACCTAAATCTCGGAACCTACTTATCATCATTCTTTCATAAGGTGTATGGTAACAATCTATAATTCACATACCATGCATGAGAGACAAAGACATGACATCTCACCTCCTACGCTTCCTAGTTCTGACCATATTCATGTTATTTAGGGTTTATAATATGATACTAGGAAGGGGCCTTACAAGGAACCATTAAGTTACATGTCAAATAGGCCATTGGAAGGAAGAAAATGGGCAAGGTCTCCCATGTTGTCAGAGTAGTCCACCAGGCTACATAATTTCTCTAAGGGGAAAAGGGGGAATCAAAATCTCTAGAAACCATGATCTAGTTAGACGAGAAATCTTGGAAGCAAGTAGAATGGTCTCCTTGTAAAGAAGATCTAATCTGTCTAGTGTTCAAAGCATACACATTGAGACTTTGGCATTGTAGGATCAAGGTGGAGAAGGTGATAGCTAGAAAGTGTTGAGAAGAGGAAAACATTTCCCCTATGATTGAATTGGAGTTCCAAATGGTAGAAATTTCCCTAGAAGTTCCATTAGCCTCTGAGTAACAAAACACAACATTGAGCCACATTTTCCCCATAAGGGTGGATAAGTTGTCAAAAGTCATTTTGACTTCTTGAAGGGGTAGAATGTCAACTTTATAGTCATTGATATAATTTTTTACCATGAAATTTTTGAGGGTGCAGTTCAAGCCCCTTATATTCCAAGAGAGAAAAACCATTTCTTCCCTTTGATATTGAGATCCAAGGTGTGATGTCCCCTTGTAATAGTATCTCAAGCCACTTTCTTTGGTTGTGATCCCTTTTCAGAAGGTCTTCCAACCTTAGTGTCATCCCCTACATACATCTTCTTACCTCTAGCCTTTTTCTTCTAGGTCTTCAATTATTTCTCCATATTCACCATACTGAGAGTACTCAGAGGTGAGTTCACTTTGTCCCTACTAGTAGATGGAGTAGTCACAACAAGAAAAACCACACCCACAAAAGGGTTAGTCTCTAGCCTCAAAGATGATGGGTGAAATCTTAGGATACTCACATTCAAGATAACATGAGGCACAACCTTGACAAGTCCCACAATGACTAGAGGGATTTCCTCTTCTTCCAACAAATTCTACTCCATAGGTGCCTACAAGGTTGTGGGGGTTGTCTTAGCTTCCAAATTGGCAACAGGGTGTGTTTCCTTCCCCCTACATTATCGTGCTTTGTTCAAGGTTATTAGCCTCTGCCTTGATCAATACTTTGCATGATAGATAGAAATTCAGTCAAATGTTATAAATCACTTTAGTTCATAAATATATTTGAATTAGATCTACATACATGCATTGGAAAATAGTTTAACCTCCATTAATTTCCAACTTCTAGGCATGTTAGATACATATGGTGTTTTAATCTATTGGAAACATTCTAACAAAGATTTTATTGTTCCTCTTTCATCAAATGAAAACCTATAAAAATAAGGCTAATGTGTGGCTTGAGACAAATTGAAAAACTAGTAGGTTCTAAACAAAAGATTACTCTATGCATTGGTGATTTATAGCCTGATAGTGGTGATTGTATATACTATAAATACTATGTCTTCTGTAAAAAAACAAATAGAATCTAGTTAGGCAAAAAAGAAATCTTAAACATGAACCATGAATGACAAAGTCAAATTACCTATTCTTTGTTACTGAGATTACCTACTTCTCTAGAAGATGGACAAATGTGAATGTTCTTGTAGATATACATGACAATTGTCTCAAAGTAGTCTTCTTGCAATGGCCACAAGGCTAGTCTGATATTTTTTAATTTTCCAATAAAATTCATAAATATACCCAGGAAAAATATTTCACATCTAATAAATAAAAAATTGAAAACTCAATCGCAGTGACCATAAAATAAGATGAAATGGAAAAAATTAAGAAAATTAAAACATTTGTATTAGTCAAAATTCTTTTAGAATAACTGAAAGGGGGGGTGAATTAGTTATTCAAGGTCTAGGTGTACAAAATAAAACTTTTTACAATTCAATGAACCCATATAACATTCTTAACCATGCATGCATTCATTGTGTGTTAACCAAAACTGATATGTTACTATTAAACTAACATGGAAAAATGTAAAGCATAAGACACAACATATCCATCGGTACAATTGACACAATGATTTAACATGGAAACCCAATTTGGGAAAAACCACTAATAACATGGTACTCTTTTTTTACCCTGTTAAAGGCTAACCCTGTTAAAGATTACAATACACACTGTTAAATGTGACTCAGTTAAGAGATTTCAATCACCCTATTAAAAGTGAGCCTTATTAGAGGACTTTAGGCCATTCACTTGGAATGCCACCTTGTTAAAGGATTTTCCTATTAAGTCAACCTTTCTTTAAAAGGATTTACCCTAATTTGATACAATTGTTAGAGAGTAACAGTAGAGTTTTGATCTGATACAACTTACAACCTTACTTACAGATTACAAATCACTATTCAGTCCTCATCTCTGCTTGGCTTCCAATCTTTACAATTTTGACAGCTTGTTCACCCTTCAAGGATTCATCCTCATTAAGCCTCCATGCTTAGTTAACCATCACAAACTTCTCCTCTTGGGTCACTTGATGAAGCAAACCTTCTCCCTTCTCCTTGTTAGATTTTTGCATCCAAAACTCTATGACCTCCAACCAACTTTTCTTCATGACTAGACATCCCTACATATAGGGAATTAGAACTCTTTTTTCTGCTCATTATCCATCTCAAAAATTAGGGTTTTTGATGGATTAGGTAGGATACAATATATCTACCCCATAAATTATCTTCTCTAGAAAATTTTCTTAGAATCCATTTGAATTCGTTTCCAAAATGGTTTACATAAGATTCTATGCCTCTAGCTCATTAATCTTATCTTCCTCTTGATTTACAAGTTCTAAGAAAACAAACTTGTTAGCTTTTATTTGGTAAATCTTTGATCTTTTTCATAATGTAGTAGCTCAAAATTATCAATTTACTGATGCTCGGTACATACTGTGTTACTTAGTATCTACTGTAAAATCACTCGATATCAACTGAATTTTATTGGTGCTCAACATCTATTGAAAATCATTCGGCATCAACTACCTTGCTCAACACCTATTAACTTGCTCGGCATTCACTAGAAATTGCTTTCACTCGGCTCCAACTAACTTTTTTCTCGGCTTGCACTAACTTTTCTTGGCACCTTCTATCAACTTTGTCAAGCCTACAAAATGAACTTTGTCAAACATTATTCTTCTAAACTTTCTAAGTGTAGCCAATCATTTTATAACCTTAAGTAGATTATCAATATATTATGTTATCACTGTCTTAACTGATTCTTACACTTCAATACATAATCATAACTCAACCTTTCCTCTAGGTACTTTTGTTACATATTGTTGATCAAATCCTCCTCATCAATCAACTAAGTGATAGTGCTTGAAACACATAAGTAATTTTTTTACCAACATATAGCAGGTTTGACATCAATGACAAAACAATGATTGAAAACACACAATCTACTTTTAGCATTTTCTTACTCAAGTGATATTTTCAATCATATATCAATAATCTCCCTCTTTAGTATTGATGGCAAACCAAAATGATCAACCAATCAAACAAATGATGAACATCTTGTTCTATCAAACTAACTAGGTTAAAATAGTAAGGCAATACCAAAAAGAAATCTTGTGAATAACACTTCTCCCTTTATAAGCAACTCCTTCTTAGGTTACAAAGTATCCTTCTTATCCGATTCTCTTTTGTCATGGATCAATAGAATATCTGAATAGCTCCCTCTTTTGTTCTAATCCCTCCTTTGATTATTTTATGCTTTCTCATTCTCTCTTTTTTTTTGGGTCTTCTGATCTTTTGATGATGTACTCTCACTTCATTGTTCCTCTTATGCACTGATTAGTTCACTATACTTTCTCCCAATGTACTTTCTCCCTTTGAAATTTTCTACTTTGACCATCTTCCTCTTGATCAGTATCCACTTGATTAGTTTCTTGTACTTTCTCCCTCTTTGACAACAATGCCAAAGCAATATACTCAGCACTTGACATCTTTTGTATATGGAGACACAAGCTTTTGCAGGCTCTTCAATTTGCTCCCTTTGTCACCTTGCTTGTGACTGATTTGAAGTTTTAGTTCTATGATTACTTTAGGCAATTTCCTAAGGTAAGATCCACTATATCAATTTGATACTCCCTCTGTCTTTTACATAGCCTTTGATAGGGGCATCACCCCTAAGTTACCTCTTAGATACTCATAAGCATCCTTAGGTAATGCTTTGGTGAAAATATTAGCAATTTTTTCCTTTGTGTTGATATATTCCATCTTCACCTCTTTATCTTGAACCAACTCCCTTACATAATGATACTTTATTGCAATGTGCTTTGTCTTTGTATGCATGACCGAATTTTTAAGCACTTGTATTATCACAATAAAGTGTCACTAGTTCAGTGATCTCTTCCTTCATTCCCTTTAGTAACTATTTGATCCATATAATGTTTGTGTAGTTAATGGCAACAACAACATACTCTACTTCAGCAATAGATTGGGAAGTACAACTCTGCTTCTTGCTTGTCCATGTAGCAAGTCGTCTGCCTAAGAAGAATGCTCCTCCACTAGGGCTCTTTCAGTCATCAATATTTCCAGCCCAATCAGCATCAATGTAGGCTTTCAGTTCAAACTTTTCATCCTTCTTATAGTATAAACCATACTTTTCTATTCCTTTCAAGTATCTCATTATTCTTTTTATTGTCATCAAGTGATTCTCTCTAGGTTAGCAGAGAATCTAGCAACTATCCCCATAGCTAATACAATATCAGGTCTACTATTGTACTACATATTGCAATTTGTCAATCATGGATCTGTATAATTTTTGATTGACCTCAATTGAATCATCATTCTTTGATAGCTTGAGTGTTATTACCATAGGTGTACTTACTAGTTTTGAATCCTCAAGTCCAAATGCCTTCAATATTTCCTTGATATATTTTGACTGAGTGATATATACACCATACTTCATTTGATAGACTTGTAATCCAACAAAGAATTTGATATCTCCAAATATTGACATTTTTAAATCTTGCTTCATCTGATTTGCAAAATCTTTACACAGAGCATCTTCTCCTCCAAATATTATGTCATTAACAAAAAATTTAGATAACATTATACCTTTTTCTTTATCTGTCTTTATGTACAAATTATTCTTATCATCTGTCCTTTCAAATCCAATCTTAACAAGATAAGTATGAAGTCTCTCATACCATGCTCTTGGTGCTTGTTTTAATCCATATAGGGCTTTATGCAGTCTACATACTATGTTCTTATTATTTTTTGTCAACAAATCCTTCTGACTGTTCAATGTAGACCTCTTTTTCTAATATTCCATTCAGAAATCCAGACTTGACATCCATCTAGTAAACTTTAAAACTTTTGTAACCAACATAAGCAAGCAAAATTCTTACTCCTTCCATTCTTGCAACAAGGGAAAATGTTTCACCGTAGTCAATTCTTTCTTCTTGTGCATACCCTTTGCATACTAGTCTTACTTTTTTTCTTTTCATTCACCATTCTCATCTAGCTTGTTACTGAATACCTATTTTGTGCCAATCACATTATTGCCTTCTAGTCTAGGAACTAGGCTTGAAGTCTTGTTCTTATATCCATTGAATTTCTTCTTCCATAGCCCTGTACCAATCATCATCTTCCAATGCATCACTCACTATCTTAGGTTCCTTCATACTTAACAAGCATGCTTCACCTCTCAACCTATTTCTTGTCATTGGCCTTGCATCTTTATCTCCAATAATTTGATCTACATGATGGTGTCTTTTGACATATTTGGATAGACCAGGCTCAGTTCTTGTGGTTTCATTTTGTCTCTCAGCTTCAATATCACTATGTGCATCTCTGTTAGGTGTTTCAATATCTCTTTCATGTGTGCCAATCTCAGAGTCAGATTGTGCATTTTTCTCATTTTGCAACTCAACATCTAAATGCAACTTGGCATTCACAAGATGTGACTTGGTAGTTGTTGAAACTTGTTGGTTTGCTACATGATTTGTAGCATCTTCTTTAGTACGCATCCCTTCACAATAGTACACAAATGTCTTGTAATCTTCTAATTCTTTTGAAGTTTCAGCCTCATGTGCTTCTATAAACTCATCAAAATTCACATTTGCACTTTTCACAATTTTGTTAGTGTTAGTAATTAAACACTTGTAAGCTTTACTTCTTGTGGAGTAACCAAGGAATATACCTTCTTTGCTCTTTGCATCAAACTTTCCACTCCTAACATCTTTAAGAATGTAACATTTGCTTCCAAATACCTTAAAATATTTCCCATTAGGTGGATGACCATACCATAGTTCAAAAGGTGTTGAGTGAGTTGTTGGAATTTACAAGTGGGAAGATTTACTTTTGAGAGAGGGTGGGGGGTGGGGGGGTGTGAATTGGTAACTTAACTTTAACCTTTTCAAAACTTTTTAACTGAAAAGATTCACATGCATCTAATTCATCTAAAAGTAAAAGACATGCATAAAAATAGATAACACACAAATTTGGTAATCCAGAAACCCTCCAAAATGAGAAGGTAAATTTGGGGTGCAGATGACACCCACAAAATATCACTGCAACAATATGTAACTATTTAAGGTTACAATGTTTGACCACTTCCAATGGTCTGCTCTGTGAAAGGCATGTCCCGTTAAAGACTTTAAACCCTGTTAAAGTGACTTGGTTAAAGGATTTAACTACCCTACTAAAAGCAGGCCTAGTTAAAGGACTTTTGTACATTCACTTGGAATGTCGCCTTGTTAAAAGATTTACAAATGGCTGCTAGGCCAACCTAAGTCCATAGGATTTCCATATATAATACAATTGCTAGAGAGTATTAGAAAGTCTTGACCTGATAACTTGCAATCCTTTATTGCTGATTAAAAATCCTTGTCTTGCTTTTTCTACTTTGATCCTTGCTTAATTTTATATGTCACTCTTTGAAGTTTTGATGCTTTGTTCCTTATCAACTAGATTCTACAATGCTACTTCGTTCTTCACTAAGTCTTTTCACCCTTTTGCACTTCACTATAATTCACCCATACACTTCTCTCTTGTGCATCCTCTCTATTGCATAATGGGGTTTCATCCTCCTTTTAAGGATTTCAAAGACTTAGGGCTAGGTGTGAATTTATTATCAATATTAAATCTTCATTTCTCACTCATTTCTTACACTTTTCCTATTGGTTGCATCCCTTCTCCATTTTTCTTATTGGCTACATGTTGATCACATAGGTAATGCAAAAGATTTGATCTTATCTTCAAGATCCTTCGAGATTCATCCCATGTTGGCTCCAAAAATGGTTTACATTTGAGTATGTGAAGATACAAACTCATATGTTGATTTTTTTTTACTTGGCACTTACTAGTTGTTGATGCTTAGCACATATAGGAAAACTGGCTCACTCAGCTCCTATAGTAATTTTGTTTCACTCGACATCTATGTTCTACTCAGCACCTATAGTGACTCGACACTTGAAATTCACTTGACACCTAAAGATTTCTCGACACCTGAATTTCACTTAGCATCTATTGAATTCTCTAGCTTGACATACATTGTAGCTCGACTTCTGTATTATACTCGGCATCATCTTGAGAAATGGTTAAGTGTGTTAACACTCAATTGTCAAAACCAATCTGGGACTAACATGAGTACCTTTCTTTACTTGCACATGATTCAAAGTGCATACTTTAGTACTTATAGCTTCTCTCCAATATTTTAGAGTAGCATTTTTCTCCATCATTAGTGTTCTAGCATAGTCCATTATAGATCTATTTCTTCTTTTAGCAATTCCATTTTGTGGAGAAGTCCTTGGTGCTGATGTCTGTCTCTTGATTCCTCAATCGTTACAAAACATCTCAAAATCATGTGAAGTGAATTCACCTCCTTTTTCTAATCTCAAGCATTTCAAGATCTTACTTGTTTCTTTCTCAACTCTTGCCAAGTATCATTTAAACATTTGAAAAGCATCTAATTTTTGTTTTAGAAACATGATTGTCATCATTCTAGAGTAATCATCAACAAGTAGCATTACATACATGTTTCCTTTGTAGCATTGCACTTTAATAGGTCCACATAATTCGGTATGAACAATCTCAAATATTTTCTTAGAGGTATAACCTTTACTTTTAAAGCTTGATTTTTTCATGTTGCCTAGCTAACATTGTTTGCACATTATATTTTCTAGTTTCTTCAACTTAGGCAAACCTCTAACTCTTTTTATGTTGTTGATACTATTTAGATTATCAAAGTTAACATGACATAATCTTTTGTGCCAAATCCATACATCATCAAATTTTTCAATAAGACAAGTAGCATCTTCTATATCCAAATAGAAAAAATTACTCCTAGTTTGATTACCTTTTCCAATCATGTTTCCATTTGTATCATATATCTTGGCTGATTTGTTTTCAAACTCAATTTTGCATCCCAAATTATTCAATTATGACACACTTAAAAAATTATAATTCAATCCTTCAACATAGTAAGCATTGTCACATGAGATCTTGTATGTAAGCTTAATAGACCCTTTTCCTTTTATTGAACATGGTGCATCATTACCAAATCTTACACTATTTCCATCATAATAAGTTAAGGTAATGAACTTACTTTTGTCTCCAGTCATGTGATGTGAACATCCACTATCAATGATCTATTTGTCATTCTTGTTCACACAAGTCATAAGTGTAGTAGCCTCATCCTCATTTCATTCATCCTTCATTGCAACATATACCACTTCATCATCATTTTCATCAAAATTATTTTCATCAGCAATGTAGCATGACTTCTTGCCTTTATCTCTGTAGTCTCTTCCATCATCTTCTCTTTCAGATAGACATGACAACTGTCTTAGAGTGGTATTCTCATAGTTGCCACAAGGTTGGCTTGATATTTTAATTTTCCAATAAAATTTAGAAATATACCTAGGAAAAATATTTTACATCCAATAAATAAAAAATTGAAACTCAATCATAGTGACCATAAAATAAGATGAAATGGCCAAAACTAAGAAAATTAAAATATTTTTATTTGTTGGAATTCTTTTAGAATAACTGAGAGGGTGGGGGGATGAATAAGTTATTCAACGTCTAGATGTACAAAATAAAACTTTTCACAATTCAGTGAACCCATATAACATTCTTAACCTTGCATTCATTGTGTGTTAACCGAAACTGATATGTTATTGTTAAACTAACATGTAGAAATGTAAAGCATAAGACACAACATATCCATCAGTACACTTGACACAATGATTTAATGTGGAAACACTATTTCAAAAAAACCACTAGTAATATGCTACTCATTTTTCACTCTTCTGAAGTGATGCCCTGTTAAAGGCCAACCCTATTAAAGGTTACAACAAACCTGTTAAATGTGACTTGGTTAAGTGATTTCAATCACCCTGTTAAAAGTGATCCTTGTTAGAGGACTTTAGGCCATTCACTTGGAATTCCACCCTATTAAAGGATTTTTCAATGACTGTTAAGTCAACCTTTCTCCAAAGGATTTACCCTAATCTAATACAATTGTTAGAGAGTAATAATAGAGTTTTAATCTGATACAACTGACAACCTTACTAGTAGATTACAGATCACTATTCAATCCTCATCTCTACTTGGTTTCCAATCTTTGTAGTTCTGATAGCTTGTTCACCCTTCAAGCATTCATCCTCATTAAGCCTTCATGCTTAGTTTGCCATTACAAACTTCTCCTCTTGGGTCACTTGATGAAGAAAACCCTCTTCCTTCTCCTTGTCAAATATTTGCATCCAAAACTCTTTGACCTCCAACCAACTTTGCTTCATGACTAGACATCCCTACATATAGGGAATTAGAACTCTTTTTTCCACTCATTACCCATCTCAAAAATTAGGGTTTTTGATGGATTAGGTAGGATACAATGTATCTACCCCATATCTTGTCTTCTTTAGAAACATCTCCTAGAATCCATTTGAATTTGCCTCTAAAATAGTTTACATAAGATTCTGTGCCTCCAACTCATCAATCTTATCTTCCTCCTAATTTACAAGTTCCAAGAAAAAAAACTTGTCAGCTTTTATTTGGCAAATCTTCGATCTTTTTCATAATGCAACAACTCAGCATTATCAATTTATTGATGCTTGGCACATACTTTGTTACTCAACATCTACTGTAAAATCACTTGGCATCAGCTAAATTTTACTAGTGCTTGGCATCAACTACCTTACTTGACACCTACTAACTTGCTTGGCATTCACTAGAAATTATTTTCACTCAGCTCCAACTCGGCTTGTACTAACTTTGTTCGAAACCTTCTATCAACTTTGTCAAGCTTAGAAAATGAACTTTGTCCAATATTATTCTTCTGAACTTTCTAACTATAGCCAATCATTTTGTAACCTTAAGTAGATTATCAATAGATTATGTTATCACTATCTTAACTAATGTTTACACTTCAATACATAATCATAACTCAACCTTTCCTCTAGGTACTTTTGTTACATCTTTTTTATCAAATCCTCCTCATCAATCAACTATGTGATAGTGCTTGAAACATATAAGCAATTGTCTTACCAACATATAGCAGGTTTGACATTAGTGACAAAATAATGATTGAAAACACACAGTCTACTTTCAACATTTTCTTACTCAAGTGATCTTTTCAATCATATATCAACAATATATGCATGGATTTCAATATATATAGTCTAATGTTGAAGGAAGAAACTAGAAATGTAGAGAGTTGGTAATGCTTACCCTTTCAAATTGTTTCTTTTCTTCATTTTATGCATATAAGTTCATGCAAATTAGAGTTTACCATTGATCATTATAATACGGTTGGTATGATGTGGACTATAATCTCTCACCCTCTAAAATTTACGACCCAAGTGAAAATGTATCCCTTGCAAAACCATTTATTATCATTTACAATTTGTTTCAAATTTAAAATATAAAATGTTCTTATATTAATATTTAATAATTTTCATTTTATTGATAAATTCAAGAGGACATGTAAATAAGACCTAATAAGCTTTTCATTTTGGAAAAACAAAGATATATGAGTGATTAAAATAATATATTGTAATAGATAGGGCTAAAAACATAGAGAGCTAGTAACATTTACTCTTCTTATAGAAATTTTTTTAATTTTATAAATAAAGTTTATGGAGAGTACATACCATTGATCAATCCAGTCATGGTATGAGGTCAAATTTAATCTCCTTTCCTTGAAAGCTTTAGCAACCTATTGAGAAGTCATCTTCATGTTATTGATTTTTCTTTCCCAAATTGAAATCCTATAAAAGAATGCAATCTAATACATCAATTGATGTTATTCAATTTTCTACCCCAAATTTGAAGACAAATAAAGAACATTTAAACTATTCTTAAGTTTCTATTTAAGAAGACGCCCCACTAATCCATATTTGAACAATAGACTTCTCCCAATTAAGCACAAAATACTTAGGCATACATAAATTTTCTTTAATGACTTTTATACTCAGTAAGGCATTGAGATGTACACTCTCAAGCCTCAGACATTTAAAACATTTGAAGGTTACTTATTTCAAAAACTTCTATTCTATAATTTATCATTAGGTCTATAACTATGCATACTAAAATAACAGTGGTTGGTTTGCATATAAAAGAATCAAGGAAAAAGTGAGATACAATGTAACATAAAAAGTAAGTAGAACCTTTAGAATTGGAAAAAAAATCAATGAGAAAGGTGACTAGTTTGTTGGAAAAAGGCAACACCTCCCTATTAAATTCTACTAGACAACATTACAATTTAAAAGTTGAGATACCAATAAATACTATTGTGAGTCAAAGAATAGTTGAATTCTAGCATGCTCAAGGTTGTATTAAGATATCTATAAGAATCATATTAGTATAGATTAACAAGTATAAAAAATCAAGATCTTTTGAATCATAATTTTTGTAGAGAATGCAATGTTTTGCATTCTTGCACAAAAAGATGGAGACATAAAATACATTCCTTAAAATCACTTTCAATATTCAACATTTGACACTAAAAATTTAACATTTATCTACCATATAAAAGGACCAAGATTCTCTCAATTATGCCCTGGAAAAACTAGAAGCTCCATCAGAGCTATAGCTGAGGATGTAGTCATTGTTGGAAAATAAGTCAAGCCAAACCATGGATGGACTAGTCACCAAATAGGCTGATGGCTCAAAAGTAGAGCACACTGATAGCAAAGAGATAATCCTAAATTTTATACCAACTAATTCATGAAATAGTTTCAGTCCCAATCAAAACTTTGGGTGGTTTACAATGGTGTCATGAACACTCTAGCAACCCAAAGGTTTCCTTCTATTTTTTGACTCTTAAAATTATAAGCAAGTATAAGGCATAGTTTCAGATCTAGCATAGAAAGAAATCAAAGGAAAAGATGAAGTGTCATAATAACAATGCAATCAAGAGAGAGGAGCTACAAAGTCAAATTTTTTTAGATGGATAAGTATGATGTTAATCAGATTGAATGAAAAGAAAGAAAATGCCTTTTCATTGTTAGCATCAATTTTGAATGTTAGCTTGTATATAGGAAATTTAGTTTATATCATTAGAAGTTTGTTATTGTGATTGACTATAATAATTATAAAATTTCTTGTGAAGGTTTTGAAGCTTTCAGATGATTATTGAGTTTTTTTGTAAATTCTTGTGTTTTTCTAAATATTTTGGTGGTCGTGGTTATTGTCTAAAAGTTTTCAGTTTTGATGTGCATATAATGACAATAATATTGTTCAATATCTTGTAATAAATTCTAGTCATGGAAGTCATATTATTACATTTTGGATTAGAAAAGAATATCAAGCATTCAAACAGTGATGGATTAAATTCTTCCCTTGAGATCAAGTGAAGGTTTCCTTTCTAAAATTTGTATGAGTGGAATTGGAATTATTTCAAAGGATGCATAGAATGAATAATTGAACTAATAAATGAATACAATCCACATCATAAATTATGCACACAGATTAATTTTTGAAAGATGGTTGAATACTAATGAAATTTTTCATTCATTAAGGATGTAAGTATTTGCCTATGACAAGAGCAACATAACTCAAATGTTATCAATGAAAGAGAAAGACAACTAGCTAGGTAATGTACATATTCAAAATTGTGAAGCCTCACCCCGACCAGCCATAACATAGATATTTTACTTGCATTTGATATTCAGAACTTTGATATTTTGATAGTTATTTGAGACTTAGATGGACAATGGCTTGTTTTATCTATTGATTTTGACATTTCAGTAGTGTTTTGCATTTATGATATGTACTAAGAACCTAATATTGTGTAGAGGATGATCAAAAAAATATGGATGCAATTTTACACATGGTAGAATAGAATTAGATTATGATGTGATGCAAAATGTAAATTTGATTATGATGATTTATGATATGTAGATGTTGATATTCTAACATTTTGAATGATTTATTTGAAATGATTAGGAAAGGAAAATTAATTGAATTATGTTAATATGGATTTCGTAACATTTGAAATTATATGCATTTATGATATGTATTTTATATGACCTCCTTGGACTACTGATGCTCAAGTTTAATGTGTAGGAAGTGGAACCATAGAAATTTTTGGGTGAAACAAGTTCCAAACCTATGTGAACACAACTTAACCAAGGAAAATCTTTGGAAGATTCAAAAGCCTTGTTGTGAAAGTATTTTTCTTTGTAAATGTAAATTTGCATGTATGTGGAAATTTTTAATCACAAAGATGCATTAGAGACATGTCATGGTTATGTGTAATGTGCTTTTGTGTGTCACTTAACACTTGTGCATTTTGTGTGTAATGACATGTCATCTAGGGTTTTGGTCATGGTGAAATTTTACTCTAAAACTAATTACCTTGTTAATGATTAAGTAAATCCACTTGACACGGGATAGGATGGGTCACAATCAAATGAAATTAGAATTTAGACTTGACTAGGGTTTTGAGGGATCATTAGGTGGCCCCAAAGTGTCTTTTATGTGAAAATGAGCTACCCATATGATAGTATAACATGTTAGGGACCTAATTTTGACCATGATAGTGCCTAGACAACCTAGGGGGCCCCTCTACCAATTCTTTCATCCACTAATTCGAAATGGATTTGTCACATGAGCTCTTTCCCATCTTCTACTAAGTCAAAAATAGCAAACTTGAGGGGAGACAAGTTTGTAAGAGGAAGTGGCTTGGTTTTTTTGCTAAAATAGTTCTAGTGGGATGGCCTTTTTAGGTGTTCACCCACTCTCTAAGTTTAGAGATAGTTATAGTTTTGGAGGAAGACTAAGGGAGCTCTACAACAACTATCATTTCCTTTAGCTTGGACCAAGGTTGGTGTTCAAACCATGACCATTTTCTTTATTTTAGCATTACATAATGAATCTACAAGCATGGAGTATTTATTACAGGATCATGCATTGTATTGTGAATATTTTTAATGTAAATTTTGGTATTGTGTTGTGATGGTGTGAAGGTGTATTATGTTCATGGAATTTTCTTGGCTTTCTTTCTTGATCATCTTATTTTTTAATTATTTGAATGTCAAGTGTTAATGGGTGTAAGGCTTCACTCACCCTTGGGAGGGAAGAGAAGCCTTGGGTGAAGGGGTTAGTTGGGCTCAACATTATAGTTGAGAAAATCTACCTAATAATGAGGATTTGTTCTTTCTTTCATGGAGTATGGGCTCCAATGAAGCCATATGCCTTTTGTTGTTTTGGAGGTATAAGTGCATGTGTAAGAAGGATGAGATTTTATGATAGCCTTGAGAGGAAAAAATGTAGTTGCAATTTGATTTTTTGTTATGGATATAGAATTCTCCTCCTTGAAGAGCCCACCTTCACCCAATGTAAATATGATTCCAATGGTGAATCAATGTGCAAGCCATGGAAGGGTGTTTTGTGTTGTGTTGTGGATTTTCATGCATTAGCAAATGAGAAGTGTCTGTATCCTAGTTGGAATTTGTTTCCCCTGCTCGGTGGGTGGATTCATAGAAGCCTAGGATGGGAGGTGAGCCTCCATGGTTCCTATTTTTTGTGTGGTTTTGAAAATTTTGTGAAGATGGATTCCTTTGAAGAGATTAGGGTTTCACTCTTGGGAAATGAGGTAGAACTAGGTGTTTGTGGAGAGACAAATCTATTCCATGTCATCTCATAATGTACTATGATATAGAGTTTCCATTTTTGTGTTGTTGAAATGTGAAAGGGAGTTATTTCCTATTGTACATTGTTGTAGATGTGTAAAGTGAAAATTGAGATTTTGCATATAGTTGTCTTTACAAGAGAAAGATTGTATTCTTATCATAGTTGAATAAGAAGGGGAAAAAAAATCATCTTATGTAAAAGAAGATCTAATATTGTAGAGACTCCATTGTATTTAAAGATCATTGGAAAGTATCAAGTATATATGAACTTGTATTCATTTTCAAGTCATGAGATACTATGAAGGAATTGTAATTCTTTCAATTACGTTGATCATGCAAGATAAACTTGTATAATGAAAAGAGTTGAAGGAGAAATATCATTTTAAGATTTTCTTTCATTGTAAAACAAAAAGATTGGAATTAGTAGTTTTTTTTAAGACTTTATTTGATCTAAATGTCCATATTTGAAATTGTTCCAAAAGCATCACATGTAATAAAACTAGCCTTAGAATAAATTTGATAATTTCCATTGATCTGTATAAATATGCTAGAATGTTTAGACAATATCAAAACTATTGCCAAAAATAAGATTAATATCCTAGCTATTGAATAAAGGTGAATAACCAAATAGAAAATTTAGTACCAAGAAAATGCATAAGTAAACATGCCTATAGGTGGGTATTTAATGCTCTAGAATTTGTATGAAGATAGTGAAAAATCTACTTTTTATTACAGAACAATATTTTATTCAAAGAAAATATTCTTAGATTCTTGTGCATAAAATATTAAATTAAACAATATCTTAGCTAGGGGATAAGACTCAACAAAAAAATAAACACCTAATTCATAAATATTGGTCAAAAAAGATTCATTGAGCCATGTGACCTTGTGTCAGAATCTCATAAAATTTTTTTAAAAAGAATTAAAAAAGGGGGGCATATGTCAAGTCAGGTGTGGTGAAAGTCCTAAGAATCTACCCCCTTAGACTTATTAGAAATCTAGAAATCATCTCCCTATAAAAATAAAAATTATATATATCTATATATATATATATATATATATATATATATATATATATATATATATATATATATATATATATATATATATATATATATATATATATATATATATATATATATATATATATATATATATATATAAACAATACCCTTGAGCCAAAGAAATAAAAAATATATATAAAAACCTAAACAATGATAAACCTATCTAGCTAGGCATCATCTTCAAAGGAGAGACCATATTCAACATGAATAACGGGACAATGGTCCCCACTAGGAGTCCTCACCCTCTTTCCTCATCTTGAGCACAAGTAAGAGAAACATTGAAGGTGACACCTAAGTTAGAACCCTCCTTCCTAGGCGACTATCATTGGGAAGTAAGAAAATTCTATGTTTTAACATCACACCAAATACCTTACACCTTGGGGAAAGCAGATGGGATGACTTGGATAGGACCCATGTCAGTAGCTCTTTGGTATTAAATGCCTCCATAAAGGTAAAATCATCCATACCATTTATGTCTAAGTATTGACTAAACTTTACACTTAGGTGCTTAAGGGGGAGGTAATGATACCAAAGTCAAATCATTTTTGGAGGGGGGAAAAAGGGGGCACGTGACCCTAGACTTGGAAAATTTTCTTGGGAGGATGTATATATTTTGATGATAGTTAAAGTTGGTATTAGTTATGTGTAGTTATATGTTAAGGTAAAGTGCTAGGGAAAAAGGGGATAGTAAAATAAGAACATAGTAAGTAAATTTAGGGTTTTAGACATTCAACAAAATAATTATGTTTTGGGTTAAATTTAAGGTTACCGGTAGTTAGGTGGGGAGTAAGATAGCACAAAGGTATGGGTGAATGGGAATATTAGGTAGGTGTGATAAAAAAATTATTTAGGATTAGGATTATATATAAAATTATCTTTAAAAAAATATAGGGATTGGCTTGTAGGAGGAAAAAAAAGGTAATCTGTCTTGTTGATAAGAAAAGATCATGAAATTTAGGAGTAGGAATGTTAACATTAAATATCAATTGATGATTAAATTAAAGAAGTTTATTAATAGATTTTTTATAAATTTCTTGCATGCATATTAAGAACTATTTGGTGTGTAGAATAGCTACATAGGATTAGTATTGTTTATGAAGATATCTTACAAGGTATATTTAATTTAAATTTTAAGTATAAAAAGGAGATTTACTATAAAAGTAATAATGATAAAAACAATAATAAAATTGATAATAATAATGATAAATAAATAAATTATAATAAACAAATAAACAAATGGTGATGATTTAAGAAGCTAGTTATTAGTATTTAGTCGTAAAGCATCAACCTAGTCGAAGCTAATAAAGGGTAAAGCGTAGGAAATTCATTAAAATAGTTACACCTATATCATCATAAAATAGAATAGAATTGGATATGGACGTAATGAGTTAAATTTATATGACTTGTAACTGGAGTATATAGGACAATTATAAACGTATTCACATTCGCAACCAATTCAAAATTATTGCAACTACCTTGATACAAACTTTGAACTTCACATACATAATGTCTTATTTCAAGAATAGGATGTGGATATGAAATGATAATATCATCTAGCTTTTATGTTATAACCTAGACCTCCAACGAACATTAGAAAACTAATTGGCTCCCCTATGGAGACTTGAAATACTAAATTTCATATGGAAACAATTCTTCAACCATCAACTAAAGTTTATTATCTCCAACCCAATGATCAACTAAGCAACATTCTAAGATTCTCGAGGAAATATGAATTGGTATATTCTTGACACCTCATAGTTTGATAAGATATTCATAACAAAGTATAGGCCTATATATATGTTACCCTTCAATTTACTTTTTTTTTAAAATTGTTGGTTGTGTTTTGCCTTGTAATTTTGGGCATGACACAAATTTAGGGTCAAACTTATAGACATAGTATTGGAATGATGGGAGAATCAACACAAGAAAAATTGGGAATAAACAACATGAATAAATTCAAAAAAAGCATCAATCACTACTATTATTCTCAACTAAGAAAATATAAGTGTTATCTATTCTTTCATATATAAATCTCAGATTCATTGTATTGGAGAATAGTCAATGAATGTAATCAGAAATTCATCTCATCTATAATAGAGGAAATAAATATATCGATAGGTACCTATTTAAAATAAAAAGATCAGAGAGATTGATGAGCCTTATATAATAATTCTATAACAAAATAAAAATAGATAACATCCTAAACACAAAGATACTACACAAGTCTAGAAAAAATGATATAGCTCAGTTATCCAACATCCAATTTAATACCAAACAATTACATAATTTTGGGAGTCGTACTCTCTTGATAATTTTAATTGAATATACTATATATTACAATCAACGCATGATTCATAGTAGTCTTCTTTATATCTCATATCAAATATTGGATTTTGTCTATTAAGATTCATATTTGCACTATCTTAAGGAAAGCTATCACTCTTAATGGAACTTGGTAATATGAATTAAAAGACATCACAGAGAGGAAAGCAAAGTATTATGGTCATTTAGAAATTATTTACAATTAATAGAATATCCAATTGGCGTATAAATAATTAGCACATCAACATTGAATAACTATTTGAGTATTATATTGATATGAAGATAAACTTTACATTCAACATAACAAGGATCATTCATGGAAGCAAAATTCTATCAAACTATTCCAAAGGCCTAATAGGTTATCCAATAACCTTGTAGTAGACCTAGGATGGTAATAACTTTGTCTTCCCACAAAACACTTGACAAGATGATAGCATTTCTAGACACCCTTTTCAGAGTTCTATGACATATCAAAAACTTTCATATGCTTGTTTTGGATCAATACACCTAACCATGACTGACCCTCTATTTTCAATGCATTAAAATGACCAAATTTTCAAATGAACTATCAACCAACAACCTCCTATCAATCCCAACTCCAAGACAATGTAATCTTATGTCTTCAATTGCTTAATTCCAAAAGGAATTAACCTCCAATGTCATCTAACCAATTCTAGAAGATATTAAGAAGGAATGTTGAATCCTTTGCATTTCTAAATGATAAAAAAATATGGAATGGAATTGCTATGAATATATCAGCAAAGTGATTTTACTATTGGAGCAATAATAAAGAAGGATAATGATGTTTGACCAATTCTAGAAGATATTGGAAGGAATGTTTGACACAAATGTGATGATAGGGTCCTCCCTCAATTCCTTGATTCCAAAGAAATGTAGAGATTGTTGATATGTCAAAAAATTGTTGTGTTATACCAAGCCTTCACCTAATAAGGCAAAGAAAGAGTTTGAAGCAGAGGTTGTGTTGGAATTGTGCTTCAATTGACAATATAGGGTAGAAATTAGAGCAGGCATCCTCAAGCATACAGTATCCATCATTTGCAAATTTTGGTAGCAAATACACTTTGAAAATTGGTTGTGACTCTCATTGCATACTCTACTGGTCTACCAACTTTAATAGCTCTAGTTTTATAAACTATTTAAGCAAAACCGTAATCTACTATCTATAGAAATGATATTAAGAAATCTAGCATAGCTCTTGGATATCAATAACTTAAAAAAAGAAAGTCCTTTACTTAGAAAATCATTGCAAGAAATGAACACAATCTTTTCCATGTTGATATTTCCTAAGAAAATCAAAGGAAAAGAGAGGACATAAAGATGCTTTAAAATTTTTCACATCTGTGAGGTATAAATTAGAATTATATTAACCCTCCTTTTTGACACATTAGGTTACTAGAGCAAGCTTAGCATTTGAATTGATTTGTATAGGATATATCTATCGTTTTGGTGCATTGTGCTTGTTTTTCACATATGTCCCCAATCATTTAATTTCCAATATATGATATTCCTCTGTCTCATCTTTATATACATAGCTATGACATGAATTTCTTGAATAATCAGAGCTGAATATTGTCAAATTTGATAAAGATATAGTTAGGGCCTTCATAAAATAGGGCAACAGAAAAAGGAGTAAAGTTTACAATTTCATAAAAGCATGAGAATAGTCATAGAACATTAAGGAGAGCAAAAAGAAGGTTGTACATCATTAAAAAAAATTAGTATGCCTCTAGTCTCCATAGAGCCTTTTTTGGTTTTGGGTATGTTATAGATTGTTCGTGAGAGATTATAATACTACTTGTGCACCCTATTTTCTATGAGTGCAAGATCCACAAAGGTCAGAACATTATATCCACACAAAGCCATTAACAATGAAAAGGTACATACTTTTGGACATATGATAGGTGTTATAGAAGTGTTCTCCCAAATGTAACAACTTGACTAAAGTCGTTGCTACCCAAAAACTAGAATTCTTCAGTACCCTTTGGTTTATTTATTTATATTTTGAATTTGTCCATCCAATGTGATAACTTGTCATAAAGGTGAGCTATGTTCTTGCCAAACAAAACAACTATTGCTAAAAGTGACTCAAAAACCACTTTTTGTATCAGTAACAATGTTCTTAGGTAAACCCTATAATCTAAGAACTTCCTTGAATAAATGGGTCATTTGGGAAGCCCTAGAGTAAAAAAAAAGACATAAAAATGGCATCCTTGGTGAGTTTTTCCATCACCATGCAGCTTTCATGTGTTTGAGCACATCCTTCCTTTCCAGAAGAACCTCTTTTTAATCTATTTGTATGTCTTAAAATACCTTAGATTCCCTATCAAAATAGTATCATACATTGCTCTTACAATCTTTTTTGTCATCTTTGATTCTGGAATCAGATATGTTCTTTTGTTATGCAAAATTAGGTTTCCCACCATTTTCAACATATCATTTGTACTCTTCCATCAAGCAACTTAGTACTAAAAAGCAAAATCAATCTTGGCAAATTCAAATATGATGGTGGTGATCCAATTAGCAAAGATATAGAAAAAGGACAAATAGACCAAGTCTTGAAGATGATGCATTTGAAACTATATTATACAATGTTCAATATCAAAATCATATGCGTACAATATTCTTATCCACATATTGTCTATTGCTCAAGTCTTTCTAATTGATAAAGTACTTAAGATTGTTGTGATCAATCTTACCCATAAAATTGCTACACACTGGTAAGAATTATCTAAACTTCACTAAGGCATGCATGATTGTGAGCATCTCCCTACCAAAAATAAACAACTTATTTTCTTCCTTTATTAGTTTTGTACTTTCAAAGGAAACAAAATCAAAACAGTTCTAGCGCCTTCACTAGAAGCACCACATTCCAACACAAAAAAGAAAAATAAAAATTTGGGATAGCAAGCACTAGAGAAGAACATATTAGATTTTTTAGTTTGTTAAAGATCTACAAAACAACACCCATTCAATTGAATGTTTACTTCTTAGTCAAATTGATGAGCAGCTAAAAGATTAGAGAAACCTTTTATAATCCTAAGAATCCTCTTAATTACAATAAATTCTTGGGGAATGACCAATCCCCAACAACTTGGGTCTTTTTTTTGTTCACTTAGACTCCTTATTTGTTGATGACATGTCTAAAAAATAGAATCTTCCTATGGCTAAACTCACAATAAAACATGGATCTTCTATGCCACAATCACATTGAATTCCTTAAGTTTTTAGCTATCAAGCCATTTCATGCCACTAGACCCTCATCTATAATATTGAATCTGACCTACGAGAAGATGTTAAGTCATATCATGAGTCTTCCAAGGAGGTGTTGACCACCAAGTTAACAATATCCCTCTCAACACTAATATAGCCTTCAATACCCATTGAAGGGAGAATCAAACTTGTGACCCAAGGCTTTGATACTAATTATTACAATCATTTGTTGTTGTACCAAAAGTTCAAAATATCAACACTTGATACAAATGTCACATTTAATTCAACCCATGGGTAGTGGTTAAGTCATGGCACAAGTCTCCAAGAAGGTGTTAGTAATACTCTCCACAGCCTATGCTTCAACCACCCTAGAGGGGTCAAATTCCTACTCATGCATGTGAGGCCTCGCCCCGACCCTTCGTAGCCTTAGTTGTTATTTTATCATTTTGACACTCATGACTCGAGATGCCGAGACATTATTTGATACTTAGAACATATTATATTATTTCATGTTAGTTTCAGATATATTGACGTTTGTCATTTAATGTTTTATGTATATGTATGTTATTGAAATCGGTAAATGTACGATTGATGCTTTGATTTAAGAGATTTTAAATGGTTAAGAATTAAGTAGGATGGAAGAAACCCTGATTGATGTATGGTTCAATTTATGTAAATTTTTGATACGTATATATGTACATGTGATTTTCGGGACTATTGATGTGTGCAATGAGTGTGCAGATAATTTTAGCCGAAGAAACCGATGGAGGAACAGAACTGATCTCTATGTGCTAATGTTGGAAACCTTGTTGTTCGTAATTGAAGTATTATATTGTGAGATGTATGAATGTATCCTTTTGTGTTCAGTGAATGTTAGTGTTCGTAACTATGCTCTTTTAGTGTCGCTTGACACTCGTAAATTGTTATGTTCTTTTGTGTGCTGATTAGGGTTAGCTGTGTACTCTTTGGACCTTAAGTTGGTTTAAGTGAGTGTCAGTTTTCTATTAGGTTCTTAATCAAGGTTAGTCATCCCTTAATTCAGATTAGTGTTTAATCAGCAAGTTAGAGTAGTTAGATGGTTTTATTTTATTTCCTAGCTTTTGTTTAGCTCTAAACCTTTTCCTAAGGCTTCAAAACATGGAATAATTATACCCAAGGGGTATGGGTATGGGTTAGGGGTCTTTTCCAACCCCTAAGCCCCTTTTGTTGACTTTTGAGGCCACTCAAAAAGTCTCTTTTTGCCTTTGTGCGAAAATTGCTTGTAGTCATCATGAGTTGTCTTACCCCACCTCCTTTTAGTGCCTAACCATGGTGAGGGTAGAGTTAGGAGTTTCTATAATTGCTAGTGGGTGGGAGAAGTTATTGAGCACTTGGGTGGTTGAGTTTGAGGCTTATTTAGAGGCCTTTGTTGGACTAGTTGGTTGTTACCCAATCTCTACATTTAGAGAGGAGTTCTTGAAGATTGAAGCAAGGAGAAGGAAACTCTACTCAAACTTGTTCATTGCCATTACCTCTTTGTGAAGGTTGGATTTCTCATCTCCCTTGTTCAGATTTTATTCTTGTTTCATGCTTATGCTAACTTGTTGTTATTTCAATGTTTGTATGGTTGTGGGTATGTTGAGAAGATTTGATAACCATGTTATTTTGGTCGTTTTTCCTTTCTTGTTTATGTTTGAAATTTTGAGTTTTCCTTGCATGGGTGTTTTGGTATTACACACCCTTGGAGAGGGTAGAAGTGACCAATTTTGGGAAAGGTCTGTTTAGTTAGACTCCAACCAGTGTAGAGTCTCTTCTCAGGATGAGAAGAGGGATAAAAGGTAGGGTGTTATGGACCCCTACTTGTCAGCACAAACCTGGTATGAGTATGACATATTTAAATGGAAGAATGGAAGTTCTTGGTTATTAGCCCCGATTGGGCATCTAAATTGGTGTTGTGCTTGACTTCTCCTAGTTGGAAGAATCCACCTTTCTCTAGTTTTGATTCATTGTGAATCCATTTTGTAAACCATGTATGATTATGCTTGTTTGATTGTCTCTTGGTTATGCTTGGTTGTCACCTGATCAGATATTTGTTTCCTCCACGGTTGTTGAAATGTGTTGCAAAATTTGATATGGAACCCTTGATGAGGGTCATGAAGGAGATTTAATTTAAGTGATGTAATTCGGGATTGAAATCCTATGTTATTTGTATCTCAAAACTTTGTTGTAAATGGCAATGAAGCCGAGTTTTCTTCCTGATTCTTTCTCGGTTGAGCCTTTGAATCAGGTCTCCAAATAAAAATGGTGGTTGAGTAATGTTAATTGTCATGTGATTTGATCGTAATCTTAATTTAGATGGATGCACATCAAGAATTAGGATGAAATGATGATGGTTTAATTAAGTAAAATTTTGAGTTTTCTTTATGTTGAAAAATGAAATTTATGTTATGAATGTAGGTTCAGTTTTGGGATTATTGGAAAATAAAACAATTCTCGCATTATAGTAAATGGATCATTCATATTCTTGGAATATTTAATTTGTAATAGCTCCCTTTTAGACTTTTAAAAAAAGAAAGATAATCCCCTCCTAGTAAATAAATCAACTTCAAAATCTAGACTTAGCATAAAAAAAAATATGGACTTGAGAAAAGAAAGGTTCTGTCTTTTGTATGGGATGAATTAATCCCTTCAATTGCAATAGAGCATCTAAAAAGATTCTTTAAATATTCTTGTTTGAACTTATAAATATTAGATTTTAATCAAAAGAAAATATACTTAAATATTCTAAATATCCTAGACCTATCAACTTAACTTTATGTCATAACTATCTCTACTTTTGTTTTGCATATAAAACTTTTAAAAATAAAACTCTTTTATATCCTCCTTCCCTTGGCGTCAATTTTCTTTGAAAAGGCTTGATTTGATTGTTAAAAATAAAAATAAAATATAACAAAGTCAAAAGATGATAAGGGGTGACATCATCCTGTCCCCTCATCCCATTCCTGTGTAGAGGTCAGAGTCCTCTTGAATGCGCTGGAATTTAAGTGCTTGTTATGTTTTAAAAACTGAATGAAATGTATTATTATCTTTTTTCCCTCCTTTGTCTTGGTCGCCACCATACTGTTGGGTCAGCGCGTGGGCGCGGTACAGTTTGGGGCAGAGTGTCTAGCGCTTGGGAAAGCACTTGGGGTAGGGTGTAGGGAGGGTATAGGGGGGTGGGTTAGTGTTAGATTGAGTTAAGGGTTAGTGTTAGGTTGAGTTAAGGGTTAGTGTAGGTGTGTTAGTTTTTGTGTTAGTTTTTAGGATAAGTTTAGTATATGTTAAGATGAGTCATAGTTAAATTTAGATAGTTTTAAAATTAGTTAGTTGTTAATTAATTTAGTTTTAGTTTTAGGATTTATGTTAGAGTTAAAATATGTTTGTATGTTTTTTTTAATAATGTTCTTAAATTATTTAGTTAGTTTAATTGGTTATGAAAGTTAAGAAACATGTTTTAATTTAAATATAAGGTTGTAGTGAAATTAGTCTTAGTTTAATTATATTATGGTTAGTTTTAATTTTAAGTGATTATTATATCTTGTAGCTTAGTTATATTTTAAAAATATAAATTAGCAAAGTTAAATTTGTAAACTTAATGTTAAGATTAATGAAATTTCTTCATTAGAATTTATTAAAAGCTTGAGATAGTGTTAGTGTAGGATACTAGTTAATTTTGGAATATTAATTAGTTTCAATTTGGACATATGTAAAATTGAATTCAGTATTTAATTTAAGTTAAATTTTGTTTTAGTTAGTGCTTAATCTAAACTAAGTTGTGTTTTAAGTTAATATTTATTTTAAGATAGTTATTTGATTGGTATTAAATTAAGTTAGTTTAGTATGCAATTAATATTAAATTTAATTTAGTTTAGATTTAATTTAATTTCGATTAAATTTTTGCTTAGATTTAAGTTAAGTTTTAGATTTAAGAAATGTTAGTATTAATAGTATCCTTGTTAAGTTGTTTTGGTAAATTGTTTTATCAAATTAGCTTAGTTTAAAGGTAGTTAGCATTAGATGTAAATATTAATTAGATTTAATTAAAGTTGGTTAGTCTCATGGATTTTATTTTATTTTAGTAGCTTAATTAATAATTTGTTTAATTAATGATCTAATAACTAAAGTTATTCGAATAATTTAAAGTTATTGTGTACAAGTATATAAAATTACCAATGTGATAAAACTTTTTAAATAGAAATTTGATTGTTAAAATGATTAACCAAGTTAATGAGGAAGGATAAATTAATGATTAATTCATGTGGAAAGATTACAAACTTAAGATGTATCGTAGTGAACCTTCACTTCTCTTGCATGAGATCAGATTAAAACTTAGAGCATGTTTAATTATTAATTATTATTCAAAAAAAAATTGTGTGTGTTTTTGCCCTCGTAGTTTGGGCATGACAATGCACTTGTATCTATTCTCACTCTGACATTATTTCTTGGTGACATTCTTCTTTTGAGATGAGAATATCTAGCTCTCTTATTTTTTCAACAAACATTGCCTTGAGAGATTCCTGAAACTAATGATTAGTTTCTAAAGTAGGTATTTGTTCCTTATTCCTTGTCTAGTTGACTCCTAGGCTATCATGCATTAATAAGTGATTTAGTCTTGCAACAATCTTTCACTTATTTTTATCCTTCATCCTATAAGAATGTCAAATGTCTATAAACTATAGGAACTAGCTGGTAATGATGCTTCTATCTCTTGCCTCTATCTCCTTTTGGACACCTTTCATTAGGCACATTTGATCTTTTCTTTGGCCTCTCTCATATGATGCTTTTATCTTTTCCAAAGGTTTTCTTCTATGGTGAAATTCCTCCTTTCCTAACTTCT
Organism: Cupressus sempervirens; assembly: GCA_028749045.1. Classification (NCBI taxonomy): domain Eukaryota; kingdom Viridiplantae; phylum Streptophyta; class Pinopsida; order Cupressales; family Cupressaceae; genus Cupressus; species Cupressus sempervirens. The sequence continues at coordinate 355,609,495 of CM053791.1, read as the reverse complement.
AATGGTTGTCCAAATCTACTATTTTTTGAGTCTGAATCTCCTATTTGGTCATATGTCAAGAGAATATTATTTTCCTATAATTTTCTGACTTGACGTTCAATCCATGACCTTGAGAATTGCATGATTATCTTGGATAGCATGTCAATATTTATTTCTCCAAGTCCCTTCTAATCAATATGGTTGGATGGTCTTATTATTTACTTTCTTATGTTTTTCCAAATCATATTTGCATCCTCCTCCACTTGATCTAGTAGTGGATTAATCCTACATATTTTGATCTTTCAAAGAAGCAACTTAGAAAACAACCTTTTCCTAACTTCATATTCATTCTTGGAATTAGCCCAGTAGTATTCAAGGTGGCATAATATGCAATTATTTCATGTGATCCACCATTCTAATTTTACTGTAAGGATAAAAATATGAACTTTCCATATGAACAATTAAATGATAAATGTCTAACTCTTTTGTTATCTTTTAGTTGCTGAAAAACATGGAATATGCTTGCATTTCTTACCAAAAACCATTCTAATTTTATAATAAGGATAAAATTTGACATTTTGTATGAATTTCTAAATGATAAAATTGTAACTCTTTTGCTAACCTTTTGGTAGCTAGGAGACATGGACATACTTCATCCTAAGTTGCCATGATAATTGGGAATTCAATTCCACCCTTCCTTTTCTTCCTCTTCATTTTGTCATATATAGTTGATTGCCTCATGAATCCTAGCAACAACATTTTATATGTTTGATACCTCAAAAGTCTTTAAGGGTGAGAAGAGAATCATTGAAACCTAATATGTGAGAATGTTAAGAATTGGATGAACCAAGGGTTGTACTTTTCATTTAACTTCATGGCTTCTTGTGGAAACCTTGTGTAAAAGTCTTCCTAGAGAGATATAATTATATGCATGGTAGAGACATCATTGGCTTTTACATAACTAGGTAGATTATACGAGTGTAATTCTAGCTAATATACATGTAAATTCAATTGATTTGGAACATGACTTGTGGGTTTTTGACTCATTAATCCATCATACTTTGTAATCCTTGTGAGCATATATGTAACATAAGAGCTCATATAGAAACTTTTGGACTGCTCCAAATTTGTGAATCGCCTATCCAAGTTGCCACTAATAATCCTTGACCAATCCACAACCTTGATTCCATTGGTAACTTCTTCAATAAAATACCACATCCAAGGCTTGAAAATGAAAGATTGCAAGCACTTAAATATTTTCTTCAATATCATCACCAAGTTGATATACTCATCTATGAGATCCAACCAAATAATTTGTTTGAGAAATCTTGAATGAAGAACCTTAGGCTTTTACAACTAGATCATGGGAATAATCTACACATTTTCAAGGTCTAGTTGGATTTTTTTTGCAATGATTTTGGTATAAATTACCTCTGAGTGTTAGCAATTGCATAAATTTGTAGGTGGCTATATTAATAATAATTCGTACTATGTTTGGAGTTGGTAATACATACACTCATTTAGATCTGAGAGGTGAATTTCTTCACAAATTACCTGATGCGTGAATGAAGCCCCAACAAAATTTCCCACACGAATGAAGCCCCAACATTATAAACCTTTGTCTTTTTTATAACATAATGCAATTTTCAACATAACATCATTTTTTGTTATAATTTTAATTTCATAATGTGATTTTCAAGTTGGTTGAAATTTTGACCAAATCAAGCATATAATTTTAATTTTTGACCAACGTGGGAATGAAAACAAAAAAAAAGAGAGAAGAATTCATAGCTTTGGTCAAAAAATTTGGTAGAAAAACAAGTGCAAATGTACTAGTGCATCCATATTTCTAGAAAATGATTTTACTTTATTTAAAAGTTAGTTTGGACTATCTTATATACTTTAAGCAAATTAATCCTTAGTCACTTTCAACCTTTCAATTCTTTGGGTTTTGTTTCACATTTTTGTCCATTTTGTACAAGATATCTATATAATGTACAATCGACATATTAGTATAATATAGGATCAATTCGAATTAGGTCCAAGTATGGAAATCATCATTAAGCTTCATGGACTTAAATGAAATAGTATTTGATGGGCATATAGTAGACATCACAATCAAGGAATGTCATTGTCTACACATTTTTTGGTCCTTAGTGTAGTATATTAGAAACTAGGAAAGGAGTTTGTTTTTAATCTTGAAAAATAAAGAGTTCCTTTTGACATTGCATCAATGTTCATTGCAATGGTCTATATGATCAAAGACCACAAAGAATGGTTCATAACTCAAGAAATATAAACAATCAAGGCTTGTGCTCTTAGGAGGATAATCAAGGATAGGTCCCCACCATCTTTCAAAATCATATGTGCAGATATAAATATTAAGTACAACATGTCCAATATTTTTACAGATATACACATTAATTAAACAAATTTTTTCTTTCAAAACCATATGTGTAGAATATTAAGTACAACATGTCTAATATTTTTGTAGGTATATACATTAAGTACACCAAATATTTCTTTCAAACCCATATGTGCACATAAAAACATTAAGTAAAACCAACTCAATAAGGGAACATGAATAAGTTATTCTTGTGAAGAAGGATCATGTTAGATAATACAACAAAGTTTGATCAAAATAGGGAGACAATCACTAGATTCTTATCTAACTTTCAAAGAGTAGACAATAAAAAAAGTTATTGTCCTTACAAGCATTGTAACAACTTAAAGATGAAGAATCAAAATCGAAATAGCTAAGAGACATTGTTGGGAGAATGGTCACACTAAAGGGGGTTTTATTATCATCTATTGATAAGTTGTTTGTTATATTGTTTTCACAATTAATATAAATATGAACCACAAAATGAGGGTTTGAAAATCATCATTTATATATAGGTTAATCTCCCTAGGGTAGTACATGATATGGATCAACACATCTCAAAGGAACATGGAGGTATGAATATGGAGGAACATAAAAGTGTAGTATTGAAGGAGAAGATCATGATCTCATGGAAGATGACAATCATGCACTAGAACACACATTTGAAGATGATGGTACAAATGAATTGATCCATGACACATTTGGTACTAGTGTTGCTACTTTTGATGATGATGATGATGACGGCATTTCATCCATGATATACCTCTTGAGAAGGAAAACACAACCTTTTATGAAGGACCCCAATCAACTCTTCTCTCTGTTGTATTGTTGTTGGTGAATTTGAAGGTCATGAATGGTTTATCCAACATAACAATGTCATGTATGCTAATGTTTGTGATATACATCATCATAGTCTATAAAAGGTGAAATGTGTACCATGAATATTTTTTATAATAACGACTAATATTTTTTATTGTAGATTGATAGGTGGCTATTTGTTACCACTATCAAATATTCTCCCTTTCTCATACCAAGAATTATGTGCCACTATGAAATATATTGGAATGAAGTATCAATCAATAGATGTTCATCCTCAAGATCATGTAATTTATCATAAAGAATACGAAAATGCAATAGAATGCCCCGAATTCCATATGAGTAGATATCAAGATGATCAAGTGACAAAAATGGTGTCTCGCAAGGTTCTCATTACATCACCATTATTCAGCATCTTAAACGATTATTCAGGTATAGTAGCTTGGCACAATTTATGGATTATCATGTATGCGATAGAAGTTGAGATGATATTATTCAAATTCCTATAGATGGTTCAACATTCAAGGACATAGAGGAAAGGTTGCCATGCTTTAAATAAAAACCTCAAAATCTTAGGGTTTCTCTAGCAATTGATAGTGTCAATTCATATGGAGAGACAAGATCCATTTACTGAATCTAGCCTATTTTTGTTATCAACAATAACCTTCCCCCATGGATGTCAATAAAGAGGAAGCACATTATGTTGGCAATAATTGTTCTAGGTACTTAATTATTTTATTATTACCTACATGTATTATACGTCTTGGAGTGAAATGACCACAATAATTATCTAATGTTGTTCATTCAACTAGGTAAGTACCAAGTGAAAGATATGAATGCATAAAATGTTTTCACTATGTACGATATCTCTAGACCAATTGGACAAAAATAATTTCAATTCCATATAATTCTTGTGTGGACAATTCATGATGCCCTAGGGTTGACACATTTTTGAGGTATGTTATGTTGAAATCTAATTATATGTGATAATACTAATTTCAAAAATGAACATATTTAATCCAATTGTATCATTATCTTGTAGATCTTCAAACAAAGGGAAAATTTGCATGTCCAATATATGTGTGGTCCAAAGATGAAATCTAGTCATTCCAAAAGTTTAAGAAAGTGGTGTTTGATGAGAATAGGAACTTCCTCCACAAAAAACCATAAGTTTCAAAGTGCCAAAAAATATATTTTCAATGGGAAAGAAGAGACTACATCAAAGATACAAAGAATGACACCTCACCTATGATAGTTGGAATATAATAGAATTTGAGGTTGTTAAGGCATCAGTATTGATCACCTTCCAAAGGGACTAAAATGTTATCCCAAAGAATTTAGTAGGCTACCCTACTATGAGCAGCTACAAATTGTGCATTTGTTTGATACCATGCATATTGGAAAGAATGTAATAGAGACACTACAAAAATTATTGGATGGAAGATGTGACAAAGAAAAACTTGCCAAAATTTATAGTGACATTCATGATTCCAATCATGCAATGAAAAATATCATTGAATCAAATAGCAATGGAGACCATATTAATGCAAATGCCCTTGGTTATTAACAAAGCAACAAAGTAATGCCATAAAAGAAGTCATACAAAAAATGAGATTTCCTACAAGATTTTCTACAAATATAAGCAATCTCATACCAAAGAAAAGTGAATTTGGCCAAGGGGTGAAAATACATGATTGGAATACCTTCATCAAGTAAGTCATGATCCTTTGTATTTACAATATATTTGTGAAACTGCATTCAATTTTCATTGCATTATATTAGAAAAGAATGAAATGATCAGTTGAAAATTGTTGCAGTGTATACTACCCTTATCACTCCCAAAAAAATTTGACAATAATATCAAACAAGTGATATATGATCTTGCAAAATACATGAGGTAAGCAGTGATATTTTTTCAATATATCAAACAAGTAATATATTGTAAAGTCTCATATTTATATGTTTTGTGTATTGAATCCCTCTGTATCTAAAGAAATTGATAAAGAAGGTGTAAATATTGGAAGAAAAGAATTCCTCTACTAATGTGTGAAATGCAGAAGTGTTTACCTTCAAAAAATTTCAATGCACAAGAACACTATCTCTTACACCAAGTTGAGATTGAATTGTGTGGACCTATACAGCCTAGGTCAATATGGATGGTTGAGAGACACTTGAAATTTTTGAAGGGTTTGGTTTGACAAAGAGAACATCTTGAGGGTTCTATAATTAAGGGATATATAGCATACTAGATGATGGTGTATGTAACTCAATATCTTCCTAATCTTGTACCAAAGACCCATATAGATTGCATTTGGGATCTTGACTCCATTAAAAAATTTGAAGGGGAGTATTTGGCGGGGAAAGGTAGATTTAGGAAAGTGAAAGGTAATAAATTATGAGATGTTATTATAGTTAATTAATTCTTAATCTTCAAAATAAATGTATTATAAGTCATCTATTTACTTTTGTACATCTGCTAAAGAGTGGGATGCAATACATTTGTTTATTGCAAATAATCAAGATTTGATGACGGTATGGATTGAATGATGTCAAGATTTTTGTCATGGATTAAAATGGGAATCTATATCTTCATTGGTTAAACAAGCCCATTTTAATGGAATAGCATATCGTTTAAGAGATCTCTAGGTACTTATAAGTTTGTTAATTAATCATATGTTTTTGAACTCGTGATGAAATAATTTATACATGTTTGACATTAGTGTAGGTGAAACACCACAAGACTATGTTTTGTAATGTTATAAATTGTGCATCAAAGATTTAGATGACATGAAAGAACTTATGATTATAGGATAAGTGCAATCTTCTAGGTGACCAATATTTCATCTAGAAATGACTTACATCTTCAACAATCTCAAAATCAATACTATGGCATTTTGGTTGATATACACTACTACGACTTTAATTCCTTCAGATTAGTTCTCTTCATCATCAAATGGTATAGACTATGATTCAATCAAAATTATCCTGATAGAATTGTTATTGAGCATGACAATGGATTTCCAATGATTAATACAAATTTTTTTTAGCCAATTGGGGATGAGCCCTATGTTCTTCCAAGCCAATGTGAGCAAGTGTTTTACTCAGAGCTTCTACATAAGCTGGGTTGGTCATTTGTTATTAGACATGATCCAAGGGGAAGGCTGATAAAGTATAATGTGATGGAATAAGAAGATACTAAGGAAGAGGAAGAAATGGATCATGATTGAGAGTTAGTCAATGATACTCCTAAAGCAAATGATGCTACTACTAATCATGATGATGAGGAGTATGAGGTGGAGGAGAAGGAGGAGGAGGAGGAGCAAGAGGATGATGATGATGATGATGATGATGACAATGATGTAGTGGTGGTGACAATCTCAATGACAACAATGATCTTAATGATGAGATGGATGAAGAATAATATCAATGTATATACAAGTAAACATTTTCTATCTAATTTTTATTTCTAAATTATTAATACAAGTAAACATTTAAATTGAATTTGGTGTAGTAATACAAATTTAACTATAATTTGTATTGGGATTAAGAAAAAATCATGTATTGCAGTTGTAGGGGATGTAGATGATGAGCATGTTGAGGTCCAAGCCAACTGGAAAGATGATGTTGTTGGACAAGGTAAAGAGTGCTACAATATTCTTTAAAATCTTTAAAGTCTCAATTTTTTTAAATTTAACCCTTTTATTTGTTATTATAGAGGACCAACCTTTGCAAAGGATAGTGAGTGCATGTCCACAGGTGAGAAGAAATATCGATGATGACATGGATATGCATCTACAATAATATAGGGAAGGACAAAAAAAAGAAATGATTCATGTGAACTTATGTAACTTATTTGATAGTGACTGATGTTTATGTATAGATGTTTTATTTATGTTCTACTGAATGTTCATGTGAATGTTCTAATGAATGTTATGTTTTAATGTTCATGTGAATGTACTAATGAATCTTATGTTTCAATGTTAATGTGAATGTTCTAATGAAACTAATGTGTTAATGAATGTTATCATGTGATAATTCATGAATGTTATATTTTATTAATAGAATGAATGAATTTTAGATGTTAATGGGGAATGTAGATGTTCAGGGGGTGGGGCCAAATGAGCTTCCATCTTCACATGGTTTTCCCTGATTAGTAGATAATATTAAACTATTCTTGAAACCAAGTGAAGCTCAACATTAACCTATGTAGATTGAATGACAAATAACTGTGTGAATCTCTTGGTTTTAGGTAATGTAGAAGGACACCGTAGTCAAACTCATTTATTTATGAAATTTAGTTTCAGTTTATGAAGTATTCAAAAGAATGGATTTCTACGAGATTGCCTCAAATTATTCCTCTCTAAGGTATTCTATTATTTCTATTTATTTGCAATCATGTTTGATTGTATTTGATAACTTTTATTGTAAATGCCAAGTTCACCTTTTCATTTTAATATTTTATGATATTTCATGCTTTTCTTTTGGTCAATTTTGTAGGCCATTCTACTCATTTTCTATGTCCATGCTCATTATTTTATCTTTATCACAAGAATGTGGTGTAGCAACCTCAAATGCATATTAATATCATTAAAAATTTTGCTATCCTTGCACAATAGTCAAAATCACAATCTTTTGTAGCAATGGTTGGTGCCATGTCTAATCTAGCAAGGCATTTTCCTAAGAGAATACATTGTACTTACAAGGCTTCCAATCTTAGTGATGATATAAACAACTATAACAAGTCTTTTCAGGCTGCAATTGAAGAGTGTCTAGTGCAATTTTCAAAAAAGGTGATAAATTTAATAGTTATTTTCCTTTCTTGAAGTCACATGTTGTTTTATGACACATATGAAATTAGTATTAAATATCCACTAATATGTAGAGTTGGTCAATATAATGTAAAGTTAAACTTGTTTAGATACAATCCTAAAGAGGTGCCAAGAAATTGTCTAAAATGTTGTTTCTCCTATAGATGATGGATAATCTATTCTCCATAATCCCTCTTCCTCAAATTCCTATTATGATGACAAAAAATCGTCCATCAAACTTATTTCAAGTCTCATAAAACTTCCATAGAAACTTCTCACAATACTCTCTTCAAAATGCTTTGTAAATTTGCATAGTCCTCTATATACTCATAAATCTATTCATAGAAGCCTCCATAAATCTTCACTTTATCTTTTCTAATAGATCCACATTAATCTTGTGTGTGCTTCCTTATTCACAATCCATGCTCTTGCCAAGATCACAATCTCTTTTATATCTTGACACCTTCATGAAAGAATGCAAATTTTTTATCAATAAAAAGCTATAACTGGAGTTTATATTCTATAATTAGGCAAAAAATGATGATTACAAGGATGAAATGCAGTCTATATGAGTAGAAGATCATTTTAAGCATCTCTAGAGAATACTTATCTAGCCTTATCTATAAAATTGTTCACAAACTCAATAAGTGATTATCATTCAAAGAATAAGAGAAGAAAGAAAAATTTCAAACATAGGATTATCATTACTTGTATTCAATAGAGTAGGAACATTTTGTACTACAAAAATATAAAATTAAATAATATTCACTATTATTAATAGAATTTCCTTATTAAAAATTGTGTAAAAATATTATAATCATGTATGTATTAGCCACAATAAAGAGATAAATGCAATTATTATCTCTACTACAAGCAAAAAAATGAAGAGAATTTGAAACAAAAGTGCTTTAAAGTTGTACTTTCCTAAAAAATTACACTAGAGATAGATCAATTACATTTGTAAGAGGCATGATTGCTAATTATGCTAAAAATATGATGAACATATAGCCTTGAATGAGGACACTCTATCTATGGCATTCACATTTTTCTAGCTACATATAAAAATTAGAGAAAGTTGCCCATTAACTCACCATATTCAAAATACATGTAATTTGATCACAATGTATAAGAAAAGAAATGCATGAAAAAAAAACACAATATATGACCCAAATGGAGGACAAAAATGACATGAAAAAAAAATTCAAAGCAATATTTGCAACTCTCAAAATTAAGCTTACGACTAAACCTTCAAAATTGCAAATGGTTCATGGGACCTAGAGTTTTCTTCTTGATTGCTAAATCTTAAAACTTTCTTAATGGAATTAAACTTCTTACTATCATAGCATATCTTGGTTATATATTTAGAATAATCATTCTACTATATATCAAACTTCTATAAAAGAGTTGAACACACACTAAAGACTGTTGATTACTAGAACATGATTATTCAACATAAAGATATAGCAAACTTGTCCAACCATGAAAAATGGAAAGAAATGCTAATCACAATAGAAATGAACACACAATAGTGGCAGTTTATCATTTATCCTTAAACATATGATTACAAATAAAAGATAGTAATTGGTAATATTTTTATCCCCTCTCAAATTGCATTTATGGGACTTGTCTAAAAAATAAATGTGGTTCAAGTTTTATTCTTAGATAGCATGACATGTGCAATTTCAAAAACCCTAGAGTATTGCATTTGTTTTTACTACTATAGAACCATCTTTAGTAGACCTAATGTTGTTGTAGTTTTGAAATGCATTGGTCAATTTTTCCAGGATTTTTCTCATGTCACGACTTCATCTAGCAAATAAAACAATGTAACTTAGACCGAGTTGTGTATAGTATGAAATCTATCTCATTGTCCACTCAAATAAATTTAGTCAAAAACTAAGTAGAATGGTGTGGAAAATAGAAAAAAGGTGGTAACGTGTGTTGAGTTGAACACACACTAAAGACTGTTGATTACTAAAACATGACTATTCAACATAAAGATATAGAAAACTTGTCCAAACATGAAAAATGGAAAGAAATGCCAATCATAATAGAAATGAACATACAATAGTGATAGTTTATCATTTATCCGTGAACATATGATTACAAATATAAGATAGTAATTGGTAATATTTTGATCCCCTCTCAAACTACATTTATGGGACTTGTCTAAAAAATAAATGTGGTTCAAGTTCTATTCCTAGATAGCATGACATGTGCAATTTTGAAAACCTTGGAGTATTGCATTTGTTTTACTACTATAGAACCATCTTTAGTAGACCCAATGTTGTTGTAGTTTTGAAATACATTGGTCGAGTTTTCCAGGATTTTTCTCATGTCAAACTTCATATAGCAAATAAAACAATGGAACTTAGACCGAGATGTGTATAGTATGAAATCTATCTCTCTGTCCACTCAAATACTTTTAGTCAAAAACAAAGTAGAATGGTGTGGAAAATAGAAAAAAGGTGGTAACATATGTAGGATTTAGATAACAATAGTATCTAAGAAATTTAGGATTAGAGCATTAACAATCATTCATTTTCTAACAATTTAGGATTAGATGCTTTGTCATGGATGGAGGAAGGTGCCTTAATAGCCATTCCTTTTCTAACAATTTTTGTGGAGTTCTAAGTAATCTTCTTAACCACATGCATGTCTATATTAGTCAATTACAACTAACAATGAACAAATCAACAATAAATATATCTAGCAAATATTTAACTTCAGTACAACATATATGTATAATCTTGAAGAAGAGATGTACAACATTGTACTTGTGCCCTTTCCATTTGATAATTTAGACATTTTTAGTCCTTGGGATACCACTTTCTCCATTGGCTAAGTACTAAAATAAGAGTATTGTATTAAGATTAATTTTTGTGATCTGATTTCAATTAACCTCTATTGAATATTAGTTTGATCTGTGTTATTGTCAATAAGCCTTGTAGCATATACATACTAATTCAGATATGGAATATACATACTTGTAGAGTTCAAATCTTAGCAACCATAGGGATAGCCACACTTATAGAATTTGTGACCAAAACAATATGAGAAAGAGGAACCTTCAAGAAAGAGACAAGCAAGGAAGACACACATCCCCCATTGAAACACCAATAGATAGAGTGGACATGCCATCTCAAGGACCAAGGAAAGGAGCTCTATCGACACCATCAACAAGAGGAACTCAAACCATGACAAAAGCAACTGGAACCATCACAACAGGTTCTTGAATCACGCAATATTCTACATATTATTGTGAGTTATTATGCATGATTTTGAGATCATACTCATAATATGTTAGTATACATTATTATTTAAAGGCAAGTGATTCTTGGAAAGAATTCCACAAAATCACATTCATTACTCATTGATTTTAGGGGATACTTATATAATGATATGTATTAAATATTTTCTATTGAAATCAAATATTATAAAAAGATAAGTAGAGACAAATAGATTTAGAAGAAAATAATTGAAGTAGACCTTATGTGATTGAGGATGTTTGTAGTATTAGGTAGGCCTACAAGAGAGCAAATGAGGTGTGCTTCTCAAGGAGGAAATTTGTGCTACATGAATGAAGCTATACCATGTTCAAAGGACCTTAAAAAAGTAATGTTAAGAAATAAAAAAGCATGGTAAATCCATTGGGAGATGTGTAGATAAGTAAGTACAACACTATATCTCATTATGTGTCAAGACATGAGATATAACAAATATTGAATGATACCACAAGGAAAACATCTGAAGAACATGTTAAAAATAATAATTATTTCTTCTTTGTTAGAAATACATTGTACTATATTGATCACATGCATATTTTGTTTAGCATAGGTCATGTAGTTTCATCTTTGGTCCCTCTCATAGAAATTGTGTTTGATATTCTTTTAATTTGTTTGATTGATACTACTTATGCTCAAGTGATTCATAGATAGTGTTGCATTTCCATTTCCTTTTGATATTATTATAGATAAGAAGACCAACATAGTGATTATTTCTCCATGCATGAGTCATTGATTCAACATACATTTTGTGTGCAACATTAGCTTATTGAGGACTTGACATGAAAATAGGCAAACCACCGCCAAAAGGCCACTTGTAAATATTTGGTGGTGGTCTACCTATTTTTATTTCAAGTCCTCAATAAACTAATGTTGCACACAAAATGCTATTGAATCCAAGGTTTCCTGGTATATCATCTTAAAATGGAAGCACTTCCATGTTATGAGAATTTAGCCCTCTGAGTAAGTGGCATGGGGTCATGTCAAGCACCTTGAATAGATCTTTGCATGGATCTTGTTTCTTTCCCTCTATTTTGCCCCTCTCTCTCTCTCTCTCTCTCTCTCTCTCTCTCTCTCTCTCTCTCTCTCTCTCTCTCCAGCCTCTTTCTAACAAATTTCTTTGTGAAACTAAGGACTTTAGATTTTTGGGTCAAGGTCAACCTTGACCTTGACCTAGGAAGGATAACCTCAACCCTAACCTAGGGTAGGGTCAACCGCATCCCTAAACCCAGGTCCAATTTTAAATTTCTAGAAGTTTTAGGATATCAAGCTTCAGAAAGTTTTATTTTACCTCTTTTGAGTCAGTTGTTTCGAGTTTCAAAATGGTAAACTCATAAATTACATTTAATCTAGGTCCATTTCTAAGGGTTCAATTCTCCAATGTTGGCTTCTCTAGAATTCTATGCCCTAGATCTCCATATAAGGAAGTTGTCTTCCCTCGTTTTGATATCCACTATCTATGAGCAAAGTTATTATCTACTTTTTATGATAGCATCTATGATCCATTGTCTTGTACATCCATTATTCTATGAAGTGAAGATTTACTATCCATCAAGCATTCAAGTATTCATCAAGGAGATCCATTATTAGCCATTGAAGGATTCAATCTCTATGGAGATCTCTTGTTGAAGATTCATCCATACACTTTCATCCAAGCCTATTATTAAGCAAAGATTCATTCAAGATTGGTGTTGAAGATCTAATGTCATTGAGTTGAGACATCCTACATACATTTATACATTCATTTGAAGCATCCATACTTGTGGATTCAAGGAAGGATTTAAATCCTCCATGAGGATTTCAATATAAGCAAGGTGAAACGTTTTATTTACATTGTTTATTCATATTACAATTTCAATTACATTTCAAGGTTGATTCCAAACTAGGGTTTGACCAAAGCAAACCTTCCATCCAAACAATAAAACCATTTTTCTTGCAGATACAAGTGTGAAACAATGAATTAAAGTGCAGATTTGGATACTCTTTTTGCCAAACTTGCGAGATCCATGAACATAAATTTTGTCAGACTAGTGCAGGTCAAAGTCAACTTTTTGGGGTACAATTGTGACCTGAGGTAAGATTGTGCCCCTCTATCTAGGTCAAGGTTGACCAACCTTTAGAAGGATAAAAAAATTATGGGTTTTCTCCATCTCAACATTTTGAGTTTCGAATAGGTTGTAGAATTTCCAAAAACTATACATAGACATCAGAAATCTAAATTTTCACAATTTTCCCTACTTTGAGGTTAGTATTCGTATTCTATTCATTTTAAGTTTTAGGTATATACCTTTCTATAGAAATATTATAGGATCTCCTTCTTTCTTCATATTCTCCATTTCTATGAAATGAAACTATAAAAAGGAAATAGAAATGAAACACTATCTATGAAATGCTTGAACAGAAGCAATATCAATCAAACAACTTAGCATAATGTCAAACACAGTCTCCATGAGAGAGGCCAAAGAGGAAATTGAATGACATGCACTAAACAGTTTACACATGTGATCAACATAGTAAAATTTATTTCTAACAAAGAAGAACATTTTTTAAAAATGTTTCAACTAGTCATCGCAATCGCAACAGCTTGATCCGATGGAATGTCATTGGACCAACATTGTCATCACTTTTTTGTTGCACTTGTGATGGCTAAATATGTTGGATTTTCATCATATCCACAATACTGTTGTCACATATGGTCACACTTGTGATAAATATTTTGATGGATGGATGTCAGCCATAGAGCATAGGCATCACTATTGCGATGGCATAGTGAAACTATAAGATGTCATAATTGTGATAGTTACTTGTCACAATTATGACAATGTGATGATGACCTATTGGCCTTGACTTCTACCAAATTGTGATAGATTTTTGCATTGCAATTGCGATGGAAGGGCTAGTCATTTCAATTTGTGATGCCAAAAGTCTGACACCCATCTAACAGGAGCCACCTATTGGTACTATCATTTGGGAAATGGTCAGTCATCACAGTTATGATGAACTACCATTATAATTCTAGTCCAAATGTAGTAGTGATTGGTCTAGAACAATAGGATTGGTAGGTCAAACTTTCTTTAGGTAAGTTAGTAAAGAGTCAATCTTTGTAGGTTAGTTAGGATGCTTGATTAAAGTTTGATGGCTCAAGATGGTGCCCTACCCTACCCTACTATTTAGAAGGGAGAAGGGAGGAGGAATGAGGGTTCTTGATAGTTGTTGTAAGGCCCATGGGGAGCTATATCTAGTTGGTTATTATTATTGCTTACTTTTTTCAATGAATTAGTTAGTATAAGTAGGTGAGCTTCCACTAGCTCTTGGTTCTTTATCTTTCTCTATTAGGTCACACTTTCTTGAGGGAGGTAAGCCAATAGAATCTATTGAGAAAAGGTGAGATTGATTATTTTGATGGCTTGGGTGTTGAGATTGCTTGCTTGGCAGAATGTTATCTCTCCCCTATGGGCAACCACTCCACCTAAGGAAAGAAATAGCCTCTGCATGTAACTATAGCCCTAACTATAGTCAAGGGTATAATTAGGGTTGTAGTTAGGGCCTTAAACATTTGTGTACTATTCTGGCTGGCCATATTGGAAAATAGAAGGACAATCTTGTGCTCAACTAGACTTTACTCTTGCTTGACCTAGAGGTGAACTATAAGAATTCAATAACCTAGAACTAAGATTACTAGCATTCCCACTTGTTCTATGTGTCATATATGTGTGAAATGATATTTTGAAAGATTATAGATAGTCCTATATAAAGAGTAGGGGCTACTTAAATTAGCTGAGAATCAATGTACTTTCTCCACTTTGTTGGCCCATGATCCTAGAACTTTTGGCTGGATAACGGTGTTTCATGATGAACGAGTCATTTGATCCTAGCCAACATGGGGGAGAGATTTCATCCCAACTTACCTTTGAAATGGAACAAATAGGACAGCCCCAACCCCTTTCCTTGTTGTAGATAAATGCTTATATTAGCGCTCTTTTCTTTTAGACCTTTCCTAGATAGGGGAGAGTCGATTCAAGCTTCAACCACGATCATTATTCTATCACCCCCTACCATTTTATAGGAATATTATTGTTCTAGCTATTATAAATTCATTTCTACAAGTCAAGGTGACTTGGATCTTATCATTCTACTCATAGAATAGTAGGGGGGATCATTTTGTACTTGCTTAATCTCACTTATATATAGCTAGATGGGATCATTGGTTCTGTAGTATTCAAATCATGGACCTACTAGATCTTACTCCCTATCCTCCCCCTACATTATTTATAGCTTTTGATCACCTTTGTACTATCCCTCCCTCACCATTCACTAATAGTTCCCAACATGCACCCTACATCAATCGAAAGACTATTACTTAGTTATAAAGTGGGACACATAGGGACATGCCCCGCCTAGGTCAGGTGATTTTTGGATGCACATTTTCAATTAGATTTTGGGCCATAGCCTTGCCGTAATGGGTGAATAGGGGATTTTGCATGCACTATGATATACTATGATAATTTGGTACAAGAGAGGTAAGATTTGCCTCGATCTGAAGTGCCCTAAACTCATTCACTACACCAAATAAGCCATCAAACTTGGTTTGAATATCTACAGGGATATTACACCCATCAAGATGAAACTATAGACTGTTGGAAACCTGTAAAGAAATAAACTCCATTGTCTCATCCATTTTTTTCCTATGTTGTATGACCTTAAAAGGCCTCTATAAAACTGGTTGCACTACATCTAAACAAGACCACAACCCTTTTTATTGGAGAAATTGTGTCATCAAGGTCTTCCATATGTGATAGTTATCAGGGATTAGAAGTTCTAGACAAGAAGAGGTCTCGACCATTATTTTAGAAGGTGTTGAATTATTTTTTGAAAATGTTCTGATTAACTAATGTAAATAACAAAAATAATCATACAAATCACCCCCCACAATGCATAAAACCAAACCCCATCTGCTAGTACAAATGCGTAAACAAGAAGAGAGCAAAAAGGCTCCACTTTGAGAAACACATGCACCTTTGAGAAATATTAATGAGAATAACAGATAATTTGAATAAATGTACCAAATGCCTTAAGATTCATGCAAAAATGTATTGATTTTTTGTGCAAAAGTACCTCAATTTGTAGACCAGAAATCCTCTTTTTGTGACAAAAAAATGTCAATTTGCATGCAACATCCATATTTAAGTGTAAAACAACCTGATTTGCATGAAAAATCTTGATCTACATGCAAAAAATCTCAATTTTTTGTACCAAAAAATCTAAATTTGCCTCCCAAAAATTAAAAAATCATTGCCTCAAGAAACATGCCCAATCTGGAAGGAATATTATTTTGCCTCAGATTTCAACTATGTCTAAATTTGATAAATTTTATATGAAAATGGGGGTTTTAACACCTTCTAAATCTAACCGCAAGATTTGTTTGGCCTCATAGTGCTCCAAAAATTAGAGACTCCACTATTTTCATAAAAAATACTCAAAAAATGTCAAAGCTATTCTATCAAACCCTCATTCTTTTTTTTGCCAAATATTGAACAAGCTACAATAGGTTAGCTCTGATACCATGAAGAATTTGAGAAATATAAATCCACAAAACCCAAAGTACACCCGTCAAGGTAATTTAATAAATTAAATTGAATTATCAATTTACTCTAACAATGTTGACTTGTTTGGTGATATGTAACCTCAGAATGGTTTGTTATGAGATTGTACCCAATTTCGATTGAATGATTGACCAATTCAATGATCTACAACTTCAAAACAAATTGTGATGAGATTGTAGTCAATTCATTGTCAGGATGACTTCCTTTAAAATTTTGGTTAGCTCTAATTGAATGGTTGACCAGTTCAATGATTTATAATGGAGTCATAGAAAAATGGGTCTCGATGTAGAAACCATAACTTTTGATTCCACTATTGGATTTTCCTAAGTTTCAGATATGTTGATGGGGGGCAAAATATACCCAAAATCAATTATCAGATCTAAGAACCAAGTTATGAATTTTAGTGTGTAGGTCTATATAGAATGATAGAGTTTAAGATCGTGTTTTCTTTCTAACCTTAGATTGGTTTGTTATGAGTGTAGCATTGACTGATTCAATGATTTGTAACTCTAGAATGACTTGTTATAATATTTGAGGTAATTGTAAGTGAAATGTTGACTTGTTCAGTGATCTATATCCTTAGAATGGTTTGTTATGAGATAGTACCTAATTATGACTGAACGGTTGACTAATTTGGTGATTTGTAACTTTAGAACAACTTGTGATAAGATTGTAGCCAATTCATACTTAAAGTTTAATAGAGTTGGCAACTTCTAACCTCAAAATGGCTTGTAAAAATTTTTTTAGTTGATTCTTAGTGAAGGGTTGACCAATTCAATGATATAATGACGTAATGGCTTGTTATGAGATTGTGGCTCATTCTAAGTGAAGGGTTTGCCTGATTTGATGATTTGTAATGGTAGGATTACTGCTATAAAATTTTAACAGGCTCTAATTGAATAATTGATTTGTTTAGAAATCTATAATGAAGTCACAGAAAAATAGGTCTCGGTGTAGAGACCATAACTTTTGATTCCACCATTGGATTTTCTTAAGTTTTTGATATCTTGTTGGGGGCCAAAATGTATCCAAAATCAATAGTCAAATATAGGAACCAAGTTTTAATTAAAAAGTTATGAGACCATGTACAAGTCTATACCGAATGGTAGAGTTTAAGATTGTGTTTTCTTTCTAACCTTAAAATGGCCTTTTATGAGATTCTAGTTGGTTATGAGAGTAGAGTTAACTGATTTAGTTATTTGTAACTCTAGAATGACTTGCAATGAGATTTAAGCTAATTGTGAAAGAAGGGTTGACTTGTTTGATGATTTGTAACCTTAGAATGGTTTGTTATGAGATTGTACCTAATTTCAATTGAAAGGTTGATTGATTTAGTGATCTTTAGCTTCAAAATGACTTGTGATGAGATTGTAGCCAATTCATAGTCAAAGTTTGACAAATTTGGCAATTTCTAATCTAAAAATGACTTGTAATAGCATTTTAGTTGATTATGAATGAAGGGATTGCTGATTTGATGATATGTAAACTCAAAATGGCTTGTTATGAGATTGTAGATCAATTTGAGTGAACATTTGACTAATTTTATATCTATAACCTCAGAATGACTTGCTATTAAATTTTAGCTACCTCTAAGTGAATGGTCTAAAATGGAGTCACAAAAAAATGATTCTCAGTGTAGAGACCATAACTTTTGATTCCATCATTTAATTTTCCTAAGTTTTAGATATCATGTTTGAGGGAAAAAATATGCCCAAAATCAACTATAAGATTTAATAACTAAGTTATGAGTCTCCATGGATAGGTCTATATAGAATGATAGAGTTTAAAATTGTGTTTTCTTTCTAAATTTACAATGACCTATTATGATTTTCTAGTTGGTTATGAGTGTAGAGTTAACTGATTTAGTGACTTGTAACTTTAGAATGACTTATTATGATATTTTAAGTGAAGGGTTAACTTGTTTGGTTATCTATAACCTCAGAATGTTTTTTATGATATAGTACCTAGTTCCAATTGTTTGGTTGATCGATTCGATGATCTGGAGCTTTAGAATAACATGTCATGAGATTGTGGTGTATTCATAGTTAAAGTTTGACTAAATTGTCAACTTCTTACCTTTGAATGGCTTGTAATAATAATGTAGTTGATTATAAGCGAAGGGTTGACCGATTCAATGATATGTAACCTTAGAATGGCAAGATGAGATTGTAGCTCATTTTGAGAAAAAGGTTTACTAATTTGATGACTTGTAACCTCAAGATTACTTGCTATGAAATTTTGGCAGACTCTAATTGAATGGTTGATCACTTCACCAATCTATAATAGAGTCGCATAAAAATGGGTCTTAGTATAAAAGACCATAACTTTTGATTCCATCATTAGACTTTCCTAGATTTTAGATATGTTATTGGGGGATGAAATGTGCCCAAAATCAATGGTCAAATTTAAGAACCAAGTTTTGATTCTAAAGTTATGAGTCTTCATTTATAGGTCTATACAAAATTGTGGAGTTTAAGATTGTATTTTCTTTCTAACCTTAGAATGGACTATTATGAGATTCTAGTTGGTTCTAAGTGTAGAGTTGACTAATTTGCTAATTTGTAACTCTAGAATGACTTGTTATGAGATTTGAGCTAATTGTGAGTGAAGGGTTGACTTGCTTGGTGATCTAAAACCTCAGAATGGTTTCTTATGAGATCATAACTAATTATGATTGAATGGTTGACCAATTTGGTGATCCGCAAGTTTTGAACAACTTGTGATAAGATTGTAGCCAATTCATAGTAAAAATTTGACTGATTTGATAACTTCTAATCTCACAATGGCTTGTAATAACATCTTAGTTGATTATGAGTGAAGGGTTGATGATTCGATAATATGTAACCTTAGAATGTCTTGTTATGAGATTGTAGCTCATTTTGAACAAAATGTTGACCAATTTGGTGATCAATAACCTTAGGATGACTTTATATGAAATTTTGGTTAGCTTTGTTTGAATAATTGATCAGCTCAATGATCTATAATGTAGTCACAAAAAAATGGGTCTTGGTGTAGAGACCATAACTTTTGATTCCACCATTGGATTTTCTTAGGTTTTAGATATGTTGTTGGGTGAAAAAAATGCCCAAAATCCACTGTCAAATGTAAGAACTAATTTATGAGTCTCCATGTGCAAGTTTATGCAGAATGATAGAGTTTAAGATCGTGTTTTATTTCTAACCTTAGAATGTTGTTATGATATTCTAGCTAGTTATGAGTGTAGACTTGATTGATTCAATGATTTGTAACTCTAGAATGACTTTTTATGATATTTGAGCTAATTGTGTGTGAAGGGTTGAATTTTTTGATGATCTATAAACTCAGAATGGTTTGTTATGAGATCGTACCTAATTCAAATTGAACAGTTGACTGATTTGATGATTTGCAACTTCAGAATGACTTGTAATGAAATTGAAGCCAATTCATAGTCAAAGTTTGACCAATTTGGCAACTTCTAATCTCATAATGGCTTATTATGAGATAGTAACTCATTCTGAGTGAAGGGTTGAGCAATTCGGTGATCTGTAACCTTAGAATGACTTGCAATGAAATTTTGGCGAGCTCTAATTAATTGATTGATCAATTTAGCAATCAACAATAGAGTCAAAGAGAAATGGGTCTCGGTGTGTAATCTCATAATGGTTTTTTATGAGGTTGTAGCTCATCCTAAGCAAAGGGTTAACAAATTCAATGATCTATAACCTCAAGATGACTTGCTATGAAATTTTTGGCCAATTCTAATTGAATGGTTGATTAGTTCATGATCTATAATGGAGTCATAGAAAAATGGAACTTGGTGTAAAGACCATAACTTTTAATTCCACCATTGCATTTTATAAAGTTTTGAATATGTTGTTGGGGGGAAAAATATGCCCAAACTCAAAGATTAGATTTAAGGACCAAGTTTTGATTCAAAAGTTATGTCTTCGCGTACAAGTCTATACAAAATAAAAGAGTTTAAGATCATTTTTTCTTTATAACCTTATAATGGCATGTTATGAGATTCAAGCTGGTTATGAGTGTAGAGTTGGCTGATTTGGTGATTTGTAACTCTATAATTACTTGTTATGACATTTGAGCTAATTGTGAGTGAAGGGTTAACTTCCTTGGTGATATGTAACCTCAAAATGGTTTGTTATGAGATCGTACCTAATTTTGATTGAAAGATTGATCGATTCAGTGGTCTATAGTTTTAGAATGCTTAGATTTTAGTTGATTCATAGTCAAAGTTTGACTAATTTGAAAACTTCTAACCTCATAATGACTTGTAATAATATTTTAGTTGATTTTGAGTGAAGTATTGACCAATTCGATGATATATAACCTTAGGTTGACTTGCTATGAAATTTTGGGCAACTCTAATTGATTGATTGATAAGTTCAATGATTTGTAATGGAGTCACAAGATAATGTGTTTCAGATAACTTTTGATTCCACTATTGAATTTTCCTAAATTTTAGATATGTTGTTAGGCAACAAACTATACCCAAAATTAATGGTCAGATTTAAGAGCCAAGTTATGGGTCTCCATGCATAGAGCTATAAATAATGGCAGAGTTTAAGATAGTATTTTCTATCTAACCTTTGAATGGCCTGTTATGATATTCTAATTATAAACCTAAAGTGGCAAAAATCTTTTATAAAAAAATGCTTAGGGTTAGGGATTTCATAATGTGTGATATGAAAATTATTTCTTGTGGTGGTTTTGAGCTATAAGGGATTGCAGATTGTAATCAATTTGTAATCATTGGATCGTAATAATATTGGACTTGTTGTTTGGTGGACGTAGCCTAAGGTTTGGGTGAACCATGTTAAATCTTGGGTTCTTGTGTTCTTGTCTATGTGATTTATTATTTTTTGATATTGGTTATATTTGCATGTAATTGTCATTTATGTTTGTGGTTAATCCTAACAAGTGGTATTAGATTGAGGTTGATTTTTAAATATCCTTTCTAGGGAAGTCTCACAGTTGAGTGGAAGCAATGAAAATTGAGGGTAACCTAAAGGTTGAAAAGTTTAATGGGTAGAATTTTCAATTATGGAAAATAAAAATGAAGGACTATCTTTATTAGAAGGATTTATGGAAGCCTTTGGAAGGAAAAGCTAAGAAATAGGGAACTATGATAGATAAGGACTGGGGGATTTTAGATAGAAAGGCACTTAGAAGAATTCAATTATGCTTAGCACCATTAGTGACATTTAACATTATAAAAGCAAAGACAACATAAGAGTTGATACAAACCCTAGCGACATTGTGTGAAAAGCCCTCTACTTCAAACAAGATATTTTTCATGAAGCATTTAAATAATATAAAGATAGCAGAAGGTGGATCTATTATAGACCATTTAAATGAGTTTAATATTGTTACTAATCATTTATCTTCTATGAGTATTAATAGTGATGAAGAAATTAGGCCTCTCTTGATATTTTGTTCTTTTTCTAAAAGCTAGAATGACTTGTTAATGGCTATGAGTAATTCTATTACTAGATCTAATACCCTAAAATATGATGATGTGATTGATGTTATTTTGAGCGAGAAAACTTGTAGGAAAACCTTAGGTGGATCTACATCAAGAAGTGTTTTGAGAACACAAAGTAGAGGAAGAATGACTAAGAGAAGAAGTAATTCTAGAAATCGTGAAAAATCAAGAGGAAAGTCAAATGAAAAGAGGTCTCAATCCAAAGGTCCAAGAGATTGTTGATACTGTGATAAACTAGTGCATAAGAAGAAATATTGTTGGACTTGAAAGGATGATGAAGGAGATAAACTAGATGGTGATAAGGAGGCAAACATGGTAAGTAATAAATTCAAAGAGGATACTTTGCTTCTTTCTTTAGAAATTGTTGATGATTCTTGAGTTTTAGATTTTGGGGCTTCAATTCATGCTACACCCCATAGAGGTTATTTTATTGATTATGTCCAAGGGAATTTTTGGCTTGTTTATTTGAGGGATAATGAACCTTGTCAAATTTTTGGAAAGGTAAAAGTTAAGATTAAGTTGCAAAATGGGAATCATTGGGTACTACATGAGGTAAACTAGTGCATAAGAAGAAAGATTGTTGGACTTGAAAGGACAATAAAGGAGATAAAATAGATGGTAATAAGGAGGAAAATGTGGTAAGTAATAAATCCAAAGAGGACACTTTGCTTCTTTTTTTAGAAAGTGTTGATGATTCTTGGGTTTTAGATTCTGGGGCTTCATTTCATGCTACACCTCATAGAGGTTATTCTATTTATTATGTCCAAGGGGATTTTGGGCTTGTTTATTTTGGGGATAATGAACCCCTTCAGATTTTTAGAAAGGAAATATTTAAGATTAAGTTTCAGAATGAGAATCATTGGTTACTACATGAGGTAAGATATGTTTCAAGGTTGAGTAGGAATTTAATTTCAACAAGGCAACTTTGTGATGAGGGTTGTGTAGTTACTTTTAATGATAAAATTTGGAAGGTTTCAAAAGATTCCCTTGTAGTAGAAAAAGGTGTGAAAGTAGGCACCTTATATCTTTGTATAGGTCATATTGATTGTTCTACTTTAATTGTTTTAGAGAAAAATGAATATTCAAAAATAGTTGTTGTAGTTGAGCAAGGAGAATAAACAGTTGTTGTAGATTCTAATACAATGCTATGGCACAATAGACTTGGGCACATGAGTGAGAAAGATATGAAATTAATTCATTGAAAAATAGTTTTACTAGGTCTAAAATGTGTCAAAATATGGATTTTTGTGAAAGATGTGTGTATAAAAAATAAAAGAGAGTGATTTTTGTGAAGACTAGGAAGGAAAATAAAAGTGAAAAACTAGAGCTTGTGCATACAAATGTATGAGGACTAGCTTAGGTATCTTCCCTTGGTGGCTCTCATTATTATGTTACATTTACTAATGATACAACTAGAAAAGTATGGGTTTATTTCCTTAGACAAAAATTTGATGTATTTGAAAATTTTAAGAAATGAAAATGCTTGGTCAAAATGAAACTGGTAAGAGATTAAAATGTCTCAGATCCGATAATAGTGGTGAGCATTGCAATCATGAATTTGAAGATTATTGCATCACTAATGGTATTCATAGACAAAAAATTGTTCCAAGGACTCCACTAGAAAATGGAGTGGTTGAATGCATGAACAAGACAATAATGGAGTGTACAAGGAGCATGAGGTTACATGTTGGGGTTCCCTTAAACATTTGGGCCAAGGCTATCAATACTATTATATATTTGATCAATAGAGGTCCATCTACTCCTTTGGATTGTGGTATTCTAGAGGAATCGTGGATTGGTAAGAAGGTGAGTTATCTTTTCTCAAAACCTTTGGTTGTGAAGCATTTTCTCATATAGATTCTGAAAATAGAACCAATTTGGATGCTAAGTCAAAGAAATGTGTATTTTTTAGATATGGCATTGCTAAATTTGGTTATAGGCTTTGGGATTCTGAAAATAATAAAATTGTAAGAAGCAAGGATGTCATATTCAATGAGAAAGTGTTGTACAAAAATCTATTGCAGAAACATGAGAAGAAAGAAAATGATTATGTAGTGTTGAATGACACTCCAAAGATGATGTTCCAATAGTTTTTCATGATTTGCAGCAACCAGAACAAAAAATACCACACACCCCAGTGAATTTAGATGGTCAACAAGGATAAGTAGACCTCCAAAAAGATTTTCTCCCTCTTTGTA
Source organism: Cupressus sempervirens (assembly GCA_028749045.1). NCBI lineage: Eukaryota > Viridiplantae > Streptophyta > Pinopsida > Cupressales > Cupressaceae > Cupressus > Cupressus sempervirens. The sequence continues at coordinate 355,584,945 of CM053791.1, read as the reverse complement.
CTCTATTTTACTATAAAATTTTGGTGAACCTGAATGTTATGATGAAGTTGTGTAGGTGGATTCTAAGATTTAGCAGGAGTTTGCAATGGCAAATGAAATGGACTCCTTATTGAAAAATAAGACTTGGGATTTATGCAAGTTGCCTGCACGTAAATGAGCTTTATAGAATAAATGGGTTTATAGGTTGAAAGAAGAGGATGGATGTAAGAAAATATTTAAACTTGGATTAGTTGTAAAAGGATTTGCACAAAAAAAGGGCATTGATTTTGAAGAGATGTTCTATCATGTTGTAAAAATGACTTTTATATGCACTATTTTAAGTATTGTGGCTACTGAAGATTTGCATTTGGAGTAGCTTGAAGTTAAAAAAGCCTTTCTTCATGGTGATTTGGATGAAGAGATATATATGGCACAACAATAGGGATTTGAGGTTAAAGGTAAAGAAAACTGAGTGTGCAGATTGAAGAAAAGTTTATATGGCTTAAAGCAAGAACCTCGATAATGGTATCTAAAATTTGACAGTTTTATGCATGAGCATGGACACAATAGGTGTCATTTAGATCATTGTGCTTATTTTAAGAGGTTGGATGATGACAACTAGATTATTTTATATTTATATATTGATGATATGCTTGTAGTTCGATCTAACATGGATCACATTAAGGGGCTGAAATGCTAGTTAGGACAATCATTTTCTATGATAAACTTGGGGGCAATAAAACAAATCCTTGGTATAAAGATTTGAATAGATAGGAAGAATAGGGAATTGACATTATCTCAAGCTAATTATATTGTGAAGGTGTTGCAACATTTCTCTATGGAGAATGCTAAAGTTGTCAACACACCTTTACCTGGTCATTTGAAGTTGACTAAGGAGATGTACCTAAAGAAATAAAAAGAGGATAAGATGTAAAAGGTACCCTATGCTTCCAATGTAGGAAGCTTTATGTGTGCTATGGTATGTACTATGCTAGATATTGCACATGTAGTGGGAGTCATCAGTAGGTATACGAGTCATCCAGGACTTGAGCATTAGAATGCAATTAAATAGATTCCCAGATTTGAGAGGAAATTCAGTAAGTGTTTACATTTTGTGGGCTCTACTACTGATTTATAGCGCTACGTTGACTTAGATTTGGCAGGGGATATTGATACCAGATGAAGTACTATAGGTTATGTATTTATTATTAGTGGAGTAGCAATGAGTTGTGTTTCCAGCTTATAGAAGGTGAATGCTTTATCCACTATAGAGACAAAGTATGTTGTTGCTACAAAGGAAACCAAGGAGATATATGGGTTTAGTTCTTCATGGAAGAATTGGGACACCCATAGAGGGATAATTATTTGTTTACAAATATTTAGAGTGTCATTCATCTTGCAAAAAAAATCCTTTCCATTTGAAGACAAAAACACATTCAATTGCGGTACTATTTCATTCAATCAATTTTGGAAGATGGATAGTTAAAGTTTGATAAGATATATACATATGATGATCTAGCATATATGTTTTTACCAAGGTAGTGACAAGGGAGAAGCTGAACTCCTCTTCAACTTTGGTTGGTCTTCTAGACTAAACAAAATAAAAGAACAATAAAGTCCAAGGTGGTTTGATCCAATGGGAGTCTCATGTGGTAGTGATATTGCTACAAGATCAATTTCCAAGTGGGAGATTATTGTTTAGTGTTGGAGCCTGATCAGTCCCCAAGTGGGAGCTTGTTAGTTTGTGGTGACTGATCAAGGAAGTACTATACATACTTCATAATTTTAGGCTGACATGTTTTAATCAATTATATCCCTAAAGTGGAAAAAAATTGTATAAAGAAGGGCTAGGGTTAGGGATTTCATAATGTGTGATATGAAAATTGCTTCTTGCAATGGTATTTAGATGTAAGGGATTACAGATTGTAATCAGGTCATAATCATTGGATCATAATAATATTGGACTTGCTATTTGGTGGATGTAGCCTAGGGTTTAGATGAGTCATGTTAAATCTTGGTTCCTTATGCTCTCTTCTATGTGATTTATTATTTTTTGGTATTAGTTATATTTGCATGTAATTGTTATTTCTATCTAAGGTTAATTATAATAGTTTAAGGTTTAGGGTTACAAGTTGAGGGTTTAGGGTTACATGTTTAGGGTTTATGGTTTAGTATGACAAGTTTAGGGATTATACTTTAAGGTTATAGGATCAGGGTTACATTTTAAGGGTTTAGGAATTAGGGTTATAGGTTTAGTATTTATGGTTTGGGGTAAAGGTTTTAGGGTTTAGGGTTTAGGGCTACAAGTTTAGTCTTTAGGTTTTAGGTTTTAGGGTTTAGGGTTTCAGAGTTAGCATTTAGATTTTAGGGTTACAAGTTTAGGGTTTAGGGTATATGATTAATGGTTTAAGGTTTGTGATTTAGGGTTTATGATTTATGATTTAAGATATATGATTTAAGGTTTAGTTTTTAGGGTTTAGGGTTAAAGGATTAGGATTTAGGTTTTAAGGTTTAGGGTTTAGGGTTTAGGGTATAAGATTTATTATTTAGGGTTTAGGTTTTTCAATTTATGGTATAGGTTTAGGGTTACAAGTTTAAGGTTTAGTAATTAGGGTTTAGGGTTTAGTATTATGGGTTTACAATTTAGTGTTTAGTGTTTATGGTTCAAGGTATAGGAATAAGAAATAGTGTTTACAATTTAAGGTCTATAATTTATAGTTTAGGGTATAGGATTTATAGTTTAGGTTTTAGTTTTTATGATTTATGGTATAGGTTTAGGGCTATAGGTTTGGGTTTAGGAATTAGGGTTGAGGGTTTAGCATTATGGGTTTATGATTTATAGTTTAGGGTTTATGGTTTAGGGTATAGGAATAAGAATTAGTGTTTACAATTTAGGTTTTATGATTTAGTTTAGGGTATAAGATTTGTAGTTTATGGGGTAAGGATTAGGTTTTATGGATTAAGGTCTAGGGTTTAGAGTTTAAGGATTAGGATTTAAAGTTTAGGGTAAGGTTTAGGGTTTAGGGTTACAAGTTTAGGATTAAGGGTATAGGATTAACAATTTAAGGTTTAGGGTTATGATTTAGGGTTTACAATATATAGTTTAGGGTATAACAAGTCAACCCTTCACTCACTATTAGCTCAAATCTCATAACAAGTCATTTTAGAGTTAAAAATCACCAATTTAGTCAACTCTGCACTCATAACCAACTAGAGTCTCATAAAAATCCATTATGAGGTTAGAAAGAAAACATAATCTTAAACTTTGTCATTCTATATAGACATGTACATGGAGACTCATAACCTTTGAATCAAAACTTTGTTCTTATACCTAACTATTAGTTTTGGAAAAATTTTGAACCCCAACAACATATCCAAAACTTAGGAAAATCCAATGGTGGAATCAAAAGTTCTATGGTCTCTACACTGAGATCCATTTTTCTATGACTCCATTATTGATCATTAAACTGATCAACCATTCAATCAAATCTAGCCAAAATTTCATAGCAAGTCATCTTGAGGTTATGAATCACCAAATTAGTCAACCCTTCATTTAGAATGAGCTACAATCTCATAATAAGCCATTTTGAGATTACATATCATTGAATCGGTCAACTCTTCACTTGGAATCAACTAAAATGTTATTACAAACCACTTTGAGGTTAGAAATTGCCAAATTGGTTAAACTTTGACTATGAATTAGCTACAATATCATTATAGATCATTCTGAAGATCCAAATCCCTGAATCAGTCAATGATTCAATCAAAATTAGATACAACCCCATTACAAACCACTCTGAGGTTACAAATCACCAAACAAGTCAACCCTTCACTCATAATTATTTCAAATCTCATAACAAGTCATTCTAGAGTTACAAATTACCAAATCAATAACCTATAAACTGATAACCAACTAGAATCTCATAATAGGCTATTATAAGGTTAGAAAGAAAACATGATCTTTAACTTTTTCATTCTATATACATGGAGACTCATAATGTTTGAATCAAACGTTGGTTCTTAAATCTAACCATTGATTTTGGGCACATTTTTACCCCCAACAATATATCTAAAACTTAGGAAAATCTTAAGGTGGAATCAAAAGTTATCATCTTTACATCAAGACCCAATTTTTTGTGACTCTATTGTAGATCATTGAACTTGATGAACTGTTCAATTAGAGCTGGCCAAAATTTCATAGCAAGATATTCTAAGGTTATAGATTACAAAATATGTCAACTCTTTACTCAAAATGAGCTACAATCTCATAACAAGCCATTCTAAGGTTACATATCGTGAAATGGGTCAACCCTTCACTCAGAATTAACTAAAATATTATTACAAGCCATTCTGAGGTTAGAAGTTGCCAAATTGGTCAAACTTTGACTATGATGTTGGAATTCTTTAGAATAACTAAAAAATGGGTTGAATCAATTATCAAGATCTAGATCTACAAATAAAAAATTTAATATCTTAGTGAACCCATGTCCATAAAATATATTCATTATGCATGCATCCATTAGATCATACAATTACTTAAACTTGTAGGTTATTGTCAAATCAACTTTGCAGAAATGTAAGCATGAAACATAATAGATTCAATAACACATTTGACACAATGATTTTACATGGAGACCCAATTTGGGAAAAACTACTAGTAACATCCTAATAATTCTCACTCTTCTAAAGTGATGCCTTGTAAAAGGCCAGCCTTGTTTAGGTTATAATGCACACTGTTAAATGTGACCTGGTTAAAGGATTTCAATCACCCTGTTAGGAGTGAGCCTTGTTAGAGGAATTTAGATCATTCACTTAAAATTTCACCTAGTTAAAGAATTTACAAATGAATGTTAGGTCAACCTTAATCCAAAGGATTTACCCTAGATTGATACAATGATTAGAAAGTAATAGTAAGGCTTGATCTGATAACAACTTATAACTCCATTTTGTAGATTTCATATCTCTATTTTAGTCCTTCATTGTTCTTGGCTTTCACACACTTTAGCTCTGATAGCTTGTCCACCCTTCAAGCATCCATAGCCTTAAGCCTTCTTTCTTTCCTTTCCAATAGTAGCCTCTCTTCTTAGGTCATTGAGTGAAGCAATACCTTAGAATCCTTGTCTTCCTTAGGTTCTTGCACATGACAACCTTTGCTTCTAACTAGCCATCTCTATAAATAGAAATTTTAGATCCTTTTTTGTTCATCCTCTATCATCCATTTTAGGATTAGGTAGGATTAGGTAGGATTCAATGGATCTACCCATCTTTTCATTTTATTCCCTTCTAGAAACTTCTCCTTCAATACTCTTTAAACTCACCTCAAAATGATTCATCTTGAATTGTGTGCCACCAAGTCATCAATCTTATCTTCCACATAGTTCACACAATCCAAGAAAATAAACTTGTTAGCTAAGATTCATCGAATTCATGATCTTTCTCATAATGTTGACATTTGGCATTAACTTGCTTCTGATGCTCGACACAAACCACATTGCTCGACATCCACAATCAAATCACTCGGCAAAAACTAAAGTTTACTTAGCTAACACTGTATCACTCAGCATACACTAAAAATTGACTTTCCTCAACTTCAATTAATTTTTTGCTTGGCTTACACTAACTTTTCTTAGCACCTACTGTGCAAATTATTAAGCTTGGTAGATACAATTTGTTATACTTGTTCTTTTGAACTTAATCAATGTCTTCATCCTTTGCAACCTTAAGTACATAATCAATGCACTATAATATCATTGTCTTAACTAATCTTTGTGCTCTTTTTCTATATCATAACTCAAACTTTTTCTCTAGGTGCTATTGTTACCTCATTTCATCAAATCATCTTCATCAATCAAACAAATGATAGTACTCAAATCATCTAAGCAATTATCTTACCAACAAGTAGAAAGTTTGAAATTAGTGACAAAATAATGATTGAAACATGTTCTCATACTTGTATCAATCTATTTTCAAAAATCTCTCTCTTTGACATTGATGGAAATCCAAACTAAATTAGTACAACCAACAATAATTCCAAAAAGAAAATAATTCCTTCTATTGAAGTCTCTCCCTCTATCAACAACTTCCATCTTCTAAATAGGTTACAAATTTTTGTTATGATCAATAGACAATCAACCAACTCATCCTTATGACTCCCTCTTGATCACTTCTTATATCTCTCTTAGCATTATCTCCCTTTGAGTAGATATTTATGTCTATTTCTGAATTTCTCCCTTTCTTTGCTCTGTCTTTCTCACTCTTTGACAACAATGCTAAAGACATGTCATATTAATATATAGATATGAATATTTTTAGTTTCTCCTTCTGTAACCTAACTTGTAACTAATTTTTAGCTCTTTGATTACTTTAGGTAGCTCCTAAAGTAAGATTCATTGCATCAATGTGTAACATATGTCAATCATCTTGTTTGATACAGGGCACTTCTCATGCTTCTTAAATAGCCTTGGATATGGATATCATCCCTAGTTTACCTCTTAGATACTTATGAGCATCCTTAGGTAATGCTTTTGTGAAGATGTCAGCTTTTGTATTAACATATTCCATCTTCACCTATTTATCTTGAACTGACTATCTCAAGTAATGATACTGTATTGCAACGTGTTTAATCTTTGTATGCATCACAAGACTCTTTGGTATATTTATAGCACTTATATTATCATAGGTTCAGTAATTTTATCCTTCATACCTTTCAGTATTTGTTTGATACATACAATATTTGTACAATTTACTCCAGTAACAACATATTTCACTTCAGTAGTAGATTGAGATAAGCAATTTTGTTTCATGCTAGTCCATGTAACCAACCTTTTTTCTAAGAAAAATTATCCTTTGCTAGTGTTCTTTATGTCATCAATATTTCTAGCCCAATCAACATCAGTGTAGGTTCTCAACTCAAATTTCTCATTTTTCTTATAGTATAGACCATAGTCTTTTGTGCCTTTCAAATATCTCATTATTCTCTTAAAAACCATCAAATGATTCTCCCTAGTATTAGTTAAAATCTTGCAACTATCCCAATAGATAATGCAATATCAGGTCTAATGTGTGCTACATATTGTAATTTTTTGATCATAGACCTATACAATGTTTGATTCACCTCAACTGAATCATCATTCTTTGACAATTTATGTCCTGTCACCATAGGTGTGCTTATTGACTTGGAATCTTCCAATCCAAAAGTTTTTAATATCTCCTTTACATATTTTGATTGAGTGATGTATTTACCATATTTGTCTAATGCACTTGAAAACTCACAAAGAACTTGATCTCTCCAAATATAGACATATCAAATTCTTTCTCCATTTCATTTACAAAAGCCTTACATAAAGTATCTTGACCTTTAAATATGATATCATCGACAAAAAATTTAGATAGTAAAATACCTTTTTTTTTCTTTGTCTTCAAGTACAAATTGTTGTTATCATCAGTCCTCTCAAATCTAATCTTCACAAAATAATTATGAAGCTTTTCATACCATGCTCTTGGTGCTTGTTTCAAACCATATAAAGCTTTATGTAGTCTACATACCATGTTTTTGTTGTTAGCATTAAAAAAATCCTTCTGGTTGTTTGACATAAACCTCCTCTTCCAATATACCATTTAGAAATGTTAATTTAATACCACTTGATAAACTTTGAAACCTTTATATGCAGAGTAAGCAAGAAGAGTTCTTACTCCTTCCAATCTTGCAATAGGATTGAATGTTTCTTCATAGTCTATCCCTTCTTCTTGTGCATATCCTTTACAAACTAATCTTTCCTTATTCCTTCTGACTTCACCATTTTCATCTAACTTGTTTCTCTACATCCACTTGGTGCCAATCACATTTTTATATTCCAGCCTAGGAACTAGAGTCCATGTCTTATTTTTCTCAATTTGTTCAATCTTTTCTTTCATGGCTTTACTCTATTCCACATCTTCTAAGGCATCTTTCACTATTTTAGGTTCATACATGCTAAGAAAACATGTATCATTTCTCAAATTTTTCCTTGTCATTGGTCTTGCATATTTATCTCCAATGATTTGTGTTGTAGGGTGATGTCTCTTGACATACTCTAACAATCTTGGTTTTTCTCTTTTTTCCTCATTTGGTCTCTCAACTTCTGAATCACTATGTACATCTCTATCAGGTAGTTCAACATCTCTTTCATGTACACTAATCTTAGAATCAAAATGTGCCTCAACTTCATTCTATAACTTGGCATCTAAATGTAGCTCAATTCCTTAATGCAACTTGACATTCATAGTATGTGACTTGAAAGTCACTAAAACTTGTTGATTTTCAACTCAATTTACAACATCTTCATTAGTAGACATACCTTCACAAAAATATAAAAATGATTTGTATTCCTCTAGTTCCTTCATAGGTTTATGCTCACGTAATTCTGTATATTTATCAAATTTCACATTTGAACTTTCCACAACTTTGTTAGTGTTAGTGTTGAAACACTTATAATCTTAACTTCTTGTGGAATAGCCAAGGAAGATACCTTCTTTACTTTTTGCATCTAGTTTACCATTCCTAAAAACTTTGAGAATATAACACTTTCTTCAAAATACCTTAATATATTTTACATTGGCTGAGTATCCGTACCATAGTTCAAAAGGTGTTGAATGATTACCTTTTTTGACTTGCACATGGTTCAAGGTGAATATAGTTGTACTTAAATCTTCTCTCCATTATTTCAAAGAAACATTCTTCTCCATCATGAGTTTCCTAGCACACTCCATTATAGATTTGTTCCTCCTTTCAATAATTATGTTTTGTGGAGGGATCCTAGGGGTAGATGTCTATCTTTTGAATCCTCTGTCATTACAAAACATCTCAAACTCATTTGATGTAAATTCTCCTCCTTTATTAGATCTCAAACATTTCATACATTTACCTATTTCCTTCTCAACTCTTACTAAGTACCACTTAAACATTTGGAAAGCATTAGATTTTTGTTTCAAAAACATAACTATGATCTTTCTAGAATAATCATCAACAAATATCATTATGTACTTGTCTCCTTTGTAGCATTGCACATCAATTGGTCCACAGAAGTCAGTATGAACAATCTCTAATATTCTTTAAGAGGTATGAGTCTTACTCTTAAAACTTGACTTTAACATTTTTCATGACTGATATTGTTTGCAAATTATATTGTTAGGTTTCTTCAACTTAGGTAAACCTATAACTCTTCTCATGTTACTAATAGTAACCAAGTTATCAAAATTAACATGACATAACCTCTTGTGCCATAGCCAACCATCATCAAATTCTACAACTAAATAAGTAGCGTCCTCCATATCAAGGTAGAATACATTACGTCAAGTTTGATCACCTTCTCCAATTAGTTTTCCATCAATATCATATATCTTAGTAGTCTTGCTCTTAAACTCAACCTTACAACCTAAACTATTCAGCTATGACACACTCAAAAAATTGTAGTTAAGTCCTAAAACATAATAAGAATTTTCACATAAAATCTTTTCTATGAGTTTGATAGAACCTTTTCCTTTTATTAGAAAGAGTGCATCATTACCAAACTTTACACTATTTCTATCATAATAATTCAAGGTAATTAACTTACTTTTATCTCTAGTTATGTGATGTGAACACCCACTACCAATTATCCATCTATCATTCTTGTTCACCCATAGTGTAGTTGCCTCATTAGAATCAGAATCATCCTTCATTACAACTTACACCACTTCATCATCATGATCATCAGGTACATCTTTAGTTTCCTCTTCAACAATGTAGCAAGACTTCTTACCTTTATCTTTGTAATCTTTGTTGTCTTCATCGCTTCTACATTGGTACTTGTCTCTGCCTCTATAATTTTTCTTCTCTAGATATCTAGTAGCAATATGACCAACCTAATTGTAATTGAAACATATGATAGGTAACTTAACTTTGAATTTTCCTTTACCTCTATGAAATCTCCTTGCTAGTAGTGCTTCAAGTTGTTCTACAACTTCCTCATCTATATCACTGTCACTAGAAATATATTTTACCTTTTTCTTCTTCTTCTCATTAGGTTCCTTCAATGATAGCTTGGCTTTGAGAGTAGATTCAACATTGTCAGATTTGAAATTATCAAAATTAGACAGCTCATAAGTAATGACCCTACCTACTAGACCATCAAGAGTCAAATTAGAACTTGGTATGCATCTTAGTTATTGTATTGTAGAAACTTTAATAGCATAAATGGGTAGCAACATTCTCAAAACTTTTCTTGGTACAATCTCATCATCTATCTTACCATTATCTCCTCTTATTGCATTAACAACATCTTTTATAGATCGATCGAATAGTGTGGAGGGGGGCCCAGCTGTCCATCCCAAGGAAGCGGCTAAGATTCCTTTGGTTCCCATAGCAAACAAGCTAGGAACCACAAAATGGTCTTCGTTATTCAAGGTAAAACCTTCAGGTAAGTCCTCTTTCCTTCCTATTAAAACTATCCTAGATTCTAAGAAAGGATCCTGCACAATTGCTATTCTAGATGAGATAGTGGATCACAACATTCGGGCCATGGTTTCTACTTTGGTTGGGAAATTTTTGGGACCTATACTAAACATTGATGATGTCAAGTTGTTCATCAAACAAAAATGGGCTCTCAAGGGTCAGGTCTCAATCACTTCTATGGTGAAAGGCTTCATGTCTTTTGATTTTACATGCTCAGAAGACCTTGCCAGCATTCTATGTGAAGGGCAATGGGCCTTTGGTCGCTCCACCTTTATGCTTTAGAAGTGGTATTCTAGAATGAGCCTAAATGATTCTTTCTTTGTTCAAGTTCCTGTATGGATTAGACTGCCAGAATTTCCATTAGAATTTTGGAATGAGGACATCTTTGTGGGTATCACGAGTACCTTTGGGGAACTCATCTCAATGAATTCAATATTTGCCTCCAAATGACATTTAAATTATGCTTGCATATGCATTGGGGTGAGTGAAGGAATAGACATGCCTGAGTTTGTTGCTCTTCACTCTAAACTAGGGGTGAATAACCAAAAAATCATTTACAAAACCATCCCCTTTGCATGCTTCCTTTTCCTGAGTGCGGTTCATAAAGCCCACCAGTGCCCCACTACGATAAAGAAGCTGCCCATGGAATGAGTCATCTCTAACCAAGCCAAGAAGTAATCCCGCCCCTCTAATAAGGGCAAGATGAAGTTGCTCTGGAGGTGTAAACTTTCTATGGTGCAAGGGACAAAGGCCATCAGCTAGAAGGATAAAGCCTCGAAGGATATCCCTAAGATGGTCACTCCCAAGGAGTAGGCAAGTGCTACCCCCCTTGAGAAGAGTCCTACCTCGAAGATGCCAGTATCAGCCTCAAAGGAGAGTCCAAAGATGCAGGCAAGTCCCCACTCCCAAGCCATGGGACCAACAGAGGAGCTAGCTCCACCTTTGGAAGCAACAGAGCAACTTATTTTTGCAGAGGAGCATGCACCACTTTCGAAAGCTACTGAGTAGCTTAGTTTGGGGCAAGAAGCCCTGGCCTATTAACTTCATAATGGTTTTTGACACTTGAGTGCCAATACACTTACCTACTTTCTCTATTGGAGTTGAATACACCATGAATGCCAAGCCACAACATGAGCTGAGTTAGGAAAGACTTCAGGTGCCGAGTGACCTTCATGTGCCGAGTAGTTTTCAAATGCCGACTGAAGATCAGGTGCTGAGTAAATTTCAAGTGCCGAATGACTTTAAGTGCCAAGTAGAATAAAGTGCCGAGTGATATTCAAGTACCGAGTCATAGATGATGTCGAGTAATACAGAAATAAAACAAGTGCCGAGTAAGCTAGTTTTGTTTAGGTGCTGAGTTATCTAAGAAACAACATGTGTTGAGCATCAAGTAATGCTTCAGGAGCCGAGTAACTTAGAATATCAGCATAAGAGTTTGTAATTGCACAAACTATGATGCAAATAGTTTTTAAGGTAAATCTTGAAGGATTAAATGATAAGATCAAATTTTTTATTTTTCCTATGCAATCTACATGCAGACAATAAAAAAAATGATGAAGGCATGCAACCAATGGAAGAAGTGCAAACAATGAGCGGAAAATAGAGATTGAATATGGATCAAAGATCCATACCTAACCCTAAATCCTCAAATTTCTTTATAAGAAAAATGAAATTTCATTGTAATATATACGAGCAGATATACAAGGGTGTATAAGGAAATCTACTTTCAGAACAAGGGTTATCAGATCACAAAGGATCAAGACCAGAGAAAGTAGAACAAGTGCCTGCATTCAACAATCAAGGATTGTAATCTATCAGGTTCATTATACCTAATACTTTCTAGCAATTGTATTAGAATGAAAATCCTATGGTGATAGGTTAGCTTAATAGCTATTTCATAGATCCTTTAAATAGGTGATTAAATCCTTTAATAGGGTGATACTTCATGTAAAGTATTTGTAAATCCTCTAACCAGGTCACTATTGACACAGTGTAAAGCCTTTAATAGGACAGGCCTTTAACAGGGCAGACCATCATAAGTGGTTGAACAATATTGTTGCAGTAATTTTTGTGGGTATCATCCCCACCCCAGTTTTACCTTCTTATTCCTGGAGGGTTTCTGGGCTACCAAATTCTAGTGTTATGTGTTGTTGATGCATGTCTTAGTTTCATGTTTACTTGATGTATTTACATGCATGCAATTTACTTCCACCTAAAAGTTTTATTGGTTAAAAGTGTGATACTTCTAATTCACCCCCCCTCCCCCCCATCCCCCTCATAAGTATTCTTCCTATTTGAATATTTCAACAATTGGTATCAAAGCATCCAGGTTCTCACAAGGAAAAGTTTGATAGCTTGGAGAAAAAGATCTAAAGATGGAAGTTTTCAAACTTGGAAAGATCATTGAAAACCAAGTGATTGATGTGCAGCTCGCTCTACAAAAAGTAGAAGAAGCAAGAGTGGAATTAAGAAAATCCTTAAAGAGAAGAAAGGAGATAGCCATAGCTGAAAATGATATACAGTACAAGGAGGTTGATACCACACAAGCGTTTGCCAATGGAGACACTAAAGAATTTGATGCAACAATAGCAGAACTGATGGAGAAAAACAAAGTTCAAGCAGAGGAGATAAGATCTCTCAAGATGGAACATGAATCACATGCCATAATGATATGTGAAATTATTGAACAAAAGAAAAGAGCAGTTGAGGATAAAGTCATGATGGAAAATGACAAAAGAAATCTTGCAAACAGACTTGAAGAAAAATGTATTGAATTGACAAGGATCTCAAACATGCAGATGGATACACTTGCCCAAATGATGAACCTTCATCATGAACTCAATGTGAAAGATATTGAGATCTCTACTTTGAAGATATAGAATGAAAAAATATAGAATGAATTGAATAGAGAAAAAGAGGTAGCAGAGAATCTCAACAAGTCAAGTGAAGCCATCAAGTATTTTGAACAATCGATGAAATTCCCAAGATCCACCCATGATAATTCAGGACTTGGATACAATAGCACTGAAGTTGGAGAATCATCAAAGAGTGCTGAACAAAGAAGTGACAAAGGTAAGGATTCAAAACCCACTTGTCATTACTATAATAAGAAGGGGCATACAACTAATGTTTGCAGGAGTAGAAGATTCAATCAATCAAACACACCCAAGAGTAAGAACTTCTGTCACAAGTGTAACATGCAAGGACATATGATACAAGATTGCAGATCCAATGTCATAAGGACTCAGAGATTTGATGGACATTGTTATAATTGCAAGAAGTATGGACATAGGGCATCTGAATGCAGATCAAAACCTATGTGGACATCAAATCAACTAGCAAAATCAAAAGGGAATGGAAGTCATTATCATTGGGATTACAACACTAGGTATAGCTGTCATTATTGTCAAGAATATGGACATATGCCCCAAAACTGCATAAGAACACATTTCAAAGGGAACTACAAGAGATGGTTGAACCAAACCACATGTTTCAGTTATCTGAAAATTGTTCATACCAGCAGAAATTGTCCTACAAGGTCAAAGGTGCCCAAGACTGAAGAAAATTAGGGCAAAGAAAAGATTGATGTCAAAAATATAAGAGGGCAAATGAATAAAACTTGGAAAAAGAAAGATGAGTGCAACACATCAAGTGGAGGGATCACTTCACCCAATGGGTCAAGTGATCACACTTCATCAAACTAAGCATGAGAAGTATACGGGATTGATATACAAAGCTATATCACACATCAGTCCCAAGACAAAGAAGCTATGCAAAGTATAAATCTGCATGAGACAAGATGTCAACACAAAATCTAAATAATGTTGTCAAGCTATCTTTGGATGCTGAGTTAAACTCCAACACATGCTGAGCTCCTAATAGCGACCGAGTTGATAACTGATGTCGAGTTAGGTCAAAAAAATTTTAGAAGCCAAGTTGGCAGTTGAGCATTTAATGCAATGAAAATAGGGTATATTATCATGATTTTAATCAGTTTTACTCATCGCAATCAAGAAGCAAAGAAGAGAAAAAGAGCAGAACAACTTCACAGCAAAGAATCCAGCATTTCAAGCAGCTTGCAACCTCTCCCAACCTATTTTCATCGATCTTGAGGTATTTTTCATTTGTGTCGAGCTACGCAATTTTATATTTTAGAAACCCTAGTTTGCATAAATGGCATCAAGTTCCAAGAAAATTGAGGACAAAGAGTCATTTGAAGTTCAGTTAGTGTCCAATGAGGTCAAGCAACCTGATTTTCATCCCATACTTGAAGTAGCATACAAAAATGACCCAGCCAGAGCTCTCTCCCAAATACCTCCAAAAGTTGTAATGGTTCAAGATGTTAGGAAATGCTACAATTGTAAGATAGGTGCCCTAGGAGATATGGAAATAAGGAAAGCCTATGAAAAATTATGTGTAGATGGAGTCTTAAGAGATGAATTCAAAATTATTGAAAGAAAGGGTTTGACCCAAGTTTTGAGCTTTCCCACCGTATTCAAGACAAAATGGGTTAGACTTGTGTTGAGCAGAATTCATGGTGGTAGTCTATGGTTAGAAGATATTCCCATCAAATTAACCAAAGAAATCATACATAGAGTAACAGGGTACCCAACCCTAGATCGGTTCAAAACCTTGAGAAGTGAATTGAAGGAGATTATTGAAAAGAATACTGGTGCTCAGTGGAATAAGAGAGGAATGATAATTCACACCATACAGGATCCTCTAGTTGAATTTTCTATTAGAGTCATCACCTATAAGTTCTACCAATCTAGTAGACTCAACAGTGTACCATGTATTGCAGTAGATGTAGGCTACAAATTGGTGAAAAATGATCATACTTATGATCTTGTAGAACTGCAACTACAACAGATTAATGAAAATCTAGCTGCCATAAGAAGGACAAAGGGCACTCAATGCAAATTTGGAACAACTCTAGTTTTTATATTCTTCTATGTTCAAAATGAGTTTCCATCTTTTGGCAAAGTGACATGGAGGAATGATAGAACAATCATTTCCCAAATCAATGAATATATAGAACAAATGGGAGAAATTTTTGATACCCTGATGACAAGCTATTTCGAAGATTTCAAGAAATCCATGAAACAAAGGGTGAGAATACCAATTACTTTAGTAGAAGAACATGTTAATGATATATGTTTCTTGGTTGATATTGACTTCACATACATCCAAGTAGAAATTCCAAGAGTGAGATGGCTAAGGCCATTTGGATATGAAATCAATGTTGATGAGGCATCTGCAGCAATAACTACATTATTGGAAGAAGAAACAGATAAAAGTGCTCCACATTTTGGCACTTATGATGTAGTAAGGTCAAAAATAAACATGAAATTAAAGACTTCTTCCACATTAAAGAAAAAAAACAAATTGTTAAAGAAGATTAAGAAGAAATTTGGTGAAGAAATTGAGGCTAAAGTAGAAGAAGAAGAAGATGGCAATGATGATGAAGGTGAGCAAGAATAAGGCCCAATGGAATTAACTCAAGGACTGGGTGAAGACAAGGAGGAAGGTGCAGAAGACAAAGAAGCCAATGAAGCACCAACTGAAGCTGAGTCAAAGAAAAGAAAGGCAACAGAATAGCCTCCAACTCAGCATAAACCAAAGAAATCTGCCATGCCATCACCTCAAAAGCCTACAACACGAGCTGCAACAAGGGCCTCCACCCAAAAGGCTAAAGAGGAAGTTACAAAGAAGAAACAAAGCAAGGAAACACAGGAAGAGTTGAGGAAAAGAAGAAGATATGTGGCTCAACCTGATACTGATGAAGAAGATCAATCTAAAAAGGTAAGCCATTCTTCAATTGATATTTTATGTAAAAAGATTGGAAATGGTGATTTAAGCAACTTAAATAAAGTTGATTTCAATAAGTTTACCAAAGAAGAATAGAATAGGATAGAAGAAATAGTCTATGAAATGATGGCACAGTTCAAGTACACTCCACTTGAACTAGATGGACAATTGCCAAAAGAACTGTCTAAAATTGTAGAAGACAAATGGCATTTTTGTTTAAAAATGGAGAAGGAGATGAGGGAATCAACCCTAGCAAGTGTATTGCCGGATTTGACTAAGGAACAAGTAAAGAAAGCAATCAACACAAGCATAATAATAGGTTTACACTTAAATATAGGGCATTCTTCATACTCCAAAACAAGATGGAAGAAATTGTTCAAAGAACAATGAAATCATAGAAAAACTTGTACAAGAAGATTGAAGATTTTCTTCAAGAAGAATACAAGGCAGAAGCTGCTACTCCACTAGAAGAAAGGAGAAAAAGGAGAGAAGAGAAGACAGTAGTAGAGAAGGGAGAAGAAGAAAAGAAAGTAGAAGAAGAGAAGAATATAGAAGAAGAGAAGAAGGAAGAAGAAAAGAAAGATGGAGAGGAGGAAGAGACACAAAAACAAGATATAACGGCAACAGTTGACCAAGAGCAGCAACCATATCAGAGTGTGCAAGACACACAATTGCCACCCTCTAGCCCTCCTCAATTATCCATCACACCTGCAGAAATTGTAACTATTATTGATGTTCCTGATACTTATGGTCAGAATATCAATCCATTAACTACAGAAGATCTCAAAAGAATCCTTGACCAATCTACACAACAAGCAATATTATGTGCAGATCTAGTATTGGTCAGTATGGATGAATTGCAAAAACTAGTAGAAAGCACAGTTAGAGATAAGGTGAATCTACAAGAACCACCTTCCATCATCTCTACAGCTACTAATAGTCAACTTCAAATTCCAACAGTTATCTCAATAGGCATAGTTGATACTACAATATAGAAGCCAAGTGCAGCTATAGAAGAAGGAACATAACAAACAGGACAAACAGAACAAACAGGACAGACTATTACATCTGATCCTATAGCACAAATACAAGGTGCACTTCCTAATATTACCATAATTGATCAAGATAGAAGACAGGAGGAGGAGGAAATAGTGGAAACCCCTAAAGAGCAGGAGGCAATATAAACATTGATAAATTTGCCTACCTCGGGAACTCCTTCACACCAGCCATTACAAATATCTATACCAACATCTAGTACTACAAAAGTTGCAAGGGTACTTCACTATGGAGACCCCAAATTAGATGAGGATATAGTCATACCAGGCTATGACTCAAAAACTATAACCATTGATCAAATAAATGAGGTGCAGGAAGCACTGAATAGGAGAAAAAGATAAGAGATACTCAAGAAGGAGTATAAATAAAAGAAAACACTACATGAGATTAAGGACATCTTTATGGATGCCTTCAGTTTGCAATCACCAGATGAGTCAAAGCATATCACGGAGCAATTTACAGATATTGTTGACTAGGTGACTAATGAAGACCAAGAGACAAATGCAAAACTTATGGAATGGTCTGAAAGAAAATTCCAGGGAAAAGTAAATGAGAAATTATCAAGTCAAATTGCACTTTCCCAGGTTGAATTGGAAAAGCTAATTAACAAAGTGAAAAAGGTACTTGAGAATATATTCTCATTGTACAAAAAGTTGTGTGACTTTTCATACTTCATACAGGAGACTAGCCAAAAGACAATGAGCTTGGAAAGAAATTTAAATATTTCTAGCACGCAGCTACCTAAAGATCCAGCTCAAAGTGAGAAGCATTTTACCCAGACGCTTCACACTCAAAAGGAAATAGTTGTGTTAACAGCAAAAGAGGCCAATATCAAGGCAAAACTGATACAACTCCAGTCCTCCATTACCCCACATTTAGAAATACTCCATAAAGAGAAAGTCTATGTTGAAATTGTTCTCAAGAAAGACCCTAATCTTTCTACATCATATGGACTTATTCATCTTGCTACAGAGATTGCCATCCAGCATAAGTCACTAGAAATTGCTTTAAACAATTAGGATGCAGCTCTCAGGATGATTATGGAGGTAACCAACACATTTTTGGCTAAATATGGTCTTAACCCTTAAACATTCTTTGACATAAGTGTCAAAAAAGGGGGAGAAGAAAAAGAGATATAACAGGGTGAGATATAGATATTATGAAGATGAATTAATGGGGGAGAAAAGATAAAAGTAGGAGCATGATATACAAATAATGGCACAATCAACTCAGGAGGAGTTACAAACTTTTTGAGGTATATATTGTAAGTTACAAATTTTGATCAAGTTCTCTTTAAACTCTATATATACCAAATAGATTAGTAAATGTACTCATAAGGTCAGTTAAGTGTTTTTGTCACTCATGTCAAAGGGGGAGATTGTTAACTTCATAATGGTTTTTGCACTTGAGTGCCAATACACTTACCTAATTTCTCTATTGGAGCCGAGTACACCATGAATGTTGAGCCACAACATGAGCCAAGTTAGGAAAGACTTCAAGTGCTGAGTGATCTTCATGTGTCAAGTAGTTTTTAGATCCCGAGTGAAGATCAGGTGCCGAGTAAAGTTCAAGTGCTGAATGACTTTAAGTGCTGAGCAGAATAAAGTGTCGAGTGATATTCAAGTGCTGAGTCATAGATGATTCTGAGTAATACAAAAATAAAATAAGTGCTGAGTAAGCCAGTTTTGTTTAGGTGCTGAGTTATCTAGGAAACAGCATGTGTCGAGCATCAAGTAATGCTTCAGGAGCTGAGTAACTTAGAATATCAACATAAGAGTTTGTAATTGCACAAACTATGATGCAAACAATTTTTGTAGCTGACATAAGGTAAATCTTGAAGGATTAAATAATAAGATCAAATCTTTTATTTTTTCTATACAATCTACATGCAGCCAATAATAAAAATGATGAAGGCATGCAACCAATGGAAGAAGTGCAAACAATGAGCAAAAAATAGAGATTGAATATGGATCAAAGATCCATACCTAACCCTAAATCCTCAAATGTCTTTATAAAGAAGACAAAATTTCATTGTAATATATACGAGTGGATATACAAGGGTGTATAAGGAAATCTACTTTTAGAACAAGGGTTATCAGATCAGAAAGGATCAAGATCAGAGAAAGTAGAACAAGTGCTTGCATTCAGCAATCAAGGATTGTAATCTATCAGGTTCATTATACCTAATACTTTCTAGCAATTGTATTAGAATGAAAATCCTATGGTGATAGGTTAGCTTAATAGCTATTTCGTAGATCCTTTAAAAAGGTGATTAAATCCTTTAATAGGGTGACACTTCATATAAAGTGTTTGAAAATCCTCTAACTAGGTCACTATTGACATAATGTAAAGCCTTTAATAGGGTAGACCATCATAAGTGGTAAAACAATATTGCTACAGTAATTTTTGTGGGTATCATCCCCACCCCAGTTTTACCTTCTTATTCTTGGAGGGTTTCTGGGTTACCAAATTCTAGTGTTATGTGTTGTTGATGCATGTCTTAGTTTCATGTTTACTTGATGTATTTACATGCATACAATTTACTTCCACCTAAAATTTTTATTGGTTAAAAGTGTGATACTTCTGATTCACCCCCCCCCCCCCCCCCCCTCTCATAAGTATTCTTCCTATTTGAATATTCCAACATGGCCTATATTATTCTAGAAGCAAAGGAGAGATAGGATATACTTTCCCATAAGCTCATAGATGCCTAGACCCCTTTAGGGTTGAAGGGGGGAGAACCTATTGTTCCCAAAGGGTTGGAGGCCAAGCTCCATCTTCTAATTAAAAACATAGATCTAGACCAAATCGCTCAGTGGGAAGGTTGGTTAGAAAGCAGTGCGATGATAAGCCTAGATGACTAGTGCATGGTAAAGAAGAAAAAGAACAACCAGAACAACCAAAACAAAGTCCTCCCTCCTTTATCTCTAGCGTCTACCAGAAGTAGGGTCAAAGCTGACATTGGGATAACCCCTAAGGGAGCAAGAAGAAAGAGCTCAAATCAGCTACTACAAGAAGAAACAAAAAGGAACTTGGCATATGGGAGCCAGAGAGCCATCAAGGATTTCTCAAGCAGTAAGAAATGAAAGTCATTTCATGGAATATAAGGGGCCTAAATGGGGCTCATAAAAAAGATCTAGTCAGAAATATGATTAGAGACCATAGACCTAATTTTTTGATGTTACAGGAGACTAAGATGAAAAGGGACTTGGTTAAGAGGATATCCTTCAATAAAGATTTTAGCTGTGTAGCCTTGGATTCGGAAGGTGCTTCTAGTGGAGTACTAATCCTATATAACTCCAGGGCCTTCAAATTATCTACTCTTTTCAGTACTCACAATGCTCTTCTATGTGAGGTTTCTCAGATCCTTAGCAATAATTCATGGCTTATCCTAAACATGTATGCCCCCAACACCAAGAAGGATAGAAAAAGTTTCTGAATCAAGCTCCTAGACATCCTTTTCAATTGCAATGTTAATAAAGGGATCTTCATGGGGGACTTCAACACGCCTCTCTTTGATGCTGAAAAATGGGGGGGTCTCACCTCAAATCAAGACAGTAAGCATGACCTCGCTTTGTTTATTCAGAATCTTGCCTTCTTGGATATGGACCTTCAAGGGGGTTGTTTCACTTGGTCTTAACAGGAGAGTTGGGGGAGATAACATTCAAGTTCACCTCGACAGAGCCCTAATATCTCTTGAATGGCTTCTTTCCCATACTTGCAGATTATCCCTCCTCCCTAGGGTGGGTTCTGATCACTCCCTGATTTCTCTCTTTGTTTCCCCTCTATCTAGCAAAAAGGCCTTCCCTTTTCGCTTTGAGAAAATGTGGCTTTCCCATCTAGTGCTAGAAGGAAAAATCTCTTCTTGGTGGAACTTTGAGGTTGACGGTACTGCTATGTATAGAGTTGCCTAGAAGCTAAAAAATGTGAAAAGGAACATTAAATCTTGGAACAAAATTGACTTTGGCCACATTTTCTAGGAGAAAGATGAGAAAACTGATCAGCTCAATTCTATCCAGGAAGAAATCCAGCTCTCCAGATACAATGCTCACAATAGGTAGGAGGAAATGGCAATCCTCTTAGACTTGCACAACATCATATCTAAGGAAGAGCTTTATTGGAAACAAAGATCTAGAGTTAGCTGGTTGAAGGAAGGAGATCGTAACACTAGATTTTTTCACCTGACCACCCTTAAGCATTAGGCTAATAATAGGATATCTAATATCAAAAAGGGCTAGGTTCTAGTTTCTAAGGAAGAAGAAATAGTGAAGGAAGTTGTTTGCTACTTCTTCTCTCTCCTCACTGTTGATCCCTTCATCTTTGCGTCTGATCAAGAAGATATCTTGGCAGCCATCCCCCCCTGCTGCATGACCATCATAATTCCATGCTGAAAGCTATCCCCACCCTAGAGGAAATTCTCCAAGCCCTCTTTTCCCTCCCAGGGGATAAAGCTCCAGGCCCAGATGGTTTCCCTACCTTTTTCTTTTAGACTTATTGGAATGTGGTTAAGAAGGATGTGGTTAAGGCGGTTCAAGAATTCTTTGGGGCTAGGAATCTACTCAAAGAACTTAATGGTACTTTTCTTGTTCTCATCCCCAAGATTTTGGGAGCTGACTCTTTGGAAAAATTCAAGCCCATTAGCCTCTACAATTCTTTCTACAAGATCATTCCAAGGTTCTCACTTCAAGACTCCTCAGCATTCTTCCCTTGATCATTTAACCCCAGCAAATTGGCTTTGTCCTTGATAGGCAGATCCTTGATTCCATCATTTTGGTTCACGAAGTCATTCACTCTCTTGAGGTAGGCAATAAGGAAGGTTTCCTTCTCAAATTGGACTTGTCTAAAGCTTATGATAGGGTCGACTAGAATTTCCTCTTTGCTATCCTTTGGGCCTTTGGTCTCAATGCTCAGGTTTGCAAGCTCATCTCTCAGCTAGTGTCTTCTTCCTCTTTGTCTATTCTGGTTAATGGTCTCCCCGATCCCTTCTTCTCCTCCTTAAGGGGTTTAAGGCAAGGTGACCCCATTTCTCCTATCCTTTTTGTCATCTTGGCAGAATGCCTGGGCAGAATCATCTAGAAGAAGATCCAGTACAAGGTTTTGAAAGGTCTTAGGCCTTCTTCAGGGCCCTCTACTTTCACCCACCAGAAATTTGTGGATGACACTATCTTGGGGGGTGAAGCCTTTGTCTGGGAGGCCAAGACTTTCAAAAGCATTCTGAACTCCTACACCAGGGGCTTAGGACAGGCTATCATTCTGGGTAACAGTTCAATTTTCTTCCTCAATACCCCTTTGGAGAGGCAGAGGAAAATTGCTCGCATCTTGGGATGTGGCATCGGGTCCCTTCCAGTGGCTTATCTTGGGCTACCTCTTGGAATGAAACCTTTGAATTCCTTTTGGATCAGCATTATAGACAATTTCAACAAGAAACTTGCAGGTTGGAAAGGGGCCACCCTCAGTCAAGTTGGCAAATGCTCCCTAGTTAAATCTATTCTCCAGAACCTCCCTACCTATGACCTTGGTCTTTTAAGGATTCTAGTTAAGTTTGTAGAAAGATTGGAGAGAATTCAAAGAGATTTTCTTTGGATAGGGACTGATGACCACAAGAGATACCACCTGGTTGCCTGGGACTTGGTCTGCCAGCCCAAAAGCCAGGGTGGTCTTGGTATTAGAAAAATTTCTCACCTCAATCAATCCCTTTTAGCTAAACATCCTTGGCGCATCTTCCAAAGCACAGGTGTTTGGAGGGATATTATGGCTGAGAAATATCTAGGTAGACTATCTCTTAACTCCATATTTCAAGGGGTTGAGCTGTCGACGGGGTCCCATATTTGGAATGGAATCTTGAAGGCCCTCCCCCTTGCTAAATCTAGGGCAAAATGGAAAGTTGGAATGGGAGACAAAATCCTTTTTTGGAAGGATACCGGGTTGTGTCAGGAACCCCTCATTAATCACCCCATATATGGTAGGTGGGTTGATCAGTGTATTGGTAGATACGGTTTGATGGTAAGGAACTACAGAAATGGTAATGAATGGCACAATCTAGCTAAACTGTCATAGGACCTCAAGCCTTTAATGTCTTCTCTGAATGCCATCTTCATCAACCAGAATGGTGACTCTTTAGTTTGTGGAGATTCTTCAAGGGGCCTTTACTTTGTGGCCACTGGTTATCTATCCCTTGTGAGTAAAGAGGAGAAACCTATCTGGACTAAAGCCTGGATCCCTGGGCTTACGCTTAAGATAAAAAATTTCTTCTGGCTACTCCTTCAAGATAAAATCCTCACCCAGGATAATTTAGCCAAGAGAGGCCAAATTTTACCTAATAGATGTTACCTCTGCAAGCAAGATCTAGAAATGGTTAATCATATGTTCATCCACTGCCCCTTCTCCTCTAAGGTGTGGAGCCATCTGACAACTAACCTGGACTTCAACTGATGCCCTCCAACTAGCATCTAAGATTTCTTTAGTCAATGGAGAAGCCACCACCAAGGTTTGAATTCTCAGTTATTGAGCTCCTGGATCCTCTCACGCTTTTGTTGGGGAATTTGGAAGGAGGCAACAACAAGATATTCAGAGACAGAGAAGCCCCTGAGGTTATAATTACTAAGAAAATTGAAAGCCTTATGATAGAGAACTATTCCATAACCAGAGAAGGAGACATAAAGCTAGGAGGGAATAGTAAAGCCAAGAGAGATGATAGGATCAAAAGAAGACAGGAGGCTATTTGGTCTTTTCCCCTTGAGAATTGGCATAAAGCCAATTTCGATGGGGTGTCTAAGGGGAATCCAGGTCTAGCTAGATGTGGAGGTATCATAAGAAATAGTTTGGAAGGTGGTATTGTTGTTATCTCTTCCCCTATTGGCCATTAAACCAATCATCTAGCTGAAGCCAGTGCTGCTAGGTTCACTGTTAAGTTGGCCCTAGCCTCAGGGATTGAGTAGTTGTGGCTTGAAGGTGACTCCTTAAATATAATAAATTGCATCTTAGGAGTCAATAAACCCTCTTGGACCATTGAAAGCATTATTGAGGACCTTAAATTGGACTTAAGGAAATTAAAAAACTACCACGTCAGCCACGTTTATCGTGAAGCAAACACAGTCACTGACTGGTTCGCCAATGAAGCAGTTGCTAGCAACTCATGATGATGTGGGGAAGCAATAATGATTTTTTGGCAGCAGTAATTGAGCTAATCTAAAAGGAGCAAATCCACAGCACCAACATAACATCTTTTAATGATGATTGGATTTGCAAAATTGTACTTCAAAAAGGGATTTATTAAGAGTTATGCAGAACCCCCTCCACTCCATAATCACATGTACAAAAGACATGAGCTGAAGGAAGCCAAAAAAAATTCCATAAACATGCACAAATTTATTTTTTCTCTCAGCACCTTTTGCTACTTTGAACTCGGTAATACTGCTAGTGGATTAGGGTTTGTTGAGCCAAGAACTGCAATGGTGGGAGAAAGGTTTAGAAGAGAGCCATGGGGAAAAGTAGAGAGATGGAAAGAGAAGAGGAAGGTCTGGAGAAAGCTTGAGAAGGGAGGCATAACTAGATTCATAGAGAAGCTTCACGGATTTGATGCAGGGGTTACTAAAGCTATAGTTGATTCCTAGTAAAATGGCAAGGTCAAAATTGATGGTGTTTCCCACCAAATCTCTTAGGTTCTCATTGTGAAGGTGACTTAATTTTCTCAGGATGGCCTGAACTTCTACAGGGACAAGAAGATGTCCACAAATGCTATCAATGACTTTGTTAAGGATGATAAGGAGAAAAGCAATTTGGTCAAGATTGACACCTACTACAATATTGATTCCATCAAAAATTTATGGAGGTATGTTCTCAAGATCATCATTGAATATGTCACTCTTGACCCTAGGTTTGGTAGAATTAGGACTCATCATTTTGTTTTCTTAAATCATTTTAGACACAAAGTGAAAATTTCTTTTCCATTTTTCATTTTCACCTCCATGGCCAAGAATATAGAGGGGTTCAAGAAATGCCCTGTCAAAAATCCTGCCCTCCATGAGGGTCTCTTGCTTCTGATTTATGAGTTCTTGAAAACTAAAACTAGAGGTAAAGCCATAGGGGATTTGGGTAGTGCCTCAGAGAACACTGCTAGTTCTGATTTTGAAAATGAGCTTGTAGTGAAATCAGAGAAAATTGACACCCCAAGCAAAGCTATCCCCGTTACCTGTAACCCCCACATCCCTAGCAGGAAAAGCCCCAGATGTCTTCCCCCTATACCCCTCTCTCCTCATCCTAAGGAGGTGAAAGAGGCCAGTGATGATGATGTGGAGTCTGATATGGAGTTTGAGGAGGAGGACTCGGAGAAGGGGAAGGAAAGTGAGATGGAAGAAGATAAGGGGAGAGATAATGACAAGGAGATAGTGACCCCTATGGACCCCAAGGTTAACCCCAAGAAAAGAAAAGTGAACCAGACCCTACCCCAAGAACATCCCAGCAACCTTGTTGAAGTGCCCCCCAGCCCCACCTCGCCCAATTCACCTCAGGAGGTTCTCATTTCACCCCTGGAGGAGATGATTGGAATCATGGTTGAAAAAGGGGGGGAGGTCATCAGAAAGAACAAGAGGAGGGCCTAGAGGAACTTCTATGGGGACAAGGTCAGTTTGAGAATTGTTAGAGAACCTACTAAAATCTAGGTACTGGAGGACCTTGACAGAAGCACCCACTACGATGAGCTTCTTGACCCGACTCTTTTAGTTATCTCTGAAAATGTACAAAAAATTGGTTTCAACTTCCTAAACAATGCAAAGAATAGTCTGATTAACAATTTTCATTCCATCAAGTGGCTTTTTCAGGAAATTGAGGCTCTAAAGGACAGGAGCAACCAGCCCAACAACTAGGATACTAACAAGGACCAGCAAGCTAGAGGGAGCAAGGACCAGGTGGGTAGCTAGGAGAAAGATAGAGGCCAGGTCTCCAGAGACCATCAGGATGACAGACTCACCCAGCTAGAGCAGAAGGTCCAAAGGCTGGATTCTATCCACCAGATAATCACCAAATAGATAGTAGAGACTCTTCACACCTTGAATGAGAATATTGTCAATCTGGGTGACAATCTGACTACAACTAGCCTTAAAAGGGATGTGGAGCAAAACACAGAGCAAGGATTCAACTGGGATGAATTTCAAAAAGAGGCTAGTGACCAGGTGAATCAGGGGAACCAAATGAACACTCCTACTAGGATTCAGGAAGAAGCGACTAGTTAGAAGGACAATGATGTTGTAGAAACCCTGCAGGCCATGGACACGGATGGCTACTAGCCTGTTCACCTAGCTTTGTCTCTGGCCTTTGTACTTTGGCTTTGGGCCTTCTTTTGTTTTCGGCCTTTTGAGGCATTTTTTCTGTTTGTTTAGACTATTTTTTCTCACTCTTTTTGCTGTAAAACTTTGGGTTTTAAGATCCCTATAAAACCTATTTTATCTAATCAAAAACATCTTTTATCCTAGAAAAATATTAAACAATATTCTCACCATCTTGCATTCTCTTGTCATCAAACTTACCTCTAAGACTTTCAAATTTGGCTCTTACAACATTTATGTCTCCTCCACAAATAGTGTGAAGAACATCCCACATTTTCTTTGCACTATCAAAACACTTGATATCATCAAACTCAACATAACTTAGGGCAGAGGGAATCTCCATCATTGCCTAGTTGTTTTCTTTCTTCTTTTTTAGATCTTTAGTATTAGGGCTCCAATAGGATTGATATGTTCTTGATGATGGTAGATTGTGCATAATATCCAAGACCTCCAAGGTGTAGCTTCATTAGACTTTGCCATGTAGGAAAGTTATCTATTAAGCTTAGGTACCTCTCTTTTTGACATCTTGATATTTTTATTCTAGTACCTTCAAACTAGTCCTCTAAAATAGATGGCTCTGATACCGATTTTTGGAATTTTTTAAAATAATTGAGAGGGTGAGTGAATAAATTATTCAAAGCCCAATTGTATAAATAAAACTTTTCATATCTTAGTGAACCCATATCCATAAAACATATTCATTATGCATGCGTCCATTAGATCATACAATTACTTAAACTTGTAGGTTATTGTCAAATCAACTTTGTAGAAATGTAAGCATGAAACGTAATAGATTAAATAACACATTTGACACAATAATTTTATATGAAAACCCAATTTTGGGAAAATCACTAGTAACATGCTACTAATTCTCACTCTTCTAAAGTGATGCTTTGTAAAAGGCCAACCCTATTAAAGGTTACAATGCACAATAATACAAGTGACTTGGTTAGAGGATATCAATCACCCTGTTAGGAGTGAGTCTTGTTAGAGGACTTTAGATCATTCACTTGGAATGTCACTCGATTAAATTATTTATAAATGACTATTAGGTCAACCTTAAACCAAAGGATTTGCCCTAGACTAATACAATGATTAGAAAGTAATAGTAAGACTTGATCTTATAACATAATAGATTAAATAACACATTTGACAGAATGATTTTATATGAAAACCCAATTTGGAGAAAACCACTAGTAACATGCTACTAATTCTCACTCTTCTAAAGTGATGCTTTGTAAAAGGCCAAACCTATTAAAGGTTACAATGCACAATATGAAAAGTGACTTGGTTAGAGGATATTAATCACCCTGTTAGGAGTGAGTCTTGTTAGAGGACTTTAGATCATTCACTTGGAATGTCACTCGATTAAATTATTTACAAATGACTATTAGGTCAACCTTAAACCAAAGAATTTTCCCTAGACTAATACAATGATTAGAAAGTAATAGTAAGGCTTGAACTTATAACAACTTATAAATCCATTTTATGAATTAAAAATCTCTATTTTTTTCCTTCATTCTTCTTGGCTTTCACACTCTTCAGCTCTAATAGCTTGTCCACCCTTCAAGCATCCATACCCTTAAGCCTTCTTGTTTTTCTTTCTAATAGCAATCTCTCCTCTTAGGTCACTAAATGAAGCAATGCCTTATATTCCTTGTCTTCCTTAGGTTCTTGCACATTACAACCTTTGCTTTTGACTAACCATCTCTATAAATAAAAAATTTAGATATTTTTTCATTCTTCCTCTATCAATAATTTTAGGGTTAGGTAGGATTAGGTAGAATTCAATGAATTGACCCATCTTTTCATTTTTTTCCCTTCTAAGAACTTCTCCTACAATCCTCTTTGAATTTTCCTCAAAATGGTTCATCTTGAATTCTGTGCCACCAACTCATCAAGCTTATCTTCCACATGGTTCACACAATCCAAGAAATCAAACTTGTCAGCTCAAATTCATCAAATTCATGATCTTTTTTATAATGCTGACACTCGGCATTAACTTTTTTTTATGCTCGACACATATTGCATTGCTTGGCATCCATTATCAAATCACTCGACACGAACTAAAGTTTACTCAACTAACACTGTATCACTCGACATACACTGGAGTTTGACTTTTCTTAGCTCCAACTTATTTTCTACTTGTCTTACACTAACTTTGCTTGAAACCTACTATGTAGATTGTTAAGCTTGGTAGACACAATTTGTTATACTTGTTCTTCTAAACTTAATCAATGTATCCATCCTTTACAACCTTAAGTTGATAATTAATGCACTATAATATCATTATCTTAACTAATCTTTGTACTCCTTTTCTATATCATAACTTAAATTTTCCTTTAGGTGCTATTGTTACCTCATTTGACCAAAACCTCTTCATCAATCAAATAAATGATAGTACTCAAATCATCTAAGCAATTGTCTTACTAGCAAGTATCAGGTTGGACATCAATGACAAAATCATGATTGAAACATATTCTCATACTTGTATGAATCTATTTTGAACATATGAATCAAATAATATCTCATCACAAGTCATTCTGAAGCCACAAATCTATGTATCGATCAAAAATTCAATCAAAATTAAATATAATGTCATAACAAACCATTATAAGGTTAAAGATCCATGAACAAGTAAACCCTTCACTCATAATTAGCTCAAATCTAATAACAAGTCATTCTAGAGTTACAAATCAGCAAATTAATCAACTTTACACTCATAACCAACTAGAATCTCATAACAAACCATTCTAATGTTAGAGAGAAAATAAGATCTTAAACTCTACCATTATGTATAGACCTATACATAGAGACTCATTAATTTTGAATAACAACTTGGTTCTTAAATTTGACTATTGAGTTTGGGCACATTTTCCCCCCAACAAAATATCCAAAAATTAGGAAATTCAATAGTGAAATTAAAAGTTTTGGTCTCTACACCAAGACCCATTTTTCTATGACTCCATTACAGATCATTGAGCTGATCAACCATTCAATCAGAGTCAGCCAAAATTTTACAAAAAGTCATTCTCTGATTATAGATCATCAAATTGTTCAACCCTTCACTCAAAAGGAGCTACAATCAAATAACAAGCCATTTTAAGGTTAGATATCATCAATTCAATCAACCCTTCGCTTGGAATCAACTAAAATATTATTATAAGCCACTCTAACGTTAAAGCTACCAAATTGGTTAAACTTTGACTATGAATCGGCTAAAATCTCATCACAAGTCATTTTGAAGTTATAGATAAATGAATCGGTCAATTGTTCAATCAAAATTAAGTATGATCTCATAAGAAATTATTCTAAGGTTAAAGATCATCAAACAAGTCAACACTTCACTCGCAATTAGCTCAAATCTAATAATAAGTAATTCTAAAGTTACAAATTACTAAATCAGTCAACTCAACATTCATAATCAACTATAATCTCATAACAAGCCATTCTAAGGTTAGAGCAAAATATGTTCTTGAATAAGGTAAAAATGGATCTATAACAATGCATAGGATATTCACCACTATTCATTTATTTGTTTTGTAATGTTTTGATATGTGATAAGTCATAGAAAATACTTGAAATTTGACAAGATAAGTTACATACTTTGAGATGGAACCAATATGAAAATACCTATTTTTTGTTGCCTATGCACAATTTTGGGAAATTTGCAACCCCTTTCGAATTGGAAATGTCAAAACAAAGAAAACCCAAAAATATTTTGTCTATCTAAAGGGAGGTCCACCTTGACCCTATTGGTAGGGAACAACTGTGTCCCAAAAAGTTGACCTTGACCTTTTTTGCTACAATGAAAATTTCATTCATGGATCTTAGAAGTTTGTTGAAAATGGTATCCAAGTCTGCACTCTGATCTTCAAAACATCACATGCATATATCTAAAAATAGGGTTTTGGGGTGGCTGTAGGGTTTTTCCTTAGTAAAACCCCCATTTTGGTAATTTCCACCTCCACAAATAATTGGATATAATAGAATATTTCTGTGTATTGAATGTGTAATGCCAAGATCTAATCTACTAGACTGAAACCCTAGCATAAATATATATGTATATGTATGAGCAAGCAATGCATAGATTTGAATAAGATAAGAAAGCATACCAAACCCCCAAGGCTAAATTACTCCTACCAAACTCATAATCTATGCTTTCTACCCCATGATTGTATTTTTTAATGCTTGAATATTGATAATAGTGGATCAAGGAAGGTTGAATCTCTCTTGCTCACAAATAGATGTCCACAAAGGTATAAAAATTCTTGATATCCATAATGGCTTGATCTTCTATATCATTCTCTTGAAATCTTGCATCTTTATAACATCATCTCTTGATTGTGATTATTGCGCTCGTCTCTTCTCTAGTTCCAGTGTAGTTGTAAAAAAATACAAATGAGAGTCTTTATATAGAAGCTTCAAGGTGATGCTCCTAGAGTAATGTGAGGATCAATAATTCAAATTTCACCTCAAATTATGGTCCAATAAACATAACCGACTAAGGAGGGAAAATAATTACATGAATCTCAAATTAACCCCTTTTGTATTTGAATCTAAAAGCCTAATACTAATTTTGGAGCCCTCTAGGACCAAAAATGAAAAATGGGATCAAACTCCTAGAGACATCAAGGACGACCTTGACCCTGACCTAGGTTAGGGTCAACCTTGACCTTTCCCTAGCTTAGGATCAACCTAGTCAACCTTGTCCTAGGTCAAGGTCAACCTAGGAATCATCATTAAGAAGAGTGGAAAAAGGGGGATTTTGAGGATACCCAAAAACCTAGAAATGATGTAAGAATAGGATTAAATGAAAGGAATAGATAATAAGTACTACAAAAAAATATGATAAATGATAGGAGGACCTATTCCCAAGTCCTACCCATAAAATAGAGCTATATAGGAGGGAAATTAAGGAGAATCTTTGAGATCTTAACCCTAATTTCACCTAAAATGAAGGAATCAAGTGCATAATGCATCCTAAATGCAAATATATCATGACAAATATACTAAAAGAGGGTGCTAAACCTAGCTAGATGGAAGTGATTCCATTTTAAGATGATACATTTATCCCCCACTTTAGCTTAAATATGACACTATGTGAATATGCATGCTAAAGTAAGAAAACAACATAGTAAATAGAAAGGATATAGGCAAGTCCTTGATGTAAAGATCCTGCAAAAAACCTATTAGAACCTACAACACACATGGTTAATGAAAATCCATAAACCACCTAAAGCTTACTAAATGATAGTTAATAAGTGCATAAAGCCGCTTATTCCCCCTATTTCATCTTTCTACTTTTAAAGGGTGAAATAGAGTGATAGGAATAACTCTAAGCACTAAATATGTAGTTTGTTGAAAATATCTTTCTTAAACCAATTATAAGGATCTAAAATACTTCCAAATTGATTCAAGGAGTCAGGTATCTTAATGATATTTTCAATGCCACTGACGACACTAAAAATGGAGCTACCAATCTCAAGTTATGATGAAAAGAGTGAATGTCTATCTAAATGCATGAGACAAGAAGAATATGAGTTTACCATGAGTAAAACCTAAAAGAACCCTACCTATAAATAATAAAAATAAAACCATACTTACTCATTCTTACCCTTTTGTAGATTTGAATCAAGGATGAAAAATGCCAAGGAGAGAAGACCTTTGAGTGACATGTGTGGAGCTATTGCGATAGTGCCTAGCTACTGAAAAATCACTTCTTGAGGTGAGTTTATTGTTTTTTAATTTTGTACTTTCCAAATATGTGATTATTATAGGCAAGGTTGACCTTGACCCTTAAAGGTCAACCTTGTCCTACAAATGTCAACATAGACTATTAGATTTGTACTCATTTTGGGATGAGGTCATCCTTAAACCAACAAGGTTGACATTGATCAAAAAAGATTGACCTTGACCTAGCAAGGTCAACCTTTACCTAGGTGAGGTCAACCTTGACCTAGTCAAGTTTAGTTTATAGTTTTGATAACATAGAATATTGATATGATATTCATCCTTTCTTACAGGACATGGTTCATCTCTAAGAGCATCCCTTTGGTGATTTTTTTATTACCATTAAAGAGAGATTATCCAAGCTTCATGGGGAGGATATACAACTATTGAGAGATGTAGGGCAATACTAGGTAGTAGTCCCACCATAGATCAGACTACATCAAGCCATGTTATCAGCTCTTATAGAGAGGTGAGATGAGGATACATGATCCTTTCATCTTTCCTTAGAAGATATTACAATTACATTAGAGGATGTCTACAAGATCCTATGAGTTCCAGTCTAAGGTGAGACCTAAAACCTAGTGGGTTTATGAGGAGACCCTTGTAGAAAAGGAGTATTGCTTAGGACATGTTCTACAGATGCAAACCCATTTAGATCATGTCCTTCTATCATCCATACTATCAGGCCCTACTCCTCTAATATAGAGAGTGATGCTTGGTATAGTATCCTTGGTTGTGTTACCCATCTTGAAGGGTACCATATTTTTGACACTGCTTACTCACATTATATGGAGGATGGAGACTGAGAGGACTATATTCTCATGGGGTCGCATTATGCTAGCTCAACTATACCATGAGTTGTGTCAGTTTGTGAGATATCATCTTGAGAATCTATCTATATGCACTCTTCTACAAATTTGGTTGTTTGAGCACTTTACATGTACATGTCTACAAGGTATCCTAGTGATGATAGATGCAAGCAAGTCATTCTGATCTTATAGATCACTAAATCAGTGAACCCTTCACTCAAAATGAGCTACAATCTCATAAAAAGCCATTTTGAGGTTACATATCATCAAATTGGTCAACCCTTCACTTGGAGTCAACTCAAATGTTATTACAAGTGATTCTGAAGTTAGAAGTTGGCAAATTAGTCAAAATTTGACTATGAATAGGCTACAATCTCATCACAAGTCATTTAAAAGTTGCAAATCATCAAATTGGTTAAACTAGGTATGATCTCATAATGAACCATTTGAGGTTACAAATCACCAAACAAGTCAACCCTTTACTCACAATTAACTCAAATCTCATAACAAGTCATTCTAGAGTTACAAATCACTGAATTAGTCAATTCTACACTCATAACCAACTAGAATTTTATAATAGGGTATTCTAAGGTTAGAAAGAAAATGTCAATCTTAAACTCTACAATTGTGTATAGGCTTGTATATAGATTACTCATAAATTTTGAATCAAAACTTGGTTCTTTAATCTGATCATTAATTTTGGGCACATTTCACTCCCAACAACATGTTTGAAACTTAATAAAATCCAACAATGGAATCAAAAGTCACGGTTTGTACACCAAGACCCATTTTTCTATGACACCATGATAGATCATTGAACTGATTGACTATTAAATTAGAGCTAGCCAAAATTTCACATCAATTCATTCTGAGGTTAAAGATCACCAAATCGGTCAACCCTTCACTTAGAATGAGCTACATTCTCATAACAAGCCATTCTAAGGTTGCATATCATCAAATCGGTCAACACTTCACTTAGAATCAACTAAAATGTTATTACAAGCCATTTTGTGGTTAGAAGTTGCTAAATTACTCAGACTTTAATTATGAATAGACTACAATCTCATCACAATTTGTTCTGAAGCAATAGATCAATGAATCCATCAACCATCCATTCGAAATTAGGTTCAATCTCAAACCATTATGAGTTACAAATCACCAAACAAGTCAACCCTTCACTCATAATCAACTCAAATCACATAACAAGTCATTCTATAGAAATCACTAAATCATTCAACTTTAAACTCATAACCAACCATAATCTCATAACAAGCCATCATGAGTTTAGAAAGAAAACACAACCTTAAAATCTACCATTCTATATAGAACTATACATGGAGACTCATAACTTTTGTATCAAAACTTAGTGGTTAAATCTAATCTTTCATTTTGGGCATATTTTTGCCCCAAAAATAAATCTAAAACTTAGAAAAATCCAACAGTCGAATTAAAAGTTATGGTCTCTACATCGATACCCATTTTTCTTTGATTCTATTATACATCACTAAATTGATCAACTCTTCAATCAGAGCCTACCTAAATTTCATAGCAAGTTTTTTTGAGGTTAGAGATCACTAATTCGGTCAACCCTTCACTCGAAATGAGCTACAATCTCATATCAATCCCTTTTGAGGTTACATATCATTGAATCATTCAACCTTTCACTTGGAATCAACTAAAATATTATTAGAAGCCATTCTAAGATTAGAAGTTACTAAATTGGTCAAACTTTGACTATTCATTGGCTACAATATCATCACAAGTCATTCTAAAAATACAGATTGCCAAACTAGTCAACCATTTAATTGAAATTAGGTATGATCTCATTACAAACCATTTTGAGGTTATAGATCAATGAATAAGTCAACCTTTTACTCACAATTACCTCAAACCTCATTACAGGTCATTCTAGAGTTACAAATTACCAAATTAGTCAACTTTACACTCATAACCAACTACAATCCCATAATAGGCCATTCGAAAGAAAATAAAATCTTAAACCCTATCATTCTGTATAGATCTCTATACAGAGACTTGTAACTTTTAAATCGGATTTTTTTTCTTATATCTAAATATTGATTTTGGGCACATTTGGTCCCCAACAAAATATTTGAAACTTAGGAAAATCTAATGGTGGAATCAAAAGTTATGGTATCTACATTGAGACCCATTTTTTTGTGACTCCATTCTAGATCACTGAACTAATCAACATTTTAATCAGAGTTGGCCAAAATTTCATAGTAAGCCATTCTGAGGTTACAAATCATAGAATCAATGAACCCTTTATTTAGAATGAGCTACAATCTTAGAACAAACCATTTTGAGGTTACATATCATCAAATTGGCCAACCCTTCACTCAAAATCAACTAAAATGTACAAGCCATTCTAAGAGTAGAAGTTTTCAAATTGATCAAATTTTGACTATGAATCTACTACAATTGCATCACAAGTCATTTTGAAGCTGTAGATCACCAAATTAGTTAACTGTTCAATAAAAATTAGGTACAATCTCATAATAAACTAATATGAGGTTATAGATCACCAAACATGCCAAACCTTCCCTAAAATTAGCTCAAATCTTATAATAAATCATTCTAGAGTTGTAAAACACTAAATCAGTCAACTCACTCATAATAAACTATAATATCATAACATGTCATTCTAAGGTTAGAAAGAAAACATGATCTTAAGCTCTACCATTATATATAGACCTGTACATGGAGACTCATAACTTTTGAATCAAAACTTGGTTCTTAAATTTGACCATTGAATTTGGGCACACTTTTCCTCCAAACAACATATCCAAAAATTAGCAAAATCCAACTGCAAAATCAAAAATTATGGTCTCTACACTGAGACCCATGCTTCTATGACTCCATTAGAGATCACTAAACTGATCAACCATTCAATTAGAGTAAGCCAAAATATCATAGCAAGTAATTTTGAGGTTATAGATTATTGCATTAGTCATCCCTTCACTTAGACTAAGTTACAATGTCATAACAAGCCATTCTAACGTAACATATCATTGAATTGATCAACCCTTCACTCAAACTCAACTAAAATATTACAAGCCATTATGAGGCTAAAACTTTTCAAATTGGTCAAACCTTGACTATGAATCAGCTACAATCTCATGAAAAGTCATTTTGAAGGTATAAATCACTGAAACAATCAACCATTCAATTAGAATTAGGTACGATCTCATAACAAACCATTTTGAGGTTACAAATCACCAAACAAGTCAACCCTTCTCACAATTAGCACAAATATCATAACAAGTCATTCTAGAGTTACAAATCACCAAATAATTCCCCTCTAAATTCATAACCAAGTAGAGTCTTATAACAGGCCATTCTGAGGTTTGAAAGAAAACATGACCTTAAACTCTATCATTCTATATAAACATGTACATGGAGACTCATAACATGCCACTTTGAGGTTACATATCATTGAATCGGTCAACCTTCACTCAAAATCACCTAAAATGTTATTATAAGCCATTCTAAGTTTAGAAGTTGCCAATTCAGTTAAACTTTGATTATGAATTAGATACAATCTCATCAAGTCATCCTGAAGTTGTAGATTGCCAAATCGACCAGTTGTTCAATCAGAATTAGCTACGATCTCACAACAAACCATTCTAAAAGACACAGATCACAAAAAAAGTCAACCCTTCACTCACAATTAACTCAAATCTCATAACAAGTCATTATAGAGTTAGAAATCACCAAATCAGTCAACTCTAAACTCATAACCAACTAAACTCTCATAACAAGCCATTATAAGGTTAGAAAGAAAACATGATCTTAAACTCTGCCATGCTATATAGACTTGTACATACAGACTTATAAATTTTGAATCAAAACTTGGATCTTAAATCTAACCATTGAATTTTGGGCACAATTTCCCTCCCACCAACATATCATACACTTAGGAGAATCTAACAATGAAATCAAAAGTTATGGTCTCTACATCGAGATCCATTTTTTGTGACTCCATTATAGATCATTGAACTAATAAATTGTTCAATCAAAATTAGTTATGATCTCATAAAAAACTATTTTGAGATTATATATCATTGAAGTAGTCAACCCTTCACCCAAAATTAGCTCAAATCTCATTACAAGTCATTCTAGAGTTATAAACCACCAAATTAGTCAACTCTACACTCATAATTATTATTTACCCTTTTACTTAAGTTTACTTAGATAAATGCATTTATTTATTAGTTGTAGTCTAGGAGTTGCTGACAACATGGGGGTTTGTTCCTATCTAAGTCATTCTTATCTTCTCATCTTGATCAAGGATATCCCACCTTTTGTGGATGCATGCTTAGTTGTCAACCTTATCTCCTAGCACTTTCTAGCTTGTTCTAAAAGCTTCCTCGAGGCCTTTATAAATAGGCTCTCCCTTTGTATTTTTGTATAGCAATTTCATTTTCACATTGTTGCAATATAATTTCTCTTTGTTGCTTCAAGCTCTTGTTCCTTTCTTCTTTTTCTCTTCAGCAGGTTATTTGCATGCAGGTGATCTCAGTGCACTGTGAAGTTGGCTTTTATCAACTTCTGCATGGTATCAAAGCCTCCCTGCTACTTCCTAGTTTGAAGGATTCAGAGACACAATTCCTAGTTTATTTATGATTTTTCTTCAATTGGGAGGAAGAGCAATTTTTGGGGGCACTTTGGGCCTAAATAGATGCTATCATTGAATTGAGAAGGCCGTTACAACAAGATTTATACAAAATTTTCCATTTTTGGCTTCCGTAGTGTCTAACCAATTTTTTTACCTTGCAAGAGGTCATATGAACTGTATGAATGTGGAAAATAAATTTAAAAAGTACTGACATAGTAGTGCAACCGCACCACCATGGCACCACTACCACACCACAATCAACCACACCACCAACCTACAGCCGCTGCTCCACGACCATTGCCACACTGCTCTAGTGCCTCCATCACCAACTATGCCAGTGGCATTCTCCACTTGGGAGCCACCTCCACCACTGGCACCACTATTGGAAACCCTATACAGGCTTATGTCACTCTGTGACCAATAACATCATTTTTTGGCATGCCATGTCAGATTTTTTGGCTACCCACATTAGCATTTCCTAGCATGACATCATCTTTCAATAGGCTAACATCATCACCCACGGCCCCCCTGCTGATGTCATTTTCTTGTAGGGTGACATCATTTTTTGGTTCTTGACATCAACATTCTGACAATTAGATTCTTTTCTTGGCAATGTTTAGTTGATGACTGTACAGTTGTCAAATTTTTTGAAGTTCCTATCTTTTTCTAGTGAGTTTGTCTTTTGTAGCAGCAATTGGTTTTTTGGCCATAATTTGAGCATACAAGGGTATTTTTCTGATCCAAAAGAAGTGTCAGAAAGCTAGCTTAGAGATAGAGAAAATGGTCCTAGTTTCATTTCATTCTAAGTTTATTTGAGCTCTCATTATTGGCATTGAAATAGAGGTTTTTGTTTCCTTCTTCTCTGCATCCAACATCCAGGTTCTTTTCTTAGTTTTTATGTTCTCTATAATTGTTTTCTTTGGTATTTGAGGGATATCATTATTAGTTGTGGGGGGGCGTTTTCTTTTTTGTAATTTAATTCAAAATAAGACCCTTCTACTTCTATCTTCTTCTCTCAATGTCGGATCCTTCTATGACCCAACTCACACCACACAACTATCACACCTGGAAAGCACAAATGACTAGGCTTCACATGTCACAAGGTCTATGGTCATGTCTAGAAAAGAACCAACCTATTCTATAGCACCCTTTTGAGGTTCTTCAACATAGAAACAAAATGGATAAATCCATGGGATTGATTGCACTAGACATTTTAGATAGTCTATTGTTTCACTTGGATGGTTTGACCACTCCACAGGCTATTTGGACCAAATTTTAGACTTTTTTTTGACATAGTAAATGAGTTTTGGGTACTGCATCTTGATGTAGAGATGACTTCATTATCACCAACTATCTTCCCCACCATTGAAGACTTCTTGATGAAGTTCAAATCTCTATGTGCAGTTTTGCAGGGATGTGGGAAAAACAAAATCGATGATGAGTGTATTTTTTGATACTCTCAAAGTTGCAAGGATAGTATCAGATCTTCTCTTCGACTTTCTACTCCACTATGGATGCCTTGGGTAATAGACATCAAATGCCTTCATTTGAGACATTTTGTGATCAGTTGACATAGAAATAGGCAAAGATCTAATAGGTGGATGCATCTGGCTCTTCCAGCCAAGCATTGGTTGCCCATTCTTCTAAATGGAAATCAAAGAAGAAAGCCAAATTGAAGAAAGATACATCAAAACCTGATCCTACACCTCTAGCTAACCCTTTAAATGATAAAGATTCTTTGAAGTCCATTGAGTCTACTTCCAAAACCAAGAAAAAATCAAGTGAGACCTATAGATTTTGTGGCAAGGATGGACATCCCATTTCTAGGTGTTGGAAGTGTTTGGAGGCTTTAGAGGAAGCCATGAAGGAGCATCATATTTTTGCTCCTAACTCATCATCCCCTGGTACTCAAGTTGCACCTTTAGGGCCTACCTAAATTCTTGATTTTGGCACCTCTCACCATATGACAAACACTCTAAAGTTGTTCACTTCACCTACTCCTTGTGCTACCTCACAAATTGCTATTGGGAACTCCTCACAACTTTTAGTTATCGGTTATGGTTTTATTGCACTAGTCAGGGGCTCTCTTTAGAATGTTCTTTGTGTCCTTGAAATTTTAATGAACCTATTGTCCATTTATCAAATTTTCCACTCTAGCGCTGGTAAGACAGTTGAGTTCTCACCACATGATGTGGTTATATGGGACTTACATGATTTTGAGATGGTTGTGGCTATTGGGAGTGTTGACTCTACATCTAGCCTCTACAGATTTGATGGATTTGATACTTCTAATGACATAGGTTCATGTCTCATTACACATGCAGATTCAGTAAGTAGACTTTGACATGAGCATTTTGGCCATGTCAATTATAGATATCTTCAACAGATGAGCACATGGGCACTTGTTCTTGGGCTTCCCCAAATTTCCTATATAGATGGTGTTTGTCAGGGTTGTGCACTTAGTAAGCAACATAGGGATTATTTTCCACATGGATAAGCCCATCATGCTTTGGCACCTTTGGAGTTGATTCATAGTGACCTCATGTCATTTCTTACTCCTTTTTTAGGTGCCAA
Source organism: Cupressus sempervirens (assembly GCA_028749045.1). Lineage (NCBI taxonomy): Eukaryota > Viridiplantae > Streptophyta > Pinopsida > Cupressales > Cupressaceae > Cupressus > Cupressus sempervirens. Next base: position 355,544,556 of record CM053791.1, on the reverse strand, counting down.
ATATGTGCTTACATTCATTGATGACTTGTCCAGATGCACATGGGTGTACTTTCTAAAGTAGAAGTCTAATGTCTTTGATTCATTTTGAGTCTTCAAGACATTTGTAGAGAAGTAGTCTAGTCTTTCTATTCAGCAGATATGCACAGGCAATGGGGGGGAGTATGTAAACCAAGCTTTCAGGGATTTTTTCTTTGAACATGGTCTTTAGCATCAATTTTTAGTGTCCTAAACTCCTCAGTAGAATGGTGTGGCTGAGAGAAAGAATAGAACACTTCAAGATATGGCTAATTGTATGATTTAGTCCAAGTCCATGGATTTTTGTTTTTGGGTAGAGGTAGTCAATTGTGCCAATTATATTTAAAATTGGATGCCTCACAAGATAGTTTGACATATGACTCCTGAGCAAGCTTGGTCTCATGTCAAACCTAATGTATCATCATTCTGAGTTTTTGGGAGTGTAGCATGGGCATTTGTACTTGATGCTCGAAGTAAAGTAATGGAACGAAAGAGCCAACCACTCATTTTTGCTGGTTACTACGAGGATGTTAAGGCTTATAGGTTGTTTGATCCTAATTCCTATTTTGATGGGATGTCCAATTTGATGAGAGCCCTCTTGTAGTTCATACCTCACCTCTAGCACCTACTTCACCTCCCACTACTCCCTCTTATCTTTGAGTTTGTTTCACACATGATGAGGATGATGATCTTCATGATCCCCATTTAGCTCCACCATAGGATTCTCCGCAAATGCCTAAATCAGCTCAAGCTACAGTTGAAGTTGCAGGATCTCTAGCTAGTGATTCTTCCACTTCCCGTCGCACCCATTCTCATACTGTAGGTTCCAATTTTCTTAGTCATGCTATTTGTGATGATCCTCAAACATTTGCAAAAGTGACAGGACATTTTGAATGGGACAATGCAATGGAGGAGTCATACATGGGATCTTTGTCCTCTTCCTAAGGGAAGAAAGCTAGTGCAATGCAAATGGATCTATGGTACTAAGTATGTTGTTGATGGTTCAATTGATAAGTATAAGGCTCATCTTGTTGTGAAGGGATTTTTGTAGGTTGAGGGTATTGACTACACTGAGACATTTGCCCCTGTTCCCAAGATGAATTCTATTCACCTTGTCTTATCCCTTGCAGCTTCACAGGGATGGCCTATTTTTTAGATAGTTGTGAAGAGTGCCTTCCTACACGATGATATCACTGAGGAGATTTACATGGAGAAGCCTCTGGGATTTCTGTAGGATTACTCCTTGGTTTGCAAACTTTGATCCTCATTATAAGGTCTCAAATAGGCCCCTTGGGCATGGTATGAGAAGCTAGACTCTTTTCTGCTTTCTACAGGCTTCAGCTACTATCATTTTGATCCTATAGTGTACATTCAATGTCTTGGAGATGAGATCTTGATTCTTGTCCTATATGTTGATGATCTTATCCTCATGAGTAGCTCATCCTCTATGCTTCAAGATGTTAAGTGTGCATTGATGGACTAGTTTGAGATGACTGATATTGGTTTGCTACACTATTTTTTTGGTCTCCAGATTGTTTAGTCCTCTATTGGGATTTTTGTTTATCAATAGAAGGATGCTCTTGACATGCTTTAATGCTTTGAAATGCTTGACTGTAAGCCTACTCCAACACCTTTTCAGTTAGGTGTCACCTTGTCTACTTCCTTCTCTTTGCCTTCTATGGATGCTACCTTGTATTGGTAGTTGGTTGGTAGCTTATTGTACTTGACACACACTCATCCTGATCTCTCCTTTGTAGTTGGTCGTGTCTCTCAGTTTTCTTAGGACCCTCATGAGAGTCACTAGCAAGCTGTGAAGCTTATTGTGAGATAGATTCAGGGCACACTCATGTATGGCATTCATTACACCACGAGGACTCCTCACATTGTTGGCTACATTGACTCAGATTGGGTCGGTGATGTCGATGATTGGAAGTCTACTTTTGGCTTTGTGTTTTTTCTTGGCTTTGGTCCTATCACATGGTCATGCAAGAAGCAGCATGTTGATGCACTTTCATCTACAAAGGCAGAGTATCAGGCCACAGTACATGCTAGTTAGGAGGCTTTATGACTTCAATAATTGATGACTAAGTTTGGCTTTCCTCCAAATCATCTAACTATTTTGTGGTGTGATAATCGGAGTGCCATTCACATTTCTCACAACCCAATGGAGCATCAACATACCAAGCACATTGAGTTGCATATGCACTTCATCTGTTAGATGATTTAGGATTGTGTTATTACATGGAGTACATTCCCACCGACACACAGGTTGCTAACATCTTCACCAAACCTTTTGCATCACCACACTATCTTCAATTACGGTCTAAGCTTGGGCTTATGGAAGTTGTCCTTGGGGGGTCTTGTTGAGGCCTTTCTTCTTTCATTTTTTTTAAGCATGTTTGTACTTACCTTTTTTGGGGGAGGGTTTTTCCCATGTTGTTTTATCTCTTTCCTTTTTTTCAGAGGTTGCATTTCTTTGCATTTGTTCATGGGTACCTACATGGCCTAGTTGTTGGGACCCATTTTGCATTTCATCTTAGCTTTTGTAAGCTTAAGTCAATTCCCCTAAGTTGCACTTAAGGGGGTGTGCTAGAGTAAATTATTATTATTTACCCTTTTACTTAAGTTTACTTAGTTAAATGCATTTATTTATTAGTTGTAGTCTAGGAGTTGTTGACAACATGAGAGTTTGTTCCTATCTAAGTCATACTTATCTTCTCACCTTGATCAAGGATATCCCAACTTTTGTGGATGTATGCTTAGTTGTTAACCTTATCTCCTAGCACTTTCTAGCTTGTTCTATAAGCTTCCTAGAGGCCTTTATAAATAGGCTCTCCCTTTTCATTTTTGTATAGCAATTTCATTTTCACATTGTTGCAATATAATTTCTCTTTGTTGCTTCAAGCTCTTGTTCCTTTCTTCTTTGGTTTCTCTTCAATAGGTTATTTGTGTGTAGGTGATCTTGGCACACTGTGAAGTTTTCTTTTATCAACTTCTACAATAACCAACTAGAGTCTTATAACAGGCCATTCTAAAATTAGAAAGAAAATATGACTTATACTCTTCCATTCTATATAGACCTATACATAGTGACTCATAACTTTTGAATAATATTTTGGTTCTAAAATTTGACTATTAATTTTGGGCACATATTTCCCCCTAACAACATATCTGAAACTTGGGAAAATCCAATGATGGAATCAAAAGTTATGGTCTCTACACATAGACCCATTTTCTATGACTCCATTATAGATCATTGAACTGATCAATCATTCAATTAAAGCTAACCAAAATTTCATAGCAAGTCATTTGGAGGTTACAGATCATCGAATTAGTCAAAACTTTGCTTAGAATGAGCTATAATCGCATAACAAGACATTTTGAGGTTAAATATCATCGAATCGTTCAACCTTTCATTCAAAATCAAATAAAATGTTATTATAAGCCACTTTGATGTTAGAAGTTACCAAATCAATGAAACATTAACTATGAATTAGCTACAATTTCATTGCAAGTCATTCTAAAGTTGCAAATCAACAAATCAGCCAACTATTTAATGAGAATGAGGTACGATCTCATAACAAACCATTATAATGTTAGAGATCATTGAACAAGTCAACCCTTTACTAATAATTAGCTCAAATCTCATAACAAGCCATTCTAGAGTTACAAATCACCAAATTAGTCAACTCTACACTCCTACCCACTAGAATCTCATAATAGGCCATTCTAAGGTTAAAAAGAAAACATGATTCAAACTCTGTCATACTTCAAAAAATCCAATGGTGAAATAAAAAATTATGGTCTCTACACCAAGACCTAATTTTATTGTGACTCCATTATAGATTGTTGGACTAATCAACCATTCTAGAGACAACCAAAATTTCATATCAATTCTTTATGAGGTTAGAGATCACTGTATCAGTCAACTATTTACTTCAAATGAGCTATAACTTCATAACAAGCCATTTTGAGGTTAAATATCATCTTATCAATCAACCCTTCTCTTGGAATCAACTAAGATGTGATTATAAGCCATTCTAAGGTTAGAAGTATCCAAATTGGTTAAACTTTGACTATGAACCAGCTACAATATTATCACAAGTCTTTATATGGCTACAAATTGCCAAATTAGTCAATCGTTCAATGAGAATTAGGCACAATCCCATAACAAATCATTATGAGGTTATAGATCACCAAACAAGTCAACCCTTCACTGATAATTAGTTTAAATATCATAGCAAGTCATTCTAAAATTATAAATCACTGAATTAATCAACTCTACACTCATGACCAACTAGAATCTCATAACATGTCATTCTATGGTTAGAAACAAAACATGATTTTAAACTCTCTTATATTTTGTATAGAACTATACATGGAGACTCATAACTTTTGAATAATAACTTTGTTCTTAAATTTGACTATTGATTTTGGGCACATGTTGCTCTCAAAAACATGTTAGAAGGTGAATCAGTAGTCCAATTAAAACATTTATCAACCTTAATTAATCTTAACCATTCAATCAAAGTAAATAGCAACCAAACAAGATGCATATACACAATTACACTAGATTTTTTAACTAGTGAAACCCCTGATCAAAGGGAAAACCCCAGTGGGAATGATTCCAACAAAGATATACTGATATGTATGTATGTATGTATGTATATTCCTTGTTAGGATTCTATAAACATATTCAGTACATAAGAGTCCCTGTTAGGAGACATTGAATCCATGTTAGGTGATTCCAACCCTATTAGGAGTTGTGCCAACCCTGTTAGGATTTCTAGAAGGTAGAAGGACCCACTGTCCAAACAACTTCTAAGGCAAGACCACTGAACTTCATTATCCAACTGATCTCTCAAATATTCCTTACAAAATAATTATTTGTAGTGTGTTTTATCCTCTTTCCTCTATCCTATCAACTAGACCAATCACTGTCAGACCTTGTAGACCAATTCATAAGCCTCAAACCCAAATATCAAACCTCGAATCTCAAAATAAAACCTTGGCAATGAATTTTTCTCCAACTTCACTCTACTCTGCTTATCCTCCATATTAACTTGTTTCTATTATATTTTTCTCTTCATGCTTCATGCAATCATTCTCCCATAACAAAAGAAAATTTCCTTCCTTTATACCAAATCCATAAAATAATTCCCTAAGTTGGCTATTACACATCAATTAATTATTATAAGACCTTGTTAAGAACATGTTATACTTAGCAATAACATCAATCTATCACCTTGTAACTTGGATGACTTTCTTTACATGTAATATTATGATGAGAAAGACTAGCCATGTCATCTCCAATATATCTTCTACATGACTTTAACCTTGCTTCTCAGAATAATAGCTCTGCTAAAAGATATAATAGGTTTACTAAAACATGATTCTATAAACTTTATCTCATATCAGTCTTCACCATAACTTCCATAACTTCTTCTAGACTTACTATCTTTTTCTCCCAAGGCTAGATGAATATACTAGACAATTAGTAGTATATCAAATTAACCTCACTAGTGAAATACTTAATGATCTATCTATACCAACTTGATCTTTACCATTGTTCTTTTGTTAGATGCCACAGAAGACTGTTATGTTGAGATTAATGAAAAAATATTAATGCATGTAACATATCATCATGATAATGATCTAATCATGTTTCTAGAATACTCCCCCATAAGAATATCATCAACATTCAAGCTTCCAACAAAATATATCTAAAACTTAGGAAATTCTAATGGTGGAATCAAAAGTTATGGTCTCTACACTAAGACCTATTTTCTATTACTCCATTATAGATTGTTCAACTAGTAAAAAATTCAATCAAAGCTAGCCAAAATTTCATAGCTAGCCATTCTTAGGTTATAGATTACTGAATCAATTAACCTTTCTCTTAGAATGAGCTACAATCTCATAACAAGCCATTCTAAGATTACATATCATCAAATTAGTCAACCCTTCACTCAAAATCAACTAAAACTTTATTACAAGCCATTCTTAGGTTAGAAGTTGCCAAATTGATGAAACTTTAACGATGAATTGGCAACAATCTCATCATAAGTTTTTTTAAAGTTGCAGATCATCGAATCGGTCAAACATTCAATTAGAATTAGATCGCTGGACTAATCAACCATTCAATTAGAGTAGGCCAAATTTTCATAGCAAGTCATCCCGAGGTTACAGATCACTGGATCAGTTAACCCTTCACTTGGAATGAGTTAAAATCTTATAATAAGCTATTTTAAGGTTAGATACAATCGAATAAGTCAACCCTTCAATCAAAATCATCTAAAATATTATTACAAGCCATTCTAAGGTTATGTTGTTGCCAAATTAGTCAAACTTTGACTATGAATCAATTACAATCTCATCACAATTCATTATAGAGTTACAAATCACTAGATCAGTCATCTCCATGCTCATAACCAACTAGAATCTGATAATAGGACATTCTAAGCTTAAAAAGAAAACACGATCTTAAAATTTGTTATTCTGTGTAAACTTGTCCAAGGAGACTCATAACTTTTGAATTGAAACTTGGTAATCAAAAGTTAGCAAAATTCAATGGTGTAATCAAAAGTTATGGTCTCTACACTAAGACCCATGTTTTTGTGACTCGAATATAGATTTTTGAACTGATCAACCATTCAATCACAGTCTATCAAAATTTCATAGTAACTCATCTTAACATTACAGATCACCAAATTGGTCAACCCTTTTTCTTAGAATGACCTACAATCTCATAACAAGCCATTTTGAGGTTAGATATCATCGAATCAGTCAACCCTTCACTCAGAATGAATTAAAATATTATTTCAATACATTGTGAGGTTAGAATTTTTCAAATTGGTCAAACTTTGATTATGAATTGGCAAAAATCTTAGCACAATTCATTCTGAATCTACACATCACCAAATTTCTCAACTGTTTAATTGAAATTAGGTACAATCTCATAACAAATCATTATGAGGTTATAGATCACCGAACAAGTCAACCCTTCACTCACAATTAGCTAAAATCTCATAAAAGTTATTCTAGAGTTACAAATCATCAAATCATTTAACTCTCCACTGATAACCAACTAGAGTTTCATAGAAGACCATTATAAGGTTAAAAAATGATCTTAAGCTCCATCATTCTTCATAGACTTCTATAAGGAAACTCATAACTTTTGAATCAAAACTTGGTTCTTAAATTTAAGTTATGATTTTGGGCATATTTGAACCCCAACAACATATCCTAAATTTAGGAGAATTTAGTGGAATCAAAAGTTATGATCTCTATAACAAGACCCATTTTTCTATGACTCCATTATAGATCATTGAACCAATCAGCTATTCAATCAAAGAAGGCCAAAAATTTATAGCATGTCATACTAAGGTTAGAGATCATCAAATCTATCAAGCTTTTGCTTAAAATGAGCTACAATCTCATAAGAAGCCTATTCTGAGGTTACATATTATTGAATTGGTCAACCCTTCACTCAAAATCAACTAAAATGTTATTACAAGCAATTATGAGGTTAGAAGTTGCCAAATTGGTCAAAATCTAACTATGAATCAACTACAATCTCATTACAAGACATTTTAAAGTTGAATTTCACCAAATCAATGAACTGTTCAATTTGAATAAGGTATGATCTCATAACAAACTATCCTAAGGTTACAAATCACTGAACAAGTCAACCCTTCACTCACAATTAGCTCAAATTTTATAACAAGTCATTCTAGAGTTACAAATCACTGAATCAATCAACTCTACACTCATAACTAATTAGAATATCATAATAGGCCATTCTAGGGTTAGATAAAAATATGATCTTAAACTCTACCATTCTGTATAGACATGTACATGGAGAATCATAACTTTTGAATCAAAACTTGGTCCATTATAGATCATTGAACTAATCAATCATTCAATGAGAACATGAAATTTTTTTATAGCAAGTCATCCTGAGGTTACATATCATGGAATTAGGCAACGCTTTTCTTAGAATGAGCTATAATCTTATAATAGGCCATTATGAGGTTACATATCATTGAATCAATCAACCCTTCACTTAGATTCAACTAAAATGATATTATAAACTATTATGAGGTTAGAAGTTGTCAAATTGGTCAAACTTTGACTATGAATAGGCTACAATCTCATAACAAGTCATTCTAAAATTGCAGATCACCAAATTGATCAACCATTATGAGGTAACAAATCATCAAACAAGTCAACCTTTCACTCACAATTAGCTCAAAAATCTCATAACAACTCATTCCAAAGATACAAATCACTGAATCAATCAAATCTACACTCATAACCAGCTAGAATCTCATAACACAACATAATAACATTAAAAAGAAAATATGATCTTAAACTCTTCCATTCTATATAGACTTGTATATAGAGACTCATAACTTTTGAATCAAAACTTGGTTCTTTAATTAACCATTGATTTTGGGCAGATTTCATCCCCCAACAACATATTTAAGACTTAAGAAAATCCAACAGTGAAATAAAAAGTTATGGTCTCTACACCGAGACCCACTTTTCTATGACTCCATTATAGATCGTTGAATTAATTAGCTATTCAATCAGAGCCAACCAAAATTTCATAGCAAGTCATTCTGAGGTTATATAGAACACTGAATTGGTCAACCCTTCAATCAAAATGAGTAACAATCTCATTATAATCCATTCTAAGGATATATATAATGGAATCAATCAACACTTCACTCATAATCAACTAAAATCTTATTACAAGCTATTTTGAGGTTAGAAGTTGCCAAATTGGTCAAACTTTGACTCTAAATCAGCTACAATCTCATCACAAGTCGTTCCAAACCTGCAGATCACTACATCAGTCAATCATTCAATCAAAATTAGGTATGATCTCATAATTAACCATTATGAGGTAACAAATCACCAACAAATTCAACCTTTCACTCACAATTAGCTCAAATCTCATAACAAGTCATTCTATAGATAAAAATCACTAAATCAGTCAACTCTATACTTATAACCAACTAGAATCTCATAACAAACCATCCTACGATTAGAAAGAAAACACAATCTTAAATGTTAGAATTTTTTAAAGACATGTACATTGAGACTCATAACTTTTGAATTTGAACTTGGTTCTTAAATCTAATTGTTGATTTTGGGCACATTTTGCCTCCCAAAAACATATCTAAAACTTAGAAAAATCCAACAATGGAATCAAAAGTTATGGTCACTATATTGAAATCCATTTTTATGTTACACCATTATAGATCACTAAATTGATCAACCATTCAATCACAATCTACCAAAATTTCAAAGCAAGTCATTCTGAGGTTGCAAATAACCAAATTGGTAAACCCTTCACTCAAAATGACCTACAATCTCATGATAAGACATTCTAATGTTACTTATTATCAAATTAGTCAAACTTTCACTCAGAATTAGCTAGAATATTATTACAAGCCATCCTGAGGTTAGAAGTTGACAAATTGATCAGACTTTGACTATAAAATGACTACAATCATATCACAAGTCATTTTGAAACTATAGTTCACTGAATTAGTCAATCATTTAGCTAACCTTTTACTCACAATTAGCTCAAACATCATAACAAGTCAATCTAGAGATACAAATTATTGAATCAGTCAACCCTACACTCACAACCAACTAGAATATCATAATAGGCCATTCTAAGGTCAGAAAGAAAACACAATCTTAAATGCTAGCATCCTGTATAGAGCTGCATAGAGAGACTCATAACTTTTGAATAAGAACTTGGTTCTTAAATCTGACTATTGATTTTGGGCACATTTGTCCCCTCAAAAACATATCCAAAACATGGAAAAGTCCAATAGTGGAATCAAAAGTTATGATCTCTACATCAAAACCCATTTTTCTATGACTCCATTATAGATAGTTGAACTAATCAACCATTCAATTAGAGCTATCCAAAATTTCATAGCAATTCATTGTAAGGATATAGATCATTAAATTAGTTGACCCTTCAATCAAAATGAGCTACAATCTTATAACAACCCATTCTGAGATCATTGAATCTATCAACCCTTCACTCATAATGAACTAAAATGTTATTAAAATCCATTATAAGCTAATAAGTTTCAAAATCAGTTAAACATGAATTGGCTACAATCTCATCACAAATCATTTTCAAGCTAAATATGATTGAATCAAACAACCATTCAATCATAATTAGGTACGATCTCATAATAACCATTATGAGGTTATAGATCACTGAATAAGTCAGCCCTTCACTCACAATTAGCTCAAATCTCATAACAAGTCATTCTAGAGTTAAAAAATATTGAATCAGTCAACTATACACTAATAACCAACTAGAATCTCATAACACATCATTCTAAGGTTAGAAAGAAAACACAACTGTAAACTCTACTATTTCGTATAGACCTGTACATGGAGACTCATAAATTTTGAATAGGAACTTCATTCTTAAATCTAATCATTGGTTTTGGGTACATTTCACCCTCCAACAACATGTCCAAAATTTAGAAAAATCCAACAATGGAATCAAAAGTTATGGTCTCTACACCAAGACCCATTTTTTTATAACTCCATTATAGATTGTTGAACTAATCAACTATTCAATCAAAGTTTGCCAAAATTTCATAGCAAGTCATTATGACGTTATAGATTACTAAATTGGTCAACTCTTCACTTTGAATGAGCTACAACCTCAAAAAAAAAATTCTAATGTTACATATCATTGATTCAGTCAAACCTTCACTCAAAATTAATTAAAATGTTATTACAAGCCATTCTGAGGTTAGAAGTTGCCAAATTGGTCAAACTTTGACTATCATATGACTATAATCACATAACAAGGTTTTATAAAGCTACAATTTACTAAATTGGTCAATTGTCCAATTAGAATTAGGTACAATGTCATAACAAACCATTCTAAGGTTACAAATCATTGAACAAGTCAATCCTTCACTCACAATTAGCTTAAATCTCATAACTAGTCATTCTAGAGTTATAAATCACTCAATCAATCAACTCTACACTTGTTTTGAACTAGAATCTCATAATAGACACATGATCTTAAACTCTTCCATTTTGTATAGACCTATACAAGGAGACTCGTAACTTTTGAATAGGAACTATTAATTTTTGGCACATTTCACCCCCCAATAGCATGTCCAAAACTTAAGAAAATCTAACAGTGGAATCAAAGTATATGGCCTCTACATTGAAAAAAGTTTTTATTTAACTCTAGTATAGATCAATAAACTAATCAACTATTCAATTGTACCCTGCTAATATTTCATAGCAAGCAATTCGCAGGTTACAAATAATTGAATTGGATAGCCCTTCTCTTAGAATGAGCTACAATCTCATAACAAGCCATTCTAAAGTTACATATCATCAAATCTATCAACCCTTCACTCAAAATAAACTAAAATGTTATTACAAGCCACTATGAGGTTAGAAGTTTCCAAATTGTTCAAAGTTTAACTATGAATCAACTATAATCTCATCGCAAGTCATTCTAAAGCTATAGATCACTGAATCGGTTAATCATTCAATCAAAATTAGGTACAATCTCATAATAAACCATTCTAAGTTTACAAATAACCAAAGAATTCAACCCTTCACTCATAATTAGCTTAAATCTCATAACAAGTCATTCTAGAGTTACAAATCACCGAATTAGTCAACTCTAAACTCATAACCAACTAGAATCTCATAATAAACACACAATCTTAAACTCTATCATTCTATATAGACCTATAAAAGGAGACTCATAAGTTTTGAATCTGACACTCATTCTTAAATTTGACCATTGATTTTGGGCATAATTCACTCACCAACAACATATCCAAAACTTAGGAAAATCCAACAATGAAATTAGAATTTATGGTCTCTACACCAAGACCCATTTTTTGTGACTCTATTATAGATCAATGAACTAATCAATTGTTTAATTAGAGCTAGCCACAACTTCATCAAAAATCATTCTAAGGTTACAAATCACCGAATCAGTCAACCCTTCAGTCAAAAGGAGCTACAATCTCATAACAAGCCATTCTAAAGTTACATATCATCAAATCGGTCAACCCTTTACTTGAAATCGACCAAAATGATATTACAAGCCATTCTAAGGTTAGAAGTTGCCAAATCAGTCAAACTCTAACTATGAATCGGCTACAATCTAATCACAAGTCATTTTAAAGTTTCAAATCACCGAATCAGTCAACTGTTCAATCATAATTAGGTACAATCTCATTACAAACCATTCTTAGCTTACATACCACAAAAAATGTTAAACCTTCACTCACAATTAACTCAAATCTCATTATAAGTCATTCTAGACTTACAAATTATCGAATTAGTCAACTCTACATTCATAACCAACTAGAATCTCATAGAAAGTCATTCTAAAATTAGAAAGAAAATAAAATCTTAAACTCTTCCTTTTTATATAGACTTGTACATAGAGGCTCATAACTTTTGAATCATAACTTGGCTCTTGAATCTAATAGTTGATTTTGGGCATATTTTGGCCCCCAACAACATATTCAAAACTTAGGAAAATCTAAGGTGGAATCAAAAGTTATGGTCTCTACATTGAGACCTATTTTTTTGTGACTTCATTATAGATCACTAAATAAATCAACTATTCAATCAGAGTTAGCCAAAATTTTATAGAAAGTCATTCTGAGATTACATATCATTGAATTTGTCAACCCTTCACTCAGAATGAGCTACAATTTCATAACAAGCCATTCTGAGGTCACATATCATCAAATCAGTCAATCTTTCACTCAACCAAAATGTTATTACAAGCCATTCTAAGGTTAGAAGTTTCCAAATCAGTCAAACTTTGACAATAAATTGGGTACAATCTAATCACAAGTTATTTTAAAGTTGAAAATCACTAAATTGGTCAACCGTTCACTAAAAATTAGGTACAATCTCATAACAAACCATTCTTAGGTTACATACTATAGAATTTGTCAACCCTTCACTCACAATTATCTCAAATCTCATAACAAGTAATTCTATAGTTAAAAAATTACTAAATTTGTTAATTCTACAGTCATAACCAACTAGAATCTCATAATAGGCCATTCTAAAGTTAGAAAGAAAACATGATCTTAACTTTGTCATTCTATATAGACTTGTACATGGAGACTCATAAATTTTGAAACCAAACTTGGTTCTTTGATCTAATAGTCAATTTTGGGCACATTTTGTCCACCAACAACATATTTGAAAATTAGAAAAATCCAACATTGGAATCAAAAGTTATGGTCTCTACACCGAGTCCCATTTTTCTGTCACTCAATTATAGATCACTAAAAATATCAACCATTCAATGAGAGCCTAGCAAAACTACATCTTGAGGTAGAGATCATGAAAACGGGCAACGCTTTACTCAAAATAAGCTACAATTTCATAACAAGCCATTTTGAGGCTACATATCATTAAATTGGTCAACCCTTTACTCGAAATCAACTAAAATGTTATTATAACCCATTCTAAAGTTAGAAATTGCCAAATTTGTCAAAATTTGACTATGAATCAGCTACAATCTCATTAAAAGTCTTTCTTAAGCTACAGATCACCAAATCAGTTAATTGATAAAATTAGGTACGATCTCATTAAAAACCATTCTAAGGGTATAGATCACTAAACAACTCAACCCTTCACACAATTAACTCAATTCTCATAACAAGTCATTCTAGAGTTACAAATCACCAAATTAGTCAACTACACTCATAACAGGCCAACTATAAAATATGATCTAAAATTCTACCATTTTATATAGACCTCTACATGGAGACTTGTAAATTTTGAATTAGAACTTGGTACTCAAAACTGACTATCAATTTTGGGCATATTTTGCCCCCAATAACATATCATAAACATAAGAAAATCCAATGATGGAATCAAAAGTTATTGTCTCTGCATTAAGACCCATTTTTCTATAAATCCATTATAGATCACTAAACTGATCAACCCTTCAATAAGAGCCTACCAAAATTTCATTACAAGTCATCCTATAGCTACAGATCACCAAATTGGGCAACCATTTTCTCAAAATGAGCTATAATATCATAAGAATCCATTTTGAGGTTACATATCATCGAATTGGTCAACCCTTCAATTAGAATCAACTAAAATATTATTACAAGCCATTTAGAAGTTTGAAGTTTCCAAATCCATTAAAATTTGACTATGAATCAACTAAATCTCATCACAAGATGTTCTGAAGGAGCAGATCAATGAATCAGTCAACCGTTCAATCAAAATTAGGTACTATCTAATAACAAACTAGTTTAAGGTTACATATCATCGAACAAGTCAACCTTTCACTCACAATTATCTTAAATCTCATAACAAGTCATTCTAGAGTTACTCTACACTCATAACCAAGTAAAATCTCATAACATGCACATGGTCTTAAACTCTTCCATTTAGTATAAACTTGTACATGGAGACTCAAAACTTTTGAATCAAAACCTGGTTCTTAAATTTGAGCATTGATTATGAGCATATTTTTCCCATCAATCAACTGTTCAATCAAAATTAGGTATGATCTCGTAACAAACCATTCTAAGGTTACAAATCATCGAAGAAGTCATAACTTTTGAATAAAAACTTGATTCTCAAATCAGACTGTTGATTTTGGGCATATTTTCTCCCCAACAACATATCTAAAACTTAGGAAAATCCAATGATGGAATCAAAAGTTATGGTCTCTATACTAAGACCCATTTTTCTTTGACTCTATTATAGATCAATGAAACTAAAATGTTATTACAAGCCATTTGAGATTATAAGTTTTCAAATTAGTCAAACTTTGACTGACAAACCATTTTAAGGTTATAAATCATCGAACAAGTCAACCGTTCACTCACAATTAGCTCAAATCTCATAACAAGTCATTCTAGAGTCACAAATCACCAAATTAGTCAACTCTACACTTATAGCCAACTAGAATCTAATAATAAGCAATTCTAAGGTTAGAAAGAAAGCATGATCTTAAACTCTATCATTCTATATAGACCTCTAAACAAAATGCAAGAGTTTAAGATCATTTTTGCTTTCTAACCTTAGAATGACCTATTACAAGATTCTAGTTGGTTATGAGAGTAGAGTTGACAAATTCCCTAATTTGCAACTCTAGAATGACTTGTTATGAGATTTGAGCTAATTGTGACTAAAGGGTTTACTTTTTCGGTAATTTGTAACCTCAGAATGGTTTGATATGAGATCATACCTAATTCTAATCTCAAAATGGCATGTTATGAGATTGTAGCTCATTCTAAGTGAAGGTTTGATTGATTCGATGATCTATAACCCAACAATGACTTACTATGAAATTTTGGCCAACTTTGATTGAATGGTTGATTAGTTCAATGATCTATAATGGAGTCACAAAAAAATAGGTCTCAGTGTAGAGACCATAAATTTTGATTCCATCATTATATTTTCGTAAGTTTTAGAAATTTTGTTGTGGGGGAAAATGTGCCCAAAATCAATAATCAAATTTAAGAACAATGTTTTAATTCAAAATTTATGAGTCTCTATGTATAGGACTATACAAAATTGTAGAGTTTAAGATTGTGTTTTCTATCTAACTTTAGAATGGATTGTTATGAGATTCTAGCTTGTTATGAGTATAGAGTTGATAGATTCACTGACTCTAGAATGACTTGTTATGAGATTTGCGCTAATTGTGAGTGAAGGGATGACTTCTTTGTTAATTTGTAACCTCATAATGGTTTTTTATGAGATTGTACCTAATTCTGATTGAACGATTGACCAATTCAATGGTCTACAGCTTCAAAATAACTTGTGATGAGATTATAGCCAATTCATAGTCAAAGTTTGATCAATTTGGTAACTTCTAACCTCAGAATGGCTTGTAATAATATTTTAGTTGATACTAAGTGAAAGGTTGACCAATTTGATGATATATTACCTTAAAATGACTTATTATGAGATTGTAACTCATTTTGAGCAAAGGGTTGACCAATTCAGTGATCTTTAACCTCAAAATGACATGGTATAAAATTTTAGCCATCTCTAATTGAATGGTTGATTAGTTCAATATTCTATAATGGAGTCTTAGAAAAATGGGTCTCAATGTAGAGACCATAACTTTTGATACCACTCTTGGATTTTCTTAAGTTTTGGATATATTGTTGCAGTTGGCCATAATTTCATAGCAAGTCATTTTTATATTATAGATTAGTGAATCGGTCAACCCTTCACTTAGAATGAGCTACAATCTCATGACAAGTCATTCAGAGCTTACATATCATCTAATTGGTCAACCCTTCACTCAAAATCAACTAAAATATTATTACAAGCCATTCAAAGGTTGGAAGTTGCCAAATTGGTCAACGTTTGACTATGAATCAGCTACAATCTCATCACAAGTCATTCTAAAGATTCCAATCACCAAATTGGTCAAATATTTAATTATAATTAGATACAATCTTATAACAAACCATTGTGGGGTTACAGATTACCGAAGAAGTCAACCTTTCACTCACAATTAGCTCAAATCTCATAAAAAGTCATTCTAGTATTAAAAATCACAAAATCAGTCAACTCTACACTCATAACCAACTAGAATCTCATTATAGGCCATTCTAAGGTTAAAATAAAATCAAATCTTAAATTTTGGCATTCTATGTAGACCTATACATGGAGACTCAAAACTTTTGAATCAGAACTTGGTTTTTAAATATGACCATTGATTTTGGGCACATTTCAACAAAACTTAGGACAATCCATCAATGGAATCAAAATTTATGTTCTCTACACTGAGACTTTTTTTTTCACTCCATTATAGATCACTGAATTGGTCAATTATTCAATCAGAGTTAACCAAAATTTTATAGCAAGTCAATCTAAAGTTACAAATCACCGAATTGGTCAACCCTTCACTTTGAATGAGCTACAATCTCATAACAAACCATTCTGAGGTTACATATCATTGAATCAGTCAATCCTTCTCTCATAATCAACTAAAATATTATTACAAGTCATTCAGAGGTTAGAATTTTCCAATTGGTCAAACTTTGAGTATGAATTAGCTACAATCCCATCACAAGTCATTCTAAAGCTATCACCGAATTAGTCAAGCATTCAATTAAAATTATGTAAGATCTTATAAAAAATATTTTGAGGTTACAAATCACCAAAAAAGTCAACCCTTCACTCACAATTAATTTAAATCTCATAACAAGTCATTCTAGATTTTCCTAAATTTTGGATATGTTGTTGGGGGACGAATTGTGTTCAAAATCAATGGTCGGATTTAAGAACGAAGTCTTAATTCAAAAGTTTTGAGTCTCTATGTACAAGTCTATATATAATGGTAGAATTCAATATCATATTTTCTTTAAAACCTTAGAATGGCCTATTATGAAATTCTAGTTAGCTATGATTGTAGAGTTAACTAATTTGGTGATTTGTAACTCTAGAATGTCTACTTATGAGATTTAAGCTAATTGTGAGTGTAGGGTTGATTGATTTGAGCTAATTTGGTAACTTCTAATCTCTAAATGGCTTGTAATAACATTTTAGATGATCCTAAGTGAAGGGTTTACTAATTAGATGGAATGTAACCTCAAAATGGCTTGCTATGAGATTATAGGTCATTCTAAGTAAAGGGTTGATTGATTCATTGATCTATAACCTTAGAATGACTTGCTATGAAATTGTGGCTAACTTTTATTGAATGGTTGATTAATTCAATGATCTATCAAGTCAAAAAAAAATGGGTCTCAGTAGATACCATAACTTTTGATTCCATAATTGGAGTTTCCTAAGCTTCAGATATGTTGTTGGGGGGTAAAATATGCCCAAAATCAATAGTCAAACTTAAGAAACAAGTTTTGATTCAAAAATTTTGAGTCTCCTATAGGTCTATATAGAATGGTGAAATTTAGGATCATATTTTCCTTCTAACCTCAGAATGGTTGTTATGAAATTCTATTTGGTTATGAGTGAAGAGTTGACTTATTTAGTGATTTGTAACTCTAGAATGACTTGTTATGAGATTTGAGCTAATTGTGAGGGAAGGGTTGACTTATTCAGTAAACTATAACCTAAGAATCATTTGTTATAATATCATTCCTAATTTTGATTGAATGGTTGACCAATTCGGTTATATGTAGCTTCATAACAACTTGTGATGAAATTGTAGTTGATTTATAGTCAAATTTTAACCAATTTTGCAATTTCTAACCTCTGAATGGCTTGTAATAATATTTTAGGTGATTCTAAGTAAAGTTTTATGTGATTCAATGATACATGAGCTCAGAATGGCTTACAAATCATCGAATGAGTCAACCCTTCATTAATAATTATCTCATATCTCATAACAATTCATTCTAGAGTTACAAATCATCAAATCAATCAACTCTACACTCATAACTAACTAGAACCTCATAAAAGGTTATTCAAAGGTTAGAAAGAAAACATGATCTTAAATTTTGTCATTTTATATAGACTTGTACATAGAAACTCAAAATTTTTGAATCAAAACTTTGGTTCTTGAATCTGACTATTGATTTGGGCACAATTCGCCCTCCAACAACATATCCAAAAATTAGGAAAATTCAATAGTGGAGTCAAAAGTTTTGGTCTCTACACTAAAAATCATTTTTCTATAAATCCATTATAGATCACTAAACAGATTAACCATTCAATTAGAGCTAGCCAAAATGTCATTGCAAGTCATTCTAAGGTTATAGATCACTGAATTGGTCAACCCTTCACTCAAAATGAGCTACATTATCATACCAAGCCATTTTATAGCTACATATCATCAAATCAATCAACCCTTCACTTAAGATCAACTAAAATGTTATTAAGCATCATTCAAAGGCTAGAAGTTCCCAAACTCATCAAACTTTGACTATAAATCAGCTAGAATCTCATCACAAGTCCTTCAAAAGCTACAGATCACTCAATCGGTCAACTGTTCAATCAAAGTTAGGTATGATCTTATAACAAACTACTATAAGGTTACAAATCACCGAACAAGTAATCCTTCACTCATAATTAGGTAAAATATCATAACAAGTCATTCTAGAATCACAAATAATTGAATCAGTCTTTTCTTCACTCATAACAAACTAGAATCTCATAACAAGTCATTGTCAAGTTAGAAAGAAACAACAACCTTAAAACCTATCATTCTATATTGATCTATACATAGAGACTCAAAAGTTTTGAATCAGAACTTGGTTCTTAAATCAAACCTTTCATAATGGGCACATTTCATCCCCTAACAATGTATACAAAACATAGAAAAATCAAAGGGTGGAATCAAAAGTTAGGGTCACTACACTAAGACTCATTATTTTGTGACTCCATTATGGACCACTAAATTGATCAACCATTTAATCAAAGCTGGCCAAAATTTCATAGCAAGTCATTATGAGGTTATAGATCACTAAATTGGTGAATCCTTCACTTAGAATGAGCTACAATTTTATAATGAGTCATTTTGAAGTTACTACAATCGCATCACAAGTAGTTCCAAACCTACAAATTACTGAATTGGTCAATCATTCAATTAAAATTAAATTGATCTTATAAAAAACCCTTTTGAGGTTACTAAATGCTGAACAAGTCAATCATTCACTCATAATTAGCTCAAACCTCATAACAAGTCATTCTAGAGTTACAAATCATTGACTCAGCCAACTCTACACTCATAAAAAACTAGAATATCATAAAAGCTCATTCTAAGGTTAGAAATAAAATAGGATCTTAAATTATGCCATTCTATATAGACCAGTAGATAAAGACTCAAAAATTGTAAATAAGAACTTGGTTCTTAAATTTGACCATTGATTTTGGGCAAATTTTGGCCCCCAACAACATATTCGAAACTTAGGAAAATCAAATGGTGGAATAAAAAGTTATTGTCTCTACACTAAAACCCATTTTTTTGTGACTCCATTATAGATCACTAAATTTATCAACCGTTCAATGAGAGCTAGCCAATATTTCATAGTAACTTATTATGAGGTTACAGATCACTGAATTGGTCAACCTTGCACACAAAATGAGCTACAATTTCATAACAAGCCAATCTAAAGTTATATATCATCGAATCGATCAACCCTTCACTCAAAATAAACTAAAATATTATTACAATCCATTCAGAGGTTAGAAGTTGCTAAATTGGTCAAACTTTGACTATTTATTAGCTACAATTTCAATTGTTCTGAAGTTGTAGATCACTAAATCGGTCAACCATTCAATCAAGATTAGGTTTGATCTTATAAAAAATCATTCTAAAGTTATAGAGTACCAAATAAGTCAACTCTTCACTCTCAATTAGCTCAAATCTCATAACAAGTCATTCCAAAGTTACAAATCACTAAATTGGTTAACTCTACACTCATAACCAACAGAATATCATAACAAGCCACTATAAGATTAAAAAGAAAAAACAATCTTAAATTCTACCAATCTATTCAAACATGTACACAAAGACTCAAAACTCAGTTCTTAAATCTAATCATTAATTTTGAGCATAATTTACCCCGCAAAAACATATCCAATAAATGGAAAAATCTAGAATGACTTGTTATGTGATTTGAGATAATTGTGAGTGAAGGGTTGACTTGTTCAGTAATATGTAGCCTCATAATGGTTTGTTATAAGATCGTACATAATTTTGATTTACCAGTTAATCTATTTGGTGATCTACAACTTCAAAACAACTTGTGATAGGGTTGTAGTGTATTCATACTTAGAGTTTGATGAATTTGGAAACTTCTAAACTCTAAATGACTTATAATAAAAATTTAGTTGATTCTAAGTGAAGGGTATATTTGATGATATGTAACCTCAGAATGACTTGTTATGAGATTGTAGCTCATTCTGAGTGAAGGGTTGACCATTTTGATAATCTCTAACTTTAGAGTAACTTGCTATTACATTTTTGCCAACTTTAATGGAATGGTCAATTCAACGATCTATAATGGAGTCACAAAAAAATGGGTCTCAGTGTATAGACCATAACTTTTGATTCCACTATTTGATTTTCTCAAGTTTTGGATATGTTGTTGGGGAGAAAAATGTTCTCAACATTGAGACCCATTTTTATGTAACTCCATTATATATAGCTAAATTAATCAAACATTTAGTCAAAGTTGGTCAAAATTTCATAGCAAGTCATTTTGAGGTCACAGATCATTGAATTGGTCAACCATTTACTTAGAATGAGCTATAATCTCATTAAAAGCCATTCAAAGGTTATATCATCAAATCAATCAACTTTTTACTCAAAATTAACTACAATATTAGTACAAGCAATTTAGAGGTTAGAAGTTGTCAAATTGATCAAACTTTAACTATGCATCTGCTACAATTATATCATGAGTCATTTTGAAGTTGTAGATGACCAAATCAGTCAACCATTGAATTTGAATTAGGTACAAACTTATAACAAGTCATTCTAAGGCTAAAGATAATCGAACAAGTCAACCCTTTACTTAAAGTTAGCTCAAATCTCATAGCAAGTCATTCTAGAGTTACAAATCATTGAATTAGTCAACTCTACATCATAACCAACTAGAATCTCATAATAGGTCATTCTAACATTAGAAGGAAAACCAAATCTTAAATTCCTATTCTATATAGACATGTACATGGAGACTCAAATTAGAAATTGGTTCTTAAATCTAATCATTGAGTTTGGGCACAATTGCCCCCCCCCCCCAATAACATATCTAAAACTTAAGAAAATCCAACGGTGGAACTAAAAGTTACGGTATCTACACTTAGACCCATTTTTCTATGACTCCATTATAGATCAGTGAATTGATCAACCATTCAATCAAAGTCATAATTTTTTTATAGCAAGTCATTCTGAGGTTACAGATTACCAAATTGCTCAACCATTCACTCAGAATGGGCTACAATCTCATAACAAGCCATTCTAAGGTTACATATCATTGAATCGGTCAATCCTTTAGTCAAAATCAACTAAAATGTTATTATAAGCCATTCAGAGGTTAGAAGTTTTAAAATTGGTTAAACTTGACTATTAATCACCTACAATGTCATCCTAAGTCATTTTGAAGTTGCAGATCACTAAATTGCTCAACCATTCAATCAGAATTAGTTATGATCTTATAACAAACTATTTTGAGCTTCACTAAAGGAGTCAAACCTTCACTTAGAACTAGCTCAAATCTCATAACAAGTCATCACAGAGTTACAAATCATCTAATTAGTCAACTTTGCACTCATAACCAACTAGAATCTCTTAAAAGAGAATTCTCAAGTTAGAAAGAAAATACAATCTTAAATTCTACTATTCTATATAGACCTACACATAGAGACTCAAAACTTTTGAATTAGAACTTGATTCTTAAATTTGACTATTGATTTTGAGCACAATTTCTCTCCAACAACATATCCAAAATTCAAGAAAATCTAGAATGACTTGCTATGATATTTGAGCTAATAGTGAGTGAAGGATTGACTTGTTTGATGATCTGTAACCTCATAATGGTTTGTTATAAAATCATACATAAATTCAATTGAACACTTGACCAAATTAGAAAATTCTAACCTTTGAATGACTTGTAATAATATTTTACTTGAGTCTAAGTGAAGGGTTGACTGATTTGATGGTATGTAACCTTAGAATGGCTCTTTATGATATTGTAGCTCATTCTAAGTGAAGGGTTGACCAATTTGGTGATTTGTAACCTGAGAATGACTTGCTATGAAATTTTGGTTAACTCTAATTGAATGGTTGATCAATTAACCAATCTATAATCGAGTCATAGATAAATGGGTCTCAATGTAGAGACCAAAACTTTTGGTTCACTATTAGATTTTCTTAAGTTTTGGATATGTTATTCAGGGAAAGGGGGAATGTTCTCTACACTAAAACCCACTCTTATGTGACTCCATTATAGATTGTTGAATTGATCAACTATTCAATCAAAGTAGACCAAAATTTTATAGCAAGTCATTTTGAGGTTACAAATCATCGAATCGGTCAATTATTCACTTAAAATGAGCTTCAATCCCATCACAAGACATTCAAAGGTTAGATATCATCAAATTGGTCAAATCTTCACTCAAGATCAACTAAAATGTTATTACAAGCCATTTAGAGGTTATAAGTTGCCAAATTGGTCAAACTTTAATTATGCATCAACTATTGTCTCATCACAAGTCATTTTGAAGCTACAGATGACCGAATCGGACAATCGTTCAATCAAAATTAGATACAATTTTATAATAAACCATTATGAGGTTACACATCATTGAACAAGTCAACCCTTCACTTAAAATTAGCTCAAATCATATAACAAGTCATTCTAGAGTTACAAATCACTGAATCAGTCAACTCCACACTCATAACCAACTAGAATCTCATAATAGACGATTCTAAGATAAGAAGGAAAATATGATCTTAAATACTACCATTCTATATAGACATGTACCTAGAGACTCAAATTAGAACCTAATTATTAAATCTAAGCATTGATTTTGGGCACAATTCTTCCCCCAATAACATATTTGAAACTTAGAAAAATCCAATAGTGGAATCAAAAGCTATGGTCTCTACATTGAGACCCATTTTTATGTGACTCTGTTATAGATCACTAACTTGATCGACTATTCAATAAGAGTTAGCCAAAATTTCATAGCAAGTCATTCTAAGGTTACAAATTACCAAATTGGTCAACCTTTCACTCTGAATGAGCTACAATCTCATAACAAACCATTCTGAGGTTATATATCATTGAATGGGTCAACGCTTCACTCAAAATCAAGTAAAATGTTATTACAAGACATTCAAAGATTAGAAATTGTCAAATTTGTATTAGGTATGATCTTAAAACAACTTATCTAAAATTTAGAAAAATCCAACAATCGAATCAAAAGTTATTGTCTCTACACTAAGACCCATTTTTCTTGGGTTCAATTATAGATTGTTGATATGATCAACCATTCAATCAGAGTTAGCAATTTTTTTTATTGCTAGTCATTCTAAGGTTATGAATCACCCAACAGGTCAACCCTTCACTCAAAATGAGCTATAATCTCATAACAAGCCATTTTGAAGTTATATATCATTTAGTGGGTCAACCCTTCACTTTGAATCAACTAAAATGTTATTACAAGCCATTGAGAGGTTAGAAGTTGCCAAATTGGTCAAACTTTGACTATGAATCAACTACAATCTCATCATAAGTTATTCTAGAGCTACAAATTTTTAGAATTGCTTTAGAATAACTGAGGGGGGGGAGTGAATCAGTTATTCAAGGTCTAGATGTCCTATTCAAAATTTTCACTAGATATAGTGGATCCATTCAACCATTCATTCATCCAAGCTTTAACTTATCCAATCAGCAAGTTACTATAAATTAACATACAAGAATAACACATAAGAAATCAACACATGACACAATGATTTACATGGAAACCAAATTTGGGAAAAACCACTAGTAACATGCTACTTAATTCTCACTCTTTTGAAGTGATGCCCTGTTAAAGGCTTACAACACACTGTTAAATGTGATCTTGTTAGAGGATTTAACCACCTTGTTAGAAGTGGGCCTAATTAGAGGACTTTAGAACATTCACTTGGAATGCCACCCTATTAAAGGATTCACAAATGGTTGTTAGGCCAACCTAAGTCCATAAGATTTTTAGATCTAACACAATTGCTAGAGAGTATTAGAAAATCTTGACATGACTACAACATACAAGTTATCTTGCAGATCTCAGATCACTTCTTAGCTCATACCCTTGTCTGGCCTTCAATCTCTGCAACTCTTGATATCTTGCCCTCCTTTCAAGCTTTGTCTCCTTGAGTCTCCACACTCAATGTACTAGTGCAATCATCTCTTCATGACCACTTGTAGAAGCAGAGCCTCTGTGCTCTTCCTTCTCCTTGACACCCTTCTAACCACTTTGTAGATTTGTTTCTTCAGCAGCAATAGTATCAATAGCCCTTTGCTTCTTGGTCTATGACTTCTTAAATATAAGTCTTGGAGTTCCTTTTCCTGCTTGATTCTACCATTTTTCAATTTCAATTCACATGGATTAGGTAGGATTCATTGCATCTAACCCATATTCTATTTCCTCTAGAAACTTCTTGAATAATCCTTTAGAATTTGCCCAAAATGGCTTACATAGAATTCTATGCCTCCAACGCATCATTCTTATATTCCAACTCATTCACAAAATTCAATGTAACCACTATGTTGGCTTAGATTTGGTGAATCTTCATCTTTTGAAATAATGTAGCAGCTCAACACTATTGAAATACTAGTGTTTGGCACATACTATGTTACTCAGCATCAACTGTGTTTTTCTTAATTCTCGGCACCTAAAGATCACTCAAAACCAATTGAAAAAGTTTTGATGCTCAGCACCTAATCTTCACTTGGAACACACTAGAAATTTCTATTACTCGACTTATACTAAAAATTTTCTCGGCTTCAACTAACTTTCTCGGTACCCACTAATGATCTTAGTTCAAGCTTTGTAGTCAACCTTGTTATAACTTCTTCCTCCAATGTTTCTAAGTGAGACCTTTTGTATCTTTCAGTATGTCATCAATACATTACTTAACCATTGTCTTAATTGATGCTTGCACTTCATTACAACATCATAACTCAACCTTTCCTTTAGGTGCTCCTGTTGCATCTTGTTGATCAAATCCTCTTCATCAATCGACTAAGTGATAGTAATTGGATCTTATAAGAAAATATCATCCCTAAAAATAGCAGGTTTGACAACAATGATAAAACAATGATTGAAAACATTCTTTTACAACAATCTCTCTCTTTGATCTTCAACAACAATGAGCTTTTCAATCAGATCTCCAACACAAATCACTAAATTGGTCAACTTTTCAATAAAAATTAGGTACGATCTTATAAAAACCACTATGGGGTTACAAATCACCGAATAGTCAACCCTTCACTCATAATAGGTCAAATCTCATAAAAAGTCATTCTAGAGTTACAAATCACTAAATCAGTCAACTCCACTCAAAACACACTAGAATATCATAACAGGTCATTCCAAGGTTAGGAAAAAACATGATCTTAAATTCTACCATTCTATATAGACCTATACATGGCGACTCAAAACTTTTAAATTAAAACTTAGTTCTCAAATTTGACTATTGATTTTGGGCACATTTTGTCCCCCAACAAAATATATATAACTTAGAAAAATCCAATAGTGGAATTAAAAGTTATGGTCTCTACACTAAGACCTTTTTTTCTAACTCCATTATAGATCGTTGAATTGATCAACTATTCAATCAAAGTTGGTAAAAATTTCATAGCAATTCATTCTAAGGTTACAAATACTTGAATTGGTCAACCTTTTATTGAGAATGAGCTATAATCTCATAACAAGCCATTGTGAGGTTACATATCATCGAATTGGTCAACCATTCACTTAGAATCAACTAAAATGTTATTACAAGCCTTTTAGATGTTAGAAGTTGTAAAATTGGTCAAACTTTGATTATAAATCATCTATAATCTTATCACAAGTAATATGAAGCTACAGATCACCAAATCAGTCAACTGTTCAGTCAGAATTAGATACAAATTAGATATAGATTGCCAAATCGTTCTAGATACGATTCTATATAAACTTGTAAATAGAAACTCAAAACTTTGGAATCAGAACTTGGTTCTTAAATATGATCATTGATTTTGGGGACATTTCACCCCCCAACAATGTATCCAAAACTTAGGACAATCCACTGATGGAATCAAAATTTATGGTCTCTACACCAAGACCCATTTTTTTGTGACTCCATTATAGATTGTTGAATTAGTCAACTATTTAATCAAATTCAACTAAAATTTCATAAAAAGTCATTCTAAGGTTACAGATCACTAATTTGGTCAACCCTTTAATTAGAATGAGCTATAATCTCATAACAAGCCATTCTAAGGTTATATATCATCAAATCAGTTAATTCCTCACTTAAAATCAACTAAAATGTTATTACAAGCCATTCAGAGGTTGGAAGTTGTTAATTGGTCAAATTTTGAGCATGAATCAGCTACAATCCCATTATAAGTCATTCTTAAGATGCACATCACCAAATCGATCAAGCATCTAATCAAAATTATGTAAGATCTTATAACAAACCATTCTAAGGTTACATATCACCAAATAATTTAACCCTTCACTCACAATTAGCTCAAATCTCATAACAAGTCATTCTAGATTCTCCTAATTTTTGGATATATTGTTGGGGGTAGAAATGTACTCAAAATCAATGGCTAGGTTTAAGAACCAAGTTCTAATTCAAAATTTGTGAGTCTCCATGTATAGGTCTAGATAAAATGGTAGAATTTAAGATCGTATTTTCTTTCTAACCTTAGAATGGCCTATTATAAAATTCTAGTTGGTTATGAGTGTATAGTTGACTAATTTGGTAATTTGTATATCTGGAATGACTACCTATTAGATTTGAGCTAATTATGAGTGAAGGTTTGACTTGTTCAATGATCTGTAACCTCAAAAAAAAAAATTATAAGATCGTGCCTAATTCTAATTTAACAGTTGACTGATTTGGTGATCTACCTTTAGAACAACTTGTGATGAGATTGTAGCTAATTCATAGTCAAACTTTGACCAATTTGGAAACTTCTAACCTCTGAATGGCTTTAAGTAACATTTTAGTTGATTCTGAGTGAAGGGTTGACTGATTAGATCATATGTACCTTCATAATGGCTTGTTATGAGATTGTAGCTCATTTTGAGTGAAGGATTGATTGATTCGATGATTTGTAACCTCAAAATGACTTGCTATGAAATTGTAGTAGACTTTGATTGAATGGTTGATCAATTAAGTGATTTATGGAGTCATAGAAAAATGGGTCTCAGTATAGATACCATAAGTTTTGATTCCACTGTTGGAGTTTCCTAAGTTTTAGATATGTTGTGTGGGGGGAAAGTGCACCCAAAATCAATGGTCAATTAAAGAAACAAGTTTTTATTCAAATGTTTTGAGTCTCCTTGTATAGGTCTATAAAGAATGGCAAAATTTAAGAACATATTTTCCTTCTAACCTTAGAATCACCTATTATGAGATTCTATTTGGTTATGGTTCTAGAGTTGACTTATTCAATGATTTGTAACTCTAGAATGACTTGTTATGAGATTTGAGCTAACTACGAGAGAAGGATTTACTTGTTCAGTGAATTGTAACCTCAAAATGGTTTTTTATAAGATTGTACCTAATTCTAATTGAATGGTTGACTGATTTGGTGATCTACAACTTTAGAATGACTCGTGACGAGATTGTAGTTGATTCATAGTCAAAGTTTAACCAATTTAGCAACTTCTAACCTCTGAATGGCTTGTAATAACATTTTAGTTGATTTTGAGTAAAGGGTTGTCCAATTGATGATATGTAAACTTGGAATGGCTTATAAATCACCAAAAAAGTCAACACTTCACTAAAAATTAGCTTATATCTCATAACAACTCATTCTAGAGGTAAAAATCACAAAATCAAAAGTTTTGGTCTCTACACTAAGACCTTTTTTTTAAACTCCATTATAGATCGCTGAATTGATCAACCATTCAATTAGAGTCAACCAAACTTTCATATCAAGTCATTTTGAGGTTACAGATGACTGAATTGGTCAATCCTTCACTTAGAATGAGCTACAATCTTATAGCAAGCCATTCTAAGGCTACATATCATCAATTCGGTTAACCCTTCACTTAGAATCAACTAAAATGTTATTTCAAGCCATTTAGAGGTTAGAAGTTACCAAATTGTTCAAACTTTGACTATGAATCAACTAAAATCTCATCACAACTCCTTCAAAAGCTGCAAATCACTAAAATGGTCAATAATTCAATCAGAATAAGGTATGATCTTATAACAAACTATTATAAGGTTACAATTCATCGAACAAGTCAACCCTTCACTCACAATTAGGTAAAATATCTTAACAAGTCATTCTAGAATTACAAATCACTGAATCAATCATTTCTTCACTCATAATAATATATCTAAAACTTAAGAAAATCTAAAGGAGGAATCAAAAGTTATGGTCACGACACTGAAACTCACTTTTCTATGACTCCATTATGGTTAGCCAAAATTTCATAGCAAGTCATTATGAGGTTATAAACCACAAAATTGATGAACCCTTGACTCAAAATAAACTAAAATTTATAACAAGCCATCCTGAGGTTATATATCATCAAATTAGGCAACCCGTCACTCAAAGTCAATTAAATGTTATTACAAACCATTCAGAGCTTAGAAATTGCCAACTAGGTCAAACATTGACTATAAATTAGCTACAATCCTATCACAAGTTGTTCTAAAGATACAGATCACCAAATTGGTCAATCATTCAATCAAAACTAGGTATGATCTTATAACAAACCATTCTAAGATTATAGATCACCGAACAAGTCAACCATTCACTCATTCTTAGTTCAAATCTCATAACAAGTCATTTTAGAGTTACAAATCATCGAATTAGTCAACTCTACACTCATAATCAGTTAGCATCTCATAAAAGGCCATTCTAAGGTTGGAAAGAAAACATGATATTAAATTATGCCATTCTATAAAGACCTATAGATAGAGAATCAAAACTTTTAAATCAAAACTTGGATCTTAAATCTGACTGTTGATTTTGGGCACATTTTGCCCCATAACAACATATCCAAAACTTAGAAAAATCCAAAAGTGAAATCAAACATTATTATCTCTACACTAAGACCAATTTTTTAGTGACTCCATTATATATCAGTAAATTGATCAACTATTTAATCAAAGTCAGCCAAAATTTCATAGCAACTCATTATGATTTTATAGACCATTGAACTCATCAACCCTTTACACAAAATCAGTTGCAATATCATAACAAACCACTATGATGCTACATATCATCGAATCACTCAACCCTTCACTCACAAACAAATAAAATATTATTATAAGCCACATTCAAACATTAGAAGTTGCCAAATTGGTCAAACTTTGACTATGTATCAGTTACAATCTCATCACAAGTTGTTCTCAAGCTACAGATCACCAAATCAATCAACTGTTCAATTAGAATTAGGTTTGATCTTATAAAAAACCATTCTAAGGTTACAAATTACTAAATAAGTCAACTCTTCACTCTCAATTAGCTCAAATCTCATAACAAGTCATTCTAGAGTTACATATTACTGAATCAGTCAACTCTACACTCATAACTAACTAGAATCTCATAACAGAACATTATAAGGTTAGAAAGAAATCAAGATCTTAAATTCTACCATTCTATTTATACATGTACATAGAGACTCAAAACTTTTGAATCAAAACTTGATTCTTAAATTTGATTGTTGATTTTGAACACAATTTCCCCCCAAAAACATATCCAAAATTTAGGAAAATCTAAAATGACTTAATATGAGATTTGAGTTAATTGTGAGTGAAGGGTTGACTGGTTCAGTGATCTGTAGCTTCAAAATAGTTTGTTATAAGATTGTACATAATTTTAATTGATTGCTTGACCAATTGGTGATTTGTAGCTTCAGAATGACTTGTGATGGGATTGTAGCTGATTCATGTTAATCTTAAATTGGTTTTGACATATGAGTGAAAATATACTTAAGTCATTTACTTAGTTCATATCAAACAAGTAATACCTTTTGAGCATAAGTTGTGAGATAGTATATGTTGAGTGATAGTTATTTAGTATGAGCTAAGTAACTATTAAGTGTCAAGTCACTCAAATACTGATTAGATGGTATGTGTCAAACTATTCAGATGTCGAGTGATTAGTGGATGTCGAGTCATTCAAATGTTGGTTATAGAATTGAAGTTGTAGTTGATGCCGAGTATCAAGGACTTCAAGTGTCAAGTTACATAATTTTGACATAGATATTTGTAATGACACAAACTTCTATGTAAACCATTTTTGGGTTGACTTAAGGATTATTTTATGATCTTTGATGATAAGGATGAATCTTAATTGTGAATCCCTATATTTTACATGTATCCAATTAGATAAAGGGAAGGTTTAAAGGGCAATATGGGTGAATCACTACCATTGATTCATACCTAACCCTAAGTCACCTTGGTCTTCTTAAGGAAGAAAAACCCTAAAAAATTTACGAATGCTTAAGGAAAATTGAAGAGAGTTTGCATTGCAAACAAAGCATTCATGGTGACTAAGGTGTTATGAATATGAGTTACATTGCAGAATCAATTAAAAGAGAATAGAGGAAAGGAATCAAAAGATAGTAGAGATATATATGATAAAAAAGGATCAAGTATACATTAGGATAGAGGTGATCTAACATCAAAGAATAGAGTTCTAACTGAAGGATCATTGCTAAGACATTTTAACAGGTGAATCAGTTAAATCTCCTAACAGAGTAGTCTTGACAAGCTATTATAAATCCTTTAACAGGGTGCTTACTTCATTGTAAGTTAAAATCCTCTTACCAAGTACACTTCTAATAGGATGTTGAAATCCTTTAGCAAGGTAAGATCTTACAATCTTGTAAGCCTTTAATCTAGAGCATACCTTGCATAGGGTAGATCATGTTTCATGATCAAACATTGTAACCTTCATTGGATACACTTTATTACTGTAGTAGTGAAGATTTGTGGGTGTAATCCCCACCCAATTTTACCTTCTTCTAGGAGGGTTTCTGGGTAACCAAACATCTTGTGTCATACATGTGTTGAATTTTTTTTTCATGGTATGGATGTATATGCTTAGTTTGATATTCAAGTTTGTATGCATAGATTGTGAGATGGATGTGTGGTGAATAGTTTTTGGGTTGAAAGTTTTAAGTTTTGATTCACCCCCCCACCCTCAGAGTTTACTTCCCTATTGTATTTCCAACAATTGGTATCAAAGAATAGTTCTCTGAAAGTAAAGCTTTGCAGCTTTGAGGAAATATCTTGGAGATGGAAGTCTACAAGTTGGGAAAGACTATTGAGAACTAGACGATTGAAATACAACTTGCCCTACATCAGTTAAATGAAGGAAGAGATGAGTTAAAGAGATCATTAAAAAGAAGGAAGGAAATTTTTATTTAAGAGAATGACACACAATACTAAGAGATTGACACTAGTGAATATTTACAAATGGAAACTCTTATGAATTTGATGCAGTAGTTGTAGATCTAATGGAAAAGAAATGAACCCTAATTGAAGAGGTCAAAAATCTAAAGAATTCCAATCAATATTGCTATGTGAGGTGATCGAGTAGAAAAAAAAAAGATAGAGGATAAAGTCATGATTGAAGATGACAAAAGGATTTTGACAAACAAACTGGAAGAGAAAACATTAGAGGTAACTAGGATTGCTAGCATGCAACTAGAAACTTTGAGTTAAATGATGATTGCAAATCATGAATTGAATGCAAAGGATATTGAGATCACAACACTAAATTTGTAGAATGAACAACTTAGAAATGATCTAGAAAGATAAAAAAGATTTTTTTGACAATTTCAACAAACCTAGTGAAGCCATCAAGTACTTTGAACACTTGATGAGATCTCCTAGATCCAACAATGATACTTTTGGATTGGGTTACACTAGTGTTGAAGAAGGAGAATCATCCAAAAGTGGCAAAGATAAAAGTAACAAAGGTAGGAACTCCAAACCTACTTATCATAATTATGGTAAGATAGACCATACTGCTAATGTTTGTGGGAGCAAGACTACAAATCAGAATCCTAAGTAGAAGTTCATGGGTCATTTCCAAAAATGCAACAAATAAGGACATCAGGAACATGAATGCAAAACCAAGAGAACAAGCACACAAATATTTGAAGGATACTACTATACTATCAAAAATATGGACATAGAGCATCTGAGTCCAGATCCAAGCCTAAATGGTTATCAAACAAGCAGACAAAGGTAAAGCACAATGGAAACTCTTATAATTGGGATTATAATATAAGGTATAGTTGTCACTATTGTCAACGATATGGACATGTTGAAAATTGCATAAGAACACATTTTAGAAGTGACTACAAAAGGTGGTTGAGTCAAACAACTACCAACAAGGTAAAAGGCACCGAGTAGTGAATTCAACAAAGGAAAAGGAAAGGTAGATGTTGAGAATGTCAGAGATGAGATGAACAAGAAATGAAAGAGAAAGGAAGATTGTAGCACATCAAGTTCATATGGGATCACTTCACCTAATGGGTCAGGTGATCACACCTCCTCAAATTAAGCAATCAAGAGGTATGTGGGACTGATATTTAAAAGGACATACATTAGTTCCAAGGATTTAGTTTTGAAAAGATTACATATGCATGAAGAAAGATGCAAAGTTTTGTTAAAAATATAGAAGAAATCTTCAAGTTTTGTTAGTTTTCATGTTACTACCAAGCATGAAAAGTTTCACTATGGTTGCCAAGTAAAATGTTAATTGATATCGAGCTATCATAAGGTGATAGTTTTGACCAAGCTTATAGTGGTTGCTGAGAGAAAAGAGAACTTTATGGAAGTTGAGTGAGTCAAAATATCTATTGAAGTTGAGCTTATAGTTGTGTAAGCACAAAACATTAAATGCAAGGTTTTAAGGTCTATATGATCGATTTCCACTCATTTAACATCATTCAAATTTGAAAGAGAGCATGAAGAGAAAAACAAAATTGAAAGAGATCATACCATCATTTTCAATTTGAATTCAATAGTTGCTTAACACAATCACAACAGATTTACAAGGTATTTATCATATGTCAAGCTACAGAGTTTGAATTTTTACAAAGCCTAGTTTGCATAATGGCATCTAGTTCTTCAGCTCTAAAGTTAAAAGAGGGTAAAGAAGCTTTGAATGTGTGATTGGTAAGCTATGAGATCGAACAACTAAATTTTAGAGTCATTCCTAATATTTCTTATAAGCAAGATCCATCTAGTGCGTTGTTGATGATACCATCTTGAGTTTTGATAATTCAAGATGTATGATGTTTCTACACATGCAAGGTGGGTAGTGTAGGAGACATAGAAATTAGGGAAACCTATAGAAAATTATGTGAAAATAGAGTATTGAAGGATGAATTCAAAATAGTAGAGAGAAAAGGGTTGACTTATGCCCTAGATTTTCCAAATGTTTTCAAGACTGAATGGATAAAGATAGTCCTAAGTAGAATTCATGAAAATTCTATATGGTTGGATAATGAACCAGTGAAAAACACAAAGAAAATTGTACATAGAGCAATAGGGTATCCAACACTTGACCAACCTAAAACTATGAGGAGTGAACCTAAAGAAGTATTCGAAAAGAATATAGAGGCAGTGTGGAACAAACAAGGCATGACAATTGATACTATCTCAAATCCTCTAATTACATATGTAGTGAGGATAATAGCACATAAATTCTATCAATCAAGCAAGCTCAATAGTGTACCATATATTGATGTAGACATGAGCTATAAGATAGTAAAGAAGGATTATACATATCACCTTGCCAAGTTGTAGATGCAACAATTGTTAGAAAAATTGGGAGCTATAAGGAAGACCAAAAGTGCACAATGTAAATTTAGTTCAATTCTTGTATGTATGTTATTTTATGTATAGAATATATTCCCCACATTTGATAAAGTTTCCTAGAAAATAAACAAATCTATTGTAGTGTAGATAGGTGAGTTTATTGAGCAACTAGGAAACAATTTTGAGTCAGTTATGACCAGCCACTTTGAACACTTCAAGCAATCAATGAAGAAAAGAATGAGGATACCAGTTTCACTAGTTGAGAAATTTTTTAATGATGTTTGATTTCTAGTTGACACTAATTTTACATATATTCAAGTTGTTGTTCCAAGGATAAGGTGGCTAAGACCACTAGGCTATGAAATCAATGTTGATGAAGCCTCTGCAACAATAACAACACTACTTACAGAAAAGGTAGATACTAAGGTTACTACCTTTAGGAATTATGACATGGCCAAATCTAAGATAATAACAGATTTAAATACTACCTCAATCATAAGAAAGAAAAATAATATTGTTAAGAAGCTAAAAGAGAAATTTGGCAGAGCAGATGAAGAAGAAGAAGAGGAAGACAATGATGAATAAGAGGAGGATATACCAGCTCAAGCACCATTGGCCTTAACTCAAGGTCAAGGAGAAGATAAATCAAAAGAAGTAGAAATTAAAGAAGGTGTTGAGGGAGAAGAAGGCAGTGAAGCACCTAAGAAAAAGGAGAGGAAAGCTAAGACCTAAGCTATTAGCAAACCAAGGAAGGTTGTAAAACCTAAGCCTACAATTCCCTCTACAAGAGAAAGTACAAGGGCTAATACTAGGAAGACTCAAGAAGCAAATAAGCCATAAAAGAAGAGAGCTAGACTAGCTAGCAATGAAGAGGAGCTTGAGAAGAGAACATGGAGAAAATATATAGCTCTAGTTGAATCTGATGAAGAGAAGACAGAATCTAATGACAACAGCCAATTTCAAGTGGTAAGTCATCATCCTTCTTCAACTTTAGACAATATATGTGAGAGCATAAGAAATAATGTTGATTTATCTAGTCTTACACATCTTAAATTTGATACACTTGGAAAAGTTAAGATGAACCAAGTAGAGGAGTCAATATATG
The DNA here is from genome assembly GCA_028749045.1 of Cupressus sempervirens. Lineage (NCBI taxonomy): Eukaryota > Viridiplantae > Streptophyta > Pinopsida > Cupressales > Cupressaceae > Cupressus > Cupressus sempervirens. The sequence goes on along the minus strand of CM053791.1, from coordinate 355,508,926 downwards.
TCATGATGGAAACATTTAAACAAACTCCAATTGAGATTTCCAACTCTCTACCAAAGGAATTATCTGATGAAGTTGAGCAAAAGTTGCAATATAGTCTAAACATAGAAAAAAAATCAGAGAGACTACTCTTACACAAGTGGTGCTAGAATTGGATAGGGAAACCATGGCCAAGATATTAAAGAAGCACACTGGAAAATTTTCACCAAAATATAGGGCATTCAACATATTACAGAACAAGGTTGAGGATGTTGAACAAAAGATCACTTTGATTTTGAAATCATTATATGGTTTGACAACACCCAAGGCAATTATACAGGCACCTATTGAGGTAGGTGAGGACAAAAAAGAGTAGCAATAGGTGACTAACATAATCATATTTGACACTAAGATAGTTACATAAGAGGAAGGCACTAAAATACATGAAGATACATAGGCAACAACTGAGGAAGAGCAATAGACATTAGAGAGTGTACCAGATACACTAATGTCAAGTGTTAGTCCTTCACATGAGGTGAACATAGAAAGTGATAATGTAAAAATGAATGATTTTTCTAATACTATCACTTAGAACATCAATCCCCTCATAGAGGATGACTTGAAGAAGATACTTTTTGAATCCACTACCTAGGCTAAACTTTGTGAAAATCTTGTAGTGGTGAGTGTTGATGAAATTGAGAACGTGGACAAAGTATTTGTAGGGGAGGAAGTACAAACTAAAGAGACATCTATAGCCCCTCCTCAATTCACATTAATGCAACCCACATTACCCAATGTGGTATATTAAAGAAAGGAGAAAACACCTTCCACTATTAGTGCCTTGATGCAAGATACTCTAGTCTCAATTAATATATAAGAAAATAAAAATCACAAGGGTGAGATAGTTGGAGAATAGAAAGATGAGATAGAAAAGAATGAAGAAACACAAGTACCAATGGGTTAGGTAGATACTCCTAGACCTATAGCACAAAATCAAGGTGCAACTAAAAATGAGGAGAAATCAAAGGATGAAGAGCTAGGTATTGTTGGGTAGTCATTATGCAGGAGGTCAACGGCAGGAATCCATTGCACAATTCCTTTCTTGAAAAGCTAATTGTTTGGGATCAACTCCAAGGTTTAGCATTTGTCTTGAGACATACCAAAATCCCCTCAATTGAAGATAAATATAATTGTTCACAAGGAGGCCTTTGTTTATTCTATTTGATCTCAAAATGAAGTAAAATCTGTTCATTGTCTCAAAACAACACATAAAAGAACAATGTTTTTGTATTTTCTATTTTTTTTTATAAATGTAATTCTAACAATGCAACTAAAATGAGTTCCTACTCTAACAAGGCGTTAGAAAAGAAAATAATGAAATTGAAAGCAAATAATGTGAAATTGAAATAACATGAGATTAAAAACCTAACTAACATAAGCTACAAAATTAAAAAAAACACCATGAGTTAAGCTTTTGAATAAATTGGTAGGAAACCAATGAAAATAGGAGCAGCGCTTCCTAGAATCCATTGATGCAATCATCGATGGGAAATTTCAATAATTGAATTATGTTTCACCTTTCATCAAATTGCAAGGCCACAAAAATTGCACTCATGCGAGACAAAAAGTTATGCAAACAAAATTTGATGATCTCTTCTCAAACTCGATAAGTCAGCAAAATTCGTAAAACTATACCAAACACTAGAATCAAAGAATCGCACAACCAGAAACAATGCAATAAACCTTTGGCTCAATCACAATCTCATAATAAAATTCACAAAAATATGACACATTCAGGCAATAGTCACTACACTCCAAATGCTAGCACCAAAAGCATAATTTTATTGCATAATAATGGTGGCCCTTGTTACATATTACAATGGGGTATTTATAAGAAATCATCTCCTCAATTTGTGTTGAGAGTGAGAGATATTCTTCATGTAATAAAATAATTTTAAACAATAAAACAAACTAAATATATACAATCTAACAATCTAACTGGTGCTTAGAGGGACACCATCCATATTTTATTCATTAATTGGATGCATGAGCCCTTTACATGTCAAAAACAAAGAAAATATGAGAGAATAAATAGGAGGAAGCCTTTAGTCGAAGTAGGAGCATCTAGAGGTGCCAAAAATAGAAGCTGGTCATTTACTAGGCATGTGTCGAAGTTAAACTATCATCAGAATGCATTTTCGATGCATGGAAAGCACTATTTTTGGAACAAGCAGTTAACTATCAGTGCACCTCTGAATTGCGGATTGCAAACCTACATACCTACACACCTACAGAGCTATAGAGTTGTGGACCTCGATAGGGTCAAAATCTCAAAATTTTACTGAGTGTCAAAATTGAAATTTTGGTATCTAAGTTTTCTTCTTCTTCATCTCAAAAAATGAGTTCCTATTCTAACAAGGCGTTAGCAAAGAAAATAATGAAATTGAAAGAAAATAATGTGAAATTGAAATAACATGAGATTGAAAACCTAACTGACATAAGCTACAAAAAAAAACACACTATGAGTTAAGCTTTTGAATAAATTGGTAGGAAACCAATGAAAATAGGAGCAGCGCTTCCTAGAATCCATTGATGCAATCATCGATGGGAAATTTCAATAACTGAATGATGTTTCACCTTTCATCAAATTGCAAGCCACAAAAATTGCACTCATGCGAGACAAAAAGTTATGCAAACAAAATTTGATGATCTCTTCTCAAACTCGATACGTCAGCGAAATTCGTAAAACTATACCAAACACTAGAATTAAAGAATCGCACAACCAGAAACAATGCAATAAACCTTTGGCTCAATCACAATCTCATAAATAAAATTCACAAAAATATGACACATTCAAGCAATAGTCACTACACTCCAAATGCTAGCACCAAAAGCATAATTTTATTGCATAATAATGGTGGCGCTTGTTACATATTACAATGGGGTATTTATAAGAAATCATATCCTCAATTTTTGTTGAGAGTGAGAGATATTCTTCATGTAATAAAATGATTTTAAATAATAAAACAAACTAAATATATACAATCTAACAATCTAACTAGTGCTTAGAGGGATGCCATCCATATTTTATTCATTAATTGGATGCATGAGCCCTTTACATGTCAAAAACAAAGAAAATATGAGAGAAGAAATAGGAGGTAGCCTTTAGTCGAAGTAGGAGCATCTAGAGGTGCCAAAAATAGAAGCCGGTCATTTACTAGGCGTGTGTCGAAGTTAGACTATCATCAGAATGCATTTTCGATGCATGGAAAGCACTATTTTTGGAACAAGTAGTTAACTATCAATGCACCTCTGAATTGCGGAGTTGCAAACCTACATACCTGCACACCTACGAAGCTGCAGAGCTGTGGACCTCGACAAGGTCAAAATCTCAAAATTTTACTGAGTGTCAAAATTGAAATTTTGGTATCTAAGTTTTGTTCTTCTTCATCTCAAAGCTATGTTTGGATGTTTGCCCTTGAATTTCTCTATCATCTCAATAATTTTAGTTGCATCCAAAAGATCTAAAGCCTCATATTTATCCTTGACCTTCTATCTGTAATTGTCTACCTCAATTTGAGTCTCAACAAAATCCCCAAGTTTGGTATCCAATTCTAACAAGGATTCTTCCATCCTAAAAGCTTGTCTGATACTTCATCATTGGATGCCTCCTCTAAGATCTTCTTAAAATTATCTACCACTACAACTGGCAATAGCTTGTCTCATTCTTCATCTTCAAAAATGTCCAAGAATGCATTGCTATATAGCTTCTCTACTTCCAAAATTTTCTCTTGGGCTTGGTCCTTGAGCTGATGGATCTTTTCATGTAATGTTCCAATTACTTTATTGTTTTCTACTATCTTGACAAATCGAGATAGTTTGTCACCCTTGTTGCAAGAAGATACACCATATAAGAAGTCATGTAAAACTTCTTATCCTTCACCATCCTCAATTGCTCAAACAAGTTTTCACTTCATGTGGTGGCCCATTCCAATGGTGTCTTTTCCTGTCTGATGGTCTCAATGAAGTTGACCATAAAAGTACTAAGGTGGTTCACTACGGGTAAGCCCATGACTCTTCTTAGGAGAATGATAGAGTATCCAATGCCTTCCTTCATGTATCCTTGAGTCACGTCCACTTTTCTGATTATCCTTCCCTGAGGAGGCTTCTCAATGAGGTAGGAGGATTGTATGATGTCAATCACATCAAGTTGATGCTCCCTGTACCATCATTCAACTGTTTCATATGAGAGTCTTATGAACTAGTCTATTGTTCAGAGATGGAAGACCCTCTCAATGTTATCAGGTCATAAATCTAAAACCACCTCTCCAATGATGCTCTTAACTACTCTTTCTTCAAGAATAAAATACTGTACTAGGGCTATGATTAGTTCAGTTGATTGTACTAACACAGGATGTGACACTGCATTCACCAACTTGAAATAGATCAATGCAGATACCAAGGCTAACCTCTCTGTTGGTTTGTTATAGATTTTAAGGAATTCTCCTTGATTCATGTGCCCTAAGTCAGTATCTCAGATTTCTATGTAATCATCATGGAATCTTGACTTCGAGGGTACACCTTGGAACTTAAACACGATGAGTTTGGGTGCTACTTCTGGGTTGGACACCATTTGATCACCTGTACCTTGTGAAAAAAAAGGTTTATTAGTTCAAAGATAAAATGTAAAAGCTATGAATTGAAATAAGCATAAAGCGAAGGAAAAAAATGCACAATTTGGGTTTTTTTTTATTTTTTATCTTTTATTTATTTATTTTTAAAAAATTAATGCAAAAAAAATGGGGAAAAAGGAAAAAATGTGTGCTATCCACGTATGCATGTGGGCACACATGGGTATGAAGGTTGCAAGCAAGAGGTGCACCATGAGCACAAGTTTGAGTGGGGCCATGGGCATGGCACATGTTGTGAGAACAATTTTTGTGCGGTACTGCTAGTGTAAGTTTGAGTGGCACCACGAGCATGGAATGTGCCACAGGCGCAAGTTTGAGGGGGGGAGACTATCGGTTGTGCCATGCAAGGGGTGCCACATAGGCACCACATGGGGTGCACCGTATAGGCATCACACGAGGTACACCATGGGGCATCAAAGTGAGGGTGCCAGATAGGTGTATAAGTGTGTTTGGTGGTGGTGTGAAGTGAGGTGTCACGAGCACATAGTTAATGGCACCATTGTGTAGGGTTACATGGCACCATTTCCAGAAGTAAATGATTTTGTGGTGCAAAGCAATATCATAGGCAGATGGCATATCGCAGGTGCAAGGTTATGGCGCCACCGTACAAAGTATGATGATGCAATGTTTACCTTATGCACGTAGAGTAAACAAAAACTTTGGCAAACAAAAATATGTGGGAAGAAAAGAAGGGAGGGGGGTTTTATAACCCCCTCCATCAAGTAAGGTGCATGACACACTTCAGCGTAGGTGCGCCGGGCACAGTGCACACTTCTCTTCCCATGCGTGCTTGTGCACGTGAATGATTTTTTCTTTTTTTTGAACTTTTGATTTTTGTAATTTTTATATTTTTCTATTTTTCAATTTTTTCTTCCTTTTCAAATTTTTTACTTTTTTGGTTTTTTCAATTTTCTAATTTTTTGTGTTTTTCTAATTTTTTGATCTTTTTGTATTTTTTGATTTTGACAACTCTAATACCTTTTCTTTCGACTCTCAAACTATGAGTTTGGGAATTAGAAAAAAAGTAGGGGGTCCCCATTCCTAGAGAGGAATGGGGCATGTGAAGTGAGACTACAACAAATAGCCCCAAAAAAAGGAATAAATGACCAAGGCATCTCTTTATCAACAAACATTCTTCCAATGTGTGTCAAACACCAATCGAACTTCAAACATCTCGAGCATCTTTCAGATGACTTTACAATCAAAATTTCATAATTTGAAACCTTCAAGCTCATTGTGTATGTGTGTATTCATTCCTTTTGACATCTTAGGATGCAGTCTATCAAAGTTTTTTGACAACTCAAAAGAATCTTCCACTCCTCCTGGCTCATTCATTCAAAATCTCTACGAAGGCTATTCATTGATCATTTGCTTGACCAGATTAGAGAATCAGTTCAAGGGCTCTTGGCGGGCTGCCATGTTCTTTTAATTTTTTGGCCATTTGAATAATTGATCCATGTCATTCATAATGTTACTTTTGATGAAGTAATATTTTGGATACAAGATACTTAATTTTGAGAACGTATCTTTTACCATTTCAGATCTTTAGAATCCTTCAATCTTAACACCGTATTTTTCTCTCTTTTTTTCTTTTTCTTTTTTTCCTCTTTTTCTGTATCCAACCTATGCTTAGACTATGTAGTCAGGACATCGATGTTATTTCTTGGATTCAACCTCTTGTGAACATCCCTTGCGTTCCTCTTTTAGAACTTTTTAGAAACTCTCATGCCAAACAATGATCTTGGAAACCTTTCGAGGAGACCCTTCTCGTTTAAACCAGTGGAAGTTTGGATCATCCCTCATATCTTTGACTTTAATTCAATAGCACCTAAAACAATCAACTTTAAATTTGCAAAGTGTTAAGAACTTTTTGGTCTAGGCTTCTTATTTCTAGACTAAAAGTCCCTTATTTCCACAATAAATGTCGGTTGCTTGGTTGATATAAGACACACAATCATCCAAATGTTTTGACAAAGAAATACCTCTTCCTACAATTGGAACAAAAGAGTGGTTAGTAAAATCTTGAAAAAAATATCAAGTACACCTTACCCCCTAGGACTGACACAACTTTGAAAGGGAACACACGACTAAAAGAAAACACGCAACATGAAAGCAAACACACTTGTAGAAATAAACACACTTGCAGAAATAAAAATCTAAGCTAAATGCAGAAATAAAATCTAACTAATTTTTTTGCGTCTTTTAGGCTTCAAAATAATGCTTCAGAAATTGCCCATTTACGGGTAAGGGAAGAAATTCCCCCTGTAAGGAACTGAGCCTAAAAGTGTTTTCTCCTAAAATTTTTGCAATTTGATAAGGGCCCATCCATAAGCATTGAAACTTGATATGGTTGCCCGGCTTTTCTTTTGCCCTATCCCAGAGTAGAACAAGGTCATAAATCCTAAATGATTTAATCATGGCTCTCTTGTCAAACCATCTTTTCACAATAGGTTGATGTTTAGCCATGTGCTCCAATGCATCTATCTATTTCTCATCCATTTCTAAAAGATTCATCAATCTAATTTGTAATCTATCAACATCTTCAGCATACCCACTCATGAATTTCAAAATAGGAATTCTAAGATTAAGTGGAAACACTAACTCTTGTCCATAGACAAGAAAATACAAAGAAGTCCTCAAAGCATTTTTTACTCAAACTCAATCTATCCATAGGGCATATTTGAGTTGCGTATGCCAATCCCTAGGATTCTTCCTCAATAATCATCTTATTAATCTGATCAAGTTCTTGTTTGTAGATTCTGCTACCCCATTTCCTTGTGCATAATAATTTGAAGAGAACTTGATGATGACTTTATTTTAAAATGCCCAATGGGTCAAGAATGCAAATGCGAAGGCAAATCCATTATCACACACAAGGGTGAATGGCATTCTGAACATAGTAACAATTTGTTCTCCAAAGAAGTCTATTACCACCTTAGTAGTGTAATTTCTGAATGTTTCTACTTCTATCCATTGTGTACAATAATCCATAGCTGTTAGAATAAATGCATGTATAGTTGATGATGGTGGTTTGATCAGACCAATGAAATCTAGCCCCCACTTTGCAAAGGGGTATATCTAGTACACAGGATGTAAGGGCATTGCCAAATTCCTTTCTCTATTGGCACTAGCTTGACAGATATGGCAAGAGCATACATGCTCAAAAGTGTCTTTGAATATTAATGGCCAAAAATAACCTGATCTTAGAATCATATGGGCCATTGCTTCTATTGAACCATGTCCTGTACCATACTTATCATGAAAGTGTTCCAAGACTTCCTTTGCTTCCTCATGGCCTAAACACTTTAGATAAATCCCTTCATAGTTTCTCTTGTACAACTTTTTGTCATGTAGCATATAAGATTCACACTTCATTTTAAGTCCTCTGCATTGTGAACTGTTCATCCAACTGGGACATTGGTCTTGTAGAAGATAATAAAAAATGTCTTGATTCCAAACATCTATCACCACACCCTAATTAATATCAACTTGTGACACAACCATCTTTTTCTGATCATCCACATCTGTCTCATTGTCAAACTTGAATTCCTTTTGTTTCAATCCTGGTTATTGGCTATCATCTTTGACAACCCTTGACCTCTAACTAATATCATAGATTGAATTTCAAGATCAAATTCTTCTAGTATATACATCCACTTTCCTCTCCTTTCATCGAGTTTATTTTGCATCAAAAGCATATTTACTACCAAATCAAGTACAATTGCATACACCTTACTTCTTAGTATGTAATGATGGAATTTCTTTATTGCCTTGATTAATGCAAAGGATTGTTTATCAAGGTTTGAATAATTTAACTCTACATTCTTCAAGGGGCAACTCATAAAAGAAATTGGTCTTTCATCCTCCTTTTCCTTCTTCTGTGTCAGGATCCCTGCACAAGATTGTTTGAAAGAAAAGGAATAGATCTTAAAAGGCAACTCGTAATCAGAACTCACCAAAACTGGGGCCATAGAAATGGAAACCTTGATATCTTCAAATGATTTCTTTATCTCTGGAACCCATTCATCTTAGCCCCCTTTTTAAGTAAATCATTAAGAGGACAAACCATCTTTATAAATCCACTTATGAATTTTTGCACAAAATTTATCTTTCTGAAGAAAGCCTCAATTCTTTTTTACTGTGTAGAGGTGCCAATTTTAGAATAGCTTCAACTCTGTTAGGATCAATGGAGATTCTGGCTTTAGAAATGACATGTCCCAAGAGATTTCCTTTAGTAACACCAAATGAACATTTCTTGGGATTGAGAGATATGTCGTATTTATGGCATCTATTGAATACTTGTCTTAGATCAGCAATGTGGGTACTTCGATCTTTTGAAAAGATAGTCAAGTCATCCATGTAGATGATTATACATATATTAATCAATCCTTTGAAAGCTTCATCCATCACTCTTTAAAATGTAGCTCCTATGTTAATTATTCCAAAGGGCATTCTTCTATAGGAAAAAGTTCCCCACTTCATTGTGAAGGCCATTTTTAGCCTATCTTCTTCATCGACCATCACTAGATTGTATCCTAAATAACCATCCAAGAATAATGACATCATTTTCAGACCATTTACAATCTGCAAGACCTCGTCAAGTGAAGGCAAAGGATAATTGTTTTTTTGAGATGCTAGATTCAAGTTACAAAAGTCAACACAAAGGTGAATCTCTTCAGTCTTCTTCCGTAAAGGAACCAAATTTTCCACCCAAGTAGAATGGAAAATGGGAAATATGATCTTAGCATCTAGTAGCTTCTTTACTTCTTTCATGATCAGTGGCTCAATGATAAGATTTACCAATCTTTATCTTTTCTGGAATGGTTTGGTGTCTTGTTTCAGTGGGATGTCATGTGTTATAATCTTAGGATCATAAGTCTTCAGCTCTTCGTAGCTCCAAGCAATGGCATCCTTATACTCAGTGAGTAATTTGAGCATGTCTTCCCTTTCTTGTGAGTTGCATGCTTTTCCTATCTGTACCATTCTTGGTTCTTCATCAGTACCCAAACTATACAAGTCACTTTCTTCGATTCCCTTTTCTTGGGTTACCCTTTATTGAGTGCTAATTCATCACGATCAAAGATGTGTTCTAGTTCAACCATTCCTTTTGGAATAGTGTTGATTTTAGATTAAGAATCCTATCTTCATCCTAAAGATCATCATCTTCAGCTTTTTCATCTGGTGTATCATCAATCTCTTGTCCCTCAAAATGGCGACTGCACATGATAAAGTCAAGTGTATGTTGATCATCTTGAAAGACTTGAAATTTTGTGATATTATCAGGAATGGATGGAACCACAACCAATTCCACTGAAAATATTTTCAACTTGGTTCTTTCAACCAATTGTAAAGCACTTACTAAAATGGCAAGAGCATCTGCTACCATATTTTTTCTTCTTGGAATGGATCTTATGTTCAAAGCTTTAAAATCATCCAATATATCCTATACCCTTTTTCTATAAGCCAATAACCTCTTATCGTTGCAAGAGTGTATCAATTTTACTTGTCATATGACCAATTAAGAATCCCCTTCGACTATGAGAGCTATGACTCCTTTCTCTAGTGCAAAGAGAAGTCCTTGAATTAACAACTCGTATTCTATAGCATTTTTAGTACATCTAAATTTTAATCGATATGCGACATAGAAAGACCTACCTTTTGGGTTGATCAATTTGATACCTGCATTGGCTCCGAACTTGCACCCGGAACCATTGAAGTAGTGTCCAAATCAAATTCTCCTTGGGTTTTCTAACTTTATGCTTATTCGTCCTTAGCTTTTCTTTCACTTGAGCCTTGAATGATTATTTCTTAGGAATCCATTGTAACTTTCCTTGTGTAGGACTTGATGATTCCCCTTTGGAATTTGTGGATAGAGGAAGTGCATGTTTTTCTTGTTGGTCTTGGATTTCCCTGATCAATTCTTTGATTTCCTCAACTTTAGGTTCAAGATGAATGACTATTGAAGTCCATCCTTTACCTTTCATGTATCATCTTCTTCTTTTAATTTTAACCATCCCTAGAGGAAGGGAAGACAAACCTCCCCCATTTGAAGAGGTATCACTATATGACACATTTAAATCTTCAATTTCTTCTTTGATCTGCCCTAATGACTTAGTTGAGTTTATATTACTTTGATCTCCCATAGGTCCCCTTTCTGGAATGTGGTTATCCTTGCCTTGCATAATATGTATTAACACCTTTGCAACTACTCCTTGGCATGATGAGAATTCAAACTCAGAGTGACTAACTTTATGTAATCGATAATATTCAGGGAGAAGTAAGATGTTGGGGTCGACTTCTTCTCCCAAGCATTGCAAATTAGTCACCATATTATCTATGAATTGTGTCATGATCTCATCCTTAGGGATTGATATCTTGAGTTCTTTATCCTGATCACTTGGTGTTTTGATTGGGATGGTCTTGAATGTCATCACCTTGTATGAACCCAAATCTACTTGTAAGAATGCCATCTCATTAGGGATATTATAGTTTGTAATCATTGTTTTTAATTTGGGTTTTGTATCTATCTCAATTTTATTTTTCAATCCTTTCCATGGTAATTACAACTAAGTGAAATCCATAGAGAACCATCCTCTTAGGCATTTCATCCATTCTCTACTCAAGAGCAACCATATGTCTCTAGAATGTCCACCACATGTATATCAATGACATCTTGAATCTGGGGATCAACTGTCAACTGTATCTGAACATCTTTTAATACACTGATGACTTTCACCTTAGTCTTGTCCAACTATATCACTATCTGATTGGAAGGTTGAGGACTTACCCCTAAACTTTGTGCTATCGATAATGGCATGACATTACATAAGGTTCCTGAATGAATCAAGCAATTGTGGAGATTCTTTCCATATATTCTAATGCTGAGCTGGGTGTACTTCAACCTTGTCTTTAAACATAGTGGGCATCACTTCTATGGAATTGGCTTGTTGAGACACTATCTTTTGAGGGATAGTATTCATGTTGTGGGATACTTTTGTATGATCCAGAGTCTTCATGAGCACTTCTCACTATTGTGGACAATTTTGCAACATGTCAAAAATGGACATATTTTCTTTGGTTCTTTTCAAGTCTTTGACAACACTATACTTCTCAATAGACCAAGCAGGGTTTTTTAGTATTGTTGGTACATTCACTTGATTATGATTCTATTGTCCTCCATACGGTGACCTAATTGGTGCTAGATTGTTACTCGCTCTCAGATTGGGAGGAGTTGGTTGTAAACCTAGAGGAATCCCATTCATTAGAGGTTCCTTTCTATTTCTTAGATTATACGTATTTCAATTGTCATTGCGACAATTAAACATCTCATCATGTTGAAGATTAGGTTGCTGACTAAATGGAAAAAGAACTCTTCACTGGCTGGTTGTTCTACCTACACATTCTGTGCAGAATCATAGGATTCTAGTAACATAGTGTTAAACTACATAGGAGGAGCATTGTCATTCACTTGTGAACTTTGGTTCATCTCTTGATTCCTATTATAATATGAACCATCATTGTTGGGTGCATTTTGACAATTGTCATACTAATTAACATCTACATACAGAACATTGTTATTATTGTTGTCAGAAGGAATGCTTCCATTATTTGGTCAAGTGTTCCACTGTCAAATCTGTCTTTGGAAGCCATTATTATGATCAGGATGATTGAAGTTGTTTCCCCCATTTTTGTTTCCTAAATTGTTGTTGTTGTTTCCATTGAATTTTTTGTTATAATTTTGACCATACCGTACAACAACAATTATAATTTTGACCATAGTTGTTGTTGTACAAACTAGCATTGTTCCTTTGAAATTTGTTGTATTGTCCTTGAGACAACCTAAGATGAATCAATTTGTTGTTCATTTGAGACATAGTCTTTTTCATCTGACCAAATTCGAACACAAAACCATTGTCTGCTTCAGTGGGTGTTGTTTTCTTTTGCTCAAAGAAAGTAGTTTTCGAAGGTTCAAACCCTGGGTATGTTAGAGCAAGATTTTGCGAAGCAGGTGCCTATTGCAATGGAACTGGATTCATAGGTATGAACTGACTAGTCATTGTGGGTACTCCGGTAGGGTATGTTGGCATTTCTATGATAGCTAGACCTGGAAGCATTAATCCTCCTCTGTTAGGATTAGCTTGCTTAGTAAAGGTAATTTCCTCTACGAAGACTTTATCCAATGTGTCGATATTTTCTACAAGAAGTCTTCTCAGAAAAATCACAGCAAGATGGTCCATAGCATTCAAATAAATCTAAATTTTTTCTTCAACTGATATAGTGTATGGCATCTCTAGCTTGTGATATGCCATGTGAAAGTGATGTTTGAAGTGGGAAACTATCTTAGCTAAGTCTCTTTTGATTGATATGAATTTTTGATGTATCATAGCTGGGTTGATGAATGTTTTGAATTATTCCAAGAACAATTTTTTGAAAGTGTCCTAATCTCTAATGCATCCAGGTGGCAAAATAATGTACCAATTGAAAGCAATTTCCCCAAAAGAGTAGGGGAATAAACAAAGAACCACGTCCTCATTAGCAACTTGCTTGCAGTTGCAAATTTCCTTGAATACCTTAACATGATCTTCAGCAGTTTGTGTTTCACCATAGATGAATCTGGGGCAAAACTTCTCGAGATTCTTACAGAGGTCATCGAGTGCACCTCTCAATTTTATTGGTGAGTCTACAACATTTACGAAAAAAGCCATTGGAGGATTTGGTGGACCTAACAATGGTTGTTGAAGAGTAGCTATTGCAATATGTGGTGGTCTACCAGGTGGTTAGAGTGGACGTGGAGTTGAAGAAGATGATGAAAGTTCAAACGGAAGTGGTTGAATGTGGGGTATTCCCTTGTCACTACGTGGTTTGCAGAAGTGTGTAAGCTCAAGAAACTCATGTGTACTTGGTGTAGACCTTAATGCTCACTGAAATGGGGATTTTGGATCAATACCCTCCTATTTGCATCAACTTTGGAAAAATTGTACCTCTGTAGAAGTACACTTTCTCACCCCTCTAAATTGTGCGCACCACAAAATTTTGCACTCCTGCAAAATTGTGGATCTATGGACCTGTGTACTTATAGATCTGTAGATCTATGTACCTACAAAGTTGTGGAGCTATGGACCTAAATTTCTCAAAAACTCAACAAAAAAAATTGAACTTGTGTGAAGAGAAGATTTTGCAAAAAGTGCAAAATTTTTGAAACTTTGGCAAATTTTCCACTTTCTCCAAGATCTAAAAGTGCGGCCCTCCTTCTACCACCACTTTTGTTGGGTGGTCATTATGCACGAGGTCAATAGTAGGAATCCATTATGCAATTCCTCTCTTGAAAAGCTAATCTTTTGGGATCAACTTCAAAATTTAGTATTTAACTTACGACATACCAAAATTTGCTCAGTTGAAGATAAATATGATTGTTCATGAGGAGGCCTTTGTTGGTTCTATTTGATCTAGGAATGAACTAAAATCTATTTGATGTCTCAAAATAACACACAAAAGAACAACGTTTTTTTATTTTTCATTTCTTTTATGAATGCAATTCTAAAAATGCGACTAAAATGAGTTCCTATTCTAACAAGGGGTTAGCAAAACAAATAATGAAACTGAAAGAAAATAACATGAGATTGAAAACCTAACGGACATAAGGTACAAAAAACAACATGCTATGAGTTAAGCTTTCAAATAAATTAGTAGGAAACCAATGAAAATAGGAGCAGCACTTCCTAGAATCCACTGATATAATCATCGATGGGAAATTTCAATAACTGAATGATGTTTTACCTTTCATCAAATTGCAAGGCCATGGAAAGTGCACTCATGTGAGATGAAAATTTATGCAGACACAATTTGATGATCTCTTCTCAAACTCGATATGTCAGTAGAATCATAAAACTATAGAAAACACTAGAATTAAAGAATTGCACAACCAGAAACAACACAATAAACCTTTGGCTCAATCACAATCTCATGAATAAAATTCACAAAAATATGACACATTCAGGCAAGAATCACTACACTCCAAATGCAAGCACCAAAAGCATAATTTTATTGCATAATAATGATGGCCCTTATTACATATTACAATGGGGTATTTATAAGAAATCATCTCCTCAATTTGTGTTGAGAGTGAGAGATATTCTTCATGCAATAAAATGCTTTTAAACAATAAAACAAACTAAATATATATAATCTAACAATCTAACTGGTGCTTAGAGGGACTCCATCCATATTTTATTCATTAATTAGATGCATGAGCACTTTACATGTCAAAAACAAAGAAAATATGAGAAAAGAAATAGGAGGAAGCCTTTAGTTGAAGTAGGAGCATCTAGAGGTGCCAAAAATATAAGTTTGTCCTTTACTAGGTGTGTGTCAAAGTTAAACTATCATCAGAATGCATTTCTGATGCATGGAAAGAGTTACTTTTGGAATAAGCAGTTAACTATCAACACACTTCTAAATTGCAGAGCTACGGACCTGCGTAGTTGTGAACCTGTGCACCTGTGGAGTTGTGAAGCTACGAAGCTGCAGACCTTGACAGGGTCAAAATCTCAAAATTTTACTGAATGTCAAAATTGAAATTCTAGCATCTGGATTTTGTTTTTCTTCATCCCAAAGCTATGTTTGGATGTTTTCACTTGAATTTCTCTATCATCTTAGTAATTTTAGCCACACCCAGAAGATCTAAAGCCTCATATTTATCCTTGACCTTCTATCTATAATTCTCTACTTCAATTTGAGTCTCAGTAAAATCCTCGAGTTTGGTATCCAATTCTAATTCCCTCCTAAAAGCTTGTTTGATATCTTCATCACTCAATACCTCCTCTAAGGTCTTCTTAAAATTCTCTACTACCACCACAACTGGCAATAGCTTCTCTCATTCTTCATCTTCAAAAATTTCAAAGCATGCATCACTATATAGCTTCTTTGTTTCCAAAATTTGCTCTCGGGCTTGGTCCTTGAGTTGATGGATCTTTTCATGTAATGTTTCCATTACTTTATTTCTTTCTGCTATCTTTTTTATCTAATTATCAATCATATCTAGCTCTTCTCTTGTATATACATTGATCAAAATGTGATACCTTTTCCCCTTTATGGCTTGTAGAGTCTACAAATCTGTAACTCTAGGCTCATACCTCATCCATGATACTAAAGTCCTACTTCAAAATTGCTATGATCTTATTCACATTCTCCTGCATAGCATGCAATAACTTCAAATTCCCTGTAATTATAGTAACACCTCTATCCTCAAGGCTTTCTCACCACTCCTAACAAGCCTTCAAAAATGGATCTAATTGTACACCTCCCCCTTCTCTAAGTATAGTATTCAGAGTCTCCTCGAGGTGTTCAGGATTAAGAGGACCAAAAACTTTGACTAGATATCCCTTTAGGATCTCGATTTGCCTTCAAAGTGCTTGGAATTTGGCCTCCTCTTGTTCCATGTACTTAAGGACCTCTTTGACTCCCATAGTCATCATTTTTTGGGTTGAATCTTGTGTAGGCCTCGCCAACATAACTTCCTTTAATTCATAATCTTTGAAGCTAAGGTCTTCCACATCTATGCCTTTAGGAGGGAGAGCCACTTGTGTAAATAAATCATGTTTTGTATGGTGGTGACAAATTCCAATGGAGTTGCCTTGTGTGATGGAGACTCGAGTTTATTTAAGATCTCTGCAATATCACAAATGTCTTGTTTTAAAGCACAAAATTGAGGCTTACTACTCCTCATTATTTCCTTGAGGATCCATCTAGGGATGCATCCTACTGAGGACCTGGCTCTTGATGATGAAGGAGTATGTTCTACAACTTCCTTCCCTTTGTCACTCCTACTCAAAGTTGTATCCTATTGAGAGGGTTCTTCTTCTATAGCCTCTATCTCAGTAGACCCTATAGCTTGAACCTTGATGTCTTGGGAAGGCGATTGAGAATATTACACTATTTTTCACTCCTTCAACACTTCATCGGTCATCATTTGTTTTAGTCTCTCCTCATGTGATGGTTCCTTCTAAACCTACTCTTCCTCTAAACTCTAAAGTGGAGGAGTCACTAAGCCCTATTCTACCACTATAACTCATGGTGGAGATGGAGGAGAAAGATCAGCCTCATGTGTATCTGGCAGCATTTGCATCCATTCTTCTTGTTGAGTTTCACCTATAGTGGTGTCCTTGGTCTTATCCCCAATCAATTCGATACCCACGGGCATAAAATCCAAAATTTCCATTGAAAAATGTCATCACCCTCTTCACTCTACTCATCCACCCACTATTGTACTTCATCTTCTGATAAAGAGAGTTCTGAGGGTTCTACTTGGGTGGATGGTAAGGTACCCATGGCACTCTTTCTCCTTTGTAGCTCTTTGACTCTTGCTAGTTGAGTTCTTCCCTATAGGGGCACTTGTTTCTCTTTCTCTTCTTATTCTTCTTCTTCCTCCTCTTTGTCTTCATCCAGAATACTTATAGGAACAAATGGGGAAGGCACCAATCTTCTATTGATCCTTTGCCTCTTTATCATCTGAATCTGAATCTTCTTCTTTTCTTTCTTGGAGGTAGAAGGAGAAGTTGGCTCTTCTTACATAGGAGTAATGGAGGCCTGTGGAATCTCACCCTCTTCTAGTTGGTTGGACACAATGGGAGGCAATTGAGGTTCATCCTAGATTTGAATAGCTCCAGTATCCTCAGACCCTTATGCACTCTATTCTTTCTATTGGGGAGGCACCTGTTCTTCGACCTATTCTATCTAAATCCTCTAAGGGGAGGTCCTCTTTCTTTTGTTCTTTCCCTTCCTTTTAGGAGGGTGATAATATCCAACTAGGTGATCAAGTTGGTACACTATTTTTGGCCTAATAGAAGACTGGGCTACGAAGGTAGGAATTGTTACTTTCTTCCCTCTACCTCTTTCTAGGCGAGCGTGTGCATGAAAGATCAGTGTATCAAGAATTGGATCAAGTGGAAAAGGTTTCTTGATCCAATCCTTTGTCATTCTGATGACATGCCTCACTCGATTATTAATATCATCGGCCTCCTCCCTATCAACCTCAGCATTCATAATGGGTCTTTCACCAATTTTGTCAACATTGAACAAGGGGTCCAGTAACTCTTTAGAATCCTATTGCTTTATTTCCTCTAGGATGTTCAACTAGAGAGCCTTTTCTGCTAGATACAGAGTCATCCTACAGTAGTCCCTAATGCAGACATCATAGTCATTTGTCGCATTCATCTAGTGATCTTCAACAGCATCCTCATGATGGAAGTCCTTTCTTGCTAGACTCTCCACTCTCCCAACATTGTCAAAATATGGCCGAGGAGAGTTGTACTCTTCAAGGTGATAGTTCTCCCACTCCTACTCAAAAGAAGGAATATCCTACTTCCTCTTCACCTGATATGCTCCAATGACCAATGGCCATGATCAACAAGGTCTCCGTTGTCTTTTTATTTTCTCATAGGCTGACTCAATTTGTCAAGAAATCTCTAATAGCCCCAATTTTTCACTAGGATATCTTAGGAGCTTCTTAAGATTAATAGAGGCACCAGCTACTCGTAGATATGTCAGCATCTTGAGCTGGATGAAGTAAGCTTTAAGAATTGTGATTTGTGCTTTGGCTTCATCAGATAACCTCTTCCCATAGTCCCCCTCAATGAATCAAATGATCACAAAAATGAATGCATTATTAATGATTCTATATTCCTTTCTCTGTACTGAGAGTTTTTTCTTTACCAATTGAGGGTAGACTATGTATGGCCAAGCATTGGGATCATGCATATTGCCTCTCCTATATAAACGAGGATAGTTTGTCCCCCTCATTTCAAGTAGGTATGCCATATAAGAAGTCATGTAAAAATTCTTCTTATCCTTCACCGTGCTCAGTTTCTAAACAAGTTCTCACTTAGTGTGGTGGCCCAGTCCAATGGCATCTTTGCCTGTCTGATGGTCTTAATGAAGTTGACCATAAAGGTACTGAGGCGGCTCACTATAGGTAAGCCCATGACTCTACTTAGGAGAATGATAGCGTATCCAATTTCTTCCTTCATGTATCCCTGAGTCATGTCCACTTTGTCAATTATCCTTCTTTAAGGAGGCTTCTTGGTGAGGTAGGAGGATTCGTATGATGTCAATCGCATCCTATTGATGCTCCCTGTACCATCTTTTAGTTGTTTCATGTGAGAGTCTTATGAATTGGTCTGCTCTTGGGAGATGGAAGACCCTCTCAATGTTATCAAGTCATAAATCTAAAACCACCTCTTCAGTGACGCTCTTAGCTACTCTTTCTTTAGGAACAAAATGGTGTGATAGGGCTATGATTAGTTTAGTTGATTGTACTAACATAGGATGTGACATTGCATTCACCAACTCGGAATAGATCAATGCAGATACCAAGGGTGACATCTCTGTTGATTTGTTATAGATTTTAATGAATTCTCCTAGATGCCCTAAGTCAGTATCTCAAATTTCTACATAATTATTATGGAATCTCGACTTCGAGGGTACACCTTGGAACTTAAACATGACAGGTTTGGGTGCTACGTTGGATGTGGATGCCATTTGATCACCTGCACATTGTGAAAAAAACTTTTAGTAGTTCAAAGATAAAACATAAAATCTATGAATTGAAATAAGCATAAAGGGAAGAAAAAAAAAGCCCAATTTGGGTATTTTTTATTTTTTATCTTATATATATATATATATATATATATATATATATATATATATATATATATATATATATAATTTAATGCAAAAAATGGGAAAATAGAAAAAAATGCACGCTATGCACATATGCACATGAGTACACATGGGTGTGAAGGTGGCATGCAAGAGGTGCACCACAGGTGCAAGTTTGAGTGGCACCGCTGGCATGGTGTGCAAGTTTGATGGGGTAAAGATTGTAGGTTGCACCACACAGGGTGTGCTACATGGGCACCACGTAAGGTGCACTATGGGAAATCAAAGTGAGCATGTCAAAAGGGTGTATATACAAGTGGATCCACGCATGCATGCTGGCATTGCATGCTTAATGGCGCGAAGTGAGGCACCGCAGGCACATAGTTAATGGCGCTACTGTGCAAGGTTTTATAGTATTGTTGTGGGAAGCAAATGATGCCACAATGCAAAGTGCCATCATGGGTGGATGGCACTCCACAGGCATGGGGTTATGGTGCCACCACACAAAGTATGATGATGTGATGTTTACCTTATGCATGCAAAGCAAACAAAAACTTTGGCAAACAAAATGTGTGGGAAGAAAAGAAGGGAGGGGGGTTTAATAATCCCCTCCACCAGGTGGGGTGTGTGGCACACTTCGATGTAAGTGCGTCGACGTGCGGTGTGCACTTCTCCACAAGCGCGCTTGTGTGCGTGAATGATTTTTTCTTTTTTTTTGAACTTTTGATTTTTTGTAATTTTTATGTTTTTCTATTTTTCTATTTTTTCGTCCTTTTCAAATTTTTGATTTTTTTGGTTTTTTTAATTTTCTAATTTTTTGTGTTTTTCTTATTTTTTTATCTTTTTGTATTTTTTAATTTTGACGACTCTAATACCTTTTCTTTTGACTCTCGAACTGTGAGTTCGGGAGTCGAAAAAAAAGTAGGGGGTCACCATTCCTAGTGAGGATTGGAGTGTGTGTTGTGAGACCAAAACAGGTATGACTAAAGAACCTAAGGAGCAAGTTGCAATACAAACATTGGTCACTTTACCAAAAATTGCTACTCCTAGTCAATCTCTTCATAGGCCAAGTATAGAAGCTATACCCCTACAATCATCATAGCCAAGTCCAAGCACATATAAGGTAGATGAAGTCACATCATTTGTTGATGTGAACTTGGATGAAGTGATTGAGTTGCCCAAGTTTGATTTTGCAACCATCACTATAGAATAGATGAGCATACTCCAGGATACTCTTACAAAGAAGAAGAATCAAGAAATGCCCAGACAAGAGCATAGGTAGAAGAAAGCTTTGATAGATATCAAGGATAATTTTATTAATGCATTTAGTCTGTTAGTACCAAAAGCAACAAAGTCAATCATAGAGAAACTAACCAGCTTAGTGGAGAAGCTAGATGACACAGACCTAGCTCAAATGTAAAACTACTTGAATGGTCTGAAAGGAAGTTTCAATAGAGGGTTGATGAAAATATACCAAGTGTTTTTGCGCTATCATAGGTTGAGTTAGCAACCAAAATTAATAGTATGATTTCTCTTTGTACACCAAATTATGTAATCCTATACTCTTCACGTAAGAAATAAGGAATTACATATTGAGTTTGGAGAGTCATATATAGACATCTAGTATTACTAAGTATCCAGCTTAGAGTGAGAAACATTTTAGAAACCTCCTCAACTCCTAGATTTAGTTAGCAGTATTACACATAGATGAAGTAAACGTCAAAGCTAAACTGATTGGCATCCAATTTATTCTGACTCCACATGTGGAGATATTGCCCAAGGAATTAGCTTTTGTAGAAACACTCATGAAGAAAGATCTACAAATTTATACTCATGAAAGCTTAGTCCACATTGTTGCCAAGCCAGCCATCCAGATCAAATCATTGGAGGTAGTTTGTGATAACTAGGATACAGCTTTAAAAATAATACTAGAGGTCCACAAATCATTTTTTGAAAAATACACTCTCAGTGTATAACCCTTTCACATAAGTATCAAAATGGGGGAGAATAAGAAATAATAAGAAATAAGGGAGAAATAAGAAGTATGGGGGGAGATACTTTTCTTTTTTTTGAAAATGAGGATGTCTATAATAGAAATAGAGTACATCTACTTAGCAAGAGGAATAATATTGATTCAAATACAAAACAACACAATCAAATCAAGTGGAGTTATTAAATTTTGAGGTATAATTGATGAGTCATAAGATTTTGAAAAATTTTGAAGTTTTTGAAATTTTGTATGTATATGGATATTATCTGAGTTATACTTGAAAGGCTAAAGGTTATTCATACATGATCAAGTATTTTTTCACTCATGTCAAAGGGGGAGATTGTTAATCTCAAATTGGTTTTGACATATAAGTGACAATATACTTAATTCATTTACTTAGTTCATGTTGAAAAAGTAATACATATCAAGCATAAGTTGTTAGATAGTATATGTCAAGTGACAGATATTTAGTATGAGTCGAGTAACTAGTAAGTGTCAAGTCACTCAATTATGAAGCAAATTGTATGTGCCGAGCTATTTAGATGTTGAGCAATCAGTGGATGTTGAGTCATTTAGAGGCTAAGTTATAGCATTGAAGTTGTAATTAATGTTGAACATCAAGGACTTCAAGTGTCGAGTTACATAGTTTTGACATAGATGTTTGTAATGGCACAGACTTCTATGTATACCATTTTTGGGATGACTTAAGGATTTTTTCACGATCTTTGATGATAAGGACAAATATTAGTTGTGAATCCATATGTTTTACATGTATCCAATCAGATAAAGGGAAGGTTTAAGTGGCAATATGGGTGAATCACTATCGTTGATTCATACCTAACCCTAATTTACCTAGGTCTTCTTAAGGAAGAAAATCCCTAAACTTTTTACGAATTCTTAAGGAGAGTTGACAGGAGTTTACATGAACAAACAAAGCATTCATGGTGACTAAGGTGTTATGAATATGAGTTACATTGCAAAATCAATTAAAGGAGAATAGAGGAAAGGAATCATAAGATAATAGAGATACATCTAATCAGAGAGGATCAAGTATACATCAGGATATAGGTGATCTGACATCAAGCAACAGAGTGTTAACTAAAGGATCATTGCTAAGACATTTTAATAGGTGAATTAGTTAAATCTCCTAATAGAGTAGTCTTAACAGGATATTATAAATCATTTAACAAGGTGCTTACTTCATTGTAAGTTAAAGTCCTCTTACCAAGCACACTTCTAAGAACGTGTTAAAATCCTTTAACAATGTAAGATCTAACAATCTTGTAAGTCTTTAACAAGGAAGACCTTTCACAGGGTTGATCATGTTTCATGATTAAACATTGTAACCTTCATTAGATACACTTTATTATTGTAGCAGTGAAGATTTGTGGGTGTCATCCCCACCCCAGTTTTACCTTCTCCATGGAGGGTTGTGTTAAATATTTTACTTTCATGCTATGGATGTATATGCTTAATTTGGTATTTTAGTTTATATGTAGAGATTGTGAGATGGATGTGTGGTGAATAGCTTTTGAGATTCAAAGTTTTAATTTTTGATTGATCACCCCACCCCCCCCCCCCCCCCCCCCCCC
Source organism: Cupressus sempervirens (assembly GCA_028749045.1). Lineage (NCBI taxonomy): Eukaryota > Viridiplantae > Streptophyta > Pinopsida > Cupressales > Cupressaceae > Cupressus > Cupressus sempervirens. The sequence continues at coordinate 355,486,022 of CM053791.1, read as the reverse complement.
CTTACAGTTTACTTCCCTACTGTATTTCCAAAAATTCATACTATGAGTTTGATGAATTTGACAAGTTGTAACCTCTGAATGGCTTGTAATAATATTTTAGTTGATTCAAAGTGAACGATTGACTAATTTGATGATATGTAACCTCAGAATGACTTGTTATGGGATTGTGGCTTATTTAGAGTGAAGTGTTGACCAATTTGATGATCTGTACCTTTAGAATAACTTAGTATGAAATTTTGGATTTTCCTATGTTTCAGATATGTTGTTGGGGAGAAAAATGTTCTCTACACTAAGACCCATTTTTATGTAACTCCATTAAAGATAGTTGAATTGATCAACTATTCAATCAAAGTCGGCCAAAATTTCATAGCAACTCATTCTGATGTCACAGATCACCAAATTTGTCAACTATTCACTTAGAATGAGCTACAATTTTATTACAATTCATTTAAAGGTTACATATCATTGAATCAGTCAACTCTTCACTCAGAATCAACTAAAATGTTATTACAAGCCATTTGGAAGTTAGAAGTTGCCAAATTGGTCAAACTTTAACTATACATTAGCTATAATCTCATCACAAGTCATTATGAAGCTACTAATAACTTAATCAGTAAACCATTCAATTAGAATTAGGTATGACCTTATAACAAAGCATTCTAAGGTTACAAATCACCAAAAATTTACACCCTTTACTTAAAATTATCTCAAATCTCATAACAAGGCATTATAGAGTTATAAATCACTAAATTGGTCAACTCTACACTCATAACTACCTAGAATATCATAACAAGCCATTCTAAGGTTAGAAGGAAAACATGGTCTTAAATTTCATCATTCTATATAGACATGAACACATAGACTCAAATCAAAACTTACTTTTTAAATCTTACCATCGATATTGGGTTGAATTAGCTCCCCAACAATATATCTGAAGCTTAGGAAAATCCAATGGTGGAATAAAAACTTAGGGTCTCTACATTGAGACCCATTTTTTTGTGACTCCATTATAGATCACTGAATCAATCAACCATTCAATCAGAGTTGGAAATTTTTTTATAGCAAGTCATTATGCGGTTACAGATTGCTGAATTGGTCAACCCTTCACTTAAAATGAGCTACAATCTCATAAAAATCCATTCTAAGGTTACATATCATCGATTCAGTCAACCTTTCACTCATAGTCAACTAAAATATTATTAAAAGTTGTTTAGCAGTTAGAAGTTACCAAATTAGTCAAACTTTGACTATGAATCAACTTCAATCTCATCATAAGTCATTCTGAAGTTGTAGAAAACTTAATCGATGAACCGTTCAATCAAAATTTGGTACGATCTTATAAAAAAACATTCCAAAGTTACAGATCACTAAAAAATTCAACTACTCACTCATAATTAGCTCAAATCTCATAACAAGTCATTCTAGTGTTACAAATTACTGAATCAATCAACTCTACACTCATAACCAACTAGAATCTCATAACTAGCCATTATAAGGTTAGGAAGAAAATAAAATCTTAAATTTTGTCATTCTATATAGAGCTATACACGAAGACTCAAAATGTTTGAATCAGAACTTGGTTCTTAAATCTGATAATTGATTTTGGGCATATTTTGCCTTCTAATGACATATCTGAAACTTAGGAAACTACAACGGTGGAATCAAAAGTTATGTTTTCTACCTTGAGACTCATTTTTTGTGACTCTATTATAGATCATTAAATTGATTAGCAATTTAATTAGAGTCGGCCAAAATTTCATAGCAAGTCATTCTGAGGTTATAGATCACCAAATTGAGTTGTAGTCTTATAACAAGCTATTCTGAGTTTACATATCATCGAATGGGTCAACCCTTCACTTAAAATTAGCTAAAAATCTTATTACAAGCCATTCAAAGGATAGAAATTTCCAAATTGGTCAAACTTTGACTATAAATCAGCTACAATCTCATCAAAAGTCATTATGAAGTCATCGAATTGGTTAATCATTCAATCAAAATTAGGTACTATTTTATAACAAACCATTCTAAGGTTATAAATAATCACAGAAGTCAACCCTTCACTAAAAATTAGCTCAAATATCATAACAAATCATCCTAGAGTTACAAATCACTAAATTAGTCACTCATAACCAACTAGAATCTCATAACTGGCCATTTTAAGGTTAGAAAGAAAATACCATCTTAAATTCTACCACTCTATATAGACCTATACACAGAGACTCAAAACATTTTGAATCATAATTTGATTCTTAAATCTAACCATTTATTTTGGGGACATTTTTCCCCCCAACAACATATCTAAAACTTGGAAAAATCCGATGGTGGAATCAAATGTTATGGTCTCTACATTGAGACCCATTTTTCTATGACTCCATCATAGATTGTTGAATTGATCAACCATTCAATCAGAGTTGGAAAAAATTTCATAGCAATTCATTCTAAGGTTATAGATAATCAAATTGGTCATTCTTTCACTTAGAAAAAACTACAATCTCATGACAAGCTATTATGAGGTTACATATCATTGAATCGATCAACCCTTTATTCAAAATCAACTAAAATGTTATTACAAGCCATTCATAGGTTAGAAGTTTCTAGATTGGTCAAAATTCGAGCATGAATCAACTATAGTCTCAACACAAGTCATTTTGAAGCTGCTAATCACTAAATTGGTCGACACTACACTCATAACCAACTAGAATCTCATAACAAGTCATTCTAATATTAGAAAGAAAAAATGATCTTAAATTCTACCATTCTATATTGACCTATACATAGAGACTCTAATTTTTTGAATTAGAACTTCATTATTGAATCTGACTATTAATTTTGGGCTCTATTCACCCCCCAACAACATATCTAAAACTTAGGAAAATCCAATGGTGGAATCAAAAGTTATGGTCTCTACATTGAGGCCCATTTTTATAAGACTCCATTATAGATTGTTGAATTGATCAACCGTTCATTCAAAGTTAGCCAAAATTTCATTGCAATTCATTCTAAGGTTATAGATCACCAAGTTGGTCAACTATTCACTTGGAATGAGCTACAATCTCATAAGAAGCAATTCAAAGGTTACATATCATCGAATCGGTCAACTCTTCACTCAGAATCAACTAAAATATTATTAAAAGACATTTAGATGTTATAAGTTGTCAAATTGGTTAAAATTTAACTAGGAATCAACTAAAATCTCATCACAAGTTGGTGTAGATCATCAAATAGGTCAACCATTCAATCAAAATTATGTATGATTTTATAAAAAACCATTCTGAGGTTATAGATCACCAAACAAGTCAACCCTTCACTTATAATTAGCTCAAATCTCACAGCAAGTCATTCTAGAGTTACAAATCACCAAATCCATCAACTCTACATGCATAACCAACTAGAATCTTATAATAAGTCATTCTAAGGTCAAAAATAAAACATGATCTTAAATTCAACCATTCTATATAGACATATACAAGGAGACTCAAGACTTTTGAATCAGAACTTGGTTCATAAATCTGACCATTGATTTTCAGCACATTTAGCCACCCAACGACATATCTAAAACTTATGTAAATACAATAATGGAATCAAAAGTTATGCCCTAAACCCAAAACATGTAACCCTAAAACCTAAACCCTACACCCAAAACCCAAAACATGTAACTCAAAATCAAACAACTTCAAAATGGTTTGTAATCAATCATCCCTATGCTCAAAACATCTTTTTGAGTTTATTTTTGGTTTGATATAATCAACTTTAGAATAGTTTTTGATTTGATATAATCATCTTCAAATTTGTTCAAAAAATTTCTATTAATCAACCCTAAACCAAAAACATTTAACACCAAAATTTAAATCATGTAGAGGTCTATATAGAACATATCCAACAACATGTTTATTAAATCCTAAACATATAGCCCTAAACTCTATACCCTATACCCTAAACCTAAAACTTATAACCCTAAATTCTAAACTATAAATCCTAAACTCTAAACCTATATCCTATAGTGTAAACTCTATACACTAAGCCCCAAATCCTAAATCCTAAACCCTAAACTTTTAATTATATACCCTAAATTGTGAATACTAAAGCCTAAACACTAAAACCCTAAACCATAACCCTAAATTATAAACCCTAAAATCTTTACCCTGACCCCTAAATTGTAAACCCTAAACCTGTACTAACCCCAACCATAAACCATAAACCATAAATACTAAACCCTAAACCCTTATCCAATAACACTAAATCATAATCCCTAGACCTATAATCCTAAACCCTAAACATATAAACCTAAACCCTCTAAAACCTCAACTTGTAACCCTAAACCCTCAACCCTAATTCTTAAACCTTAAACCCTAAAACCAAAAACCTAAATTATAAATCTGATATCCTAAACTATAAATCATAAACCCTAAACCCTAAATCTTTAATCCTATACCCTAAACCTATAATCCTAAACCCTAAACCCTAACCCTATAACCCTCTACACTAAGCCCTGGATGCTTAAATGTAAACCCTAAAGTGTAACCCTAAATTTCTAACCTTAAACCCTAAACTTTAAACTTTAACCCTAAACTCTAAACCCTAAACCTATTACTCTAAACTATAAATCATAAACCCTAAATCAAAACCCCCAATCCTTAAACATTAAACCCTAAACTCTAAACATTAAACCTTAATCTTATAACCCTAAATCATAATCCCTAAACCTATAACCCTAACCCTTAAACCCTAAACATACAACCATCAAACCTCAAGCCTCAATATGTAATGCTAATTCTTAAACTCTAAACCCCAAACACTCTACCTTAAACCCTAAAACCCTAATCCTTAAACCCTAAAATCTAAAACCTCAACCTTAAATCTTGATCCTTAAACCCCAAACCATAAATCCTATACCCTAAATTGTAAATCATAAACTTCAATCCTTACCCTAAACCCTAAACCCTAAAACCTAAAACATAAATCATAAATCATATTCCCTAAACTATAAATCCCAAACCTTGTTCCCTAAACCCTAAACCCTTTACCTTAAATTGTAAACCATAAACTTGTAAACCTCAAACTATAAACCATAAATTAATTAATCTAAATAGTAAATCATAAACCCCAATCCTTAAAACCTTAAACCCTATACCCTAAACCTTAAACCTGAATCTAATAACCCTAAATCCCAATCCCTAAACCTATAAGCCTAAACCTTAAACATGCAATCCTTAAACCTAAACCCTTAACTTGTAACCCCAAAATCTAAACCCTAAATCCAAACCCTAAAGTGTTATCCTAAACCTTAAACCCTAAACCCTAATCCCTAAACCCTAAACCTTAAACCCTAAACCCTAATCCATAAATCTTAACCCCTAAACCCTAAAATCCTAAACTCCAAACCCTCAACTCCAAACCCTCAACTTGTAACCCTAAACCCTAAACCCTAATCCTTAAACCTTAAACCTTAAACTTTTATACCCAATCCTTAAACCCTAAACCTTAAAGCGTAAACCTATAACCCTAAATCCTAAACCCTAACCCTATACCCCAAACCCAAAAGTGTAACGCTAAATTCTAAACCCTAAAGCATAAATTTATATCCCTAAACCATAACCTAGCTAAATCATAAACCCTAAACACTTTACCCTAAACCTTAAATCATAAGCCCTAAACTACGTGTGCAAAAAGTGTCACACTTCTATAAACCATTATTCTTGAGAATACCCATGAAAGAGGGCATCTCATGTAATATCCTCGATTGAGCTGGGTTGACCCAACAAGTGTTTTTTATTAGATTTAAATTTTTTTTTAAGGTGGCCAACTTTGGGAGGCCTTAGGATGGTATATATGGTTGTTAGTGTTTCCATATTGAAACACATTATTTTTGGAATAGGAGAAAAATGATCTATTTGGCCTAAGGGCTTAGCTTCTTAGCCTCAGTACTCAAGGTGCATAGCCTCTCCTAAGAAAATTTTGTAAATTTTAGTTGATTATTTTTTCCCTAGAACATTTCAATGGTATCAGAGCCTAGTTTCTTTGCTAGCCTGTGGAGATGTTATGTGATTGAATTAAAGAGATCAGTGTGCTCTTAAAAGAGAACAAAAGAAGGCAACAACGAATTTATCAGGGATAGGAGGTAGTGGTAATAAGATGGACAAGGATAAACAAATTTTCAATTTCATAAGTCAAATGTAGGATCAAATGACCAAACAACAGGAGTAGAATAACCAACTAGTGAAAATAGTACTGCAAACTATGAAAGACATGGGTGGTAGATTTGCATCCAACAATGGGACAGAAAGCAATGGTTTTGAGTCATAGAACAAAGGCACACACCCTACACAACCTTCATTCATACCCAAATAGGTCCTTAGCAATGGAGGCAAAGAACTAAGGCCTACAGAAGGAGATCTCGATGCCAGCATAGAGGCTTATATGAAGATTGATCCAGAAATAAGACAACAACTCCCATTTATCCAGTTTCACAACTTAAAGAATGGTTCAATGGGAAGTCAAATGAACCATTTTTCAACAAGGATCTATAAAATAGGATGTCTAGGTTGACACTGGCAACATTTGATGGTACAAAAAAATGTTTAGCACAAGAATGGATCCAAAAGTTAGACACCTACTTTTCTCTCAACCCCATGGCAAAAGATGAGGCTATCAAGTTCTCAATTTTGCACTTGGAATATTTAGCTCATGAATGGTGGCATCATGGCTTGGTTACTCAAGGGTTCAGGAAAATAACTACATACACTCAATTCACCCAAAAATTGATAGAAAGGTTTGATAAGAAAGATCCTAAAAAGCTACTTCCAGGAGCTCACTAGGCTCAAGCAAATAGGCACTATGGAAGACTATATGGCAGACTTCTAGAGTCTTATAGTTATGGTGACAGATGTTTCAGAAAAAAGACTCACATTCTTATTCATTAAAGGCTTATTAGAATCAACATGAGCACTTGTAAGGGCCTTCAAGCCAGCCATGTTAGAAGAAGCTACCTGAAGAGCATTAAACTTAGAAGACTCCACCAAGAAAGGGAAGATGGAGGTCAAGAACCCACCAGCAATACAACCAACCAAGCCTATCTTTAAAACCAACCAAGCCAATCAGCCACCCAAACTTCCTCCTCAAGGGCCTCATCAAATAACAAGAAATGAACTTCGGAAGAAGGGTCTATGTTTCTATTGCAAGGATAAGTGGATTAACAATCACAGGTGTTAAGGGAGGAGTCAAGTTTACTACATAGAAATACTCATTGAGGAAAAATCCCAAGAAGATGAAGTAACCACTAATGAAGAAGAGAAAGAGGTTGTAGTTAAAGGAGAAAATATAGGAGGTACCTTGGCAACACTTTTAGCAGCCCCTCGATACAAGTCATTCTGAGTTAGAGGAGTACTTTGAGGATAGCAAGTGATAGTTTTGATAGATGGAGGAGCTACTCACAACCTTATTGACACTAAGATAGTGTGTAGGATGTGTTTTCAGATATAGCAGTTTGAAGGGTTTGATGTTGTTGTCACTAGAAGCATCCTTACCTACACCACTCGAGTGAACTAGATGGAGTTAACACTTGGGGGCATCAAAATTTGAGATGACTTATATGTGGTGGACATAGGTGATATCAAGGTAGTCATAGGAGTTCAATGGCTCCAAACATTGGAAGAATATAGGATCAATCACCAAAGAATGGAGCTTAAGTTTAAATGGGATGGAAAGGAAGTGGTCCTCAAAGGCCTTTCACAAAATGGGCCTATGATGGTTTCTGTCAAAAGAATGGAGAGATTCTTTCGTAGAGAGGAGCTAGCTTGTGCAACTGAGTGCTTTGTCATGGATCCACATTCAACAAAGGAGAAAGAAGTTTTCCCTACCAACATTCAACAAATTCTAGACAAAAAGAATAAGGTATTTCAAAAAAATTTGGCAAGGTTATCACCTGATAGAGGCTTTCAACATGTGATAGAGCTCGAGGAAGGGGCCAAACCTATTATCACCACCCCATATTGACACCCACAAATATATAAGGAAGAGATTGAGAAAGCCAAGCTCTAGATGTGCATTGATTATAGAGCCCTCAATAAGAAGATGATCAAAAATTGCTACCCAATCCCTAGGATTGATGAGTTGATAGATGAATTGTATGGGGTAGTCTATTTCTCCAAGATTGATCTATGTTCTAGGTACCAGAAAATTAGAGTTAGAAATGATGATGTGCAGAAGATTGCATTTTGATGTCACTATCGGCATTACAAATTCTTAGTAATGCCATTTGGGTTGACCAATGCTCCTGCCACATTTTAGTCTTTCTCATCAGGTATTCAATCTACAGTTGAGGAAGTTTGTGTTGGTCTTCTTTGATGATATTCTAATCTATAGCAAGACTTGGGAGGATCATTTGAGACATATAGAAGTGGTATTGGATATTCTCGAGAAGAATTTGTTCTATGCCAAGATGTTAAAATGTGCATTTGAGATGATAGAAATCCTATACTTGGGCCACAAGATTAGCACACAAGGGGTTATCGTAGATGAAAAAAAGATCAAAGCAATTCAAGAATGGGCTGCACCCAAAAATCTAACACAGCTGAGGGGATTCATGGGCTTATGTAGCTACTATAGAAGTTTTCTAAAGGGTTTCTCACAATTAGCAACACCATTAACCTATCTAATGAAGAAAGGAGCATTTTCTTGGAGTGACATGGCTCAACAAGCATTCAAAAAACTCAAGAAGGTAATGAGTGCATGCCCCATTTTAGCTATTCCAAAATTTTCATCTCCTTTTGTGTTAGAATGTGATGCTTTAGGGAAGGGCATTGGAGCAGTGCTGATGCAAAATAAGCACCCCATTGCTTATGAAAGTAGGAAGCTCACCAATCTAGAAAGGGTTCTTTCTATCTATGACAAGGAGATGTTGGCTATTATGTACACCCTTGCAAAGTTTAGATAGTACTTGGTATGGGGAAATTTGTAGTGAAGATAGACCATAATAGCCTGAAATATTTCCTCAATTAGCATGATTTGAATGATTGATAGAAAAAATGGGTTAGCAAACTCCAAGCTTACGATTTCAATATTGAATATGTGAAAGGAAAAAATAATATTGTGGCAAACACTCTTTCTAGAAAACCTCACCTTTGTGCTATGACTAATATATCTGTTGATTGGAGAGTAGAGATTACCGTTGAATATGCTAAAGATTCATTTGCTAGTGATGTTTAGGAAGGTAAGATTGTTGATGACAGGTATAAGGTAGTCAGTGAACTCATCTTCTACAAAGAGCAGATTTAGTTGGTACCATAGTCCAAATTTAAAAACCAGATAATTAGAGCATGTCATGACACTCCTCTTATAGGCCATCCTAGATTTTTCAAGACTTATGAGAAGGTGAGAGAGCATTTTGCATGGAAGGGACTCAAGAAAGATATTTTGCAACATGTGAGGGAATGTGCAACATGTTAGCAAAATAAAATAGATCATGTCTTCCCAATTGGGTTATTACAGCCCCTACCCATTCCAAATCAGAAATGGGAAAGTGTTTCCATGGACTTCATCACAAGCCTTCCAAAGGTGCAAGCAAGGTAAGGACTACATTTATGTTTTGGTCAATCGACTTACCAAATATGCACATTTTTATGCCATTCCATCAGACTTCAAGGCTCACCAAGTTGCAAACGTATTCATGAAAGAGGTTTTTCATCTTCATGGGCTACCAAAGAAAATTGTGAGTGACAGGGATAGCTGGTTCATCAGCAGGTTTTGGCAGGAACTCTTTCAATTGGCCCACATAGAACTAACTCCTAGCACCAACTACCACCCCCAAATGGATGGGCAAACAAAGATCGTAAACAAATGGCTTGAGGGATACTAGAGGAACTATGTGATAGGGGAACAAATGGCTTGGGTGAAATGGTTACACCTAGGGGAATTTTGCTACAACACCACACATCATATGTCAATCAAAATGAGCCTATTCAAAGCACTCTATGGTTACGAAGCCATCTCCTTCATGAATTTAATTCTTGCCAAAAGCCATGTCCCAAAGGCTAAATATTTGATCCAAGAAAATGTGGATATAATGAACTCCTTGAACGAGAACTTGCAGCATGCCCAAAATCAACAAAAACTTTACGTAGATTAGCACAGGATAGAAGGAGTTTTGAGGTTGATGATATGGTCTATGTGAGGCTACATCCATACCATCAATCATCTCTTAAAGGGAATGAAGAAAAAAAATTAAAGCCTAAGTTCTACGGGCCATTTTAAGTCACCAGCAAAATTAGACAGGTCACTTATGAGCTCGAGTTACCCCAAGAAAGTAGAATTCATAGTATTTTCCATGTGTCATGCCTAAAAAAAGAAATTGGACAATAGATTACTCCATCCAAGGAGCTATTGTCACTTGATGATGAAGGGAAAGTCATCCTTGAACCTGAGACAGTGCTTGATGTGAGGGAGAAGCGGCTGAGGAACAAGATCATTCTAGAGTATTTGGTGAAATGGAAGAACCTCCCAGTTGAAGATGCTACTTGGGAAGGGATGGAAATTTTTGAACATCCAAGTTTAAGATTTCTTGAGGACAAGCAACCATCTAAGGGAAGGGACTATAATATCCCTAATTGACCTAGGCTGACCTAGCAAGTGTTTTTTATTAGATTTAATTTTTTTTCTAGGTGGCCGACATTGGGAGGCCTTAGGTTGGTATATATGGTTTTTAGTGCTTCCATATTAGAACACATTATTTTTGGAATAGGAGAAAAATGATATGTTTGGCCTGAGGTCGTAGCTACTTAGCCTCAGTGCTCAAGGTGAGTAGCCTCTCCTAGGACAAATTTGTAAATTTTAGTTGATTGTTTTTGCCCTAGCACATTTCATCTCAAGAGGTATCTTATAGATCTCTATCCATAACATGTAAAGGCTATGAGATGGTGGCTCTCAAATGAAGCAAACTATGAAACCCTTACAAGGTGCACCATAGAATGAGAGATTCAAAGAGTAGCAGCAAGAGTGCCAATTTCCAAGAATCTATAATAAAATGCAATGCAAATGCAAGCTAACAAAGAGATCTAAGATAAAAATTATGTCATAATGTAAGTAGAATGAAAGCTAAGCTAAAATTCAAAATGTAAGAATGTTCTAAGTCTCCAAAATCACCAAGTAAACCTGCAACATAACAATAGCATGAGAGACTAAGATTTTTAGAAGGGGAAAGAGCCCTCCCTTTTAAAGAAAAATAGATGATAGAGATCATGAGGCAAGATGCATGTGATCAAGGGTAGAGTTGTAAAGTGGTAGTGATCCATGTGCACAAGCATTTCCACCAATCATGATGAAGTGTTGACTTTTGTCCCCCATGTGGGACAAAAATTCCTTTTCTTTTATTTCTAAAATAGGAATAATGCTTTATGTGTGTGTACCTAGGATAAGTAGGAAGTAGGGATTTTTTATTTAATTGAAATAAAGCATAGACTTTTAATTAAATAAGATACCTGGGATAAAGTGGTACGCCATAGGTTATAATTGAATAAATGGATTTTTTGAGATTTGATCAAGGATAAGCATTAGATAAATTATGCAAAAATGCTAGGAAGGGGCTCATAGTCTGATGGCTATTTTTGGGTGATTACATTTTCCCCTCTTTGACTAATGTGTGATTGATCTAGGAACACATTACATCAAAAAAAAAAGAATCCAAGATGATAGAGAGATTTGACTCTAAAGATTGAAGCACAAAGAGATAATAGATCATGAATGCACAATCTATTAGCAACAATACTGAACATTTGGAGAGAGAAGAGACAATATCAGTACCTAAGACAAGCATTGATATGTCTAGAAAAGAAAGCAAAAATATCAAGAGAAAATAGATAGTTGTAGCACAAAGCAATTTGACACTGATAGAATATTCTTGCCCCCTTGGGATTGAAATAAAAATGAGATAGAGGAGATGCAAAAAAATGCTAGATTTGATCAAATCGAAAAAATTTCATGATGATACATAAGAGATAAATACAAAAGAGTGACCACCAAACAATGAAGATATGCCCCAATTTGACTAAGATTGACCAAGAAAGATAAAGCATAAGAATTAGGTCAAAGAAAGATGAAAGATGAAATTGGATGAAATAGAAATGAAAGAAAAGAGTGGAAGAGAGTAGAAATGATGAAGAAATGAAGAAATGATTATTTCCCCAACAAGATTCAAAGATTAAAACTCAATAGGTTAGCTAACTACATAGAAGAAGGAAGAAAATTTGACTACCAAGGTGAACCCAAATTTGGATTTCGATCCCAAAAATGGATCTTGGATGTCGAGATTAGAAAAGATAGGTCAAAATCATAGATGAGATGGTAAGATATAAAATAAGTGAGAAATATGAAAAAAGAGATATGATAAGATCGAGAAGTGGGAAGAGAAGGATGGACACAGTTAGTTGACAAGTCCATGAAAGATAAAGAAGAGAGCTCTCTTGTAATGTCCCCTTTTTAGCATTCATAGCATGATGTTGGCGTTAGCTTATTTCCCCATGGTCCCATAGGCTAACCAGGACATTAAAGGGGCTTATAGGCCATTTGGCCTAGATAGTTTTAGTTGCAGGTCTTTTTGAGGGGTTTTGAGGCAACTTTGGGCATACTTACTATTTATAGTAAGTCATCTTGGGCATGGGTGGACATCCAGTGGCAACGGTATGCCGATGGTAATTGTTTAAAATTGGCAAGAAGACTTGTTTATCATTGATAAGATTTGTTTTGCATTGATAAAGCTATTTTATAAAGTTAAATTTAAATATTTAACTTTATTAATGCATAGACTATAGTTTGTGGGAAATATTTAAATTAAAAGAGTCCCCTTTATTTTATAACACATTGGAGACATAAATTACATAAAGCGAGTTATGTTTTATCCCACATTGAGAAAATGAAGGATGGAGCTCTTGTGAGAACACTATAAAAGAAAGGGAAGAGCTTCTTTTTAGTATGCTTGGAAATATCAAAAAATTGGAAAATTTTCTAGAGATCATGTCTCAATAGTTTGAAGGACGAAATGCCTTCAAGCTGGAAATCTTGACGCCATTGAAAGATATGGTCTTGAGATTCAACATTGTAGCAGGCTGAAAAAGTAGATACGAAAAAAGTAGTATGAAAAAAGCAGAATCGAAAAAGCAGACTGAAAAAGCAGATACGAAAAAGCAATCCGAAAAAATGGAACCCAAAAAGCTAGCCGAAAAAGCAGTCCAAAAAAAGTGGAATCGAAAAAGCAAGCCAAAAAAATAGCCCAAAAAAGCGGAACCAAAAAAAGTAGGTCGAAAAGCAATCTGAAAAAGCAGTTCAAAAAAGCAAATCAGAAAAGCAAAGCAGAAGGGGCAGCATTGAAGAAAATTATTACAGCCATCTACAACCAGGTTCCTTTATTAGTATTGTTTTTAAGGTGTTATAAGCTTTCAGCTGTAAGTGTGCATTATACCAACATTATCATTTGTAATCCATGTAAATGCCAAAGTCTTGGCCATATTTCATGAGCACTGTAATTTTCATTGCAATTAAGAAGATAATAGTTGCTGGTGTCATTTAAGAAATTTAATATCATTATTTATCAACTAGTTAGTTTGCATACCAACTATTTGTAAAAATGTCAGTTGGCTGTAGGTGTTCATTTCTCATGCTTAGATCATATATATGCACTGAATATTGTCAAAATTAGTAGCACACTCATGTTAGGTCATTATGTAGTCCATTGTAGTCTTCTAGTACAAGATTCTCATTGATGCAAATTGAAAAAAAAAGTCATTTGAAGCTAGTTGAAAATCAGTCATACGTCCCTTGCATGTGAATTGTTTGATGAAATTCCTTGAGCTTTCATCAGCACTTTTGAGGGCAGATTTGAGGAGGGTCATTACAGTGGTATCAGAGCTTGCTTGCAAAGTGTTTGACAAAATGTCAAACAACTGAAGTATAAAGATTTTTTGTGTTTGAAGCAGTTATAACCTATTGGGGTCATTACAGTGGTATCAGAGCTTGCTTGCAAAGTGTTTGACGAAATGTCAAACAACTAAAGTATAAAGATTTTTAGTGTTTGAAGCAATTATAACCTATTGGGACCATAACAGTGGTATTAGAGCCATAAGTCCTCCCATCCTGTGGAGGTCTTATAGGGAATTTGGAATAGCCAGATAGAGAGAAAAATGTTTGACAAAATGAATGCTGATCCAGATCAAGGAAAGGAAAGATTCGTATAGTTATTAGAAACCTTAGCACAGGGACAACAATCAGCAGAGCAGAGAGCACAGGAACAGAGTCAAAGATTGGAGCTTATGATGCAGATGATGGCTCATCAAATGGGGTTGAATGGTAATATGGATGAAGGAAATAATCAGAATGGTAATAATCAGAGTGGTAATAATCAAGATGGGACACATAATGGATACAAACAAGTTGGGAACAATTTTGATCATGCACCCCAGGAAACTAGGACAGTGAGTTTGAGACCCATTATTCCCACATTTCCTCCTAGAGCTCCAGAGCAGCCCGTACCAAAGCCCCAGATCATTGATATACAGGACCAGTTGAGGAGAGATTGGGAAGCCGAAGGTCCAAATTTTATTGCTGCAATCACCTTTAGGGAGTATATAGACGTGCGGATGAAGCATATGCCATGTGGACATGATAGGAACCAAAGCTATGAGCTATGAAAGAAAGTAGGGAAACTTCAGTTACCATATTATGATGGCTTGAGAAGTCTACAGCAAGAGCTTGGGTTCAAAATCTTGACACATACTTACAATTGAACCTTATGCCTGAGGAAGAAGCTATTAAGTATGCAACAATATACCTAGATGGGTTAGCACACAAGTGGTGGCATCATGGTATGGTCACTATGGGTCATGCACACATTACCTCATATGTGGAGTTTACAAAGAGACTGATTGAACGCTTTGATAGGCCTAAGGATCATACTTTCCCTATGATAGGTGAAAACTTGTATGAGGAGTTTAACATACATGCAAATTCGATACAAGGAGACTTTAGCACATCTTTAGGTAATGGTTTATTTGCATCATCTTCACAGGCAGAAGGGGTTTCAGATGTTGTGGAAGTTGAGCCAGTTGCATTAGAAGGTGATATCATAGGCACATCGGATTGCATGATTGACATAGATAGTGATTCTAGTACAGTTGGGCTGGATGAAGTTATAGCAGTTGAGGATACTGTCATGTTTGAGGATAGTACAGTTGATCAGAAAGTGAGCATTCAGGACTTTGCAAAAAATGAGTATCAAGCACAGTTGGATGCTTCCTCACATGAGATAGAGGCTAGTAGCTCTTCACTTGGTTTGGAAAGCCAGTTGAAGAAAAGGGACAAGGATATTGTCACAGCTTTATCTCATCATGACAGGATACGTGGATTGATTGAGAATCACATTTGGATGATTCAACTGCAGGAGAGACAGAAAGGAGTCACAACAGGTTCTTCTTGTGACAAGTTACAATAGATCAAGGAAGATGCAGTGAAGAAGGAGGAGAAGGAGGTTGATCGACTTTTTCATGAGCTAGAGGATACTCAAAATTCCTTGGTGTGTACTCGGTTGGCTCTCCAAGATTTTGAGAGACACGTGGACGAGCTTTGTCTTGAGGTGAGTTCAGTTCGAAAGTTAGCACGTATAGTAGTGACTCAATTTTCTTTTACAATCAAGTCACATGATGATGATATGAGTATGTCTAGAATTCACACTTTGGATTCAAATATTGTAGACAGGTGCATGAAGTCAGTTGGTATTGTTCACATTACTTAGGAGAGAAGTTTACTTGAATTACCAGCTGGTTTCCATTCATGGATTAGATGTTGGGATCCTTATCTTAGTACTTGGGATCATTTTGACCAGAGATATCTATCATTCCTTGGTAGTAGTATCTATTGCATCATCATGGACTTGATTAGTAGTTTGCAAGGTGTAGTTCTCATCCATGCCAGCAACTTGTTTGATGTTGGAATTAGTTTTTACACACCTGTGTTGGGCATTGTTCATATATCCAGTCGACCATTCTTGTTGGAATGGGTTGATGATCTCTCAGATATGACAGAGTTTACAGAAGAGTCCCAGGATCTGAGTATTACAAATGATAGCTATTCCAAGGTTACTCCTTTGGATAGTGTACCAGGGATAGAGTATAGGAGTTTGACCAGTTGGCACAATCATGTGTCTAGTCAGCTGAGAGTTGGCGAGTGAGACATTTCTATCGCTTGCGAGCATTTTGATGTTGCTTATCAGTTGTTAGCAGTTTATGGATGGGGTTCTCCTACTAGTGATGAGCAGGGAGGCAATTGTCTTTCCTTGACAGAGATCTACTCTTTATGGGAGGCTATCTGAATTCTGAGACAAAATTATATGCAGTTGGTAGCCGACAGAGATTATCTTATGGAGTGGGGGAGTACAGCATATGATGCATTATTGGCCAAGGAAGATGAGGTGAGTGAGCTTACTCAGCAGCTCGAGGTGACTTTTGAGATTCTTAAAAGTACACAGTTGGCTTTCGAGGAGTCACAATTTCATTTGGCTAAGGTGACCATGGAGTTAGAGCGACTTCAGTCTTTACCAAATTTTGTACAATCACAGACCCTGGTGTCTAGTGATCCATGGATGTCCATGGTTGAGGTTTATAGAGGTAGTGGAGATGAGGATATATCTGTCCACAACACTACTATTGGCATATTTGGTCCATTTCCACTGGAGGCAGGTTCAACTGAGTTGGGCGCTGTAGCTGAGCATTGTGATATGTTTGACTTGGAGGGCACAAAGACTAGTGATGTTGTTGTTGATTCTGCACTCTTGGCTATATCATCCTCTGACTTAGCTGATGATTAGTCACAGTTGGTCATATCATGTCTGGAAGATGAGTCTTTGACTGAGATTGGTTCTTTTTATCGGCATTATACTAAAGGATATGTTCATCAATTTTCTTTTGATCCATGTGTTGAGGAGTTGATGGTAGATAGGTTTGGACTGGGCTCTCATTTTCGCTATCTACTGTGTAATGACTATTCACCATCAACAGTGCATGGGTGTTATGGTTATGAGATAGTGGTCGGTAATCTGCAGAGTTGTGTTAACTGCAACAGATGTACAGTGTGTGGATTTTCTGTATTTGGTGCAGTTTCATGTGGGGGTGGTCACTATTGTAGTAGAGTTGGAGTGTGCATTCCACATAACATGGTGGGTTGTGTGGATGGTGTTTATTATGTTGACAGTTTGGGTGATCTACTCTACTTGGGGTCTAATATTTTGAGAGTTTGTACCTCGTGGGTTCCTGATTGTGG
Organism: Cupressus sempervirens; assembly: GCA_028749045.1. NCBI lineage: Eukaryota > Viridiplantae > Streptophyta > Pinopsida > Cupressales > Cupressaceae > Cupressus > Cupressus sempervirens. The sequence continues at coordinate 355,468,727 of CM053791.1, read as the reverse complement.
CAGTAGTGGATTTGGAGTTCAATTACACCATGATTCATGATTCATTTATGGATTCCTCTTGGTTAATTTTCACAGGTTGTTGCAGGAGCCTATGTTGACTGACAGCAATATAGTTCATGACTACATTTGGGATCTAGGTGGATTGATTGGGTTGTTTTTTGGCCATTGCTTGTAGACAAGCAATTTTGGGAAGGGCGGACTGTAATGTCCCCTTTTTAGCATTCATAGCATGATGTTGTCGTTAGCCTATTTTCCCATGGTCTCATAAGCTAACTAGGACATTAAAGGGGCTTAGAGGCCATTTGTCCTAGATAGTTTCAGTTGTAGGTCTTTCTGAGGCGTTTTGAGGCAACTTTGGGCATACTTACTATTTATAGTAAGTCATCTTGGGCATGGGTGGACATCCAATGGCAGCGGTATGCCGATGGTAATTGTTTAAAATTGGCAAGAAGACTTGTTTATCATTGATAAGATTTGTTTTGCATTGATAAAGCTATTTTATAAAGTTAAATTTAAATATTTAACTTTATTAATGCATAGACTATAGTTTGTGGGAAATATTTAAATTAAAGGAGTCCCCTTTATTTTATAACACATTGGAGACATAAATTACATAAAGGGAGTTATGTTTTATCCCACATTGAGAAAACAAAGGATGGAGCTCTTGTGAGAACACTATAAAAGAAATGGAAGAGCTTCTTTTTAGTATGCTTGGAAATATCAAAAAATTGGAAAAAATTTTGGAGATTATGTCTCAATAGTTTGAAGGATGAAATCTCTTCAAGCTAGAAATCTTGACGCCATTGAAAGATATGGTCTTGAGATTCAACATTGTAGCAGGCTAAAAAAGTAGATGCGAAAAAAACAGGCCGAAAAAAGTGGAATCGAAAAAGCAAGCTAGAAAAGCAGATATGAAAAAGCAATCCGAAAAAGCAGAACTGAAAAAGCAGCCCGAAAAAAGCGAAACCAAAAAAAGCAGGTTGAAAAGCAGTTCGAAAAAGCAAAGCAGAAGGGGCAGCATTGAAGAAAATTATTACAACCATCTACAACCAGGTTCCTTTATTAGTATCGTTTTTAGGGTGTTATAAGCTTTCAGCTGTAAGTGTGCATTATACCAACATTATCATTTGTAATCCATGTAAATGCCAAAGTCTTGGCCATATTTCATGAGCATTGTAATTTTCATTGCAATTAAGAAGATAATAGTTGCTGGTGCCATTTAAGAAATTTAATATCATTATTTATCAGCTAGTTAGTTTGCATACCAACTGTTTGTAAAAATGTCAGTTGGTTGTAGGTGTTCATTTCTCATGCTTAGATCATATATATGCACTGAATATTATCAAAATTAGTAGCACACTCATGTTAGGTCATTGTGTAGTCCATTGTAGTCTTCTAGCACAAGATTCTCATTGATGCAAATTGAAAAAAAAAGTCATTTGAAGCTAGCTGAAATACTATATCAGTCATATGTCCCTTGCATGTGAATTGTTTGATGAAATTCCTTGAGCTTTCATCAGCATTTTTGAGGGCAGATTTGAGGAGGGTCATTACAGTGGTATCAGAGCTTGCTTGCAAAGTGTTTGACGAAATGTCAAACAACTGAAGTATAAAGATTTTTTGTGTTTGAAGCAGTTATAACCTATTGGGGTCATTACAGTGGTATCAGAGCTTGCTTGCAAAGTGTTTGACGAAATGTCAAACAACTAAAGTATAAAGATTTTTGGTGTTTGAAGCAATTCTAACCTATTGGGACCATTACATCTCTCAACATGCAACATGCAAAGCTAAGCTAGAATGAACCCAAGAATGCAAGATAGTATGCAAAAGGTGCAATTGCAAGGGTTACATAAGTAGGTCCTAGTTTTTGTCATCGATCTTTATTAGGTACATTAGAAGATCATTCAATCATCACTAGCATAAACTATGAGGATATGAATATGATCTATATTGGAAAAAAATGTGGGAATCCAACCTATGCATCAAAGACATATAGGTCAAGATGAGTATGCAATTAGATTTCCTAGTTTAGTATAGCAAGATTACACATGTATCAAGGCATATGTGCCAAGATAACCCTCGAGTGTGATCTTGTGAAAATAGTCAAGGATAATATGTTGTAGGTCCAAAGTGTCAATTAGGACAAGCATGAATTCTCTAAACATCTTAGACGAACAAAATATACCCACAAGCACAAAGAAAGTAAAAACATGCCCCATGCCCCCAATCTTCTAGTCAGTGACATCCTCAAAAGATTATTATGGAGGGAACACATAGCAAAGAAATCATCATAGGCATCACACAAAAGTAGATAAATTTCATCATAGCTTAGTTGGTTAAATGTTTAAGTGCGTATGTGTAAGTCACCTGGCTATTTCTTCAAGACTTGGTTCTGATAGTGAGAAATATTACGACATCCAAGATTGTAGGTAAATTATTTGAAAAGTGTTGAGAAGCACTTGATGTCAAAGGAGGTAGTGTTAAGAAATATTATTTTGTGAGTTTCCAAAGAAAACCTAATGCACAAGGAGACCTCAATAGGCTAACCATTTGTGCCCCAATTCCAGGCAAGGAAATGTGTTGCAAAGTGAATGATTGAGACTGATAGACCTATTAGGGTCTCAAGTAGTGCATGTTTCCAAGTTTTCACCACTTGGAAGATTTTTCCAAGACTTCTTTCCAATTTTTTCATATTTTTTATTTTTTTGGTGATTCATCAAAGTGAGTATTGTTGGGTTTTCACTAAGATGATCATTTTTTCAAGACTTTTTCTATTTTTTAGGATTTTTTTAGCATCATATATGATTTTTTTTGGATTTGTTCTTAGAATGATCTAGAGATTATTAGTTCTCAAGAAAGATTGCATCATTTTCTCCCAATGTCTAGCAAGGTATAGGACATGATGGAGCAACAAGATGGTAGATAAGTAGACTTAGATAAAAAATGAGTATGAAGTAAGTGAAAGTGATCCTCAAGGACTGACTTCTCAAGAGTACCCAATCTAGGGAAAGAAGTGAAACAGCCATATGAAGCATGTTTTGGATAAGCCAAGAAATCCAACAAGTGAGATAACATATGCCATAAGTAGTGGAAAACAATAAGCACAATAGCATAAAGTGTGTAGTCCAAAAGAGTAGGCATGCCAAGAGACCTATGAGAACCATATTTTTCTTTATTATGATCAAGACCAAGGGGTAAATTAGATAGGATAGCAATAGGATAGAGCAATAAGAATGAAGCTAGATATGAAGGCTATGAATGAATGAGAAATAACAATAGAGAATCTCGTGGATAAGATAGCCAATACACAAGGATAGCTCCACATTTTCAAGATCAAAGAAAGAAGAGGGAATAGATGGATGATGGAAGAATTATACATGATGCATGTTTACTAGGTTTTCATCATGGTACTTATCCAAGGTACCACAAGAAGTGGTTTTCACCATAGGATGAATTCATTTCTCTTTACTTTTTCTACCAAGGTGCTACAAGAAGTGGTTTTCACCAAGGCACATTTTTTCTTTTTCTTTAAATTTTTTTTTTTTTTTTTAATTTTTAGAAATAGGTCAAGATTTTTTCAATTCAAATAATGCTTCTATAGGAAGGATAAGTCATGATAAGCTAAGACCATAGATAAGTATGCTCAAAGATGTTGATAGGGTGATGGGAGAGAGATGGTAGATAAGTATATGGAGGATAAGAGTTCATGTCTTGAAAGAGTTGAATGACCATGGATAGCAAGTAAGAGTACATGTTTTAGAGGATTTCATGAGGGTAGGTTAAAAAGTGGGCAAGATCAACATTGAGACACATCTTGAAGGGTGATGTAATGATGGAGGAATTTTGGATGAAATAGCTTGAGGTTTAGATGTATGAGGTGGTAGGAGAATTTTAGAAGAAGATGGAGTGGAAGCCTTTGGAAGCTTATTATGAAGATGTTTGGAAGAATATGGAGTGGAAGCCTTTAGAAGCTCGAATGTCAACTTTGAATTATTTTCAATATTAAGGTCTTTCAAAAGAGACTTGGAATCCATATAGCTTTAGATTTTCCATTTCTTTGGATGCTTTAGAGCACATTTCTTCAATGATGGATTTTGGAACCCATATTTTCTTTTATTTAGCTCTTTGAGTAGTGGACCTTTGTTGTCTCTTGAATAATTTTTATTTCTTTGTATTCACATGTTGATTAGATGAGACATAGTGATCTTTATTTTTTAATGGATTCTTATGTTTATTCTCACTTCCAAAAAAGTTGGGATTTGTAGATGAATAAGGCTGATATAATTGGTTTAGATGGATAGATGAATGAATATTTGTCGAGGATGAGTGTCTTTGTTGATCTTGAGGTATGATAGGAGAGCTAGAAGTGGAAAGTGTAGGAGATGAAGGAACATACAGCCCCAATATGGAAGGAAGGTTTGAAGGTTCTAGCTTAGATGGACAAGGGACAAGGGTAGATTTTGGAGATGAAAATTGATAGTGTATAAGGATATCAACATCTTTAGAGTGAGAAAAGTGACCAAGGCCATCAATAGACTCATGAGTAGCTTTGATAGGAGCAACATTTTTAGGAGCATTTGAAGCTTTAGCATATTTTTCAGCCGGATATGAAGAAGTAGAACATGAGGAGCCACTTTGATCTTGACAAGTAGATTTGGATAGCATATGAAGAGAACTTTTCTCATAATTTTCAGTAGCTCAATAGAAATAGTGGAAGTGATTTCTTCATCATACATTGGAGGTGGATAAAACATAGGATATGGAGGGAAAAAATCTTGAAAGAGATGAAAGGGTGCTTGATCTTGATCTTTCTTGATATTTATATCTTTAGATTTTTGAGAGTCCTCTTGACATGGAGCCACTTCTAAGGAAAAGGGAGAATGAAGAGGGAATGTATTAGTGCTTAGAGTAAGCATAGTTAGTGCACGAAGATTGGGGGTCTTCAAGCTTAGTAGCATGAAAAAGATTTGCAGCCAAGTGAAGATTAGCTTGAGTTTCTTTTAGAGGTAGCCCTTGAGGATAGGCATAGTCAATATGGAAAGAATTAGGTTCTTTATTTGTTGGAGGCATGTTGGAAACCTTTGAATTTTTGGGAGGTTCATGAGTGTTGGAAGAAGTAGGGGTGTTAAGGAGACCATTTCTATACACAGGTTCATCAACATGATCTTGCTCAAGAGAATTATCCTCATCACATGAGTCATTAGAGGTATCAACAATCCCATCATCAATAAGATCTTGTATTTTATGTTTCAGCTCAATGCAATCTAAACTACTATGCTCATTATGTTGATGATAAGCACAATAGATATCCTAGAATGGGTTTCCATATGAGCTAGACTTAGGCAATGTGATGAGATTAGTGCCAAGAAGTGTTTGCGAAATGTCATCATAAGAATATCATCCTCTCAAAAAATTTCCTAGGATCTTTTTGTTTTTCATCAAGTGCATAGCATGCATCCATTTCTTTGTCATTGGCTTGGTCAAAGATAGGTCCATCATGAAAGCTTGGCATAGGCTCAAAGGAGGTATGAATTGCTTGTTCTCTATGGAGGTCTTTAGATCTAGAAGATTTGATGTCTTGGAGTAGAATATGTAGACCTTGAAGAAGATGACCCATGTGTATTTAATTTTTTTAAGGGAGATTCATTTAATAATGAAAACTTCTCCTCTAACCTTTTCTCAAGTTTAGACTTCATTTCTATCATGCACTTAGAGACATGAAGGTAAGAAAGATCATTTGTCTCTTCAAGTTCTTTGTATTGAGCATATAGATCTTGAAACTCTTTAGTGGCATGGAGGATATGATCATCTAGATTTGGTTGATGTTTGGTAGCACAAGGCTTGAATGCCATAGTGGTAGATAGATAATCAAGCATCAAGGAGACTTGTCGAAGCTAAGAAGGTGACACAAGATAACTTGATGTCCAAACTAGAGAGGTGGAGTATTCACTTGCCAATATAGTAGAGATAGATTAAAGTAAATTGTCAAGAAAAATGTCCAAGAAACATACAACACTAGTGACTCAAGTCAAGAACTAGGAAAGAGGCCAAATAGACAAATAGATAGAGCAAGTTGTTAGATACAATTGATTAATTGTGTGTAGTCTTTAATGTTACATAAATGTCATAATCATTATTAGTTAGTATATGTTGAGCTCACTTACGTAGTGAAGATAGTTCTTAGTGTCTATCGAGCATTCTTATGTTTTCCTAGTTCAAAAGGCAGTGTCTACTGAGTTCACTCAGGCATCAAAAGAAAAGTTGTAGAAAGCGAGTGTTTATTGGGCTTCAGCAGTATTCAGTTATCTATTTGCATTTTGTATTGACATCTAAGGGATATAGGATTTATTTTTGTAGTAACTAATTTACCCCTCCCCTCTCAGTTACTCCTCTTATATTTCCAACACAAGCAGGGTGACAAGTGAGCGAATTTCCCAACCCAAGAGTGTAGTCAAGAAATCAAGGTAACCATTTCAGAAAAAGAGAACTAGCAAGTAGACATAGAGCATGAAGATAGAAAGACTAAGAGTACTAAGACAAAAGAGTCACTTTAAGAATGTTCAAGCACTAGAGATATCGAAAAGAAAATTCAAATGATGAGACTCCCCTTAGCAAGAAACACAAACAAATGTTTGTACTTGATGTTTTGACTTGGTTGACAAACTTTGACAATAGTTGATAGCATAGAAAGTTTGATGTTGAAAAGTAATTTTTTCCAAGCAAGATAGTGACACAAGGAGTAGTATTCAATAAATCAAGCAAGGTACAAATAAACCTTGCATGGTACAAGCATACGTGAAGTCTCAAAAGAAATCCCTAGAACTATCATCATGTGTATGTTCAAAAGATTTTCACAATTCTAGCACATTCAAGAACACATCAAGCAATATCTACCTAAGGGACATAGTTCATTTCTCAACAACTTGGCCTAGGCTTAATGCCCCTTCACCTCACACCAAGTGGTTACCCACGAGAGATATTATATTTTTCATGGAGATGCCATTGGCATAACCAAGGGAATATAAATGGCGAGTGTAAAATCTTGGGGTGATCTAGGTAATCCACTAGGATTGATCCTTGCACCAAGAAGGTGAGTGGTGAAATAGGGCAGTTACTAACTTAGAGTGTTTAGAAAGGGCTTCCATTTGTAATGTTCCTCTTGCACCCAATTACGGGACACCCCACCTTGCAGTGGGTAACAAGTCTTGTGGCCACAAGAGACCTTAAGCATTCTTGCTTAGCATTTTCCTCATGGTCCCAATCCCACAAGTACTCAAGCTAAGAAAAGAAAAACACTATGTTTATCAAGGTTTTGTGTCCTTGATAGATTTGAGATTATAGTGGGTTGGAATAGCCAGGTTCGCTTGTCCCCACTTGGGTCATTCCTCTTGGTTTCCCAAAAGTAGGCCCTCTAAAGGATACTAACTAAACAGATTGAATTCACTTTAAAGAGTCAAGATTTCTGATTCACCACGTGGGTGAAGAGCATACTCTTTCATCTTGATCATTTTCTCCAAACATTCCAAAAAGTTTCAATTAATGCCCTTGCTTTCAAAATCCAAAGGTGAGTCAAGATTTTGGATTCACCATAAGGGTGAAGAGCATACTCTCTTATCACTGAAGAATCCCAATCACAAGTTTAATGTGCCTACAAAATGAAAACAACTAGTAGAGTGTCACACATGGAATAAAAGAAATACAAGCAAGTGTTTGGTTTTTATGCTTTGGGAAGTCCTGCAAACAAGTGTTGGTAGCCCCGTAGCATTAAGTCTTTGACATGCGTTCTTTATAGCAATGAAATGAGAAACTCCTCACAAAACAACCAAGGTTAGGACATAATAACCAAGTAAGATCTAAGACAAAAAGTGATTAGTTGCCTCAAAAATCCAATTTTTCTTCCAACCAGGTGTATGCAAAGAAAGTGCAATCTAATAACAGAATGATCTCTTTTTTACTCTTTGATTTTGACCAAGTCAACAAGATTGGACCTGTTTGCTATGATTTCAGCTCCAAAAATAGAATTGAAAAGAAGAGACCCTTACTAAAAACTAGGGAGATTTCCAAAAATACAAAAAAATCATAAATATCTCTTCATTTGTGCCCTAGGGACTGATTTTGTCAAAGTAGGCTAGATTTTTCAAATTGAGTTATTGAGCCCTAATATGAGTTCAAAATTCAAAATACAAAGAACTAACCCCCTATATAATTCAAATAACTTTCTAAAAATGTAAAAAAAATTTCAAAATTCACTGATTTGTGAATAGAAATATTTTTTTATGAAAAAATAGAAAAACTCATAACAGATGAAAATTAACTCAAAAAAAAATGAAAATTGGACTGAGACATTTCAGTTGCATCCCCAACCTTTAAAAAAAATTTAGATCCAAACTCAAAGTGGTTTGGAAGATAAGCTTAAATCTTTCAAAACTAGGGTTTTGGCCTTCAAACAAATTTGCACAAGGGTTGGCCTTAAAACCAAAGTAAGAAACCTACAAAACCACTTGATTAGATGTAATAAGTTGCTATAAAAAAAAACAAACATGAGAATGAAACTAAAATACCATCAAGAAAATGGAGCTAGAAACTTGGTTCTAGCCGCACAGTAGGCATCAAAAATGTGTGTACAAAAACTGTCACTCTTCTATAAACTATTATTCTTAAGGATACCCATGAAAGAGGGCAACTCAAGAGGTATCTTATAGCTCTCTATCTATGATGTGAAAAGGCTATGAGATGGTGGCTCTCAAATGAACCAAATGATGAAACCCTTGCAAGGTGCACCATAGAATGAGAGATTCAAAGAGTAGAGGCAAGAGTGCCAATATCCAAGAATCTAGAATAAAATGAAATGAAAGCTATTCTAATTGAAATGAAAGCTAACAAAGAGAACTAAGCTAAAAAGTATGCCATAATGTAAGTAGAATGAGAGCTAAGCTAAAATGAAAAATGAAAGAATGCTCCAGGTCTCCAAAATCACCAAGAAAACCTGCAGCATAACAATAGCATGAAAAAATAAAAATTTTAGAATGAGGAGAGAGCCCTCTCTTTTAAAGAGAAATAGATGATAGGAATCATGAGTAAAGATGCATGTGATCAAGGGTGGAGTATTAGAGTGGGAGTGATCCATGTGTACAAGCATTTCCACCAATCATGATGAAGAGTTGACTTTTTTCCCTTGCATACGATAGAATGCCTTTTCTTTTATTTCTAAAATAGGAATAATGCTTTATGTGTGCAAACTTAGGATAAGTGGGAATTGGTGATATTTATATAATTGAAATGGAGCATGGTCTTTTAATTAAATAAGAGACTTGGGATAAAGTGTTCACACCATAGGTTACAATCGAATAAATGAATTTTTGGAGATTTGATCAAGGATAAACATTAGATAAATTATGCAAAAATGCTAGAAAGGGGCTCATAGTCTAGATGACCATTTTTGGGTGATTACCTAAACCTATAACCCTAACCCTATACCATAAACCCTAAATAGTAAATCCTATATACCCTATACCTTAAACCATAAACTATAAATACTAGACCATAAACCCTAAACCCTAATCCTATAACCCTAAATCCCAATCCATAAACCCTTAACCCTAAACCATAAGCATGTAACGCTAACCCTAAACCCTCAACATGTAACCCTAATCCCTAAACCCTCAACATATAACTTAAAATCATAAACATTAAACCTTAAACCCTAAACCCTAATCATTAAACCTTAAACCCTAGACCCTAAACCCTAAAACTTAAATTGTAAATCCTATATCCTTAATTGTAAATCATAAACCCTAAATAGTTAATCCTATACCCTAAACTTGTAACCCTGTAACCTTATACCATAAATGCTAAATGCTAAAGTGTAAACCATAAACCTAAATATGTCTTGAATTCTATACCCTAAAATTTAAACTTGTAACATTAAACCCTAAACCCTAAGCCCTAATCCCTAAACCCTCAACTTGTAACCATAAGCCCTAAACCCCTAAAATTTAAACCCTAATCCCTAAACTTAAACCATAAACCCTAAACCCTCAACTTCTAACACTAAACCCTAAACATGTAACCCTAATCCCTAAACCCTCAACTTGTAACCTTAAACCCTAAACCATGAAGCCTAAACCCCCATCCTTAACCCTAAACCCTAAACCCTGATCCTTAAACCCTAAACCATAAATCCTATACCCTAAACTATAAATCTTAAACCCCAATCCTTATCCTAAATGCTGAACTATAGATCGTAAACACTGAACCCTAATTTGTAAATCCTAAACCTATAACCTTGAGCCTATACCCTAAACCCTAAATTTTAAGTACTAAACCCTAACCCTAATCCTAATCCCTAAACCTGTAACCCTAAATCCTAAACATATAATGTTAAACCCTAAACATAGAACCCTCAACTTGTAACCATGAACCCTAAACTATCAACTTGTAACCAAAAACCCAAAACCCAAAACCTTAAGGGCCCGTTTGGTTGCTAGAATAGAGTGGAATAGGAAGAGAAAATTAGAATATGTTCAATATTCACTATTTGGTACGCTCAATCAGAATTGGGAATAGGTAGACATATTCCAATTTTTCCCCCAAAATGAGCATATGTCTATGCCAAAAAATAGATGGAATTAGAATAGTCATTCATATTCCCAATCTATTTTTTTATTAAAAAAAACTAGAATTTAATTCCAGTCCTATTCCATTTTTCTCTTCTAATTTTCAATTCCTATGCCAATAACCAAACGGGCCCTAAACCCTAATCCCTAATCCTTAAACCCTAAACCCTAAAACCTAGAACCTAAATCATAAATCTTATAGCCTAAACTAAAAATCTTAAACCCTATAACCTAAATACTAAACACTAAACCCTTTATCCTAAACTTGTAACCCCAAACTCTAAAGCATAAATTGCAAACCATAAACCTATATCCATAAATCGTAAATCATAAACCCCAATCATTAAACCCTGAACCCTAATTCTATAACCTTAAATCCTAATCCCTAAACCTATAACCCTAAACCCTAAATATGTAACCCTAAACCCCAAACCCTCAACTTATGACCCTAAACCCTAAACTATAAATTGTAAACCCTAAACTTTTAATCTTATACCCTAAACCCTAACCCAATAACCATGTATCTTAAACTTTAAATGCTAAAGCATAAACACTGAACCCTAAAGCGTAATCCTAAATTCTATACCCTAAACTTGTAACCTTGAACCTTAAACTCTAAACTCTCAACTTGTACCTTACACCCTAAACCCTAATCACTAAACCCTAAACCTTCAACTTGTAACACTAAACCCTAAACCCTAAAACTTATACCCTATAACCTAAACCCTTAATGCTAAAGTGTAAACCCTAAACCCTAAAGAATAACCCTAAATCCTATGCCCTAAACCCTGAACCCTAAACTTGTAACTTTAAACCATAAATTGTAAACCATAAACCCTTTACCCTGAACTTGTAACCCTAAACCCTAAACCTATTACTCTAAACTGTAAATCCCAAACCCCAATCCTTAAACACTAAACCCTAAACCCTAAACCCTAATCTTATAACCCTAAATCCTAATCCCTAAACCTATAACCCTAAACCCTAAATATGTAACCCTAAAACCTAAACCCTAACCCTTAAACTATACACCTTATACCCTAAACCCTAAACCTTATACTCTTTAACCCTTCACCTTAAACCCTTATCCTTTAAATCTAACCCTACACCCTAAACACTAAATTGTAAATAGTAAACCCTAAAGCCTAGTCCTATAACCCTAGATATTTATCCCTAAATTTGTAACCCTAAACATGTAACCCTAAAACCTAAACTGTTAGTCCTATACCCTAAACCCTAAACCTATAACCATAAGCTCTAACCCTATAACCCTATACCCTAAACCCTAAATGCTAAAGTGTTAACCCTAAACCCCAAGGTGTAAACTTGAATTCTAAACCCTAAACCCCTAAAGTATAACCCTAAATTCTAAACCCTGAACCCTAGACTTCTAACCTTAAACCCTAAACCATAAATTGTGAATCCTAAAACCTAAACTTGTAACTCCAAACTCTAAATCATAAATTAAAAACCCTAAAACTATTACCTTAAATCATAAATTGTAAACCCTAAATCATAAACCCTAAACTCTAAAACTTAAACCCTAAACCCTAATCTTATAACCCTAAATCGTAATCCCTAAACTTGTAACCCTAAACCCTAAACCCTCAACTTGTAACCTTAAACCCTAATCCATAAAACTTAAACCCTAAACCCTAATCCTTAAACCCTAAACCCTAAGTTGTAAATCCTATACCCTAAACTATAAATTATAAACACTAAATCATAAACCCTAATCCATCAAAAATTCTAAACCCTAAACTTGTAACCCTATAAACTCTTGACCTTTACACCCTTAATCCTAAATAGTAAATCCTATTGTAAACCCAAAACCCTAAACCCTAATCTTATAACCCTAAATCATAAACCCAAAACATGTTACCCTAAACCTTAAACCCAAAATTGTTCAAAAGTTTTCTATCAATCAACCCTATACTCAAAACTTGTAACCTTAATCCTACACCCTTAATCCTAAATAGTAAATCCTATACCCTAAATTCTATACTATAAACCCTAATCCCTAAACCTGTAACCCTAAATCCTAAACCCAAAAGATGTAACCCTAAACCTTAAACCCAAAATTGTTCAAAAGTTTTCTATCAATCAGCACTACACTCAAAACTTGTAACCTTAAGCCCTAAGCCCAAAATCCAAAACATGTAACACAAAGATTCAAAACATGTAGAGGTCTATGTAGAACATATTCGACATGTTTCTTAAACTCAATATGTTTCTTAAACCCTAAACATGTAACCCTTAACCCTATACCCTACACCCTACACCCTAAACCCTAAACTGTATACTGTACACCCTAAACTTTATACCTTAAGTCCCTAACCCTTAATCCTAAACCCTAAACCTTTAATGCTATACCCTAAAACCATTAAATACTAAAGCCTAAACACTTAACCCTAATCCTATAACACTAAACCCTAAACCTTAAATCGTAAATCCTATATAGTAATCCCTAAACTCTAAATGGTAAACCCTAAACCCTTTACCCTAAAATTGTAACCAACCCTATACCTATATCTTATACTCTAAACCCTAATCCTATAACCCTAAATCCTAATCCCTAAACTTGTAATCCTAAACCCTAAACCCTAAACATGTAATGCTAAACCCTAAACATGTAACCCTAAACGCTCAACTTGTAACCCAACACTCAAAACACTAATCCTATAACTCTAAATCTTAATCCTTAAACCTTAAACATGTAATCCTAAACCATAAACCCTCAACTTGTAATCCTAAACCTTAAACCCTAAACCCTAAATTCTAAACCTTAAACCATAAACCCTAAACCCTCAACTTGTAACCCTAAACCTTAAATCCTAAACCCTAATCCCTAAATCCTAACCCTCAAACCCTAAACCATAAATAATAAACCTTAACCCTAATCCTATAACCTCAAATCATAAGCCCTAAACCTATAACCTAAAAACTAAACATGTAATCCTAAACCCCAAACCCTAATCCCTAAAAGGTAATCCTATACCCCAAACCCTAAACCCTAAACCCCAAACCTAAACCTTACACCCTAAAGTGTAACCCTAAAATCTAAACCCTAAACCCTAAAATCTAAAACCTAAACCCTAAATCGTAAACACTAAAACTTTTATCCTAAACTCTAAATCATAAACCCTAAAGCCTATAACCCTAAACTCTAAACCTTAATTCCTAAACCCTAAACCTATAACCCTAACCATATAACCCTAAGCCCTAAATACTAAATCCTAAACCCTAAACCTTAAATCTTAAATACTAAACTCAAAACCATAAATACTAGACCCTAAACTGTAAACCCTAAATCCTATTCCCTAAACCTGTAACCCTAAACCCTACACCTTAAACCTTAAGCTTGTAACCTTAAAACCTAAAACCTTTACCCTAAACCCCAAACCCTAAACTTGTAACCACAAACTCTAAACAATAAACCCTAAACCCATTACTCTTAAATATAAATCATAAACCCCAATCCTTAAATCCTAAATGCTAAACCCTAAAGCTTAAACCCTAAACCCTAATCCTATAACCTTAAATCCTACTCCATAAACCTTAAACTCTAAACCCTAAACATGTAACCCTAAATCCTAAACCTCAATCCTTAAACCCTAAACCCTAAACCTTAAACCATAAACCCTAATCCTATAACTCTAAATCATAATCCTTAAACTTGTAACCCTAAACCTTAAACATGTAATCCTAAACCTTAATCTCTAAACCCTTAACCTCAAACCTTAAACCCTAAACCCCCAACTTGTAACCCTAAACTATAGACCCTAATCCTTAAATCCTAAACTATAAAATAATATACCCTAAACCCAAATCATATAACCATCAAGCCTAAGCTGTAAACTTGTGACACTAAACCTTAAACCCTAAACCCCAAATCCTAAACCCTAAAGTGTGACCCTAAATTCTAAAGCCTAAATCCTAAAATCTAAACCCTAAACTATAACCCTAAATCATAAACTCTAAACCTTTTATCCTAAACCCTAACCCTAAATTGTGAATGTTAATTCTTAAACCATAAACCTATAACCCTAACCATAAACCCTAAATTCTAAATAGTAAATCCTAAACCCTAAACCCTAAACTCAAAATCTTAATTACTAGACCCTAAACCCTAATCCCTAATCCTATAGACCCTAAATCCTAACCCCTCAACCTGTAACCCTAAACCCTAAACTTTTAAACCTAAACTCTAAACCATAAACCATAGACCCTAACCTATTACTCTAAAATATAAATGTTAAACCCTAAATCATAAACCCTAACCCTAAACCCTAAAATTTAAACCCTAAATGCTAATCGTATAACCCTAAATCCTAATCCCTCTAAACCTATAACCTAAACCCTAAACATGTAACCCTAAACCCTACACTCTAATCCTTAAACCCTAAACCCTAATCCATAAACCCTAAACCCAAAACCCTTAACCCTTAACCATAAATCCTATACCCTAAACTAGGTAAACCCTAAATCCTAAACCTATAACCCTAACCTGATACCTTATACCCTAAACCCTAAATAGTAAATAGTAGATCTTATACCCTAAACCCTAAACCTTAAACTGTGAATACTAAATTCTAAACCCTAAACCCTAATCATTTAACCCTAAATCATAATCCCTAAACCCTAATCCTTAAACCTTAAACACTAATCCTTAAACCCTTAACCCTAAACCCTAAACTGTAAATCCTATACCCTAAACTATAAATCATAAATTGTAAACTGTAAATTGTAAACCATAATCCTTAAATCCTAAACCCTAAATCATAAATCCTAAACTCTAATCCTATAACCCTAACCCTAAACTAAACCCTAAACTATAAATACTAAACCCTAAACCCTAATCTTATAACCCTAAATCCTAATCCCTAAATCTATAACCCTAAACATGTAACAATAAGCCATCAATTGTAAAGCCTCAACTTGAAAGCCAAAAGCCAAAAGCCAAAACCTTAAACCCTAAAACCTAAAACCTAAAACCTAAACCTGTAAATCCTATACCATAAACTATAAATCGTAAACCCTATACCCTATACCCTAAACCGTTAATCCTATACCCTAAACCTTAAACCTGTAACCCTAAACTCCAACCCTATAACCCTTTATCATATACCCTAAACCCTTAACACTTGGCCTAAACCTTAAACCCTAAATTATAAAATCTAAACCCTAAACTTGTTACCCTAAATCATAAACCCCAATCCTTAAACCCTAAACCCTAATCCTATAACCCTAAATCCTAATCCCTAAACATGTAACCCTAAATCATAAACCCTAAAACCTCAACTTGTAACCCTAAACCCTAAGCCTTAAACCCTACACCCTAAATCCTAATCCTTAAACCCTAAACATTAATCCTTAAAGCCTAAACCCTCAACATTAAAATTTAAATCAAATACCCTAAACGGTAAATCATAAACCTAAATAGTAAACCATAATCCATCCAAAATCCAAAACCCTAAATCGCTAACCTAAACCCTAAACCATAATTCCTCAACCATAAACCTGTAACCCCATCCCTATACCTTAAACCATAAACCCTAAATAGTAAATCATATACCATAAACCCTAAACTCTAAACCCTAAACCCTAAACCCTAATCCTATAACCCTAAATCCTAATCCCTAAACCTTAAACCCAAAACATGTAACCCTAAACTCAAAACCCAAAACATGTAACTCAAAATCAATCAACTTCAAAGCGTTTTGTAATTAATCACTCAGAACATGTTTTTGAGCTTATTTTTGGTTTGATATAATCAACTTTAGAATGGTTTTTGGTTTGATATTAAAAAAAATACTTCAAAATTGTTCAAAAGTTTTCTATAGCCTATTAATCAACCCTACATTCAATACTTGTAACCTTAAACATAAAACATGTAACATAGTGACTCAAAACATGTATAGGTCTATATAGAACATATCCAACATGTTTCTTAAATCCTAAACATGTAACCCTATACCATAAACAAGTCATTCTAAGGTTACATATCATCAAATCAGTCAACCCTTCGCTCAAAATCAACTAAAATATTATTACAAGCCATTCAAAGGTTACAAGCTTCCAAATTCCTCAACCATAAACCTGTAACCCCATCCCTATACCTTAAACCATAAACCCTAAATAGAAAATCCTATGCCATAAACCCTAAACTCTAAACCCTAAACCCTAAACCCTAATCCTATAACCCTAAATCCTAATCCATAAACCTATAACCCTAAACCTTAAACCCAAAACATGTAACTCAAAATCAATCAACTTCAAAGCGGTTTGTAATTAATCACTCAGAACATGTTTTTGAGCTTATTTTTGGTTTGATATCATCAACTTTAGAATGGTTTTTGGTTTGATATAAAAAAACTTCTAAATTGTTCAAAAGCTTTTTATAGCCTATCAATCATCCCTACATTCAATACTTGTAACCCTAAACACAAAACATGTAACATAGCAACTCAAAACATGTATAGGTCTATATAGAACATATCCAACATGTTTGTTAAATCCTAAACATGTAACCCTATACCCTAAACAAGCCATTCTAAGCTTACATATCATCAAATCGCTCAACCCTTCACTCAAAATCAACTAAAATATTCTTACAAGCCATTCAAAGGTTACAAGCTTCCAAATTAGTCAAACTTTGACTTTGAATCAGCTACAATCTCATCACAAGTCATTTTGATGTTATAGATCATCGAATTGGTCGACCGTTCAATAAGAATTACCTACAATCTTACAACAAACCATTCAGAGCTTATAGATAATCGAATAAGCCAACCCTTCACTCATAATTAGCTCAAATCTCATAACAATTCATTCTAAAGTTACAAATCACTAAACTAGTCAACCCTACACTCATAACCAACTAGAATCTCATAACAAACCATTCTAAGGTTAGAAAGGAAAGATAGTCTTAAATTTTGCCATTCCATATAGACATGTACATAGAGACTCAAACTTTTGAATCATAATTTATTTCTTGAATATGACCATTGATTTTGGGCACAATTAGGTCTCCACAGCATGTCCAAAACTTATCCAAATGTAATGGTGGAATCTAAAGTTATTGTCTCTATAAATTACCATATCGGTCAACCATTCAATCATAATCAACCATAATCTCAGAATGAGTCATTTTAAGTGTACAAATTACTAAATCAATCAACCCTTAGAATCAACTAAAATCTCATAACAAGCCATTATGATGATATAGATCACGAAATTAGTCAACCCTTCAATTAGAACTAGCTATAATCTCATAATAAGACATTCTTAGGTTGTAGATTACCAAATCAATCAACTGTTGAACCTAAGTCATCCATATCTAATGAAAAGCCATTCTAAGGTTACAAATCACTAAATTAGTGACAAATTCACTCAGAATCAATGATAATGTTATAATAAGCCATTCAAATGTTACATATCATTGAATCGGTCAACCCTTCACTCAAAATCAAGTAAAATATTATTACAAGCTATTCTAAAGTTACATATTACTAAATTAGTCAACACTACACTCAAAACAAACTAGAATCTCATAAAAACTATTCTAAGGTTAGAAAGAAACCATAGTCTTAATTTTTTCCATTCTACAAAGACATGTACACAAAAACTCAAAATTTTGAACCAAAACTTGTTGCTTAAATATAATTGTTGATTTTGGGCACAATTTGGCCCCCAACAACATACCCAAAACTTAGAAAAATCCAACAGTGGAATCAAAAGTTATGGTCTCTACACCAAGACCCATTTTTATGTGACTCCATTATAGATCACTAAATTAATCAATTGTTCCATTAGAGTGAACCAAAATTTCATAGCATATCATTGTGAGGTTATAGATCACCAAATTTCTCAAACTTTAACTCTAAATCAACTATAATATCATCACAAGGGATTCTAAAGTTATAGATCATCAAATCAGTCAACCGTTCAATCAAAATTAGTTACAATCTTATAAAAAACCATTTTGAGGTTAAAGATCACCGAATAAGTCAACCTTCACTAACAAATAACTCAAATCTCATAACACATCTTTTTGAAATTACAAAATACAAAATCATTCAACCCTACACTCATAACTAGCTAGAATCTCATAACAATCCATTCTAAGGTTAGAAAGAAAACACAGTCATGAATTTTTTCATTCTATATAGACCTATACACAAAAACTCAAGACTTTTTGAACTCACAAATCACCAAATCTATCAACCCTTCACTTAGAATCAACTAAAATATCATAATAAGCCATTCTAATGTTGTAGATCGCCAAATTGGTCAACCCTTCGATCAAAACAAGCTATAATCTCATAATACAGTATTCTTAGGATGTAGATGACTAAATTGATCAACCGTTGAACTAGAATCATCCATATCTCAGACAAGTTATTCTAAGTTTACAGATCACTAAATCAGTGAGCAATTCATCCTAACTTAGCTACAATGTTATAATAAGTCATTCAAAGCTTACACATCATCAAATTGGTCAACCCTTCACTCAAAATCAATAAAAATGTTATTATAGGCCATTCTAGAGTTACATATTATTGAATCCATCAACCCTACACTCAAAAAAAACTAGAATCTCATAACAAACCATTCTTATTAGAAATGTTTAGAATAACTAAGTGGGGGGGTGGGGGTGGGGGGCGGGGAGGTGGTGTGAATCAATTACTCAATGTCATTATGTACCATTTGGACAATAAAACATAAATATTCACTATTCTTCTTATCCTTTTGTTGCTTGGTCTCTACTGTAAACATAGAATTATTGTCTCAAACATAATTATGCTTTGCTTAATGAAAATATTATCAAATGTAAAAAATATAAAGCATTCAACACAATTTTGACACTAGGATTTTACATGGAAACCCAAGTTGGAAAAAAACCACCAGCAACATGTCACCACTTTTTCACTCTTTCGAAGTGAGGCCTTTTAGGAGTCAACCCTATTAAAGGTTCACAATACACAATTTTAAATCTAACCTAGTTAGAGGATTTAATCACCTATTATTAGTAGCCTTGTCAAAGGACTTTAATCATTCCATTTAGAATGTCACCTAGTTAAAGGATTTACACATACTGTTAAGTCTTCCAAATGACTACTAAGTCAACCTCTCTTACAAGGATTTCAATACAAACTATTTATAATTATTAGAAAGAAAATAGCAGGTTTGATCTATGTGATTACAACTCACTTTGCATGTTCAGATCTTTGTTTGGTCCTTGTGTTGACTTATTGATAAGCTCTCCACTGTCATCTCTCCATTTCTAGTTTGATTGGTAACCCTTCAAGAAATCATCTTTCTCTTTTCAACAACACTTAACCATCTTGCTTAGATTTACTTATCAATATCAGCAACATCTATGCAAGCTATATCCTTTAGCTTCACATTCACTAACACAATCTTTTCACAAGTACATTAGGCCTCCATTTTTTACCAACATTTTTTATGACAAGCCAATTTGTCTTGTTAAACTCTTTAAAAAAAAAGATCCCGACAATGTCAAAATTTTGATAATAGTTAAGTTCATCATCAAGATTTTGACAACAGTTAAGTTTCTCGTCAAAATTTTGACATTGTCGAGATCATACTAAAAAATAAGTGAAATAGTTCATTTTTTTTTCGCTTGACATGTTGCAAATGGGAGTTTGGGTAAGGAGAAACTGCAATAGGAGGTAAAGCCTTTATTGCATTTGAGGGTTGATTGTATGCTTTTTTTTGTTCCTTATTTTATTTAACTTTGTATACAAATTCACTACAACCCTTATCACATTTGAGAAGCACAAATTGTGGCACCAATCTGATGACTTCCAAACTCATTTATTCTCCTTATCTTTATGTTGAGACTTCAATTCATCAATGGCCCCTTGACCCATAGCTAGATGCAATGTAAACATTTATATGCATAATGCATGTACACCAAAAAAAACATATGTGCATGCCCTAGCGTACAACCCTCTACCCCTTCTCTTCACTCCTGAATTAACCCAGGGATCATATTAAAATATACATGCAAAAACACAAATTATATGTGCAATGAAACCTTGAAGAACATTGTAACCCTTATCGCATTTGAGCAGCACAAATTGTGGCACCAATCTTCTTGGGATGACTTCTTTGTAGCACTAATTTACACAACACATGGCACATGTATCTGGCTTTAATCTTCAAATTGATTTCAAATTGATTTATGTGTTATGATTTCTTTGGTTTTATCTAACCTACAAACATATATTATCAAATCTGAAATGTTATTATATTGTTTATAATATGTTTTCAGTAGAAAATATTCATATAAATAGATAAACACAATGCTTTGGTACTATGAAAATAGACTTATGAAGGCAAAAACTATGCCAAAAAGAAACTACCATGTAGGATAGAGGCTTCTGTATTAAAGACATTTTTTTCTAACCTGATCCTTTGCATTGGGTAGGAGGGTTGTACCATCAAACACAATCAATAGTTGCTAAAAGTAGCTCAAAGGGAAAAATCAAATCTAGAACCTTTGGAAAGTAAACCTTTTCTCAATGCATGTATTGGTGGTTTGATCTATTATTAGAGAGTTGTCTACTATTGGTTTGATATTGTTAAAGAGTGTCATCTATTACTAGTTTGTCTACTACTAGTGTTTCTTTTTTTGTTTGTTCATTTATTATAGGAATGTTGCATATTGTTGGTCCATTTCTTGCTAGTGGACCATTTGCTTTTTGTATTTGATATAGAAACTATTACTAGTGCACCACCTTTCCTTGGTGTTGTACATGTTTTCATTGTCCCCTTATTAATATGGTCAAAATCACTTACCCAAACATTTATGGTGGACAACCCTCTTAAGAATTTTGTTGGATATCCTCATTGCAAACATCTTGCTTATTTTCTCCCCAATCCCCTTTTAACCAGGTGTTCTACACATCCATGTACATGGCCATCCTATTGTGGTTTGAGGGAGGAGGTTTTAAGATGTAAGGAATATAATTTTATCTCATAGTCTTTTTCTCTACAAATTTGATAGAGGTGGTGATTTTTAGACATTTTGGAAATGATAGTCTATTATATCTAAGGAATTGTACCTTTGTGGTAATTTTTTATTTTTGTCATTTTCTAGCTTGTTTCATATTAGCATATTGTCCTTGATATTAATTCATGGTTTTGAGGTCATCTCTCTACCCTTAGTTGAATCCTTTAGATCTTTTCTTTTAACCCCCTTATTGAATCTCTTATCTTTTTCTTGTTTGGTTCAGTTCCATAGTCTACTTCTTCTTCTTCTTTGTGAATCCTACTATGCTGGCATTGGTAGCTCTAGGGTTTGTTTCATCAACATATATTTTCTACTACAATTTTATCACATCCACTTTCACTCTCATCAAGGTAGAAATATATTTTTCTATGTATCTCCCATTCAATGCAAGTGATTCATTGTTATATGATATTTAGCACTATTTGATCAACCATGTCTTAAATAGTCAACATCTTTCTCTCATTAGAATAAATCTCTTCATGAATGTCTGTAGTGGATATGGTTTGTTGATTGAAATATTTATCATCACCAAATTTATATAATTTCACTCTAAGATTCCTATTTGTAATAACAACTCAACCACTTATTGGAGAAGTTGTACTTTTTAC
The DNA here is from genome assembly GCA_028749045.1 of Cupressus sempervirens. Classification (NCBI taxonomy): domain Eukaryota; kingdom Viridiplantae; phylum Streptophyta; class Pinopsida; order Cupressales; family Cupressaceae; genus Cupressus; species Cupressus sempervirens. Next base: position 355,446,462 of record CM053791.1, on the reverse strand, counting down.
AACTTTCCTCTAATAAAGGTATAACTCTCTCTTCCAATACATTTATAACTTTGGGGTTTCTCTTAACTAAAAGAAGAAGATGAAAATGCCCAAAGTTTACAAAGAATGTGAAGAAAAAAATTTCAATTTTTTATTTGCTAGAATAATAGGTTAATTTTGTAATTTATTAAAGAGTTTTCTATATTTTACTAGACATAGTGAAATATAGGTCATGGTGTGTCATGTATAAATGACCCAAGTGACACCTATCACTATATAATTTAATCCTTGGTTATGGTTTTCAGTCTAGGGTTTGGGTAAGAGCACAAAGATGGGAGACCAAAAATTTGCCACTCACTTTTGGTCCCTGGTTATGGAGTACACCCAATATGGAATATTGCATATGGTTTGGCATGTTGAGACCCAGGATTGAGCACACCAAGCCTCTCTCTCTCTCTCTCTCTCTCTCTCTCTCTCTCTCTCTCTCTCTCTCTCTCTCTCTCTCTCTCTCTCTCTCTCACAACTAAAGTTAAATGTCATCTTAAAGAAATAATATATACATGAAAAATAATATTTAAATATAACATTCAAATAACCAGTTTGGATCATTAATTGAATTTTTTTTGTGTATATATTCCCATCTAATTCCTTATGATGGATATTTTACAATTTTTTAAATAACATAATAGAATAGTTAAAAGGAATAAAGTAAAACAAAACCATGAAAATGTTTGGATGATATCCAACAAGTTTGTTCACCCTACAAATGGTTGGAACAATAAATCCATGCCCCTATGATGTGTGCAATATACCTATCAATCCAAAAAATGTGACCTTCTATTACCAAAAAATGTATAACTATAGACTAGCAAAGACATAATTCAAATAAAATAGCTACTATCATGAATCAATTATCACTTTTTCAAGTTGGTGAACCATACTTGAAATCAATAATGATAGTTTAAAGTGTTGGACTTTTTAATGGACTGAATCCTCTAGGATCACCTGAAAAACTAAAATGACGGTTTCTATAGGAGGGCATCAAGATAAAAGAAAATTTTGATTATCAACCCAATGGATAAAATACAAGACATTAGGGCTTCCTTCTTCACCAATTATGTTGTGTATGATATATGTTGTAGGATTATTCAATTCACTCACATTCACATCAATCACATTTTCACTTTGTCTTAACTAGTCATCAAATATCTATAAAGACAAAGTTTAAAGGAGAGGATTACTCTAGTAGACCCAAAGCTTAGTTAAAAATGAGACACCAAAAAGCCTAATAACTAACTCCCCACTAGAAATTCCAAATCTTTATAGACAAAGATTGTCGAAGGAAAAAATGAGAAACACAATCCTCATTGTGATGACACAAAATACGCGTATAAAAACCAAGAAAGCCCCTTTGACACAAATTATCCCAAGACATCAATTTTGAACCATTAATTAGCCTCATGAAAAATATTGCATTTGGTGTTAAGAGAATTTTTTCCACACCTATTTACTTTAAATATACCATTTTTTCTTATTACTATATATATTTAAATTGTATAATTAATTTGATTTGTTTAGATGCCACCCTTACTAAAGAGATAGTAATATTTAATTATTTAATAATTTTCAATTATATACGAGATACTACTAACGCTTGTATATTTATATTTGATATAATTTTATAGCCTGAATATTTGCCTGTAAAGAAAGTCCACACTGAACAATATAAACCCAGCATAAAATAAGAAAGCAATTAATAGAAATTGGTCTTAATTCAAAAGAAAAGATGATGGAAAATGTTATTGTCCTTGCAAAATATGCAAGGGCTTAAAAAATTGAAGAATTCTAATCACAACAACTCAGAGACATTGTAGGCAACATGATCACATTAAAGGGGGGAAAGAATTTTCATCCTTTGGTGAATGTGGATTTCCAATTGGTAGATGGTAATGCTCCCATGGAATAAGATGATCCTGAGGGAGAGAACACAATTGAAGATGTTGGTATTGGCACAGCTAATAATGTGCCAATGAACATGATTGAAGAAAATGTTACTGCCGCAATGGATGAAGATGATGAATGAAGATGGTGATAGTAGCGCATCCAATGATGATGAGAACCTTGATATACTTGTAATTGAAAAGGTATATGAGCCCCTATACCAAGGCTCCCAAACAACACTTATCTCCACTCTATTGTTGTTGGTAAACTTCAAGGTTATGAATGGTATATCCAATGTAGCAATCCCACATATGCTAAGGTATAGTGACATTTTTGTCATCTTCTATTTTAGCATACCATTAATGTTCTTTATATTAACACTTTTTTCCATAGGTTGATAGGCAAGTATTTGTTACCACCATCAAACACTCTACCTCACTCTTATCGGGAATCATTGGTCATAATAAAAGATATTGGAATGAAGTATCAAACAATACATGCATGTCCCAATGATCATATTATATATCATAAACAACATGAATTTATAGCACAATACCCTAATTGTCACATTAGTAGATATTGATCAAATCAAATAACCAAAAAGGTGCCTCACAAGCTTCTTCGGTGCATTCCCATTATCCCATGTCTGGAACAATTATTTAGGTGCACTAGCTTGGAAAAAATTATGGATTACCATACACTCAATAGAAGTCAAGATGAAATTATTCACCTGTGGATGGTTTTTCATTTAAGGACATAGAAGATAGGTGGCTAGTATTTTAAAAAGAGCCTCAAAATTTGAAGCTTTCATTAGCAGCAAACGATGTCAATCCATTTGGAGAGATGACATTTGTTTACTTAGTTTGGCTTTTTTTTTTATTAACAATAAAATTCCTCCTTGGATGTCTATAAAAAGGGATCACATAATGTTGGCAATGACTATATCAGGTATTTTTTCATTTAAAAGTCATATAAATTAATTTATAACCACTGTATAAAAATAGCAATTAAAATTATGTTTTATTAATGTTCACTTAACTAGGTAAGTACCAAGTGAAAGATATGAATGTATATATTGAGCCCTTGATTGATGAGTTATTGTAGTTAGGAAATGGGGTCACTATGTATGACATTTGCAGACCAATTGGTGAAAGACAATTTTAGTTTCGTGCAATACTTGTATGAACAATACATGATGCCCCTGGACTAACACATTTTTGTGGTATGTAAGACTGTTACCACATATTTTTGGTATGTAATAGTGCTAACACATTTTTTTTATATGTTTAAGTTGTGTGTGATAATTGTAAATATGAATTTTCTAGTACACATGTCATCTAATTATACACAATCTTGTAGCTCTTTAGACAAAGGAAATATTTGCATGTCTAATTTGTGGTCCAGAGATGAAATCTCGTCATTCAAAAAATTTAAGAAAGTAGGTGTTTGATGAGCATAGATACTTTCTCCACAAAAATCATAAGTATCAAATTAACAAAAACCATCTTTTCAATGGGAAAGAAGAGACAACATCAAAGCCATGAAGAATGACACCTCACATATTGAAGTTGGAATACAATAGAAGGAATCGTCGAGGTAATATCATTCCATTTGATGTAGGTTTTTGTATGAAATTAAAATTTGGATATTGTTTTTTCTTTAGTAATGATTTAATTGATGTTTGTGAAGTTTGTCAGCACATTGAAGATCAACTTCCAAAAGGACTTAAAAGCTATCGTAGACAACTTAGTAGGTTGTCATACTATGAGCACCTCCCAATCATTCATTTATTTTTTATGCTATGCATATTTAAAAGAATGTAATAGAGACACTATAGAAAATATTAGATAGAAGGTGTGACAAAGAAAAATGGCATTGATGAATCCAATCATGCATTGAATTTTTTCCTTGAATCAAATAGCAATAGAAACTGGATTAATAGAAAATGGATGATTGCAATACCTTCGTAAAGGTAAGTCATGTTCTCTATCTATACACTCTAAAAGGTGTCACACTCTAAACCCTTCTATCCAAACGATTCCATGAGTTTGAAATGCTTGGATGCTAGCTTAGAGCTCCCTATCCATGGAGTGCAAGAGAGTATATTTCAAGAATAAGAAGGCTCTCAGATGAGCCTTAGAGATACTCTTCTTGCTAGTAAACCATGCAATGGGAGGTTCCAAAGACAAGATGCAAGACGGCAAATGTCCCAAGGAGTTCCTCAAGAATGCAATGCAACTAAAGATTAAACTAGAATAAATATGAAAAGTGCAGCTATTCTAAGCATGGATGAGAGTGTTACAATACCATTATTAAGCTATGTGAGATTAAGCTACATGTAAAAATGAAAGCTAAGCTAAGCTAGAATGCCATGATGCCATGGATGAGAGAATGTAGACAAGAAATAGAAGCTCTCCACAAAGCTCCAAAGAAACCTATTAGAAAACCTACAGCATAACAATATTCAAAAGATGGATGGATTGACGGGGAAATCTCTCTCCCTTTTAAAGATGTATGGACAGTAGAGATCAAGATGAAGATGGTGGATGATCAACGGTGGAATATGAAAACAAGAGTGATCCATGTGCACACACAAGTCAACCAATAGAATATAAGTTGACTTGTCATATAAGACAAAAGTCACAAAGCTTTTTCTTTTAATTGCAAAATAGAAAAAGGACTTTATGTGTGCACTTTAAGTGGGTTAGAAGAATCGGGTCTTTTATTTAATTAAAAGGGGACATGTTCTTTTAATCAAATAATGAACTTAGGATAGTATAGTAAAACTATAGGTTATAATCAAATAAATTGATTATTAGCAATTTGGTCTAGGTAAATGATTAAATTAATTTAGCCAAAATGTTGAAAAGGGGGCTAATAGTCTAGATGACCATTTTTAGGTGATTACATTTGCCCCTCTTTGACTAATGTGTGATCGATCTGGGAACACATTATGTCAAAGAAAATAGAAAACCAAGTAGGCGGTGATAGATATAGATATTTGATTTTGAAGAACGAAATGTAGAAAAAGATAGCAAGTCCTAAATGTACAGCCTGATAGTGGTAGTACTGAACACTAGGAAAAGATGATGTCAGAATTCAAGAAGAATGCTAACACTTAGCAAAGTAGATAGATCGAGAACAAGTGCGAAGATCAAACAAATGCTCCTAAAAAATAGATAGTTGTAGCAATCAGTGATAGAGTATTTCTGCCCCCTTGGGATCGAAATTGAAATGAGGTGAGGGGATGCAAAAACTAGCTAGACATGAGAAAATTAAAATATAGAAATGTCCAAGATGACAGATAGATGATTAGAACCCAAGAATGATTATAAGAAACTGATAAAATGCCCCAGTTTGACTAGAGTTGACCTTGAAGGATATAGCATAAAATTAGGTCAAATCTAGTAGAAAGATGATTTAGATGTGAAACAGTGAATTGAAGTAGATATGAAGTATGGAAATGATGAAGACATGAAGAAATGAAGATGCCCCAGTGATGATTCAAAGATTAGACCTCAAATGGTCAGCTAACTGCTCAGAAGAAGGTAAAATTTTAAAAGGCAATTTTGACCATCAAGATGAACTCGAATTTGGATTTCGATCCCAAAAATGAATCTAGAAGGTTGAAATTATTTAAGAGGTCAAAACTTTATGTAATGTGATGATAAGATAGAAAAGAGATGAAGTGAAAGATTAAGAAGGTGAAAAGACATGAACAAGAAGAAAGTAAAAAAATATATGAGAGGAGTTAGCCAATATGTCTATGAAAAGATGAAGAGAGAGCTCTCCCCATATGCAAGAATGTAAGACTAAGCTAGAAAATGAACCTGAAATGCAAGCTAATATGCAAAGTGGTTTACTAGCAAGAAGCGCATAACATTTAGACTCTTAATTTCATCATTGAGCATTTATTTAGGGACATCATGAGATCATACAACCATCACTAGTATAACTATGAGGATATGAATATGATCGATATTAGATAGGTATGTGAAAATCCAATCTAAGCATCGGAGACATGTAAGTCAAGATAACTACACGATTAGATTCCCTAAGTTTAATTTAGCAAGATTACACCTGTATCAAGGCATAAGCGCTAGGATAAACCCTGAGTGCGGTCTTGCAAAACAGTCAAGGATGATACATTTGTAAGTCAACATGTTGAATAGGACCAACATGAATGCTTACAACACTATAGAAAACCAAAAGTATACCCACAAGCAAAAATCAAGAAAATATGTCTCATGCCCCAGTCTTCTAGTCAATGACATCCTTGAAAGACTATTAGGGAGGGAACACATGGCAAAGAAATCATCATAGACAACACACAAAGTAGATAAAGATCAGCATAGCTCAGTCGTTTAAGTGTTAAAGTGCATGTGTGTAAGTCACTTGGCCATTTCTTCCAGACTTGATTTTGATAGTGAGAAATATCGCGACATCGGAGACCATAGGTAAACTATCTGTAAAGTGTTTGAAAAACACTTGATGTTAAAGTGGGTGGGGGTAGTGTTGAGAAAAATTGTTTTGTGAGTTGTCAAAGGAACCCTAATGCACAAGAATAACTCAATAGGATAAGTAGCTATGCCCTCAAGATGAGGACAAGAAACAATTCCAAGCTAGGAAATGTGTAGCGAAGTGGATGATTGAGATTGATAGACATAGTTGCAAGGGTTTCAAGTAGTGCCTGTTTTCAGGTTTTCACCACTTTGATAGATTTTTTTAGGACTTTTTTCAATTTTTTGGTATTTTTCAATTTTGAATTTTTTTGGTGATACATCAAAGTTCCTATTGCTAGGTTTTCACTAAGATGATCATTTTTTCAGGACATTTTCTGATTTTTAAGATTTTTTTCAGGATCATATATGATTTTTTTTTGGAATTTTTTAGAAGGTTTTAGATATCACTAGTTCTCAAGCAAGATCACATCATTTTATCCCAATGTCTAGCAAGGTATAGGATATGATGGAGCAACGAGCCAGTGGATAAGCAAAGATGGATGAAAAAAGAGTATGAAGCAAGTGAAAGTGATCCTCAAGGACTGACTCCTCAAGAGTACCCAAGCTAGGGAAAGAGGTGAAATAGTCATGTGAAGCATATTTTGGATAAGCAATGGAAGTAATGAGAAAGATAGCATGTAGGATAAGCAATGAAGCCAACAAGTGAGATAGCATGAAGTGTGTAGTCCAAAAGAGTAGCCATGTCAAGAGACCTATGAGAACCATGTTTCATTTATTATGATCAAGACCAAGGGGTCAACTAGATAGTATAGCAATGGGATAGAGCAATAAGAATAAAGCTCAAGATAGAGGCTATGAGTGAATGGGAGAGCACAATAGAAAATCTCGTGGATAAGATAGCCAATATGCAAACATAGCTCAACATTGTCAAGATCAAAGAGAGAAGAAGGGATAGATGGATGATGGAAGAATTACACATGATGCCTGTTTGCCAGGTTTTCATCATGGTACTTATCTAAGGTGTCACAAGAAGTAGTTTTCACCATAGGATAAATTTATTTCTCTTTACTTTTGCTACCAAGGTACCACAAGAAGTAGTTTTCACCAAGGCACATTTTCATTTTTATTTTTTTTTGCTTTTTCTTTTTCCTTTTTTTTTCTTTGAATTTTTAGAAAGAGCTAAAGCTTTTTGAATGTAGATAGTGCTCCTATAGAAAAGATAAGTCATGATAAGCCAAGACCATAGAAAGGTATGCTCAAAGATGTTGATAGGGTGATGAAAGAGAAATGGTAGTAGGAAGAGTATATGGAGGATAATAGTTCATGTATTGAAAGTAAGTGTAAGCTTTAGAGGATTTCATGAGGGTAGTTGAAATATTGGACAAGATCAACATTGACACACACCTTGAAGGGTATTGGAATGATGGAGGAATCATGAATGAAGTAGCTTGAGGTTTAGATGTATGAGGTGGTAGAAGAGATTTGGAAAAAAGTGGAGTGGAAGGCGTTGGAATAATTTTAGGAAGATTTTTGGAAGAAGAAGGAATGGAAGCCTTTGGAAGCTTGAATGTAAACTTTGAATTATTTCAATATTCAAGTCTTTTAAAAGAGACTTGGGAATCCACATAGCTTTAGATTTTCCTCGTTCTTTGGGTGCTTGAGAGTGCATTTGTATAATGATGGATTTAGGAACCCATATTTTCTTTGGTTTAGCTCTTTGAGTAGTGGACCTTTGCAGTCTCTTTTGTGCATTCTCCTTCTTAGCATTCACATGTCAGTTAGATGGGACATAGTCATCTTTCTTTTTCAATGGATTCTTATGTTTATTCTCACTTCCAAAGGACTTGGAATTTGTGGATGAATAAGGCTGATATGACTGGTTTAGGTGGATAGATGGGTGATAATTCATCAAGGATGAGCGTCTTTGTTGATCTTGAGGTATGACGAGAGAGCTAGGAGTGGAAAATGTAGGAGATGACGGAACATAAGGTCCCAATATAGATGGAAGGTTTGAATGCTTTAGCTTAGATGGATATGGACCAAGGATAGATTTAGAAGATGCAGAGGGATATTGGAAACGGATATCAACATCTTTAGAGTGAGCAACATGGTCAAAGCCATCAATAGACTCATGAGTACCTTTCATAGGAACAACATTTTTAATAGAAGCACTTGAAGCTTGAGCACAATTTTGAAGTGGATGTGGAGAAGTATAGAACATGAGGGGATGCTTTGATCTTGACAAGTAGCCTTGGATAGCATATGAAGAGAACTTTTCTCATAATTTTTAGTAAGCTCAAGGGAGATAATGGAAGTGGTATCTTCATCATACTTAGGAGGTGGACAAGATTTAGGATATGGAGGAGAAAAATATTGAAAGAGATGAAAGGGTGCTTGATCTTGATCTTTCTTGAAATTTATAGCTTTTTCTTTTTGAGAGTCCTCCTGACATGGAGCCACTTCCAAGGATAAGGGAGAACGAAGAGTGAATGGAGTAGTGTTTGGATTAGGCATAGTAGTGCATGAAGGTTGAGGATGTTTAGGATTAGTAGCATGGAAAAGGTTTGTAACCAAGTGAAGGTTAGCTTGAGTTTCTTTTAGAGGTAGCCCTTGAGGGTACACGTAGTCAATGTGGAAAGCATTAGGTTCTTTATTTGATGGTGGCATGTTGGAAAGCTTCAAAATGTTGGGAGATGCATGAGTGTTGGAAGAAGTAGAAGATGTAATAGAGCTGCTACTAGACATAGGTTCATTAATGTAATCTTGCTCAAGAGAAGTATCTTCACCACATGAATCATTAAAGGTATCAATAATTCCATTATCAATAAGATCTTGGATTTTATGTTTTAGCTCAATGCAATCTGAAGTACTATGCTCAGTATGTTGATGATAAGCACAATAGATATCCAAGAATGGGTTTCCATATGAGCTAGACTTAGGTAACATGATGATCTTATTCCCAAGAAGTTTTTGCAAAGTGTCATCATAAGAATCTTCCAAGGGAGCAAAAGTTCTATTAGAAGTATGTCTAGAGTCCTTTTGTTGCTTCCCAAGTGAATAGCATGTATACATGTCTTCATCATTGTCTTGGTCAAAGATAGGTTTATCATGAAATTTTGACGTATGCTCCAAGGAGATATCACTTGCTTGTTCTCTAAAGAGGTCTTTAGATCTAGAAGATGAAGACATTTGATGTCTTGAAGTAGAGCATGTAGACCTAGAAGAAGAGGATGACCTCAAAGAAGGTGACTTACATGCATGTAAAGACCTTAAGGAAGATTCATGTAATGATGCAATCTTCTCCTCTAACCTTTTCTCAAGTTTAGACTTCATTTCTGTCATGCGCTTAGAGAGATGAAGGTAAGAAAGATCATTTGTCTCTTCTAATTCTTTGTATTGTGCATATAGATCTTGAAACTCTTTAGTGACATGGAGGATATCATGATCATCTAGATTTGGTTGAAGTTTGGTAGCACAAGGTTTAGATCCCATAGTTTTAGATGCAAATCCAAGCATAAAAGAGCCTAGAAGATAACTTGATGTTGAAACTATAGGAGGTAGAGTGTTCACTTGCCAAGATAGTAGAGAGAGATTAAAGTGACTTGTCAAACAATATGTCCAAGAAACTTACGACATGAATGACTCAAGTCAATAGCTAGGCAAGATGCCCAAATAGCCAAATAGATAGAGCAAGCGGGGTGACAAGTGAACAACTCTCCAACCCAAGAGTGTAGTCAAGAAATCAAGGCAACCATTTCAGCAAAAAGATAACTAGCAAGTGGACATAGACCATGGAGACAAAAAGACCAAGAGCACTAAGACCAAAGAGCCACTTTAATCATGTTCAAGAACTAGAGACATATAAAATAAAAATCAAATGATGAGACTCCCCTTAGCAAGCAACACAAGAAAAATGTTAAGACTTGATGCTTTGACTTGGTTGACAAAGTTTGACAATAGTTGATAGCATAGCAAGTTTGATGTTCAAAAGAAATTCCTTTCCAAGAAAGATAGTGACACATGGAGTAGTCTTCAAACAATCAAGCAAAGGACAAAGAAACCTTGCATGATACAAGCATATTTGAGTTCTCAAAAAAAATTTCTAGAATTATCGTCAAGTGTTTTTTCAAAAGATTTTCATAGGTATACCACATTCGAGAACACATAAAGCAATATCTACCTAAAGGGCATGGTTCATTACTCAACAACTTGGCCCACGCTTGATGCTCCTTTTCCTCACACCAAGTGGTTTCCCACAAGAGATATTGGCTTTGTCATGGAAGTGCCATAAGCACAACCAAGGGAACACATATGGTGAGTGTAAATCTTGGGGTGATCCGGGTAGTCCACTAGGATCGATCCTTGCACCAAGAAAAAGGTAGTTACTAACTTAAAGTTTTTAGATCGGGCTTTCGTTCATAGTGTTCCTCTTGCTCTCAATTACAAGACACCTCACCTTGCGATGAGTAACCGATCTCGCGATCACAAGAGTACCTTAAGCATTCTTGCCTAGTGATCTCCCTATGGTCGAAACCCCATAAGTGATCACACTAGGCGAAGACAAACACTATGTCTACCAAAGTTTTGTATCTTTGGTAGCCTTGAGTTTGTAGTGGGTTGAAAGAGCCAGGTAATCGGCTTATCCCCACTTGGGTCGTTCCTCTCAGGTTGTCCGAGAGCAGACCCTCTAAAGGATTCTAACTACACAAAGTGGATCAACTTTTAGAAGTCAAGATTTCTGGTTCACCACAAGGGTGAAGAGCATACTCTCCTATTCCAATCGTTTTCTCCCAAACATGCCAAAAAGATTTAGTCACCCCTTGCTTTTGAAACCAAATGGCAAGTCAAGATTTTTGATTCACCACAAGGGTGAAGAGCATACTATCCTATTACCAAATGACTCCAATCACAAGTTTTATGTGCCTATGAAAAATGAACAATTAGTCAATGCCACACATGAAAACAAAAAAGCAAAAAATTTTGAGTTTTTATGCTTTGGGCAGCCCTGCAAACAATGTTAATAGCCCTTGTGCATTTGAAGCTTTGACATGCGTTCTTTTTATGCAATGTTTCAATTTTTTTTTTCATAAGGATGACAACCTGTAATCACAACTTGTTAACACCAAAAGTTAGTATGAAATAACATAAAAATCAACAATAAAAAGTGGTGAGTTGCTTCAAAAATTCAATTTATCTTCCAACCAAGTGCATGCAAAGAAAGTGCAAGTTAATCACAAATGCTCTCATTTTTACTCTTTGATTTTGACCTAGTTGACAAGATTGGACTTGTTTGCTATGATTTCGTATCCAAAAATAAAAATGAAAAGAAGAGACCCCTGTTAAAAATTATAGAGCTTTCCAAACATGTAAGAAATTTAAAAAATCCTCTTCAGATGCGCTCTAGAGATTGATTTTGTCAAAAAAGGCCAAATTTATCAAATTAAGTTTTTGATCCTTAATATGACCTCAAAATTCAAAACAAAAAGAAAGAACCCCCATTAGAATTGAAAACCCTTTCTGAAAATGTAAGTTTTTTTGAAAAATTCACTGATTTGCGATCATAAATGGCTTTTTATGAAAAATAAAGAAAAACTCATAACTCTTAAAACTCACATCAAAATGCTTTGAAAATCGGACTGAGACATTTTGAGCACATACCCAACCTGCAAAAAACATTTTAGAACCAAACTCCAAGCAGTTTAAAAGATATGATCAAATCTTTAAACCAACTAAGTTTTTGGCCTTCAAACCAATTTACTTATGGATTGGCCTTAAAACTAAAGTGATAATTCTACAAAAGCATTTGATTAGATCCAATATGCTGATGTAAAAAACTAGAGATGAAAAATAAAAGCAAATGGAGCTAAAAACTTAATTCAAGCCCCACGGTGGGCGCCAAAAATGTACACTCGAAAAGTTGTCACACTCTAAACCCTTCTATCCAAACGATTCCATGAGTTTGGAATGCTTGGATGCCAACTTAGAGATCCCTATCCATGGAGTGCAAAAGAGTATATTTCAAGAATAAAAAGGCTCTCAGATGAGCCTTAGAGATACTCTTCTTGCTAGTAAACCATGCAATGGGAGGTTCCAAAGACAAGATGCAAGAATGCAAATGTCCCAAGGAGTTCCTCAAGAATGCAATGCAACTAAAGATTAAACTAGAATAAATATGAAAAGTGCAGTTATTCTAAGCATGGATGAGAGTGTTACAATACCATTATTAAGTTATGTGAGATTAATCTACATGTAAAAATGAAAGCTAAGCTAAGCTAGAATGCCATGATGCCATGGATGAGAGAATGTAGACAAAAAATAGAAGTTCTCCACAAAGCTCCAAAGAAACCTATTAGAAAACCTGTAGCATAACAATATTCAAAAGATAGATGGATTGAGGGGGAAAGCTCTCTCCCTTTTAAAGATGTAAGGATGGTAGAGATCAAGATGAAGATGGTGGATATTCAACGGTGGAATTTGAAAATAGGAGTGATCCATGTGCACACACAAGTCAACCAATAGAATATAAGTTGACTTGTCATATAAGACAAAAGTCACAAAGCCTTTTCTTTTAATTGCAAAATAGAAAAAGGACTTTATGTGTGCACTTTAAGTGGGTTAGAAGAATGAGGTCTTTTATTTAATTAAAAGGGGACATGTTCTTTTAATCAAATAATGAACTTAGGATAGTATAGTAAAACTATAGGTTATAATCAAATAAATTGATTATTAGCAATTTGCTCTAGGTAAATGATTAAATTAATTTAGCCAAAAAGTTGAAAAGGGGGCTAATAGTGTAGATGACCATTTTTAGGTGATTACACCTTTTCCATCTTAGAATACAGAAATAGATAGCAAGTCCTAAATGTAATCACCTAAAAATGGTCATATAGACTATTAGCCCCCTTCTCAGCATTTTGGCTAAATTAATTTAATCATTTATCTAGACCAAATTGCTAATAATCAATTTATTTGATTATAACCTATAGTTTGACTATGCTATCCTAAGTTCATTATTTGATTAAAAGAACATGTCCCCTTTTAATTAAATAAAAGACCCCATTCTTCTAACCCACTTAAAGTGCACACATAAAGTCCTTTTTCTATTTTTCAATTAAAAAAAAAAGCTTTGTGACTTTTGTCTTATATGACAAGTCAACTTATATTCTATTGGTTGACTTGTCTGTGCACGTGGATCACTCCTCTTTTCAAATTCCACCGTTGATTATCCACCATCTTAATCTTGATCTCTACCGTTCGTACAACTTTAAAAGGGATAGAGCTTTCCCTCTCAATCCATCCATCTTTTGAATATTGTTATGCTGCAAGTTTTCTAATAGGTTTCTTTGGAGCTTTGTGGAGAACTTCTATTTCTTGTCTACATTCTCTCATCCATGGCATCATGGCATTCTAGCTTAGCTTAGCTTTCATTTTTACATGTAGATTAATCTCACATAGCTTAATAATGGTATTGTAACACACTCATCCATGCTTAAAATAGTTGCACTTTTCATATTTATTCTAGTTTAATCTTTAGTTGCATTGCATTCTTGAGGAACTCCTTGGAACATATGCATTCTTGCATCTTGTCTTTGGAACCTCCCATTGCATGGTTTACTAGCAAGAAGAGTATCTCTAAGGCTCATCTGAGAGCCTTCTTATTCTTGAAATATACTCTCTTGCACTCCATGGATAGGGAGCTCTAAGCTGGCATCCAAGCATTCCAAACTCATGGAATCGTTTGGATAGAAGGGTTTAGAGTGTGACACATTTCTAGTGTACATTTTTGGCGCCCACCGTGGGGCTTGAATCAAGTTTCTAGCTTCATTTGTTTTTATTTTTCATCTTTAATTTTTTATATCAGCATATTGGATCTAATCAAATGCTTTTGTAGAATTATCACTTTGGTTTTAAGGCCAACCCATAAGTAAATTGGTTTGAAGGCCAAAAACTTAGCTGGTTTAAAGATTTGATCATATCTTTTAAACCGCTTAGAGTTTGGTTCTAAAATTTTTCTTGCAAGTTTGATATATGCTCAAAATGTCTTAGTCCGATTTTTAGAGCATTTTGACATTATTTTCGAGAGTTATGAGTTTTTCTTTTTTTTTCATAAAAAGTCATTTTTGATCGCAAATCAGCGCATTTTTTGGAAAAAATTACATTTTCAGAAAGTTTTTTTATTTCTAATAGGGGTATTATCTTTGTGTTTTGACTTTTGAGGTCATATTAAGGATCAAAAACTCGATTTAAAAAATTTGGCCTGTTTTGACAAAATCAATCTCTAAGGAGCAAATGAAGAGAGATTTTTGAATTTCTTACATTTTTGGAAAGATTTTTTATTTTTATTATGGGTCTCTTCTTTTCATTTTTATTTTTGAATATGAAATCATAGCAAACAAATCCAATCTTGTCAACTAGGTCAAAATCAAAGAGTAAAAATGAGAGCATTTGTAATTAACTTGCTCTTTCTTTACATGCACTTGGTTGGAAGATAAATTGGATTTTTGAGGCAACTAACCACCTTTTATTGCAGATTTTATGTTATTTCACACTAACTTTTGGTGCTAACAAGTTGTGATTACAGGTTGCCATCCTTATGAAAAAAATTGAAACATTGCATAAAAAGAATGCATGTCAAAGCTTCAAATGCGCAAGGGCTACTAACATTGTTTGCAGGGCTGCCCAAAGTATAAAAACTCAAACTTTGTTTATTTTTTGTTTTCATATGTGGCATTGACTAATTGTTCATTTATAATAGGCACATAAAACTTGTGATTGGAGTCTTTTGGTAATAGGAGAGTATGCTCTTCACCCTTGTGGTGAATCAGAAATCTTGACTAGCCATTTGGTTTCAAAAGCAAGGGGTAACTAAATCTTTTTGGTGTGTTTGAGAGAAAATGATTGGAATAGGAGAGTATGCTCTTCACCCTTGTGGTGAATCAAAAATCTTGACTTCCAAAAGTTGATTCACTCTTTGTGTAGTTTAGAATCCTTTAGAGGGCCTGCTCTCGGACAACCTGAGAGGAACGACCCAAGTGGGGACAAGTAGATTACCCGGCTCTTCCAACCCACTATAAAATCAAGGCTATCAAGGACACAAAACCCTTGTAGACATAGTGTTTGTCTTTGCCTAGTGTGATCGCTTATGGGATTTCGACCATAAGGAAATCACTAGGCAAGAATGCTTAAGGTACTCTTGTGATCGCGAGATCAATTACCCATCGCAAGGTGAGGTGTCCCATAATTGGGAGCAAGAGGAACACTATGAATGGAAGCCCTATCTAAACACCCTAAGTTAGTAACTACCTTTTTTAGCCGCTCAACTTCTTGGTGCAAGGATCGATCCTAGTGGACTACTCAGATCACCCCAAGATTTACACTCACCATATGTGTTCTCTTAGTTGTGCTTATGGAACTTCTATGACAAAGCCAATATCTCTTGTGGGCAACCACTTGGTGTGAGGTGAAGGAACATCAAGCGTGGGCCAAGTTGTTGAGTAATGAACTATGTCCTTTAGGTAGATATTGCTTGATGTGTTCTCAAATGTGGTATACCAGTGAAAATCTTTTGAACATACACATGATGATAGTTCTAAAAAATTCTTTTAAGACCTCAGATATGCTTGTATCACTTGTCACCCTGCTTGCTCTATCTATTTGGCTATTTGGGCATCTTGCCTAGCTATTGACTTGAGTCATTAATGTCATAAGTTTCTTGGACATATTGTTTAACAAGTCACTTTAATCTCTCTCTACTATCTTGGCAAGTGAACACTCTACCTCCTATAGTTTCAACATCAAGTTATCTTCTAGACTATTTTATGCTTGGCTTTGCATCTAAAACTATGGGATCTAAACCTTGTGCTACCAAACTTCAACCGAATCTAGATGATCATGATATCCTCCATGTCACTAAAGAGTTTCAAGATATATATGCACAATACAAAGAACTAAAAAAGACAAATGATCTTTCTTACCTTCATCTCTCTAAGCGCATGATAGAAATGAAGTCTAAACTTGAGAAAAGGTTGGAGGAGAAGATTGCATCATTACATGAATCTTCCTTAAGGTCTTTACATGCATGTGAGTCACCTTCTTTGAGGTCATCCTCTTCTTCTAGGTCTACATACTCTACTTCAAGACATCAAATGTATTCATCTTCTAGATCTAAAGACCTCTTTAGAGAACAAGCAAGTGATACCTCCTTTGAGCCTATGCAAAAATTTCATGATGGACCTATCGTTGACCAAGATAATAATGAAGACATTGATGCATTCTATTCACTTGAGAAACAACCAAAGGACTATAGACATACTTTTGAGAGAAATTTTACTCCCTTGGGGAATTCTTATGATGACATTTTGAGAACACTTCTTGGCACCAAGCTCATCATGTTGCCTAAGTCTAGCTCATATGGAAATCCATTCTTGGATACCTATTGTGCCTATCATTGATCTAATGACTATGCTACTTTAGATTGCATTGAGCTAAAACATAAAATCCAAGATCTCATTGATAATGGAATTATTGATACCTCTAATGATTCATGTGATGAGGATACTTTTCATGAGCAAGATTACATTAATGAACCTATGTCTAGTAGCAACTCTATTACTTCTTCCACTTCTTCCAATATTCGTGCATCTCCCAACACTTCAAATCTTTCCAACATGCCTCCATCAAATAAAGAACCTAATGCTTTCCACATTGACTACGCGTATCCTCAAGGGCTATCTCTAAAAGAAACTCAAGCTAACCTTCACTTGGCTGCAAACCTTTTCCATGCTACTAATCCTAAACATCATCAACCTTCGTGTACTACTATACCTAATCCAAGCACTACTCCATTCACTCTTCATTCTCCCTTGTCCTTAGAAGTGGCTCCATGTCAAGAGGACTTTCAAAAAGAAAAAGCTATAAATGTCAAGACAGATCAAGATCAAGCACCCTTTCATCTCTTTCAAGATTTTTCCCCTCCATATCCTATAACTTGTCCACCCCCCAAGTATGATGAAGATACCACTTCCATTATCTCCCTTGAGCTTACTGAAAATTATGAGAAAAGTTCTCTTCATATGTTATCGAAAGCTACTTGTCAAGATCAAAGCATCCCCTCATGTTCTACTTCTCCATATCCACTTCAAAATTGTGCTCAAGCTTCAAGTGCTACTATTAAAAATGTTGTTCCTATCAAAGGTACTCATGAGTCTATTGATGGCTTTGACCATGTTGCTCATTCTAAAGATGTTGATATCCCTTCCCACTATCCCTTTGCATCTTCTAAATCTATCCTTGGTCCTTATCCATCAAAGCTAAAGCCTCCAAACCTTCCATCTATATTGGGACCTTATGTTCCTTCATCTCCTACACTTTCCACTCCTAGCTCTCCCATCATACCTCAAGATCAACAAAGACACTCATCCTTGATGACTTTTCACCCATCTATACATCTAAACCAGTCATATCATCCTTATTCATCCACAAATCCCAAGTCCTTTGGAAGTGAGAATAAACATAAGAATCCATTGAAAAAGAAAGATCATTATGTCCCATCTAATCGACATGTGAATGCTAAGAAGAAGAAAGCACAAAAGAGACTACAAAGGTCTACTATTAAAAAAGCTAAATCAAAGAAAATATGGATTCCTAAACCCATTATTGAAGAAATGTGTTTTGAAGTATCCAAAGGAAAATCTAAAGCTATATATGGATTCCCAAGTCTCTTTTAAAAGACTTGAATATTCAAAATACTTCAAAGTTGACATTCAAGCTTCCAAAGGCTTCCATTCCATCTTCTCCAAAAAATCTTCCTAAAAATATTCCAAAGCCTTCCACTCCACTTTTTTCCAAATCTCTTCTACCACCTCATACATCTAAATCTCAAGCTATTTCATCCGTGATTCCTCGATTGTTCCAATACCCTTCAAGGTGTGTGTGATCTTGTCTAATATTTCAGCTACCCTCATGAAATCCTCTAAAGCTTACACTTACCTTCTATACATGAACTATTATCCTTAATATATTCTTCCTACTACCATTTCTCTTTCATCACCCTATTAACATCTTTGAGCATATCTTTCTATGGTCTTGGCTTCTCATGACTTATCTTTCCTATAGGAGCACTATCTACATTCAAAAAGCTTGAGCTCTTTCTAAAAATTCAAAAAAAAAAGAAAAAGAAAAAAAGCAAAAAAAAATAAAAAATGAAAATGTGCCTTGGTGAAAACCACTTCTTGTGGCACATTGGTAGTAAAAGTAAAGAGAAATAAATTTATCCTATGGTGAAAACTACTTCTTGTGGCACCTTAGATAAGTACCATGATGAAAACCTGGCAAACAGGCATCATGCATAATTCTTCCATCATCCATCTATCCCCTCTTCTCTCTTTGATCTTGACAATGTTGAGCTATCCTTGTGTATTGGCTATCTTATCTATCGCTCACCCCATCCTTCTCATTCTCTCAAATCATTCACATCTAGCTTCATTCTTATTACTCTATCCCATCGCTATCCTATCTAGTTGACCCCATGAGTCTTGATCACAATAAATAAAACATGGTTCTCATATGCCTATTGACATGTCTACTCTCTTGGATTGCACGCTTTCATGCTATCTTACTCATTGGCTTCCATCGCTTATCCTATATGCTATCACACTTCTTGGCTTCACCACTTATCCTACACACTATCTTTCTCATTACTTCCATTGCTTATCCAAAATATGCTTCATATGACTAATTCACTTCTTTCCCTAGGTAGCTTGGGTACTCTGTAGGAGTTAGTTCTTGAGGATCACTTTCACTTGCTTCACATTCCTTTCTTATGCATTATTGCTTATCCACTGGCTTGTTTCTCCATCATGTCCTATACCTTGCTAGACATTGGGAAAAAATGATGTGATCTTGCTTGAGAACTAGTGATATCTAAAACCTTCTAAAAATTCAAAAAATCATATATGATGCTAAAAAAATTTTAAAAATCAGAAAATGTCCTGAAAAAATGATCATCTTAGTGAAAACCTAGCAATAGGCACTTTGATGTATCACCAAAAAAATTCAAAAATTCAAAAATACAAAAAAATTGAAAAAATATGTCAAGTGGTGAAAACCTAGAAATAGGTGCTACTTGAAACCCTCGCACCTATGTCTATCAGTCTCAATCATCCACTTCGCTACACACTTCCTGGCTTGGAATTGTTTCTTGTCCTTGTCTTGGGGGCATAGCTACTTAGCCTATTGAGGTATTCTTGTGCATTAGGGTTTCTTTGACAACTCACAAAATAATGTTTCTCAACACTACCCCCACCCACTTTGACATCAAGTGTTTTTCAACACTTTACAGATAGTTTACCTACGATCTCCAATGTTGCAATATTTCTCACTATTAGAATCAAGTCTTGAAGAAATGGCCAAGTGACTTACACACACACACTTTGACACTTAAACAACTAAGCTATGCTGATATTTGTCTACTTTGTGTGCTATCTATGATGATTTATTTACTATATGTTCCATCCCTAATAGTCTTTCAAGGATGTCATTGACTAGAAGACTAGGGGCATGCGGCATGTTTTCTTGATTTTTGCTTGTGGGTATACTTTGTTTGTCTATAGTGTTGTAAGCATTCGTGCTTGTCCTATTCAACACTTTCACTTATAAATGTATCATCCTTGACTGTTTCACAAGACCGCACTTGGGTTTATCCTGGTGCTTATGCCTTGATACAAGTGTAATCTTGCTAAATTAAACTTAGGGAATCTAATCGTATAGTTATCTTGACTTACATGTTTCTGATGCTTAGATTGGATTTCCACATACCTATCTAATATCGATCATATTCATATCCTCATAGTTATACTAGTGATGGTTGTATGATCTCATGATGTCCCTAATAAACGCTCAATGATGAAATTAAGAGTCTAAATGTTATGAGTTTCTTGCTGGTAAACCACTTTGCATAGTAGCTTGCATTTTAGGTTCATGTCATTTTTTGTAGTTGCACATTCCTACATGTGGGAAGAGCTCTCTCTCTCTTCATCTTTTTCATGGACATATAAGCTAACTCCTTTCATATATTTCTTTATTTTCTTCTTGTTTGTGTCTTTTCACCTTCTTAATCTTTCACTTCATCTCTTTTCTATCTTATCATCACATTATATAAATTTTTGACCTCTTAAAT
This sequence comes from Cupressus sempervirens, assembly GCA_028749045.1. NCBI lineage: Eukaryota > Viridiplantae > Streptophyta > Pinopsida > Cupressales > Cupressaceae > Cupressus > Cupressus sempervirens. The sequence goes on along the minus strand of CM053791.1, from coordinate 355,425,903 downwards.
AATTTCGACGTCCTAGATCCATTTTTGGGATCGAAATCAAAATTTGAGTTCATCTTGATAGTCAAAATTGTATTTTAAAATTTTACCTTCTTCTGAGCAGTTAGCTGACCGTTTGAGGTCTAATCTTTGAATCATCACTAGGGAATCTTCATTTCTTAATGACTTCATCATTTCTATGCTTCATATCTACGCCTAGTCACCTTTTCACATCTAAATCATCTCTCTACTAGATTTGACCTAATTTTTATGCTATATCCTTCAAGGTCAACTCTAGTCAAATTGGGGCATTTTATCAATTTCTTATTATCATTCTTGGGTTCTAATCATTTATCTATCATATTAGAGATTGCTATATCTTGATTTTCTCATATCTAGCTAGTTTCTGCATCCTCTTACCTCATTTGAATTTCGATCCCGAGGGGGCAGAAATACTCTATTACTGATTGTTACAACTATCTATTTCTTAGGAGCATTTGTTTGACCTAATCACTTGCTCTCGATCTATTCGCTTTGCTAGATGTTAGAATTCTTTTTGGATCCTAACATCATCTTCCTAATGTTTAGTACTACCGCTATCAGGTTGTGCATTCAGGACTTGCTATCTATTTCTGCATTTCATTCTTTGGAATCAGATATCTATATCTATCATCGCCTACTTGGCTTCGATTTTTTTTGACATAATGTGTTCGCAGATCGATCACGCATTAGTCAAAGAGGGGCAAATGTAATCACCTAAAAATGGTCATATAGACTATTACCCCCTTCTCAGCATTTTGGCTAAATTAATTTAATCATTTATCTAGACCAAATTGCTAATAATCAATTTATTTGATTATGACCTATAGTTTGAATATGCTATCCTAAGTTCATTATTTGATTAAAAGAACATGTCCCCTTTTAATTAAATAAAAGACCCCATTCTTCTAACCCACTTAAAGTGCACACATAAAGTCCTTTTTCTATTTTGCAATTAAAAGAAAAAGCTTTGTGACTTTTGTCTTATATGACAAGTCAACTTATATTCTATTGGTTGACTTGTTTGTGCACATGGATCACTCCTCTTTTCAAATTCCACCGTTGATCATCCACCATCTTAATCTTGATCTCTACCATCTGTACAACTTTAAAAGGGAGAGAGCTTTCCCCCTCAATCCATCCATTTTTGGAATATTGTTATGCTACAGGTTTTCTAATAAGTTTCTTTAGAGCTTTGTGGAGAACTTCTATTTCTTGTCTACATTCTCTCATCCATGGCATCATGGCATTCTAGCTTAGCTTAGCTTTCATTTTTACATGTAGCTTAATCTCACATAGCTTAATAATGGTATTGTAACACTCTCATCCATGCTTAGAATAGCTGCACTTTTCATATTTATTCTAATTTAATCTTTAGTTGCATTGCATTCTTGAGAAACTCTTTGGGACATTTGCATTCTTGCATCTTGTCTTTGGAACCTCCCATTACATGGTTTACTAGCAAGAAGAGTATTTCTAAGGCTCATCTGAGAGCCTTCTTATTCTTGAAATATACTCTCTTACACTACATGGATAGGGAGCTCTAAGCCAGCATCCAAGCATTCCAAACTCATGGAATCATTTGGATAGAAGGGTTTAGAGTGTGACACATTTCTAGTGTACATTTTTGGCGCCCATCGTGGGGCTTGAATCAAGTTTCTAGCTCCATTTGCTTTTATTTTTTATCTTTAGTTTTTTACAGTAGCATATTGGATCTAATCAAATGCTTTTTTAGAATTATCACTTTGGTTTTAAAACCAACCCATAAGTAAATTGGTTTGAAGGTCAAAAACTTAGTTGGTTTAAAGATTTGATCATATCTTTTAAACCACTTGGAGTTTGGTTCTAAAATTTTTTTTATCGGTTGGGTATATGCTCAAAATGTCTCAGCTTGAGTTTCAGAGCATTTTGATGTGATTTTCGAGAGTTATGAGTTTTCCTTTTTTTTTGAATAAAAAGCCATTTCTGATCGTAAATCAGTGAATTTTTTTTAAAAATTTACATTTTCAGAAAGGGTTTTCAATTCTAATGGGGGTTCTTTCTTTGTGTTTTCAATTTTGAGGTCATATTAAGGATAAAAACTTGATTTGATAAATTTGGCCTGTTTTGACAAAATTGATCTCTAGAGCGCAAATGAAGAGATTTTTTTAAATTTCTTACATTTTTGAAAAGCTCTCTGATTTTTAATAGGGGTCTCTTCTTTTTATTTTTATTTTTGAATATGAAATCATAGCAAAAATGTCCAATCTTGTTGACTAGGTCAAAATCAAAGAGTAAAAATGAGAGCATTTGTGATTAACTTGCACTTTCTTTGCATGCACTTGGTTGGAAGATAAATTGGATATTTGAGGCAACTCACCACTTTTTATTGTTTATTTTTATGTTATTTCACACTAACTTTTGGTGCTAATAAGTTGTGATTATAGGTTGCCATCCTTATGAAAAATAATTGAAACATTGTATAAAAGAACGCATGTCAAAGCTTCAAATGCGCAAGGGCTACTAACATTGTTTGCAGGGCTGCCCAAAGCATAAAAACTCAAAATTTCTTGCTTTTTTGTTTTCATGTGTGGCATTGACTAATTGTTCATTTTTCATAGGCACATTAAACTTGTGATTGGAGTCTTTTGGTAATAGGAGAGTATGTTCTTCACCCTTGTGGTGAATAAGAAATCTTGACTTGCCATTTGGTTTCAAAAGCAAGGGGTAACTAAATCTTCTTAGCGTGTTTGGGAGAAAATGATTGGAATAGGAGAGTATGCTCTTCACCCTTGTGGTGAATCAGAAATCTTGACTTCCAAAAGTTGATCCACTTTGTGTAGTTAGAATCTTTTAGAGGGCCTGCTCTCGGACAACCTGAGAGGAACGACCCAAGTGGGGACAAACTGATTACCTGGCTCTTCTAACCCACTATAAACTCAAGGCTATCAAGCACACAAAACCTTGGTAGACATACTGATTTTCTTCGCCTAGTGTGATCGCTTATGGGATTTCGACCATGGGGAGATCATTAGGCAGGAATACTTAAGGTACTCTTGTGGTCGCGAGATCGATTACTCATCGCAAGGTGAGGTGTCCCGTAATTGGGAGCAAGAGGAACACTATGAACGGAAGCCCTATCTAAACACCCTAAGTTAGTAACTACCCTTTTTAGCCGCTCAACTTCTTGGTGCAAGGATTGATCCTAGTGGACTACCCAGATCACCCCAAGATTTACACTCACCATGGGTGTTCCCTTGGTTATGCTTATGGCGTTTCCATGACAAAGCCAATATCTCTTGTGGGCAACCACTTGGTGTGAGGTGAAGGAGCATCAAGCGTGAGCCAAGCTCTTGAGTAATGAACCATGTCCTTTAGGTAGATATTGCTTGATGTGTTCTCAAATGTGGTATACTTGTGAAAATCTTTTGAACATACGCATGACGATAATTTTAGAGATTTCTTTTGAGACCTCACATATGCTTGTATCATGCCAGGTTGCTTTATCCCTTGCTTGATTTTTTGAAGACTACTCCATGTGTCACTATCTTGCTTGGAAAGAAATTGCTTTTGAACATCAAACTTGCTATGCTATCAACTATTGTCAAACTTTTTCAACCAAGTCAAAACATCAAATGCAAACATTTTTTTGTGTTTCTTGCTAAGGGGAGTCTCATCATTTGATTTTTATTTTCTATGTCTCTAGTTCTTGAACATGCTTAAAGTGACTCTTTGGTCTTGGTGCTCTTGGTCTTTCTATCTTCATGGTCTATGTCCACTTGCTAGTTATCTTTTTGCTGAAATGGTTGCCTTGATTTCTTGACTACACTCTTGGGTTGGAGAGTTGTTCACTTGTCACCCTGCTTGCTCTGTCTATTTGGCTATTTGGGCATCTTTCCTAGCTATTGACTTGAGTCATTCATGTCGTAAGTTTCTTGGACATATTGTTTGACAAGTCACTTTAATCTCTCTCTACTATCTTGGCAAGTGAACACTCTACCTCCTATAGTTTCAACATCAAGTTATCTTCTAGGCTCTTTTATGCTTGGCTTTGCATCTAAAACTATGGGATCTAAACATTGTGCTACCAAAATTCAACCAAATCTAGATGATCATGATATCCTCCATGTCACTAAAGAGTTTCAAGATCTATATGCACAATACAAAGAACTAGAAGAGATAAATGGTCTTTCTTACCTTCATCTTCTAAGTGCATGACAGAAATGAAGTTTAAACTTGAAAAAAGGTTAGAGGAGAAGATTGAATCACTACATGAATCTTCCTTAAGGTCTTTACATGCATGTGAGTCACCTTCTTTGAGGTCATCCTCTTCTTCTAGGTCTACATGCTCTACTTCAAGACATCAAATGTCTTCATCTTCTAGATCTAAAGACCTCTTTAGAGGACAAGCAAGTGATACCTCCTTTGAGCCTATGCCAAAATTTTATGATGGACCTATCTTTGACAAAGATAATAATGAAGACATGGATGCATTCTATTCACTTGAGAAAAAACCAAAGGACTGTAGACATACTTTTGAGAGAATTTTTACTCCCTTGGGGAATTCTTATGATGACATTTTGAGAACACTTCTTGGCACCAAGCTCATCATGTTGCCTAAGTCTAGCTCCTATGGAAATCCATTCTTGGATACCTATTGTGCCTATCATCGATATAATGACCATGCTACTTCAGATTGCATTGAGCTAAAACATAAAATCCAAAATCTTATTGATAATGGAATTATTGATACCTCTAATGATTCATGTGATGAGGATACTTTTCTTGAGCAAGATTACATTAATGAACCTATGTCTAGTAGTGGCTCCATTACATCTTCCACTTTTTCCAACACTCGTGCATCTTCCAACATTTCAAAGCTTTCCAACATGCCTCCATCAAATAAAGAAACTAATGCTTTCCACATTGACTATGTGTATCGTCAAGGACTATCTCTAAAATAAACTCAAGCTAACCTTCACTTGGCTACAAACCTTTTCCATGCTACTAATCCTAAACATCCTCAACCTTCATGCATTACTATGCCTAATCCAAACACTACTCCATTCACTCTTCATTGTCCCTTGTCCTTGGAAGTGGCTACATGTCAAGAGGACTCTCAAAAAGAAAAAGATATAAATGTCAAGAAAGATCAAGATCAAGCACCCTTTCATCTCTTTCAAGATTTTTCCCCTCCATATCCTATATCTTTTCTACCTCCTAACTATGATGAAGATACCACTTCCATTATTTCCCTTGAGCTTATTGAAAATTATGTGAAAAGTTCTCTTCATATGCTATCCAAAGCTACTTGTCAAGATCAAAGCATCCCCTCATGTTCTACTTCTCCACATCCACTTCAAAATTGTGCTCAAGCTTCAAGTACTCCTATTAAAAATGGTGTTCCTATCAAAGGTACTCATGAGTCTATTGATGGCTTTGACCACGTTGCTCACTCTAAAGATGTTGATATCCCTTTTCACTATCCATTTGCATCTCCTAAGTCTATCCTTGGTCCTTATCCATCAAAGCTAAAGCCTTCAAACCTTCCATCCATATTGGGGCCTTATGTTCCTCCATCTCCTACATTCACTCTTAGCTCATTCCCTAGCTCTCCTATAATACCACAAGATCAACAAAGACACTCATCCTTGATGACTTTTCACCCATCTATACATCTAAACCAGTCATATCATCCTTATTCGTCCACAAATCCCAAGTCTTTCGAAAGTGAGAACAAACATAAGAATCCATTGAAAAAGAAAGATCACTATGTCTCATCTAATCGACATGTGAATGCTAAGAAGGAGAATGCACAAAAGAGACCGCAAAGGTCCACTATTAAGAGAGCTAAATCAAAGCAAATGTGGGTTCCTAAATCCATCATTGAAGAAATGAAATCTCAAGCACCCAAAGAACAAGGAAAATCTAAAGCTATATGGATTCCCAAGTCTCTTTTAAAAGACTTAAAGATTGAAAATACTTCAAAGTTGACATTCAAGCTTCCAAAGGCTTCCATTCCATCTTCTTCCAAAAATCTTTCTAAAAATATTCAAAAGCCTTCCAGTCCACTTTTTTCCAAATCTCTTCTACCACGTCATAGATCTAAACCTCAAGCTATTTCATCCATGATTCCTCCATTGTTCCAATACCCTTCAAGGTGTCTATCAATGTTGATCTTGTCCAATATTTCAACTACCCTCATGAAATCCTCTAAAGCTTACACTTACTTTCTATACATGAACTCTTATCCTTAATATATTCTTCCTACTACCATTTCTCTTTCATCACCCTATCAGCATCTTTGAGCATACCTTTCTATGGTCTTAGCTTATCATGACTGATCTTTCCAATAGGAGAACTATCTACATTCAAAAAGGTTGAGCTCTTTCTAAAAATTCAAAAAAAAGAAAAAGAAAAAATAGAAAAAATGAAAAAAATTAAAATGTACCTTAGTGAAAACCACATCTTGTGGCACCTTGGTAGCAAAAGTAAAGAGAAATAAATGCATCCTATGGTGAAAACTACTTCTTGTGGCACCTTGGATAAGTACCATGATGAAAACTTGGCAAACAGGCATCATGCGTAATTCTTCCATCATCCATCTACCCCCTCTTCTCTCTTTGATCTTGACAATGTTGAGCTATCTTTGCATATTGGCTATCTTATCCACCAGATTTTTTATTGTGATCTCCCATTCACTCATAGCCTCTATCTGGAGCTTTATTCTTATTGCTATATCCCATTACTGTCTTATCTAGTTGACCCTTGAGTCTTGATCACAATAAATGAAAAATGGTTCTTAGGTCTCTTGACATGGCTACTCTTTTGGGCTACATGCTTCATGCTATCTCACTTGTTGGCTTCACTGCTTATTCTACATGCTATCTTTCTCATCACTTCCATTGCTTATTCAAAACATGCTTCAAATGACTATTTCACCTCTTACCCTAGCTTGGGTACTCTTGAGGAGTCAGTCCTTGAGGATCACTTTTACTTGCTTTGTGCTCCTTTTTCATCCATCTTTGCTTATCCACCGACTTTTTTCTCCATTGTTTCCTATACCTTGCTAGACATTGGGAGAAAATGATGTGATCTTGCTTGAGAACTAGTGATCTCTAAATTATTCTAAAAAATCCAAAAAATCATATATGATGCTGAAAAAAATTCTAAAAATTAGAAAATGTCCTAAAAAAAAGATCATCTAAGTGAAAACCTAGCAATAGGTACTTTGATGTATCACCAAAAAAATTCAAAAATACAAAAAAAATTGAAAAAAGTCCTGAAAAGATCTGTCAAGTGGTGAAAAACTGGAAATAGGCACTACTTGAAACCCTTGCACCTATGTCTATCAGTCTCAATCATCCACTTCGCTACACATTTCCTAGCTTGGAATTGTTTCTTGTCCTCATCTCGAGGGCATAGCTACTTAGCCTGTTGAGGTATTCTTGTGCATTAGGGTTTCTTTGACAACTCACAAAATAGTGTTTCTCAACACTTCCCCCACTTTGACATCAAGTGTTTTTCAATACTTTTCAGATAGTTTACCTACAGTCTTCGATGTCACGATATTTCTCACTATAAGAATGAAGTCTTGAAAAAATGGCCAAGTGACTTGCACACACACACTTTAACACTTAAACGACTGAGCTATGCTGATCTTTATCTACTTTGTGTGTTGTCTATGATGATTTCTTTGCCATGTGTTCCCTCTCTAATAGTCTTTCAAGGATGTCATTGACTAGAAGACTGTGGGCATGGGACATATTTTCTTTATTTTTGCTTGTGGGTATACTTTTGTTTTTCTATAGTGTTGTAAGCATTTATGTTGGTCCTATTCAACACGTTGACTTACAAATGTATCATCCTTGACTGTTTTGCAAGATCGCACTCAGGGTTTATCTTGGCGCTTATGCCTTGATATAGGTGTAATCTTGCTAAATTAAGCTTAGGGAATCTAATCGCATAGTCATCTTGACTTACATGTCTTTGATGCTTAGATTGGATTTCCACATACCTATCTGATCTCAATCATATTCGTATCCTCATAGTTATACTAGTGATGGTTGTATGATCTCATGATGTCCCTAATAAATGCTCAATGATGAAATTAAGAGTCTAAATGTTATGCACTTCTTGCTAGTAAACCACTTTGCATATTAGCTTGCATTTTAGGTTCATTTTCTAGATTAGTCTTGCATTCTTGCATATGGGGAGAGCTCTCTCTTCATCTTTTTTGTGGACATATCAGCTAACTCCTTTCATATATTTCTTTACTTTCTTCTTGTTCATGTCTTTTCACCTTCTTAATCTTTCACTTCATCACTTTTCTATCTTATCATCACATTATATAAAGTTTTGACCTCTTAAATAATTTCAACGTCCTAGATTCATTTTCAGGATCGAAATCCAAATTCAAGTTCATCTTGATGGTCAAAATTGTCTTTTAAAATTATACTTTCTTCTGAGCAGTTAGCTGACCTTTTGAGGTCTAATCTCTGAATCATCACTGGGGCATCTTCATTTCTTCATGTCTTCATCATTTCCATACTTCATATCTACTTCAATTCACTGTTTCATGTCTAAAATCATTTTTCTACTCGTTTTGACCTAATTTTTATGCTATATCCTTCAAGGTCAACTCTAGTCAAACTGGGCATTTTATTAGTTTCTTATAGTCATTCTTGGGTTCTAATCATCTATCTGTCATCTTGGATATTGCTATATTCTAATTTTCTCATGTCTAGCCAGTTTTTGCATCCCCTTGCCTCATTTCAATTTCGATCCCGAGGGGGCAGAAATACTCTATTACTGCTTAGGAGCATTTGTTTGATCTTCTCACTTGCTCTCACTCTGTCTGCTTTTCTAAGTATTAGCATTCTTCTTGAATTCTGACATCATCTCTTCCTAGTGTTCAGTACTACTACTATTAGGTTGTGCATTCAGGACTTGCTATCTATTTCTGCATTTCACTCTTTAGAATTAGACATCTATATCTATCATCGCCTACTTGGCTTCGATTTTCTTTGACATAATGTGTTCCCAGATCGATCATACATTAGTCAAAGAGGGGCAAATGTAATCACCTAAAAATGGTCATCTAGACTATTAGCCCCCTTTTCAACATTTTGGCTAAATTAATTTAATCACTTACCTAAGCCAAATTGCTAATAATCAATTTATTTGATTATAACCTATAGTTTGACTATGCTATCCTAAGTTCATTATTTGATTAAAAGAACATGTCCCCTTTTAATTAAATAAAAGACCCCATTCTTCTAACCCACTTAAAGTGCACACATAAAGTCCTTTTTCTATTTTGCAATTAAAAGAAAAGGCTTTGTGACTTTTGTCTTATATAACAAGTCAACTTATATTCTATTGGTTGACTTGTGTGTGCACGTGGATCACTCCTCTTTTTGAATTCCACCGTTGATCATCCACCATCTTCATCTTGATCTCTATCGTCCATACATCTTTAAAAGGGAGAGAGCTTTCCCCCTCAATCCATCCTCATTTTGAATATTGTTATGCTGCAAGTTTTCTAACAGGTTTTTTTGGAGCTTTGTGGAGAACTTCTATTTCTTTTCTACATTCTCTCATCCATGGCGTCATGGAATTTTAGCTTAGCTTAGCTTTCATTTTTACATGTAGCTTAATCTCACATAGCTTAATATTAGGACTTGAAAAGGTGCATTTCTCTAAATCATTCTATCCGAGGTTCTCCATAGATTGGAAAGCTCGAATGCCGACTTAGAGCTCCCTAGTCATGGAGTGCAAGGGGCATACAAATGAACACATAAGAGCTCTCGGCTGAGCTTTAGAAACGCAGCCCTTGCTAGTAAACCACAAAATGGGAGATTCTTTAGACAAGAACAAGAGTGCTAGTGTCAAAGAACTCTTGGATCATGCAATGCAAAAATGAAACTATATTAGGATGAGATGCACAATGCAAGCTATACTAAAATGAGATGAGAATGTTACAAATCCAACTATTAAGCTATGTAATCTAATTATTTGCAAAGAAAAAACTACACTAACATGCAATATGATCTTAAGACTAATATGATGGAATGAGAGAATGAGACAAGAAATGAGAAGTTCTCCACAAAGCTCCAAAGAAACCTGTTAGAAAACCTGTAGCATAACAATATTCAAAAGATGGATGGATCTTTTGAGGGGGAAAGCTCTCTCCCTTTTAAAGATGTATGGACGGTAGAGATCAAGATGAAGATGGTGGATGATCAACGGTGGAATTCAAAAATAGGAGTGATCCATGTGCACACACAAGTCAACCAATAGAATATAAGTTGACTTGTCACATAAGACAAAAGTCTCACAAGTCTTTTCTTTTAATTGTAAAATAGAAAAAAGACTTTATGTGTGCACTTTAAGTGGGTTAGAAGAATGGGGTCTTTTATTTAATTAAAAGGGGACATGTTCTTTTAATCAAATAATGAACTTAGGATAGCATAGTCAAACTATAGGTTATAATCAAATAAATTGATTATTAGCAATTTGGTCTAGGTAAGTGATTAAATTAAACTAGCCAAAATGCTAAGAAGGGGGCTAATAGTCTAGATGACCATTTTTAGGTGATTACATTTGTCCCTCTTTGACTAATGCATGATCGATCTGGGAACACATTATGTCAAAGAAAATAGAAAGCCAAGTAGGCGGTGATAGATATAGATGTCTGATTCCAAAGAATGAAATGCAGAAATAGATAGCAAGTCCTAAATGCACAGCCTGATAGCGGTAGTACTGAACATTAGGAAGAGATGATGAAATAATTCAAGAAGAATGCTAACACTTAGCAAAGTAGATAGATCGAGAACAAGTGATAAGGTCAAACAAATGCTCCTAAGAAATAGATAGCTGTAACAATTAGCAATAGAGTATTTCTGCGCCCTCAGGATCGAAATTGAAATGAGGTAAGGGGATGTAAAAACTAGCTAGACATGAGAAAATTAGAATATAGCAATTTCCAAGATGATAGATAGATTATTAGAACCCAAGAATGACTATAAGAAATTGATAAAATGCCCCAGTTTGACTAGAGTTGACCTTGAAGGATATAGCATAAAAATTAGGTCAAAACGAGTAGAAAAGTGATTTTAGACATGAAACAGTGAATTGAAGTAGATATGAAGTATGGAAATGATGAAGACATGAAGAAATGAAGATGCCCCAGCGATGATTCAAAGATTAGACCTCAAACGGCCAGCTAACTACTCAGAAGAAAGTAGAATTTTAAAAGACAATTTTGACCATCAAGATGAATTCGAATTTGGATTTCGATCCCGAAAATGAATCCAGGACGTCAAAATTATTTAAGAGGTCAATTTTTTATATAATGTGATGATAAGATAGAAAAGAGACGAAGTGAAAGATTAAGAACATGAACAAGAAGAAAGTAAAGAAATATATGAAAGGAGTTAGCTGATATGTTTGGGAAAAGATGAAGAGAGAGCTCTCCCCATATGCAAGAATGCAAGACTAGGCTAGAAAATGAACCTACAATTCAAGCTAAAATGCAAAGTGGTTTACCAGCAAGAAGTGCATAACATTTAGACTCTTAATTTCATCATTGAGCATTTATTAGGGACATCATGAGATCATACAACCATCACTAGTATAACTATGAGGATATGAATATGATCAATATCAGATAGGTATGTGGAAATCCAATCTAAGCATCAGAGACATGTAAGTCAAGATAACTACGTGATTAGATTCCCTAAGTTTAATTTAGCAAGATTACACCTATATAGAGGCATAAGCACTAGGATAAACCCCAAGTGCGGTCTTGTGAAATAGTCAAGGATGATACATTTGTAAGTCAAAATGTTGAATAGTCAAGCATAAATGCTTACAACACTATAGACAAACAAAGTATACCCACAAGCAGAAATCAAGAAAGTATGTCCCATGCCCCCAGTCTTCTAGTCAACGACATCCTCAAAAGACTATTAGGGAGGAAACACATGGCAAATAAATCATCATAGATAGCACACAAAGTAGATAAAGATCAGCATAGCTCAATCGTTTAAGTGTTAAAGTGCATGTGTGTAAGTCACTTGGCCATTTCTTCAAGACTTGATTGTGACAGTAAGAAATATCGCGACATCAGAGACCGTAGGTAAACTATCTGAAAAGTGTTGAAAAACACTTGATGTCAAGGTGGGTGAAGTGTTGAGAAACACTATTTTTTGAGTTGTCAAAGAAACTCTAATGCACAAGAATACCTCAAAAGGCTAAGCAGCTATGCCCTTGCGACAAGGACAAGAAACAATTCCAAGCCAGGAAATGTGTAGCAAAATGGATGATTGAGATTGATAGACATAGGTGCAAGGATTTCAAGTAGCGCCTGTTTCCAGGTTTTCACCACTTGACAGATTTTTTCAAAACTTTTTTCAATTTTTGATTTTTTTGGTGATACATCAAAGTGCCTATTGCTAGGTTTTCACTAAGATGACCATTTTTTCAAGACATTTTTTGATTTTTAGAATTTTTTCAGTATCATATATGATTTTTTGAATTTTTTAGAATAATTTAGAAATCACTAGTTCTCAAGCAAGATCACATCATTTTCTCCCAATGTCTAGCAAGGTATAGATATGATGGAGCAACGAGCTAGTGGATAAGCAAAGATGGATGAAAAAAGAGTATGAAGCAAGTGAAAGTGATCCTCAAGGACTGACTCCTCAAGAGTACCCAAGCTAGGGAAAGAGGTGAAATAGTCATATGAAGCATGTTTTGGATAAGCAATGGAAGTAATGAGAAAGATAGCATGTAGGATAAGCAATGAAGCCAACAAGTGTGATAGCATATAAGATAAGTGATGGAAGCCAATGAGTAAGATAGCATGAAAGCGTGTAATCCAAGAGAGTAGACATGTCAAGAGACCTAAGAACCATTTTTATTTATCGTGATCAAGACCAAGGGGTCAACTAGATAGTATAGCAATGGGATAGAGAAATAAGAATAAAGCTCAAGATAGAGGCTATGAGTGAATGGGAGAGCACAATAGAAAATCTAGTGGATAAGATAGCCAATATGCAAAGATAGCTCAACATTGTCAAGATCAAAGAGAGAAGAAGGGATAGATGGATGATGGAAGAATTATGCATGATGCACCAGGTTTTCATCATGGTACTTATTCAAGGCGCCATAAGATATAGTTTTCACCGTAGGATGCATTTATTTCTCTTTACTTTTGCTACCAAGGTGCCACAAGATGTGGTTTTCACTATGGCACATTTTCATTTTTTCTATTTTTTCTTCTTCTTCTTTTTTTTTTTTTTTTTTTTGAATTTTTTTTTTTTTTTTTTTTTTTTTGAATTTTTAGAAAGAGCTCAAGCTGTTTGAATGTAAATAGTGCTCCTATAAGAAAGATAAGTCATGATAAGCCAAGACCTTAGAAAGTTATGCTCAAAGATGTTGATAGGGTGATGAAAGAGGAATGGTAGTAGGAAGAGTATATGGAGGATAATAGTTCATGTATAGAAAGTAAGTGTAAGCTTTAGAGGATTTCGTGAGGGTAGTTGAAATATTGGACAAGATCAACATTAACACACACCTTGAAGGGTATTGGAATGATGGAGGAATGATGGATGAAGTAGCTTGAGGTTTAGATGTATGAGGTGGTAGAAGAGATTTGGAAAAAAGTGGAGTGGAAGGCTTTGGAATAATTTTAGGAAGATTTTTGGAGGAAGATGGAATGGAAGCCTTTGGAAGCTTGAATGTCAACTTTGAAATATTTTCAATATTCAAGTCTTTTAAAAGAGACTTGGGAATCCACATAGCTTTAGATTTTCCTCGTTCTTTGGGTGTTTGAGAGTGCCTTTGTATAATGATGGATTTAGGAACCCATATTTTCTTTGGTTTAGCTCTTTGAGTAGTGGATCTTTGCGGTCTCTTTTGTGCATTTTCCTTCTTGGTATTCACATGTCGATTAGATGGGACATAGTGATCTTCATTTTTCAATGGATTCTTATGTTTATTCTCACTTCCAAAGGACTTGGGATTTGTGGATGAATAAGGCTGATATGACTGGTTTAGATGTATAGATGGGTGAAAAGTTATCAAGGATGAGTGTCTTTGTTGATCTTGAGGTATTATAGGAGAGCTAGGGAATGAGCTAGGAGTGAATGTAGGAGATGGAGGAACATAAGGTCCCAATATAGATGGAAGGTTTGAAGACTTTAGCTTAGATGGATAAGGACCAAGGATAGATTTAGAAGATGCAAATGGATAGTGGGAAGGGATATCAACATCTTTAGAATGAGTAACATGGTCAAAGCCATCAATAGACTCATGAGTACCTTTGATAGGAACAACATTTTTAATAGAATAACTTGAAGCTTGAGCACAATTTTGAAGTGGATATGGAGAAGTAGAACATGAGGGGATGCTTTGATCTTGACAAGTAGCCTTGGATAGCATATGAAGAGAACTTTTCTCATATTTTTTAGTAAGCTCAAGGGAGATAATGGAAGTGGTATCTTCATCATACTTAGGAGGTGGATAAGACATAGGATATGGAGGGGAAAAATCTTGAAAGAGATCAAAGGGTGCTTGATCTTGATCTTTCTTGACATTTATAGGTTTTTCTTTTTGAGAGTCCTCTTGACATGGGGCCACTTCTAAGGATAAGGGAGAATGAAGAGTGAATGGAGTAGTGCTTGGATTAGGCATAGTAGTGCATGAAGGTTGAGGATGTTTAGGATTAGTTTCATGGAAAAGGTTTGCATCCAAGTGAAGGTTAGCTTGAGTTTCTTTTAGAGGTAGCCCTTGAGGGTACGCATATTGCATATGGAAAGCACAAGGTTTTTTGTTTGTTGGAGGCAAGTTAGAAAGATTTGAAGTGTTGGGAGATGCATGAGTGTTGGAAGAGGTGGAGGTATCAAGGAAACCATCACTAGACATAGGTTCATTCATGTAACTTGCTCAAGAGAAGTATCTTCACCACATGAATCATTAAAGGTATCAATAATTCCATTATCAATAAGATCTTGGATTTTATGTTTTAGCTCAATGCAATCTGAAGTACTATGCTCATTATGTTGATGATAAGCACAATAGATATCCAAGAAGGGGTTTCCATATGATCTAGACTTAGGTAACATGATGATCTTATTACCAAGAAGTTTTTGCAAAGTGTCATCATAAGAATCTTCCAAGGGAGCAAAAGTTCTATTAGAAGTATGTCTAGAGTCCTTTTGTTGTTTCTCAAGTGAATGGTATGCATCCATGTCTTCATCATTAGCTTGGTCAAAGATAGGTCCATCATGAAATTTTAGCATAGGCTCAAAGGAGGTATCACTTGTTTGTTCTCTAAAGAGGTCTTTAGATATAGAAGATGAAGACATTTGATGTCTTGAAGTAGAGCATGTAGACCTAGAAGAAGAGGATGACCTCAAAGAAGATGACTCACATGTATGTAAAGACCTTAAGGAAGATTCATTTAATGACGCAATCTTCTCCTCTAACCTTTTCTCAAGTTTAGACTTCATTTCTATCATGCGCTTAGAGAGATGAAGGTAAGAAAGATCATTTGTCTCTTCTAGTTCTTTGTATTGTGCATATAGATCTTGAAACTCTTTAGTGACATGGAGGATATCATGATCATCTAGATTCGGTTGAAGTTTGGTAGCACAAGGTTTAGATCCCATAGTTTTAGATGCAAAGCCAAGCATAAAATAGTCTAGAAGATAACTTGATGTTGAAACTATAGAAGGTAGAGTGTTCACTTGCCAAGATAGTAGAGAGAGATTAAAGCAACTTGTCAAACAATATGTCCAAGAAACTTATGACATGAATGACTCAAGTCAATAGCTAGGCAATATGCCCAAATAGCCAAATAGATAGAGCAAGCAAGGTGACAAGTGAACAACTCTCCAACCCAAGAGTGTAGTCAAGAAATCAAGGCAACCATTGCAGCAAAAAAGATAACTAGCAAGCAAACATAGACGATGAAGATAGGAAGACCATGAGCACTAAGACCAAAGAGTCACTTTAAGAATGTTCAAGCACTAGAGACATATAAAAAAAAAGTCAAATGATGAGACTCCTCTTAGCAAGAAACACAAGAAAATGTTTGCACTTGATATTTTGACTTGGTTGACAAAGTTTGACAATAATTGATAGCATAGAAAGTTTGATGTTCAAAAGCAATTTCTTTCCGAGCAAGATAGTGACACATGGAGTATTCTTCAAACAATCAAGCAAGGGACAAAGCAACCTTGCATGATACAAGCATATGTGAGGTCTTAAAAGAAATCCCTAGAATTATCATCATGTGTATGTTCCAAATATTTTCACAGGTCTAGCACATTCAAGAACACATCAAGCAATATCTACCTAAATGTCATGGTTCACTACTCAACAACTTGGCCCACGCTTGATGTTCCTTTGCCTCACACCAAGTGGTTTCCCACAAGAGATATTGGCTTTGTCATGGAAGTGTCATAAGCACAAACAAGGGAACACATATGGTGAGTGTAAATCTTGGGGTGATCCGAGTAATCCACTAGGATCAATCCTTGCACCAAGAAGTTGAGCAGCTAAAAAAGGGTAGTTACTAACTTAGGGTGTTTAGATAGGGCTTCCATTCATAGTGTTCCTCTTGCTCCCAATTACGAGACACCTCACCTTGCGATGAGTAATCGATCTCGCAATCACAAGAGTACCTTAAGCATTCTTGCCTAGTGATCTCCCCTATGGTCGAAATCCCATAAGCGATCACACTAGGCAAAGAAAAACACTAAGTCTACCAAGGTTTTGTGTCCTTGATAGCCTTGATTTTATAGTGGGTTGGAAGAGCCGAGTAATCTGCTTGTCCCCACTTGGGTCGTTCCTCTCAAGTTGTCCGAGAGCAGGCCCTCTAAAGGATTCTAACTATACAAAGTGGATCAACTTTCGGAAGTCAAGATTTCTGGTTCACCACAAGGGTGAAGAACATACTCTCCTATTCCAATCATTTTTTCCCAAACACGCCAGTAAGATTCAGTTACCCCTTGCTTTTGAAACCAAATGGCAAGTCAAGATTTCTGATTCACCACAAGGGTGAAGAGCATACTCTCCTATTACCAAAAGACTCCAATCACAAGTTTTATGTGCCTATAAAAATGAACAATTATTCAATGCCGCACATGAAAACAAAAAATCAAGCAAGTTTGGATTTTTATGCTTTTGGCAGCCCTGCAAACAATGTTAGTAGCCCTTGCACATTTGAAGCTTTGACATGCGTTCTTTTTGTATGCAAGGTTTCAATATTTTCTTCACAAAGAGGGCAACCTGCAATTACAACTCGTTAGCCCACAAGTTAGCACAAAATATTCACAAAAATTGTGAATTAAACCTCTGTAAGACAACCTAGAAACCTTCTTAAAAATGATAGTCAACCAGCTAAGAAGAAATTTGATTAAATCCCTCAAGGAACAAGCAAAAAAAATGTCAGGTGATACTTTTTGCTAAACAAATGTCGCGCGATACTTCGCAGTAAAGAAAGGCGACAGTTTTTGTTTAGGCGACAGTTTTACTTCAGTCGTGCAACAGAGTTCTGCACAGAGGGTGACAATATACAGGCTGTGAGTGCGACACTATTTCCAAAAAAAGTGTCGCACGACAGTACTGTGAACTATCATGCGATACTAGAAAAATGTCGCCCAACATTGCGACTGTAAAAAAAAGAAAATACAGAGCAGTACGAAAAATGTAAGCGAAAATAAGAAAAGCTAGGGAAAAACGTACAGTCCTGCCCCACGGTGCGCGCCAAAAATGTACACTCAAAAAGGTGCACTTCTCTAAATCATTCTATCTGAGGTTCTCCATAGATTGGAAAGCTCGAATGCTGACTTAGAGCTCCCTAGTCATGGAGTGCAAGGGGCATACAAATGAACACATAAGAGCTCTCAGCTGAGCTTTAGAAATACAGCCCTTGCTAGTAAACCACAAAATGGGAGATTCTTTAGACAAGAACAAGAGTGCTAGTGTCAAAGAACTCTTGGATCATGCAATGCAAAAATGAAACTATATTAGGATGAGATGCACAATGCAAGCTATACTAAAATGAGATGAGAATGTTACAAATCCAACTATTAAGCTATGTGATCTAATTATTTGCAAAGAAAAAACTACACTAACATGCAATATGATCTTAAGACTAATATGATGGAATGAGAGAATGAGACAAGAAATGAGAAGTTCTCCACAAAGCTCCAAAGAAACCTGTTAGAAAACCTGCAGCATGACAATATTCAAAAGATGGATGGATCCTTTGAGGGGGAAAGCTTTCTCCCTTTTAAAGATGTATGGACGGTAGAGATCAAGATGAAGATGGTGGATGATCAACGGTGGAATTCAAAAATAGGAGTGATCCATGTGCACACACAAGTCAACCAATAGAATATAAGTTGACTTGTCACATAAGACAAAAGTCTCACAAGCCTTTTCTTTTAATTGTAAAATAGAAAAAGGACTTTATGTGTGCACTTTAAGTGGGTTAGAAGAATGGGGTTTTTTATTTAATTAAAAGGGGACATGTTTTTTTAATCAAATAATGAACTTAGGATAGCATAGTCAAACTATAGGTTATAATCAAATAAATTGATTATTAGCAATTTGGTCTAGGTAAGTGATTAAATTAAACTAGCCAAAATGCTAAGAAGGGGGCTAATAGTCCAGATGACCATTTTTAGATGATTACACTATCTACAATAAATTTGTAAAAAATCATGTACTTTTTATTGTTTTATTTTATAATATATTGAGAAGATCATTCTATTATTATTGCAGTATGTTCTACTTGTATCTTTCCCACATAACTTTGACAACATGAGTGTCAAACACATTATATATGATCTTGAGAAATACATGATGTTAGAAGTGTTATTTGTTAGATTTTTTGTATAGATATTATTTTTGTGTCTTGCTCTTCTTTTTCTATAATTTATTTTATAATTTTTTGTAGAGTCTTATTAATATGTTTTTGTGTGATGAATATCTTCTAGGTGGTTATCATCTAAAGAAATTGATAAAAAGACATAGATCATTGGAAGAGAGAATTTCTTAGCTTTTGTGTGAGATGCAAAAGTATCTTCCTTCAACTTTTTCAATGCATAAGAACACTACCTCATACATCTAGTTGAAGAGATTGAATTGTGTGGACCTATACCAACTTGGTCAATGTAGATGGTTGAGAGGTACTTGAAATTTTTGAAGAGCTTGGTTTGACAAAGAGTACATCCTGAGGGTTCCGTGGTCAAGGAATATATGGTATACCAAAAAATGGTGTACATTATTGAATATCTTTCCAAGTTACATCAAAGATCCATGTACATCGCATTTGGGACCCAACTCCATTAACAGGTTCGAAGGGGAGTACTTGATGGAGAAAGGTATATTGAGGAAAGTGAGAGGTAGTTATAAGATGTTATTGTAGTTAATTAATTTTTATCCATCATCAATATAAGTTGTTTCTAATTGTTCTATTTATTTTATACAATTACTCATGAGTGGGATGCACTTCATTTGTATATTGCAAACAATCTTTATTGGATGATGGTATGGATTGAACAATCAATCTCAACAAAATGGCCACTCATTAACATGGGAAGGTGTTGCTTCATTAGTTAAAGAAGCTCATTGTAATGGAGATTCTAATGTTACACCAATGGATATTTGATCTAGCAAATGGTTTAAGGGGTAGAAAGGTTCATATAAGTTAATCTATCATGATCCATTTATTTAATATCAACTCACACATGGATGCATAATCTTTACATGTTTGAAAAATAATAGGTCAAGCACCACAAAGCCATGTACTACAATGATCGTAAATTTTACATTAAAAAGGTGGATGATACTAATAGAACTTGTGATTCTGGGAATATTGTGAACTTTGAGATCACCAATATTTCATCTAGAAATAACATGCATCCTCAACAGTCTAAAAATAGATACTATGGCATTTTGGATGATATAATTTAGTGCAACTTTAATTCCTTCAAACTAGTTCAATTCATCATCAAATAGTATAGGCTATGAATGAATCAAAATGATTGTGATAGAATTGTTATTGAACATGATAATAGATTTATAAGGATTAATACAAGGTAATTTGAGCCAATTAGAAATGAGTCATATTTTCTTCCAGGCCAATGTGAGAAAGTTTTTTTACTTTTTCATTGTACATAAAGTGAGTTGGTCAATTGTTGTTAGACATGATCCAAGAGGAAGACTAGTAAAGTATAATGTGATTAAGAAGAAGGTACTAAAGAAGTGGAAGAAAAAGTAGATGATGATGATGGAAAAGATGAAGAAGGAGATGATGATGAAGATGTTCATGATAGTGGTGGTGGTGGTGGTGGTGGTGGTGGTCGTGTTGATGGTGATGGGATGATGATCGTTGTGATGATTTAGATGATGATGATGATAATGATGATGTTCGTGATGATGAGATGGATGAAGAAGATGATCAATGGAAATGTATTAGGTGTTGATTAGGTGTAAATATTTGTTATGATGCTCAATTCTTGGTGTTGATTACTTATAATATGTTTTTTGTAGAGGTGACAAATTTAAAAGTACACAATGACTATGATGTATGCATATTGTTCATGTTATGTTCTATGTAATTTGTAGCATAAGTATCATGTAATTTGTAACTAAATTAAGACAAATGATTTACATATGCAAGAAACTGTACCCCTTTGACAAGGATCATACATAGTGACATGGATTGAGAGGTATGATTTTATTACATGTTTTCTTTCTATTTACCTTCAACATTAACTATAGGAAAACTTCATCAATATTAGCCTCAGTTTATACGAAAAAAAATGTATCCTTCAACTATATCTCTCATTTAAAGGGCTGCAAGTACCACCAAATAGGTATCTATCAAATTTGTCTTTCTCGAGTGAGGGAAATGTAGTAATAGAAGAGGATAGTGAGACATATCGTAGGTCTATGAAAGAGAGATAGACTAGAGGTCAAAAGATTAGAAAAAAATTCAATTAACACATGCAATTTTTCCTTGATCAGGGGGGTCATGTTCTTATGATGATGAGACAAAGGGAAACATCAAGGTTCCCTTAAGGTACACACATCTTCAAAAAGAATGGGAACCCAAGGAATTACCTCCAATTAACACTAATTTCTGTGTTAATAAGAGGATATATCACATAGCTCCATCATCATTACATGGTTTGGGCCTATTTTCCATGGATGACATAAAGGTCAGTTATAACAAAGTTGTTGAATTGACAAAGTATGTAGGACCTTGTTACAATTACAATAATTAGATGTAGAATGTTCAATATATAAAAAAAGTATGTGTAGGTATGCATTGTCAACAAATTATCTACAATGGAAAGAAAATGATCAAAGTAAAAGACTTACTATGTACATTGATGGAAGGCCAAAAGAAATAGGAAATATTGCAAGTTTTATAAATAGTACACATCCTAGGTCGACTAATAAGCAACCCAATTGCATTTTCGAGGTGCATGAGAGAAATCATATTTTTGTATGTGCAATAAAATCAATAAGTGCAAGGGAAGAGTTGCTAACAAATTACAATTTGAATCACATAGATACAAGGAAAGTTACTATGATGGGACTTGTAAGTTATATGTAATATTTAAACTAATTACTTCCAATTATAACTCCAATATATAATATACCATTTTATTAATAAGTTTTTTTGCTAAGTTGACTATTCCTTTTATTATGCTAATGTTTTTATATATATTCTTTTTCATAGGGAGACATGGCCAATTCATCGGATGATAGAGGTAGGGATGTCTATCCCACCCCTTCTTCAGCTCAAGTAAACCTTTTTGTATAATAATTTGTGTAATTATAATTTATAAAATGTCATATTATTATGTTATTTTTCGTTAAGGTTTTGGACTTGTTTTGATTATTTTACAGATGTTTTTGTCACAATTTTTTGCTTAGGGAAAGGCAAAAGAACACATTACACAAGAGTAATTACTTGTTGCTATGGCAACCATAGTATTATGCGATGATGACATCACATATACCAATGACCCTATAAGCATGTGTAAAAAGATCCTCAAAAGCATCAATCTACAAATTCTTGTGCTTGTGATGGATCCAAAACTAACCAAAGAGAAAGATGTGACAAGAAATGAATTCTATCGGAGATCACATTGTCTGGAAGTAAGCAACAATGAATCTTTTGCTAGGACAATAGTTCAATAAAGCTTTATGTTTTATACTAATTTATGGATCATGAACCAAAATATGCATGTGTTCATACAACAATTTGTTTTACCTTACCAATTTGTTCCACCTAATGAGGGTACCAGTGTAGCTCCTACAGGTATGTGATTTCAATTTTCAATCATCAGAAGGGACATTATTTTCTTCATGATTATTATTGACAATTTTATATTACTATTGTCATGTTTTTGCAATCTATATTTTAAAAAGACAATACATAGTATATATATGATTTTTTAGGTCCTGATGATGTGCATATGCATCCTTCCACGAGGCCGGCTAGCACTCTGAGATTGTCAACTGCAAGATCGACAATAAGGAGCATGACAAAATATGATTTGATTTGTACTTTATTGTTCATTTGATCATAGAATGACATTGATTAACATTTTTCACTAAAAGGTACACCTCCTCATGATGATAGAACAGATACCAATACTGGTGATAATTTACCAGCCTTTCTTGGAGTAGCTTGTGTTACTTCTACTGGATCACTCGAGGCACCATTGTTGATGGCCAAAAAAGATATGATTCCCTTAAAATTTTCTAAGCTTCTAGGTACTTTAAAATTGTAATTATTTAGAGTGTAATTGTAGTTTACTTATTCATAACTCATTTTCAACTAATGATCCCATGACGATTTTGCAGGAAATGATCTTTTTTATGCAACTTTTTATGATTTAACATTGAACATATTTGGGCCCACCTTACGTAAAAGGAGTGTAGTTTCATATAATTAGTTCATCCATTTGTTGTAATATATTCAAGGTACATAGCTTGAACTAATTTTTTTATTTAGCAATTTTGTTTTTTGTTTAAAAGGTGGAATGAGCAAGGCCCTAAATTGAAAGATCAGCTCATAAAATCTCTAGAGCATCTCTTTGGTCAAAATATTTTGAACAGAGTCCAAATTCTTTTAAAAGCTTGCAAACATCTAAAGGCAATAAGATACCAAAACAAAAGGGCTCTAAAGCTCAACCCAAAGTACAAGCATCCTCTTATGGTTCTAGAGCTAAAGTGGAATGAAATCATTGAAGAATCAAATAAGATAAGACTAAGAGATAAAGGAATTAACCCACCGCCCAACAAATACAGGTATGTGGTAGTATTAATATAATTATGCACAAATTAGTGATCTTTATATTTATATAATCTAACATATTTCTAAAATATTTTAAATTTTACATTTATAGGTTGTAGGACGCATCAAAGGCTACACAAGCTAGGAAAGATAAGGTTGGTCAACACCATCTTGGCTCTGGTGGATATATGAAAATTCACTCACTACTTGTAAGTAGCAGTAAATGAAATTTCATATTAATTTTTATATAAAATTACAAATAAATGATACATTCAATATTGACGATATTATGCAAAAAATAAAGGGCATTGAATTTAATCTAGTGCCAACAAAAGAGGACAAACAAATTGACTTTAAGAAAGGCTATAAAGTGGTGGTTTCCCTCCACTACATAGATTCTAATGGCCAAAGAGATGTAGAATATTATGGTGCATCAGTTCACACATAGGTAAATATGCCTAATGAATCATAACATAAATTGAAAATTTTATGAAAAATAATCTATTTGATGTTAATTTTGAACAATGATTACAATGTGTGTGACATTTCACTACAACCTTCTACTCCCGACATAGATCATACTCATGATGATGAAGGCACATATCCTACACATAATGAAGGCCTTGATGTGCATCACAATGATAGAGGTACATATTCAATTTCTATTGAAAACTAATTATGTAATTATTAATAAAATTTAAACATCTTGAAATGCAATTGGTGTAACCTTTATGTGATAATTTTTGAGTATGCAGAACATCATGGTGATGGAGTTGAGAGTGATGTTAGTGCTGAGCATGTTGAGGTTAGGGCTGAACAAAATGTGATAGTATATGATGTGGCACTATCAGGTAAAGAAAAATATATGTTATGTTATTTAGATTAATGAAATACTAATAAAAATTTTAAAATATTTATAATTAAACCCATTTATTTCTTATTGCAGGGGCACATTGGTCTTGTCCTCAAAAAAGAAGAGGAAGCCTCATGTCATAAGATCAAAACCACAAGAGCCACAAGAGAATGTCAAAGATAGTCACGATGTGCCTATTAGCCTTTATCTTCAAAAAAAATAAAAAAATAAAAGAAGAAATGAATGTTAAAAACCTTGTTTGATGATTTTTTTTATGAATGTTTCTTATTAATAAATTTTATGTCATGTTATTAAATATTGTTATGTGATTATAATGATTGACATGTTCACAAATTATTGATGAATGTTTATATGTATTAATGAATTATATATCATGTTAATGAATGTTATGTGAATATAATGATTGGTATGTTCATGAATTATTGATGAATGTTCATATGTATTAATTAATTGTATGTCATGTTAATGAATGTTATGTGATTATAAATGATTAATTGATATACTTTTGAAATGAATGAATAAAATATTTACTTAGTTATTAATGGAGAATTTAGAGTGATTATGGGGGGGGGGAGGCCAAATGATCTTCCACCTTCACATGGTTGGCCTTGGTAATTAGAGAATATGAAAGGATTCTCAAGACCAAGTGAAGCTCAAACTAACCTATCAAAAATAAACACCAATATATGGTCCCATCATCAAGTGGCTGGAGAATTTCACCATAGTTAGTAATGACTCTCATTTCTTCCATGCTAATGTAAATGTGTCTGATTGACTCCTTTGGTCATCATCAAAGTCCACCTAACACACTTTTCTCAACTTTCTAATGAGGCCCTTTACAACACCCAAAAATTGCCTTCTTTTCCCAACATGGTTTCTCTATCCTAAATTGCTTGACCTTGCTCCTTTCTTTTCAAGGTCTTAGAGGAAGTTCAATAAGGTCTAAACAACTTGATTATGATCTACAATAAATAATCAAAATGACCTTGAACTCTATCTCTATCAATTTTTAAATTGGTTGGTTACTTCCTAGTAGCCCTTTAATGCAAGTGTTTTGGGGAAAACAAGGATTTTTTGTTTCTTAAAAAATAGCCAATCTCATTGCCTAAAGATAATATTATATTGTGAGATTTTACACATGCAAAGGCATTTTAGGGGAAAGATTGCTTGGTGGATACGACATGTGTTTAATCATATGTTATGATTTTCATTAAGTTTGAGGAGAATAGTCCCAGGTAGTTGTGAATTTCAATGAGGACATAAGAGCTTTCTATTTAGATTCCTAGTGAAGGATTAAAAAATTAATGTTTTATTAAAACTTTCATTCCAATGTTTTATTAAAACCTACTCTTTGGCCCTTAATTAGCACTCAATTATTCCCAAATGCCTTACCAAATTGACACTCGAATGAACCTTCAATAAATCATCATAACAAATTCTAAATAGGATCAGATGGATCAAACTCATTTGATGTTTACAAAATCTTTATGAATAGACTCCTAATGGAAGCTTCACTATTTCTATCACACAAGCCTAAAGGGATATTTGGATCTCTAATTCACCATGCCCTCCATGAATGCAATCAAAATACACAATCCCATAGACATTTAAAATCACTTCACTTCCACTCAGGAAGCACCTAATGGAATTAGATCCTTCAAATTAACAATAAGGCCTATTAGGTAGTTCATGATAATGCTACTCTACCCACCTAATTCTCAACCCTTGAATCAACTTGATAAATCTTAGTATGGATTTGGATTTTCTCCCTGCACCATTTCAAACATGACAAATGAATGAACAGACTTTGTTGAAACCAAATGCTCTTTCTTTTCACAATCTAATTTGAATGTCTAAATAGTGACATATGAAAGGATCCAAACCTTCCAATGCACACTTCAAACCAAATAAATAACCTCAATGCACTTCAAGGTCAATCACATTATTTTTTTCCCAATCATATAGATTTGGCCTCTAATGAATCAATATATTACTATGACTATCACTATCATGGTCAAGACAGTATGATAATGTCTTTTCTACGCAAGGACTCAAAACAACTTAAAATCCATTTCCATCCAATGTGAGAGTTTGTCTCATTTAACCTCATGGAATAACAGGAGGGTGAAAGCACAAATCTATGTCACCTTTAGGACTAACTTTATTGATCTGATAGGACCAAATCTGACTGGATTGCTTCTAGCTAGACCGAATCTGGTTGAAACCACATGGCATCAAGTAGGTGCCAAGTGGCATGTACACATCTGCAGGGATTCGGCCAGACTAAATTCAGCCAAGTTTGATCTGCTGAACCCCAAAAATTATATAATCCACAAAAAGACAAATCTAATGGTCATTTGTGTCATATGAGCTTACTGGAATTGTGAAGCGAGAAGAGCTACATGAGTCATTTTCAGGCATGATCAGGCATGTCAGTATTTTCCCCCAATTTTTTAATATGTTTTAAGTTTTATTTTATGTTTCTTTAGGTAAAATATGGGGTTTAATGTGTATTTTTAATGTAGATTGTTTTAAATAGTTCTATTACTATTATTATTATACGTTTATGTTTTTAAATACTGTAACATTAGATAAAGTTTAGAAAAAGTATTCAAATGTAGTGAACTTTAGACATTATTAGAGAAATTAGATTAATTTTAAAATATTATTTATAGAAAATAGTCAAAAATTATATGCAAAATATTAGAAAATTTAGAAAATGTTAGAACAATTAGAAACTTTAGAAACTTTAGAAAAAAATTATTAAATATAGAAAATTAGGTAGATATAATTTTAGAGAATTTAAATATTTTTATTAGAGATCGTTAGAAATTGTTCTAAAGGTAAAAATTTAGAAAGTACTATAAACTAGTGACTTAAACCATTAGATTGGACTAAATCAAACTCTACCTCTTACTGTAAACACAAATAAATTCTAATTGAAACCTTAACATTGAACCTTATAAATTATTGGTAGGTGTGGAACTAAACATTGAATTTAATTAAACCACAACATTAAACCTAATCAAACTCAAATTAAAACTCTCACATTGAACCAAATTAGACTCTAACTTCTATATTGACCCTTAAATTCAAATATGTTGACCTAAACCCTAAACATTTAACCCTCTCTCTCTAGATCTCAAACTTGTAGCCCTCTATCTCTCTCTAAGTTGTAAACCCCATCTCTCTAAACCCTTAACCGCTCTCTAACCCCATAATTCCTAAACTTTTCTCTCTAACTTACATAACTTCATCTCTCCCAACCTTAACCTAGATCTTAAACTTTCAACTCGTTGTCTCTCTCTAACTCCTAAACCCCATCTCTCTAAACCCTAAACCATTCTCTAACCCCATAATCCCTAGCATAACTTCATCTCTTCCATCTCATATCTCTCTCATACATAACCTCATCTCTCCCAACCCTAACCTCCTCTCTCTCTAGATCTCAAAATTTTAACACTCTATCTCTCTTAACTCTTAAACCCCATCTCTCTAAACCCTAAACCACTCTCTAACCCCATAATCCCTAACATAACTTCATCTCTCTCATCTCATCTCTCTCTCTCTATTACATAACTTCATCTCTCTCTGTTACATAACTTCATCTCTCTCTTACATAACCTCATCTCTCCCAACCCTAACCTCCTCTCTCTCTAGATCTCAAACTTTTAACAATCTATCACTCTTAATTCCTAAACCCCATCTTTCTAAACCCTAAACCACTCTCTAACTCCTAAACCCCATCTCTCTAAACCCTAAATTGCTCTCTAACCCCATAATCCCTAAACTTGTTATGTAAATTTGATTTGTACCTATTACTAAAAACAAAATGTAATGTAGTTAACATTTCTTTATATGTTGTACAATAGGTTGGTTTAGCAAGATTCATTCATTGTGTTTTGTTTTAATTAGTTTATATAATAATTTATGTATATATGAATATATATGCATGTGAAAATCTCTATTATCAGCTATCTAGTTTTGTTTGTTTATATCTTTCATCATTATGGCATCAAGGGGTAGTGATTTTGGAGAGGCTAGTATACATGGTTGCCCCTATAGTGGTTCATCCCATAGATTGACTACTAGTACCCAAGATAGGGAGACATTATTTAGTGAAACTATTTAGTGCTTACAGAGTTCACTTGATGTTATTGATCAGAGTCTACAGGCTTCACCTACCCTACAACATAGGGATAAGGTGACTGTGATTAGAGACATGTTGATTAGAATGATGCACACTATCAATGGTTTTAACCCTTATGATAGTGTCAATTTGGACACATTTTATACCACTCTATCTCATAATGTCAGTGGTGGTTTGTAAAGGAGAGAGATAGATGAGATGGTGTTAATGAAGAGTGTGAAGAGCATGTTCCCATATTATTGGCCTTTGAAAAAGGTCAGAGAGTACCCTACTATGAGGTGTACTAATCCATTTGTAGCACATTTCATATATCCTGATTGATTGGCTGCACATCACATGTGGCCCCAAAAGGATGAGTTCCCTTGTATTTCTACAAACAATTATTTTTAGAATTTCATCTACATCAAGAGATTGATTACATTGATATCTCTAGGCATTTTGGGCACAGTTGGGGTAGGTTCTTAGATAAATTTAGACACCCAAATGTTCCTGCACCCATTAATAAATGAGCATTGATTGGTCCAAACCTTTTGGTGATGCTAAAATGTTTGGAGTTATTTGCAGTTGGAGATAGAGTGACAAATGATACACATAGAGATGTGTACAAGAGGATTGCTACCTAGGTTCATGAGATGTCTTCTAATTGAGTGTATAGATACATGACACACTCACAATTTGCATCTATGGATGGTAACACTACTACCTCATCTTTAGTTGATGACATGTATCATGAGGTTGACATCACATCTCTAGTAGATGTCTCTATGGAGTCATCAATAGACTGTCTAAGGGCTATCAATACATGTTTGTCTATTGATCTACTTTCAGCCTATCGAGCTAGATAGTTGTTGATTGGACAACCACTTACTGTGGTGCCATCATATGTGAGTGGTATCATCAGAGGTACATTAGAGGCATAGGGTGGTCAGGGGTAGAAGGACATACATGCTGCAGCTACAACTCCACTGTAGACTATAGTTGAGGAGGATGTAACCCCCCCTACCGAGGCATGTTCTTACCCACCACGGCATTCATTGTTCAAGATATGCTCATGAATCCTACACTTGACATCGGAGATATGACATTTAATGATACAGACTTGAGCAAGATAGGTAGACATATATTTGTGATGACAATGTCATATGGGGATTTGTAGACACCTAGACTATTTAATTGTCTACATATCTTCTATTTATTTTTAAATATAATATTAAATTCAATTTAGTAAAGTATAACTTGTAACATATTTGTTTCTTCTATTACATACAAACTGCATCTGCAACTCCTTAGGGTGGAGATGGAGAGATTATTGTCGACCCTAGTCATCCTCAATCACAGGTAAATTTAATTTTATGTATGTTATTATTTATTGACTTTATACACATGGTCATGACATATTTGTTCTTATATTGGACACAAGGTTCAAGATCTCGAGTCAGTCAATCACATTGTGGAGCGGGACATGATCATGTTTGATATTCATATATGTCATATACATGAGTTTGGCTCATATATTATAGATTTTTGATATTGATTTACCATGATATCATTTGGATTTATAGCTATGGGACATTTTACATTTACAACACACTCATATTTGACATATTTCATATTTTCATGAATTATGTGACCATTTACATTTATAGTTGACATATTTGATATTTTCATGAGTTAAGTGACCATTTACATTTATAATTGATGTATATGATATTTTCATGATTTATGTGACCATTTACATTTATAGTTGACATATTTAATATTTTCATGAGTTATGTGACCATTTACATTTATAGTTGACAGATATGATATTTTCATGAGTTATGTGGTTAGGTTTATATGTAGTTAATATATTTGATATATACATTTATAGAATATTTTTTATGTAAATGTGGAAACATATTTTTGAAATCTCTATACATTATTTTTTAGATAATTGTAAATGTATAAGAAATTCACGTGTTCTACAAATAAATGAAAATATGTCTTACATAAATTTCTAGGTGTGTTGTAAAAGTGTATAGAAAATGTAAATGTAAATAGAAATAATTACATTATTTTTATTTAGACACTTAAAGCAATGTAAAAACAAAAATATGTATAAATATTGAAAAAACACCTAAAGCAATGTAAACAACAAAAAAAAGCCAATTTATGTATATATAAGTTGGAAATATTTTTATGAATCATTAAACCTATGTATCAATCAGAAAGTTACTAATACATATGGTCAAGATCCTCTCTATCTTTAATAATCTCCAACAATTTTTCATGCTCCTCAATATCTAACCTCCACTTTGGTTTGCTACCTCTTTTTTTGGCACAATGTCAAACTGAATCTTTGTGGCTAAAACCAAGTGATTGTAATGCAAATTTTTTTTGCTAGGCATGTATTCAACAAATTGAACACCATTGTGGTCAATTTTCCTTTGCTAATAATAGGTGCCTACAAAATAAGATGTGTACTTCTTAATAATATAGAAAAGAAATATTTTTTTTACAATTAATCTCTCACTCTCTAATTACTTGTATAGATCTCATAAAGGGATAATCTGTACCCTCTACAACAACTGAACTAGTTGGTTATGACTAGTTATCATCATTTGTACAGGGCGCAGTCAACTTGATTTTCGCTTGTGTTCATCTAAGTAAATAATAATCTACACCTTCCACATTTTGAGGATCTGCATACACAACAAAGATGTCACCTACAAATGAACAAAAATTATGGAACCTATAAATAAATAAATATAAAGACAATTAAATATAAAAATTAAACATATTTGTAGAAACTCGCCTACAAAAACTAAATCAGAAACACATTCATAATTAATTGAATACATAGGATTATGAATATCTATGCCATTTTCATTTTCTTCTATAAGCGCTATTTCTGATTATGTGTGTCCATGTCCATTCAGAGACATACCCATTCACAAATTTCTCGCATTGACTCATTGCATTATTTTGAATACAGACATCACAAAAACATGATTTTTCTCTTACTTGAATTACTAGAGGTTTGTGTTGTCTGGTAGTCATTACTTGATGTAATCTTCTAATTCCAACAATGGGTTGACAATTGTAAGGATTTGATCGATCAACATATGTAACACATTAAATTGGCAAGTATCTATGTCAATAATCTAAATATTAAAGTAATCATATCAAAGCAAAATGGAAATCTTTTCACTTCCCAAAAAAGGTGTTTATTATAAGTTATATCACAAGGAGAAAAATGCAATATGAACCAATCAACAACTTGATTTTATTTTCTATCTTTGCACCTGTATAGAAAAGAAAATTGTATGAATTTTAACAAAAGATAAAAGAATTATCTAGCAGATGGTCATACCTCAAATTTTATTAGTACATAACAATATTATACCTAAAAGTTTATGTTGGTGAAGTGTGTGCTTTACACATGCTCCTACTCCATCATGCTCGCCTTTTCCATGACCACATTCAAAGAAGTTCCAAAGAAACTTAACATTTTGTCTCGCATGTTGTGTTGCAAGACAATTCAATGCTTTTATAGACTAAATAAAATAAAATAAAATTTATGAGTAATCAAATCTATATATAATTAATTATTCAAATAAGTAAATATGTGCATGATATTTTAAAGCTTAACTTTCAAATACACTTACCAATATAACCATCAAACCAAATCCAATGTTCTGAAGCATTTATCCCATGATTTGTGAGATCACCAAAGAATATTCCAAAAAAATGAGCTACATAGCTCCTATCATGAACCCTATCATCACTAAGATAAAAATAGAGCTCCTTGATGATAATGTGTTCATCTAGATCGATACTTTCTACCCCATCCACGTCAAATTATGCATGTTTGTAGGAAACTTGTAAAAAAAATTGCAACTTTATTTGAGTGATAATATTTAGCTTGAATTATAGATTGAGAGGAAAAACTATAGTTTCCAAACAAGTCTACAATTGACAGAATACATTCTATTAGGAAATAATTTTTGGAATCTCAAAATTGTTTCGCTCGTCATTTTGCACCATGACAATGTTGGATGTGTGGATAAATCATAGTTTTGAATTTATCCATAAACTCATCATATAGAAAATTTCTCTCCTTCTAAGCTTTTCTTTCATTCTTCTCCATTCTTTGTTTGATATATCTCATACTCAAATCTATTCCACACAACTGGTGTTAAAACATCAATATCATCTATTTCATATGGAAATTTTTGCAACTCTCCACAATTTGTACATGCATTTTTTATGCATTGTACATTGAATTCATCTAAATCTTTAGAATTATCAAATAGCAAAGACTTGATCAATTGTGTTGTGCTTCTAGAAATTATCACACCTGGCTTAAGTGTTGTCATAGCTTTTCTAAAAGATTGTAAATAAAGATGAATCTCAACATGATTTTGACAACAATTTTCACGTACCTTATTTATGCGTACAAAACATGAGTACAACCTCTCAAATATTCTTTGGCAAATTTTTACATTTACAAATTCTTTTTTGAAAGCTTCAAATAATTCACTTTGTGTTGTCTACAAAGTTTTTTGGATGTGCTATTTTCATACCGGTCTCTTCATCTTTGATCTGTATAGTGTCTCTTCAATTGGAAGAAACACATGACTAGCTAGTCCAATATTCAACAACCTATCTTCTAACATCTTTAGAAATTCTATCCTTTCGAGGAAGCCAACAAATATTAACCTAGTTCTTTTCAATGTTCTCATCAAGCAAATTTTTCCTTTTTATGTATCTTTGAACAATTCTTCTAGATAGACTGAGCATTTCAGAAATTTCTTGAACTTGTTTTTTCTATGACAAGTCCTTTTTCATAGTCATAGTCATCAATGCTCTTTGTGTAGCACTTAAATTAGCTACTCGACTTCTATTATCAATAGCATTTAATGCATCTTTCAAATTTTTAACTATTGTTTCCTTGACATTATCTTTAGATCTTTTCTTATTGTTCATACCTAACAACTCTAGAACAAGACTCACATATTTTTCAAATGTAGCTTAATTGTACTTTCAGGCATCATGTGTTCAAATGATTCAATTTCTCTAAATATAGAGTATTCATCCATCTCCAAAAAAAATTTCAACCCTAAACCATATTTTCCAAATGGCCTACTACTTTTTGGAACTTCAATGTGATCTTCTTCAACTTCAATCAATGGATCTTCAATTGGTAGCTCTATATTATGTTTTGCTCATCCTTTCTTTTGGTCATCTCTTACTTGACCATATCTTTTTGCTCTTTTCGTTGTATTCCCAATTGCACATAAACCTAAATAGAGAGCTTGAAATCACCTGCATACAAAAGACTTCCAAATTTAATTACATAAATAATAGTAGATCATAGACAATTTAGAAAAAGATTTCAACTTTAGAAGCTTATTCTATGTGGCTATCTATATAAGACTAGAAAATCTTAAGATAGCTAGTTGCATTAAAGCATTGCTAAATTTAGATTAAGCAATTTATTAAATAAATTAAATAATTTAACTACTTAATAATTTTCATAGTTTTCATAATATTTTAAAATACCTAAATTAATTCTAATAATTGATTAAAATCAAATTAATTAATTAATTTAAAATAAACAATAAATTTAATTAATTGATTTCAATACAAAAATAATGAAAAAAACTAATTTCTAAATATTTCTTTAAAAAAATCATAAAACTTAACGTTTTTAATACTAAAAATGCAAATATCATTAAATATATATTTTTAAATAAAATTTAACATTCAAAACGAAATACTTATTTTATTTTTTTAATCGATTTCAATACAAAAATAACGAAAAATAATAATTTATAAATATTTCTTTTAAAAAAATCATAAAACTTAACTTTTTTAATACTAAATGCAAATATCATTAAATATAATGATTTTTAAAACAAAACTCAACAGTTAAAACAAAATACTTATTTTATTATTTAAACTGTTAAAAATTTTAGGCTACCGCATGTGACCTTGTGCGAGCTACTTTTGGGTCTTACTAATTTGGCCGGATCTTATTCGGCCAGATTAGATTTGGCTGAAACAGTCTATGTGTCATCTAATGTGGCACTTTCTTTCATGTTTTTTGCCATTCTGAAGAACTTCACACTTCAGAGGCCAATTTCATCATCAAAATTAGGGTTTCAAATAAAATAAAAAATACCATTGGGTAAAGCTTGTAGTCAGAATTATGCCAATATAATTTTTTTTATAGGTGACACAATATTGATTACAATAATTGCAAAATAATGCAAGTAGGTATTTCAACATTGAAGATTATGCACATTCGAAAAAATATACAAATTAGTAGATGGTATCAATTTTTTTTATAAATGATGAATTGTTCTAGAGGAGAGAGTGCTCTTTGATAATATATAACATTTGTAATTGTTAACATAGATTTACTAAGGAAAAGATGGTGGGAAAAAAAACTGTTAAATTATGAAAAATTCAACTTTAAATAGCTATAACAGACAAAATATACAATATTTTTCAAAAAAAAAAAAATTGAAAGTTCTAGGTACATATG
Organism: Cupressus sempervirens; assembly: GCA_028749045.1. Taxonomy (NCBI): domain Eukaryota; kingdom Viridiplantae; phylum Streptophyta; class Pinopsida; order Cupressales; family Cupressaceae; genus Cupressus; species Cupressus sempervirens. The sequence continues at coordinate 355,391,015 of CM053791.1, read as the reverse complement.
TCATCAACAACATACTTCAAATTTAGATGGAAAAACATTTATTTGCAGTTATTTCTATGGTGGGAACTATAATCCCTAATTTGCTAGATTTTTAACACTATCAAAAAAATGTCATTGAAAATTATAAAAACATACAATTTTTAACATTTTTTTTAAAATAAAAGTCATAAACTTCACCTTTTTATACACATTTTATCAATTTACACCAACTTAAAAGTCAAAACATATAAGAGAACTTTTACATTGTTGAAGTTTTACACTTTTTCTAATGTTAGCCTTTTCCTTCGTAAAAGGGTGACACATGTTTATACTTTTACCCAGGAGACTCAATCATAATCGTGACTTATAAAACTTTGCAATAGCAGTCATAGTTTACAAACCAGTTGGACAAATTAGAGAAAATGACATCCTTAAAATACTTGAGATCCTTGCCATGCTACTTAAATTGGTCGTTTATATTTTTGCACAACCTTATTTGAATCCTTTCAACATTTGAAGACTTCCATGATGTTTGGTCTCAACCATTGTCATATAGCAGAATAGATACATGTCATTTTCCCACATTTCTTTTGGTATCAAATATTTCTTATCATTTAATATTTTCTCCTATAAATGCTTATTCCTAATGATCATCTATGAAATTAAACTCTTTGACATATTAATTTATTTCATCTATTTTGGTTTGACCATATGATACTCCTATTTTATTTTTTTACAAAATTATTTATTTCTTCATTGCTAATCGGACACTCTTGAATGTTAACATCCCTTTTTTAATCCTCTTTTTGTTTTGCTTATCCATGCACTCTTTCTCCTATCTGTTGTTTCCTCTTTGACTAACTTAGGCCAACTACTTTCTTCCATATGTTGGGTTTTCTTTAGGTAGCTCAATAGTAATTAGGTCATTATTGAAGCTTCTAATGGAAAAATACTTGTTTTTTCCAATAAAATCTCTTAAATAACTATTGTTTTAATTTTGAGGTTGGTGATGATGAGATGCTTAACTGAGAAACCCTTATTCCATTTCCATGACCCAAAACTGAGTCTTGCAAGCCAAAACTAGGGTGCTCATGCACCATTCTCCCCCACAAAGAAAGCAATTGCCATGGGACAATAGGGGTAAGTAGTTGAGGATTGATTACTCTCTTCTTGAAGTCAGTTTTAGGGCCCTTTATACATTATTAAATCTGTCACATTGAATGTAACTAGAATCTATGATGACTTTATATACCTTTTTGAGAATTTTGTAATTAATATTTATAATTTGTTTGACTTCTATTTATATTACGTAGCTATCTAAAGTAATTGAAGCAAACACTTAAACTCTTCATTTGTATCTAAATTAGACACTTCATTTTCTATCTATGAGTTGATCCTGTTAATGAACATATTCAAGAGAAATTGGCAATTAATATGTTGGATATCCTTTACTATTTATGTTTCAAAGAAAAATTAAAATAGCTTACACAATTGGACCAAATTAATAGAGATAGTATTAGATGTCAATTGTGTTAATGATTTGGTTTCAAGCAATGCAGAAGGAGGCCCTAGTTCAATATGAAATCTCAATTGATATTCATAAGACATTAGGTGGAGCTGAAAAATGCAACATGTTTAAATGTTTGATATAGGTCATTAGTGTAAATGTGGTGCATTTTTTCAGCTCCACCTATTGTCCATGCATATGGAATGTTGTTGTATGTGCATTCTCAATTTAGAGTGGTTGAATCTTATTTTGGATGGGAGGGAGAGAAACCAAAGACATATGGATGCTTAATGGCTACAAACAAAATTTTCTCACTATTTACATTGTAGTTCTATCATTGAGTTCCTTATTTTGACTATTACTACATTCTACATTTTGTGATGTTATTAAAAGTAATGTTTTGTTTTCTTTGTTGAAATGTGGCATTCCTTCATTCACTAAACTTGATTTCTACTAATTGCAACCATATTGGTAACATGTTGATCTTAGTCTTCTTAAAGTTGTTGTTATAATACTATAGATCCTAATATGCATATATCACACTCAAAAATGCAACAAAATTGGAACATATCTTGAAACTTTTCAGCATCTTTTATAATGCTAATTGATCATGATTTCATTGTATTTGGTTTTAGGGTGCTAAGTAGAAGAATTGAAAGAGAAATTGAGGTTTTAGGGTAAGGAGAGCATCTCTCCATCATTTGAGGGTAATTCTAGGTAAGAACTGAATCTATTTATGGTTTGAATCTAGAAGGAAAGTATCAATGATAATATTTTTTTAAGATTCCTACATAATATTGTCTTGTTACATGTTTGGTGTTGAATGAGAGAGACCAATCGATTATCTTCTCCTTCTTATTCCAATTGGATGGAATGTTATTAAGGCTTCTCTAATTGTAATAATTTGTAAAGGATAATATTGTAATATAAAAATACCTGGATGACCCCCATTAAAAAGAATTTTAATCCCATCTTATATCTTGGAAGGGTTCGAAGAGACGTACCTCTCTAAGCATAGATCGGTTGGTTATAAGTAGGCATTACATACAATATTTAAATAAGGATAAGTTCTCAAATATTTGTAAGATACAACTTCTCACATCATCTACTCTTACCAATGTCATTGTTTAAAACTCAAATCCTTAAACATCAAGCACTCAAACTTTGATCAGTCCATCAACTGTTAATAACCAAACAAATAGGATTCATATGAATTTTTTATTTAAAAAAAAAAGGATTTTCATTGAAGTTTTGATGACCATTAGTAAATATATCAATGGTCATTGATGTGAATGACATGGCAACATCATCAGAATACCATAGGATTCCAATGACATTTTATCAATATTTCACCGAGGCCTATCGTTGATGGCATCAAAATTGTTGAGAATAGATTGAAAATAATAAAAGAGGGATATTTTTTGAAGAATACTATTGAATAAGTATGATCAACATGTTTCAATCATTATTTTGTCACTGATGTCAAATCTACTATTTGCTGGTAAGACAATTTCTTACATGATTTAAGTACTACCACTTATTTGATTGATGAAGAGGATTTGATCAAAAGATGTAATAATAGTACCTAGAGAAAAGGTTAACTTATGCTTATGTAAAGAAGTACAAGAACTAGTTAAGACAATGATAACATGATGTATTGATAATATACTTAAGGTTACAAAGGTTGGTTACACTAAGAAAGTTTAGAAGAACAAGTTACACAAAGTTTTTTTGCCAAGCTTGACCGAGTGGATAGTAGGTGTCGAGTAAAGTCAGTGCAAGCCAAGTAAAAAATCAATTGGATTCGAATAAAAGTCTATTCTAGTGTATTCCAAGTACAATAGTGGATGTTGAGTAAAGTTTAGTTGATTTCAAGCAACAGTAAACTTTAGTTCGTGTCAAGTGATTTTACACAGGATGTTGAGCAACACAGTATGTGTCAAGCATCAGAAGCCTGATAATGCCGAGTGGTTGCATTATTTAAAATATCATGAATTTGATGGATCTAAGATGACAAGTTTGTTTTCATGGATTATGTGAACTAGGTGGAAGATAAGATTGATGATCTAGTGACATAGAATTCAAGGTAAACCATTTTTAGGCAAATTCAAAAAGGATTCAAGGAGAAGTATCTAGAAGAGATATAAAATATGGGATAGATTCATGTATCCTACCTAATCTATCCTAACCCCAAATTGGATGATGGAGAATGAGCAACAAAAGATCTTAATTTCCTATTTATAGTAATAGTTGGTTAGAAGCAAAGGTTTTCATGTGCGAGAACCTAAGGAAGACAAGGAGTCAACGGTTTTGCTTCATCAAGTGACCTAAGAGAAGAGTTTGCAATGACATGTTAAGAAAAAAGGCTTAAGGGTATGAATACTTGAAGGGTGAACAAGCTATCAAAGTTGTAATGAGTGAAGGCCAAGTAGAATGGAGGACTAAAACAAAGATCTATAATCTGATAGAGTTGTAAGTTGTTATTAGATCAAGTCTTACTATTACTCTTTAATAATTGTATTAGTCTAGGGTAAATCCTTTGGATTAAGGTTGACCTAATAGTCATTTGTAAATCCTTTAACCAGGTGAGATTCCAAGTGAATGATCTAAAGTCCTCTAACAAGGTTCACTCCTAATAGGGTGATTGAAATCCTTTAATAGGGTCACATTTAATAGTGTGTATAACCTTTAATAGGGTTGGCCTTTCATAGGGCATCACTTTAGAAGAGTGTAAAAGAGTAGCATGTTACTTGTGGTTTTTCCCAAATTTAGTTTCCACATAAATCATTATGTCAAGTGTGTTGATGAATCTATTATGTTTCATGTTTACATTTCTGCAAGTTGATTTGACACTAACCTAAAAGTTTATAAGATAAATGTTTTATGGGTTCGCTAAGCTATGAAAAGTTTCATTTATACATCTGGACCTTGGATAATTGATTCACCCCCCCTCTTAATTATTCTAAAGTATTCCAACAATTGGTATCAGAGCCATCTGCTTAAGAGGGTAGTTGAAGGTACTAAAAGCACAAAGATCAAGATGTCAAAAAGAGAAGCACCCAAGCTTAATAGAGATAACTTTCCTGCATGGAAAAGTTTGATGAAGTTACACCTTGGAGGACTTGGAGATCATATAGAATCTACCATTACCACTGAGCATGTTGACCCTGCTGATGCCCCAACTACTGAGGATATGATAAAGAAGAAAGAACATAACTAGGCAACATTGGAGATTGCCTCTACCCTAACCTATGCCGAATTTGATGACATCAAAGGTCTTGACAATGAAAAGAAAATGTGGGATGCCTTAACTGCCATCTATGGAGGAGATGCCACTGCTCTAAGAGCTAAAGCTGAAAGTCTCAGAGGTAAGTTTGATGATATGAGAATGGAAGAAGGTGAAAACATTGCTCAATATATTGCAAGGATAAAAGAAGTTGTTAATACAATAAGAGGAGCCAATGGTAAAATAGATGATGATATTGTACTAAGAAAATTTTTAAGGACATTGTTACCTATATATGTTATTAGAGTTTCTACAATTCAAGAACTGAGATGTATACGAGGGAATAATCTATCACTTGAAGATCTAGTAGGTAGACTCAGTAATTTTCAGCTATCTAACTTTGATAATTACAAACCTAAAAACATTGAATCTACTTTCAAAGCTAAAGTGTCATTGAAGGAACCTAATGAGAAGAAGAAGAAGAAGAAGAAGATAAAGTATGTGTCTAGTGACAGTGATACAGATGTAAGGATGTAGAATAGCTTGAAGCATTACTGGCAAGAAGATTTCACAAAGGTAAAGGCAAGTTCAAAGGTAAATTACCTATTATTTGTTTCAATTGCAATGAGGTTGGTCATATTGCCACTAGACGTCTAGAGAAGAAGAACTATAGAGCTAGTGACAAGTACAAAAGTAGGAGAGATGAAGATAGGAAGGAAAGGCAAAAAGTCATGCTACATTGCTGAAGAGGAAACAAAAGATGAATCTAATGAACATGATGGTGAAGTGGTGTAGGTTGCAATGAAGGACAAATATAATGAAGATAAGGTAACTGCACTTATGAATTATGTGAACAAGAATGGAAAATGGATCATTGACAGTGAGTGTTCACATCACATGACTAGAGACAAAAGTAAGTTCATTACCCTGATTTTTTATGATGAAAATAGTGTAATATTTGGTAATGATGCACCATGTTTGATAAAAGAAAAAGGTTCTATCAAACTTACAAATAAGATTTTATGTGACAATGCTCACTGTGTTGGAGGACTTAACCATAATCTCTTGAGTGTGTCACAACTAAATAATTTGGGATGTAAGGTTGAGTTTGAAAACAAGCCTGCTAAGATATATGACACAAATAGAAAATTGATTGAAAAGTGTGATCAAACTAGGAGTAATCTATTCTATCTTGATATAGAGGATGCTACATGTCTAGTTGTAAAATTTGGTGATGTGTGGATGTGGCACAAAAGGTTATGTCATGTTAATTTTGACAACCTGGTTGGTATCAGTAACATGAGAGAAGTTAGAAGTTTTCCTAAGTTGAAGAAGCCTAATAATATAATGTGGAAACAATGTCAATTAGGCAAAATGACAAAGTCAAATTTTAAGAGTAAAACTCATACCTCTAAAGGAATACTAGAGATTGTTCATACTAACTTGTGTGGACTAATTGGTGTGCAAAGCTACAAAGGAGATAAGTACATTATGTTGTTTGTTGATGACTATTCTAGAATGATGACAGTTATGTTTTTGAAACAAAAATATGATGCTTTCCAAATGTTTAAGTGGTACTTAGCAAGAGTTGTGAAAGAAACATGTAAAAATCTAAAGTGTTTGAGATCTAAAAGAGGAGGAGAATTTACATCACATGAGTTTGAGATGTTTTGTGATGATAGAGGAATCAAAAGATAGACATTTGCACCTAAAATCCCTCCACAAAATGGAATAGGTGAAAGAAGGAACAGGTCTATAATGGATTGTGCTAGAACACTCATGATGGAGAAAAATGTTGCTTTGAAATACTGGAGAGAAGTTGTAAGTACAACTATCTATACTTTGAACCATGTGCAAGTAAAGAAAGGTACTCATTCAACACCTTTTGAACTATGGTATGGATACTCACCCAATGTAAAATACTTTAAGGTATTTGGAAGCAAATGTTGCATTCTTAAAGACTTCACAAATGGTAAACTAGATGCAAAAAGTGAAGAAGGTATATTCTTAGGATATTCCACAAGAAGTAAAGCTTATAAGTGTTTAAATACAAAGTTGTGAAAAGTGAAAATGTAAATTTTGATGAATACAAAAGTACATGAGGTTGAACCTATAAAAGAACCAGAAGAATACAAATCATTTGTATACTTTTATGAAGGTATGCCTGCCGAAGAAGATGATGCAAATCAAGCTACAAATCAATAGCAAGTTTCAGTGGCTGTCGAGTCACATACTATGAATGTCAAGCTACATTTAGGAATCAAGCTACATTCAGATATTGAGTTACAGAATGAAGTTGAAGCACATTCTAATTTTGAGACTAGTGTACATGAAAGAGATGTTGAACTACCTAACAGAGGTGTACAGATTGACTCTAAAGCTGAAAGACAAAATGAAGAAACAAAGTTGAACCAAGATTGTCCAAATATGTCAAAAGACATCATCCTGCTACACAAATTATTGGAGATAAAGATGCTAGACCAATGACAAGAAATACATGTTTGTTGAGAATGAAGGAACCCAAATTAGTGAGAGATACTTTAGAAGATGTGGACTAGAGTAAAGCCATGGAAGAAGAGATTGAACAAATTGAAAAAAACAAAACATGGACTCAAGTTCCTAGACCAAAAAATGTGATAGGCAACAAATGGGTATTCAGAAACAAGCTAGATGAAAATGGTGAAGTCACAAGGAACAAGGCAAGATTAGTTTCTAAAAGATATGCACAAGAGGAAGGAATTGACTATGGAGAGACATTTGTCCATGTTGCTAGATTGAAAGGAGTAAGAACTTTACTTGCTTATTCTGCATACAAAGGTTTCAAAGTTTATCAAATGGATGTTAAATCTACATTTTTGGATGGCATTTTAGAGGAAGAAGTTTACATAGAATAGCTAGAAGGATTTGTTGATGTTAACAATAAAAACATGGTATGTAGATTACACAAAGCTCTATATGGTTTGAAACAAGCACCAAAAGCATGGTATGAGAGACTTCATAAGTATCTTATAAAGATTGGATTTGAAAGGACTGATGATAATAGCAATTTGTACATGAAGACAAACAAAGGAAAAGGTATTTTGTTAATGATATCATATTTGAAGGTCAAAATGCTTTATGTAAGGCTTTTGCAAATGAAATGAAGCAAGAATTTGAAATGCCTATGTTTGGAGATATCAAATTCTTTGTGGGTTTGCAAGTATATCAGATAAAATATGGTAGATACATCAATCAGTCAAAGAATGTTAAGAAAAAATTAAAAACTTTTGGATTGGAGGATTCTGAACCAGTAAGTGCACCTATGGTGATAGGACATAAGTTGTCAAAGAATGATGATTCAACTAAAGTGAATCAAACATTATACAGGTCTATGATTGGAAAATTACAATATGTAGTACATAGAAGACCTGACATTGCATTATTTGTAGGGATAGTTGCAAGATTCTCTGCTAATCCCAGGGAGAATCATTTGATTGTTGTAAAGAGAATAATGAGATATCTGAAAGGAATAGAGGAGTTTGGTCTATACTATTAGAAAAATAAGAAATTTGAATTAAGAGCCTATATAGATGTTGATTGGGCTGGAAACATTGATGACAGAAAGAGCACCAGTAGAGGACCATTTTTCTTAGGCAAGAGGCTGGTTACATGGACTAGCAAGAAACAAAACTGCACCTCACAATCTACTGCTGAAGCTGAATATGTTGATGCTACTGTAAATTGTACAAACATTGTATGGATCAAACAACTACTCAAAGGTATGAAGGAAGATATCATAGAACCAATAACACTTTATTGTGATAATACAAGTGTTATAAACATATCAAAGAATCTTGTGATACACACAAAGACTAAGCACATTGTAATCAAGTATCATTACTTGAGAGAATTAGTTCAAGATAAAGAGGTGAAGATGGAATATGTTAATACAAAAGAGCAAATTGTTGATATCTTCACTTCCTTCTCTCATCCTGATGATGGATCACAGAGTGTGATCCGAAACGTTGATGATAAAAAAACTTACACAATCGAATCCAGAAGCAACATCATCATTAACAATGGATTGTGGAAACTTGATATTATTAATTACCTAAGGATGTTCATGAGTATCTAAGAGGTAAAGTAGGGGGTGATATCCCTATCCAAGGCTATCTAAGTAACAAGAGGAATGGCATGCATCAAACAAGTTGATGTTCATATGTTACACATTGATGTAGAGGATCATACTTTAGGAGTTTCCTAAAGTAACCAAAGAGTTGAAACTACAAGTCAGTCACAAGCAAGGTGACAGAGGGAGAAACTAAAAAAGTTCATATCTGCATGTTAAGATGATAAGTCTTTGGCATTGTTGTCAAAGAGGGAGAGATTTACTGATCAAAGGAAGAAGTTTTGTAACCTATTCAAAAGATGGAAGTTGCGAGCATAGAGGGAGAGATTTCAATACAAGGAATCATTTTCTTTTTGGTATTGTCTTACTATTTTAACCCAGTCAGTTTGGTTTGCCATCAATGCCAAAAAGGGAGATTGTTGAGAATAGATTGAAAACAATAAAAGAGGGAGATTGTTTGAAGAAGAATGTTGAAGAAGTATGATCAATATGTTTCAATCATTGTTTTGTCACTAATGTCAAACCTGCTATTTTCTAGTAAGATAACTGCTTACATGATTTAAGTACTACCACTTATTTGATTGATGAAGAGGATTTGATCAAAAGATGTAACAATAGTATCTAGAGAAAAGGTTGAGTTATTCTTATGTAAAGAAGTACAAGAATCAATTAAGATAGTGATAACATGATGTATTGATAATCAACTTAAGGTTACAAAGGTTGGTTACACTAAGAAAGTTTAGAAGAACAAGTTACACAAAGTTTGTCTGCCAAGCTTGACAAAGTGGATAGTAGGTGTTGAGTAAAGTAAGTGCAAGCCAAGCTAAAAATAATTTGGATCCGAGTAAAAGTCTATTCTAGTGTATGTCGAGAAAAATAATGGATGTTGAGTAAAGTTTAGTTGATACCAAGCACCAGTAAACTTTAGTTCATGCCGAGTGATTTTACACAGGATGTTGAGCATTGCAGTATGTGTTGAGCATCAAAAGCCTGACAATGTTGAGTGGTTGCATTATGTAAAAGATCGTGAATTTGATGGATCTGAGTTGACAAGTTTGTTTTCTTGGATTATATGAATTAGGTGGAAGATAATATTGATGAGTTGGTGGCACAAAATTTAAGGTAAACCATTTTTAGGCAAATTCAAAAAGGATTCAAGGAGAAGTATTTAGAAGAGATATAAAATATGGGGTAGATTCATTGTATCCTACCTAATCTGTCCTAACACTAAATTGGATGATGGAGAATAAGCAACAAAATATCTTAATTTCCTATTTATAAGAATGGTTGGTTAGGAGCAAAGGTTTTTATGTGTGAGAACCTAAGGAAGACAAGGAGTCAAGGGTTTTGCTTCATCAAGTGACATAAGAGAAGAGTCTACAATGGTATGTTAAGAAAGAAGGTTTAAAAGGTATGAATGCTTAAAGGGTGAACAAGCTATCAAAGCTATAATGAGTGAAGGCCAAGTAGAATGGAGAACTAAAACAAAGATCTGCAATTTGCAAATGGAGTTGTAATTTGTTATTAGATCAAGCCTTACTGTTACTCTCTAATAATTGTATCAGTCTAGGGTAAAATCCTTTGGATTAAGGTTGACCTAACAATCATTTATAAATTCTTTAACTGAGTGATATTCCAAGTGAATGGTCTAAAGTCCTCTAAGAAGGCTCACTCCTAACAAGGTGATTGAAATCCTTTAATAGGGTCACATTTAACAGTGTATTGTAACCTTTAATAGAGTTGGCCTTTCATAGGTCATCACTTCAAAAGAGTGAAAAAGAGTAGCATGTTACTAGTGGTTTTTCTCAAATTAGGTTTCCATGTAAATCATTGTATTAAGTGTGTTGATGAATCTATTATGTTTCATGTTTACATTTCTACAAGTTGATTTGATAATAACCTACAAGTTTTAAGTGACTACATAATCTTATGGATGCATGCATGAAGATAAATGTTTTATGGGTTCACTAAGCTGTGAAAATTTTCATTTATACATCTGGACCTTGGATAACTGATTCACCCCCCCCAATTATTCTAAAGTATTTCAACAAGCCCATGGATACCAATCTCCTAATTGTTGAAGTTTTGATATTTCCTAGTAATGGTCTAACACCGCCTCATAATAGAAATTTGGATAATTTTAGATGGGTTTGTCCATCAATATATAGACAACCCTTGATTTCATCAAAATTTTGACAAAATTATAGCGACGCAATTTTTCAACCATTGTCCATCAAAATATTGACCAACCCTCATCAAAATATAGGTACAAATTTACTAGTATGTGCTCACCCTTGTGCATCTCTGATCCACCTCTATCTATATGTCTTTCTCATACACACCACACTCACACTTTTGTTCGACTCTGTACCTCTTTACATAATAAATTCTTGCTTTATCATTTTCCATAACTACATAGATCTTAGGGTTTATGATCAGATTCAACATGATTCATTGTATCTGTCCATCTTCTTGATCATCCTCTAGAAATTTCTCTAGAATCCATTTGTTAGGTCTTTAGCTAATACTCACCTTGAATTTAAAGATCCAATTCATCAATCTTATCTTCAACATGGTTTACATCTCCCAAGAAATCAATCGAGTCAACTACATCTCGCAATTTCCTCAAATGTATTCTCAACACTTTCACTTGGCAATCTCTAAATTCTGGCATTCGCTCATCATTGAATTACTTGATCATTGTAAATCTTCTAGCTCAACATCAACTATCTTGGTTAGTCGATACTAATGCTCGATCAACACTAGATTTTTTTGATATTAACTGTAGCTTAGTTGACACTAGCATCACTCGACATTCCTTAGCCTTTTACTCTATTGCTCAACTTAGCTTAACTTTCTTGATATAAACAATCACTTTTCTTTATCAAAATTTATCTAGTCAAATGTCCATTGTAACTTCCTTTTCATAATTCAACCTCTCCTCTAGGTGTTATTGTTATGAGAAATTTCTCAAGTTCTCTTCATCACACAAATAAATTTGACATTTAGATTAGGTAGCAATATGTCTTATCAAATAGATTTGACATCAATGACAAAACAACAATTGTTCCAATTGTAAGTTTCCAACAATCTCCCTCTTTGGCATTGATGAAAACATCTCAATACTAGCAATAGCTTAGTAAACTTCGTTACCATACAATCTAAAATATTTTTATTGTCATTCTAATTTTTCTTTTCTGATTTTCTCCCTCCAAAATAATAGATCTCCCTCTTGGATACATCTTCTTCTGTAGATTCCTTCTTATAATTTCTTCTATTTCTTAACTGTCATCCTCCCTCTTGGACAATAATTTTTGTATATTCTCCCTCTTTCTCTTTATCATAGTATCTCTCCATGTCTATCTTGTTTGTATGTACTCTCCCTCTTTGACAATAATGTCAAAGACACTTAGCTTTCTGAGCTTCAAACTCTTCATACATCTGAATTACATAAATTTTGAATGTCTAGCTAATTTTTGCCATATCTCTATGACTGATATGACATGTTGTACTTGAATATTCTACCTTAGGCATTTCCCAAAGTAGAGTTGTATTGCATCAATGTGTAAAATATTCTAGTTAACACATTTGAAGCAATGCACCTTGTCTCCTTAAGTAACTTTGTTTAAGGGAATCACCTCTAATTTACCTCTAAGATATTCATGAGAATCTTTAGGTAAGGATTTAGTAAACATATCAGCAATATGTTCTTTAGTGTGCACATATTCTAACTTCACTTCTTTGTCTTGAACAAGTTCCCTCATGTAGTGATACTTGATAGCAATGTGTTTTGTCTCAGTGTGCATCATTGGATTCTTTGAAATATTGATAGCACTTGTGTTATCATAATATATAACCACTGGATCTATAATTTCTTCTTTCATACCTTTCAGTACTTGCTTTATCCACATGATAAATGAATAGTTCACTCCAGCTACCAAATACTCGGCTTCAGCCGTTGATTGGTGAATACAATTTTATTTCTTGCTTGTCCATGACACCAATCTATTTCCTAGAAAGAATCTACCTCCACCAGTGCTTTTCTTGTCATCAATAGTTGGTGAAAATCTTTAGTTTAATTCTATCACTTTTCTTGTACTACAATCCATAGTCTTTTGTTCCTTTTAGATATTTTATTATCCTTTTTACTATCATCATGTGATTCTCTTTAGGATTTTCTAAAAATCTAGCACCTATCCCAACTATTAAAGCAATATCCGGTCTGTTTTGAAAAACATGCTATAGTTTTCCAATCATGGATCTATATAAGGTCTGGTTCACTTCAACAAAATCATCATTCTTAGATAGTTTATGTCTTGTAGTCATAGGTGTGCTCATTGTACTTGAGTTTCCTATACCAAAAGTATTTAGTATCTCCTTGATGTATTTGGATTGAGTAATAAAAATACCAAACTTTATTTGATTCACCAACAAAAAAATTGATTCAGCAAACATAGACATTTCAAATTCCTTCTTCGTTTCATTAGAAAATAATTTGTATAATGCTTCTCTTCCTCCAAATATAATATAATCAACAAATATTTCAGATAAAAATACTTCATTGTTCTTACCATTTTTCAAATATAAATTATTGTTATCATTTGCCCTTTCAAAGCCAATCTTTACCAAATAGTTATGCAATCTTTCATACCATGCTCTTGGGGCTTGTTTCAATCCATAAAGGGCTTTGTTCAATTTACATACCGTGCTTTTCTTGTTTGGATCCACAAATCTTTTAGGCTATTCAATGTACACTTCTTCCTCAAGTATACCATTTAAAATGCAAATTTGACATCCATTTGATATACCTTAAAATTCTTGTAGGCTAAGTATGCAAGCAGAGTTCTAACTCCTTCCAGTCTTGCCACGGGAGAAAAAGTTTCTCCATAATCAACTCCTTCTTCTTAAGCATAACTCTTGCATACTAGTCTTTCTTTGTTTCTTGTTACTTCACCATTTTCCTTGAGTTTGTTCCTAAAAACCCATTTTGTTCCAATAACATTTTTGTCTCTAGGTCTTGGCACTAAAGTCCAAGTATTGTTCTTAATCTAGTTAATTTCCTCATTCATTGCTTGAATCCAATCTTCATTTTCTAAAGCACTTTGTACTGATTTGGGCTCAAAGTCACAAAGCAAACATGTGTCATATTTGAGTCTTTTCCTTGTCATAACACTTGATTCAATATTACCCATTATTTGTTCAGGTTTATGATGTCTTCTTACATTCTTCTATAGGTTCATCTTGAAAAATAATCTCAAGCTCATTGTCTCTTTCTTGTTTAGGTTCTAGTCCAAATTCTATATGTTTAGCATTTTCTATTTGATGGTTGACATTGCATGTCTGTGACTCGGCATCTTCAAGCTATTACTCGGCACCCACTCTTTGTTACTCGACAATTTGTATTTACATTTTATTATTTCCTGTCCATTGGGAAACTGCAACTTGATTTGCTTATTCATTTTGAGTGTTGGGAACACCATCATCCACATAGATGACTGTACTGTAATATTTATGTTCTTCATTGGATGAAATGTCACTTCTCTCTGCAAATTCATTAACTTTTACATTTGCACTTTCAACAACTTTGTTAGTGTTAGAGTTCAAACACTTATAACTTTACTCTTTGTGGAATATCCTAGGAATATATCTTCATCACATTTTGTGTCAAATTTTTTGTTCCTATTATCTTTGAGTATATAACATTTTCTTTTAAATATCTTGAAATATTTTACATTAGGAGCATATCCGTACCATAGTTCAAAAGGTGTAGCATTTGTACCTTTCTTGACTTGTACTCTATTTAGGGTATACATAGCAATACTAATAGCTTCTCTCTAATACTTTTTTGATACACTCTTCTCCATCATTAATGTTATTGCATAGTACATTATTGATCTATTTCTCCTTTCAACTATCGCATTCTGAGGAGGGGTCCTTGGTGTTGATATTTATCTTTGGATTCCTCTATTATTGCATAATTCATTGAACTCATTTGAAATGAACTCGCCACCTATGTTAGATCTCAAGCCTTTAGACTCTTTTTCTATTTCTTTTTCAACTATGGCTAAATACAACTTGAATAACTGAAAAACATTAGATTTAGCTTTAAGAAATAGCACGATCATTATCCTAGAGTAGTCATCAACAAATAGAATGAAATGCTCATCTCCACAATAGCCTTGAACATCAATGGGTCCACATAGGTCAACATGATCCAATTCCAAAATATCAGTAGCAATGTATGTTTTGCTCTTAAAACTAGACTTTGTCATTTTTCCCAATTGACATTGTTTACAAATATTATTGTCAGACTTCTTTAGTTTAGGCAACCCTCTTACTTTCTTTATCTTACTGATACTTACCAAATTGTCAAAGTTCACATGACATAATCTCTTGTGCCATAACCAAACATCGCTTGTTGTGCAAACAAGTATGTCTCATTAGATAAATCTAGATAGAACAAGTTACTTCTTGTTTGATCACCAGTTCCAATTAACTTACCATCACCATCATCTATATTGGCCTTCCTATTGTGAAATTCAACTTTGTAACCTGATTTGTTTAGTTGTGAAACACTCAACAAATTGTAGTTAAGTCTTTCAACCTAGTAAAACTTGTCACATGTTATCTTGTCAATCAATTGAATAGTGTCTTTACCTTTTACAATGCATGGGATATCATTACCAAATTTAACAGATCCACCTTTGTATGGACCAATATCCTCAAATTTATCTTTGTCACCAGTCATATGATTGGAGCATCCACTATTAATTATCCATGTATCACTTTGGTTCACATATGAGATTAATGTAGTTTTCTCATCTCTATCATAATCCTCTTTCATAGCAACATACACAACTCCATCATCATTACTCTCATATTCATTGTTAGTTTCTTCTTCAAAAATATAACAAGATTTCTTACCTTTGTCATCCTTGTTTCTCTTGTAGTCTCTGTCATTTTTTCTTCCTTTTTACTTTCTTTCTTTCCTTTCATCCTTATCCTCTCTGTCAAGACACCTAGCAGCAATATGACCAACCTTGTTACATGAAAAACAAATAATAGGCAATTTACCTTTGTATTTACCTCTTCCTCTTCTAAATGTTTTTGTAATAAGGGCTTCAAGTTCATCAATCTCATCATCAAAACTGTCATTGTCACTCTTCACATGTTTTCTTTTTCTTTTGCTAAGAACTAATTTTGACTTGAAAGTAGATTCAATAGTAGCAGGTGTGTAGTTATCAAAGTTAGACATCTCAAAAGTAGTAAGCCTACCAATTACACCTTCTAAGGTTGAAGTGTTACCTAGTGTGCATCTCAATTCTTGGATTACAAAAACTCTAATGACATATATAGGGAGTAGAGTCCTCAATATCTTGCTTATCACTATTTCATCTTTGATTTCTCCATTTGCACCTCGATTAGCATTAGCAACTTCTTTGACTTTTGTGTAGTATTGCACTATGTTCTCATTCTCATGTCATAAAATTTACCTCTCAGACTTTCTGATTTGGCTCTCAAGACATTGATATCACCTCTATATATGGTTTTCAATTTTTCCCACATCTTCTTTGTTACTATCACAATCTTTTAGGTCATCAAACTTGACATAGCTTAGGGTTGAGGCAATCTCCAACATTGCTTGATTGTGTTCCTTCTTTTTCTTCAGTTGATCATCTATTAAAGGATTAGTTGTTACCTTCACATACTCATTATGTGCAATATTGATAGAAGCATCACTGATACTAGATATGTGCAACCTCATCAAGGTCTGCCATGAAGGAAAGTTCTCCTTGTTCAGCTTTGGTACATCTCTCTTGTGAGTCATGATCTTTGGCTTTAAGTACCTTCAAAATTTTCTCTCTTAGCATTATTCTTTGATACCAATTCTTAGAAATGTTTAGAATAACTGAGAGGTGGGTGGGGTTAAATCAATTACTCAAGGTCCTTATGTACCATTTGAATAATAAAACATAAACACTCATTGATCTGCTTATCATGTTATTGCTTGGTCCCTACTATAAACATAAAATTACTGTCTCAAACATAATCAAGTTTTTCTTAATGAAAACATTATCAAATGTAAAACACATAAAGCATTCAACACAGTTTTGACACTAGGACTTTATGTGGAAACCAATTTGAGAAAAATCACTAGCAACATGTCACCACTTTTTCACTCTTTCAAAGTAAGCCCTATTAGGAGTCAACCTTATTAAAGGTTTACAATACACACTATTAAATGTAACTTGGTTAGAGGATTTAATCACCCTATTAGGCATGGCCTTGTTAGAGGACTTTGATCATTTCATTTACAATGTCACCTTGTTAAAGGATTTACACATAAGTCTTCCAAATGACTATTAGGTCAACCTTTGTTTAATGGATTTCATTGCAATTGTGACATCTAACCTTCACCCATCTGATGGGACCATGAATTGGCTCCCATCAGATGGGCATTGTACTTTTGTTGTCACAAATTACTATAGGGAGGTGATCCATTGTAATGGCAACGACTAACACTATAGTTTAAGCTTCCAGTCAGTCTTCGCAATTGCAACATCAATGCGACAACAATGCTATAGAAGTGACATTCATCTGTCAAGATTGGCTATTGTAATTATGATGGTTGTGTTGTGCAAGTGATGGCTAGTCATTTGAATGTCCATTGCAATTACAACAGTTAGTTGAATTATTAAAAAAAAAATTCTTTCAACTGAAATGCCTCATATCTAATTTTTGTTGTAGAACACCAACATGGTTAAAAAAATTGCTACTTATAGGATGCCTAATTCACAGTTTATGTGAATCACCCAAGCAATGATCCCACCTATGGAGAATTTGTACACAAACTATTGACATTGATCAGTTTTGGTTTTTAGAATCTTCTAATTAAAATCACAAGCTCTCCATAGATTTGTGTTAGCTATCTTCAGTACACATCTATCTATAAAATGTCTTCATGTTTTTATAACATGCATTGATTTACTGAAGTTTGATCAGTTCTGTCAATTCTTATTTCTCAAAACTTATACCTAAATGCATCTCATGTTGCCAACTTATCTTCTCAAGACCAAGCATGAACTAAAGCACAAAATCCATATCAAGATGCTTCATCTACCTCATCATTGAGGCCCTTCTTCAACTTAACTACCATCTCTGATCACACAAGTTCTTCATGGAGCTAAATGACACAAATGAATTATGGGAAAGACACGTTCTTAGATATTCTCAGAAATGAGGAAGTGACATCAGTTATTTATTGAAAATAAGAGACTTTCTTGTCATCTAGTTGATTGAAATTTTAAATCAAATTATCAAAAATTTAAATAATATTAGAGAATTCTTCTGCAAGGGTGGTACAAGCTTGTGAGTCCCACAAACAGTTGGGCACCAACTCTGCAACCCTTAATATTCACATACAGAAGTCTAAAAGCATCTAAAATTGGGATCTTAAAATGGAAGCCATATGATCTTCTATTAATTAGAGTGTCAAACATGCTCATTTGGTGCATGTACTAAGTCTCTAGTCAAGTTTTGGTCAACATTTGTGGTAGGTGTTCCTTACTATCACTATTTGAGTATTATTGGGCACTATATATGGAATCAAATCTAAGTATTCATGTAATCCATATTTTTGGCATTATCACAACATTGAAATATAATATAAGTCTATTATTCTATAAGCATATTGAGTTCCCCTAAATATAAATGTAATTATCATTATTAATCTAGTTGATGCAGTATACTATTTGTAATATTTGTTTTGGTGTGATATTCACTTATAATTGCAATACATTTTTTTAATGTGGTACAAACCTCGACAGACATGTAAATAATTATAGTTAGAATGAATGGCTTGAATATGTTGCCCCTACCCTTGGCCTAACTTCAGCAGATCAAATAAAGCTACTGATTTTCACAATGCTCTTTGCTCATTCACTCCAATAAATCAAATGTTAAGGTGTAGAAATTACACACCATAAGATGCGTGATGGGCTTATCTTTCTTGAGGCTCTAGTGATCACTTGGAAAGCTCCATCAAATGTTGGGGGAAGGGATATCCATCAAAGATATCTATATTATCAAATAATATACCGAAAGGAGGTGGAAGCATCCAAAATTCCCTGGACATAGACTACAATTTGTTTGTAAAGCAAGTTAAAGAGCATGCTAGATGTTTTCCCATTGAGGGGGAGAATATGAATTATCATACTACAATGAATACAGTTGGAAATGAGTTTATCTCATTGAATAAGAAAAAATGTTCTCAGTACCAAGAATATACTGATAGACTCAACAAAACATAATTCACCCATAGTTACTCCTCCAACTAGAAGTTTCTTTAAAAGGATCATCAACACCTCCACAAAAAAAAAAAAAAAGATTAGATTTGTTTAAAAAGAAAGCTTTGTAACGTATCAAGTTCAATTCTAAAAATCTTGGAGGGCAAGTTTCTATAAAGTAAGATCTAAGTGAGTTGCAAAGCAGATATGGTTAATTAGTCAGAAAGAAGGATTCAAAAACATCTATGATTGAACAAAACATCTTTTCCATTATTTTTTGACTTCTCTTAGTGCAACATGGATTCCTTTGAATCACTTACATGCCCTTATTTGAAATCATTTTCTCATTTATCTTTGAACTTCATGTGATATTGTTGTCTTGCAATAGTGACTTATCATCATTTTCAGTTTTGTTTACACTGTCACTTCATTTTGTAACTATGAAAATAATTGCTTTTCTCATTATTTGGTTGTCCTTATCCACTACTTCTCACACTCTTCTATGACTTGTGACTGTGATAATAACATTAACACTATTCATACATTAAGATTAGATGTTTAAAAGGAATAAGAAACCTTCATCATAGAAAAAAAAATGTTAGTACCTAATCTAGAAAGGGATGATTGTCTAATGTTTGAGTGTTATATTTTAGAACCATTTTTATTTCTAGATGGCCTAGAACAAAAAGTAGAAAAATAAAAAAAGAAACAATCCACATACTTTATTTGTTCAAATAGAGCTATATGGTGGATCGACATATCAAGAAATATAATTCCATTGTAGTGAATTGTTCTTTTAAATTTGTTATTTGTAGATCACTATTTTTTCCAAAAAAAACTATACTTGCAAGATGAAAACTATATTTATTACATTAGTGAATCAGGGCCCCTTAAATCTAAAATCTTTGTTAACATCTAAAATCTTTAAGAGAGGATCAATCTATAAAGTACTTGAAAGTTGGGCTAATCTCAAGTGATGCCCATGTTCATTGCTCACAAAAAATTCATCATAATTCTTTAAAGTTCCCATACATCTAACACAAGTACATCTAGGAATGTCCTCATCACCTCCTACATAAAATGAACCCAATATTATAAAATGCCCCTGAGAAGTAATATCAAGTGAAATAAACACATGAAAAATGAGAGAGAGAAAGAGGAATCTACTTACCAATAGGTGTTGCCATTGCATATGTGCCCATGCTACATGTTGATTGTGTTTTATAATTTGGATTCTGGAATATGTATGCAAATAGAACAATAAGAACCTTAAAAAAGATCACTCTGTATATACATACATACATACATGGACACACACATGTGTGTTTACATACATATATACATATATACATATATATATATATATATATATATATATATATATATATATATATATATATATATATATATATATATATATATATATATATATATATATATATATATATATATATATATATATATATATTTATTTATTTATTTATATGTATATATATACATACATACATACATACATAGAGATCACAAGGGCATCACAATGAAATGCAAAGATCACAAGGGCATGACAACGAAATGTAGAGATCACAAGGGCATAATAATGAAATCCTAGATCTCCATTGATCTCCACCAATATTCAAAGCTCTCCACCCTTGTTCGGAGCTCTCCACCCTCTTTCATGCTCAACTCTCCACAATTGATCACAACAAATGGGGAATGACTAATGTTGTATTTTCTTCTTCTTTGTTTGTAATCCATAATCCACAATCCACAAGATCTCTTTGTATATAATCATACATACATACATAGACACACACACACACACGTGTGTGTGTGTGTGTGTCTATATACATATACATATGTATATACATACATATGTACATATATACATATATACATACATACATATGTACATATATACATATATACATACATACATATACATACATACATATATACATACATACATATACACATATACATACATAAATACATACATACATACATCTACGTATGCAATTTTATCACCTTGGAAAATTTTATTTGACCATGTTAGCTCATAAGAAAGAACATGGTATTGAAACAATACAGAAAGTGCTTGACATGAAAGGTCCGCAAGTGAAGGTGTTGACCAATTTGAAAACTTGAATGTTGAAATGAAAGCTATCAAGGATCAAACACCTATGCCAGAGTTACAACACAATGTGAAGTTGATTTTAGATATAGTAGAGGTGAATAATCAGAAGTTTAATCAAAATTCAAGGCATGAGAGAGAGTCTGTGGCAATATACCAGAAGGAGAAATAGTGGCTTTAGAGAGAGACTAAATGGCATAAACAACAATTAGACAACATAGAGGATATTATGGGAGCACTGGATAGAATCTAGGAAAGTGTTGCAGTAGGTAGTATGACATTGGAATCACTTGTAAGTGTCTTTGAGAATTTACAATCCAAATATTAGGAGAACTACAAGTTGTGCAATTTGTCATGTATTGCATCTACATTTTCTTTGCCATTACTTATAAGAGTGTTTCAAGGTTGGGAATCACTTAAACATCCTTTGTATGGTTTAGAGGTAATGTCATTGTGGCAGAGGCTTCTACAAGGAAATGAGCCTCGTGATTATGGCATTTAGAGAGAAGCATAACTTGCTTCTTCAACACCTTACACTCAACTATTCACTGAAGTTATTCTTCCAACAATGAGAATAACTGCTACGAATTCCTGGGAGCCAAGGGACCCCAAACCTATGCTACATTTTCTAGAGACATGGGAGAAGTTACTACTAGCTTTAGTACTTCATAACATTTTGGATCATATAGTGATGCCTAAATTAATAGCAGTAGTAGATACTTGGGATCCTTGTAGGGAGACTGTGCCAATACATGCATGGTTACATCCTTGGCTTCTATTGTTGGGCCAACGTATGGAGTCTTTATATCCAACCATTTGTTATAAGTTAGGGAAGTCACTTCATGTTTGGCATGCAAGTGATGAATTTGCTTATGCAATTTTATCACCTTGGAAAATTGTATTTGAACCTACTAGCTAGGAACAAGTGATTGTTTATTGTATCATACCTAATCTAATGAAATTTCTACAAGAATTTGTAATCAGCCCAAATAATCAAACTAGACCAATTTAACTAAGTTATGGCTTGGGCATGTGCTATTCCCATTTATCATATGGTTTCAATGTTGGAGGCATCATTTTTCCCAAAGTGGCAGCAAGTCTTGCAACATTGGCTTTGTTCAATAAATGATTTTAATGAGGTAACACAATATTTTTTAGGGTATAAAGGACTATTTCACCCCGAGCTTCTAGCTAATGAGAGGATAAGAATTCAGCTAAATGTAGCCCTTGAAATGATGAATCAAGCTATAAAGAGTATGACTATGGAACAATCTGGGGCTAGAGAGAATGTAAGATATCTTAGGGTGACAGAGCATGCCAATTTGAGGCACTTCAGTAGTAACAAGAAACATCAACATATGCTCAACTTCAAGCCTCAAATTCCATGAGTAGTGGGATTCACCTAAATAATTCCATGGGTGCACCTCAGTTGAGTTTGAAGGAAGTGATTGAAACATATGCACAAGAATATGACATCTAATTTTCCCTAAAGTGGGATGCACACATGATGGTCTTTAGGTTTATGGCTTTGGAACTATCAGTATCTATCTCAATTCTATAAAACAACAAGTGCTTGCACAATCTGGAGATAGTGGGTAATTGCATCATTGGAGTAGCTAGTTGAGATGCATCATAATCAAATTGGAGGAAATCATTGATAAACCAAACTTATAATGAAGAGGAAACTTGAAAACTTGAATGCTAAAATGTTGAAATGAAAGCTATCAAGGATCAAACACCAATGCCAAAGTTACAACACAAAGTGAAGTTGATTGTAGACATGGTAGAGGCATATATTGATAAGTTTGATCAAAGTTTAAGGCACAAGAGAGAGTCTATGGCAACATACCAAAAGGAGAACAAACAACTTTAGAAAGAGATTGCACAATAAAAACAACTAGACAATATAGAGGGTATTATGGGAGCACTGGTTAGAATCTAGGAAAGTGTTGTGGTAGGTAATATGACATTGGAATCACTTGCAAGTATCTTTGAGAATTTACAGTCCAAATATTTGGAGGACTACAAGTTGTGCAATTTGTCATGTATTGCATATGCATTTGCTTTATCATTGCTTATAAGAGTGTTTCAAGGTTGGGAACCAATTCAACATCCTTTGCATGGTTCAGAGGTAATGGCATTATGGCAAAGGCTTCTACAAGGGAATGAGCCTCATGATTATGTCCTTTACATAGAAGCATAACTTGCTTCTTCAACTCTTACACTCAACTCTTCACCAAAGATATTCTTCCAACAATGAGAATAGCTGCTACAAATTCCTAGCAGCCAAGGGACCCTAAACCTATGCTATGTTTTTTGTAGACACAGGAGAAGTTACTACAGGCTTCAATACTTCATAACATTCTAAATCATATAATGATGCCCAAATTAACAACAACAGTAGATACTTGGGATCCTCGTAGGGAGACTATGCCATTACATGCATGGTTACATCCTTGTCTTCCATTGTTGGGACAACACATGGAGCCTTTATATCCAACCATTCATTATAGGTTGGGGAATGTGCTTCATGCCTGGCATGCAAGTGATGCATCTGCATATGCAATTTTATCACCTTGGAAAATTGTATTTGATCCTGCTAGCTGGGAACAACTAATTGTTTGTTTTATTGTACCTAATCTGATGACCGTTCTACAGAAATTTGTAATCAACCCAGCTAATCAACAACTAGACCAATTTAATTGGGTTAGGGCTTGTTTCTTTCTAAAAAAATGTAGTATGATATGTTTTTGTAAAATTTCTTGCAAACTCTACCCATTTTTCTTGGTCTGCATTATTTGTGTGCACGATTTTGAGGTAAGTCACTTAGCATGGGTTGAGTGAGTTTTATTGTTTTATTATTTGGATTCTAGAATATATGCACCTGGATTAATTTTTTTGTTGTGTTAAGATGTAATAAGTACCTTATGGGATACGTGTCACTGATAACAAACCTGAAATCTGCATGAGATGTTAGTCCATTCACATTTTGCATTTCATATATATTTTTTCATTTTCATCTCATCTACACTACATTCATACATCATATCATTTTATGTTCAATCAATCATATCGTTAACGCCTCATGTATGATGACAAACTATAAGAGAAAATTGTAACACATGCAAATGTACTCAAATAAAAAGTATCTTATATATATATATATATATATATATATATATATATATATATACAAAATGGTGCTGGCACACCAATCGATACATAGTTAGAACAAAATCAGAAGAGAGAACATCTAACTTTGGGACTCTTCTCCACCCTCGGATGGAGGAGGAGGGGGAATAACATCTACTCAAGTTAGAGACATGTACCTTCTCACTCTCTCACATACTCTAAGAATCGTGGCACCTGCTCTGATGCATCTGGAACTACCCTAGCATAAGCTGCATAATAATATATTGCTCTTGCAAACTACAACCGAGCCTCATCCTGATGCTACTCTATCTTCTCTCATAGTTCACAATTCTCCCACCCTTGATCTACTAACCAAGTATCCCTCAGGGCGATCTAGATCTAAAGATCTCCCAGCTACCACTATGCTACTCTCAAGCTATCTCTAGCTCTCCTTAGAGCATCTTGTGTTTGTGCCAGGATGTCTCCTCCCTGTGGCTCAGGAGCAAGATGATCCTGCATCTCCTCATCACCTAGTACTGGCTACACCTTCTCAGTTGGCTACTCCTGTACACATTGCCTCTATGCATCTCTGCCAATGGCACCCAAAGTGCCCATATCACCCTGAGGATGCCTATGTCCTGTCCCACTCCCACCAACATCTGGATCTAACCTCATTTAATGAGGAGGGATCTAAACCTGTCTTGTCTACGGTCTTGGACCCTGCTACTGTGGTTGTTGTAGTGGCTATTGCGGTTCTTGTTGTGGGTCTACACATGTTGTATGGGTACTATCATATCCACTAGATCTATAAACTAAGGGAAAGGATGACTCACAAAATGCTCCCTATATGTTGGATTCATCCCCCCATTTGCAACTATCAACATATAATCCCAGCACATCAGGGGGAGGAAATGCACATCAATCATAGATCTCCCTAGGTCTAATAGGATAGACCACCCATTCTCCACCTCTAAGGTGAAACAGGCATAAGTACAATACTCTTATGATATGTCTTGTGGTTGGTCATACTGCCACCACACACCTGTTAGTAGAAATCTCTTGATCACCTAGATCAAGTGACCAATCAGTGGTTGAGAGGCAAACATATGACCAAGCTCCACTTGTGCATCATCCCACACCTCTGTCTCTCTCCACAGCCTCCACACTACTGCTATTAGGTCATCTAGCTAGCCCCGCCACTGCTCGGTCTTACCTAGAGTTGTCTAGGTCATCTTCCCTTGGTATTCACATATGTATGGTTCATGGTCCTACCTCATGTTAGCGTAGATAGGCCTTGTGATGGGAAAGTGCTCCCATGCCCATACTTGAAGAATGTAAACTCTAGCCACCATGCTCTTCTTCTCCTGATACACCACCTCATGCATCTCATGGTACATGTGGGCCAACATACACTGACCCCATCCAAACTGGGCTAGTTCCACCAGCATCCTCTATAACATTTGACCCTAACCACACTCCAACCCATGGTGGCCTCTATCAGGCATCAAAAAGCAACTCAGGAATATGTCAAGTACCACTACCAATCTGTGAATGGGACCATATGTTTGCACCAACTCCTCCCATGTGATGGCTCAACCCACGATGAGAACCTCCTAGAAGATGGCCTTTAGTGCCAATGAACCTTCTCTCACCTAAGTATCGTACTCAACTCATGGCCCATGGAAGGGTATCTATAGAATCCTATATATGTCCTCGAGGGTGACCATCATCTCTCTAAGGGGCAAGTGGAAAGTGTTCATCTCTGAATCGAAATGCTCTACAAGTGTTGTTAGTAACCTGTGATTCACCCATAGATCGGGGATATCACATAGATTAGATAATCCAAGGGAATTAATATGTGCCAGCTCTATTGCATCCAACCGGCAAATCAGTGTTCCAATGGGAGGATAGTGCGATCTAAATGCAACATCTAGAAAGCTAACCTGCAAACATGAAAATGACATGAACACGATCAGTATTTGACATGTGAAACATCATACTATTCCTAAATGCACTACAACATACTGAATACATGCAATGATGACTGACAACAATGCAAATAGACAACTAAAAAAACATGTTTTTGATAATAAAAAAATTGCAAACAACATCATATTTTCATGCGATATTTCACTTTCTAGCTTGAGTTTTCACTTTTTCATGCAAGATTTCAGTTCTTCACATGAGAAACCCCAAACAAGCAAGTGAAAAAATAACTAAACTTAGGGTCTCTCGTGGAAGAGATGGGTGCCTCCCGTGCGAGGAAACCCAGAAGCCTATGCAAAGAAGTGCCTTGGTGGTACTTCCTTGCGCAAGCTGCCCTCCAAGTTCATGTGAAAAATCGGGTTTCTACGTGAAATCCAACATTAGCAAAATTTAAAACAACCAAAAACATGAAAAATTTGACAAAAACGTGTAAAATTTTTAATTTAAAGGAGGATATTTGATTACTCATCGAAGGTTCATAGATTGCTGACTAGATATGTGACCTCGAACACTCGAATTAATGAGTATGCATGGGGACCACCATTTTCAATTCAAAGCTCCTTTTCCACAAAAGACAAAAATCATAAATGAATTGAAAATGAGCTTTTGGGCCCTTATATAGGTTTTGACCTAATTTTTCAAAGTGCTCTGATTGGAGTCAAAATCACCCCCTTGGCTAATTTGGCTGTTGTGAACTTATTTTCAGGATGAAAAACAAAATATGACACACTTTAATAGCTCAAATTCACACTTTAAAATTTTGGGACTGACGCGATCGAACACTTGTGCAGTCTATTTTATTGATACATTGAAAATCTTGCAATATTGTCAAATCATATCTCTTCAAAAATTTCCAAACTTTTTTGGAAAAGTCAACTCTACTCAACTTTGGTCAACCAAGGTCAAACTTGGTCTTTTGAACCTTGAAATCACTCTAAATCAACTCCAAATTTTCTTCATACTCTTCTAATCTATCCTACATTCTTCTGAATCTCTAATCACACATGTGTCTTCCAATCTATGGTTCCACATTATTGTTCTGGTGTGTCATCTTTCAATTTCACTCCTGAGGGGGCAAGATGATTACATCATTGAATCTTTCAAAACTGACTTCATCTCAATTTGAATATTATGTCCTGATCGCTAGGGGCATCTCATCACTCAGGGAATCTTTGTTCCCCCCAATTTGGCATCATATGTCATTTATCTCATATTTTGATCAGCTGATCACACTTATAATAGTCCATAATGGACAGGTATCATGGCATTCTAACACTGACTCCTAAGGATCAAGCCTCATTTTGAGGATGATTCTATGACTCATGATTTGGTTTTGTTATCTTTTTTACAGACCAATATTTAGGTGTTCTATTTGAACTTTGGAGGATTAAGGTTCGTCCTAGAGATAATCCTAACTCTTATTGAGAATTAAGCTCTATTCTGGAGATAATTCTAAATTCTTGAAATCACTATTTAATGGACAGGTATCAAAGAAATCTAACCTTGAATCCTAAGGATTAAGCCTCATTCTAGGGATAATTATATGAATTGTGATTAATCTTGTCAACTTCTAATGGATAGGTATTGGGGCAATCTAACCTTGAATCTTGAGAATTGAGTCTTGTCCTCAGAACAATTCTATGAAGTTTGATAATTGATGTTCTCTCATATCGGTATCTAGGTGTTCTATTTGGATTCCCTAAGGCTAAGCTTTGTTTTGGGGATAACCTTAAAAGGCTCATCAATTGGTCTATGTATCATCAATCTTTGAACCAATCTCACTTCTTGGTCTATATGCTCACACTTATGATTTCTTTGAATCAACATGCTACTCACACATTCATTCAAAAAGAGGCAAATGTAATACCCCTAAATTAGCAGATTAGTATGTTGAACCAATTTCGGTTCATCAATCTTACTCAAAGTCCCATTGTACTAGGCAATTTTGATTTTGATAATCTCTACTTAACCTAAATGTCAAATGCAGAAAATCATTAATCTACATTAATCACATACTTTATTTAATTCCTAAGTATTGACTCGAATTAGCTAAATTAAACCTATTAATTGAATTGATTTAATTACAAGTCCTAGTACTTTAATTTAATTGAATTCACCCCTTTAGCTAATATACATGAGGAATTAAATGTATTTGATCTAATTAAATATCCTCATTCTAATTATTAAATTTAATTATTTAATTAATTAGATTATTCATTGATGAGGTCATATTTAACCTTTTTAAATCAAATATCTTCTCCAAATTCTCTCTTTAGTTCAGAATTGGAAATACTTAGTGGATTGGAATTAGAAAAGGAATTAGATTAGTTAACTCCTTATTACACTCAGAAGTGGTCAGTTAACTTCCTTTTCACAAGGGAATTTTCTATTATGACTAAATCTCATCTTCAATCTCGACCATTCATTCTATTTGATCTTGACTGTTGATCGAATTCTTGGATTCTATTTAAGAAATCATCAACCTCTTATTTTGGGGGATGCACATGAATTCAAACTAATGCCAAATTGTTTACTCAAGTATTTGCATTCATATCTTATTGCTTTCACATTGCTTTCTCATATAGGTTATAATGCATACAACTAGATTATTTGCTTATTTTATTCTTAGATTAATATGCTCATTATTTAGTTTAATCTTGCATTCATATAGATTAAAATAAGGCCTTCATACTGGTGGCATGGTTACTGATCCCTTAAATCTTAGAGTGAACAACAAAATCCATCTAGTTAGAAGGCAATGGATCAATTTGTTGGATCATTCCAGATGGACAATCCCATGTTCATTTCAGGATGTTTCTAGCATGTAAGGATCATGTTGAAGTGTGTGGTTAATTCAGAGGCCCACAATTAGCACATACAGTACGTGGTCCTAGCCAAACCATTGAAGAGCAAGGACTTGGTTGGACTCCTTAGGGTGTTTTTAGGAGATTTGAATTTTGTTTTCAAGAGTTGATAATGTATAGTCTAGCATTTAGCTTCAATAGGGTGTAATAGGTAATGATTGCTCAATGGAATCAAACTTGGTCAAAGAGTTGACTTTAACCCCAAAAAGGTTGAAATAGGGTGGAGAGTCCTTAGTTTGTCTTAATGTACCAAGTTGAAATTATTAGTGATCTTAGGAAAGGATAAAACACAAAAGTTGTAAAAGTTGCAAAAGTTATTAATGACAACTTTGCAACCTTGCAAAGTTGCATTGACAACAAAGTGCAAGTTTTGCTCAACAAATCAAGAAGGGGTTTGAAGTTGGTTCAGGCTATTTAGGCTAGTGTAGATATATACATTATTTAAATCCTTTCCACAACCATTGACAAGGTTGGATGTCAATTTTGTAGAAATGAAGTACTTGCAATGATAAGGAAGTAACAATTAACTGTCACAGAGATCTTGCAAGCTTAGCATCCATAAACCAATAGACTGAGCTAAGTAGCTTAGTGACATAAAAAGGTATAGATTTTACTCTAGTTTTTTTTTTTCAAGTTTGGTGTTTTGATAGAAGTTAGAAAATCTTTTCATAAACCCTTTATTCACTGGACAATTTGAAGTGTTGATCGCTAAAACACCTCTAGCATGGAATCCATTGGATGAAACTTCACAACCTATTGGAAAATGCTAGACGACTATACATACTTTGTAAATATGCAATTTTGGGTCAAAATGTCAAGGTTTTCTATTTTTTCCTAAGCCCTAAGTGAGCCCTGGTGTGCCCGACAAGGTGTTTTGGTTGTTGCAAGTTAGGAAAAAATCATGAGTTTGGATTTGTATTTGTCAATTATGTTGGATACTGGGAAGAGTTATGCCTTAAGGTCCTTACAAATAGATTTGAGGAGGATTCTAATCCATTTGATAAGTCATTTCTTCAAAAACAACATTGGTTGTTACAAAACCCTTGAAACCCTTAAAAATAGGGATATTTGGTAACTTTGTTGTACAGATGGGTTGGAAGTCTAAAACTAGATGAATCATAAAGGTCTTCTAAAATGGTATATGGATCCTAACTTATTTTGGGGGCTTGTTCAATAGTTGGTGGAGATATAGATCTAAGTTCCCAATAGGAGGCCTAATTGGAGGCTAAAGTGCTACAAGGCCAAATAGGAGTTTTCAATAGATTGGTAAGAAAGATATGCATATGACCACCAAGACAACTTTGAGAACCATGGAATGGAAAAGTAAAGAAGCTTCTACATGTCTACTTGACTAGGGAGGAATCTTAGGTGATTGAATGGGAGCTTGGACACTAGGG
Source organism: Cupressus sempervirens (assembly GCA_028749045.1). Taxonomy (NCBI): domain Eukaryota; kingdom Viridiplantae; phylum Streptophyta; class Pinopsida; order Cupressales; family Cupressaceae; genus Cupressus; species Cupressus sempervirens. The sequence goes on along the minus strand of CM053791.1, from coordinate 355,360,399 downwards.
AACAATGGTGTGTTTCAAGATTGTAGGTATGAATCAAGTTGGTTGGTGAGGATCATTAATAGAGGAAATTAGAGAGGAGTTGTCCCTTGGGTTAGGGTAAAGATAGAGACCCTAAGAGACTAGGAGAGAGAGAGAGAGAGAGAGAGAGAGAGAGAGAGAGAGAGAGAGAGAGAGAGAGAGAGAGAGAGAGAGAGAGAGAGAGAGAGAGAGAGAGAGAGAGTAATTAAGTACCTAGATAGTGCATTGCATCTAGGTATTTGTGGTGATCCTCCCCATCACAAGCCAAGCCCCATTTTATAATTTGATGAAAAGTACACATAATGTGGTCACATTATGTGTATTTTTGACATTTTTCATGATGCCTATTTTTTTTTTCACACCATCTTGCACACAACCTAATAATAGATTCCAATTTTTTGTCCTAGTTACGAATCCATTTTGTTGAGGTGAGATGATAGATGGGAGGAGGCTAAGCAATATCACCATAAGCACTTTGGAAAAAAAACTTATACACATAATTATAGAGGCTAATAGGCCTTAAAGCATCAAATGTATCAACACTAGGCTTCTTAGGGACGAGGACAACGAATGTAGCATTTGATTCCACTAATATTGATCTTGATCCAAAGACTTCCTTAACAACATTGTAGATATCGAAATCCATAATTGACCAAAAATATTAGAGAAAGAACATAGGGAATCCATCTAAACCTGGGCATTTATGACCATCAAAATAAAAAATAGCCTTTTTAATCACTTTAACTCTAGGAATAGTAGTAAGAGTTATTTTTTGGTCCTCGTCAAGAAGAGAAGAGATGGTTGAAGGAAGAATATCATAATCATTAATATCTAGATTCCTATCCACAAATAAAAATGAGGAAAAATTGTCAACCATAGCATTAGAAATGGCATTCTCCTCATCAAGCCTACCATCTGTAGTTTTGATGTTGGATGTCCTACTAGCAACCCTATGTTTAGAGGTTGACATATGAAAGAATCTTGTGTTCTTATCACTGACTTTCAACCGTAACAATATCAATCTTTGTCTCTAGTAAATCTCCTCCTTTGTAATAATATTATGATATTTAACTAAGATCTCCTCTGCCTTGCTTCTTAGATCTTGGGGGTACCCTTCTTTTTGAATAATATCCTGAACTTCATCCAGTTGAGTTTTATAGAGTTCTTAATTTGAAAAATATCCCCATGAACATCCTTATTCAAAACTTTAATTTTAGCCTTAATGAATCTAAGTGTCTTGGCAATCTTGAACATAATAGTATCATCCACTTCAACCTACCATCATTGCCTTATTCTATTAATGACATCTAGATGGTTTGTCCACTTTTTTTTTCGAATCTAAAGGGGAAATTTATTTTGAACACTATAGTGTTAGCCAAAAAAGAAATAGGAAAATGGTCTAATCCCACCTCAATGGTGGAAGTTAACAAATAGATATACCTATTAAACCAATCATTTAAAATAAGAGCTTTATCAAGGTTAACCTAGATGATACCCACGCCTGTCTTCCTATTAGACCAAGTACACTTAAGTCCTTGCAAATCATCATCCAACAAAGCTTGTTTATTAATACAACCCATTAGGTCTAGTCTACCTTCCTGGTGGTTTTGAGACCCAAAGCCTCCAATCTTCTCACTATCCTTAAGAGGAGAGTTAAAGTCCCCCATAATCAGCCACAAAAAAATCAGAAAGGAAGACTTGTTCTATTCCAATCTTCTCCAATACTTAATCCAATTAGACTTAGTGTTAGGAGCATAAACACTGGATACGACCTAAGAGAAACCATCCTAAATATGAGTAAATTTGATATTTACTAAATTTCCTTTAGATAACAAAGGGTCATCTTGAATATACCTTTGGTTCCAAAAAAATAGCCACACCCCCAGAAGCCCCCTTAGAACTACATCCAACTACATCATAGTTTTTAAAGAGTTTGATAATTTCAACCTTCTCTTCATAAATCTTAGTCTCTTGTATGAGAATAAGGTCAATTTTATGACCACAAACTAAATTCAATTTCATGTATGAGAATAAGGTTAGGTTTATGATCATGAACTAAATTCAAGAAAATTAATCATTATTATGATTATGATGCTTATAAATTGATCTAGAATCATGACTTCAATTTTTAAACATAACGTTCATTGATTTTAAGAGTACCAAATTGAATTAACTTAGCTTCTTTTTGACATAATGAGTTTTGAAAATTGTATAAGTTAATTGAGTAGCTCAACAAGGAATTGTAAGTTGAGCATGCACATTAGTAATAAAGTGTTGAAATTGCCAAGGAAGACATTTTTTAAAGAATGATATGAACTTTATTTAATAAATATCTGCTAAAGTAACTCCTAAACAAGTTAACTAATGTTCAAGAGAATTTAATTTTATCCAAAAAAAATACATAGTCTTACAGTCAATATACTTGAGATCTTCAAGTTGATCTTGAATCTGAATCTATATTTTATGTTAATCATGTGTAATAGCATAGGTATTCTTTAAAGTGGCCCATGTTTCATGGGCTTTTGTGCATTGTCCAATCAAAACATCTAAATTCAGAATCATTAAAATTCCATTCAAACCCAAAGCTTTGTCATTTTTACCCTTACATCCATCTTTGTCGATTTGAAAAAAAGAGGCATTCAATTCAATAGTTGGACCAATAACAACATCTAACAAATGTTTTTAAAAAAATTAAGGAAATAGGGGTTTTCCATGAATGATAGCTAGAAATATTTAGTTTAATTTTAGGAACTAACATTGACATGATCATAAATGAAGAAAAAATATCCTCCCTTTAAAAATGAAATTGAAATGTGAATTACTTGATAAAAAAATCCCTCTCTTTGTAAAAATGAGATTTTAAATAGCTTTTTATTTTAAAAAATGGAAGAAACTTTCCTTTATTAGAAATTAATAAAGCTTTCAATTTAAAATAATAAAATTTTATATAGAACTTTGATTTTAAAAGCCTAATTAATATTCTATATTAGAAAAAAATTTATTATAAAAACTTACATTGTTATAAAAACTAAAAATTCAAATTTTAGACATACAAAAACTAAATTTGAACTCTCATAAATTTTAATTAAAATATATTTAAATGTTAAACTTTCTTTAAAAAAAACTAAACTAAAATATATTCAAACTCTTTCAAGGGAGGTCTACTGCAAGCTTGAGTTGATAAACATTAAAAGGAATAATGATTTAAAAGAAGGAAAGTAAAGTTTAAGAGTTAAAGATATGAAAATGATATGCTTGGAAAAAACTTATTTAAATTATAAAATCAAACAATATAGATTCATGTTAATGAATGATTATTTTAAAATAACAAGAGACACAATGCGTCGAATTTCCTTTCTAAAGCTTATATTGCTTAAAGAGGTGTAAAATTATAAAAGTTTTAGACAAAAATGAAATTATATACAAGCGTATACAATTTTTACATAGCATAGGAAATTTAGAGGAAGGAACATAAAAGCAATACAACAAAAGTTAAGGCATGTTCATGGGCCTTCAAGGGTTAATCCTTCAATTGAGATTCACAACTAGGAGGAGAGTGTAGGTAAATTAGGGGCAAAATGGATAAGAGTACAATTTGACAAGGTATCCAAAGGTAACCTCAGTTGATGTAGTGCAGGTTGCACAATTTTAGATGTCAAAGACAACATCTTGATGTTTAGAGCAAAGCCATTGTTGGCAAGGACTAATAATGTAGTAGAATGTTTGGTAACAATCTTTGCTATTCAACTAGCAAAGAGGAGTGGTGGAAGAAGAATCCATTTACAAGGAGATTCTCAAATAGTGATCAACAAAATTGTCAAAGGAAAGATGGAGACTTAGTTTTTGTACAAACACATCAGGAGGATGAGAAGGCTTTTGGAGGAATTTGAAGAATTCAATGAACTAGTAATGCTCTTAAAGAAGGGAATGTTATAAGCGATAAGATAGCCATTGTAGAGACGAGACTACATAATCAAGTTGAGCTAGTGGAGGATTTTAAAGATCTAAATCCCACTCTTATTTAGCTATGGATTATATTTTTTAGAAGGATTTTTTTGAATTTCTTGGTGAAAGTAATGATGGACACTTTAGATTAGCTGAAGTGGAATTTGGAGAAGGTGACATTGAGCACATGAGAAGGACTTAAGGCAAGGGGAAGTTTTTTTAATGATTTGAATGACATAATTCCTAGTGACACAAGGTTCAAAGGAAGGATTTTCTAGACTTAGAAATAGTTTTTAAGTCAACCTACATAACGTAGGTTACTTTCGATGTACATAGTATGAACGATCAAGTAGAGGAGAGTAAAAGTGGAGGCTAATTTTTACTTGTAAATGCCAAAAAAGAAGCAAAACTGAGGATTTCAAGGAGAAATATTGCCAAGGCATCTTTTGAGTGGATGGAAAGGATTTCTTTCAAATTGTATGTCAACTATTTGGGAAGGAGTTTATTAGTGATGACTTTTAACCAAGAACTAATGTGGATATTTCCTTGTTGTTTTGTGCATGGGCCTTCCTTCTGTCAGAGAGAAAAGAAGAGGTGAAGAAAATGATAGAAACATATGTGGAGTCGATCTGGTGGGAGTGTAAAGAGGTGGTTGGATATTGCACAGATTGGCAATGTTTCTATGTAAAGGAGAGTTTGTGGAGGCTTGTTGATGGAGCTACATACATATTCTAATCCATTCATGGTCTCTAGTACTTTGGTTCCTATTATTCAGAGAGTGGGAGAAGTGAGAAATTCATGGATGAAGTTGTTAACAACATTTCATAGCACAGTGGGAGGAGGATAAGAAAAGAATGGCGAAATAAAGGAAGAGGCATAGAAACATACTCCAATTGAGGTTGGGGCACGAGTTGTAGGCGAGTCTTCCATGGAGGTATCAAAGCCAGTGTTGGGCCACAAGCAAGGAAATATGAACACAAAAAGGAGAATCATGGTGAACAAATCCAAAGAGGAGATGTTGAGTCATTAGGCGCATAATGTATAAGTTTGTGTCCTGGTTCATTGTTGCTTACATGCCCATTTTTAGTAGTAGAGCTATCTTATTCTAATGCTTTCGCTAGGTGTTTATATGTGGTTTATTGATGTTGTAGGGGTTGGGTGGTTGGTGTGTTGATTACTATGCAAGGGCAAAAATGTCAAATCAAACTTTTAGGCCTTTTTTGTATTGTAATTGAAAACTCTAGATTATTAATAAAATACTTATAAAAAGAATACACCAAAAATTAAGACACAAATATTTATTTAGAGTCAATATTAGGTGAAATTAGTAGTCTGATGTTATATATTTTGACTTTAAACTAAGATAAGTAAATTTGAATAAAATACTCAAAATAAAATTAAACAATATTAAAAATGTTAATGCTGAATTTTAATTTAAAAAGTTATCAATAAAATCAAATTTCAAAAGTTAAAACTAGAATAAAATATATTAAAATTATATTTTTATTCTTTGAACATTTTAAATTGATAAAATATAAACAAATATTTATTATTCCTATACTAAAAATTATTATGTAATTAAGCGTAATGATAATTTTATATTTTTCAATTTTTTAATATTCATTGAGTTACATGAATAAATAAAATAATTATTCAAATGAATAAATATACATGTTAAGTTTTATTTAAAGTAAAAAAATTAATAATTGAAATAAAATTTTAAAAGATTAAAAATGTAAAGATAACAAATATTCATTTTTAAAATTATGATTAAATAACTAAATATTATGTTCATTTAAATTCTAATATTAAATTTGATAATTATATAAAATATAATTCAATTATCAATTCATAGTTTTTGTTGTAGGGGTTCTTGGAAAAGTTCTTATTAAATACAACCAATGATAACAATTAAAATACTTTTATCTATTTTTGTAGTTTAGTTAATTCATATCTTAGTTTAGTTTTTTAATTTCCACACCATGTCATTTCAGTCTTTAAACTCTCCTTCATTATTTAGTTGTCTTGTTTTCCTAACTCACTAGAGCACTAGTTGAAGTGAGGTGGTGCAAGGGGTAGTTCATTTCTTGATAATTTAATTGATTTTGAGGTCAGTGAATTTTTCTTTCTCCAAAATTAGTGTTATTCATTTTTTTTAGTAATCATTATGTTAGGTTTTTAAGGTTCTCCATTTAGAGATAACTTTCAACTTCATCTCAACATAATATCAAAATACTTGATAAAATTTTCTATGAAATATAATATTTTAGCCCAATGAAGTTGTCATGCTAGTCATCCAAGTTCTACAATTGAGTTAAGGTGACTTTATTTTTTTTTAAGAAATTGAAAGGGTGTCATACTTATCTTTACATTTGTATCACTTTCTTGACATCCATAATCTTTAACCCCCACTGATTTTATGTTAAAATTTTCTTGTTTATTTGTCAACCTAACATGCTTAGTTACCCCATCAAAATATCCATTTAAACCTTGAAAACCTTGTCCTTTGCAATCCAAAACTTTTATATCTTTTTACTTTAGGGTTTTAAGGATCATTTAACCAGCATCACTTATTTTGCCCCTAAAATATGAAGTCCAAATTATTTGCCTTATGTCCCTTATAGGGGAGAGGACCTAATAATTAAACACCCTAACTTCGCACTTCTCAAATCTTACATGAAAATCTCAAATCACTCCTATTTTTTTACAACTTACAAGTTTGGTGAGCCTTATAATTATAACTAAGGTTTTAGGGCCATATTTTAATGATTTTCTTCAAGTTTTTCTTGTTGCTTTGATCTTTCTTATCTTTCTTTAACATCTTGGATATTTTTTATTTTTTTAAAAAGGTCTCGGTCCATTAAATATAAGTTATATGTTGAAAGCATATATTGTACTTGAGGGAAAATATAACTTATATTACTTGTAATTTGGTTTTTTAATCCCTATCCCAAGTATTATATTCTTTAAGTTTGTGAAGACATGTTACTTGCAAAATGAATATCAAAATCTGACATATCCTTTGGGCACAATTTTAAAGTTACATTGCAAGACAATAACAAATTTAATTAGGTTTCTAAATCCTAACTACATTCTTTATGCTAGTCTTTTGTTGAAATATTAATGATAACTTTATTTGCAACCAATGATTTTGTTTCTCTGACAAGCAAGCTATCATTTAAAAATATAATAATTTTTCACAAAAAAAACATTAACTTATGACTAGATTTTTACATGGGATAATAGTCCTTAATTATGCCCTAGCCAAGCCAAAACACAATTTCCTTAGTCAATTGAGGTCCTTCCTTGCATCTCCTTGGCACTCAATGCCAATATTAAGTCTCATATGTGTAAGCATGGGTAAATGAGACATAATTGAACTCCAACACTTGCATTTTTGCCATTTGTATTTTCTTTTTTGCCACATATGCCCGTTTCCTTTTGTATTTTTCCTAGTATTAGAGACTTGTTCAATGCTTTGGGCTTATTGTTTTTTGTTTAGAAGAGGTTGGAGGCATTCACTTTTTTTTGGGCATTTGGACTTTTCCAGACTTTGGCATTGTTCGATTCTAGCATTAAATTTTAGTATTAGTTTTTCTTTAAGGTTATTATTTCTCAAGGTTGTTTTGGTTATGATGTGACATTTTCTTGTTGTTCATTTGTAAGTTGTTGTTTAAAATATTGCAATGTAAATAACTGCAAGATTTTGCAGTTGTTTCCAGTCCTTCCAAATCTTTGTGCTTCCTAGACTAGTTTCTCAATTCTAGAAAATAATGATTGCTGAAAGTAACATCCCTTATGAGTAATTCCAATCTTGAATTACAAGTATATGGTTTTCCTCATATACAATTGAGTTTCTAAAATTTGATTACATATTTACATTCCCAAATGAGAATGTTATTCCCAACTTGTAACTAAGACTCTAAGTCTTGATTACAAATTCATTTCTGAAACAAAGAGGCATTTCCAAACACTATTGCAAGCATAAGATTCCTAGATGATTTCCCCATTCATAATGTAACCAAAATCAAAATTTGACTTTGAAATCATTATGAAATAAAAAATTGAAGTTATTCCTATAACTACAATCGAGACTCTGAACCCCAAATCCAGGTAAAATAACTTCTAAAATATACATGTAATTGAGCTTTTGAGTTTTGATTACAAGTGAAAGTCATCCTCCATGATATGTATATGAATTTGTAACTTGAACTTCCCATTTTCTAGTCCAAATACGTATGATTTATCTATTTGAAATGCTCGTTAAAAATCTTGAAGTTCCACATTAGCCTCATTTTGAAAGTCAATTCCATCTTTTTCTTCTTCAAATTTGCTCATCCAAAACCCCTCTATTCTTATTACTAACATACATAGCTCCAAATTTGCAAAGTTCTATCTTGGATGAAAGTTCCATGACTTTCCTATTTGCACATATGATCTACCCAATCAAAAAATCAATTTAGTGGTCTTATTTTGTAAATAGACTCCAAAAGTGGAGGGCTCAAAGCAAGAACAACCACATTACAAAGCCATACAAGGAGGTGGAAAAGTAATAAAATGATCAAGAGCATAATATGATTTTGAGATTGAAATGGTTGTGAAATATTGAAAAGATGCTTTCCTAATAAAGGTCTTGCAATGCAAGACAACTGAGAATACAAATTCATGTTCCAGTTTAAGATACTTCCACCAAATTTGAGTACTTCAATCATAAATCATCCTATAACAACATAAGAAATATGACAAAGGATTAGAACTATGTTTTGTTAGATATTTAGAATAGTTTTCAATTATGTACTTACAATTTATTTTTGACAAATTATGTGTAACTTGCAACCTGCAAAGTTATTACATGCAATCAAATTATAGGTCAAGTATATTAGGACTTGCAACTTGAATAAGTTTTAGCTATGGAAAACATCAAAATTAGTTAAACTTATCCCACCTTTTTCTCTCAGCCTCTCACTTATATATAGGAAATTGTCTCACTGTAATTTTTATCTTTTGGCAAGACAATGAGCTTGCATGTAAATTAAATTACTTTCAATAAAAAGAGACAACTTGCTTTCAAACTTTGTGTTGATTTAAGGTGATATGTGATGACATTTTGTTGAGTTGATGCGAGTTTTGTTCTTTTGTTCAAGAGGGATTGAGTCAACTTGCAAACTCAAGTTGCATATTGTATTGAAAGTTATAACTTGGTTTTAGAGTTGGTCTTGCAGATTTTGAGCTACTTATCAAGCTTGGGATTAACATAGAATGCTCAAGAAAAGGGAATAGCTTGTAGACTTTGTGTTGCTCCAATTTCTTCATTTGTGCATGCAAAATGGAATACATGTTGGAGACTTTGAGCTAGACATGTGCTTCATTCTTTTTCTCATAATCTCATAAAGGGGTCACTGAAAGAATTTGAGATATTGTGAACTCCTAAGTTACTAAAAGTTGTTGGTTTCTTGAAGGTTATTCTTGGGTCCAATCTTTTGTTTATCAGATTCATTGCTCGAATGAATACTTTGTAAGTGAACAACACCATTGATTAAATATTGTATTGCAATGGAAATATCTATTCTAAAGTATGAGAATATGATGAATGCCTTAATTCTAGTAGCAATAAGAAGATGAAGTCTTTCCTTGTAATTAGGAGAGACTACATCTCACACATTATGGTTGAAACCACTATTTTGCAATTGATCCTTAAAACTGTCGATTGCAAAATATCCACTCAACAAGTACGCCTAGCATCAATACTATAAGGGTAGGTTTCTTCCACCTTCACTGGTCAAGTGAGCTTGAGTAGGGGAATTACTTGAGTTTGATCAATACCTTTGACAAGTACTTGTGCTATTGATCCAACCAAGCACCCCAAAACACATATAATACAATGAACTCTTTCATAGTTGCTCCAACAATTGAATGCCAATAATTTCCCTTCTGACCCTAGAAATCTAGAGTAAGTCTTAGGGATTTTTTTAGATACGTTGATAGGATATAAAGGACCCCTATATCGACCTCTAGATAGATCTAGTTGGTGCCTTTACTACTTGGCTATAGTCTTTCCTCCCATAGTTAGTCTTTCCTCCTAGAGTTTGTTAAGCATCCAACACAATCTATTCCCATCTTTTAGAGGATTCAACAAATAATCAATCAATTGTCTTCTTAGTGCAAGATAGGTTCCTTTTAACCGAATCAATACAATTCAATATGCTTATTGCCATAATGTCTAAAAAAGTTTAAAAAAGTGAGACCACTACTTTTACCTTTAAGTCATGTTTTAAACTTGATAAAATTCACAATAACATAATATATTATATTTTAAAATTAAGAAATATAAGTTATACAACCATAAATAAATCATCAAGAGTACTTGAGCTTCTAAATCAAAATTTAATATTATAACAATTATATTTATCAACTATTATACCCCCTTCCTCCCCTTGATACTCCTAAAACCGGAGCTTTAAGATTTGCGCTTCGTGATTACCATCTCCACATTTTTAGGACGACCCAAATCCTAGTGGAGGTGTCCGTTCGGAGGAGGGTGGACTTGCTCTCTGGAACCGTAGAAACTGTGTAACGAATTGGGGAAGAAATAGAAAATGGAGAATTAAGATGTGAAAGCAGAGCGTTGTGTGGGCAGGATGGCGGCAGAGAGCAGGTTGCGTAGGAATGAATCATTGAGCCCCCTTAATCTTGCTCTCATAAAGAACGAGGAGGAGCAGGAGAGGGAGAGGGAGAGAAGGCCCCTGGTGTCTGTTTCCACCTCACAATTCCGGGGACCCCTTCTCCCCACTGTGCGGCGCAGGACTCCTATTCCTCCGCGTGATTGGTACTTCCCTTCTAATGTTCGCCAGCCCCCTTTACACTCTCCCATCCGCAACCATGATCTCTCTCAAGTTGAACACTCTTCCGCCAATGAGGAGGAGGACTCCTCACCTGCACCTGCACCGGCGGAAGCGGAGTCTCCTGTTCGCAATCCTGACTCTCCTTTTCACAATCTTCGCATCAGTAACCGTTTGAGCTCATCAAAACTCGCCTCTTGCACATCAATTATACAAGGATGCTACGGGCAGCTCAACTTTATGGTACGTATTCATTTTTCTTGCCTGAATTGATCTCTGATCTGAAGCATTGATCTTTCCAGAAGCTTGTACTCAAAATTATGGGCCTTGAAAAGCTCATGGCTCAAATGATCTGAAAGGGAAAGTTATATTGTTTTGTAGCTAGCAGTGACTTGCTTTTGCTGTGCGACTTATGCATGGCTGATGCATAGCAGAGCGCATGAATTGGAGGTGGGTGGGCATTGGTTGTTGCTTGTTCCTTGCTCTGCTGTATACTTATGAATTCAGTACGTAATAGGTGTGGTGTTGGTGTCATCAGGAACGGCTCCGTGTATACGAGCGCATAGAGGAAGAGGGAAGGTTAGCAGCAACGGAAATCTGGGCAGCGCTTGTGTCTGCTATCGCGGGAGTGTATTGGCTGAAAGACGTGCGGCGATGGAGAAAGGAAGTTGGGGAGGAGGAGGAGGCGCCGCTGAAGAAACGAATAGCGTACCGGGTAGATGTGGTTTTTTCAGTTTATCCATACGCGAAGTTGCTTGCGCTGCTGGGGGCAACGACGATGGTGATAGGGATAGGAGGGGTGGCGTTGAACGTGGTGGAGAGTGAAAATTTGGCAGATGCTCTGTGGTTGTCGTGGACATTCGTGGCGGATTCAGGGAGCCACGCGGACAGTGATGGGTCGGGGTCTAGGATCGTAGCGGTGGCCATCACCGCTGGTGGAATGCTTATATTCGCCATGATGCTGGGCCTCGTCTCCGATGCCATTTCGGAAAAGGTCGATTCCTTGCGCAAAGGCAAAAGTGAAGTTATTGAACGCAATCACATCCTCATACTCGGATGGAGTGACAAATTGGTAATCGCTATCTTCTTTTCACCTTCCCAATGCTAGCCTCTCCGTCCCTATATCAAACCTGTAAATTCGTGGGCTCCCCCAACGGTGCTAGAAATCTCAGGGCACGGAGAGTTTAAAATAGGTCTATGAGACCAGTTGTTTCTACAAGCTCACCCACCATTAGCTTAAGTTTATCGACGGACGGTCCACCACTAGATACCGCATCGAGTCTGTGAAATGCTATGCTATCCCATGTCTGATTCCCAATTTTTTAGCCCTTCCTCTGAATTAACAGTTCTGACTAATTGTCTTATCTTTGAGAGACAGTGCTTTTGTGGTGGTTTAATTTATTCAACAATATGCTGAAATATCCACCAATACAATGTATTATGATTATAGAAGCAGGACGAAAACACAGTTCGTTTTTCTTTCTACTTCAACAACAAATTAATTAAGTAATGTTCTGATTTCCTGACCTGTTACAATTCGTTGTAGCGTTCTGACGATTACTTCACATGAATCGTGAGCATCCACTCACCAAATGTATTCAACTCTAGCTTGTAACTCATTCCCAGGTTGCACGAGAATCCACAGGTTTTTCGAACATCAGCTTCTTTTCACACATGTTCTTAGCACATCTCCCAAACCCACTTTAACCGGAAGTTCCCGAACCTTTCGGCCTCTGTCAATTTTTCGCAAGTTCTTTTTGCATTCAATAAACCGAGCTCCCTTATTTCTTTTTTGCCGTTGCTGTTCCATTAGTCGCCATCAAGACCAAGAAGATTGGCTGTCCTGTAAGTCTCAGGTGGATTTTATCACACTCAACAGTCTCTGGATTGAATGTTACTTAAACCTCACACTCGTTATTGAGGGTCGGTAATTCCTTAGCTTCGATCAGGGGAAAAACTCCCAGAAAGAATTTACCAACCATAAGCATATTTCATATTCCCTTTTTTTCCTCCCGCAATGAGTCGCATGGTTATGTGAAAGCCAGCATAGTAGTCGGTTTAAGAAAATAGAGAAAATGGCACTTGATATGTATGAAGACGACCCAGCTACTCCCTTTGCCGTCGTTTCCTCTCCAGTACTTTCAGTCAGTCGTTCACTACTCCAAATCCTCCAACGCAGCTCTCAAAATTCTCACAATACTTTCTATTTTTAATTTCTTCCTTGGCACTGCATTCTCACCTCTAGACGACCCTGGTGGAAGGGTTAATATGGCCGAAACTGAGTGAAAACGCCTACAATTAACTTCTATGATGCTTGAGAATTCTAACTTGCTTCCCAGGAAATAACAGCTGATTAGGCTATTTTGGCTTCACGGCAGACACTTCATAATACGAGTAAAGGGCATCGACCTGTTCTGAGCAATTGGGAGCCAGCAAAATTTCCAGATTCCTTTAAACAATTCCAAAAAATATTTTCCAATTCTAAAATTATCCCGGGGATGACTTTCAATCTCGAAGACAATGTTCTCGGAGATTTTTTGTTCTCCAGAAGCAATTGAAGTTTGCAAACCTGCAGTATTTCATTCACTCTGAATTCTCCAGTTTGCCTCTTCTGCCAAAATTCCAACCTCTTATCTACTGCCCCCAACATAACTGTCCAATCTTCTCGAAAATCCACTTATTGTCCCTTGCACAAGACTAGTATAATATTTGTTTCTTTTTTTTTACCGTTATATTTTTTATTTTAACTTATAAATAGAAGAGAAATATACAATAATAATATGAAATGCTAATGAGGGCCTTAACATTTACTTAAATTTATAATATAAACTCATACGCTAAGGGGCGACATTGCAGTCCTCTCTACCCAAATTTGCTTGTCAAGCAAATTCAGTCTCGGATGCATTAAACTCTGTATCTTCTACTAGCAGGTCGTTTTGTTTCACTAAGTACTTTTTAATCACACAGTAAGCTCCCTGGTTTCAATGATGGCTTCCAAAATTAAGATCAACTTCCCTTTGTCATCCAAAGGCGGCAACATGGTAGGAGATATATTGTGCCCCAAAACTTTCATCAAACGTGAAACATGAAAAACATTGTATACCTTGCTGCTTGCCGGTAATTCCAACTCATGTGACTTCTCCAACTTGCTTGGCAAATCTGGAAAGGACCACAAAATCTGGGCTTGAGCTTCTTTGAACAACTCCTTTTAACTTTAAGTGAAGATTGCCTATAGGGCTGCAGTCTCAATTAAAACAAATCAGCAACCTCAAAATGTACTTCAACTTTATGCTGGTCTGCTTATTGCTTTTGCTGAGCTGGGGCTTGTTGGGGATTCTTTTGGAAGGATCTCATGATGTTTGACTTTGCTGTAACAAATCATTAGCCTTTGGTACTCTACTATCCCCAAACCTAAGTCACAAGATTTGAGTTCAAGTTTGACAACCATGAAGTTCAGATCAGGTTCAACAAGTCAAAAAAGTCCAAAAAGAAATTTGACATTAAATTTGCCTTAGGTAATTTAAAAAATAAATAAGTATATGCTATTTATTATTGAATGTTTATGAGTTTCATGCAAAGAACTTTTCAATTCAAACCGAGAAAACAAAAGATCTCTCCATGTCCAACAATATATCCAATAAATTATCGAAATAGTTTGACATTACAAAATAGATTTGAAATAATTACAAAAAGATCACATTTATAAGATGTCACTAAACACCTTATTGTGCTCGTTCAACAACACCTTGACATCTGAATGATAAGTTCTCCTTCTGCTGTGTTATGTGTAATAGTAATACATTCAACTGCCCACTTTATTTGGCCACGTCTTATCAATCTTTCCATCCTTTTGAAGGAAATTACCCTTGGTCCACCATTTGTCATGCCCCTAAGAAGAATTTTCTTACTATTCCCTTCAAATTTCATCTCCATAGTTTGTAAATTTATCCTGAATTTTCCAAGTGAATGTAACCACTGATTCCTGAGCACTGCATCTGTATCACCAATGCTCACAACATATAAGTCTTTTTTCGGCTTGTACTCACCTAACTGAATATATAAATTTGGGATCTACCTTGTGCTAGTGAGAATTAAAACCATCTGCAGCCATTGCCTTAAAGCCTTCAAATTCTTCTGTTATAAGCCCCTTGTCACAACACCCTCTTTAATGAAATTGTGTTGTGCCTATATGAATAAGGGCAACTATTCGCTGCTCGACAACACTATTCTAACTCTAAAAGATTGTATTTCCAGCAAGCTAGTTAATTGTGCCATAACACTAGCCTTTGTTTTCTTTTTCCAACTCTTTTGATGAAGTATCCTCACTTGTTTCATTTAGTTTGCTGTTCTGAATTTTCTGAACTTGATTCAGGGGCTGTAAAGTATTCAAGTTGTTTTGCCTTAGCCTTTTAATATCACTCTTGTTAGTTGGGTCCTATGGTTCTCTTTATTGGAAACACAATCTTTTCTTTCTAAGCTCAACGAGTTGGTCATTATTGGTATAGGTGCAACACAATTTTATTGATATAGGTGCAACTTCAAGTTTCTTTCTAAGCTCAGTGATTTGATTGCAACTTCTTATCCTGATCCGAATTTCCGTGAGAACATTTTTTTTCATTTTTTTTTTGTGTTGTAAACTTGATGGCAATTTACTTTTTGAGGTTGAAGTTTCCATTTCCCCAGCTCTTTTGGTTGCTTCTTGTTGAAAGGTTTAACCCATCCTTTTAAAGGTTTAGTTAAGCCATCCACAAACAGAACTAAATGCTAATAATAATAATAAAAATAATATTAAATGGTAATGAGGGCCTTAACATTTACTTAGATTTATAATGTAAACTCATAAGCTAAGGGGCGGACATTGCAGTCCTCCCTACCGAAATTTGCTTGTCAAGCAAATTCAGTCCTGGATGCATTAAATTCTGCATCTTCTACCAGGTCCTTTCTTTTCACTAAGTACTCTTTAATCACACAGTAAGCTCTCTGGTCTCAATGATGGCTTCCAAAATTAAGATCAACTTCTCTTCCTCATCCAAAGGTGGCAACGCGGTAGGAGTTACATTGTGTCCCACAACTTTCTTCAAACGTGAAACATTGTATACCTTGCCACTTGCCGGTAATTCCAACTCATGCGGCTTCTCGAACTCTCTTGGCAATCCGGAAAGGTCCACAAAATCTGGGCTTGAGCTTCTTTAAACAACTCCTTTTAAGTGAAGATTGCCTATAGGGCTGCAGTCTCAATTAAATCAAATCAGCAACCTCCAAATGTATTTCAACTCTATGCTGGTCTGCTTATTGCTTTTGCTGATTTGGGGCTTGTTGAGGATTCTTTTGTAAGGATCTCGTGATGTTTGGCTTTACTGTAACAAATCCTTAGTCTTTGGTACTCTACTATCCCCAAACCTAAGTCACAAGGTTTGAGTTTGAGTTCGACAATTATGAAGTTCGATAAGTCAAAAAAATTGAAAAAGAAATTTGACATTAAATTTGTCTTATCTAGTTTTCAAAAAAATAGAAGTATATGCTATTTATCATTATATGTTTATGAGTTTCATGCGGAGAACTTTTCAATTCAAACCTACAAAACAAAATATCTCTCATGTCCAACAATATATCCAATAAATTATCAAAATAGTTTGACATAACAAAATAGATTTAAAATAATTAGAAAAAGATATCACATTTATAAGATATCACTAAACACCTTATTGTACTTGTTCAACGACACTGTGTCATCTGAATGACAAGTTCTCCTTTTGTTGTGTTATGTTTAATACATTCAACTGCCCACACTATTTGGTCATGTCTTATCAATGTTTCCATCCCTTTGAAGGAAACCACCCTTGGTTCACCAGTTGTGATGCCCCTAAGAAGAATTTTCTTACCATCCACTTCAAATTTCATCTCCATAGTTTGTAAATTCATCAGAATCTTCCAAGTGAATGTAACCACTGATTCCTGAGCAATGCATCTGTATCTGTAACATTCCTCCTTGAATCTAAATAAAGAAATGGAATTTCTGACCAAGGTGTTTTACCAAACAGTTGGCATGCATGAGACTGCTGTTAATTAAATGACCCATTCCTCCTTGAATCTAAATAAAGAAATGGAATTTCTGACCAAGGTATTTTACCAAACAGTTGGCATGCATGAGACTGCTGTTAATTAAATGACCCACTGTAGTTGGTTTCTTTTTAATAATCATAATCCAATCAGATCATCACTGTCCGGCATATTTAGTTTAACGTTTGCAAGGTTCGAAATATTGATATGTGAAGTACATCAAATCTCGAGATAAGCTACGGCAAGGTAATCATGCAACAAACTTTATAAAAGCCAAGATACAGTCAAATATTTATATGCATGGAATTTCATAGGGAACCAACTCAGACGTTAAGAAGTATGTGGAAATATAACATTCAGACTGGTATTAACAATGAGACACTGCCTATATTGGAAATGAAACAATGTGCGTTACCAATGATGCGAAATACGCAAGGAGTTAACAGACCTGTGTATGGTAATGAAAGCCGGTAAGGAAAACTGGGTATGCAATGGGACTCGTACAGTCTTCAACTCCCAACGCCAAGTCAACTTGCTGCCTATCACTCCCGTGACCTGGGAATAGTAAAATGGCCTTCCTCTATGCCGTATGCAGTCCCGCGAAAACTCTATCTAGATCTCAGACGTTTTACCAAACTCACTAACACTGAGTTTGTTTCTTGCTGACGACTATACTCTGCCCGACTGCAAGGATACCCCGCCTCTGCTCCTTGTCCACTATGGAGCTGACAACCACCTTATCAGCTGTAAGTACCCAACGCTGGCAATATCCTGTCTGTGCTCGATATTTATCATCTGATTTGATATCTAAACATGCTGTTTGCTGTGGAGTTCCAAAATTCTGAATATCACGCGTTAACTCAACTATTGTATCTGAAACATATAATGTGAACACTAGGTTTTTGTCTAGCTTCACTCATTTCCTAAAGGTTTTTCGTCCTTTGGAAAATCCAGTTCATTGAAGCAACCTGATTAGGATTTGAATAATTTCATATATTTGTTGTGTGAATCCCAATGCAAAAGACTTCCTTTTATCACCTCGAAGTGTGGGGAGATGCAAACAACTTAGCAATGTGGGATAAAAGACTATTTCGTCTTTTAGTCACTTAAGTCAGTTTGTCCTAAGTGACTTTAAATAATAAAGTACTTTACATTTCAATCCAATAAAATAAAGTGACTAAAACCTTAGGATTTCCCATTTAAATCTCATCAACTGAAACCCAAACTTCGTGTGACTGGCTGGCATCCTAAAATATATGTCGTTAGCCTATCTGGATGGAAAGATAGACCAACTAGGCGCCCTTAAGGCTAGCGCGGAGAAAGGGACATTACGGTATCACCAATGCTCACAACATATAAGTCATCTTTTGGCTCATGCTCACCTAATTGAATATATAAATTTGTGATCTTCCTTATGTAAGTGAGAGTTAAAACCATCTGCAGCCATTGCCTTAAAGCCTAAAAATTCTTCTGTTTTTAAGCCCCTTGTCACAACACCCTCATTAATGAAATTGTGTTGCACCTATATCAATAAGGGCAACTATTCGCTGCTGGACAACACTCTTCTAACTCTAGAAGATTGTATTTCCAGCAAGGTAGTTAATTGTGCCATGACACCAGCCATCGTTTTTTCCTGACTCTTTTGATGAAGTATCCTTCTCACTTGTGGTTGGTTTAGTTTGCTGTTCTGAATTTTCTGAACTTGATTCAGGAGCTGTAATGTATTCAAGTTGTTTTGCCTTAGCCTTAATTGCACACTTGTTAGTTGGGTACTATGGTTCTCTTCATTGGAAACACGATTTTTTCGTTCTAAGCTCAACGAGTTGGTCATTGTTGATATAGGTGCAACATAATTTTATTGATATAGGTGCAACTTCAAGTTTCTTTCTAAGCTCAATGATTTGGTTGCAATTTCTTATCCTGATCCGAATCTCCGTGACAATATTTTTTTCTTTTTCTTTTTTCTGGTGTAAACTTGATGGCAATGTACTTTTTGAGGTTGAAGTTTCCATTTCTCTAGCTTTTTTGGTTGCTTCTTGCAAAGTAGATGGGTTGAAAGCTTTAAGCCATCGCCTTAAAGGTTATAGTTAAGCCATCCACAAACAGAATTACCTGTCTTCTTTTTGATATATCAGTCACCATCACTAAAATGTTTTGTAAATCTGCAATGAATATTTCCACTAAACCCCACTAATGCCGTGCCAATTGCTTGAAGTTCAACTCTGGATCTTTTATTTATATCAAAATTGTCAATTAGTCTTTCCATAAAGTCTGCGTATGGCCCAATTTGATCTGTTAATATTATAGCAGAAATAACACAATAAAAAGAATGAATAACGCCAAACACAAAACACAATTGCTACCCTAGGATAACCCTCCAACTTGAGGGGGAAAAACCCAGCGAGACCCAAAAAATTACTCAGTGAATAATAATAGGGGTCTGAATTTTACAAAACACAAACTGAAACAATAATGAATTCTCCTCTGAGTTTGCAGACATTTAACAATCGATACATAGCATGCTCTAAATAGTAATATTGAACCTGTGATATATGTTCTTTACATAAGACTGCTAATAATAATGGATGCTACTAATATTCATCACCACAAGGAACATGCGAAAACAGTAACTTCAGAACTGTAACATCAGATGGATTGCGAATGCCATTTAAGAATAATAAAATCAACCACCACACAAAAGATTGACGTTTGTTGTGCCACATAAACTTGTTAATGTTTTGCCCAGAAATAAAACTAAACAGCAAAATAACAAAAATACAAATAAAAGATGTAAGACATTTATCCTGGGAAAACCCTTCCACTTCAAGGGGAAAACCCCACAGCAGAAATATATCTCTTTTATTGATAATCAAATGTTCGAATACAATGCTTTCATTTGACAATTGAAGGTCTCTTCAATATCTCAAATGATTCTTTTCAACATACATGCCTCTTTGCATGTCTCTCCAAGTCCATATAATAAAATGTCAAATATAATTACAAATATCTTCTTCAGCTGAAGATGACCTTAACGGTCATATTTCTATTTCATAAAATTAGAGAAAAGATCTCTAATGCAGGTACCATACACTCCCTCTTAGCAAGAGAGAGATCTTTAGTATGGTAGGCACCTGTAGTTGTGACTAGAGATATGAATGATAAATTCTCATCACATAAAGTATGTTATCTCAGCATAACATGATTTTCCATAATTACTGCATAAGCACATATAATTAAAGTCATGGAGTCATATGCACAACTTCCACTGTGCCTATTCGTAGAGGGTGGTCCATCATATCTACTCGTAGAGGGTGGAACAAAGGGCTTTCACCTCAGATTTATCCTAGAGAAGAATGCATTTCCACTATGCCTGCTTGCAGAGGGTGGTCTACCATACCTACCCGTAGAGGGTGGAACTAGGGCTTTCACCTCAAACTTCTTCAAGAGAAGGGTGCATTTTCACTATGCCTACTCGTAGAGGGTGGCCCACCATACCTACTCGTAGAGGGTGGAACAAGGGCTTTCACCTCAAACTTCTCCTAGAGAAGAATGCATTTCGAAGGGATTGCAACTTGAACAACATGTGTAAGAATGACTGAGATTCTCTCTCAATTGGGACTCCCTCTCATCAGGGACAACTTTGATCACCAAAATAAGGTAGCCAATTCTAATTGTTTTACTTTCACATAAGCTTGCAAAGGGTTAGACATCTCCCTCTGTCATGCAACCTCCTTTTGAAGCTGAATATACTTCCATCTGTTTCAGCCCAAGACTCTACATGATTTTGCACATAATCTTTCATCATCCCATTCTTGCAACTAGGAGAGATCAAATATAGAGATCAGTGCTATGTACTATTTGCCAGTAATATAACAAAACTTCAAGATCAATACTTATCTTTTTGCAGTCCAGTTTTCTAGTGCAAATTGTTAAAGAAATAGAGTCAGTGATTTACAAAATGCTAGCTGAAGGAAGCAAACAACATTCCCTCATAAAGTCAAGGAACCATAACACCTGCAAATATTTGTAGTGATTCCCTTGTACTTCAACAGCGGTGATAGCCAATACACAAGTCATCTTTGATCATACAGAAGCATTACTTCTTTGTGTTGTGTGCTCTTGCAATGCTCGCACACCAAATTCATCAAATGCCTGTCAAGATATCTTAAGAAAGAAAGAGATAAATCAAATAATGAAACTGAAATAATAATCAAGTCACGAACACAATGAGCATAACTCTGCTAACAACAAAAAGAACCAGTTTCTCAAATAACCCGATGGGAGGGAACATGAAGAAGAAAAGAAATCTCTGCTGATATACTCAATAAAAGTGACACGAGAAGACGCTTAATAGAACTGACGATGACCCAAAATTGACAATCGCCCCACACATAAGGAAGGAAAATAGACTCAGCATCTGAGTCATAAAGCATGAAAGCCAAGTCATAAAGAACCAATATGCTGAAGGGAAATATTCTGAGACCAAAGATTGAATGCTACAGAAGCAATCAAGAGCATCATAGAAATGAAATGGAGACCAAAAACTGAAGGAGGCAGAATGAACATAAGATGCAACTCAGATAGAAAGAAATGAATATGAAGAATCAGTGCTCCGCGAGATTAAATAAAGTTTGAAAATATCAGTATGTGAGTATAGCAACAGCAACTGGAAAAAAAGAGGTGTTCTCATTATCAATGCCAATTTCTCTTCCATTAGTCTCAATCCGGCCACTAAAAGTAGTGCTTTCAATGCGATCATTCTTCCATCATAATCCTACCTCTTTCATTGTCAATGACAACGGCTTTGCCTTAAACTCACAATACTTTAAAAAAAATATGACGGACCAAATTCTCTAGCTGATGGACATGCACACATCACACAAAAGGAGAATCGATAGAAAATGACTTAACACATAACTATGATGCTTATCTGAAGAGTATAAATCTAGCAGAATACTGATAATGAGATGTCTCTTTAGGATGACCAACTCAAAATTATCTTCTATTCACCAATTCATGCTGGACATAAAAGAACACAACAGTAAGCATAATACAATTCAATGTTCTGCAGCTCTTTTAATTTCCTATTCTTCACACAAAACACCCAACAATGTCTTATATAACAAAAACTCCACTATCATATAGACCAAAAGCATTGAGAAATACCAAGCAAAACAGTCTCTTTTTGGTTACATAATCTCATCGTAGCAAGGAAATCTGAAATGACACCAATTAAGAGTGTCTGTTGGCTTCAATGATATTAATGGTGAAGCACGATAGCAAAATGACCCACACAATAATCATCTGGAATTGCTGAAGCCACTTTGACGATGCCAAATCAACAAGACTAGATCACGTGGCATAGCATAGCATAATCAGCACAAACATGAGACTTAAGTCAAGTCTAAAAGCCATTTGACTGATGTTCGGGTTGAAGAAAGAAACCTATGAAGACGGTAGACAAAGGAATGCAGATCATAATTCTGAGCACTGACAGATTTAAATAGAAATCTTTCCACTTGGTCATTTTGAATCATGAAGAACATGGACTCTACAAAGAAGATAGAGTACATGGAGGCCAAATTGCTGGAATTGGTAATACAGCTATTGCTGGAATCGGTAATACAGCTGCTTCGGAGACACATCATAAAGAAATAATAAAAACTGATGTATATATATCCTTCACAGGTATGAAGGATCTCTCTCTCAGCTACTGAAATCATCAACACTTATGCAATCTGCATCAGATATACGAACTTAAGTGCTGCTATCAAACCCTCTCTGATACCACGTTAATGTTTTGCACAGAAATAAAAAAGCCAACAAAAAAAGAAAAAAAAAGAACAAAAGATGCAAGAAATTTATCCTGGGTGATGGGGCCCTAATTTTTGCAAATTAGGGCCTCCATTTGAGCATCCCCTTTAATCCTTTATTATATGACTAACACTACATGACATGGATTTCATCATCTTTGCCATTAACTTGACATAATTTGTCACCCAAAATTGAACAGTTATTCTTTGAGAATGAAGATTGCTTGTTTTAAAGGGTTTATTTTTAAGATTGTATGAATCTTTTTTTGGATTACAGAGCTCCGAGAAGAATTGACTACAATAAAAATGAGAGACAACTTACAGATTAGCAACAGCAAGAGTGGATATTTCAGATATCTACAGTAACCTTCCTTAGGAACACTATGTGCAAATACAATCAATGTATTATGAATTCAGTGGAGGTACAGATCAGGGAAGAGTTTCATTCTCATGAATCAACACATAGCACAATATGGTGACCCACAGTAAATGAATGTCCAACTAGCATACAGGAATACTCACGGCCAACGAATGCATACTAGTCACTGTAGTCACAGTTTATTGTTCAGGAACACTCGTAGCAATGCATAATTCATCCTTTACTTCTGTATGCAGATTGAAGGCAAGACACAGCAATATACCTTATCTATTATAAAAGATGATGCACATGGATATAGAAGTGTTACATAGCTCATCTGGACAGTGCATCCCCATAGGAAGGAAACATAATAGAAACAGCCTTTCAGAATGTCTCAGCCAGGTCTTCAAAGATCGCTGAGTCAAACTTATTTCCCCAAATTGATTAAGTGCCACAATGAATTAAAGAAAATGGACACTCATGGTTATTTTCCACAGATTAAAATTTTCTGAATGTAGTATCTTAATTTCTCTAATAAGAGACATAAGTCAAAAATAAATCAGTGTTGATCGTGTTCAAAACCCACAAACAGAAGCCAAATTTATCCAGTGATGAGTGTGAAGGATCCAAGTGTGCCTGATGATATAGGTGAGATTGAAGCAAGTTCTGAGGCTACACGATTTGGTGCAATTTATATAGCTCTGCCTCCTTAAGAAAATTTAATTTGAAAACATAAACCCATCTAGTATCTTTCTCTGCTAACGATATATATTTATGCTCCAGTCACTGCAATTTTTCTGCTTGTAAATAAACATAATCTGAAGTTGGAAAGGACCAGAAGCGATGCCTTTCATATAATTCTGCTATGATCATACAATCATTATGACCTCATTCAAGAGAAGCACATAGATGATCGACCAATTATTCCTTTGCATTGGCTCTGATGGAGCCTTGATTTTAGAGTCTCCACTTATGCTTTTATATAGATGTTGCTCTAGAGATATTACATACTTTAACCACTGTTGGTGGTAAAAACTATGTTTGAAGGTTGTTTCACGAATTCCTTGAGTGATACATACTGTTGTAGACAACATTTTCCTCTTGCAAATCACCCAAACTGAATCTCTTTTTAAATTTTCAACACCCCCTCTTGCCTTATCTCTCTGAGCAACTCCCTTATATCTCCCTCATTCGCCCCTATTCTCCTTGCATATATCCACCCTGGCAGTCTCCCATGAATGTGTGGGGGCTCACAACCACCAGTTCTATGTAAGGGGTGGGACATCAATGCAAGTGTCAGGTTCCCTGAACAACAACACATGCAGCCACAAAGTCCTATATAACTGCAGCAAACAGGCAGAGGCACATGAATTTTCTGCAACCATCATTTGCCCATGTCCAGTGTTCACCGTGGGCCAGGCACATAGATGGCATGAACAAGAAGATGAAGAATCTGATGGAGCCCTAATCTTTTGCAAAATTTTATGGTCTCTATTTGAGGAGTAATGTTGGAGATTGATAGAAATATAATAATTGATGGCAAGCAGTTATTGCATCAAGTTCATCCAATATGATGAACATATCCTCATAAAATATAGAACACTCTCAAGAAGAATACATTTTCTTTCCCTTATGGTTATCACAATTAATCTTATTCACACCAAACTGCAACCATTCAACTGATAATTCTCAACTTAGGCAAGACTGGCCTGAGTTACCTGCTGTTTTATCGACTCATTAAGAGCACAGTTGACACAGTTAAGAACAGGTTGTTTCCCTTATGATTTCTTACTTGAACAAGCATTAGTATTTCAAGTTGCCCTCAACAATTGCATGTCGCTTCAAAGTCTGTCGTGGTGGAGTATCTATCAACAATCTATTCAATTTGCAACAACTCAAGTGACCTGAAATTTAACTATGCTGTGATTGATAGCAGAGAGTTGGAACTGATTGTATGCAAGTGTCCAGAATTGCAGCGGTTTGGGTTTTGGACTAAATTGAAGATACAGGTTTATGGGCTGCAGCTGCAGCATAGGAATTATTTGTGCAAAGTGGAAATAATTCAAGAGAGTAAGTATGATGACTTTTTTGGTAGAGATCGTTCTGTGGCAGGGTCTCATATGAACATAACCACCAGAACTATGCTAGACAACAAATATTAAAAAGACAAATCTTTGTGGACACCCATTATCAGAGCCTTTATATTGTTCTCAGTTTCCAAGATATCAAGCTTGCATACCATCTCCAGCTTTGCAGAGGAATGAACAAACTTGAAACGGGGGCATTGGAAGATGTATATCTGAAGCCACGCAAGACAAAGAAGCCTGCCTAGTCAGTGTTGAGTCACAGTGAAGTTTGAGATTAACTCGAAAACAGTGGCTACAACACAAAGATGGCAATTATAAATTCTTCAGCGTGAAGGGGACTCAGTTACAAGATGTTTTGAAGAGGACTCCATGAGCTTCATTGAAAGTAGCAGATGGTATCGAATGTCTTACTGGAACGTGCCTGTAGAAAAAGAAATGGAAAACATCCATGTCAGATTGAAAGTGAATAAAGGAGTCATCAGGAGTCAGCACTCAAGCTTCAAATTAGGACGTTGGGACTTTGTCATCACACTGGGATTTTTCAACAGAGACACCGTGTGGGAAAGATACATATGCCATGAATCAGAAGGCATGCACTGCACATGAATATCATTCATGTTACGACAAATTATACAAAAAAAGTGGAATTAAAGCCTTGTACACATAGATTTCTGATAAAAGTTGGAGAACCAAATATCTCACTCCGAGCATTCCAGATTGCATAGGATGAAGCTTCAGACATGTGTTATTGATAAAAGATAAGGCTAGAGTGATCATGTTAAAAGGCTAGAGTGATTAGAAAGCTCACGGGAGGTATTCTCTAAAGATGTCTGATTACACATGCCCAACTGAATGACTAGTTAAGACACCCTTGCAATATTGACACAATGGCATTCGAAGAGTATACGAATGGAATAAGTCTCTAGTCACAGAAATTCATAAACAAGAGAGATTTTAAATTGCATATAACACAAACGATTACAAGTAATTTACAATTTTAATTAAAAATTTGGTTAAGGGATCAAGCGATTGCAACTCCCGATATGTTATTAGGTGAGATGAAATGGTGTGACTGCTTATACGCATGCCTTTTCAATCATATAGAAATAGGGAATATTCAGCACAAACGACAATTCAATATTAGACATTCGAACTAGCAATTATAAGAAGATGTAATATATTTATTTGTACAGAAGGAAAGTGAGTCTTAATATGACTTTGTAATAAGATTTCAATTATTTTATTTTAATAATAAATTATAAAAACTTTTTGTTTATTATTAAAGGCATGAAGAATTAAACTGTAGATGATTCGTCCTTTATGATCATTTTTTGAATTTAGTGAAATATCGAATTGTTTCCACATCTGTGTTTAGTTTGTTTCCCTACTAGAGGAGTTAAAGTTCAATCTAGACTGATTTAAGACTGCATATATATTTGACTTGTTGCATCTTGATTATTTAATTGTTGAGAGTATAAGTGCATAGAATTTTTTAAAGTTGTACGTGGAAACTTTCATTGCAGTTGACTTTATTGTCCATATATCTTTTTATTATTGAAGGCAGATAATCTATAACTTCCTTCTTACAAGCATCAAATTCATTATTTACAAATATTATACAATTCATTCAATTCAAACGCTTAGCATTCAATTTCATTTTAATGGCGTTCAAGGACTTTGCCAACTGGAGAACTCTCCAAAGCTTAAATTCACTTTAGAAGAGCTTTGAACCAAGTGATTAGGTTCAAGGAGAAGGTCTACTCGCCTAGGTATAGCAGAGCCTAAAGTGTAGGGGTATCAAGGTGATTCTCATTCGTTGGCCAGAGTTGATTGTGGAATCCTGTTGGAGATGTGACAGGCTCTTGGATTTCCAATCTGCAGTTTTGGTAACCAACAAAATCTTTATACGATGAAAAGTCAGACACCAAAATCAAAAGATCTACTGCTAAGGAGTAGCGGGCGAAATTAATCTGTAAGCATTGATCGAGGTACAATTAGTCATAATTTGCACTCAACAAAGCCTATGGATAGATAATGGCAAGTCTGTACCAAAGGTAACACAACCTACACGACATAGAGATAGTTATTTTTGATATGGAGAAACCATCGTGAGTGTTATCTTACATGCGCACAGGATGCAAAGCTACACCGTTGAAGGAGATCGCGATAGAAGGTTCAACAATAATGAAGGAAATTACTCACAGAAGGGTCCTTAATGAGAGGTCCATAAAATTCCAACACATTTCTGCGATCAAAACCCATTTTGTATGATCTTTGAAGGGCGAAAAGACTTACAAGAATCATAAAATATTAAAGTGATATTCATCGGCAATGTTGTGAAGTAATGTGATTATGATGAGTAAAATTATCACTTAAAGTATATTATAAAAGGTTGTTGAGTTTGTAAAGATACGATTAATTAATTAGGAGGTGTAATATCTTTAACAGAAATGTGACTTTTCATTTGAAAAGTCACATCGTCAGACATAAAGAAGATATATAAATAAGCGTAGAAGTTGGAGAAGAAGAAAGAGACACATTCAAAAGAGAAGCAAAAAGTAGATCTATTTATTTGTGAGGAATGTAAATATTAAAGCATGACTTTAATATTGTAAAGTTTTTGAAAATTCTGTTCTAAGACTCAGACTTCTATAATATCCTTTAAGTGCTGAAGATGATCTTCTTATAATTCTGAAGGTTGGAGGAGTTATCACCTTTAACTCTGATCTGAATTTGTTTTATATCTGCAATGAATTCGTATAGGTATTATTGCTTGAGGGAGCAGACTTGTGTTTATTGTGTGTCCTCAAACTACAATAAAACCTACCCTTTATATCAAGACCAAAGGGCATGTCCCTTAAAGGGACATGACCCTCGCTAGGTCGGCCCAAACACTACTTGAAGAAATTGGCGCCTAAAGGATATTATCAAATGTTTAACTAACATAACAAATTGTTATAGTTAGTACAAGATATAATTTATGCCAAGGATCGCCACCCATCTTATTGCTAAGTCTAGCGTATATATAGGCTATCATTTGATATAATGGGAGAAGACTAAGGTGCGGTCTGCACTTCTCAGTCCAGAATGATTATCAAGTTAATATTTAACAAATATGAATTAATAAATATTACATTTTAATGATGAATATAAGGGCTTTTTGTTTATATTTATTTAAGGCATAGAGATTTAAATTACAGTTTGGATTCGTCCTTTATGAGCGGTAAAAAGATTATTGAATTATTCTGATAAAGCTTATGCATTGGATTTTTCATTGCATTCTTTGTTTGACTATCAGGGATAGGTGTGAAATATATAAGGGTTTCCTCAGCTTTGTCTAATTGGACTTCATGTCAGAGAAGTTAAATTCCTTTTAGACTAATGTTAAATTACATACAAGAATTATCTTCTGCATTTGGAGTATAGGGATAATTGATGATATTTTAAATAAATATTGTCACATAAAGTTGTATGTAATAATCTTCATTGTGGTTGACTTTATTGCTCGGATAAGGAAAGGTACCAGTCTTTTGAAATCATTGAAGTACAATTATTGGATTCATAATTGAAGTCAGTGATCTAAATGTTTCCTCCTTACGAGCAATGACTCGGTTATTATATAAAACATTCAATCATATCAAAGCATTCATATCACTAATTTAATCAAGTTTAAGGATTTTGTCAATTTAAAGAATTCATAAAGTTTAAATTCGCTATAGAAAAGCTTTGAACCAAGCAACCAGTGTTTAAGGCAAAGGTTTAACCACTTAGGTGTAGCAAAGCCTGAAGTCAGGGGAAGTGAATAAGGAGATCTTCCTGTTTGTTGGCCAAAATGGATTGATTAATCCTATTGAATAATTGACAAAGCTCTTGGATTTCCAATCTGTAGTTTTGGGAACCAATAGATTGGTGACTCTACTAGGGAGAGTTGCTCACAATAAGTATTATGAAGTTACCTAGAATTTCAGATTTTGTAGATTAGAATTAGATAATAGTTGTATCAAGTTTTTTGGAAGCGTACTCTGCTAGAAGCAAGATCCTGGAAGATCAACAAATCAATGCATTCCTTGAAAGAGGTGGCAACTCTATTTAATAAGATTTCAATTGGTAACTTTGCCGAGGGGGAAGACTTAGAAAGAAATGGTAGATAGTTTTTTCAAATGTATTGATCATTTAAAAGAAAGCCTTTTATTCGAGATGGCATCAAGCCATTGGATTTCAGAAATTTTGATTGTGAACCTAGCAAGTTGTTCCCAAAGCTTTCACAACTTGTACCAAAGTTTCATGGAGAATGGGATCAATTGACACTTCAACACTTGAATGTGTTTTGTATATTCATAGAAGATTATGAGACTTGTGCAAAGATGAGGTGATGAAGCTATTTGTCAAGACGTTAAAAGACAATGCGAGACAAGCATATGAATCATTACCTACACAAAGTATCTCATCTTGGAAAGATTTTGAACAATGGTTCTTATATGAATTTCATTATGCAAGTGAGGAAGATAACGTGTGTTATGATGATGATGAAATTTAGAATTGCAACATGGAAGAAGATGTTAACATGTTTCCACTCAATGTCTTTTTCGATTTGGAAAGATTTGAAGGGGAGTCTTCATCATGAGATACCATCAAATCTCATGCCTCCGTTTGACGAATTTCTAAACGAATTTTTTGAGTTGGGAATATTGGCATGGATCTGATGTGAAGCTTCTTTTTAAGATATTAGAAGAAGATGATAGAGATGAACAATATACCAAAGTAAGGCAAAAACATAACAATGTTTCAAATTCAAATATGAAATAAATTTTGGACCAAATGGAAGAATCCATCCATAATGAAATTTGTGTGACAATAGATATTAGTGAGTGTAAAAATGGGGAAGAGTATTCCCTCAGCATGGAAGAAAGTTCAGATTAGTTGGACATGGAATATCAGAGACATGTTGAGAAAAGTGGTCCAAATTTATTCTTGATCCATCACAGTAAACAGGTTAGTGGATCAACGCATATTCAGGGGGTGCTTGATGAAGGAAATGATAATTCTTGAGAATTTTATTGTGGAGATAAAGTAGAACTGCATACATTATATGAACAAGAGGAAGTTTCAAAAGATAAAAGATCTCATGATGGTATGCTTGGATTCTCTATGTTCTTGAACCCATTGTTTGAAGAGGAAGCAAGAGAAGATATGTCTGAGTTCTCCATGTTCTTAAATCCATTGTTTGAAGAGGATTTTCTATGCAATCAATCGATTAGCATCATAACGAGGATAGAAAGCCTAATGATATTTTCGAAGTTGATGAAACTTATGATATGTAATCAGAAGGTGAGACTTCTTTTAGTTCATCCTATGAGAAGGAGTTGTATCAAACATGTGAAGATGAGAATGAATCAGCCAAGCACAATGAGAAGAATGTGTTGAAGAATAGTTCAATTTTTTTCCAAGTGTCACATTTGATGGAATTCTTGATGAGAGAGAGGTAACATTTCCTGAATATGAGCTATCTTTGAAACCCTCTTGTAAAGAGAAACAACATCTTGAGTATAGGGTAGATTATGTGCAAGAAGACACCCAAGCAAAAGAGCTTAATCTAGCTACTTGTA
The DNA here is from genome assembly GCA_028749045.1 of Cupressus sempervirens. Lineage (NCBI taxonomy): Eukaryota > Viridiplantae > Streptophyta > Pinopsida > Cupressales > Cupressaceae > Cupressus > Cupressus sempervirens. Next base: position 355,329,673 of record CM053791.1, on the reverse strand, counting down.
TCATTGATCAAATGCATAGGGATCTTCTATTTAGCAAGGACTATAGTGTACCTGATGATTTCTCAAAAGCAAGACAGTCAGACAACAAAAACCACATTAATCAATTACAACCAATAAATAATCTCCATGAAGATGGTGCACCTAATGCAAGTTCAAAACATCGGTGGCATATTGAAATGACGAAGGCAAAATATACCATGATCAAAAGGAAGAAGATGTTGCATGGTTGAAATCAAGTGTTTGATAAAGGAAAGAATCAATGTTCATTTATGGGGGTCTTGCGGCCACCCCATTGCATTTTGCAGCAGGTTAAGTATGGTCTGCTCCTCCGGAGATAGTTGGAATCTCATTATGCCAACAAGGGGCATATGTCGTTAATAAGAGCCATTGATGGAGCCTTGATTTTAGAGTCTCCACTTATGCTTTTATATACATGTTTCTTTATAGATATTACATGCTTTAACCATTGTTAGTGGTAAAAACTATGTTTGAAGGCTATTTCACGAATTCTTGGAGCAATACATATTGTTGTAGATAGCATTTTTCCTCTTGCAAATCACCCAAATTGACAATCTCTTCTTAATTGTGATATTGCTATTAGGATTCAACTATGTAGTTTTTGAGTCAAACTCATTGACCCATGTTTCAGGAGTAGTGATTCAACATGAATCCATCTCTCATGAGAATAAATGGAACACTTATTGTGCATTGGATCTAGGTGATGCTTATAGAGGTGAAGCACCAGGACTTCCCAAGAGGTCACCCATCCCAGTACTTCTCCACCTTGAGCACGCTTAACTACGAAGTTTCCTCCATGGTTAAACCCACTTTGCTTGCAACCCCATTTTCAAAATCTTCACCAAATGTTGTGCCTTATGAACCATTCATTAGAAAACCCCTTAACCTCATCAATTGATAAGTAGGAGATAATTTCCACAGCAAGTCAAATTGTGATACTGCTATTAGGATTTAACTGTGTAGTTTTGAGTTAAACTCATTGGCCCATGTTTCATGAGTAGTGATTCAACATGGTTCCATCTCTCATGACAATAAATGGAACACTTAGCACACATTGGATCTAGGTGATGCTCATAGAGGTGAAGCACGGGGACTGAGCGGAGTTTTGAGTTGCGTGACATGGTTTATCTTTGTCTTCAACCATACAGGTAGAGTTCCTTGAAAAAGAGTGGGTCTCAAAAGCTTCAACCCAGCTTATTTGGTCCTTATCGCATTACTAGAAGGGTTGGTGAGGTCGCCTATGAGCTAGATTTACTTGATGATAGCAGAATTCATAAAGCGTTCCACGTTTCATGTCTCAAGAAAGCGATTGGCCAACATGCAATACCCTTCGTTGAGTTGCCTCCGCTCGATGAGGAATGAAAGCTTGTATTAGTTCTAGTAGAGGTGATAGAGGTCAGAGAAAGGAAGCTGCGTAACAGGTCCATCAAGGAATATCTGATTTGCTAGAAGGATTTGCCTTACGAGGATGCCACTTGGGAAAGTGAGTCAATCCTACATCATCCGACATTGAGATTGCTTGAGGCCAAACAATCTCGGGAAGGGAGGACTGTAATGTCCCCTTCTTTGCGCTAGCCATAATGGTGCCTAGTTGGTCTATCTTTCCATTCAGATAGGCTAACGACATATATTTTAGGATACCGACCAGTCATAGGAGTTTTGGTTTCAGCTGAGGAGATTTTAAATGGGAAATTCTAAGGTTAAAGTCACATTGTTTTATTAAGTTGAAATATAAAGTACTTTATGATTTAAAGTCACTTTATGACAAAATGACTTAAGTGACTAAAAGACGAAATAGTCTTTTATCCCACATTGCTAAGTTGTTTGTACCTCTTCTCATTTTGATGTTATAAAGGAAGGCTTTTTGCATTGGGATTGTCACAATAAATATGACAAATATTAACATATTGCTACAACGATTGCTTTAATGTGAATGGTAACTTTGAGGACAAAATCCATCGAGTTATTTGTGGAAGTTGGATGTCACCCCAACCCCTCTTTTTGGGTTAACATACAGTTTCAGGCAGAAATTGGCAAGTGGACAGTGACATCATCTCAGAATTGGAAGTAAGTTATCTATTTGATCATATAGTGGAATAGGAACTAGTTGCATCGGTTTTGCTCCATACTTTATGCACAATAGCTATTGCCTACTAAGGAAGTGAGATAGCAGCTAGAATAGACTTTGCAGGTGTGGACAGTGTGAGGAACTTCCCCACCACAGTCAGAAGAGTTCTACAATAGAATAAGGGGGTTGTCGGACTACAGTCACAGTTTGAACCTTCAATCACGTGCTCAATGTATACTCGGCAATCTTTCTCCTATTACTACTGGAGATCGTTTGTGAGAAGACATGTAGCTTGCTGGAATCACACCAATCGCAGTAGGAGTCACAAAGCCTAGGAACACATGACAACAGTCATCTTAGATCCCACATCCAGGAGAGAGGGGTATGGGTTGTGGATTACCATTGGTGTAGCTTGCGACATATTATATTTACCAAAATCACATGGACAGTCACCTACAATGGCTAACTCTAGGATGCCAGTAGCCTACGATAGACACTCATACCATGTCACGTGGACATTTTACCTTAAGCGGCTAATTCCAGGTTCATTATTTCTTGTTTGTATTGTAAAACTATAATCAACTACTGCAAGTAAAGATATTGAATTCGCTCCATTATTCTTGCCATACTTTTAGTTAGTTTTTTCCTAAACAAGATTAATCTGATATCATTGTTCCAAGCATTGTTGCGGTTAGTTTTTTCATAAACAAGATTAATTTGATATCATTGTTCCAAGCATTGCTGTTGTAATTAAGTTCTGCATTATTCAAACCTTATTAGAATTTGGCATGCATTACTAGAATTGGTTTATTTCAATGGCTCCATAGTTTAATACAGAGATCGTACACCAATTGTTTGACAAAATTGCATCAGCACTTCTGATCAGATTAGGCAAGGATTATTACAGTGGTATCAGTGCCATAAGTCTTGCCATCTTGTGGGAAAATTTATTACATAATAGGTTGGCAAAATAGGAAAAATGACAGCTAGGTATGAGGAAGAAACTTTATAAATTTGGTCACCTCCAACCGAAACAAGCAGAATCTTCAGAGCAGATTGACATTGAGGATAGTTATTCAGTGGATGAGGAGTTAACTTTTGGAATAGGTGAACAGGTTGAACAGGCTAAACAGGTTGATCTAATTGAACAGGTAGAACATGCAAACATTCAAATGACTCATAATGAAATTGAACCGGATCGAGAAGTAAGGGAAACATTGTGGGCCATTAAAGATGGACAAAACAACATTGCTAATGTGTTTCAGCAGCTTGTAGGTGCTATGCAGTAGTTAGCTCCACCTCAGGGCAGGCCCAAGTCATCACAGTGGAGGTGGTAGTGTGGCAGGATCACCTCGAGCTGTTAGAGCCCCCACATGAAACACCGATAGGCCTTTAATGCTTGTTTTTAATGTAGAGGAAGAGGTAGCACCACCAGTAGCGCCAAACCTACTTATAGACAATGTTATGGCAATGTTCGATGAGTGGGATTTGTTCCCTAACCCAGTTAAATAGAATATGTCCTTTATTCAATACTTAAATCAAAAAAGGGAGGTAGAAAGACAGCAGCAGGATAGGAGAATTAGAGCACCGAACAGGGATTTGAAGCATGCTATGAACAAACTATCTCTCCCTACTTTTGATGGCAGCAGTAAGACATCCACGAGAGCTTGGATTCACAAGCTAGACACTTACCTAACACTATGCATTTAGAGGGAGCGGCATATGATAGGTGGCATCATGGGTTGGTCACCCAGGATCATGGTCTCATTATGTCTTATGAGACTTTCAGCTCTAAGCTGATCACTCGCTTTGAAAGGAAAGATATAGAGGTCTATTACAGGGATTTGACATAGTAACGACAGGGTGGACCTTTGGATGATTTCATTGACGAGTTTTAGTGGATTTTGGTGATGGTACCAGATATGACAAAACAGCATAAGGTAATGCTGTTCATCGAGGGTTTACAGGATAGATATAGAGGTTTGGTTAAAGTACTTAAACCAAACACTTTGGATGATGCTATTAAGATTGCACATGATTTAGAGTCACCCTCTTCAATATTACCACCTCCTAAGAAAATGTATAAGGGGCCCATATCATTCCAAAAGAAAAAGAACCAGAAGAAGGCTACACCTCCTAAGATGGACTTTGAGACACGAAACAAACTTAGGAGGAAGAAGCTAGGCTTCACTTGAAGAGAGCCATGAACACCCGATCATAGATGTCTTGGCAAAGGCAAGATACATTATGTCAAGGTACTTTTAGAGGAGGATGAGCAACAGGAGGGCAGCGATATTAATGGAAGTGATGAGGAGATAATGAGGAGCGACCACCTAGAGAGAGAGAAGGAATGCACTGAGGGACAACCTCCTATCATAGCATCACTTTCTAGGGATCCCATGGGACACCCCTTCCATTTGAATGAAATTGTTAGGGGATAGCATATTAATAATATGTCTCTTGGATACAGGTGCCTCACATAACTTCACGATGGGTTACCAAGAGGAAGTTATAGATTGATGACATACTCGAGTTTGAGGTTAGAGTGGCAGGAGGTGAGAGATTGAGATGTGCAGGGAAGGTGTCAGGACTTCCGATTCATTTTGATGATTTCCTTCTTGAGGCAGATTTTTATGTGGTTTATTTGGATGGGTTAGATGCCATGTTGGGTAGACAGTGGTTGCAGACTATTGGCAGGTACATAGTTGATCATGATAGGATGCAACTGAAATTCTTACAAGATGACAGATAGGTGATTCTCAAGGCTATGCCAAAGGGAGAACCCAGGTTGATTTCAGTCCACAGGATGGAGGAATTCCCAAGGCACGATGACATGGAGTGGGCAGCCCATTGTTTTATTTCTCCTAAGACTACCTTAGACTTCGGACAACAGATTCATGTTGACATTCAGCCGGTGCTTGATAAGCACAAGAGGGTTTTTGAGGTCATACCTCTAGGGATTCTCCCAGATAGAGGGTTTGAGCATATCATTGAGTTGGAGGAGGGCACTAAACTTGTCATCACGACACCCTATTGTCATCCCAAGACTATAAGGAGGAGATAGAAAAGACGATTAAGGAACTTCTAGACATGGGACACATCAGACCTAGCTCTAGTCCCTTTGCTTCTTCAGTTGTATTGGTGAAGAAGGATGACACTCTACACATTGATTACCGTGCTCTGAACAAGAGGACCATCAAGAACAAGTACCCAATCCCTCGCATTGATGAGCTATTGGATGAGTTACATGGGGTAGTTTACTTTTCGAAGATTGACCTCAGACAGGGATACCATCAGATATGGGTTCGCAAGGAGGATGTGCATAAGATAGCCTTTTGATGTCACTATGGTCACTACGCTTCCTTGGTTATGCCATTTGGACTCACTAATGTGCCAGCTACATTTCACTCATGTATGAAACCATATCTTTAAAAAGTAGTTGCGGAGGAGTGTATTAGTAATTTTTGATGATATATTTATTTTCAATAGAACTTGGGAGGAGCACTTGTAGCCTCTAGATGAGGTACTTAGTATCATGGAGGAGCACTCATCGTTTGCTAAGGAGTTGAAGTGAGTTCAAATTAACCGAGATTCTTTACCTTGGTTACGTAATTGGTGCTGATGGGGTGAAGGTACATCAGGAAATCCTAGATGGGCCACCACTGAGGAATGTATCAGACTTGAGGGGATTCATGTGTCTTTGTTCTTACTACAGGAGGTTCTCTAGAGGTTTCTCTTAGATAGCAGCTCGCCTCACCGACCTCACACGGAAAGGCACATTCAGATGGACAGTTGAGGCAGAGGAGACCTTTGATAGGCTCAAGCAGGTGATGAGCACATGCCCAGTCTTGGCACTACCTGATTTCTCTTGACTGTTTGTTCTTGAGCATGATGCTTCAGGGAGTGGTATTGGTACGGTTCTCATGTAGGATAGGCATCTGATTGCTTATGAGAGTTGGAAGCTCAAGGATGGAAAAAGACTATACTCCACTTATGATAAGGAAATGTTGGCTATTATGCATGCTTTAGCCAATTTCAGACAGTACTTAGTGGGGGGAAAATTCACAGTTAGGACGGTTCACAATAGTTTGTGCTACTTCTTAGAACAAAAGGATCTTAATGAAAGACAACAAAAGTGGGTCAACAAGATTTAGGCCTATGATTTTGACATTGAATATGTCAAAGGTAAGAACAGTGTAGTTGCTGATGCACTTTCTAGGAGACCTTCAGTAGTGGCATGTTGCGCTATTTCTAAGATATTAGTAGATTGGAAGTCGCAGTTGCTAGTTGAGTGTTCTAAGAATTCTCAAGCATGTTAGATTATGGATGGACAACTTCAGGACAGTAGGTACAAGGTAATAGATGATGTGATTTTTTATAAGGATCGGATTTACCTCATACCAGGATCTAAACTCAAAGGTAAGATTATGGAAACTCTACATGATGCACCATCAGCAGGACACCCAGGGTTCTTCAAAACCTATAGATAGGTCAGGAAAAGAATTTCATGGAAGGGCCTCAAGTGGAGAATATCAGGGAGTGCCAGACTTGTCAACAGAACAAGTTAGAGCATGAGTTTCTAGTCGGGTTATTACAGCCTCTCCCCGTTCTGGCGCATAAATAGGAGAGTATTTCCATGGATTTTATTACAGGGTTGCCTAGGGTGCAGGGCAGGGATTTTATTTTTGTGGTGGTGGATAGATTGACGAAATTCGCTCACTTCTTTGCCATGGCAGCAGATTGGTCAGGCCTCTTAGGTAGTTGAGTTATTCTTTTGGGAAGTTTTTTGTTTACATGGTCTTCCTCGCACCATTGTAAGCGACAATGATAGCAAGTTCCTTAGCACTTTTTGACAGGAACTGTTTAGTTTGATAGGTATGAAGTTGACACCCAACACGAGTTACCACCCCTAGATGGATGGACTGACTGAGATAGTTAATAAATGGGTGGAGGGTTATCTCCGAAGCTATGTACCAGGACAACAGAGAGCCTCGGTTAAATGGTTGTATCAAGGGGAGTTCTGTTACAACTCCTACCACATGTCCATACAGATGTCTCCATTTCGAGCTCTCTATGGCAGCAAGTCCTTGTCATTCGTAGACTTGGCTTTGCAGAACAATAGGGCACTACTAGTCGGGGATTTGATACAGGATCAGTAGGATATCCTCAGATCTCTTCGGGAGAACATTTTACAGGCCCAGAGTTAGCAAAAGATCTATGCTGATCGCAGGCGAATTGAGTGGAGTTTTGAGTTGGGTGACATGGTTTATTTTCTTCTCCAACCATACAGATAGAGTTTCTTGACAAAGAGTGGGTCTCAAAAGCTTCAACCCAGATTTCTTGGTCCCTATCACATTACTAGACGAGTTGGTGAGTTCGCCTATTGAGCTGGATTTACTTGATGACAGCAGAATTCATAACGTGTTCTACGTTTCATGTCTCAAGAAAGCGATTGGCCAACATGCAGTACCCTCCATTGAGTTGCCTCCGCTTGATGAGGAAGGGAAGCTTGTATTAGTTCCAGCTAAGGTGATAGAGGTCAGAGAAAGGAAGTTGCGTAATAGGTCCATCAAGGAATATCTGATTCACTATAAGGATTTGCCTTACGAGGACGCCACTTGGGAAAGTGAGTCAATCCTACATCATCCGACGTTGAGATTGCTTGAGGGCAAGCAATCTCGGGAAGGGAGGACTATAATGTCACCTTCTCCGCGCTAGCCACAATGGTGCCTAGTTGGTCTATCTTTCCATTCTAATAGGCTAATGACACATGTTTAGGATGCCAACCAGTCACAAGAGTTTTGGTTTAAGTTGAGAAGATTTTAAATGGGAAATTCTAAGGTTGAAGTCACATTGTTTTATTAAGTTGAAATATAAAGTACTTTATGATTTAAAGTCACTTTATGACAAAATGACTTAAGTGACTAAAAGACGAAATAGTCTTTCATTCCACATTGCTATGTTGTTCATACCTTTCCTCATTTCAAAGTTATAAAGGAAGGCTTTTTGCATTGGGATTGCTACGATGAATATGATAAATATTAACATATTGCTACAACGGTTGCTTTAATGTGACTAGTAACTCTGAGGAAGAAACTCCTCGAGTTATTTGAGGAAGTTGGACATCACCCCAACCCCTCATTTTGGATTAACATACAGTTTCAGGCAGAAATCGGTAAGTGAACAGTGACATCGTCTCAGAATTGGAAGTAAGTTATCTATTTGATCATATAGTGGAATAGGAACTAGTTGCATCGGTTTTCCTCCATACTTTATGCACAGTAGCTATTGCCGACTGAGGAAGTGAGATAGCGGCTAGAATAGACTTTGTGGGTGTGGACAGTGTGAGTAACTTCCCCACAACAGTCATAAGTGTTCTACAACAGAGTAAGGGGGTCGTCGGACTATAGTCACAGTCTGAGCCTTCAATCACGTGCTCAACGTATACTCGGCAATCTTTCTCCCATCACTACTGGAGATTTTTTGTGAGAAGATGTGTAGCTTGCGGGTTGTAGATTAACAAGGTGGTTGAATCACACCAATCGCAGTAGGAGTCATATAGCCTAGGAACATATGACAACATTCATCTTAGATCGTACGTCCAGGAGAGAGGGGTACAGGTTGTGGATTACCATTGGAAGTGCAGCTTGTGGCAGACTATATTTACCAAAATCACATGAACAATCACCTACAACGACTAAGTCTAGGATACCAGTAACCTATGACAGACACTCATACCATGTCATGTGGACAGTTGACCTTAAGCGACTAACTCCAGGTTCATTATTTCTTGTTTGTATTGTAAAACTATAATCAACTGCTGCAAGTAAAGATATTGAATTCGCTCCATTATTCTTGCCATACTTTTAGTTAGTTTTTTCGTAAACAAGATTAATTTGATATCATTGTTCCAAGCATTGTTGTTTTAATTGAGTTCCGCATTATTCAAACCTTATTAGACTTTGGCATGCATTACTAGAATTGGTCAATGGCTTCATAGTTTAATACAAAGATCATACACCAACTGTTTGACAAAATTCCATCAACACAAGTTTAAATTTTCTGATCAGGTTAGTCAAGGATTATTATAGAATCCTTTGGGACTAGCATTGGATTCCATAGGTTATTTATGTTCTGCATCTAAAGTACATGAATAGTTGATGATATTTTAAACTATATTGTCTCATAAAGTTGTACATAAGAATCTTTATTGTGGTAGACTCTATTGCCTGAATAAACAAGGCATTGGTCTTTGGAATCATTGAAATATAATCATTGGATTACGATTCTCTTCTGTATTTCCTTCTTGCAGGTATCAACTCAATTATTGATAAAATCTTATGTAAACATTTAATCATTTCAAGCATTCATATAACTTTTTTTGATCAAATTTAAAGATTTTGTCAACTAAGAATTCACAAAGTCTAAATTCACTATAGAAAAGATTTGAATCAAGTTACAAGGGTTTAAGGAAGGTTTACCCCCCTAGGTTTAGCGAAGCCTAAAGTGCAGGGGAATTAAATCAGGATGTTATTTTTGTTCGTCGGCCAAAACAGATTGAGTAATCCTATTAGAGAATTTGCAAAGCTCTTGGATTTCCAATATGTGATTTTGGGAACCAACACTAGATAAACCCTTTCACTTGAAGCGAAAACCCAACCACACCAAGAAAATCTCTTTTATTGATAATTAAATATTCAAATACAATGCTTTCATTTGATACAATATAAATAAGGAATTGAGATACTCTACATCTCACAAGTTCACAACTGAAAGTCTCTTTAATTTCTCAAACAAGTCTTTTCATATTTCCATAAACATGCCTCTTTGCATGTCTCTTCATATAATAAAGTGTCAAATATTATAATAAAAATCTTCTTCAGCTAAAGATCACCTTAATGGTCATATTTCTATTTCATAAAATTAGATAAATGATCTCTATTGCAGCTACAATCTTCAAAAAAACCAATTGCCATTGCACAAGAAAATGACTCTTTAATATCTCAATCAGTCATATCTAATCGATGACTCTATTGTATGGGTATGCAAAATGCCCATTTGATGCCTCTATAGTATGAACTGTCCATTCAACATCTTAAGCCGATGGAACATAATAAAAAACAATCGCTGGCAATAAAAGAAAAATGACCAACTGAGAGTTACATACATCTTCAAAATAATATCATACACACCACATTGACAGGAGAACCAACAAACTGCAATTGGAGATGTCTATCTTAGATAGAGATGACTATCTCATATGAAAGTAAGATATCTCCCAAAGCTACATCATCAACACTCTCTCTTAGTTAGGGAGGTATCTTTTTAGATATCCATGTCATGAAGTCTCTCAACGTGACAGCCATAATGGCGGCATCTATTTCTGAATTTTTTTTGTTATATTAGGAACTCCCTCAACCTGATAACATCATGGAATCACTCACATGATGTCCACCATGACTGCTCCTATGTGTGGAAAGAAGCATATACACAAGTGTCCATTTGGAATCACTCAACGTGATGTCGTGGAGTCTCTCAACATGACATCCACCATGGCTACTCCCCTATGTGGAAATAATACATCTCTTATAGGTTTTCACCTCATATTTCTCCATCTCAAAGAAATATACTTTTAGAACAACATTGCTCAAGGGGATTTGACCTCATATTTATCCATCTCAGAGAAATATGAATGAATTTTAACACAAAAAGAAAAGAAAATTACTAATGTTGAGACTACCTCTCAGCAAGAGCAACATTCTCCACAACCCCAAGCTTGTCTTGAAAATATGCAAATTTCACCCGAGAGAGAGCTTTGTTGAGAATGTCAGCTGTCTATTCATCAACACAAATATACTTGAGTTGAATAGCTTTTCTCAGCACCATATCTTTGATGAAATGATGTTTGATTTCCACATGTTTTGTTCCATATTGAAACAATGGATTCACAGAAAGCTTCACACAACTTTGATTGTCACAATGAATCACAATTGGGTCTAATGCTTGACCAAACAAACTTGCAAGAAGCTTTGAAGCCATGTTGCTTCTCGAGTGGCTACACATGCCACAATAAATCATGCTTCTGCAGTGCTTTGAGTCACATAAATTTGCTTCCTACTACATTAGGAAATCATGGCAGACAACAAACTGAAGCAACATCTTCACACACCTCTGTTACTCTTTAGGAGGCATCCGCCCCAGATAAACTACCCACCTTGCAGTGTCCCAGAAGCCCACCCTTGAACTATAGTGCTGTGCTGTGCCGAAGCCCATAAAATAGTAGGCCAGAAGCATCAGCGCCTGCTGTTTCTTCTATAGTCTATGGTCGGCCTAGGTTAGGCATCCTTAGACGAAAGAAGTGTTTGTCATATCAATTACACTACCAACCTAACCAGAATCAAAATAGACCTGCAAATTCAGATTTACATATGAAGCATATCTCAAGCCATCTCCAATTGTGACACACAAATATCTCAAGATATGCTTGGCTGCAACTAAACGAATTTGTCTTGGTTCACATGTGAACTGTCCAAGAGCACAACTACATAACAAATATCTGGTCTTATATTCAACAAGTACATCAAAGATCCAATCAACTATTTGTACATGGTGGAATTCACCAAATCAAAGCTGGCCACAACAACTCTCAACTTATTCAAATTTGTCTCTATGGGATTAGACATGGACTTGCAATCTAGCATCCCAAACCTCTTCAAGATATCTATGGTGTATTTCCCTTGGCTAAGAATAATCTCATTGAGCATTTGCCACACTTCTAGTCCTTAAAGTAATGCATAAGACCAAGATCCTTTATATCAAACTCTTTCTTGCATTTCGCAATGAGACTACCTTCTCTCGTAAGAATTAAATCATCAACATAAAGTACCAACATTAAGGCTTTACCATTAACTATCTTGAAGTAAAGATTTGAATCTGCATCGTTGTTAGAGAATCCCAAGCTCAAGAAATATTGATCAATCCTTTAATACCATGCATGAGGTGCTTGCTTAAGGCCATACACCACCTTCTTTAATCTGCATACATGAGACTCCTCATGAATCACAAAACCATTTAGCTGTTCAATAAACATTTCTTCAATTACACCATTAAGAAATGCAGTCTTTACATCCATTTGATGTAGTTCGAGTCCTTAGCTGATGCCGTAGCAATAGTCCTGATAGATGTATATCGAGCTGCAGGAGTAAATGTCGCCTCATAATCTATTCCCTCTTGAGATAAACTTCTTGCCACAAATCTTGCTTTGTACTTAATATTTTCATCAGCCGCATGCTTGATCTAGAAAAGCCACTTACATGACACAACTGATTTTTCTTTAGGCCTTGGTACAACATCCCAAACATCATTCTTGATGATAAACAATATTCTTCTAACATGGCATCTTTCCAAACTTGCTGATCAGATGCTTCCTTAAAACTAGAAGGCTCAATCTCATTGATATGACTCATTAATTTCCACATATTCTGAAAATTGCTGCTCTTTCTTTAAAAATGCCATGAGGAACTGCATAATTTTCTGCCTCCTGCATTGCTTGTCTAGCCCCATAAAGTTCTCTTTCTACTTGTAGAAATGTTAGTTGGACCATCTCTTGGTTCTCTGAGATCAACTGAATCAAAAGTCTCTTCTGGTTTATTAGTGGACTCCCTCTGATTTTGAGGAGAACAATTAAGATATTTGTCCATATTATAAGGTGTCTCTTGTTCTCTGTTGTCTATTTGTAGGGAAGACCTTTCTGATCTTTTGAAGGCAATTCATCTTCAAAAGATACATCCCTGCTGATATCAATTTGCTTTTGCTATGGAATGTAAATCTTGTAGGCCTTAGAAGACTCACTATAACCCACAAATATACCTTTCTTACATGATAGTTTAGATCATACAAGACTACGGAAGTTTCTTAAGTGATATACCCACAAGCACAATGCCTTGGAATGGTTCTCATTTCAAAATTTCCAAGAGTTTCTTGGTGGATATCTCTGATCTTTGAAGGGTTTATGAAGATAGCTTGTAGGGATTAACTTTGGGTTTTACACTTGTGAAGGCCTCTTCAAGAGTCATATTTTCTAAAATTTTACGAGGACTTTGATTCTGAATACATAGACCAGTTCTTGAAGCTTTGGCGCAAAGAAAGAAAATGAAAAGTTTGATCATGAATCATGGCTTTGGCTGCCTCAACTATGAATCTGTTTTGCCTTATATCAACTTCATTTTGCTGAGTGTTGTAAGAGGCACAAAACTCCCTCTTAATCCCTGCCTAAATGCCAAAATTTTGGAAGCCTCTTGAAGTGTATTCTCCTCCATTATCGGATCTCAAAATTTTGATCCTTTTTCTAGATATGTTTTCAACCCTAACCTTTAAATTCTTTGAATTTACAATTTACATTGTCAAATTCCTTAAATTTCAAAAAATAAATCCAAGCCTTTTTATAACAGTCATCTATAAAAAGTACATAGTATCAAAATCCACTCAAGGAAGCCACTGAGCACAATGCCTTGGAATGATCTATTTCAGTATTTGAGAAAGAACTTTTAACGTTCTTACCTAGTGCACATCCTTTGCAAATGCCATCATATTACCCACTGACCTTTGGTAAACCAATAACCATATTACCCACTGACCTTTAGTATCAAAATCCACTCAAGGAAGCCACTGAGCACAATGCCTTGGAATGATCTATTTCAATTCTACTTTCAGTACTTGAGAAAGAACTTTTAATGGTCTTACCTAGTGCACATCCTTTGCAAATGCCATCATATTACCCACTGACCTTTGGTAAACCAATAACCATCTTCTCCATTGATGGATGAGCTTTGAAGTGTAAGTGACCAAAGTCTCCAATGCCACAGCTCACTTAAATTGATGGAGTCATGCACTAATGCTTGAATTGGACGAAGAGCAAGTTTGTAGACTCTCTTGACGAAGACCAATCACATGGGCAAATTTGATACTAGAGTTTTTTGGTCAAACAAGAAGTTTACCTTCAAAAAATGCAACTTGATACTCTTTGTCCTCCAATGCTGAAATTGAGACTAGGTTTCTTTTGATTCTGCTAGCGAACAAATTTTCCTTTTACTTGATGTATGACCTTTATAATACGAAAATAGGAAAAACTACTTCACAACAAATGAGTTTTTCACCTATAAGTCTCTGTGTTTTAGAGGCACAACTCCCTCCTAGATAAGTTTGGCAAGAACCTCGTTTATTTTAAAAGAATGAGAGAAAATCTGCGCTTTTAATCAGAAAGAATTAAAGGCATTTCAAAACACTTTTCCATCAACATGCAAAAGCATTACTAAGCATTAGATGATTTAGAAATAAGCCTCAAGACTCATTCAACGAGAGAGAGAGAGAGAGAGAGAGAGAGAGAGAGAGAGAGAGAGAATCAAATGAACTTATCCACTCCATACTCTTGGACTTCAGTTATATGGGTGATCACTTCATCCCATTTCTCCTTTCCCACTTCCCAGGCATTCAACTTCGATTCTAGACCTTCCATCATTTGATCAGCTTTTGCCCTTGTCTCAACTAGGCGGGCTATGCAATTGACTTCTCAAGAAACAACAGATTCAATCCACTCATCAAAAGCATGAGAAAATGATCTATCCCCTTTTACCTAATCAATAAATTGTTGATTTGTGGGGGAAGTTACATCAACCATAGAAATAGCCCGAGGTTGAACTTTGGCTTCAACATTCTACAAAGTATGGATGTATTTTTCCAACAAACGGATAGATTGTTTCAGTTACTTCTTTTCTTTCTAGTCTTTCCAACTCCGGTTAGTGACTCTTGCATGACCAACATTGAGGGTTTTTATATTGGTAGCCCTGGAAGTAGGACCAAGTATTGTCTTTTCTACCTTATAGTCTTCAGGTGTGATCTCATCCAAAATTTTATTTGCAGATTGGTTGTAGACGTTAGCCACCCAATTCCTTGTCTGCTCATCTATTTTGAACAGGGTTTCAATCATGGGCTTCTTGCTCTTTGGAGTCTTACCTATGCATTTCCCAACCATGTCTTCAACTGAGACATTCATAGGAACTATGCTTCTTTTCTTGCTCACCGGTAAATTGACCAATTTGGTGTTGAAGAACCACTTTTGGGTGGAGGAGTTTGAAGAACATGGGAAGTTCCAACAGTTAATGAATTCAAAGTACCTGCTCCATCCAATGCTTGTTGGTTACTTTGATCCATGATTTCAATCTGACTTTCCTCGATTGTTTTTGCCACAACTTCAATTTCAATTGGTTCCACACTAGAATTCACCATTGCAGCTTGTTGCACTTTATTCTTCTGAGTCTGAGAACGATTCTACCTTGCTGAAGTTGAAGGTTGAACTGAACTTTGAACAACAGGGTTCAAGGCACCTATAGAGGCCAATGTAACAATTTTGTCAGTACTACGAATAGGCAAAGTTGATCTAGAACGGTATAGTCTTTATGAGGATGTAGCTTTGCATGTCCCAGCTTGAAGATCATCTTCCTCAGGTAGATCCCAGTCTATTTCAGGCAAGGGAAAATCTTCAACTTGAGTTGCACAGAAGGGGTCAACTACTTCTTCGCCTTCCTCTTCTACATTTTTAACATCCATCTATAGCTTGAATTCCTTAATTTGTTTCAAAGTAAACCTAAACCACCATCTCTTCCTCACCTCATATTATTTGCAATCTGCCTTGAAATCTTCCATGTGGGGGAATGTGTGTGAAAGTTGGGCACAATTCAAATTAGGGCTGTGTAAAACCTTTACTAGCAAATCCAGAGTGAATAGAGTAGAATGCCAAGTTCATAGATTTAGTTCGAGTCCTAAACCCAAAGCATCTTGAATGCTTTTGCATTGATAATTGCTGAGCTCTATAGGGAAAGAAAAACTGGAACCTTTCCTAGCTTCACAGTTCTTATATACTTCAGCCACTTGACTACAAACTTCGATTAGGACATAGTGATCCAAACAATGGTAGTTTCAGAGGTTTTCCTTCATATCCACCCACTCATATATATGTGAATTTCGGAAATTGGGTGAAGAAACTACCATAGATAGTAACAAATTGAGCTGCCTCTTCAGTCAATCTCCTATGCTTTTTACCATGAAGCTCAAAATCCAATTTAGCAAGAAAAGTATCTTGAACTCTTTTGAAATCATTGAGATTCTTTTCTTTCTGCAATAAGGGGTAGTAATCATATATATGCATGTCATTTACCCAGTCTATGTGGGGCAAACCATCCCATCCTTTGCAACATGCTAAAATGTAGAACATATAAGAAACCATATAGAAGGCAGAAACCCCAGACACTTGCGAAAGTTCTTCATGCAGCTGGTTTGCGAAAGGCATTTTTATTCCCTTTGACTTTGTTCAGAAGAGTGATTATGTCTTTTATTTCGAGAAAAATATGTTCTCGTGTCAGGGGATGAGGAAGACGAGAACCCCCTTTTTCTAGTTTGAGCAACCAATTCTTAGCTATGGCATTGTTAAATGTGCTGGTGTTTGTAACAAATTGAGAGTCAGACAAGTTGATAGTCCAGGTTTCATATTCCTCATGCGGAGGAATTCTCAGGGCACCCGTAATAGTAATCTTTTTTACATACACCAATACTTCACTTATTTGCGTTCTAATGCACTGGTGGATAGCATCATACTTATTCCTACACTCCAAAACCAGCTTTGGGCTAAGGACTGCTTCTGGAAATGCCCTAGCTTGCAACAACCCACTTTCGGCTATCTTTTTTGCAATAGATCTAGGCTTAGGTTTTGAAAACCTTTTCAATAATTTCCCAATGTCCTCATTAGCAAGAAAGGTGTCGCCTAGTATTGGCGAGAAATTGGTGAGGGTGGTGGTTTTGTTTTCTTTTGGTAATTTCAGACGGGAAGCAGCCATGACAGAAGAACAAACTACAATATAACCTTAGGAAAAGACAAAATGAAAGAGGGCAGCAGAACTATATTTTCCTTTAGACATGAATTTAAACAGTAGCTAATGAGAAAAATGAATGAGATTCACCGTGAGGAAGACATGACAAATCTCCTTATGGGAGAGGCTATGTTGTAGGCTGCTTGCATCTCCAGGACGGATCAAAACTCTTGCCTCATATGGTGATGGCAGAATAAACACAAAAGGAAACTGAAAACAGTTTTGAATAGGAGATTACATCACAAATGAATAAGGAAAGTACCAATTTGATAGGTCCTTTCAAATCATTAGTGAGTATTGTTTAACTCCGCACATACTAAATCACCTCACCACCTTTCACACCAATTAACCATCAAAGCATGGCTTTGGTTTCTTTTTGGGAAAGATTTTCAAATCTCCATACTGCCACTTGTCATCATTACTTGTGTATTTTTCTTCAAGATTGATGAATTTTGAACTCTTGAACCAAGGGAAAGGTTCAAGGTTCAAATTCAATAGTCATAAAATATAGGAATTCAGTGGTCGTGGTCTAACTCACTAAAGTAGGAAAATCAAATAGTAACGAACTCTGAACTTGAATCATTGCCGGTTCAAAGTTCAAAGTTCAATTTCAAAACAAGCATCGAAATCCGACTGATGTCATAGATCTCATCTAGTCTTAAAACAGACGCATGAGTCATAGGAATGAACCTTGAACTTTGAACTCAATTTGTTCAAGAGTTCAAGTTCAAGGAAAAAAGGTAACACGGGTAATTGTGAACAAGATGTCCCAATAAGACTATAAGATGACTTGAACTCTTGAACTTTGAACTTTGACCCAATTGGTTGAAAGGTTCAAGTGCAAGGTGCAAACCGAAAAGGAAATCATCAAGGAAGGTAAAATGCAAGAATAAAAATTATAATGGTGGAAGGCTGGTAACAGATTTCTGGAACAAAAAAGACTCACTGAAATAAAGAGTGATGCTTGAATATAGTTGAAGAGAAGTGGCTCCAACACCTTTTATTGAATTACATCCATCATCATTAATTATCACTTATAAGTTTGTCTCTCTTTCTACCAAATTGGAAAGATGCACTCGATATCATGTAATGTGACACAAAGCAGCACTATCAATCAGCCAAGCTTTGCTATCAGCTGGAACATTGCTTGAGAGAGATGAGATGAATAGAAATCCTCTTGAGTTGTCATTGGATTCCTTTTTAGGCAACAACTCATCCACACATGATATGTAGTTATTTAACACAATCTCGAGCAAAGTGATGATACGTGTCACATCCGAAACATTTAATGTGAGAGAAATCCTCCTTCTTTGGCTCAATTGCTGAATAAGAATTATTGTCTCTATTCCTCGTGAAATTTCTTTTTCAACCTTATCTTCCTTTCCCGTTGAATGCTTGAGGAGCAAGAACATGATTTTATGAGACTTTCTTCCATTTCCTATTGATATCAACCCGGATTACATTTTCCTTTTGAATGTTTGAGCAGCAAGAACATGATTTTCTTCATTATGAGACTTTCTTTCATTTCCTCTTAATATCAACCTGGATTACTCTTGAATGCAATCAGCTATAAGACACAAACTTGGGAATTTCAAGTGGACATGTTGTAGAGGTTTGCCTTCATATCCACCCACTCTTATATATGTGAATTTGGGAAACTAGGTGAAGAAATTACTGTAGATAGTAACAAATTGAGCTACATCTTCAGTCAATCTCCTATGCTCTTTACCCTGAAGCTCAAAAACCAATTTAAAAAGAAAAGTATCTTGAACTCTTTTGAAATCATTGAGATTCTTTTCTTTCTGCAATAAGGTAGTAATCATATATAGGGATGTCATTTACCCAATCTACGTGGGACAAACCATCCCATCCTTTGCAACATGCTAAAATGTAGAACATATAAGAATCCATATAGAAGCCGGAAATCCCAAACACTTGCACATACAACTCCAAGTGACTCAACTGTTAGTTACATTTGTCCTCTCATTTGGGCATTCAAGAGTCAATGTGAAGTAGTTTTCGAGAGGACAAATCTGTTCACTAACAAGTATTTAAAAGTGTAAACTTTCACCAAAATCAGGTTTATGGGATGTAATTACATGTGGTAAAAATTCATCATTTTTACTTGATGTAAATATGTAATCGGGTTTGTAAAATGCAATTACATATTTAGGAATATGGAGGGTGGATGTGGTTGAAAAATGAATTGAACATGGAAGTTGAAAACATGGAAATGCACTTGCATTCTTGGGGGGAAAGTCTCCAACTTTTCTCCAAAAACAAACCAAAACAAGAATATATACAAAAACATACCTCTTGCTTTGACTCAAACTTTGATAAACTCCAAAACTACTTTGCATGCAATTTAGTTTTTGAGATGGAAGAGCTTTTCATTTGCAACAAAAATGAAGGTTTCAAACTTATTTAACAACTTGATGCAAAAAACTAGGGCTGCACTTGACCAAATGGAAAACAAATACCCAAAGAATGCAACAAACTAGAGAAACAAGCAAAATCGAATCCTCACACTTGGAGAGTAATCAACCAAATTTGGAAGAAGTTTGGATAACCCGATTCGCTCCAAAATCGGGTTCTCCAAGTGTATTTGCGTGCAATGTGTTGTCCTGTAGTTTGTCACTACAAAATGTAGGTAATAGTACGAAACTTTTTCAACTTAGTTTCACATTTCTCTAAGATTAGTTCGTTATTTAATTGGTTAGTATTGATCAATCAATTCACTCCAATTTATATAATGAACTCTTTTACTAAATAAAGGCTTTCATGAAGTCTTTTTGGTCTTTATGTTTGGTGAGCCTTACACTTGATTTGTGAAGCCATCGTCATTTTTCGCGTTTTCAAGTGTGTGTTCATTTGCTTTTGGTTTTTTAGTTTTGCTCAATCTCTTGCTTTCAATTTTCCCTTCAATTCAATATATCTTAGGGCTTAATCGGGTTTGACAATCAATAGATATGACAACTTAGGTGCCAAAAAAGTGTTACCTCCAATTGCAATTGCATATTTTAAAATATCATGTTATATTTTAATGTTGACATTCACTTTTTGAAAAAACATAACATAAATTGACTTTATGTTATGTTTTTAAGTTATTTTATCACTTAAGTGACTATAGTCCACTGTATGTTATATTTTCATGTTGAGTTGCTTTTTAAAAGTCACTTTATTAACTATATAGTTTGATTTAAATTTTTTACTTGCTTTATATTTTAATTTAAAACATCTAAGTAAAAATTACTTTTTGAATGATATTTGCATATAATAAATAAACTATATAGTGTAAATATCATTTTTGACCCTATTAAGTGATATTTTCCTCAAAAATCAATTAAACATGTGCTTAATTGATCATTTAAGTTATGTAAAGACAACTTTCAACCCATTTACATGTAAATATGTAATGAACCTCCAAGAGTGCATTTTGCACTAAAAATGCATGTAATGGACTTAAAAAACCTTCTTTACATGTAATTGCATCTTGAGTCCACATTTTGGCTTTTCAAGGTCAAAATTGTCAAAAACATGTTACATATTGCATAGTTTCAAAATATGTAATACTTTCTCAAGAGTTCGTTTACGAAGGATTGACTTCACATGCAAGTTTCAAAATATGTAATGCTTTCTCAAGAGTGCGTTTTGCACTACTTACATCATTTTGACAGGTTTTAAAATATGTAAAGGCACTCCAAGAGCGCGTTTTGCTTCTAAACTTCAAAAAACAAGTTCCAAAATATGTAATGAGGCTTGGAGAATGCATTTTGCCTCTTACATGTTATTTAAAATATGCAAACTCTCCAATAGAGTGCGTTTTGCATAGAAAGACCAAATATACTCATTTTAAAAACATGTAAGCTCTCCTAGAGAATTCGTTTGGGCATTCCATCACATGCATTTCCACTTGGAGTCCACGTTTTTCCTTCAAGGCCATAAACGTTAAAGTTCTTGACCTCCAAGGGCATGTTTTTGATGATAATGCCGAGATTTGTCCATGTTATGACTTGGAATTTCTCTAGCTATCTAGAGGCGTTTTTGCATTCTCATGCCCTACACGTTTAATCTCATGCAAAAAACGTTTCATTTCATGATCTTTTGGAGCCATGTTTTGGCAAAAAAATCCAGTTTTGGAGGTTTTAGATCACGTTTTTGCTCAAAGAGAAATCATTTTGGGGTTTTATTGCATGATCTTGCTATTGGTAAACATGTTTTTGCTTCTCCATGGCAAAAACGACTTGTGTAATGACTCTTTGTGACCACGTTTTTGACAAAAAATGGGTTATACTTGGAGTTCAAGTGATCTCTGACCATGTTTTTGGAATTTCCATATGCAAAACTTCCATTCAATGCTCATCAATATCCATCACTTGCAAGATTGAAAGAGTCGAGTTAGTTGTTTGTGGATTCGAATTTGGAGGAGAATTTGTCTTCAAACCTATCAATCTTCCTATTCTGGCTCTTTGATCTCCAAGTAAGTATACATTTTCAATTTTGCTCATCAATTCATGCCTATCTTGCTATTTCCATGCATATTTTGGTTCATCCTTGTACATTTGTCCAAATGTATGCCATGTAAAGTGCAAATTCTCTTTAAATAAGATGAAAACATTCATTTTCAAGTGCTTGGAATTTCCCCAAATTCCAATTTCAAATTTGCAAAGGGAAGTAGTTAGGTAGTTGACATGTTTGAGTCAAAAACCAAATGTATGTTTTTGTTATGTGCTTGGTTTTTGTTTGTTGCTTGTTGCTGTTTTGTTTATCGAAAAGCTTAAGGTTTTTTCCCAAGACTCAACAATCGTTCTTCACCATTCCACTTTCCAACCTTACATGTAAGTGCATCACACCATTTCATGGACACATGCCAAAACACATTGCATCTGTTCCTTTCATATGCAATCACTTTCCAAGAGAAATTACATGTAATTCCATCTTCCATCTGCATTTACATGTAACTCACTCTCTATCTGCAATTACATGTAATTTCATCCTTAATATGCATTTATATGTAATCTCATCCTTCGAACCTCATTGCATGATTACATCAAGTCAATTGCATCTAGAGAATCCATTTTGGTAGGTCACTCTTTAATACTGTTGTGAAGTTTTCAGACCATTGCCCCAAAATTTTTGGGGGATCCCTTTTTTCTAATCGCCTTGGCAAATTTTTGGATTGTCCAACAATTTTGAGTTTTGAAAATTTTGAGCCTTGGACACCTTTAGGGCCAGTGGGGAGAAGGTTAGATTTATTTTCAGCTGGTTTCAACTTGATTTTCTAGAGCCACCAATTTCATCCTTGAGCCGAACAAATTTTATAGAGCAACACTTGGTAGAATAAAATTGTAAATTTTGTACTTGGACATTTTCTTTTGAAAATTTGGATATAATTGTGTAAATTTGGATAATTTTCAAAAATGAAAATTTTGTTAAATTTGGTCTTTTGAAAAATCTTGATTATTTTTGGTGAAAAAGATTAATTTTTGTGATGGTGAAATAAAACTGCAAAAATCGATTTTTGGCTTTAGAAGAAATTTTATTTTATTTTTGTCAAAAAAATAAATAAATAAATTTATTGGCATAGCAAAATCGATTTGGGTAAGAAATTGCAAAAAATTGATTTTAATAGATTAAAATTGTCTTGAAAACTTTTTGCCTTTAATGAAATTGATAATTTAATATTGAAAAATGGCTTTTGGTTAGCCAAAATCCTATTTTAATGACGTATTAATTACTAAATACTCATTAAATGGAAATATTTAACATCTCCAAGGCACCATTTAATTTCTTTTTGCAATTTAGAACTAATTGGCAATTTTAAAAGTTAATTTTCATCATGGCAAAATTAATTTTGGTTTAGTATTTAATTGTGGGCCATAATTTGGCATTAATTATTTGTTTTTCTTTCTCCCAGGGTCCAAGAAGAAAGTTGGGTATAAGAGGAGGCCTCTCTCCCATTTCTTCCTCACTTCTCACTTCTCCTTCTCAAGGCGTTGGTGATTTTGCAAGAGTAGATCTGCACTTTTCTTGCTTGGCGAATTTTGTGGAGGGCGAAATTTGTGGGACCCAAAATTTGTGGAGGCCGAATTTTGTGGGAGCCAAAATTTGTGGGAGATAAAATTTTGATTTTTGCAAGTGGTTGCGATTTTTGCCCTAGGTTGGGAAATTTTATTTGGAGGTGAATTGCATGATAAATTTCTAATTTGCAAAGGGATTTGAACTTCTTGAAAGTCATATCTTAGGTTCTGAAAAGTCACTGTAAGTTTACTGGTTAAGGTGAATTTTCATCATCTAGAGTTGCAAGGAGTGCTTAAGTTGACATCCATCTTTCATTCTAGTCTAAGGATTGCTCTGCTTGGTTCTTCTTGCCTTTGGTTCACCACTCTACCATCCCGTAATAGGGCGACGAGCATGGAGGATGATAGTGCAAGTAAGAATCCCAAGCGGGCGAACACTAAGAAAGACAAAGAGGATATGACGTCCAAAACTTCCTTCTTCTCGAAAATGGAGTGAATAATCGATACCAATATCTGTACAGTGGACATGATACGGATGAGGGACAGACTGAAGGAAGGACAATCCCCCTTGGCAAAGAAGATGTCAACGAGACAGATTTGGGATCGAAGTTGGATGAGTTGGGAAAGGTTGCTATCAAGAAAAAGCATTTGGGCGCCCTTTCCTCTCTCAATGCTTTTATTGGATTTGAGAAAGAATATGAGAAGGATCACGAAAGGATACTACAAGCAGCAAGTGGCGTGGCAAAGTTAGCGGAACTCAGGGCAAAGCACACACCCTGTCCTCCCATGGGAGAAGTTAATGAAAGGCTAGCTAAGTTTATTGCCTTAGCTAAGAAAATGAAAGAAAAGGGAAGATTTATATTAGAAGATCATTTGATGTAAGCCTAAGTGGCAATTTCCCTTTCTTCTAGAATAGGACAAGTGTCTATTTCTAATTGGCCACCATTTTGGTGCCTTCTCATTGGTTGCCACTTTTTGCACTTTTTTCATTGGTCCATTGATGAGGTGGCAGCTTCTCATTGGCCGATGGGGTGGCAACCCTAATTAGGGTTTTGAGGATCCAATCTGAATCGTTGATCTTGTTTTGATCTCCACCGTCCGTTGTATTTTTGGCCCCTATAAAAGGCCATTTGCTCTCATTTGTAAACCGTTGGAGAAATTGTTGCGAAGATAATACCAAAATGCTCTCTTTTTCATTGTTGCAATTGGCATGGTGATCAAGAACATTGGGTGTTATTGCATGTTTTCTACTTCTACTTAGTTAGATTTCCTTTCAAGTTGTTAAAGTTGGTTTCATTTTAAGTTGCTAAGTAGGAGTGAAGTAGATGGATAGTTGTATGGTAGCATTGGTAAATGTTTGATAGGGATCAATACTAGACCACTAGCATCCTAGCGGCTGGTTGGGAAGCTTTCTATGGTAAGCTAGTTTATTATTCCTTTGAATCATTGCACCTGTGGAAGTGAGGCTGCTGGTCAGCTCTCATTAGGTTCGATTCTCGTCCATTTGCTAACTTTCCATTGATACGAGTAGGAGTAGAATAGTGAGTAGTTGGGTAGTTGAAGTTTAGAGAGAAGAAAGTTAGAGTAGATCAAGTGATAGAACTCATCCATTCACCTTCCACAACCATCGCTTTCCCATCAACATCATCATCGGCAAACACACCCTCCATCATCGCAACCATCAACATTATCTGCTTCCGCACATTTCACAAACCGAGCCACCATCACCTTCATCCCATCAAAGTCCAAGTCATCCTCAACAATTTACGTAAGGCCGCCTACGTGATTACCAGCAAATCACATTGATAAAACTGAGCGAGTATCCACAAGAGTAAGGAACATTGGAGTTATACTCATGTCTCATGAGCATTAACTTTTCAAGAGAGGAGTTGTATGTTTGATATCCCATATTGAATATTCAAATCCTAATATGTTATGTAAGTGATACAAAACTCGCATCAACAAATACCAAAATCAACTTTGTCATTTATGTAAATGCATTTATATGCTATCCAACTCCCTAAGTCCCATTTTAGTCCTTCGCACATACTATCCATATCACATCCAACTCATTGAATAGATTTCATGAGTATCTAGTCCATACTCCGAATTCATTTTTCGTAAGATCCGTCTTTGCCAATTTCCTCATAGAGTCGGTATATCTTTTGATGATGTGTTCATCACACATTGAAATTTTCATGTTGCAGCACAAGACATGCCCCTATCTTCGAAGTCAAAAGGAAAGATGATGTATCAATATGACAAGAGTTGGCACATGCAACTGCATCTCAGCTTTCTTCTACCTTAGATAATTTTTCTGATACAAAGATTGGACATGTGGACATGGCTGAATTCCTACAAAGGGTCAAAAATCCTTCAAGCAGAGAGATGATGCGCATAAAGAAAAGTAACATCCACCTTGTATCTACTTTTCTTATGGTTGCCTTGGAACTTGAGTTTGTCTTAGGGTGCGCTTGCCATTTTAGTCCTAAATCCAAAACGATAAAAAATGCAGATAAGAAAGTTATTCACCAATCTATATCGGGAGGTGATAGAAAAGATTTTCAAATTCTCTCAAATTCCAAAATGTGTAGACTTATCAAAGGATACAACTGTTTACTTATGAAACCAAAACAAGGTAGAGTATCAAAAGCATATGAATGCCATCTTATTTGACTGTCAGAAGAAATAATTTTTCTAGATGGCCAAAGACTTTACAGAGATTTGACTTTAAGCTAGAATGTAAAGACTTGATTACCCTTCTTAGCAGGGTGTGTGGCCTTAGGGAATCCAGCGAATTTGAACCATGGATATTCAAATTCATTTTCCAAATCTATGGTAATGAAGAACCCATCTTTTGGGGAGAGCTCATCAATACAACTTTGTGTAAACAGTTGCTTAACATGGAAACTTCAACAACATGGAAAACTGATGCTTGGTTTATATAGTTGCAGCTATGGGAGCTTTTTTAGGATTATCCACCAAGGGAGATCGTGCTCTAGTTCCCATTTGGAATCACTATGAAAAAATCACATTGACATAGAGTAAGGTACATTATAGGAGAGTCCAAGATGCATTGTTTGGACATCTCTGATGTCAATTTGATAAGGAGTTGGTGATCAAGAGAGTATTAGATGAAGCTTGGAACAAGTTGAATTAGTTTGGTTGCATCTTTCTACAATTTCCAACTTTCACTTATCTAAGGGTAGCTTATTTCAAAGGAGAGCCATATACACTACCAAGGTATCCTACTGACAGGATCATTCTCATGGAGTTAGTCAGATAGCTTATGGAGGTACAATCATATCTAGATAGTCTACATAAGCCAAGTTTTAGTATCATTATTGCTAAATCTTTGGTGATTGGGCGGTATATGCTAAACTCAGTATACAAGGTAAAAGGCATGGAGACAAAACTACAGCTAATTACTAAGAAAAAGTTCAAGGCTAGGTATGATTTTGATTACCGAGGTTTGAATTCAAAAATCAAGAGAGCATTCACTCATGTTCATCTTATTGAGGATGTATGGATTGATATGTGCACAAAGTTGGATATTATGAAGATGGATTATTGTAGGCTCAACTGCAACAGATCGTTGAGATCAGCATGGTTGAGATTCCACTTAATATCCGGGAAAGAGACAATAACAATATTCTAGATCCAGAATACCATAAGGCGGGCTTTGACAAGCATTGTCCATTTCCCATCAATTGGCAACACAAGGAACGCGTCTCTATCTTTGATAGATTCTAGTCCATCTTGGCAAATACCAATAAGTGGCTAAAGATTAACTCTCTCAGTAGGGTATATCCTAAGCTCGGGTTAGATTGCAATAGTTCTGGACTAGTTGGAAGGACATCTAAGATGGAGATATAAGCCAAGATGGTGCATCTTCTTCAACACTTGAGAAATATCTCAAGATTAAGCTCAAAGGTGGAAAAGGGTCGAAGTCATCTTAGGAGCCCTGTCAAGCACCAATTGAGGAAAAAGATGAAGAAGAAATTGCATCTGAAGAAGAATTTGATGAAGAGGAAGGAGAAACAATGATAATTTCTCCTCCAAGGCCACCAAATGCTCAAGGACCACCTACTCAGGAAGAACCCCTTTTGGATAATGTAGACAACAACGTGGATTCTTTCTCCATTGTTGTTACATCCACCTCAGAGGTGAACATGTCAGCTTTTTCTATCTCTTCCGCAACTCCTCCCATTCTCATGGCAGGACAATGTGAACACTTGGGAGATGTTTTTGAGGATTTCCCAACCCTCACAAAAGGACAAGTTTTCCAACATGACACTTCAGTTGCTGGTTTTGATATGTCCATGATGGAATCATCTCAATAAGCACGTATGGATTCAGCTATACAGACTAAGGCATGCACAGTTACAACCAAAATACAATCAGGATCAATGTCTACCATAGCGAATGTTCCTATTTTTGCTGATGATGGTTTTTGTTTGTTTGCATGGTTGGGAAATATTACTTTGAAAAGGAGGAAAGTAGTGCTGCCTCCAGACAATCTGCCTGTCAAGAAGACCAAATCCAAATCTTTGAAAGACAAGATTGTTTCAAGAATAGTGGTTGGGTCTGAGAAAACCAAATATGCTGAAGTTTTAGAACCCCTAGTGGATAAACCAGTTGAGGAACTCAATTGTTCAGATTATAAAATGACTAGGATTGATCTTGGTAAACAGACACGACTGGGATGTTTGCAAGATGCTCAAGATGTGCTTGCTAATGAGGTTATTTGACAGCAGTTAGCACATCCTATGACTACCACTTCTCATACAACTAAGGAGAAAAAATTGATCAAAGCAGCCAAAACTTAGTTTGGAGAATTTGTCTCAGAAGGATTGTAGGCCATCAAAGATGCAGTCAGAGTTCTTGAATGCATTAGAGAAATTGAAGAAATTATACACAACTTGATTATTTCTATGAATCAAGCAGCCAACACTCTAAAAGAACTTTTGGTAGATTGGGATGAGATAGCCAATATTGATATGGATGGTATGGTGGCATGTGAAGTCATTCTGTCTTCAAAGATGTTTTACAGATGTTTGAATCTCATGGGACACAAGGAAGAGACACTGGGAAAACTATTGACCAAATTGTGGGCACCCTTGGAAGACTGTCAAACATTTAAAACATATCTTATATGCAATTTGGAACAAATAGGATGTGTTGTTCTTACTGAACATGATAATTTGGTTTCAGCAGAAGAAATGACTTCAGAATACACAAACAGAGTCAATGTTGAACTTGATTATGAGGAATTTGACTCACATACAATAAATAGAATTGCAACATATAAATCAGTGGCAAAACATCTACATGATTCAATTGCAACAAACTACAAGATTGTAAGATCAACATATATGATACAAACAAGATTGAGGCCATATCAAAATCGATGGAGATCTCAAATCTTCCTACAGTATGTGATTGCATCGCCAAATACAAGACACTTCACAATAATCCTCAGGATTATTCCATCTATGTCCGTCTTCTTTCTTTATTTTCATCCATGTAGTTAGAGAGGATGCATTGCATGAAAGTGTGTAATTACATGTAATACGATTTGCATGTCCTTATGACATGTAATCCAATAATTTCTCTCATTAGTTAGACCGGTTCAAAGTTGATTGTCATGTCCCCTCTTTTAGCTCAGTCTAACAGAGACATGTGAGAGCTTATTATGGGGTCTTGTAGGTTGACAGGGTTGGATAGAGACCTAGTATGGTTATTCAGTGTTGGGGACTTGATGTTTTGGCAGATATTGATCAGTTGGGAGATGTTCTTTGTTTTTAGGAGGCAGTTCCTACTTTTTAGGAGGTATGATCTTGCCTAGGGTTGGGTCTCCATGAGATTACTCTTTGGGTTCAGTTTCAGAGGGATAGGGCTTGTTTCCTAAATTTTAGGAGCATCACTAGATTTTAGGGATGAGACTGTTTACCGTATGGATTAATTAAGCAACGCACACAGAAAATCGATACGAACACCGAACAACAAATAGCAGAACCTCTATTATTATTCGCATATGCCAACAGTACATTATGCTTTTCTCATATGATATGATAATGATAATGATAATGATAAGATCCATACAATGCTTCTCGAAGGGGTTATAAATACTTTCCGACGAACCTTCCCGAAGGTATCCGTCGGCCAAGTACATTATACCCGCTACAAACTGTTTTACCCGTCTGCTACATAACAAGACTTCTACCGAAGGGACCCGTCGGCAGATACACAATTTCTACCGACGACATCATTCCCCCCAAAAAAGAAAAGTCGTTTCCTGACGACTACAAAACAAAACTCAAACAACTAATACAACAATGTTGATTTGCCATATTACTTTCACATTCATCCCGTTGCATCTATAGCCTTTGCTAACACAATACTGATTCTTCAAGCTGACCTTGATAGCCACCTGTGCTGCTTTCTCTGCTTCCAACTCCTCGGTACCCTGAGCCAAGTGTCGCTGCACTGTCTCCAATTGGATGATCAGCTCCTCCCGAGCTCTCTACGCATCCACCAAGATAGCCTTACAACCAACACCTGCTCCCACTGCCTTTGGTACACAGAAAGTCCATGCCTGCAACAACTTCAATTCAACTGGTCAGACTCCCACGACTGATATCCGCAACGACTGGGGGTCCAGGGGGCAACACCCCTGGCGGGGTCGAGGGGCAGCGCCCCTCGCCGCCAACACCAATTTAGCACTTTGAAACCCACACAAAACTGCACGGAACACACCATTTATGTCATTTTCTGCCGATTCTATACTCTTTTTGGCAATCGCTGATTCTTCCCCTTCCTATGGTATCATCTGATATTCATTCTGACCATTCTTGATTTGTCGACGTTTTTTTTTTTTTTTTTTTTTTTGTTATTACAAAACCTCCTTCCACAATTTCTCTAACCCTTGACAAAGATGCAAAATATCGGTTACTCCATGCATTAATCTTTCAAACATATAATTTAAATTTTACACCCCGTACGCCAAATTGTGGTTGAAATCCGTATGGCCAGATATATACTGAAAATCCGTACAGCTTAAAGTCCGTACAAGCATGAACAAACGGTGCACAAATCTGGAAAGCTTAACCGCACACCAAGCTTGAAATCCATACGCTAAACTGAGAAGAAGAATCCATACGGTGCAATGCGGGATTGACAAGAAGCTAATACCAAATCCGTATTCCATAGTGAACAAGCTTTGTCGCCAAAATCCTTACGGTAAAGTGATTGCCAAATTCCGTACGCTAACTTGCAATCCGTACATTGTAGTCTTTATTGCAATTTTTGTATGCCACTTTGCAAATGAGCTTGAAACCCGTACGGTGCAAAAAAAATCCGAACTTTACCAGTGGAAAACCGTACTTTGCTAAGAATTTCGTACCTCGCTAATGGAAAACCGTACGGCAACATAAAATCCGTACCTTGCTATGGAAAACCGTACGGGAACATGAAATGCGTACCTTGCTGATGGAAAACCGTACGATAACATGAAATCCGTACCTTGCTGATGGAAAATTGTACGGTAACATGAAATCCGTACCTTGCTGATGGAAAACTGTACGGTGCTCTTCAAAATCCGTACTTTAGTTCTGGAAAACCGTACGACACTTCAAAATCCGTACTTATAAAAATCGTACGGTACTTCAAAATCCGTACTTATGAAAAATCATACGGTGCTTCAAAATCTGTACTACACTTATGAAAAACTGTACGGTACTTCAAAATCCGTACTTTTCTTGTGAAAAACCGTACGGTGCTTCAAATCCGTACGGTGCTTTCCAAAAACCGTACGGTGCTTTACTTCACCTTTTTTTTTGTTTTTTTAAATTTTTTTTTTTTTTTCTTTTTTTTTCTTTTTGTTTCTTTTATTTATTTATTTATTTATTTTTTGAAAATCTCACTTTTGGAACAATTATGTACAATATTTACATATATACAGTACTTACAGTCTTCTCTCAGTTATTCGTCCACGGGGGTGCGTTACTTCTTTCATTGCAGACATTCAACTTCGACCTCTTCACTACATCGAATACTTCCTTTCGGTCTAGCATCCATTGTTTTATTGCTCCGTTATTGCTTACTTCCCGCATCTGGTATGATCCGACCCATTGAATTTTGAACTTGCCTAGTTTGATCTCATTCCAATCGTCGTACTTCAACACCCATTGTCTGAGTTGAAACCTGCTATGCCTATTTTGTGTCATCTCCATATCGCCCAGTTTGTTCCCAAAGCTCCGTACCATGGACTTCGTCAACTGCCCCTTCTGGCCGCCAATAACACGTCCACTCCGTACTGTTGCAACTTTTATTAGACCCTTCCGCTTTGTTTCCTGTGCAGACCGTATCGTGTGCCTTCCTTGCTGCTGGTACCTTTCTGCTATATTTGTGGTTCGACGTAATACTTTTTTCCGACGCAGTCGTACAGTAGAATCTTTCCTTCTTTTGGGTTCGTACTGTATGTTCTGTCCTTCAGCTTCAGTCATGCCCGCGTTTCCTTCTTCGGCTTCTCTATGTTGCTTCGAACATTCATTTCCTCCTTCGGCTTCTCCATGTTCCTTCAGACATTCATTTCCTCTGTCGGCTTCTCTGTGTTCCTTCGGACATTCATTTCCTCTTTCTGCTTCTCTGTGTTCCTTCGGACATTCATATCCTTCTTCTTTCTTACCTTCGTCGATCCTTAGCATATTACAACTCGAAAAGAGCTCATAATCCTCTATCTGCCAGTGGTAAAGACCATTTACTGAATCCAAATCGTCATCTCCTTCCAATCGTAGGACTCCCTCCTGATCGGGTTCCATACTCTGCCTCCTCTTATCGTCTTCTCCTTCAGAATCCGACGACAAAGTTTCTTCTCCAACCATCTGAGTGTGTAGATCGATGACATACTTGCGGCCTTTGCTTTCAAGTGATAAAGTATTTTTCTTCCAATCGTGCTTCGCCTTTGCTTGTATCAGCTACCCCCGGCCCAAAATGGCATCATATCCTCTCCGCTTCAGTGGGATCACAACAAAGTCCAACAGGAATGGTTGTGTTCCAATCGTCACTGGTTGCGTTGTGAGTACTCCCAATGGCTTGATTCCATGTTGATCGGCTGTTAACAACTGGAAGGTAGGCGGCCATAATGTCGGCTTTCCCAACTTTTTCCAAGTGTCTTCAGGCAACACATTGACACCGGACCCTCCGTCCACAATTGTTTCAGTCAATACAGTCCCGAGAATTCCCATTTCGACGACTGCTGGATGGCGTCCGGATGAGAGGGCTAACAACATTGGATCTTCTGCACTTGCGCCACTTTCCTTCTCCTTTGTGTGCACTGTACTTGCTCCACTTTCTTGCTTCCTTCCATGTTCTCCTGGTAGTTGAGCAGCGGGAACAATGTTTGTGAGTGCTGATCGGAGCTGAGGCATAGTGAGCAACAGATCACTTATCCTGACAGGTATCTCGGCTTGCAAAATTTGCCGGACAATGTTTTGTTCTGCGCAGTTCCGTACGGAAGTACTCGGCGTGTCCTTCAGGTGTGCCGTTTCTGCCTGTGTTGCTTTCTGGATCTCTACTCGTGCTTCTTCCAGTCTCTTCTTTTCTTCCGCTGGGTCGGGGTACACTTTTGCTTGCTTCCGTGTGATGGCCAAAACCTCTTCTTCGTTCGTCCCGACGGTGATCAAGTTTACTCCCGACTTTGGACACCTAGCATCTTCATAATCACCAGGTCCACACCATCTGCATAACAACTTTGGTGTGTTCGCTGTTGTACACTCTCGGGCGAAGTGACCCCACAGATTGCATGCGCGGCATTGAACAATTGGCCGACCATTCGCATCGTACTGAATTCGACTCCTTCCCCCATTGTTGTTGTTGCCACCATTGTTGTTATTGTTGTTGTTATTTGGACCGCGCCGGTTATTTCTATATCCGCCTGATGTGGCACCTTCCGCACTGGTGTTCCCGTTCCCTCCTGACGGGGATGCCTCCTGTGACAGGAACACTTGCTGCGGTGTCCTTGTTTTTAAATTGAAAGGGCACTCCTTTACCGAGTGTCCTAGGATCTGACAGATTTCACAAAATTGATCTTTCGGGCAGGATCCCTTCGTATGGCCTTCTTTCTTACATTCTGTGCACCATAGGTCATTGCCCTTAGTTTCCTTGTTCATGTTTTTGAATTCTTTCATCATCTGCATCATGTCCTTCTGGAGAGCACGGACTTTCTTGCTGCTTTCCTCGTCATCGTCGTTGCTATCTTCTCCTGAAGGCTCATCTGAATCCGACGAGCTGGTCTTCTTCTTCTTCTTTGTCTTCTGGTCACTTTCGAGGTTCATTGCTCGGTTATATGCTTCAATGTATGTCGATGGTGGCACGATCTTCATCTTCTTCCGCAGCTTCGGGTGAAGGCCTTCAATGAACCATCGTTTCTGTAACCCGTCAGTTGGCTTATTCTCCATCTTACTAATTAAGTCCTTCAACCTCCTGGCAAAGACCCGTACAGTTTCATTCTTCTTTTGTTTGGTATTGAATATCTCTGCGACAATTTCATTTTCATCACGCAAAAGTTGAAATTCTGCGATGAACTTCTTAATGTTATCCCAACTATTTAATTTCTGTGGATCGGCATCAGTAAACCAATCAATGGCAACACCCCGTAGGGTTGCGGGAAATTGTCGGATCCATTCGTTTGTCTCTGTTATGCCATTCGCCCTCCAGATCATTTCACATGTTTTACAATGTCGAATGGGATCAGCTGCTTCATCACCATCAAATTTAGGTAATTTTTCCTTTGGACCTGCCATTATTACTGTATGTCGAGGGTTTTGTTGTGTACCTGCGTTGTTTTGCACTCCTGCGCTGTTTTGAGCACCCGCGCTGTTCTGAACACCCGCGCTGTTCTGCACACCTGCGCTGTTCTGGACACTCGCGTTGTTTTCTGCTTCCGCGTTGTTTTCAACACCCGCGCTGTTTTCTGCTTCCGCGCTGTTTTCAACACCCGCGCTGTTTTCTGCTTCCGCGTTGTTTTCAACACCCGCGCAGTTTTCTGCTTCTGCGCTGTTTTCGCGCAGTTTTGGACTTCCGCGCTGTTTGGTGAAGAAGAGGGTTTGTCAACCGTAGCTGTCCGTTCCGGAAGTATATCTCGGACGAAGAGGTCACTCCACGCTCGTGCTCCTTCGGCACTTCGAGCCGTGCGAGTCGATCTGCTTCCGTCAGGATTCTCTTCCCGTGGCGTATGTAGGTTCAGAAACTCCTCCCACGCTTCTTCCACCAAATCAAGCCGTTGTCGAGTCTCCTTCAACAATCCTTCCGCGCTCTTGCTTTCGTCGGAAATCTTCTTAAACCTCCTTCGACGTTCTATCTGCTGAGCCAAAATTAACTTTTCCTGCGCAACGCGTATGTCATCTTTTTCTTTCAGCTTACTCTTGTCTTTGTTCAACAGATTCGGCATTTAATTCATCTCCGCCTGCCTGCGTGCCAGATCCATCGGGCAACGGCGCCAAATGTTTACCGTATGGATTAATTAAGCAACGCACACAGAAAATCGATACGAACACTGAACAACAAATAACAGAACTTCTATTATTATTCGCATATGCCAACAGTACATTATGCTTTTCTCATATGATATGATAATGATAATGATAATGATAAGATCCATACAATGCTTCCCGAAGGGGTTATAAATACTTTCCGACGAACCTTCCCGAAGGTATCCGTCGGCCAAGTACATTATACTCGCTACAAACTATTTTACCCGTCGGCTACATAACAAGACTTCTACCGAAGGGACCCGTTGGCCGATACACAATTTCTACCGATGACAGAGACTGCCAGTGGATCCTTGATTTCCGACTTCAATTACAAACAGGTGACAGGATGATTTTATGGTTTGTGATGTCAGTTGGGCATTTTGTGGCTATTTGGGTTATATTTTTAATATTTCATAAGTTAGCGTTTAATAATTAAATAAGGCTAAGTTATTAGCCATTTTGGAGTAATAAGGGGTTTTTGGCCTCATCTGGATGCACATCCTATGGTGTGATAGCTTGTTGGAAAGGTCTCGAAATTCTCTAAATCTTTCTCTTTGGTCTCAAGGCAATTCAGTGAACAAATTTCTATCTATGAGGAAAAAGGTCATTTTCTAGTAAGATGACCACTTTAAATAAGAAATTATAACACTTTCACTACCCAACGCCACTTGGAGACACTTAGGGTTCGATTTGCAATTGAGAGTGGTTATAAGGAGATAGAAACTTCATTCTAAGATCATCTTTTGCATATTTGACAACTTGGTTTTGAATTTTCTTTGAATGGGTGGTTTTTAGTCTGGAACGCAAACCCCAGGTTAGTGATTGGCTGGGACGTAGCCCTTAGCAATCTTTGGCACCGAATATCTTAGGCATTGTGCGTGGTGATTAAGGACAGAGGCATCAATTCTCATTGGGGTTTTAGTGTGGCATATCATCTTTCCAGTTGGGACGTGGTTCATTGCAGCCTGTGGGACGCCATTTTCAGCAGATACACCATGCGATGTATAGAGTATTGCTTGTATTCACCTCCAAATGTATGTTGGATTCAAGAACAATCTTCACCTTCTAGTTTGACATCAAATTTGTATGTGAGCTTTGGGAAATGCATTTGATTTATTGTTTGGCTCTATAATTCAGACAAATCTGCCTATTCTACAAGAAAACATAAATAACAGGAAAAGAGATTTAAAAATATAAAATTACAGCAGATCAACAGAAGAGACTCATCAGGGATTTTTCAGTGGTATTAGAGCTTACATCCTGCCAGCTTGTAGGGTTTGTGAGAAATTGTCACAATAGATTTCAACATTTGGGTACTGGCTAAAAAGTTTTGATAATTCATTTTGTTATCTGGGTATTGGATAAAAAGTTTTGATAATTCATTTCAGCATCTGGGTACTGGCTAAAAAGTTTTAATAATTCATTTTGGCATCTGGGTATTGGATAAAAAGTTTTGATAATTCATTTCAGCATCTGGGTACTAGCTAAAAAGTTTTGATAATTCATTTTGGCATTTGGATACTGGATCAAAAGTTTTGATAATTCATATTAGCCTCTGGGTAGTCACTAGTTGGTTGATTGAATACAAATCTATGCATCCAAGAGCTGAGATACATAGATTTTATACGCGTAGGAGAGCTCAACTTGAGCAAGGGTTTGGAATAGACCAGGAACCTATTATGGCAGAAGAATAGGTGGGCGGCACAGGGAATTAGGATGATGAAGAGAGAGAGATGGTGCGGACCCTATTCACTACTCAGTCTAGGATAGCTCAGGCTTTAGACA
Source organism: Cupressus sempervirens (assembly GCA_028749045.1). Taxonomy (NCBI): domain Eukaryota; kingdom Viridiplantae; phylum Streptophyta; class Pinopsida; order Cupressales; family Cupressaceae; genus Cupressus; species Cupressus sempervirens. The sequence goes on along the minus strand of CM053791.1, from coordinate 355,293,327 downwards.
AATTACAGGATACCTTGGAGCGTTTGGAGATGGGTGGACATAGAGGCGGACGAAGTAGATCAGTTTCATTGGTTGGTAGTCAGCGCAGCCATCAGTCCCATTCTTCAGTTGGGAGCTCCCTTCATTCCTCTAGGTGGCATCACCATCGTACACCTACTACGAATAGACCATTGCTTCCTCAGTTCATACCAGGTGAACGACCAGCACAGGTGGAACCACCAGAGGTGGGGTTTGAGGAGTTAGTTTTGGCAGCCATAGCTGAGTGGAGAGCTCTACCCCCTGAGGTTAGGGATGTCTTCCCTCTTTTTCAGTATTGTGCACAGCGTAGAGATACAACTAGGTTCAGGGGAGATCATGTTTATAGACCACCACAGCAGCAACAAAACTATGACCTCAATAGAGCTACTGGGAAGATCACATTGGCTACATATAATGGCTTAGGAGATATGAGTGCACGAGCTTGGGTTCACAAGCTGGATATATATCTTTCATTATGGCCCATGCCTGAGCGTGAGGCTATTCAGTTTGTTGTGTTGCATCTAGAGGGGATTGCCTATGATTGGTGGCACCATGGATTGGTTACCCAGGATCACGCCTTAGTACATTCCTATGCTGAGTTCACTGAGCGACTCATTACACGGTTTGACTGCAAGGATACAGAACTTTACTATAGAGAGTTGGCTCATTTGAGACAAACTGGTCATGTAGAAGCTTATATTAATGAATTCTAGCACATTGCATTTATGGTACCTGATATGACATAGAAGCGTAGTGTGATGCTATTCATTGAGGGATTGCAGGACAGGCTTAACGGATTGGTTCGTGCTTTCCAGCGGGCCACTCTTAAGGATGCTATTGATGTGACATTGAGATTGGACACCACTCCTACATCTTATCAGACTGATAAGAAACCATCGGGGAATATACAGGCACCACAGAGACCTCCTTTACAGGCTAAGGACACGCCACCTCCACCTCCCAAAGTAGACCGAGATTCTAGAAATGAACTAAGGAGGAGGAAATTATGTTTTTCTTGTAAGGAGCCATGGGTACTGGGACATAGGTGCCTTGGGCAGGGAAACTCGCATCTTATTGAGGTCATATCAAATGTGGACAATGAGGAGGTTCGAGATATAAATGACAAAGATGATGGTGTCCAAATTGAGCTTGAAGATGCTGAGGTCACAGTCGCAACACAAGGGACGATGGCTACGTTGTCAGGTGCACCAATGATTCACCTCTTCTACATCTTGGGTATGATGATGATCCATGGGCATACTGTGTATTGTTTGGTGGACAGTGGGTCTACACATAATTTTATAAATACAAGAATGGTAGACCGATGTGGTCTGCAAGCACAAAATTTTCCAGGAATCAATGTGACTGTGGCCAATGGTCTTACTCTGCAATGCGTCAAGGGTATCCCATAGTTGAGCATAGGCATGAAGGGATACACCTTGATAGATTGACTTTTACATGTGTGATCTTGGGGGCATGGATGTAGTTTTGGGTGTACAGTGGTTGCAATACTTGGGGAGTTACAACCAAGATTTCAGGAAGAGACCATTGGAGTTTATGGTGGGGAGAAGGAAGATCGTGCTCAAGGCATGCCCACTTTCATCTCAGGGTGGATCAGCTAGGAGTATGATTACCGATTAGGACTCAGATAGTAACAATGATTTGATCATAACCCATGTCCCTCAATATCTCAACACACAGGAGTGGGTGCCTTAGATTTACCACGGAGATTGTATGAGGTTTGGGACGGGTTGCATAACAGGACTATTTTGGGACCGGCTACTGGTTTGAATTTTGATAGGAGGATAGGATGGCCATTTGTTTGGATTCTTGGGCGCGAGGGTATTCAGGGGTGGATACTCTACTGTGACGATGTGATCTACTTCACTTCTACACCTTACAGTGGGGAGTATGTTTGTCTTGATGAGACACTTTAGGTTTGGGGTCGATCAGTGCTCTGTATTTGGATTGCTTGGGATAGTGGAGAATTAGTGTTGTATTGCTTGTGGGCAAGCATCTCCGAGAGGGGAGGACTGTCATGTCCCCTCTTTTAGCTCAATCTAGCAAAAACATGTGAGTCAGCTTATTATGGGGTCTTGTAGGCTGAAAAGGTTGGATAGAGACACAGTATGGTTATTCAATGTTGAGGACTTGATGTTCTGGCAGTTATTGATCAGTTGGGAGACGTTCCTTGTTTTTAGGAGGCAGTTCCTACTTTTTAGGAGGTATGATTTTGCCCAGGGTTGGGTCTCCATGAGATTACTCTTTGGGTTTAGTTTCAGAGGGATAGGGCTTGTTTCCTAAATTTTAGGAGCATCCCTAGATTTTAGGGATGATATTGCCAGTGGATCCTTGATTTCCGACTTCAGTCACAGACAGGCGACAGGATGATTTTATGGTTTGTGATGTTAGTTGGGCATTTTGTGGCTATTTGGGTTATATTTTTAATATTTCCTAAGTTAGCGTTTAATAATTAAATAATGCTAAGTTATTAGCCATTTTGGAGTAATAAGAGGTTTTTGGCCTCATCTGATGCGCATCCTATGGTGTGATAGCTCATTGGAAAGGTCTCTAAATTCTCTAAATCTTTCTCTTTGGTCTCATGGCAATTCAGTGAATAGATTTCTATATGAGGAAAAAAGGTCATTTTCTAGTAACATGACCACTTTAAAATAAGAAATTATAACACTTTCACTACCCAACGCCACTTGGAGACACTTAGGGTTCGATTTGCAATTGAGAGGGGTTATAAGGAGATAGAAGCTTCATTCTAAGATCATCTTTTGCATATTTGACAACTTGTTTATGAATTTTCTCTGAATGGGCGATTTCTAGTTTGGGACGCAAACCCCAGGTTAGTAATTGGCTGGGACGTAGTGCTCAGCAATCTTTGGCACCGAATCTTTTAGGCATTGTGCGTGGTGATTAAGGATAGAGGCATCAATTCTCATTGAGGTTTCAACGTGACATATCATCTTTCCAGTTGGGATGTGGTTCATTGCAGCCTGTGGGATGCCATTTGCAGCAGATACACCACGTGGTGTATAGAGTATTGCTTGTATTCACCTCCACATGTATGCTGGATTCAAGAACAATCTTCACCTTCTAGTTTGACATCAAATTTGTATGTGAGCTTTGGGAAATGCATTGGATTTATTATTTGGCTCTATAATTCAGACAAATCTGCCTGTTCTGGAAGAAAACATAAATAAACAGGAAAACAGATTTAAAAATATAAAATTACAGTAGATCAGCAGAAGAGATTCATTAGGGATCTTTCATTGATTGAGTTGCTCCCACTTTTTCCTCCTTTTTCTCAACTCCTTTGCCTATATAAAGGAGTGCCCCCTCATTGGAAATATCATCTTTTTATTGTATGCAAGATAGCATTGGAGGATTTATGCAAGCATAACTTTGATTATGTAGTGCTATTTTGAAAGAAAAGTGAATACAAAGAAACAATTGGAGCTAAACTTTGATTGAGCAATTGTGATTAGTGCACATTGGAAGCTTTGATTGTGATTTGCATTTGCATTATCTTTGATTCATGTGTTTTTGTGTTCTTGATTATTGAGTATAAAGAGTTAGGAAGCAATTAGAGTTGAACCTTTGACTAGGAGCGATTGTGGTGATACATAGACTAGGAGCTTTGACTATAGCTTGTATCTCCTTAATTCACAAAAATAGTTAGAATTCTTTACTTTTGGAAGTCTTTTTGCTCTAATAGTAAAGGTCATTCTTATAGCACTTATAAGATTGGACTTAGAGCCAAACTACGCTTTCAGCTAGCCTTTGAGTCAGTATTGGTTTATCAGAATCACCGCATACAACTTTAGATAGAGTGTAGTACGAGCCTTCATCTTTCTCATTACTCGCTCTGCGAGTAAGTGGATTCTTTTTTGAAAGTTGAGAGAAAAGAATATTGGTAATACCTTTTCAAATTCTCAACTTCTTTCTTACCTTGAGTTGATTCAAGGAATGGTGAGAAGGGGGAGCCTTCCCTTTAAGGTAGGAGAGACTCTGCCTCACACATTGTGGCTGGTCTAACTATTTTGTCACTGAATTTTACCCAAACTGTCGGTTGCAAAATATCAACTCAACACAATGACCCAAAGTCTTTGAAAAATTGAAATGATGTCTTCAAGTCGGGTTTAGAAGATGCAAATACATGTGCAAGATGTTGTGAATGAATTTGCAAATGCTATCCTAAGTGCAGATCACACTTCTTGGAAGGATTTCAATTTTTGAAAGTGCATTTTCAAGGCAAATTGCGGTCTCGCAACCACATGTGCATGTTGTTGATGCAAACTGTCCAACATTCAATGCAAGGTCAGGTTTAAAGAGCCCTATTATATCAAAGTCTTTGGCTTTGGTAAGGCAAATTGTGGTCTCCAATGCTTTTTGCATGAAATACACTTGCCGAAAACCAAAATTAGGGTCTCTATATTCAAACGCATGTATTAAAAATGCAAGCCAAGGTCAAATACATGTAGAGTTTTGAGTTACAATCCATTCGTCTTGGCGAATTGGGTTCTCTAGATACATATGTATGTGGCGTTTGGAGTTGAAGACCAAAATTAGGGTCTCTATATGCAAATGCGTGTATAAAAAATGCAACATGGCTGCATGTAAGTCATATTGCAAACAAAATCGGGATCTTGAGAGGCCTTCACATGTCATGCATTTGGACCTAGTAGGAAATCACACTCTCTACATGTCATTACACGTGACATTTTTTGGATGCAAAGTGAAACTTGTGTTTATAATGATCAAATGAAAGTTTAAAATGTGCAAGACAAATGCATATAACCCATCTATAGACCAAAATTGGGTTTGAAGGGCCCATTGCATGTCATGTTTTCTTTCCTTACATTTACATGTTATGTGCTTACATGTATTTTGACCAAAACTCCACCTCCAAACCAAAATCATACTCTCTAGGAGTGATTGTATGTTTTTAATATGCAACGCATGTACATATCCAAGCCGAAATTGGGTTCTCTAGATGCATCTACATGTAACTCATTTAAAAAAAAAAGAACATGTAACGAAGTTGCATCACTTAAGTTTTCTATTTACAACATGTCTAATTGATTTATTGAGCAAATATCAATGAAAGGGGTCAGATATCATATTTACACTATATTTTACATATAATGTGCAAATATGTTTCAAAAATTAACTTTTCACTTCAATGTTTTAAAATAAAACATTAAAGTAAATCTCAACATGAAATTTGACTATAAAGTGGATAAAGTCACGTAAGTGAAAAATTAAAAAGCAACTCAACATTTATAATGACTTAAATCACTTAAGTGATGAATCTGAACTGATAAAGTAACTAAAAAACATAACATAAAGTCATTTTAAGTTATATTCTTCAAAACATGCAACTCAACACTAGAATATAAAGTCAATATCTTAACTACACAATTGAACTTGGAGAATCTACCTTTTAGGCATTTAAACCCTGATTTATTTGACTGATAACTCCGATTAAGCCCTAGGAGATTCGAATCGAAGGGAAATTGAAAGCAAGAGATTGAAGAAAACAAAATTTTTAAACAAAATAAACAAACACCAAAAAATGCAAAAGGGACTTTGAAAGCCTAAAAAATCGGCTAACAAATTGAAAAAATGAAAAAGACTTGACGAGAACCTTCATCAAAACATTTCATCATATGAATTGGTGAGATTGTTTGATCAATTTTTGCCTACCAATAACAAGTTATCTCAGAGAAAGGTGAAACTTCAATTGGAAAAGTTTCTTATTGTTATCTCTATTTTGTGATGACAAAATGTAGGACAACAGTGCCTAATTTTTATATTGTGGGTAGTAGTCCACAACGTTTGCAATATTGGTAGTCGGCGTTTGGCCTGGCGTCGGGTGTAAAGTAGTTTATTAGTGTTGTAACTGCATTAATTTTGAGAAATACAATAAAAGCATGGTGTCGACTAGAAGGATTGGCATCACGTAACTGTGTCCAGGAAAGGCTTGGTCACATTTGGTGCATTGCTGGGAGTTTATCGTGGTTGCTGAGTTGGTCCATTTCGGCATTGTGCAGCTCATAGCATTGTGGAGTAACTGTGGAAACTTGCTACGTCAACCATCAATTATTTGGTTCAAATCTTTCCTTCTATCTAGGCTTCGAGTAGTTCCAGGTGCCGCCACTCTTGTCTGCATATCCTCTATTTTATTGGGAGTCTTTCAACATTGATATATATCTTAATACATGGTTCGAATAGTTGTTTGTATGGTTGAATTTTGAGATTTATGGAGAAAGTTGTATGCGCCGATTACTGTCATTGAATAACCACTATCTAGGACTGAATAGACTTCAGTTGAATTGTTGGTTGTTCTAATTGTTAAGACTTAATTCATAATTACTTGGTTTGTTCACAACATATATGTTTGGGGAATTCCATGTATTTGTGTAAAACATTAGACTGTAGAAAGCCAAGTGAACCAAATATTAAATCTTCAACATCAGTGATCACATTATCAGCTCTGGGAATTTGTATTTCTAATAGTACAGAGCAGGTATTTGGCAAAAAATCTTTTAACAACAAAACAAATTCAAGCTAAAAATCCAACAAGGGATACTACAGTTTATCAGAGCACTGAACCTGCCAGCCTGTGTGTGGGATTGAAATTGAATGCAGCAGTAGTGTAGATCTCATTGGGGCTTCTTCTAGTACAGAACATTATACAGAAATGGCAAATGATGGAGATAGAAAAGTAAGGAAAACCTTGAGAGGGATTCAAACAGGGCAAGCATAGGTAGCTGATGTATTGCAGCAACTTACTAAAACTATGCAACAGCTAAATAGAGGTCCAAGGATGCCTCAAAGTCATCACAGGTAAGGTGGTAGTGCAGCTGGTTCCCCTTGTTGTGTAAGAGCACCTACATGTACATCAAATAGGCCATTAATGTGTATTTTTGCTGATAACAATTGTGATGATGTAGTGGAAAATGCTGAACCAGCAGTAGCTATTCTGGATAATGTTATGGCAATGCATTATGAGTGGGATTTGTCTCTGGATCCTGTCAAAGGTTTTGTGCAATACATTGGGAAGAGAAGGGAATGACTAGGATAAGGCGAGATAGAAGGCTCAAAACTCAAAATAATTTATTAAACACACTATGAATAAATTGACACTCCTCACATTTGATGGCAGCAGTAAGACATCATCTCAGGCTTAGATGCACAAGCTAGATACTTTCCTGACATTCCCATGTTTTATTTTCACAGCGTGTGTATGCAAGGTGAAATATGTGCTGGGGACTTTGAGCTGCACATTTGTTTCATTCTGGCTCTCAAAATGTTATAAGGAGACATGTAAAGACTTTGAGCTTTTATGAATTTCTTGGTTACATAAAATGCTGGTACCCTGAAGGTTATTCTTATGTCTAATCTTCTGTTTATCAGGATTATTATTCCAACAAATGCTTTGTAAGTGAAATACACTATTGTTTTAAGATTGTATTGTAATAGTAACATCTATTGTGAAATAAGAGAATAGGATGAGCATCCCGCCCTGATCCAGCTTAGTGTAAATAAGTAGTTAAGAGTTTTGTTGATTCCAGTAGCAATAAGAGGGGGGAGCCTTTCCTGAGAAATAGGAGAGGCTGTGTCTCTCACATGCTGTGGCTGGAACCACTGTTTTGCAATTGATCCTTAAAAATGTTTGGTTGGAAACTATCCATAGTTAAGTTGTGGTCATAGTGACTTACAAAATGGCCACCCACCCAACAATACTCTTGCCAATAAACATCAAGAAATAGTGAGTTCTTATTCACTTTCATAGGGTTGTTGATGTGGAAAAATTATAGACAGTTGGTACGGATAATCTGCAGGCATCATTTGATGATACAGTAATCTTTATAGAACTGCGGATCATTCCCCCTTGACTGTTGGGGTTGTCATCTTCTCCATATGTGGTTAGATAGAGCTTTAAAGCTTCATATAATTTTTTAGCTGTAATTTTCATAAGATTCCTTAGCTGCTATTTTGGTTTTAACAACCAGAGAAAAAAGATTCTTCTAAAATAAATGGTAGAAACAAAGGGAAAGTACAAAAAAGTGTCTTCAACAAGGGGAAGCATCATATCAAAGAAAAGTGTTTTTTGAAATGTAGAAAAATGATCCTTGTGACCTTGAGGAAAAGACAAATGGATTTTTGGTTGAAGAATAATTAGTAGACAAAAATGTTTTTTTTTCAATATAAAAGGAATTAGTTTTTTTTTGTAAGGTCTAGTTGACAAAGGGAACTAATACTGTATTTGGTTGTAAGGTTCCTATCTACAAAACGGAACTCATCTGTGTCTTAGGTCATGTAGACAAGGCACATGTTGATGAAAAAGAAGTCATTTTGCTTATGATGTTGATGCACAAGTAGGGGCATGTACAATGGTTTCAACATACCAAGACAATGAACATATACTTCATGCTTCTAGACACTGTTGGCTGCATTTCTTAGGCTCCTAGGCGTGGAACAACCAATTTGTCTTGAACCATTATCACGAGGGTAGGGTCAAACATCATAGCGACTGATCGTGGTTTGTGAAGACAGGGTTCATACCTAAGTGTTGTGTTGACAATGCTGAAAAGCTGAAGTTGTTGGTTATTAGCCTTCCGCAATTAGGACTGTCAGCTTTGATGGCCAAATGCCAAATCAACACATGCACGGTTCAAACTTGTTCAACATTGATTGGAGGCACCCTACACAACATCTAGGATCAGTTCCCTTGAGTATTAGACTCCCAACTTCTTTCTAAGACTCTGATTTATGGACAATGGCAGTATTTTACAAAACTGACACAGTTTGCTTCTTTCAGACAGTCAGTTATGTACTTGTTACCCCTTAGGAAAATGGCGTCCAATCACTTTGATTTGATTCATGGGGTTCTTAATACTTATACACTCTTCTAACATCATACAAAAGATAGATCAATGCTATGGTTCTTTACAAGGTGTTTCTTCAACCTTACTATCCTTCACAGTGTGATACATAAAGATGTCAGACCTTCTACTGCTTCAACACGTGTGAACCTTCTCTTGAAGATCTGCAAACTTGGGAAATAGATGAATACATAATTATAGGCCTTCCCACTCATTTGGAATTTTCACCATGGGAAAAGCCAAATATACAATTTTTTGTTGCTTGCTGGTTACCCTACCTAAGGTTTATATCAGTTTACACTGAAATTACAATATCTCACTCAGAATTTAACAAAAATGAGTGAGACGAAATGCATTAGAAATTATATTCATATTTCTTTCAATCAAACTTGTTCTGAGATCAAGATATGGAATATACAGTCCATACAATGTGTTGCAACAGCCTGCAACTTCCAGGAAAAAATCTTTTGGGACAGCCTATGGTAAAATGGCCATAGCTTCCTCAATACTCATTGGAATTTATTAATTTAATGAAACAAAGGCCAAATAAAAGTAGATTCAATTCACTTTAAATTCCAAGTGGTCTGAAGTCATTTGATGCAACACACAATCCATACCATGCAAATGAACATGACGGTTACAGGAAAACACACAGGCAATTGCTCCAAAATGACTTCAAATTCTTATTCCAACATTCAACAACCTCTCTGGCCATGCATACAAAGCATTTTAAAGGTATTTCAATCAGGTTTGCCCTTCTAACCGATCTCTAACTACCTTTAACAATTAAAAAGTTGTCATTACAAGCATAAAGTTGTAATTGACAACATCGACTAGTGTAACTTAAAAACTTTGCAAAATGATCCTATATGACTTGTAATGGTTGAAAATGATATTTACATCAAACATCATGTTACATCCCAATTTTTGACCTAATTTGAAATATAGCCGTTAAGGTTCGCATGAAGTCAGTTGGCAGTTTAATTTGTTATAATCTGGCGAAATGGTAAGATAGTTAGTCATCGTGATTTCAAGTGAAGATAACATGTTAGTTGATCGTTAATCACAAATTCATGGAATTAAGAAGTTGGTTAACCATTGTGATTATTTAAATAATTTATTATGATAATAGAAATTAACTGTGGAGAGTTTCCTTGTAGGGAGCATGTCAGTGGGGTGGAAGCATTGTTAGAAAAGAGTTAGGTAGGAGCATCACCATCACTAAGTAAATGGGTTGAGAACCTAGCGACTTGAATCAGGATACATCTGTGGGATCCGCATGAGCTATTTAAATAAATAAATTGAGAAAATAATTGGGTTAAAAATATAAAACGTATTTTAAAGGATTTTAATTTATCTTTCATCATATTATTTTAGTAAATATTTAAACACGTGCATTTAAATATAAAAATGATTTGGCATTATTATAATTTAATATTTTAATAAAGTGATGTTTACATGTTGTATGTATAAATGTAAGATTATAATAACCCAACTATAGTTTCCCGGGTGGCCCTATTCGGAAGATAATAACATTTGAATTATTATAATTTTCGAATTATAATCTTCCAACTCTCTTTCCATCTTTTTATTTTAATATTCTTACTTTTTAACTTTTGGCTTGTTAAATCGAAATTAATGTTTGGAATTCGAATTTATGAAGGAATCGAAGAGCCAAGCCAACCATTTAATAGAGTCTCTTTGATCATATTTGTAATAACTCTTTCCTCTCTGTATTTCCGTGACCCATTCTATTCATTTGCTATTGCGTTTAAGCAAAGTCAGGAGTTTTTGAAATTAATAACGGCCTCATAAGCTTGCCCTCTCGTTTCTCCTCACCTTCACATCATTATCCATCCGACAACAAGTATTGAGCAAAGGAAACGAGGAAGTTCATCATTTTCGGCCACGGAAGGAAGAAAGATCTTGTTTTGGGTCACATGAGTGATGCTAAGTCCATAACATAGACTGTCTATACTATCTTCCTTTCTATCCGCATTGTTACATCAAGTTTGTGATAAGTTTTTGTGCCTCTTCCATATTGATGATATTACTATAGTCGGAATTGAATAAGGGTCTGAATACAATATGTTAATCATAGTTTCTTTAGACGAAACCATCATAAGGAACTGATATCTTGATTTACTACCAAATAACCATGAGATTGTCTTAGATATGGATATGTAAGTTGGAAAAACAATAATGAAATCCATGAGTCTATAACCTTGTCTGTATTATCACTGTTTCTTTTACACAATTTGCAAAGATGTAAACAATGTCATGTTGCTCAAACACTAAGGAATTCACCGGCAAAGAAGCCTTGAAAGGTGAAGAGGTGTAAAATAAGTAGAATGATCGTAATCTTTATGGTCACAGTTGTGATAAGCATCCCAATCAGCCAACTCTATGCATAGAGTAGTTTGCAACCAGTTTAGCATTTAACATGATGATATCTAGGTTGATATCTTGTTGAATTTACAAATTAAATTTCTTTAATTCAGCCCTATGCATAGCAATAGAAGCCAAGAAAAACATATTAGAGATTCATAATCATTATGCCGAAGGATATTAGAATTAAACAATCAATTCTAGAATCTTTAAAAAACATAATCATGTAATCACAGATTGTGAAATGCTGGATGCATGTAATCCTCTTGTATGATTAACAGAATCGGTTATTCTGAGGATTCCGAACACCTGGGACTCACCCGGTTGTGTAACTGAGGAAAGGGGTGATGAGGTGAGAGAGAGGAATCTGCAATAACATGAAGCAGTAGTCAGTTGTGACATATCAATGTTTATCATTTTAATATGAATTAATTAATAGCTCATGCATGATTTCCGTTCAATGTAATCTCCTGCTGCCAAGTCATATGGGTGTTACATACCGGGATGCCTAGTGGATGGCAAGATGATTCCTGCCATATTAGAGATTCATAATCATTATGCCGAAGGATAGTAGAATTAAAAAATCAATTCTAGAATCTTTAAAAAACATAATCATGTAATCATAGATTGTGAAATGTTGGATGCATGTAATCCTCTTGTATGATTAACAGAATCGGTTATTCTGAGGATTCCGAACACCTGGGACTCACCTGGTTGTGTAACTGAGGAAAGGGGTGATGAGGTGAGAGAGAGGAATTTGCAATAACATGAAGCAATAGTCAGTTGTGACATATCAATGTTTATCATTTTAATATGAATTAATTAATAGCTCATGCATGATTTCCGTTCAATGTAATCTCCTGCTGCCAAGTCATATGGGTGTTACATACCAGGATGCCTAGTGGATGGCAAGATGATTCTTGCCAATTTCGGGTATGGAGGGCTTTCTTGTTAGAGATCTTGTGGGGATAAAGTTGTGGTTTGAGGTTGGGTGGTTAAGCCCTTGACAATGTTTCACCTCTCCATAAGTTGTCGGATGTGTGTCAAACAAAGATAAGCTGTGCATCCAATTGTTTATATCAAAATAGGTAACTTTATCTTTATGATTATTATGCAAGAAGGTAAGAATAATTGAGTTGTTTCATCGTTACACCTAGATGCAAGAGTTAGATATATGGATTGTTTTTCATTTTTATGGACATCGAATATAAGTATATTTTCTAATCTTGAGTTACTGTCATAGTTAAGTAATTGGAAGGAAAGGAATCTGAAGCCCTAATTAATTGAGTGATAACTGGAACCCTAAATGATACAGTGGTATTGGGAGCCCTAATTAAATCCGTGGTATCGGAAGCCCTATTTGAATCAGTGGTATCAGAAGTCTTAAAAGATTTCAATGGTAATCGATGCCCTAATGATTATAGTGGTAAGTGATGCCCTAAATACAGTGGTATTTAATGATAATCGTCATTTGATTTTGATTTAACAATATTGGATAGAAGTCGTTTCGTGATATTGATATAGAGGTATTTGTAGACTAACCTGGGTGGTTGTAGAAGCATCCCTAGTTCTGATTTCGACCTTAGTTTCCATGGTATGTGGATTTCAATTTCTGTAGTAATTCATTTGATGGTGCTTCAAGTTTTTAGTTAAGAAATTTTGTTTAACTGATTTAACCGTCTTTCTATGAAAATAAAGTTATAATTGTATGTTAGTTGTTAATTTAGACCCGGGAAATTTGGATGTTACCCATCACAAAATAAGGCAAACCATTAATTTAAATCCCATAGGCAAGAGGGTGCCCCACACCAGATGTTGTGAGCCAAAAGGAATATACATTTGTTTTGCGAGGAGCTATCTATGAAAAGAATACATCTTCTTTTTGAAGATATCATAAGAAAAAGGAAGTTATTTTAAAAGAGGTTCAGCAGGCGAAGGGAAGTCATTTTGTGTATGAGATCCACCTTGCAAGGACGTCTTGTCTGTGAAGATCCATTAACAAAAAGGCAATGAATTGTATATGTGAGGGTCCTTCTATGAAAGGTGGGCACAAGACAGGTAAAGAAAAGTCCTTTTGTTTGGGAAGATTTAAAAGAGGGGAAGCCATTTGCCAATGAGGATCCATCAATGAGAGGATGCTTCTGTGATTGTGAGGGCCAATTGAAAAAGACAAGTCATTTTGTTCATAACCAATCGATTGATGAAGGAAACACATTCTTGGAAAAGACCAATAAAAATGAATCTTTCAAGCCAATAGTTTGGAGTTTCTTATTGACATAAATCGGATGTGCAGAGATATTTTGTAATTGAGAGAAATTTTCCTAAACAGAAAGATGGCTTGATTTCTACAAATTGGAGAGAGGAAAAGGAATACATTAAAGTTAATTCTTTGGTCATGGGGAGGGGAATAACTTAGAACCTTAGAGGAAATACCTGTTCTCAGAAAGGCGGTATTTGGAAATATAACATAGTTATATAATATATATGACATAGAGTTGTAAGTGCTCACAGGTAATGTGTCTTTCAAATTTGTTGTAACTTAGTTTAATTCCACAGAGAAAAAGACATTGATATATTTTGACTGTCTAGTTATTTTAACGTCAAGAGAGTTTCTCAATATAAATCTGTTGTCAAACTTGCAGATGAATGTTTTGATATTGTTTTCTTGAAGTAATTATTATAATTGATTTGATGTCCTGTTATATGGATGAGATGTACTTACATGTTTGTACTGTAAACAAATCCATTGCAACATGGATATCAATGCACATGATTGATTGTTGGGGAAAAACAACTGTTGCATAACAAATCAGAGTTGTGCTGTACACTTTCTCATACGCTTGAATTTAGCAGATCAATTAATGTCCCATTTATTATTCTTTTCACATGGAAAACATTTCAAAAATACTTATTTTCTTTTCATTTCTGCTTTATTCTTGATTTGATTAACTATCTTTAATTGTATGGACTGCAATGAGTTTGAAAGTATTTTGATGTATGATACTGTTGAAATACACCTCTTTCTGACAATCTTACTCTGTGGCATTGTTTTAGCACTAAATGTATTAGTACTTGCTGAGATTCCTCTTCTATTTGGTTAGAAGAATGAATTATGTTCTTCAAATGATATCTGCTCAAATGTTGAAGATTGCAGTTACAACATGATTATTTATGTATCAAATAATCAACTAAGCACGACTCATTAGTATCTACTCATATTATTGGTTGTCTGGTTCATAATTTGCAATTCCTTAATTTTCTTCTATTCCATCTGGATATTATTTTACCCTATTATGACTCTGTTGAACTTGTCTTAAACAGGGGTCATTACTCAAACAACTTTCCATAGCTAATCAAAGCTTAGGAGGGGGTATTGTAGTTGTTCTTGCAGAACATGATAAGGAAGAAATGGAGCTTGAGATTGCTAAGCTAGAATTTGACTTCATGGGTACTTCTGTTATTTGTAGGAGTGGGAGTCCTCTTATAATGGCAGACTTGAAAAAGGTCTAATCTTTTAGCTATCTATTTGACATCCACTTTAGTAAAAGATCTCCAATACATAAGTTTTTGTGTGTGATATTGAGTTTCATTTCATTTCTGTAGCTGGAATTTAAGATATATTTCTCTTTACCATTTCGTTAACAGGTGTCAGTTTCAAAGGCCCGAGCCATCATTGTTCTTGCAATTGATGGAAATGCAGATCAGGTAGGATATTGCTATAAGATGTTTTTTGTTATGCAAAGCTTCATTGCACCATGAATTTCTTTTTTCCATGATAATAAGTAGGTGCCTGTATTTGCTGAAGCTATAATTTTGGGCAGAGTGACGCACATGCATTGAGAGTTGTTCTAAGCCTTACTGGAGTTAAGGAGGGATTGAGAGGTCACGTGGTTGTAGAAATGAGCGATATTGACAATGAGCAACTGGTGAAGCTTGTTGGGGGAGATCTCGTGGAGACTGTTGTGGCACATGATGTCATTGGCCGCTTAATGATTCAATGTGCTCTTCAACCAGGCTTGGCTCAGGTTAGTGCTGGGTAATAGAGAATATTGTTTGCCTTCCTGACTTGACAAACTATTGCAATTTGCATTACACATTTGTTGGCTTGAGAAATTTTTGATCTGCCGAAGACATAATTCACGTCTTTTTTATTATTTCTATTATCTAATTCTTGCCCATTAAATCTCTGCAATAGTGTAACTGAATCAAAGATCTTTGTTGTACCTACATGAAACTTAAGATTGAGACTATTTTTTGTTTGTTTTTTGTCAATTAATCATTCTCTTTGTGTTAAGCCAAGTCAGTTGTGATTGCCTTCTCAGGGCACAAGATTGCCATATCATGGTCTTGTATTTTGACTAACAGCTCTTTTAGGATGATGGAGGATGCAGCTGTTCCACAATGAAATAGTGAGGAACTTTGAGATCGATGATGGTTGTGGTGGAAAAAGAAATATAGAAATAGTTTATTCATGAAGATGATGAAAGCAAATTATGACACGGAATTCAAGTTTTCTTTGATTCTTTGCCAACAAAAAGGACTTGTGAAGCATTACTAAACATCTTGATCTTACATAAGGAGAGGTATAGCAATTAGTTTAGACATAGAAAGTGGCTCAAGCAGTGTTGGCACAGGTTTTTGACATAAGGATTGGTATAGCAATTAGTTTAGACATAGAAAGTGGCTCAAGCAGTGTTGGCACAGGTTTTTGACAGCTTTATCACTGTACTTTTCTGCCTACTTGTTAAACGTGGGTTTAAGTTTGTTTTGTTGCTCAACATGCATATGCCATGGTTAAACCAAGGCAGAGTTCTGCCTGTCATGGGTCAGCTGTAGGTATTTTGATAGTTTGCAAACTCTGAGTACTCTATTTTTGGCTGGGCGAGGTTTCACGAGTTCAACTCGCGATTTAATAGATACAAAAAGAATAGTTAAAATTGTTGACACAAGTAAAACGCTGGTTAAAATGCATTTTTTAACATGATTTGGATAATACCTTCATTTTCTCTTTTAAGATGTCAATTTTTATTTTAATGCATTGTGCAATTGAATTTTATGAAAAAAATCTGTTTCTTTGAATTTTTAGTGAATTCTAATTTGCCACGTTTTTCCTAAGTTGAATATTGTGGGCTTGCCAAGTACTCTGAGTCCAAGTCTGTGAACTAAAGGTATTGTTGTCTGTCTCAAGTTAATGAGGTAAACCGTAAAACACAAAGGTTGCACACTTTTCCTTGGGTTAAACAAATTGTCTTCTTTGTGAGCCCACTTCTTCATTGGCCTAATGTTAATGTCCCTAGCTAGGATATTAGCTTACTTTACAAGTATTCAAAAGAAAACACAAACCCAAGCACTTTTTGATCATCAATATTCTGGTACTGTAGCTGGGATGTGAACAATGAGCAATATATTTCACTTACTGGTAGCAAGTGGCACAGTTTACAATTCATGCGAAAATGAGAAGATAAGGAAATGAAGATCTTGTAGAGGAAAGCTTGCAACTATCAGTTTGAAATAAGGAATTGAAGATCTTCACAATTATGCCATCCGTTATCTGTTACTACGTCTGTGCAGATATTATATAAAATCTGGTGGTCGAACCTTCCAGATTTCACAGTGCTGGATCAGCCATAAAATTAATATCCTTTCTGGTGGTGAAGCACTCAGATATGAAGACACTAAATAATTAAATTCTGGGAAAATTTGTATCAAGAATACATAGACAGCAGCATTAATCCATATAATATCATGATTGTTGCAGCTTTAGCCAATATAATCACTCGAATCCAAGAAATAATGAACAACTTGCATCAACAAATTCCTAAACAGTGTTGTTGTGGACTATGTTGTAAGTCACTATGACCACAACTTATAAAATTGTTACTTTAGAGAATGACTCGTGAGATTTCTCTCTCCTCTCAGCGATAGGGGAGACTCCCTTCTTATTGTAGGTGGCTTCAATAGGAACTTAACTGAAATTACATAAAGGACAAAGAACTTAATCAATTCCTTTTTTCTCAAGAATGATTTGCATACATGTACAACTTTCCAACTTAAGAAAGAGTGCCTTATTGTTACGATAGTACCGGTGACCTTGTAATTGACCTAAGAACAACACAAGGGGCAGCAATTTACCTTTTATATTTTGTGGAATAAGTACAGGAACCCAAAGTCTCTTGTGATTATCTCAAATTGGTATTCAAGCAGAATAACTAGTGAAACACAATGTCTATTACCAGACACTCTCAAACTTAATAAAAATACCTACAACTAAAGCTCAAAGTCTTAGGTTCTAAGTAATTGCAGCGACTACTATCTATCACAATTTGTCCTCCTGTAGCACAGAGTATTCAAAAGTTCAAATTGGCTTTGCATGCAATAGGAAGCTCAAACTCTGCACAATTAATTCAAATCCCTGTTGAGCAAAGCATTAAAACTCACAATCAATTCAAGAAAATGTCATCTCATAATAGGTTAGATTGGCACAAAGTCTCATACCAACTTGCCTCTTTTATTGAAAGCAATTCACATTTGCATCTAAGCTCAAAGTTTTAGAGTGTATATACAAAATTGGCAGAATTTTCTTGCCTTGTCAAAAGATGCTTATTTACCATTGTTGAATATTGTAGCTGCGATAGAGATCTTTATCTTTGATTTTTTCATATATTGAAATAAAGATAATATTGTGTCAACAGTTGGAGAATATATTTATCATAGTGTTTGAGATAATATTATTTGGAGAGACATGTGCCATGCAAAGAGTCTCTTGCATTTGAAAATATTAAGTCTTGTATTTTGGGATTAAAGAGGCCTTCGAGTGTAATATGAATGGTCGCTGAACTCTATAAATGCGATTGCTTTGTGTGTTATTACACAATGTATAAATTGAAAGCATTGTATTTGAACATTCTTTATTATCAATAAAAGAGATATTCTTTTGGTGTGGCTCAGTTTTTCCCTTCATGTGGAAGGGTTTTCCCAAGATAATTTTGTGTTATTTTGTGTTTCTTTTTCTTCTTTCCTTATTGTTGGTTATCATTATTTTTTCGTAAAACATTATCATGGTATCAGAGCCAAGTTTGATATCAGCAATGAGGGAGTTTACCTCTAATGTTTGTTGTTAGATCTCTGAGATCAATCTACTGCTCGTTCATTGAGTATTTTGGGTTGTACCTTCTTTAGTTTTGGTCTTCATCAGATGTCTATGTTGATGTTGCTAATTTGGTTTTATGATTGCTCTTGTGTCATTCTAGCTATGGTCATGATCATATCTATTATTTTTTGGCTCATATTGTGTGTTTTCTGAGATTGCTGCAAATGTACTAAGCACTGCCATGTTTGTGGTATGTGTTTTCCAAATGCATCGATCTCTTTGAATTTGTATAAGAAATAAACTGAGAAGAGACATGTCCCTTCATGGGACATGCCTATTCATTAATATAATAAATATAATAGCAAACTTAATTAGAGTTGTATATGTATATAATTGTAATTTTATTAACTTCTCTCTAATGTCCCAGGTTTATCCTACTAAAGCTACCAAAACATCAACACTCTGTCTTAGTTTTGATATTACATATGATATCATGAGTATTGGCCTCCTAGAATATCAACGACATTCACCAAATACTCTTTGAGTAATGGCCTTCTAGAATAGTGTGTGTAATGGTCTCCGAGAACATCAGGACACATGATATTCACCAAATACTCTGTGAG
The DNA here is from genome assembly GCA_028749045.1 of Cupressus sempervirens. Classification (NCBI taxonomy): domain Eukaryota; kingdom Viridiplantae; phylum Streptophyta; class Pinopsida; order Cupressales; family Cupressaceae; genus Cupressus; species Cupressus sempervirens. Next base: position 355,274,305 of record CM053791.1, on the reverse strand, counting down.
TAATGGCCTTCCAGAACATCAAGACGCATTATATTCACCATGTACTTTGTGTAATGGCCTTCTAGAATATCAATAACATTCACCATGTACTCAAAAATGTTAATAAGGTATGTACACACACATTCTCATAATACTTACCATATAAACATCTACTAAGCAAAAGTATAAGTTATCATGATTTGCATAGACATCGTAAGATATCCATTGTGATAGAAAATTAAGTCATTGTAAGATCATCACTTTTCAATAACTTTTGCGATTTCAAGTGACATCATTTGGAAGTCGTCACTTCCTCATGATGTACACAAGGGTTTAGGCCCATTAGAATCATAGTCACACATATGGACTTTCAAATTCCCTTTGAACATCAATCATCCAAGCTCCTCATTCAATGATGCTTTTGATGGAGCGTCAAACTCCCTCTGAATCTAATATTAATCCTCCTTTTCCTGCAAGAACATTCTCATAAAAGATCAAGGCAATCCCTCTTATGGTACGTATCGAAATAAAAATAATAATTTTACATAGTGATAATATCATTCCAATAAATCATATATAATACCTAATTCAAATATATGCTTCTGAACATATATGCATATATTCAATTTTCCACATATTAATCTATATTTTCAACATATTATGCCACATACAATAATCTAAGGCAACTACAAAATTAAATAAGAGTAGTAATGAAGATAAAAGAAATACTTATCTAATAAGTCATCATTAGTGTCATCCCATCGTGCCTTTAAATAATTTCTTCTCAACTCTTATGGCTTCTTTTAAGAAGCATGGTAAGTGTGATATATATATATATATATATATATATATATATATATATACACCACCAGATTGTAGTCATAATATAAATGTGGAGATATAGTGGTTGTTGAGTGACCTTGACCTTTAAGGTCCTTTCTTATAGTAACATGAGACCAGTCCTTGCTCAAGGCTATGGGAATAGCCTAATCAACGTTGCACAATCATAGTTAACATATATTTAATACCTACCTTGTTGGTGGGTCCCTTAATATCCTCTACAATGCTAGTAATGCCCCTTTATAATTTATCTTAATCCATACTTTTATGGTAATCCCACCTTTATTACCGCTTGAACCCTTGGTGGGTCAATCTTGTACCCCTTGCATTTATCAGATACCTATCGATCTCTCCTTTTATGTCATTGACGGGTATTTCGTTTCGATGTTTTTCTATCCCCTACGCATGGGTGTCGCTACCCAATTTGATCATAACTCCTTGAGATTATGGATGGTCACCTTGATAATACCTTGTATATAGTTATATCTTTGTTATGTATCTCTATCCTTTTAATATTGTTCTCTTAATATGTTGACATACTATTAATAATACGTTTTAAGCTTGAACAATCACATTGTCTCCAAGTGCCTTCATGTCTTGGTTCTATTCACGACTCTCATTAGTTTAGCAGTATGGAAAATGTCACCTTTGATGAGATATGATCTCTTTGTATTGTGATGCTCTTTGTCAGATTTGCTTCTATTCTTTGGGTGTGTTTGTTAGACTTGTGGTGCTTAGTGACTCAAATCCTTGTGGTTTGTTGGGCGATGTTATGCTATGTTGGACTTCTTATCAATATTCTCTCTATAATTTTCGACTTCAAGTGTTCACGTGGCAATGCACACGTTACTCTTACTACTATTGGTTTTTGTCTCCTTTGACTACCTGCTGAGTTTGTTTATCTACCGTTTGCTGAATCATATGTTTGGCACGCGAATCATTTATTGTTACCCATTCATGGTATGGAAACTATCACCTCTGATGAGATTTGATCCCGTTGTATTGTGATGCTCTTTGTTAGATTTGCTTCTATTCTTTGGGTGTTTTTGTTAGACTTGCGGTGCTTAGTGACTCAAATCCTCGCAGTTTGCTGGGCGATGTTATGTTGTGTTGGACTTATTATCAATATGCTTTCTATAATTTTTGACTTCAAGTGTTCATGTGGAAATTCACACGTCACTGTTGGTTTTTGTCTCCTTTTACTATTTGCTAAGTTTGTTTATCCACTGTTTTTTGAAATCATATGTTTGTCACGCGAATCATTCATTGTTATCCATCCTGTTAAAAAAGTTGCTTCTCCATGCTTGTTCATGCAGATCTTCTACCGCTCTCCAAGCATAAAATCCCTTTTAATTTTGAAACAGATGGTACTATTATGATCGAATAACACTCATGCCGTTCAATCGATACAACATGTTGAAAGCGACGAAAGGGAAGAAGAAATGAAGGGCTTGAATTCACGTAAAGTTTTCATGTGGCTGCAATATTGAATCTCTCTGCAAGGAAAAATATAGAATCTTATAAGTAATCATCCCACATCTGTAATGAATCTTATTGCCTCCAGTCAAATAGTTTACTTGCCTTCCCTGATCTTGCATATGGTGATCGTATTCTGAATAACTAGGATTGTTTGGCATTTAATCAAGCAATTTAGAGGCCATGGAACTCGTAGTCACTCTATCAAATGTTTAATTCTTTATTTGAAATGGTGGCAGAGTTTGAAATTGAATGTTCTATTATTCACTTATACATTTGTAGTTTGGCCTTGATACCATGTTGGTTTTCCAAGATCGCTGCAAATGTACTAAGCACTGCCATGTTTGTGGTATGTGTTTTCCAAATGCATCCATCTCTTTGAATTTGTAGGAGGAATAAACTGAGAAGAGACGTGTCCCTTCATGGGACATGTCTATTCATTAATATAATTACAAAGTTAATTAGAGACGTGTGTATGTATATTTTTGAATTTGTAGGAGGAATAAACCGAGAAGAGATGTGTCCCTTTATGGGACATGTCTATTCATTAATATAATCAATATAATCACAAACTTAATTAGAGATGTGTGTGTGTGTGTGTGTATCATTGTAATTATATTAACTTCTCTCTGATCTCATAGGTTTATCCTACTAAAGCCACTAAAACAACAACACATATAATTATCTATATTTGCTGGTCTCCGTGGCTCATGTCTACTTTTCTAAGTCTGCTTTTTACTCATTCATGTTGATATGCAATAGCGTTGATGTTCTATAGCACCGACTATTCATTTGATACGAGGTTTTATTTGATATGCTGGTTTTATTATCGAGCATCACCGTTAATGAAGACATTGATCTATTAATATGGGTTATTCTTCATGAGGAGTTAAGGTTCAGTTTGAATCTGTAAACTGAAGTGACCTGTAGTGATGGCATTTTGGCTTTGCCAAGTGTTTTGGTGACAATTTTTGATCAGAAGTCCTAATTGACGACTGTTGAGTCATTCTTGAGAGATTCTTTGAGATTCTTGAGTTATTATTGAGTGGTCATCATAGACCTATAGTGGAGACATAGTTTGAAGGACAATTGGCATCATTTTTCAGATTAGTGACTCCTTTTTTGAGCAGTTTTCTCTGATAGTCGACCCTCACTTCTTGATCTTGTGGGAACGTGGTAGTGTTTAATTGTTGTTATATACTTCTCTTTTTGATGGAGAAGGGGTTTCGATTTTGAGAGGAGAGGGATGCATATGTGATTTTTTGTCCTTGGCATCTTTTTCTCAAAATTTCTGAGCTATTCATGCAAATGTATTGCTCTTTGGGCTTTTGATCATAATACAATTTTCTTTGGACTCAGCTTTTTGGAGTAAAGATTTGGTTGTATGTCTTTGGTGGTTGATGTTATTTGACTGTGTTTTATTCAGAAACCTTTTGGGTAATGTCTTGTTTTACATGTTCCATGTCTAAAATTTGTTATTCATAGGTCTTGAGTTGTGTTTCCCTGGTGATATATTGGATTGTGATGTATTTCCTTTCATAATATTCATTTTTAGCCTTCTCTTGAAATATTTATATGTATTAACATTTCCTTCAAGGTGTGTCTTGTGCTTATTTGTTGAAAATGTTCACTATGTCATATAATATAACAATAATCTGCATTATTGTTCTGGATTCCCCTTTTTTTCATCATTTTAGGTTTTCCATTTACAAGTCTCCCTTTTTACCCCTTTTCCATGCAAATTTTACATCTTTTACTAATATAGGTGAATGAGTCCATCAGATATATCAGATAGGAACCTACCTAGATCCTGAAGGTTTTATCAGATCATATAGGTTACCCACAACCTCTGATTGATCCCATGTTGCTCCAAAATCGCTAAAGTTTCAAGAGATAAGCATTAGGGTGCAAATTTTGGAGATTACAACGGCAACAAGGAATTAGTAGGGTGAAACAAAAAAGTTGTGAGTTCTTCAAGGATTGTTAATTGCTGATGAGGATTTCAACTCTATAAATTTCTAATTTATTAGACTCCCTTTGTGATGTCCCCATTTTTACAACTTCCTGTTGTAACATCCCGATTTCCTCGGTCTTACTTAACAACTAATATACTCACAGGAAAACAGTTATCATTTCATTTTCATAGGAAGACAGTTAAATCAGTTTCGTTCATATGAAAGAGATTGACAGTTAAATCAGTTAAACGAAATTTCTTAACTAAGGAATTAAAACACCATCAAATGAATTTACTATAGAAATTGAAATCCACATACCATGGAATTTGTAACGATAAATCATTGTAAGAATGCTTCTGCAATCACCCAGATTAGTCCACAAATACCACTATAATGACTATCATTCAATACTGCTATATCAAAATCAAATGATGATTATTATTAAATACCACTACATAAAATTAGGGCATCAAACCACTATATCAATTACGGCATTGATCATTCAATAGTGGTATATCAAAATCAAATGACGATTACTATTAAATACCACTACATAAAATTAGGGCATCAAACCATTATATCAATTAGGGCATCGATTACCATTGAATCACTTACGGCTTTGGATACCACTGTATCACTTAAGGCTTCAATCTCCATTGGATTGTTTAGGGTATTAGATACTATTGTATCAAATTAGGGCTTTAGATACCACAAAATCAATTAGGGCTTCAGATACCACTGTATCATTTAGGGCTCCAAATAGCACTGTATCATTCCTTTCCTTCCGATTGCTTTGTTGGGTGGATATTTTGCAACCGACAGTTTTGGGTAAAAATTCAGTCGTAAAATAGGATGACTAGCCACAGCGTGTGAGACAGAGTCTCTCCTACCTTAAAGGGAAGGCTCCCCCTTCTCACTGTTCCTTGGATCAACTCAAGGTAAGCAAGAGATTGAGAGATTTATAAACTGGGTGTTACTATTATCCTTTCTTCTTAACTTTCAAGAAAGGATCCACTTAATCGTAAGGCGAATAATGGGCAAGGTGAATCTCTAATTACACTTTTATCACAAGCTGGAAACAGTGATCCCGATAAATTTTAACTAACTCAAAGGCTAGCCAAAACGTACTAGTTTGGCTCTAAGTCCTGTTGTACTTCTATGTGGTAAAATGTTTACAATTAGGGCACAAAGACTCCTAAAAGTAACAACAATCTAACTATTTTGCGAATCAAGATGAAAATACAAGTTACAGACAAAGCTTCTAGCTATGGATTTTCACAAGTGTTCCTGGTCAAAGCTCGGGATTCAATTGTTTCTTAACTCTTTTCTATCAATCACAAGATACAATATCAATAACAAAAGATAGTACGAATCAAAGTTAAGTCTCAAATGCTCTTTTGTATTCACTTTCTTTCAAAATAGTGCTACACAAACAAAGTTCTGCTGGCACAATTTCTCCAAAGCTCTCTTGTATAAAGATAATGACGATTTTACAATGAAGGGGGCACTTCTTTATATAGGCAAAAAAGTTGAAAAAAAAGGGGCAGGAAAAAGTGGGAGTAACTCAACCAACTTTGACCAAGTCTAACTACAAAAACTAAAAGGGTTACATGCAACTGCACATGCAACTCGCATTACACCTTTTACATACATGCAATTCGCATTACATGCAATTACACTTTATCATGTAATGCATCTAAAACAACCATGAAGTAAAAATTACATAACAATCTTAAAGATTGCTTCTTAATGCTTTGAATTTCACAATGACGTCACGCACTGTAGGAAGATCAACAATCTCCATTGTCTTTGATATGGCTTCGATCCTCACTGCGTTCTCATATGCTGATTGAACAACTTTAGAATTTGCTATTGTATTATCCAACAAGTGTTTTGTCAAGGATTTGTACAAAATGAACTTGTTCATTGTGTGCGGACCAAATTCTTCAGAATCTACATCAAAATTGATTCTAATTGTATATTCTGAATTCACTCTCTCTGCTGCCAAAAGATTACCAAGATTATCAGTAACATGGCATCCCAATTGCTCCAAATCACAAGGCTTGTTTCAACTGCTTGACAATCTTCAAGAGCCACTTGCAATTTTGTGATCAACTTTCTTAATGTCTCTTCCTTGTAACCAATGAGTCCTTGAAATCTAAAGAACATTTCACATGACAGAAGAACGTCACATGAGACCATAGCATTTAGATCAAATTTTATCATTTCATCCCAATCCTCAAGGATTTCCTTCAGGTTATCTGCTTCTTGAGTCAAAGAAGAAATTAAACTTAGTTCCATTTTGTTCATCTCTTTGATACGCTTTAGAAGTGCAAGTGTTTCTGTGATAGCTCGAACTCCTTCAACAATGATTTTCTGTATCCAAGACTTAGCAGCTTCAATCAACCTTCTTTCTTTAGATGTTTGTGATGTAACAACATTCTGAGAAGATTGCTTCTGAATGATCTCATTCAAACGAGCTATTTCCTGTTTCAATTGATTCTTCTTTTCCCAAAGCTCATGACTGCTTTTTGATACATTTGCCAATGCATCATGAGCATCTTGCAAAGAACTCAAACGAGATTGCCTTCCAACTTCAACCTTAGTAAATTTATAACCAGAGCTAGTGAGTTCTTCAACAGGTTTATCTACTAAAGGCTCAGCAACCTCAACATACTTGGTTTTGTCAGAATCAACCAAAATTCTAGAAACAATCTTGTCCTTCAGAGATTTGGATTTAGTCTTCTTCACAGGAAGATTGTCAGGAGGAACAACCACCTTCCTTCTCGTTGTTATTCTACTCAACCATGCAGGTAGGCTGAAACTTTCATCTGTAGAAGCAAGCATAGTGGAGACCATTGGCATTGATCTAGATTGTATATCTGTAGCGACTGAACAAGATTCAGTTTGCACTGCTGTAGGCATAGGAACATGTTGTGAAGATTCTACCATGAAAAGTTCAAATCCTGTCAAAGATGTATCAAGTTGGGAAACTTGACCACTAGTAAGAGTCGGAAAATCTTCAAACACATTTGCTAAGTGTTCAAATTGATCATGTGTAGGAACACGAGGAGCAGCAGATGAAATTGGAAAAGCCATGGTATTAACTTCTGAGACGGGAATAGAGTGAGTGAAAATAGTAGAAAATGAATCTACATCATCATCAACCTCATGCGAAAAGGGCTCTTCATGTGGAGAAGATGTACAAGCTTGTGTAGGCTTAGGAGGAGATATGATTCTTATTTCTCCTTCTTCATCTGAATCTTCTTTTTCGGATTTTGTTTCCAATTCTTTTTCTGATTCTGTCACTGATTCTTGAATTGGTTCAGGAACTTGGGATGATTTAGTCCCTTTTCTGCCCTTTAATTTGATTTTGAGAGTATTCTTGACATTTGAAGATGAAGCACCATCTTTCCTTGTAATTTCCAGTTGTGACTTCCTGCCAGGAGGACCAAAGCTTCCACAATCCAAACCCATTTTAGGATTTACTCTTTTTAGGCCTTTACTTTTCAACCACTTGTTAGTGTTTGCTAAGATGGATTGGAACCTGTCCATAATAGATGTACCTTCTTTTTGTTGCCATTGAATAGGAAAAGGACACGTTTTATCAAAACCGGCTTGATGAAATTCCGGATCAAGGATGTTGCCGTCATCTTCAACTTGAAAATCTAGAGAGATTTCCAACATATTAAGATCGATTATTTGTTGTAAGGTTAACCTGCAATAATCCATCTTCATAATATCAAGCTCTGTTTTCATGTCAATCCAAATTTCTTCAATGCGATGAACATGAGCATAAGCCCTCTTTATCTGAGAGTTCATCTCTCTATAATCAAAGTCAAATCTAGCCTTGAACCTCTTCAATGTAATCAATTGCAACTCTGCTTCCATATTCTTCGCTTTAGGCACAGAAATAATTGAATATGATGGGGACACAACCCAAGAATAGAATGGACACAACAAAAAAGGAAAATTGTATTAACTGAAAAATAAGCTAGTACATTCAGTACAGAGAAAATAAACTTCAAAACATGCCCTAAGGGCTTACAATAGCATAAATGTGGAGATAATTCCTCTTTTCAGTACCTCCTCTCAAACTCCACTCTGAACTGCCTTCTACAATGCCAGGAATCTCCTTAAATAGACCCCGGAGGGTTAAGGACTAGGAATACATTCTAGAAAGTGCTAGTAGGCATCCATCGACCAAATAGAAGGCTCCAGAAGCTGCGTTAGAAGTCGGCGCAAATCTAGAAGAATCCAAAAAGGGTAATCGAACTTCCGGGAGGCATAACTTTTGAACCGTAGCTCCGATTGACGAACCGTTTACATTTCCGAATAGCTCTCGAAGCGCTCTATAGCCCTATGGACCAGTTTCGCTCGTCCTCCCATTTTTCGGCCCTTTTGGAGGTCATTTAATGCCCCTAACTTGACTTTGAAGCACTCTTAGGAGGTCTCCAAAACCCGAAAAACTGCAATAACTTTCAAACTGTGGGGCCTTTTGACCTGATTCTTTTTCTGGAATGCTCTAAATCACAATTACATTCATCTGGCCAGTTCACACCTTCTAGTTTACCAAAATGATGGCCCAATTACATGCTCCTATTTTTTCGGGATTTTCTAGCACACTGATAGTGGAACTGTGAGAGTTGGAACCTTTATTTGACCCAAATGGGTGTCCAAAAATGAAAACACATGAAACAGAAACTAAGTCTAAGTACATTTTTTTGGGTGACACAAGATTGCCCTTATACCTCTGGATGCTCCTGCATCAGACACCCAGGGTAGATTGAAAACTGACCCTGTCACTTTATGAATGGTAGAGGAAATCCCAAATGGGAAACCTCAGCTGTTGAAATCCAAGTTGAGTCCTCGATCGGTCGTCCTTTCCATTTGACCAAATACTCTTCATACTGCCTGTTTCTGGTACTCCTAGTAGCCACACAATGATCTAGAATGTCTTCTATCTCCTCCTTCTTAGAAGCAGGAATTGGACATGGCTCTAACAGCAGCTTCTCATCTGCACCATCATCATGATACTCTGTTAAATTTGCAATGTTGAAAATGGGAGAAATGTGAATACCATCTGGCAGCTCCACCTCATATGCATTTCCTGAGTCATGTTTCTTCAAAATTTTGCAGGGTCCAAATTTCTTCATTTTCAGCTTGTTGTAAGTACCGGCTGGAAATCTTTCTTTTCGTAGGTGCACCATGACTAGATCCCCTACTTGGAATTCCTTATGTCTTCTCCTTTGATCAGCCCTAGCTTTATACTCTTGATTCATGTTGGTAATGTGTGCCTGAACCTCCTCATGTAGACGCTTGATATGTTCAGCAAATTCTTCCGCTTCAGCACTTGTCCTCTCCCCTTGCTCTATCTTCCTCAATTCTGGTGCAGTCCTTGGGCTATTTCCATATACAATTTGGAATGGTGATTTTCCAGTACTCCTATTTATAGAGTTATTGTAAGCAAACTCTGCTTGTGGTAGAATCAAATCCCATCCCTTGGGCTTATCCCCAACTAAGCATCTCAGCAAATTGCCCAGACTTCTGTTTGGCCATCAGTTTGTGGGTGATGTGTGGAACTGAATTTCAAGTCAGTTCTTAATTTTTTCCACAATGTCCTACAGAAATACCCCACAAATTTAGTATCTCTGTCAGAAACTATACTCCTTGGAAGTCCATGTAGTCTTACCACCTCTTTGAAAAACAAGTCTGCAATCAGGACAACATCATGAGTTTTGTGGCATGGAATGAAATGTGCCATTTTGGAGAACCTATCAACCACCACGAATACTGAGTCATTACCCCTTTGTGTCCTTGGCAATCCAAGAACAAAATCCATACTTATGTCTTCCCATGGCCTTGATGGAATAGGCAATGGCTGATATAGGCCAGTATTGTGACTAAACCCCTTGGCAACTTGACAAACCTGGCAACTCTGTACAAACTTCTTCACATCCTGTGAAATTTGAGGCCAAAAATAATGTTCTCTAAGAATGGCAATGGTCTTATCTCGACCAAAATGTCCTGCCATCTCTCCACTGTGTTTCTCCTTAATCAGATTTTCCCTCATGGAACTCCTTGGAATGCACAATTGACTACCCTTGAACAACATGCCATCGTGAATCAAATAGTCTAACCACTTGGTTCTATCTACAGCAACAGGTTCTTTACAAGCTTTCCATGCTTCAGCAAAATCAGGATCCTCGGGGTACAAATTCTTGAGTTCATCAAACCCAATTACTTCAACCTGCATTACTGTAAGCAACAACAGTCTCCTACTTAGTGCATCTGCAACCCTGTTAGATTTTCCACTTCTATGCTTCAACACAAATGTATAACTCTGCAAGAACTCTACCCACTTCATATGCCTCTGATTCAATTTACCTTGGCTATTTAGGTACTGTAATGCCTGATGATCAGTATACAAAACAAATTCCTTTGACAATAAATAATGCCTCCATTTCTTTAAGGCCTGAACTATTGCATAGAACTCTTGATCATAAACAGAGTACTTCTTCTTTGCATCATTCAATTTTTCACTAAAATATGCAATAGGCTTACCTTCTTGGCTTAATACAACCCCAATAGCGCTGCCACTCGCATCACAATCCACCTGGAAAACCTTTCTAAAATCTGGAAGTGCCAACACAGGCTGTTCTGTCACCTTCTTCTTCAGCAATTCAAAACTTCTCGCAGCTGCTGCAGTCCATTTGAACTCTTTTCTATCCCCTCTTATTGTATCAGTTAGGGGTGCACATATGCCACTGAAATTCTTAATAAACTTTCTGTAAAAACTAACCAAACCATGAAATGATCTTACCTCAGTAGCAGACCTTGGAGTAGGCCATTCCAAGATGGCTTTTACCTTCTCTGGATCCATTTTGAGACCTTCAGGTGATATAACAAACCGCAAATAGACTAACTCCCTTTTTGCAAAGATACACTTCTTCAAATTAATTAATAGTTTCTCTTCCCTTAGCCTTTCAAGGACACTACGAATATGCAATAAATGTTCTTCCAAAGTCTTGCTGAAAATTAAAATATCATCCAAATAAACAATAACAAATTTTTTCAAGAACTTCTTAAGTACCTCATTCATGAGCCGCATGAAGTTGCTTGGGGCGTTCGTCAATCCAAAGGGCATGACTAACCACTCATAAAGACCCTCCTTGGTCTTGAAGGCTGTTTTCCACTCATCTCCTTCTCGAATCCGTATCTAATGATAGCCACTCTTGAGATCTATCTTTGTGAAGTATTGAGCTCCACTCAAGCAGTCCATAAGATCATCCATCCTTGGCAAAGGAAACTGGTACTTGATGGTTATCCTATTTATAACTCGAGAATCTGTACACATCCTCCACTCTCCATCCTTCTTTGGTGCGAGTACTGCAGGTACTGCACATGGACTCAAGCTCTCTTGAATCAAGCCCTTCCTCAACAGCTCCTGAACCTGTCTATTTAACTCCTCTGTTTCAATAGGAGTCATGCTGTGAGCAGCCTTGTTAGGCAAACTCGCTCCTGGAATCAGATCTATCTGATGACTGATTTGCCTTATTGGTGGCAATCCATCTGGAACATTATCAGAGATAATATCTCCAAATTCCCCTAGTAAATCTGAAACTTCAAGTGGTATTTCACTACCACCAAATGGATGTTGCTTCTTTTAATACGTTTCATCTCATGCGTAGCTGGAGCTTCAATCCTTTGTAGAAAATCGACTACATCTACGTGACCAATCTTGGTGTCTAGTATGTTATCCAGAATAGATGTAATTGAAGAAGGAACTGCATGAGCCAATTCTTTGTCATATTGGTATTTCATCTTGCCCTTGGATTTGGAAGGTGAGGACATTTCTCGTGCTTGTATTGTAACACAAAAATTCCAAAACACAAATACATCGTCAGAAGGAATCTCCATGTAAGTGAATTACAAAGCAGTAGTGAAGATTCGAAAATGAGTGACTTTTGAAGAGGAAGCGTATGCATATGCAACGGAATGTGAAGTGAAATGGAATGGAATGAAAATGTGTGAAGGTGAAACGTATAGGAATGCATGCAAAGTGAAAGTTGCTGATTTCAAAAGCGACTTAAATGTTTTCAAAGCTTTATTGAATGAAGCATGCATATATGTAAATGCAATATGTAACGAAAGGTGAAAAAATGAAAAGAGGTGTAAGTATATACTTTATATGTATATGCGGATGCGGATGGAGGGTAACATGTAAAATATGTTATGAGGTGGAAACATGTATGAAAACATGTATTTATTCATGTAAGTGCAAATGCGTATATGAAGATGGAAATGAAACAATGGAGGTGAGATAATGAATCATATAGTCACTTTTGGAGAAAGAAAGAAGTCAAAATTCATGGAAAGTGAAAATAACATCTTTTTTGTCTTTTCAAAATATGACTTTGGATCAAAATCGGACCTTTTAGATGCAATTACACGTAAAGTATTTCGTGTAATTGTGTCGTGCGAATGAAAGCGAAAAATGAGATAGATAAATATGGAAACGGAAAATGGGATTACATGCATGTGCGGATGGCGAATGAAGTGAAAAACATGTAATCGCATTTGTCGGATGAAATGTGAGATGTAATGACATAGAAACGGAATGTGAAATGAAATGATAATGCTTTCGCATGTAGTGAAGGAAAAACAAGTTTTTGGGAAAAAACTTGCAACTTCTCCAAAATGGAGAAAAACCGGCAACAAGCACACAAAAACAAAACAAGAGAAAAACATACCTTTGAAAATAACTCAAAAAATGCCAAGATGCAATGCATTCCCAAAGATGAAATTCGAATTTGGAACTTGGGGAAGAACCAAAGACATCAAAATGAAGAAAATTTTCATATTTAAAGAAAAAATGCACATTCTAAGGCAAAGATTTTCACAAATGGCATCCATCCAACGATTTCAAGCATCAAATCAGCAAGGATAAGCATGAATTAAAACATAAGAAAGAAGAAGTCCACTTACTTAATGAATATGTGCCAAAAATGAAGGAAAATATGCTCTTTCTTTGAAATTTTCTTCAAAAATGATGAGACTTTGTCAAATCTCCAAAATCCGAATGATAGAGGGCAGCAAACAAGGAGATTATTATGCAAGATCACAAAACGTGCCCTAAATTAGCTCCTCATTGCCACGTTTTAAAGATTTGAAAGTTTTTGAGCCGTTTTTATCAAAACAAGCAAAAAACGCGATCTTCAAAGTAAAGTATTTTGATGATTTAACACCAAAATAATGATCCTCAACCAATGTAATCACCTAAAAAGGTAAAAACGACTTGATCTCATGCAAAAACATGATCAAACTTGGCAGATTTATGGATTTTTATGCAAAAAACGTGCCCTAGCTTGAAGTTTCAAACATGTTTTTGGGTGCAATAACTTGATTTTTGATGAGGGCAAAATGATCACCTCTCCAAAACATGATGAATGCAATTGATTTCATTCAAATCCATGAAGAGAATTAAAAGTTATGATCAAAATAGGAGGTTTTTGGAGCAAGAACATGTTTTCTTCACATAATAGGACATTTTTGTGTTCATTGCATATTTTAAAACATGTAATAAGGTAAAATAGGACCTTTTCGATGCAATTGCATGTTTTAAAATATGTCTTTGGTTATAATCTCACTTTTTGAAGCCCATTACATATTTTAAAATGTGCAAGTCTCCAAAATCTCACTTTTTGGAGTCACTTACATATTTTAAAAACATATCTCACCTTTTTCATGCACAAGCATGAAAACTCAACTTTTCATGTCATTGCATCAAAAAGATCCACTTTAAGAAGCTTTTGATGTAATGACTTGAAAAATGTCCTCAAAATGAATTTTTATATGCATTAGCATGAAAAGTTTTCACTTTTCATAGTTTTTTACATGCATATGCATATAAAATGTCCACTTTTAGACTTTTAAGTTATGCATTTCACTTATTTTTATAAAAATGTCAACAATATGGGTCAAAAATAACATTTATGTATTATATTAATCAATATAAGTCATAAACATTAAGTTAAAGTGACATTTATATAAGTATTTGATTTAAAAATAAAAAATTTAAAAAGTAACTATATAGTTCTATAGTCACTTTAAGTAAAAAATTTAAAAGTAACTCAACTTAAATTTATAACATAAAGTGCACTATAGTCACTTTAAGTTATAAATTTAAATGAAAAGTAACTTCAAAACATAACAAAAAGTGAATAAAATGTTATATTTTCAAAAAGTGAATGTCAAAATGAAAATATAACATCATATTTTTAATTCGTGCTGTTGCACCTAAAATGTCCACTTTCGAGGCACTAAAATGACCATATCTCTTGATTGACAACTCCGATTGACCTCTAGGTTAGACCAAATCGAAGGGGAAAACGAAAGGCATAAGATGAGCGAATTCAAAGGACCAAAAACAAGCAAACACAAACTCAAAAGCAAAGAACGGACTCTGAAGGCTTCAAAAATCAAGCAAAGGCTCGACAGAAAGAAAAACAAAAACGACTTGATGAAAGTCTTCAGTAAAACAATTTGATATTCGAATTGAAATGGATCAATCGATCAACATTAAGCAATTGAATATCAAATTCAAGCTTAGAGAGACACGAAACTAGCTTGGAAAAGTTTCGTGCTGTTACCAACATTTTGTGGTGACAAAATGCAGGACAACATGCTTAACTGTGGCAATAACTCAAGATTAGAAAATATGCTCATATTTATTATTCATATAAATGTAAGACAATCCATTTAGGTGTAAATAACTATAATGATGAAATAACTCAATTAATCTTACCTTCTTGCATATTCATCATAAAAGTGATAATACCTGTTTCTGACAAACAATTGAATGTATAGCTTAACTTTGTCTGTTGTACGTTTGACAACTTTAGGAGAGGTGAAACATTGTCAAGGGCTTAACCACCCAACCTTGGACCACATCTTTATCCCCACACAATCTCTAACGAGAAAGACCCTCTCTACCCGGAATTGGACTTGGAACATTTGTCATCTATTGAACATCTTGGTATTTAAACACACCATATGAATTGACAGTAGGAAGATACAATAAACGGGATCATGCATGAGCTAATAATTATTCATTATTCAAATCTAATTTTATTGTTGATTCTTGCAGGCTTAATTTCACCTCTTCACCCTTCTGTGGCTTCTATGACCAGGTTAATCCTAGGTGTCTGAATGATTATAATCACCTTGTTATTATATACACCTCTTCACCCTTCCATGGCTTCTTTGCCGGTGAACTCCTCGGTGTTCGTAAGATTAACATATTGATACTATCTACACCTCTTCACCAATTCTATGGCATCATGTCGGTGAATTCCTCAGTGTTATGGAAAATTATGAGCAATCTACTCTTTTTATCTTTTATCAGGAATTGTGACAAAATACATTCATATAGGTTCTTAATACCATTGGAAACTCTTTTTATCTAATACTATTCAACTGGATATAAAGAAGTTAAGAAGTTCTTCATGAATCTTCAAGGTTCAAAAATTGGGATATAACACCAAATTAGGATGAATTGTTCAACCTGCCAACTAGTAAAGAGTCTAAATAGATTCCTTGTTAGATTCTATATAAAGTGCTCAATTAAAAATGATAAGGATTTGATTCTTAAAAGAAACAGAGAACAAAATCAAATAAAGGGACTCCTTGCAATGAGGTTTATGATGATATTAACAATTGTATCTTGCATGGGTGATAAGGAACCAACAAAATATTTACAGTTCTAAGGACCTCTAAAGTTCATTGTGTCAAGTTCAATACGTCCATTGACCAAAGAACCATAAAAAAAAACTTACATTTCACTCTCACTTAAGAGATGTATAATAACAGATTTATAACAACCAAATTCATAACGCCTGTGTATGCCTCTGTTATAGGCAACATACATACATAATAATTTCTTTGTGCTTTTTAGTAAACAAAATAATATGATAAATCTTACCTTGATAAAGTGTGCAAAATAACATGCAAAATCTATGCATTATTTTTAATTCCGATTGCATACATTACCAATGTGACTACTTCTAAAAAGACAAACATTACAATAAAGCGCACTTCATGAAAGTATTGTTAAATAACATTGATGAACTACTCGCAAAGAAAAATAATTACAAGCATACATCGAGGAGAGGGACGTGAGAAGTCTGACCTCAATGCAAAGTATTTGCCTCTTGTCAAACACACAGAGACTCGAAAAGGAAATATCGGCTCGTACCAATGATATAGTCTCCATGCACAACACGAAATAATGTAAACTCTGATTATTATTCCTTTTGCCGTAGATTTACCACGCACCAGGTATATAGTCTAGCATTCGCCTCAACAGTAGAAGCCATGGACAATATTTTGATGAAAGAAAGCCAAGCCAAGAGTAAAGGTAATTCCGTTTTCACAGTTAAGAGGTTAAATATTTATGTTGACATTCTATATCTCTCGACTGTACTCACGGCTTCCAATATAAAGAACTAGCTGTGACTTCTTGGCTTCCAAAACATAAAAGATATAAAATCATTCGAATTCCAATCATTAATTCGATTTAGCATGCCAAATGGTAATTGGTTAAAAGCAAGAATACTAAAATAAAATGCATGGAAAGAGAGTTGATAGATTATAATTCGAAAATTATAATAATTCAAATATTATTATAATCTTATATGTACATGTAAACATCACTTTATTAAATTATTAAATTATAATGGTGCCAAATCATTTTTATATTATATGCACATATATAAATATTTATTAAAATAATATGATGAAGGATAAATTAAAATCCTTTGAGATATGTTTTATATTTTAATAATTTATATGTCTTATGTTTCAATTCGCTAGGTTCTTGACCCATCTGCCTAGTGATGGTGATGCTTCTGTGCCTAATTCTTTTCTGACAATGCTTCCCCCTTTGACGTGTTTCCTGCAAGGAAGTTCTCCGCAATTAAATTATATTATCATAATAAATTATTTAATCATAACGGTTAACCATCTCCTCAATTCCATAAATTTGTGACAAATGATCAACTAGCTTGTTATCGTTATTTTGAAATTATAACGACTAACCATCTTACCATTTCATAGGATTATAACCATATTAACTATTAATTGACTTCATGTGAACCTCAACGGCTATATTTTAAATTAGGTCAAAAATTGGGATGTAACATATCATTCCCCTTGTGGTTCATTGTCCTCGATGAACTTGAAATTGTAAAGAACATTATAAAGGAGCATTTTAAAATTGGAATGTAACGTACCATTCCTCTTTGTGTTTCATCGTCCTCGATGATCACTACAAATTAGACACTAAAAAAATATTCGAAATACAAGAGATATATAGCATCGTGATATCATTTCTTTTCAAAGTAAAAATCATAATTGAAACTCAAGATCCATTTTTACTTAATGTTTCCAAAAAGATACTTGCATGATATCATAAAATACGTACTTACCTGACTTTACCATACTTGTGGTCATCTTAGCATCAATTGAGTTGATTCTATTTCATATTCCTGTCATACTCATGTAGACACCATATCATTAGTTTGATTCCATATTGATATCTTCATTTAAGAGAATTTTTCAGGGTTCAATGACTGAAAGTAAGATAAGTATTTAAAATTGGAATTCTTCAACTAGGAAGTTCTAGATCATAACTTGATCATAATTTAAATCACTTATACATACCATTTGGCATATGACACTTATTAATGGGTAGATCATTCTTGCAAACTTATAGATCGCTTGAAAAAGATTAATAAATCCATCTTTTCCATTTATGTATCGTTTGCCTTCATGCCCATCATTTCATTAGAATAAACATCTCATCATAGAATATCTCCAAAACAATATACACTAGTTCAATATGTAATGTCAACATCACATGTGTATTATATTTGTATAGTAGTGTGTCAAAGGGTAAAAACATGATATACTATGCAAGATCATCATACATCCAATCAAGATCATAAGCATCTAAAGCAATTCATAAGATTCTTTTCGAGTAGCTCATCATTCATCTGTAAATATCTAGAAGTTTATCTTTTCCATTTCTGTGACTTAGGCTTTCATGCCCATTTCGTCAATGTTTACATTTGTATTGTTAGTTTTAATTATTCAAGTTTATTTACTCCATACTGGAGCACAAAATGATCTTTTCGTTTAATCAACATTAGAAAGAATCATGGTTCACAATTTTTTTTTCCTTTAGTTCAAGTTCTACCATTTCATAAGAACAAGAATTTTAATTGCATAATGTAAATGCTGGGAACATTCAACTGAAAATAATTATTTAGCCATCATCATGGATTTTGGTAACATTTTATCAAGATTATAGAAACTGTTTTGGATTGCACAAGCCTCAGCCTTGAACCATACTTATCCAAACACATTCTAACATATTAGAATGGCTTCCTTGGGATGTTCATCAGTCTGGCCATCTGAGCTACTCGGTGGTTTGAGTGCTCTATTAGTTATACCTATATAACCGATGTCTATGGACAAACAAAATGATCTCATGATTGGCAACATATGCCTATAACATATCTTGGCCAAGGATTTCTCAATGGGTTCAACGACCCAATCACCACCACTCGACTTGCCAATCATTTCATTTCTTAATTTTGTTTCATCTTTATGTTATTACATTTTACACATTTGTCCATTTTATATTATCTCAGCCCTTCCCGGCTATTCTGAATGATTTCTCGATGTGGTTTTCCAGTTTGATTGTAATATCCAGTTATGCAAAATAAATCCTTTTCAACATTGACATTTTCAGTTTCTCAAAAATAGTGTTGGACCCAAAGCTTTCAGCATTGAACCCAGCGCTCTGATACCATATGAAACATCCCAATTTCTTGGGTCGTAATTAACAACTAACATACTCATAGGAAAATAGTTATCATTTCATTTTCATAGGAAGACAGTTAAATCAGTTTTGTTAATATGAAAGAGATTGACAGTTAAATCAATTAAACATAATTTCTTAACTAAGGAATTAAAACAACATCAAATGAATTTACTATAGAAACTGAAATCCACATACCATGGAATTTGAAACGTTAAATCATTGTAAGAATGCTTCTATAATCACCCAGATTAGTCCACAAATACCACTATAATGACTATCATTCAATACTGCTATATCAAAATCAAATGACGAGAACTATTAAATACCACTACATTAAATTAGGGCAACAAACCACTATATCAATTAGGGCATCGATCATTCAATACTGCTATATCAAAATAAAATGACGATTACTATTGAATACACCACTATATAAAATTAGGGCATTGAATCACTATATCAACTAGGGATTGATTACCATTAAATCACTTAGGGCTTTGATACCATTGTATCACCTAGGGCTTCAATCTCCATTGGATCGTTTAGGGCATCAGATACCATTGTATCAAATTAGGGCTTTAGATACCACGGAATCAATTAGGGCTTCAGATACCACTGTATCATTTAGGACTCTAGATATCACTGTATAATTCCTTTCCTTCCGATTGCTTAACTGTGGCAATAATTCAAGATTAAAAAATATGCTCATATTTATTATTCATATAAATGTAAGACAATCCATAAATCTTTCTCTCGCATCTAGGTGTAAATAACTATAATGATGAAATAACTCAATTAATCTTACCTTCTTGCATATACATCATAAAAGTGATAATACCTGTTTCCGACAAACAATTGAATGTATAGCTTAACTTTGTTTGTTGTACGTTTGGCAACTTTGGGAGAGGTGGAACATTGTCAGGGGCTTAACCACCCAACCTTGGACCACATCTTTATGCCCACACAATCTCTAATGAAAAAGGCCTTCCCTACCCGGGATTGGTCTTGGAACATCTGTCATCTACTGAACAGCCTGGTATTTAAACACACCATACAACTTGACAGTAGGAGGATACAATAAACGGGATCATGCATGAGCTAATAATTATTCATTATTCAAGTCTGATTTCATTGTTGATTTTGGCAGACTTAATTTCACTTCTTCACCCTTCTGTGGCTTCTATGCCCAGGTGAATCCTAGGTGTCTGAAAGATTATAATCACCTTGTTATTATATACACCTCTTCACCCTTCCATGGCTTCTTTGCCGGTGAACTCCTTGATGTTCGTAAGATTAACATACTGATACTATCTACACCTCTTCACCAATTCTATGGCATTGTGCCGGTGAATTCCTCAGTGTTATGGAAAATTATGAGCAATCTACTCTTTTTATCTTTTATCAAGAATTGTGACAAAATAAAACTTGTTCTTGAGATCGGCAACATTCATATAGGTTCTTAATACCATTGGAAACTCTTTTTATCTGATACTATTCAATTGGATATAAAGAAGTTAAGAAGAAGTTCTTCATGAATCTTCAAGGTTCAAAAATTGGGATATAACACCAAATTAAGATGAAATATTCAACCTGCCAACTAGTAAAGAGTCTAAATAGATTCCTTGTTAGATTCTATATAAAGTGCTCAATTGAAAATGATAAGAATTTGATTCTTAAATGAAACAAAGAACAAACTCAAATACAAGGACTCCTTGCAATGAGGTTTATGATGATATTAACAGTCGTATCTTGCATGGGTGATAAGGGACCAACAAAATATTTACAATTCTAAGGACCTCTAAAGTTCATCGTGTCAACTTCAATATGTCCATTGACCAAAGAACCAAGAAAAAAACTTCCATTTCACTCTCACTTAAGAGATGTATAATAACAAATTTATATCAACCAAATTCATAATGCTTGTTTATGCCTCTGTTATAGGCAACATACATACATAATATTTTCTTCGTGCTTTTTAGTAAACAAAATATTATGATAAATCTTACCTCGGTAAAGCGTGCAAAATAACATGCAAAATCTATGCATTATTTTTTATTCCGATTGCATACATTACCAAATGTGATTGCTTCTAAAAAGACAAACATTATGATAAAGTGCACTTCAAGTACTGTTAAATAGCATTGATGAACTACTCGCAGAGAAAAATGATTGCAAGCATACATCGAGTAGAGGGACGTGAGAATTCTGACCTCAATGCAAAGTATTTGCCTCTTCTCAAAAACACAGAGACTCGAAAAGGAAATACCGGCTCCTACCAATGATATAGTCTCCATGCATAGCACGAAATAATGTAAACTCTGATTATTATTCCTTTTGCTGTAGATTTACCACGCACCAGGGATATAGTCTAGCATTCACCTCAACAGTAGAAGCCATGGATGATATTTTGATGAAAGAAAGCCAAGCCAAGAGTATAGGCAATTCAGTTTTGACAGCTAAGAGGTTAAATATTTATGTTGACGTTCTATATCTCTCGACTCTACTCATAGCTCCCAATATAAAAAACTAGCCGTGACTTCTTGGCTTCCAAAACATAAAAGATATAAAACCATTCATATTCCAATCATTAATTCAATTTAATAAAAAGCAAGAGTATTAAAATAAAAAGCATGGAAAGAGAGTGGGAAGATTATAATTCAAAAATGATAAGAATTCAAATGTTATTATAATTCAGATATTATTATAATCTTATATGTACATCTAAACATCACTTTATTAAATTATTAAATTATAATTGTGGCAAATCTTTTTTATATTATATGCACGTATATAAATATTAATTAAAATAATATGATGAATGATAAATTAAAATCCTTTGAGATATGTTTGATATTTTAACTCAATTATTTTATGTTTTTCAATATATTTTTGTAAATAGCTCATGCGGGTTCCACAGATGTATCCTATTTCAAGTTGTTAGGTTCTCAACTCATATGCCTAGTGATGGTGATGCTCCTGTGCCTAATTCTTTTTTTACAATGCTTCCACCCTTTCGACGTGTTTCCTGCAAGGAAGTTCTCCACAGTTAAATTATATTATCATAATAAATTATTTAATCATAATGGTTAACCATCTCCTCAATTCCATGAATTCGTGACAAGTGATCAACTAGCTTGTTATCTTCATTTTGAAATTATAACGACTAACCATCTTACCATTTTATAGGATTATAACAATATTAACTATCAACTGACTTCATGTGAACCTCAATGGCTATATTTTAAATTAGGTCAAAAATTGGGATGTAACACCTATTCTACTAGGTCTTGTTAGCTTTTAGGGTTTCGTAGAGTTTTCTAGTTTTGCATGGAGTGTTCCTGTCATAAGTTCTTGGACTCATTGAGTCCTAGCAAGTTCAAGTTTAGTCACCGTGATGGTGATGCTCTTGTGCCTAATTCTTTTTTTACAATGCGTCCACCCCTTCGATGTGTTTCCTGCAAGGAAGTTCTCCACAGTTAAATTATATTATCATAATAAATTATTTAATCATAATGGTTAACCATCTCCTCAATTTTATGAATTCGTGACAAATGATCAACTAGCTTGTTATCTTCATTTTGAAATTATAACGACTAACCATCTTACCATTTTATAGGATTATAACAATATTAACTATCAACTGACTTCATGTGAACCTCAATGGCTATATTTTAAATTAGGTCAAAAATTGGGATGTAACACCTATTCTACTAGGTCTTGTTAGCTTTTAGGGTTTCGTAGAGTTTTCTAGTTTTGCATGGAGTGTTCCTATCATAAGTTCTTGGACTCATTGGGTCCTAGCAAGTTCAAGTTTAGTCACCGTGATTGAGTCCCATAGAACCCTAACTCTCCAAAAACTGAGCCTAGGCAAAACTCCCCAAAACTTAGTTTTTGTTGAGTCTTGCAGATTTTTTTTCTGAGGCCTGAGTCGAGTTAGCCTTGCTGAGTGTGCGTTGTGTTTGAGTCTGGGAAATATGGTTCCTTTATTCTTAGTGAGCTCAGTTCTCCATTTTAGTGGGTTTCATTGACAATAACTATTTGTAGTAAGTTCTTACATGGCTCTAATCTTTTTGTGTTTTCAAGGATTGTTTTCTTTGGTGGAGAACGTTGCTATTTACAATAAGTTCTTGCATGACACTAATCTTTCTAGGTTTTTTCTCTTTGTTCAGTGAAGAACACTGGTATATATAGTAAGTGCTTGCATGGCACTAATATTTCTTGGTTTTTTTGTGTTTGTTCTCTTTGGTCTCTAGGGAAGTTCTTCCATGACATTAATTTTTTTGGTCTTTTTTTGGTTTTGTTCTCTTCAGTCTAACGAGAGCACTAGTATTACTATTTACACTATAAGTATGAGTGCATGTCTGGATCAGTTGTCACCTTATAGATTCAGTTGGTTTTGGTAGTGTTACTATTTTTGGATGGTGATTGCATCTATAATCTTGACAACTCATGGTCCTTGAAAAACACTATTATTTATAGTATGAGCTCGTATCTATTGCTTAATTTTAACTCATGTTAAAATTCAGTTTCAAAAAAGAACAAATGAAGTGTTCATGTTCATCATTTTCAGCTTATATTCAAAATTGTAGAAAATACTTTTCATTCATATTGAAAAAATAATAAATGTCGTTGTATTATTCATTCCGAATATACAACTTATATTTACAAAAGAACAAAGAGTGCTGAAAGAAAAATCCTCTCACACAAGTGACCATGAGAGTATTCCCTTAAATTGCTGATATATATTCCTACTCTGCCAAAGTAAATAATATAAAAAGAAAAGGAGAGAGGAGAAAGTCATGGCCACTAATCATTCTTACTCTGCCAAAGTAAATAACATGAAAAGAAAAGGAGAGAGGAGAAATTGATGGGCACCAGTCATTGCCTGTAATCAGTGTTATGGGACTCAGACTCGCCTTTGACTCAAAAAGTCAAAATTGGGCTCGGACTTGGACTCGGCGATCGGACTTGGCCAGGACTCGGCAAGGACTCAAAATATCGAAAAACCCATGAAATTCAAAGATTTTTTCATGCATCATTTAGTCAATTAACATCAAATACACAATAATTGAGATAAATAGAAGCTACTAAACACTCATACACAATTTTGCATAGATCACATAAGTATAAAAGCGAATATCTGAAGGAAAAAAATTGAATAACATAATATAAAGTTAAACATAGTTTCATTGTCAAATGTCTACAATATATGAAATCCATGGAATTAAAAGTTCAAAACATATATCAAAATATCAGCTCATAGTAGCCTATGCCCTCCTATGAATACGCTTAAGATAAGTCATGGAAGACTCTAGAGCCATCCTCTCTCCCTATGTTCGAGGCTGAACCTCATGGGCATCCTCCTCCTCATCCTCGTCCACACCCACATAGTTTTCATCATTAGACTCAGATCCATCACTCCTAGCCTCAGAGTTCTACACTCAGTCTCCTTGCGTTGTAGACCTAATCAACCTACTCCATGTCTTCATCACTGAAGAAAGGATCAGCAATCTTTGTGTTACACTCCGCATGTGGATCAGCAATCTCTAATACAATCGGTGATATATCGGTGCCCTGGATTTGTCTATGGAGAAGGTGAAGGTTGCAAGCAAACTACAAAGACAAGATCCTTCAATTTTTGAACAAACAATGGAAATGCAAGTAAGTTTGTAGAAGCCCCCTCCAATGCTTCCTTTAGCTCCTCTCAATACTTAAGTGCAAGCTACAAAGCTGCACAAACAATCAACAATGGAAATGAGAGTGCCAACTAGTTTGTTAATTTCTCTCTCTAAACCCCAATAGTCTTCTTTAACTCTTTTCTCTTTATCACAAGCATTGGCAAAGGATGGAATGACCTTTTTAGGTAAAATAGATGTTATACAAAGCACAAACAATTCACTTAACCATTTATTTTATCATTTTTTGCACTTTACGAGTCATCCTGCCACAGAGAGTCTAGAGCTTAGAACTCTGCGAGTTAGTTGAGTCCTTGGACTTGGCGAGTCCATGCTGACTTTTCCAGGACTTTGCCAAGTCTGTGTCCAAAGGCCATTTGCCTCAGAAATGTGGACTTTGGCTCGGACTTGTAGAGTCTCGTAACTATGCCTGTAATGATTGGTTGACATGTATCTATTCGCTTCCACCCATTCGCTGCCTCAAACTGTGTCTCATCTATGCATCCAAACCCTGCATTCATAGAAAAGATTGTTAGATCCAATGGATCTAAGAAATGCAAAGTGTCTCATTTCGCCTCATTCATATTACTATCATGTCCTTCATCTTCATTCACAAAATAAAATATATACCAGCAAAGCAAGGAAAACAATCACACCAAAAAATGCTTTACTACTAATATATTTGTTTCCTGTGCAACGTCCTGTCTCTAATGGGTACATGAATATAACAGTAGGCTCCCACAAGGGTTATTGAGCCCGACGTACTCACTAGAAACATGACCTATGAGGCTGATCAAAACAAGTAAAGTAGAAGAAAAGAGAGTATATCAGAGGGAAAAATGCAGTTACAGGATTTGATGAAGATTACAGATAAATGCATATCAGAGTAAAACAGCAGAGAAGATAACATGGAAATGAGTTGAAAAGAAAAATACACAAGAAGCATTATATGCAATGAGCGATGCTTAGAAGGTACAACATATGTTTTCAGCAATAGAATGATTCTTCTTATAGTTTCCAAAAGTTGCAGCAATATGAAGTATGCAAAAGGCCAACATAAAAGAAGTTTTAGGATGTAATAAGGGAAACAAAAGAAAACTTCCAAGAGCTATAGGGGCATCAGGTATGAACTATGAAGATAAGTGACAAAGTACAAATTGCTAACAAACAACAAAGCTATTGGATACAAGCTTATTATGATGTATGACAACAATAATCAGAAAATGTGTTTCAGGAAACATTGAAGGCTATAGATAAGGATGAGCGTTTAAGTTCAAGTCTATATCCTTTTCATAAATGCAATATTTTGTACCTGGTAAAACATGGACAGGGGTTCCATAATATAGCATAATTGATATAAAAACTAGGAATAGGTTGATAGCTGCAGAGGGAATAATAAGTATCCACCAATATCAAGCACAGGATATTTGCTTATTATGGCCATGAAAAATGTCATAGTAGCAACGATGAAAGATAAATACTCGTCAATGGGTTTAATTTTGGAAGGAAACCCTATTTACCATGAGCTGCAAAAGTTTCAGACTTCCTCGATATTTATCAAAATTATAGCTGAAGTCTCCAAGCTAATACAACATATTAAAACACAACTAATAGCTAATAGCCAATATTAAAACCCTCTTGCAAAACCCCATCATGGTGATTTAAAGAGGAAAAGAGGTTATTCTCTATTTCAAACGCAGCCCAAAGAGCATTCATGGTATGCCAAAAACGTTCCCAGAAATGGCAAATAGAACCGTGAAGACAAGCAACCAAAATCCCAAAACTCAAGCAACAGTAGGGTATTAAGCTCCAAATTTCCGTTTCAAACAGCAAAATAGCCATGACTGGAGAGGAAAATGATGTAAATACTCAGCATTATGTTCATTAGCAAAAGAAATTTCATGAAGTGCACAAAGAAAGAGTAACCTTGCAGCCTATAACTTTTAAAAATCTGGAAACAATAAGAGATAACCATGGCAAGTTATAAACTTACAGAAACTTGTGCCATGAGAAGGAAAAGGTGTGAAATTGCCGTATTCGATAGCAAAAAGCATAGAGCCACACCTTGCGCAAACAAGAAGATACCAGCGAAAAATACTGATAGAGCAACTCCGTAATGGCACCAAGAGCAGAGAAAGTTGTTATTGCAACAAAAGAAAATCAAGGTGGCTCCAAGCTACAAATTGGTTCAAAACCCTTGTAATGACAACATCCTCCAATAGTTATAAGAATAGAGACAAGAAGTGGCTACTCTAAACGCCTCAGAAAAGCTTCTAACCAATCACAATATAGGTTAGAATACCCAGCAGATGGTTCCAATACGTGCCAAGAAAAGAAAAATAAAACTCAAAAACTCTAGGTTGGGTCATGAAAGAAAACAAAAACACTATCCCAAATACATTAGATTCTCTAGGCACTCATTGCGGTGTTACAAGGGCTTCGGAGTTGATCAAAAGTTTTGTGTGGCTGCAAATGGAACTGAAACCCTATACCTTCATCCTTCTCAAGGTCTCCAATACTTCACACCAAATGAAAAGAGGAAAATGAATGGTTTTTAGGGTTGTAGCATGAAGATATTATGCCCAAACTCGTTTTCATAACTTTTGAGATCCAAGATATTTGATGGGATTTTATTTCCACATCATGTCTTTTCTAAATGGTTGTGGGTTGTAAGTTCAAGTGTTTATTAACACTTGTAATATTTGCATATGTTATACATGAAATAAAGGTATAAGATAGTGTTTTATAAACTATTTTATGTTTTTATTGTTATGCAAAATTTTAGAATATGTGTTGACGATTTCTATATGACTCATTGTTTTGCTATAACTAGGAATTAGGCCAAATTCAACATGTGCTATAATACTTAGTCTTAAGAGTCATAGAGACATTATGAGGAGACTTAGTATTATAAATCAGTTGGATTTATCAGGAGTGTTTATAGCAGTCAGTTTGGGTCGAATTTGACTTTGACTAGGCTAGTTGGAGGTCTTTATGGCTAGTTGGAGCATTTCATGGGCAGTTAGTAGTGAGTCATAGGTTATGACTTAGTGTAGTTTATTAGTCAGTTCATCATCATTTCGATGAGTATTGACTCCTTTTTTGGAGCCTTGTTTCATGGATTTAACCTCAAGGGGGTTTGTACATAGTCTATTGAACTATTATTGTTTAGAGAGTTCTGATTATGCAGAAGAAAGTTTTGTGGCATTCTTTTGTGTCCTTGTTGTATTTTCTACATTCTCTGTAATTTAGCAATGGGGATACTCAATATATGGACTGAATCATTTTGTGATAGTTTCTCTCTTGAAATTTAACCTTCTTTCCTTTTGTTTCTACGTGTGAAAGTATCTGATGGATAAAGTGGATAGTGAGTCTTTAGGATTCCTTGTTATTTTGTCTCATCCATTACCTAGTTGTAGTTTGTACTTTGTTTGCAGGTTATAATTTGTGCTTTATATTTTTTGAGATAGTTATGTGAATGCCTTCATTTTTCTTAACCCTCATTTTCAGAACCTTATTATGAAATATTGATGCAAATCAATATAGGATTGAAGTGTTTGTCAAGAAGAAGAGTCTTATTGTTTGTTAACTGTCATATCTTTGGTATCAATGAGTTTTTGGTGTATCACCTATTACCTAGGTTTAGTTTCAAGGTTTTATTTCTGCATCTTCTTCCCTTTTCCTATCAAGTTCAGTTCATTTCAGTAATAAGAGCTTAGGTGTTCATCACAAGGAGCCGGCCTATAACCCGGAGAGTCACTTAGTTCAATAGGGAAATCCCACTCTCTATTAGTGATTCCATGTTATGTTAAATTGATTGGTAGGGTGCGAATTTGAGGACTTAACAATTTTGGCACGCCTAGTTGGACCCAAAGTCAGAATTTCACAAGTTCTTGTTGCTTGATATGCTGCAAATTTTTTATAGCTAATAGTTTTGGCACGCCCGGCTGGACCCGAAGTCAGAATTTTCACTAGTTCTTATTGCTTGATATGCTACAAAATTTTTACAGCTTTGAAGAAGTTTAGTTTCAACATATCTAATGACTTGGTTTGTGAAGGAAAGTGACCAATGCAAAAGTTTATATGAAAAAGGTGGAAACAAGAAGCTCAAAGTCTTTTTGAGTATTTACAAGTGTCATCACTCAAGAGGAATGGAAGGACTCTTGATCAAACTCCTTGTGCAAAGAGAGTTTAGACAACTCCTCCAAAAGTATATGTTAGAAGAGGAAGATCATTGCATAGTTAATGTCCCGTGAGACATTCAAAATCACCAACTGTCAGATAAGAGCCACCAGTTATTTCTAGAAATTTCAACTTCGCAAACAGCAGGAGTAATTTTGGTACAAGTGTGAGTTTTTCTACTACAAGTACTTTTTCATCACTTTCAAGTTTTTGTATCAGCAAGCATAAGTTGGGCTTCAACAAACATATCAACACAATCTCGTACTATGGCCGTATTGAGAGCTTTTTCTTTTGAACCTTTCAATCAAGGTAGCCCTTTGAATCGTTAGCAGCACAATGATATACCATTAGCAGCCTTGAAAGGACTTTTAGAGTTCATAGGAGAAGGACAAATCATGCCTTTTGAGCATATACGAGATGTAGCAGGATTATGTAATGTTCATCATGTGACTGAAGAGAATGTGGCTGTGAGATTATTGGCTGCATTATTCAAGAAGGAGATGCTAGAATGGTTTAAAAGTCTCCCAGTGGCTTCTATATCAACTTGGGACGAGCTGGGTGATGCATTTACAAGGTTTTTAAAAGAAAAGTTAGATCATCTGTCACTAGTAGAGCAACTGATTACCATCAAGAGAGCTCCTTAGGAGCGAATGACAAATTTCATTATTTGATTCCAAAAAACTTGGAATAGGATACCTGGTGCGGTAAGACCTTTTGCTAATCACGGATTTTTATGTTACTTAAAGAGCCTTAGTTGTGATATATCTGTAATGATACAATCCATTGGGTGTCAATCATTACCTCAACCCTATAGCATAGTAATTAGGGCAGAAAATAACCTTATTCAGGTAGGAAAGATAGCCCCTAGACCTCCTATGCCATACTTTCTAGATATAATCCAAATATACCGTTACATATACCCACCCCCCCTGCTACAATACCTACTGTTCCAGCTATAGAATTTGCGGAAAGTCAAACAAACGCTATTTCCAGACCCTCAAATGAGCTACAAGAGATTAAGACCCTTTTGCAGACCTTAGGGAATGAGTTAACCAGCATGAAGAAACAATAATACCAAGGTCAGAGGCTGCCATTTCAACATCAGTAGTAGCAACAAGGAACAAATCAGCTATATCAGAATCAAGGGTTTAATTAGCAATATCAATAGAATAAGCAGCCATACCAAGGAGATTATCAAGGACAATGACAAAACGTTAATCAAAGGCCATTTCAGCCATATAATCCAAGGCCTTTGAATGCAGCAAATCCAGTGAGAGATATTGTTCCAGCCCAAAATACTCTTGTAGCGGATTACGAATGGTGTTATCCATGCAATCAAGTACATAATCAAGCAACATGCTCAAATGGAGTGATCAACCAAGCACTTATGGTTCAAAATGTTGGAAGTACACAACCTGATGCATCTACTCTCATACCTTTAACAATGATCAGAGACACATCCTAATGAGTCAACATTTCTAAATTGGCAAAGTGAAGAGTTCTGCGTTGTGAATGGTGATCCAATGATTATAACTTATGCTTGAGCAAAGAAAAAAACATTAGAAGTAGAAGGTACAGCCAAAGGAGTTACAAATGCAGGATCATCGTCCACACCTAATCCAAATATCTTACAGAAACCTTCAAGTCAGCCAACTAGCACTTAGCCTTATAAAGATGCAGATTTGGCTGTTGCTAAGATACATAAGAAGATGCAGCTTGCTATGCCTTACACAACATTTTGGACAATATGAAAAGGATGACGTTTCAATGTCTCTGTGAGATTCTCTATCTATTCCTGGACAAGTTGAAATGTTGAAGAAGGCATTGGATGGTGAAGATATACAAAAGCAAGTTGTTGGTGATTGTGAGAAGGTAGTCATGACAAACGTTGAGTAGAAGAATGATGTGGACAGCAAGTCAGATACCATAGTTCAAGGTAAGAATGTGAGACCCCCTCCCTTCTATGTTTCTCTAATCATTGGAAAGAACCTAGTGCATAACTGTATGGTGGATAGTGGGGTTACTTGCTCTGTGATGCCTCAGCAAGTAACGGATCAGCTGGGTTTACAATATGAGCCTGTAGAGAAAGGCGTAGTTCAATTGGATGGTACGTTAGTCAATTCCATAGGTTTGATTAAAGATGCCTGTTTGACCTTACTTGCTTGTCCCAATTTCTCTATTTCCCAGGATATTTATGTTATTAATCTGCCCCCATATTTTAGCCTATGTTTGTCATGGGATTTCATTGCAAAAATAAGGGGATACCTTTCATCAGATTTGTCCCACATGCTGTTCTGTACCAAATATGGTACTAAAGTTACCATTAAGTTTGAGGCACTTGCAAAGGATAACATTGAGCCATATGTTCCTTGTGCAATTAATGCAAATTGTCTTGTATTAGAAGAAGGTGATGTTCTCCCTAACTTCGAAACTAAAACCCAAACCGAAGCTATTCCTGACATCCTTTTAGATGAGTGGGCACTAGAAAATGCCTTGGAAATCGAATGCAGTCTTGTTTTAGATGCTGGAATGGGTAACTACATGTTTCAAGAAGCTGGTTTGGTTATGCCAAATTTGGTGTAAGTGACAAAAGATGATTCAAAACAGCATAATGAGGTCTGGAGTATGTTTTTTGATGGCTCAAGGAGTAAACAAGGTGCTGGTGGGGGTGCTATGTTGGTCTCACCTAAAAATGAAAAGTACTATGTGGCTTTCAGGTCCAGTTTCTCATGTACAAATAATACAGTAGAGTACGAATGCCTTATTCAAGGATTGGAATGGGCATGAAAGCGTGGTATCAAGTGTTTGAAGGTTCGTGGTGATAGCGAATTAATAGTAAATCAAGTTAGAGGTTTGAATGATGTTAAAAATGATGTTCTCAAGTCTTATAGACATAGATTTTGGGATCTCCTTGAGAATTTTGATGTTTTCAATATACTTGCCATCCTAAGAAATAAGAATCAACATTCTGATAGGTTGGCAGTTGTGGGAGCTTAGTATGATATTCCAAACAACGTTAAAAAAAGTTGTGACCAGCAACATATGAAGATCGTTATCAGACCTTCAGGACCTGACAACAATGTCAGTTGGCAAGTTTTCAAGAATGAACATATTTTGCATTTTCTGTTTGAAGAGGATGTTTTTGCCAGTTCAAATCAGCAAAGACATAAAGACCAATATGGAGATCAAGTGCTGTAGTTGAAGAATAATAAGCTGCCTAAGGGGTTAGTCACTATAGAGATTGCCTTCAATTCTGATGACCAAGTTAAAACTGGTAAAGCTAACCTGCTAGTACAACAAAATCAATATGAAGATTTGGAGATTGCACCTGGGAAGAACCTTAAAATTGGTAAAGTAAATTTTGTTGATGAGAAGCAGTCATTCCTCCATTTATTTCAAGAATTCAGTGATATCTTTGCATGGGAGTACAAAATTTTGAGTGTTACCTCCGTAACTTTGATATATCATACTAGTCTAATTACAGATCGTATGGATTTGTTCTTGCATGAAATGGAGGCCTATATATAATTATAATTATCGTAGTGGTGATCGGCGTCTCTTGGAGGCATTATTGTTAAAGGTTAATCTTTTATCATTTTAGTTAGTTTGTTCACTAACTAAAGTCCTCTCCAATAGCTGTCGATTTCAAGGAATCAATTAGAGGCTGACCTAGGGAGGGACATGTCCCTTCTAGGGGCATGCCCCTTGGTTGCCATATTTATGTAGGTTATTATTGTGGATAAAGGACACACACGAAATTCATATGGTTTGCTCCTTTAGCAATACTGCACTATCCGAATTATTGTAGAGATAAAACATTTCCAGAATAGTATTTATACTATTGTTAACACTTCATACAAGTCTGATACATAGAAGATCATCTTCAGCAAGTAGATAAAAGGCATTGAGAAGTTTGGTTGTTTAGAATTTGCAGAAACTTTACATGGTATTAGAGCTTTGGTAGTCGAACCTAGGCTCTGCAAATTGACAATCAGATTTAAATATCTAGCAGCATCCTTCTACATTCAATGGCTAGTACAATCAGACCCGAAGATAGGTTTGATGGAAAAGAACACTTCGTTGCTTGGAAGTTTAGAATTATGATGATTCTTGAAGACAATGATGTGAAATAGTTTGTTGATAAAGAATCCAAGCAACCTAATGCTGATCCTTATAAAACTGTCTCGAATAAAGGAAACATGAAAATCATGCAAATCATATTAGATGGAGTAAAAAATGATATAGTATCTATGCTTATGAAACATCAGACAACATTTCATACGATCGATGCATTATTAAATGCATATGAGGTTAACAATATGACTAGAAACCCTTGCACTAAAAAAACAACTAAATCATATACAGATAAAGAAGGGAGAATCTATGCACTCATACTTCCTAAGGGTGGCTAGTCTAAGAGACGAGCTTGCAAGTATATGGACCCTAATTGAAGACAAGGAACTAACACTTATGGCTATAGATGGGTTGCCAAATTCATGGGAAACATTCTCACAAGGAGTAAGTGCTAGAGACAATCTTCCAGACTTTAATAGACTTAAAGGAGATTGTCTGCAAGAGGAATCTAGGAAACTTAAGGAGGAAAATTGAAAATTAAAGATGAAGAACTTCATAGTTCTCAATACAAATTCCCATAAAGGTAAGAAGAAGCACTTCAAGAAGAAGGGTAATCAAAGAAATGACAAACCTAAGAAAGATTTATCCAAAATAAAATGCTTCAAATGTGAAAAATTTGGACACTATAAATCTAATTGCCCTGAGAATTCAAAGTAGCAAGTAAATTGTACAAACGTTACTAGGAAAGAAGAAGACTATGATCTTGAGAAGATGGTTATTGGTTTTCCTAAGTTGATTAAAGATCATTCAAGCATATGCAAAGGATGCACTTTGGAGGGAGAACATTGAAGAAATTGAAGATGAAATTCAAAATCTTAATCTTGAGGAAACTCATAATTCTAAAAAAAGACCACTTTGGGCCATTAAGACTGTAGAGGGAGCATAAGACTTCGGTGCACCATCTGGAACCTTCAGAGGAAGCACAAGACCCAAAGATTTTCTAGTTATGCAACAAACATGAGTGATTTCTCTAAATCAGAACCTACCAATGTTTCAGATGCTATTAAATATATAGCTTGGAAGGATACCATCAGGGAAGAATACCAATCCATTATTGAGAATGATGTTTGGGAAATTGTTCAAAGTCTTGAAGGAAAATCAGTTGTTTCTTTTCAGTGGATATTTAAAATTAAGCATGTTGTTGACGGTAGCATTGAAAAATATAAAGCTAGATTCATAGCCAGAGGTTTTTCTTAGAAGGAGGAATTTGACTATGAAGAAACCTTTGCTCTAGTTGCCAAATACACCTTTGTAAGAGTAGTCCTAGCTATTACAGCGTCAAAGGGATGGAAAGTACATCAGATGGATGTAAAAACAACATTTTTGAATGGAAAGGTTACAAAAGAGGTATATTTGGAACAACTTGAAGGATTTAAAACTCATAAACCTAAAGTTTTTGTTTGCAGGCTCAAGAAAGCCTTCTATGGGCTTAAACAGGCTCGAAGGGCCTGGTATGAAAGAATTGATAAGTATCTTACCACTTTAGGATTCTCTAAGAATGAAGCTGATCCAAATCTCTATTATAAAAGGATAAAGATGATATGATAATATTGATACTATATGTTGATGATTTACTTGTAACAGGTGATGATCATCTTATAGATCAATGCAAGAAAGATTTAATTGAAGAATTTGAAATAAAAGATTTAGGACTCCATTAGGTACTAGGACTAGAAGTATGGCAGAATTCTGACAACATTATGCTTAATCAAGGGAAGTGTACATTAGACATCTTGAAGAAATTTGGAATGTGGAACTGCAGATCTATGTCTTGTCCAATGGAAATCTACACAAACTTAAGAAAGTAGTTGCAGAATCACCCTCCATAGATTCTACTCTTTACAGACAGATGATAGGGTCTTTTATGTACTTGGTAAATACAAGATCTAATATTTGCTATTCTGTTATTGCCTTAAGTCAGTTTATGTGTGAGCCAAAGGAGATTCACCTAGTTGCAGTCAAACACATTATGAGATACTTACAAGGAACTCTTAACCTTGGACTTAAGTATGAGAAAGTTGACTTGGATTTACATGGGTACACAAACTCAGATTGGGCTGGAAGTGTTACTGATAGGAAAACACTTCAAGATGCTGTTTCAACTTAGGCTCAGTAATGATATCTTGAATATGCAGAAAGCAAGCATCAGTAGCACAGAGTGTTGCAGCAATGGCCTCTCGAGAAGCAGTTTGGCTTAGAAAGTTACTTGTGGGATTATTTGGTCAACTCATGAATCCTACTATTATTCATTGTGATAATTAGAGTTCCATCAAGCTTTTTGTGATAGACAGGAATACTGTAAAATTAAAATACTCAGACAACAAATATTCTTACCAAACCTCTCTCTCGAGTGAAGATAGATCACTTCAGGAAAAGACTTGGTATGGTTGAATTATAATACATTTGTATTCTTTAAATTATTAATAAAATATTTGTTGTTAGGCTATTGACTGTTATGGGCTTCACCATTTGTATTCATTATCTAAGAGGTGACGATCTCTGAGAGAATGAAAACTTGTATAAAAGACAATACGAGAGATGATGATCTCTTAGATAATGTGCTAAACAGTAGAGAACTATTGTCAGATCTAGATGAGTTCAAGATCATATTGTGATGTAAACATATCTATGTCTATGAGTCACAACTTGGATAAATGAAGAATTTAATCATTCTCCAAATTTTACCCTGTGTTCTAGTAGATCTTAACTCAGGATCATGTTGTGATATTGGATTATTAGTATCTATGACTCACAACTTGGATAAATGAAGAATTTAATCATTCTCCAAATTTTATCTTGTGTTCTAGTAGATCTTAACTCAGGATCATGTTGTGATATAAGATTACTTGTACCTATGAGTCACAACTTGGATAAATGAAGAATTTAATCATTCTCCGGATTTTATCCTATATGTTGCATGCCATGCAATACTGTTATCACAAGTATAAGTGATAAGTCATATCATAGATGTAGTAATATGACTTAGTATCATGTGTTCAATGATACCACATACTTAGAAGATTCAGATAGATATAGAGTATCAATTTATGCTTATTCATCTTAATTGATGTTGCTAGATATGTCATCTCTCAGTATGATTATAATGTTAAGAGAGAATGTTAATTCCGTAACTCTGATATATCATATTGGCCTGATTACAAATCGTATGGATTTGTTCTTGCATGAAATGGAGGCCTATATATAATTATAATTATCCTAGTGTTGATTGGCATCTCCTAGAGGCATTATTGTTAAAGGTTAATCTTTATCATAATAGTTAGTTTGTTCACTAACTAAAGTCCTCTCTAATAGCCGCCGATTTCAAGGAATCAATTAAAGGCCGACCTAGGGAGGGACATTGGTTGCCATATTTATGTAGGTTATTATTGTGGATAAAGGACACACGAAATTCATATGGTTTGCTCCTTTAGCAATACTACCCTATCTGAATTATTGCAAAGATAAAACTTTTCTAGAATAGTATTTATACTATTGTTAACACTTCATACAAGTCTTATACATAGAAGATCATCTTCAACAAGTAGATAATAGGTATTGAGAAGTTTGGTTAATAAGAATTTGCAGAAAATTTATAGAGGTTTTGATCCACAACTCACACAACATACCATAGAGTTGGAACTAATAGCCAAGCCTGTTAG
The DNA here is from genome assembly GCA_028749045.1 of Cupressus sempervirens. Classification (NCBI taxonomy): domain Eukaryota; kingdom Viridiplantae; phylum Streptophyta; class Pinopsida; order Cupressales; family Cupressaceae; genus Cupressus; species Cupressus sempervirens. Next base: position 355,237,518 of record CM053791.1, on the reverse strand, counting down.
GTAGAAACAAGGGCCAATCAATCCCAAATTGGAGCCTTTAATGCAAAAGGAGGTTTTCAAACTTATAGAAAGTTAAATAATTTTTGCAATCAAACACACTAGTTGAGTTGCAAATTTGGTTCTTGTAAGGAAGAAGAATGGAGAGTTGAGGTTGTGTGTCAATTTCAGAGATTTGAATCGAGTCTCATTGAAAGATAGACATCCATTCCCATCAATGGAGTAGATATTGCAATATGTGTAATGTCCCCTTCTTTGCGCTAGCCTTAATGGCGCCTGGTTAGTCTATCTTTCCATCCGGATATGCTAATGGCATGTGATTTAGGATGTCAGCCAATCACAGGAGTTTGGATTTCAATTGAGGAGATTTAAATGGGAAATCCTAAGGTTTAATTCACTTTATTTTATTGAGTCAAAATACAAAGTACTTTATTATTTAAAGTCACTTTAGGACAGAATGATTTAAGTGACTAAAAGACGAAATAGTGTTTTATCCCACATTGCTAAGATGTTTGTATCTCCCCACACTTAGAGTTTATTTAAGAAAGCTTTTTCCTTGGGATTGAAACAATGAATATATGATATTTCTACGAAATCCCAATGGTTGCTTAAATGTGACTGGATATTTCCCAAAGGACGAAACCCCTTCAGGAAAAAGGTGAGATTGGACGCAAACTTGGTTCTCACATTGCACTTTCAGAACTAAGAACTGAATGATACCTTGATCTCAGATAATTATACTCCAGGACAGAAAGGCGATTAAAGATTGCAATGCTTAATACCACACACAGTGCGTTAACTAGAAGAGTTGGGGTGGGATGACAAGAAGAGTGAAGAGTCCATCTACGGTGGAAGAGCAGCTTCCACATAAGTATCATATTCAAGTTCAGTGGGTTTGAAGTAGCGTGGGTTAATATTACAATACAAAGTTGAGAACATATCAGATATGGGGGATTAGATGAAAGTTGGGTTTGCTTCGTATTAACTCCCACACGTGAGTGTTCATACCTAGAAGTTGCAGGTCGGGGGTAATAACATAAATACATAACAGAGGTCGGTGCGTCTGCAAGGACAGTTGTACGCTTGGAGGTAACATGGGGTAGCAACTCGGCATAGTGAAACATCATCACCTTTCCGATTGATCATATATCAGTATGAGCCACAATGAATACAAAAGAGAGAATTGGTAAATAAGTGCAGACAGGTTTAGTATGTTACAGACTGCAGACGACATTTAAGACTAGATACAAGGACATGGACGCTGGGAGGATATTCTGAGCTAAATCGGACCTCCAATTGGTACTCATTCCAATAATGGGATTATATGTTAATTACTGCAATCACTGTATGTTCTTTTACTTGAAGTTGGAAGATTTGTCATTAGTATGTTGTACCACAGCTGTTGATTTGTTAGCAAGTCTATAATCCATTATTGTAGTATTGAGTTATTGAACCGCCGACTAGGAATTTGATTGAAAGAACATGATTTTTTCTTAGTTTAATAAAACTATTGCATATCATTTCTATTAGTAATCACTGCAGTGACATGTCAGTAATAAATTTGCTTAAGGACTTGATTTCATAACAATCGTTTGACGATATTACTGTTAGTCCAAATCTAGTATTTCTGATCCAATCCAGCAAAGGTTATTACAATATGTATCAGGAGCTGAACACTTTTCCTTGTTGGACAGATATTTTGGTTTTGGTGAAGGAAGATGAGCAATTGAAGACAAATTTTACTACAAAGTGGGGAACAATGGCGTACAAAAGGATTTCATTTGGGCTATCAAATGCCGAAGCAAGTTTTCAGAAGGCAATGGAAATGGTCTTCAATAATTTAATGTATAAGTTTATTTTTTTATATCTTGAAGATATCACCGTTTTCTCCAACAAGACAACAGATCATAGGATGACTAGCCACAGTGTGTGAGATAGAGTCTCTCCTACCTTAAAGGGAAGGCTCCCTTCTCACCGTTCCTTGGATCAACTCAAGGTAAGCAAGAAGTCGAGAGATTCTATAAAATGGGTGTTACCAATATCCTTTCTTCTTATCTTTCAAAAAAGAATCCACTTACTCGTGGCGCGAGTAATGGGCAGAGTGAATCTCTAACTACACTTCTATCAAGAGCTGGAAACAATGATATCGATAAACTTTCACTAACTCAAACGCTAGCTGAAAATGTACCGGTTTGGCTCTAAGTCTGGTCGTACTTTTTAATAGAAAAGCTTTACAATTAGGGCACAAAGACTTCTAAAAGTAAGAATAACTTAACTATTTTGTGAATTAAGAAAGAAGTATAAGCTACAGACAAAGCTTTTAGCTATATATTTCCACAATCGCTCTCAGTCAAAGCTTCGGCTCTGATTGCGTCTTAAATCACTATGCTCTTTTATTAACACACAACAATAACATGAATCAAGACAATAGGCGCAAATTACAGCCAAAGCTTCTAGTTTGCTCTATCACAATTGCTTCCAATCAAAGTTTCGGATCCAATTGTTTCTTCTATTCACTTTTCTCCCAAATTTGTACTACACAATCAAAGTTATGCTTGCACAATTGTGGCAGAGCTTTAATGCATATAACAAAAGATGATTTTTACAATGAGGGGGCACTCCTTTATATAGACAGAGGAGTTGAGAAAAAGGTGGAGGAAAAAGCGAGCAACTGAACCAACTTTGACTTAGTCTAACTAAAAGAAAAAATATAGGGTTTACATGCAATTGCACGTGCAACTCGTATTACATCTTTTCATGTACATACAACTCGCATTACATGTAATTACATTTTTTTCATGCAATGCATCCTCTCCAATTACAAATATGAAAGAAGAAAGGAGATAGAAGAGAAGGAAACTATCCTAGGGATTGTTCTGAAGGGCCTTGTTCTTGACGATGCAATCCTGAATAGTCAGAGGATTGGAAGTTCTTGTAGTTTGTACTGCTGCATTCACCTTGTAACCATGGTGTTGTGTCTTTTGATAACCTTTGACTTTGATGAATTGTCCGTTGTCATTTGAAAACATGATGTGATCCAACTTTTCTTGCTCAAGTTGTCATGAATTCTCCTTTGTAGATCAGCACAAACTGGAGTCTCTGACATTTCGGAAACCTTCTTGATGGTGTCCGGTTGTAAATTTGGAACAACTTTCCATCAACACCTTTACCTCTTTTTTTTTTTTTTTTTTTTCCCGAAGTGCTTGGCACATGACAATGTGTGCAACTGGAGATTGCTGATTTCCAAAATATGACTTAGGGTTTTCAAGACGTCATTGCATGAAAAATGATTACATGTAAGTGCAACATGTAACAAGGGATGAAGGATGAGATGGAATGCGAAGGCGGATGGTGGACGAGCTTTTACATGTAAGTGCGAAGCATGGAAATATGTGGAAACATGTATTTGCTCATGAAGGTGCGAATGCATATGGAGAAATGGAAGAGGGATAATGAGCTTTATAGTCATCTTCGGTGAAAAAGTGAAGTCAAAGTACGTGGAAAATGAAAATGACATTCATTTGACTTTTCAAAAAGTGACTTTTAATCAAAATCAGACCTTTTGGATGCAATTATATGTAAGGCTTTTCGTGTAATCGTGTCATATGAATGAATGCGGAAAGTGAGATGAGTGAAAATGGAAGCGGAAAATGGGATTACATGCTTTCGCATGAAATGAAGCAACAAGCGCTTGGGAAAGAACTTGTAACTTCTCCAAAGTGGAGAAAACCCACAAGCAAGCACGAAACACAAAAAACTCAAAAGAAAAACGACCCTATTGGAGGAGATCTCATACAAAACTGTCAAGTAAATCTCCTGCAATGAGCAAAATCGGGCGCTTGGAGAGCAAATGAATGTGTTCTTCCAAAATCAGACCTTTTGGGAGGCACATGATGTTTTTAAAATATGCTTTTGATCAAAATCTAACTTTTTGGGGTGACATGCATATTTTAAAAACTCTCAACAAAGAAAATTAGACCTTTTGGAGTGCATAAGACATTTTAAAACATGCATAAGGTCAAAATTGGACCTTTTGGAGTGCGATGCCTATTTTAAGTTGTATCTAACTTTTTTGATGCAATGACACAAAAACTCACCTTTTGATGCAATGACACAAAAACTCCCCTTTTGATGTAATGACATCAAAAAGGTCCACTTTTGATAGCCTTTTGATGTAATGGCATCAAAAAGCTCCACCTATGTTTTCAAGTTGAATTTATATGTAGTAACATGTAAAATGTCCACTTTTGATGGATTTTACATGTAATTGCATATAAAAGGTCCACTTTTGATAACTTAAAGTCATTTAATCAAATTTAATTTCATAAAAATGTTACTTAATGGGACAACAACAATATTTATATGTCATATTAAAAATATAACACACAAATATCATTTAAAAAGTTATTTATATATCATATTAAATATATAACACATAAATATCATTTAAAAAGTAACATTTAAATGAGCATTTGATTTAATTATAAAAAATTAAACTGAAACTATATAGTTTATATAGTGACTTTAAGTGGAAAATCAAAAAGTAACTCAACTTAGTAACTTAAAAATATAACATAAAGTGAATTTAAGCTATATTTTTCAAAAAGTGAATGTCAAATTAAAAATATAACATTATAATTTTAATTCGTGTTGTTGCATAAAAGAAGTCCACTTTTGAGGCACTAAAACAACCATATCTCTTGATTGACAACACTGATTATGCTGTAGGTTAGACCAAATCGAAGGGAAAATCGAAAGCCATGACATGAGCAAACTCAATGGACTAAAAACTAACAAACGCAAACTCAAAAGCAAAGATAAGGACGTTGAAGGCATCAAAAATCAAGCAGAGGCTCGACAGAAAACAAAACGAAAAATTCTTGATGAAAGCCTTTAGTAAAACAACTTGATAAACGAATTGAAGTCGATTGATCGATCAACATTGAACAATTGAATATCAAATTCAAAGCTAGAAATATGTGAAACTAGCTTTGAAAATGTTTCGTGTTGTTAGCAACAGTTTTGTGGTGACAAAATGCAGGACAACAATTGGCTTTGTCATGGGAATGTTTCTCGTTTGTTGTTGGAAACAAAGAGTAACATAAAATCCAATTCTCTAAGTGCCTTTATCCACTGCATTGGGCTATAGAGTTAGGCGACTAAAAAAAAACAAAAACAAATCTAACTCGACTAAAGCAAATCAAATCTAATAAAACAAAAATGTACAAATGTACTAATTGAAAACAAAGGAAAACCTACCTATTAAAACTAGCCAAAAATGCAAATTTTTAGATGAAACCATTTACTAGCTCACCAAAATAGCTATCTTTTTTCAATAGCTTGCAGCACATTGCATGTTCACATGCAACTTCATAGAGATGGAACACGAGCGACTGGAGCAATGATGTCAAGCCCTGATGTAACACCTCTTGGAAGAAATGAAGGAATTCACCTTTTTGAGATGAATCACGAGTACTGTTGTTCCACAAAAGGTTCATGAATTGAAACTGCTCCTCCAAAACTGAACACTCTTCTTTGATAATATTTTCACGTTCAGGTATCTATGGAATCTCTAACTTTCCATTAGCTTCCAACCAAGCAAGATATTAGATTGGACATCGCTTGATCAAAATTTAACATACCTCCTAAATTGCTATGTTATATGCTGAACTAAGTGTGTTTAGTTTGCTGACTAAGTGTGTTTAGTGGCTGAGAATACATATTACAGAATGAAAAGAATGCAGAAAGTAAAGTACAGGAATCATTAAACAGGAAAATTGATCACTTTATTCAGAATACAAGTACCAAAACAGTACTTTTTTTTATTGAAATATCCAAAACTGTTTTGATGAGGTACAAAGTGTTAAAGTTTTACACAATACTTAAATATAATGCATTCAGATATCTCAAACATTCTCAGCTCCTAACATAATATCTAAATTAAACATATTGTATAAACAGAAAAGTACTGAAAAGAAGATAAGAGGAAAGGCATCTATTGCTTGAACGGAAGGTTTGTTGTGTTAAATGTTGAAGGGTTGAGCGCGCATCTCTGTCTGGGAGCAAACCTGCAAAAAATGAAAGAAGAAATGGGTTAGTTCATATGAACTGAGCAATGGAAAACTTTCCTGTCATCTATACTCTACTATTCCTACAACATGGTTATTCAGATAACTATGCTAAAAGACAAGAAGGCAAGAGAAATCTGAAAAAATAAAACATTTTTATGCTAGTGAGTTTGTTCCATGTGCAGATACAGGTATGAAGTTTGAGGTTGTTGAAGGCTCTTGCATAAATTACATGCTTGAAGCCTTTCGACTAAATCATGTAGGGGCCAAGACCGAAGGACTGAGGAGGCTATCGAAGGGACACACATAAACTACAAGCGTGAAACCTTCTGGTCAAATCATGTAGCGGCAAAGATTAAAGACATGGGGAGATTGTCGAGGGGGCATACGTGAATTACAAGTATGGGACCTTCTAGTTGAACCATAGCAGGAGATTGAAAACAAGAGGAGATTGTTAAAGGGACGTACATATGTTACAGGTATGAAACCTTTCAATCAAATCATGGAGGACATATAGAGTTTGAGTCTACAAGCTGAAGGAATTTCAAGGCAGCAAGGTATACAACAGCATAACATAAGGTCACAGCAAAAGAATTTGGAAAATAAAAGATGCAATCAGCTACAGATCACTCATAATGAAAGCACATGTTAAGAGCTATATAGTGTTCTTGAACATAATGTCAGATCAACAAGAGCAATTAATTTTAAACATGAAGAACTTCGGAATAATAGTGCACCTGTTATAACATAACAGCTCAGATTTATCATCATGCATGCTATGCAAAGTCACTGCATTATGTCATCAAGAACAAGACAATGTAAAGGAAATCGAACACAATTAGATATATAATATGCAATCAGCCACCATGGCATAGAATCAAGCCACCATGTCTACAATATAAGTAGCACAGTTCAATTTGCAGGCCATAAAGGGAGCAAATGTAAATCAAGGTATGGATCCCATAAATGAAAAGAAAGTGTTCCAACAAGTAGTCAGGGCTGCAAATCAACTCAGTACACCTCAGCATTTTTATTGACAGCAAAACTTCTCCCAGATTTTGGAGTATACGGAAATTTGCAGCATATTAAATATTATGAATGGACCAACTTCATGCTAAATATGATGTTTTGAGTGCATTAGCCCACCATATATGACCTTCACTGAATACTGCAGACGGAAAGCAAAAGCCTCGGCATAGGACAAAGAGGTATTAAGGCAAGATGGATGGGTAAGAATTATCTCAGGGAAAAGAGTTCACCTCTGAATAAAACAGAGAGTTATAGCACACAAAGTATAAATTAGAGGCATGAATTTTGTTTAGCAAAGTGCTGGTTATGGAAGGCACAGGACCAAATTTAGGCTGGGAGGACGGTTTTAAATGCAAGAGAAGAACAATTAGTAACAACAAGTTTTCAATGAATATCCAGCCCAAAAAACTAACAAGGTATATCAAGGATAACAGCCAGCTCAGAAAAAATACAAAGTATGGATTCAGCATAATAACTAAAATATACATCTGTCATCAGATAGAAGGTCCAGATTTTTTAGAGAAAATATGGTGTACAATGCAAAGCTAAAATGACAATTGCTATATATTTCATGAAAGAATAGTAAAAAAAAAAAAATCTGCTACAACAATTCAACATGGTAGCTACAAGAGAGGAATCTTTTTTTTTTTTTGGATTTTTGCAAATACACACAATAGGAGATCATGTCATTTTCTTTTTGCAACCAGCAATTATAAAGAAAACCTTATACATTTGAGGCATGGAGAAGAGATTCATATATACAACAGGTAAATTCACAAGGAGAAGAGCAACCAGCTGAAAGAAAAAAATCCATAATTGCATTTAATGATAACTCCAATACTATGAAGAATATGCAACATACCATTCTTGATGCAAGAAGTCATGCCCAGAATCTGCAATAAAATATGGCGTCCACAGCACAAAGTCGAGCTAGGAAAAAGCCGTCTATAACCAATCCATAAACTCCATACAACCCAGTAAGTGAAACTCACCGCTGGAAGCACAAAAATAAATATGGCGTCCAAACAAGATCCTCCAGCAGCATAAAGCTCACGTAGGAGAAATATGACCACGGCTAAAGGAAGAAGCCATCCAGCACATATCAAACTCTCAGAAGAAACCCGTGCCCAAAAGCAACACATATGGCTTCCAAAACCCGCAGCCAAAGCTTATAGATATGGCATCTCATACCACAAAACTAGTAAGAATATATGGCATCCAAGTAATGCAAGATACTGCAGATAGAAAGTCGGCCAATGCATGGAGAAGATAGCAAGAAGTCCAAAAATGTCCAAGCAAGAGATAAATTGCAGCAAGAAGATAAACATGGCTGCGGCTAGGGTTTTGAAACTCGCTATTCCTCCTCCATTCGTGAATAATAAATAAAGACCAAAACAAATACCTGCCTTTGCCTTTGACGTTTTTATTGCCCTTTGCTATATTTTAGAAAATTTCGGGTCCATGCATAGGAGGTGTGCATTTTTTATTATTTTTGAAATTCCATTTTAGATTCACTTAAGTCTTAATATGTATTAAATAATAAATGCCTATATTTATCATTTAATACTTATCAAAATTTAAGTAAAAATATAAAAATAAAGGAATATATATTTTATAAGTGCTATATAGTTAAAAAATATATATCATAATTTATAGCACTTATAAAAAATATATATTTAATATTCCCTATATTATATTTAATAATACTGAAGTGGTTTTTAAATTAATAACATTAAACATGTCAATATTAATTAAATATAATAAAAAGAACTTTTGATTGTAAAATTAATAAATCAAGTGGTTGTAATTATAAAACCATTGATTTTATTAATTAATTAAAAGGAATTAAAAGGAGTCTTAAATATTTTTAATGCCTAAATGCAAGAAAGAGAAGTTGAGAAGCTAATTTTGAACTCTAAATAAGACATTCAATTAATACTTGAGTATGGAGCTATTTTTGGAGGCTAAGGTCAGTTCGAGATTCTTATGTAGTGATGGGGTTGTAGAGTGCTATTTTTAGTAATTTATGGAACAGTTAAGGGCAATTATGCATGCAGTTTATATTGAGAGCCTATTTTATGCATATATTGCATAATTATGAGGAGTTTTACATACTATATTTTTGGGTTGTTTGAGGGATCCGAGTTTGGGTTTTTGTGCATGATTTTGAGGAGCTAGAGATAGTTTTCGAGTTATCTATTAGTTGGGCAAGTGGTTGAGAGCAGTTTTCAGAGGCTTCTTCATAGTTTTCATCATTTTTGGATGAGTTTTCCTAGGCATGATCTTGGAATCCGAGTTAGGGTTATATGATCTCTATATATTGTATATTCACCTCATTATGAGGATCTTCTTTCGTATTCAGATTTTTGCACATTGCAGATTTTGAGTTGATTGTAAGAGCAAATTTGTAGCAGAGATTTTTTCAGCATTGGTTATAGAGATTCAATGGTTCCTTCTCATTGATTCTTGTGCAATATTGTGGATTTTTTACTTTAATGTTGTGTTCGCCTTCATTTTAGTTACGTTCCTTATTGCAGATTTGAATCTTGATACGTGGGATTACAGGTCTATGTTTGTGATCATTGTCTTTTTGCAAAAAATTGGTGAAACCTAGGTATCCCTTTCAAACCAGAAGATCTTGGTCCTTACATAGAAACACTTTTGTGGTTACGTGTTTGTCTGAGTATTGTGAATCAATTGTGTCTCATAATTTGTGTTGATTTGATTAAAATTACATTCAAAACCATCGGTGTATCATTTCATTTAGATTAGTATTCATTATTCATTATTCACTTCTCAACCCTTATCTCGTGTTTAATTTAGGATTAGGTGATCACAATTTAGGAATCGGCCTAGCTTCCGGAGATTCATCTCTCGTTTTAGGACAACCCACCACCTGAGAGAGTTTCCATGTTTAAGCAGGATGGCTAGATTTTACATCTTGCTATAGGTGCAATCCTGATTGACAACACAAACAAATTCTGAGTTCTTTCCAACTGCAATTTGCTTGATTGGTTCATCAATTGCTACTACCTAACGATGCTCAAGAAAATCTTGCTCATGCGATTTTTGTAAGGACATTATTGTACTATCTACCGCAGCATATTGGTCACAAACTTTTGACTTGGGAAAGTCTTTACTATTTATGACAAATTCTTTTTGAAGCTTTGTGGTAGAATATTTATGCAAAATGTTCCCAAGTTTATGACCTTGAGACACAACTACATCATTTTCAGCTTGATTTGAACTTGTTTGCATGCCAACTTTTATGACACAACCATCTTGAACCTTGTAAAATTTTTTTTCCTTCCTCATCTTTTTATCACGGCCCTTCTGACACTGTGTACACTAGATATGAGAGTCACCAGCTATTTGTTCTTCTTTTTCCTAGAAGAGAATAGCAAGACCACTAGCTTTAGATATAGGGTGTGCCATTGCTATCTTTGCTAAGGATGCTTCAACAACAAGCTTCTTAGATGGTGAAGCTAACTTTTGTTGATTCCCATCAATAGAACCATGAGGAATAGTTGGAAGAGGCCTCCTTCGTACATCTTCATGAGGAACAAAGAATATGCCTTGAGCTATTTTCTTTTTGAGGGCAAGTATCTCATTTGCTAATCTTTGCATCGCAAGATCTGTCCTTGTGCTAGAAGAAGGTGAATTGTAAGAATGGTGACTTTCTTCAAATTCACTTGCTTCGATTCTTATTTTCCCAGCAAGAATAAGACCGTCTTCAATTTCAATCGTAAGAGTAGTCGAGGCTTCTCTCCTTAATAGAAAACTGACTTCAGGAATTTGAGCATTGACAAAGAAACACTTCAAATTAGTAGTTGTAGGTTGAGCAAAAATTGAAATTCTTTGTCAATTTGTTGAAATGAGCAACAAATTTGCGCATAGGCACATGAGACAACTTTTTTAGCTGAGCAAGTTGGACCGAGATTGTATATCATCTTTAGGAGGCTTGAACCTTTCTTTACACTTAGCTATGAGGGTAGCCCAGTTTGTGATAGTACCTGGTGGCAAATGGTTAAACCAATCAACAGCCACACCTTGTAGAGTTTCCACGAACAACTTTATAGACACATCCTCATATTCAATAGCATGAATACCACATGCAATGTAGAACGCAACAATATACTCATTAGGATGTTGTTCATCATCACCAAAGAACTTGGGAAAGTTCTTTCGTGAACCATCAGGAAGATCATGTAGAGGTGGAGCTCAACGGTCCAAAAGCATTTCCCCAAGGACCTTGGGCCATTTACATGTCCTTGGTAAATGCATGAAATAATTACAATGAAAAAGGACACGGGTATGCTTCAAATGAAAGCATGAGGCTCTCAAATGCGCGTTGTATCCCCAACAGAGTCGCCAAACAATTGTTGGGTGAGTATTTTGCAACCGACAGTTTTGGGTAAAATCCAGTCACAAAATAGGATGTCTAGCCACAGTGTGTGAGACAGAGTCTCTCCTACCTTAAAGGGAAGGCTCCCCCTTCTCACCGTTCCTTTGATCAACTCAAGGTAAGCAAGAAGTCAAGAGATTTTATAAAATGGGTGTTACAAATATCTTTTCTTTTTATCTTTCAAGAAAGAATCCACTTACTCCTAGAGCGAGTAATAGGCAGGGTGAATCTCTAACTACACTTCTATCAAGAGCTGGAAACAATGATACCGATAAACCTTCACTAAGCCAAATGCTAGCTGAAAATGTACCGGTTTGGCTCTAAGTCCGGTCATACTTCTATATGGGAAAACTTTACAATTAGGGCACAAAGACTCCTAAAAGTGAGAATAACTTAACTATTTTGCGAATTAAGAAAGAAGTATAACCTATAGACAAAGCTTCTAGCTATATATTTCCACAACTGCTCCCACTCAAAGCTTCAGTTTTGATAGCTTCTTAAATCACTATGCTCTTTTATTGAACACAATAATAACATGAACAAAGACAATAGGCACAAATTACAATCAAAACTTCTAATTTGCTCTATCACAATTGCTTCTAGTCAAAGCTTCGAATCCAATTGCTTCTTTTATTCACTTTTCTCCCAAATTTGTACTACACAATCAAATTTATGCTTGCACAAATGTGGCAAAGCTTTCTGGCATACAACAAAAGATGGTTTTTACAATAAGGGGGCACTCATTTATATAGGCATAGGAGTTGAGAAAAAGATGGAAGAAAAAGTGGGAGCAACTCAACTAACTTTAACCTAGTCTAACTAAAAGAGAAAATATAGGGTTACATGCAATTGCATGTGCAACTTGCATTACATCTTTTCATGTACATACAACTCGCATTGCATGTGATTACATTTTTTCATTCAATGCATCCTCTCCAACTACAAATATGAAAGAAGAAAGAAGACGAAAGAGAAGGAAACAATCTTGGGGATTGTTCTAAAGGGCCTTGTACTTGATGATGCAATCTTGAATGATCATAGGATCGGAAGTTCTTGTACTTTGTACCGTTGCATTCACCTTGATAACCACGATGTTGCATCTTTTGATAACCTCTCACTTTGATGAATTGTTTATTGTCATTTGAAAACTTGATGTGATCCAGCTTTTCTTGCTCGTGTTGTTGTGAATTCTCCTTTGTAGATCAGCACAAATTGGAGTCTCTAACACTTTGAACACCTTCTCGATGGTGTTTGGATGTAAATTCAGAACAACTTTCCATCAACACCTTTACCTCTTTTTTTTTAATTTTGAAATAAGGTGCTTGGCTCATGGGAATGCGTGCAAATGGAGATTGCTGATTTCCAAAATGTGAATTAGGGTTTTCAAGACGTTATTGCATGAAAAAAGATTGCATGTAACAAGGGATGGAGGATGAGATGGAATGCGAAGGCGGATGGTGGATGAGCTTTTACATGTAAGTGTGAAGCATGGAAAGATGTAGAAACATGTATTTGCTCATGCAGGTGCGAATGCATATGGAGAGATGGAAATGGAAAATGGAAGAGGATAATGAGCTTTATAGTCCATCTTTGGTGAAAAGGTGAAGTCAGAGTACATGGAAGATGAAAATGACATACTTTTGACTTTTCAAAAAGTTACTTTTAATCAAATCAAACCTTTTGTATGCAATTATTTGTAAGGCTTTTCGTTTTATCGTTCCTTGCGAGTGAATGCAGAAAGTGAGATGAGTGAAAATGGAAGCGGAAAATGGGATAACATGCTTTTGCAATGAAGTGAAGCAACAAGTTCTTGGGAAAGAACTTGTAACTTCTCCAAAGTGGAGAAAAGCAACAAGCAAGCACAAGACACAAAAAATCAAAAGAAAACCGTACGTTTGGAAAGTGACTCAAACATGTCACGATGCAATGCACTTCAACACACAAATTCGAATTTGGAAATTGGGGAAAAATCAAAAACAAGAAAATGAACAATTTCTTCATTTTTAAAGAAAAAATGCACTTTATATGGCATTGATTTCAACAAGTGGCAATCATCAAGAAATAATGTGCATGGAAATAGCAAGATAAACATGAAATGATGAGCAAGTTTTAAAATGTCCACTTGGCGGTTAAACAGCCAAAATAGCAAGTTTTATACAGTTAAAAACCAATTCTCCCTCAAATCTAGATTTTCAAACAACTTTTTGACTTTTTCCATACTAGCATGTAATGGACATTCAATGGTCGATTTTGACATGAGAAGGCCAAAAACGTGGTCTCCAAAGACAAGAGCACGTGTTAAAACTCAAAAACAACCGCACTTGATCCAAATGAATGGGCTGAAATGCCATTTTTTGAGTTTTTTGAACAAAAACAAGTATTTTAATGTAAAAATCTGGTCCATTTCTGCAAAAACGTGGCCAAAAAATGCATGTTTTTGAGTCATTTTTGACTTGTGAATGCAAAAATGACTTCCTCAAATGCATAAACATGGATCCAAATGGTAAAAAGTGGCTTCAAAATGCATAATAATGGATAAAAACCTGAATTTTTTGGGCGTTTTTAGCAAAAACGTGATTCATAAAGGGCATATTATGAGTCGTTTTGAACTTCCAAATGCAAAAATGTGACCTTTGATGTATTGCCAATGATTGAATATGCCGAAACACCTCTTTTCCTTGTAAAAACGTGATCTAAATTATTCTAAAATGGATTTATTTGAAGATTTTTCCAAAAACGTTTCTTGGAAGGAGTTTAAAAATCATTTTTTAGCAAGATATCCATTTTTGATGTTAGAAAATCCATTGCCAAGCAAAAATGACCCTATTGGAGAAGATCTCATGCAAACCGTGAAGTAAATCTCTCACAATGAGCAAAATCGGGTTCTTGGAGAGCAAATGCATGTGTTCTTCCAAAATCGGACCTTTTGGGAGTCACATGATGTTTTTAAAGTATGCTTTTGAACAAAATCGTCCTTGTGGGGGGTGACATGCATATTTTAAAAACTCTCAAAAAAGAAAATCGGACCTTATGGAGTGCATAACACATTTTAAAACATGCATAAGGTCAAAATCAGACCTTTTGGAGTGCAATGCATATTTTAAGTTGTATCTCACTTTTTTGATGCAATGACACAAAAACTCACCTTTTGATGTAACGACATGAAAAAGGTCCACTTTTGCTAGCCTTTGAGGTAATGGCATCAAAACGGTCCACCAATGTTTTCAAGTTTGAACTTTATGTGCAGTGACATATAAAATGTCCACTTTTGATGGATTTTACATGTAATTGCATATAAAAGGTCCACTTTTGATAACTTAAGGTTATTTAATCAACTTAATTTCATGAAAATGTTACTTAATGGGACACAAACAATATTTATATATCATATTAAACTATATAACACATAAATATCATTTAAAAAGTAACATTTAAATGAGCATTTGATTTAAATATAAAAAATTAAACTAAAACTATATAGTTTATATACTGACTTTAAGTGAAAAATCAAAAAGTAACTCAAACTTAAAATTATAACATAAAGTATACTATAGTTACTTTAAGTGAAAATTTAAATGATAAAGTAATTTAAAAACATAACTTAAGGTGAATTTAAGTTATATTTTTCAAAAAGTGAATGTGAAATTAAAAATATAACATGATATTTTTAATTTGTGCTATTGCATCAAAAAGGTCCACTTGAGACACTAAAATGGTCATATGTCTTGACTGACAACTTTGATTACGCTTTATGTTAGATTGAATCGGAGGGAAAAACGAAAGCCATGACATGAGCAAAACCAATGCACTAAAAACCAACAAACGCAAACTCAATAGCAAAGAAAAGGACGATGAAGGCCTAAAAAATAAAGTAAAGATTCGACAGAAAGAAAAATGAAAAAGACTTGACAAAAGCCTTTAGTAATACAACTTGATGTACGAATTGAAGTCGATTGATCGATCAACAACGAACAATTGAATATCAAATTCAAATTTAGAAATATGCGAAACTGGCTTGAAGAAGTTTCGTGCTGTTACCAACATTTTGTGGTGACAAAATGTAGGACAACATGCTGAATCCAAAAAAGTGTATTTTTTCTGTCCATGAAGGAAAACTACCTGGTTATGTGGTGTTAAAAGGAATCACAGTGGACCCTGAGCGAGCTGCAACAATTTTGGAATTGCCCTTACCACACAACATAAGGTGAAGAGTTTTGTTGGCCATATTAATTTTGTTAGAAGAGTCTGACATTGCAACATTGCTTAAGCCACTAACAACTATGCTCAAGAAAAACGTTGTTTTTATTTGGACTAAAGAGGCAAAGAACACTTTTTAGAACATTAAAGAAGCTTTAGTAGCAGCCCCTGTGTTGGTAAACCCTGATTTCAGTAAAGATTTTACTGTTCACGCATATGAGAACTTGAAGTCATCTCTGCTATGCTGGTATAGCAGAATTTGGAGGGATTGGAACAGCGAGTCACATTTTTCAGCAAAGGCCTTGAAGATTATGAACAGAGGTATAGTTTTGTTGAGAGACATGTGATGGCTTTTATCAAAAGCTATTCAATTGTTAAGGAGTTTCTTTTAAGCAGGGACTTGAATGAAAAGCGGGCTGGCCGGATAACAAAAGTGATGGAATATGATGTACAAATCCAAGTGACAAAGCTGGTTAGGGGTAAGGGCCTATGTAAGAAGCTAAGTGGTGAAGAAAATCAGCATGCTGAGGAGCAAAAGGAAATGGTTTTGGTGCTACAGATTGGAGAAAATGATAATAAGACAGCCAACTAAATAAAGGATATGGTTCATTTCCTTAGAACAAGTGAGTGTCCACTAGATCTTGATAAGGCTAAAATTAGATATTATAGGCTGCAATCTGTTCCTTATGTGTTAATAGATGACATACTTTTTAGAAAGGATTATAATGGGGTACTTTTGAGATGCATTGATATTGATCAGGTAGCTAAGGTTTTTTTTGAATTCCATGATGTTTCAACTGGAGGTCATTTTTCAACTAGAACTACAGCAGTAATGCGAGCTGGTTATTACTGGCCTACGTTGTTTAGAGGCTCCCATGCTTGGATTAGAAAGTGTGTCAAGTGTGGCATGTTTGTAGAAAAAGAGAGATTACCAACAATGCCTCTACATCCAGTTCAGGTGGAACAACCCTTTATGAGATGGGGAATTGACTTCATAGGTGTTATTAATCCACCTTCTAGCACTACTACTAGACATAAATGGATGTTAACAACGACCAACATTTCACAAGATCGATAGAAGCAGTTGCCTTGAAAGAAGCTGATGAGACTGTTGTCTTGAGATTTTACGAAGACATTATGATCAGGTTTGGTACACTAGATTCTTTTATCTCAGATAATGCATTGGCATTCATTGGTTTGAGGGTTGTTGATTGGGCTTTGAAGAGTGGGATATACCTCAACACCTCTTCTAACTACTACCCTCAAGGTAATGGGTTGGCAGAGTCTACAAATAAAAACCTGATCAAGATAATCAAGCGCATGTTACAAGATAACCAAAAGGATTGGCACTCCAAGCTGAAAATTGCATTGTGGGTTGATCAGAAAATACCTAAGCAAGCTATTGGAAATTTTCCCTATGGTCTAGTATATGGTAAGGAGGCACGGTTACTTATCTCTACAGAATTACCTACACTAGATATGGCAAGTCAGCTGCTGCTATTTGAAGCAGGAGATCCCATGGGATTCAAATATACTCAATTGATGGAGTTAGAAGAGGCTAGGAGCAAAGTAATGCAGCAAATCGAATATTATCTGCTGCAAATGAAAAAGTTCTTCGATAAAAGGCAACTCCAAAGCTATTTCAAGGAGATTTGGTGCTACGGTGGGATGTGCTCAAAAGAAGACCTAGTCATCATTCAAAATTTGATTATATGTGAAGTGGACCATTTATCATTGCAAAATGCAAGAAGCACAATGCGTATCGATTGTCAACTATGGAAGGAAATGTGCTACCAATACTAGTCAATGGTATTCACCTCAAGCGTTGCTTTGAGATATTATCTATTAGTCTTTTGTTTTCTAGGTTAGGTTTCTTGTTTCAAATAAATGCATCTGCATATTAGCTAGTTTTCCTAAGTTGTGTCCAAGCACATGTCAGTTTTTGTTTTCTTTCTTTGGGTGGTTTCCTGTTTTCCTTAAGTTTAAGTTTGTCAAGTTGTTGGTTCGGGTTGTTCAAGTTTCATTTTTCATATCTGCTCACCTCATTTATACACATATCAATGCATGTGTTGAATGCATACACTTAACACATGCATATGCATACATCTAGTGTCACAGTTATTTAGTGTTACGCTATCCAGTTCATACTCATACTCATACTGCTAACTGTACACATGCATACCCACACATCTAGCAATCACCTGCATCCATTCAATACATATGTCCTTATGTGCATACCTAAGATGGTCAACTATAAAGGTTTCGACTTCTAAAGTTGATACTTGAGTTTGATCATAAATGTCAATTAGTCCAATAAGATTTTTAGGTCTCATTAGGCTCATTCACATGCATCCCAAACCCAATCAGCAACTTTAGAGGTCGTGTCATGTCGGGTCTAGGTCCCAAGGATGCATAAAGTTTAGGCTCCAAGCCCAAAGGTATCAAAGGCAACTGGTCAAAAGTCTAGTAGGCAAACAATTAACAAAGTTCGCCAAAAATGTTGCTTGATTTTAACTCATGTTAAAATTCAGTTTCGAAAAAGAACAAATGAAGTGAAGTGTTCATGTTTATCATTTTCAGCTTATATTCAAAATTGCAGAAAACACTTTTCATTCATATTGAAAGAATAATAAATGTCCTTGTATTATTCATTTCGAATATACAACTGATATTTACAAAAGAACAATAATAATGAAAGAATACTGAAAGAAAAATTCTCTCACACAAGTGATTGTGAGAGTAGTCCCTTAATTGCTGATATATATTCCTACTTTGCCAAAGTAAATAACATGAAAAGAAAAGGAGAGAGGAGAAAGTTATGGGCACTAGTCATTGCTTGTAATGACTGGTTGGCATGCATCCATCCGCTTCCACCCATTTGCTGCCTCGAACCGCATCCCATCCACACATCCAAACCTTGCATTCATAGAAAAGATTGTTAGATCCCATGGATCTAAGTAATGCAAAGTGTCTCATTTTGCCTCATTTGTATTCTTGTCACACCATTCATCTTCACAAAATAAAATATATACCAGCAATGAAAGGAAAAAACAATCACACCAAAAAATGCTTTACTACTAATATGTTTGTTTCCTGTGCAGTGTCCTGTCTCTAACGGGTACGTGGACATAACAGTAGACTCCCACAAGGGTTATTGAGTCCGATGTACTCACTCAAAATAGGACCTATGAAGCTGATCAAAACAAGTAAAACAAAAGAAAAGAGAGTATATCAGAGGGAAAAGTGCAGTTATAGGATTTGATGAAGATTACAGCTAAATGCATATTATTCAAAGTAACACAAGAAGCATTATATGCAATAACAAATGCTAAGTTCAGAAGGTACAACATATGTTTTCAGCAATAGAATAATTCTTCTTATAGTTTCCAAAAGTTGCAGCAATGTGAAGTATTGTAAAGGCCAAATTAAACGAAGTTTCAACATGTAATAAGGGAAACAAAAACAAGCTTCCAAGAGCTATAGGGGCATCAGGTATGAACTATGAAGATAAGTGACAAAGTACAAATTGCTAATAAACAACAAAGCTATCAGATACAAGTTTATTATGATGTAGGACAACAATAATCAGAAAATGTGTTTCAGGAAACATTGAAAGCTGCAGATAAGGATGAACGTTTAAGTTCAAGTCTATATCCTTTGCATAAATGGAATACTTGGTACCTGGTGAAACATGGATAGGGGTTCCATAATATAGCCCAAGTGATATAAAAACTGGGAACAAGTTGATAGCTGTAGGGGGAATAATAAGTATCCACCAATATCAAGCACAGGATATCCACTTATTATGGCCATGAAAAATGTCATAGCAGCAGCAATGAAAGATATTTACTCATCAGTGGGTTTAATTCTGGAAGGAAACCCTATTTACTGTGAGCCGCAAAAGTTTCAGACTTCCTCAATATTTATCAAAGTTACAGCTGAAGTCTTCAAGCTAATAGCAGCATATTAAAACACAACTTACAGCTCCCAACTACAACGTCTACTCAGGTCATGGCATCAACATCAGAATAAATCAAAAGAAATGCTAGAAGTCACAATATGGCAAGAGCAAGAAAGAGAGAAATAATTGACAGATAGGGAATGAAGCTCAACAAGAAAACCCTCTTGCACAACCCTATCATGGTGATTTAAAGAGGAAAAGAGGTTATTCTGTTAGCAATAAACTCATATCTCTATTTCAAACGCAGCCCAAAGAGCATTCATGGTATGCAGAAAATGCTCCCAGAAATGGCAAATGAGCCATGAAGACAAGCAAACTCAAACCCCAAAACTCAAAACAACAACAAGGGAAAAAGCTCCAGATTTCCATTTCAAATAGCAAAATAGCCATGACTGGAGAGGAAAAAGATGTAAATACTCAGCATTATGTTCATCAGCAAAAGAAACGCCATGAAGTGCACAAAGAAAGTGTAATCTTGCAGCCCGTAACTTTTAAAAATCTGGAAACAATAAAAGATAGCCATGGCAAGCCATATACTTACAAAAACTCGTGCCATGAGAAGGAAAAGGCACGAAATTGCCATATTTGACAGCAAAAGCATACAACCACGCCTTGCCCAAACAAGAAGATACCAATAGGAAATACTGAGAAAGCAACTCCGTAATGGCACCAACAGCAGAGAAAGTCATTATCACAACAAAAGAAAATCGTAGCAGCTCCAAGATACAAACTAGTTCAAAACCATTGTAATGACAACATCCTCCGATAGTTATAAGAACAGGGACAAGAAGTGGCGGCTCTAAACACCTCAGAGAAGCCTCTAACCAGCCATGACACAGGTTAAAATACCTAGCAAAAGGTTCCAATATGTGCCAAGAAAAGCCAAATAAAAGTCAAATAACTCTGGGTTGGGTCATGAGAGCAAACAAATACATTATCCCAAATAAATGAGACTCTCCAGGCACTTATGGCGATGTAGCAAGAGCTTCAAATTTGCTCAAAAGTTGGGTGTGGCTCCTAATGGAACTGAAACCCTATACTTTCATCCTTCTCGAGGTCTTCAGTACTTCACGCCAAATGAAAAGAGGAAAATGAATAGTTTTTTGTTATAACCCTAACCGGTTATAACTTCATCAAACACCAAATTATTTTATAATTCAGTTGTTTGATATTTCGTCAAACACTTTGCAAGCAAACTCTAATACCATTGTAATAACCCAATTGGCTCTCAAACAATCTATGCTAAAGAATTGATTTCTTTTTTGTTGTTGTTGTTGAAGTTTTACAATTTTGATAAAAAAATACAACAGCAAACTAGAAGATTTTGCAATGATAATTTCGACTCAAATATTTAGATATTACGTAGGGAATATACAGTTGAAAAATTCCAGATATCAATATCAACTTAGATATTGAGTATTTTCAGAAAATACCTATGTTCCCCCAAGTTTCTGGTGCAGGGACGGTGGGGGACGGCAAATTTCTTTGGTGATTTTGTGGACGGGGGGGGGGACAGCAAACAGGGATGGCTATATATATAGGGAAATTTTAAAATATACATTGGAATTTGTAAATATACATGTCATTCATATGAAATTAAGCACAAAGCATGTCATTTAAACATTATAGAACCATAACATACAACATTTGAATGCCATCTACGAAATCATATCCGATTTTACTATTTTAGTACCCAGTTGTCAAAATGCATATCAATACAATATCAGAGAACATTGAGCAATGAATATTAAGTTATTAACAATTGTCAAATATCATAAGACTCATAATGATAAGCATGATAAATCTGAAAATCAAAATCAAAATATGCCCAAAGCTATAGCCCCAAAGGGTAGAGGGCTGCCATAAAGTAATGAGTATCATATTATGAATGTATCATAATCATGTTCATGTTCAACATAAAAAGAAAAACATAGAAAATGAAGCAGACTGCTGCTCCTATTCTGCCTCTACTGCCATGGCATCAAAATTAGAGTCCTGCTCACTGTCATCCTCCACAGGAAGCATAGTCTCATCTAATGGAACCCCAACCAGTCCTGGTGCTGTGTCATCCTCATCTATTTGGGCCACATCCTCAGGCTCAACATCTCATCGCAAAGCTGGTGTCTGCGTATACACTAGAGTCTGATGATCGACAAGTTGAAGAGCATCATGCACTGTCACTAGCTTTTCCGCTCTTTTAGAGGTAAGTCTATTCCTCTTGATAGAGTGGATATATGAATATGTGGACCAATTACTCTCTGCAGTTGAGGAACTAGCAACTTGTGAAAGGATGCGATTGACAAGTATTTTTAACTCAGGTGTATTTCTCCCATGCCAGTTTCACCATCCAATAGGATCTTTTTGTGCCAAAACAACTCTATCCAACCTTGTTTGTGACTTACCTAAGTTTGGGCCACGAAGGTTGGTGAAGTCAAGGAACTGTGCACGAAGAGTAGAGGCATCTTGAGCTGAATACATCTTATCAATTGCTCTTGTGAAGCCATCCAAAACCTCAGGATCATCACATGGGAGGCCTCTTCCACCCAAGTTTTCATACCATTTGGGATTTAGAGCAAAGGCTGCCATATGAAGTGGGGTATTTATCATGTTCCACCTCTGCATATGCTCCTCATAAAAGCCCAATGTAGGATCCTTTGCTACAACAATTCTTTTCATCTTACCCAACATGCTGTCAATAGTCTTATATATCTCTCCCAAACTAGGAGCATCAATATTAGCATATCTAATGACATCAACAATTGGTGCTATGATAGAGCAAATATATTTGCAAGATCAAGATGCCAACAAAAATAAAAATAAAAATTAGAATTTTAAGAATTTTAAGACTATTAGTAGGAAAATCAGCAAGCAAAAGACTAATAGTAAATTAAAAATTTAAAAATCAGCACTTACTTCATTGTGGACCACCAACTCTCATCAAGGATCCTTTGCCTCACCGCTTTTCCTTCAGAGGACTTAGAATGAGGTGGCGTCGGTAGAAACTGTAGCCAACGGCGTGTTGTCATCGGTAAAGATTTTGTAGCCGACGTGTAGATTAGTATTGTTATGTAGCCAACGGACCCCTTTGGGGAGGTTTGGCGGAAAGTATTTATACCTCGTCGAGGATCATTGTAAATCATCTAATCTTATCACCAATTATGTAATCTCTGGGCATATGCGAATAAAGGAGTATTGTTCTTGCTGTTCGTGTTCATTATCTGTGTGCATTTCTTAATAGCTGACCTTGATAGCCACCTGTGCCGCTTTCTCTGCTTCCAACTTCTGGGTACCCTGAGCCAAGCGTCGCTGAACTGCCTTCAACTGGATGATCAACTCCTCTCGAGCTCTCTGTGCATCCACCAAGACAGCCTCACGTCCAACACCTACTCCAAGTGCCTCTAGTACACAGACACTCCATGCCTGCAGCAGCTCCAGGTCTCATCAATTGGTCACACTTCCCACGACTGATAATCACAACGACTGGGAGTCTAGGGGGCATCGAGGGGTAGCACCCCTCGTCGTCAAGACCAAATTGGCACTTTCAAAGCCACACGAAACACCATTTTTGTGATTTTCTTCTAATCCAACACTCTTTCGGACAACAACTTATGTTTTCTACTTGATTATGTATTTCTCTTCCCTTTGGCATCATGTGTTACCCGTTCCGAACCGATTCAATCCGTCGTCGTTTTTTTTTTTGGTTGGGTCCTTCTGCTCGTCCACTGTTGTGCCTCTTTTATCTGTTTTGCCTCTCTATTACTCCTAACTGCTCTGATGCTTTTGCGTTTTGCCTTCCCATGAATAATATGCCTCCAGATATAATTTCTCTTTCTTGTTGCCTTCTACTTTTCCCACAGTTCCCTTCCAGCTAACGAGTAGAAGATTACCAGTTCGTGGAATTATTATTGCACCCTTGAATGGAATCAACTATCAACGCCTGTGATGAAGCCTTTTCTTCCTTCCTCCTGCGTATGGATGCTGAAGATTGGGATTTATTCTGTCCGTGGGGAATTTAAGACATCATTGACGTGGGAGTCCAAGTTTGAGCAGCGATTACAAAATCCATGGGAAACTGTCCGCTGAAGCCGTGGGAAGAAAGAATGAGACCTTGGCGAAAAGGATGAATATACCCTATAAAGCATTCCTGTCGTCGACCACAATTCAATTGCGGAAGAAGTGTTTAGCTACGGAGAAAATAAGGTAACGCTGCGGAGAATAAAGATAACTTGCGGCTTGTCCATGAAAGAGGAAAACAAGTGTGCGAGGAACAAAGGCAACCTGTAGCCAAATGTGGAATAACAAGACCATCCGCGGAGGAACAGGGCTATCTGCGGGAGAGCAGGAATTCAAGCCGAGGAAGACTCGGTATATAACTCTCGAGGACGAAGATGTTTACGCCGCGGAGGTAAAAATCTAAACTTCAAACCGTGGCCACAAAAAAGTCACCTGTGGGAGAGCAAGACCACATGCGGAAAGAGTTAGCCGCGAGAATCGCAAGGAGACTTGTCACCATGAAACGACAAAGGCATTCGCGGAAGAGAAATGCACACAAAGAGAAGGCATCCGCAAAAGAGAAATGCTGCACTGCGGAAAACTAAATGCATCTATGGAAAGACAAAACCTTCGCGGGAGGAAAAAGATCCGCAGGGAACAATAGGCATCCACCCGCGGGACAGGGTTGCCCGTGCACACTTCGCTCTTTTTTTTGTTTTGTTTTGACTGCCCTAACTCCTTACTGATCTTACATATATACAATATTTACATATATATAGTACTTACAGTCATTCTTTTCTCAGTTGTTCATCCACGGAGGTGCGTTATTTCTTTCATGGTAGACATCCAACTTCGACCTATGCATTGTGTCGGCCACTTCCTTTCCGTCTAGCATCCATAGTTTTATTGCTCCGTTATCACCCACTTCCCGAATCTGGTATGGCCCGACCCATCTGACCTTAAACTTTCCTGGTTTGATCTCATTTCGTCTGTCATACTTCAACACCAACTACCCCAGCTGAAACCTGTTGAGTTACTGCTGTTTATCACGCCACGCTTTGCGTCTGTTTTGTGTCACCTCTGTGGCCCATTGTGCTTGCAATTTCGTCGGTTGCCATCCCTTGCCGTCAATAACTATATTCTTGATTTTAGAACCTTCACTCTGTATTGCTGAAGTTTTTATTAAGCCTGTTCTCTTTGTTTCCTGTGCTGACCGTACGTTGTGTTTTCCCTGCTACCGGTACCCTTCTAATATATCAGTGGTTCGTTGCAACCTTTTCTTCCTGCGTAGTCGTACGGTGGGATCTTCCCTTTTTCGAGGTTCGTACTGTATGTTCTTCTCTTCAGCTTCAGCCGTAACCACCTTTCCTTCTTCTGCTTCCCTGTATTCCTTCGGACATTTATTTTCCTTTGTTTTCTCACCTTCGTCGACCCTTAACATAATACAACTCGAAAACAGTTCGTAGTCTTCTATCTGCCAGTGGAAAAGGCCATTCATCTAGTCTAGGTCGTTGCTATTCAATCCTCCTTCTAGTCTCAATACTCCTTCGTCCAGTTCCATTCTCCTCTTTCCTTCGTTGTCACTTTCACCTTCACTTTTTGAATTTGACGATGCTGCCTCCTCACTTACCATTTGTGTGTGCAGGTCAATTATGAATCTTTTGCCTCCACGCTCCGTTGATAAGGTATTTTGTTTCCAATCATGTTTTACTTTTGCTTGTACCAACCAATTCCGTCCTAGAATAGCATTATATCCTTTTCTTTTCAATGGAATGACCACGAAGTCCAATAAAAATGGTTGCGTTTCAATAGTTATCGGTTGTGCCCTCAAGGTTCCCAACGGTTTGATCTCATGCTGGTCTGCCGTGAGCAACTGGAATGTAGGTGGCCACAACGTCGGCTTTCCCAACTTCTTCCAGGTATCCTCCGGTAACACATTCATGCCGGACCCTCCGTCGACAATTATGTCTATCAGAACATTTCCCATCTTGACGACTGTCGGATGCCTTCCCATTGTGATGCCAAAAGCATTGGGTCTGTTGTCGTTCCACTACTGTCCCTTCCGGTTTCCTCCGTTTCTTTTAAAAGTGGTGTAGAATTCAGAATGGCCATCTGTAACTGGGGCATTGTGAGAAGGTCACTTAATTTGATTGGGACTTCCATTTACATCACCTGCTTTATTATGTTTTGCTCAGCGTAGTTCCTTGTTGAGGTGTCGGTGGTGTGCTTCAAGCCTTCAATTGAGATGTCTCTGCCTATGATGCCTTTTCAATTTTCGCTCGCGCTTCCCCCAATTTCCTCTTTTCTTCCGCCAGGTCCGAGTATACCTTTGCTTGCCTTTATGTAATTGCCAGAACCTCCTCTTCGTTTGTTCCGACAGTGATCAAATTTACTTCAGATTTTGGGCACTTGGCATCTTCATGATCACCGGGTCCGCACCATCTGCACACTAATTTTGGTGTGTTTTCCGTTGTACAATCTCGGGCAAAGTGGCCCCACAAATTACATGCTCGGCACTGAACAATCTGTCATCCGTTCGTATCATATTGAATTTGACTTCGGCTGCCATTGTTATTGTTGGCATTATTGTTGTTGTTTTGCCCTTTGCTATTATTTCTGTACCCACCCAAAGTGGCACCATCAATGTTTGTGTTTCCGTTCCCTCCTGACATGGAAGCTACCTGTGTAAGAAGCACCTATTGAGGCCCTTTGGTTTTCAGATTGAAGGGGCATTCTTTTATGGAATGTCCCATGATTTGGCATATCTTGCAAAACTGGTTCTTTGGACAGGATCCCTTTGTGTGACCTTCCGCTTTACATTCTGTGCACCATAGTTCGCTTCCCTTTGTTTCCTTCTGCATGTTTTTAAATTCCTTCATCATACGGATCATGTTCTTCTGTAGGGTGCGAACCTTCTTGCTACTGTTTTCATCATCACTGCTATCCTCTCCCGAGGACGCGTCGTCATTTGAGTCGGAGGAACTATTCTTCTACTTCTTTTTCATCCTCTGCTCGCTTTCCAAGTTCATTGCTCTGTTGTATGCTTCTGTGTATGACGATGACGGCACAATTTTTATTTTCTTCCACAACTTCGGGCGTAGGCCTTCCATGAACCATCTTTTCTAAAGTCTGCCCGCCGGCTTATTTTCCATTTTACTTATCAAGTCTTTTAATTTCTTGGCGTCGACGCGGACATTTTCATTCTTCCCCTGCTTAGTATTGAATATCTCAGCGACAATTTTGTTATCATCGCGCAACAATTGAAATTCCGCGATAAACTCCTTTTTAATGTTGTCCCAATTGTTTAGCTTTTGCGGATCTGTATCAGTAAACCAATCAATTGCGACACCTCGTAGGGTTGCCGAAAATTGCCTCACCCATTCGTTTGCATCTGTTATGCTATTTGCCCTCCAGATTGTTTCACATGTTTTACAGTGTCGGATGGGATCGGTCGTACCATCGCCATCAAACTTCGGTAGCTTTTCTTTTGGTTCCGCATCACTATTGGATTTTGTGCACAAGCGTTGTTTGGTCCTGCAACATTGGCGCTGTTCACTCCCACACTGTGGCTTTGTACTCCCACATTGGCGTTGTGCACTCCCACATCGGTGATTTGCACTCCCACATTGGCGGTTTGCACTCCCACACCAACGATTTGCTCTCCCACACTGTTGATCTGCACTCCCACACCGGCAGACTGTTCTCCCACACCGGTGGTCTGCACTCCCACACCGGCACTTTGTTCTCCAACACCGGCGGTTTGGACTCCTACACCGGCGGACTATTCTCCCACACCGGCGGTCTCAACAACTGCGAATGGTGGTGAAGAAGGATCTTCTGAAGTTGTCCCTTCCGGAAGTGTATCTCGGACGAAAAGTTCACTCCATGCTCTTGCTCTCTCAACACTCCGAGCCGTGCGAGTCGATTCTCTTTCGTCTGGACTCTCTTCCCCCGACGAATACAAATTCAAAAACTCCTCTCTTGCTTCCTCCACCAATTCCACCTGTTGTCAAGTCTCCTCCAACAATTCTTCCGCGCTTCTGTGTTCGTCGGAAATCTTTCGGAACCTCCTTCTGCGTTTGGCTTGCTGTGCCAAAATTAAATTTTCTTGCGTAGTACATATGCCATCTTTCCCCTTTATCTTATTTCGATCTTTGTTAAGCTGATTTGGCATTAAGCTTCATTCCTCCCTCCTTCCAAGTTCATAAGCAACGGTGCCAAATGTTTACCGCATAGATTAGTTAAGAAATATACATAGATAATGAACACGAACAGCAACAACAATACTCCTTTATTTGCATATGCCCAGAGATTACATAACTGGTGAAAAGATTAGATGATTTACAATGATCCTAGACGGGGTATAAATACTTTCTGCCGAACCTTCCCGAAGGGGTCCGTCAGCTACATAACAATACTAATTTACTCGTCGGCTACAAAATCTTTATTGACGACATGAACCCGTCGGCTACAAAATCTTTACCGACGACAACACCCTTTCGGCTACAGTTTCCACCAACGACATGAGGCTATCATCCCCACTTTGGATTCACCACCATCAATTGAAGGGCCTTATACACCTCAATCATCCTCTCCATCAAGAGGAAATATGTGCAATACCTATAGCAACAATTAAAAATTAAAAATTAAAACTTAAACATTAATGATTAAAATTTAAAACTAAAAGCATCGCATGTAAGTAAGTTTATAAATAATTTTTAAAAATAACTTAAAGTTAAAACAAATTAAAAGTAAACTATAATTATAATTGACATACCTTGTCTCGGTTGGTTTGAGGAACTCCTTCTTAGAGAAGAACCTGAATAGAGCAAGTGAAGTGTGGTGGTTGCAAATAAACATTTGCACTTCTCTAGCTTCTAGCACCCCTTGTTTCACCCATTCAATCTTCCCTATGTCCTTCAATGCATTGTTCAAGAAATGAACACAAGGGGTCCAAAATATGTGCCTATAAGCACCCTCTATCATCAAGCCCGTTGATTTGCACATAGGTGTAGAATTTGTGATAACCTGTACAACATTAGATGGCCCAATCTCCTCTATGGCATCTCGTAAAATGGTGAACTGGAATTTTGCATCCTTCTTCTTTCATGAGGAATCTATGGCTCTCAAAAAATAAGAGCCAGCAAGGGATGTGACAATGATATTGATGAGTGGCCGATGTTTAACATCGGTCCACCCATCCATCACAATAGAGCAGCCCATCCTAACTCAAGTGCGTCTCATATCCTCAAATAACAAAGCAACCTTTGAGTACTTTTCATCTAGAATAGTGGTTCGTAGCTTATGCTCACCGTGAGGTACAAATAAGGAATTCATGCTCAAAATATCTTTCACCATTTGTTTATAATAAGTGGAATGGGCTGTATTATATGGGATACCATTAGCAACAAAGAATTTGCCAATGGATGCCTCACACTTTTCTTTTGCCTGTGCATTAAACATACTTTCCACCGAGCCCTTCTCACCACTACTCATCTTTCTCTTCCCTCTAGACCTAGTAGGGCTGCCACTAGTACCGATGGCGGATGAAATATGCCTAGATGATTGTGAGGGAATGGATGGTGATGTCACTGTCAAATTTTGCCCCTCCATTTCAGCCTCTAAGTGCAATCTGTGGCATTCTAATTTTTGTTCATCAGTCAGGTTAGGACAAGCTTTGACTCCTTTGCATAAAACACCTAAAAAATGTGACTTCACTCTTGTATAGTTGCCTCTAAAATCATCAAGACAAACATGGCAATCCCACACCCTAGTCCCTCCCGAATTCTTTTTATCTTTTGGCCGAGGTGTGACATATTGGAGAAGAGGTTTTTTCCTATTGAAAGGACCTTTTGCAAAATTCTTCATAATGGCGGAAGGGCATTTAAAAAAATCAGCTTTAGGATTGGGTTTTTGCCTAGTGTCACTATTAGCAACATCAACCCTTACATTTTTTTCTTCACTACTACTACTCCCACTGCTGCTCATTGTGTTTAAATATGCAATTGAATAGATGTATGAGCTGAAACAATGAAAAAAAAAAAAATCAGACTTCGCAAGCTGCAAATTTATTAAAAAAAATGATAGATGGAAGCACAAAGAGTTTTATAATTACTTGGTGGACAAAATAGAAGATCAAACCTTTGGTCAAGCTCTTGGAAGCAAAAATATTACCTCCTCTACTTGCAAAATGAAAACTCCAGCCGGCTGTAACATAAAATGAAAATCAAACAATTGTTAAGACAACTTAAATGTGTGGAGTTATATACATTTTAGGGCTTTTGGAGGAGTGGGGCCACTAGCCGACCAAGAAGGAGGCTTTAAAAGTTTAAATTTTTTTTTTTTTTAAAGTTATGTGCATACAAAAAAGGGTTACGGTTGGGGGACGACTAGACGTCCCCTTTCCGTATGTGGTACGGCTGGCCGTCCCCTTTTTTCCCCCTCGTGTTCTCGAGTTTCCGAAACGTCCCTGCAAAAAAGGTATTTTGGGGACGGCTGGGGGATGTCCCATACCCGTCCCCCCATCCCCAAGACGTCCCCGTCCCCGAAACGTCGAGTTTTAGGCCAGGTACGCTTCCTCGGGGAACATAGCAAAATACCAACAACCCAGTTGATAAAATATCCCCTATTATTTAAATCAAAAATACCCAAAAAAATTAGAAGTAACAATCCATGAACTTATAGGTAAAACACGCCTTCAAACCCTCTAAAATGAAGACTAGCAGTAGCAAAGAATTCTTTGACAAACAAATACAACTGCAGATTTGAAGAATGCTGCTCCCAAAGTGGAGATAGAGAATAACACCCAACAATGAATAAATTCTTGCTCAACCAACTCCAAATTAACTAGCACACAATTTGATATAATAAATTCTAGTGAATCCCTTCCCAAATTCTAGAACAACCTCCAACAGCAAGTAAAATTAAACTTCTTCTTAGCAATAGTTAATATAGTAGGAGAAATGACAAATCATATACCTTAGTACAATTTACCAAGCAATCTTAGAATTGAATCTACAATACTTTAGCTGTAGATCCCAAACCCTTATACTTAGGGCATGAAAATTAGAACTTCAGAAGTGTTATAAAGACAACAAAAAAAGATAAGATTATCAAATAATTGGATGCTTTACTCACAACGTTAAAATATAATAAAGTGTCATTATAATCTGATTTATTAATTGCTTTTGGCTCCGAAAATGACCTTTTCCATCATAACTTAATATTCTGACACGTAAGGCCACTGTTTCTTGTTCTCACGATTTAAAACTTTTCATCCTTGTTCCATCGAGCTATGGTACTGAGGTGATCAACAAACAACACCAAAACAAATAGTAACCTCACTGTATTTAGATGAATAATAACAGTAATTCACCCCTCTTGCAAAAACAATAGAAGAAGCATCAGAATCGAAATCTGACAACACCAAAGTGATCTTGATGATGAAAGGCGATGAATGAACTTGACGGGGTGACTTACTATAAATAGACATTCCCGCCAAGATTCTTAAAGCCCAAAAGGAAGCCTGATATAAAAATGGAGAGCATCACTTAACTCCTTTAACTCAATTGAGCCCATCGAAACCAACAGTTTCACTTACTATAAATAGTAAGTCACTCAAATGGAGCCAAAACACACCATAGGCTGTTGGAAAGCCTAAATAACCGCACAACTGACACCCTCAAATCCCATTGCCAACTCACGAGGGTAGTGATGGTGAATTGACCTAGCCAACTATAGGAACTTGCTAAAAATGGGGACATTACATTTTTAGGGTTGTAGCATGAAGATATTATGCCCAAACTCGTTTCCATAACTTTTGAGATTTGAGATATTTGATGGGATTTTATTTCCACATAATGTCATTTCTAAATGGTCGTGGTTTGTAAGTTCAATTGTTTATTAACACTTGTAATATTTGCATATGTTAATGAAATAAAGGTATAAGATAGTGTTTTATAAACTATTCTATATTTTTATTGTTATGCAAAATCTTAGAATATGTGTTGACTATTTCTATATGACTCATTGTTTTTCTATAATTAGGAACTCAGCCAAATTTGACATGTGTTATAATACTTAATCTTAAGAGTCAGAGAGATATTATGAGGAGACTTAGTATTATAAATTAGTTGGATTTATAAGGAGTGATTATAGGAGTCAGTTTGGGTTGAATTTGACTTTGACTAGGCTAGTTGGAGGTCTTTATGGCCAGTTGGAACATTTCATGGGCACTTATGAGTGAGTCATAGGTTCCTTTATGACTTATTGTAGTTTATCAATCAGTTCATCATCATTTTGATGAGTATTGACTCCTTTTTGGAGCCTTCTTTCATGGATTCGACCTCAAGGGGGTTTGTACTTAGTCTATTGGATATTATTGTTTAGAGAGTTCTAATTATGCAGAAGAGAATTTTGTGACATCTTCTTGTGTCTTTGATGTATTTTCTGCAATCTTTGTAATTTAGTGTTGGGGATACTCAATATATGTACTGAATCATTTTGTGGCAGTTTCTCTCTTGAAATTTAGCCTTCTTTCCTTCTGTTTCTATGTGTGAAAGTATCTAATTGATAAAGTGGATAGTGAGTCTTTAGGATTCCTTGTTATTTTGTCTCATCCATCACCTAGTTGTAGTCTGTACTTTGTTTGCAGGTTATAATTTGTGCCATATATTTTTTGATATAGTTATGTGAATGCTTTCATCTTCCTTAACCCTCATTGTTAGGACCTTATTATGAAATATTGATGCAAACCAGTATATGATTGAAGTGTTTTTTTGCAAGAAGAGTCTTACTGTTTGTTAATGGTCATATCTTCGGTATCAATAAGTTTTTGGTGTATCACCTACTAGCTAGGTTCAGTTTTAAGGTTTCATTTCTGCATCTTCTTCCCTTTTCCTATCAAGTTTAGTTCATTTCTGTAATAAGAGCTTAGGTGGTTATCACAAAAAGCCGACCTATAACTCGGAGAGACACTCAGTTCATTAGAAAAATTTCACTACCATGTTACCTGAAATTTCCAGTTCATTTCACTGAACAATATTAACATTGGATATCTTTTGACAACCTTTAATTAATTTAGGCAATCTTATATTTTGGGACAGTTAGCGATTACATTGATTTGATATCTTGACACCTTATGGTGTTTGAAGTATTATTTAACTAACATTAAAGTTAAATTGTTTATTTAATTTTAATAAAGTAACTTTGTATCAATGTGTAGGTAGTTGTAAGGCTTTATATTATTTAATCAAATACTTTTTAGAAGTGGGCAATGAAATAGGGAGAAATAAGGAGTTAATAAAGCTAAATCTAAAACATTGCACAACCCTAATTAGGGCATTGAGCTTGCAGTTACAAAAATGTAGTTGGAAGCACATTTGCTCATGTTGACGACAATTAATTATATTTGATATTTCACTGAGAATGAAGATTTTTGCATGGTTTGTGGAGTTTGTTCAACTCGGCCTTCTAAAGGATGAAATTCCTTCTGAGGAAGATTGGCTATAGTAGTGGTAGATCTACTCTAAATGATTGTTGGGAATATCAGATAAGCATTTCTCATGTGCATTTAGTTGAGATATTTTGGTGGTTTCTTTTAGTGAATGACATGCAAGTTTCAAACAATCTTTCCTAGCATTGAATAATTTGAGGGTTGATAAGTAGGAGATAATTTCCCCAACAAGTCAAATTGTGATATTGCAATTAGGATTTAATTGTGTGATTTTGAGTCAAACTCATTAACCCATGTTTCATGAGTAGTGATTCAACACGAATCCATCTCTCATGAGAATAAATGGAACACTTAGCACTCATCAGATCTAGGTGATGCTCACCGGGGTGAAGCACCAAGACTTCGTGGGAGGTCACCCATCCCAGTACTACTCTAGCCTGAGTGCGCTTAACTATGGAGTTCTCTCCATGGTTAAACCCAAAGCTTGCAACCCAATTTGCAAAACCTTCACCAAGTGTTGTGCCTTATGAACCATTCATTAGACAGCCCCTTAAGCTCATCAATTGATAAGTAGGAGATAATTTCCAGAACAAGTCAAATTGTGATATTGCTATTAGGATTTAACTGTGTGATTTTTGAGTCAAACTCACTGACCCATGTTTCATGAGTAATAATTCAACATGAATCCATCTCTCATGAGAATAAATGGAACACTTAGCACTCATTAGATCTAGGTGATGTTAACAGGGGTGAAGCACTGAGACTTCCTGGGAGGTCACCCATCCCAGTATTACTCCAGTGTAAGCGCGCTTAACTAAAAAGTTTCCTCCGTGGTTAAACCCAAAGTTTGCAACACCATTTGCAAAACCTTCACCAAGTGTTGTGCTTTATGAACCGTTCATTAGAAAGCCCCTTAAGCTCATCAATTGATAAGTAGTAAATAATTTCCACAAGTCAAATTGTGATATTGCTATTAGGATTTAATTGTGCGATTTTAAGTCAAATTCATTGATCCATGTTTCATGAGTAGTGATTTAACATGAATCCATCTCTCTTGAGAATAAATGGAACACTTAGCACTCATTGGATCTAGGTGATGCTCACAAGGGTGAAGCACTGAGACTTCCTAGGAGGTCACCCATCACAGTACTACTCCAGTGTGAGCGTGCTTAACTATGGAGTTTCCTCCATGGTTAAACCCAAAGCTTGCAACCCCATTTGCAAAACCTTCACCAAGTGTTGTGCCTTATGAACCATTCAATAGAAAGACCCTTAAGCTCATCAATTGATAAGTAGGAGATAATTTCCACAACAAGTCAAATTGTGATATTGCTATCAGGATTTAACTATGTGATTTTGAGTCAAACTCATTGACCCATGTTTCATGAGCAGTGATTGAAAATGAGTCCATCTCTCATGAGAATAAATGGAACGCCTAATGGCACTCATTGGATCTAGGTGATGCTCACAGGGGTGAAGCACCGAGACTTCCCGGGAGGTCACCCATCCTAGCACTACTTCAGCTTGAGCATGCTTAACTACAGAGTTTCCTCCAGGGTTAAACCCAAAGCTTGCAACCCCATTTGCAAAACCTTCACCAAGTGTTGGGCCTTATGAACCATTCATTAGAAAGCTCCTTAAGCTCATCAATTGATAAGTAGAAGATAATTTCCACAACAAGTAAAATTGTGATATTGCTATTAGGATTTAACTGTGTGATTTTGAGTCAGTCTCATTAACCCATGTTTCATGAGTAGTGATTCAACATGAATCCATCTCTCATGAGAATAAATGGAACACATAGCACTCATTGGATCTAGGTGATGCTCAT
This sequence comes from Cupressus sempervirens, assembly GCA_028749045.1. Taxonomy (NCBI): domain Eukaryota; kingdom Viridiplantae; phylum Streptophyta; class Pinopsida; order Cupressales; family Cupressaceae; genus Cupressus; species Cupressus sempervirens. The sequence continues at coordinate 355,202,583 of CM053791.1, read as the reverse complement.
AGGGGTGAAACACTGGGACTTCCTGGGATGTCACCCATCTCAATACTACTTCAGCTTGAGCCCGCTTAACTATAAAGTTTCCTCCATGGTTAATCCCAAAGCTTGCAACCCCATTTGCAAAACCTTCACCTAGTGTTGTGCCTTAAAAACCATTCATTAGAAAGCCCCTTAAGCTCATCAATTGATAAGTGGGGGATAATTTCCACAACAAGTCAAATTGTGATATTGCTATCATGATTTAACTGTGTGATTTTGAGTCAAACTCATTGACCCATGTTTCACAAGTAGTGATTCAACATCAATCCATCTTTGACTAGGATGGGTGACCTCCCGGGAAGTCCCGGTGCTTCACCCTTGTGAGCATTACCTAGATCCTATGAGTGCTAAGTGTTCCATTTATTCTCATGAGAGATGGATTCCTGTTGAATCACTACTCATGCAACATGGGTCAATGAGTTTGACTCAAAATCACACAGTTAAATCTTGATAGCAATATCACAATTTGAGGGTTACTGATCCTCTTGTGGTATTAGATTATGAGGGTTTTGGAAACCCTTTTGTTTGGCTTTGGTTGGTGCTTTCTTCAAATGCTTGGTGTGAGATTCATAGTATGGTGATTGTCGGTTGCTACAGGTTATGGTGAAAGAGTTGTCTTTGTTTGGGCATTGCAAGGGTTCTTAAACCCTAGCGCGAGCCCTCCTTATGGGCAGATTCCTCCTTTGGCATGAGGCTTTCTCTTATGTTCTAGAGGTGGACTTTGTGCTATAGTCAAGTGATACTTTTGGGCATTCAGTTTAGCATTTTGTGGCCCCTTACATTGCTGGACATTCAAGTAAATTTTGGAGGTTGTTTGGCTCCTTATTGGGCATTAGCTATAGCAGCTTTTTGGTTCAGACTTCTAGTTTGGCAGAGACTTAATTTTCTGTTATTGTGCTGGAAATACCAGCCACGTTTATTCTCCAAAATTTTTCTTATCTGTGCTTCAAGTTCTGAAAACTAAGTTTCTTTCCATTGTATCTGTGAGTAAACATCAACATAGATGCCTTTCAAGAAGTCAGCTTAGATTGAAGAATTGATGCATTTAGATCCCAAAAATGGCAGGAAGAGATCACAAGGTGGAAGTCTCCTGTTCATAGATGTTTTTAAAAGTCTTTTTATTTTCTTTTTTTCTTAAAAGTTTTGCAAGAAAATCAGATATTTACATATATATTTGGCCGATTGAAGGACATTTTGATATCATTTGCAAACCTAATATGGGCAATTATTGCATAGATTTTTGCTGATTATGCTGGCTACCCTAAAGAAAATTTAGAATCGGGGTTTCCATGTTTGCAATTCATGTGATGCTACTGTCATATTATTCAACAATGCATTACCCAACTCCATTTCTATATATGGTTAATTTCAATCTTTAAGGATTTCATATAATCAGTGGTGAATGACAGTATCATTGTACATGAAATATCAGTCATAATCAGCAGGTATATTTGACTTATTTGGCACATACCATTCATATCTTAGTATTTGCAATTTTGCTATTTTACTAATTTGCCAAAGTTTCATTTGAAATGTAATTCTTATGCATATTTTCATAACTAGTTTTTCTAGCACTGTATGTATGTCAGCACCACGCCCCAGCAGCCCCCCTTCCCCCTCCACCACCTCCTTGCAATGGTCTCGTGAAATAGACTACATCTAGTATCCCTCAAGGGCTAACCCTAGTATTGGGATAATCCACCATCTGCTTGAAATTACTCCGCCTTTCCCTTCCACAAACTCCCTATCTAAAAATACCTCAGTACAAAGTAAGAGATGAAATTTTCATGTTGAAAAAAATTTAAATTTAATCCCTTATAATTCCAAACTCTTATAATATACATCTTATATATATACATCCATTATAAACATAATTATAATGCCTATATATTAATAATAGTGACTTTATTAATCACTGTATAAAATGAGTTTCCTTGTAATAATACTAATTTGTTTATAACATACATAATTTAATAGTCATATAAATATAGCCCTTTGAATTATTACTTTACTCCCATGTATAGGAGTCAGTTCTTAGTGTCTCCTTTTATTCAAACTTGTGAATGGGAGCTTCTTACTACCCACCTCACATATGTGATTGGTATTAAATAATAAAAAGGAAATTATTCCATTATAACAAATATCTATTATTTATCAATTATATGTATTGGCATATCTATATGTCTTAGATCCATTAATCGATGGGGATATGTTTGTTTAGCGGATGGGCTCTAACCTTTATATGTTTACCCTTGTTAATCATGCTACTTCCTTTTCGATACTGTGCTTACATGATGTATCCACATGGAAGCGTGACTGTTGAGTTAGAATGCTGCCTTTGCAGTTGATTCACACATTTCAAATTAATTTATTTTGCCTTGTCCTGTGTTATCTGATTTTGCTGCCAATCGAGGGTTATTTAATAAAGTTTTCAATCACCCCTATTTATTATGTTTTCCTATTTGATTATCCTTCTATATCTTTCCATCGCCTTGCATTATCAGTTTTTAAGATATTTTTTTCAACCTTATTTCTTCGTGCATTTATTCAGAGGTCAATCGTATATTTATAGTGCTCGTACCCCTTAAGGGGTTGTGTCCTTTGACACTTTAGCCAATGTGGGGTCAGGTGACTGGTTTATGATTAAATTGATTTGTTAAGGTTTGGTTTATTTGTTTAGGTATTTATTGGAAACTTATTTATTAGTTATGTTGGGTTATTTGAATATTTATTTTTACTTCATTGATATCTAATATTTATTGGTTGATTATATTGGTTCCCAAAACTGCAGATTGGAACCCAATGAGTCTTGCCAACTTGATTCTGGGATATCCAACCGGTTATGGCCAAATTGACAGAATTGAACGATGTAATCCAAGTTCCTTGCGCTTTTGGCTCTACAAGGCCAAGGCGGGTGCACCCGATCTTGAACTAATCACTTGAATTCAAGATTACATAAATCATATAGGTTTAAATTCAACAAGAGTCTCCAGAGACAGCAAGAGATTCTGGGAAACTTCTAATCTGCTCAAATATGCATAACTTGAATGATAACTTCAAACTTGTAAATGCTGAATTAAGAACAAAATTAAAGATTAAAGAAATTTTAGAATGTTTGAAATGAAAAGATATAATGGATCTTAAATCTAGTGAATATATTAATTCTCAATGGAAAGATACGAAATGGTTGCCAGCATATGGATTAGGAGTTATAAGCAAATTAATGACTAATGCCAGAATTTTGAAAGAGGGTAAAGAGTCGATATCATAAAAGTCAATGTACAACTTTATGAAATTTAATGTATCAAACTATAAATAATTCAATTTTCAAGATGCAACGAATTAGCTATATTTGTGCATTTTCGAACTAGTCTATATTGTTTTTTAACTCACACAAAGACAAAATAGACACAAATACGGAAACAATTCAATATTTCAAAATATTCGTGATTATCAAGTTTGAACAGCTATTGCTAATTCAAACCACTTATCCTGGCATTTAATTACTTATAGAAAATATAAAATGATCATAAAGGACAACATTATAATATTTGACTTCTAAAACTTTGCAAATAAATGAAATATAAAATTCTTACTGATATGCCTGAAATTGAAAAGCAATGAAGACACCCAATGACGATACTCTATTCCTTGCAGTTCAATTCCAAGCAACACATAAAAAAGTTTGCCAATGCTTGAAAATCCAGCAGCTTAGTTCAATCATCCGATCTTTGCCAATGAGAAAGTTCATATGTCACGAATGCTTAAAATCTTGAGAATGCCAGAAATTTGGAAATATCATATATGAATTGTATTTACATCTCATATTTATAACCGTTGGAGAGATATTTTCAATCATCACACCCTTTTGTAACAAATAACTGATCATATAATTTTAATTTAATAATGATCGGTTTTTTGTTTTGCACTCATTATATGATGGCCAAATTCGAATTTGATAATTATTAGAAGAAACCGAAACACTCATGCTCCATATCTGCATAGGGTCCCTCGCATATCCCTTACCTGCGCCAAAAATAAAGTGTTCATTAGATATATAGATAAAAGTACATTCAATTCTTTGAATAGTTCATCCTTTACTTTGGTCTTCGGTATCTGCTTGCGGTCAAAAGAAAAGATGTAGAGACTCATTCATGTAACACCTGCCTTATTATTGATGAGGATCCATCATCACACATTCATGATTCACACTATTTTTTATCGGGCCTTTTGATTTCTCTGTTCACACTTTTGTTCATCATTAAACACCAACTTGTGTGCCGCTAATAACCAAGATGCAAAGGTTTGTGAGTTCCATCAGGTGTAGCAATTGCCATACTTGAGATGTGGCATGTAACACATACCTTTTATTCATTGTATATAATTTCCCCGCTGAAGAATTCACTCAACATATATCATCACATGCATTTATCGGTGGAGACTCTCTTGCTAACCGTGCCTTCTTGTTTTAAAAGTTTGGAACCTACTTCCATGGGAAATAGACTCCATAAGACTAAAGCCATCTGGTTGTGCTTGTCAGTTCCTGTATGGTGCCTTGTCAATTCTTATTGTCTTTATATATATTGCCGTGGTTGCCTCTTGATGCTTTCCATAGATAGCATTTTGATGTTATTCGAAGATCAGTAATATTATGTGTGTTCATATCTATGAAGAATATCAACATTAGGCAGGTCTGTGGGGTCCTTCCATCCATTAGAACTCGTTACTTCATATCCTTACACTATCCAGTCTTGTATCCATAGTCGGATACAGGAACAAGGCTGGAGTTACTGTAGAAAGCCATCTCTTCACACATCTTATATAATTTGTGGTTTATGAATACTTTTAACTGCAGGTGTGGCCATGCTAAATTTAGGCGTTGGAGAACTGGATGGTTTCAATCTTCCATTGGTGTAAAAGGTTGAAGTAATGTTGTTGGATCAGTGGGATTGATCATATTGTTTTTATCACATGGCATGAGCACGTGGTTCCAATCCAACCAGGGCCCTTTATAATAGTAGGGGGCGGGAGACTAGTTTATTTGCTTGCTCAGGGAGGCCCCTACACTTTCAGGCCATATCTGAATATATCCTTCTGTCTTTGATATTTAGCACCTATTGTCATTGCTGACTGTAGAACTATGCATGGATTTGTTTGCTTCTGCCAGTATTGTCTTCTTATCGCATATTCAAGCCATCCTGTTGAGCCTAATCACTGCAAATAATACTTGGTTTGCTACTGCCTGTAGATAGCAATACAATGATTGATGCTGCAGGTAAATCTGGGTCTGTATCTTTTACAACTGTACAATATATTAGTATCTGCAGGGATTCAAGACACACAATCACCCGGCTTCTGGTATAATATTTTGCATTAATTATTCATTTTAATCTGAACTAAATACATCTCATATACGTTTGAAGGCAAACACCATACTCATCTCCCAAATTTCAGAACAATACATGCACATACTCATCAATATAATCTATACCAAGAATTGCTTTAATATTATTGTTGATGATGACTCATAACATTGCCATTTATAAATTCAATCCAAAAGCTCTGCTGGTGTCTCTGACGTAAATCAAGATGTGCCCTGTTACCAATGATCAAATGGCAGAATCATGGCCTTTCCATCTGCTATATCCTTTGTAACAGAAATATAAGGCTGTAGATAATCACCCCCAATCTGGATGCCTATCATGGACAACTCAACTCATGTTGATCTCCAATTTTTGTATATCCTTGTGCATATATGTATGATAAATGATTGGACAATTTGCTTTGAATGGAGACTATAATATGTAAAAATTCCAGGGCTCCATCAGATTATATGTCTAATAGCTATTATACCTTTTTAGTTAGTTATGAATAGGAATATCGATATTATATTCCGAGGGTATATTACACAGTAGTATTCATCTATTCCTAACCTCCTAATTCCTTCTTGCAACAACAGTGTGTTTGTAGTTTCTAGAAAAATTAATGAAAAATGCTGAACACAAGAAGCTATAAAATTCACATTTTTGTCACAGACCAATCAGATTCCCCCATTCCCACACAGTGTTCAACAGTTAGAGCATCTTCTACTGACAGGTTTTGCACGGAGATAAAAATAGTAAATGGTAGATGCTCAACTTGGGATGAGTGGTGTTGGCTTTAAAATCCTTTGCAGGTTATTAAAATGATGTAGGGGATAAATTCCTGTCCTGGTGGTATTAGTATATTACAAAATTTCTACATGTAAGACGCCAGTGAAATATCCATGTATTCCCTGTCTGGTATCTAAATGTCTCAACAAAATGACGGTTTGTTGGGTTGAACATATGGCAACACGAGACACTTTGGGCTTCACAGTGTTAAGATTGCATTTCAAGCTTCTATGTATAATGAGTTTTAAATCATTAATAGTTTGGTTTTGACAAGAATTTATTTTATTGTCAAATATTTGTTTCTTATCTACGCAGATATGGGAGGACATCCTTGGGTTTGATGGTGCCGAATTTTATATTAAAAGGTGGCCTCAATTGGATGGCATGCGATTTGAAGATATCTTGATTTCCTTTCCAAATGCAGTTCCTTGTGGAGTTAAACTCGGAGGCAGTGGTGGGAGGATTATATTGAATCCAGATAATGATTTTGTGTTAAGAGAGGGAGATGAAGTTCTGGTCGTTGCAGAGGATGATGATACATATGCTCCTGGACCTCTTCCACAGGTGCACCATCAATTTCCAGTCACTACAATACTAGTATGTGATTTTGATTTGTAATATTGTGCCAACTTACGAAACATTTTATTTTTGTGTTGATTGCCTTATCAATTACTTCTTGCACGATATCACAAAAACAAAATTATCAGCCATCTTAGAGTGATAAAGATATATCATAAAATAAAAACATAGAAAAATGGCAGGTGTATAATAGTTTTTCTAGTAATTGTGATGACTGTCCAAGTAGCAAGAGAAGGTCCTGTATGCTCACTCTGGCAATTTGACATAATAATTATAGGGCGACTATTGAACTTTTGATGTTTGAAGGTGATCAAGTCTACATGGACCGTGGCCATTAACATGTGGGGCATTTATTGATGATGTGGACCAACAAAATGGGCCTATGTAACGACATGGAAAAAAGTACAACCAATGCATCTGTCTTCAAACCTAACGAATGAAAGTTGTCAATATCATTAAGTGCACCGGGATTAAGAATATAGAGATTTGTGCAGTTTTACAATTTTGCGATGTTGCTAGTATTCAATCACATAAAAAATGCAAATGACACGTTGTTGGTAGTAGTTGATTGAAGAATAAGTCCAAATTTAAACATGAAAATCTACTTTGATCAGTGTGGAATGCTAACACCATAAGTAGAGTTCTCCTATTCTTTTCAGAAAAGAATAATGCCTAGATTTGTTGCTATTACTCTTGAGATTTTAAGAAAAGCAATAAGTCAAATCAAATGAAGCAAAACCGCTTTCCAAAGTAAATATTGAATTGAGAGAAACCATAGCTGAAGGAGAAACAAGAGCTGAAGTTGTTATGCTGTTATGGGAGAATTATAGAGTACTGAGTTGGAAGAATTGATGTGCCATGTCATGTGGAAGCAATCTATGGGAAATAAAGCAAGTTGATTGGTGTAAAGTTTCCTGTTTTGAAATCAGAGGACCCAAAGCCTATGATGTTTCCCCTAATTTGGACGGAGGATTTGCAGGGGCATATTGTAATATTAATTTATCAAGGTATCCAAAAGGCACCTAATTATAACTTTGGAAAATGACAATTCATATTTATTAATTGGGGCTTAAAATCAAAATAAAATTATAAAGTGAAAAATGTTCAATATTAATTGAAAGGAATATTAAATACCTTGAAGGTGATTAATAATTAAAAAAAGAAAAATGATGAATATTCAAAATTAAAAACAAAAAAAACGATTAATATTTTAGGGTTGGATGAAATAAAGATTATGAATTTTCAAAATCCCTTATTAGAGAGCTTCAGTTCAACATGTTTCCTTGAGGATGAGATCCCTGTTAGCATAAGTTGTTATTGATGTCAAAGTTCTGTGCAGTTTGTGGCAGATTTTAAATGGTATTTGTTTGTTCTGAATTTATTCTGGAAATTAAACAGATGCAAGCCATGTAAATCTGATAAGGTCTATATATGTTTTCATGGTTAACTGTTTTCATGGCTTCCTATCAACCATTATCTTCTGAGTCCCAACTCAATTGTTGTTTTTTTGAGCAAGTTTGACACATGGAAAACAGGTTTGAATATATCCTGAAGACACACATGATTCCTGATGTATCCCTCTTTGCAAAACACGTGGTTCATCTTTTTCTGCAAATCACGGTTTTTCAACTTCAGGTTTATATATTGTTGCAAATGCACAGACTTTAGTAACAGATCTAATAAGGATAGAGAACAAGGAAGTCATCTACTAGATGTCATCAACATTGTGATCTGTGTGTGTGTGTGTGTGTGTGTATTCCGTGTTGAATATGAATCTTTTAGTAGTACATGACAACTTTAAACATATCAAGTTCAGAAAACATACAAGCTCTCATATTTGGTTGAAATACCCAATCTTATACTAGTATTTCAGGCAAGAAAAATGTTTTAAGTAGAAGAAAAACCTGACAAGAATTATTAGAATACTATAATGTTCTTTAATGGTCATCTTAGTTAGTCTTTAGTTTATTAGGTAGTTTCTATTTTCATCTTTTTACTTCATGATCGTTTCATATTAGAAACATTGTCTTCGTAAATCTGTATAAGGAGCTTTCATCTTCTTTGTTTAATACAACATCAATTTACCATAACATGGTATTAGAGTGGGTTGATGGGATTTCATTAAATTTGGTGAATTTTTTAAGAAATTTTAGTCTCTTGTGATCTCAATTTTTTTTTTTGACAATTTTTTTTACGATTTTTTGAAATAAAAATCATCGGACGTATTTTGTGAAAATTTTGTGGTTCGTCTTCAAAGATTTTTGCCAAAAATCTCAAGCCTAGTTGAGGGTCTTGATCGTGCAATTTTCTAGTTAGTGCAAAAGTTACTGATTGTTGAAGGTTGCATGTACTTGCATGTTTGTTGCATTTGAGTTCCATGTTGTTGACATATTTTGTTAACCATGCCAATTCTCGTGTTTTGCTGTATGAGGGTTTTCTTGCTGGCTTCTCATAATTTTTTTGATGGGTTTTCATATCTTTTCCTCTTAATTTTTTTGATTGGGTTTATAATTGTCTCCTAAAATATTTATGGTTCACTCCTGTTAGGGTGGGCTCTTTGGTTTCTAGAAAGGTTTTACCATGTGCTCCATAAAAATAATGTTTTGTATGTTGATCCTTGTCTCAAAATTTGTGCCATCTATCTGTTTGGTTTTTCAATTTTATCCTAAAAAATCATTCTAGGATTTTGTACTAAAAAAACATTCCAGGATTTTGTAATTCGCAAAGTTGCATGGGATTACTTTGTGGGTTTTTACTGTTTTTACAAAAAAATAATGATATGTAATCTTGAGTTTGTGATTTTTTGCAGTCTATTCTGGAGCATTGTGCTCATTTGCAAAAATTTGGAGTTTTTGCCGATTTTGCAGTTGTTCTTGTGCATATCTCTAGGTATAGAGCGAGACAACTTTGTCATCCAATGTTAGGTTGGACATTTGGTAATGATTTTTGGTCAAACGTTATGTAGATTTTGCGAGAGTTGGTAACAGACTCATCTTAATGGCAAAGTTAATGACAGATCCTTGTTTCTTGTTGCAAAGCATTCCTATGTTACCTCGAGTTTCTAGGATGGAGGGACGAGGAAATGGGTTTCTAGGACGTTTTTTCCAAGGAGCAAGGGACAACAAGGGTTATATATAGGGAAACCTGAAATTTCAAACATATTCATGAATTATATAACATTGTAACATTCATCATAGCAATGGCATTTATAAATCTGAATCAATGATTATTCATTGAATTATCATACAACAAAGGATAACGTCAATGAATCAAATCAAATCATCATAGAATAAGAATGTTGGACAGCATCAAATGAATCAAGGCTGCATGTTTCAACAAGATGCTAAGTTGCCGGTTCGTGGTTCGGTTCCGGGTTTGGGTTCGAGAACCGGTTCGCTGGTTCGATGAAATTTTGGAAAGGGGTTTGGGTTCGTTTGGGTTCGTTAGTACAAAAACATGTAAAAATTATAAATAAATAAATATATATATATCTATATATATATATATATATATATACATATATACATTTTTATGAAGCATGAGTTAAAATTAGAATGTAGCATAGTACCATAAACACATTTAAAACTTTAAAACAGCATAACAATAACATATCAATGTATCATGGTGAGCATACCATCATATAGTAACATAATTCAATCAACTTCAACATCAAAGATGAAAGATTCAAAACATTTAAAATATCAAGTTCAAGTGTCATTGTTTCACGTTCAATGTTTAACAGTAACTAATAGAATGAAAATCTATTAAAATTCTGAATTTCTAGTTCTAAGTTCTTCATTCTTCATCTTCATCTTCTTCATATTCATCTTCTTCTTCTTCATCTTCTTCTTCATCTCCTCCTTCTTCGCCTACGCTATTACTTGCACCAAGGCCAATGGGATCAGCAACAGAATCAACAATGGTATTGGCATCAAAGTTATCAAAATCATCAATTGTAAGCGCAGCAGTGGAAGCATCCAAGTCCGCAATCTCTGCATCTACATCCCACTTCTTTGTAGATGGTTATCTAACCATCTCCTCTGCCTTGCATTCAAATTTTGCTTAGTGAAAATATATTTTAAGCTTTGATGATTGGATCGGAGCTCAAAGGGTTTTCCAATTAGATAATGTCTCCACATTCGTAAAGCATGTACTATGGCTGCTAATTCCAGGTCGTGAGGTGCATAATTTTTCTCATAATTTTTCAACTTCCTAGACTCATAGGCAATAATGACTTGTTCTTCTTGCATTAACACGCCCCCTAATCCTTCACCTGAAGCAGGAGTGATTACCACAAATGGTTTTTGCGGATCAGTGTAATGTCCCCTTTTTAGCATTCATAGCATGATGTTGTTTGAATTAGCTAATTCATAGCTAATTAGCTAATTTCATCAATTTCATTAGCCTAAAAATGCTGATGAAAGCTCAAGGAATTTCATCAAACAATTCACATGCAAGGGACGTATGACTGATATAGTATTTTAGCTGGCTTTAAATGACTCTTTCAATTTGCATCAATTTGCATCAATGAGAATCTTGTGCTAGAAGACTCCAAATGGACTACACAATGGCCTAACATGAGTGTGCTACTAATTTTGACAATATTCAATGCATATATATGATCTAAGCATGACAAATGAACACCTACAACATTCATAGCATGATGTTGTCGTTAGCTTGTTTGATGTTGGAATTAGTTTTTACACACTTTTGTTGGGCATTGTTCATGTATCCAGTCGACCATTCATGTTGGAATGGGTTGATGATCTCTCAGATATGACAAAGTTTACAGAAGAGTCCCAGGATCTGATTATTACAGATGACACCCAGGGGGATGTTGTGGACAGTTTTGAGGACTTAGTCTCCTCAACATTTTCCTTTGATACAAAGGTTTATGTTGATGCCTCAGTCACTCCATTTGATGATACAAGTTCAACAGTTGTACTGCAAAATTTGGATGGCAGTATTACAGATGATAGGCATTTTGAGGTTACTCCTTTGGACAGTGTACCAGGGGTAGAGTATAGGAGTTTGACCAATCAACACAATCATGTGTCTAGTCAGCTGAGAGTTTGCGAGCGAGACATTTCTATCGCTTGCGAGCATTTCGATGCTGCTCGTCAGTTGTTAGCAGTTTATGGATGGGGTTCTCCTGCTAGTGATGAGTAGGGAGGCAGTTATCTTTCCTTGACAGAGATCCACTCTTTATGGGAGGCTATCCGGATTCTGAGAAAGAATTATATGTAGTTGGTAGCCGATAGAGATTATCTTATGGAGTGGGGCAGTACAGCATATGACGCATTATTGGTTAAGGAAGATGAGGTGAGTAAGCTTACTCAGCAGCTTGAGGTGACTTCTGAGTTTCTTGAGAGTACACAGTTGGCTTTCAAGGAGTCACAATTTCATTTAGCTGAGGTGACTGTGGAGTTGGAACGACTTAAGTCTTTATTAGATTCTGTACAGTCACTGACCATGGTGTCTGGTGATCCGAGGGTGTCCATGGTTGAGGTTGATAGGGGTAGTGGAGATGAGGATATATCTATCCATGACACTAGTATTGGCATATTTGGTCCGTTTCCATTGGAGGCAAGTTCAGTTGAGTTGGGCGTTGCAGCTGAGCATTGTGGTATGTTTGACTTGGAGGGCACAAAGACTAGTGATGTTGTTGTTGATTCTGCACTCTTGGCTATATCATCCTCTGACTTAGCTGATGATCAGTCACGGTTGTATCACGTTTGCAGGATGAGTCTTTGACTGGGATTGGTTCTTTTTACCAGCATTATACTGTTCATCGGTTTGCTTTTGATCCATGTGTTGAGGAGTTGATGGTAGACAGGTTTAGTCTGGGCTCTCGTTTTTGCTATCTCCGTGTAATGACTATTCACCGTGGGATATGTTCATCGGTTTGCTTTTGATCCATGTGTTGAGGAGTTGATGGTAGACAGGTTTGGTCTGGGCTCTCGTTTTTGCTATCTACCGTGTAATGACTATTCACCATCAGCAGTGCATGGGTGTTATGGTTATGAGATAGTGACCGGTGATCTGCAGAGTTGTGTTAATTGCAGTAGGTGTGCAGTGTGTGGATTCTTTGTATTTGGTGCAGATTCATCGTTGTTGCAGAATTGTATTGTACATTCCACATAGGCTAGTGGGATGTGTTGATGGTATTTACTATGTTGGCAGTTTGGGTTATCTACTCTACTTGGGTTCTGATATTTCGAGAGCTTGTTTCTCATGGGTTCCTGACTTTGGAGTTTGGGTGAGTTGTATTCGCCAATTTGATTATGGATTCCTCTTGGTTAATTTTCAGAGGTTGTTGTAGGAGCCTATGTTGACTGAGAGCAGTATAGTTCATGACTACATTTGGGATCCAGGTGGATTGATTGGGTTGTTGTTCGACCATTGCTTGGGGACAAGCAATTTTGGAAAGGGCGGACTGTAATGTCCCCTTTTAAGCATTCATAGCATGATGTTGTCGTTAGCCTATTTCCCCACTGTCCCAAAGGCTAACTAGGACATTAAAGGGGCTTAGAGGCCATTTGGCCTAGATAGTTTTAGTTGCAGGTCTTTTTGAGGGGTTTTGAGGCAACTTTGGGCATACTTACTATTTATAGTAAGTCATCTTGGATATGGTCGGACATCCAGTGGTAGCGGTATGTCGATGGTAATTGTTTAAAATCGGCAAGAAGACTTGTTTATCATTGATAAGATTTGTTATGCATTGATAAAGCTATTTTATAAAGTTAAATTTAAATATTTAACTTTATTAATGCATAGACTATAGTTTGTGGGAAATATTTAAATTAAAATAGTCCCCTTTATTTTATAACACATTGGAGACATAAGTTACATAAAGGGAGTGATGTTTTATCCCACATTGAGAAAACGAAAGATTGAGCTCTTGTGACAACACTATAAAAGAAAGGGAAGAGCTTCTTTTTAGTATGCTTAGAAATATCAAAGAAATTGGAAAATTTTCTGGAGATTATGTCTCAATAGTTTGAAGGACGAAATCCCTTCAAGCTGGAAATCTTGACGCCATTGAAAGATATGGTCTTGAGATTCAAAAGGGTAGTAGTCTGAAAAAGCAGATACGAAAAAGCAGTCCGAAAAAGCGGAACTGAAAAAGCAGGCCGAAAAAGTAGTCCGAAAAAGCGGAACCGAAAAAGCAGGCCGAAAAAGCAATCCGAAAAAGCAGTTCGAAAAAGCAAATCGGGAAAGCAAAGCAGAAGGGGTAGCATTGAAGAAAATTATTACAGCCATCTACAACCAGGTTCCTTTATTAGTATTTTTTTTTAGGGTGTTATAAGTTTCAGCTGTAAGTTTGCATTATACCAGCATTATCATTTTGTAATCCATGTAAATGCCAAAAGTCTTGGCCATATTTCATGAGCATTGTATTAGAAATTTCATTGCAAATTTAGAAGATAATAGTTGCTGGTGTCATTTAAGCAATTCAATATCATTATTTATCAGCTAGTTAGTTTGCACACCAACTGTTTGTAAAAATGCCAGTTGGCTGTAGGTGTTCATTTCTCATGCTTAGATCATATATATGCACTGAATATTGTCAAAATTAGTAGCACACTCATGTTAGGCCATTGTGACTACCATTTGGAGTCTTCTAGCACAAGATTCTCATTGATGCAAATTGAAAAAGAGTCATTTAAAGCCAGCTGAAATACTATATCAGTCATACGTCCCTTGCATGTGAATTGTTTGATGAAATTCCTTGAGCTTTCATCAGCATTTTTTGAGAGCAGATTTGAGGAGGGTCATTACAATGGTATCAGAGCTTGCTTGCAAAGTGTTTGACGAAATGTCAAACAACTGAAGTATAAAGATTTTTGGTGTTTGTAGAAGTTATAACCTATTGGGGTTATTACAATCAGGTACCCTTAAAATAGGTGCAGTAGTCGGTTTTTCTTTCAGAAACTCAAAAGCTGATTGACATTTTTCTGTCCAAACAAATTTCTTCCCCTTTCTTTGAAGTGATGTGATGGGATAAGCTATTCTTGAGAAGTTCCTGACAAATTTCCTGTAAAATCTAGCTAACCCCATGAAACTTCTGACTTCAGATACGTTTCTAGGTATGGGCCATTCTTTAATTGCTTTAATCTTAGATGGATCTACTACTATGCCTTGCGCTGAAATTATATGCCCTAGGAACTGCATTTCTTTCTGGTAAAAGGCACACTTTGATAACTTTCCGTATAACTTATGTTCTCTAAGTCTCTGTAATACTATCTGTAAATGTCTCTGATGTTCTTCATTTTTAGAGTATATAAGAATATCATCTATAAATACCAACACAAATTTGTCCAAACAATCGTGAAATATACTGTTCATTAGGTTCATGAAGGTTGCAGGGGCGTTAGTTAACCCAAATGGTAGCATCGTGAACTCGTAATGTCCATACCTAGTTCTGAAAAGGGTTGTGTGTATGTCTTCTTCCTTAATTCGCAGTTGATGGTAACTTGATCTTAAGTCAATTTTTGAAAACATAGTCGCACCCTTCATTTGATCGAAGAGATCATCTATTCTGGGCAATGGGTATCGATTTTTGATAGTGACTTTATTAAGCATTCTGTAGTCTATGCACAGTCTCATGGTTCCATCCTTCTTTCTTACAAATAACATAGGGGCTCCCCATGGTGAAACGCTAGGTCGAATCATCTTCTTATCCAACATATCCTGCAATTGTATCTATAATTCCATTAGCTCTGTGGTGATCATCCTATATGGGGCTCTGGATATAGGTTCTGCTCCTGGTATTAAGTCTATAGTAAAGTCAAATTTTCAGGAAGGGGGTAAACCAGGAAGTTCCTCAGGAAATACATCTTGATAGTTTTTCAAATAGGGATATTTTTCTTCAAATGACTTTTTAGTTTTTGCTTAATTTCTCCATCTTCATAGATATAGTCATCTCCATACGTGGTTTCTCTTGTATGTTCAACCTTTACTGTGAAAATTTTACAGCCTTTCCTTCCATATCTCTTAAGTTGCATTGCTGAAATTTGTTGGGCTCTAATTTCATGTTTGATTTCTGAAATACTTGTGAGTCTACCTCTATCATCCACACAATTGACGGTTTTGGCAAGGCAATCTACCTTAGCCTTATGTTCACTAAGCCAGTTTATTCCAATGATAATGTCATAAGATCCCAATGGAGCTACATATAAATTCAGTTTTGTAGAGAAGTTTGGAAAATCAACTTGAGCTTCAAATAGGCATCGCTCTACCTTAGCCCTTGACTGGTTTGCATATTCAACCATCCATGGGTTTGCCATAAAACCAGTTCTTTTTAGAAAAAATCTAGTTAGCAGTCTAGGTGAAATAAAATATTTAGTTGCTCCGGTATCAATGAGTATAGTTACAGGGTTTCCATAAATCTTACCCAGTGTCTCGATAGGACCTATCTGTTGTTCCACCTATCTGTTATCCAAGGCTGTGTGATTTTTTGTTAAAAAACCTGTTGTTGTTGTGGCAAAGGTGAGCGTTGTGGCTGATTGAGATTAGGTCACTGTCTCCTATAGTGGTTCCCTTTGCAAATTTAACAATCCCCTGGTGGTCCTCTTCCTTCATTATTCCTGTCACTTTTGCCTAGATGAAAATTTCCTTGGATGTTTTTGTTTCCGCTGCTTTTGTTTTCAGATTTATTAAAGTCCCTAAATTGTTTCCTTGGTGGTCCAGATTCAACACCTTCTGAATTTTTGTTGATCTTTCTCTTACTGTCCCGAATAGAACCATCCTTTTCAATCTCATGTTCTTGTCAAATAGCTTTTTCCAAGGCTTCTTCCATGTTTCACGGTGCAAGGACATCTACGGATCCCCCTCTCTTGTTATTCAGTCCCATAATAAACTTTATTACCTTTAGGTTGGTATCTTGTTGATAGGGTAGTACATATTTAAGTAGCCTGGTAAATTTCTCCCAGTATCTATGAACTAACAAATCCCCTTGTTTCAAATTCTGAAATTCCATGACTTTCTGGTCAAAGAAAGTTTGAGGCAGCCATCATGTTCTAAATATGTCTACAAATTTTTCCCATGTAATGTCAGTGGATCTAATATTTAGTTCCACCTTGGTGTTTCCCCACCAAGTTGCTGCTTCTCCAGTGAATTGATATATACCCCAAACTGCTTTTGAGGTTTTTGAAAAGTTTCGGATTTCGAAGTATTATTCCATCTCTGTCAGCCACGCCTCGGCTTCTTCTCCCGACTCAGTACCAAAGAACTTAGGGGGTTTAATTTCTTAATATCCGCTACTAAGTCAGCCATGATTTCCTTTTTCTTTTGTTTATCAACTTGTTTTGGGGAGGGGGTTTTATTATGGCTTGAGACTTCTGTCTCGGCTCTGGGGGTGTGTTGCATTTCCTCACAATGTTGCCCCATCTGGGCTGCCATCTCGCTCATTCTTATCTCCATAGTTTCTAGTTTTAGTTGTGTTTCTTGAAGAATTTGAATTAGTAATTCGTTAGAGGATTGATGATTCTCACGAACTATCTCTCGATTTTCTGTATTCTCATTGTTACTTATGTTGTATTTCAAGTCTTTCACCTGCTAGTTTACACAGTTAAATTTATAGTTTTAGTTTTTCATTGCTCAAAAGAAAATTTTCACTTCTATTGTTCAAAATTTCTCATTATTTGCCAATAACAAGATTTATTTTCATTGCTCAACTAAGCAAATTTTGATTTACAAGATTATATCCATTGCTCAACAAAGCAATATTTCATTTCCATTGCTCAACAAAGCAATCTTTATTTACAAGGCTAGATTCATTGCTCAACAAAGAAAAATTTTCATTTCCATTGCTCAACAAAGCAATCTTTATTTACAAACTAGATTCATTGCTCAACAAAGCAAAATTTTCATTTCCATTGCTCATCAAAGCAATCTTTATTTACAAACTAGATTCATTGCTCAACAAAGCAAAATTTTTATTTCCATTGCTCATCAAAGCAATCTTTATTTACGAAATTCCTCTATTGAGGTAGTTTAATATCTATAGAATTTTTTTTTTAAATTTTTTTTTTTTTGTTTTACAGCTTCTGGTTCTTCCTGGTACATGTCTCGTACCATCCACAATCTATGAAAATGGAGGACATTGTTGTGCTGAGCGTTCCACTCCAAAATTAGTTTATTCCTGTATGATACCTTCTTGGCAGGGGTCCATCGAATTCTTTCCTTCTTCATACATTGAATGGCTTGACTCGATGTTTCATCATCTTGAGGCTCAGAATAGCAAAAATAATCGTACTTAGTCATATTCTTGATGAGATAAGGAAAAATAGGATGACGTATTTTCTTGTGAGGTGTTCTACGTGCTAGCATCTTGTATTCGGTTTTTTTCAATTTTTAATTAGGATTTTGGAAGGTGATGTGCCCTAGGTTCAGTGTTGAACCCAACACTCTGATACCATACGTAACAATTGGATATTCTACTAACTAATTTCAACATTAAACTAACTGATTTATAATTCATATTCACATGACAGAACTCAAATACAATTTTAAAGTTGAAATTAAATCTACATTGTTTTTCTATACGAACTAGTTTACCATTAACTATTAATTGATATAATCAGCTGAAATTAAATCTAAACTAGTTACAGATTACTAAAAAAGAAAAATACAATCAATATGCCCATGAACATCTAACTAGTTTTTTAGATATTATCTAACCTTTGAGCAAAATAGTCTTATAGCATGAAAGAAAAATTACTATACTTTCAAGTAAGAAAGAACATACTGCTTTTAGTTGAAAATCTTTCTAATTGGTTGTCCAAGCTTTGACTTTGGTGAGAGGAGAAGCATTATCATAGGCTTAACCTCTCAACTGTGGACCTTTTTACTTATCCCCACAAGTTCTAATTTAATAGAATGGCCCTCCCTACCCCGAGGTCAGGCATAGGACGTTCATTGATCTAGCCATCAGAGTAATCAGGAGGGTTGAGGTCCCAACAGTTATTCGGAAGACTAATTGAAGCATCAGGACAACAACACAATCGATTTGCTATGGCAAGTTTGCCTTTTTACCACCCTGGCCAAGGATTTCATGTTGTGGGTTTATAACCTGATCTCCACCACTCAAGCTTTTCAACTAATTTCAAAAGTGGATTTTGCATGAGCTATTTTCTTTAGGTTTTATTTATGTAAATAATAGTTACTGATCTTATTCTTGTATTTCTTTTATAGGTTCATCTACACCTCCTCACCATTATCAGGCTTTCAAGCCGGTGAATTTTTGTCTTTATTTGATTATCTTACACTTAAGTCACTCATTCTGACACTAGCCGGTTGTTAACCTTGATATTCTCATTGGTAAGAATCAATCATTATTATGAAAGAAATAAATTTTAAAAAGAAGAAGCCTCAGAGATTATTCATTTAATTGGCAATCATGGGAAATACTCTGTTTCCTTCCAAATAATAGATTGTTTGATTTATTGCCTGAATAACAATTACATCAGCTAAGGGTATACTTTAAGGCAATACAACATGGAAGTAATCGTAGACTTTAAGTGACTTACGTATGCATTAGAACAGGGAAAGACGTCTTGTTTTATTGTTGACTAGAAGTAAAATAAAATGAAAATAAAATATGGAATATCACTCAAGCCGTCTCAGCTTATCAGGTATTACAAAATGAAATAGGGAAAGAAAAACATGTTGAATTCTTACGTGACTCACTGTTGGCAAAATCTTGGTCCTAGACGACTCCCACAGAGCTCCACGGAATGTAATTAATGATGGCAAGCAAATATGTGAATCTCAACTACTGTAGACAACGAAAACTAGAACAAGGAAGTCAAAAGGATTTGTGACGCAGAGGAAGCCGACTATCTCTGTATGCTTTTGAATACGACAAGGCCAAAATATTTAAAGTTTTAGGAATGACTTTACGGCTTCCTGTCGTTACAAGACTCAAATTCGATTTGCATTCCATCGGTTGGAAAGGAAATACGAAAAGGAAGAAATATAGAAACGAAGGTGAAAGATGAAAGGTTTTATTTATTAATATTATTTAATGTTTTATTATCATCTTGGTTATATTATAAATAAGTATTTGCAAGGTGGCATTATTGGATTAATAATGCTTAATGTAATAATGCCACTTTGTATATATTTATTTATGATTTTAATCAAGAGAGTAATATAATGTTAAATGATATTATTATTTAATAAAATCAATAAAGGTAAGAATTTAGTTTTATTTTAATAATTATATTTTTTTTTTTATTAATAAATTTTAGCTCATGTGATTTTCCACTAAGAAATTTATTGTCAAGCCCTAATAACCTTGCCATGGTGACTTTTAGGTGAAACTTGTCATTCCTGATAATTGAATCATATGATCATCCCATTCCGAATGACCTCATTTCGTAATGCTTCCCCTCTCTCTCCAGTCTTCATCCCATAAACATTTTAAACAACATTCTTGCCAAAACATCAATTCAAGATTCATAATTTGTTAAGTGTTTGTTAGGAAATCTCATTATATAATGGCTAAAATTAACTAATTCCATTTCACATGAACACAATGATCTAGATTTAACTGACTAGTTTTATTTGATAATCAAATCGATGCAACGACTATAATTAACTGATTCAATTTCACATGAACATGATCAAATGGATGCAACGTCTATAATTAATTGATTCAATTTCACTTGAACATAAAGAATTAAATAACAACTATATCTAACATGATATAACAACGGCTATAAACAACTTAAAAATTTTAGGGCAAAATTTGGGATATAACAAAGCCGAATTCATAAAATGGGGTGTAGAAATTATTGTGCCTCATATAAAGGATATTTTCAATTGCGTTGCTTGTGAAAGTTTCCCATTAGATTGGACTACTAGTGTAGTTATCCCACTTTTTAAGAGCAGTGATATCAATAACCCATCAAACCACCACTCTATTATGGTTAAGCCACTTCTTGGAAAACTTTTTGGGAGCATGATTGAATGTAGAATCAGCAAATGGACAGAAAGTGAAGGTAAAAGAGCAAAGAGGGCAGGTAGGTTTCAGACCCAAACACTCCACCATTGACCATTGCATCAACCTTCGGCACATAATAGAGAAAGTGTAGGACGGTTAGGGGGAAGAAGCTTACTACCATTTTGTTGACTTTAAGAAAGCCTTTGACACTTTGCCTAGAGACAAGCTATGGAACAAAATGAAAGGATTAGGAATCCTAGATGAATATAGAGCAGTGGTGCATAGATTATATGACAAAGGTAGAGCCACAATTAGAACTAGTGATGGTATGTTTGAATGTTTTGGGAGCGACATTGGTGTTAAGCAGGGATGCCCATATCCCCTACCTTGTTGGGGCTGTACATTGATAAAATGGAAAATTGGTTAGAAAACATGGAGGGGGAGGGTGTTCAGTTGGCAGAGTATGTGGTGAAGCTTCTTTTGTGTGCAGATGACCTTATTTTGATAGCAAAAACAACTCAAGGATTAAGAGATCATTTAGGGGCCTTAGAGGATTTTTTGCCAAGAAGTTGGGATGCAAGTAATCTCCAAAACCAAAGTCATGATTTTCTCTTTAAAGTGAAAAAAAGAGAATACTACATTCCTTTTCAAAGGCAGCCCGTTGGAAATCGTGAAAGATTCACAAGTACCTTGGGATTGACTTTTATCATAAACTCAGTTGGGAGACATAGAACGAAAAGGATTCAAGGGGGTTGGAAAGCTTCATTTCTGCTTCAGAATAGATGCAGGACAGCGGAACTATGGGATTTGAAAACTAAGAAGACTCTTTGGTTTGCTGGTCATGCCAGTGGTTCTTTATGTCTGCGAGGTGTGGGGAGCAGCATACCAAATTGTGGATGGAGGCAAATAGAGAGAATCCAAAAACACTTAATCACAAGCAATCTCGAAGTCAAATCTTCCGTTCCCTATGAAATTCTTTTGTCAGAAGTCAACACTTTTCCATTAGTGGCTTAAGTGTTAATTCGATTAATTAGCGACTTAAAAAGGACGGATAACATGTATGATCATCGGTGGTGTAAAGTGGAAATATCACTCGAGTTCATAGAGATATGCTAATCATACAAAATAACACAATTGAGAGATACACATAAGTAAAACATAGAATGAACCATTAATAACACAATACCAGTAGGGAGGAAATGGTATCTTTATTAATACCAAAAAACAACATGAGTACATTGACAATATTCCAAGTACTTATAGAAGGGTCGGTTGGTTGGAAACCAATCGATGCATTCCCTCACCTCCTAACTACCTAGCCTAACTAGCTTTAACAAGTACTAAACACAATAGTTACTTTATTCCGACTACATCTACCCCCCCTCCCAAAAAAGTGAGTCTTCCAGATGACTGCTAAACATGAAAACAACAAAAAGAACTTTGACTTCAAGTAGAAGGATGGGAGGTCCCTCTGCTCGGAGCTCTTTGTAGCTGTTGTAGATCCCATTTAGTTGTCTTTTGTTTTGTCTGAATGCCTTGCAGTACCCTTAAAGCATCCATCTTCTTGGCTTCCGCTGTGGCGATCTTGCTCTCCAATCCAGCTTTCTCTATTTTCTAGGTTTCATGCATTGCAACTTTTTCGACTTCTCACTGATGTTGAAGATTTTGTCTTTCCAGCCCCCATGCCTTAGCTAGGCTTTTTTTCTGTTGAAGTTTCAAGAAGGTTCCCCGAAAGACAACTTCCATAGCTACAAGGGCCTCCATTAGAGGCAACGATTGTTCTTGTCCACTGGAAATGATAGAATTGCTTGTCCACGTAGTGGCCATGTCCTCCTTTGAATATCCACCTTGCTCTAATAATCCCCAATCTGTATGGCAGCCAGTCTGCATAAACGTGGCCAATGCTTCCGTTGTTGTTATGACAGCTTCCAGATTCCGAGACCTAGCCTGCTGCATGAGCTCCCTAGTAGAATGCTCCATGGCATGCAACTTGGTGAGAAACAACTCTACCTTGGCTGCTGTTACTAAATTTCTACATATGCTGAAATTTAGTTCTGATTTCAAATGTTTCATACAAATTCATAAACATTTTACATTTTATTCAGTTCATGCTTATTGGTATCATGTCCATTATGTGCAAAAAAGAATAACAAATGTCCTTGTATTATTCATTTCAAATATACAATTGATACTTACAAAAGAAAAGAACTGATATTTACAAAAGAATAATGAAAATAAATTCTCTCATAGAAGTGACCGTGAGAGTAGTCCCCTACTTGCTGATATATATTCTACTCTACAAAGATAAATGACAGAAAAGAAAGCAAAAGAGTAGAAGTCATGGGCATTGGTCATTGCCTATAATGACTGGCCGTCTTCCATCCGAAATGGCTACGTAGTAGCTAGATTGCACTTTTTTTCATTAATTTTTTTAAAAAAAATATTGTAAAACAACTGTCTAGTGGTTTTCAAATTAATTTTAGAATGCAAACAATTGGTCACTTCAAGTGCATTTTAGTTGCTGCATAGACAACGCCTCTTCCGTCCATCTACTTCCATCCGTTCACTGCCTTGAGTTGTGCTCCATCCACACGTTCAAGTCCTGCATTCGTAAGATCCTATGGATTTAAGCAATGCAAGTGTCTCATTCATCTCATTGATTTTCCTAACGGGTCATTCATTTTCATAAAATAAAATATATATCAGCAAGGAAGAAAACTATCACATTGATATGATTTACTACTAACGTGTTTCTTTGCAACGTTCTATTTCTAAACAGGTATGTGGATATAATAGCAGGCTCCCACAAGGGTTATTAAGCCCGACATACCCGTTAGAAATAGAACCTACGAAGCTGGTCAAGACAAATAAGATAGGAAAAGATAATATCAAAGGGACATGTGTCTACTATACATGAAACCTTTTATTATCACATGATAGATTACAAAATGAAAGTAACTTGCTACAGGAAAGAGCAAAAGAGCAAACTTCCAAAGAATGCTATAGGAGGGATACTACAAACAAGAGGACTCATATATTGTAGTACATTATCAGCATCAGTGAAATGCAATTTTATTTGTATTGCAAGTTCTAACTCCTTATAGTTTGGGAGTTATGGCAATTCTCCTGGAACATCGATTTCTGGCAGTTTTGTGCGACAGTTTTCTATGCTCAACTTTCGGAGTGGATGTGCACTTTTCCTTGATGAATCAGACTTTGCGCACTTAAGGGGTTGTAGAGGACCTAGATATCTACCTACAGTTTGAAGCGTGAGTTCTAACTCAATCGGAGCTAGGAGACACCGCAATTTTTCTTGGACATCGATTTTAGGACAGTTAATTGCTGATGCAGGCCAACTTGTGTATCTAATGTTAGGTTTATTTTCATTTAATATTTGCTGAGAGTTGACTTGTGGCTTCTCCATGTTCTAGAATGATCTGTAAGTCGTTTTGACTAGTATAAATAGAGTGTTTAGGCGTAGAGCTAGGATAGTTTTTGGGAGTTAAGAGTTAGGCAATTTTGAAGAGGATCGTAGAGCAAAACTGGAAACTGCAAATTTGCTACTGGATCTTTGATTTGAATGTATTTGTATTTGGCTATAACCCAGAAGGCCTTGCAGCTGGGCATATGTATGTTGAATATTTGAAGAATCAATGAAAGTGTTTGCTCTTCCTCCTTTGGTTGTTGATTTTATGTGTTAGATTTCCGCTGTCTTAACTCTTGGAGGGTGGTTCAGAGAGATGGGTGTGTCATTGGCCCTAGTTTTCCCCATCCTTGCATCACTTTGAAGTTGTTCCTTTTAGGTTTGCTCGTTGAGTTAGCGCTACCTACAATTGGAGTAGTGTTTCTAATAAATCAGGAATTCTTACTAGGATAGTGGTTTCCAGTACTTGCCTCACAATATTGGCTACACCCCTATTGGAAGTAGGCCTTTTCTTTCCTTCCTCTCCCATGCTATCTTGAATGTCCTTTTCTTCCTGAAATCTTTCCTTCTCCGTGGTAACATCTGGATTGGTTAATTTTCTAGCTTGCATCCTGGTGACTGCAATAATTTCGCCTTCTGGGTCTTCAATGTCTATCATATTTACCCCCTTCCATTTCGATCAAGTCATATCCTCATGATTGCCTGGCCCACACCATTTACAGAGCATCCCTCCATTTTGTCCTCCTCCACTTTGACAATCTCGTGCAAAATGTTCCCATTCATTGCATCTCCTACATTGGATCATTGGCCTCCCCTTGGAATCATACTGGATTGGAAGTCAGGGTGGGTTGTTATTGCTACTGTTGCTATTATTATTACTTCCTTTCTTGTTATTTTTGTATCCTCTTGGTGAGACTTTCGTATTTGTATTCTTCGAAGGAGTGGAGCGTAGTGTGCTTTTCTCCCCTTGGGTCAAGAATACTTGAGCGCTCTGTGTTTTTAAATTGTAGGGACAATCTTTAATTGCGTGTCCCAGCACTTGACAAATCTCGCAAAATGCTTTCTTTGGGCACCAAAGTTCTCTCCCTTCTTTCTTTTCTTCGTTACTCCTCGCCACTTCATCAATCACCTCAAGTCTTTTCTCAAGGCTTGAATGGTTTTGGATTCTTCTTCGCTTTCTTTGGAACTTTCACTCATGCTTCCATGCTGTCTTGCCTTGAAAGTTTTACTCTCACTTTCTATGTCCATGGCACGAGTACACACATCCCCAAAGGTTGATGGTGGGACTATCTTCATCTTTTTCCTAAGGGATGATGTTAATCCTTCAATGAACCATCATTTCTTTAGTCCATCTGTCGGCTTATTGTCAAGTTTCCTTGTTAACTCTTTTAGCCTTCTACTATAGGATTTAACCAATTCACTCTTCATTTGTCTTGTGTTATAAATCTTGGTTACTATTTCATCATCATCCCTCATGAGTTTGAATTCTTCCTCAAAGGCTGTGCGGATATTACTCCATGTGTTTTTCTTTGTTGCCTCTAGATCGGTATACTAGTCAATGGCTATACCCCTTAGTGTGGCAAGGAAAGCTTTTAGCCACTCAGTTGGGTCATTTTCTCCATTGGCTTGCCATATTGTTATGCATGTTTTATGGTGGAGAGTAGGATCCTTTGAGCCATTCCCTGTAAAATTTGGTAATTTTTGTTTGTCTATTGCCATAATGTGGGGCTTTTCCCCCCCCTGTTGGAACAATTCTTCCAGATGGAGCACCTCCTCCCGATGGAACACCTTCTCCCAATGGCACACTTCCTCCTGATTGGAAGTTTTCTCTCGACGAGGAACCTAATTCTTGATTACTGATAGTATCCTCTTCTTTTTGACTTGCTCTCGTCGGAGATCTCTCTGTGTAGGTGTCTCTAGATTTCTATCCCAACTGGTGTCTCCAAGATGACCAAATTTGCTATACCTTCGATTGTATGCTCAATCAACCCTTCTTGGATTATCATGGAATCCCCTTGTCCTCCCCTCAAGTTACGATGTCTCTCCTCCTGCTGCTAGAGATGTAGTGTCCTCAAGGTGACTTCTTCCTCAGTTTCTTTTCCTTGTACCGCTTGGGATATATGTTTGGAATCTGGGGCATGAATCAGTTTTATTGTCTTTTCCCTTTTTGGTATTTTCATGTTCCTCACTTCTCTGGTCCTCCTTTTAGCAAACTGTTGGAGTACTTGTTGTCTCCTCCATTCTATTTGTGTCTCAGCTCTTTCCTCTTTTACTCGTAACAAATTGCATGCTAACAGGCGAGGAATCTCTCCCAGGAGATCGTACACTATTGGTGGCACTGAAAGTTCGTCACATACCGTACCTTAGGGTCTGTTCTCTCACGGGCTTCCCTTCGTATGTACTGATTGACCGCAACTTCCCAAGCCGTCACCAGATCACGTGTCAATTGATCTTCTCTGGTTATTTCCTCCTCTTCTTGTCAGTATTTGTTACTTGGATGAGCGGTACAAAGGCCTTTCCCATTACTCCATCCTACTAACTTGTATGTTCGAACTTGGGCAACAACACCAAAAATGTAAAGTGGAAATATCACTCAATTTCATAGAGATATGCTAATCATATAGAATAACACAATTGAGATACACATAAGTAAAACATAGAATGAATCATTAATACCACAATACCAATAGGCGAGGAAATGGTTTCTTTATTAATACCAAAAACCAACATGAGTACATTGACAATATTCCAAGTACTTATAGAAGGGTCGGTTGATTGGAAACCAACCGACACATTCCCTCACCCCCTAACTACCCAACCCGACTAACTTTAACAAGTACTAAACACAATAGTTACTTTATTTCGACTACAGATGGCCGAAAATTGTGAAAGAAGAAACTCTTAACTGTAGGAAGAAAACATTGATGAAGCAAACCATTAAATGGAGCGATAAATGGAACATCAAGGTGCAGGAGTGTCTGAACGATAAGGCGGGCATAAAAAAGGTTGTTAGGGAAAGTGCCATGTGGAACAATAACATTGGCAGAAAAAAGACTTATTATATCAAAGGATTCAACCCAATAGGGGATCACGACAAGAAACCATACCTTGGGGCTACTATTAAAGATAAGGCAAGGTTGTTATTGGCTCATTTGAGGAATGGATCCCATTGCCTCAGATGTGGGACGGGCAGATGGAAGAGGCCCAAGGAGGTTTGGGAGGAGAGGATATGCGTGTTTGTAAGTTGGGAGCTATTAAAACAGAATGGCATTTTTTTTCCAAGTGCACAACTTACAACAACATCCGAACATACTATGATTTCATACAAAAGGCAGTCAACATGCATAGTTTGTTTGAGGTAGACAGGATCAAGCAAACGGTGGACTTCTTGACTAAGATCCATATTAGAAGATTGGAAATGGAAAGAAATATGGAATCTGTTTAGCACGTTCTGCTGGTCCCATAGACTGCTGTAGTCTTGTGGACATCATTAAAATTGCATTCATTCAATTAGAGACAAGTTGCACAAATCCATTCACAGCGAAAGATGAACTGCAAGCTGATTCCACGCCTGCTTCTTCTGTACAAGGGGGCCAAAGATCTGTTAGAAGGGATAAAGGACAATGGGCTGCTGGAGGATAGAAAATATAATATAACAAATCATTTAACCATTCTGACTCCTTTAACACTGATTATAAAACTTCTCTGGTAGAGCCACTAATATCCAAGGAATGCAACTTTTGTCCCTCACCAAAGGTGACACAATATAATGCTACTCAATCATCAGACAGAAATATTCACAAGGGGGACTCAGATTCACTGGGTTAAGAGTTAGCTAAGTCAATGATGCTTCTACCACAAGCATTCCCATTGACTCAATAAGCTGACAAGAAGAGAAAAAATATTAAATTATCTGAAGGTGGAGATTTTTCTTCTCTTGCCAAACATGATCATCTCAAGTCAGTTGATGAACTGTATACAAAAGGAAAGGATTCTAAAACTTTTTCAAGTGAAATGCATGTAGTTTCTAATCATCAAATTAGTGAAGATAACATATATAGACAGTGGATTATCTTTTGGGATAACTGTTACTGATTCTGGACTTGGCATGGTGTTCCAGGCAGTTTTGAGGATGAAGAATGTTTGCTTGACAACTTAAAGAGAAATTAATATGTTGGTGAACACGAAGCTTCATTTAAAGTCATGATCTAACTGTTGTAAATATGGAGGCAGATCCAGAACCATTGGACAAGTCTTCTGTGATTTTCAAAGAAGTCAATGATATTCAGAAATTTGGCTGCTGTACTGATAATATGGATATCGATCTCAGAAGAAAGAATAGTTTATGGTGTTCAAGAGAATCTGATGTTAAAGAAAATATTTTAATGTCAAAATGTCTAGATTATAAAGTAATTGGAGAAATAAGTATAAATGATGCTTACTGTTTACACCAAAAGTCTTAGCACTCAGGTTACAACATTCAAGATTTCAATCCTGATAAGAGTTGAAGAAGTGAAATTATTGCTGTTCACAATCACTCTCCAATGGCACTGATTCTAGACCAGAGACATGGTGAAGGAGATCAGTTTGTCAGTCAGATTGAACAAATGGCAAAATATGAATGTAATGAACAAGACTTTAGCATCTTTGATTGCGCAAATATACATGGTCAGAAGTCTTACTTTGTAGATTGTGAGCAGGACATTCTTGTGGCCCACAAGATCAGGATAGCATTGCAGTGTATCTTAGATATATGCAACCCTAAAGAAATTTCACATAATGCTTAGTCATTTGAGCACAAGCATGCTATGGATTCATCTCATGATTTACAAGGCATTTCTGCATGAGTTAATATATCTGTACCTTGTAGCCAAACTACTTATAATGGTTTGGTTCATGGTAGAACTTTTGATCCTTCTTTTGATAAAAAATAAACTGCAGAAGAGAATTTGCATTGGTATGATGGTGCGTATAGCATTATTCAGTTTGCTGGTCTGGGTCATGACAGGGATGCATGTTGGCCATTGGAATTGATGTCTTGGCACATGGGAGTGCATTTTCATGTTGTTTGCATGTTCTACAACACTGACGACTACCTTGTTGCATTGATGTGATATACTTCTTTGACATTTCATACAGTAAGGCCTATACTTCGATTTGGCATCCGAGTGTTGATTTTTTCGACTTAGTATTTTAGAGTGGTTCCAGTATGTTGCTTCAGTTGTTGAGGTTATATGGCATTTATATCAATGGGGAGCAGTGGGAGTGGATACTGGCATCAACATGTATGGTGCATTCCTTTTGTGGATCCTTGGTGAGTTGCTTCACTTCAGGTATACAAATGTTTCTATCAGAAGTGCACTGGTTGCATGGAGCAATGTGTTCCCGACTGATATGGGACTCAAAAATTGGTTTTCAGCATGCAGATGTAGATTACTTGAGGACAAACAATCTCTGGGAAGGAAGGATTCTAGTGTTCCCTTTCTAGGGGGAAGGCAAATGATCATGGTTTGCCTACAATCTGGGTTTCCATAGGCTGACAGAGTTTGGAGGGGACCCAGACAGGGTGTAGAAAGTACTGCATGAACTGTTTAGGCAGTTTGGAGCAGTTGAGGACAGGTTCCTAAAATTTAGGAGGGATCCCTATTTTTAAGGGATTGATTGGGTGTTGTCTAGGAGAGCTCTGTGAGTGTTTTGGAGACTTTGGGTGCATTATCCTATTTTTTTGGATGCACTCCTATTTTTCAGGAGGAACTCTCAGTTCAATGACAGACATCCCAGATCTGCACACAGTAGATGGGAAACCATTGAGATTCAATTATAGTTTGAACTTTGACAACCCATGTCTCCTACTTAGGAACATCCCTAGATTTTAGGGAAAATTGACAGTTAACATGTTGACCACCCGGGGGACCAAGGACTATCTCTTGGATAGTTTCTGGCACTTTGAACAAGGTTCCTATATTTTAGGGCGAGCTACTATTTTATAGGAGCAACTACCAGTCAGCATGTAGGGTTTAGATGGCAGAGGTGATCGTAACATTTCAATTGCATCTTGATTCTGAGCTACAAATTGAATTTTATTAATGAATAAGAAAATATTTAAATATTTCCTAAGTTTGGAATTAATAAAATAATAATAAAGTGATATTATAATCACTTCGAGGGAATAAGTTATAATAAATCATTGGGCCCTTTTCCCTAGGTAATAAAGCAAAACATGTAATTTTTAATGAGGGGACAAGTAAAGTAATGAAGAATTCTGCTTGGGGCTTGATTTTTATAGGGAGTCATCATAAAACAAAGTTATTTTATTATTGAAAGTGGCAAATGAAACCCTTGAAATTGGGGTAGGGCTAAAAATAATAGTGTGGCTCATTTTTCATCATCTAGGTTTATGATTTCTTAAATACAGCATTGAGGAGAGCTTTGGTCAAGATTTTCAGCATATTGTGATCTGAAGAAAGAAAATTCTTGAGACTTGCCGGGTCAGACAACACCCCAGCTTGCAAGAGATAGGGAAGTCACATTTTATCAGATTTTGAGAGCAATTTGTGTGAACAACTTGGTTTTTATAATTCATAAAGAAGTTAGAATTTCATCACACTCATACAGATCAGATTTCTTGCAATTTGATTGAGGATTCATAGACAATTCAGGTTAGCCACACTTCCATCGCAAGGGGAATGTACTTGTTTCCAGATTGGGGTTGTATTGGAGTTGGTTGGAGGTGGTTAAATATCAGAAATCGCAGAAGTTGATTATTCCTGTCAGCTAACTATACCTGTTGTCCTGCATTTTGTCACCACAAAATGTGGGTAACAATACGAAACTTTTTCAACTTAGTTTCTCATTTCTTCGAGTTTAATTTGTTGTTTAATTGGTTAGTATTGATCAACCAATCAGTACCAATTGATATAATGAATCTTTTTACTGAAGGCCTTTGTCAAGTTTTTTTCATTTTTCTGATTGTTGAGCCTATGCTTGATATTTAAGGCCTTCATTGTCATTTTCTTTGTTTTTGAGTGTGTGTTTGTTAGTTTTTAGTCCTTTGGTCTTGCTCAAGTCATGGCTTTTGATTTCCCCTTCGATTTGATCTAACTTAGAGTTTAATTGGAGTTGTTAGTTAAGAGATACAACCTTTTTAGTGCCCAAAAAGTGGACCTTTTTGATGCAGCAACATGAATTAAAAATATGATGTTATATGTTTAATTTGACTTTCACTTTTTGATAAATATAACTTTAATTCACTTTATGTTATATTTTTAAGTTGAGTTACCTTTTGATTTTCACTTAAGTGACTATATTAACTATATAGTTCAATTTAATTTTTAGCATTTAAATCAAATGCTCTAGTAAATATTACTTTTTAAATAGTATTTACATGTTATATAATTAATATGGTATGTAAATATAATTTATGTCCCACTTAAGTAATATTTTAATGAATTTAAATTGACATGTGCTTATTTAATCACTTAAAGTCATCAAAAGTGAACATTTTATATGTCATTACATGTAAAATCTATCAAAAGTGGACTTAACTGCTCTCTAATACAAATAACTTATTTCTCTATCCTAAAGTATCTCAGGACCCAAAACTACTCGATCCTGTAATTGATCCCAACTCAAAGGGGCACGACAAGGTCTATCGTACAAGGCTTGATAAGGTGACATGCCAAGAGAACTATGGTACCCATTATTCATAGGCAAATTCAACCAAGTACAAATAGTCCTCTAACATAACTTGCTGATCCATCATATACATGCAAAGCATGCCCTCAAGAACCAGATTCACCCACTCTATCTGTCCCTCTGTCTTTGGGTGATAAGAACTAGAATCTAGCTATGTGCCCAAAGCATTCTAAAGAGATGTCCGTAGTGCCAAAGTGAATATTGATCTCTATTTGAAATGATTCTATGAGGAATCTTGTGGAACTAAACAATATTCTCCAAGAATGCAAGCTGCCAAAGCAGTTGTATATGATGCTCTCATGGGTAAAAAGTGAGCTAGCTTGGACAACTTGTCCATTGTCACCAAAATAGCATCATGGCAACACGATGACATAGTATCCCTGTGATAATTTTAATAGATATGGTATCCCACTTCCACTAAAAAATGGAATATGGTTGCAAAAGACTCGAAATATGTTGATGCTTTTATTTTTTCTCTAACACTTATTGCATTGAGCAACAAAATCAGCAAAAGCAATGACATAGGCATCCCCATGAAAATTTCAATAGATATAGTATCTCGCTTCGACGCGGGAATGGAATATGGTTGCAAAACACTTGCAATATGTTGATGCTCTGCTTTACTATTTGACACTTATTGCATTGAGCAATGAAATCAACATCACACCTCATCCCTGCCCAAAAGTAGAATTGCCTAAGGTTAGCATGCATCTTCTTCACACAAAAATGTGCAGAATATGGTGCACGATATGCTTCAAACAAAACCAAAGAACAAAGATCCTTTGACATTGACACACATGCATTCCAAGTGCCACAATAGTCCATCAGACTCCAAAGAATAACCTATCAACCACCCCTCAAGGGTACATCCAGACTCAATTTTCCACTCTCACCTCCTGATGCCAAGCGTCACTAGGCAAAGCCTCCAAGATATGGCTACACAAATCCTCCCCAATGACAACATTGATATCTCATACCTTCACCTACTCAAGGCATCTGTGACAATATTCTCTTTCCCTTGATGTAATGAACATCAAAATCGTATTCACACAAGATCTCCATTCAATGACATTGTTGTGCATTTTAAGTTTGGCTGAGTAAAGATATACTGCAAGCTATGATGATCACTATACAACTCAAACCTGTGACCCAAAAAAAAAATGTCCCAGGTACAATTGCATGCACAACTGCCACTAACTATAAATTATGAGTGGGGTAGTTCAACTCATGGTCCTTGAGCTTCTAGGACTCATATGCAATCACACATCCCTCTTGCATGAACACTACCCCCACACCCTCTAATTATGCATCCATGTGCATCATGAACTCACCTACAAGATCAAGCATTGGAACGACAAGTGCATTTGTCAATCACTCCTTAAGATCCCCAAAAGTTGTCTCACATTGCTTCATCCAAAGGTACTTCCCTTTAATCTGAAGAGAAGTGATAGGATGAGTCATGCGAGAGAAATCCTTCACAAATCGATGGTAGTAATCCACCAATCCCACGAAGTACGCACCTTGGAAACACTAGTGGGCGCTGGCCAATCCATGATAGCTTGTACAATACCATCACCCATAATGATGTGCCCCAAATACTTCACCTCATTTTTGAAGAACTCGCACTTGCCATAGTTGCCATATAATTGATGGTCATATAAGCACTACAATACTTGGTGCAAGTGGACCTCATGCTCCTACAGTGTCTCAGAGTAGATCAGTATGTCATCAAGGAAAACGAGAATAAACCAATCGAGGTATGTGCAGACACCCTGTTCATTAAACTCATGAATACTGATGGTACATTGATCAATCCAAAAGGTGCAACTGTGAACTTATAGTGGCCATAGCATGTATGAAAAATTGTTTGATGAACACATGAAGCTGATGGTATCCTGACTTCAAATCAATCTTGGAGAACACTCTCGCTACCTTCATTTGATCAAACAAGTCATCAATCCTTGACAAGGGATATCAGTACTTTAATGAATAGTTGAAAAACTCGCCAAATGCAAAAACTCACCAAGCCCCCCAAAAGTTTAATCGGGAAAAACTCGGCAATTTAAAAAAAAAACTCGGGCAAAACTCGGGAACCTAAAAAACCACTGAAATTTAATTAAAAATACATTTATTTTGCAAAATTTAATGAGAAGATGCATCTAATAAGTTAATTAAAGACAATACAAAAGAAAGAAACGAAGTTTAGATATATATAAATGCATAATGCTTACAAAATTGCATTCTCATGCAGAATGCTCATGGTAGGAAGCAAAATAGTAAATTACTAAATAGTTTCAATCTGTCAAACTAGAAGTTAATACTAAAAGTCTAAATACATCAATACAATGTGACAATGTCAATCACATCTTCCTTTTTCCACTTGCACTAGCAGGAAAGCGAGGGGGTCTAGTCTTAAAAGAAGTGGCCCACACTGGGATAGGGCGTGAGCTGCGTGACTGTGAACTCTGTGGCTGTGCCCCCTCGCTCGACGTCCCTACTAACTGGCTCGACGTCCTAGAAGAGGATGCATCTCCTCCTAATGGTAATGCCTGATCCTCGCCTGAATCATCATCATCCTCGTCCTCATCCTCAATGTCATCCATAGTGAACTGAAAATCAGTGTTAGCCTCCCCCTCCATGGCTTGCCTCTCCAAATCAGCGATCTCATCTGGTGTAAACAATGGATTTGGCTCCTGTGCTGTCCAATCAGAATAAGGATCTATGTCATCTAGATCAAGCGGACTAGGTAGTTCTAAGAGCTGTGCCTTTTTTATGCGCAACTTAAGATTACAGTGCACATAAACAAGGTCATTAAGCCATTTTTGAGTCAATCTGTTTCTTTTCTTTGTATGGGTGGACTCAAATAAGCTCCAATTGCGCTCACAATGGGATGAGCTACAAGGTTGGGATAGGACTCTGAGAGCAAATTTCCTTAAATTGGGGGTATTGCCACCCCAAATTGCCCACCAAGCATCTGCAAAACAAAATTAAAAAAGTTATAAAGCAATAAAAAAAAAATCAGAAGCACAACTTATCAATTAGCAAAATTTTTAAAGTTTGACGCTTTACCTGGTGCTTGAGTAGATCTTGCTCTCTTTGCTAGCATAGAAGAGAACAAAGGACCCCTTGATTCCACATAGATTTGTTGTTCGGTCACAATAAGGTCTCTCTCCTCTTCACTTGATATCATTCTCTCAATGCATTTAGAGGGACCTTCCATGACCTCTCCATTAGGATCTGAGTAGGAATCATCAGCCTTAAAACAAATAGAAAATGATATCAAGTCTTACTACACAACCTTAAAAAGTAAAGTAAAATAAAGATTTATTAAAATCCCAACTTCAAGGACAATCAATTATCATAGTACCTGAATTTGGGATTGAATAAGTAGCCTGCTGCATGAATAGGTTGGTGGAGCATATTGTTCCACCTCCTATCAATTATTTCCCAAATGGGGTCAAATTTGAGACTATCCCCGTGATAGTAACTTCTAACAGCCTCTTTCGCCCTATCCATGGCCTCATAAAGACCTCCCATTGGGGATTGCTGCCCATCACATGTGCGCAAGACTAGAACCAGGGGCAGAGACATCTACATTTGAAATTTGAAAAATACAAATTAGTTAATAACATAGTAAGTTATGAATTGATAATGAAACTTGAATAAACTAAAAATATAATGAAGTTACCTCCACAATCTCCTTAGCCTTTGCAAAAAAGCTATCATCAAACACTATTCGTGCCATAGCCTCTCCTTCGGGCTTCTTTGAGTAAGGTGAAGCAACCCAATCAGCACACACAAACATTTGCTTCAAAGCCAATATGTGGTCAAGAATACTTTGCAACGTCAAGAAGACCGTTGCAAACCTTGTCATAGTAGGTCTCATCAAATCTTTGCCTTTAGTGGCTTTTCTCATCAAACTGAGAACCCATGGGTGATTATAGATATATTTCGTGACTCGCCTAGCATCTTCCACAATTGGACTCACCCAATCAAGTTTTCCTATGTCCTCCAAAAGAAGGTCAAGGACATGTGCTACACAAGGTTACCAAAAAAGTGTGGGATGCCTCTCTTGGAGGATTCTACCTAAAAGATTAGCAAAAAATCAATAATCAGTAACAAACTTTCCATATTTAGTATTTACAAATTACATCAAATCTAAATTGAATAATACCATTATCCATAGCATTACATTCATGATTCATATTGATTCAAATATAAAAAATTAAATCTACCTGCTGCCACATATGTTGCTGCATTATCTGTGATTATTTGCACCACATTCTCTATTCCCACCTCCATGACAACATTCTCCAACATTAAAGCCAATGTGGCTGCATTTTTCACTTTGTTGCAGGCATCGACAGATTTCCAAAACACCACATCATCTTTGCAAGCAATCAAGAAGTTAATAATGGTTCTACTTCTTCCATCTGTCCACCCATCAGATAAAATGGTGCAGCCATACTTCTTCCACTCTTTCTTTTGGTCTTCTATCAACAATGTTGTCCTACCAACCGCTTTGTCAAGCAACCTACAAAATTTAGGTGTAATATTAAATAAAGTGTAAGTGTTAGTAAAAAATTAGGAAATAAGTTATAACAATTAAGATTTAAAATATAACAATGAACTAAAGTGAATCACAATTATTTACAATTACTAAATAGTAAAATACTAACCTTCCACTCATATCCTTGCGATTAGGCGGCTTGTACCCTTTGCCTGATATTGTCATTGCATTCACCATATTCACCCAATAGGGACTATCAGCGGCATTCATTGAGATATTGTTGAAAAACCAAAAATCAGCTGCTGCAATATCAATTTGCTCATGCACCTCCTTAAACCATGCAGTGCCCTCTAATGATGGCTGTGCTCCAGGTGTGTTCCTGGGCACAAAATAACCACCTATCCCTTATGGGGATCCGGATGGTGATGATGAAGAAGTAGGAGATGTAGAAGAAGTAGAACCGGTAAATGAGAAATTTTGTTTGCGGATCCGTGGGTCACGAGGAGATCTTGGTATGTTCTCAAGTGCTTCTTCTTCCTCTTGCATATCAAAAGGAGCTCCTTCTGATTCAGCTATGGCTGCCCTCATAGCTAATTTTGCCCTCTCCCTATTCAATTTTTTCTCTTCAGCAACTGCAAGTAGGGCATGGATGAATCTTTTTTCTTCATCAGTTACCTTGAGACAAGGATTTGAGTCGTGTTTCTTTATGCCTGCAAGGTGGTATTTGAGGCGGTTTATGCCTCCAGAAATAATTCTCTCACAGGGAATGCATATCACCTTCCCAATATAATTTGGATTTGGAGCTTCATAGGGATACCGCCATGCCTTATCTCTTGCATTTTTAGGCCGAGTGCCTATATATCCAGATGGGCATGGTGTTTGTGGCCACTCTTCTTGCGGGTTTGTCATTTTTTTAATGGTTGACCGCTGCCCTACACATAAATATATAGAAAAATGAATAAACAAAGTTAGAACTTAGAAGCTAGGGTTTCAAATGATTCAAAGTTTCAAACTTCAAACTTCAACCAT
The DNA here is from genome assembly GCA_028749045.1 of Cupressus sempervirens. Classification (NCBI taxonomy): domain Eukaryota; kingdom Viridiplantae; phylum Streptophyta; class Pinopsida; order Cupressales; family Cupressaceae; genus Cupressus; species Cupressus sempervirens. The sequence continues at coordinate 355,165,207 of CM053791.1, read as the reverse complement.
ATCCTTAGCAAACAACAAATTTCAACCATATCCTTAGAAGCTAGGGTTTCAAATGATTCAAAATGATTTTAAATGATTTGAAAACATTTACAAACAAGTTAACAATAACAAAAACAAAAGAACATTTGTTATAAAACTATAAAAAGTTTTCAAACTATGATAAGATGAACATACCTGGAAAGAAATTTGTCTTCTAAAATCGGTTAGAATCCTCTACAATCCACTCAAATCCGCCTTGAATCACTTACAATCAGCCAAGAATGCCTCCAAACCTTCTTCTCTTCACTCCTCAAGGCTCTAAACAATGCAAATACAAGAAAGAATGAGAAAAAACACATTCACTGCTGCTTTAATCCGTCACAGGCTGCTTTATGAAAAACTCGCCGAGTTTTTCACGATTACTTGCCGAATACTCAGCGAGTTTTTACCAATTTGCCGAGTTTTTAAATCAGCGAGTTAACTGGTGAAAAACTCGTCGATCTAGGAAACTCGACGAGTTTTCGAACTATGCTTTAATGCATAAATGCAATGATCCATCCTTCTTAATGAAGATGACTGGTGCACCCCAAGGGATACTAGGATGAATATGGCCCTTCGCCAAAAAATCCTTTAATTGATTATCAAAGCTCACTCAACTCTTGAGTAGTCATGTGGTAAGGTGCCCGAGAAATAGGTTCAGCTCTAGGGATGAGATCAATATGGAAATCAATGTCATGTTACAGCGGCATACCAAGTATCTCATTTCAAAACACATCAACATACTCACGGAGGAGTGGGTGATCATCAAGCGACACCTCTCGACTCTCAACCCCATCAAGATCACTGACAAAGATTACAAACATTTGACATCCATGCCTCACACTCTGTTTTAGCTGCTTAGCTGAGATCATTTGAAGCGAGACTGATTTTTGGACCCTTATAAGCTCAACTTGCCAACTTGTGTTATCAACACACTACCGACTTACGTTAACAATTAATACTTTCATGGTGAGTACATAACTAATCCATACCCAACACAATGCCATAAAATCCTAAGGGTAGGATGCAGTGGTCAACTGTGCTAGCGAAGGCACCCAAGTCCAACACACAACCACAAACCAAGGGAATCCACAATCACTTTGGATCCTGTGGTCAACTCTTCTTGCCACCTATCTACTTGTTGTGCGGCCATTAGCCCACATCGCTGAACAAGAGATGGTGAAATAAAAGAATTTGAAGTACTAGAATCAAATAAAACAGCAGTAGAAGTACCATATAATGCCTTGTAGTCTTGACTATGATACCTTGATGCTCAACGTGACGATTATCAACTGTTGCAAAGACACGATGGGATCTACCTCCATCCCCCATGGTAGGCTTACCTTTGCTCAACCTCGTTGACGACTTCCGAGGACACTTGGTTGATTGTGACCATGGTGGTCACAAGAGAAGCATGCCCCAATACCATATACATATTTGCATTGTCCATGAAGAGCACTAGACTATCGCTAGCTCCACTTGCTAGAACTTTGCTGACCATCTTGGGTTGGGCAACTATGTTGTGATCTTGGTGAAGGTCACACCTCTTCCCTCTTGCGACACTTGAGCTAAGACCTCCTTGATGGCTCTACAAGTGGCACTGTCTACCAAATTGATGGTGTCCACCTCTCAAGAGTGTTGACTCGGTCTGAGTCAATCCAACCAATCGGATCTATATAGAATGTACAATTGACCTTGTATGTTGTACACTATTGCCATACAATATCGTGCGATGAAACTCATAACACAACGTGATACAAGTTTTCATCATATAATACAATGTTAAGAACTGGTGTAATCTTATACTAGTAAAATTTTGATACAAGTCGTGCGATACAATGCATCAACTATGCATGATACGGTGCTCTAACTATACACAATATGATGCTGATAATTCTTTCATCGCGCAATATGATTCTCAAAAGGGGTACGATACAATACCCTGCTTAATGAGATCATATTGGAAACAAAATACAACAAGGAACCTCCATATTAGGGAGTATTGGATGCGTACGAATCAAGGAGATAACCACTCAATTGTACTGCAATGATCAAAACATCAATTTAAATCACTTAAAGCGTGTGTCTATCAAATACAAGAATACCAAAGTACTATAGAACAAGTTGCACTAAGTGCAAGAACAAAATGAGATCAAGAGGACAAGTGAAGAGAGGATAAGTTGACGATATCTCACAAGCTAGAAGATAGTCATTCCTTTTCTTTGATCCCAATAGTGGCATAGGTTGCAATGCCTCCCAACCATGTGAACATGTCGGCCCTTCTTGCAGTGCTCATGGAGATAATGAGCTGACCATAGTCACAATAAACAAAGGCATCCAAGGCTAACACACATGCCAATCAATACATGACACAAGAACTCAATGATCATGAATGCAATGCAACACATCAGCTCACTAGCCAGACACACTATAGGATAACTATGTTGGGACTCTAGTGAAATGTCATTACTTATCTCGTGTAATACAAGTAGCATCAAGCCTTCATTTTTACTCTCATAGGAGGCCAGACACCCTCATTCTTCGTTCTTACTCCCTTGAGAGGCCAGATATTGTGTCTTTGTTCCAACTCTCTCAAGAGGCCAGACACCCTCATTTTGACTCCCTTGAGAGGGCAAGTGTTCAATAATAATCTTATCTTTTATTAAGTTTTATTATTCAAATATTTATTTGGTTATCACTTATTAGACCTCTCCATGTTAACTTGGCCACTTTTGGGCCAAGGTAACTGACAGAAGCCACTCCACACCTCTACCCTACATACCCATGCTTGTCACACGATGAGTGTGGCAATGCAATTTCCCAACCAACCCCCACATGAACAAACACCTAACCAACCTCAATCCGGGAGTTTGGGTCTCACAAGATCCCACAAAAAAAGAATCAAGTACAAATATTCACTCAACTGGGCATCTTGCTAGGAGCACAAAATTGACAATGAATCTCAAAATCCACAAAATAAAATCAGGGAATGATTGGAAAAATGAAACACAATCCATTTCCATAACCCAAACACATGCCACAAAAGTCCAAAAAGAACTAGGTGGCACACAAATGAGGCAAAAAGAAAAATGCCCGAAATGAAACATCTCAGATTTCAATGAAATCGAGAACCCACTTTCGAAATGTAGTCAAACTTCCAAAAATCCAATAAAAAAAAAGATACAAGCTCACATGTAGAATTCGGCTGCAGAACTCTACCAAAACTTTCAAATTAATTTACAAAAACCATGAAATACGTGCGCACACCTAACCAACCGAGTCAAGTTAAAGCATGAAAATAATGAACGCTAGTTCTAAACCTCTAACCATGTAGCAATTGAAAGCATGCTTAAAAAAATTAAATTGAAAGAAATGAGAGAGCCCTACTTCTTACGAATTGCTCAAAACCGAAAAATGCAACACAGAAACAACAAGGACACCGAATGAGATGGAAAACTCGACAAGGAAGGAGAATCTCGCTACTTATCCAATAAGCCTATCCTCGCAATGATCCAATGAGCCTCTATCACAATGAACACAACAAGGAATTCTCCAAAAGGGGTTTTGGAGAAAATTCCTTTAAACATGAAATTACAAAGTGAGAATTGAGTAATAAAATTTACTTTTGCTCAATATAAGCACTTTTATTAAAGTGGCTTATAAGTTAGATTATTAAATAAATCTACTTGGCCCCTTTTTGCAAATAAATTAGACAATTTTGGGCAATTAAAATTCAACTACGAGAAATTGGTTAGTAAAAAACTTAAATTAAATCAAATAGAAAATTTCTCCCAAATCAATTAAATCAACATTTTAATGAATATTTTCCATGACAATTGTGGAACCCTAATTACATAGTCACATAATGCATTATGAATCCAAATTTACCAAATTCTGAAGGGTTAATAATAAGAAATATACAAATATGTCGCTCATATAGGGATGACATTGGCTCAACATGAATGGTCAAGCTCACTATCTCTCAGTGCCACTGTCGGAGATATAGGCACGCGCTTAGATCTTGAATTCAGGGTGAATGTACTTGGTACCTCTAAGTTGCCGAGTTCGAACCCTGGAGCTCAGGTCCGGGTTCGGATTCGAGCCCAGGTCTGCTACAGGTCTGGGAAGGGTCTGTGATTGGGCCTGTGGGTCCGCCCAGGCTTGTGGGCTTGCACGGACCCAGGCGGACCCATAGGCCCAATCGCAGACCCTACCCAAACCCAGTCGAATCTGGGAGGACCCGCGGCATGTGGGGCCATAATGTGGCCATAAGAACATTTTAAAATGGGGTTTTTTATTGTTTTTTTTTTCAAACCCTAAAGGAAGGCATATTTGATACTTTTCATTCATCTAATCTCTCATTTGCTTTCTCATTTTGCTCTCTCATTTTGGTGTGGCCATTTTGCAAGTTTGAAGAAAAGGTTGTAGAGATTGTTTTTGGAGTCTCAAATCGTTCAAATAATCAGTGCAAAGTGTTCCAGGTATGTATCTGATCCTTCTTTTTGCTTCTTTCATAGTTTGTTTTTAGTTGTTTTAATATTTATTGTTCTAATTTTTTATCAAGTTTTGTATAAGTTTTGAAATATTTTAAATTTTTTTTTTTTCATAAATTGCAAGAATCATAGACTGAGTAGTCAGGGTTCAGTGGGTGGGGTGGGATCCCAAAGATTTAAAATTGATATAAGCTCTCCTTTGTGGAAGTATACAACAAAAATTGAGCAATGTGTTAGAGGTTGAGGGTATATATGGAAAGGCAATTCTTTCCAAAACCAATATAGAAGCTCATATTACTGGGTTAAACATCATTTGATAGGTCCACCAGGCCAACATATTAGCATGTGTAAGGGGCCCCTAGAGGGAGGAAAAAAGGGGTTGGTGGCTCCTCAAATAGCAGGCATGTTAAAAGAACAACAAGTGGTTGATAGTTTAGTGTCAAAGGCGAAAAAAGATAAATCAAAGCAAAAACCACTTGGTGGAGCCCTTAAATTCTGTAAAAAATTGGGGATCCATTTTAGCTGAATTGCCAATGGCATATGAGGTTGCAGTCAAGACTACTTATGAAGAAGAGTTATTTAGAGCATATCCTGCAATGAGTAAACCAAGGGTAGGATACATGCAGCAGATAAGGAGCACATAGTCAACAATCCATGGACATATCAAAAACAAATTTGAAAGCTGTTCTGTAGTCTCTGACATTCAATTGCCCTCTTTTCTAGAATGTGCTAGTACAAACTTACAATTTTTGTAACATGACACTTTGTGTTCAACAACTACTATTGTCACATTTGGTTTTTGCTTAAATAACTATGTGACTAGAAACTACAGGGCCTATTCCAGTTTTGGGTTGATTTTCAAATCTGTATTGAAACTTGCTGGTTTAGGGAATATTTACAATGAAGTGAGCTACTTTAACTCATGTCAATGATTCAACAGAGTATGCAGACTATTTACATTCAAAAGTAATAATGATGAAAGTTGTTTCTCATATGATCTTAGAACTTCAAAGGATCAAATCAAATACCACTCAATGCAAATAAAATCTGACGAAGATGCATATTCCTTTAATACCAGTGACTCTTAATTCATTTGGTTGCTATCTTACAAATCGATAACATCTATAGCAATAAATGGAAATGCATAATCATAGGAAAGCTATGCATTTATTTATTGGAAATGAGAGGAAAATATATACTCCAAAGGTGCAGCAAGTAAGTCTGATAAAATATATATATATATATATATATATAAAATGAAGACTTTTTTCAGACTCCATGCCTTATGGAGACGTTAGAAATCAAGAGCTATATGGAGAATATGGTTCAAATATTTTGGGAATGACACACTATAACATGTGGGGACCCTTGAATATTAGCAACAGTTTCATATACAAGTCTCGTGAACACATTACCAAGAACTAGAGAGTACAGCTTGATGTGTAGACTGGTCATCCTTGTGATTTGGATCTCACAGACTTCATGCACTAAGAGATATGGAAGATTTGCCAATTGTTTGTATCATGTGAACACCCCTTTCCATGCATTCGAACTCTCAAAAGAAAAGGCCTTTTTGTTCGAGAGCAAAAGTACCGCATGGTCATCTTTGTGCCGATTTATCAAAGGTTGATTGAGTTTGTAATTATCGGGCAACGTATAATATTGATGAAATGATTTAAAAAATGAAAGAATACCATCAAAAGTGATAAAACTCATCATAATATTCACTATTTGGTGATATTTGTAATGGTTGAAGACACAGGAGCATTCCAAGTCAAGTAACCCCTGGGTGTTACCCGGAAAATAAATATATGGAGATCAAATATATTATCGGGACCTATTGAGCAAAAGATTTTGTATTAACAATCATAAATCATTAATATCTTACATTGTTTCTTGTCTTTTGCAGGTGTGAATGGATATTTGGAGAGAACAATGAAATCAATTCTCAGGCATGGAATTCGAAGGCCTTCTTTGCACCAAGGATGAGGAGAATCTAAAGGGTTCGAGTTTCTCAAAGTTAACAATAACAAAAATAATCACGTTGCCATTCGAAGCCTCCTAAATTTGCATCGTTATTTGCTAAATAGCAGCTAAGTTCTATCTTAATATGGGTAAGATGAAACTGACCAATACTTCTAGATAATTACATGCTAAGTGGTCAAAATATATTTTGTTAATGGGCAGTTGTGATTATATTAAGAAATTTGAAGCGATGTGTTGCTTCAGATTTACTTTTAATACCTTTCCAATACTTATAAATAGAGATGTAAAGCATGATAGACATGATTCATATTAATATTCATATTTTTAAAATTATATATATTCGGAGGCACTTATGATATATTATATTTTTTTATCGATAAAGAAATGATTTTTTGAACTAAGCCTGTGTGGATGGTGGATTATCGAATGAATTCTTGTGTGAAACTAAAGTTGAACTATATTGGATGGATCATCTGTAAGGAGTGTCTCCAGTACAAATTTATTTTTGGAGTAGTAAGAAATATTTATTTTATTTGCATTAGAGTTTTAAATTATTATTAAGTTGTGTCCTTTATAAATATTTTATTTATTTTCTATAAATATTTTTAAAATTCTGACAAGTGGATTGGGTCATTATTGCATTTTAAACTTGATAAACATAGATATTGTGAAATATTTAATTGTTTCCTTATTTATGTCTAATTTGTCTCCACAGGAGTTAAAGTGCATCCTAGACTAGTTTAAAATTGTGTTTGTATAATTGATTCGACGCATTTGGATTGTTAATCTGTTTATAGTTTAAATATATTGAACTTTATAAAGTTGTACGTTTCAACTTATAATATTGACTCTGATTGCCCATTTGATTAACCACTGGTCTTTTACTTTTGATTCATAATCCATATGCTGGCAACTGTTTCATTTCTCTCCTTTGAGGAATTATTATATTCATTTGTTGCATTAATTTATAATTATTTTTTATTTAAAACATTATCACATTTATACAATCATTTATTCTCAGTTCATAATTTGCAGGATAAAAGCTTTCTATAATTCTTTTCATTTTGAAAGCTTTTGTTGTATTCGCTTTCTAACCAATCTGCTTTAAGCATCTTGGATTTAAGGTTGTTGCCCAAGATTACGTACATGCGCCTCAGTTTTGTAGAGCCGGAAGTGCATGGATTTGGATCACATCAATCAATCCTGTCAAGTTGGCCTTAACTGGTTGGATATCCTAGCATTGAGCAGGCAAGGCTCGTAGGATTCCAATCTGTAGTTTTGGGAACCAACAAATTGGCGACTCTACTAGGGAGAATTGCAAAACAAACCCTAAGAGTTTCTGATTGTAGACTAGTAAGAGTTAGATTCTATTTGATTTGTTATTTTGATTTGGATTAATAAGTTTTTTACGTCTAATATTGTGCATTTTAATTTCCTTGAAGATTTCAATCTCGTAATTATTTTATAAATCTAATTGCTTTGTGGAGATTGTATCTTGTAGAGCATTGTATGTCTTCTTTAAACCTTTTCCACAGGTGAGGTATACTCTATACTCTACTGGAAGGAAGAACTCAGATTCTTGAAGATTATTCATTTCCTCCATTTGGAGGTGGCAACTCTATTGTGTACTAATTGGTACTTCAACAAAAGAAGTGCCTAAATCAATAGTGACTCTACTGAGGGAAAATACTCAGAAGGAAATGCTAGATGGTCTTTCAAATGTATCGATCATCTGAAAGAAATGCTAGATGGTGTCAGGCCATTGAATTTCAACAATTTTGATTCTGAACCTAGAAGGTTATCTCCAAAGCTTTCACAACTGGTACCAAAGTTCCATAGAGAATGAGATGAATTGGCAATTTGACATTTGGATGCATTCTATACATTTATAGAAGATTATGAGATTTGTGCAAAAGATCAAGTGATGAAGTTGTTTGCAAGGACTTTCAAGGACAATGCAAGACAGGCATATGAATCATTACCCACACAATGCATCTCATCCCGGAAACAATTTGAACAATGGCTCCTTTATGAATTTCATGATACAAGCCATGAAGAAGAGATGTGTTATGAACAATATGAAGATCAAAGCTGCAACATGGAAGAGGATCCTGACATATCTCCAGTTGATGCCTTTTTCAATATAGAAGGATATGAAGGCGAGACTTCAGCACACTTGTTTTTGAGAATGCTAAATGCTTACCATGAGATTCCATCAAACCTCAAACCTCCTTATAAGGAATTTTTGAACAAAATTGTCAAATTGAGAATCTCACCAAGGGACCCTGATGTAAAGCTTCTTCTTTAGATATGGGATCAAGCTATTAAAGATGATGATAGCAAAGAAATCGAAGAAGAATCCGATCATGATGAGATTGATAAGGAATTAGATTGTGAAGAACATGGAAATGATGAAGAGGATTCTCTCAATGTGGATGAGATTTCAACTTTGTTAGATATAGAATATTAAAAGTATGTTGAAAAGGGTGGTCAAATTTTCCTTCCCATACACAAGGAGAAACAAATTGATGTGTCCTATGAAACATTCAATGAACAAGAAAATTCATTCATCTTGTCAAATCCATATCACTTTCATGAGGAGGAAAACTATGAACCAAAAGGGGCATACATTTCTTAGAAGGATGACATGTTGGTCAAAGATGTGGATTATGGTTTCAGTATAGAAAAAAATCTATTTGGATACAATTTCAAAGAATTTTCAGATTCCATATACGATGAACTAGTATAAGGTAATGAAGAACATAGCTCTTATATATTTCTTGAGGACAATATGAGCATACATAAAGAAGAAGATGCATCCAGGAAGGACTACAAAATCATTTCTGATCTGTTATGCAATGAAACAATAAAGAATCCTGACAGAATATCTTGTGAAGATGAAGTAGAACAGCATGTGATATATGAACAGGAGGAAATGTTGGATGAAGGATCTCATGGAGATATGCCTAAGCATTCTACTTTCTCGAGTCCATTGTTTGAAAAAGATATTTTAGGCAAACAAATATCTTAGCACTATGATGAAAATAATAAAGATATCGTGCCTAATGATAATGTTGAAGCCAATAAGATGTGTGGAATGCATTCACAAGGCAATAATATTTTTAGTTCATCCTATGAGCCAAAATCATATCAGATATACAAGAATGATATGAGATCAAACAATCACAAAGAGGAGAGTGTGTTGAACTTGAAATACAGTTCTGAAAGTTTTTCAAGTGTCATGTCTGCTCAAAGTCTTGATCAAAGAAAACTTGTATTTCCTGAAAGTGCACTATTTTCAGAATCTTTTTGTGAAGAAAATCAGCATTTGCGGTATAAAGATCAAGTAAATGGTGTGCTAGAAGATGTTTGAGCGGAGAAAACTAATCTAGATATTTGTATGATTGATGAAATGCATGACTACAAGGATCTTCTATCCAACGAACAACACAATGTACCCGAAGATTTATCAAAGGTAACAAGAGTTAGATGCCAAGGATTACATTCACGAAGCAGGGATAGTAAGTATTTCCCATCAGGATGATATATTTGATACAAGTATGAAATATATGCAGTGTAGCGAGGTAAGTAGCCTTGAAGACTCTATGATAACATTTGTTAATAATATGCTTAAAGAATTGCTTTCAAATTTTCATCATCCTTCTTTTAAGGATTTTTCGTTTATGTATATTGATCAAATCAATAAAGCAAGAGATCAGATTTTTGGATTAAATGATGATGAAGTTTATTTCCTCTCAAATGATCCTATTGGTAAGGCCAATCTAAATTTTAATCTTGAACAGGAGATGCATATATCATGTGATGATTGTTTCTTATTTTCTAACGGATCCGATTTTATTAAGGAACAACATGGTGCATCTAATTCAGCAAGGTTCAAAGCGTTACATGATTAGAATCGGGTGTTTGACAGAGGGAAGAGTCAAAGTTCAATTTTGGGGGGCCTAGGGCCACCCAATTTTCACATAGCATCGTGATAAACATGGATGTTGGGTCTGCTCCTCCAGAGATAGCTAGAATCTCATTATGCCCATAAGGGGCATATGCCCCCAACAAGAGCCACTAGTGGAGCCCTAAAATTCTGTAAAAAATTAGGGATCCATTTTAGTTGAATTGCTAATGGCATATCAGGTTGCAGTCAAGACTACTTATGAAAAAGAGTTTAGAGTATATCTTGCAATAAGTAAACCAAGGGTAGGATACATGCAGTTAGCAATCCATGGACATATCAAATACAAATTTGAAAGCTGTTCTGTAGTCTTTGACATTCAATTACCCTCCTTTCTAGAATGTGCTAGTACAAACTTACAATGATTATCACATGACACTTTGTGTTAAACAACTACTATAGTATTGACACATTTGGTTTTTCCATAAATAACTATGTGACTAGAAACTACAGGGCCTGATCTAGTTCTGGGTTCATTTTCAAATCTGTATTGACACTTGCCGGTTTAGGGAATATTTACAATGAAGCGAGGTACTTTAACTCATGTTAGTGATTCAACAAAGTATGCAGACTATGTACATTCAGAAGTAATAATGATGAAAGTTGTTTCTCAGATGATCTTAGAATTTCAAAGGATCAAATCAAATACCACTCAATGCAAATAAAATCTGACGAAGACGCATATTCCTTTAATACCAGTAACTCTTAATTCATTTGGTTACTATCTTACAAATCGATGACATCTACAACAATAACTGGAAATGAATAATCATAGGAAAGCTATGCATTTATTTCAGGGAAATGAGAGGAAAATATATACTCCATAGGGGTGGCAAGTAAATCTGAAAAAAAATAAAAAATAAAGTGAAGACTTTTTTCAGACTCCATGCCTTATGGAGACATTAGCAATCAAGAGCTATATGGAAAATATGGTTCGGATATTCTGGGAATGACACACCATAACATGTGGGGACCCTTGAATATTGGCAACAATTTCATATACAAGTCCCATGAACACTTTACCAAGAAATGGAGAGTATAGCTTGATGTGTAGACTGGTCATCCCTGCGATTTGGATCTCACAGACTTCATGCACTAAGAGATATGGAAGATGTGCCAGCTTTTTGGATCTTGTGGATAGGGGCCCTTTCCATGCATTCGAACTCTCACAAGAAAAGGCTAAGCTTTTTTGTTCAAGAGCAGAAGTACTACATGGTCATCTTTGTGCCGATTCATCAAAGGTTGATTGAGTTTGTAATTATTGGGCAACATATAATATTGATGAAATGATTTGGAAAATGAAAGAATGCCATAAAAAATGAAAACTCATCATAATATTCACTATCTGGTGATAGCTGTAATTGTTGAAGAGACAAGAGCATTCCAAGTCAAGTAACCCCTGGATGTTTACCTAGAAAAGAAAATATATGGAGATCAAATATATTATCAGGACCTATTGAGCAGAAGATTTCGTATTAACAATCATAAATCATTAATAGATCATTGATATCTTACGTTGTTTCTTATCTTTTGCAAGTGTGAATAGATATTTGGAGACAACGATGAAATCGATTCTCAGGCATGGAGTTCAAAGGCCTTCTCTGCACCAAGGATGAGGAGAATTTAAAGGGTCTGAGTTTCTCAAAGTTAACGATATCAAAAATAATCACATTGTCATTCTAAGCCTCCTAAATTTGCATCGTTACTTTCTAAGTAAAAACTAAATGCTATCTTAATATGGGGAAGATGAAACTGACCAATACTTCCAGATAATTACATGCTAAGTTGTCAAAACATATTTTGTTAATGGGCAGTTGTGATTATATTAAGAAATCTGAAGAGGTGTGTTTCCTCAGATTTAGTTTTAATACCTTTCGAATACTTATAAATAGAGATGTAAAACATGATAGACATGATTCATATTCATATTTCTAAAATTATATATATTCGGAGGCACTTATGATATATTATATTTTTCTATTGGTAAAGAAGTGATTTTTTGAACTAAGCCTATGGATGGTGGATTATCGAATGAATTCTTGTGCAATTCTGGAGTCGAACTATATTGGATGGATCATCCGTTAGGAGTGTCTCCAGTACAATTTTATTTCCGGAGCAGTAAGAAATATTTATTTTAATTTATTTGCATTAGAGTTTTAAATTATTAATAAAATTGTGTCCTTTATAAATATTTTATTTATTTTCTATAAATATTTTAAAATTTCGACAAGTGGACTGGGTCATTATTGCATTTTAAACTTGAAAAACATAGATATTGTGAAATATTTAATTGTTTCCGTATTTATGTCTAGTTTGTCTCCATAGGAGTTAAAGTGCATCCTAGACTAGTTTAAAATTGCATTTGTATAATTGATTCGTGGCGTTTGGATTATTAATCTATTTATAGTTTAAATATATTGAACTTTATAAAGTTGTACGTTTCAATTTATAATATTGACTCTGATTGCCCATTTAATTAAGCACTTGTCTTTTACTCTTGATTCATAATCCATATGCTAACAATTGTTTCATTTCTTTCCTTTGAGGAATAAATATATTCATTTGTTGCATTAATTTATAATTATTTTATATTTAAAACATTATCACATTTATACAATCATTTATTCTCAATTCATAATTTGTAGGATAAAAGCTTTCTATAATTCTTGTCATTTTGAAAGCTTGTGTTGTATTCGCGTTCTGACCAATTTTCTTTAAGCATCTTGGATTTAAGGTTGTTGTCCAGGATTAGGTACACCCACCTCGGTTCTGCAGAGTCGGAAGCGCAGGGGATTTGGATCGCATTGATCAATCCTGTCAGGTTGGCCTTAACCAGTTGGATATCCTAGCATCGAGCAGACAAGGCTTGTAGGATTCCAATCTGCGGTTTTGGGAACCAACAACACCAACACCATCCTCTTAAACAACCACTAGACCACATCCCTTATTACCTACCACATCTGTGGATGAAGATGAAATAGAAACACCCCCATTCCACAAGAGAGGCCCATTAGATAAGGCATTTGAAAATGAAAAGAGAGAAATTGCTGACATAAAGATTGGGCATTGCCTCATTACGAATGGTGTTTCATTCAATCTAGTGAGATCACCTTATTGGAGAGAGATGGTGCAAGCAATAAGTGAAGCACCTCGTGGTTACCGAGCCCCTGGATATGAAAAGTTGAGAACCACCATATTGCATAATGAGAGAAAGAATGTAGAAAACCTCCTCAAACCAATAACAGATTCTTGAATCCAAACTGGGTTGAGCATTATCTCTGATGGATGGAAAGATTGCAAAAACTATCCAATGTTTTTGAAGGCAGTTGATTGTGAAGGGCAGGTAAAGGATGCAATTTTTTTTTGCCAAACTTCTCATTGAATCCATAGAGTCTGTGGGAGTTGACAATGTTGTCCAAGTAATAATGGACAATGCTAAAGTTTGTAAAGCTGCAGGTGCTTTGGTAGAAGCACGATATGAGCATATCTTTTGGATATGAGCACTCCTTGAACTTGGTGATGGAAGCAATTGGCACCCAAATTGAATGGGTGAAAAAAGTGTATGAGGGTGAGCAGATCCAAATGTTTGTGACAAACCACCATAAGTCATAAGCAATTTTTAGAACTTTCTCCTGCTTGGAATTATTGAAGGTAAATTTTAAACTTTATTTAGCTTCATTTATCATTTTAATATTTGTGTCATACTTTACATAATTTAGTACATATTTTTAAATTTTTGTGTTGTTTACATATTTGATATTTGAAATGTGTTATTATATTAACTTACAATTTGTTTCTTTGAATTAACATGGTAATAGGTTGCTGAAACAAGGTTTGCTCCACACACAATCGTCCTTAGATGACTTGTGAGGCTGAAAGAAGCATTCTGTCAACTGGTTATTAGCAACAAATGGGGTGGATGGAAGCAAGCCAATACAGAAAGGGCTAAAACTGTGAAGGATTTGATCTTGAGTGATGATTTTTGGAATAGGGTGGAATATGCACTAGAACTCACCGAGCCCATCATCTCTATGCTTCGGTATGCCGACACTAATGAACCTTGTTTGGGGGACATATATGATGCCATGGACTCCATGCTAGAAAGAATGAAATGAGTAAGTTTAAATTTTTATACAATACTTTATCCTTGTTTATTGAGAGATTTTTATTTTTTATTTTAATTAAGTTATTAAGTTATTAACACTACATCAAGATAACTTACATGTACATCATTTGACAGCCCAAGTTATTCAGAGGAGAGAGCAGGATCCTGAGGATACCTTGTACTATATAAGGTGAAGAAAATTGTTCTACATTGCTGGAACAAGGTGACTACACCTTTACACATATGCACTTTCTCCCAAATATTATAGCGGTGAGATACTTTCTATTCTTGGTAGAGTGGCACCATACAGAGATCTTGAAATTTCTACTGGGTATAAGAGGGTATTTAGCAGGCTCTTTTGTGATCCTGATGTGGCATCAAATGTTAGGAGAGAGTGTGTAGATTTTGTCTCAGGAAAAAATGTAGACCCTGATGCAATCAATGACCAAAGTAGAATGGATGCCATTGGATGGTGGTATCGACATGGGCAAAGTTACATGTACCTCCAACGTCTTGCCATTAAGATCTTGTCACAAGTATTTATTTAAGTTTTTTTCCTTTTCTTATGGTCACTTAGCTTGTTGAATTAGCACTCTTAAATTCCTATTGTATTGTAAAATTACAATTTCTAATTTTTAAAAATTGTGTTGGTTGTCTGTCTAGGTTGCGAGCTCTTCTACTATTGAGTGGAATTGGAGTACATACTCCTTTATCCACTCAGTGAAGCATAACCGATTGGGTTCAAAGAAAGTGGAGGACTTGGTATTTATTCACAACAACTAGCGCCTCCTATTATGCAAGGATCAAGGATATAAGAAGGGACCAGAGAAGTTGTGGGATGTACTACTCGAGACTTTTGACTTGGATATGACTGTCTAGGATATATCTAGAATTGCCTTGCTAGATGTTGAGGAGGACGAGGAGAAGGATGTGGTTGCATCTGGGGCTAGTGGAATCGGTTTGGGTTCCAATGATGAGGAAAATGATATAGATGAGGATGAAGCCATTGATCCCTCATATTTTGATGACCCATTTGACCCTCGAAGGGCATTTGCATCTTTGATACACTATGTTTAAACATTTTTCATTTACTCATTTATGATTTATCACCTTGTTTCAAACTTTATTAAATTGTGATTTATTATCTATCAATCTGATGAAGTAGTCTATGTTTTGAAATTCCATTTTGCATTTTAGTAATTCAATGTATGATTTTATTTACAACATTAACATAGATTAATGAGCGAGTATTTAATGTTTATCTTTGACATTTGGCATTGATCAATAATCAAGTAACATTGATATATTCATATTATGAAATGACTTAGTAAGTTAGCTTTACAACTCTGCGAGTTTCTTTTTTCTTTTTGCATATGTATATGTGTGTGTGTGTATATATATATATATATATATACTCACAAACCCACCCACGAACCCAAATGGGGAAAAACAATTTGCCCAAACCCACAAACCCGAACCTCGAACCTAAATCCGTCCCCAAACCCGAATCGGCAACTTAGTGGTACCTATTTCGTCAAACAACAAACATCAAGTGCATATAATCGATATATAAATAGTTGAAGCGCATGAAGACAATTAAGCACAAGAAGGAGAACATGACATTGTGTAGATCTCGCAAGAAAGCGACTACGACTCCGTTACCACTTTGTACTAGCACCAATGGGCAATCCACGCATAGCAATGGTGTAGTACAACATAACACCATATAATCACATGATAAGGAAAATTAAATCATTTAAATAATCATTATACATCACTTGAGCTTATATCTCTTGAAGGTAAAAGATAGATATCGACAACATAAAGGTGCGCCAAATGGAGTACAACAATATCCATCTACACAGTTAAATCCTGATAGCAATATCACAATTTGACTTGCTGTGGAAATTATCTCCTACTTATCAATTGATGAGCTTAAGGGCCTTTCTAATGAATGGTTCATAAGGTGCAACACTTGGTGAAGGTTTTGCAAATGAGGTTCAAGTAGAGTGGGTTTAACCATGGAGGAAACTCCGTAGTTAAGCGCGCTTAGGCTGGAGCAGTACTGGGATGGGTTACCTCCTAGGAAGTTCTAGTGCTTCACCTTTGTGAGCATCACCTAGATCCAATGAATGCTAAGTGTATTCTCATGAGAGATGGATTCATGTTGAATCACTACTCATGAAACATGGGTCAATGTGTTTGACTTATAAACTACACAGTTAAATCCTAATAGCAATATCACAATTTGACTTATTGTGGAAATAATCTCCTACTTATCAATTGATGAACTTAAGGGGCTTTCTAATGAATGGTTCATAAGGTGCAACGCTTGGTAAAGGTTTTGCAAATAAGGTTCAAGCAGAGTGGGTTTAACCATGGAGGAAACTCCGTAGTTAAGCACGCTTAGGATGGAGTAGTACTGGGATGGGTGACCTCCCGAGAAGTCCCAGTTCTTCACCTCTATGAGCATTGCCTAGATCCAATGAGTGCTAAGTGTTCCATTTATTCTCATGAGAGATGTACTCATGTTGAATCACTACTCATGAAACACGGGTCAATTTGTTTGACTTATAAACTACATAGTTAAATCCTAATAGCAATATCACAATTTGACTTCTTGTGGAAATTATCTCCTGCTTATCAATATCCACAAATAAATACATAACCTATAATCCATGTCCAAACACAAAATAAACCACGTATCATCATAAAGCATATCATGTCACATCACTAGCATCGTCATGTAGATATGATCAAACTGAATAGCAACATTATCTAACATCTTGCAGTTATGATATAGGTAGTCAAAAGTGTAAAGTCATCGAAGCGGCTCAATATTCAAATAAACATGCAAAATTCATCAAAGTATATCTCAGGTCAAAATAACCATTGAACAGAATGCAAACATGGGAGGCACTACACCTTTATAGAAAAGAGTCCATATATATCATTGGGCTGACCATATTTACAAAGTTTCAAAATATGAAGTACTATATAGTTCAAAACCAAGTAGTCTAAGGCATGGGCCCATCTGCCCATTTCAGTCTTTTACCATCCTATGTGATCTCATTTCATGGGTTTCTCATCCAAGGTTCACAAGGTAGCACAGGGAGTGTGGGAGTAGTGCTTGCTACAATGATGGGTGTGTTATAGTGGTAGGTGCTGCCATAGCTGCATGCTATTTCTATAGAGGGAGCAACATTGGAGTGTACACTTTTCTCTTTCTTAATTTTCTCTCTAAGTTGGCTGAGAGTACAGACAAAGTCTGCCTTGTTTTAGTTGAAAATTGATAGGATACCCCTTTACTTTTGAAGGTGGAGAGTATGCATTGATGATGTTCAACAATTTGTGCTCTTTGACCTCCATCACCATGATAACCTGTATTGAAATGTTATGAAATATGCTATCACAATGACTCAGTAGGAAATCTATCTCTACCAATGATTATATCCTCATTCCTAAGCATCCAGATATGCCACAGTATGAGGGGAGAGAATAGACCAGAAATAATTACATCTTTTGTCAACTCTTAAATATTTCCCAAAGATAACTTGAAAGATGGATACTTTACAATTCTGAGATAAACCAAAAGTCTCCAAATTTCTTTTGCAAAAGTACAATAATAAAGACATGTACGATAGATTCACATCATTGGCAATAAGAACAAATATTTGGTTCTTCATTAGGCTTAAGAATAGGTAATCTGTGTAGAAGAAAGTGCCATATGAAGTACAAAATCTTAGGTTCAACAAGGATATGACATATTCTTAACAAATGTTTAGCTTTGGGGATTGAGGTTGAGGTTCCAATTGGCATTCAAATATTTGAATATAGCATTGGTTCCGAAGAGAAGGTTATATACAAGTTTGGCTTTTGTGGAGTGCAAGGGGCATCGTCTGATCATCTCAAGAAGGGGAGCCTATTAGAGACCTCGCCACAAGACTCAGGGAGGTTAGGAGCAATACATGCTTCCTTTAGAATGGAGTACCTTATCCATTGGGAGGATGGGATGCCAAATCTGAGTACGAACTCCTACCAGCTAATCAACTCACCCTCAAGAATGATGTCACTAAAGATGCTAATGCCAAGGCTATTCCACTTCCTAGCCAAACACCCTTGCAATAAGACAAGATGCTTGTCTTCATTGGAGAAATTCCACCATATAGACTTCTCCCTGTATATTCTTTGGCTCTGATCAAAGGCCCCATTACCTGCAATAAGGTGTCTTACCTCGTCCCAGTTCTTCCGAATGGATTGAAGTAGCAAGGAATCATAAACCTTCAACTCTATCTTTTTTAAAAGAAGATCATTGATGTGGAGCCCTTTCCATGATTTAGCATTTACTGGAGTAGCTCTATAGATATAATTTCTAACCAGAATATTCCAAAGTTCATTGCCTTGGGTAGCTTTCAAGATCCATTTAACAACTAATGCTATGCCTTGCCCCAACTCTCCTTGCTCCTTACTCCCAATGCACCAATCCCATTTGATTGCATGCCTTTTCTTAGTACCTTTACCATCTGACCACAAGAAATCTCTGATGAGCTTTTGTACATAGTTGATTTGAGATTAGTTAAATAGCCAGGCAAAGGAATAATAGGTAGTGTAGGAAGACATGATCTTTTGGCAAACTTAAAGAAGTATACAATTTCAAATCATTTTATTGTTATTATGCTTCATCATTGATCAGTGCCAAATGCCAAAGATAATATTAAATGCCAATTTATAGTTCAAAAATATGCAAATAAACCATGTCATATATCTCCATGTTCTCGATTCCAATAAAAATCATTACTATAACAAAATGTAGTTGATTCATCAATCATCAAAAAATTATAAAAAAATTAATCTATTGGATCTTCATTTTCAGCTGTTGCAAGTTCAAGATCATTTGAACCTAGAGTAGTTCCACTCACACTAGATGCTCCATGTATAAGGATGTCGTCATCATTAGCCATAGTGAGTGTAGTGAGATCCTCAATGGTTGCGTCCAAGTTGGCACACTCAGAGGCTACATCCTAGAGCTTTGCTGCCCCATCTTATAGTGGGGATCCTCAAGTGATAGAAGATGCAAATTAGAATGAATATAAACCAAGTCTTTAACTTGTTTTGAACCTAATTGGTTATGCTTCATTACATGCATAAAAGAGTATGTGCTCCAATTTCATTGAGTGGAAGGACTTTCAACTTGGATAGAAACCAACAAATTTGAAAATAAAAATGTGAAGTACTAAATTGTAGAATAAAAATGGTAAAAAAGAACCAAAAATATTTACTTGTGAGAGGATCTTGATTGCTAGAAGTTGGAGGCACACAAAAGCTTGACCATGGAGGTATCACCATGTGACACATCCATGTTGAATTGGTCATTAATAACTATTGGACTATGATTTCTTCCTGAGATAAACATGCCATATTCTTTCCTAAGTTCTTTCTTCTTTTCTTGATCTTGGAAGAGTCTACCCTGGAGATAGGGAATATGCAAGAAGGTGCAATGGAATGGTCATCTTTTCCCAACAATGATGAATGATTGATTCCTCTTTTTTGTGAAAGGTTTCACATTCTATGAGGTCATTCTCATGTTTTTGTGTTGCCAATTTTACTTTCTTTACCTTAATGTCCATGCCAACATTGGCATCTTCTAAACAAGGTGCATTTGTATTAACAAATTGGGGCATAGCCATGATAGTCTTGGTGAATTTCAATAGATATTCCACATGGGCCCATCAATTGTCATCAAAGACCAATGACTTGACCTTTTAGGTCCTCTCTTAATTTGAAGCCTTTCATACACCCCATTGGTTGCAATTGAAATAGCCATTTGACTCGATGCCTCTCTCACCTTCAAAAGTTATAACAATTGTAAGAAATGCAAATAGGGTCTCAGCAACCTAGGATCATATGTTAATAGTATGTTAATAACAATATGTAAATAACACATGAAATTAATAATAATTATTAAACAAATCTAAAAATTCATATTGAATGACAAATAAAATTAAATAAATAAATTAAACTTAAAACTCCAATCTCGAGAAAGATCTGAACTTCGCTTGTGACACTTGGTGGTTCGTCACAATCAGCTAGATCTCTCCTTGCCCTTTTCATATATTTGTTTTTACCCACTCTATTTTAGTGCCAATTTGTTGCATCACCAAGTTGAGGGAGCATACAATGCATAGTGTCCAAAACACGTGCTCATTTCTTGACTTAACCAAAGCACTTGCACCCCTACAATTTTTTGCATTGTCCATAATTACCTAGACCGCATCCTCATTACTCACCATCTCGATGAACTTAATGAGAATTCTAGAAATGAACTCCGCATCTTTCACTTCCCCTTCACAATCAACTACCCTAAAACATATTGCCTCTTTTGGGGACACTGCTATAACAGTAATCAATGGATGGTTTTTGCTGTCTCTTCATCCATAAAAAATAATAGAAACACTTAATCCAAAAATCTCTAATTGGCTGAAGGGAGGTCTCTATAGCATTCCTCTTTCTTTGCAATAAGGTGGCACACATCTTTTCAAACCCAGGAGTTCTGAGACCAGGAGGTGCACTATTGATTGTTGATACCATTTCCCTCCAATGTGGCGATCTCATCAAGTTGAAAGGAAGATCATTGGCATAGAGGCAATGTGCAATGTTCCGTTCAACAATATCTCTTGCCTCCATTTTAAATGCCTTCTTAAATGAACATCTTTTGCAGGTAGTAATTTGTGCTTCATCTTCCGTAGAGGGTTTAAGAAAAAAGGTATGTTAGGAGGTCACTATTGTATCAGTGGTTAAAGTCATTGTTTTTTCTGTCTGCCAGTATAAACACGCTGTTTTTCTCTTAGAACCACTGGATCAGCCCCTTCTTGTTCTTTTATGAATACTGTTATTTGTGTGGAAGACAGCCCCTTCAGATCTAAGCCTTTACACATTCCCATCCCTTTATTAGCAGGGCCCGTAAAGTGATGTTTCACTCAAGAATGTGAGCTAGTTTTTGGTAAGTTACAGAAATTACACCTCCAAATATACCCCCACCTCTTGGAACTTGTGAAATCCTTGTCCTATGTTTCATAAAGGAGATCCTAGATCAGTTCTGTATTTATTGTTTCCTTTCCCACTTACTAAACTTTGACCACCGGCCATTCTTGCAATCTGATTTCTTGCTCTTATATAATTTAAGAAATTACATAAATTTCTAATCAGAAAAGAGTTAAGAAACACAAGCATACAAGTGCAAATAAAAAAGATACAAAATTGAAAAATCATAATATGGTCAAGGTCAGCTCTTGTTGTGATGGGCCATGAATCATTTTTCTTATCTTGTCCAATAATCTGCAGGTACGAAGGGGCTATCTACCCAAAGTCTTTATTCCTCCCAAGTTTCCAGAGAAGATCCTTTTCTGTGGCTGGCGTCGTGACATTGATGATATGATTATGGTAAGAGAGTAGGCTATGCCACTATACTATGCAAAGCACAATAATTACATTATACTATGTGAAGCACAATAATTACATTTGATTGGAATATTTTGACAGCATTTCTATGCTCAATATGTTAAAAAGTGGGTTCCGTTCGCTATCATCAAATATAGTTTGTTCTCTAATTGCTCCAACTTTTCATGTTTTTTCTTTCAACTTATGCTATTTAAAAGAATTTGAGGCCTAATAACTAATAGACAGTTTACCATCTTTTTTGTTGTCATTCAATCTTTTTGTCCATTTTATTGAAATCGCTAGCAATAATTTTGTTTTGCAGGTGCTTGAGGCTCTGTTGGCAACGGGGTCAGAGCTGTGGATGTTTAATGAGGTGCCTGAGGAAGACAGAGAAAAGAAGTTACTTGATGGTGGCCTCGATCTATCTGGGCTGGAAAATATTACACTTGTTCATAGGGAGGGGAATGCTGTTATCCGCCGCCATCTTGAGAGTCTTCCACTAGAAACATTTGATTCAGTAAGAATTTTCGATAATTGTACTGAGAAATGTTATGCTGTAATTTTCTATTATATTTCTCAAGTCATATAAAAAGGCTTCACAATATGCTATATCGTACTTTATTACTGTGGAAAAGTTATGAAAGGCTTAAGTGTTTTGTATATTGATGTCTTATGCATCAGGGACTAATGATGTACCTAGGCTAACTCTATGTTTCGCTTCTTATTCTGGTCACCCTACTCAGAATGTTCTCTCTTTGTATTGAGGATGGAAGGTTATTTTCTTACCAAGCAACCTTTGGAGGGCATCCATATTATGGCTGCAATGATATCAATTATGGCCAAATTTCACGTTTTATCTATTTTCACATCCTTGAATGTACAATTGACTCGAACTTCTCGGGTGTATTTATCCAGCAGAGTCAGCGGACTGCAAATCAGCATAAATATA
The DNA here is from genome assembly GCA_028749045.1 of Cupressus sempervirens. Classification (NCBI taxonomy): domain Eukaryota; kingdom Viridiplantae; phylum Streptophyta; class Pinopsida; order Cupressales; family Cupressaceae; genus Cupressus; species Cupressus sempervirens. The sequence continues at coordinate 355,142,252 of CM053791.1, read as the reverse complement.
GTGTCTTAGATGCATCCTTGTGATTTTGGGTTCTTTGTACACTAGTTTACAAGCTAATTCTGAACATTGCTGTGATTTGATTCATATGGTCAAACAGTTTTGCAGAAGAAAATACAGACATGGAACTATTGTCCTTTTGGCAGAGTTCTCAATAATTTGAATTTAATTGTAGATGGAATACATAATTGCTGGAACTAATTTTTTCTCTGTGTACATGTTTTGGAAGAGTTATTTAGGGGTAATATTCATAGAAATAACTTATTCAAAGAGTTGTAAGCTTTTCTTGGATGGTTTTAGTGGTAGAGCACCTGGTCTTCTATCAACAAGCTCCTCTCTGATAACTCCCATTGTTGCACAAGAGTTGTTGATGCCAAGATCATGTTGAAATTCTAACCCTTATGATGCTGATTACCTTTCCAATTCAAACTTACACCTTGGTGCTCTCCCTTGTCTGTGATAGTTTTTGGTTGAATGAAAATCAACTAGCTTTAGCTTTAATACTTGGCAATTTTCAAATTCTTATGCATTAGAATGTTGTCATTCTCTAACTTTTACAGATCATATGTTTGGATGTTGTTGGTGTTTCAGTATGATTTTTGTGGGATTATGATTCATTTATCATTCTTCTCAATTAGCACTAAATTTTTGCTTATATGAGGAACATTTTGTCATTTCCATTAAATACCACTTTGAATATTTGGAGATTGATCTTTCCCATTTGCAAAATTTTTACCTTGACCTCAATGTGTAGCTCTAGTCGTCCATGATGGATTGTCTCACCATGACAACTTTGATAGTCTGGGACAAAGTCTCTCTCTCTCTCTTTGAAAAATAGGTTCCAATCTCTTTGACAGGGTGAAATTTTTAGGATTATGTGCATTTACTGTAGAGTAGATCATTGTGTAGCTTAACAGATAAAGCTTAAAAGGTTTTCACAAACTGATTAGTCCTTGAATGCCAATGGATCATATCTAATCAGCTTGAAGTTTTGATGCTTTTTACTCTGGTAAACTGTCGTGTGACTTTTCTAAATGTTATATGCTACTTGATGTTGAAGCTGGGCATCTGGAACTTTTGGATGCTAGAATATCCCAACTCCAACATTAATTACTGCAACAAGAAATTCATTAGATAACGAATTCCAACTATTTATGAATGATGTAGACAGGTTCTACAAAACACCTTGATTCTAGTTGCCCATGAGATTTTTGTCTTCTGGTTTAATTTTAGAAAATAGTGAAACTTTGGAAGCAATATCTAGTTACAATCTGGGACGGTTCAAGAAAAGAAGCTGAGAATTGGATAAATAGTGTGCAGCTAGCTGAATGGTAGCAAGTCTCTTAATAATGGAAGGCATAGATAGCTTTTGAACCACACCTTCCTTGAGACGCAAAGCTAAAGCATGTTGATTTTGCATCCTAGTCTTGCCAATGTATGACATGTTTCTGCAAATAGCTTTATTTGTGCATGGAATATAACAATATAGTGAATTTTTTCCCTTGGCTGACTCGTGTTATGTTTAATCTATTTTATGCTTCTTTCAGAATTCCTTATTTGTGATTTAAAATTATAATTACTGGCCATGCAGCAATTGGTACCGATTAGTTTGAGGTTAAGGTAACATGATTATGTAACTAGTACAGATTCCTTCAATTTATCCCCATCACATAAACACCATGATTGTTGACTATAAGGTCATCATCATCATGGACTACGCTGGTGTAGATAATTATAACATATCTCTTCTGTTTTGTTGTGCACTAAGGATATCTTGACTCTTCAAGTACATTAGTCACTATCACTTGTATTGACATCATACATGGAATATTGCCAAATTGACTTATTAGATATCACATTATGGTAGGTTATATTTGTCCATGCTAAATGTACAACACCCATCAAGTGCTCAGACTATTCAAATCTTTAAAGGGATAAATATTACAGAATTGAAACTTAGTTTGTTTTGTTTCAGGGTTTTATATTGTGTGTTAGCAGGCAGCTAACTTGCTCAGAGACCAGCCTAAGTGAAAAAGATTAAAATTAAGATTTTACTGAATTTAGGAAGGTTTAGAAAAGTTCTCTTTTGTGGTTAAGCTGTGTCTTGCACTCTATTTACAAAGGACCGACACCTGAAGGATGAAGATGGTCAATATTTGTAAACATGTCACCATTTTCAGTAATTTGGATCCTGGTCGTGACTATTTAATATATTTGGATTTATTTTGTGACAAAAATTAATAGATACCTTTCCTTTTTGTCTAGTTAATCCTAAAGATTAATTATCTGTATAATTATTGTTTTCCTAAATGCCAGAACTGTGAATTTGCTACTAATATTTTATCTAAAAAACCTTGTCATTCACAGTATACTGATACGTTGTCTGATTTCCAGATTTTAATTCTTGCAGATGAGTCTTTAGAAGGTTCAGTTGTGCATTCAGATTCCCGTTCGCTTGCTACCCTCTTGCTAATACGCGATATCCAGGTTATTGTTTTCTTTGGGACACATTTCATTAACTGGTTTTATATATAAATGGTTGGGTTTGACATGGATGTATATGAAGTCCAGTGCTCCACAGAGAACGTTGGCCCCATGGACCTATGTATATATTTCTGCTGCCTGTTACCGTCCCCAACTCTAGGCCCATGGTTCAGTATATGTATATATATAGAGAGAGAGAGAGAGGAGCACTTGTTAATTGTGAAATATTTTCCTTACCTAAAGTAAAAAACACTTTTCATGGACCAATAAGTTAATTGGAAGCTACCTAATATTCTTAGAAAATGCATATCCATAATGACTTTATTAGATGGTGTATTTTACAAAACTTACTGAATACAATATAGTATAAAAATTTGGCGATATAATCTTGGTTGGTTGATGATTTGTTTAAATTTGTTACAGTCAAAGCGTCTTCCTTACAGAGAATCTAAGGTAACTCAGCTTCGTCAATTGGGGTACTCTCACAGTTCTTGGATTCGTGAAATGCAACAAGCTTCTGACAAGTCAATTATAATAAGTGAAATTTTGGACTCTAGAACAAGAAATCTTGTGTCTGTGTCTAAAATAAGTGATTATGTACTATCCAATGAACTTGTTAGTATGGCATTGGCCATGGTAGCTGAGGACAAGCAGATAAATCGTGTATTGGAAGAGTTGTTTGCAGAAGAGGTAAAAGAGTGATGTTTCTTATGATTTGAACTGTTCCAAATTGAATTTTTTTCAACTCAACATTTTTTCTTCTCAATTTTGGCTACAACTTTCACAAAGTTTCTGATTGTGGTTTAATGAAAACAGGGCAATGAATTATACATAAGACCTGCGGAGTTTTATATCTATGATCAGGAAGAGCTGAATTTTTATGAAATTATGCTTCGTGGTTGGCAAAGAAAGGAAATTGTGATAGGTTATCGTTTGGCTTCTGCTGAACGTGCGGTCATCAACCCACCAGATAAAGGTACAAGCCAAAAGTGGTCACTAGGTGATGTCTTCATTGTCATTTCTCAGGAATGAACGTGCCAAATCAAAGCTATATATCAGGCACCCAAAGCAGATGACCAACCATTTATTCTTTTGATAGACTAGTTGAAGATTATCCTCACAAGGTACTCCATAGATCTAATCATCAACATGTCTGTGTCTTACCCAAACAAAGTTCTTCACGCTTTCAATGCAGGTTTTCTGCTGGCAAAAAGCTTTATCCAGGATTTAAAAGTTACAATAACTCAGCCGAGGTATTCTTGGTTGTTGGCATTGAATAGTCTCTTTGCTTCTATTAATTGATATTCTTACACTGGCCTGGGAATCTAGAAGGCAGAGTCAGTGTCGTTCTTTTCAGGTGGCAGTTTAGAACCCCCAACTTTCGTGAAACATCTTCCCCACAAGGATGAAGATATCAAATTGAACAATAACAGTTTTGATAAAAAAAATGGAAATATCTTATCATTGTATTGGAATTGAACAAGATAAGATGTATACTAGAACTGTTTCTCTCCCATTACTTGTTGCCAAACCATTGGATTCCAAGCAAGGCTTTTACGATTGGATAAACATTGTTTATTGAGAGGTTTAATAATTTGAAATCAAATACTTGTTTCAATGATTCCGTAGAATTTTTCAATTCTAGCCCGTTGCCATGGGCACAGTTGGCAATGATTTCTATATAATTACCATTTGGATTTCTTTTCAGGTGGCAGTTTGGAAAACCCCATCTGGATTCAGGAAGTGAACCACACATCTTCACGCACGAATGAAAATGTTAAATTGAACTAACCAACTCAGTTTCAATAAAAAATAGAAACATCTTATCCTTGCAACAAGAAGATGCATACTAGAAGTGTTTCTCTCCCATTACCTGTTGCCAAGCCAAGGTATTCCAAGCCAAGGCTTTTATGATCAGATAAGTCACTGAAATGGATAAAATATTGTTTATTGAGAGGTTTACTAATTTCAAAACAGATGCGTGTTTTCGATGATATGGCAGAATTTTTTATCTGAATTCCTTTGGCCATGGGCTTAGTCGGGAATTATTTCTAGAAAAATTGCGATCTGCATTTAAGGATTTCCAATTTCTTGTAATGAGGTAGAATTTGAGCGTTGCATTCGTACCATTCAATCCAAAATCAAATCATATTCGTAAACATCTTGTGTAAGCTATATGGTAAAATCCAAAATTCAAAAGTATGCCAAATCTATCCTCTAGAAGTAGGTGGAAATGATGTTTAAGATCAAAAGACGGTATACTTTATCTAATAAATGTTCTATGTTGCGTGTGCGAAGCTTTCTCAGGAATATGTTAATTTCTTTATGGTGGCCAAGAAGAGTTGTGTGCAATTTTATTTTACATTTTGATGACCAGGTTTCAGTGTGAGGAAGACTTCGCTTCCAACAGCTAAATTGAGTTGTAGCTCCAATCTTACTTGGAACCGAAAATTCTGGAGAATTCGCACAATTCTGGAACCAAGAAAACTAAAGTTACAGAGTTATTATGAATAGGAAAAGGGCTAGGAAAGTAATCATACATATCAATGTTGTTTTTGGCATAAAGTGAGGTAGTCCAAAAGAAGGGATACTGGAAGGTTGTTGGTAATAATAAAAGCTTCTAAATCACGCGAGATTTAGACAGGAACGAGTGCTGGATAAAATCAATAAGAGGAAAGAAAAAACTCTAAATACAATGCTCGCAAATCTTAATAATGTCATATCAATCCAATGACCCACGTGTGGGTTGCGGTTTTAGGACCATACCTCATTTTCTTTCTTCAGCTCATTGTTTTATATGTGATGTTGCAATCTAGAAAGAAAGGCAAACAGTGAAAACACTTAAAAGAGTGGAAGGTAATTTTTTAATTTTTCTTTAAATGATGAAATTGAGAAAAAAATTAAAATTAATTAAAAATACAATTAGCTATGGTAGATTAATGGTTGTGTTTTACGAATGACACCTTCGTTTAGACATTGAGTCACTATTAAATCAATTGTGGGGAATTCATAAGATATAATTTTTTGTTGGTTTGAGCTATGAAAATTAAACGACAAAGATAAACAATGGAAACATGATCATGGTATAAAGGAGTCTTTTGGGAAGTTTGAAGTGACAAAGTTGCCTTCTGGTGGGGAAAGGCTATGGGTTGTGGAGCCCATTGAGCTCTCAAAGAGGACCTTGGAGCTAGGAGAGTCTTTAGGTATGGTGGAGGAAGGTGAGATTGTTGACATTGATGGGGGTGATCCCTTCCCCTTTCTGCAAGGAATTAAGGATCTTCTAAAGAACCTCATGAGAAATATGGTGATTGAGGAGGTTTGTGGGGATTTAGAGGAAAAGTGTAAGGAGATTCACTCCTTCAATGGGGAGGCGTGTTGTAATTAGCTCTAGCAAAACAATATTGAAACTGTACACATTTCTTTTCTCACTAAGGTGCTAGGTCACGTAGTATTCTAGATCAAGTAACCTTGCACAAAATTGAACTCCATATGTTAGTGATAATCTTCAAATTGGTTGTTTCTTTCTTCTCTATTTCTACATCAGGTGTATTGTTAGTGTCTGCTAGTTGAGGGAACTCAATTTCTGATTTGGGTTCTTCATCGCTTATTATAGAAATAAAATGCATTTTGATCTCATTTGGTATTCAAAATGCATTTTGTAAGATCGAAAAATGTACAAATATCTTCATTTGCAAGTTTAAGGTAGCTAATATGATCTCCCACCTAAACTAAAATGAAAAACATACCTCTTTATATTATCTAGCTAATGTGATTTAATTTTACAATGTTTCAACAATTTTTGTTCTAATTCTTCACCAACAATTTATATTTGAAATTTTTAGTGCTTTTAGATTTTTAGCATTCCATTTGCAATTTGAACTACCCTACTATTAGCCTATTTAATTGGCAATGTTATTTATAAGCATTATAGAATTTAATGGAACTATTAAGTCCTCCATCTGATTGTGAAGCCAAGTGCACATTGAATTAAGCATGGTATTCTAAATTTCTCCCATTAACTTTGGATCTTATTCAAAGATAATTGAATGGGAAAGTCATGTAAATTGCATTTGACCTTAAAGAAAATCTTTCCATGCTTCTTGCCTTGAACATTTTGCATGGAACAAATTGTGTCATACCATTGATGTATTTATAAAGACACCATGAGTTTGATTATATCAAAGATTGGCTGAAGTTAAAACTAAGTTCAAATTCAACCATTATAAGGGTATGCCAAAAATAGATAATAAATGAAGCAATGCATATCACAAACCTTCCAAAGTGGGAACTCTTAGATTGACCTTTAACTGGGCATCTAAAGAACATCCAAACTTGATAGGAGTAGATGCAGTGGTTTGTCATTCTAAAGTTTATTTTAAAGGTGGGATCTTTCTTTCCTAAACATATTTGCTATTAAATGACAATGTGTTCAATGACAATATTCCTCTAAGGCTGGATAATTTGCAAATAACTTCCTAAGTGAAGTGATGCCTACGAGCTTGTCCAAATGCTCTTTTCTCTGAGACCTTAATTTCGCCAATGATAGATTGGAGGGAAGAGAATTCAATAAGCTAACTTATTTTTATATCCATTAGTTGTCCATAGAAATGTCCTTTGTGGATTATTGCCAACTTCAAATGATGACAACACAATCAAACACAACATTTTGAGGTGCATTTTTATTGATGCCTTAAACATCACATACTAAAGTTTGATTATTAGACTAAAAGTGCTAAATTAAAGTTGACTTATTTTTTCTAAGTTGGGTTGATTACAAATTCCTATGGAACTATCATTAGATTGGGTACAATCAATTGTTTCCACCTAGTAGGATCAAATACAGTTTTTCAAGGTGATAAAATTGCATATGCAGACTCATCACTTGCATGGCAAACATGAAGCATATTCCCCAACTTATAAGAAATGGTTGGATATAAAGGCTCCATACGTTGTCCCAACAATGGAATTCATGGATGTAACCATGCATGTATTGGCACAGTCTCCCTACAAGGATATAAACAATATTACACCAAATTTTTCTTTCAAAACCATACGTACAGATAAAACTATAAGTACAACATGTCCAATATTTTTGCAAATATACACATTAATTAAACCGAATTTTTCTTTCAAAACCATATGTGCAAATATAAACATTAAGTACATGTCCAATCTTTTTGCAGATATACACATTAATTAGACTAGTTTTTTCTTTCAAAACTATATGTGCGGATATAAACATTAAGTACAACATGTCTAATATTTTTGCAAATATACACATTAATTAGACCAAATTTTTCTTTCAAAACTATATGTGCGGATATAAACATTAAGTACAACATGTCCAATATTTTTACAGATATACACATTAATTAGACTAATTTTTTCTTTCAAAACCATATGTGCAGATATAAACATTAAGTACATGTCTAATATTTTTGCATATATACACATTAATTACATCGATTTTTACTTTCAAAACCATGTGTAGATATAAACATTAAGTATAACATGTGCAATATTTTTGCAAATATACACATTAGTTACCCCAAATTTTTCTTTCAAAACCATATGTGCAGATATAAACATTACAATATGTCCAATTTTTTTTTGCAGATATACTTTTTTTTTTAATCGGTAAACAGCCGAAGCCTTATATTATATTAGATAAAATAATAAATGATCACAAGTTTCTCCATTCTGATGGGCACTAGTAGGAAAGAACGGAGTAAGAAAACTTCCCATCTAGCCTGGGACCGAAGTCCTTTATTATATAAGAAATAAAAGGGGCCTACTCCAATAAGAAAACATTGATCAAAGAATCCTAATAATGTTTTGCATAAATTTTGTTGCAAATAATTTTTATGTGAATAATCCACGAGCACTCTGCGGAATGCAACCTTTGGATATGAGAAAGAGACCTTTTTAAATAGGAAACAACACAAACTAACCACTAAACCATGTTAATCGTTAATCAAATAAGATAATATTTAAAGTCCAAGTTGGAAAAAATCTTTAAAGGGGATCTGATAGATAATCTTGAATTTGTAATTTTAGAATGTTAAAAGATGAAGTAATAACCCTATCTCAAAAGTCTGAATTATACGGTGCAATTAATTAAGGGTTATGTGATTATAATTTTTGTTCAGATATTGATAAGTATTCTTTCTAGTAATTGTTTTGCTAATGTTAGTTTCTTTATAATGCTTCTCGAATTTCCATTTTAGCCTCTGAAATCTTTGTGTATTATTAAATAATCTTATCTGATCGTACCAAATTTATCCTTGTAATATTCAGAATTAGGATTTGAAGTGTGAAAATAATCATTGATATGAAAAATGGGAATTGATTACAGAATAGCTGAGAAAACAACGAATTCACAAGCCTAGATTAGGTAGAAAAACGAAACCATCTGAGAGCCAAACTAGATCAGTTTAAATTCGAATCGAGATAAACATAATAAGTATATTATATTAATATGGTCAGATTATACAAGTTACATCTTACCAAACCAAGACAGGTGCTAAAGTAGCCCTAGTTTATATATCTTTTCTAGCTGCCTAAGTAAAATGTAGCAAGTCAGCATCAATCTTACAACTAATAAAGTATATATTTTATATACTGCCAAGGGAAAATGCAGCCAAGCCATGCCTAAAAAACCTTAAGCTAACTACAATATTATCAACTCGTAGCTATAAACGAGACAAGAGAGAAAACCAGACCGAAGATGAGGGTTTCGCCCAAGATCCTGATTATGCTTTCTAGTTCTGCTTCTTGAAGACCATAATGAACTCGGTGGCTTCTTGGAGGTTTTTCGCCCTAGAACCCAGTGGGAATTCATAGGCATTCCTCATCCTGCTTGATTTGTCATAGTTGGGTAGGAAAAATTCAATTGCTTCCAAGTCAGAGAAATCCACATCCAGGTGAATGTAGGCATCAAAAGGTTGTAGGTAATTCATGAGCCATTCTCTTGCTAGATCCTCTTTGATGGCTCTCCAATGCAGTAAGAATTGCACGCTAGCTTCCATTCTTGGCCATTCTCTAAAGAAGAGGATGTTGTCTCTGATAACCATGCAGGGGCATTTAGGGCTTCTTGCTAATACAGGGCTACCTAATTGATACTCCATATAAGTCTCAAGCACAGAGATCTTGAGTTTACCGTCAATGTTGAGAATTTCTTCCTCCAAACCTATCAGCCAGCTTAGGTCGAAAATGTTAAGGCTCGGTCTGATAATGTCCCACTTTTCTACTCTAGCCCTAACTAGGCATCCTATCCATAACTCCAAGATATCACTATTGGTCCACCACAAGTATTCATAGTTTAAAACCCCTTCCCCCAAGACCCTATTGACTACAACTCTACTCATATCTTTTCGGCTTAACGGGACCATAGAAAGCCATAGTTCTATTTTTGAAGGCATGATACAAGCAAATGCTGGTATCATAATGGGGAAGCAATACAGAGCCAATTAGGCGAATAAAAGGGGGTAGAAATGAAGAGACTGAGAACCGGTTTGAATTAATATAAGATCAAAAGGGAAGAATCTAGAATGATATGAGGTGATGCCATCCATATGCTTTTGGATCATGATTTTCCTCTCATAGTCATAATTAAAGTGTTACTATGTTTCATGATATCCCTACAAGGCCAATTTTATGCATTCGTAGATATGTGAGCCACTATTTGCGCCTATTTGGGAAATCATGAAACCAAGTGTTGAAGGGAATGAAATTTGTGGAAAAGACTAAACTTGATATTCATGAACTAGCTATGATTATATGTTAAGATGGTTCTCCATCTATGCCTTTATTTGCTAGATAACCGCTTTAGTATTGCCTTCTCTAAATATATGAGAGAATCTAACTTCTTCAAATCCTTCCAATAATTTTAATGTTGCTTCCAATCAAGAGTTTAATATCCAATTTGGGGTTATTCCTTTTCTGAGTTAATTTAGGACTATCTGTGAGTCTCCTTCGATTATAATTTTCTTAATTCTTAGATTGATACAAATTTTTATTCCTTTTCTATTGCTTCTAGTTCTGCCATGTTATTTGAAGTGACTCCCAAAGATTTTGCTCTTTTTGCTAGCCGGTTCCCCGTTTCTTCCCTGGCTATACACCTTATTCCTGGCTTGCCAGGTTGCCTCTAGAGGCCCCATCAAAGTTCAATTTCTTCTAGCCTTTCAGTGGTGGTTCCCATTTGCAATCTTTTCTAACTACACTATTGTTCCTCTTATATGTTAGGGGTGGATTAATTAGATGTTTCCAGTGTTTTTTGATTTCAGCATCCCACTCTATAAATGATCTTTCTTCTATCATCTTTTTTTTTATATCGCTATTTATAACCTCCAGTATATTAGCCTTGATTTTATTGCAAAGTGATAGTGTGTTTAATTCTTTGTCTTGAAAGATTCATCGGTTTCTCTCTTTCCATATCTCCCAGGCTAGTATTGTTGTAGTAATGTTCCAGAGTTTTCCATATACTCTCTTGTCTGTGTTAATTGGCCATCCACTTATGTGATCTCACCATTTTTCCTATAGGGGGGCAATCCAATTAAGTTTTGATGTGAGCCACATCCAACACTCCTTCACAAATTTACGTTGATATAAAAGATGCTCTATTGTTTCTAATTCTTCTTTGCTAATAAGACATCTTGACGGACCTTCAAATCTCATTTTTTGAATTCTTACCACTATGAGGATTCTTTTTTAGGTGGTTGCCCAAAGAAAGATGCCAACTTTGGGAAGCCCTACAGAATCCCAGCATAGATTCATTGGGATGTTTAGTGTTTCCCATCTCTGTGTACTAGTAATTTGTTTGTATCTTTCTTTTACTTTATAATTTATGTCTTTAAATGTTGCCCAAATAAGTTTGTCCTCTCTATTTTTAACTTTGATCGATCGATCTTTTAGAATGTTTTCTAGGATTTCTTGATCTATCCGGTTAAGGCCACAGTCAGCTAGGGATTTCCATTCCCACAGGGCTTCTTCATTGTTTTGAATTTCTTTGATATAATCTTTAACTTTAGAGCCCCAAATAGTTTTTAAGTACATTATCCATACTTGTTTTGCTCCTAGCACTTCATTCTGCCATTGTAGGTTTTTGATTCCTAGATCTCCTGCTTCTTTAGGCCTACATATTTTTTTCCATCTGATTAATGTTGCTTTCTTTTTGTCTTCTAGGCCATTCCAACAGAAATCTCTTAACTTTTTTTTGATTTTTTGATTTATGTTCTTGGGTAGTTGTAAGCACAAGAGTTCATAGATAGGTATAGATGATAACACAACTTTGTTTTTTGTTGCTTTCCCAGCCTTAGTCAACCATTTCCCTTTCCAAGCTTCTATCTAGTTGTTTATTCTTTCCATAGTTTGTTCCCAACCTTGATTCTTTTTGTTTCCTTTTTCTAGATATATTCCTAGATACTTAAAAGGGAATGTGCCCTTTTTGAATCCTAGTTTGTTGCAGATATAATCTACTCTGTCTATTTTAGTATTTAAGAAAAAGATTTTTAATTTTTTTGCATTGATTTCTTGACTAGAGGCTTTAGTGTAATTGTTTAGAATAGATTTGAAATGGTTTGTTTCTTTCTTAGTGTTGACTTCGGCAAGAATTGTGTCATCAAAAAATTGTTGATGAGTGGTGTTTTCCACATTTTTGGTGATCTTTGCTCCTTTAATTTTACTCTGAAGTTGCATAGTTTTGATCACTTTTCCAAAGGATTCTGCCATGATGATGAAAAGGAAAGGGGAAATATGATCACCTTGTCTAAGCCCCCTAGATATACTAAAAAATCCTTCTGGAGTTCCATTGACGAGTAATGAAATTTTAGGGGTGGAGATGTATTGAAAAATAATGTTAATTCATCGTTTCAAGACGCTAAAAGCTTTGAGAGTTTTGCATAGGAATCTCCAGTCAACTTTATCATAAGCTTTTTGTATATCTAATTTTAATAACATACATGCTTTGTTATTTTTGTTTGAGATACCATCTAGGATAGATCTCCCAGGTACGAAACATGTTTGTTCTTCTAATATTAACTTAAGGAGGAATTTTTAAAGTTGGTTAGCTAAAGTTTTAAAGAATACTTTGTAGATAGTGTTGCAAAGAGCTACAGGTCTGAAGTCTCCTGGTTCTTCACACTTGTTTTTCTTATGTATGAGAGTCAAGAAGGTGTGGTTGACATCTACTAATAAGGTTCCTCCATTCTTAGATGCTTCTAGTGCTTTCCATAGAAGACCTATTATCTCCCAACATTGTTGGAAGAAGAAAGCTTGAAATCCATCAGGTCTGGGTGATTTATCTGGATTGATATTAAAGAGAGTCATTTTGATTTCTTGTAACATGAATGGTTTATTGAGTATTTTATTATCGTCAAGTGAGATTACCTTGGGTATAGTTTTCAACATTTCTTCTTGTTTTATTCTATTAGAAGTGTTGTAGTTATTTAGAATATCTTTAAAGTATTCCACAAAAAAAATTGCTATTTTATCTGGGTTTTCTGTAGGTTCGACTTGCTTGTTTTTTACTTTTGATATATTATTAATGTTTCTATGGTATAGGGTTCTGTTATGAAAGAATTTTATGTTACAATCTCCTGCCAACCATTTTTCTCTAGATTTTTGCTTCCAGTACACTTCTTCTTTAGCTAATATTTCTTCTTGTTTTTTAAAATATTCTTTTTCAATTGGTAAGTTTCATTATTCATTCCTTTTTTAATAACTTATTCCTTTAGTTTTTCTAGTTTCTCCTCTATATCTAACTTTTCTTTGAATATGTTTTTGAATTGTGTTTTATTCCATTTTAGTATCTTTTCTATTATACATTTTAGTATAGAAACAAAACAGAACATTTTAGATCCTTGAAATTGTTCTTCTTGCCACAAGGTTTTTATATTATTCATAAAGTTTTAATCCATAAACCACATCTTTTAACATTTAAATGGGTTTCTACTAGGCTTAGTCTGTTCCTTGATTTCAATTTTGATCGAAAAATGATCTAATCCTGCCATAGATAGAAATTTTGCCTTGATTTCTTTGTTTAAGTTGATTAATTTTTCTTTAAAGAAAAATCTGTCCGATCTTTCTACTATGTAGCTTAAGTCTTTTCTTCTGTTATTCCAAGTATATGCTCCATTTTTTGTTGAGATGTCAATGAGAGAGTTCCTTTCTGTCCATTCTCTAAAATCTTCTGTAGCTCTAGGCATTGTTCTTGTCCCACCATATTTTTCATCTCTATTTAAGATTGCATTAAAGCCTTCCCCAATAATGATGTTCTCATTCTAAAATGTATTGAGAAAGTTATTGATCTCGCTCCAAACTATTAATTTGTCTATAGTTTGTGTAGGTCCATAAACATTTATTACTATCATCTATAGATTAGTTTTAGCACTAGAAATTCTATTTCCCATCCAATTTGAGTGGGAGATAATGTCTTCTATATTAACTTTCCAATTATTCCAAATAATGCCTAGTTGTCCTGAGGCTCCCTATGATGGACTAAATTCTAATTTCCATGTTTCTAATCTCTATCCTAATCTTAGACCTTCTTCTTTATTTAATTTTATTTCTTGAATTAATAGTATCTCTGTATCAAATAGTGTTAGATTACGCTTCAATAAGCATTTCTTGCTAGGGGCGTTTAGGCCCCTAGCATTCCATATAGTAATTTTTATTGTTCCTTGGGAAGGTTCTTCCCCTTCCCACCTTGTAGAATTTCTATAATCTTGGTTTGTTCCTTTGCCTGTCCTGCTGCTTCCTTTAACTCTTTTAATGATTTTCATCCTTGTTTTTGTTTTTGTTTTCCACAAATGGGTGTCTTTAAACCTTCTTGATTCATAGCTATACCCAAATTTTCCAAATTTATTTGGTTGTTTGCTCTTTTTGCAATTTCAGATTCTTCTATTATTGGTTTGTCCTCTGCTAGGATTTCTTTAATAAGTTGGTTATTTATTTGGTCATCTTCTATTTCTAAGTCTTGCCCTTCTTCCTTCAGTCTTTTTTCTTTTGTTCCATCCTCCCTATTGGTGCTTTCCACCATAGATCCATAATCCTCCCATATTACCTCTTCTTGATTTTCTTTCTTTTCTTCTTACATGCTTATTTGCTTATCAATCTGTTCTATTTCTGATGCAACTTTTTCTGTACCTATCTCCCTCCTTGATTCCTCTGTTTCCTAGCTAAACATATGCTTTTTGTTGCTAGAATTTATAACTCTTCTTTTTTTCTTTTTTCTTCATAGTTAATTACTCCATTGGGCTAGTTCTGCTGGCATGATATATAGACATTGTTCTTTCTTCTCCATTGTTTGATATTGTTCTTGATTTACTTCTTGCTCTAATTCAATTTCTCTAAAAATCCCTATTTCTGACTAGTTATTACAATTCTTCCTTTTTTGTTCTGCTATTATCTTTTCTTCTATTGGTTTTAATTGTATATTGCCTTTGTTTGGTGCTTCCTCCTCTGTGTCTATCTTCAAAATTTCCTTACCTTTGTGTATTGTATGATTAGCTTCTGCTATGATACATTGTTCTTCTAGATCATTCTATAGTAGCAATATATCATGAGTGAGCATCTTTAATTTTTTGACATTGATTTCCATCTCATCTATTGAGTCCTTCTCTGTTCTACATTCTTTACATTTTTTGAATTTTTCTAGTGAATGTTGATAATTTGTGTTTGTCATCCATCCATATTCTGCCACTTCTTTTCTTATTGTATTCTCTATTTGAGTCCCTTGGTCTATCTTTGTTTTCTCCATGTCTTTATTTCTTTCCTTCTCTAATATTCTTTTTGTCCTATTTTCCTCTATTTTTTTATCCTTTTTCCTGCCTGCCCTTTGTATTTTCTTAATATTATTTTTTATAATAATGTTGTTAAAGTTTTTTCGTATAATGTTATTAATCTCTCTTATATATTTAGTAAAGGCTAGTTTGTATATTGACCTATTTATTAAAATTTCTTATTTATGGAATTGCTTTGTTTAGTTTTTATTAAGAATCTTATTTTGCTTGTTTTATATTTACTTGCTTCAAATCCAATTAGAGTTCCCAGAGATTGACCTATTCTTTTTATAATGTGGTTTTCGTTTAATTCAGATGGTATGTTTTCACATTCCATCCATTTGATTGCCTATTTATGATTGTTATAATTTTCATTGAGATTTGGTTGCCATGCCATAAAATCTATGTGATGCCCTTTGTAAAAAGAGTTTGATAATTCTAATAGTTCATTTCAAGATTCTATATCTTGACATTGCAAAAACCAATAATGTTTTGTATGTGATATTATGGTACTTACCTTTGCTTCATAGATTTTAGCAAGGTTCTGCTCCTAATGATTTTGAATTTGGTTGGACTGTTCTAATATGCATAAATACCACTTTTAGTGCATCCCTACCATTTTGCTTCACTGTATATGTCACTAATGATTATGGTGTCAGCATTGTAGCTGAATTGCTAGGATTGCTTGATAGATTTTGCTTCTTCTAATGGGGTGGAATCTATGTTGACAAGCATGATGTTTTGGCTTCCTTCTAAATCAATTTTTCTTGATGGGTTTTTTAGCATATAGACACATGATTCATGTCTTTCTATTGGACCCCTAATTCGTGACAGGGAAGAACCTAAGAGTATATTATTCGGATTAGATAATAGGATGGACTAATTTGATCGCTTATTGTGTTGACTTTTCCTTAGCAAAGATTTTTGTTTTTCACCACTAAAATACTTGGTTTTTTAAAAGAAGACCTCTTGATTCTCCAATTGCCTTCGATCCTTTTGTATGGTTTTGTATTTTGTATTTTGCCTTTTTGTCTAGACTCATTCATTTATGCTATTATGATTCGTTTGAATGTTAGCATTGTGTTCTTTGTGTTGCCGGATTAGGGTTTTGAATCCTTTCAACTTTTTTGGTGATTTGTAGATTTGTTGATTTTCCTGGATCTTGGCAAGTACTTCAAACTAATTTCTAACTTGGAGAGTGTTACCCCCCTTTGATTGCTATTGACTTCGGAGAGGTCTAGTTTTAGACATGATTGATTTTCTTAATTTCCTTTAGTAATTTGCCATGTTCATTGTTTTCACAGTTTTTGCAGAGCATATTAGGAAATAAATATTAATTAAACAAACTTCATAGATATACACATTAAGTACACACATTTTTTTCTTAAAAACCAACACCAATAGGCTATAATGACGTATATGGCAAACCTTAGTTATATGTGACATTGTACATGTTTGCTCTCTAATGTCAATGTGTATGTTGAAATGGTTATCAATGATGGATCTAGAAAGTACAACCAATTCAATAAGGGTCTAAGAATAGGTTATTCCTGTGAAGAAGGACTATGTTAGATAATACAAGGGAATTCGATAAAAATAGGGAGACCGTTGTTAGATTTTTGTCTAACTTTCAAAGAGAAGGTGATGGCAAATATTATTGTCCTTGCAAGAGCTATAATAGCTTAAAGGCAAGAAGAATCAAAATCAAAATAGCTAAGAGACATTGTAGGGAGAATGTTCACATTGAAGGGGGTTGATTATCATCCATTGGTAAGTTGTTTGTTATATTATTTTCGCAATTAATATACATATGAACTATAGAACAATGGTTTGATTATAATAATTTTTATATAGGTCGATCTCCCCAGGGTAGTATGTGATATGGACCACCACATCTTGGAGGAACATGGAGGTGTGAGTATTGAAGGAGAAGATCATGATCCGATGGAATATGACGATCACGCACCATAAAACACATTTGAAGATGATGTTATGAATGCATTGATCCATGACACATTTGGTATTGTTGTTGTTGTTGATGATGATAATGATGATTATGATGAGGATGACATTGAGGCCGTTCATGATATACATCTACTTGAGAAGGAAAACACAACCCTTTACGAAGGATCCCAATCAACTCTTCTCTATGTTGTATTGTTGTTGGTGAATTTGAAGGTTATGAATGGTTTATCCAACATAACAATGTCACATATAACTAAGCTTTGTCATATATGCCATTATAGCCTATAAATGTTGGTTTTTAAGAAAAAAAAGTGTGTACTTAATGTGTATATCTACAAAGTTTGTTTAATTAATATTTATTTACTAATATGCTCTGCAAAAATTGTGAAAACAATGAACATGGAAAATTACTAAAGGAAAGTAAGAAAATCAATCATGTCTAATACTAGACCTCTCCTAAGTCAATAGCAATCAAAGGGGGGTAACACTCTCTAAGTCAAAAATTAGTTTGAAGTACTTGCCAAGATCTAGGAAAATCAGCAAATCTACAAATCACCAAAAATTATTCTTATTCTTAGACCCTTATTGAATTGGTTGTACTTGCTAGATCCATCATTGATAACCATTTCAACATACACATTGACATTAGAGAGCAAACATGTACAATGTCACATATAACTAAGGTTTGTCATATACATCATTAACATTTGGTATTGGTGTTGTTGTTGCTGATGATGATGATGATGATTATGATGAGGATAACATTGAGGCCGTCCATGATATACATGTACTTGAGAAGGAAAACACAACCCTTTATGAAGGATCCCAATCAACTCTTCTCTATGTTGTATTGTTGTTGGTGAATTTGAAGGTTATGAATGGTTTATCCAACATAACAATGTCACATATAACTAAGGTTTTTCATATACGTCATTATAGCCTATAAAAGGTGAAACATGTACCATTAAGTTTTTGTATATTAATGACTTTTTTTTGTTGTAGATTGATAGGTGACTATTTGTTACTACCATCAAATGTTCTCCCCCACTCATACTGAGAATTATGTGCCACTATGAAACATATTGGAATGGAATATTAAGCAACAAATGCTTGTCCTAAAGATCATGTTATTTATCATAAAGAACATGAAAATGCAATGAAATGTCTTGAATGCCATACAAGCAAATATCAAGATGATCAAGTGACAAAAAAGGTGTCTCACAAGGTTCTTCATTACATCCCCATTATTCTACATCTTAAATGATTATTTAGGTGCATTAGCTTGGCACAATTTATGGATTATCATGCACACAATAGAAATTAAGATGACATTATTCGAATACCTACAGATGGTTCATCATTTATGAACATAGAGGAAAAGTGGCCACACCTAGAAGAACCTTGAAATCTTAGACTTTCTCTGGAAACTAATGGTGTCAATCCATTAGAGAGATGAGATCTATTTAATCAATGTGACCTTTTTTTTTTTCAACAATAACCTTTCTCCATGGATGTCAATAAAGAGGGAGCACATTTTGTTGGCAATGATTGTTCCAGGTATTTTATTATTTTATTGTTATCTACATGTAATTATAAGTCTTGGAGTGCAATGACCACAATAATTATCTGATGTTGTTCATTCAACTAGGTACCAAGTGAAAGATATGAATGTATATATCACGCCTCTTATCAATGAGTTGTTGGTGTTATGAAATGGTTTCACTATATATGATATCTCTAGACCAATTGAACAAAAATAATTTAAATTCCATGCAATGCTTGTGTGGACAATTCATGATGCCCCAGGGTTGACACATTTATGTGGTATATTATGTTGAAATCTAGTTGTATGTGATAATACTAATTCCAAAAATGAACATATTTAATCCAATTGTATTGTTATCTTGTAGGTCTTCAAACAAAGGGAAAATTTGTATGTCAATTGTGTGGTCCAAAAATGAAATCATGTTATTTCAAAAGTTTAAGAAAGTAGGTGTTTAATGAGTATAGGCACTTCCTTCACATAAATCATAAGTATCGAAGTGTCAAAAAACACCTTTTGAATTGGAAAGAAGAGACTATATCAAAGTCATGAAGAATGACACCTCACCTATGATAGTTGGAATATAATAGAATCTGAGGTACTATTGCTCCACCTAATGGTTTATATTTTGAAATTGTATGTTTTGACTATGTTTTGTTGGCTAATTATGTAATTTATGATCATGAAGGTTGTCAAGGCATCATTGACCACCTTCCAAAGGGACTAAAATGTTATCCCAAATAATTTAGTAGGTTTCCCTGCTATGAGAAACTATAAATTGTGCATTTGTTTGATACTATGCATATTAGAAAGAATGTAATAGAGACAATGGAAAATATTAGATGGAAGGCATGATAAAGAAAAACTTACCAAAATTTGTAGTGACATTCATGATTCCAATCATGTAATGAAAAATATCATTGAATCAAATAACAATGGAGATCAAATTAATGCAAGTGCCCTTCCTTGGTTATTAACGGAGCAACAAAGTAATGCCACAAAAGAAGTCATACAAAAATTTTAATTTCCTACAGAATTTGCTGTGAATATAAGAAATCTCATATCAAAGAAAAGTGAATTTGGGCTAGGTCTAAAAATGCATGATTGGCATACCTTCATTAAGGTAAGTCACAATCTTTTGTATTTGCAATATATTTGTGAAACAACATTCAATTTTCATATGTTAGAAAAGAATGAAAGGACCAGTTGACAATTGTTGCAGTATGTGCTACCCCTATTGCTCACAAACAACTTCGACAATAATATCAAACAATTGATATATGATCTTGAAAAATACATGAGGTAACCAATGATATTTGTTCAATATATCGTAAAGTCTTGTATTTATATACTTTTGTGTCTTGAATCCCTTGTAGGTGGTTGTCATGTAAAGAAATCCATAAAAAAGATATAAAATATAAGAAGAAAAGAATTTGTCTACTAATGTATGAAGTACAAAAGTATTTACCTTCAACTTTTTTCAATGCACAAGGATTCTACCTCATTCACCAAGTTGAGGAGATTGAATTGTGTGGACGTGTACAACCTAGGTCAATGTGGATGGTTGAGAGACACTTGAAACTTTTGAAGGGTTTGATTCAACAAAGAGCACGTCCTGAGGGCGGTTGAGGGATATATGATATACAGATGATGATGTACGTTACTCAATATCTTCCTAATTTTGTAGAAAAGACCCATATAGATTACATTTGGGATCTCAACTCCATTAAAAAATTCAAAGGGGAGTACTTGGTGGGGAATGATAGACTTAGGAAAGTGAAAGATAATAAATTATGAGATGTTATTGTAGTTAATTAATTACTAATCTTCAAACTAATTCTATTGTAAGTCATCTATTTACTTTTATATAGTTGCTAAAGAGTGGGATGCAATACATTTGTTTATTGCAAACAATCAAGATTAGATGATGGTATGGATTGAACAATGTCAACATTCTGGTCATATATTAAAATGGGAAACCATTTCTTCATTGGTTATACAATCTCATTGTAATGGAGATCTTAATGTTACACAAAAGAAAATAGATTTAACATACGGTTTAAGAGATCTCTAGGTACTTATAAGTTTGTTAATCAACTATATGTTTTTGAACTCATGATTCAATAATTTATACATGTTTGATGTTATTGTAGGTGAAAAACCACAAGGGCTATGTTATGCAATAGTTATAAATTTCACATCAAAAATTTTGATGACATGAAGAGAACTTGTGAATCTGGGATAAGTGCATCCTTTCAAGTGACCAATATTTCATCTAGAAATGACTTACATTCTCGAGAATCTCAAAATTGATACTATGGCATTTTGGTTGATATACCTAACTGTGACTTTAATTCCTTCAAATTAGTTCTCTTCGTTGTCAAATGGTACAAACTATGACTCAATAAAAATGATCTTGATAGAACTATTATTGAGCATGAGAATGGATTTCCAATGATTTATACAAGGTTGTTGGAGCTAGTTGGGGATGACCTTTGTGTGCTTCCAAGCCAATGTGAGCAGGTATTTTACTTAGAGGTTCCACATAAACTAGGTTGGTTATTTGTTGTTAGACATGATCCAAGAGGAAGGGTGATAAAGAGTAATGCAATGGAAGAAGAAGATATTGAGGAAGAGGAAGAAGTGGATCACAATAGAGAGTTAGTTGATGATTCTTCTGATGTCAATGATGCTATTACTAATCACGATGATGATGCTTCTACTGATAATGATGATGATGAGGAGGAGGAGGAGGAGGAGAAAGATGATGATGATGATGATGATGATGATGATGATGATGACAATGATGATGACAACGATGACCACGATGACCATGATAGTGGTGGTGATGATGTCGATGACAACAATGATTCAAATTATGAGATAGATGAAGAATAATATCAATGATGGGGGGGTTTGATTATCAATGACAAGAATGAAATGTACAATTATGTGATCGATGCCTATGCTATTCAATATTCAATTCTTGATAGATCAATGATTAATTTGATTAACTTGTTATGTGCCTTTTATTGTTTATAATTCATATGTGATGCTTATATTCAATGTAATTTTGAGTATATGTATCATGAATTTTTTACCTAACATAAGACAATTTAAATATGCAAAAACCTGAAGCCCTTTCACGAGAATCCCAACACAATCTCATGCATCATCAAGTATAAGTTAGTACACCCCATAGTAGATATTAATATCTTTTACCATTTTTAAAATATCTCTCTCATTGCCACCTGTTTCTCTTATTTCATGGAGTGCATGTACCGGCGAATAGGTATTTGTTAGATTTATCTTCCTTAAGTGAGGAAAATGTAGGAATGGAAGAAGAAAGTGAGACATTTAGTATGTCTGAATCAAGGAGATCAAATCGAGGTCAAAATATCAAAAAGAAATTCAATAAGCACATGAAATTTTTCCTTGCTCAAGGGGGATCATGTTCTTATGATGATGAGAATGAAGGTGACTCTGATGTGCCCTTTAGGTAAAAACATCTACAGAAACAGTGGGTCCCCAATGAACTTCATCCAATAATAACTAATTTTTGTGTTAGAGAGAGGATATATCATCACATAACACCATCTTAATTACATGTTTTTGGCCTATTTTCCATGGTATGACATAAAGGTCTCTTACAACAAGGTTGTTGAATTGATGGAATATGTTAGACCTTGCTATAATTACAATAGTTGGATATAGATTGTTAGATATAAAAAAATATGTGTGTAGATATGCACTCGGGGCAAATTATAGACAACAAAAAGTTAGTGAACAAAGTAAACTAGTAGCTATATACATTGACAGAAGGCCAAAAGCATTAGGAAATATTACAAGTTTTATAAATAGTAAATGACGTGCGTCAACTAAGAAGCGACCCAATTTCACATTAGAGGCATGAGAGAAATTACATATTTGTATGTGCAATAAAATCAATATGTGGAGGTGAAGAGCTTCTTATTGATTACAATTTGAATTGCATAGATACAGAAAAAACCCACTATCATGGATGAGGTGGTGCATACTATCCACATTTAAAATAAACTCCAATAAATGAATCCAACACACAATTAAATTTTTATTTATTTTTTGCTAACTTAGAATAATAACACATGTTTTAACATGTTTCAATGATTTGTTTTTGAAATACAGGGCTATAATATGGTTGTAGATTCAACTAGGATAGAGAATTAGGATGGAGATTCTATGATAATATGATGACATAATATTTGTTCATTCATTGATACCATTCTATTTTTACATTCATTGCTGATAGGAACTGTAACTTTCCTCTTCAACATTTCATGCCATAACAATAGTTGTTGCTACTATTGTCATGCTTTTTTCTTGATCGTAATGTTACACATGGATGTTTTTATGTTTTGAAATAAGACTACAATTTATAAATGTATGATCAAATGTTACACTTGAGATTCTATGATGATATGATGACATGATATATGTTCATTCACCGATACCATTCTATTTTGATATTCATTGTTGATAGGAATTGCAACTTTTCCTCTCTAGCATTTCATGCCATAACTATAGATGTTGTTGCTATTGTCATACTATTTTCTTGGTTGTAATGTTACACATGGATATTTTTATGTTTCAAAGTAAGGCTACAATTTATGAATGTATTTTCATGCCTGGAACATCAATAGTAACATTGGGCTTTTCCCTCGTGTTCTGATTTGATAATGTAATTGAAATATGCATGAGTGGCAATCATATTTTATAGATAGGGTAAAGAACCTTGATTGGTCAATCCCTTTGAATAAAACCACACATTTCCATTTGGTAGGTCCCTAAAAGCACTATTAAATTTGGACCCAATTTTCAACCAATGTTGGTTGAAATTTTGACCCAAGTTCATCGCTATTTTTCTCATCAAAATTTTGACCAAATTGCAAGTTGGTCAAAATTTTGACGAATGCATTCATTGAAATGTTTTTGTTTAGACTAAACAAAAACATTTCAATGAATGCATTCATCAAAATTTTGACCTACCTATAATTTGGTCAAAATTTTGCAACGAACCTCGGTCGAAATTTCAACCAACATTGGTCAAAAATTGGGCCCAAATTTACTAGTGAAGATACAAAGACAAGTCTTGATAGGCCAGATATTACACAGTCCGTTAATCCACTAGGAAATGATGACTCCTTGCTCTTTCCTTAGATTTTGACTTCTTTCATGTGTATTCAGTTATATTGTTTTTCCTTTTTGTATTTATTTGTTTTCATCTCAAACACTTGACTAAAAAAAGAAAACTATGGACATTGAGATATGCCAAATGAAAGATCCCATGGTTTCTTAATTTGATACCTAAATCAAATTTTTATCAAGCAATTCTTCACATAGATTAGTAGAACAAGGAATTTTTTTAGTTGGATTTTTTTCCCAATATCCAAATAGATGAATTGATGGAGATTCTCAGTAGCCTGATACAAGAAGAAATTTTTTTTTATTTGTACATTTTTAATCATTTTGTGTGATTGACTAGCTATGCATTTTTTTTGAAATGAAATCATTAGCCTAGATAGATTGGATACCACAAAATTTAGACACTTTTATGGGCTCCTTAATATAAAATCCAGTGATTTCACTTTGATTGTTTCTAGAATCTATAAAGTAGCAACCTATTTTATATATTGATAGTGAGAACCTACTTTATATATTGATATTAAGATCTTGATGTAATAATGCAAATTCATAGGCGTCTGCTTGTTGGGTGCCTAATACAATCTAAGAGTAGTTTTTTTTTTTTTTCATAATTTATCTTCCTCCCTAGCTAAGAATAGAATAGAAATTCAAAATATAGAATCATGAACTAAAAAAATCCTACAATTATGAAATTCCAAATCTTGTTAACGTCAAACTTTGAACTCATGAGTAACCCTTGAGGCCAATGAACATAATTTTGTAGGGTTAGAAACTAGCCTAAAATTTTCCACAAAATGTTAAGTAGATGGGATCTTACAATTAGTTCCCAGTTCATAATTCCTAAGTTGAGAAAGAAAATTCTTCTTGCCCCCACTTCTTGTAGTATTCTCTAAAGTATCTAATACTACAACAATCCTTTGAGAATGTCAATGGTCTTCCCCTAAAGAGTGATTATAAGTATGAGAAAATTCTACTGTAGGTATTTTTTTGGCTACATAAGGACTAGCCTTGGCCATCTTCACACCAATTTGGCCTATACCTGCCAACCCTATTAATCCATAACTCTTACCTAACTCTATCATTGAAGACTACTTCATTGGACTATAAGGTGTAACTCTAGCACATAACAGTGGTGCAACTTGTTCAAGGGGTATATTTTCAGGGATATGAACCACAAACCTAAACCATCTCAGAAGTTTTCTATTTTACATAACAATATAACAGACCAGTCCTACTAAACTACTAATGATCCAAGTTATATCAAGATAATAATATATTACAGATTTAGTCAAATAGTAGGGGTCTATTGCTTAAGATGAGTAGGTAATCAAAAAATTGAAATGAAGCAGAAAAAGTACATAGTAGAGGATGATCATCTGATCACATACTAATTTTCAGACAATTATCTAATAGTTGCAATATAGAACTTACAAAAAATGAGTCAATCTAAATAATTGTATTAGGAAATATAGATTTTGTAATATAAGAAGAGGTATTAGTTTAAATTCCAAGGCACACACAATGAGCGACAGACATACTATATAACAGTCAGGAAAGAATCTGTGAGGTGTGTAAGCCATCCCTTCACTAAATAGAAGATTAAAAAAATTCCTTTTATTTGCCCAACATGTAGTAACACACAATCAAGCAATTTCAAACTAACAAATAAGATTAGTTATTGAAATTGCAGATTTGACAAATCTCTTAATAACTATCCAGGTGATCTTTTGTCACTTAATCAATAACTAATAAGGTCTATTAAATTTCTTTATAGGTCTTAATACCATCACTATTACATTTGCTCATAGATATTGATCAAGAAATTTATAATAGGATTATCTATTGAATTAGTTGTGCAAATTCAAAGAAAACAATTAATAGAATAATATATAATATGTATTAGATGTCACTTTAAGATGCTTTCTTTTTGGCATTTGTATGCATCACAAATACTCTGTCATTCATGATAACTGTCTGGAAACCTAAACAATAATTATAAACTATATAATTGTTTATAGTATAAATAAAATTATCCTTTTTTTGGGTCAGACTGATATAATGTTTAAGAACTCGATGTAAGCATAGAAAGTTTTAGTGGGTAGCTACTAATACCCAATTCTGAGGTAATGAGAGTATTTAAAAGGGTATGTTATATGTTATTATCTCTGCAAGATAAATGTGCACAACTTTTTGGTCCAGAGTTGTCTTGTCTCTTTATCTTTCCAAGGTATAGTGGTAACCTAGAAGTGAGAAAGATAATCCAACTAATTGCACTAAGACAGAAGCGAGGGTAAGAATAAGACTTACCTCTAATCAATAATCATGGCACTTGAAAACTCTCCCTGCATAGGTATAGGGAAAAAGGACATTTTGCTGGGTCTACAAGATTAATAGATTCCTTGCTAAGGGCACAAATGAATAACATTTAGTGAAATGGCATGAAGAAATGGTTGGTTCAGAGGAGTTAGATAATCATAAGGTAGATGTAGCTCATGAAGATAAATAATTCTATGTCAAGGCAATTGATTGTAGGTAATTTGTAACTTTAGATGAAGTTGTATCTCATGAGTATGAATCTTGTCGGTATGAGGAACTTGATTTTAGATAATGACACTAGGATAGAGAACATTTTAAAAAGAATGTGATATCTTTTAGGTCATAGGTCAAATTGAAGAGCAAGATGTATCTTGTTTTAGTTAGGAAAATTTTTTTTTGGATTACAACATGAAGTACCTCAACTTTGTTTCTCATTAAACTACCCCTTTTTCTATACTCATAGTTAATTAATACAAAATGGAGTTTGTTCCCTTAATTTTTTATTACTTTATACATCTCACATTGTTGGAAATATAATGTAGACTAGGTTACTAAGAGGGGAGGGGTGAATCAACAACCAATAAAACTTTAAACTTAATTCACCAATTAAACCATCACCACATAATCTGATCTAGTTGCATGAATTAAAGAATGAAAGCAATAAAACATTCATAACACTTTGACACAAGATATGGCTGTGACCTAGAAACCTTCCAAATAGAAAGTAAAACTAGGATGGGGATGATATCCACAAGCTTTAGTACTACAATATAAAGTTGGCCTATTAAGGCTTACAATTGATCACTTCTAATGATCTTCCCTATTTGGAGCATTAAGGATTATTAGTCCACCTTGTGAAAGGATTTTACAAACATACAATGAAATATGCACTCTATTAGGAGATTTGGAATACTACTATTAAGTCCACCTTGTTAGAGGATTTGACCAATGTACTTGTTAGGATGAACCACTGGCTAATCTTTGATTTTCTGATGAGATTCCTTGTAAAATAATTTGATCACCTTATTGTGATAGATAAGTCTATACTTTTCCTTATACTTCTTGTAGCCTTCTTCAACTCGCACTTATGTACTTGTTACTTGCATTACACGTATTATTATTATTTTGGATATGATATAATACATTACATATACATACATACATACATATATATGTATGTATGTATCCACTTAATTAACTTCTGAAGTTAGCTAAAATACCCAATTCATCATAATTTATAAAGTTAGTCAACTCAGTGATGTTTTGATGCTCAAAAAACACTATCAATGCTTGGCATACTTGGGAACTTGGTTGATGTTGAAGCTTGGTCCATACCAATCACTTCGAGTAGCACAAACTCAATTAACTTCTCTCTTTTTCCATGTCACTCTCTCCTCATTCAGTTATATTATGTTTCTTTTTAAAGGAAGACTTAGAGATTCTTGGGGTAGTTAGGTAGTTATAAAACTGAAACCATCCACATACTCATTTACATTTGAATAGTCCATTACAATGTAATTATTCACATTAATACATAAGCTAATTGACCATTATAAATCATGGTCCCTTAAATTGTAGATGACTTCTTGGTAAAAAATTATCCTTATGATGAGATTTTTCATATTGTTTAAATGTTGAGGATGTCAAGGTGCCTCTGTACCATTATGGTAAAGCTTTGTGGGGTTCTCCCTAGTTCATTACCCTTAAGACTTGTGTATATGATCATATCATACCCACAATGATTAGGTTAGAAAGAAAAAAAGACAACAAATAACTAACATCCATAAATGACCAAAATGCTCCTCTTGAAGAGAATTGAGACAACACAATCTCTAACTCTTCAAACTATGGTTATTAGTCTCAGCAAAAAGCTAATTAGATGAAGGTCAACATGTAGTTTTGGATGCTCTCTAGAGAAGGAGAAGTTGAGTCCAACTACACTCACTTTATCAAAAAAAATCTATATCTAATTGTCAATATTGGCTTGCTAAGCATCTTACCGATGTTGCTCACCAACCATCCACTTGTGGTGCTGAATTTTGTGTTGTAATATGGTACTCAAAAGACTTGTTGATGGTCCTTGTGCATACACATTATTTCTTAATGCTCACTATGAATAAATTTCGTATAAAATAAGATGTTTATGAATATCCAACACTTCTTATGCTAGTGCATACACTGCAACCCTTCTATAAGTTTTTTTTTTTGCTATTGCATAAGCTACAAGTGATTCTATAGTTGTTTTTGGAGAGGAATCAGAGTATGCCTCAAATATTATAATGTGGGCTACCAAACAAAATATGTGTGTTGACATTAAGGTCAATTTTTCTATTAGTGACTTAACACATAGTCAATTGGTTACATTGCTACTACTCACTCTACAGTTGCTACCAAGCTTATCATTCATCTAGTAGTGTTAACCAAGTATTTCAGTTGCTCCTAAGCTAAATAATTAGAGTGTAGTTCATGTTGAGCTTTACAGTGTTTATTGAGTAGTCGAGATAGTTTATTGTATCACCTGAGTGTAATAGAGTCTACCAAGCTATCCAGTAGAAGTGATGAAGATCATAGTGTTAACTAAGCCCTGTAGTGTTAACCAAACATATCCAATGTCTATCGAGCTCACAGTAAAGAAGTGAATCTATTGTTGACTGAGCCATGCAACATCAATTGAGTAATTCAACACCTACCAAGTTTCTTAGTGTTCATCACATCACACAGTGCTAATTGAGTTCATGCTACTTGAAGTGATCAATATGGACTGAGATTTAACATCAACCAAGTGCCAAAGTATGTTGAGTGTTTTTCGAGTGTTAGAACATCACTGAGTTGACTTTGGAACCTAAGTTACAACAATTAGGCCAACTTTGTGAATTATGATGAATTGGGTATTGTAGCCAACTCCAGAAGTTAATCAAGTGGATTGGCATGTGCGTACATGTGTGTGTGTGTGTGTGTGTTTGTGTAATGTATTATATCAATATCCAAAAGAATAATAATATGTGTAATGAAAGTAACAAGCAGATGAGTGTGAGTTGAAGAAGGCTACAAGTAGTATAAGGAAAAGAAGAGACTTACCTATCACAATAAGGTGATCATTGTTTTACAAGGAATCTCATTCATCAAATTAGAGTTGTAGATCATAGGTCAACCACTAGTTCATCCTAACATGTGCATCAATCAAATCCTCTAACAAGGTGGACTTAACACTCTTATTCCAAATCTCCGAGTAGAGTGCATAATTCATTGTATATTTGTAAAATCCTTTCACAAGGTGGACTAATAGTTCTTATTGCTCCTAATAGGGAAGATCATCAAAAGTGATCAATTGTAAGCCTTAACATGCCAACTTTATACTGTAGTACTAAAGCTTGTGGGTATTATCCTCATCCCAATTTTACTCTCTATTTGGATAGCTTATGGGTCACCATATCTTGTGTCAAAGTGTTATGAATGTTTTATTGTTTTCATTCTTTCATGCATTAAACTAGATTAGATTATATGGTGATGGTTCAATTGGTGGATTAGGTTTAAAGTTTTATTGGTTCCTAATTCACCCCTCCCCTCTCAGTAACCTAGTCTACATTATATTTCCAACAATTGGTACCAAAGAACTTGGTTCTTGCATTAGAAATTTTACAACTTGAGAAAAGATAAGGGGAAATGAAGGTATACATGCTAGAAAAATATATTAAGAATGAGAAGTTGGATCTACAATTGGGCATGGGATAGATCAAGAGATTAAAGGAACAACTTTCTCAATCCTTGCAAAGAAGAAAAGAAATAGCTACACAAATGAATGACAATATCTACATTGAAGAAAATATTGAAGACATATGTCAAGATAGAAGTTTAGATAAAGTTGATGTTGCAATCAAAGACATACTTGAAAAGAATCTGACTCTTCAAGAAGAAATTAGAAAGATGAAAAGAGAGCAAGAAATTCAATTAGTCAAGATGTGTGAAAACATAGAAAAAAAGGACAAAGCTAATGAAGAGAAGAGATCACTAACTAAAAAGATAGAATAAAAGGAATGAATTTCATCAACTATCCCTTCAACAAGAAGATTTGTTTGATTAGCTCAATGGTGCAAATCAAGAGCTTATTAACTTGAGGACAAAGAATGAAAGGTTGTAGAATGATCTCAGCATGGAGAAGCAAACCAATGAAAGGATGATGAAATCTCAAGAAAGTGGGAATGAAATGGATAGAAAAATTCAATCAAGACACAAAGGAAAAGTTACTCTTCAAGAAGAAATCAAAAAGATGAAAAAAGAGCAAGAAATCCAATTATTCAGGATGTGTGAAAACATGGAACAAAAGGACAAAGCTAATGAAGGGAAGAGATTGCTAACTAAAAAGAAAGAAGAAAATGACAACAAAATTCATCAACTATCCCTTCAAAAAGAAGATTTGTTTGATCAACTCAACGGTGCAAATCAAGAGCTTATCAACATGAGGATAGCGAATGAAAGGTTGCAGAATGATCTTAGCATGGAGAAGCAAACCAATCAAAGGAAGATGAAATCTCAAGAAAGCATGAATGGAATGGATAGACAAATTCAATCAAGACACAAAGGCAAAGTTAGCTTAGGTTATATAGATGAAGGAGAATCGTCGAAAAAGGAGCTCAAAAGAACAAAAGGCCTACTTGTACACACTGTGGAAAAATAGGGCATACATAAAAAAAAGTCTTAGAGCAATGGGAAACCACGATTCAATGGAGAGTGCTACAATTGCAACAAGCATAGGCATAGAGAAAGTGAGTGCATAGAGAAAAAATAGTTTGAAAGAAAATGTTTTAATTACAACAAACAAAGACATAAATCCTTAGAATGCAAGGACCAAGAAGTGGAACCTAGTAGAGAAAATTGTGACAGCAATATTTGGTTGAGATTACAACACATGGTGTAGAGGTCACTATTGTGGTGAATTTGGACACATTGGAGAAAATTGTGTAAAACATCATATGAGAAAAAGAGACAATACAAAGAGATGTTTTGTTTGTACAGAACTTGGACATCTTGCCAAGAATTTTATGAATAGAGGAAGAGTTGAAGATGAAAAGAAAGAAAAGTATGATAATATCAAAAGACAAATGAGGCAAAAATGGGTACAGAATTCTCTAGAGAATGCAAGCTAAAGTGTTGAAATTGCTGACACCCAAGTCAATGAGTTGGATGACTCAACCATTTCAACTTTTTCACCTATGAAGGCTATTGGAACTAGGATTTAGAAGTGGACATCTAACACCAGTTCCAATTAGCAAGAAAATGATCCAATCAACATTCAAGGTGCACAAAGATCACTGAGCAATGATGGAAGCAAGAGACCTTACCGAGCAAGATTAGGTCACAAGACCTTATTGAATGAGGTCTAGATGTATTAGCTCTACTGAGTATTTTTTGAAAATGTAGAGTTGGTGACTCTACTGAGTACCAAGTTCTAACCAAGTGATGGTGACCTTGTCAAGTTCATAGTTCTTTTTGAGTTGGTAATTTCTACTGAGTTGAGAGATGCTATTGAGTTGAAGGTGACTTTCAAGCATTTAAGACCAAACTAAATGAGGGATAGCCTATCATAGAGTGTGTATAAGTATGAAGCATTAATGGCTATTGTAAACATTAAAATTTGTTAAAAGAAGGAAATTGATTGTATTATTTCAGCACAAATTTTTAGAGCAAATTCAGAGCCTTCAAGTGATTTAAGAAGTTTCTATTGAAGATTACTCCCATGTTTGAAACCCTACCAAGCAATGGTATCTTCAAGAAGCAAGTTTAAGAAAGGTTTACAGATATTGTTTCATGGAATCAATTGCAAGGCTCCTACATCAAATTAAGTATGGCAATAGCAGAAGCACTTGACCCTACTGGAGCATAATCCTAGATTCCACCCAAGGTACTACTTGTACATGAAATCCATTCCTTTTGTCATTATTCTATTTAGGAGATTAGAACCCTAGAAATGAATGAGGTATTCAATGAACTTTGTGTAGATGGTTTTCTAAAACCATAGCACAAACATTTTGAGACAGAGGGTTTGACGCATATTTTACATATGTCAAGGGAATTTCAAGTGAAGTGGATCAAATTGATCTTGAGCCATGTCCATAACATGTAGTTGTGGTTGGATCAACCTATCCAGACCACCAAGAAGATGATACATAAGATCACTGGATTTCCCATGTTGAACAAAGCTAAGACCACTAAAACCCTAGGTCAGGTTGAACTGACAAAGATAGCTCTTGTCAAATGGGATGGAAGAGGTATGAAATTGAAGTTTAGCATTCATGTGATAGCTCACAAAATCTATAGCTCAAACCAGTTGAAAAATGTATCATGTGACGCAATTGACCTAGTGTATAAGGTGATGAAGAACAATTTATCCTTTGACCTTGCCAAGTTAGTGCTAAATCAATTAAGAAAGAATATGTAGAGCATTCAAGTATTAAAGAACAATCTGTGAAAGTTTGGTTCTCTCTTGACATGTCTATTTTTCTATGTTCAGAAGTTTTTCCTCTCAAAAGGTAATGTAGTATGGAAGAAAGTTACTCTAGTATTATATCAAATAAATGAATTTATAGCAAAAATGGGAGAAAATTTTGATAGTATCATGGACAATTATTTTGAGACATTTAAGGAGAAAATATAGAGTAGATTTAGGATATCCAAGAAACTTGTAGATATATGATAAGGATATATGTTTTATAGTTGACTATGACAAGGTATACATTTAGGCAGTTAGGTCTAGAGTGGCATGGGTTAAACCTCTAGAATGTGAGGTTAACATAGATGACACCAAAGATATCATTGAGGCTCTACTGAATAAGCCTATGAATCCTAAGGAAACATACTTTGGAACATATGATGAGGCTAAGGCTAGAATTGAACTTTAAATTAGGTTACCTTGGGCAATGAACAAATGAAGAAAAAGAATAGAGAAAATGACAAAGAATGTCAAGTCATAAAGTTCTCTTGTAATGCTTACAAAAAGTAAAGGAGATGACATAGAAGAAGATGAAGGAGAAGAAGAGGGAGAAAAGGAAGAAGAACATAAAAAGATTGAGCCTCCAAAGAAGAAAGGGAAAGTGATAATCACCAAACCTGCAAAGTCTTCCCCTGCTATGTTTACAAGAAGAGCAACCAAGTCAAGAAAGAAACTTAAGTTGGTTGATGATGAAGATAAAGATGATTAGATCATACTTCAAAGACTGCCCCCACCCTTCAAGAAAAAATGAAAATATTGAAAGAGGAAATCGGCATGGAAAACTTTAAATCTCTTAAATATGGGACTAGGAGTCCTAAAGAGAAGAAGCAAATTGAGGATGCTCTAGTGGAAAAATTGGCTAAATGTAAGTACTTGCTTGATGAGTTGACCTAACAAGTTCTTGATGTGATTCTCCAAGCAATCAAACCTCAATGGGACAATGCATTAAAGATTTCCCAAGACATTAGTGAAAAAACCTTGAGACAACTTATGTCGAGTCTTAGTGGCAAAGAGGTAAAGGAATCATTGAGAAGGAATGAGAAAAAGATTACATATAAATTCAATGCATTCTTGATATTAGTGAAGGACATAGAATATGTGGCAAATTCCAATACAATGGGCTGCACAAGCCTAGTGACACTGTTGTGCGAATTGATGATAAAGATGAGGAGGAAGAAGATGTGGAAAAGGGCAATGAAGGCATTGATTATGATGAAGTTGATAACATATTGGATGTAGATGATGCTAATGAGGAAAAAGAACAAGAAACCACTAGAGGAAGTCTTCCATAAATACATAGTATTGAAGAATCTGATGTAGAAAAGATTGTGACTTCTTTTCCTCACTCTCTAAGAAAAGCCTTAGTGCAATCAAGCTTAGAGAAGGTTTCTAACAAGTTGGTTTTGGTTACAACTAGATCACCTAACACCCAACCAATATCTAGAGTTACTCTACCAAGTGTTTCAATGACTAAAGTGTCTAACATTTCATCTACTGAGCAACAAGCTTACATCATCACAACATCAAGCTTAACCGAGTAACAACATGGTATTCCTTTCATCAGTGTTATTTCTTTTGTACCTACAAATTTTTCTGCTTCTACTATTTCTATAATTATTTATATACCATGTATATCCACATCTAGTGCAATGATAGTTGAGGCTTAGTCTAAACTAAGCACTACAGTTCTAAATAAGGGAAAAGAAAGTGTTCCTTCTATTATTCCATCAGAAAAGGGTAAAGAAGAAGAAATTGATCTAGGAGGGCATTTTTATTCCAAATTGGGATACCTCTAACCTCACTCCTAATCAAATGGATACCCTGGGTAAACTTTGGAAGAAGAAAGCTAAGCAATAGAATCTTAGAGAAGAAAGGAAAAAGAAAAATCAAGTACTTGAGACATAAATAACATATTTGATAATGCTATAAGTATAAAGGTTGATGAAAAAGAAACATGTTCAGGATCAATTAGTTGAAATTGTCCACAAATACAATGAAGAACTAAATGGACAAGAAAAATTATTGTAGACCACTGAGAGAAAATTTGAAAATAAAGTTTTCGAGCAAGTAGTATAGAAGATTGCAATTGATCCAGTAGAGTTATCTAGTATTCTTGCTACACTAAAAACATCTGTCACTAATGTTGTTTCTTTATTTTTCAAATTGAATGACACATCTATCTTTATAAAGAGGATCAAGGATAAATTATCCAAGATAGATGAGGATATGAAGGCAAGTACACATAAGTTGTCACTTGATTTGAGTTATAGTTCTGCACACTTTACAAAAATTAGATATCTAAGAAACCTTCAGGTGGAATTGCTAAGGGAAGAAGCTAGAATTAGGGCCACACTTGCAAAAATTAAAGCATGATTATTCCAAACATGGATGCACTAAAAAAGCACATTGAACATGCAAAGACACTCATTCATGATATAAACTTCTCCATTGCTAACCACATGAAGGAATTGTTAGTAGAGGTACAAATAGCTTTGCATGCATCCAAGGTATTACAAGAGAATTGGGACAAGACTATGGTAATAATTCTAAAGGTACATTATGATTTCTTGTCACATCTTAGTATTAACTTGTAAATATTTAACACCTTTGACATTTATGTCAAAAAAGGGGGAGAAGAATATTATACTCCATATATATCTATAGGAGAGATATATGTATGGGGGAGTAGTAATATGTATAGATTAGCACCAAATGTGTTTACAAAAATAATTTTGAAAAAATAGAAAAATAGAGTAATTTACAAAACTACTATAGGAGTCAATCAAAATTGAGTTGAAGACACAAAATATTGATAAAGGAAGTTTTTGACTTGCAATTTTGAGAATTCAAATTTTTTGGTTTGATAAGTGCTTTTTTCACTAATGCCAAAGGAGGAGATTGTTGACATTAAGGTCAATTTGTGTAATAGTGATTCAACACTTAGTCAATTAGTTACATTGCTACTGAGTTTTGCAGTTGCTACCAAGCTTATCATTCATCTAACAATGTTAACCAAGTGTTTTAGTTGTTCCCAAGCTAAACAGTCAAGGTGCAATTCATCTCAAGATTCATAGTGTTTATCGAGTAGTTAAGACAGTTTACTATATCACCCAAGCATAGTAGAGTCTACTAAGCTATCCAGTAGAAGGGATGAAGATCATAGTGTTAACCAAGACCTATAATGTTAACCAAGCATATCCAATGTCTACTGAGCTCGTAGTGTTGACAAAGTGAATCTAGTGTTGACCAAGTCATGTAGTGTCAACTGAGTAATTCAGCATCTACCAAGTTTCTCAATATTCATTGAGTCACATAGTGCTAACCAAGTTTATGCTACTTAAAGTGATAAGTATGGACCAAGCTTCAATGTCAATTGAGTGCCAAAGTATGCCAAGCATTGACTATGTTTTATGAGTGATGTCAGAATCACCAAGTTGACTTTAGATTCTGAGTTACAACAATTGGACCAACTTTGTGAATTATGATGAATAAGGTATTGTAGCTAACTCCAAAATTTAATCAAGTGGATATATATATATATCATATCCAAAAGAATAGTAATATGTGTAATTCAAGTAACAAGAAGATGAGTGCAAGTTGAAGGTTACAAGTAGTATAAGGAAAAGCAAAGACATATCTATCATAATAAGGCAGACATTATTCTACAAGAAATCTCATTTAACAAATTAGAGTTGCAAATCAGAGATCAGTCCTTGGTTCATCCTAACAGGTGCATTAGTCAAATCCTCTAACAAGGTGGACTTAACAGTCTTATTCCAAATTATTTTATAGGTATAAATTTCAATCAAGATCAATGGCCAAAGAAATCTCATCATGTATCAAGATTCAAAACAATTCAATTTAGGACAATATTTACATCATTATCAACATCAAATGTGAATGATCTACTGAGACTATCTCTTAGATCAGAAATTATAATATAATTATTACCCAAGGATAGAATTATGGAGTTCACAGTAAGCTTGATTTGTATTATTATAGGGATACTTGGTAGTTTCGTTCATCATCTTATTACAAACCATCGAGATAACCATGGTTGACCTTGAACAACATTGAGTGCTATAAGTATCATAGGATCAATATCTATTGCATGATTGAAATTGCACGAGATGAGTTGTGGACTTATAAAATCTTTTTCCAGGAGAATTGTATAAATAGGATGGAAATGTTGAACTTTGTGTTACAAATTTGTAGGTTGAATTTCCAATAGGATAGCAGATTTGTAATATATAATGGGAACAACATATGTTCACATGATTCATAAACAATTGTATCAAGCCAACAGTAACAATTATATCAATCCAACATTTTTATGCACTAACATGTGCGCCAACATTATTATGATTGAACATTTCAATATAAGTTTAAATATAGATTATTATCTTAAGAAATTTCTTATAAACTAAACAACATTCAACTAGTGATCTCCAAGGATTTTAACACTGAAAATATGTTGCTCATCATCCAAGATTTTGAGTATTTCAATACTTGTTAGAGTACAAAGACTAGATTTCACACACACTTCTCGTCTACTGCCTCCAATGTTGCTCCCTTTAAATAGTACAACTTTGCAAGCATATCCAACTATAATAGAGCATATTTAAACAAAAAGTGTATTCTATTGAGACAACTAGAAAATTATAATTATGTCAAGCTACTATGGAAAGGATTTGATTGACTAATTAGTAAGTATTTTGATAAATTTGTTACACTGCTAAATACTTCATAGGATTCTTATTCTTGACATCAAATTCATTATTAAGTGAGCCTTAACATAACCATATGTTAGGGAATTCCCCTCTAATCTTGGGGGTAAAATTTTGATGGACCACAAAGACTATTAGTACTATAGTTTATTAACTTTGTCTATTGTAATTAAAGTAAAAAATATTCATATTTACCCACAACACTATGTGTTGCTAAATAGATTGTTCTTTCTTATAATAACTCTTAAAGTGCCCAAATGTATAAAGAACAATTGGGAAAATGTTATTTGATAACTAATTCCCCTTTGAATTATAGGTACAGCTCCCTTGCCTATGATTTTCAAAGAATTTTTTTTTTTCCTAACTCTACTATGGTATGCTCTTGACCATAGAATAGAAGAGGTAAACCAAGTTAGGTCTAGGCAGAACTAACTCAGGCAATGGATTGGTCTTGGGATAAGATCAATTCTAGAATTTACACATCTTATGAATCTACATAATTAATAATGCAATTGTAAAGATTTGCAATATGAATAAGATGTAGGATGAAATGATATGAAGCTAAAATGCAAGGTTACGATTTACACATCACAATAAAAATATTTCTTATAACCTTAGTAATTCTTTGATTACTTGTTAATTTGTTAAATTGAAAAGAGAAACAAAACTCTGTTTGTTTTTAGATTTCTAATCTAACTCAAAAGAAATACACAGACTAACACATGCATGGAACAATTAATCAATGGTATCAAACACTTCTTTTCTTTTCTCTACAATAAAGAGTATTTCACACCAAACTTTGCTAACCTTTCTATTATCAGAAGAAATTACATTTGCAGCTTTTTGTCATCCCTTAGTTCTTGCAGAGAAACAATCATCATTTACAAATCAATATGTCAAAGAAAGAAAAGAAGAAATGATTAGAAACCCTCAAAATAGTTCATATTCCTCTCTGATCTGTAATAATCACCTCGGCACCAAAACTTGTATTTCAAATCTCAATGGTCACTACTAGTTTGAATTCTTGCCATCAATCTTGAATCAATGATCATGATTAAAACATAATAATCCCTTTTATTTTTCTCATGTCACTTCTTTGCAACTATCATTCATATGATATCTTTACCCAATGAGATGAATGGCTCCCACTGCTTTGCTATGTTGACTCAAGGTTGCATTTAACCACTTGTGAACATACATACTTTTTCCCTTTCACAACTTTAACTCTAGATTTTCTTTAACCACTTACAAACATGTGACTGCTCAATATTTGAATGCCTTGGGCTACTGTTCACAACTTCGTGACTTGAAATGTCTCAAATGCATTTTAACCTATGATGTTGCGATTATTTTTTATTTGCCAGTTTACAACATTAAAATGTCATTAATGTTCTTAACTTGCAACCTTGTGATATCCATTCAAACTTAAATGTTTCCTTCCTTCTCACTATCACAACTTGAAACTTTAATTCATCATTTGAACTTGTGATAGTGTGAATATCTTCATTCTGACCTTATTGCTACTTTACAACAATTAGACACGTAACTAGTTTTTACCATGTGATGTTGCGCTAACTATTCTAATTGACCACTACTTCATCTCACATGTTTGTAACCATGGGATTTAACTTCTATTGATACTATGCAATGATGTGATAACTGTTTAGAGTTAATTGCTACCTTCTTTTCAAGTTTGCAACTTGGAATCTTAACTCATCATTTAACTTGCAAATCTGCAAACACAAGCTTTTCACTATGTCATGACACTAACATTGGATTACTTCTAATCACCTGCAACCATGCAATGACTATTTGGCTTAATTGTTGTTGTTTCTCAACACCTTCAAAACTTGAAAACTAGAGTTTATCTGACCTCTTACAGTCTTACAAAAACCTTAGATTGCTTGCCACATGTCATCTTTCCATGCCTTCATAGCTTTGATCCAAGGTTAGTCTTAACCCCATGCAATGTTGCAATGATAGGCTTTCACTTCTTCATTTTCTTAACCATAGTTTACTTTTATTTCCTTATAAATATGCGAATAAATATTTTTTCTCTATCAAAACATTAACCTTGAGTCAACTTTAAGCTCCTGCAACAATGCGATCAATGGCTTTAGCAACTTCATCATGTTGCCTCTATGTGAACATGTGATAAGTGTTGATCTTTAAGATCTGATGGTTATGATTAAAGATCCCAACTCTATTGTTTTCTTTGTGGTGCGGGTCCACCTTCCAGCTATATTCATCATGGCAGACATGTGGCACTTTTCATTGCCTTGAGAATCTAACGATTAGGAAAAATTTATTTTAGAATGTGATGGGCCCATCAAGATATGTTTCATCACCTCGCTTTCCCATTTTGGTTGAACATCACACAATTTTAGAAAGTGGGAAAGAGAGAACCATTAATTTGTGCAAAATCAGATGGTGTTAAGAAGATGATGACCTTTATTAGAATCAATGTCTACAACCAATAAAAACATGCCATGTGGATCCTATCCTAACACTTTTCTTTTCTTTCTTTTGTGTCTTTCAACAATATACATACCTACCATCTCCACGTTGCAGTTTGTCGCTTCCCACTTTAGTTATTTGTTGTGCACCTTTGAAAAGAGGGAAAGAAATAGATGTTGATCTACTAAAATCTGATGGCTAGGAAGATGCATCTCTAAGGGCCATTATACTTCCATCTTAAAACACCACTGTTGATCTAGGCTTCATATGATGACCTAGATTTAATCCCTAAGCCTTTTGACTTGTCAACTTTGCAACATAGACACAGATTAAATATAAGTTATTGATTATATTTCAAAGAGAGTCAGTCCACCTTTGACTAGGTTCTTTCACCATTATCAAGTAGATTGAGCATATCTAAAATCTTCTTCTATCTCCTCTATATTTGATTGGAAGGTCTACCTTCATGGGCCAAAACTTGCTAAGGAGAAGGCAAATTAGAAATTCCTATAAGAGTTGCACTATGAAGACTGGGAATTTGAATTTCATCTTCGAAGACATGCATTATGTTGTAAGTGAATGAACTATGATCTTTATCAAATTAGTTACTCAACTTACCCATTAAGAGACATGAATTCAAAATAACCCACCCTATTCACTAGAAGAGAAGGTAGATGAGGAAAACTCAATAAAGATCTCACAACCCAAGGAAAAATAGACCTAGACTCATCATAAGATAATCAAAAGAATACCACTTTTAACTTGATATCTAAGTTTCATTTATTTTAACATGTGGAGAAAAAAAGTGGGGGCAACAATTGGCTCTATTTGGGGACTTGGATATTTCCATGTTTGAGCAAGGAATCCTAGATCTCTGGTTTCACAAAAGAACAAGCAATAGGTAGCAACACAAACAAACAAAACAAGGAAAAAGAAAACAAGGAAAGGAGAAGAAAGAAAAGGAAACCAACTAGGGACCCAACAATAGGAACTAAACATAACTATAATACAATATATGG
The DNA here is from genome assembly GCA_028749045.1 of Cupressus sempervirens. NCBI lineage: Eukaryota > Viridiplantae > Streptophyta > Pinopsida > Cupressales > Cupressaceae > Cupressus > Cupressus sempervirens. Next base: position 355,101,297 of record CM053791.1, on the reverse strand, counting down.
GTTAATTGTTTTCAATTAGAAACTTGGTATAACTTCAAATCTTGACCATTATACATCAAGGGTAGTACTTCACCATCTTGATATACCAACTTGAAAGAGTTTTTCTCAAAAGCTTGATGAATGAAAAATGGATCCTTCTAGAGTGTATCAAAATTTTCATGCATAGATTTGGACACTCTTCTCTTATCCCATAGCAACACCATATCTCCTACCATGAACTTTAGGGATCTAGTTTTCTTATCAAACAAATTCTTTACCTTCATTTGGTGTTGTGAAATATGGTCTACAATCCCTTCTCTTTTCTCTTTGAATTTTCTTAGATATATGATCCACTTTTCTAAACCATCTTTAAAAATTTCATCTTCTATCATGGTTCTCAACTTACTAGTAGCCAATTTCAAAGGTAGGGGAAGACTTGCCTCAACTTCATAACAAGTTCAAAAGAGGAAATGCCAATCGCTCTCTTCAAAGCCACTTTGTCAGCCTAGAGTGCTTCATGAATTTTCTTGTGCCAAGTTTTGTGGTTATCTGACACAAGCTTCTTCACGATGTTGATCAATTTTTTATTGATGGATTTGGATTGACCATTTCCTTGTAGAAAATAGTCAAATGAGTGACTAATTGTTTTGCCATATTTGAAACAAAATTCAGTAATTTCAATGGAGGAAAAATAAGTTGCATTTTCTATCACTATTTTTGTTGGTACCCTAAATCTTACCATGATGTTCTCTTTGAAAAACTCTCACACTACCTTAGAAGTAGTTATTTTCATTTCCTTGGCTTCCACCCACTTTGTGAAGCTATGGTAGTGATTATGTAGGTATGACCACCACAGGACGCAGGGTTATGGGACCTATGAAATCAAGACCCCACTGCTGAAATGGATTGTCAATTACTACTAGTTTGAGAGGTAATGCCACCAATTGAGGTCTACCTATAAACATTTTTCACTTCTTGAATTTGGATACCCAATGGTAGGCATCTTAAAACATTCCAAGCCAAGAATCTTGAAAGCAGTGACTGAAGAAGAGAAGTGTCCACCACAGGCTTCATCATGGAATGTCTTCAAATTTTTTCTTATCTACACATCTAACGAAGATTCTATAGAATGAAATTTTTATATAATCTATCCTCATAGATAACATATTTGGCTACCTTCAGCTTTAGATCTTTCCTTTTTTTCATTGTTCTTCAAGATATTCTCCATAAGATAAGAAGTATGTGATAATTTCAAACCATGGATCTTGCAGACTCATTATCAAGACTAACTAATTTTCTTTAGGTTCTTTATCCACTTGATTTTTTGCAATAGCTCTACACAATGCATTCCCCCTTACATTAGTAAATTTGGACCTATTTTTTGACGTGCATCCATCAAAATTGTGACTCAAAAATATTGAAAACTACTGTCACTAAATTGGAGTTGAGAATTTGAAGCACTAGATGGGTGTCAATAGAACAATGAAAAAATTTGTCAAAAATTATTGCCATCATTTTCACATGGTAGCGTCAGACAACTACTTCAGAATTTCAAAATATCAATGACTGAGAGATGGTTCGATGAGTATTACATATCATTGACAACCAGATTTGTCAAACTATCGACGACCACTAGAGATGTTTCCACAAGACTGTCATACTCTCGATAGAAAGATGTGTTGAAATAGAGATGACTTGTAGAGATGTTTTGACAAGTTTCTTATAACATCGATAATAGTAAGCATTGAAATATCAATGGTAGTTAAAGTTTAAAAATAAAAATCGTACCCTTTGACACTAATCAAATTGATTTTCATTGACAGGCCATATCTTTGAATGTGAAATGAGATTCATAGCTTTGTGCTGAAGGGCCAATTTTATGACTGCATTTTCCAACTCGAATAGTGGCAAGTTTTGAACACATTTTCAATGTAGCATGTCAATCATCAATATATGTGAATAATGCACATGCTAGCAATAAACAAGATTGGATTAGAGAACTATGACAACATAAGTCCATTTAAGTGAAAGCACATCAAGGAGGCCTTTGAATATGAGAGAACTTTTAAAAAATGACAGTGGCAAGTTACTTCATAGGGTCATTCCATGCTAAATAATCAAATGTTTTCATGACATACAACACCATTGTGGAAAATAGAAAATAAACATCATTATATAGCATTGCCACTAGTTATGATAATAACTACAATAAAGTAATGATGCCCACTTTTTGCATACTAACAAAGGCATGTTGTTCTCTTCACAACCTATAGAATTCTTGACCTTTTTCTCTTAATATAGATATAACTTTTGCTATGGCAAACTTTAAGGAGCTTGGAGAGAACATGGATCTCAGGGTTTCTTTTTTTATTTTTGCCAAAATAAGGATGATAATAAATTAAAACCTGGAAGAAATTCTTGGTATCAACTAAATAAACTCTATGGTTTGTGGTGCCTAATGCTCTCATACCCCTCTAATCTCAAAGTCATCTTTCATGCTACGATCTACATTCATTCACCTTCATTTGACTTGTACAAGTTCATAGCTCATACTTGTAGAGAGTCTCATAAGATATTGATAGTAACAAAGATAGTATAAGAAACTTGAAGCTAGTAAACTTAAAAGATTAATATACCTTAATATTGACAATCAAATACTTTCTCCTCCTTGGTGGACAAGTGTGATACACAATTTCTTACAAGAGTAGCTCCATGTCTGCATACAACTTATAGAGAAAGCAACATGTTGTAATTCATAGTACTTATGTTAAGGCCATTTTAAGGTATTCACCTAGAACCTACTATGTTCACTTAAAAGTAAGTACCATTTTGGAGACTTCAAAGTTTGAGCATCCCCATGATCTATAATAATGACAACAATGCATGTGAGAGACAATAATGTCATGATACAAAAATAAGTTATAACTAAAATTCTTTTAACGGGCTTAGTCCGCCTTAGGATCATCTTCTTCCATGGGATTATTACCTTCTGCTTCGATATTCACACCTCCATGTTCCACTAGTTCAAAATCCACATTCACTAAAGGACAAAAATCCTTTCCCCCTTCAATGTGATCATTTTGCCTATCATTTCTCTAAGCTGATGTGATTACAATTCTTTGATTTTTTTAAACCCTAGTATTTTTTGCAAGTACAATAACATTTTCCATCACTGTTTCTTTTGAATTGAGACCACAATCTAGCAATTGTTGCCTTATTTTGTTCTAGGTTCATATTATTAGGTGTGGACTTTCTTCACAAGCAAATATTTTGGCTATAAAATTATAACAAATATAAACATATAGGCATTAGTAGTATCTTGTATATAATGGATAATAATTAAATAATTAATTATTACTATCTCTTTAGTATAGATGACATCTAAAGAAATAAAATGAATTATACAATATAAATATTGGCATTGATTTTGAACAATATAGCATTAGCATTGATTCTAGACTTCATTCAACCTGGTAGAAAGATTTTGAACTATTACATCCATGAGGTAAGGGAGAAAGTGCCTACCACATTGTGACAATCCATGCTACCTAACTATGTCCAAGGCGTCTACACACTGGAGGCATACTCTGCCTACTAGGCTACCTACATACCCATATACATGGGATCAAGGCCCTTGAACTACTCACTCTAATGAATATGTAGATTTGGTTTCTAATTGTTTTGATGTATTTGTATTCCTTAAACCACTTGTGAGCTTTACTCACATAATACAAGTCTTTGCCATCATATACCCACTTGGCAAATAAGGTGGTTTTCTATAATTCTAATCCTATAATACCCTAGTGCAACCTTTGTGTTGTACTTTATAGTTAATGTAAGGTTAACCTATATACATCCTAACTCACTCCTTATGTAGAACTATGTTTAAAAGCTTGTGACAATAATCAATGGGTCTAAATAGACCAGTCAAGTTAATACTAATTGGAAATAGTTGATTGTTCATTTTATTGTACCTAATCTAATGACACTTCTATAGAAATTTGTAATCAACCCAACTAATCTAAAACTAGACCAATTGACCTATATACATCCTATCTCATTCCTTATATAGTTACATTTAAAAGCTTGTGGCCATGCTACCTATTGAGTGAGTTTTATTGTTTACACACACACACACACACACACACATGTAACAAACAACTTGAATTGGGATAGAAATTTTGAGTGTGCCAACTTAGGCATTATTATCATACAATTTGCCAAAATCTCTTTAGATGAGGCAACATCTACATATGACTTGGCCAGTGGAAGTAGCATTGTAACTCATTTAGAGGTTGAACTCATTTTTGGGACTTATATGATATTTATCGAAATCAATTTTGATCTATATAAGATGGAAATTAGTAATATGCTTTACAAATTTATTATTAAATGTGATTTAACAGAATATTTTTACAAATTTAATGTATTTTAATGTGTTTGATAATTTTTTTGAGTTTTTCTCCAAGTTCTTAAAATTTGGGCCTACTGAGATAGTACTGAGTTAGATTTTATCCACTATGTTCTTAAATACTTGTTTTTGCTCTCAACAAGATTGCATATCTGGAAGGTGTTCTATGATGTATGATGACATCATCAAGATTCATATATACAAATATTTTACTATCTTGTACAAGCTTCACAATCTAATCTCCTATCACTTAGGCATTTACTAGCACTAGGGTAAAAATATAAAATAAATGTATAACTGCCCATATAAATGAATTCTACAAAACAACAAGAGCATTATTTTAAGCTGCCATCATAATTGACAATATTGATTTGATTATTATTATGTTTGTATTGTTTCTATGAATACTGCAAAACCATAAGAGCATTCTTTTAAGCTATACCATCATAATTAGAAATATTGACTTGATTATTATTATGTTTGGATTGTTTCTTTATATCTTTAAGTTAGGCTGATTGGCATTCCATAATTGAGGAGCACTAGGTGAAATAAGTAAATAGATTGATGGGGGAGATTAGGACTATTAAATTTGACATGAATACATGATTGTGAACTACAATCCTTTCATTTTGCAACATGAAAATAATTGTGACATTTGGAAAAGATCTATTGGTTGTTCTTTAATCTAGTTACTAAATAGAATAAAACCAAATCTTTAATTTGTTTTTATACTAGTTGGCTTGTCTTGTTTCCATCTGTTATATAATTCTATAAATTTTTGGAAGGGATTTAGTCTTTAATTCTAAGGAGACATCCTCTTCACTGAAGTGAGTCATTAATCTATTAACTAAATGCCTCCCATTTTTTCAAATATGAGGGTAAAAGTGGTGGAGTGGCCCTCATAGCTATGTGTCTTCTATTGCACACAAAAATCTACCACTTGCGGTTGATGTAACACTACACCAAATTTAACACTTCTACTTTCTTCTATGACAGAGTCAACACATGTGGCTTCAATGTGCTAAGTTCTATTTACCTTTGATTCTACACAAAAACCTCAGTAATCATATGTAGAGGGAAAAGTGGATTTTGCCAAGTTTGTTAACAAAAATGATAAATGTTAGTCTGGACTTGTCCATAGTCAAAACACTACAACCATGGAGGGTAGCCATCCATAAGGTGTAAAGAGAAGTTAAGGAAAAACAAAATTTTATTTTACCTTTAAGCATCCAAAATCACAAATCATAAGCCAAGGTGTAGGGATTCCCTCCAATAATGTATTCTCTAGCTTAAGATCACAGTGGAAAAAATCCTACAATATTTTCTCGTTAGACCGTAAACACTCAAGGGCATCATACAATTTACACTAAAAATATAATAATTTGATTAATTTGAGAAATTGGGGTTTTTAAGAATTCAATAATTTTTACAATCAAATGGATTTTGGTGGGTTTTTTCAATTATGTTGTTTTAACTTATTTTATGTCTTTACATCTTTGTTTAGGTAGATCTAGTTTTTGATGAGTTTATTATTTATGGATGTAATAGATTTGAAGTTTTTAAGCATATTTATTAGACAAGGTGACATGCCCATTAGTGCAGCCATATATGTTTTACTTCCACTATGAATATTGCCCTTTTGCACTAAATTCCCTACAAAAAAACAATCCATTTCTACTTAGGAGAACCTCTCGTGGCCAGTACTACTTCACTATATATCAAAATTTATTGGATTATGATTATCCTTGACTATAATTTTGTTTTTTGATTAAAGGATTGTGCTAGAGCAAGTCATTGAGCTTTAGCCTAATGGAGGCATCACATAAACAATTCTAGGCCCTAATATGGAAACATTGCAAAAATTAAAGTATTATGCTCCACCATTTTTTGGTTTGGGTCTTTCCAAAAAAAATATATTAAGTTCTTCGTTGGTGATGGTAGCTTACTAGTTAAAGATCCATCCATAGATCCTATGATGCATTATTCCTTGGTTGGGGTTACCTATGCACCTGCATTCTAGTTCCAAGATTGTTAATTGGCTTCAAGATCTAAACTACTATAAATCAACATGAATACCAAACCTTTTGTTGAGTACCTAACATATGATGACTAAATCTTGATGATTACAATGCCATCTAATATATTATTCTTAGGATTTAAAGTGTTTACATAGTATGTTATAGAGGAACCAATACACTTATCAAAAAGTTGGAATGATATAGTTGGTCAAGGTTATTTGTTTTACTTTTATAGATTGTTTTAGGTGAAGCAATACTCTAAAAAAATTGTAAAAGATAGAAGCAAGGCTTCTTGCTTGATCTATATAAGCATTTTTAGAGGAAGCCATAAAAATAGACAATTGCAATGTATATATATATATATATATATTCTGATTTACATTGTTGACCTCTTTTGGACAAGGGTTACCTAGATCTTATTTTTCCTCATAGCTTAGAGGAGGTAATATATCTTGCTTCCTATATTATAAAATCTTCCCATTGTTCATGCATGGATTTATGTGGAGGAAAAATCAAAAGAAACATCAGATTACACTATTTTGGAGCTATGCAAACTAATTCCATTTGTGGTCATGGAGCTATAACTAAAGTTAAGGTCTCTTTCATATTGTTGTAGATATCTGAAAGGCATTCCTCCATCATATGAAGTACTAATTGAGGCATTGGTAGACCATTTATTTCAATTTTTTCCTCTACCATTTTTTTATTGGTCCCATGCAAGGTCTCTGTAAGAATTTTTCTTAGGGAAAAATTCACCCAAGACCAAGGAACTCAAGAACAAGCACAATAGTAGATCAAAAGAGTATGATCAGAATGATGATATGATATTCTTTCAATATGTCTAAAAATACACTAGGAGTGTGTATATAAAGGCCTCTGGAATGCTTATAGAATGCATAAGAATTAGCAACATGATAAGTCATACAACTAGGCACATGTCCACCAGATATAGATTATCCTCCATTAAGCATAGGAGTAAGTGTGATGATGAGAGGGTAAGCCTACAAAGGTTTCGCACATAAAATAATGTTGTAAATACCATGTGCTAAATTAGGAGTGTGAATAACTATGGTCTCTACATGACAACTCAGTTAATTATGAAACTCTAGTGTTGTAGACACCATGTGTTGAATTAGAATTTCTTACTCTAGTGTTGTCAACATGACAACTCATAAGAGTACACAAACTCCTAAGTGTCTCACCTAAGAAATAATAAAATAATGCAAAATAATAAAATAATGCATTAAACTAAGTAAACTTAAGTAAAGTGTAATAAGTAAATACTTATTTACACCAACACCCCCCTTAAGTGCAACTTAGGGGAATGCACTTAAGCTTATGAAAGCTAGAACGAAATGCATGATGAGTCCTAGCTACTAGGCCATGTTAGGTACCCATGTACATAATACAATGCAATCTCTCATAAAGAAAAGAAAGAGGGAAAACCTCATGGGAAAAACCATCCCCCAAAAAGAGAGATGAAAAGACAAGATGCATGGATGGATGGAGTAAGCAAAACCCCCCCATTGAGACATACTTCAAGTATATACAATAGATAAATATGAGAAGAACACAATCCCAAAAGAGGAAGAGGTCCCCTACATAAGAGAGAAGAAGAGAGAAAAGGTAGTCTGCACACCCCCCCCCCTCCACCAAATGCAGAGTGTCGATCAATGATAGCTACTCTGATGTAGAAGTTGATCCAAGATTGCTAAATAGTGTTCCTCCCCTTTGAAAGAAACAATATCATCAGTACATAAGAGATGCTTCCCCTATGTGTAGAAAGAATCCCAATGATCATTGATGCCTCTAAAACCTACTCAATTGTCCTTGTGTCAATATTGACTATCGCTCCTTCCAATGTTGCTGAAAAGAACAATGTCGAATCTAGCAAGGATGGATATAGAACCTATCCCAAAGAACCTACCATCACCTCAACTAATAAAGAGACCTCCTACAACTGATGTACATAAGGATCCACAATCATATCAACCTATGAAGATTGATCATTTAGAGAATGGTCATGAGGGTCAGAGTGAGCCCTTGCAACAACTAAAGAAGGATCTTCTCCATCAAAGAGAAGATGTATATCATCAATGATGTCTCCAAAATCTGCTATGTATGACTCCACAAACAAACCTAAAATATCTGTTATGTAGTCATCCTCTGATGTTGGAGCTGGAAGACAAGGTGTACCCTACTGTTCTGGACCTATCACTGTGGCAATATATGCATGTGGAATGTGCTAATGATGTGACCTATCACTACATCTTTCAAGAGGATCCCACATCTCTAAGTTTGTTGAACCACTATCTCTAGTGTCATTATCAGTTTCAACAATGTATGATGTGGAGAGGATCAGAGGATAAGCTAGGTGAACTTTACTCAAAGTGTACATTCCTCTCTATAAAAATCCCATGTGTCTCAGGATCCATAATTGTGTATGCCTTAACATTGTCTTCATATCTGATGAATGTACACGGCCTAGGTAGTGGTGCCTTGCGTCCCCTAGAAGATATATTTTCCCATGTGGGATAACTGAAGACTCTGAGGTGACTCACAACTATTTTTCTACCATAGCATGCCTCAAAAGGAGTCTTGCCATGAGGAGACCTATTAAGTATGTGATTGGCACTGCTGATTACTTCAACTTCAAGTGATGGATCTAGAGACTTGGCTTGTATCATGCAACTTGCCATTGACTTAAGAGTACGTATCCTCAATGCTACAACATCTATCTTGTGTGGACTAAATGCTGGTGGATTCTGAAGATAAATACCCTCAAGTTTGCAAAAGTCTTTAAGTATTTTGTTCACATATCTTCTTTCGTTGTCCATCCTTAGAACTTTGATGGCTTTCCTTGATTGTTGTTCAACATAACTCTTGAAGGCTAGAAACTTGTCCAACACTTCATTCTTATGATGAAGAAAGTAGACCCATGTGTAGCATGAAAAGTCATCAATGAAAGTGAGTATCTAGTGACCCTGCCTGACTAATGTCACTGCAAAAGGACTTGTTAGTACCATGTGAATCAAATGAAGAAAATTGGTGCTCTTGAAGTCTTCCCTTTAGTAAAATTCTCCTCTAGATGCATATCCACTGAACATGTAGAACATTCACCCATAGAAAAGTTGATTGTAGGTAGACCTTTGACCATATTGTTTGAGCAAAGTTGCTAAAGATAGCGGAAGGCAAGATGACCATACCACTCATGCCATAATTTGATTTGTGGATGATATTGAGTCAACAAAGCATGTGTAGGAGACTTAGGCACAAAGTGGGAGAAAGAATACAACATTTTCTCATGATTAACTTTCCCCACTGTAACCAATGAGTATCTTTTAGACTTTGCACCTTTACTGAGTCAGGAAGGAACTCAACTTTATTTCCATCTCCAAGGTGAGTGATATGGTAAATTAAGAGGAGATTAGAGATTAGGTTAGGAACATAGAGAAAATTTTTGAATTCTCCATTTTCCATCTCCACATTTCCTTTGTACGGTACCTTAGATTGCTTCAATGAAGAAAAATCTTCTTTTGAAGAACCCATATGACACAAGGCACCTGAGTCAAGAATACATTCCATTGAAGAACTTGAATTTACCCTGAGTGCTTGCCATTTTCCCTTTGAATTTGAAGAAGACTCTTTCTCCTTATAAGCATTAGGCAATGGAACATTGTGTTTCTTTATGATGTTTATCAACTCATCAATATTTTTATGATAACATTCATGTTCTTCATGACCCAACTTCTTGCAATAAACACACTTTTTCTTCTCCTTATTATTGTCTCCCTTCTTCTTTGAATTTGAGGAAGACTTGCCTTGTTGATTTGATGATGGTGTTGTCTTTTCTGCATCCTCTTGTTTGTTATTCTTCCACTTCTTATTTTTTCCCTTTTCTTTATTTGAAGATTGACCAGCTAAATTTTGAGAACCCTCATTATTTGCTACCAATGCCTTAGACTTTGGAAAATTGAGAATCCCCATTGATTTCAACTTCTTTTCTTCTTCATCCAATAGTATGGCATAGCGATCAAAAGAGACTTTCTGATAGGCAGACCCTAATGTAATCTTTGAGGTATTATAAGAAGAAACAAATGTGGAGTACTCATATCGAAACTTATTATGAATGAGATAGATTAACTTGTCATCTTTAATAGGACTCCCACAATCATCAAGCTTTGTTCTTAATTCATTCACCTTTATGATAAAGTCCTGTATAGAATCAAATGTCTTTGGATCTAAGGAGACAAGCTCATCTTCAATTTTGTAAACATCCTCCTCAAAACCTTTACCATAGATGTTTTTAACAGTATCCCAAGCTTCCTTGGATGTACAAGACTTTTGGAGCTGATATATGATCTTGTCTTCAACCCCAAAACAAATATCACCTAGGGCTTTCCTATCCATTGTTTCCCAAGTTGAGATTTTAGTTGTAGATATTTGATCACCTGTTGGTTTAGGAAAGGTACCACCTACATATTGAGAAACTCCTTTATGCATTAAATGACACCACATTTTAATGGACCATGTAGCATAGTTATGTGGAGTTACTTTTGGAAACTTAAAATTTTTCATGATGTAGAAAAAAAAAAGAAAACAACAAAAAAAGAGGATCACAACACCACAAACACCCCTTCTTTTCACTCAATCAAGAGATCCCCCCCCCAAAAAAGATGCTTTTGGCACTTTATATGTAGTGCGTTTACAATGATCACTTACCAATTTTGGCCTTAGTGGAATTCTGATTTTGCTATTTAAAACCTCTTTATAGATTACAAATCTAGAACTTTACAATGTATCTCAGGTATACAACAATTTTGAAGATATATCAAAGCATTATAATACAAAAAAGGACCTAATTTTGAAAGTGATACTTTTTTCCACACAACCCTATAATTTGATTGAAGATCTAGAAAGTAGACAAAAAATAACACACTTTCAAATAAAATGAAACCTATTTTCGATTCCAGATGAACCCGTACGAAGCATTTGAAGTTGCAAAATGTAGGATTAAATAAGTAGAGTCACCAAAAGATGCAATTTCTAACAAATCCTTGTACCAAAACTAGAAAAAAATTGCACCATTAAATTTTTTAAGAAATTTTAGCCAAAAAAAAAAAAAAAAATTGCACTTGATTTGGAGTCCGGATGACTGAGATATGGCCTTCCAAAGTTAGACTACAAAATCAAAAATCAATCTAGAGAGGGGTTGGATCAGCAAAAGATAGGGTTAAATTTGACAATCATACGACCATCATAGATAGTTAAACAACCATCAAATTTCAAATAGCAGAATGTTGACATTAGCATACTCTACCCCTGGATGATGCCACACTGACATAATGATGACATCAATATTGTACAGTGTTGTATAGATCATACAGACAATTCCAACATGTCTACTTGTGTGGTTGGCTAATTGATGTGGCACTGACTGAGATTTTGCTGACTATGCACTTTACTGGGTTGGACGAGCTGGCAGGGTTGTAGGTCGCATGGGTAGCTACGATAATGTCGCATGGTAGGGTGTAGGGCAGCCACATGTCCTATAGTGGTGGGATTGGCAGGTCCATGTTGCTATTAAGTTGTTGATTGTGGATGTAACACTTGTCATAATGCGGAGGTGCTACATGGTGCAGAGCTTGCAGGGTCATAGGCCGTGTGGGCAGCTATGATAATGTCGCATGGTAGGGTGCAGGGCTATTATTTCCATGGTCAAGAGTCTCTTATCACTGCTAGAAACTATCAACTGTGTTGCTAGAGATCAAATTTTTCGTGCTAGGAAATTGTGGGATTTTTTCTATATTCATGTGTAAAGGGAATTCAGGGAAGTTTTAAAAAGATAGCCTGGGGTATTAAAATAATTGTCGCTAGGAGATTATGAGAGGCTAGAGATGTGATGGTCAATCGATGGCTTATGTAGTCACCATGCTTGTAAATAAATCACTCTAATTTGGATTGTGTTGTCTGCTGGTAAATGCTAGATTGTTGGCTAGTTTCTGGTGTTGTAATGCCACCAAATATAGATTAAGGAATATTGTGTGAATATTTCCTATAGGGGCCAAGGTGCCACTACCCAGTTCTTGCAAAACAAATTCTCTGTAGGGCCAACTAGCTGAAAAAAATTTTAAAATAGAAATTCAAAAAATAATTGTAGAGACAATTAAAATTCAAATCTGAAAATAAAATTCATAGATCAAATAAATGACCATACCCAATTTGCAAATCGGGCCTTTGGGTGCAGGTTTGCAAAATTTTTTTGCCTCAAAATTGACTTTGGCCCAATATAGGTGAAGTTATAGCCAATTTTCATCGAATTGACATTTCAAATGCAATGGCGAGGTCGGCTTTGGTTCTAGATGCTCCCAATTTCTATAGATTCTCTGAATCTAGGTCAAGGTGTTGAAGCAACAATGGTCTCAAACAACTATGTGAAGAGAATTTCTCCAAGATCTGATACCATTTAAAAAATTTCCTTAAGGAAAAATTCACCCAAGACCAAGGAACTCAAGCACAAGCACAATAGTAGACCAAAAGAGTATGATCAAAATGATGATATGATATTCCATTCAATATGTCTGAAAATACAGTAGGAGTGCCTATATATAAAGGCCTCTAGAATGCTTCTAGAATGCATAGGAATCAACAACATGATAAGTCATACAACTAGGCACATGTCTATCAGATATGGGTTATCCTCCATTAAGCATAGGAGTAAGTGCGATGATGAGAGGATAAGTCTACAAAGGTGTAGCATGCAAAATAATATTGTAGAGACCATGTGCTAAATTAGGAGTGCGAATAACTATGTTTTCTACATGACAACTCAGTTAATTATGCAAACTCCAGTTTTGTAGACACCATGTGTTGTCAACATGACAACGTTGTAATATCTTATTAGAAAGAATGCTTCTGAGAGGGGGGGGTGAATCAGAAGTACTAGCTTTTGACCTATTTTAAATCATTAATAACATATCTTTGAAATGAACATGCATGCATATAAACATTAAGTAATCATGAGAAACAAGTATGTATCACCACATAACACTTGAGATTTTGGTAACCCAGAAACCCTCCAGGAATAAGAAGGTAAAACTAGGGTGGGGATGATACCCACAAAAATTACTGCAGCAATAATATTTAACCACTTCTGATGGTCTGCCCTGTTAAAGACTTTACACTGTATCAATAGTGACCTGGTTAGAGGATTTACAAACACTTTACATGAAGTGCTACTCTATCAAATGATTTAATCACCTGTTTAAAGGATCTACAAAATAACTATTAAGCTAATCTATCATCATAGGATTTCTTTTCTAATACAATGGCTAAAGAGTATTAGGTATAATAAACCTGATAGCTTACAATCCTTGATTGCTGAATACAGGCACTTGATCTGCTTTCTTCTGATATTCATTTGTATCCCCTACTTTTGTTCTGATTAGCTAAATATTTTTCGGCTAACCTCTTCCTCTAAGTCTTTTTATACTTCACTCTAAAAAAAGTTTACCTTCCATATCTTCATCCTTCTTCATACAATGAGACTTAGTCTTCCTTATAAATACATTCGAAGACTTAGGGTTAGATGTGGATCTATAATACATATTGAATCTCTATTTTTGCTCATTCCTTATACTTCTATCATTGGTTGCATGCCTTCTCCACTTTTCTTATTGGTTGCATGTAGATTGCATAGGAAATATAAATGATTTGATCTTATCATTTAAATCCTTCGGGATTCGTCATATGTCAACCATGAAAATGGTTTACATCTGAGTTTGTGAAGTTACAAACTCATATGTTGATTCTGAGTTACTCGACACTTACTGCTTCCTGATGCTCAACACCTTTTGTAACTCGGCTCATGTATCATTCCTATCTTGCTCGGCATTCTTTATGACTTGGCACCTAAATATTGCTCAGCACTTGTATCATACTCGACACCTATAGTCACTCGGCGCTTGATCTTCACTCGACACCTAAAGGCTGCTCGATACTTGAAGATCACTCGACACTTGATGGCTTTCCTGACTTGGCACAACTTGTGGCTCGACATACATAGTGTACTTGGCTTTAATGTAGAAAGTGGTTGTTGGCACTCAAGTGTCAAAACCATTCTTGGATTAACAATCTCCCCCTTTGACATAAGTGTCAAAAACACTTAACTAAGCATTATTTATTTGATCTTATGAGTATGTTCACTGATCTCAAAAATTATTATAACTCCCCCTGTGTTGATCATGCCTTGCCATGTCATGAATTCTGATGTCTTGTGCCATTATGCCTAATATTCTCTTTAATATATCTGCACAATATTCACAATATTATCTCCCCCTTAGAATATTATCTCCCCCTTTTTGATATGGATGTCAAAGGGTCCTAAATAGTAATGCCATGCTTGGCCAAAAATGTCTTATTTACCTCAAGGAGTATTTGGAGAGCTGCATCCCAGTTATTTAAGGCAATATCCAATGACTTTTGTTGGATTGCAAGCTCTGCTGCTAGATCAACAAGTCCTTCATGTGCAAAAATGTTTGGAGCCTTCTTCAAAAATGTTTCTGCACACATTTTCTCCTTGTGTAATACTTCCAAGTGAGGAGTGATGGAGGCTTGGAGTAATGGCCTCTTTTGCTGATAATGCAGCTAATTCCCTCTGAGTGTAAAGTGTTTGAGCAAATTACTTTTCACTCTGTGTAGGATATGAGGGTAGTTGCATGCTGGAGAGCTTTACTTTACTCTCAAGATTCAAAACTTTCGGATTTATTTCTTGTGTAAACCTAGAAAAATCACACAATTTTCTATAAAGGGAAAATATGTTCCCTAATACACTCTTTACATTTTCCAATTTCTTAGCTAAGTCAACCTATCCCAAAATTATGTTATTAGCTATTTTATAGTTGAATTTTCCTATAAACTTCTTTTCTAACCATTCCATTAGTTTAACATTAGTATCATGGTCTTCGTTATTCACTTGGTCAACTATATCAGATAGTTGCTCAAGTATTGGCCTGTTTGCTTCTGGAGGTTGAAGACTAAAAGCATCCATGAATATATCTTTTATCTCATTCATTTCTTGCTTGTATTTGTAGTCTTTCCTCATTGCCTCTTGCCTCTTTCTCTTATCCAATGCACTCTATATTTCATTCATCTTTTCCTCATTTAGAGTGTTTGAATCATAATAGGGTATTTTAATTTCTTCATCAAGCTCAGGAATACCATAATGAATGGTCCTAGCTACCCTAGTAGAACTTGAACTTGGTGTTCTGACATGTAGGGTCATTGTTTCAGTACTCAACTTATGACTAGGTTTGGTGGGAGTTCCTATTTTTGGTAATTCAACCAAGGTTTGTATTGCAGACTCCTCTTTATCTTGTGTTTCTTCTTTGTCCTCTTCTTCTTTCTTGGCTTCTTCTTGTGTCACTGCTATTGGAGGTATACTTGTTGTCTGAACTATTATCCCTGTGACTACCTCGGTTGTTGCACTCAGCTCCTAATGATCTTGAGTGGCTATTCTTGGTGGTGATGGAGGTGGTAGCAATGTAAGCCCAATAGTTTGAATGATTTGAGGTGGTTCTTGTGGTGACACCTTGGCTTCTTTGAGTTTTTCTACTGACTTTTGAAGATTATCCACACTGACCAATATAGGACTTGTACACAATTGTGCTTCTAGAGTTGTTTGGTCAAGGGTCTTAGTAAGATCCTCTGTAGTTAATGGATTGATGTTTTGACATGTGGTGTCAACAACATCCTTAATCTTTATGATCTCTGCAGGTGTGGTAGTAGAGTGAGGCGGGCTAGGAGGTGAAAGTTGCGTGTCTTGCACACTTTGCTGTTCATTAGTACCTTTGTCTTCATCTTTTCCTTCCTCCTCTCTTTCTTTCTTGTTTTCCTCTTCTTCAACCTTTTTCTCTTCTTCTATCTTCTCTTCTCTCCTTTTCCTTCTTTCTTCAAGTTTAGCAACAGCTTCCTCTTTGTATACCTCTTCAAGGACATCTTCAGTTGTCTTGTACAAGTTTTTCCAAACTCTTGTAGTTCTCTATACAACTTCTTCAATTTTGTTTTGTAGGATGGAGAATGCCCTATATTTAGGTGTAAACCTTTTACTATGCCTTTTGACTGCTTGAGTTACCCTTTCCTTTGTTAAATTAGGCAATAAGTTTGCTAGGGTTGCTTCCCTCATCTCTTTCTCCATCATTAGATAGAAATGCCATCTGTCTTCTATAGTTTTAGACAATTCCTTTGGCAATTGTCCATCTAGTTCAAGAGGTGTATACTTGAACTATGCCATTAATGCATAGACTGATTCTTCTATGATATTTTGTTCCTCTCTATTGAACTTATTGAAATCAATCTTTTCCATTTCACTTAAATCTCCATTCCTAATCTTCTCACATAATATATCAACTGAAGATTTAGGAGGATGACTTACCCTTTCAGTCTGATCTTCTTCATCAATATCAGGTTGGGCCACATATCTTTTTCTTTTCTTTGGCTCTTCCTATGCCTTTGTGTTCTTCATCTTTGTGGCTTCCTCTTTGGCCTTTTAGGTAGAGGCCCTTGTTGTGGCTCTAGTTGTTGGCTTCTTGGTCATTTGCACAACAGGTTTCTTTGGTGAAGGCTGAGAAGTAGGAGGTGTCTTTGTCTTTCTTTTGATGACTTTTCCTTTGATGGTTGCCATCTTGGTTTCTGCTTCCTCGGCACTCTCATCTTTCTCTTCAAGTGGCTCTTGTTCTAGCTCACCTTCTTCTTCTGCTTCACTAATCTCTTCTACTTTGCCTACTGCACTTGATTCTTCAATGCCAAATTTCTTCTTTATCTACTTTACTAGCTTGTCCTTTTTTTTTACTGCTATGGCTATCTTGAGTTCTATAACAACTCTTGATTTGACAGTGTCAAATGTTCCAAATGCCTTGGCAGATTTGTCCATTTCCTATGCAAGTAATGTTGTGATGGTTGAAGAAGCTTGGTCAACATCAAGCTCATATCCCAATGGTCTAAGCCATCTTGTTCTTAGAAGGACTACTTGAATGTAAGTATAATCAATATCAACAAGAAAACATATGTCATTTACATGCTTTTCTACCAGTGAAACTGGTATTCTCATTCTTTTCTTCATTGCATTTTTGAAATCCTCAAAATAGATAGACATTTGATCATCAAAGCTATCTCCCATTTGTGTAATGAAATCATTAATTTGATCAACAATGGTTCTATTCTGACTCCAGTTAATTTTACCAAATGAGGGAAATTCCTTCATTGCATAGAAGAACATACAAACCAACATTGAACCAAATTTACACTGTGCTCCCTTGAACTTTCTAATAGCTCCAATATTTTCATTGATCTGTTGCAACAAGAGCTTTGCAAGGTCATCATAGGTGTGGTCTTTCTTGACAAGCTTATATGCCACATCCACTACTATGTAGGGTACACTATTTAACCTGCTAGATTGGTAAAAATTATGTGATATGATCCTTATAGCAAAGTCTAGAAGGGGATCAGTTATGGTATCTATGGTCATACCTCTATTGTTCCATTTTGTGCCTGTGTTCTTCTCAATTGTTTCCTTCTTTTCACTTCTTAATGTCTTTGGCCGATCTAGGGTTGGAAACCCTATGAACCATTTTCTTAGTAATTTTGACAGGTCCTTGTTCTAACTAGAATACTCCATCATGGATTCTGCTGAGTATTATGCGTATCCACTCATTTTTTAATACGATTGAAAAAACTAGGGCTTTAGTTAAACCCTTCTTTTCTATAATAGAAAACTCATCTTTCAAGATACCATTTTCATAGAGTTTGTCATAGGCATTAAAGATTTCCAAATCTCCTATGGCTCCTATTTTACAATTATAGCACTTTTGCACATCCTGAACCATAACAACTTTTTTAGGGATGGCGGATAGGGCACCAACGGGATCGATTTTGTATGCAACTTCTGGTATAGCTCTAAACTCAAGTTAGTTAACCTCGTTGTTGACAAGTTGAATCTAATGGCTCACTATCCCTTGGGTCATTTTTGAACTAGATGCCATTTATATCTGAACTAGGGTTTAACGATTAAAGAAAACTTTACAAACTGTAAAACTTGGCACCAAAAAGAAATGCTTGGATAAATGCTTAGGTCACTTGAGTAGATGCTGAATCACTGGTTGAAAGCTTGAAAATTGCTCAGTTGTGCTCAAGGCAATCGCTCTTTGTTTGAATGTCTCAAAAATAAATCAAATTTTGTTTTTAAGCGAGAGAAAAAACTTTGCATTTAATGCATTTTAGTACCTGCACCTATCACTCGGCTTCCAAATGTTTTTCAACTTAGCATACACTCGATAGCTATACTTTCTTTGTTAATAACTTGGCATCCAAAGTAGTTTCACTTGGCATCAAAAGACAACTTGGCATCATCTTTCAAGTTTAGTCTTAGCATCTTGTCTTATGCAAATTTATACTTTGCAGTGCATCTTCATGGTTTAAGGCTAATGTTTGATACTTCCTTATGTATCAGCTCTATAGGCTTATCTTGTGATTAGTTAGATGAGAAATGATCACTTGACCTCATGGGTGAAGTGACTCTTTCATAGGATGCACTTGATCCATCCTTTTTCTGCCATGTCTTCTTCATGTTTGTTCTTATGTGTTCCATATCAATCTTTTTTTTGCCTTTATTTAGTTTAGTCTTGGGTGCCTTGGCCTTTGTTGGACAATTTCTACTGACATGTCCAATTTTCAAGCAATTGAAGCAAGTAGTTTGGTTCAACCATCTTTTATAGTTACCCTTGAAATGTGTTCTTATGCAATTCTAGAGTATATGTCCATACTCTTGACAATAGTGACAACTATACCTGGTGTTATAATCCCAATGATAGTGACCTTCATTCTCTTTTGCTGGTTGATTTGATGTCCACATAGGCTTTGATTTGCATTCAAATGCCCTATGTCCATATTTCTTGCAATTATGACAATGTCCATTAAATCTTTGTGTCCTTGGGACTTTGGATCTGTAATCTTGTGTCATATGTCCTTGCATGTTGCACTTGTGATAGTAATTCTTGCTCTTGGGTGTGTTTTTCTGATTGAATCTTCTACTCCTGCAAATATTAGCAGTATGTCCCTTTTTATTACAGTAATGACAAATGGGTTTAGAATACTTACCTTTGTCACTTCTTTGCGCAACACTCTTTGATGATTCACCAACTTTAGTGCTGTTGTATCCAAGTCCTAATGTATCATGGGCAGATCTTGGGGATTTCAACAACTGTTCAAAGTACTTTATGGCTTTGCTTGACTTGTTGAGATTCTCTGCCATTTCTTTTTTCTGTTCAATTCATTCTATAGTTGTTCATTCTGCATCCTCAAAGTAGAGATCTCAATATCTTTCATATTAAGTTCATGATGAAGGTTCATTATTTGGGCAAGTGCATCCATCTGCATGTTTGAGATCCTTGTTAATTCAGTACATTTTTCTTCCAATCTATTTGTAAGATTCCTTTTGTCATCTTCCATCATGACTCTATCCTCGATTGCTCTTTTCTTTTGTTCAGTGATTTCACATAACATTATGGCCTGTGATTCATGTTCCATTTTGAGAGATCTTATCTCTTCTGCTTGAACTTTGTTTTTCTCCATCAATTCTGCTATTGTTGCATCAAATTCTTTAGTGTCTCCATTGGCAAACACTTGTGTGGTATCAATCTCCTTGTCGTGTATATCATTTTCAGCTATGGCTATCTCCTTTCTCCTTTTCAAAGATTTTCTTAATTCCACTCTAGCTTCCTCTACTTTTTGTAGAGCGAGATGTACATCTATCACCTGGTTCTCAATGATCTTTCCAAGTTTGAAAAATTCCATCTTTAGATCTTTTTCTCCAAGCTATTAGGCTCTTTCTTGAGAGAACTAGTGCTCTGATACCAATTGTTGTAATATCTTATTGCAAAGAATGCTTCTGAGAGGGGGGGGGGGGGTGGGGGGTGAATCAGAAGTACTAGCTTTTTACCTATTTTAAATCCTTAATAACATATCTTTGAAATGAACATGCATGCATATAAACACTAAGCAATCATGAGAAACAAGTATACATCACCACATAACACTTGAGATTTTGGTAACCCAAAAACTCTTCAAGAATAAGAAGGTAAAATTAGGGTGGGGATGATACCCACAAAAATTACTATAGCAATAATATTTAACCACTTCTGATGGTCTGCCCTGTTAAAGGCCTTACATTGTATCAATAGTGACCTTGTTAGAGGATTTACAAACACTTTACATGAAGTGCTATCTGTAATCACCTAAAAATGGTCATCTAGACTATTAGCCCCCTTTTCAACATTTTGGCTAAATTAATTTAATCATTTACCTTAACCAAATTGCTAATAATCAATTTATTTGATTATAACCTATAGTTTGACTATGCTATCCTAAGTTCATTATTTGATTAAAAGAACATGTCCCCTTTTAATTAAATAAAAGATTCCATTCTTCTAACCCACTTAAAGTGCACATATAAAGTCATTTTTCTATTTTGCAATTAAAAGAAAAGGCTTTGTGACTTTTGTCTTATATGACAAGTCAACTTATATTCTATTGGTTGACTTGTGTGTGCATATGGATCAACTCCTCTTTTCAAATTTCACCATTGATCATCCACCATCTTCATCTTGATCTCTACCATCCGTACGAATTTAAAAAGGAGAGAGCTTTCCCCCTCAAAGGAACCCTCATTTGAATATTGTTATGCTGCAAGTTTTTTAACAGGTTTCTTTGGAGCTTTGCGGAGAACTTTTATTTCTTGTCTAAATTCTCTCATATCATAACATTTTAGCTTAGATTCATGTTGCATGTTAGTTTAGCTTCTATTTTGCAATAATCTATCTCACATAGCTTAATAGTTGGATTTGTAACATTCCCATCTCATTTTAGCATAGCTTGCATTGCGCATCTCATCCTAATATAGATTCATCTTTGTATTGCATGATCCAAGAGTTCTTTGACACTAGCACTCTTGCTCTTGTCTAAAGAATCTCCCATTTTGTGGTTTACTAGCAAGGGCTACATTTCTAAGGCTCAGTTGAGAGCTCTTATATGCTCATTTGTATGCCCCTTGCACTCCATGATTAGGGAGCTCTAAGTTGGCATTCGAGTTTTCCAATCTATGGAGAACCTCGGATAGAATGGTTTAGAGAAGTGCACCTTTTCGATTGTACATTTTTGGTGCCCACCGTGGGTCATGAATCAAGTTTCTAATTCTATTTTCTCTCATTTCTCATCTCTAATTTTTTTACAGTAGCATATTGGATCTAATCAAGTGCTTTTGTAGAATTATCACTTTGGTTTTAAGGCCAACCCATAAGTAGATTGGTTTGAAGGCCAAAAATCTAGTTGGTTTAAAGATTTGATCATATATTTTAAACCACTTGGATTTTGGTTCTGAATTTATTTTTACAGATTGGGTATGTGTCCATCATGTCCTAGTCCAATTTTCAAAGAATTTTGACATGATTTGCAAAATTTATGATTTTTTCTTTTTTTTTCATAAAAAGTCATTTTTTATGGCAAATCAGCATATTTTTTGGAAAAACTTACATTTTAAAAAAAAAAATTGAATTCTAAGGGGGGTACTTTCTTTGTGTTTTGACTTTTGAGGTTGTATTAGGGATCAGTAACCCGATTTGATAAATCTATCCTATTTTGACAAAATGGGCCCCTAGGGCACAAATGAAGAGATTTTTTTGAATTTTTTGCATTTTTAGAAAGATATCTAATTTTTATTGGGGGTCTCTTTTTTTCATTTCTATTTTTGGATCCGAAATTATAGCAAAAAAGTCTAATCTTGTTGACTAGGTCAAAAGCAAAGAGTAAAAATGAGAGCATTTGTGATTAATTTACATTTTCTTTGCACACACTTGATTGGAAGATAACTTGGATATTTGAGGCAAATAACCACTTTTTATTGCATATTTTTATGTTATTTCACACTAACTTGTGGTGCTAACAAGTTGTGATTGCAAGTTGCCATCTATGAAAAAAAAATTTGGAAACATTGCATAAAAAGAATGCATGTCAAAGCTTCAAATGCACAAGGGCTACTGACGATTGTTTGCAGGGCTTCCCAATGCATAAAAACCTATTTTTGCTTATTCTTTACTTTTACATGTGTGGCATATACTAGTTGTTTATTTTTAGGCACATTAAAACTTACAATTGGGATCTTTTGGTGATAGGAGAGTATGCTCTTCACCCTTGTGGTGAATCAAAAAGCTTGACTTACCATTTGGTTTCAAGAGTAAGAGGTAGCTAAATCTTCTTGGCATGTTTGGGATAAAATGATTGGGTGCTCTTCACCCTTGTGGTGAATCAGAAATCTTGACTTCCAAAAGTTGATCCACTCTTTGTGTAGTTTAGAATCCTTTAAAGGGCCTACTATCAAACAACCTGAGAGGAACAACCCAAGTGAGGACAAGTAGATTACCCGACTCTTCCAACCCACTATAAACTCAAGGCTATCAAGTACACAAAACTTTGGTAGATGTAGTGTTTGTTTTCACCTAGTGTGATCACTTATAGAATTTCGACCATAGGGAGATCACTAGGAAAGAATGCTTAAGGTACTCTTGTGGTCGTGAGATCGGTTACTCATCGCAAGTTGAGGTGTCTTGTAATTGGGAGCAAGAGGAACACTATGAATGGAAGCCCTATCTAAACACCCTAAGTTAGTAACTATCTTTTTTAGTTGCTCAACTTCTTGGTGCAAGGATCGATCCTAGTAGACTACTCAGATCACCCCAAGATTTTACACTCACCATCTGTGTTCCCTTGGTTATTCTTATGGCATTTCCATGACAAAACCAACATCTCTTGTGGGCAACCACTTGGTGTGAGGAGAAAGAGCATCAAGCATGGGCCAAGTTGTTGAGTAATGAACCATGACTTCTAGGTAAATATTGCTTGATGTGTTCTCGAATGTGCTAGACATAGGTAAATATTGCTTGATGTGATCTTTTGAACATACACATGACGATAGTTCTATGGATTTCTTTTAAGACCTCACATATGCTTGTATCATGCAAGGTTGTTTTATCCCTTGCTTGATTATTTGAAGACTACTCCATGTGTCACTATCTTATTTGGAAAGAAATTATTTTTGAACATCAAACTTGCTATGCTATCAATTATTGTCAAACTTTGTCAACCAAGTCAAAATGTCAAGTGGAAATATTTTCTTGTGTTACTTACTAAGGGGAGTCTCATCATTTGACTTTTCTTTTATATGTCTCTAATGCTTGAACATACTTAAAGTGACTCTTTGGTCTTAGTGCTCTTGGTCTTTTTGTCTTCATGGTCTATGTCCACTTGCTAGTTATCTTTTTGCTGAAATGGTTGCTTTGATTTCTTGACTACACTCTTGGGTTGGAGAGTTGTTCACTTGTCACCCTGCTTGCTCTATCTATTTGGCTATTTGGGCATCTTGCCTAGCTATTGACTTGAGTCATTCATGTCATAAGTTTCTTGGACATATTGTTTGACAAGTCACTTTAATCTCTCTCTACTATCTTGGCAAGTGAACACTCTAACTCATATAGCTTCAACATCAAGTTATCTTCTAGGCTCTTTTATGCTTGGCTTTGCATCTAAAACTATGGGATCTAAACCTTGTGCTACCAAACTTCAACCAAATCTAGATGTCACTAAAGAGTTTCAAGATCTATATGCACAATACAAAGAACTAGAAAAGACAAATGATCTTTCTTACCTTCATCTCTCTAAGCACATGATGGAAATGAAGTCTAAACTTGAGAAAAGGTTAG
The DNA here is from genome assembly GCA_028749045.1 of Cupressus sempervirens. Lineage (NCBI taxonomy): Eukaryota > Viridiplantae > Streptophyta > Pinopsida > Cupressales > Cupressaceae > Cupressus > Cupressus sempervirens. Next base: position 355,077,085 of record CM053791.1, on the reverse strand, counting down.
AAGAGAAGATTACATCATTACATGTATCTTCCTTAAGGTCTTTACATGCATGTGAGTCACCTTCTTTAATGTTATCCTCTTCTTCTAGGTCTGCATATTCTACTCCAAGCCATCAAATGTCTTCATCTTCTAGATCTAAAGACCTCCTTAGAGAGAAAGAAAGTGATACCTCCTTTGATCCTATGCCAAGTTTTCATGAAAAACCTATCTTTGACCAATATGATGAAGACATGGACACATGCTATTCACTTGAGAAACAACAAGAAGATCCTAGACATATTTTTGAGAGGACTTTTACTCCCTTGGAACATTCTTATGATGACATTTTGCAAACACTTCTTGAAACTAAGCTCATCATGCTACCTAAGTCTAGCTCCTATGGAAATCTTTTCTTGGATGCTTATTGTGCTTATCATCAATCTAATGACCATGCTACTTTTGATTGTATAGAGCTGAAACATAAAATCAAGATCTCATTGATGATAAGATTGTTGATCTTGGAACCTCTAGTGACTCATGTGGTGAAGATACTTCTCTTGGGAAAGATCATATTAATGAACCTATGTCTAGTGATGGTTTCCTTGATACCTCCACTTCTTCCAACACTCGTGCATCTCCCAAAACTTCAAAGCTTTCCAACATGCCTGCATCAAATAAAGAACCTAATGCTTTCTACATTGACTATGTGTATCCTCAAGGGCTACCTCTAAAAGAAACTCAAGCTAACCTTCACTTGGTTGCAAACCTTTTCCATGCCACTAATCCTAAACATTTTCAACCTTCATGCACTGCTATGCCTAATCCAAGCACTACTCCATTCACTCTTCATTATCCCTTGTCCTTACAAGTGGCTCCATGTCAAGAGGACTCTCAAAAAGAAAAAGCTATAAATGTCAAGAAAGATCAAGATCAAGCACCCTTTCATCTCCTTTAAAATTTCACCCCTTTGTATCCTATTTCTTTTCCATCCCCCAAGTATGATGAAGATACCACTTTCATTATCTCCCTTGAGTTTACTAAAAATTATGAGAAAAGTTCTCTTCCTATGCTATCCAAAGCTACTTGTCAAGATCAAAGCATCCCCTCATGTTCTACTTCTCCACATCCACTTCAAAATTGTGCTCAAGCTTCAAGTGCTTCTATTAAAAATGTTGTTCCTATCAAAGGTACTCATGAGTCTATTGATAGCTTTGACCATGTTGCTCACTCTAAAGATGTTAATATCCATTTTCACTATCTATTTGCATCTCCTAAGTCTATCCTTGGTCCTTATCCATCAAATCTAAAAGCCTTCAAACCTTCCATCCATATTGGGGCCTTATGTTTGTCCATCTCCTCCATTCACTCCAAGCTCATTCCCTAGCTCTCCTACAATACCTCAAGATCAACAAAGACACTCATCCTTGATGACTTTTCACCCATCTATACATCTAAACCAGTCATATCATCCTTATTCATCCACAAATCCCAAGTCCTTTGGAAGTGAGAATAAACATAAGAATCCATTGAAAAAGAAAGATCCCTATGTCCCATCTAATTGACATGTGAATGTTAAGAAGGAGAATGCACAAAAGAGACCGCAAAGGTTCACTATTAAGAAAGCTAAATCAAAGAAAATATGAGTTCCTAAACCCATTATTGAGGAAATGTATTTTGAAGTATCCAAAGGAAAATCTAAAGCTATATGGATTCCCAAGTCTCTTTTAGAAGACTTGAATATTGAAAATACTTCAAAGTTGGCATTCAAGCTTCCAAAGGCTTCCATTCCATCTTCTTCCAAAAATATTCCTAAAAATATTCCAAAGCCTTCTACTGCACTTTTTTCCAAATCTCTTCTACCACCTCATACATCTAAATCTCAAGCTACTTCATCCATGATTCCTCCATCATTCCAATACCCTTCAAGGTGTGTGTCAATGTTGATCTTTTCCAATATTTCAACTACCCTCATGAAATCCTCTAAAGCTTACACTTACTTTATATACATGCACTCTTATCCTCCATATACTCTTCCTACTACCATTTCTCTTTCATCACCCTATCAACATCTTTGAGCATACCTTTCTATGGTCTTGGCTTATCATGACTTATCTTTCCTAGAGGAGCACTATCTAAATTCAAAAAACTTGAGCTCTTTCTAAAAATTCAAAAAAAAAAAAGAAAAAAGAAAAAAAATGAAAATGTGTCATGGTGAAAACCACTTCTTGTGGCACCTTGGTAGCAAAAGTAAAGAGAAATAAATGCATCCTATGGTGAAAACTACTTCTTATGGCACCTTGGATAAGTACCATGATGAAAACCTGGCAAACAGGCATCATGCATAATTCTTCCATCATCCATCTATCCCCTCTTCTCTATTTGATCTTGACAATGTTGATCTATCTTTGCATATTGGCTATCTTATCCATGAGATTCTCTATTTGTGCTTTCTCATTCACTCATAGCCTCCATCTTGAGCTTTATTCTTATTGCTCTATCCCATTTCTATCATATCTAGTTGACCCCTTGGTCTTGATCACGATAAATAAAGAAGGGTTCTTAGGTCTCTTGACATGTCTACTCTTTTGGACTACACGCTTCATGCTATCGCATTTGTTGGCTTCACCACTTATCCTACACTCTATCTTTATCATTACTTCCATTGCTTATCCAAAATATGCTTCATATGACTATTTCACCTCTTTCCCTAGCTTGGGTACTCTTGAGGAGTCAATTCTTGAGGATCACTTTCACTTGCTTCACATTCCTTTCTTATGCATCTTTGTTTATCCATTGGCTTGTTTCTCCATCATGTCCTATACCTTGCTAGACATTGGGAGAAAATGATGTGATCTTGCTTGAGAACTAGTGATCTCTAAATTATTCTAAAAAATCCAAAAAATCATATATGATGCTAAAAAAATCTTTAAAATCAGAAAATGTCCTAAAAAAAGATCATCTTAGTGAAAACCTAGCAATATGCGCTTTGATGTATCACCAAAAAAATTTAAAAAATTTAAAAATACAAAAAAATTGAAAAAGTCTTGAAAAAATCTGTCAAGTGGTGAAAACCTAAAAAAGGCGCTACTTGAAACCCTTGCACCTATGTCTATCAGTCTTAATCACCTACTTTGCTACACATTTCCTGGTTTGGAATTGTTTCTTGTCCTTGTCTTAGGGGCATAACTACTTAGCCTATTGAGGTATTCTTGTGCATTAGGGTTTCTTTGACAACTCACAAAATAATGTTTCTCAACACTTCCCCCACCTTGACATCAAGTGTTTTTCAACACTTTTCAAACAGTTTACCTACAGTCTCCTATGTCGTGATATTTCTCACTATTAGAATCAATTCTTGAAGAAATGGCCAAGTGACTTACACACATGCACTTTAACACTTAAACAATTGAGTTATGTTGATCTTTATCTACTTTGTGTGATGTCTATGACAATTTCTTTACTATATGTTCCATCCATAATAGTCTTTCAAGGATGTCATTGACTAGAAGACCTATTCAACATGGGGCATGTTTTCTTGATTTCTGCTTGTGGGTATACTTTGTTTGTCTATAGTGTTGTAAGTATTTATGCTTGACCTATTCAACATTTTGACTTACAAATGTATTATCCTTGATTGTTTTGCAAGATCACACTCAGGGTTTATCCTGGCACTTATGCCTTGATAAAGGTGTAATCTTACTAAATTAAACTTAGGGAATGTAATCACGTAGTTATCTTGACTTACATGTCTCTGATGCTTAGATTGGATTTCCACATACCTATCTGATATCGATCATATTCATATCCTCATAGTTATACTAGTGATGGTTGTATGATCTCATGATGTCCCTAATAAATTCTTAACGATGAAATTAAGAGTCTAAATGTTATGTACTTCTTGCTGGTAAACCATTTTGCATATTAGCTTGCATTTTAGGTTCATTTTCTAGCTTAATCCTATATTCTTGCATATGGGGAGAGCTCTCTCTTCATATTTTTGTGGACATATCAGCTAACTCCTTTCATATATTTCTTTACTTTCTTCTTGTTCATGTCTTTTCACCTTCTTAATCTTTCACTTCATCTCTTTTCTATCTTATCATCACATTATATAAAGTTTTGACCTCTTAAATAATTTCAACGTCCTAGATTCATTTTCATTATCGAAATCCAAATTCAAGTTCATCTTGATGGTCAAAATTGTCTTTTAAAATTCTACTTTCTTCTGAGCAGTTAGATGACCTTTTGAGGTATAATCTCCAAATCATGACTGGGGCATCTTCATTTCTTCATGTCTTCATCATTTCCATACTTCATATCTACTTCAATTCAATGTTTCATGTCTAAAATCACCTTTCTACTCATTTTGACTTAATTTTTATGCTATATCCTTCAAGGTCAACTCTAGTCAAACTGGGGCATTTTATCAATTTTTTATAGTCATTCTTGGGTTCTAATCATCTATCTATCATCTTGGACATTGCTATATTCTAATTTTTTCATGTCTAGCCAGTTTTTGCATCTCCTTACCTCATTTCCATTTCGATCTTGAGGGGGCAGAAATAGTCTATCAATACTTGCTACAACTATCTACTTCTTTGGAGCACTTGTTTGATCTTTTCACTTGCTCTTGATCTATCTACTTTGCTAGGTGTTAGTATTCTTCTTGAATTCTAACATCATCTCTATCCTAGTGTTTAGTACTACTACTATCAAACTATACATTTAGGATTTGCTATCTCTTTCTGCATTTCATTTTTTGGAATCAGATATCTATTTCTATTGCTGCCTACTTGGCTTCTATTTTCTTTGATGTAATGTGTTTCCAGATCGATCACACATTAGTCAAAGAGGGGCAAATGTAATCACCTAAAAATGGTCATCTAGACTATTAGCCCTCTTTTCAACATTTTGGCTAAATTAATTTAATCATTTACCTAAACCAAATTGCTAATAATCAATTTATTTGATTATAACCTATAGTTTGACTATGCTATCCTAAGTTCATTATTTGATTAAAAGAACATGTCCCCTTTTAATTAAATAAAAGACCCCATTCTTCTAACCCACTTAAAGTGCATACATAAAGTCCTTTTTTTATTTTGCAATTAAAAGAAAAGGCTTTGTAACTTTTTTCTTAAATGACAAGTCAACTTATATTCTATTGGTTGACTTGTGTGTGCACATGGATCAACTCCTCTTTCCAAATTCCACTGTTGATCATCCACCATCTTCATCTTGATCTCTACCATCTGTACGACTTTAAAAGGGAGAGAGCTTTCCCCCTCAAAGGAACCCTCATTTGAATATTGTTATGCTGCAAGTTTTCTAACAAGTTTCTTTGGAGCTTTCTGGAGAACTTCTATTTCTTGTCTACATTCTCTCATACCATAACATTTTAGCTTCTATTTTGCAATAATCTATCTCACATAGCTTAATAGTTGGATTTGTAACATTCCCATCTCATTTTAGCATAGCTGGCATTGCACATCTCATCCTAATATAGTTTCATCTTTGCATTGCATGATCCAAGAGTTCTTTGACACTAGCACTCTTGCTCTTGTCTAAAGAATCTCCCATTTTGTGGTTTACTAGCAAGGCTTGTGTTTCTAAGGCTCAGTTGAGAGCTCTTATATGCTCATTTATATGCCCCTTGCACTCCATGACTAGGGAGCTCTAAGTCGGCATTCAAGTTTTCCAATCTATGGAGAACCTCAGATAGAATGGTTTAGAGAAGTGCACCTTTTTGAGTGTACACTACCTTGTCAAAGGATTTAATCACCTATTTAAAGGATCTACAAAATAGCTGTTAAGCTAAACTATCATCATAGGATTTTCTTTCTAATATTTCCTTTCTAATACAATTGCTAAAGAGTATTAGGTATAATAAACCTGATAGCTTACAATCCTTGATTGCTGAATACAGGCACTTGATCGACTTTCTTTTGATCTTGATCCTCTAAGATTTGATATTCATTTGTATCCCCTACTTTTGTTCTGATTAATTGAATATTTTTCTGCTGACCTCTTCCTCTAAGTCTTTTTATACTTCACTCTAAAAAATGTTTACCTTTCATATCTTCGTCCTTCTTCATACAATGAGACTTAGTCTTCCTTATAAAGACATTTGAAGACTTAGGGTTAGATGTGGATCTACGATCCATATTGAATCTTTGTTTTTGCTCATTCCTTATACTTCTATCATTGGTTGCATGCCTTCTCCATTTTTCTTATTGGCTGCATGTAGATTGCATAGGAAATATAAATGATTTGATCTTATCATTTAAATCCTTCGAGATTCATCATAGTCGGCCATGAAAATGGTTTACATTTGAGTTTGTGAAGTTACAAACTCATATGTTGATTTTGAGTTACTCGGCACTTACTGCTTCCTGATGCTCAACACCTTCTATAACTCGGCTCTTGTATCGTTCCTATCTTGCTTGGCATTGTTTATGACTCAGCACCTGAATATTGCTCGGCACTTGTATCATACTCGGCACCTGTAATCACTCAATGCTTGATCTTCACTCGGCACTTGAAGGCTTCTCGGCACCTAAAGATCACTAGGCACCTGATGGCTTTCTTGACTCGACACAACCTGTGGCTTGGCATACATAGTGTACTCAGCTTTAATGTAGAAAGTGGTTGAGTGTGTTGGCACTCAAGTGTCAAAACCATTCTTGGACTAACAGACAACTCATAAGAGTATGCAAAATCCTAAGTGTCTCACCTAAGAAATAATAAACTAATGCATTAACCTAAGTAAACTTAAGTAAAGTGTAATAAATAAATACTTATTTACACCAATAATCTCATATTTGCATCATCTTGGATGCACCAAAATACCACTTGAAGAGCCCTTATCAATTGACTCTCATTGAACTCGCCATAGAGTGTCTTGTCTACTTGTTTTGTTATTTCTCCCTTCATCATTTCCTACAAGAAAGTAACAAATTAGAGTTTTTGGAAAAAGGAGATTTACTTTATTGACACGATGTTTACTAGAATTGATATTTCTAAAGCTACAATAGCATGTATATCAAAGTTAAGTATACCTAAAATCCCAAACCTAGAAAGAAGAAATTTTCTACTTCAAATGACATGTTGAGATTTCTTCCTCCTATAATTTCTAGGATGACCATAACAAAGCTATACATGTAAGACTTGATAGTGATAGGGTAATTAGTAACCCATTCTGATGGGGACACAACCCAAGTGTGAATGGAACCAACAGAAAGGGAAAATTATATTAACTAAGAAAATAAGCTAGTACAAATAGTACAGAGAAAATAAACTTCAGAACATGCCCTAAGGGCTTACAATAGCATAAATCTGGAGAATATTTCTCCTTTTAGCACCTCCTCTCAAACTCCACTCCGAACTGCCTTTTACAATGCCAGAAATCTCCTTAAATAGACCCCAGAGGGTTAAGGACTAGGAGTACATTCTAGAAAGTGCTAGTAGGCATCCACTGACCAAATAGAAGGTTTCGAAAGCTGCGTTATAAGTCGGTGCAATTCTAGAAGAATCCAGAAACGGTAACCGAACTTTTGGGAGGCATAACTTTTGAACCGTAGCTCTGATTGACGAACCGTTTACATTTTCAGAAAGCTCTATAGCCCTATGGACAAGCTTCACTCATCTCCCATTTTTTGACCCTTTTCAAAGTCATTTAATGCCCCAAACCTGACTTTGAAGCATTCTTAGGAGGTCTCCAAAACCCGAAAAACTGCAATAACTTTCAAACCGTGGGGCCTATTGACTTGATTCTTTTTTTGGAATGCTCTAAATCATGATTACATTCATCTGGCCAATTTACACCTTCTAGTTTACCAAAATGATGGCCCAAATACATGCTCCTATTTTTTTCAAGATTTTCAAACGCACTGATAGTTGAACTATGAGAGTTGGAACCTTTATTTGAGCCAAATGGGTATCCAAAAATGTAAAGACATGAAACAAAAACTAAGTCTAAGTACATTTTTTTGGGTGACATAGGATTGCCCTTATACAGATGCTCCTGCATCAGACACCCAGGGTAGATTGAAAAGTGACCCTGTCACTTTATGGATGGTAGAGGAAATCCCAAATGGGAAACCTCAGCTGCTGAAATCTAAGTTGAGTCCTCGATTGGCCGTCCTTTCCATTTGACCAAATACTCTTCATACTGCCTGTTTCTGGTACTCCTACCCACACGATGATCTAGAATGTCTTCTATCTCCTCCTTCTTAGAAGCAAGAATTGGACATGGCTCTAAAACCAGCTCCTCATCTGCACCATCATCATGATATTCTGTTAAATCTGCAATGTTGAAGATGGGAAAAATGTGAATACCTTCTGGTAGCTCCACCTCATATGCATTTCCTGAGTCATGTTTTTTCAGAATTTTGCAGGGGCCAAATTTCTTCATTTTCAGCTTGTTGTAAGTACCAATTGGAAATCTTTCTTTTCGTAAGTGCACCATGACTAGATCTCCTACTTGGAATTCCTTATGTCTTCTCCTTTGATCAACCCTAGCTTTATACTCTTGATTCATCTTGGTAATGTGTGCTTGAACCTCCTCATGTAGACGCTTGATATGTTCAGCAAATTCCTCAGCTTCAGCACTTGTCCTCTCCCCTTGTTCTATTTTCCTCAATTCTGGTGCAGTCCTTGGGCTATTCCCATATACAATTTGGAATGGTAATTTTCCAGTACTCCTATTTATAGAGTTATTGTAAGCAAACTCTTCTTGTGGTAGAATCAAATCCCATCCTTTGGGCTTATCCCCAACTAAACATCTCAGCAAATTGCCCAGACTTCTATTGACCACTTCTGTTTGGCCGTCAGTTTGTGGGTGATGCGTGGAACTGAATTTCAAGTCTATTCTTAGCTTTTTCCACAATGTCCTCCAGAAATACCCCACAAATTTAGTATCTCTATCAGAAGCTATACTCCTTGGAAGACCATGTACTCTTACCACCTCTTTGAAAAACAAGTCTGCAATATGGACAACATCATGAGTTTTGTGGCATGGAATGAAATGTGCCATTTTGGAGAACCTATCAACCACCACGAATATTGAGTCATTACCCCTTTGTGTCCTTGGAAATCCAAGAACAAAATCCATACTTATGTCCTCCCATGGCTTTGATGGAATAGGCAATGGCTGATATAGACCAGTATTGTGACTAAACCCCTTGGCAACTTGACAAACCTGGCAACTCTGTACAAACTTCTTCACATCCTGTGAAATTTGAGGCCAAAAATAATGTTCTCTAAGAATGGTAATGGTCTTATCTCGACCAAAATGTGCTGCCATCCCTCCACTGTGTTTCTCCTTAATCAGATTTTCCCTCATGGAACTCCTTGGAATGCACAATTGACTACCTTTGAACAACATGCCATCCTGAATCAAATAGTCTAACCACTTGGTTCTATCTACAACAACAAGTTCTTTACAAGCTTTCCATGCTTCAGCAAAATTAGGATCCTCAGGGTACAAATTTTTGAGTTCATCAAACCCAACTACTTCAACCTGCATTACTGTAAGCAGTGACTGTCTCCTACTTAGTGCATCTGCAACCCTGTTAGATTTTTCACTTCTATGCTTCAACACAAATGTATAACTCTGCAAGAATTCTACCCACTTCATATGCCTCTGATTCAATTTACCTTGGCTATTTAGGTACTGTAATGCCTGATGATCAGTATACAAAACAAATTCCTTTGGCAATAAATAATGCCTCCATTTCTTTAAGGCCTGAACTATTGCATAGACTTCTTGATCATAAACATAATACTTCTTCTTTGCATCATTCAATTTTTCACTAAAATATGCAATAGGCTTACCTTCTTGGCTTAATACAGCCCCAATAGTGCTACCACTAGCATCACAATCCACTTGGAACACTTTTCTAAAATTTGGAAGTGCCAACACAAGCTGTTATGTTACCTTCTTCTTCAGCAATTCAAAACTTCTCGTAGCTGCTCCAGTCCATTTGAACTCTTTTCTATCCCCTCTTATTGTATCAGTTAAGGGTGCACATATGCCATTGAAATTCTTAATAAACTTTCTATAAAAACTAACCAAACCATGAAATGATCTTACCTCAGTAGCAGACCTTGGAGTAGGCCATTCCAAGATGGCTTTTACCTTTTTCGGATCCATTTTGAGACCTTCAGGTGATATAACAAACTCCAAATAGACTAACTCCCTTTTTGTAAAGTTACACTTCTTCAGATTAATTAACAGTTTCTCTTCCCTTAGCCTTTCAAGGACACTACGAATATGCAATAAATGTTCTTCCAAAGTTTTGCTGAAAATTAAAATATCATCCAAATAGACAATAACAAATTTTCCCAAAAACTTCTTAAGTACCTCATTCATGAGCCGCATGAAGGTGCTTGGGGCGTTCGTCAATCCAAAGGGCATGACTAACCACTCATAAAGATCCTCCTTGGTCTTGAAGGTTGTTTTCCACTCATCTCCTTCTCGAATCTGTATCTGATGATAGCCACTCTTCAGATCTATCTTTGTGAAGTACTGAGCTCCACTCAAGCAGTCCATAAGATCATCTAGCCTTGGTAAACGAAACCGGTACTTGATGGTTATCCTATTTATAGCTCAAGAATCTGTACACATCCTCCACTCTCCATCCTTCTTTGGTACAAGTACTGCAGGTACTGCACATGGACTCAGGCTCTCTCAAATCAAGCCCTTCCTCAACAGCTCCTGAACCTATCTATTTAGCTCCTCTGTTTCAGTAGGAGTCATCCTGTGAGAAGCCTTGTTAGGCAAAATAGCTCCTGGAATCAGATCTATCTAATGACTAATTTGCCTTACTGGTGGCAATCCATCTAGAACATTATCAGAGATAATATCTCCAAATTCCCCTAGTAAATCTGAGACTTCAAATGGTATTTCACTACTACCTTCTTTATCTTTCCAAGGAATCAAAGCATAGCATATATGCTGATGTTTCATGCCATCTAAAAACTTCCTTCCATCAACAAGAGAAATCCTAGCACTGCTACATACCTTTTCACCTTCCTTTTTCATGGGCTTCAATTTGTGGCAAACTCCATCCTTTGTCAGAGAGTATGTGTTTTCATGTCCATCATGTATTGCATGTTTATCAAACTGCCATGGTCTACCCAACAATAGATGGCAAACATCCATCGAAATAACATCACAGAGAACTTCATCATGGTAACTCCCAATTTTGAATTTTACTAAACATTGTTCACTTACCAGGACCTTATGATCATCTTTTACCCAAGAAATCTGATAGGGCTGGGGATGTTTCTCCCTCTTGAGCTTCAGCTTAGAGACCATCTCTTCTGATACCAAGTTATCAGTGCTACCACCATTAATGATCACATCACAACATTTATCCTCACACTTGCATCTGGTACGGAACAAACTCCTCCGTTGTCCTGGTTCATTCTCACCACTTAGTAGGACTCTTTCATTTACCAAGGTCTCTCCTCTTTCTGCATCCTCTGAATGTGATGATTGTGCATCCTCATCCACATGAGCAACCCTAGCTTGGCCCTTAGCTCTCCTATTTGTCCTTCCTTGTCATTGAGGGCATTCAAAGGCACGATGACCTTCTTCATTGCAATGGAAACAGGTACCACAGAAGCCTCCTCTTCCTTGTCCACATCCTCTACCTCTTCCTCTTTGATTTCCAAAGTCTTGATCATGGGAGCAGTTGAAACCCTCGTTCCTCTGGTTTCTGCTAGTACCCACATCTTCATTTTTCTTTTGGGTTTCATTGTGGCCTCCAGATGATCTACCGCTTCCCCTTCCTCCTTGACCATGCCCTCTTTGTCTTCCTTCAAACCTTTTATTTAGCTTCACTTCAACTCGTAGGGCAAACTGGTATGCCTCTTCAACGCTGGTCATTCTTACTAGACTTAATTCCTCCTGGATCCTAGGTCTCAATCCACTGATATAACGAGCAACCTTCTCCTTATTTGATTTTGCATGCCCCACTCTAATCAAGAGTCGATAAAATTCCTCTGTATATTCTTGGACTGATCTTCCTACTTGCTTTAACCCATGCATCTTCTTAAACAGATCAAGCTCGTACTCCACAGGAATGAACTGCTTCTTCAATTTGTCCACCATGCGATCCCATCTTGTGATCTTCTCCTTTCCTCATCTAAGTCTTTCTAGTTGAACCTCTTGCCACCAAATTTTGGCATGGCCTTTAAGTTTGGCCTTTGCAAACTTAACCCTATTTGGGTCCCTTATATCCTCATACTCAAAGTATTCTTCCAGTTCATTGATCCAATCGATCAACTCATCTGGTTTCAGATTTCCTGAAAATACACCCACTTCAATTGTAGGTCTTTTCCCAAACTTAGTAATGGCCCTAAAAATCCTTTCCTCTACAGGATTCGGAACTTCCCCATCAACTTTCTCTTCTGGTCCCATTACTTCCTCTTCATTGTCATCCTCCTTGTTGTCACCTGTGGCAACATTTGCTCCTCTATGAAGCTCCTCTTACAATGCTTGTACCTGCCTCTGGAGGGCTCTAACCTCCTTAGGATCAATAGCTCTGGCCCTTCTGCCATGCTCTCTTCATGGAGGCATCTTCTAACTCGAACCCACAACCACACAGTCCTGGTGCAAACTGCCTCACAGTTGGTGCTCTGTCTACACACTCAGGAAACTTAGCTCTGATACCACTTGATGGGGACACAACCCAAGAACAGAATGGAACCAACAGAAAGGGAAAATTATATTAACAAAGAAAATAAGCTAGTACAAATAGTACAGAGAAAATAAACTTCAGAACATGCCCTAAGGGCTTACAATAGCATAAGTCTGGAAAATATTTCTCCTTTTAGCACCTCCTCTCAAACTCCACTCCGAACTGCCTTTTACAATGCCAAAAATCTCCTTAAATAGACCCCAGAGGGTTAAGGACTAGGAGTACATTCTAGAAAGTGCTAGCAGGCATCCACCGACCAAATAGAAGGTTCCAGAAGCTGCGTTAGAAGTTGGTGCAATTCTAGAAGAATCCAAAAACGGTAACCGAACTTGCAGGAGGCATAACTTTTGAATCGTAGCTCCGATTGACGAACCGTTTACATTTTAGAAAAGCTCTCGAAGCACTCTATAGCCCTATGGACAAGCTTCGCTCGTCCCCCATTTTTACCCTTTTTGAGGTCATTTAATGCCCCAAACTTGACTTTGAAGCATTCTTAGGAGGTCTCCAAAACCCGAAAAACTGTAATAACTTTCAAACCGTGGGGCCTATTGACCTGATTCTTTTTTTGGAATGCTCTAAATCATGATTACATTCATCTGGCCAATTCACACCTTCTATTTTACCGAAATGATGGCCTAAATACATGCTCCTATTTTTTCAAGATTTTCAAACGCACTGATAGTTGAACTATGAGAGTTGGAACCTTTATTTGAGCCAAATGGGTATCCAAAAATGTAAAGACATGAAATAGAAACTAAGTCTAAGTACATTTTTTTGGGTGACACAAGATTGCCCTTATACCTCTGGATGCTCCTGCATCACATTCTAGAGCTAGGTAGCCTCTTGTGCCCCTCACCATGGTAATGACTTGAGAATGATCCCTTCCCATTATCTTCACTAGCCCTTCCCATTATATTCACTAGCCCAAATTTAGACACTTTGGAGAAGAAATCCTCACCCAAGAGAATGTTCTCAAGTTTTATGTCACAATGTATAATTGTATTTCAATATTGCTCATGGAAATATATAATTACTTGATTTGTACCCAATGCAATGTTGTAGTGAGTTTACCAGTCCAAAAGCCTTGGTTCATGATTGGCATTTGAATGGAAGAGCCATCTATCTAGAGATCCACTATGAAAAAATCATAGAAAAGAAGTATGAGATGATGAATTAAGATTCAAAATTAAGTAGTTAGTGATCCACTATTTTGTATGGCTTGGCATGGTATTTGATACGAATATGTTAAATGATTATTAGGAATAGTTATTGATATATAAGTTTTCTAAAATGACTACTACAAATTTGAGAAACAAATGATAGGACAAACCTATGTAATACATTTGAGAAAAGGCCAACGAGGTGGACGAGATTAATATAATGAATGACACTCATTATTGATACTTTTTCCATGAATTCCCTCTCTCCATGTGGCAACACTCTCTCTAATTGCTTCACAACAATCAAGCTTCGATCAGAGAGTGAACCTTTGTAGACAATCCTAAACCCACCTAGAAAAATAATTTCATCAATTAGATCTATTAGATTTCCATAATCCATGCTAATGTAGTATTTTAATCATCAACATTTCAAATCATAATACATGATCCATCATCACTTTGCAAGAAAGAAAAAGAAACATAAGATGATAAATAAAAGTTTCATCAATGTAAAAGTTTCAAGATAAAAATCCTAATGGTGTGCAGGTAAATTGTTAGATTTCAATACCTATTCCAAGCCTCTATCTAAAATTATTGGTTTCCTTCTTCAGATCTACAAAGGAGAATTTCATAGGATTCCTAGTAACAAAAATTATAGCATCCATTCTTACACTTTTCTTCTTCATAAATATTATTTGAGAGAAAAGAATACAAAATAAACAAATGGAAAATGTAGTCTTAAGGATAGACCCTAAAACAGTCAACTTCAGATGGGATTGGTCCTTATCCCTATTTGATCTAGGTGTAGAAGACCCATGTTATAGCTAGACTCTTGCAACCATCGAAAGAGAAGGCTTCTTAATGTCCAACATAAGGGTTTTAGATTAGAAAGCTAGTAAAAAGATGCTACACAAGAGTTTTTAGATAAGCATAGATCACCACAGAAAGACATCAATGAAATATTATTGTAATTGGATATTATTGAACTCCCACCATAGTAATTTGTCTGTGAAAGAGTCCCCATTTTAAACAGTGTATATAGATTACCATTTATGCAATTTGTTATGGTTCTTGAAGGAGATCATTCTAAAGATGGTCTATTGGAATCAATTTGATATAATTTAGTTGGACAATGGCATTGTGGCCTACACTCACTATCAAGGTTATAGATACCATTTCCATAGATACCCATAATAGTACAGGGATTCAAAACTGCAGCCCAATCTATAGTCCACTTACGGATACTCTTAGCATCCTATCTATACAACCTCAAATTTTCATCATGCTCAATGGTAATCCACCTCAAAACTTGATCATTATCATCAATTTTTTTTTCATTCTGAGAAATGTATATAGTAAGGCATTTGAGGAATTTTCATAACCCATGCTAAAGTACTTGAATGATCTAATGGAAAACAATGAATGCAAAAAGTGAAAAGGACATTTTTGACCTAGTTTCTATATGATGCATTTAAAAGATCTACTTAAAATAATTGATTTGATTAAAGTGATGGTTGCAGGGCATTTGCAAAATAATTTGTTGACAAGGCTTTAGGAAGTTTTGAGAAATGTTAGTGGCACGTCTAAAGTGATATTCTACCAATTTTACAAGTGTTCACCTATCCAATGCCAATAAGACAATTTTGAACAAGTTAAGCATTAAGGATATCACATTGAACAAGCTATTGTCACATCATTTTTTTTCACAAGGAAAATATAGATCTATTTTCCAAATCTAAATTTGTATATCAGAATTGTTTCTGAAAGGCAATCTATTACTTTTTTCAAAAAAAAATTTGGCATCCAATTTTCTTCTTACTCCTAGCCACCCCCATCTAAGGAAATGAACTTTATTGCATTTTTTTTTGTTGCAGAGGCACGCACACTTGAGGCTCACTATCTAACAAGTTGCAACCATGTCAATCAAGAGTATGGGCAAAGTGTGGTTGCTCTAAAAGTTTATCAGATCATTTTTCAACAATTCCAATTTGAACATATTAAGCCATTGTGTCTTCCATCCAAATATTTATGATTCACATCAAGAAATTTGAGGGTATCCCTCATGATTCTAGAACCCATGCATGTTAAGAGAATTGGAAAGAAAAACTTTGTTTATGTATTCCTTTATTTTTTCATATTTAGCACATGTGTCTATGAGAACATAGATGTCAAACAAGCCATTGTTGGAATTCTTTAGAATAACTGAGAAGGGGGGTGAATCAATTATCCAAGGTTTAGATGTAAAAATAAAACTTTTCACAGTTTAGTGAACCCATATCCATAAAAAAAATTCATCATGCATACATCCATTAGATTATGCAATCACTTAAAATTGTAGGTTACTATCAAATCAATTCGCAAAAATGTAAACATGAAACATAACACATTTGACACAATTATTTAACATGGAAACCCAATTTGGGAAAAACCACTAGTAACATGCTACTCATTCTCACTCTTAAGAAGTGATGCTTTGTTGAAGGCCAACCCTATTAAAAGTTATAATGCACACTATTAAATGTGACCTAGTTAAAGGATCTCAATCACCCTATTAGGAGTGACCCTTGTTAGAGGACTTTAGATGATTCACTTGGAATGTCACCCAGTTAAAGGATTTACAAATGACTGTTAGGTCAACCTTAATCCAAAGGATTTACCCTAGATTGATACAATGATTAGAGAGTAATAGTAAGGCTTGATATGATAATAACTTACAACTTCAATTGCAAATTATAGATCTTTGTTTCAGTCCTCCATTCTACTTGGCTTTCATACACTTTAGCTCTGATAACTTGTTTACCCTTGAAGCATCTATACCCTTAAGCCTTCTTGCTTTTTTTTCTAATGTAGTCTCTTCTCTTAGGTCACTGAATGAAGCAAATACCCTAGAATCCTTTTCTTTCTTAGGTTCTCACACATGACAACCCTTGCTTCTTACTAACCATCTCTATAAATAGAGAATTAAGATATTTGGTCATTTATCCTCCATTATCCATTTTAGGGTTAGGTTGGATTAGGTAGGATTCAATGAATCTACCCCTCATTTCATTACATCCCCTTCTAGAAAATTCTTCCTCAATCCTCTTTGAATTCACCTCAAAAAGGTTTACCATGAATTTTGTGCCACCAATTCATCAATCTTATCTTCCACATGGTTCACACAATTCAAAAAATCAAACTTGTCAACTCAGATTCATCAAATTCTTGATCGTTCTCATTGACACTCAACATTAATTGGCTTTTGATTCTTGACACATATTACATTGTTCGACATCATCTATTAAATCACTCAACATGAACTAAAGTTTACTGGTGCTCGAAATCAACTAAAGTTTACTTGGCTTACATTACTTCACTCGGCTTACATTGAAATTGGCTTTTCTCATTTGCTCAGCTTGCACTAACTTTGCTTGGTACCCACTATGCAAACTGTTAAGCTTGGTAGACAAACTTCATCTAATGTGTTCTTCTAAAATTAATCAATTTAACTAACCTTTGCAACATTAAGTAGATTATCAATGCACTATAATATCACTATCTTAACTAGTTCTTGTACTCCTTTTCATATCATAACTCAACTTTTACTCTAGGTGCTATTGTTACCTCATTTGATCAAATCCTCTTCATCAATCAAATAAATGATAGTACTTAAATCATATAAGCAATTATCTTACTAGCAACTAGCAAGTTTGACATCAATGACAAAACAATGATTGAAATACATTTATCATACTTGTATCAATTTGTTTTCAACAATCTCCCTCTTTGATATTGATGGAAAACCAAATTAACCAGACTTAATTAGTAAGACCAACAAAATACCAAAAAGAAAATAATTCCTTGCATTGAAATCTGTCCCTCTATCAAAAACTTCCATCTTCTGAATAGGTTACAAAATTTTTTTTTGACCAACAGACAATTAATCAACTCATCCTTCCCTCTTGATCACTTCTTATATCTTCCTTTTACTAGGTAGATGTAACAAATAGGTACACTTTCTCTCTTAGCACACTTACTCCCTCAACAGTAAGGATTTTTCCTTAATCTCTCTTAGCTTCCATCTCTCATTACACTTTCTCCCTCTTTGACAACAATGCCAAAGACTTATCATCTTCATATGCAGATATGAATATTTTTTAATTTCTCCCTCTGTCACCTTGCTTGTGACTAATTTATAGCTCTAGCTCTTTGATTATTTTAGGCAACTCCTAAAGTAAGATCCACTGCATCAATGTGTAACATATGTTAATCAACTTGTTTGATGTAGGGCACTCCTTGGGCTTCTTAGATAGCCTTTTATAGGGGTATCACTCCTAGTTTACCTCTTAGATGCTCATAAACATCTTTAGGTAATGCTTTTGTGAAGATATCAACTATTTTCTCTTTTGTGCTAACATATTCCATCTTCACCTCTTTATCTTGAACTAATTCTCTCAAGTAATATACTTGATTTCAACGTGCTTAGTCTTTTGTATGCATCACATGATTCTTTGATATATTTATAGCACTTGTATTATCACAATAAAGTATCATAGGTTCAATGATTTCCTCCTTCATACCTTTGAGTAGTTGTTTGATCCATACAGTGTTTGTATAATTTACCATAACAACAACATATTCAGCTTCAACAATAGATTGAGAAATGTAGTTTTGTTTCTGGATAGTCCATGTAACTAGCCTTTTGCCTAAGAAAAATGCTCCTCAACGATATTTCCAACCAAATCAACATTAGTATAGGCTCTCAATTCAAATTTCTCATTTTTCTTGTAGTATAAACCATAGTCTTTTGTTCCTTTCATATAGCTCATTATTCTCTTAACAACCATCAAATGAATCTCCCTAGAATTAGTAGAGAATCTTACAACTATCCCTGTAGATAATGTAATATTAGGTCTAATGTGTACTACATATTATACTTTGCCAATCAGAGAACTGTATAATGTTTGATTCACCTCAACTAAATCATCATTCTTTGACAATTTATGTCCTATCATTATAGGTGTACTTACTAGCTTTAAATCCTCCCATCCAAAAATTTTAAGTATCTCTTTTACATACTTTGACTGAGTGATGTATATACCATAATTCATCTGATGTAGTTGCAAACCCACAAAGAACTTGATCTCTCCAAACATAGACATCTCAAATTCTTTCTTCATTTAATTTGCAAAAGCATTACATAAATTATATTGACCTCCAAATATGATATCATCAACAAAAAATTTAGATAACAGAATACCTTTGCCTTTCTCTGTCTTCAAGTACAGATTCTTGTTATCATCAATCCTATCAAATCTAATCTTCACAAGATAATTATGAATCCTCTTATACCATGCTCTTGGTGCTTGCTTCAAACTATATAAAGCTTTATGTAGTCTACATACTATGTTTTTATTGTTAGCATCAAAAAGTCCTTCTGGTTGTTCTATATAAACCTCTTCCTCCAATATACCATTTAGAAATGCAGATTTAACATCCATTTGATAAACTTTAAAACCTTTGTATGCAAAGTAAGCAAGCAAATTTCTTACTCCTTCCACTCTTCCACTCTTTCAATAGGGGAAAATGTATCTCCATAGTCAATCCCTTCTTCCTATACATATCCTTACAAACTAATCTTGCCTTGTTCCTTGTGACTTCACCATTTTCATCGAACTTATTTTTGTATACCCACTTGGTACCAATCACATTTTTGTCTTCTGGTCTAGGAACTAGAGTCCATGTCTTATTTTTCTCAATATGTTCAATCTCTTCTTTCATAGCTTTACTCTAGTCCATATCTTATAAGGCATCTTTCACTGTTTTGGGTTTTTGTATGCTTAGAAACATGTATCATTACTTAACTTGTTCCTTGTTATTGGTCTAGCATCTTTATTTCCAATGATTAGTGTAATATGGTGATGTCTCTTGACATACTTAGACAATCTTGGTTCAGCTTTGGCTCCTACATTTGGTCTCTCAACTTATGAATCATTATGTACCTCTTTGTCAAGTAGTTCAACATCTCTTTCTTGTACACTAATTTTAGAAATAGAATATGGCTTAACTTTATTCTGTAACTTGGCACCTAAATGTAGTTCGATTCCTGAATGCAACTTAGCATTCATAGTATGTGAATCGACAGTCAATGAAACTTTTTGTTGGTTTGCAACTTTATTTATAGCATCTTCATTAGTAGGCATACCTTCATAAAAGTATACAAATGATTTTGATTCTTCTAGTTCCTTCATAAGTTCATCCTTATATACTTCTATATATTCATCAAATTTCACATTTTCACTTTCCACAACTTTGTTAGTGTTAGTATTTAAGCACCTATAAGCTTTACTTCTTGTGGAATAACCAAGAAATATACCTTCTTCACTTTTTTCATCTAGTTTACCATTCCTAAAATCTTTGCGAATATAGTATTTTCTTCCAAATACCTTAAAATATTTTACATTGGGTAAGTATCCATATCATAGTTCAAAAGGTGTTAAATGAGTACCATTCTTGACTTGTACATGGTTCAAGGTATAGACAACTATACTTATAACTTCTCTCTAGTATTTTAGAGTAAAAATTTTCTCCATCATGAGTGTCCTAGAAGAGTTCATTATTTATTCCTCCTTTTAGCAATTCCATTTTGTGGAGGGGTTCTTGAAGCAGAAGTCTGACTTTTGATTCCTCTATCATTACAAAACATCTCAAACTCATTTGATGTAAACTCTCCTCCTCTATCAGATCTCAAACATT
The DNA here is from genome assembly GCA_028749045.1 of Cupressus sempervirens. NCBI lineage: Eukaryota > Viridiplantae > Streptophyta > Pinopsida > Cupressales > Cupressaceae > Cupressus > Cupressus sempervirens. The sequence goes on along the minus strand of CM053791.1, from coordinate 355,056,504 downwards.
TCAAACTTTTACTTGTTTCATTCTCAACTCTTGCTAAGTACCACTTAAACATTTGGAAAGCATCACATTTCTATTTCATAAACATAATTGTCATCATTCTAGAATAATCATCAACAAATAACATAATGTACATATCTCCTTTGTAGCTTTGTACTTCAATTGGTCCACACAAGTTAGTATGAAAAATCTCTAGTATTTCTTTAGAGGTATGATTCTTACTCTTAAAACTTGATTTTGACATTTTTCCTAATTGACATTATTTGCAAATTATATTGTCAAGCTTATTCAACTTAGGCAAACATCTAACTCTTCGCATGTTACTGATACTAACCAAGTTATCAAAATTAACATGACATAACCTCTTGTTCCATAGCCACACATCATCAAATTCTACAACTAAACAAGTAACATCCTCTATATCAAGGTAGAATATTACCTCTAGTTTGATCACCTTTTCTAATCAACTTTACATCAGTATCATATATCTTGGCAATCTTGTTTTCAAACTCAACCTTACATCCTAAATTATTTAGTTGTGACACACTCAAAAAATTATAGTTAAGTCTTTCAACATAATAAGCATTATCACATAAAATATTTTCAACGAGCTTGATAGAACCTTTTCCTTTTATCAGACATGGTGTATCATTACCAAACCTTACACTATTTTCATAAAAATTCAAGGTAATGAACTTACTTTTGTCTCTAGTCATGTGATGTGAACACCCACTGTCAATGACTCATCTATCATTCTTATTCACACAAGACACTAGTATAGTTGCCTCATCCTCATCATATTTATCCTTCATTGCAACACACAACACTTCTTCATCATGATTGTTAGATACATCTTTTGTTTCCCCTTCAACAATGTAGCAAGACTTCTTCCCTTTTTCTTTTTAGTCTTTGTTGTCTTCATCTCTTCTACTTTTGTACTTGTCACCATCTTCGTAATTCTTCTTCTTTGGACATCTAATAGCAATATGACCAACCTCATTACAATTGAAACACATGATAGGTAACTTACCTTTAAACTGTCCTTTACCTATGTGAAATCTTCTTGCTAATAGTGGTTTAAGTTGATCTACATCTTCCTCACCTATATAACTATCACTAGACATATAATTTGTCTTCTTCTTCTTCTTCTTCTCATCAGGTTCCTTTAATGAGCACTTAGATTTGAAAGTAGATTCAGTATTTTTAGGTCTGTAATTATCAAAGTTAGATGGCTCGAAATTAGTGAGCCTACCTACCAAACCTTCAAGAGTGAGATCATTCCCTGACATACATCTTAGTTCTTGTATTGTAGAAACTCTAATAGCATTAATAGGTAGTAGTGTTCTCAAAACTTTACTTAGTATAGTATCATCATCTATTTTACTATAGCTCCTCTTATTTCATTAACAAAATCTTTTATCCTAGAGCAATATTGAGCAATGTTCTCACCTTCTTGCATTCTCATATCATAGGACTTACCTCTAAGAATTTTAGCTTTGGATGGTGTGTAGAGCATCCCACATTTTCTTTGTCCCAAATTTTCTTTGCACTATCAAAATCCTTGATATCATCAAACTTGGCATAACTCAAGGTAGAGGCAATCTCCAACATTGCCTAGTTGTGTTCTTTCTTCTTTTTTAGATCTTTAGCAGTTAGAGCTCTAGTAGGATTGACATACTCAATAGTAATGGTAGTTTGTACATGATCTCCAAGACCTCTTAGGTGTAGCTTCATCAAAATTTTCCATGTAGGAAAGTTATCTCTATTAAGATTGGGTACTTCTCTTTTTGACATATTGATCTGTTTACTTCTAGTACCTTCAAACTAGTCCTCTTAAGCAAATAGATTTGATACCAATTGTTGGAATTTTTTAGAATAACTAAGATGGGGGGTGAATTAGTTATCCCAGGTCTAGATGAACAAATAAAACTTTTCACAACTTAGTGAACCCATATCCATAAAATATTTTCATCAATCATGCATCCATTAGATTATACAATCACTTAAACTTGTAGGTTAATGTCAAATCAATTTGTAAAATTTTCAATATAAAACATAATATATTTGACACAATGATTTAATGTTGGAACCTAATTTGAAGAAAATCACCAATAACATGCTACTCATTCTCACTCTTCTGAAGTGATGCCTTGTGTAAGGCCAACCTTATTAAAGGTCACAATGTACACTATTAAATGTGACCTGGTTAAAGGATTTCAATCATTTTTTTAGGAGTGAGCCTTATTAGAAGACTTTCAATAATTCACTTGGACTGTCACCTAGTTAAAGGATTTACAAATGAGTGTTAGGTAAACCTTAATCTAAAGGATTTACCCTAGACTGATACAATGGTTAGAGAGTAATGGTAAGGCTTGATCTGATAACAACTTCCAACTCCATTTGTAGATTATTGATCCTTCTTTCAATCCTCCATTCTTCTTGGCTTTCATACACTTCAGCTCTAATAACTTGTTTACCCTTCAAGCATCCATACCCTTAAGCCTTCTTTTTTTGTTTTCCAATGTAGTCTCTTCTCTAAGGTCACTAAATAAAGCAAATACCCTAGACTCCTTGTCTTTCTTACATTCTTGCACATGACAACCCTTTCTTCTAACCATCCATCTCTATAAATAAAGAATTAAGATATTTTGTCATTCATCCTTCACTGTCCATTTTAGGGTTAGGTTGGATTAGGTAGGATTCAATGAATCTACCTCACATTTCATTATATTCCCTTCTATTAAATTCTCCTTCAATCTCTTTGAATTCACCTTAATACAGTTTATCATGAATTTTGTGCCACTAGCTCATTAATCTTACCTTCCACATAGTTCACACAATTCAAGAAATCAAACTTGTCGTCTCAAATTGATCAAATTCTTGATCTTTATCATAATGTTGAAACTTAGCATTAATTGGCTTCTAACATTCAACACATATTGCATTGCTTAGCATCCTCTATTAAATCACTCAAAATGAACTAAAGCTCACTAATGCTTGACATCAACTAAACTTTACTCAACTTACATTGTTTCACTTAACTTACACTAAAATTGACTTTGCTCAACTCCAACTGATTTTCTACTTGACACCCACTATGTAGAATGTTAAGCTTGGTAGACAAACTTTGTTTAACTTATTATTCTAAACTTAATCAGTATAACCAACCTTTGCAAACTGAAGTAGAATATCAATGCACTATAATATCATTGTCTTAACTAATTCATGTACCCCCTTTCATATTTTAACTCAACCTTTCCTCTAGGTCTTATTGTTACTTCATTTGATCAAATCCTCTTCATCAATCAAATAAAAAATAGTATTTAAATTATATAAGCAATTGTCTTGCCAAAAACTAGCAGGTTTGACATCAATGACAAAACAATGATTGAAACACATTTATCATAGTTGTATTAATCTATTTTCAATAGTCGTATTGTTTATCTTTGAATTCACCCTCTACACACAAGTCTCTTGGTGGCTTTATACTCAATGGATATTTTGGAATGTGTCAGGGGTAGTGGAAGATTCTAGGGAACTTTGATCCATAATTATGAAGTATAATTACTTGAAACATATTTATTGCTACAAATCTATATATGCTCCCTTAGTCTTTGATGAACATCAATACCCCAATAAAGTTTTTTCTTACATAACCTTATTTAGGTCCTCACAATATCACATTATAATATTCCATACATCTTCCATAGTTCCATAAATGACATGCACATATGCAAGAGCAGTCCCAATTATAACATCTAGCATAAGTCCTTGTTCAATGTCTTTTAATGGATTTTGATAACCATGTTTCAATATTCTCTAAATTTGTACTCTTTAATATTACCGATATTGCTCATACATTGTGATCTCTCCATACATTTGAGGTATTTTTTTGAATAGTTTTCGCATGAACCAGTTGACTCTTATCATCCAATTTTTTAAGCAATCTATCATTTACTCTCTAATTTAATAAAATCATTTTGATGGAATTACAAGTAGGAAAGGTGAACTACTGAGAGCGGGGGTGAATCAACAGTTAAAACATGAACCCATAAAACTTTTCACCTCATGCATTCAATAGATAAACTTGAAATGGCATGCAAAACATAAACATCCAAAGCATGTAAACATATAAGAAATCACACATTTGACACCTAATATGATTACCCAGAAACCCTCCAAATGAGAAGGTAAAAATGGGGTGGAGATGACACCCACAATTCTTTACTACTGCAGCAATAAAGTGTCACCAATTAAGGTCACAATGAGTTGACCATGTGACATGATCTGCCTTATGAAAGGCCTACCCTGTTAAAGGCTTACAAGGACTATTAAGTCCCACCTTGTTAAAGGATTTCAACACTCTACTAGAAGTGTTCTTGGCTAAAGGACTTTAGAACATTCACTTGGAATGTCACCCTATTAAAGAATTTACAACAGTCTATTAGGACTACTTCTCCTAGGAGATTTAACCAAAATCACCTATTAGGATGTTTCAGCATATATCTTATGATTAGCTCTAATAGCCTGATTAAAGATCAAATCTGTACCATGTCCTTCTTGATCCTCTTTGATATGATATGTCAATGTTGTATCCTCTATCCTTTGTTCTTCTCAAACTAATTCTTAATTTTCTCTCTTACACCTTCTCAATCTTCATGCAAACTTCATTGTTCTCTCTCTTCAATTCTTTTTACGCACACACTCTTATTGAAATTTAGGGTTTTGTCCTCTTTAAGAAGACTAGAAGACTAGAAGACTTAGCGTATGAATCTACAACTGAGATTCATCCATTTTTTCACTTAATTCTTCCCTTTTTTTGATTGGACATGGGGATTCTACATACAAATTCATCCTTATCTTCAAAAGATCGTATTTTATCTTTAGGTCAACTGAAAATGGCTAACATAGTTGTTTGTGCAATCTCAAACAACTATGTTAAATCTATGTTATTAGGCACTTAAGGTTACTAATGCTTGACACATACTAAAATTTTGTCTTTGATTTGGCACCTAAATTGCTTGACATCTACTATTTGCTTGACACTCAAATCACTCGACCTGTATTGTCTGCTTGACACTTAAGTGACTCGGCACATGAGTGACTCAGCACTTAGTGCAACTTGGCATAGTCTATATTTACATACTATACTCGACATATATTACAAGTTTGACACGAACTTAATAAATGACTTAAGTGTGTTGACACTCAATTGTCAAAACAATTTGAGATCAACAATCTCCCCCTTTGACATGAGTGTCAAAAACACTTAAGTGTACATAATAAATCTATTCTTCTTGAGTATAATATATTCACAACTCGACATATACCTCAAAATTTATAACTCCCCTGAGTTAATGTGCCTATATTATCCAAAAAATATATTCTCCATTCTAAGTAAGTCTATCTCTTGTTGATACTCTTTGTCTTCAAATATGAAAATACTCTTTATCTAAGATGCTATGCTTCTACTATTCTATTTGCTCTTTTTGTGATTTCTCCCCCTATGGTTTTATCTCCTCCTTTCTTTCAATCTCCCTCTTTGCACTTTTTTTTTCATCCTTAATTACTCCCCCTTGCTTAATTATCTCCCCCCTTTTTGACTTATGTCAAAGGGTTATACACTAATTGTGTATTTATCCAAGAAAGACTTGTGGACTTCCATTATGATTTTTAGAGCAGCATCCCAATTATCACATGCAACATCAAGTGACTTGATTTGGATGGATATCTCTTCTGCAAGGTAAACTAGTCCATCTAAAGTGGAAAGATTAGGATCTTTCTTCAATAGAGTCTCTGCATATCCTAGTTCCTTGTGGAGTATCTCCATATCAGGGGTTAGGGAGGCTTGAATGTTAAGCAACTTGACTCTTATATTAGCCTTTTCTTCTATCAATATAGCTAGTTGACTCTGTGATTGAAGCAATGAATGGAAATGCTTCTCACTTTGAGCTGGGGTTCTAAGGTAGTTGCATACCTGATACTTTGATATTTCTCTCTAGACACAGAAATCTATGGCTAGTTTCTTGTGTGAAGAGTGTGGGATCACACAATTTTGTGTACAATGAGAATATATTCTCAAGTACCTTCTTCACTTTGTCAATGGTTTGTAGCCAATTGTACCTATGCTAGTGCTATATCACTAGATATTTTCTCATTGACTTTTCCTTGAAATTTTCTTTCTAACCATTCCATAAGTTTTGTATTGATATCTTGGTCTTCACTACTCACCTATTCCACAATATCTGATAGTTGTTCTAATATTGGCATGGACTCTTTAGGTGTAGGAAAACTGAAAGCATCTACAAAGATATCTTTTATTTCTTGCAATACTTGCCTTTGCTTATACTCCTTTCTGAGTATTTCTTGGTTTTTCTTCTTTTCTAAGGCTTGTTGCATTAAGCCTATTTTTTCCAAGGTAATGGTTGCATAGTCATATTTAGGTATCACTATTTCTTCATTTAGAGTTACATCTCCACAGTGAATTACCTTTGCAACCTTGGATGAACTAGAGCCTAGTGCTAAAATCTATAGTGGTTCAACTTTAGTGCTTGGCTCTTGAAGGACTTTTGTAGGAGAGCTAGATGTTGGTAATGTGACCAATGCTTGTATGGATTCTTCCTCCTTCTCCTTTGGTGTGTCCTTACTTTCTTTAAGTTTTCCTTGATCAATTATAATGATTTGATTTGCACTTGGATCTTGTGCTTTAGGTACAGATGCATCTATCTATCTTGTTTTATCTTTCTCTTCTATTTCAGTCTACTTCTTCTCAATAGTGTCAATTTTTACAAGTGTGTCAACCTTAGTAGATGTATCTACTGGTATTTGCATCAAAAGTTACACATGGGTAACTGAAGGGATGGCAGAAGGTGGTTCTTGTGTATTCACCTTATCCCTTGTGATATCAATTACTTCTCTTCAAGTCACCTATTGTTAAAGGATTAATATTATAAGGTGAAGCATTAGAAACATCCTTAACAATAATTGTCTCTATTGGCATGTCTGTGTCATGTGGGGGCCTGACACTCAACACTTATATGTCATGCACACTTTATTCATTTTGCTAATCATTAGTTGTTGTTGTGTCATCATCTTGTCTTTTAGGTTCTTCCCCAATAGTATTGTCTATCCTCTCATCTTCATCATCATCTTTGTCATCATCCTTGCTATCTTGCTTATCCTCACTCTTATCATCCTATCTTTATTCAGAGGGATTAACCTCTCCTTGCTTCATAGTGGTTAACCCATAGGTTAATTTCCAAATTGAGTTGATTTATTAACCACATCACCAATATTTCTTTATAAAATGCTAAATACTCTATATTTAGGTGTAAACCTAGCTGCATATCTCTTCATTGCCTTAGCAATCTGTCCTTTTGTTAGCTTTGGCATTACTTGAGTGAATGTTGACTCTCTAATTTGTTTCTCAAGATTCAAATAGTAATGCCACTTTTCCTCAACAATATCATATAGACTTTTGGGTATATTGTTGGCAAACTCAAGTGGAGTGTTCTTAAATTTGGACATCATAGAATACAATGCCTCTTTCGTTAGATTCTTTTCATCTCTACTCAATTTATCAAAATCTAAATTTTTCAATCTAGATAAATCTGCATTATTCTTGACATTATCACACAAGTTTTCAAGATCAAAAAGTGGTGTGTGATTTACTACTTTGTATTAACTAATGCCATCTAATTCTATCTTGTCTTCATCTTGATCAGGCTGAGCAATATATTTCCTTCTCTATTTCTTCTACTCTTGACCTCCTTGTTTTGCCTACTTGGTTTTCTCCTTAACCTTTTGTGTGGTTGATCTTGTACTAGCTCTAATGGTAAGAGTTGTAGGCTTTATTGGGTTGGGATTGATAGTTTTCTGTTCCTTTGGTCTATTCATTGGTTGACCCTTGGCCTTCCTCTTCTTTGGTGTTGATTGGGTTGGTGCCTCTTTAACTTCATCTTCCTCCTCAACACCTTCTTCTTCTTAATCCTCACCCATGCCTTGGGTCAAAGCTAAAGGTTCTTGCACTTTTACCTCTTCTTCCTCTTCATCATTTTCTTCTTTCTCTTCATCACCAAATTTTACCTTCAATTTCCTTACTAATTTGTCTTTCTTCTTCAATGTAGAAGTTGTTTTTAACTCCATTTCCACCTTAGACTTCATTACATCATAGTTACTAAATATTCTAGCACCTTTATCAATCTCCTCTACTAGGAGTGTGGTAATGCTAAGGCTTCATCTACATTGATTTCACAGTCTAGAGGTCTTAGCCATCTAACCCTAGATACTGTAGCCTAAATGTATGTGTAATCAATATCAACAAGGAAACATATATCATTTTAGTGTTGTTCTAATAAGGAAATAGGTATCCTCAATCTATGCTTCATAGACTTCTTAAAAACTTCAAAATAACTTGTCATAATTGACTCAAAATTCTCTCGCATTTGCTCAATATACTCATTGATTTGGATAGCCACAAATCTGTTGGTCTTCCATTCAATTTTTCTAAAAGATAAGAATTCATTTTTCACATAAAAGAATATGCACACAAGAATTGATCCAAACTTACATTGAGAACTTTTTGTCTTCTTGATGGCACCTAAATTTTCATTTATTTGTTGCAATTGAAGTTTTGTAAGATCATAGGTATGATCTTTCTTCACAATTTTTTATCCAACATCCACTACTATGTAGGGCACATTGTTTAACCTACTTGATTGGTAGAACTTGTGGGAAATAAATCAAACAAAAAATTCAAGTAAAGGATTTGTAATGGTGTCAATGGTCATACCACTCTTGTTCCATTTTTCACCTATGTTTTTCTCTATTGCCTCTTTGGAGTCGCTGCAAAGGGTCTTTGGGTGATCTAGGGTTGGATAACTAGTCACCCTATGAATAATCCTTTTAGAAATCTTGATCAGTCCACCCTCTAACCATAGACATCCATCATGAATTCTTCTCAAAACTATTTTGATCCATTTAGTTTTGAAGACCATGGGAAAATCTAGGGCACGAGTCAAACCCTTTCTCTCCACAATCTTGAATTCTTCCTTCCAGACTCTATTTTCACACAATTTATCATATGCCTATCTTATTTCCATGTCTCCTATGGCTCCTATTTTGTAGTTGTAACATTTCCTGACATCTTGAACCATTATTACTTTAGGCAAGATCATGGATAATGCTCCTACTAGGTCATTCTTATAGGAAACTTCTGGAATAACTTTGAAATCTGGTTGTTTAAATTCATTGCTAACTAATTGAACATCAAAAACCTCTTTCTCTTTCATAGTTCTTGAACTAGAAGCCATTCTGACAAACTAGGGTTTATCAAATTTAAACTGTGCAACTTGGCTTATGAAGAATACCTTGAAGATTTAATTAACTATAGCTTGATTATTGCTAGGAATCCTTGCAAGTACTTTGAACTAGTTTGTAGATCACTTCTTCGCTCTACTCATTCTTGCTTTGAGTTCATAATGATGAAAAATAAGGTGAAAATTGACCTTATATCCTTCATAACTCTACAATTAATTCTTAGTCATGTATAGCTATAAAACTCGACATCAACACAATTACTATTTCATTCAGCATCAATAGAGACTTCCTTCACTTGGCAGCTACTACATACTTAGCTCTAAAGTTTTTGATTAGTAGGTCAACATTAACTAGTATTTACTTGATATCTATTGAGGACCTTTCATGTTTGGCAACATCATGAAAACTTCAACATTTAACCTTGATTTTTCCACAACTTTTTGCATCTTAATTCCTGCTGATGTAATCATTTTAGTGCTAATCTCTTTTAGAACTAATGTATAATGCAACACTTTAAGAACCAATCCCACATACCTCTTATTTGTTTAGTTGTATGAAGTGTGACCACTTAACCCATTGGGTGAAGTGATCCCTTCTCCATTTGATATACTACCAACATCTTTCTTCCATGTCTTGTTCATTTCATTCTTGATGTGCTCAACATCTGTCTTGCCTTTAATGTCAAATTCAGAATTGGGTGCCTTTGACCTAGTTGGACAATGCTTGCTGATGTGACTAGTCTTGTGACTACTAAAACATGTGGTTTGACTCAACCATCTCTTGTAGTTACCACTAAAGTGAGTCCTAATGTAGTTTTAGGTATATGACCATATTCTTAACAATAGTGACAGCTATATCTTGTATTGTAATCTCAGTTATAGGATTTTTCATAACTTCTTACCTCTATTGGCTTGCTTGATGACCATGTTGAGTTGGATCTACACTCTAAGGCTCTATGTCCATATTTTTGACAATTGTAGTAGTGTCCTTCAAATTTTGGTGCATGCATGGTTATGGTTCTACATTCATGTGCCTGATGACCTTATTTGTTGCACTTGTGACGATGAGTCATGTTCTTAAGCTTACCATTCTGATTTGCATTCTTGCTCCTACAAATATTAGTTGTATGTCCTCTCTTACCACAATGATGAAAAGTAGGTTTAGAGTTCTTACCTTTATTTTTCCTTTCCTCAGTAGCTTTGGATGATTCTCCTTCTTCAGTGCTTTTGTAGCCCAATCTTGATGTATCTCTACTAAATCTAGGGGATTTTAGTAGTTTCTCAAAGTACTTAATGGCTTCATTTGGCTTGTTGAAACTTTCAACAAATTCCTTTTCTCTTTTTAGGTCATTATGCAGCTTCAAAGTGGTTATTTCAATGTCCTTGACATTCAACTCATGATGAGCATTCATCATTTGGCTTAAGGTGTCTAATTGCATGTTTGAGATCCTAGATAGCTCTGTTGACTTTTCTTCCAATATGTTTGCCAAAATTCTTTTGTCTTCTTCAATCATGGCCTTGTCTTCTATAACTTTCTTCTTTTGTTCAGTTACCTCACACATCAGTATAGCTTGTGATTCTTGCTCCAACTTGAGATTTTTGATCTCTTCAGCTTGTGCTTTGTTCTTTTCCATTAGATCTGCAATTGCTACATTGAATTCACTGGAGTTACCATCAACAAATAGCTTTGTGGTGTCAATATCTTTGTATTGTGTTCTATTTTATATTATAGCAATCTCTTTCCTTCTCTTTAGGTAACTCTTCAAAGCATCTCTAGCTTCATTCAGTTGATGTTGTATGAGATTTATCTCAATCTCATGGTTTTCAATGGTCTTTCCCAACTTGTAGACTTCCATTTCAAGATCTTTTCTCTAAGCTACAAAGCTTCTAGATTTGAGAACCATGCTCTTATACCAATTGATGGAATTACAAGTAGGAAAGGTGAACTACTGAGAGGGGGGGGGGGTTGTGAATCAACAGTTAAAACATGAAACCTTAAAACTTTTCACCACTCATCCATCTCATGCATTCAATAGATAAACTTGAAATAGCATGCAAAACATAAACATCTAAAGTATGTAAACACATAAGCAATCACACATTTGACACTTGATATGATTACCCAAAAACCTTCCAAATGAGAAGGTAAAATTGGGGTGGGGATGAAACCCACAATTCTTCACTATTGCAGCAATATAGTGTCACCAATTAAGGGTACAATGAGTTGACCATGAGACATAATCTGCCTATAAAAGGCCTACGCTATTAAAGTCTTACAATGATTGTTAAGTCCCACCTTGTTGGAGGATTTCAACACTTTGTTAGAAGTGTGCTTAGCTAAAGGACTTTAGAACATTCACTTGGAATGTCACCCTATTAAAGGATTTACAATAGTCTATTAGGACTACTTCACATAGGAGATTTAACCAAAATCACCTATTAGGATGTTTCAACATAGATCTTATGATTAGCTCTAGTAGCCTAATTAAAGATCAAATCCATACTGTGTCCTTCTCAATCCTCTCTAATCTAATATGGCAATGATGTATCCTCTATTCATTGTTCTTCTCAAACTAATTATGTAATTTTCTCTCTTACACCTTCTAAGTCTTCATGAAAACTTTGTTGTTCTCTCCCTTTAATTCTTTTCATGCACACACTCTTAATGAAATGTAGGGTTTCATCCTCCTTAAGAAGACTAGAAGAATTAGGGTTAGGTATGAATTTATGATTGAGATTTGTCTATTTTTCCACTTAATCCTTCCCTTTTTCTAATTGGTTGCATGTAGTTACATGGGGAATTTGCATATAGATTCATCCTTATCTTCAAAAGATCGTATTCTATCTTTAGTTTGGCTAAAAAATGGTTTACATAGTTGTGTGTGCAATCTCAAACAACTATGTCAAATCTATGTTACTCAACACTTAGGTTACTGATGCTCGACAGATATTGAAATTTTGTCTTTGACTTGGCACCTAAATTGCTCGACATCTACTATTTTCTTAGCACTTGAATCACTCAACATGTATTGTCTACTTAGCACTTAAGTGACTCGAAACATGAGTGACTCGACACTCAGTGCAACTCAGCATAGTCTATATTTACATACTATACTTGGCATATATTACAAGTTTGGCATGAACTTAATAAATGACTTAAGTGTGTTGACACTCAATTGTCAAAACCAATATGAGATCAACACATTTTATCAATAGTTATTGTGCAGCCTCAACACATCTGTCTCTCAAAACTTCAAGTTGTAAAACTCAAACTTAAACACTCACAAAATTGTGGCCTAAAACCTAACAATCCAATACACATATTTGTGGTTAAAAGTCATTCTAGCAAGGAAAAGGATTTGATTGAAATAGGTTTGTGAATAACAATTTTAGAAAAAATCATTTAAAACATCATATTTTGAAGTACGTAGATATGGAGTGGCAACTAAATTTCATAGAATAATTGTCACACATTTTTTCAAATAGTTACAGTGCATTATCATCCTATATATTACTTAAAGCTTCAAGATGTGTAACTCAGACCCTAAAACATCAAAACTTATCACCCTAAGTACTCGAGAACCCAAAACACACATAAGCAATTCAAATTCATTCTAGTTAGAAAAACTTGTAGAGGGATGAATGACAATTTTTATTTCATACCATATAAAGAATCAAATTTTGAAAGAAGAAAATATTATGCAAGAATAATAGGAATTTGAATTAATAATGAAAAACCCATTAAATTATTCCTCTAAAACCATGCTACAAGGTTCCACTATACCTCAAAATAATTTTGGCATTTGAAAATATTTTCTAGAAACTATGTTGCAAGGTCTTGTTGTGCCTCAAAATTATTATTATTTATTTAGAATTGTTTTCTAGTTCATTAGGCTGATGGTTTTGTAGACCATATTAAAGTCTTCCATTCATTCATTGCTGTACATTTAGTTTTTAAGTATTTTAATTTATTTATTATATTGAGAAATGGGATTTATTCTTTTAACAAATGGGAGATGAATTTTAATGAGCACTTTTAATAAAACATAATGAGTTTGATCTCTATAGTAATATTATAATTTTAAGATCTATTTTTAAATATCAAAATTTACTTAGAGTTATTCTTATTTAACATAGATTTGGCAGTTTGAGTGCCTAAAATCTATATTTTTAAGAGTTATTTATAGTCAATATAGATTTATCATTTTGTATCTAAAATCTATATTTCAATTAATTTTTTGTAAAAGGTAACAATTTTATCAAAATATGATACTAATAATAATAATTAAAAATTGCAAAGGATGACTCTTAAAAAAGATAAAATTTAAGATTGGAAGAAACCAAATGTACATCTAAGATAATTTGCCAACTCTTAGAAAAATATATTCAATTTCAAGCAAGTGAAGACCAAGAATAAATTTTTTTAATCTTATACATTGCCACTTTAATTTACAAAACATCTAAGTCAATCCAATAACATGACTATGGAATTGATGAAATTGACTATATTACTTATTAGGAATGGTAGTTGATGTTGATAAGTAATGAATTTCTATATGAAGTTTCTCATAGGCATAACTATGTCCCAAATCTATAGTTCCATGAAGCCTCCAATAGGAGCCATCTGACAAGAATGGAGAAAGAGCATAGTTTCTCAAGTAGAATCTATAAAGAGAAAATGTATGGCTATAAATTAAAAGTGGAAATATCCATCATTATCACTACATCTTATAGAATGTCTATATAATTGGACAAGAACCATGAGGCAACTTCATAAAATAGGGGATTAATGTGATAAGTCAATCATTTCTTCCCTCAAATTGTTTTAATTACAACTTTAACTAATTTATCAACAAGGATAAAGTCTTTTACTTATTGATAATGATGTATTGTTAGGATGAACACTCCATCAATAAGTAATAAAGTTATTAAAAACTTAAAGAGCATATTAATGTGATAAAAAATAATTGATTATTCATTTAGTCATATGTTTGGGTGACTAATTGTTAGTGACTAATTGTTTAGTCATTTATTTGATCATTTATTTAGTCACTTATCTTTGTCTAACCTTGTGATTTTACCCAATCACTAAATTAGTCATTTATTTAGTCACTTACAATCAAAATTTACAAAACATTTCTAGAATTCTATCACTTTTAGTCACGTGGCTAATTTTCTTAGTCTTATGACTAAACCTTTTAGTCATGCAGTCATTTATTTGCCAAAATTCTACTAGTGAATGCAAGATTCTATTAAATATTAGAAGGTTGACTTTGCTAAGTCTAGGAAAATGAAAAGTGTGTTAGAATGAATGCTAATGGTATTCCTTTGGGGGAGTATCCTAAGCATTGGATAGATGGATAGAATAATTAACATATTGCATTCATGAGTGTATTTTTCATTGATGTCAACACAACCTTATTCCTGTGAAGAATGGTAGAGTAGCAGATAGAGAGCGAGGTCATGTAGACTATGTATTGCTAATCAAGTCAAGCATAGTAAAGGATGTATTCAACAGTGTATCCTAATGATGTGGAAAAGTGTACATACAAAGAGTCAAAGAGATGTGGAATATATGCTTGATTTACAAAAGATAGTAAGCAGATAAATTATCTAATAAGTGGTTTCTAATGATTGATTTTTATCTCTTAACTAGGATAGAATCTTGATTCATGTAAATAGATTATGATAGTAGACAGCCCGATGATGACATTAGTAAGTGGGCAAGGTCATAGGTCATATGTGTGAGAAGTTGTAAATACTATGAGCCAATAATGATTCCTAAGTGTGAAAAGATGTAATGTTTTGTAATATCTTAATGAGGTCTTATTATAAATAATTGAAAAATTATAAAGGTCGACTCAAGGAATTATTTTGAGGACATGGCATAAAGGAAAGTAATTTTCCTTATTTTAATGTATGTATTCAAGTGTGTTATATGTGAAGTATTTGGTAAATGCGAGTAAATGATCCAAGGGATTATTGGATTCAAAGTTAATGATTTGGTATCAAGATTTGAAGACGTTTGGTTTGGTCAAGAGGAAAAAGAAGGAGATGAAATTATTTCATTTCTATTATTCTACAAGGAATAATACAGAGACTAGTTGGACAGTGAGTTTAGTGTTCTTTCCCCTAAAGCTATTTGGATAGCAGGTTCTTCTGCCTTCTACAACTTCTAATAGGGTTGGCACAACTCCTAAAAGGTTTTGAATCTCTTAATAGGGATTCAAAGTCTCCTAATAGGAACTGATATGTATAGAATGTATTTCATTGGATCCTAATAGAGTCCATTCTCTTATAAGAACATTTATATTAGTACATCATTTTATGGGTACCATCCATATCGATGTTTTCCCTCTTATCAAGGGTTTCCCTAGTTTACATATCTAGTGTTATTTTGTTTGTATGTCTTCTTATGGTTGTTGATTATATTGTTCACATGCTTAAAGATTAATAAGATTGATAAATGTTCTAATAGTTGGATAACTGATTCACCACCCTCCCTCTTGGTTATTGTGGTGGACTTTACTTTCTAACACAATGTTCATTCTACTACTTCTAAGTCAAAGAATAAGGGTATGGAGGAGGAGAAGGTTCCTATCTTGGTGGACTATGCTAGCTCAATGGACCATGATATGTGTATATCTCGTCATAGGTATGATGCATATGTTGACATTAAGATCAATTTGTCTAATAGTGTCTCAACACTTAGTCAAATGGTTACATTCTATCAAGCTTATCATTCATCCAACAATATTAGTCAAGTATTTTTATTTTTCCCAAGATAAATAGCTAGAATGTAGTTCATGCTGAGCTTTGCAGTGTTTACTAAGTAGCCCAAGTGGAGCAGTGTCTACTGAGTTATCCAATAGAAGTGATGAAGACTCCAGTGCTAACCAAGTTTTGTAGTGTTAACCAAGTTCTATAGTGTCTATTGAGATTACAATGTTAACATGGTGAATTTGGAGTTGATCAAGTCATGTAGTGTCAACTAAGTGATGATTCAATTGATATCGAGTTTAAGCTTCTTGAAGTGATCAATATGTACCGAGCCTCAATGTCAACTGAGTTTGAAGTTTGTCAAGCATTGACAGTGGTTGCTGAATGTAAGAAAATCACCAAATATATCTTTAGTACCTGAGTTATAGTAGCCAACTTTGTGAATTATGATTAATTTGGTATTGTAGCCAACTCTAGTAAGTAGATAATTAGATTGATATATATGTAATGCATTGTATCACATCCAAAAGAAGTAATATGAATATGAAGCATTAAGAAGTAGATGAAAGTGAGTTGAAGACTACAAGTAGTATATGGTACAATAGAGACTTGTCCATCATAGTTAGGTTATCATTGAAAATTAAGGAATCTCAACCAACAAATCAAAATTGCAGATTAGAGATTAGCCACTAATTCATTCTAATAGGTGTATCAAGCAAATCCTTTAATAGGGTAGACTCAACAATCCTTTCCTAAATCTCTTAACTAAGTGCATACTTCATTATATGTTTGTAAATCCTATAACAAGGTGGCCCTCATAGTCCTTATTTCTCTTAAAAGTAGTCAATTGTAAGCCTTAATAGTTTAACTTTATATTGCAATACTAAAACTTGTGGGTATCATCCCCACCTCAATTTTACTTTCTTATTGGAAGGATTTTGGGTCTCCATGTTATGAATTTTTTATTGCTTTCATTCTTTCATGCATGCAATTAGATCAAAATAATATATGAAGGATTAATTGATGAAATAAGTTTAAAGTTAAATTGGCTCCTAATTCACCCTTCCCCTCTCAGTAATCTAGCCTACCTTATATTTCCAACAAAGTCTTCTAAGTGTTCAAAGGGTGAGATCTCCTAAGCAAGACACTGACCCTAATGAGGCCAATATGATACATTTATGGGTGAAATGTCAAGATAAGTATGAACTTATCCTAGATGTTATATAAATAGATAACACTATTTCAATGTACTCATTTCACCTTAATAGATTAAATTTTCATAAGATCAATAATTTCAACCTTAAATATAGGGTCCTCTCTACTAAGAATGATAATATTGTGGAGGGTATGTAGGGCAGTGACATTGTGGCCAAGAAAAAGTTGACTAAGGAGAAGATGGAGTGGCTAAGATTAAGAGAAAACATAATGGAAAGTACTCTAAATAAGATCCTCTAGAATAATCATGAGAACATTAAGGTTTATATGGACAAATATAATATCCTGGTGGGGAAGCTAAAAGATTATCTTGGTTAGAAATTTGTTAACTCTGAGATTGATCTTGGTGAGGTTTCTAGTTAGACTTTTGACCAAGGAAAATGGACTAGAGCCCATATGAAAAAGAAAGTCTCTATCTCACTAAAGGAAATCCTCGACCTCAAGGCCAAATTTTAGAAGATGTACAATCTTCAAGAGGAGATGGTGGGTTCTCTTAAGATCTTCACTTAGTGTTGGACTCTTGGATTTTTCTATGTTTAGCTAGTTGTTTTGTGTCTATTGGTTTTTTGTGTTTTTCTAGTTTTTGGGTGTTTACTAGTTTTGGAAACATTTTATTTTGGGGATTTTTTATTATCTTTTTATTTATTTAATGTAAAGGGTTTAGGGTCCCTTTAAAACCTTTTTTTTTTTCCATTCATTGAAGAAATATTGTAGGTGATTTATTTTTAGAAAATCATATATTAGGCAATAATTATTATTATTTAAAAAGCATTATGGTTGAAATTTTAATCTATTTAATCTTTTTGCTTAATTTATTTTGGAAGAAGGAATTCCAAATTATTTTATCTTTGGTGTTGGGTCATTAGGTGTGCTCTTGTAAAAAGAAAGAGTTTATAATGATAAAAAAACTTATCCTTGGAGATTCAATGGGATGGACATAATATGGATAAAAACTTACCATCTCGTATTCTAGGCATATCCAACAAAGTGAGGCCTTAATTTTAAAAATTATTCATGCTAGTGGGTTGGAGACCAAAGTAGTTTAAGTGGAGTGTCTTGTTTTTGATACCCTAGGAAGGTTGTTCCCATTTTGTGGATTTTAATTTGGTCTTCTATCTTTGTAGTTACTTCAATTTTGAATTTAAGTAAAATTTATCTCCTTACTATGCTCCTGTGGACCTTTTAGAAAAATTGAATCATTTAAAGAATAATAGATTTTTTAGATTTTTAGTACCTTTTCTTTCCTAGATTTGGCTAGTGACTTTAATGTGATACATAGCTTGGAAGAAAAAAGAGGGAATTAGTGAGGCTTGATCTATCCAATAATCTCCTTAGAGATAATACTAATTATTTTAATATTATTGAAATGAATCATATTAAATTTATCTTCACATACAACAATAAAAAAAGTGGCACATATATTACTTTACATAAGCTTGATCGATTTCTTTTATTGGATGGGGGATAGATGGAGTACTATTACATAGATCTTGGAGTGGAGAGTTTTTTGTCACTACCTAATGAAACTCTCGACAGTGACCTTTAGATATTCAAAGAACCCTTCTTTAAAGTTTCAACTTATGTTAGTAGGATTCTACTCACTAATTGGTGGTACAATAGAAAACCTACTTACGGAAATGATAAGAGATCTTTAAAAAAGGTTACAATATGTGAATTAGAAGATGAATAAGTGGAATAAGAAATGATTTAGAAATATACACTTTAATACAATGGAAGTTAATGGCTAGATACTAATACTATCCTAATTTGAGACCATTTTATTTGGATTAGAGTAAGAGATGGTTATGGCTATAACAATTTAGAGGAATAGGGACTTCATGGGGAGATTTTATAGAAGTATCGTATTTATTGGCTTCAAGAAGGGGATATGAATGAATTATTTCTTCATAATTATATTGAATGTAGAACAAATGGTAATTGTGTTACTTCTCTTGTGTCCTCTAAAGGCTTTCAAATGTATTCAATGGGAGGAGTATATGATGAGGCCTCTTAGCATGTTTCTCTTCTATTGGGGACTCTCATCCTATAGGTGCATATCAAATTTCTAGCCTAGATTAAATTCAATATTTGGTTTTATTATTATTTTCAATTGAACACACTCCAATTTATGACATTTTAGCTTCTCTTTAGTAGGTTTGCATTGCATACTTGCACTTGGAGAACACATCTTTTCTTTCTCTTTCTCTATCTTAGGAAAAATTGTTTTAGGAACTAACACATCCTTGTTTTTTTTGTTTTTCCTCATTCATGGACTAAGGGGATCTAATTTCTATGCATCCTCCTCTTTCTAGGTCCTATTTCTCAATTTTGGTAATGATTTTTCAGTACCTAATTCACAATACACCCAAACCTTCTACTATCCTAGGATCTTGTGAATCTAGAATATTAGGGTATAGGTTGACTTGGTCAATCTACACTAGTACAAGTTGGCTATATCAACCTTTAATTTTTATGTTCTATCTCTTGGCCCTTGCTTCTATATCAATTTTTTAGTGGTTTACTTTCTAGAGTAGTCAGCTCTTGTTGGGCCAATCTCATAAATTCACTATAAAAATACTTTAATGACCTCATTTGAGATGAATGAAAGCAAGGTACAAGAACACATGGAAACCCTAATATAACATAGGGAAATTACAAGGTGGAAGAAAAGGGTTGGATCTCATTTATTTATTTTCAAGTAAAGGTTTCCATCTACATTCTTCCATTCAATCATTTGAACACTACATGACATCAAAGAGATGTACGGGGATCATGAAGATGGGTAGAGAACTTTAGCCTTGGGGGAAATATATTCTTTCTATGTTTTGTTTAGATTTGATCTTTCTCTCTTTACATCTTGCAGAAATTTACAGTTACATGCACATTTACATGATAGGATTTCACTTGTAGAGTATATTCTTAGCATTTATATCTCTTTACATTGTAGATTTGTAATCTAGGCTTCACAAGAGAAACATACACACACCAAAATATTTCTAATGTCTATTCATGTAGGTGTAAATCACCAAATTTGGAGGGGGGGGGGGGGGGGAGTTGACTAAGTAAAACCCTTATATAGCCACCTACACACACAAATTCTATAATATATTTATAGGTGAATTGTGATTTTTGATTTGAAAACTACTTGCCGAGGGATTTCATAAAAATATGGGTCAATTCTATTACAATCTCTAGGAACATGTCTTGCATTTCACAAAACCACTAGTAGGTTTTCCTTAGGCTAACCTATATCTAGAGATTTGGGAAAATTAGGGTTTTTTTTATTCTAATCATAAATCTATACTTAGATCCATAATCACAACTGTGGACCATCATTTTTTTTTTGAAAGAACATTGATTTTCCTCATTTCTTTTCAGCGTAAGTCATCAAAAGAACATTGATTTTCCTCACTTCTTTTCAAGGTAAGTCATCTTCCTTCTTTTCCTTTGGTATCTCATATTGATTCCATATTTCACTTGGGCTATAAATATGCATAGATATGATTTTTTTAATGTAATTTGGTCAATTAAACTCAATTAAATCATATTTTGAATCTAAAGGTTAAGAATGTTACATGAAAGAGGAGTTTGCATAGTTAATGAGATTTGGGTTTAGAATTAGCATCTCTTCATCCTAATTGTGTTTTTCAATCTAACTTGAATAAATTTCAAACATATGTTTTCAATCCTCTCTTTGTCTTGTATTGAATATCTTAGGGTGAAAGTCTTCAACTTGTCTTATTTGACTTACATTGTTAAGCTCATTGATGTTATTTCCCCCTAAATATTTTGGTGAATCTAATGTGAACCCTCCTTTCTTCGATCTTGGTAGTTAGATCTTTCTTTCATATGCATTTGTGTTAGTGTAGTTAGATTTAATAAACATAGAAATACAAAAAAAAAATTCTTTGTTAGATTTTTATTTCATTTCTATTTAAAAGAAAATACAAAAATAGTTACATTTCATTTCATTGCAAGTACTTTAATTTATTTTTAAAGATGTGTAAATTTTTTCATGAGTATTTTTATGATGTGTTGGTTAGGAAACCTCATGTGGCGTCTAGCAGTGAAGTTGTGGATGTAATGAATGAGGTTAAAAAATATTGAATTCCTCCAACACCTTCTTTTACATCTTTCCAAGCCAACCTTTATGATTATATTTTTAATGGCTTCCACTGTGTGAGATTATTTATAATATTAACCTATTAAACCTCTTATAACCCTTAAAGGATGTCCTCCTCAACAAACACTCATTACTCTTAAGGATTTTCCTAAAAAATAATTAACCTCTCATAGTTCTTAAAGAAAATCCTAATTATTGTGGTGGATTATATTTATCAAACACAAAATTATTGGAAATCTAATTAGGAAAGTGTGATATCGAGGAGGAGGGGGAATCAAGATCTATAAAACTTCTTCTATTTCAAACATGAAACATATTTGATATCACCACATAACTCTCATTTAAACATTCATCTCATATTAATGTAACCATTTACATCAACATAATATCAGATCTATACATTCTAATTGCATGAATGTAAACTCATAAACACATATCTAATTAACACACAGATTTGGTAATGCAAAAAACCTCCAACGTGAAGGTAAAACTATAGTGGGCATGAAACCATAAAATATTTACTACTATAGCAACAAAGTTATGCTTGTTAAGGCTACAATCATTTGATCATGATAAATGGTGCTCCCATTAATACCATAAACACATAATAGAAACAAAGAAACAATACCAATTTGTAAAAACAAAGTATGGACTTCTTGTTATTGATACAAATATAGACTTAAAAAATTTAGAATTACAATATGCTAACCCACATGGGCACCTTAATTAGTAATCTACAAGACAAAGCTGTGAACCATCACCTAGAGCTGTTCTAGAATTTGTTTGGCATTTCTTAAATAGGCAATTTTATTGCACTTAGGATGGTTCTAGGCACCAAACTTAATACCTAGGGCCGATAGACCCTAAAAATACATATACAGTTGGCCAAATACATTTTTTACATTTATTTTAGAACTTTTTTTGGGTCAACTTTGGATGATCATAACTCTTGAATTGTTGCTTCAATTGGCTATTTTAACCACTTTTCATAATCCTTAGCTTCTGATCTATAGGCTTGAATTTGTGCAAGTGCCCATCTGTCAAGTTTTTGGGCCTCATTTAGGCACATTTAGGTCTTCAACAGTGAGCTTGAAGTTTTATACCAAAATTGGAAAAAAAAAATCAACAATAAATCCATGACTACTCATGATATGTCATTAAGCCTCAATTGGTAGACTAATATATCTAAGATGAACATCTACCTCTGAAATGAGGACATTCCAACCTCATATGACTAACTAATGTTAGCTTAAAGAATAAATTTGACAACTAAGTGTCAATACACTTAACCAAGATCAAGATAAAGTGCCGAGTGATAACAAGTGCTGAGTGATAACAAGTGCCGAGTGATAACAGGTGTCGAGTGATAACAAGTGTCGAGTACAACATGTGCCGAGTGATATAGTTTTGTTCAAGTGCTAAGCTATCCAGGAAACAGCATGTGCCGAGTATCAGAAATACTTCAGGAGCCGAGAAACTCAGTATATCAGTATAAGAGTTTGTAATTGCACAAACTATGATGCAAACAGTTTTTGCAGCCAACAGAAGGTAAATTTCGAGGGATTTAATGATAAGATTGAACCTTTTATTTCTCCTATGAAATTTGCATGCAGCCAATAAGAAAAATGCTAAGGGCATGCAACCAATCAGCAAAAGATAAGTATTGAGCGGAAAATGAAGATTGAATATGGATCGTAGATCCAAATCAAACCCTAAATCTTCAAATGTCTTTATAATGAAGACAAAATTTCATTGTAAATATACATATGTAAGGAACAAGTGGTGTGAAAAGATATACAAGGATTCGTAAGGAATTTTATTTTCAGAAGCGAGGACTATCAGATCAAAAAGGGATCCAGATCAGAGAAAGCAGAATAAGTGCCTGCAATCAGCAATGAAGGATTGTAATCAGTCAGGTTCATTGTACCTAATACTTTCTAGCAATTGTATTAGAATGAAAATCCTATGGTGATAGGTTAGCTTAATAGCTATTTCGTTGAATCCTTTAACTAGGTGATGAAATCCTTTAACAGGGTAACACTTCATGTTAAGTGTTTGAAAGCCTCTAACCAGGTCACTATTGACACAGTGTAAAGCCTTTAACAGGGAAAACCATCAGAAGTGGTTAAACATTATTGCTGCAGTAATTTTTGTGGGTATCATCCCCACCCCAGTTTTACCTTCTTATTCTTGGAAGGTTTCTAGGTTACCAAAATTATGGTGTTATGAGTTATTGATGCATGAGTTTTGTTACATGTTTATTTACATGCATGCAACTTACTTTCAATTAAAATTTTATTGGCTAAAGTTTGCTACTTATGATTCACCGCCGCCCCCCCCCCCCCCCCTCATAAGTACTCTTTCCATATTTGAATATTCCAACAATTCTTATCAGAGCTAGCCAGGTTCTCACAAGGAAGAGCCTAACAGCTTGGAGGGAAAGATCTAAAGATGGAAGCTTTCAAACTTGGAAAGATCATTGAAAATCAGGTGATAGATGTGCAACTTGCTCTGCATAGCTTGGAGGAATTCAGAAACAAATTGAGAAACTCATTAAAAAAGAGGAAGGATCTAGCCATAGCTGAAAATGATATACACTATAAGGAGATTGATACCACCAATATATTTTCTAGTGGAGACACTAAAGAGTTTGATGCAGCAATAGCAGAACTATGGAGAAAAATAAAATTCAAGCAGATGAGATAAGAACTCTCAAGATGGAACATGAATCATAGGCTATAATGATATGTGAAATTACTAAACAAAAGAAAAGAGTAGTTGATGATAAGGTCATGATGAAAAATGACAAAAGGAATCTTACAAATAGACTTGAAGAAAAATGTACTAAACTAACAAGGATCTCAAACATGCAAATGGATACACTTGCCCAAATGATGAACCTTCATCATGAACTATATCTAAAGGATATTGAGATCTCTACCTTGAAGATGAAAAATGAACAAATGCAGAATGGATTGAACAGGGAAAAAGAGGTAGCAGAGAATTTCAACAAATCAAGTGAAGCAATCAAGTATTTTAAACAGTTGCTGAAATCACCAAAATCTGCCCATGATACATCAGGACTTGGATATAACAGCACTGAAGTTGGAGAATCATCAAAGAATGCAGAGCAAAGAAGTGAAAAAGGTAAAAATGTTAAACCTACATGTCATTTCTATGGAAAGAAAGGACATACATCTAATGTCTGTAGAAGCAAGAATGCCCATCAGCACGATAAACCCAAAAGCATAAATCATTGTCATAAATGCAAGAAGCAAGGTCATCAAGCATATATGAATGCAGAACCCAAATCATCAAGACATCAAGATTTGATGGACATTGTTATAATTGCAAAAAGTATGGACATAGAGCTTTTGAATGTAGATCAAAGTCTATGTGGACAGTAAATCAACCAGCAAAGACATCAAACTATGAATTTTGGGATTACAACACCAGGTATAGCTGTCACTATTGTCAAGAATATGGACATATCCAACAGAACTGCATAAGAACACATTTTAGAGGGAACTACAAAAGATGGTTGAGTCAAACCACATGTTTCAGTTGCTTAAAAATTGGTCATGTTAGCAAAAATGCCCAACAAGGTCAAAGGCATCAAGTTCTGAGTTTAGCAATGGAAAGGAAAAGATAGATGTTGGACATATCAGAAGTGAAATGAATAAGACATGGAGGAAGAATGATGATTCTAGCACATCAAGTATAGAGATCACTTCACCCAATAGGTCAAGTGATCACACTTCATCAAATTAAGCAAAGAACAAGTGTGAGGGATTGCCAAACCAAGTTATATCATAAATCAGTCCCAAGACATATAAGAACTGCAAAAATAAAATCAGCATAAACAAAGATGCTAAGTCAAAATTGACAACTTTTGTGAAGATCTGTCAAAGTTGCCTTCAAGAGCCGAGTTGCTAACAATGACCGAGTTGATAGTTGATGCCGAACTATGAAATATCAATAGGAGCCGAGTAAAGTAAAACACAATGGGAGTCGAGTCATGATGAAACTTTTTAAGTGCCGAGTAGATAGTTGGCAGCGTACTAAGCATTTATTACTCTATTTTGAAGGGTACATAAATCCAATTTTTGATCATTTTCCCATCATTCGAACAAGAAGCAAAGCTGAAAAGGAGCAGAGAAGATCAAGATCAGCTCAGAAGCCATTTGTGAAGACTTCAACAATGATTCAAGAAAAATTTCATCGATTTAAGGTATTTTACTTAAGTACTAAGCTACGTAGGACTTATAAACTTGTTTAAATTATAAACCCTAGTTTGGCAAACAATGGCATCTGGGTCGGGAATCACTAAGGGTATAGAGAGTCATGAAGTTCAGTTGGTTAGCAACGAAGTTAAACAACCTGAATTTAAGCCCATTCCAAAAGTAGCATACAAGAATGATCCTACAGGTGCATTATCAAAACTGAATTGGTACAGATAGTCTTGAGCCGAATACATGACAGAGCTTTTTGGTTAGAGTTAGGACCAGTAAAATTCACCAAGAAAACTGTTCATAGGGTTACTGGTATTCCAACCCTAGATCGGCCAAAGACCCTACGAAGTGACAAAAGGGAAGTAATAGAGAAAAATACAGGTGCCAAATGGAACAATAGAGGAATGACTATCGACACGGTCACAAATCCCCTACTAGATTTTGTTCTGAGAGTCATTTCACATAAATTCTATCTCTATCAATCAAGCAGGTTGAACAGTGTACCTTGTATAGCAGTTGATGTTGCATACAAGATAATCAAAAGAGATCACATTGATGATCTGGCAGAGCTCATGTTTCAACAGATTAATGAAAATCTGGGAGCTATAAGGAAGAGTAAGGGAGCTCAATGCAAATTTGGATCAGTTTTGATGTGTATGTTTTTCTATCTGATGAAAGAATTTCCTTCTATGGGTAAGGTAAGATGGAATCCAGATAAAACAATTATTGAACAAATTAATGGATATATTGAACAAATGGGTGAAAATTTTGATTCCCAAATGATTGGTTATTTTGAGGACTTCAAAAAGTCCATGAAACAAAGAATGAGAATTCTAGTCTTATTGACTAAGAAATATGAAAAAGACATTTGATTCCTTGTAGATATAGATTATACTTACATACAAGATGTTATACCTAGAGTAAGATGGCTTAGGCCACTAGGTTATGAACTTGATGTTGATCAAGCTTCTGCAGCAATAACAGCCCTACTTGCAGAAGAAGCTAATAAAAATGCAAAAAAATTTGGAACTTATGATGTTGTCAAATAAAAGGTAATAATAGATATGAAGACTACTTCAGCAGTAAAGAAGAAAGAGAAAATGGTGAGATAAATCAAAAGAAAATTTGGCATGGAAGAAGAAGAAGGAACAACAGAAGAAGAAGGAGAAGACATTGAAGAAGAAGGAGATAAATTTCAAGGTCAGACTCAAGGGTTAGGAGAAGACAAAGAGGAAAGTGATGAGGTAGAAGAAGCCAAGGGAGCACTAGTTAAGAGAAAGACCACAACTCCTTCTGCTCCTAAATTCAAGGGGAGGAAAGAAGTTGCCCCTACACCTAAGAGATCGACCACAAGGGCTGCAGCACAAAAAGCCCAAGAGGAGGCAAAAGGAAAGAAGAAAGACTCAAAGAAGACTGTTGCTGAGTCAAAAAAAAGGAAATTTATTCCCCAGCCTGAAATAGATGAGGAGAAAATAGAGTCAGAGGACAATAGTCAATTTCAAGTGGTAAGACACAAACCCCAGACTATTGTTGATAAATTATGTTCAAAAATTAGAAATAATGATTTAAAAGGTCTAAAGAACCTGAATTTTTCTAAGCTCACCAAAGAAGAGCAAAATAAATTAGAGGAATCTATGTATGCTAATCATGGCTGAGTATAAGCACACACCTCTAGAATTAGATGAATCTATGCCAAGAGAATTGTATAAAATTGTAGAGGATAAATGGCATTTTTGTTTACAAATGGAGAAAGAAATAAGAGAGTCAACATTAGCCAGATTGTTGCCTAATTTGACTAAAGATCAAATAATAAATGTCGTAAAAAGGCATAATAACAAATTCACTCCCAAGTATAGAGCATTCAACATATTGCAGAAAAAAATTGAAGAGGTAGTTACTAAATCCACAAGATTGTGGAAAATAGTTTACAATAAAATTGAAGATGTATATAATGAAGAATATAAGGTAGAGGCAATTGCCAAGACAAAGGAAAAGAAAGCATCAAAAACCAAAGAAAAAGAAAAAGAACTAGTGGAGAAGAAGAGTAAAGAAGAAAAGGAAGAAGAGGCACATAATGAGGGGAAAGAGGAAGAGAAAGATATAGCTAAGCCACAAGATCAAAGTATGCCAGACATACAGGTATCCCCTCCTAGTCCTCCTCGTGCCACCATCACACCTGCAGATATCATAAAAATAAAGGATGTTACAGATACTTCAAATCTAAACATCAATCCATTAACTGCAGAGGATTTGGAAATCCTTGACCAATCATCACTAGTAACAAAATTAAGCTCAAATCTTGTATTGGTCAGTGTTGATGAATTACAGAATCCAAAAGTCAAGGTAAAAGCACAAGTGCCACCTTTGACCATACAAACTACTGGTATTTTATTCCTTCCACCACCACCTCCACCAAGTATAGTCACTTATACACTCCAAATGCTGAGTACAGCAGTAGGGGAAATAAAAGAAACATCTGAACAACCAACAAGTTCAACCCCACCTAGCATTCATAAAAGAGATATTCAAGCTGAAGAAAAAGATGAGGCAAAGAAAAAGGAGGAGACTACAATACAAATACTGGTTGCATTACCAAAATTTGGTACTCCTACACAAACTCTTCAACAGCCGAGCATAGATGGATTACAGTTAAAAATCAGAACACCAGGCTCGAGCTCATCAAAGGCAGTCAGGAGACTTCACTATGGAGTTCTTGAGCTTGATGAAGAAATAAAGATCCCATATTATGAATCAAGCACTCTTACTGAAGAAAAGATTAATGAAATTCAGAGTGCATTGGACAAAAGAAGGAGACAAGAAGCACTAAGAAAGGAATACAAGCATAAGCTTACATTGAATGAAATTAAAGAAATATTCACAAAAGCTTTTTGCTTACAATCTCCAGATGAGTCAAGACCAATTATTGAGCAACTATCTGATATAGTTGACCAGGTGACTAATGAAGACCAGGAAACAAATGCTAGATTGCTTGAATGGTCAGAAAAGAAGTTCCAAGGTAAAGTAAATAGTAAAATATCCAGTGATATAGCACTATCTAAAAAAGAACTGGCAAAGAAAGTTATAACAGTTAAAATTGTACTAGGAAACATCTTTTCCCTATACAACAAGTTGTGTGATTTTTCTACATTCACATAAGACACTAGCCAAAAAATACTGAGCTTGGAAAACAATCTAAAAATTTCTAGCATGCAACTTCCCACAGATCCGGCTCAGAGTGAGAAGCATTTTGTCCAATCGCTTCACACACAAAGAGAGTTAGTTGTCTTAGCAGCAGAGGAGGCAACCACAAAAGCAAAATTGATACAAATTCAATCGTCAATTACTCCTCATTTGGAATTACTTCACAAGGAGCAGATAAATGCAGAGACAGACCTCAGGAAAGACCCCAATCTTTCTTCATCTGATGGACTTGTACACCTAGCAGCAGAGATTGCCATCCAGCATAAAACATTGGATGTCACATTAGCAAATTGGGATGCAGCTTTGAAGGTACTCCTTGAAGTAAATAGCACATTTTTGGCTAAGTATGGCATTTCATTGTAAGACCTTTGACATAAGTGTCAAAAAGGGGGAGAATAAGTAATAAGAGTTAAGTACAAGAATGAAATGATAAGTATAATAAAAGGGGGAGATAAAAAATTTTGAGCAAATTTTGAATGAAGGATAAATTCATGAGTTACATGGATCTTAATTAAGTGTTTTTGCCACTCATGTCAAAGGGGGAGATTGTTAGCTTAAAGAATAAATTTGACAACTGAGTGTCAATACACTTAACCAAGATCAAGATAAAGTGTCGAGTGATAACAAGTGTCGAGTAATAACAAGTGTCGAGTGATAACAAGTGCTGAGTGATAACAGGTGCCGAGTACAACATGTGCCGAGTGATACAGTTTTGTTCAAGTGTCGAGCTATCTAGGAAACAACATGTGCCAAGTATCAGAAATACTTCAAGAGCCGAGTACCTTAGTATATTAGTATAAGAGTTTGTAATTGCACAAACTATGATGCAAACAATTTTTGCAGCCGACAGAAGGTAAATTTTGAGGGATTTAATGATAAGATCAAATCTTTTATTTCTCCTATGAAATTTGCATGCAGCCAATAAGAAAAATGCTAAGGGCATGCAATCTATCAGCAAAAGATAAGTATTGAGCAAAAAATGAAGATTGAATATGGATAGTAGATCCAAATCAAACTCTAAATCTTCAAATGTCTTTATAAGGAAGATGAAATTTCATTGTAAATATACATATGTAAGGAACAAGTGGTGTAAAAAGATATACAAGGATTCGTAAGGAATTTTATTTTCAAAAGTGAGGACTATCAAATTAAAAAGGGATCCAGATCAGAGAAAGCAGAACAAGTGCCTGCAATCAGCAATCAAGGATTGTAATCAGTCAGGTTCATTGTACCTAATACTTTCTAGCAATTGTATTAGAATGAAAATTCTATGGTGATAGGTTAGCTTAACAACTATTTTGTTGAATCCTTTAACTAGGTGATGAAATCCTTTAACAGGGTAACACTTCATGTTAAGTGTTTGAAAGCCTCTAACCAGGTCACTATTGACACAGTGTAAAGCCTTTAACAGGGCAAACCATCAGAAGTGGTTAAACATTATTGCTGCAGTAATTTTTGTGGGTATCATCCCCACCCCAGTTTTACCTTCTTATTCCTAGAGGCTTTCTGGGTTACCAAAATTCTGGTGTTATGAATTATTGATGCATGAGTTTTGTTACATGTTTATTTACATGCATGCAACTTACTTTCAGTTAAAATTTTATTGGCTAAAGTTTGATACTTATGATTCACCCCGCCTCCCCCCCCCCCTCTCATAAGTACTCTTTCCATATTTGAATATTCCAACAACTAACTAAGTAGCAAGCCTCCATAGACAACAACTCTACATTAAGACAACCCTTATTCAAAAAATTGAAATAAAATATTTTTGGCTGATGCAAGATTTCTCTCACACCCAAGGTAATTTGAGAAGTGACCTTGTCATGTCTTAGGTGTTCAAAGGAAAACCAAGATGGTTAACCTCCTCCCTTGCTAGCCATGACGAATCTTCTACTGGCCTCCCTTTCCATTGGACCAAGTATTCTTCATAAGGTTTGTTCCTTATACTTTTTCCAACATGACTATCCAATATCTCTTCAATCTCCTTTGTAGCCAAAGTAGCTACTAGAATACTCCACTACACTTCTGCAACTTCTTCTTCATCACATCCTTCATAATACTCAGTCAAATCTGAAATGTTAACTACTAGTGAAATATTTAGTTTAGTAGGTAACTCTACTTCATAGGCATTTCTAGAATCATGCCTTTTCACTATCTTGCACAATCCAAACTTCTTCATTTTTAGTTTATTATATGTACCCACTGGAAAGCTTTTTTCTCAAATTTTAACTTCCTCTATAATGTGAATTCCTTATACCTTCTTTTCACATATTCTTTATCCTTGTACTCTATATTCATCTTGATAATATGCTTCTTTGCCTCCTAGTGGATATTTTTCAAATGTTCAGCAAATTCTTATGCTTCAACACTACTTATCTTTCCTTTATCTAACTACCTTAATCCAAAAGCATTTTTGAGATTGCTACCATATACAATCTAGAATGGTGATTTACTACTACTTCTATTGATAGAATTATTATATGCAAATTCCACCTATGGTACAATAAAAACCCATCCTTTTGATTTATCTCAAATCAAACATCTCAACAAATTTCTCAAACTCCTATTCCCATTTTCAATTTGTTCATCAGTCCATGGATGATGTAATGAACTAAACTTCAAACATGTCTTCAATTTCTTCCACAATGTGTGCCAAAAATACCCAAAAAAATTGGTTGATCTAAAACTATACTCTTTGGTAGACCATGTAGTCTCACCACTTCTTTGAAAAATAACTCTACCACATGAACATTATCACTATTATTCTTGCAAGGAATGAAATGTGCCATCTTTGAAAACTTGTCAACCACCACAAATATAGAATCATGACCTCACTAAGTCCTTGATAATCCAAGAACAAAATCCATGCTGACATCGTCCCATAGCTTTTATGGTACAACTAATGGCTGATACAACCCCTATTCTGCTTCACTCCTTTCGCCATCTGACATGCTCTATAACTCTGCACAAAATTCTCCACATCTTTTTGTAACTATGGCTAGTAATAATTCTCAACAACCAAAGTCATCTTATCTCTCCCAATATATCTAGCCAATCCTCCACTATGCTTTTCCTTAATGAGATTCTCTCCCCATTAAACTTCTTGGAATGCACAACTAGCTCCCTTTGAACAACATACCATCTTGGATTATGAAATCCAACCACTTCATTTTATCAAGAGTAATAGGTTTTGTATAAGGCTTCCATGCTTCACCAAAATTAGGATTGTTTGGATACAAATTACTGAGTTCCTTGAACCCAACCACCTCAATTTGCATTTATGTTAGTAAAATTTGTCTTCTATTAAGAGCATATACAACTCTATTAGACTTCTCACTCGTGTTTCAAAATAAATGTATAACTCTGAAAAAACTTAACCCACTTTAAATGCCTTTGATTTAATTTTCCTTGACTGTTCAAATATTGCAAAGCTTGATGATCAATATACAAAACAAAATCCTTAGGAAGAAGTGTTAGCATGAATGCTAATGATACTACTTTGGGGGAGTATCCTAAGTATTGTAGAATATTGACATGTTGCATTCATGATTGTGTTTTTCATTGATGACAACATGGCATTAAGTCTGTGAAGAGTGCCTGAGTAGAAAACATAGATCTTACTAGTATGGGTAATGATTTGATTGTGTGGTGATGTGCAGTTAAGGTTATGTGTAATGACCCTTTTTAGGACATTGGGGTTTCTTATTGTAAATATGTTTTCTCCGTGTCCTTCCATTTGTAATGAATTTTTAAGGGTCATTCGTTTGTGACTTTTTCTTTAATTTGTATCC
Organism: Cupressus sempervirens; assembly: GCA_028749045.1. Taxonomy (NCBI): domain Eukaryota; kingdom Viridiplantae; phylum Streptophyta; class Pinopsida; order Cupressales; family Cupressaceae; genus Cupressus; species Cupressus sempervirens. Next base: position 355,023,908 of record CM053791.1, on the reverse strand, counting down.
CCTTTTTCATATCTTTTCTTTGATGTATTTTCCAATGCGTTGATATATTATATATATGAGTATATACATAGAGTCGTGTCCTTTCAAATTAATATTAATTATATTAATAAGGTATTTTATTATTTTATTAATTATATATTATTTTTAATGATTATAAACTATATTATTATATTAACTATTATATAAATTATGTAAAGACTATTACAATATTGTGTAATCTTAGATATTATGATAAATTATAACTATATCATTATTAAACACACCCTAAGATCATTATATTAAATAATGATATATTATTATACGTATTTAGATATATACTATATATATATCACATATATTTAATATTATTTCTCTTATTTATTATAATTTAAATGTGATAATAATTAGATATATTATCATCTTATTGATTTACATTGTAATTATAATGTTTATTCCTTATATATATTGATATTATTATTATGAATAATAATTTTATTATAAATAATATAAATAATTAAGTAAAATAGATCATAAATATTTATAGTTTATCAATATTATTTCTTTAGGAATGGTATATGAATTATTATTATATTTTATCCCATAATTATAGGATTCTTTTTAAGAGGGGTCATGACAAGTTCGCCCCTCTTGAATTTGCTTGTCCTCAAGCAATAAACATTTTCATATTTTTTTTGCCTTATATAACGAAATTGACTACTAGATCCTATTCAAATTTTTACTTGTGATATTACTTTGTTTATTCTATAAAAGAGTCGCATATGTAGTATGCATCTGAATGCAAAGTATACACATGAATGTATGAATACACAAAGCAAACATGAAGCATGCATGAAGTAGACACATGTAAACACAAAGCATACATGATAAAGACAGATGATGCATGAAGGCACAAAGTAGACACGATGTAGACAGATGAAGACACAGAGCATACATGATGCAAACACATCATACATAACCTTGATTAGATCCTAAAATTAACAATGCACAACGACTATACTTCTTCATTAGGCTTATGAACCCTGCAACCACAAAATGAGCATCAGTACATGCATATAAATATATATAAACTTCAAAGAAATTTGAATAATAATAATTAGTATGCCAGTTCCATACTAAGCCCAAGAGTGAAACTTTGGCCCCCTTGGCCCCGGTGGTGGGTGTAAGGCATCCACACAAGGTGGTCTACTTAGTGGATTGCTTGTTTGGCTAGAAAGGTTCTTGTGAAAAGGAGTCATTACTATCTTTCCCTTAACTAGCACTACAATAGGGTGTTCTCTTCCGATTGCAGACTCCATAGAAAAGTGGTAGGGTTCCTTTTTCTTATTTACATAATCTTTTGGAAGGAATCTTTCTCTCTCTCCTTATTATGATCATCATAAGATGGTAGATTTACGGTGCAAAGGGCACTTGAAACAAGCTCCAAGCTCCCTACCTTAGAATATCATAATGTGGATGAGAAGATGAGTATTAAATTTAATTTACTTATTTCATTTTAAAGATTTTTTCTTATAGTACACAAGCAACTTTCTCTCTCCTTGTTACAATCATCTTGATGGTAGAATGATGGTGCAGAGGGTGCGTGAAACAAGCTCTAAGCATATCCGACAAGTGCTCAAAATTACTTCGCCTTTCCCCCCACCAACTCCCTATCTAAGATTACATAATTTGGACAAGAGATAGACTCTCTATTCTATAATTGAAATGTATTCTAATTATTATATTTTCCTTAAATCAACATATTTATATATTTTATTTTATTTTCATTTTTTGTATATATATATTTTCCATTTATATTTCATTTTTCATATATTCTGATTTCATTTCTTTGCAACTAGAATCATTGATAGACTATTCAATATTCTTCACAATAACAAATGTGTCAGTAATAAGAAAGACATTATCAATTATTTCATAGCAATATATGCACAAAATATATATCTTACCTCATTACCCTTATGTGTTGAAGTGGTGATTATAGGCACGAAGTAACCTTCATATCCAGTTTCCATATTGAAGTCTCTTAATTTAGTCAAGCCAATGAAACTCCTCTTCTGACTTTGCTTTATCAAGGCCTTATTATAGGTCTTTCTCATCGATACTACCTTTGGCATGAGGATTGTATAATCAAAATTTTTTCCTTAATGTTGATTTACCTTTATAAATGCCACTTGGTGAGTAGAAGCCATTGGTTGCAATTTGGGAAAGTTTTGCATCTTTACCTTGTTCATAGGAAACCTTTCTCTTTGTCAAATGATGTGGATGCCTTGTGACTGCTCGGTTAACATTGATTAAGTCACTTTCCAATAATTTCACTTTAATTTATCTATTCAATATTGTTGTTGATATCTATCTTTATATTTGTTTTGCTAATGAACATTTGTTTCAATCACTTCCATATAGCTTCATGGTAGACTTATGTCTAACACCATGATTCAAGAAATTTGATAAATTGATAAATTGAATAATGGGGGCCCATAGTCTAGGTGACCATTTTAGGGTGCATACATTTGTATATATACATACATAGGCACACATAGATGTGTGTATGTATGTATATATACACATATATAAATATACATATGTATATATATGTGCATACATACATACATACATAAATAATAGTAATATATGTATTGTATCTGAATTTGCTTTGCCATTGCTCATAAGTGTTTCAAGGTTGTGAATCACTTCAACATCCTTTGCATGGTTTAGAGGTAATTTCATTGTGGTAGAGGCTTCTACAAGGGAATATCCTTACGAGTTAACATATAATGTCTTAAAATAGTTAAGTGCTACCTAACTTTGTTTAAGTCATCTGCACACTGGAGGCATACTCCACCTACCAGGCTACCTACATACCTATATCCACAGAAACAAGACCCTTGAACTAGTCACTCTAATGAATATGTAATTCTAGTTTCTAATTATTTTGTAGTTGCATTCCTATAACCACTAGTGAGCTTTACTCACCTATTACATCACTTCGCCATCATACACCCACTTGGGCAAATTAGGTAGTTTTCTTATAATTTCAATACTATAATACCCTGGTGTAACCTTTTTTGTTGTATCTTACACTTAATTTAAGGTTAACCTATATATGTCCTAACTCACTCCTTATATAGTTATCTTTTTTTGCTTCTAACAATTATCAATAGTTCTAAATAGACTAGTCAAGTTAATGTTGAAACTTAGATTTTAGCCTTCTATTCTCAAAATCCAAGTAGACTAGGTTGCATCTACTAAAATATCTTAAGGTAGACCACTAGTACGGATTCTTCATTCTATAAGGGGACCCTTTATTCAAATGTAAAACTGGTTAAGCATGCATGACTATTTTGTTTAATGCAAAGTTGGTTTTGAAGCATTAAATGTAAGGTTGATTACTTGAACATCCATATGTCTATAAGAATGGTAATTTACCTAGAATGCCATGAGAGAAATCTTAAAGTACCTAGAATGTCCTAATCACCCCCTACTACTCTCAAGGGAAGTCCATCTTTATTTCTCACAAGAAAGTCATCACATCGATGCATCCAAGAATGTCCTCATTGCCTCCTGCATAAAATGAACCCAATATTACAAATGCCTCCTAAGAAATAATAGTTCAAATGAAATAAATAATTTAAAAATGAGAGAAAATAATGGAATCTACATACTATTAGGCATTTTTATTGCATATGTGGCCATGCTAACTATTGAGTGAGTTCTCTTTGTTTATATACATATATACATACATATACAAAGATCACAAGGGCACGAAAATGAAATGGAATGATCACAAGATCTCCAAAATGCACAAGATCTCTCTATATCTACATACATAAATACATAGAAACACATATGTGTGTATGTATGTATGTTTATATACACACATATACATATACATATGTATATATGTATATTTATACATATATATACATACATACATATATATATACACATACATACATACAAACATACACACATCTACATATGCAATTTTATCACCTTGAAAAATTGTATTTGATCTTGCTAGTTGCGAACAACTAATTGTTCACTTTATTGTACCGAATTTGATGATAATTCTGCATGATTTTATAATCAACCCAACTAATCAGCAACTAGACCAATTTAACTAGGTTATGACTTGTTTCTTTCTAAAAATATTTGCTATGGTATGTTTTTCTAAAATTTCATGCGAACTCTGCCCATTTTTCCTAGTTTGCATTATTTTTGTGTAGGATCTTGAGCTAAGTCACTTAGCACAGGTTGAGTGAATTTTATTATTTTATTATATGGATTCTAGAATATGCATGCAACTAGATCAATTTTTCTATTGTGCTAATATGTAACAAGCACCTTAAATAATATATCTCTATATATTTAAAGACTATAAATTGTGTAATTTGTCATGTATTGCATCTACATTTGCTTTGCCATTGCTTATAAGAGCATTTTAGGGTTGGGAACCACTTCAACATCGTTTGCATGGTTTAAAGGTAATGCCATTGTGGTAGAGAGAATAATTTCAGTCAAGAGTTGAGTGTAAGGAGTTACTACCCTGAACCTATGCTACAAAATCCTTGGAGCCAAGGGACCCTAAACCTATGTTATGTTTTCTACATACATGGGAGAAATTACTACTAGCTTTAGTACTTCATTACATTATAGATTATATAGTGATGCCCAAATTAACTCCAACACGTGTATGGTTGCATCCTTGGCTTCCATTGTTGGGTCAGCGTATGTAGTCTTTATATCCAACTATTCATTATAAATTGGAGAATGCACTTCATGCTTGGCATGCAAGTGATGCATTTACAGATACATTTTTATCACCTTGGAAAATTGTAGATCCTTCTAGTTGGGAATAACTAATTATTCATTTTATTGTACCTAATTTAATGATAATTATATTTAATCAACCTAGCTAATTAGCAAGTGGACCAATTTAACTAGGTTATAGCTCAAGCATGTGCCATTCCCATTTATCAAATGATTGAAATGTTGGAGGCAACATTTTTTCTAAATTGGTAGGAGGTTTTGTATCATTGGCTTTGTTCAAGTCTTGATTTTAATGAAGTAACAATGTGGTTTTTAGGGTGGAAAGGACTATATAATGAAGAGGAAACTTGAAAACTTGAATGTTGAAATGTTGAAATGAAAGCTATCGAGGATCAAACACCTATGCTAGAGTTACAACACATTGTGAGTTTGATTTTAGATATAAAAATATATATATATAAAAATACAACATTAATTTGATAAGGGAATCATCTTTGAAAGCCAGATGGTTAAAATTGGCACATCCATCCTTATGATAGATGTCTCTATCTTAGAATAGAAAACTACCTCAAAGGACAAGCGAAAAATTATTAAATGTATGGAAATTTAGAAGAAAATTCACCTACAATATTTTTGAAGGATAAAAATATAATAAAAATATAATTTGGTGGAAAAATCCATGAGTTATGTGGCTCCACATTGTGGCTATTCCACTATCAAGTAGTGGAAACTCTTCACATTAAATATGAAGATCTTGCAATTAAAAGAAATAATTATTAGAGATCTAAATTTTCATTTTAGTGATAACAAATATACAATCTAATTTTAATAAAAATAATAGTCTTAAATATATACGATTAAATAAAAATAAATAAGAGTACTAGTTGTATCTTTATAATTCTAGTTTTATTGAATATGCTAAACAAAATATTCAATAAAACAAGTATGAAATAACATAAATGGATCATCTTCTCGATCCTTTTATGACTTAATGAAAATGCATCAGATCATTACCTAGATGATACTATGCATGAGATCTTTACTCAATCCCAAGAGATTATATAATTAGTAATTATAGATTTCTGTATGGCATGAATAGTTTTGATTGAATGCAAGGATAATTTCTTGTGTGAATTCAAGACATGAATGATTAATTTAATATAGCACAAGTAATATGCAAGTGTGTATGTATGCATGTAAAGAAGTTCACATAGTGAAGTGATACATACATACATGCACATATACATACAATCATTATAATTAATTATCCTTGAATTTGACCAAAGCTATTATAAGTGAAAGAGATACATGTTTAGAAGGAAAAAAAAGAACATTTACATAGGTACCTCTTCTACCCTTGAAGAAAATCACAGAGAAAGGGCATAAAGATCACAAGGGCACAAAATGGAAAAAAAATATAGTGATCCAAGGAAATGGAAACAAAATCCTAGATCTCCACTGATCTCCACCAACATTTAGAGCTCTCCACCCTCATTTGAAGTTCTCCACCCTCTTTCGGAGTTCTTTGCCCTCTTTCATGCTCAAATCTCCACAATCAATCAAAAGTGATGAGAAGATTCTTCAAGTAAGAGATTTATAGCTCTTCTTAGGCTACCCTTAGCCCACTATATGTCTTTCTCTTCCAACCCTAACATAGAGGATCATTTTGCTACTTACCTGAGAAACTCTCCCAACAATTCAAAACTCAATGCCATTCCCCAAGTTCACCCAATAAGCACACTTTGGCCTATTTTGCCAAAACTTCACTCAAATGCACCAAGTGGACCAAAAGCAAGGTTGAACCCTCCTAGTATGGTTCTTGTCTCATTTCTCATCATTATGCACCATCCTTCCAAGTTTTTCTCCCACAACCCATCAATTTGACTAGTTAGGCCTAATAGCCCTAAGAGCCCCTTAGCCCACCTAAAAAAAAGGAAATCTCTATAACTCACAAAATCCTTTACAAGGTACCATGGTATATACTATAAATTTTTTTCACATGACCAACCCTTCAATATTTTTTAGGTTTTGGTCTCTAGTAATGTCTATATAGAACAGATTCAAAAAACCCTACATTTAAGGGTTTAAAGGGAAATGTTAGTGTTTCTTCCTCCATAGGTGTCAAAATCCTTGTCCAACCCCCTCCTTTGAGTTTTGATACCTTCATACACTATTCCTACATTTCCAAATCAAGGTTTATCCATATATTATTGTTCCTCACAAATTGCTTTATAGGCTTCTTGCCAAGCTTGTCTGCTTTCTTAGGGCTCGCTTGTAAAAATAGAAAAAGGCCTTCCACAAACTCCAAAAACCATATTTACAATATGTATAGAGGATATTTCTTGGTCTCCAAGATTCATGATGATTGAACAAGGACACTCAAGCTATAGCCCTTTTCATGTTTACTACTCAAAACTAGACAACAGGATCAATAAAAACAAATAATTTTGTAAATCTTATTGAATTCTTAATTGAAACCAAAAAATTATACATAGAATTAAAACATGTAAAAAATCCTAATTCATTAGAAACAGTCCACTATTCAATCCAAAAACTCCAAACTATGCTTAGAATGCTCAAAACTATCTTGTTACCAATGTTGTCCATACACCTAACTATCCAACCACTAGAACTGAGTTGGAAAAGTATTAAATATAATTCTTTACTCCTCACATCCTATAGTTTGATCCATAACTACCCCAATTCATTGATTTTCAAAACTGTCTAAAAAGTTGTAATGTAATTTTTCAAAACTGTAAAGTTGTCAATGCAACTTTTTGACAACTTTTGCAATTTTGCTCCTACACTCTTCAAACTTGCAAAGAATGTTCCCAAACCTCCTATGATGACTTTAGAACATCTAAGGGCCATCTTGACACAATCCTCTCCCCCTTTTCTAATATTTTTCTTCATTTTTCCCTCTAGAGTAACTTTTGCAATTTTCAACTATCATGACCTAACTGACCAAAAATAGACACCTTAACCAAAATCTACTAACTCAACACCTCCTAAGCACACCTTGGGAATTTTCTTGAAGTTATTATTAACCCCATGGTTGGTTAGACCATCCAAAAACCAAAAACTAAACTTAGGGTTTGAACTTACCCGAGGTGCTCCTACACCATTCTCCTCTAGCATGAAGAGGTTAAGGTACTACTGGAGATAATAACTTGTTGCTAATACCAAGATTCTTGAAGTCACCCTCAACAATCCAAGTTGCCTTAGACTTAGGAAAAATCCATCCATTTTACCAAATACTCTTTGTAGACCTTATTTCTTATGCTCTTCTTCACTCTAGGGTCCAATACCTTTTCAACATGTGGTTTCTTCTTTTCAAGTATCTTCATGTCTACTACATCCTTGTTCAACTCTTCTTGATACTCTATATTACCCATCTTAGAAACTTTGTAGCATACTAGGTCTTTCACATTGAAGATTGGAGAAAGAGACATGTCCTTAGGTAGATCTATCTTGGGCCCAATCCTCCTCATCTGCAACTTGCTTGGGATTCCCTTTTGTAGCCTAGCGTTATTAAGATACACCATCACCAAATATCCCACTTGAAACTATAACTCTCTCCTCCCTTCATCTTTCTTCTCCATTTTTTTATTGGCTTCTATCAAGGTTTGTTTTACCTATCATGTACCTCCTTCATTAATTGCATAAAGTCATTAGCTGATCCACTGATCTTGTTTGGTGAAGGTAGGTCCCCTAGCTCCATTATACCTCTTAGGTGAGTACCATATACCACTTGGAAAGGACTAAGCCTTGTTGTCCTATTCTTGCTATCATTGTATGCAAACTTAGCTTGAGGAATAACTTGTTTCCAACTTTTCCCATACTCCTTAGTAAGACACCTTAGTAGGTTTCCTAATACCTTGTTTATTACCTCTATTTAACCATTAGTTTGATGATGGTAGCCAAAGCTATGTGCTAAATTTGTTCCAAGCCTTTTCCACAAGGCCTTCCAAAAGTGCCCCATAAACTTGACATCTGTGATAGCTACTATGCACCTTGGCAATCCATGGATTCTAACCACCTCCTTGAAGAATAGGTTGGCTACATTAATTGCATCATGTGTAGTCTTGAATGGTATGAAGTGGATCATCTTGTTAAACCTATCTACAATTGTAAAGACACTATCCATCCCTATCCTAGTCCTTGGTAATCCCACTATGAAGTCCATGTTTATGCATTCACAAGGCCTATTAGGAATAGGGAGAGGTTGGTAGAGCCCTACATTAGATGAAGTCCCCTTTGCCTTCTGACATATGTTGCACTGCTCCACATAACTCCTAACATCTCTTTGCATTTTAGGCCAGAAATAAAATGTTTCCACAAGATCCAAAGTCTTATTAAGACCAAAGTTCCCATTCATGATCCCATTGTGCTTCTCCTCTTGTATGAGATTTTCTCTCATGGATCCCCTTGGATGCACAACTATTTAGCCTTTGAAGAATAGTCCATTATGCAATGTGTATTCAGCAAAATCACTATGGAAATGATTAGCAAAGTCATTACATACCTTGTAAGCCTCTAAGAAATCAATTTCATCCTCATGTAGGTCTTTGAAACAATCTAAACCAATGCTTTGCAACTTGACTTCTTGCACTATCAGCAACCTCTTGCTCAAAGCATCTACCACCTTGTTGTTTTTCCCCTTCTTATGCTTGATAGAAAAAGTATAGGACTACAAGAACTCCATCCATTTTATATGTCTCAAACTTCACTTCTCTTGTGAGTTGATAAAACTCAAAGCTTGATTATCTGTGAAGACAACAAACTCCTTAGGTAAGAGGTAATGCCTCCACTTCTTGAGGGCTTGGACAAGTGCATAAAGGTCTAGGTCATATGTTGAATATCTTGTCTTGGCAAGCCTTCCACTAAAAAATGCCACTAGTCTACCTTCCTTACTCAAAACTGCCCCAACTTCTATGTTACTAGCATCACATTCCACCACAGATGGCTTCTCAAAACTAGGTAGAACTAGGATAGGTTGAATTGCTACCTCCTTCTTCAACCTCTCAAAACTCTAATCTATAGGTCTGGTCCACACAAATTTAGTTTTCATGCCCCCTTTGATTGTATCCATCATAGGTACACATATTTCATTAAAACCTTCTTACAAACTTCCTATAGGACTATGCCAATCCATGAAAACTCTTGACTTTAGTAGTAGATCTAGGTGTAAGCCAACTCAAAATAGCCTCTACCTTGTCCTTGTCCATCTTAAGATTTCCTTGGGATACTAAAAACCCCAAATACACCAGTTCCTCTTTTATGAGCTCACTTTTCTCCAAATTTACTGTCAACTTCTCCTCTTGGAGCTTCCTCAATACCAACTCTAGGTGTTTCATATGTTCCTCCTTGGTCTTATTAAAGATGGGAATGTCATCTAGGTATACCACAACAAATATTCCAATGCAATCCTTCAAAACCTCATTCATGACTCTCATGAAGGCACTTGGTGCATTGTTAAGGCCAAATGGCATTACCAACCACTCATAGAGACCCTCAATAATCTTAAATGCATACTTCCATTCATCCCCTTATTTCATCCTAATCAAATAGTATCCAATTCTAAGATCAATTTTGGAAAAATACCTAGCACCACCTAGACAATCCATGAAGTCTTCTATTCTAGGAATGGGAAATCTATACCTAATTTTGATTCTATTAATTTCTCTAGAATTAGTACACATTCTCCACTTACCTCTCTTTTTAGGTGTTAAGACCACTAGTACAACACATGGGCTAATGCTCTTCCTAATTAGCCCTTGATCAAGAAGCTCTTGAACTTGCCTTGCAATCTCCTTGTTTTGCTCTGGAGTCATCTTGTATGCAACCTTGTTAGGTAGTGATGCCCCTAGTATGAAGTCAACCTGATGACTTGTGGCCTTCTTAGGTGGTAGGGTAGGTGGTGCTCCATCATAAATGATGTCTTTAAACTAGTCCTTTGCACTTTTGCAGGTATAGGTGTGGATGTTTTTGTCTCCTCCTCCTTAGGCTTTAGCATAACAACATAACATACTCCTTCACTCTCCTTTAAGTCCTTAAGAAATTCCTTTCCACTCATGAGAAATACTTTAGCAATATACTTCTCCATCTTGTCTTCTTCCACTATAGATTGGATTCTATAAGTTACACCATCCTTTTTAAAGGAATACTTGTTCTCCTTTCCATGATGCACTACCTCCCTATCATACAACCAAGGTCTTCCCAATAGTACGTGACAAGCATTCTTTGGAAGCACATCACAAAAGATCATATCATAATACTTTCCAATGGTGAAGTCTACCCATAATTATTCATTCACTAGAATATTCTACCCCTTATTTAACCATGTCACCGTGTAAGGGCATACACATGGAATCTTGGTCAAACCAAGCTTTTGTACAACGTCCTCTGACAAGACATTGTTAGTAGACCTTGAATCTATGATTACCTTGCATACTTTTCCCAATATCTTACATGTGGCTCTAAATAGTGCTCTCCTCTAGTTTGGCTCATCCTTGACTGGTTCCTCAACTAATACCCTACTCAACATGAGGTTTTTACCTTTCTCCACATTAAAGTCCACTTCTCCTACCTTCTGATTTCCCTCTTCTTGAACATAGGTGATTTTCTTTTCCCCATAAGAAGATGATTCCTTTTCTAGACATCTATAATCAAGGTGTCCTAGCTTACCATATTGTAGCACTTTATGTTACTGAAGTGTGAACCTCTATTGTTGTTTCCATACCTACCCCTACCACCATTGTTGGATCCTCTACCTCTACTAGAGCCTCCTCTCTAACTAGTCTCATTAGATTACTCACTCCACCGAGAGTCTCCATAGTTCCTTTGCTTAGTATTCTTGCCATTAGAGCCTCCCCTTGAACTACCTCTAAAGTCCTTGCCTCCACCTCTATTCTTAGAATTGGAGTCCCCTTTCTTCCTTAGTTTTTCCTCCACCTTCCTAGCCATTTGAAAACAACTCTGAAGAGTGGTGAGGCTAAACAAACTCAACTCATCCTATTTGGACTATTTAAGGCCATTCAAGTACCTTGCAACATTGATACTCTCTTCTTCTTGCACTCTTGATCTTAGTGCCAACTTCTAAAATAACTTAGTATAGGTAGCCACATCAAGTTCTTTCTGCCTAAGATTCTCTACCTCTACATATGGATCTAAATCTTATATTCCTCTAGTAGATATGTTTCTTTTATCTTTGCCACCATTGTCTTCAATTAGCTAAAGACTTCTTCCCCTCACTTTCTCTTTCTTCCTGCATAAACTTCCACCAAGGCTTGGCCTTTCAATCAAGACTTTTTAAACCTCACCTTTTGGGCCTTTGTTCTCCCTTCACACTCAAAGTAGTTCTCAATGCTTTCCAACCATTTTAAGACTACATCTACATCTATCTTACCATAGAATAAGGAAAGATTCTCTAGACTCTTCCCCCAAAATGCCTTATGGGCTTTTAGGAATGATTCTTGCTCACCAAGTGGAGGATCTAGTTTAGGGATTTCATCCTCTAAACTCGCCTTCTCTTTACCCTTGCTAAAGTCTTCATCTTCCTTAGCTTGGGCTGCATCCTCTATCTCTTTCAACTTGTCTTTTATCTCCTCTAGGGCCTCATCTAGAACCCTATTCTTTTCTTCTAAGAGCTTCTTATGCTCATCCACTTCCTTTGCCAACTCTACATTGGTCACCATTTTAGAAGATCCACTTGACTCAGAGGAATACAACATACCACCACAAGAAAAATCTTATGGCTCTAATAGTACTTTTATGGGGATCTTCTTCAACTAAGAGCTTTCTATCTCTTCTCAAGCTACCCTTAGCCCACTGTAGAGTTTTCTCTTTCAACCCTAACCTTGAGGATCGTTCTACTATCCCCTTACCCAAGAAACTCTCCAAACAATTCAAAACTCAATGCCATTCCCTAAGTTCACCCAATAAGACTTCACTTAAATACACCAAGTGCCCCAAAAAGAAGGTTGAACCCTTCCATCATGGTTCTTGTCTCATTTCTTATCATTTTGCACCATCTTTCCAAGGTGTTAATATATGTGGTGGTGTATTTTGCTAAATTTATTTATTTTAGTATATTGATGTATGAACTTATTTGTTGTAGCATATTTTTACATTTTAAAAAAATTTCTTGTATGGATGAACCAAAAATGAACCCGAACCCAACCTAATTCTTTTTGGAGTGAATTTTGAACTCGAATGTCAAACTTGCATCTGAACCAGAATCTAAATTGGAAACTTAGTATTTCATTTAAGTCTAGTTTAATAAGCTTGTCCAAGAACATAAGTAATTCTAAATAAATTCAGAGTAGATTGTTCTTGGAAAAAATAGCATATCGGCATAGATATTTTTGAATTAGCACTGAGGCATATTACAACATACATATTCCAAATGAATGATTAATTTGGCATGAAAGCTTTTTAGTAGATATTTACTATTTCTCAAATATGGTCATTTTAACAAAAATTCAATAAATTTGTTAATGGATTAGGCCTCATAAAAAAATAGTGAATGAGGTCACAGGGCCTTAACATTTTGCATAGTAGAAAATGGGCTACAACTCAGCCTTATGTGTCCCATGTTGTAACATCCCACTTGGGAACCCAAAAGAAATAAACCTAATATGTTACAAAATTTACTAAACTATTTTTTTTAAAGTTTAAACAACATCAAAGTAACAATAATATGGAAGCAATATATACATACACATCAAGAATGTGTAATCAATTACAAATACAATTTCAATTCCTCAAGGGTTCCTTCACGTTGAGTCACATTTAAGAAAGCTTTATCAATAAGTTTAATTCTCAATTACAATGTCCATAATCATTAAATGAATAAACACATGCATAATCATATAAGAAAATACATAAGTACAACTAATAATATGAAAGCACATCTAATGAATAACATTCACTACACATGTCACAGGGTATGTGAAAATAGATACAAGTACATCAATATGATATACAATGTACTACAAGATCTCAAAACACATGATACATAGATACATCAAATGAATAGAAGTTTTCAAGATAAGAGGAAGAATGATAATGGTACCACTGTATCAAGGAGCATCCAAAATTTGTCAATCTAAGAGGGACCCAAATGGTAAGAATACACTACCTTTTGACTACGTGGTCACCTAATTAGGTTCCCATGCCCACAGTGTAGGAAAGATAATGTACAATCCACACACAGATAATCAAATCATAAAATAATTCTAGGCAAAGAATCTTGATAGCTAAATCTACCTCAAGGGTAACACAAACTACCCAAGAAGAAGAGATAATAAAAAATTGAAAGGACACTCATCAAATATCAACACCACATACAAAGTCAACATACAAATACCAAGACCAAAAATATACAACCACCTCAAAATTAATGTCAAGTGTCACAAGTATAATGACCAACAAATAACAATTGTCATCTATAAAAGTAAACTACTAATCACTAACTCCAACAATAAAAACACCACCAATGAATAACTGATCATTCATTAATAAAAGTCAATTGTCAACAATAAATGACATCTAATTGATGAGTAACAACTTAAAGTAAATGCACAATCAAAAGCAATATTTAACAAGTACACAGTCTAGAGGCAAATATAAAATATCATGAAGGAGACTGAAGCTACATACTATGGAGTGTCATCACATGAGCCAACTCTAGGGTTACCCTAGTAGTCTCTTAGGACCCTAACCCCCTAGTGATTCTATGCGGAACCAAAATACTCTCTCATGATGATGAGGAAGCTAGTCATACCTCTCAAGATATTATTTGCATTTCATCCTTAGTTTATACAAGCACTCAAGGCATGGACAAGGAAAAATCTCTATCTTATCTTTTTAATGTATCTTAGGGAAAAGGATTAGGCAAGATATTTTAAATTACTATATTATCAATTGTTACACAACTTACAATGAGTTACCCTACTAGCCACTTTAAGCCCTAGCCCCCATTGTAAGCCACTCTCATAGACATGCACCTAGACTACCTTTTCAAAAATCACAAACTATAATAGTGTCCCATAACACAAAAAGTAATATTGATCGAATTTGGTTTCTTAACAGGCAACCCAAAAAATAACATTGGTTCTCAAAACCCAAGTTCTCAAAATTGCTTAATAGCATAAAACTCATAAAACATAAATCTCAATTTAAATATAAAGTTCATCATAACATCCAGTCAAATAATCATAAAAGAAATCTCAAAAATCGCCTCTAGTTCACATTCTAACTTGGCCAACTAAACAACTCATAAATAACAACCATCATGAAAATAAATATCACAAGACTATAAATAGAATATTAGAAAACACATAGTTTTCAGCCACATGATTTAATTCCACCAATTTCTCTTGTTTAGTTTGGGTTATAAGGATGTGTTTAAAAATAAGGTAAGAATATATATGTTAATATAAATTATTATGCTAATATAGTTATTTAAAATAATAAGTATTTAAATATCCAATCCTTTTGTGCATATAAAATATCATACAATATTATCATATTATAATTTAAATAATCTTAAATAATAAACGATTTAATAAATAACATAAATATATATTATTAAGTTAAATATTAATATTAATTTCATTTCTAAAATATTAATTTGATTTCTATTTAAGTCCAATATTAATATTTATTTTTCTTTTAATTTATAATGCAACTACAGATAAAATTATAAATAAATGTAATTATTTATAATTTTTCTCATAAAGTCAAATAGTAATTAACTAAATGATTATGAAGTGAACTCTACCACAACTTCTCTTACAGTATAATAAAATTATAAATATTTATTTAATAACTTCCCTCCTGCATTAATAATTATAAAATTATTAATATGCAACTTGGCCAACTAAACAACCCACAAATAAAAACCATCATGAAAATAAATATCACAAAACTATAAATAGAATATTAGAAAATACATAGTTTTTAGCCACATGATTTAATTTCACCAATTTCTCTTGTTTAGTTTGGGTCATAAGGATGTGTTTAAAAATAAGGTAAGAATATATATGTTAATATAAATTGTTATCCTAATATACTTATTTAAATAATAAGTATTTAAATATCCAATCTTTTTGTGCATATAAATATCATACAATATTATCATATTATAATTTAAATAATCTTAAATAATAAATGATTTAATAAATAACATAAATATATATAATTGGGTTAAATATTAATATTAATTAAAGATAACAAATTTCCACAATCCATGATAATAAGATTTATGCTTCTGGGTAAGATTGTGTGAGAGTTTTGACACATTCTTAGCACTCTCATCCTAATGATGGCTCATTGAGTATGATCTGAAACGTTGATGCAAAAAAACTCACACAATCTTACCCAGAAGCATAAATCTTATTAATATTAATTTCATTTCTAAAATATTAATTTGACTTCTATTTAAGTCCAATATTAATATTTTCTTTTCCTTTAATTTATAATGCAACTAGAGATAAAATTATAAATTTAATTTAATTATTTATAATTTCTCTCATAAAGTCAAATATTTATTAGCTAAATAATTATAAAGTGAACTCTACCACAACTTCTCTTAAAATATAATAAAATTATAAATATTTATTTATTAACTTCCCTCTTGCATTAATTATTATAAAATTATTAATATGCAACTAAGAGTTTAATAATATTTATTTAATTTTTAGAAATTAATAAATTATTTATTTATCTATTTTTAATTAATTAATTAATTAATTTTAAATAAATAAATTTAAAAAATAAATTATATTTTTATAAAATAAACATAAATATGCAATTAATATTTTTGCATGTCTTTGATCTCTCAAATCATGCAAGCATACTAAGTTTTTTATTTTTAGAATATTTATTTTCACATGCATGTAACCATACTATACTTAGCTTTCTATTTTTAGCATATTAGTTTTCACATGCATGTAACCATACTATACTTAATTTCTATTTTTAGCATATTTCTGTTCACATGCATGCATAAGTTTAGTTACAACATGCTTCTTCTCAATTAATCTTTTTTCTTTTTTCAATAAATTTTTCAATTAAATTGATTTAGATATAAGAATAATATTTATTTGTATTTAGAAAATTCATGATAATCTCATGGTTCTATTACAAATTTACAATTGAAACCCTAACAATTCAATTTATTATTTTCTTTTAAACTTTTATAATCAAATATTCCTTATATTATCTAAAGGGGTTTTAAATGAATATAGTCATAATAATTTTTTACAATTTTTCTATACTTTTCTTTATTCAAATTTTTTTGATTAATAAGTTTATTTTTTCAAAATCTACAATATAATTCTTTATTCAACAATCAATATAGTAAATTAATAAGCAATATGCAACCACTCAGAAAGACATGAAGTAGACAGATCTATCAATAAAATTTTACAATGAGTTTTCAAACCCTACCTCAAAACCATAACTAAAATCTAAGACAATTTGTGAATGCATACAAATTTAAACCCTCTGAAACTTTCAACATTTCTTTTGATCCAATTCTAAATTTTGCTACCCAATACCTGTGTATCTAGAAATGAACTCTAATTTTTTTAATAAATTATTTTTCCCCCAAATCAAAGCTTTGATTACCTCTGCAGTGTAATAGCTGGGATGTGCCCCTAACCTAGTTTGAATGATGTCATGCCCAAAATCTAGGGCAAAAATACATAATTTTTTTTTAAATAATAATAATTAGGTTCACTATGGTTTAAGGGTTGATTTGCACGTGCAAGAATAGGTTCACTATAAGCCGTCTTGAGTTTAGAACCATGAGAAGGAAACATCGCTAAAGTTAAATACTCGTTATTAAATTTGTATCCACATTTGATTTCATTAATTACATTACTTTTACAATGTTATATTTAAAATTATTGAATAACGATTTAAATAATCACCAAACTAACTATTTTAAAATAATTGAACTCAAAAAGAACTTCTAATTAAAATAATATTACATTCTTTGATAAACTAACATTTCAAAATTTTATATAAATCTATAATATAGTAGAATTAAAAATATTTCAAATTATAACACAAAATTAATTAAACTAAATATGATGATACCATACAAAAAATCAACTATCTTACCTATTAGTTTAACATAAATTCACTACCAAAAAAAATTAAAATGATCTATAACATTAATAACATTTAATTCATAACATCTTAATTAAACTTATACTAACTTAAAATAAATAATATTAACTATACCATTATTTTAAAAAAAATACTAACAAATTTTTTAATTTTTAAAAGGTACTAATATTAAAACTTAAACTAAATTAAATCTAAAACTATCTTAAATTAATACTAACTTAAGTTAAAACTTTAAAAAAATAAGGCAACTAAACTAATATCTAACCTATACTAACTTTAATACTTAACTAACTTTTAAACCAAACTAACTCTATTTACTAAACTAATTAAAACCAAACTTTTAAAAAAAACTAACAACCAACCCTTCCTACCCTATCCCCTGCCCCTTAACTACCCCTAAGGTAGCCCTTCCCTCATGACAAGTGGGCCTACCACATAATGGCACTCCCCAAGAACTTTGCCCACTTCCCCAAACAATGGTACGCTGCCAAGGTCTGCGCAGGGTAAAATTCTGGCATCCCCTTGCGTGCAGTAAGAGTTGAAGGAAAAACAAGCACCTAGGGTGAAAGAATGGGTATGGTAGTTGGGCTGCCAAATCAGCATTTAGAGCTCATTCTACTTGCTCCTCTAACCTGCGCCTAGACCAATCTATCGCCTAGACAAAAAGGAGTGGGAGAATTAGATTTTTTTGTCATGATTCTATTAGGTCCTTATCAATCTCACTTTGGCACATACGATGGGAAGAAGATAGATTTAATGCTAAAAGTTTTATGGGTGAGGCCTTAGGTAAGAGTTATACATGTATACATTTTTTTTTGCATTTGCTCTAGCCCAAGTTTATTTTCTTTGCTTAGTTTATTCCTATATATTTAAACAATGATTATAATTTTAATTCAAAGTTTTCTTTTAATAGGGAATCTTCCAAGCATATACTTTGTTTCTAAGGGGGGTAAAATTGTCTCCCCATACAATTTCCAGAGAGCAAAATACTCCTGGGATGATACATTTTTTTTCCTCATGTTTTTTTTTGTGTCTCTTTTTTTTTTGTGCAATTTTTTTACAAACTTGCATAATTATTAAAGAGGCATATTTTGTGTTTGCTAAGTGTTTATAACAATGAAATGTATATTTTTTGTGTAAATATTATGTTTTGTAATTAGGTTTATAACGAGAGTGTATGCTTCCTTTTTTAAAATTTGGATTTACCATTTGCATGTTTTATCAAGATGATAGAAATAGTTCGTTAAATCCACAATGAGAGATTTATTGTATCTCTTAATACATATGAAATTGGATTGAGATTTCAACATAACAAAATTTCCTTTCCTTAACATAATTGAAACTTGAAGATTGCATAATTTCAAAAAAAAAAACACATCATTTAAACTATTCTTCCACACACTTATACATGAATTGAAATAACACATGATACAATGCAAGGAGGTTTTCCCAATCCTTCCTCTCTATTGATTAACCTGGTTCAATGCTCCATCGGGAAAGAACTAGTAAGAAAACTCGATGTCTTTTCCAAATACATCAAAATTTAAAATACATTTTTACATAATGTTACAATTCAATTGAATTCTCTTCTAGGTCTTTCACAAGAGATCTTTTCCAATGTCTTCAATGCATCAAGGGAACCATGGGAAAGACAAAAGCTGATCTGGAGGTAAACCAACATATATGATGAACAATTCAAGCATGCATTCCCAATCTAGTTTTGCATAATAGGTTCAACATTGAACTAAAATAAGGGGGAGGTGGATTTTCTCAATAGGAGACGTCAATCACCATACCATAACATAGCCCTTTTGGGGCTAAAATTAAAGAACTTTCATTCTTCTACAAATGCCCTTTTGAGGCCAATGCAACAAAGATTTTCATTCCTTTCCTTCTACAAGAATTCAAATTTTTATACAAGGTATGTGATGACAAGTAGGGGCCCATACACCCTACCCTCTTTCCCTTTTCTCACCATGAGAGGAGACTCTACACTATTGAGGTCCAACTAAGGCCCTTCCCCCATACTTGGCCACTTCTTCCCTATCCAAGGGTGAGTAATGCCAAAACAATCCCCATTAAATCCCCTCAAAATTTCAAAGTAAAGCATAAAAATAACATCCAAGAACAAGTTAAGATTCCTCCCAAAACACCCTCAACACACATACAAGCAATACAAAGATCATCACAATGCCTTATGCATGAATCAAGCATGAACAATAAGAAGAAACATGGTCAAAAGAGTGAAGAACCCTTACCTTCACAAAAATTTATGGTAAACAGACAAGTTGAGAAGAGCTTATCCTTTCTTTCCTTCAATCTTCAACTTTTCTCTAAAAACTAGAGATTGGGTAACCAAACCAAAACTTTTCTAAAATGCCTCTAAATATGACCCTAACTCAACTAGACTTTAGGTAACCCTAAGGTGGAGTTTTAGTCACCAACTCATGAAGGAGACAAATCAATTTTTACAATCAACCAAAAGTAGAGTTTTTGAGTGACCCTAAAAGTCAACTAAAGAGGCTAAGGGGGTGGAAAGTACCCCCAACCTATACCCTTACCCCTTGGATACTAAAATTTAATATTTTGTAGACCTTAAAGACTTAATAAAACCCAAAAAAAAAGCTAGGAGGATTTTAAAAGTATATAACAACCTTCAAGGAAAGACCATGTAAAATTGCACAAATTGGTAAGGGGTACAGTTCTGTCTTTCTATTAGATTTCCCAATAAATATCCTGCACACTAATTGCACACATCAGTAGTTCAAGAATTTACATGCATATATGTAAATTACATATCAAAAAAATTATGTAAATTTAAAACATCCATCTTTCTAATAATCAATAATTTATCTGATTCTACTCATATTTTTTACCATCAAAATTTTATAATCAAAGTGTTACTTTTGCATTCATTTACTTCATCATCATACATGTTCATAAAGTATTAAATGATGAAATCAAATATCTAAAAGTAAACCATCACACATCACAAAATAGCATAATAATGTTTAGTGCATCAAGTAATGTCCCAACATATCAAGTCATGAGTATCAAAATAGTAATGTATCAACTATGCTACGATGGGTCAGGGCAAGGCTTCACATCCTCCCCCGCTAGGCATGAACTTCTTTCTGGAGTTCATGAAAAAGATACGCGTACTGAGATTGAATTTGTGCCACATCCTCCCATGAAGTCATAACCTCATCATAGCAATCCCACTAAATCCTAAACTAGTCCAGCTCTCGACCTCGAAGTGCTAGGGTTCATCAGGCAATAATACGGATAGGCTCCAGTGCTAACTGGCTATCTGACTCCACCTACAAAGCATCCCAATCTATAATATGCGACTCATCATAAATGTATCCTTTAAGTATTGAAATGTGAAACACATCATGGATGCATGATAGGCTAGGTGGCAAGGCTAAGTGGTAGGCAGCTGGTCCTATCCTCTCTAAGATCTCAAATGGTCCAATGAACTAGGGTGCCAACTTAGAGTCCTTTCTGAAATAGATCAGACTCTTGTGCGACTGCATCCTCAAGAAAACTCTATCTCCAACTTGATACTCTCGATTTGTCCTCTTCACATCAGCAT
Source organism: Cupressus sempervirens (assembly GCA_028749045.1). Lineage (NCBI taxonomy): Eukaryota > Viridiplantae > Streptophyta > Pinopsida > Cupressales > Cupressaceae > Cupressus > Cupressus sempervirens. The sequence continues at coordinate 355,002,403 of CM053791.1, read as the reverse complement.
ACTTCTTCTGCCTATCCTGTGCCTCTCTCAGGTACTGCCTAATCAAGGTCACCTGCTGCTCCATCTCCTTAACTAACTGAGGGCCAATAGATACTCGATCCTTGATCCTGTCCCAACTCAAGGGTGTCCCGCAAGGTCTTCCATACAAGGCCTCATAAGGTAGCATACCTATGGAGGAATGGTGCCCATTGTTATAAGCAAACTCGACAAGATGTAGGTATTCCTCCCACTTGACTTGATGGTCCATCACGTACATATGTAACATATCCTCCAACTCTTGATTTACTCGCTTGGTATGATCGTTGGTTTGAGGATGGTATGTTGTATTGAAATTGAGCCTAGTGCCCAATGCTGCCTGCAACTCTCTCCAAAAGGATGAAGTGAACAATGAGTCCCTATTAGAGATGATCTTACATGGAATGCCATGAAGTTTGACAATATCTCACAAAAACACTTGAGCTATGTTCCATATTGTGAATGAAGTATGCACAGGTGAGAAATGAAAAATCTTGGTCAACGTGTCAACTGTCACCAAAATGGCATCATGGAAATGAGATGACAAGAGAAGACCAACAATAAAGTCCATAGATATAACATCCCACTTTCACTCTAAAATCTCATGAGGTTGAAGGAGCCCACCAGGATGATGATGCTCAAGTTCACCCTCTGACACTCGAGGCATCTCACAACTATGTTAGCAATCTGCATGCTCAAGTTAGTGCAAGCTCATGGCACCTCCTACTCAAAGCATCTGCAACTACATTCTCCTTTCCCTTGATGTAATGAACATCAAAATCACACTCACAAAGGAACTCCATCCACCTTCTCTACCTAGCATTAAGGTTCAACTGTGTGAATATGTACTGCAAGCTCTAGTGGTCAGAATGAAGCTCAAATTTATGACCTAGTAGGAAGTGTCGCCACCTCACTAAAGCATGAACCACTGCTGCAAGCTCTAGGTCATGAGTAGGATAATTGAGTTCATGAGTAGTCATCTTGTATGATGCTCTTGAAACTAACTCCACTCCTGGCACAAGATCAATATGAAAATCCACTACTCTAGGTGGAGGTCTACCAGGGAGCTCTGAAGGAAAAATATCTACAAACTCATGCAATATTGGAAAATCATCAAGGGATGGCTCCCCCTCTAAATATTCCTCCCTATCACTAATGGTGATAGCGAATAACTGACATCCCTTTCGCATGCATTGTCTAAGCTACATAGCAAAAATTATACGAAGGGAGATGGGTCTCTTAACCCCAAAGATCACTCTAGAGATACCATCCTCATCCACACATTCCACCCTCTTCTATCGACAATCCATCTTGGCGCTATGGGCATAAAGCCAATCCATGCCAAGAACAACATCATAGGAACCTAGAGGGGTGATGTGTAGATTAGACATCATGGACATGTCTCTAATCTAAATCAAGCAATTATGAACCATGGAACTAACTGACACTCTGGCTCCTAAAGTTAACTCTACCTCCCAACTAACATCCTACCTAACTACCACTAGCCCACAAACACTCCACAATTCTAGGACTGATGGGGCAGAATGGGATTTCGATGGATTGGGGAAATAAGCTGTAGATTGAAGGAAGGACAATACCCATAATAGTTGTTCGAGCCTTCGTTTTACTTTAGCCTTGTGCATGCATAAGCATTTGGATATGGATAGCCCATAGAATAGTAGGCATGGATGCATGGCCCCCTTTCAAATTCTCTTTTGCCTACCCTACCTTACCCTTATAATAGTAGGGGTAGGGCCCACTGCATAAACAAATTATTCTATGGCTGTGATTTATGTTCTGGAGCTATAATAGTAGGGCAGTTCATCGGGAGCTATAGTTGTATTGGTAGAACCATCTGTGCATGCAGATGAACTCGGCGGAATCCCCCTATCAAGCCCCTACATCTGCATATATTATTGCCCCTCTCCCGTTGGTCGAGTGGTAAAGCATTATCCCCCCAATATAGTGAGGGCCATCTGCATTCTGCATCGGTCGGTTTCCTGCCTGCCCCATCATGTTAAATCCTGATGAACCTATTGAGTCATGAGATTGATGACGATTCTTCCTATTTTTAGAAAGAGAGGGCTCGGCCCCCTTCTGGGCCTTCTGCACGCACGGTGAATGCATGCAGAGGGCGAACATAAAATTCTAGGACTGATGGGGCAGAATGGGATTTCGATGGATTGGGGAAATAAGCTGTAGATTGAAGGAAGGACAATACCCATAATAGTTGTTCAAGCCTTCGTTTTACTTTAGCCTTGTGCATGCATAAGCATTTGGATATGGATCATAAAATGAATTGGTAGCTTCGAAATCAAATAAAACAATAACCATGCTACCTTGTATACTACCTATAGCCTCGATAACTGTAGTCTGATGCTTAGCTTGGTAGTTGTCAACTGCTGCAAAAACTCTGTAGGATCTACCTACATTGCCAACTGTCAGCTTTGAAAATGCCCCTCTCTGACCACTGGAAGACTATCCTTCAGGACACTCTCTAGCAATATGACCCATGCCACCACAAGTGTAACATGGTCCTCATGTATAAAATTGTGCACTTTGAGATCTAGACTACTATGGGCCTCCTAACTTGCTAGATCCACTAAAACCACTGCTAGAAGACTGCTGAGTCTTCACTAACTGTGCCAGTGGGACCTGTGCTTTATGATCCTGCCTCAAACCCTGTGACTTTCATTTCTTGGGCTTAGAGCCCTAATAACCCTATGAGGTTTTCTACTATTGCTAATGCTAAAGTTTCTATTGCTGAGGCTGTTGGCCCTTAAAGGACCCTGCTATGTAGTTCTGATTCTCTTTCCAAGGGGGTTTTTGCTGGGTAGAATTTCAATTCTGAGATTGATCCTATGACTCTTGCCTACTCTGAGTATCCTCTGTGACTAGTGCTACCTCAACTACCTACTTGAAGGTAGTAGGAAAGGCCATACGAATTGGATCCTAAAGTGAAAAATTTAGGCCCATGATGAAATGATGCACTCACTGTTTCTTTTCCTTCATATACTCAACATATGGAAGGAGCTCGAGAAACCTACTCTCATACTGAGCTACTATGAGACCCCTCTGATATAGAGAATGAAACTCCTCAATCTACTTCTACCTGAAGTGCTCAGACAGGTACCTCTCCCTGAATTTCTCTAAGAATGACTCCCATGTGAGGGTATCCATGTTCACTCCTCCTATAGTCTCCTCCTAATGCCACCAATTGGAGGAATTCCTCTTAGTTGATGAACTGCAAGATGTGCCTTCAGATTACTCCCATAAGGATGTAATCCAAAGCATTGCTGAAAACTCTATAACCAGGCCTCTGCTACTGTCCCCTCTGTGGAACTGGTAAAGAGTGGTGCTCCGATTCATATCAACTATCTGATATCATCTCCTATACATCTAGGAGGTCTATCAAGTGGTGGTCCTCTCTAATGTATCGACTCACCCTCATGCTCACCCTGTCCCTCAACCTGTCTTGGTGGGGGACTCCTACTCCTCTCTTTGTCTCTGGCCCCACCTCCTTTGAAAACTTTTGCTTCCCTTTCGAGAATCTGCTGCCTTGGCTGTACTATAGGTGCTATCCTTTGTTGGACTATGCTAATCAATGTCTGGAGGGCATCCAAAATATCTTGATTCAAGTTTGGTGGTGGTCCATCCTCCTGTCTTGCTCTACCACCTCTCACCCTACGACCTCTACCTCGACAGTTGCTTCGTGTAACAGGAGGCATCCTACATAATTAAAGTTTTAGTTAAGTTCATAAGCATAATGGTTTTAGGTTCTTAGAGTTGAAACACAGGTTGGGATCTGTTCATCAAAGAGCATGCACCCCCCCTTTTTAATTCCCTATAATTTTATGGGCTATAGGCAGATAGATTATTGTCAAGCACTACTGCAAACGTGTAAGGGCTGCATCTAGGCAAGACTATAGGCATAATATTGCAATCATGCAAAAACTCTTTATCTTTAATTACTATATTTTAATTTTCATGCACACAGTTTATGCAGTTTAATTAAAATAAACTTTATTAAATTAAAACTTTCTCTCCCTTATTAAATCATGTGACATTTTTAATATAATATTTATTAATTTAACTAATAATATTATTTAGAGTTTATCAAAAATAAAACTCTTAAATAAATTATTATTATTAAATTAAATAAATATAAATATGCCTAAATGATAACTTTAATCAAATCTTTTAAATTTAATTCTTTCATGCACGTTTAGAGAATTTTTTTAATTAATATATTCTTTTATATTTTCTTTTCCTCCACTTATTAAGTAGTGCAAAAACTAATTAAAGCATGGTTTATTATTTACATTAATAATAATAATCAAAGCTCATTGTTTAAATACAACTCTAATTTAATTATTATTAAATATGTAATTATAAGAAAGCAATATTAAATCTTTAATATTTTAATTATCTCTTTTTCTCTAACTTCTTAAATTAAACTTTTAAATTAATTCTTTTAAATTGAAGTACATATTTAATTAATTAATAATTAATTAAATATCATCATATTCTATTCTCTTTAACTAATTTTCAAAATTTAGATTTCTAAACTAAAGCACATATTTAATTTTTTTTAAAATTAATTACATATTCTCATGGTTTGATATATTTTTAATCTAATAATATTTAATAATTCTTAATATTATGTGATTAGCTTAAATATTATAATTAAATTATTTATCAAATAAATCACATAGTGAAATCCACATAAAAGCAACATTACCAAAACATACCTAAACTCAAAATCAAACAACACAGAAAAAGATAAACTTATAGGTTTTAAAAAGGTTGGAAATTCAGTTACGAGTCCCCCTTGAAAGACAAGTATTTAGGCTATGGCTGAAATTGGACATGAACATTATCTCTCCATTCTTACCATTAAGTTATTGTGGTAAGGCATGCTCATCTTGGTAATTCAAGGAAGTTGATGCCTGATACCTACATTCTATATAAAGATGAGCATGTACATATATATAAATATATCTAAACTAAATAGGCAATGATGGGGAGTCATATAGATCCCGACTAGTAGGTGACTACGACTCCCTCCCTTAACCACATCAAACATGACAAACAAAAAGATAAAACAGACATATGCACCATACACATGCAAGTATGGGATAAGTACCATAATAATTATAAGTCAAACATCAAATGCTCAGATAAAATAACATATCATTACAAATATGAAGTAATCATCTTTAAAGCATCATTAATGCACTAGTGACCATAACCATTAAACAACACATGAAATATAGTCAACTAAATAATCATTGTTGATATATCTCTAGTCCAAATTATGAAATAATATCCTTAAAACTAACACATCATGAAATAGGCATAAAAGAGTTTAATAAATATAATAGAAAAATAAACTATGGGTGGACACTACATCCACCCCCCCCCCCCCTACCCCGCCCCATAATTAGACTCACTCCTAGAAGCCTACTGTAATGACTAGGGTAACTAAAAGTCAAAGTGTACTATCTACCATGTCAAACAAAATGATCATTTAAGAAACAAATAAAAATAAGCTAACTATGTATACACTTTCAGTCACTTAGAGAAATATGATTCTAGTTTAATAATAAACCAAAAACCATATTGATTTAACATTAACATTTTTAATAAATACTGAAATAGATCTCCTAACATCTCTCAATCTATCAAAAAACATAAAATTTATAATGCACACACTTAAATCAAAAGTCAAGTACATAAATGTTACAAGTTTCCAAGTTTCATGTTCAAAAGTTCCACTATTATTAATTTTTTGTTCAAACTATTTAGGTTCAAGTTTTATGTTAATAAATATTTATTGTTTATATCATGTTGCACTTTTACTAGTTGCTCAAGTGATGGCACACAATATGTCTAGAGTTCCCAATGTTGAAACTCGAACTCTGATACTAGATGTAACGCCCTACTTGGGAAACCAAAAGAAATAAACCTAATATGTTACAAAGTTTACTGAACTATATTTAAAAAAAAAATTTAAACAACATCAAAGAGACAATAATGTGAAAGCAATATATACATATATATCAAGAACATGTTCAATTGCAAATAGAGTTTCAATTCCTCAAGTGTTCCTTCCCATTGAGTCACATTTAAGAAAGTTTTATCAATAAATTTAAGTCTCAATTATAATGTACATAATCATTAAATGAATAAACACACACATGATCATATAAGCAAATGCATAAGTGCAACTAATAATATGGAAAGATATCTAATGAATAACATCCACTACACATGTCACAAGGTATGTGAAAATAGATACAAAAATATCAATATACAATACAATATCTTGCAAGATCTCAAAACATATGATACATAGATACATCAAATGAATAGAAGTCTTCAAAATAAGAGGAAGAATGATAATGGTACCACTATAGCAAGGAGCATCCAACATCTATCAATTTGAGAGGGACCCAAATAGTGAGAATACACTACCTTCCAACCATGTAGTCACCTAATCAGGCTCCCACTCCTACCATGTAGGATAGATAATGTATGATTCACACACAGATAATCAAATCATAAAATAATTCTAGGCAAAGAATCTTGAAAGCTAAATCTACCTCAAGGGTAACACAAACTACTCAAGAAGAAGAGATAATACAAAATTGAAAGGACACTCATCCAATACCAACACCGCATACCAAGTCAACATATAAATACCAAGACCAATAATATACAACCACCTCAAAATCAATGTCAAGTGTCACAAGCACAATGACCAATAGATAACAATTGTCATCAATAAAAGTAAATTACTAATCACTAACTCCAACAATAAAAACACTACCAATGAATAACTAATTATTCATTAATAAAAGTCAATTGTCAACAATAAATGGCATCCACTCAATGAGTAACAACTCACAATAAATGTACCATCAAAAGTAATATTTAACAAGTACACCACTAGAGGCAAATATAAAAAACTATGAAGGAGACTTAGGCTACATACTATGGAGTGTCATCACATGAGCCAATCTAAGGTTACCCTGATAGTCTCTTAGGACCTCAACCTCCTAGTGACTCTATGTGGAACCAGAATTCTCTTTTGTGATGACAAGAAAACTAGTCATACCTTTCAAGGTATCATTTCAATCTCATTTTTACTCTATACAAACACTCAAGGCATGGATGAGAAAAAATCTCTATCTTATCTTTTTAATATATCTCAAGGAAAAGGGCTAGGCAAGATATTTCAATTACTATGTTATCACTTGTTACACAACTTACAACAAGTTATCCTAGCACCTATTTTGGGCCCCGTCCCCCATTGTAAGCCACTCTCATAGACATGCACCTAGACTATCTTCTCAAAAATCACAAACAACAATAGTTTCCCATACCTCAAAAAGTAATATTGATCAAATTTGGTTTCTTAATAGACAACCCAAAAAATAACATTAGTTCTCAAAACTCAAGTTCTCAAAATTGCTCAATAGCATAAAACTCATAAAACATAAATCTCAATTCAAATAATAAAGTTCATTATAACATCTAGTCAAATAGTCATAAAAGAAATCTCAAAAACTGCCTCTAGTTCACATCTTAACTTGGCCAACTAAACAAATCACAAAGAAAAACTATCATGAAAATAAACATCACAAGACTATAAATAGAATATTAGAAAACACAAAGTTTTTAGCCACATGATTTAATTCCACCAATTTCACTTGTTTAGTTTGGGTTATAAGAATGTGTTTAGAAATAAGATAAGAATATATATGTTGATATAAATTGTTATGCTAATATATTTATTTAAAATAATAAGTATTTAAATATCCAATTTTTTTGTGCATATAAAATATCATACAATATTATCATATTATAATTTAAATAATCTTAGATAATAAATGATTTAATAAATACCATAAATATATATTATTAGTTTAAATATTAATATTAATTTCATTTCTAAAATATTAATTTGACTTCTATTTAAGTCTAATAATAATATTTACTTTTCCTTTAATTTATAATGCAACTAGAGATAAAATTATAAATTTAATTTAATTATTTATAATTTCTCTCATAAAATCAAATAGTTATTAACTAAATGATTATGAAGTGAACTCTACCACAACTTCTCTTAAAATATAATAAAATTATCAATATTTATTTATTAACGTGCCTCTTGCATTAATAATTATAAAATCATTAATATGCAACTAAGAGTTTAATTAGACTTAAAGAATCAATAATGATAACATCCACTTAAACTAGATGAGTAATATTTATTTAATTTTTTGAAATTAATAAATTATTTATTTATCTATTTTTATTTATTTAATTAATTATTTTTAAATAAATAAAGCTAAAAATTATATTATAGTTTTATAAAATAAAATAAACATGCAATTAGTATTTTTGCATGTCTTTGATCTCTTAAATCATGCAAGCATACTATATTTAGTTTTCTATTTTTAAAATATTTATTCTTATATGCATGTAACCATACTATACTTAGCTTTCTATTTTTAGCATATTAGTTTTTACATGCATTTCTATTTTTTATATATTTATTTTTACATGTATGTAACCATACTATACTTAATTTCTATTTTTAGCATATTTGTTTTCACATGCATACATAAGTTTAGTTACAACATGCTTTCCTCTCAATTAATTTTTTTCTTCTTCCAATAAATTTTTTAATTAAATTATTATTGATATAAGAATAATATTTATCTATATTTAGAAAATTAATGATAATCTCATGGTTCTATGACAAATTTACAATTGAAACCCTAACAATTCAATTTATTATTTTCTTCTAAATTTTCATAATCAAATATTCCCTATATTATCTAAAAGGGATTTAAAAGAATACAATCATAATAATTTTCTACATTTTTCTATAATTTTTCTCAGTCAAGTTTTCTTGATTAATATTTTTTTGTGATGTGAATATCAGGATTTAACTGTGTGATTTTGAGTCAAACTCGATGACCCATGTTTCATGAGTAGTGATTCAACATGAATCCATCTCTCATGAGAATAAATGGAACACTTGGCACTCATTGGATCTAGGTGATGCTCACAGGGGTGAAGCACCGGGACTTCCCGGGAGGTCACCCATCCCAGTACTACTCCAGCCTGAGCGCGCTTAACTACGGAGTTTCTTCCATAGTTAAACCCAAAGCTTGCAACCCCATTTGCAAAACCTTCACCAAGTATTGTGCCTTATGAACCATTCATTAGAAAGCCCCTTAAGCTCATCAATTGATAAGTAGGAGATGATTTCCACAGCTAGTCAAATTGTGATGTGAATATCAGGATTTAACTGTGTGATTTTGAGTCAAACTCGATGACCCATGTTTCATGAGTAGTGATTCAACATGAATCCATCTCTCATGAGAATAAATGGAACACTTGGCACTCATTGGATCTAGGTGATGCTCACAGGGGTGAAGCACCGGGACTTCCCGGGAGGTCACCCATCCCAGTACTACTCCAGCCTGAGCGCGCTTAACTACGGAGTTTCTTCCATAGTTAAACCCAAAGCTTGCAACCCCATTTGCAAAACCTTCACCAAGTATTGTGCCTTATGAACCATTCATTAGAAAGCCCCTTAAGCTCATCAATTGATAAGTAGGAGATGATTTCCACAGCTAGTCAAATTGTGATGTGAATATCAGGATTTAACTGTGTGATTTTGAGTCAAACTCGATGACCCATGTTTCATGAGTAGTGATTCAACATGAATCCATCTCTCATGAGAATAAATGGAACACTTGGCACTCATTGGATCTAGGTGATGCTCACAGGGGTGAAGCACCGGGACTTCCCGGGAGGTCACCCATCCCAGTACTACTCCAGCCTGAGCGCGCTTAACTACGGAGTTTCTTCCATAGTTAAACCCAAAGCTTGCAACCCCTTAATATTTTTTTCTTCCAAAATCTACAACATAATTCTTTATTCAACAATCAATATAGTAAATTAATAAGCAATATGCAACCACCTAGGAAGACATGAAGTAGACAAATCTATCAATAAATTTCTACAATGAATTTTCAAATCCTACCTCAAAACTACAGCTAAAATCTGAGACAATCTGTGAATGTATGCGAATCTAAACCCTCTAAAACTTTCAACAATTTTTTTGATCTAATTCTGAATTTTGCTTCCCAAAACCTATGTATCTAGAAATTAGCTCTAATTTCCTTAATAAAGAGTTTTTCCCCCAAATCACGGCTTTGATCATGCAATCATGCAAAAACCCTTTGTCTTTAATCATTATATTTTTCTATTAGATATAAGAGTTACAAAAATGAGGAGAACCAAAAAGGTCACCACGAGAGAAAACAACGAGGCCAGGCCTCACCACAGAGAATCAAAAACTGCTGTACATTAAGTCAGAAGAATAACAGAAGAGTAGAGGAACAATCTAGCCAAGAATATCATAGGGCATTTCCACCCACGCTGTCCACCCTAAGGGGCCCTCCATCCAAACAATTCTTTTGTGCTCTTGAATGTGCATCAGCATGAATAATTCCTCTTTTTTGGCATGCCGTTTCTCTTTGATCTCCTTGGTCAGCCTATTACAAGCATGCGCTAAAACTTGCAAGTCATCCAAAGTTCTATGCCATTGGTACCCATCATGCAGGAACCTTCTCAATTTCTCCTGCTCAATCAACATGGTAGCCTGCACCTGCAGGTAGATTTTAAAATAAGTGAGTTTTTGAAAAAAATCAGTAAGACCCCTTTGCTTACCTTGGTACACTTCCTCGTTCCTACATTTCCAAATCTGCAAAAGAATGTTAGATGACAAAATATTCCAAAATAAATTGGTATCTTTAGGAAGACCATCAATATGCCCAGAAATAATATCAAGAATAGTAACATCAATAGGATAGATGATGCCAAACATATTCCATAATTCTTTAGCAGAAATACAGTCAAGAAGGATATGTCTACCAGTTTTAGGAACTCTACAAAAATTACAAGTATCAAAATTAGAAAGATCTCTCTTAATAGGAAGCCTGTCCAAAAAGACTAACCATCTGAAGCATCTAATTTTAGGTTCAACAGAATTCTTTCATAAAATTTCAAAATACTTTTTCCAATCATTAGCATCAAAAGAAGAGTACCAAACAATATTGACATGATCAATAATATCAGTGTTACAAGCAAGAATTTTATAAATGTTCTTAGCCTTAAGAAGGTTAGTGACAACACCATCGGGCCATTTACACTTTAAATAGCTATGAGAATCAACATTGCAAATAACAGGAAGACCAATAGCAGCTTGCAATACCATGTTATAAGTTCTTCTATGACAGTCCAGGATACCATATTTATTCTTAAGCTCATTCCAAGGTAGAATATGATTTTTCTCATAAAGGTCCATGAATTGCTTAATACCTTTCTTAGCCCAAAGTCTGGCAAAACACCCTTGAGTAAGGGCCAAAGGTTTACCATTAAGGTGAAGATTCCACCAAATGGACCTTTCACCATGGAGTTGATTGCTAGAGTGAAACTCTTTGTGAGTGATGAATTTCCTGACATGATCCCAAGCCTTCCAGATAGACCTAAAAACCATGGAGCCTTGGACCATAACAGGAAAGTTGCCAAGCAGGAGATCACAAAAGGTGAGGTTAGTCCAAGATTTAGCTTTCTTAGGAACACCCCTCGCAATGTTGTTTCTAACCAGCACTTTCCAAGGAGAATCACCCTCCATGGACTGAAAAATCTACTTGGCAGATAGGGCTATGCCCCAAGTTCTTAAATCTTTCAGCCCAAGCCCCCCAAGGGTTTTTTTAGTGCTGCACCAAGCCCACTTAACAGAATGAGTTTTATTATTTCCTTTGCCATTAGACCAAAGAAAGTTTCGGATGGACTTCTGAATTTTAGTAATCTGATAGTTATTAAATAACCAGGTGGAAGAGTAATAAATGGTGTAAGAGGACAACATTTTCTGGCAAACCTGAATTCTACCTGCCAAAGAAAGGGCCCTATTATGCCATTTTCCAAGCTTCTTATCAATCTTCTCTTTAACCTAGGATCACATGTCTTTGATGGTAGGCTCCACCAAAAAGGGGATCCCAAGATATCTAGTTATCTTATTAGGAAGCTGAATTGGGAAAGCCAATCCGGGGGTTGCTCCTCCCGCCCTAAGCAGATAGATTTAGCTTGGGAGATCTTAGCCCCAGATATAGTATAGAAGAGACTAAGTTTATCCAGCAAAGTATTAAAGTTACTTTCTGATAGCTCAAAGAATAGTGCGGTATCATCCACAAATTGACAATTGATGAGCTCTTCATTATTGGGTAGGTAAATACCTCTGACCTCAGGAGAAATGGAATTATCTCTGAGCATATAGAAGAGAGCCTCTGAGGCAATCACAAAAAGAGAAGGTGTTAGAGGGCACCCCTGTCTAATGGATCTACCAAGAGGAAAAGGAGCAGAGAGAGCACCATTGACTTCAACCTGAGTAGAGACATCATTAAGAAGCATCTAAACAATTTTACAAAAGAAGGGAGGGAATCCGAAGGCATCTAACATCATGAGAAGAAATTTCCACTCAACCCTGCCATATATGCCTTCTCAAAGTCGAGAAGAAGCATGGCAAAGCATTGATGTGAGCATTTAGACCAATCCATGGCTTCCCAGCTAGTTATGAGATTCTCCAAAATGTACCTACCCTTGATGAAACTAGTTTGGGTGGGATTAATAAACTTAGGAAGAATATTGACCAACCTAAGAGCCATGATTTTAGCCAAAATCTTATAAGAAACATTAAGAAGGGTAATTGGCCTCCAATTCTTAATGAAGGTCTTATCACCATCTTTAGGGAGGAGCTTAATAATACCTTTATTAACATCCTGACCCAAGGAACCCTTAGTCAAAGCTCTAGAATAAAGGTCCTTGAGATTCTTACATATCCAACTGATATTGGATTTATAGAACTCAACGGGGAAACCATCTGGGCCCGGGGATTTATCATTATTGAGAGCCTTGATAGCTCCCTCAATCTCCTCAATAGATATATCTTTAGCAAGAACAACAATATCTTCTAAGTTCAACTTTTTAGGAATGAGAACTTTGCATTTATCTCTTATAGACTCAGCCTCAGAAGAGTCTTCAAAGGTAAAAAGGCCCTTATAATAGTTGGTAAAAGCCTGAATAATAACCTCAGGATCAGTAATATCATGATTATCAATCGAAAGTCTATCAACGGACTCTTTAATATGCTTATGTTTAAGAAGGTTAAAGAAAAACTTAGATCCCCTGTCCCCATATTGAAGCCATTGGGCTCTAGATCTGATCTTGGCTCCCTGAATCCTAACCTGTTGATGCTTCCTAAGAGCATTCTTAGTAGCTATAACCTGGGAGAGAAGATCCATATTAGAGGGATTATTTTGGATGTTGTTCTCAGCAATTTGCAAATCAGAAGATAATTGTTTTAATTTTCATGCACACAGTTTATGCAATTTAATTAAAATAAACTTTATTAAATTAAAGCTTTTTCTCCCTTATTAAATCATGCGATATTTTTAATATAATATTTTTTAGTTTAACTAATAATATTATTTAGAGTTTATTACAAATAAAATTTCTAAATAAATTATTATTAATTTAAATAAATATAAATACACCTAAATGATAACTTTAATCAAATCTTTAAAGTTTAATTCTTTCATGCACATTTAAAGAACTTTTTAATTAAAATATTCTTTTATATTTTTTCTTTCCTCCACTTATTAATTAGTGCAAACACTAATTAAAGCATGATTTATTATTTAAATTAATAATAATAATAAAAGCTCATTGTTTAAATGTAACTCTAATTTAATTATCATTATATATATATATATATATATATATATATATATATATATATATATATATATATATATATATATATATATATATATATATATATATATATATAATTATAATAAGGCAATATTAAATCTTTAATATTTTAATTATTTCTGTTTGTCCAATTTCTTTAATTAAAATTTTTAATTTAAATCTTTAAACTGAAGTACATATTTAATTAATGAATAATTAATTAAATATCATCATATTCTATTATCTTTAACCAATTTTCTAATTTTAGACTTCTAAATTAAAGTACATATTTTATTTTTTAGAATTAATTACATATTCTCATGCTTTATTATTTTTTTAATCAAATAATATTTAATAATTATTAATATTATATGATTAACTTAAATATTATAATTAAATAATTTACCAAATAAATCACATAGTGAAATCTACATAAAAGTAACATTACCAAAACAGCCTAAAACTCAAAATCAAACAACACAGACAAAGATAAACTCACATGTTTTAAAAAGGGTGGAAAATCAATTACGAGTCCCCCTTGCAAGAAAAGTATTTAGGCTATGGTTGGGATTGGACTTGAACATTATCTCTCCATTCTTACCATTGAGTTATTGTGATAGGGCACGCTCATCCTGACAATTCAGGAAAATCAATGCCTGGTACCTACATTCTGCATAAAGATAAGTATGAACATGTATATAAATATATCTAAACTAAATGGACAATGGTAGGGAGTGGCTCATCGTGTAGATCCCACCTAGCAGATAACTATGATTCCCTCCCTTAACCACATCAAACACAACAAACAAAAAGATAAAACAGACACATGCACCATGCAAATGTAAGTATGGGGTAAGTACCATAATAATTATAAGTCAAACATCAAATGCTCAGATAAAATAATGTATCATTACAAATATGAAGTAATCATATTAAAGCATCATTAATACATTAGTAACCATAATCATTACACAACACATGAAATATAGTCAACTAAGTAATCATCGTTGATATATCTCTAGTCCAAATTATGAAATAATATCCTTGAAACTAACACATCATGAAATAGGCATAAAAGAGTTTAATAAATATAATTGAAAAATAAACTATGGGTGGGCACTACACATGTCAAGCAACTCTTGAGTAATCTACTCTATCTCTTACTTATAGTGCCTTGGATGATGATATGGTGTCATAATGACTAGCTTGGCTCCTTCCTCCAACTCTATCACATGCTCAAACCCACAATTAAGAGGTACGTATAGCAGGAGGGATGTCACTAGAAACTTCCTCGTGTTTGTCTATCACAACTTGACTATCAATGTAATGTTATTGTCCCAAACTTGGATTAGATTTGGTGGAGATAAAACAACGTGTTGCCCACTCAATGTCCTCATGTCCTAAACCAGATTCCATCCTATGGGCTAAAACAATCATGGGACCCCCATTAGTCATAGGTCTAAGGATGACCTATTGCTCACCCTCCATAACCTTAATCTATCTTTGATCATGATTAATGGTGTACCTACCAAGAGTTTGAAGCCACTACAACCCCAAAATGGCATCCATTACACCTAAATTAATTACATAAAAATATGACATGGGATTATAACTTCGTAACTTGACTTCAAGTTATGAAACCATTCCCAAGCACTTAAGAAGACCACCACTAACAACATTGATGTCAAAGTGCAAAACCGTATTCACCTATAACTTCCTCTTTACTAGTATGGAAGTGTTGACGAAGTTAAATGTAGCCCAGCCCCTACTTCCACCAAGCAAACCATTTTATGCCCATTGACTACTCCATTAAGACAAATAAGACCACCTATAAGATCTCCTAAAAGGGTAGCAACTGTGAGTGGCACATCTGGAACCTATTTATACTCTCACAAATTAATATTTTTAATATTAAAAATGAATATAATTTATAATATAACCATGTTTGGTTAGTTGCATCCTTTTAATGTATCCATCACTCCATATATTCGAAGATATGTATATGGAGGACTAGGAAAAAATGGGTGACATAGAAGAGGGGAGATGGATTAGTTATCTTGCATACATGAAATGAGAGAAGAACCATATATCCAATTCAATGATGACAATACTCACACACATAATAGATAATTGATAGTTTATTGATAAGATTCAATTCATCAAACTTCCAAATGCCTCATTGTTAACTATACACATTCACTAGCCCATATGCATTGCCGCTATAGACAAATATGGGGTAATTCAGGAAGATCAATAGGTCTACCCTCTTGGCTCAGTACTGCTCCCACTACCATATTGGATGCATCACATTCCAAGGTAAACACCTTTTGAAAATCAAGGAGTACAAGTACTGGTTTCTCTACCACCTTCTTCTTTAGCATTTGGAAAGCTTCTTCAGCCTCTTTGGTCCACACAAACTTGCACTTCTAACCACTTTTTATTGTGTCCAAAATAGGGGCACAATATTGACTAAAACTTCTTATAAATTTCCTATAAAAAGAAGCAAGCCCATTAATGCTTCTTACCTCAAACATGTTACTTGGAGAAGGTCAACTAAGTATGGCTTCTACCTTATTAGGATCCATCTTTATAGTCCCTCCTGAGATGATGAACCCAAGATACACAAATTCTTCTTTCAAGAAGACACTCTTCTCCACATTGATGAATAGCCTTCTTCTTGCAGCCTTTTCAATATTGATTCAAGATGCTACAAATGAACCCCTTTTGTTTTACTAAACACTAGTATATCACCAAGATACACTATAAAACACTTCCCAAGGAATTGTCTTAAGACCTCATTCATGTGTCTCATGAATGTACTCAGGGAATTTGATAGCCCAAATGGCATCACCCTCCACTCACACAAGCCTTCATTTGTTTATAAGGCAGTCTTTCATTCATTCCCTACCCTTATCTTTATTTAGTGATATCCACTTTTTAAATGAACCTTGGAAAAATATCTTACTCCACTCAATTGATCAAGAAAATATTCAATTATAGGCATAGGAAATCTATACCTTATTGTGATCCTATTTAATGCTCTGGAGTCCATACATAGCCTCCATGTCCCATCCTTCTTTGGAGCTAAGAGGGCTAGAACTACACAAGGGCTCAAAATTTTTCCTATCAACCTTTTTTCCAAGAGTTCTTGAATCTGCAATGCCATCTCCTCATTCTACCAAGGTGTGAATTTATAAGCATCCTTGTTTGGCAAGGTTGCTCTAGGACTCAAGTCAATATTGTGGTTCACCTTTTTGATAAGTGGGAGTGTGCTTGGAATGTCTATTGCTAAGATATCAACATACATATCAAGTAGGTCGACAACCTCCTTAGGACCCACTCTCCTCTTTGGATCTTTCATCTTAAGGTATTCCACCTTCTTCCTCTTGTCTTGTCACTTTATCACAAAAGAAAAACAAGGAGATCTATCTTTCTTGATAGTCTTTAAGAACTCTTTCTCACCTACAAACAAATTTTTTTATTCCTTTTGTTTCTTTGCATTATTAGACATGGGCAAGAAGATTATCTTTTCTCCATTGTGGTTAATGGTGTAGGTGTTCAATCTCCCATCATGGTGTGCTTCCACATCATATTTCCATGGTCTCCCAAGTAGCAAGTGGCAAGCATCCATTAGATCTATGTCACATAGTACCTTACCTCTATATTTTCCAATCTATAGCTCCACCCAAAGCTTGTTCTTCTATAACAACATGTTTACCCTTTAAGAGCCATGACACCTTGTAGGGGGAAGAATGAGGCAACCTCTTTAATTTTAGTTTCTCCACTACCTATGCTGACACCATTATCAATAGATCCACTGTCTATTATCATTTTGCATATATTGCCTCCAACTTTGTAAGTTGTCTTGAACAATGAATTTCTTTGTGGTGGTTCTTAAGTGGTAGGTGTCCTTAGTAAAGTCCTCCTCATCATCAAATTCTCCCCTTTCTTAGGTAGTGCATAGGAGTTTGTGTATTGTTCTTCTTGATTGTCATCCTCTCTTGTTAGAGAAACTCTTCTTTTTGGCTGATTGCTTGGCTTGTCAATGCACTTTGAGGCTGTATGCCCCACTTGGTTGCATCTATAGCATCTTGGATGTCGTGAGCTTCTCCCTCCAAATCTCCCTCTAGAGTCTCCTCTTCTCCCCCATGAAGATCCTTTTGAACTTCCTTCAACCTAATTACTCTCTTGGTTATTGTCACCAAATTGTTTGTCATTCTACCCTCTCTTGCTGCTTGTCCCTCTTCCTCTATTGTTGGAATCCTTCCAACCTCTACCTCTTCCACTTTGGTCTTGTCTTATTTTTAGTTTCCCTTCAATCTTCAATGCTAATTGAGACCATTTTTGGACAATATTAGGAGAGCATAGACTTAATTCATCTTGAATGTTAAGTCTTAGCCCTTGCATGTACCTTGCAAGTTTAACACTCTTAGGCTCTACCATGTTGGATTCCATGGCAAGTTTGTGAAATTCCTCTTTATAACTAGAGACATTCATCTCCCTTTGTCTTAGGTTTTGTCTCTTGGTATGAAGTTGTACTTCATAATCTTTAGGTACATAAGCCTCCTTTACCAAGGCTTCCATCCTCTTCCATGTGCCAATATGATTCTTATCCAATTTCACCCTCTTTGATTGAGTGAAATTCCACCAAGTTAGGGTTGATCCCTTCAACATGGACTTTGTAATTTTCACCTTTTGATGTTCAAGTATCTCCTCATAGTCAAAGAAATTGTTAAGAGCATCAAGCCAATCCATGGCTTCTTTAGAGTCCAGCTTACCATTGAAAATAGGTAGGTCAAGCTTACCATCCATAGTTCTTCTCTCCATGGATTTCAAAGTCCTTACAAGTAGCCTCTAATCAGCAAGAATATCCTCTTCTTCATCATCATGCAAAAATTCTTCTCCTTCAATAACCTCTTCTTCAACACCAAATTTTGCACTACTTCCCTTCTTGACTTATTCCTTAAGCTTTTCCATTTCCTTTCTCATTTGTTTCCTCTCAACATCATGCTCTTTAACAATCTTCAACAATTCAGGATTTGTTACCCTATCTTCATTGTCTATCATCTCAACAACTCTCTTCTTCCAAAGATCTCACATTTCCTTGATAGCACTTGGTGTAAAGCCCCAATTTATCTAGTTCAAAACACCCTTCTTTGATTGAGAATGTGTAAAACAGTCACAATGTTATATAATCTAGACAAGGTGAGGCTCTACAAGGTAGACCATTCCCACAACTTCCCTTTGAATTTGGTTACATAGACCAAAATTAGGAACATGAGTCTTTGAAGTTTATTTGGACCTTTTGGGGTGGAATCCAATCCCCACTCACTACAAACAACTCAAACAATCAAGTACTACAACTTCATAATCCTTTTCCCAAGTTTATGGCACAATTGACAATATTGTCCTACTAGGAGGGCTACAAAGAAAATTACCAGCAAGTTGATCTCTAGGGATTCCTAGGGCTTGACCAAACCAAAATCTAGGGTCAACAAGACCCCAAAAACTACCTTCAAGTATCTCCAAAAGGAAAATACCAGATCAATCTTCCAACTCTACTTTTCCCCAAAATTGACAATTATGAACTATGCCTAATTAGAGCTAGTTAACAAAGGAAGTACCCTACTAATAGCCTCCTAGACACCATCAACACTTGGAAAATTTTGAGTACCATGAAAATGTATTAAGTCTCTATTTTCAACACTAGACTCCACCCCCAACTTATTCCATACACTCAAATGCACACTTTAGGATAGTCACATAGAAATGCTTGTCCTAGGGTTTTGTAGATTTCTCCCATGGCCTACATTTCCACAACATGAAACAAAAATATTCTTAACATATATCCACATACCTTACAAATCACCAAGATTTAGATTTTCCCATGGTGGGTTTGTAAGATATAGCTAATTTTCCACTAAAACCCTAGGTGCGGCCTATAATGCAACAACCAGCACAAAAATGATGATAACTTGCTTGATATGATTGATGAGACTTTCAAATGAAAATAATTAGAAAGTTGATTCAACCTTCTATCCAACCATGTCAATATTTTACAATTTCCAAACTATACAATGTCAAAAATTAGTAAAATTACTTTAAAAACATAATTTTCTTTATTGCAACAATGTTTTCTCCATACAACCAACTCTCCAATATATCTTGGAATTCATTTACATCACCATATGATATATCCCAGTAGTTACTACAACCACAAAGTGGTTTGGATCAATTTTTTCAATTAGTAAAACAAAACTTGCAAGATTACAAAAGTTGTTAATTTGCAACTTGACAACTTTTTGACAACTTTCTCCAAAAAGCTATCAAGAGAAAAATGCCAATCAAGAATTGATCTTAGGATGCTAAAACATGTTAAAAACCTTATCAAGTTCTCCTAGCACCTATTCTTCTATTCCTAAGATGAAAATTCAAGAAAATGTCCTTTTTAACCAAGGTGGATGACAAGGTTTATAATTGCACCTCATGTCCCTTAGTCTCACAAATTGGGCTTATTATATAAATGAAAAGGAGAGTTTGAGATGTCCTATTCCTTGGATGGAGATGTTTTAGAGTGTGCTCCTACACCAGTTGGGTTGATTAATTCACCATCGCGACCCTCATAAGTTGACAGTGACATTTGAGGGCCTCAGTTGTGGGGTTATAGGCTTTCTAGTAACCTATGGTGTGTTTTGGCTCCATTTGATGGACTTACTATTTATAGTAAGTTAGGTTGGTATTTCCAATGAGTTTGGTTGAGTTAGAGGAGTTGAGTGATGTTCTTAGTTTTTATTCTAGGCTTTTGGTTTGGGCTCTAAGAATCTAATAGAGAGCATCTATTTATAGTAAGTCACCCTATCAAGTTTATTCATCATCTTTCTTCATCAAGATCACTCTAATGTTGTCAGATTTTGATTCTAATGCTTCTTCAGTTGTTTTTGCAAGATAGGTGAATTATTATTATTATTCATCTAAACATGCTAAGGTTGTTATTTTTATTAGTGTTGTATGTTGGTCACCTCAATATCATAGCTCGTTGGAACTAGGATGATAAGTTTTGAATTGTGGGCACAAGAAATAGTTGCCTTGTGTGTCAGAATATTATGTTATGGTGGAAAAAGTCATTTTTGGAGCCAAAAGAAATTAATAAATTATATTATAATGACACTTTATTATTTTAAGTTAGTGTGCACACTAATACATTAGGGGTCAATTTGCGATGGCAGGCAAATGTAATGTGTTGTTGGCTTTTTTTTCAATTTTAGCTCGATAATGTCACAATTGCAACGCTAACTCCAATACATATGGAGTGGAATTGCGACAGCAAAAAATGTTATGTGAATTTTTGGCTTTTTTTTTTTCAATTATAACCCAAAAATGTCACAATTGCGACACTAATAGGATATAAGAGGGAAAAAAAACCAAAAAATGTTGCTCATTTGAAATTGACACAGGGATCTCTGTGACGAAAGGGCCAAGGCAACATTTGGAGGAGGATGATGGCAAGGTGCAAAACAAACAAACCCATTACTCTTAGAATCCTTTTTTCTCCAATCATTATTATTATTGTTCTGTAATCAATGAAATCCATGCCCCACATCTCCGAACATTGCCAGTTTTAAGGGCTTTTGTGAATTAGATGGAATATTTATTTTTTAAGAAAGATCTTTGGCTTAGAAGCTAGAAAAATTTTGTGCCGCGTAGGGCATCAATGTGAGAAGAGTTTAAAGCCACGTAGCTTATTGGAGTTAAGGTCAGAAGACATTCATGCTCATGCTTAAAGCAAACACATACATTGTTTACCATTTGAGGCTATATCTAAATTATGGGAGGCAAAATATTAGTATATGAATGGGGAGATTAGAAAGGTGACCAAAATTTGTCAATCTATTTGTAATTTATCTTTATTTTTTTACTATGTTCAAGAATTATTTTGTTTTCTTGCAATTTCAGGTATGGATTTTACGATGAATGTCTGAGAAAATATGGAAATGCAAATGTATGGAAGTATTTTACAGATCTCTTTGATTGCTTGCCACTGAAAGCCCTTATTGAAAGCCAGGTAAAGAAAATGATATTATATACTATTTTGCTGGTACTTTGTGCAGCACAAAAAACTTGTTCTTACTATAAGAAAATTTTGTTTTCTTTTGTTTCATTGCAGATCTTCTGCTTGCATGGAGGTCTCTCCCCCTCATTGGACACACTTGATAACATACAAGCTTTGGATCACATAAAAGAAGTGTGTCTATACACATAAGTATAATGTTTTGTGCTGCATAGATTTGAAAAGAAGATCACAACCATAACATTCAATTCTATGCATGATAGTGTCTTAGATCTAGTTCTATGTAGTGTTCTCTATTAGAAGAATTTTCTATCCTGGTTACTAAATAGTTTCTATTTGAAAGTATTTTGGTTGTACTGGCTATGTAGTGCCCCGCCAAGGAACCCTTGGAACTAAGTGTAAAACATGCAGGGGATTTTGTTAAAGAAATTGCATCATTACATACCTAAATTAGGACAACAATGCTAACAACATGAACAAAAATGAACAAAAAATCATTATTACTTTGTGCTTGTGCACAAGTAGAAGTCTTGACACACTTCCAAGGGTCACCTGACACTCTACTAAACAATTGTAATGAAATTCCCACATTCTATTGTTTTGCCTGACATAAATGGATTGTTATCAGATCGGTAGGGATGAAGGTGCCAATTACCAGTTGGAGGCACTAATTAATGTATGTGTTGAAATATTGTTGGAGACATTAATCTAGCAAACTTGCCCACAAGCTGAGTTAATATTCACCCAAGACTGTGCTAACTCCAACATATGGTGAATACATAACATCCTCTTCAGTTAGGGTCCAATAACATGATTGTCAAGGCCAAATCACTTGAGTATAACAACATACATATACATCAATTTGCTACATTACAATATCCATGAATACATGCATGACTCTTACTAAGATTGGAAGAGAGAGAGAGAGAGGCGCAGAAGGAAATCATGTAGGTGCCACTAAATCTGATTTAATACTTGTACACCGGTCCCCAATAGTGCCTTTTCACACCACTCAATCATGTGGTACTCTCAGGTCTGCCTCACTATGCTTGTGGAGATAGTCACATAGCCCAAACAAGAACACAAGGCATACAAGGAGGTATAAGCATACTCACACCAATCAATGTATATAGAGTGCAAATAAATCATAGGCTTATTTAAGAGAAAACATGGAGCAACACAACATGAAGCAATGGCCACAATGCAATATCTAAACACACTCAATCAACCAATACCCAAGAGGTGCTATTCATACTACTACGACTTTGGTGGTTGAGTATAGTGCATAGGGAATGTCATCACATGCCCATACATGTGTCAACTTTCCTCACAAGTCACCCATTGCCTTGAGGAAGTGCTCATGGTATTATGCTTGTGGATTTAATTGTGAAACTACCCTCACATGTCACCCATTGCCTTGAGATAGCACTCTTGGTATTCTTGGGGATTTAATTGTGAAACTACCCTCACAATTCAGCCATAGCCTTGAGAAACTACTTATGGTGTGCTCAGGGATTCTATTATGCATACTGCCTTTAGAAGTCACCCATAGCCTTGTAAAAGCACATATGGCATGCTTGGGGATTCTATTATGTCCTCACAAGTCACCCATAGCCTAGAGAAACTGCCCACGACATTCTCGTAGATTCAATCTTACAACTACCCTCACAAGTCATCATAGCCTTGTGAAAGTGCTAACATGCTCATGGATTCTATTATTTAATTTTCCATACCTAGTCAAAGCACCTAATCCTATGGCTTAAACTTTTTAGAGAAGGTAACAATATAAACTCAAAAGACTTGATTGGTCTTCACCAAGAGTGCAGGTCCCAAGATGATCACACAATATAATAACATGACTCCATTGGCTAACATGCCAAGAGGGTGGATCTCAATAAGATCTCACATTACCAAGAAATATCCCAATATATTAATATACCAAATCACAATATCCACAACATCGCATAAATCCCCTTTTACAAGCAAAGGAAATGTGCAACAAGCATACTCAGTTGGCATCTCAGCCAAGAGTATGAATCCCTAAGTGATCCAAAGTGCATTTCACATCACATAGCCATATAATAGCACATGTAAAGTTTAAGTGTATTACCACAAAGAATATAACCTCAAAATGACAAATGTCCAATCATGCACATATGCACACTCAATTGACCTCTATACCGAGAGTTCAGATCCCAATGCACCCAAAATGAAAATTCCACAATAATTATACCTAATGCTCCACATGGGGATAACATATCACAATGCACAAAATCCAGTGTTAATAAAATGCCATTCATGGCCTAAAACTAATTTTAGAAATTAATAAAATTGATCTAGACTTTACCTATATACAGTAATCAGAGGTGCAATTAGTCAAACATAGATACATTGACCATTGTTGGGGATATAGACACAGGTAGACCTATGAAGCTAGTTGGAGTTGATGTCAAGTACTTGCCATCACTACAACACACATTAAGTGTAGCTACTCACCAATTAAACAATTTTTAACCAATGATTTAGCTACAAGAAACTAGAAATTAATTTCTTATCATAGATAATGAAGATTTTGTTTCAATATAAATGCTGATCAAATCCAACTTCTTCCTTAAGCACTAATACAAATAAGCATCTAGTAACAGTTAAATTCTTAGTTCATAAAAGCTCTGTTTATATCAGCACACCCTAATGAAGGTGATTGCTATTAAGGGCTAATGGGGTTGTGAATTATTGTTGTCAGAAAACAGACTGATTTTGGGCTACATTATGAATAATATGGAAAATTAAGGGTGCAACACTTTCCTTCGAGAAGACTCCAACAATTAGCAGACAGCCTTAAACCCTTCTATAAAATTTAGACTTTCACCTTGGGAAGGCTGTCTGGGTCTCTCCTGGCATAATTCACTACCCTTTAAATTTTGCGGCTACTAGCTACATCCAGGTAGCTCACACGAGTTTCGTTCTGTGACAAACTAAAAATCACAGAGAACTCAATTATTGGTGAAGAGAAAATAACATTAATGATCAATGAATAAGTCTTTTAAGGCATCAACATTTCTTATAATAACCCCATCCCTTCCAAAACATTTAAATTCTTCTAGATTATTCAGAATGGCAACTAGGCATAATTCCCAAGGTTCAATTACATATTTATTAATTATTGTGGCCTCATCATTAGACATATTGAATAACTAGTAGCTGCATGCTTTTGTGCATGCAATGAGTTTGCCGATAGAAGAACTTTGGTCATCTTATGGTGGACTCTTGTCTACATAGAGAAAAATTATAGTATTAATTATAATATTAATACTGCATGTAGTAGACAAAAGACTTACTCAAGTTTAACCATGCATTAAATTTAATCGATTTAGCAACCAAAAAATTTAAAAATTGAGAAATTTTCGGCATACTGACAACTTTTTTGTCAACTAATTAAATTTTGGGAGGAAAGCTTTCACAAATAGCCTATTGACTAAATTAAATATATTGCAAATAGACTTTAGCTTTTTGGGCTAAAATTTTATTATTCACTCATTCCCTTACTACTCAATCACTTTTCTTGCCTTAGGGAATGGAAAAGGCTAGATATTTCTTCTCTGCTAAAGATCACTTGGAAGTGGACATTAAATAATAAATACATATAAAATAGCCGAAGCGCCTGTGCAAATAATCCAAAAATTGAAACCAATAAAGGGGCATTTGGATGGCGTAATCATTCTTATATATTCAAATGTTAGGACATTGACCCTTTCATATCTGATCACCATTTAAACCATCATAATAATAATGTAATTAAATATATGCATTTAAATAGCATTTAAACAACAACAATGAGTATATATCAAATCTCTGAACCAGATAATAACAAAGCATTATCAACAATGATATGTCAACAAATCAATAACCAGATAATTTATGTGCTTTTTTAGGACTATGTTTGACTCATATAATTGTGATCTCTCTAGCACTATGATGTCATTTAATATGTCTTGCTAAAGCTTGTAAATTTTGTTTCTTTTGCCATGTCATGTAATATGTCTTGCCTTGTAGCTTATATGTTTTGAAATTTCTGTTAGGCCTTGTAGCTTGTATAATTTGATTGCTAGAGAGCTTCTATAGCTAAGCAAGAAGGTTGTTGCACGAGTTATAGCCGCACGCTCAGGTATGAAAATTGTATATTTTTTAATCTAATGTATATTTTAACTAGACTTTTAGCTTATATGTTTTGAAATTGCTTTTAGTGGCTTAATTTTGTAAGGTCTCTTGAAATAAGACCTTAAGGTGGTTGGTCAAAGTTTTACAAATAATCTTATCCACAAATTTGCCTAGAGCAATTGACTAAATGTTATAAAAGGTGATTGGGTTAAATGTCTTAGGAATAAAGTCAAAGAAAGTATTTTTAAAATATTAAAGTATTTAGCTAGGTCTAAGAAGATTTGTGTACTTTCGACAGTTTTGCTTAGTTTGTGAAAGTTGTAGACCGAAGTTTTTATAGCCCAATTTTTGCTTCTTGTGAAGAATGATCATGTCAGATAATATAAGTGAAGAACAAAATAGGGAGACAATTGATAGATTGTGTTCTAACTTGAAAAGAAAAGGTGATGGAAAATGTTATTGTCTTTGCAAAATTTGTAAGGGCTTAAAGCGTAGAAGACTACTAATCAAAACACTTAAGAGACATTGTAGGGAGAATGGTCACATTGAAGGGGGGCATGACTATCATCCACTAGTAAGTTGTTCATTATATCATTTTAACAATTTATATACATAATAAATCACTTGATGATTAGTTGATGATCATGGTTTATTTATGTTAATCAATTTTATATAGGTTGATCTCCTCAGGGAAGTACATGATATGAACCACAAAAATCTGAAGAATATGGTTTTTCAAGTGGAGGAACATGGAGGTGTGAATATCCAAGGTGAAGATAATGATCCCATGGAAGATGATGATCATGCACCAGAAAACACAATTGAAGATGATGGTATAAATACATTGATCCATGACACATTTAGTCCAAGCATATCTGATCATGATGATGATGATAGCCTCGATGTACCTCTACTTGAGAAGGCATATGAGCCCCTATACAAAGACTCCTAAACAACTCTTCTCTCTATTGTATTGTTGGTTGAACTTGAAGGTTATGAATGGTTTATCCAACATAACAATGTCATGTATGTTAAGGTATGTCATATATGTCTTTATAGTTAACAAAGGGTGAATAATGTACCACTAATATTATTTATATTAACAACTTATATTTTTTGTTGTAGATTGATAGGCGAGTTTCTATTACCACCATCACATATTCTACCTTGCTCATATCGAGAATTATTTTCTCTTATGAAAGATATTGGAATGGAGTATGAAGCAATACATGCTTGTCCCAATGATCATATTATATATTATAAAGAACATGAATTTGTAACACAATGCCCTGTATGTCATACAAGTAGATATCAAACAGATCGACTAACAAAAAAAGTGCCTCAAAAAGTTCTTTGTTACATCCCCATTATTCCACAGATGCGACAATTATTCAGGTGTAGTAGCTTGGCTCAATTTATGGATTATCATGCACACAATAGAAGTCGAGATGACATTATTTGAATCCCTATGGATGGTTCAGCATTTATGCACATAGAGGAAAAGTGGCAACACTTCAAAGAAGAACCTTGTAATGTCAGGCTTTCATTGGCAGCGGACGGTGTCAATCCATTTGGAGAGATGAGATCTGTTTACTCAATGTGGCCTATTTTTGTTATCAACAATAACATTCCTCTGTGGATGTCAATAAAGAGGGATCACATTATGTTGGCAATGATTGTTTCAGGTATCTTATCATTTGATAGTTATTAATTTACATGTACTTACAAATCTTGTAGTAAAACGGTCACAATAATTATGTAATGTTACTATTCATTCAATGAGGTAAATATCAAGTTAAAGATATGAATGTATATATTGAGCCTCTTATCGACGAGTTGGTGGAGTTATGGAATGGTGTCACTATGTATAATGTGTCTAGACCAATAAGACAAAGACAATTTCAATTCCATGCAATACTTGCATGGACAATACATGATGCCCCCAGGGCTAACACATTTTTGTGGTATGTTATAGTGAATTCAAGTTGCGCACGATAATTCTAATTATAAAAATCAACATATTTAATAATCCAATTATATCATTATCTTGTAGGTCTTCAAATGAAGGGAAAATTTGCATGTCCAGTTTGTGGTCCAAATATGAAATCTCATCATTCAAAAAGTTTAAGAAAGCAAGTGTTTGATGAGTGTAGACACTTCCTCCATAGGAATCATAAGTATCGAAGTATAGAAAAACATCTTTTCAATGGGAAAGAAGAGACTACATCAAAGCCACGAAGAATGACACCTCACCTATGGAAGTTGGAATACAATAGAATTAATCGTCGAGGTAATGTCATTCCACCTAATGGTTTATGTTTGTAATTTATATATTTCTATTGTGATTTTTGCTTACCAATTGTGTAATTGATGATCGTGAAGGTCGTCAAGGTAGTACTGACAACCTTCCAAAGGGACTAAAAAGCTATCCTAGACAATTTAGCAGGTTGCCCTACTATGAGCACTTACAAATTGTGTATTTGTTTGATACTATGCATATTGGAAAGAATATAATAGAGATATTGTAGAAAATATTGGATGGAAGGCGTGACAAAGAAAAAATTGTCAAAATTTGTAATGACATTCATGAATCCAATCATGCATTGAAGAATTTCATTCACTCAAATAGCAACAGAGATCATATTAATATAAGTGCCCTTCCTTGGTTATTAACGGAGTAGCAAAGTGATGCCAAAAAAGAAGTCATACGGAAAATTTGATTTCCCATAGGATTTGTTGCGAACATATTCAATCTCATATAAAAAAAAGTGAATTTGGGCCAAGGCTCAAAATGCATGATTGGCATACTTTCATCAAAGTAAGTTATGTTCTTCTGTATTTACAATATATTCATAAACTATGTGTACTGTTCATTATGTTATGTTAGAAAACAATGAAATGATTGGTTTATAATTACTACAATATGTGCTTCCTCTATCTCTCCCAAAGCCCTTCAACAATAACATCAAACAAGTGATATACAATCTTGGAAAATACATGAGGTAAGTAGTAATATCTGTTCAATTTATTTTATATATTTATTATATTCATGATTTGTTTTTCTTGCTATGTAATCTATTGTATATTATTTTGTAAAGTCTCATATCTATATATTTTTTGTGACTTGAATCTCTTAATGTAGGTGGTTGTCATCTAAAGGAATCCATAAAGAAGATATAAACTATTGGAAGAGAAGAATTTCTCATTTACTATGTCAAATGCAAAAAGTGTCTACCTCCAACTTTTTTCAATGCACAGGAACACTACCTCATACACCTAGTTGAGGAGATTGAATTGTGTAGACCTGTACAAACTAGGTCAATGTGGATGGTTGAGAGGCACTTGAAATCTTTTGAAGGCTTTGGTTTGACAAAAAGCACATCCTGAAGATTCTATGGTAGAGGGATATATGGTATACCAGACTATGGTATACATTACTGAATATCTTCCTAAGTTTGCATCAAATATCCATGTAGATCGCATTCGGGATCTCAAGCCTTTTAAAAAATTAGAAGGGGAGTACTTGATGGGGAAAGGTACATTGAGGAAAGTGAGAGGTAATAAATTATAAGATGTTATTGTAATAAATTATTTCTTAATCTTCAAAGTAAATTGGTTGTAAGTTGTCAAATTTTTTTTTGTACAGGTGCTCAAGAGTGGGATGCACTACATTTGTATATTGCAAACAATCTTGATTGGATGACGGTATGGATTGAACAATGTCAACATTCTGGTCAGACATTAACATGGGAAGGTGTATTTTCATTGGTTAAAGAAGCTCATCACTATGGAGATTCCAATGTTATGCAAAGGGAAATAGATTTAGCACATGGTTTAAGAGATTTCCAAGTACGTACAAATTTATTAATCACATGTATGTTTATCAACTCATGATACGATAAATTTGACATGTTTCACATATAATTGCAGGTTAAACACCACAAGGCTATATTCTCTAATGGTCAAAAATTTTGCATCAAAGTTTTGGATGACACGAAGAAAACTAGTGATTCAGGAATAATTGCAGTCTTTCAAGTGACTAATAATTCATCTAGAAATGACTTACATCCTCGAGAGTCTAAAAATCGATACTATGGCATTTTGGATGATATACTTGAGTGTGACTTTAGTTCCTTCAAATTAGTACTCTTCATTGTCAAATGGTACAGGCTACGATTTAATCCAAATGATCCTGATAGAACTATTATTGAACATGATAATGGATTTACAATGGTTAATACAAGGTCATTTGAGCCTATTGGGGATGAGCCCTAAGTTCTTCCAAGCCAATGTGAGTAGGTATTTTACTCAGAGGTTCCACATAAACTGGGTTGGTCATTTGTTGTTAGACATGAACCAAGAGGAAGGCCAATAAAGTATAATGCGATGGAAGAAGAAGATACCGAAGAAGTAGAGGATGATGTAGATGGTGATCACGATTGACAGTTATTGGATGATGTTCCTGACACAAATTTTCATGAAGAAGAAGAAGAAGATGATGACGATGATGCTACTATTGATGATGATGATGAAGATGATTTTTATGTTGATGATGATGATGTTGATGACGACGACGATGATGACAATGACGACGATGACAACAATGAAGATGGCGAGGATGATGATGATGATGACGATGATGATGATGATGATGAGGTCAAGGAGGATGATGATGATGATGACTATGACAACGAGGAGGATGATGATGAAATTTAGAGGTATGCCATCAATCCTTAATCTATTTAATATTCATTTCTTGATAGAAATATATTTGTCTTATATATGGTTACATAGTTTATTCATTATCTATTTAAAAGCTACAAGTTTCAACTACAAATAGAATACTGCTAATCTAAATTAACTATTAATCTAAATTAATTAAATAAAACTATTTAAAAAACATATTGATGCGTGAATGTATTGAACCTTATTTTCTTTCAGGTCAAAAGCATTTGTAAGTGTTTAGTTTAGAAAAGGAATTCATTAAATATCTATAAAAGGGAGTTATACCTAGAATAAAATTCATAGGGAAAACATAATATAAGTGCTTACCCAATTTGTTGGTTAATAATTCTACCTCTATAGGTGATGCAGAGACCCTAGGTGGACTTGCAATCATTCATAACAAGAGGGACTTCCATAGTGTTCTCACAACACCAACCAAGCATCTTCATAAGATCCCTCTCCTTGATCCAAGCCAACTCCATAACCTATCAGAGTGCACACCAAATCCTTATGCCACCTTAGGTTCTACATCTTTGGAATAATCCCATGAATGTCCCTCAATCCATCCAATGGATTCATCCAAGCAATCTAATCAATAAACTATCAAATGCTCACAATGCCTCAATAGGCGCCAAACTTGAATTCACCTTAACTAGGTGTTTCCTCTACCTCCACACACATCAAACAACTTTAAATAGCATGTCCCCAAGGTGACTAAGCCCTCAACTCATCAGCTGATACAAAAACCCAATTTTAGCCCTTTACTAGGCCTACTTCCCTAGTAGGCTTATAATGTGATCCTGATTTAAGTGTTATATTGTATACCTTTTAATGATTTTAATTTTTATGTGATGCTTATGATGGATGTGATTATGATTATGATGTGATTATGCTCATGATAATTGAATTACATTTGCAGGAAACTAAACCCCTTTCAGGAGCATCCCACACAGTCTCATGGATCGATAGGTATAAGTCAATACTCCTTATAGACAATCTATTTAATACACTTATCAATAGTAAGATTGATGTCTTCTAAGATCTCTCCCATTTGCAAGTACCAATGAATAGGTATTTGTCAAAAGTGTCTTCCTCGAGTGAGAGAAATATAGGAATAGAAGAGGAAAGTGAGACATGTAGTTTATCTAGAACAGGGAGATTAACTAGAGGTCAAAGGACTAGAAGGAAATTCAATAAATGTATGAAATTTTTCCTTGCTCAAGGGGGGTCATGTTCTTATGATGATGAGACAGAAGGTGACATTGAGGTGCCCTTAAGGTACCAACATCTACATAAACATTGGGTACCTAAGGAACTTCCTCCAATTAACACTGATTTTTTTTGTTAACGAGAGGATATATCTCATAGCACCATCATCATTACATGGTTTGGGCTACTTTCTATGGACAACATAAAGGTGTCTTACAAAAAAGTTTTTGAATTGATGGAGTATGTTGGACCATGTTACGATTACAAATGTTGGATGCATATTGTTCAATATAAAAAAAGTATGTGTAGGTATGCCCTCTCGACAAATTATATACAACAGCAAGACAATAATCAAAGTAAAAGTGTGGCTATATACATTGATAGAAGGCCAAAAGCAACAGGAAATATTGCGAGTTTTATAAATAGTACACAACTTCAGTCAACTATAAAGCAACCCAATTGCATATTTGAGGCACGCAAGGGAAATCGTGTATTCATTTGTGCAATAAAATCAATATGTGTAGGGGAAGAGCTTCTTATTGATTACAATTTGAACTGCATAGATACAAATGAGGCTACTATCATGGGGGCACAATATGGAGCAACCACCTGGAGGGGATCGTGGCGATGTTCTTGGCTCATCTACACATGAGCACGTAAAACTCATTGTAATTGTGCAAACTAGATAGAAGCAAAATGTTATTTTTTAAATGTTGTTTTCTTCATTCTTTTGGAGTACTTTTGATAATACTAATACTATTGTTTTCTTTAGTAGTTACTGATCAGCAGCCCCCCCCTGAGGAGGACCCTTTTTATATTGATTTAGTAGAGATCAACGACCTAATTGGTTCGATTAAAAAGTTGCTAAAGAAAATTTGCAGAGAAATTATACATTTGGTAACCATAAAGCCTACTACTTAGGAAATAAAAGATAGGGGATCTAAATTGTTGCACACCTCTGAAACCTTAAAAGTAAGTATTAATGAAATTTTTAATTATAACAAGAGTTCAATAATGGTTTTTATGTTATGCTGTTTTATGGCATTAATTAAAATATGGATGCGTTGTCTTTATAGATTTTTTTGCATGATTTCAAGCCCCGTTCCCATGATGAGGGTGTTGTAGGTGGTTTAGGTAGATCGCATGTTCCATTCCCCACTTGTGTTTTCTACTGAATATATATAGGAATGATCATAATCATTGATAATACATGCTTGAACAATCCTTTTTTTTAATGCTCTAACAATCTTGTCCATGCTAGTCCACGCGTTCTATATTTATGCATGCTCTAACAATTTTATTCTTCAACTTCAAATCAATTGAATCCTATGACGATGTCGCCTCCATCTAGGACAACCACAAATCTCTTTTTGACTGCTGAGTCGACAACACACAGCTTACAGGCATTGACTATTGCACCATCTATTGGTACACAAATCCCTCTTTTTCTCTCTTATGACAGCAACAAACAGCTTTTTTTTTCAACTTTTTAATATCAATTATCATTTGTTCTTTTATACTTCGTGACAAAGACTTATGAAACTTATGAAACTTTTTGCAATAGGAGCTGCAACATCATTTCTTGGATGTTCCTATGTTCCTAGTACAAGAATGGTGAAGGATGTCATATTGATCATCAACAATGATGAAGGCATTCCATTAAAAGTAGCCAAAGTTCCAAGTACTTTAAAGTTATTATTATTCTATAGTGATATAATAGTAATTTAGTTTTTGATCACTCTTCATTGACTAATGATCCCATGATTGTTTTGTAGGGAATAATGTTTTTTGGAGAAAACTTGGTGATGAGTGTTTGCAAATATTTGGGCCCACCCTACATACCTGGTGGAACATCATATCCTAACTAAAACCTCAAAAAACTATTTTGATTTCGTATCATTGCTAGAATAGTTTTCCTTTTCATCCATTTCTTGAACTATATTAAAGGTAGTTTCACTTCATTTATGAGTCTAACATGTCTTTTTTTACTTAAAAGGTGGAATAACCAAGACAAACTATTGAAGGATGATCTTATAGAGAGCATGACCCAACTCTTTGGACCTCATGCATTCGAGTGAAATACGCTCCTTAAAAAAGCTAGTTTATGTTTGAAGTATATTAGGGACCAGTACAGAAAAAATTACTTGATAACCCCAGGTACGAGTGTCCGCCCTATGTTCCTGAGGCTAAGTGGCAGGCTCTGATTTTGGATGGAAAGTATAAAGCTAACAAGAAAAATAATATTACACCAGTGGAGAGTACAACAAGGTATGTGATACTATTGAGAATCTAATTATGTACTAATTAACCTCTACATTTATACTATCTAACATGTTTCAAACTTTTCATAGATTGCCTGACACATCAAAGGCAATAAAGGAAAGACTAGAAAAGCATAGGACACACAAGCTCGGCTCTGATGGTTTTTCAAAACTTCATGCAAGAGTTGTAAGTATTAGTAAATGAAAAATTGTATCAATTTTTTTATATAATGTGATGGAAAAGCTAGGATAGACTATCCTCTATTCTCCACAAGAACATTCAAAGCTTGATTCACCTTCAAACAAGGAACTAATTTGCTATTACAACTACTCTTTTAATTCATGGACCCAACTCATCACATGAGGCTACATACTAGTTACTTCTCCCTTGTACCATTTAAGGACTCATACGCCCAACCTTGACACCAAGTGTTTTGGACAACTCCAACTGTCTAACATAAATGAAAACCAAAACAAACATCAACACAACCCAAAACAAATTAGGTCTAAGGAAAACTTGTTGTTACCGGTCACAGGGCAGATTGCATCACTTGACCTTTATTCTACAAACCCAACCAAGAGTGCAATTGGATCCTCTAGGATTCCCAAACACCAAAGATAGTTTAGAACAACTCCAACATGACCAAAATAAGGTGTAACAAGGGTTGGAAACCCTGCTAACTATTTACAATTTCCTTTTGATATTTTAACTACCCTCCATTGGTTGATGAAACAATGCAAGTAAAATTCACCATATCATGCAAAAATGCAGGGCTCAGAGTTCAAGAGATGCCTCACAGAAGATGATAAGAGAATTGGCTTCCAACAAGGCCATAGAGCCATGGCTAAATAGCTACGAGCTGAAATCAGTGTGGAAGGTTCTAATAATGATGCATCTGAGCCATAGGTAAATAAGCTAAATGAAATTTATTTCAAATTGAATACTTTACCAATTAGTCTATTTGATGTTAAGTTCCAATATAAAGTGAGTATATCTATTTTAAGCAAGCAATGATAACAATGCGTAGGATGTTGGAATGCAGCCCAACAATCCTTCTACACAATCTGTGGATGCTAAAGGTTCGCATGATGTGCATCCCAGTGGCGGAGGTATACATTTTCTATTAAATTTTTTATATGTAATTGCAATTGGTGTTTGGATTAACATAACATTTTGTATAGTAGCTGTAGAGGATCGAGGGGTCGATGTTCATGAGCGTGTTGACATTGAGTCCAGACAAAATGATGTGGTCAGATGAGGTAAAGAGTGCCATAGTTATGTTATTTAAAATAATTAAATACTTGTAACAATTATAATAAATTATTTTTAATTTAACTCTTTTATTTGTTATTGCAGAGGACCCCTCTTTGCAACAGCATAGGAATTTGACATCATCAAGAAAAGAGAACAGAACAACTAATGAGGGGGGAATTGATGATGACAGTGATGCTCCTCTTAGAGCTTACATAGAAAAAAGAAATAGAAAGAAATAGAAAGAAAAAAAAGAAATGATTGTCATCTACATACCTTAATTGATAATGACTAAATTTTATGTCTCAATGAATTTAATTATGTGCTAATGAATGTTCATGAATTATGTGTTAATGCAAAATATTGATGAATGTTGCATGTTAATGAATCTAATGTGTTAATGAATGTTATCATATGATATTGATTGAATGTTACATTTTATTAATGGTTGAAAGAATGAATGAATGTTAGATGTTAACAGGGAATGTAGAGTGATGTTAGGGGGAGGGGGTTGGGGCCAAATGAGCTTCCACCTTCATGTGGTTGGCCCTATTTAGTAGAGAATATTAAACTATTCTCAAAACAAAGTGAAGCTCAATAAGATACTAACAATGACAGGGGTCCTGATGTGAAAAACATTTTGGCTCTACCAATTTACAGTATTCTTCAAGGTATGGGAGTTCTAGTTTTTCTTGATTTGAGAGATGGACTTGGGAGACTTGTTTCCTTCTACCCTTCGGAACGCTATTAGCTCTGCTTTAGTTCAAATTACCATATTCTCCAAAGGTTATGCAAATTCTCCTTGGTGTTTAGCTGAGCTTTCTCTCATGTCACAAACTAAGTCTCTGATTATACCAGTGTTTTATGATGTTGCTCCTGCTGATCTCTGTCACATCCAAAATGGAGTCTATGCAAATGCAATTTCTGAATATGAAAAGAAGGGTAGGTACCTAGACAAGCTTCAAGAGTGGAAGGAAGCCCTTCACTTTGTCTCATTCATCACTGGATATGAATTCAACAAACACTATCAGTAAGACTCTGTTTGTGTGTTTTCCATGAAGAAGTGTTTCTTACTTGATTTTAAACTCAGAGCATAAAATTTTGGCTTGTGTAGCATACTTTAGTTTTCAAGCTGTTTAAATGGCTCACCAAAATATTTATTTATAGAGGGGCTTTATTAGGTAAGTTAGATTTTATTGGATAAGCTATTGTAATTTCAAATGAACCATCTAAATAAATCATATCTTGAATGTTATGTGTAAGTTTGTTTCAATTACTTTAAATGATTCATCTAAAATTGTACTTTTAAATAAGGACTATTATAATTCTAAATGGCCAATCTAAACAAATCATAACTTTGAACATAGGATTTTAGCTTATAGAACATATCTAAATCAAAATTTAATATATGCAATTTGCAATTCTAAATGAACAATCTAATCAAATAAAAAATTTGAACATAAGATTTTATCTTACAAAACGTACCTGAATAAAACTTAGAATGTGGAATTTCAGCTTACAAGAGCATAACATCTTTCTAATCAAAATTCTTGTAATTTCTTAGTAATCAGGAGTTGTTGCTTAAGAATATAGTGTCCACTATGCTAAAAGAGCTACAAAAGGAAAGATCTTTAGATGTAGCAAAACATCCTGTGGGGTTAGATGAGATTGTAGAAGATTTTGAACAGCATTGCAAATAGGAGGAGGAGAATAGAGTTAAGATAATTAGTATCTTTGGAATGGGTCGATCTGGGAGCAAAGAGAAGTGTATGGCCATGAGAATATGGGAGGCTTCTAGTTGGAGGGTAGAGCATGCAATTCAAACCCTCAAAGATAAGTGTCTTATTGAAATGGCAGATGAATTGGGCACCCATCATCACTTGTGGCACCCTAAGTAGCTTGAATTTTTGGTGGGCTCTTTCTTCCATGAAAATTTTATACTCTACATGCTTTATTCAATTTTTTTTTAAGAAGAAATGGAACATTTTGTTGTAATCATTACATATCAAGAAAAAAATAAGTCAGTTTTGATTATTTAACACTTTTTATAGAGGCAATCATGGGTACAAAGAAGGTCAGCAATCTCAATTTCAGACCTGCATTTCATCTGCTAAAGGGTTCTTATCATTGCTGGGTAGATTTATTATGAGAATTTTGTCATTATTGGACCCCAATGTTGCATGCTAGCATTACCAGGTTTTTGCAATTTGAAATTTCAGTGTGTACATACTGCATTGTATACAGTTGTCATTGTTGTCTTAATTTGCACAATAAAATATAGAAGGAAGAATCTGCACTTTCAACTCCCATGCATTGCTATATATTTCATAAATGGGATTTTTTGAGTAACTTAAACCTTTCAAAATTATTTTTATGCTGGGAACTCTAGGTTATAGTCTTAGAAAAGTATTTTATTCATTAACAATTGCTTCAACCTAGCTTGTAGGTGAAGTGCACACAATGTTCTTATTGCTCAAATAAATTTGATCCTTTCTTAGATTTGAGCCTAGAGATCATTT
Organism: Cupressus sempervirens; assembly: GCA_028749045.1. Classification (NCBI taxonomy): domain Eukaryota; kingdom Viridiplantae; phylum Streptophyta; class Pinopsida; order Cupressales; family Cupressaceae; genus Cupressus; species Cupressus sempervirens. The sequence goes on along the minus strand of CM053791.1, from coordinate 354,964,357 downwards.
GAGCAGATTCTTTGTTGAAAGCATTATCCCATTACATGGCAGTGGAGTAGTTAGATGGAGGTGTGAAAAGATATCAATGTGAATGATGCAAAGTAAAAGTGAAGGCTCTAAAACAACTCAAAATTGATAGAGCACCACATGTTCTTGCAATTCATCTCAAGCATTTCAATGTAGTTGGATCTGGAGGAAAAATTGACAAAAAAGTAGACTTTGGTTGTACGTTGGATCTCAAACCATTTGTTAGTTGTTCACATGTAAGTAGCCCTTACAATATTATTTGCCAGTGGATCACATTTTTAGTGGAATCTAATAATATAGTTTTTGTAATATCTACTGGTTTTTTAATAAATTTTGCACATTTGATGATATTCTAGTTTCTCTGTCTATTGATCAATCATAGGAGGGCAATTTTTAGTACACTCTTTATGGTGTTCTTGTTCATGATGGCTGGAGCACACATTCTGGTCATTATTTCTACTTTATTCATTCATCCATAGGCATCTGGCATGCTTTAGATGATAATCGGGTATACATTTGCTATAGTTGTGAAGACATGTTTAATTTTGTGGAGCAAGCTCATTATAATTTGTGTATAACATAATACACAAAAGAAATACAATTTTATTTAGAACCTTTTCTTTATACGGTAACACTAATTATACTGAAGTTGCTTAGACTGATTGAAGTTATTCTTATGACATTTTGTACTCTAGGTCTATTCAGTCAGTGAGAAAAGTGTGCTTTTCTAGAATGCTTACATGCTATTCTATAAATGAGATAAGAAAACTAGCATTCAAACAACAGGTGGGTTTGAATCTCAGTATAATGGCTCTAAACTAAAGAAGAGGGTGTCATTGAACATTGGACATCCATAGGAAAACCACTTACAAGATTCATATGCCCCACAGGTGACAGAAAACATGCATTCTTTCCAAATGACAGCAATCTCTTTTAGTGTTGCAGGTGTAGACAAGATACCCCAATAGGTAGAAAATTTGTCAAATGTTAATTTCATTTCAAAACATCTAGAAAAGAACACAAGTTCTGGCCAGTCATGCAGTAAATCCAAAATCATCAGTAGATCATGATGCTACATTACAGATGGGTGCCTCCAAGAACCAATGGTATTCAAACAAATAATGTCTTCTCAAGTCATAACATAAGTAATGGATGCACATCAAATGGGTCTAGTAATAATGTTAAGAAGTAGGAATTTGAAATAAAGGGAACTGATTCTGTGGGTAATTTTAATTGTTAGACATTCTTGAAACTGTGATGTGAGCAATGATAATGAGAACTATATTGGTAGAAATTATGAAGCTTATTCAAAAATTAATGGTAATAGTCATGAGAATGTCAAACATTCTACAAATGATTTGACAGGTATTATTACTCGGCATCATGCTACTAAACTTCCAAAAAATGATTCAAATGGTAAACTTGTAGCTGGTGAGCATCTAGAGAATGGTAGTGTGGTCCACAATTCTATAGATAATGAGAGTGAGGCTGCTAAGCTCCTATCCTTGGAAGATGGTTCCTTATTTTAGGTGCTTATTTTTTGTATTAATGCTATAGTGTATATGTTTATTTTTGAGAAAATTGCTTTTAGTCCTAATGAATCTTTATATGTTCCTTTTGACAGGGAGGCAAAAATGGTACTTTTTCTCTGTAAGGGAAGGGAAATGAATGGGTCATGTGTAAAAGCTATGCATCCACATAGGTTGTAGAAATATAGTCAAGAAACTAAATGTATTTCCAGCCAAAAGTACCAAAAACACCGTGAGGACAACCACTACCTCGTTAGTAGAAACCAATTGAAGCTTATGAAGCATCTTCCATGTCCTCAATTTTTACAAGCATTGTATTTTAGGAGGCATTTTCTTCTAAGAGAAATGCATATTTTGAGGAAGAAATGATCCAATGAAAGGAAGAAATGCATGAAGTTACAACTTAAGAAGGCTGACATTTTTCTTAAGCAAAAATGCCTTTTGGAAAAGAGTATCCAGCTGCAAATTTTTTTGCATGTTTAGTCACTTCTAATTATCCACAAAAATCCTATGGAAAGGGTTTGTCAAACAAAATAAATGGTTGTGTTTCTGTGCAGCAAACCAAGACATCTAAAATTACAGCTGGTGTGGTTCAAAATGGGTGTAACATTGCTAAATTTTGTGATACTCTAATGCCTCTTGTAAATAGGCAGCTTTCTAGTGGAAATGGTACTAAGCTAAAGAAACAAAGAGAAGTTCTTGGCAGACTTGGTTTAAGTAAAGCTAGACAATATTCTGATGTTGTTGAGCAAGACTCTAACATTAGCACAGAGAAAAACTTGTCTACTCTCTTTGTTTCTGTGCAGCAAACTAAGACATCATAAATTACAGCTGGTGTGGTTCAGAATGGGTGTAACATTGCTAAATTTTGTGATACTTTGATGCTCCTTGTAAATAGGCAGCTTTCTAGTGGAAATGGTACTAAGCTAAAGAAACAAAGAGAAGTTCCTAGCGGACTTGGTTTAAGTAAAACTAGACAATATTCTAATGTTGAGCAAGACTCTAAAATTAGCATAGAGAAAAACTTGTCTTCTCCCTGTCAGTCAAATAATAGCTTTACAGATAGAGGAGAAACATGCCAACAAGATGGGGCTCTATCTATAAAAGATTTTGAACCATCTTTTCTAAAGGCTAGATTACATGGGCCAGTAGGTATAGTCACAATTATATTTTATTCTATGCAATGTAGCTCAATTAAGCTCAATGTTCATCCTCTGTTTATGTGTTGGGTATTTAATCTTTTTTGACAATGGTTTACTGTGGCTATTGTGCAGTTCCATGTTGGGATAGTATTGATGATGGCTTGGTAAAAAGTAGCAGAACTATAGAAAAACATGCAAACCATGTTGGTTATGTCTTAGATGAATGGAAGGTTATCTTTGTACAAATACAATTGCATCATGGGACTTGGCATAGCAATCTATTTGTGCATAAAGTGTTTCTATGGACAATAATCAATTATCTATGTCTATGCTGTTGTGTTTCCATAATCTTGTGTGGTTTATGCAGGGATGAAGAATATGACCATGGCAAAAGGAAAAAGGTTAAACAAGTATAGGATGAAGATGGCATAAATGACTCTTATGGAAAATATTCCAATCAACAAAGCAATCCTTTTCAATCACTTTTAAATAGAAAAGCCAAGATTTCTGGTAAAGGGAATTCATTCACGAGAAAAAATCAAGAGAAACTGCAGCACAATGCAAGATAGAGTTTTTTGTCAAGCTCAATGCCAAACCAATGTTGGGGCAAAACCTATAAAACAAAGGGAAAATCACATTGCTGGCAACCATTTAGAAAACATGGCAAACACTACAAAAAGTTGATAATGAAGTCAAAATATCATGAAAAGATGCATTACTTCAAACTTTTTCAATGATTCAACATTAGATCCTTGCAGCCAATATTTCCTTATACTTCTGAAATTCATAAAATAAATGTGAGAAATGGAGATATATTTCTACTTGTCAAACTTGCAAATATGTTTGTGGCTGAATTAGTAGCCTGAATGCAAAACTGTCAAACAACAAAATGTGGTCCACAAGTTACATATTGTGTGGAGTTTTGTTGGGTCAATTTGTCCAGCTAACTGTTCCATGTTTGACTTTCAATATTTTTCATTTAGCTATATGTAATCCAAGTGGTTAGTAATGAAGGTAATAATGGATATTTCCTTTAAACTCGTTGTTAGAGGTAGAACATTAAATAAAGGATGTTGCCTCAATATAATAGCAACATATCTTATGTATTGAATAGAAATTAAACTTTGTCAAAATCTCAAATGTGCAAGAGTGATAGAAAACTAATAAATAATATTCGAGACCTTGTTCCCTTCCCATTACTTTTAAAACTTTGAGTAGTTGAGAATTTGTTTGCACTTATGAATAGAAATGTAAGGTTTATATAAGTTAATGGGACAAAACATAGTAAATAGGATTTTATGCTTGTACTTATGAATGTGAATGTAGGTTGGTAGAAATTTAGTAAGGTAAAATAATATTTTTCTCTGGAACTAAAATGTTTACCAGGTGTTTTTTGGCTGTGTTCTCTTTGGTGGATGGTCCATTGTAAAATGTACTTGCTCTAGTGGGCAAGGTAAATAACTATTTTATATTGCTTACAACATTATGACAAAAGTGGGTTTAAAATATCCTACACATCTTTCAATCTTTTAAGTAATGTATTATTTTCAAGTTAACTTCATATAAACCATAATTCCCCCAGATGATTGAGTGGACTACCTATTAAGAGACACTTGCCTATTAGCATACACAACTTATTATTCATTTCTATGTTTGATCAAGATTAACAAAGAATTTACATGAATCCAATTTATTGATGAGGTTGCATGGGTGGCTATGTTTTCAGTTGGTGTACCTATATATGAAAAGAAAAATTACATGTACATGGTCCTGACTCCTTATATGGAAAGAAAAGCTATATGGTTTCTGATAACTGTAACTTTGGTAACATTTTGAGTATCCACAAACCATATATTTATTGTTTCAATTTGAATGGACATTGGAATTGTAAATGTTTTTAACTCATATATGCTGGAAGATACATATTTAGTTAATTCATTGGTGAAGTTACTTATTTTAATTTAATTGATTTTGGTTGTCAATCAAAATGCTAACTACAATTTGTATTGTATTTTAGTGCTTATTTTCATTTGAAAGATAGAAAAAAATAATATGAAAAAATAGATAGTAATTGTGGCATGTATAACACTTCATATATGTATAGTGACCCAAGCTTGCTGACTCTATTACCAATTGGACCATATAGACATGTACATCTAACCATAACTCAAGTTGTTAATTATTTCATACTCATTAACTGATTGATAAGAATTAACAGGAATATGACAAACATTAGACTTGAGTGATGATCGTAGAGGTCTAGAGAGGATGCAGTTCTGACCTTCATATCAACCACATCAATTCAAAAACATAGGTCCACTGGTCTCTGTTTGTCTATAATCAGGTTGTAGATTCATGATGAAATATCCTATTCTATTTCTTAGTCCACGTGAGTATTTTTTTGAGGAAATGAGGAGACACTATAAGGGTTGTAAATTCATAGAGTATCCTACTTTGTTTCCTTATCCAGCTGAATATTTGTCCGAATAAATGTAGAGGCACGAGTAGGGGTCCAGGACCATGGTCAATCCAAGATGTTTTCAAGGACATGTAAACATAAATACATGCTACACAACCATACATTCCCCTTCAGTTTATCTACCTTAAGGTGGATATTACATTACATTGCTTTTGTTAGTCATTCTTCCCTTTTGTTTCTTTATCTTAAGAATAAGATGATTGAGATTTAATAATTCATTAATGATGCAACAATTTGGTTTCAAATAATCTTGACTTTGGGCTGGTCATCTATCAGGTATTATCTTGTCGCTCTAATTTTGTTGTGGTGTAGCTATTATGCTACCAATTTCTCAAGTTGTGCTTTTTTTGTTTTGATGAGCTTTATTGGTTCATCTTTCTTTTTGTCTAAGGGTCTGAGCCTTCTTAAATCACATTATACCTTAATCAAAAACATTGCATTACTTTTTATTTATGTACTTGCAATTTGATTTCATTCAAATCTTACTAAACTCTTGAGGTTAAAATCATCATCTAAAACATTAGGCTCTGTACCTGGTTTTCACGATGAACTGGCATTGCGACAGGATCACTGTGGCAGCAACGGTAGTTGGCATCGCTGCCACAGTGACCCCATCGCAATGCTTGTGGTGAACATCGCAATTATGACATCTGCAACAAGCATTGTGACGGTAGTTGGCATCATCACCACAACAACCCTGTTGCAATGCTTGTGGCGACCATCGTAATTGTGACATCTGCAAGAAGCATGGCAACGATAGTTGGCATCATCGCCACAATGACCCCGTCACAATTCTTGTGGTAGACATTGCAATTGTGACATCAGGCATAAGCATTGCAACGGGGTTGATGTCACAATTGACGAAGTATAAGTGTTTGGGATCTACAACTAAAGTATTGTAGATTCAATTCTAGGAATTTTTTTTAGATTTCTTGGCAAATTGTGTTGAGGTATACAATGTCATTTCTCCTACTATATTAATTTTTGCTAAGGAAAAGTTTAATTTCTCTTACTGTTGGAGGCTATTCTAGAATTTGTGAAGGGATTCAAGGGAATTGTTATATCAATTGTGTGCTAATTAATTGGAGCTTGTTGAGCACCCATTTATACTTGCTGCTAAGCATTATTTTTAATACGTGCTTGGAGAACATCACTTTCCATAACTGTAGTTGTAGTTGTTTGTTGAAGAATAATTTTGCTGCAACTAGTCTTAATTTTAGAGGCTTTCAACTTTCAAGACATGTCCTACCTGTAAGTTCATGGATTGTAACTTCTAATTTTTTTAGGTATTGTTGATTTAGATAATAAGGGAAATTTTATCAAATAGGTTGTTGGTATTTTGTGAAAATACTCAGTATCTAAATTGATATTAAAATTTGGAATTTTTAGTTGTATATTCCCTATGTAATATCCAAATATTTGAGTTCAAATTATTATTGCCATATCTTCTATTTTGATGTTATATTGTTTTATGAAAAATTGTAAAACCTCAAAAAACAAAAAAAGAAATCAATTCTTCAAAACAAATTGTTTGAGAGCCCAGTAGGGCTCATTACATGACAATAATAGGGAGAAGTAGGGATGAATCAATCATTGATTCATGCTTCTTGTCTTCCTCTAAGACTTAGGGTGTCTCACTAGACCACCACATGGATCTATAGGACCTTTTTCCAAGGTAAGATCCCCCAATACAAAACCCTAATCCACTATCTTGAATAATTTCCACTTCTTGTTGTCTGCCAAACTCTCATACTAGATGAAGAGCATTCAAGGTCTTCAAAAAAACTAGGTCTTTTTGACCATTCTTCTAAACCATTTGCAAGATCATGGAAGGAGTCTCAACACCTTGCAATTTATTCCTTTTGCATCTCAAAACTTTTTTCTATGGTTAAATTTCTACCCATTTCACCCTTTTTCTTCAAAACAAGGCTACAAGGAAGAGCCCTAATTAGCACTATTTCACCTACAAAATAGGGATTTACTCACTTTTATTCCACTAAACCTTCAAAGCTGTCTTCATGTACCTCTTTTAATTTTGTGAATGCTTTGATATTTTCTAGGTTTTGAACCCTCGAATGGTAGTATAGTCCTTGTGTTGATTTTGAAGGTTTTAGAGGGTTTACAAGCTTAATTTGTTGTTTGGTCTTTTAGGGTGCCTTAATGGATTGGCCACACCTTCTCCTAAAGAAAAGATGTCCTAAACAATCCAATATACCATGAAAACTAGTACAGTAACCAAGAATAATGTCAAAAAAACTTTAAAACTCAAAAACTCAGTCTTTTTGCCTTCAAATGTCATGCTACAACACTTGTCGATACAAATGACAATCACTTATGCCTCTTTTAGGGTTTGGATTGTGTGTGTGTGTGTGTGTGACACGTGTGTGTGTGTGTCTTAATAGGTCTTTCCCTTTCATAAGGCTTGCATTGGCCTTATCCTTGTTTTAAGAGAGAAGTCAACATTTTCTAGCAAAAATTGTAAAACTACAAAACAACAACTTTTCAATTTTTCTTGCTTTATACTTTTTTAACACTTTTACTTGCTGAATAAGCTATTCCTTAGCATTTCCATGCTAGGGACCCTCCACTAAGTTATTGGCCTATATCTTAGGTTTCTTATTACCCTATGGCGAGGTATACACTGATTTTTAGGCTAATTGGTGAATCTTCTAAAGAAATTTGGACTTCCTACGCCCTAGCTATCACACCTAGGTCTAATGACCCTTATTCTTTACTTACAAAGGCTCTCTTGGAGCACCACGCAACAAAATTGAAATGGTGAGGGCCCTATGTTTCAAGGTGCCCCTGCACCATACTCCCCACCAAAGAAGCTAAGTCCCCTCTGGAGACAAAAGGTGGAGATCTATGCCTTTAAGCTTGAACTGATTCTCAAGAATCCATGCAGCCTCTGAATCTAGTTTACCATGTCATTTGACAAGGTGTTCTTTGTAGGTTCCATGTTTGGTCTTTGTATGAATTTGAGAATCCAAAATCCTCTCTGCTTGAAGCATTAGCTTAGAAGGTAAAGATGCTGCTTGAGCATCCTTCTGAGCTTCCTCCACATGTTGATCCACCTCAATAAGAGGGCCTTTATACTTGACTAGGTTTTCTACATTAAAAATTGGAGAAATAGCTAGATCCTCTAGCAACTCAACCTCATAAGCATTCTACCCATACTTGGCTTGTATTGGACATGGGCCAATTCTTCTCATTTTTAGCTTTCTAGATGTTTCATTATCTATTCTTGTTATGTTAAGTTGAACCATAACTAAGTCCCATACACCAAACTAGACTTCTCTCTTCTTGAGGTCAGCTTTGTCCTTGATCTTTTTGGTGTTATCAATAAGGGACTATTTTATTTTCTCATGCACTTCTTTCATTGATTGACTAAAATCTTCAGCATAATCATTGTTAGGCACTTGTGCATCTAGGTTTCTCAATTCACATAAACCACTAAGATGTATCCCATACATAGTCTCAAAGGGACTCTTACCCATAGTTCTATTAATGCTATCATTATAAGAAAACTCTACTTGATGAAGGACCAAATCCAATGTCAAACCATACTCCTTTGTTAAGAATCTTAACAAGTTGCCAAGTGTCTTGTTGAACACTTCAGTTTGACCATCAATTTGAGGATGGTAGGCTGAACTAAAAGATAGATTGGTTCCTAACCTTTTCCATAAGGATCTCCAAAAATGTCCTATGAATTTGCTATCCCTGTCACATACAATGCTAGTTGGAAAACCATGAATCCTCACAACTTCCTTGAAAAACAAGTAGGCAATATGACTCACATCATGAGTGACCTTGCATGGAATAAAATGACTCAAATTACTAAATCTATCCACTACTACATAGATGCTATCAAAACCACTCTTTGGTCTAGGTAAACCAACTACAAAATCTATACTTACACATTCTTGTGGTCTGCTTGGTAGTGGGAGAGGCTGATAAAGTCCTACATTTGTAGAAGTCCCCTTTTCTCTTTAACATATGATGCATTTCTCAACATAAGTTCTAACATCTCTTTTGCATTTTAGGCCAATAGTAGTACCTTTGAACCAATTCCAAGGTCTTATTCAATCCAAAATGGCCACTCAAACTTCCATTGTGTTTTTTCTGTATAAGGTTCTCTCTAATGGAACCTTTTGGCACACATAGCTGCCCATCTTGGAAGAGTAATCCATTCTATAATGTATATAGTCTACAAACTCACCATGAAAGTGGTTTAGGTGTTCTTGACACACCTTTTATGCTACTACAAAATCTTCATCAATTTTCTAGAGTTCTTTAAAATTATCCAACCCTATGCTTCTTGCTTGGATTTCTTGGATAGTAAATAGCCTCCTACTTAAAGCATCAACTACCTTATTAAGTTTCCATTTCTTATGCATTATGGTGAAGGTATAATACTATAGATATTCCACCCACTTCACATGTCTATGGATTAGCTTGTCTTGAGAGTTAAGAAAACTCAAAGCTTGGTTATTAGTGAAAACTACAAATTCCTTGATAGAATTGATGAACTATTTTAGGGGTGTCAAGGCTCATCTCTTCTTGGATAGACCACTTGAGTTTATTCAAATGTCTTTCCAATATGATGTTTTCATCTTCTACCACCTTGGATCTTAAGCATAACTTTTGGAACTCTATAGTGTAAGAGTGCACATCCATATCTTTTTGCCTCAAATTTTGTCTTCTGCTATACAACTATATTTCATAATCTTTAGGAATGTAAGCTTGTCTAATTTTAGCCACCATTCCTTTCCAAGTGACAATGGGACTTTTTCCCTTCTTTTTCCCTCTCTGTTTGAACAAACTTCTACCAGGTTAGAGCAGTACCTCTTAACCTTGACTTTTCCACCTTGACTTTTTGAGCATCACATTCAAAATGGTTCCCCATTCCTTAAATCCATTCCATGATGAGGTCTAGATCCATCTTTCCATTGAATAGAGGAATTCTTTCCAAGGCTTTACTATTTATTGCCTTTATTTCCTTTTAGAAAGGATCTTCTAGTAGAATAGGGTCTGGTGTTGGAGTTTCTTCTTGTCTTCCTTCTCTTCTTTATGCTCCATATTTTCCCTAACTTTATCTATTATGTCTCAACTATTGTTCAAATTGTACCATTCTTTCTCTCAAAGACCTGTTGTCTTCCTCTTTCTCTTCTACTTTCTTCTCTTGTTCTTCTACATTTTTGTCCAATTCAGCATTGGTCACCATTGTGCTAGAAGCACTAGATTCAATAGGTGACAACATTCACCTTTCTTTGCACTTGCTTTTCCCACACCTTTTGTAGGCTCTAATACCACTTGATAGGGAGAAGTAGGGATGAACCAATCACTAATTCATGCTTTTTTTCTACCTTTGAGACTTAGTGTGTCTTTCTATACCACCACATGGATCTATAGGACCTTTTTCCAAGGTAAGATCCCCCAATCCAAAACCCTACTCCACTATCTTGAACAATTTCCACTTCTTGTTGTCTGTCAGGCTCTTATACTAGATGAAGAGCATTCAAGGTATTAAAAAAAATAGGTCTTTTTGATGATTCTTCTAAACCATTTGTAGGATCATGGAAGGAGTCTCAACACCTTGCAATGTACTCCTTTGACATCTTAAACTATCTTTCTATGGTTAAGTTTCTACCTGATTTCACCCTTTTTCTTCAAAATAGGGCTACAGGGAAGAGTGCCAATTATCCCTATTTCACCTACAAAATAGGGGTTTACTCACTTTCCTTCTAGTAAAACTTTCAAGCATGGACCTCTATTAATTTTGTGAGGGCTTTGAGATTTTCCAAGTTTTGGACCCAAGAATGGCCATACAGTCCTTTTGCTACTTTTGAGGGTTTTAGAGGGTTTACAAGCTTAATTTGTTGTTTGGTCTTTTAAGGTACCTTAATAGATTGGACACACCTTCTCCTTCCACCCAAGGGGTATCCTATCACTCCCCTAAAACCTCCATATTCACTCTTCAAAAGATCTTCCACAATCCTTCATAGAACAAACTCTGATATCAAATTCTTCCTTAGCAGGGCATGCTCTAGCTCACCTAGGGCAAGAGTTTAAAATTCTTGATAGCATTTTGAAGGGCCTTAATTTTTCCACAATATAATACATTTAGTATACTCACTATCTCCAAGAAGCCATACAATTCCTATAGTGGGATAGTGAGTTATCTCGTTTCTTGTGCAAGTTGCTAATAACTAGACAACATCCTAGTAAAAATGAAAAGATTTTCAAAACTACAAAAAAAACAAGTTTCTAAACAAACTTCTTAAAGAAAATATGTCCTAAAAAATCCAATCTACCATGAAAACTAGTACAGTAACCAAGAAAAATGTCAAAAAACCTTAAAAACTCATAAACTTAGTCTTTTTACCTTCAAATATCATGCTTCAGCACTTGTCTATACAATGAAAATCACTTATGCCTCTTTTAGGGTTTGGAAGGTATATATATGTCTTAATAGGTCTTTCCCTTTCATATTAGGGCTTGTGTTCTCCTTATCCTTGTTTTAACAGAGAAATCAACACTTTCAGCAACAACTTTTCAATTTTTGTTGCTTTGCACTTTTTTAACACTTTTACTTACTAATTGAGCTATCCCTTAGCAATTCCATGCTAGGGACCCTTCCCTAAGCTAGTGTCCTATATCTTAGGTTTCTTATTAGCCTATGGCAAGGTATACCTTGATTTTAGGCCAATTGGTGACTCTTCTAAAGACATTTGGACTTCCTACACCCTAGCTATCACACCTAGGTTTGATGACCCTTATTCTTTACTTACAAAGGCTCTCTTGGAGCACCACACAAAAAAATTGAAATGGTGAGGACCCTACATTTTAATGTGCCCCTGCACTAGACAAACAATCTCTTGTTTAACAATATTTCTACTTAGGCAAATTTGTCTTCATTAGTGACACAATGCATCCTAAAGCTTGGCTGCTTTCTACTCATTGAGTTTGAGGCTTGAATCAATTTCAATTTCCTAAAGCATAGTGGTCATTTCCTAGCATCTCTGCAATATGTATCTAGTGTTTCTTGCTTATGGTAACACATTCATGTGTGTTGATTCCAATTTTGGATGTGGGAATAATAACTCAACCTAGCATTGGGGAGGAAGCCTTCTAACCTATCCTAGTTTGTTGCTCTTGATGTGCCATAGGAGCACAAAGATTGCATGGAGTTTAGAAACTATGGGTTGCATCAGCAGTGTCAATAATATTAACACATGCTTGAAATAGTCATTTCTATAAGGAGTTTCTCATACCCTTACCAAGTAATGAAAATTACTATGTTAGTTTTGTTTATCAATTTTGAGCAGAGAAGATCAATAGTGGCATTTGAAACCATTTTTTATTGCTAAATTTTTGGTGCAACTGTGACAACTATTGGGCTGCATGTATTGGGGAGTGTCTTTTGAGCTGAATCTTGGTCATTTTGGAAAGACACAACTAGTTATGAAGATAGTTAAGGAATATTTTTCTAAATATACAATTAACGTTACTCTTATCACATATGTCATTAATGCTAATCCTTTTGAAGTGTGTTGTTTTAAATTCCTTTAGAGAAGATTCAAGTTCATGGTCAAGCTAGGTTGAGAACTAAGATATCTTGGCCTTCAAAATCCACATGTCTAGTGGTCAGTAAACATGGAATAATTATTAAGGGAGCATACTCAGAATTTAATGTAGTACTCCAAAGTGACAAATGGGTTGTTCCTAGACTTCAGTATGCATTACAGATGAGTTTTATAAGTGTGTGTTTGTGTGTGGTTTGATGGGTAATAAACCTCTGGAGTGTTTCCAAGTCAACATGATGTACTGGGAAATATTTATAGCATTTGAAAATTATCTGACTGTTGGTGTGTGAGTTCATAGCCTGACATCGTAAAGGAAGGCACAAAAGTGAAAATCAAATCTTCACAAACCAAAGTGACAGTCTAAACAATTAGAATCTTTATAAAAGAAAAAAAATAGGTGAGATTATAAAGGTTATCTATAAGAGACAAGCATCTGTAGTAGAAATCATAGCTAGAAAGGCAGTTACAATAAGAAAGTTTAGTTTCTTAGAGAAAAAAATCTAGAAGAAATAAAAAAAGTGAGTTGAAGAGTTTTTTGGCTAAGGTAATATCTTCAAAGAATTATTCAATATAATGGTTTCAATCAAATGCATCATATTTGCTAAATTTTATAGAGTTGTTCATCTATATATTTGGTTTCATAGTTCAGAATATGATAGTAAGTAAACTAATTGACTCAGTAACAATTATTTCTATAATCTCCATTTTTTAATTGGCTCCAAATAAAGGTAAGCTTACTTTTCTTGACTTTATTTCGAGTTTTCATAGCTTCATTTTTGAAAAAAATAAGGTTGTCCGACATCTTTGTAACTAATCTTAAACCTCACAAAATTATACCAACAAGGAAACAATTCAAAATAGGAAAACAAAGATGTCCATTAATTACAAAGATCTATCATTAGTAAGTTGAAGGGTACTATTAGTCTGTAAAAGTTGGGTCATCTTTAGTTTGAGACTTTGCTAAGAAGAATATTTCAATCAGTTGTATAGTCAATTAGTTATTATTAATACTCATTTACGATCTACAAAATTTTATGGAAATAAAATTAGTACCAAAATTGAATATATTAAACAAGTTATTTGTCTTCAGGATTAGCAAATTGTTAATTTAAAAATTAGGTTTGAACAAAGTGTAGCTAATTCAAAGGATATTTTCACTGAAATTTGAATTATCTCCAAAATTCAAGAATCAGTACCATGTTGTAGTCCTCAAAATTCTAAATCCAATGCAACTCAAACAAACAAAAATGGAGTCCATATGCTCAAGTTATGGCTAGTCAAAGGCCATCAGAAAGGAAAAATTTTGAACTATCCAAAATTGGTTGAAGTCAACATCAAAATAAAGGTCTCATCGTGAGCTTTTTGATGATGTTTGTTTCATCAAAAATGGAGCCCAAATGCAAAAGTTATGCTCAATCAAAGTTTAATTGACCTTGACTAATGATGTCATCATGCTGACATGGCAAAAATATTGATGTGGCATGTGACGGCTAGTCTGAAGTGGACATGTGGCATATGTTGGGTTTGACATCATGGCGGGTAAAAAGTTGACACGTGTTGGCATCAAGGAGTGCCACATGGCATGTGATGTGTCATGGCAAGAGAAGCCACATGGCGACATCATTAAAAAGTGGTGACAAGTGGTCAGTGGGGTTTGAACCTTCAAATATTGGCCCATAAATCTCAATCAATGGCCATTTCACACTGACATTTGTTTGAAACTACATTTAGCATATTTCTATTTAACCCTTTATCCGCCACCAATTTGGGTAAAAGACTATCAATGGGGTTAGAACCCGTGACCAACTGGTCATTCCAAAACAATGACACTCATTGCACCACTTATGCTTTCAAGAGTGTAAAGTGTTAATTTGTTATTTTAACCTTTAACAAATAGGTTTGCACTCTATTAAAATAAGTTTTTTATTTATTTGTTAGTACTTGTAAACTCTTAAATGTGATGTAAGGCCAAAAATATGAAATGGCAAAATGGGTTATTATGAAGGTGCAATGATTAATAGGCCTATTTATGTAAATTATTGTTTTAACATATTTTAGACTAGTTTTATGTATAAAAGTGGGGTAGGAGGCCAATTTCAAGGCATGGAGATTATGAAAATTATTATGATTATTCAATTTTTGGGAGGAACTAGAAGGACGACTAAGTGCTGAGAAGGAGAGAGAAAATTTTGGAGGACATATTTCAGTCTCGTACATTGGAGCAGAGTGATGTTGATGTACTTGAAGGGGTTGATATTGTAACACATTGTAATTGATTTTTTGTAGTTAATCAGATTGGTCCACCAGTTGGAACAGGACCCAGAGACGTAGTTCTAACAAGGCAAATTCTGAGATCAAATTGTGTTGTGCCTCTTATCTCTCATTTGTTTTTTGTCAGTTGATTATGTGTTGTTCTTTCCTACATTTCAATTATGTCAATTTTCTTTAGTAAAAGCATTCAATTAACTTTAGATAATTGGTTAGAATTCCTCTATATTAGTCCCAGATTCTTCTTCTTTGTAAATTGAACAGTTTTAAATACATAACCACACATTTACTACATGGATCAGGAAAGTATATTTGATTTTTGGGATTAAGTCATAAAAACTATAGATCCTAAATTAGATTAGTAGCATCTTACATTGGAACTATGCATCAGATTTAGGAAATTCAAAAAGTGGTTAATAGATTTTAAAATGACATTACATCACAACTTGGCATGTGTACTTTGTGAGCTATACAATGAACTTGATTTGGAGTCACAATTAAGGGAAGAAGATCTTATCACTTTGAACTAATTGGAGGATTGTTTAACAATTATGGAACAATCATCTCCTATTCTATTACAAATTACTCTTTCTTCAATGGTGGCTTCTCTAAGTCAAAAAAAAGGTTAAGGCATTCAAATGGTGATAAGGTTGTTGGTTACTATTTGTTTGACGAAGATCATAAGAATATCAACACTTCAAGAATCTTATGAAGAAGACATAATAAAGGAGATTCTTTTGTTAATTTAATAAAGGAGATAGCTTTTGAATGTAAATTTAAGAGTAGAAAGTATAATATTTGAATGTCACCTTTAATATCAAAAATTTATGGATAGGGAAGGCACAACCTTGGAAAGGACATGACTACAATGATGGATATATCTTTGGTGATAGACATAGCCTCAGAAACAACCATGACCTCAGTGATGAAAAAAACCTTAGGGATGAACAAATCCTTGATGACAAATTGAGCCTTAGCAATAGACATATCTTTGATGGACACAACCTTGGCAATAGACAGAACCTTGATAACTGATAGTTTCTTGGCAATCGGCACAACCTTGGTGATAGGAACATCCTTGGGCACAACTTGATCCATCCATGTTGTCTTCACAAGGTCTATGCAAGCAACCTCTTTAGTTTTTACATGTTCTCCCCATGTTGGTGTATTAGAAAGATTTAGCAAGTCCTCTTGGAGCTGCCTTGTAATCATGCCTTCGTTCTCCCCGTGTAATGCATTACCCTTATTGTTGTTATCCATTTTATCCCACTTGTGCAAATCAAATAGTAGGTTTTGTTCACAAGGCTTGAAAACATTAGTGACCAACCTACATGTTGCTATAGAGGGGACACATTCTAAATTATGAAAAACCCATAACATAGATGTGATAGGTTGGGATATTTCATCAATCTCTTCATTGCATGATATTATAAGGATCTCCTAGTATGATGATCTTCCTAGATGGTGACTAGGAAGTGATGAAACATATCATGGTCTACATTTCACAACTTAAGATCTAAGAGGAGGTTACCCACTTTGACATTTGCACAATTCTCCAAGATTAGAGATTTCTTTCCAAAAGAATTACCATTGATGTCATCTAGGCTCTTAAAATTATCAATGATCAAACACAAGATCTATATCTTGGTGTTACGATCATACAATGCTTTAGAAGCCAAAATTCTCAAGACCTCACCGAGACACACTGCAACTACCAACTTTTTCCCTTGTCATGGTGTCTCAAAAGCTTGGTTTGACTTAAGACATCCTTAATTAGTGAAAGGATTCTCTTTACTAATCTTGAAAGTAATTAGTTCACCTTATGTAATCATACTTCTAATATATCTAATGGAAGATCAATACCCTCGCTAAGCTCTTTGCCAATATTTTGTAGTGCCTTCACCCACCACTCTCCATCACTATTAGGTGCCATGGTGTGATCCAAATTTTGAAACCTCTCAATCATCCTAATAGATTATCAAGATCACTAGCTCTAATAACACTCTAATGTTTTGAAGGTGAACTTTTTCTAGAGGTGATTTCTATCTGGAGGTGTTTTTTTTCTAGAGGTGTTTATTGTCTAGAGGTGAGGTAGTTTGTATTGTCTATATGGTATCAATGCAAGGGTCTCTTATGGTGAATATAAAGTCCATATAAATTTTTGGAAGGGTCATACAGTGGTAGATGAGGGTGTCTGTCAGAGTTATTGGAGGGTCATACAATTGTTAGTATGTGGAAGAGTATTATAGAGACAATCAAAGGAAGTAGGAAGTACTAACAATAGCCATGATTCAACAATAGAGAAGAACTTCAAAAAATGAACAATGTACCAAGGGCATCAAGATCATCAATTGGTAACCAAATAAGATTATAGTTACAAATAATAATGGTGACTTGTTTTTCTAAATACAAGCAAAGTACTGCTGAATGAAATAAGGTGAGGGTTGAATCCCATCGAAACTATGAGAGAAACCAAGGGAAGATCTTTCACTTTTGAAATGGCAAGATAAGAAAAACTCCAATAGGAATTTGCTAAACAAGAAATAATCCAAATAGCATACCAAAAATATCATACCCACTAGTCATAAATACCCATAAGAGGAAAACTCTTTAGGTGCACAACAAGTACTGACACAACAACAAACACCTGTGACCAAAATAAAAGATGGGCCGGAGATATACATAAATGAATCAAAACCACAAATACAACTTTTATTTTATTATTTTGGGCCTCACATTTATTAATCAAATTATTATAATGAAATTTGGGACCATCACATTGATGAGTTGCTTTTCTTGCTAGTTTTGTCCTTCGTGAATGTGAAAATGAATTTCCTTTCTTATTTTTGGTTATTTTATGTCTAGATTACATTTTCCTATTGATAAATATGGTTTGGTTTCTTTGTGGGCCAGCCAACCCTTTTTTCCCAAATTTAAAAATGCATTTTTTTTTAACATTGGCAATCCAAAATTGGCTTAGGCCATAGGGGATGGCCAAAATTCTTGAGGAAAGGTATGAACTTCTTGGAGAATTCTAGCTATTTGAGGGACTTCTAGTTGTTCCTCCATACCCTGCAATGCTCTCAAAGTGGCATTTTGGGGATAACACCTTTTGCCCATTTTGAAACAATATTGGGGGATGGAAATATCCATCCTTGTGTCCTCACTCTGTACTAGGGATGGGATCTAGTAAAAAAGTCAAGACAATCCATCCTTGTGGAGCACAACAAATTAATGGTGGGTACTATACAAAGCCCACAATAATCACTAATATATTAATTAACAAAATCTTTCACAAGACAATAATAAATACACACAAATAGCTTGATCAAGTTTTTGTTGGTAATGGTATAAAAACTACTATTGTAAATTTAGGTTCCATTAATGGTTAAATATATGTGCATGCCATGCTCATGTAGTCAAATTTTTTCACATATTTTAAATGGGAATATAATCTAAATGGAAAAAAATACAAAAGTATATTAATCATATCGTATGTTTTGTTATTGTTCAGTTTGTCATCACAAAATGGAGGCAACACTACCAAATGATTCCAATTAAGTTTCATATTTCTCTAAGATAACTTAGTATACGATTTGCGAAAATTGATCAATTAATCTTCCCCTTTCCATATAGCAAGTCTTTTTACTAAAGGTTCCTATTAAGCTCTTTTTGTTTCAATTTGATAGCCTGTACTTGATTTTTGAGGCCTGATTTTGGAGAAGAGATTTTCATTCCAACTTTTTTGTCCAAGTTTTTCTCTTTGCTCTCCATGTAAGTGTAAGATTTGGGTTTTTTTTGCATTTATTTTTCATTTGGCTTATTTGATGCATTCTTTTACTCTTGATTTTCATTTGTTTAGTTGTAGCCTAGATTTTTTTTCTAATTTGAATTCAAACTTTTATTCTTTGCAAATGCAAAAAGGTTCTTCTCCAAAAAGAGAAATTGCTTGGAAGATTGAAGTATTTGGAGTTAATCATTTGTGTCAAAGCAAGAGATATGTTGTCTTCTTTTATTTAAACCTGACTTCATATTTCCCAAATATGTAATCATATTTTTAAAACCCGATTACCTATTTACATAAGTTTAAAATAATGAGTTTTTATCACATGTAAATACACATTCTTAAATTCTGATTTTGTGGAAAACTCTCATTTTAAAATAGAAAACTCTTATTTAGATGCTTCCAAGCCACATCTACTTACATTCTTATCCACTCAAGGCAAAAAGCCATATTTTACCCATATGCAAATCCACTTGGGAAAAGCTAATTTAGAATATTTCTGCCTAAAAAAGAAGCTGCCAATATCTTTTCCAAACCATCTAAATGCTCAAAAAGTATATAAATCATACCTAGAACACTTATCCTTCATGGATCTTCTATCATTGTCCAAATCTTGAAACCCTCATGGATTCAATCCCATTGAAAGATGTTTTCATTCTTTGGAATTCTCATGTTGCAATGAACTCTTCAAGTCAAGATATGTCAAAATTTCTTCGAAGAATAGAGACATCTTTTCAAGAAGATATGCTTTGAATAAAAGAAGCTGGTTTCATTTGGTTTCCACTTTCCTAATGGCTGCCCTAGAACCTGAGTTCATGTGGAAATGCACCAAGCACTTATATATATATATATATATATATATATAGATATATATCAGTTAATTATGTTGGTAGGAATTTTTTTTGAGTTTATATTTGGGGATCATTGTGAAGATCTTCAAAGTGGCAAAAAGTTGCAAATTTGATGAAGGAGAATCCACAACAATAGTGAGATGAGAAAAAGATTGATTACATCAAGTTTTCAAGAAATCCATTTAAGAGATTCAGGAGGCTATCAAAAGATGCAATGGCTCAAAATACAAGAACTCTAGACAACTTCATTATTTTCATCATTTTTCTTAGAAGACATGCATGTAGTTGATTTGCATGCAATCAAATTACATATACCTTCAGTCATGTAATTAAATGAATCTTCTCTCTTGACTTGGTCAAGGTGGTTGAGTTTCTCAAACCTTTTTCTCCTATTTTCTCTCACTCCTTTGCCTATATAAAAAGTTCCCTTCATTGTAAATAATCATCTTTTTATATGAAATAAAGATTTGCAAAATTTGTCCAAGCATGATTGTGATTTGTAGTACAAGTTTGAAAGAAAATGAATAGAAGAAACAATTTGTTTTGAAGTCGTGTTTGGAAAATATAAGTTGGAAGTTGTGACTGTAGTTTGTATAACTATCTTTTATTCATGCATATTATTAAGTCATTTTCATGTCCATGATCTGGAATAACTTATAATCTTAGAGTGTAGAAATTATCTACTTTTGGAAGTCTATGTTGCCCAATTGTAGACATAGATTATCTTTCAAGAAATGAATAGGAGTATGTGAGCTTCATAACCATTCTTATAGTATCAAAAAAATAGACATAGATCTAAGCCGGTATGCTTTTAATTAGCTTGTGAGTTGGTGTGAGTTTGTCAACATCACTATTTCCAAATTTTAAAATAGAAGTGTAGTTTAGAGATCCATCTAGCCCATTACCTTCTCTGTGAGTAAGTGAATTCTTTCCTGAAACAAGAGGAAAGAATATTGGTTACACCCTTATAAGTATCTCTAATTTTCTTACTTACCTTGATTGATCTAAGGAGCCATGAGAAGGGGGAGCCTTTCCTTTAAGGTAAGAGAGAATTTGTTTCACACATGTGGTTGGTACAATTGAGTAAATCTGCTGAGTGAAAGTACAAGTTGGAACTTCTAACCCACAAGGGTTATTACAAGATTGCTCTTTTGACTTTTGAAAAAATATTGAGACATAAAAACTCCCATTTAGAATTAAATAATTTAGATTTTTTCCTTCTAAATGTTTCCTATGAAATGAACTTTTCTTTTTCTTGAATTGACATTTTTAATGCAAAAACTTATCTGCGATCCTTTGATTTCCATTGGTGATACAATCTTTTGGTAGAATAATAGAAGCCTTAGTTTTATATTTGCATTTTTAGAAAATCTACAATTTGGGTTGGGTTAAAAATGTGCATGGATGTTTTACAAAAAATATCTAACAATGCCATTTTGCATCTCATAAACCTATATTATTGTTTTAATTTATATAATTAATATCTTTACTACTTACAACATTGGCAACCCCACAATTATGAGATTTTGATTTTGGCATTATGATGTGGCACATCTCTCATATTATCTCTATATACTTTTTCCTACATCTAGGTGACAACTAGTGGAAGCTTGACATCTAATACTTTTTGCATTTTTATGAAATTTGTTAAGTAGCTCAAGGTAAAAGCCCATTGGAATGTTTTAAATAATCTAAAAAACTCCTTTCATAGCTAGGCTCTCTAGATTGTGATTCATATTTTTTAAAGTAATTTCTTATTAGCTATAGTAATCATTTTTTAGACTAAAATTAGAGTTTTAAGTGCCCTTTGTCACTTAGTCTTTTTTAAAGACCAAAAATGTATAATTTTAACTTCATTTGCCACTTTTTCATTTTTCACTTACAATTTTATTTTTACTAGAATTGCACTAACCAAAATTGCATTCTGATATCCATCTATTTGGCAATTTTAGTTAGCACTTTTAACATTATACTTTATCAATTAATAGTCCAAATCATACTTTTGGCCTATTTTTGTCACTTTCATGTTTGAATACCAACTTAGACTTCCAAAAGATGTGAAATTTGTTTCATAAATCTTGTAACAAAAGATTCAAGTCTTCATTTCTATTGCAAAGGAATGAATTATCTTCATGAATGCAAGCCTAGGGCAATAATCCATTGTGATTTAAACCCACAATAAGTGTTGCTTTAATTTTACATATTTTTCCTTTGTAGTTAATATTAGTCTCCTGTCATAACTATTCATTGATCATTTTAACTTTGCGTTAATTAGAACTATGATTTGATATTCACTATTTGAGGCATTGACAAGATGCCAGAAATATATTATGCAACAGTGGGGAGCATTTGAAAGCAACTTATTTTGGACTTGGTAAATTATTGAAGGTGTCCTCTAATAAGGTTCACATATTAGACTTTTGAGTGATACATTGAGTAAGTTTATGCTTGCTTGCATACATTGTCTCTTGTTTTGTGTTTGATATTGTCATTTGTGTTGTCATTTAGAGGATATACACTAAAAATTTGTTCCATCAGACTATTCCTAAATATTTTTTCCATTTCTTTTCCATCTCCACATTACACCTTATATAATTTTAAGGACAATATTTTTATTTATTGCAAAATGATACATGTTTAGATGCAGGATATCTTAGAATTTTAATGTCTTCCATAACAATATAATAATAATATTGATTGTCTTGGAATAAATTGAGATGACTTTTTTCTTTGTCTTGGTATTTTTAAAATGTTTGGAACTTGGGCCTTTTTCAAACATAAATGGTTAATTTTATAACATCTTTTTTGAAGTCAGACAAATTATGGAAAACTTATTTCTAGAGATGACACCCGTTTTGTGCAAGTCAATAATGTGTTCTACTTAAACACAAACATTGTTCAATCTCTACTTACAAACTAATAAAGGTTTTGGATTTTAACATTTTTTAAGCACAAACATCTAGTATATAGTATGTAGGATATATTCTAGCATTCTTGAATAGAAAATCATCTTGTTTTCATCTATGTGGGCTATCCTAAAGCACCTATCAAAATGTTTTTGCTAAAATTGTAGATTTAATATAAATTATCTTGTCTTCAAAAAAGTATGGACATTTATCATATACTCATTTTGACCTTATATTTACTAATCTATTCTAGCCACGTGCAATGAATCTATATGCTTTTACAATCTAGGAACTTGATACATATGAAATTATATAATTGTATACCCCACTTTGTACAAAGGTATTTATAAGCCATCTTGAATTCTTAATGATATAATATCACTAGACTATTTTTTTGAAAGCCACATTGTAACTTTTCCCTGCAATAATAAATCATACACTCATTGAAGTGCACGATATCCACTTCTCTTAAACTTCCCATGTCCATTCCTCCTATTACATACATTCCATATTGGAGTGCAGATATGCTACAAAGGGTCAGTTGATACAAATCAGGGACTACCAAGGATAGGGTATACTTAACCAATCTATCAAAGAAGAAGATTGAAGGGAGAAAGTAGAAATATATTGGCTAGTTGCTGACAAATCTATTATTTGACAAGATAAATGGTTGTCCAAAACCAAAGAAAGAGCACAGCATGTAGTAGTTAGAATTTTGTATGTATGGATGAATAATGAGTGGTACATATGCACATTGAATGATAAGCATGAATAGTATACACTTATAGTATGAATATTATGTACTTATTGAGTTGTTGAGTGCTCATCTTTGTTTGATTTGCCAATTTTGGCAATGTTTACATTTCAAGTTTTTATAGCATGAATCATAGATTACATACTTGATGAGTCATTGAGTACTTGTAATGAGCTTTGCTAGCTCAATCCAAATTATGTTGAAGAATTTATCTACTTTGGTTTTCTAGATCTATTAATGTTAAACATGAATGTATGAAATTGATAACAATTCACACCAACTTTAATTGCTATTGATCAATGACAATTATTTACAAATGTTCAATCACATATGCATTAACTTAGTATATTTTAAGAACTTGGTATGTTGGATGACATTGGATTTCAATTTGAAACAATAGGTGTGAAGTTTATGTCAAGCTCTATAACATATCACAACCTTTGTATAGAATTTAGAGTGAAATGATGAATTGTTGCCAGTATTTGGAGTGAAATGATGATATTATAACCACATTCATTTGGAAAAGCCACGCCACCATATGTGATCTAATTGCAAATGTAAAGATTGTAAATGCTGCTACAATAAGATGAATCAAAGCACCATATATTACCTCCAAATGACATTAATTATAGAGAATTAAGATTCCAAATAAGCCCTTACTCTTGTCTTCAAACTACAACAGTAATGAATAATTGATGATTAATAAGACACACACAATTCATTGACAATGTGGGCCAACTCAAAGTGCCAACCAGATTTGAGATTGTCAAGTTCTCCAAACCCCACTTAGAAACCCTTCAGCTCTCTAATTTCAATAAAAATTATCATATAATGAATGATCTATCCATCTCATGGAGTACTTTTTATAACATTAAAAAGCCAAAACTTCACCATTACACCAAACACCATATATGCAGCTTCTTAAATACACCATTTCTTTATGCACAAACACATTTGAATAATATATTTCATTTGGCTCATAGTTGGAAAACTCAAACTTGGAAACAACTTGCCAAGCCCCTTAAATGTTTATTCGGGAAAAAATAGGCCATTTAAAAATAAAACTCTAGAAAACTTGGGAACCTAAAAAAATTGCTAAAATTTAATTCAAAATACTTTTTTTGCAAATTTCAATGAGAATATGCATCTAATGAGTTAATGAAAGATAACACAAAAGAAATAAGTAGATATATATAAATGCATAGTGGGTACAAAATCACATTCTCATGTGAAACAGTAGTGGCGGGAAGCATAATAGTAAATAGTTTGTCTCAAACTAGAAGTAAATACATCATTACAATCACATCTTCCTCTTCCCAACTCTACTAGCATACTGGAATTTATTCATTTTACATAATATATATATATATAGGATTTTTTCCTTTTTTTTAAACAAAAAAAAAAAAAAAAAAGAGTTTTTTCTAAAAAAACTCACCAATTTTTTGTAAAAACTCGGTGATTAATTGGTGATTTTTTCACAAAAACTAGGCAATTTTTTCTAGCCGATTCATAATTAAATCTGAAAAAAAACTTGTCAGACCCAAAAAACTTGGCGATTAGTAGAAACTCACCAATTTTCTAGTGATTATGCTAACTATGATTTGGTTCCAAAAATAACCTTTTGAACAATATAATGATATTTTGACACTTGAGGTCAATGTTTCCTATGCTCTAGAGTTTTAAAAAATCAATATGGTTCCAATGAGCTATGACCTAAGGTGGCCAATGTATAACACTAGAAAAAATATAAACCTTAGCATATTTAATTAAATAATAATCATAATTCACCTGTCTTGTGAAAATGATAGAAGAAACATTAAAATTAAAATTTGATAGCCCATGAGTGATCCCGATGAAAAAAGATGATGAATGAACTTGACTAGGTGACTTACTAAAAATAGATGCACCCTCCAAGATTCTTGAAGCTCAAACCAAAGCCAAAAATAAGAACTAGGAGCATCATTCAATGTTGATGTTTGGTAGCTTTAGTTAGA
The DNA here is from genome assembly GCA_028749045.1 of Cupressus sempervirens. Taxonomy (NCBI): domain Eukaryota; kingdom Viridiplantae; phylum Streptophyta; class Pinopsida; order Cupressales; family Cupressaceae; genus Cupressus; species Cupressus sempervirens. The sequence goes on along the minus strand of CM053791.1, from coordinate 354,939,046 downwards.
TAAAACTATATATAATTATATATGAGATATAATATGTGTGTGTGTGTGTGTGTGTGTGTGTGTGTGCATCATATATGAGATATTAGTTTATTGTTATATATATATATATATATATATATATATATGATTAAAGTTTTATTATATTAATTATCTAATTAATGAGAAGACATGTCCCATGGAGGGACATTTCTCTTCATGGCTTATTCTCATTATATAGGTCACTACCATTTGGAAAACACATACCAAACATTATGATAGCACTTAGTACATTTATAATAGATCCTCAAAAAATTAACATGGTATCAAAGACAAATTGTAAATTTAAGTCAAATGATGAATTACATAGAAGGGAAATATCATTGGTAGAAGGACTGATTATACAATGATAGAATCAAAAGGTATATAATCAACACATGGTGCTAAGAATTCCTCAACAAAGAAGCACATTTATATGGTTGAGTCCATTGAAAGCAAGGTACAAAAAAAAAACACAAGAAATGGAGAGAAAACATTTCACCTAAAAATATTGCCACATAAACACAATAGAACATTATTAATGAACATCAACTTACGGACATGTAAGATATTGATTCTAATCACTATATAGGAGGATAGGCATTGGGTTTGAAAAGGCTAGAAGGAGAAAAATAAAAAGAAAATAAAATCATGATTGTGTTGGTGGATGCATGGAAATGGGTATTGATAATCTTGATTGCTATTAGAGTTAACTAATTGTATTCAATAGTATTATGTTGTGTACACTAGAGGGTAGTTGGTGATCGAGTGCATGGGGATATTGCAATTCTCAACATGGAGAAGGGAAAAAAAGCTATCTAAAGGTGCATATCACATATAGGTTCCAAGGAGGCCCATCGCTAATGGTGATAGTGATAACCAAAGTTAAATGGTTGAAGAATGAGCATGAGTCAAGTTTGAAGGTGTTGTTATTGAGGACATCACCGAATATAGTTGCCAAATTGTTAAGGTTGAAAAAGAATTTTGTGAGGGAAATTTCTTCCTTAACAAATAATTTCTTCAAGTGATCAATGAAGATTTGGCAAAAGTCTTTGAAGTCCCAATGATGGTGGGAGAAGAGTACATTATCAAATAACTTGCTCCACATTATTCTGAGCATTCTTCCTTGGTTTTATTTATGCATCAAGCCCATCATTACTTGAGGCATAGATTTAATTTTGAAAACCATGTAAATAGGGGATGATGTGCAATTCAACAACCCAAATTTCCAAGGTAGTGTTCAATACATTTTATATACACATTAACATGGTGACATTGGATAGCTAGCTATGTAAGTAGAGATTGAAAGAGAGAGGTTACGTGGCACCTTGGGTGTATAAAGGAATAATCCTTTGTGAAGGATATTTTCACATATAAAAAGAGACTAGAGATTAATCCATATTGACTATTCAATTTGGTGATTGAGCATGATAAGAACGAAGGTAGAATTTACATAAGTTCCAAGAATAGTAACCATGGGCCCTCACATCTACTAATGTTTGAGAAATGATCAAAACTAAATTGGGATTGTTCATATAATCATTTCGAAAGATAAGTATTTTTTTTTATGTCTAGTATTATTTCTATTTATTTTTGTGATCAATTTTTTTTATAAGAAAGAGGCCAAGGCCATATATTAAATATAAAAAGAGTACAACCCAACTCGTGAGGCACTGAAAGGATGCAATTGGGTAATGGTACCTCAATTTAGGAAAATTTTTAAAAATATATCCTTTGTTCCACATCTAATGGTTATAATTTTCCATCTTCTCCAGAGAGATCCACTCTTGTGTCTTAAATTACCTGAAACATCACATAAACACTAACCAAAATAGAAAACACCATATTTCTTTGTTAGAGGTTAGAAAACTTAAATAAAGATACTATTAAAAAGATTAAAACAAGAAACTATAGAAGGCCATCAACCAGAGATTGAGGAGTAGAAACCCATAAAGTCTTAAAGGAGCATTTAAATAAAAAAGCAAGACTTTAAATAGAATAAACATCAACACACCTAGATTGATTTATACATCACAAAATACCTTTTTAAAATGCTTCTACATACCAATCAAACAAAGAGTAAGAAAGGCCAGAAGCTTGAAAGAGGGGAAGATTCTACCAATTACTTAAAGGGAGTAATTAAAGACTCCTTAAAACATTAGGTTTTCAACTTCGCAAAGATTTAGAGCTTGCAAATCTAATTTTGATTCAATAAGGGGAAGAGCACAAAAATTAATGATATCTCTCTTTTCCTACTTAAAAGATAACTTGTACTTACCAACTTTTTTGAGCCTTGTAACTAATAATTAATAAGGAAGATGAGACAATAATTAAGAATTTGATGCTAGAAAGGAAATAATCCCTATATTAGCTAATTTGTCCACTCACTTATTACCATCCTGAGAGATATGATTGAAAATAATTTTGTCAAAATATTTGCAAAGTTCTAAAGCTATTGCTAATTTTTCATCTATTCACAAGTTGGGAAGGGAACCTTTTCTACGGGCATTAATTATGATGGTAAACCCCCCCTCAACTTCTAAAATTTAAAATTTAAGTATTTATACAACCGAAGGCCCTCAACTAGAGAAAAAATATCTACCTAGTTGTTAGTAGCTTCACTTATGTATTTGGACAAGTTAGCTACTTCAATCCCTTAATCATTGTGAATGTAACACCCTATACCTGCTTGACATAGATTTCCTCTAGAGGCTCCATTGAAATTGAGCTTGAACCAGCCTTCTTGTGGAGCCTACTAACCACATTGTAATCTCTTTAATTTGCCTAGAGTACCTCCATCACCAAAAAGGGAGGAATTTTTAGACTAATCCATCTACTTCTCATCCTTTCATCCCAATGAGTCATCTTCACATGTTTGGGAGATAATTAAGAAATCTTTTTTTAGTTAACTCAATGATAAAGACTTCAATCTTTTGGTTTAATTGATTAATATGCATCTTCTTATTCTAGAAGATTCTATGAGTCCTATTATTCCATAGTTGCCATACAATTATGGAAGGAGATGTTATCCAAAGGCTATGATATATACTATCTATTCTCAACAAATGCCAAGAAGTCAACATACTCCTAATTGGCTTTAGAAAACCCAACATAACTCTCAGTTGTGAACATAGCCAATGCCAACATGAGCTTGAGTAAGGGCAGTTAAGAAAGAGGTAGTCAACAGATTCCTCGTCAAATTCACATAGTGGGCATTTGCTATGCCCCTAAATCCCAAAAAAATTTAACCTTTCTATTGTAAAGGCCCTTTGATGAAGGACAATCCATGAGAAAAATCCTACCTTGGGAAGGCATAACTTATCCCAACACAAACATAAAGGGAAAGGAGATGGAGAGAATCCTTGAAGAGAGATTAAAGCTACAAAGAGCCCATTTTTAAGTTATATTATCCATTTTTGCTCCCATCCCATATAATTTTATCATCCCCTTCATTAAAAGAGATCATTTTGGATCTTAGAATTGACTAAAGAAGAAATTTCTCTTCTAAGGGAATGTCTTCAACATCAAGATTTGTCCACTTCCAATGCAATTTATCTTCTCCAAAAATCACATAGTTCTTCACCTTTTTGCCCCATCTCTCTACCAAATAAGATTCAACTTTCAAAAGGGAAGGATTATGAACAAGGGACTTATAGACACCCCAAGAGTCTTCCCAAAACAAACCTTCTTTTGCATCCCCTAGATTCCTTGAGAGTTTATTCTGAATAATATTTCTTCATTTTAAGAGGAAATTCCAAATTCTTGAGCCTTTGGGAGGGTTGACCTCCCTAAAGGTCATTTTAGGTGAAATTAATAAGGAAATAATACATTAAAAATATAGAGTAATGTGTGTGCGTGTGTGTGTGTGTGTGTGTGTGTAGATATATAGAAGATTGAATATATGTATATATGTATCAATATTTTATTAAAATAATATTTATTATTATGTAGAATTATTCTTATTTCTTGTTTCAATACATATTATAAGAGCTACATGCCCTGATCTTTTCCTCTAAGAATGTTATTGTAGTAAGAGAGAGAGAGATTGAGATTAAGATTTAGAGGGAGCCTAGCATTTCATTAGAGGAAACCTTGAAAGAGAGGGAGTAGATAGAGGATATGTTTTAGTCAACCTTCAGTGATCTCGATCATATTAATTTAGAGGGAGTAAACCATGTTGTCATGGATTCACTAGTGATCAATAAATTGTAGCAGTCAAGAGGATTATGATTCATGAATATACCTCATGACTACATGATTTTAATGGGCCTATCCCCTATGTACATTATGAGGAAGTGATGACTTCCGAATGATGCCACTTATATTTGTAGAATGATTAAAAGATGACAATCTTACAATAACTTAATTTTCTATTATGATGGATATCTTTTGATATCTATGCAGATCATGATAGATTATACTTTGCATGTTAGATGTTTATATGATAAGAATTATGAGAATGTGTGTGCACATACCTTATAAACATTTTTTGAGTGCATGGTGAATGTTATACAAATTGGTATTCTGGAGGGCTAATACACAGAGTACTTTGTGAATATCATGGGATTTGATGTTCTAGAAGGTCATTACTCATGCTTGGTGAATATCGTGCATCTCAACATTTTAGAAGGTCATTATTCAAAGAGTATTTGGTGAATATCATGTATCTTAGGAGATCAATACTCATGATATTAGATGTGATAACAAACATTTTTGAGTAATTGGTGAATATCATGTATTCTATGAGATCAATACTCTTGATATCAGATGTGATATCAACCTTTTTGAGTACTTGGTGAATATTGAATGTTGATATTTTGGGAGGTTAATACTCATGATATGAGATGAGATATCAAACCTTATTTGAGTACTTGGTGAATATCATGTGTTGATATTCTAGAAGACCAATACTCTTCATATCAAATGTGATATTAAAATGGTGGATATCTTCTAATCAAAGGAATCCTTAAAATTTTCCATTTCTAATATTGCCTAAGTTATCGATGCTGGTTATGATACTAATGCAGGTGTGAGGTGTTGATATGCAGATGTGCAAAATTTTTTTTGGGGGAATTTGGATGTGTCTATATGTATATACTATAATTTATGTATGTAAACAAAAGAAAGGAATATACAAAAATAAACCATTCCATAGCATGATGCTTCACCATTGATAGTTCGACTTCAAACTTCACTAACACAAAATGACAAACATACAAATTGAAATAATTAATTAGTAAATTTAAAATTACTCAAGTTTAAGATTCCAATGTAATTTGAATTAGAAAATCAAATTTTAGTTCATGATACAATGTTGATCAATCAAGATTCAAGACTCAAGATTCACTAATCAAATTCAATCATTCAAAAATAAGGATTCTCAAAAAAATCCACATTCTCATCATGATCAATTAAATACATTCTAAAATTGGTGTCTAAAGCCCTTTTAGCCGAGGGCACTTTCTAGATGCACTCAAATGCTCCCAAGAAGTATGTCCTAGGCATATAGATTCTTGTAGGATGCAATGCAATGCATCCACCAAGAACCCACAGTCCCATGATGCACTTCCTAGGAGAATCCATATAGCGTCCTAATGCACCCAAACATCCAAATGCATCAGAACCAATATCCAGCCATTTTAGTAGAGAATCAATATCTAATAATATTACCAATGGTCTAATATTTGTCTTGTGTCTATCCTCCTTAGCTAAGAGGGAGTGTTGATGTTTGGTAGCTTTAAATGGATAAAACTATATATAATTATATATGAGATATAATATATGTGCGTGTGTGTGTTCATCATATATGAGATATAAGTTTATTGTTATATGAGAGAAATTAAATATATATTTATGTGTGTGATTATAGTTTTATTATATTAATTATCTAATTAATGAATAAAAATGCCCCATGAAGGGAGATGTCTCTTCATGGCTTATTCTTATTATGTTACCTTTTGGAAAACACATACCAAACAATATGACAATGCTTAATATATTTGTAGCAGATCCTCAAAAAATCAACATTCAACTCTTTGAACTCATTTGAGCTCATCAGAACCATCTGTTAAATTACTATAAATAGTAAGTCCCACCAAACGAAGCCATAACCCTCAACTAGGTCCTCCATTCACTGGTATTAGGCTAAAAGAACTCAATAATAGGTTAAATCCATCCATTATCATGTTCATGCTAAAAAGGGGACATTGTAGTCCTCCCTTCCAAAGATTTCGTGTCCTCAAGCAATCCTAGGAATCAAAGAAACACAATGATCCACTTGAATCCCAAGGATAAATATGTATAATTGTTGTCCTCATTTTTAACATCATAAAATTGAGGCAACCCTATGCAATTTTCCCATGGATTCATAGGAAAATCCTCTTTGTTTCAATGCATTGATGAGGTGTCATGAAAACAATTCATTATCTCCAAATTATTCTTCATGTAGTCATGTCTTTGCATTCTTTTCAAGGTTCTCCTTCGAGATTATCCCCAATTGTTTGTTGGTAAGAATTTTCCTGTTGCACAACAAACACTCAATTTTTGTTAAATTTTCATGTCCTTCCTTTATTTTTCTTTGTGTTGTAAATATTTTTTGGTCATGGTTTTTCCTTAGGTGAATGACCCTTGGAATTCTGCTCGATTTGAGCTAACTTAGGTCCAATTCTAAGTAGTCTAGCTCAAGTTATGAGGGAAAAAGTGGGGTTTTTTAGGTCAACCGCATATTTTTATAAAAAGTCTCATAAATGTGAGATTTTTATTGGTGATTGCATGATATAATGTTATATTTATTATTTAAAGTGGATTTTGTGATCGATTTTAAAATTACAACTCATTCTGAGTTGATTTGACCATAGTTTTCAATGTTCCATGAAAATAACCTCTTTTAAGATTATTTTTCATGTTACTTTATTAAAAACTATGGTTGAATATTAAATTTAATTACCTGAGACAACTTAAGTTTGTAAAGTAGGATTTTTATTTCATATTGCATATATCCACATGCAAAATACTTCATGAAAATCCACCCTCGGTAAATTTTAAGTCCCAACATCATTAAATGTGTGCTTTTTAAATACGATTACACATGTTATTGTATTTAAAGTTCATTTTTAATAATCAAATGCATATGTATTTTTAAATCACCATTTGAGTGGGGTTTTGAAATTCATTTGTGTATCTTTATAATATGTAAATGTAAATTTAAAATGATTTTTTACCCACTTTAAGCCAAAGTGGGATTTTGGATCCAAATACATATGTTTTTGATGAAAAATACATTGTTCCCTTTTAGCCTAAGGTAAGAGTGGTAAATTTGAAGCCAACAACATATTTTTTAAACACATGTAAATGCATCTCAAAATGCATTATGCTTTTGGTCATAAGAGAAAGGCTCAAGGGTGGTAATTTTCTACCCTATTGCATATGTTATAAAAATATTTTAATGACTTCCAAAAATGAGTTTAGACTTGATGGCAATTTTTGGAAGTTTGTATATATATTTTTTAAAGCATGTAAATATTTTCTAAAAGAGCGTTCTTCACTAAAGTCATTAATCCTTTAGACTTGGTGGCAATTTTCTAGGCAAAAGTATATAGTTATAAATATGTGAATGCCTTTTTTAAAGGCATGGTAAACTTAATAGCTATTCTTGATGATATTACATGTTCCCAAATACATGTGTTTGCCTCCAAAAGTTGCATTTTACAATGCATGAGTTTTTGATGATGCAATAATCTCCTGAAGTTGTGTTTTACACTAGCAAATGCAATTTTTGGAGGGTTTGCATATGTTGCATATGGGTTTTGTCAAAAATAGCCTATTTTGGGCATGATTTTCATCAAGAAACAATACATCTTAAGGCATTTTTGGCATTTAATGCCTTCAAGAAGCATTCTAGGGTAAGTATTTTGGTTTCAAACTTGTTTTTCATCATTTTAGAAAGTTAATCTCTTGTCCTAGATGCCATTGTTACATGCCTTTGCATATGGATTTGCTAAGTCAAAGTTTGTTCCAGATTTTGGGCATTCCATTTCTCTAACCATCTCCACATGTACAAAATGCAAACCATGTTGTTTGGATTTCAAAATCTATTTAAGTCTTTATCTTTGGAAAAATCTTAAATCCTAAATCTCTTGGATTTATTTCAGATTTGCTAAAGTTTTGGATAAAGACTTGTCTTTTTCATTTTTGGTGGATTTGAGGTAGATTTCCTTGATTATTTTCCTAAAGGCATTTGTAGATATTTGTTTTAAATTTTCTTGAAAATATTTGTCATTTCCATTTTTAGATTTGCATCTCTTTTTTTCTATGGACATGAAGTTGCTCCTTCTATCTTTGGTCTTTTTCTCCAAGTTGCATATAGGTCTCATTTACTTGCATATGTGATCAGGTGTAAAATCCAATTCTTCAAAGAAAGGCAAGATCATTTTTCCCTCACATGTGAATACAAGTTAAAACCCCACCATTACGTATTTTATGTACCTCCATATGGCTACCCTATGGTTGAAGTTTCTCCCACATGCCTACTAGATAGTCTCACATTTTGTACTTAGTAAAACATGCGATGCTCAATATTTTCCTCATATTTCCCCCTTGTTCACTTAAATCCAACCTTTATGGTTGCATATGTAATTCATTTGAAAAAAAACCCATTTTTGGCCATTTTATTCACTTTTGAACCTTTTCAAGCCTGACTCGTTTGTTCATTCTCCATCATTCCATTCATTTTTCCTATCCATCTCCTAGTTTGAAACTCATGTTTTTACATCAAAAAATTATCATGGACCCCTCAAATGAAGATTTTCTCACATTATGTGATTTTCATATGAGTACCATTTTGCAATGTCAAGAGAACCTATTCCAACAAAGGGCAAAGACACAAAGAAGATGAAGTATCAATATGATCAGTATCATAATTCCATACCATCATCACAAGTAACTTCCTACTATGATGAAGTGTGGAATAATAATAAGGATTTTTCTCAACCCCTATTCGAGTTACATCCTGCATCCTTGCATGTTCCTTATTTATAAGATTCCTAGGCTGATTATGAGGATGATTATGAAGTAAGGAAGAGATCGTGGTCTAGGCTCACTTTGAAATAGATAAAGGAATATAAACTCCATATGAGTATAAAAGGAGTGAAGGAATAAAAAGACAAAGAAGTAGTTGACCCTTTCTATATACCTAAATTCGAAGCCTTTTCCTTGCCAGAAATAGATTTGGATTCTCCTGAGGAAGATGACTTGTAGATCAAGACAAACCCAGTTACTGAAAGAACTAAAAATTGGCTAAAAGAGAAAATCAAGTATAAGATGAGAGATTAAAAGAAAGCTCCATGAGAAACTTTCATCAGCTTTAGTTCACCTTTGCCTCCTTTGTAGATATTTTGAACCTTGAAGTTGAAGTTGAACCCAAAGTTCAAAGTTCAGTTCAACCTTCAAGACCAACAAGGCATACCCACTCTCGTACTAAGAAGAAAAAGCCCAAAGAGCTATTATGGAAGATACTAATACAAACCCAATTAAATTTGAGGTTGTAGCTAGAGCCTCTGGAGGAAGAATGCAAGAAGTCATGGATCAAGGTGATCAATAGAGAAAAGGCAATGTCAATGTGCCAAGCTCAATGATTACTAGTATTGTCTTCGCTATTTTACAAACCCCTCCATCCAAGGGTACTTACCCCTATGCTAAATTTGTTTGACTTATCAGTGAACAAGAAAAGAAGCATAGTGCTATTAAGAATCTTAGTAGAGGATATGATTGGGAAGTGTTTGGAAAAAACACCTAAAGTCAAAAAGCCAAAGATAGAAACCATACTAGAGGTTGATGAGTAGATAGGAGACTGGGTTGCTAATGTCTATAAAACTTCTAAAGATAAAACTCTAGATAACATTGTTGACATATCAGTCAAGTTTGTTATTAGTGACACACACTTATTTAGATTCTATATAGCTACTAAGCTCATTGAATAGTTTATGCCATATCTTCCAGATTTAGAGGTTCGTGATCGGTTATGCCTTTAGTGATCCTATAGAGGAAGAGCAGATGCTCCGTATGATGTTCCAGATCTAGACCTAGTTGCGGATAGAGACCCAGCTGCAGAGCCATAGCTCGTTACAGCACCAGTTTATTGTAACTAGAGAAGCAGCAGCTTATTTCGATGCCTATAGAAATGGTAGGGGAAAGTAGCCGTCATAGCATAGTAGGCATTAGCAGCAGCTATTTATTCTGTTGAAGATATTTCCCCCTATATAATTTGAGGCATACCTTTGCCCAAGATAGATAGGGACCCGGTCAAATGGGCATCGATGGCCCATGATTTTTACAGCACGGTGGATCAACTATAACTAGAATTGGTGAAGGTCGATGCCTACTATTCTAAGGGGGGCATAAATTACTCCTCTATCTAGCAATAGAGCGGCCTTACGGCTCCAACCCCGTGATTTTGCTTGCAGGGCAGCAAGATCGCGTTGGGGTTAATAATAGTTGGGGCGCTGGGGTTGGCCCTTGTGCTTGCCATGTAATTTAGTAGCCATCAAGCTCTACAGTTGCTACTGAGTCTTTTGGACTAATCCCAGTGGTTACCAAGTAGATTTAGTTAGTGTGAAGTCCAATAGTTCAAACCATGTATTTCAATATTCACTGAGTTTATCAGTGGTTACCGAGCATTGTAGTATCTATCAAATTCACAGTTTATGTGATGTGAAGCCAATGTTAACCAAGCTACTTCTTGCTAACTAAGTGATTCAATATTTGCTGATTTGCACAATATCTACTGAGTCACTTGTGCAGATCAAGTTCAAGACTGCTTGAAAGTGATCAGTATGGATTGAACTTCTACATCTACCAAGACCATGATGATGTTGAGTAGTGATAGTGGATGGCAAGTATGAAAACCTCACTAAGCCAGTCTTCAGAACCTGAGTATCTTTGTATGGGTCAACTTTGTAATATCTGTGTTAACTTGTGTCATGGATGACTTTGTAATTTTGTAATTTGGATTGGCATTTATATGTAATGTATTGTATCATATCCAATGAGTGTGAGTACGGATAAGAATGTGAATGTGTGAGCATATGTATTGTAATATGGATGTGAAAAGTTCAAATTATGATAGCAGTAAATAAAGAATTATAAAGGCCATAACAGTATAAGGAGTAGCAAAGACATGTCTATCACAGAAAGGTGATCAGTACACTAAGGAATCTCTATCAACAAACTCAGTTGCAAATCCAAGATCTATTGCTTCATCCTAATAGGTGAACCAGTAAAAATCCTCTAACAAGGTAGACCTAATAGTCTTTAATAAATCTAATGTAGGAGCATCCTGGGTTTCTTTATAATCCTGCGCATTATTTCATTCTACCTAGTTCCAATTGGGCCGACTGTGCTCACATTTAATTTTGGTATAGTTAATTATATTTGATGAGGGTTGACTTGTGGTTTCTCTATGTTATAGAATTATCCGTAAGCCATTTTGGCAAGTATAAGTAGGGTGTTTAGGTTTAGGGTTAGGGCAATTTTTTTTAGGGAGAGTTCAAAAGAAAAGAGATATGTGGATTTAAAAAGCTGATTTGGAGATCTAGAAGTTGTACATTTGTAATTGGCCGTAACCCAAAAGGCCTTACAACTGGGCATGTATGTTGAATATTTGATGAATCAATAAATATATCCTTGTTCTCTCTTTCCTTGGCATTGTTCTTCATGTTTGCTTCCGTTGTGTTAACTCTTGTAGGGTGGTTTGGATAGTTGGGTGTGCCTTTGGCCCTAGTTATTCATCCCTTGCCTACATCAAAATCTCTTTACCAAGTGCATACTTCATTGTGTGTTTGTAAATCCTTTCACAAGGTGGACATAGCAATCTTATTTGCTCCTAATGGGGCAAATCATTAGAAGCGATCAATGTAACCCTTAACAAGCCAACTTTATGTTATAGTACTAAAGTTTGTGGGTATCATCCCCACCCCAGTTTTACTTTCTATTTGAAAGGTCTCTAGGTCACCAAATCTTTGTGTTCAAGTGTTATGGATGCTTTCATGTTTTCAATTTTTCATGCATGCAATTAGATTAACTGTGATGAATTAAGTGCTAATTGATTTATTGGATTAAAAATTGAAATTGTTAAAGTATCAGAAGTTACTAATTCACCCCTCCCCTCTTAGTAACTTAGCATAGTCTTGAATATTTCCAACAATTGGTATCAGAGCTTTGTGGTTCTTAGGAGAAAGTTTTAAAACTTGAGCAAAGATCAAAGATATGGAGATATTCAAACTTGACAAAGCTATTGATAATGAAAAGTTGGATCTAGAAATGGCCATTGCCCAACTCAAGAAAGCTAAGGAGTAACTTTCCCAATCTCTGAAAAAAAGAAAGGAACTTGTGAATCAAATGAATGATCATCTCTACATTGAAGAAAGAATTGAAGACTTTCACCCTTCAAGTAGCTTAGATGAAGAAAATGATGCAATAAAAAAACTCCTAGAGAAGAATGGTTCCCTATAAGAAGAAGTAAGAAAGCTAAAAGAGAACAAGAAATTTAGTAAGTAAGGTTATGTGAAGTTATAGAATAGAGAAATACAATAAAAGAAGAGATGGATGGAAGGAACAATGAAATCCAAAACCAATCCCTTTAGCAAGTAGACCTTATTGATAAGCTCTCTAATGCAAATGAGGAAATCATGAGCCTAAGATTTGAAAATGAAAGAATGGAGAATTATCTAAATTTTGAAAGGCAAATCAATGAAAGAATTAAAAATGAGCTGAGATCTGAAAGACAAATCAATGAAAGATTAAGAAATGATCTAAACATTGAGAAGCAAATCAATGAAAAAATGATGAAACCTCAAGTAGACATGGATAAACATAATAAGCAAAACCTCCATAGGCAAAAATGAAAAGTAGGAATTGGATACAAAGAAGAAGGTGAATCCTCTAGACAAGGTGCTCAAAAGAATCAAAGACCTACTTGCAATCACTTTGGTAAGATAAGTCATACATCAAACAAATGTTGGAGTAATAGAAAAGAAAAATTCAATGCAAAATGCTATAATTTCAATCAACATGGTCATAGGGCTAATGAATGCAAAGAGAAATCGAGATTTGAAGGCAACTATCATAAATGTAAGAAACATGGAAACAAGGCATCAGAATGCAAAACAAAGACATTGAATCCTATAGAACAAATTATGAACGCAATATTAAGTTGGGACTACAATACCTAGTGTAGATATCATTACTATGGAGAATTTGGATACATTGGTATGAATTGTGTTAAACATCATATGAGGAAAAGAGATACCACTAAAAGATGTTTTATTTGTACAAAAATTGGTCATCTTGCCAAGAATTGTATGAATATTGGTAAAATTGAAGATGAGAAGAAAACAAAGGATAATAACATCTGAAAGTAGATGAGACAACAATGGATTCCTAAGTCTATTGAGGATACTGGTCTAAGAAATGATGGTCAAGTCACTCAAGAATTCGGTGACTCTACCATTCCTAATTAAGTTCTTAAGGAAGAATTGGAACTAGGCTATCAAAGAAGACATCTAAATCAGTTCTAGTTGAAATTTGACAAAAATACAAATCTATATACAAGATATAAAGGGATTGTTGAGCAAGATCAATATCATTTATTACCGAGTTACCTTCTCTACCTAGTAAGGTCGGGTCTATCAAGCAAGGTCGAGAGTAACAAAGGAACTTATGGTTACCGAATCATGAAGATGTCACTGAGTAAACAATTTCATATTATGGATGACAGTCTATCAACTTATCTACCTCCATACTAACCATTAATGGCAAAGTTTTAACAAAAGGTGTGGAATCAAATTAATTTCTTACCATGAATTTTTGAGTGCTATTGTGAAGAGCTATTTTCAGTGCGATCAAAGTGACTTGAGTGAATTTCCTACAAAAGTTTTTTGAAGTTCTCTCAAGCTATCGTGCAAAAGTGGCATCCAATAATAGAAAAGTCAAGAAAGGGTCTGACATGTTGGTTCGAGGAGTTGAATGGAAAGCCCCAGATTTCAAGCTTGTGCTCACAGTTGCTTAAACCTTAGACCCAAGTGGAGCACAATCCCAAATCCCTCCTAAAGTACTTCTTGTTCATGACATTCTTACTCATTTTAAATGTGCTATTCAAGAAATTGGTGCTCTAGAGATGGATGATACCCCAGGTCAGTTATGTGTTGATGGAACCCTGAAACCCAAGCATCAACATTTGGAAGTAAAAGGATTGACACATATTCCCCATATGCCCCAAGAATTTCAAATTAAATTGATTAGGTTTATCCTTAGCTGGGTGCATAATGGATAGCTATGGTTACTGCAACCAATTCTGATAACAAAGAAGATGATTCATCAAATCACTGGCCTTCCTATGCTTGCCAAAGCCAAAACAATGAAAACTCTAGGTTGGGCAAAGTTGGACAAGAAAACCCTAGCCGAGTGAGATGGTAGAGGTATGAAAATAAGCAATGTCATAGATGCAAAATTGAAATTTGGAATTCATCTTATTGTGCATAAGATATATAGTTCAAGCTGTCTTGATAGTGTGTCATGTGAAGCCATAGATTTGGCATATAAAGTGGTTAAAAACAACCTATCTTATGACCTTGCTAACCTATTGTTGAGTTAATTCAATAAAAACCATGGAAAGTATTACAACTCCATAGAACAACCCATGCAAATTTGGTTCACTGTTAACCTGTCTATTCTTTTATGTCCAAAAGTTCTTCCCTTCCAAAGGCACTATAGTTTGGAGAAAAGATATGCCTATACTTTACCATATAAATGAATATATTGTGGAAATGGTTGAGATTTATGGTAACATGATACTTTGATGTGTTCAAAGAGAAAATAAACAATAGGTTCAAAATTATGAAGAAGTTAGTTGAAAACTACAAGGATGATGTGTGCTTCACGATGGACTATGACAAGGTATATATCCAAGCAGTTAAGCCTAGAGTTGCATGGGTCAAACATCTTGGCTATGAGGTGAACATTGATGAGACCAAGGATATCATTGAAGCCCTTGTTAATGAACCTATTGATCCCAAGGCCCTTGACTTTGGAACTTATGATGAAGCTAAGGCTAGAATTGAGCTAGAGATAAAAGCTCCCATAGTTAACAAAGGGAAGAGAAGGATAGCCAAACTAAAATCAAGTGCACCTCTCTTATTAATTGAGAGCAAAGGTGATGATGAGGAACAAGTAGAGGATGGGGAAGAATTTGAGAAAGAAGAAGAACCTCTAAAGAAGAAGGACAAGGTGATCATCACCAAGACTACAAAATCATCCACTGTAGTCTTCACAAGGAGGTCATAGAAGCAAGGAAGTGACATTGTATTCTAATAGGCCAACACTAGGGCAAATAATAACAAAAGAATTAACAATTTTATGATGAAGTTCGGCTGATCTACATTTGTCAATCCAAGAGTGTAAGCTTGCGAAAGTTGTTCGAGCAATATGCTATCAAGGGATGCTAGCAATGAGATGAGGGATTATGAATGCAACTAGAACACACAGATTGAATCTATGTAAAACTAAAGAAATACCAACAATAGTAATTATCACTTCCTGGTGATAGGAACATTAGAAATAGAAATAAACATTACAACTATGAGGATAACAAATGTAACAAATCACAAATTCAATTAATCTAGAAGAAACAATACCAACACCAGGCATATAACTAATCTAATATAATATAGTTTACTAATATAAATCTAATCTTGCTATGTTGATTTATCTCTTAATATGATAGAAAATTTAGAATATGCTGGTCATTTATTAATAATCTGTAATGAGAATGTGATAATCTTTCTTACCCAGCTATGATATTAATCCGCCTGCAAAACTATTTATGAAAACTAACTATTGAAATGAAGGAAAATCTTATTCTATTAACAAACTCAAACAAACCAAAAGTAAGCTACTAAAATCACTAATATTCTTTAGAGTGGGCCCTTTCTCCTTAGTTTGTGGAGTGATGAAATTCAATGGTTCTTCCTCAAGAAATTTCAATCATGCAATGTTTATATTATTGATCAAAATGCTTTTTTTTCCATTTTTTGATATTATATAGCACATATATTTATATGTGTTTAGCTTACAAATATAGCACCAAACAAAATGATTTTGTTTTGATAAAAACCAAGGAATACGAGGGTATGTACAAACTTGCTTTCAGCCCACAAATTGGAAATTGGTTTGTTATAATGGTGGACATACATGGAAGATATTGTTGCTGCTCATATCTTCACAAATGAATAATATAAAATAGAATACAACCTATAATGCTAATACCCATGTACTCCTTTGGTAGATTAAAACATGTTTATTATTAAGGAAACAATAATCATACCCATGCCATAATATCCAACATTTTTCTAGCAGAAATGTTGTCTTTAGCCAAAAATGATTTGCAAAAATATTTGAATTTGTTTGGAGTTTAGTGGTTCTAATTTTCACGTGAGACTATCTCATCTCCAATGCTTGATTGGATTCTCTAATGTCCATGTATGAATTCAGCTAAGCTAGAGGAGTTCTATGTTGAGCTGGTAACAATAGCAAAAGATAGAACAAACTTTGAAAATTGAAATCCAAACCCATAATAGTAAACTAGAAAAATCATGTTTTGAAAATGGCCTCTAACTTTTCCATCATCCATGTTCTGAAGATTCTGCTGTGTGGAATTGTAATTGGGCATGTTCTGGACAATACCCATGCCTCAGATTTTTGAGATTCATCTATATCTATTTGCAAAAGGAAGTGCAAAACTGACTATCCTTATTTTTGAGATTCATGTTAAGTTCTTTCTCAACATTATTCTTTGGTCAATACTCTTGGAAGGAATAATGCTTTAAATTGTTGAGGAAATAATGAATGCCAATAAAAAATTGCAAGCAATACATTTCAAAGTGGATGGAACTTTGTATTTCTAAAATAGCTATAGGAAATGCATAGTGAGTGATAGGAAGAGCCATAACTTGATAGATAAATACAATTTCTTCTATTTATTCACATATTCTATCTAATAAGTATATTAATTATCACTCATGAATATTCAATCATATGCAACATAGAAGGAGAAAATGGAATAGAAGATGGGGAAGAAATGAGTGTGAAGGCTTATACGAAGGTTAAAATATGGTACAATTTGGGACATAAAATGCTCTCATCATATTCAATAGACTTCCACCCACCTTCCAGGATAGAATGAAGCAATTGGAAGGAGTAGGAATAAAAAACTTTTTTGAAATATGAGATCAAGACTAAGGCTAAGCAGAAGCAAGTTGAAGAATTGGTGTTGAGCAAAATGGGTAAGTGGAAGTACTCACCAAACCAGATTGCTTCTCAAGTCTCCAGTGAATTACTGGAGAAGATAAAGCCAAGATGGGATTTTTCCATGTAAATAGTTAAAGAAATTAATGCACAAACCCTGAGGTAGTTACTAGCGAGTATATTAGATGTAGAGATTAAAGAGTCATTAAAGAAAAATGAAGAAAAATTGAATCTTAGGTTTAATACTTGTTTAGTTTTGATTAAGGACATAGAGCATGTTGTTAAAAATGATACAAACACTTGGAAAAATATTTATCATCTTCATAAACCAAGTGAATTTCCAATTGAAGTAAGGATGTTGATGAAGAAGAAGATAAGGAGAAAGATGAGGAAGAAAATGTTTAAAAAGTGACTTGTTTTGATAATGAGGTCCAACAGCTATCGAGGAAGATAATCAAGATGATGAGGAGACTAATCCAATCATGATAGCTGCTATAGTCATTGCCTCACTTCCTCACTCCTCGAGCAAACCATTGACTGCCCCAACTTAGGTCAGCATATCATTGACATAAGTGACTTCCACTTCATCCACTGAGCTATAAACTCCTTCTTCATCTACCAAGTTGAGTTCTTCAATCTTCACTTCTCCAATTTTGACTTCTTCAATTTTGAGTACATTTGTGGTAAGCTATCTAGTTTTGTTGACCTCAGTTTTGGATTCTATAATTTTGACTTCATAAATTTTGGATTCTTCAAGCATCACTATAAGTATTCCATCAATTAGTACTATATTAGTTTTTTTTGCAAGTCCAAGTATGTCCACTATTGTTTCCATTCTAGGTACAAAAGCAATAAGTACAAAGACAGTTGAGCCTAAGGTTCAACCGAGTACAAAATTTTTGAAAAGAAAGGAGATAGAGGAAGATTTAGATTTAGATGAAGAAATAGTAATTCCCAAATAGGATATCTACAATCTTTCTATAGACCAAATGCACATATTTGGTGAACTCCTCCAGAAAAGGGCCAAAAAACAAAGATTAAGAGAGGAAAGAGACAAAGAGTATAAGATAATTGATTATTCCAAGAATATTTTGACCGAGGCAATTAGAATTGAGGTTGATTCTTCTCAACGTATCTTGTAATAGCTAGGAGAAGCAGTCCAAAAATTCAATGAGGACACCGAAGGTCAAGAAAAGCTAGTTGAAAAGGCTAAAAAGAAATTCAATAATAAAGTACCAGAGCACATTGTTTAGCAAATAGCCATTTATCAAGTTGAGCTTTCAACAATTTTGGTCAATCTTGAGGCATCCTGTTCAAATGTGTCATCACTTTTTGGGAAACTATGTGATGTCACTGAGTATACAAAGGAAGTAAAGCACAAATTATCCAAAATTGATATAGATCTTAAAGCAAGTGCTCAGCAACTACAACTTGACCCTAGTTCAAGCTCTACACATTTCAAGAAGATCAGATTTTTGTCAAACATGCAAGATGAATTGCTAAGAGAAGAAGCAAGGATGTATTCAACCTTGATTGACATACAAAATATGATCCTTCTAGTCGTGGATGCTATGTAGAAACCCATTGTATATTCAAAAACTGTGATCCATGATAACAACTTCTCTATTGTGGATCACATGATTGAACTATCAGCAGAAGTGCACATCACAATTCGTACATGCAAGGTCTTGCAAGAAAATTGGGATAAAACCTTGGCAATCACCCTCAAGGTACATTCTAAATTCTTATCCCATTTTGGTGTCTCTATGTAAATATGTTAGAATAAATCTTTGGCATTACTGTCAAAAAGGGAGAGATATGGGAGAAAAGTTATATGCTTTGTGGAAGTAGATATGTACATAGAGGAACACATAGTATGGGGGATAAATATGCTATGGTGGAGAACTACTTTGTATATAGCTTAAAAATATCAATTTTGAGAAATCTCAAAAATATATAGTATAATATACCAAGCTAGTATCATGTGATGATGAATACAAGGTATTCAATTTTGGGCTAATAAGTGTTTTTTTCACTAATGCCAAAGGGGGAGATTGTTGACATATCAGTCAAGTTTGTTATTAGTGACACAAATTTATTTAGATTTTGTATGGCTACTGAGCTCATTGAATAATTTATAGTGCTTGTCATGTAATTCAGTAGCCACCGAGCTCTATAGTTACTACCAAGTCTTTTGGACTAATCCCACCGGTTACAGGATAGATTCAATTAGTGTGAAGTACAATAGTTCAAACTGTGTATTTTAGTATTCACTAAATTTATCAGTGGGTACTGAGCATTACAGTTTTTATCGAGTTCACAGTTCATGTCATGTGAAGCTAGTGTTAACCGAGCTACTTCTTGCTAACCAAGTGATTCAATGTTT
Organism: Cupressus sempervirens; assembly: GCA_028749045.1. Lineage (NCBI taxonomy): Eukaryota > Viridiplantae > Streptophyta > Pinopsida > Cupressales > Cupressaceae > Cupressus > Cupressus sempervirens. The sequence continues at coordinate 354,919,350 of CM053791.1, read as the reverse complement.
GTTGATTTGCACAATATCTACTTAATCACTAGTGCATACTAAGTTCAAGACTACTTGAAAGTGATCAGTATATATTGAGCTTCTATGTCTACCAAGAGCATGACAATGTTGATTAGTGATAGTGGATGTTGAGTATCAGAAACTCACCAAATTAGTCTTCAGAACCTAAGTATCTTCGTGTGGGCTAACTATAATATTTGTGTTATGGCTGACTTTGTAATTTTGTAATTTGGATTGGTATACATATGTAATGTATTGTATCATATCCAATGAGTATGAGTAAGGATAAGAATGCAAATGTGTGAGCATATGTATTTTAATGTGGATGCAAAAAGTTCAAGTTATGATAGCAGCAGATAAAGAATTATAAAGGCCATAACAGTATAAGGAGCAGCAAAGACATATCTATCATAGAAAGATGATCAGTAGTACACTAAGGAATCTCTATCAGCAAACTTAGTTGCAAATCTAAGATCTATTGCTTCATCCTAATAGGTGAACCAGTCAAAATCCTCTAACAAGGTATACCTAACAGTCTTTTATAAATCTCTTTACCAAGTGCATACTTCATTGTGTGTTTGTAAATTCTCTCACAAGGTGGACCTAGCAGTCCTATTTGCTCCTAACAGGAAAAATCATCAGAAGTGATCAATGTAAGCCTTAATAGGCCAACTTTATGCTATAGTACTAAAGTTTGTGAGTATCATCCCCACCCTAGTTTTACTTTCTATTTGGAAGGTTTATGTGTCACCAAATCTTTGTGTTCAAGTGTTATGGATGCTTTCATGTTTTCAATTTTTTATGCATGCAATTAGATCATATGTGATGAATTAAGTGCTAATTGATTTATTGGATTAAGAATTGGAATTGTTAAAGTATTAGAAGTTACTGATTCACCCCTCCCCTCTTAGTAACTTAGCATAGTCTTGAATATTTCTAACAAACATCACACCCCAAGATTATACTACAAAGCCTCCAAAGCCATAGATATGAAAATCCTTAATGAAAGACATGCCAAGGTCACCAATTGCATCTGGAAAGATTGGAAGGAGAAGAAAGAATTAAAACAATATATCCATCTATTGGTAGAATACATTCATATCTTATAGTATACAGAAGCCAAATGTCAACCTCAAACCATTTCCATGGTTGATGTGACTTCCCTAGCTAACCAACTCATTGATCAAGTAAAAAGAGACATATCAATCTCTTAGGCATTTTATGAACGGCTTGAATCTATAGTTTCTTGTGGAGTTAGCTACATTGCTCGCTTAGCTGAAACAAAAGTAAAAACAAATGATGATCAGTTTCAAATCAAAGCTTGGTGCCTAGGCCAAAGAAAAAGAAAAATGGGATGATGTTATATAGCTCACACTACTGAAATCTAGAAGTTTGGGATGGATAAGTTTTTGATAGAAAAATAGAACTTTGGTATAGATGTAGACTTCTTGTATGTCTCTAGAACCAACCTAGAGTGGAGAAATATGGCTATTGAGAAATGCTTAGATGAGTGTTTAGAACTCATTAAAGAGCTTGATTGTTTGAAGTAGATTCTAGATAACAACATGAATTGCATTGACCTCAAAATCTTAGGCAACAAAGATCAACTTAATAAGAACTTGAAGGAAATTGAAGCAACCTATCAAGGTAGGCTATGAGATCTAAAGGACACTAAAGAAGTTTCTAATATGAATTTCACCATCACTGCCCAAACTAAGTCAATAATTATAATCAACAATAACCATCTGACTATGCAGAATAAAAAGCTAGAGCATGCTCATTGAGTCGTGATCAGCTGGCAACTGAGGACAGAAATAGTTGGGAATTTTGCATTAGAAATAAATTATAGACTTGAAGATTACCTACAAAGAATGGAAAGATGTAGGAGGAAATGCATCTATTGGATAGGGACATCAGACCAATCCAGTTAATGTCACAAGTGCTTAGCTTAGAACTAGGGCTTCAACTAGTTAATATTTTAATTTTCTATGCTAGTTTCTTTTGGTTCTAAGTTAACTTTATCAACTCTAGCTAGAGTTTATTTCATAACTATTTTGTAAGCCTTGCATGGCTATATATTGTAAGACTTTTAATATTTTTGGTATCAATACCCTAGTAATGTTGCTATAAGAACTTAAGTTGTTAAGGCAAGTTCAAACTGAACAATTTTGTGGTGCCATTTATTTGAATAGAGGAATAGAAAAAGAAAATCTTCTTTTGGTTCTTGCAATACATCATTTGTTACTTAAGATCATATTATTTTGGGTAAACTTGATTCATTTCTTAAGCAATGATTTCTTGGTTGTGATAGATGATTGTGTGATTTATTCTGTAAATGGTTCTAAATTAATCTTATTTAGTTGAATCGATCAGTTTTTGTTAAAAATACATATTGTCCATTTGATGAATCTTTTGACTTAATATTGAGACATCAACAATTATGCAATACTTCTACATAGATATGGAAAATTGTTTTCATTACCTTAATTATTTCTAGTAAAAAGATCACATCAAGTTCAATTCTTTTGAAATAAAGGAAATCATTGTTCATAATATAAGTAAGGAGCTATGCCTCAAAACACACAGAGTTCAATCAAGAGAGCTCAATTTTGGTGATAGTTTTCTTTGTTATTTATTTTCCATACCCCATTTCTAAGAAGGAAAAATTGTTCACTAACATTAAGTATGCATTACAATTTGACAACTTGTGTACATAAATGAGCTTTTTTCATTTTTAATTTTTCAATATATTTTATGTCTATTTTCTTTGTAGATTTAGAGAATGGCTACAAGTGCTTTTGTTCCTAATAACCTCCCACTTCAAAATTGACAAATGCTAGATGGAGGAGGTTATGTGTGTATTTGTAGCCACCACAAGACAAATTTAGTAGCTCTTATAATAGAGTAAAAACACATTTGTGCTTCATTCCTCAAAAATCCGTCAAATTTTGTACTAGGAAGCCTCTAGTAAATGGAGTACTACCAAAAACTTTCCTTCCAAATCAAGTCATAAACAAATACATTCAAGAACAGAAGCAAGAAGAGGAAGTTGCTGGTAGCTCAAATTCTTTACATCCATTGGAAAGTGGTAGACCTTTCAAGAAAGGAAAAACATAATCTATATCTTCAACTACACTCCTAGTGAACCCCTTGGAATCATCATTCCAAAATAAAGCTAGAGATGTTGCTAATCAAGCCATAGTGAGATGCATCTATGCAAATAGATCATCATTTAACATTTTTCACTCACCATATTGGCAATACATGGTGATGACACTTAATGAGGCTCCAAATGGGTTCAATGGCCTTGGGTACGAGAAGATACACACCACTTCATTAGATGATGAGGTGGCCCATGTAGAGAATTCCATTTTTCCCTTCAAGGATTCATGGGTCAAAATAGGTGTAACAATAGTATTAGATGGATGGAAGGATGCAAGGAATCATTTTTTGGGGAATAATATTGTAGTGTCTACAAGAGGTGCAATGTTTCTAAAAGTTATGTAGTGAAGGAGAGGTAAAGGATTTTCCTTTCATTACAAACATTCTCATCCAAGCTATCGAGTAAGTTGGCCCTTAGAATGTTGTTCAAGTAATAATAAAAAATGCAAAGAATTGAACGATTATCAGCTTATTGGTTGAGCAGTAGTATGAACACATTTTAAGACACCTTGTGTTGTGTAGTCACTCAAAATAATAGTGCAAAAAATTGACTCTAAGGCTGAGTGGATAAAAAAAGGTATGAAGAAGCATAAGAGATCCAAATGTTTGTCACAAACCACCATATGACACAAGGCATATTTAAACAATTCTCAAAATTGGAGCTCTTGAAGGTAGGTTGAAATGTTTAAAATTCAATTTTCAAACATGTTCTTAAAATCTAGTCACTTTAGTAAACTTTCTATATTTTCAAATATTTAATCTATTATTGTTTTGATTTTAAAATAGGTTGTTGACACCCGCTTTGCCTCTAACACTATTATTTTGAGACACCTTGTCAAGGTTAAGGACACATTGTCTAGAATGGTAACCAATGCTAATTGGAGCATATGGAGGCCATCCAATAGTGTCAATGTAGCTATCATAAGGGATAGCTACTAGATGAAGCTTGGTCAGATCGTGTTAAGTACCATCTGAAGATCACTGGGCCTATATTACACATGATCCAATGCACTAACATGGATAGTATTTTCTTGGGTGAGGTATATGATGGCATTGACACCATGATTGAGGATATTAGGAATATCTTAAATGAGAAAAAGCAAGGTCCCAATGAAAGTTTTTTCAAGGAGCTATAGGTAATCATGGCAGAGAGATGTAACAAAATGACTATTCCTTAGCATTTTCTTGCCTTTGCGTTGAGCCCCAAGTTCTATAGCCAATCAGTTCTCAAGGGTACAAGGCAATCCTCTAAAGACTCTTTTCTAAGCACATACGACCTATAGTGAGGTCCAAATTTATGAGTTTCATGAGCATCAATGATTGTGGTATTGATGCTCTTGAAGACAAGAACAATGTTGATGCTCATAAATGGTGGTACTTCCATGGAAAAAGACACCAACACTTGCAGCCCATCACCATCACAAATTTACCAGAGGTAAGTTCTTTAATCTTAAGATTATAATTTCTAGTTTCTTGTTGGTAAATATTCAAAACTTTAATTTCTAGTTTCTTGTTGGTAAATTTACAAATATTGATAGGTTGCTAGTTCATCATCATCATCTAAGAGGAATTGGAGCACATACTCCATCCACTCAATAAAATGCAACTGACTAAACTCCAAGAAGGCAAATAACTTGGTGTTTGTGCATTCAAACTTGAGGCTCACAAATCACAAAGAGAATACCTAAAAAAAGGGGGAGGCAAAACAATGGGATGTCAAACCAAAGGTTGTAGAGTTGGGAGTCCACTTTGATGCACTTGTGACTGAAGATGGTGATCTTGAGATACATAGTAATGATTGAACTAAGCCTGATTGAGACTGTTGATGCTAGTGGAACTAATTATGCTTCTATTCAGTAACTGCCTAATGATGATAATTTCTTTGATCATGTTTGATGATATATTGATATTTGATCACATATGAGTCTATGATTGATTATTGATTAGTAATGTTTACATTTTTGTTTTGAATTTTTTGAATTGAAACATTCACATGGTGGTGTATTTTGAGATTTTTTCATGCCATTCAAACAAAATTGTTAATTTATGCAATGGTGTATTTTGCTAAATTGTTTTATATTAGATATTTGTTGTAGAATATTGTTACATATATATTAAAAAATAAAATAAAAATCTTGTACGAATGAATCCAAAATGAATCAGAATACAACCCCAAAATTTTTTGATCAAATTTTGAACCTGCTTCCAAACCAAAATCTAAACTAACAGCTTAGTATATATCAATTGCATGATTTTTATTTGTATAAGTTGTAACTCATAGTAGTAGTTGGGGACTTGAGATAAAATACTCTTGGGATTTTGGATTGTAAAGTAATTGTTTTTATTTCCTCACTTAGCTGAAAAGGGGACATTACAAATGCTTCTCTAATAGGACAATGAGGATACTTCAAACTTATAGGCTTATTGGAGAGATGATTTCTTGGAAGGGTTTGAAAGATGATGTTTTGTAACATATGAGGGAGTGTGTTACTTGCTAGTAGAACAAGTGAAAGTATAGTTTTCCAAAAAGTGGTTTTCATCATTACCTTTTCTAAATCAAAAGTCAAAGAGGTTATGGATTTCATTATAGGTCTTCTCAAGGTTTAGGGTAGAGATTGCATCTTTGCAATTGTTGGATAGATTAACTAAGTATTGACATTTATTTGTTGTCTAAGCATTCAATAGTATAGGTTGCCAAATGATCCCTTTGAGAAACTTTTAGATTGCATGGGTTACCAAGGAACATGGTTAGTAATCATGAGATCGAGATAATAGATTTATGAGTATATTTTGGATGGAACTATTTGAATTGATAGGTGTAGAGTTGATTCCCAATACCAGCTACCAAACACAAATGAATGGACAAATAAAGATTTCTAATAAATGGATGGAAGGAAGGATACCTACACAATTTATTTTTTGGGAGGTAGAGAGATTTTTTTAGTGATTGGTTGTAGATTAATATTGGAATAACAATACTTAGCATATGTCCATTGATATGTTTCTTTAAAGGACTATATAGTTGTGATTGCTTGACATTTGTGGGTTAGGTTATTGCTAGCAATTTGGTGCCTAAGGCTCATAATTTTGTGGAGTTCCAACATATACTTAATTCACTTAAGGATAATATTCAATAGGCACAAAATCAAAAAGAAATCTATGCAGCTATAGGCATAGGATAGAGAGTTTGGTTGTAGCTATACAAATAGGCTTCTATGAGAAGAGCAGTGTTCAAAAAGTTAAAACTAAAGCACAAGTATTATAGTCCTTATAGGGTCACAAGGAGAGTGAGAGGATTAGGCATATGAGTTGGAATCACTCAAAAGAATAGAATTCACAATGTACTTCATGTATTATGCCTTCAAAATCAAATTTGGGACACCACATCACACCTTTTGAGATACCACCCTTAGATAAGGCTGGAAAGTTGATATTGTAGGTTGAAAAGGTGATAGAACCCCCTCAATTTTTGTCTTTTTTTTTTGTTTCTAAACAATTATATAGAAAATGTGTATATTTTTAACTACTATATTAGATTTTAGAAGGAATTCAAATAAAGGTTTCCATTATTGTAGATTGTCGCACATACTATTTCTCCATTTGAAAAATAAATCTAATATGATAAAGATACATAAATCTGAGATAGTACATCTGGGAATGTTATATAATTGTTGTTTACTTAGGTAGGCCTAGATACTCCTGAATACCAAGAGATTTTCTATCATATATGCCTTAAACACCATACGTTGGCCTAGAATAGCTTCACAATTTGTCTTCAAAGTGCTCCAACTCATCAAGGATAGCAAGGAATGGGTCTAATATATAAATTGTTTCCAAAATTTAAATATAAAAAACAATTAGGAAGGAAAAAAAAAGTACAAGAGACGAAAGAGATTATCTTGGGAGAACCCTTCCACTTGAAGGGAAAAATCCAACCACACAACAAAAATTTTTCTTTATTGATAAATGAAATGTACAAGTGTACAGTGTCTTTTACTTAATACAATATATATAAAGATTAGAGATACTCTTCATTACACAACTAAAGGTCTCTTTAATTTCTAAAATTAAAACTTTTTCATATTTCCATATGCATGCCTCTTCACATGACACATGTTTCTACAAATAATATTATCTAAAATATTATTAAAAATATCTTCTTAAGGTGAAGATGAAGATGACCATAAAGGTCATATTTAATAAAATTAGAGATAAAGATCTCTATCATAGCTTTAATCTTCAACACTCCCTCTTGGAAAGAGAGAGAGAGATCTTTAGTATGGTAGTTGCACATAATTACAACCAAAGATGTCAATGATAAATTCTCATTACATAGATTTTCATTAAAAAATATTTTATCTCAGCACAACATAATTCATCATAGTAACATAAAGTGGAGCCACACACATGGTTTCCATCATCCCTCATCATAGAGGGTGGATCCAAGGGCTTTCACTTCAAACTTCTTCCAGAGAAGAATGCATTTCCACTATGCCTCAACACAGAGGGTGGATCCAAGGGCTTTCACCTCAAATTTCTCCCGGAGAAGAATATATTTCCATCATGCCTTTTCATAGAGGGTGGAAGAAGGGATTTTACCTTGAACTTCTCTCACAAAGAAGAACTCACTATTAAGGGATTGCACCATGAACTTCTCTCACAAAGAACTCACTAACTAGTGAGTTTCTCTCTCAATGGAGACTCGCTTTCAATAGGGGCAACTTTGTTCACCATAGTAAGAAAATTGATGTGTAAGCTCCCTCTAAAGCTAAACATCTCCATTTGAATATGCATCATCAAGGAAACATCACATTGCCTCTTGTTGTGCAATAAAGAGAGATATAATCAACCTATCATGGAAAGATATTTATAAATCAATGCTAAAAAATAACCAGTATTTATAGCCAATAATAATATAATACTTATCTCTTTCACATAGATTCTTGTTATCATTCTTGAATCCACCCCAAGGGTTTCTAGAGCACCAACTACAAGAAATTAGATTTTGACAATGACAACATCTCCTTCATCACAATGCCAACCTTGTACTAGATATGAAAAGTAAACCACTACAAATCTAAAGGTAGCAAGTTGTGCCAAAAAGAAAGGGTAATTTCTTGAGGGCTACTTTGTACAATATTTTATTACCAACATAAGTAGTATAGTCATTGTGAAGGCAATCAAATTGACATCATCCATTTCATCTACTGTCCTTCCCTCTATAATATTAATGATCAGTAATCTACTATGACCTACTCTATGCTCCCACCATGACCTTCCAAAAAACTACTTAAAGCCACATATCCCATGAGTACCCTACTTTCAAAATTTGATTGACTAACAATTCTGTTAAGGAGAAGAGAACAAGCTTTTGTGACAATTTGGGCAATAACAAACACAAGTAAATTGTCATTTAAATTATGGTGATTTTAATGGATTCTTTGATCATGAGGTAGAAACAAGGGAGCCTACAATGCTAAAAAATTCTTAGCCACTTTAGTGCTCAAGAAATCTTGCTTAGTTTAGTGCTATGCTCATCTCTATGCATGACAATTACTGCTATGGTTGTTGTCCACCAACCTTGTTGGTGTTGATAGCCATTATGACTGATACAAAATATTAACCATGATAGTAGAGGTCATATGACAACTATAGCTTCATTTAACAATAACAACTGAGGATGTTGATTCTCCTAATGGACACATAGACTTAACACATCTTTAGAGTAGCAATCTTCCTTTTAAGCTTTGCTTCTTGCATGATATCAAAAAGGTCTCTATAGCCAGACCAAACATAATTATGTAGAGTTTGTCCCTCAATAATAAATTTATAGATCTCAAAGTCCTCAAAATTTTCAAAAACATCCTAGATAAACCAACTGACAATATGTTGACTAAAAATTTTGTAAACCACTAAAACCACACCTTACAAAATAAGAACCTTAAGCAATGGTGTCATGAGATAAATCTCCCCTCTCACCAATAGGCAGGCTCCCTTCTTAGTGTAGGTGGCTACAACAAAGATCTAAGTGGAATTGACAAAAGGGTGGTATACTGAATCAATTCCTTTTTTAGGAATGATTTTATATTATTAACTACTACTTGATATTAAGAAAAAGGAACCTATTGCTACAGTAATATCGGTGGCTTAAGTATTAACGTAGGAACAACCTTAAGTCAACAGTTATATCTTAACTTTTTTGGTTCATAGCAAGAACCCAAAGTCTACTACAAGTAATGTTCTTGAAACAAAAGGGTGAACAACTAATAAAGCTCAATCTTTGTTCAACTATCCAAATATTAAATAATATACTAAGAAATCAAGCTCAAAGTCTTCAAATTTAAGTAGTTACAACCACTATCAAATCATATTAATCTCATTTATGAAAGCTCAATGTCTTTCAAAATAAAACATCAAACACTCAAATGCTTCCAAAGAGAGAAGAAATGAAGATGAATGGATAAATGCAACATAAGAGATGATGATTAATTCCAAGTATCTCAACACAAAGTTTGGCAAAAACTTGCTTCTTTATCCACTTTAGAGATTTGCAACAAGAAAATACAAAGCCTTCTAGTCACAATCCATGCCTTCTCCCATGAAGGAAAAGATGATTATTTACAATGAGAGAAAGGTGGAAGAAAAGTGGAACAACCTCAACCACCCATAATTATCCTAGCTAACTACTTTGACTTTATTCAAAGTTGCATACCCAATGTGCTTGCAACTAAACTACATGAGCTAATTATACATGTATATGTTATCCTGTATTTACAACATGAATGCTCTTTACATGTAGTCTTCCTATAGCTATTCTACTTAAAGCATATGAAAATTTGAAATGTTCATAGGGTCTCAACAATCTTTACAAATTTTTGTACTAAATTTTGCACAACCTCAACATTGGGCTCATCAGTGTACTCAACAACTATTATTATCCTTTGATATTAGTTGGCTACCTCTAAAATCTCCTTGACAGAAACCTCTTTTTTTCTCTATAGTTCATGTAATGAGCATTCCAACTTGCAAATGTATTCATTATAGTAAGATTGAAATCATTTGCTTCAAGTTACAAGTGAATCATTTGAGTGAACTCTATAAGAATATCCTCTTATTTCTTAAGTTCATCATTCTCAATGATGTCTCCACATGACAACTTCTTGAAGCACTCACTAATCATGTGTTTTTTCTTATCAATCTTCACTATTGTTTCCTTTGCATCCTTTTCATGAAGTGTAGCAAAAATTGTTCTTTGTTAATCATTAGATACTTATAATCATGATACATCTCAATAGATGAGATGACTTCATAAGTACATAAACCTTCCAAGTTAAGCTCCATCATACTCTTCCAAGCACCAATATCCCCATCTAACAACTATAATTGTTGTTTGAGTGATCCTTGAATATCACTTAGTTGACTAGCAACTTCCATACCCTTTCACAACATTCTATAAATATCATGAATGAGTTGATAACCTTATGATTCAATGCTAGTTATCCATTCATCTATGACATGTGCCTTTTGCTTCTCTCTTTTTGTACATACAATTGAAACAAGTTCACTACTCATGGAGGAGCTCTCCATTTCTTTAATGATTTCTAGTAGATGTGCATTCTCCTCTTCGAGTTTCATTTTCTTTTTCCACGGTTCATCATTCTTTCAAGAAAAAAAGTTAACTACCTCATGTGCATCTTGTCGATAACTCAACGTTGTTCATCTACCAAGTTTAACCCTTGTAATTTTATAATTAATAGGTTGCATTTCTTTAGTAGATTTCTCCACAAGTGGTTCAATGACTTCAATATACTTGATGTCAGTTTTCATCAAGCACTACTCAAGAAATTGCCTTAGCTTTCTTATTCTTTGAAACACTTGGTTTGCTCACTGGACTGTTAGATTCTTCAAGTGGGATTTCTTATTTCTTCCTTTTTTGTGTGATATTTCTCAACCAAGGAGGAAGGCTGAAAGAAGATGCATTGACTAAAGAAGTAGAATCCATAGTTAAATCTTAATTACCTTGCATAACAATAGTAACTATAGTTGGTGTCTTAGTTTGAATGGTCGCATGAGGAGGAATATTGCGTGTGACCTTAGTCATGAATTGCTCAAACTGAGCTAAAGTAACATTAAGAAATTCCATAGACCAAAGTGTTTGAAGGAATTGACAAGAACTGTATATCAAAAACATTGTCAAAATCATACTGATCTCCTCATCTTTCTAGTGTAGGTATGGCTAAGGACATAGGAAAATTGGGTGTGATAGTCACATAAGCTTCAAAAGATGGATACTCAATGGAGAATGCATCCATAGCCATGCCTAAAGGTGAATCATGGCATTCATCTAATACTCAAGATGAATCTGGAAAAGAAGTTGTAGTGAGAACCTCAAAAGGACATGAAGCAAGAGGTGATGACTCCTTTGATTTCATTGCTTCATCAACACTTGAGTCAACTTGAATTTATTGAGATTCAATCCCTTTTACCTCAAGTACTCTTGAATCCTTCTCCCCTTTAATAAAAAACTTGGGAAAACTTTGAACAAAAGGTTCAAATGTAGATGAGGATGTGCCATCTTTACCTTTACCTTTTATTTCTAATCTCAAAGGAATAGGACTAGCAAGTTAAAAGCCTTTATCGAGCTTTATTTTGATGCATTTGAGACCCCTTCTCTTCATCCATGTATTGGTATTAGTGAGAGATGACTGAAATCTATCCCAAATGGATTTATTTTCTTTGCATGACCATCTAGGAGGAAGAATGGGTAATTTCTCTACATCATGTTGAAAGTATTATGGATCTAGAACTTGATCACCATCTTCAAATCCTAGAGGAATGATACCAAATTGATATCTAAAATCTACTTCATAGTCACTCAAGTATAATCCATGTGCCTTTCATTGTCACTATAGGAATTATGAGTTCTTAGTCATGTCATTCAGATTAACGAATGCACCTACTGCATTCCAATCATGCATGAATCGCATCTTCAACAAACAATTGTGTAAGTACTTATTGATATTTTTTGATGATATCCTTATTTATAGTAAGACATGGGAAGAGCACCTAAAGCATCTAGATGAATTACTAAGGGTCATGAAGGATCAGCCCTTATTTGCTGAGCAATCCAAGTGTGAATTTTCTATGATGGAAATACTATACCTGGGGCATGTTTTCAGTAAATATGGAGTTCAAGTTCATCAAGAGAAGATTTAGGCTATCCTTAATTGGCCTCCCCCAAAATCACTCATAGAGTTCCGAGGATTTTTTAGACTATGCAATTATTACTAGAGGTTTGTGAAAGGATTGTCTTGGCTCACTACCCCATTAATAGATCTAATAAGAAAGGGCTCCTTCTAGTGGAATGAAAAGGCACAACTCACTTTTGATTAGCTAAAAGAAGTAATAAGCATTTGTATCTTACTTACATTACCTGATTTCATTTGATCATTGATTCTAGAGTGTGACACATCCAAAGAAGGTATTAATGTGATACTAATGCAAGATAAACACCTCAAAGCTTATGAGAGAAGGAAGCTTACACAAAAAAATGCTTATATTCCATTTATGACAAAGAGATGTTGGCCATCATACATGCACTAACCAAGTTTTAGCAATATCTGGTGGGTGCCAAATTTGTTGTTCGTATGTATCAAATAGTATGAGATATTTTTTGGAGAAACAAGACTTGAATGAAAGGGGGAAAAAAATGGGTAAGAAAGGTTCAAGCTTTTAATTTTGACATTAAATATGTGAAAGGAAAGAGCAGTGTGGTTGTAGATGCTTTGTCTAGGAAACCCACCATTTGCCTATAGATCTAGATTTTAGCTGACTGGAAAGCACATTTGTTGGTAAAATATTCCAAAAATACATTTGGCTATGAGATAATGGATCACTACACCCAGGATGATTGGTACAAAGTGGTGGATGACATCATTTACTATAAGAATCAGATATATATTTAGTACCTGAATCTAAATTGAAGCAGAAAATCTTGGAGGTACATGACTCACCCTTGGTAGGACACTTGGGCTTCCTCAAAACTTACATACATCTTAGGTCTGAGAAGTTTTCATGGAAAGGTCTTAAAGGAGACATATTGCAGTATGTAAGAGAGTGTGTGGTCTTCCAGCAAAACAAATCCGAACATACCCTACCTATCGGGTTACTACAACCTCTACAAATTCTAGAATGAAAGTGGGAAAGTATCTCAATTGATTTCATTACTAAACTTCCTAAGGTGAATAGGAAGGATTGTATCTTCATGGTAGTTGAAAAACTAGTGAAGTATGCACACTTCTTTTCCATTCTCTTAGACTTTTAGGCCGCACAAGTAGCTGATGTATTTTTAGAGAAGTTTTTCATCTACATAGGTTACCTCAAAACATTGTTAGTAATCAAAATGGATGATTTATTAGTATCTTTTGGGCATAACTATTTTGGTTGGTAGGAATAGAATTATTGCCAAGTAATAGTTACCACCCTTAGACAAATAGACAGATAGAGATTGTGAGCAAGTGGTTGGAAGGCTATTTTCAGAACTACATTTTGACATAATAATGAGCATGGGTCAAATGGATGCAACTCAAAGAATACTATTAGAATACCACCTACATGTCCATTGAAATGGAACCATTCAAGGCACTATATGGGTATTAACCCCTTTCATTCATTGACACAATACTAGGTGACAATTGCACACCGATAGTGAGGGATTGGCTTCAAGAGGGACAATACTTTCTAAGATTCTTGAAGAAAAACTTGCAAAGGGTATAAAATCAACAAAAGATGTATGATGACAAACACTAAATTGAGAGAAGTTTCAAAGTGGGCAACTTGGTCTACCTCAAACTTTAGCCATAAGTCCTCATTGAAAGAAAAGGGGAAAAAAAAACTGAAACTATGATTCTATGGCCCTTATCATGTTGTTCACTGCATTGGTGAAGTTACCTATGAGCTAGAACTTCTGGTGGGGAGCCATATTCATAACAATTTTCATATATCTTGAATGAAGAAATCCATGGGATAGAATGTCACAATAGCTGCAGACCTTTTGCTACTCAATGAAGAAGGGAAACTCATATTGGAATCAACTAAGATCATCAAAGTACATGAGAAGACCCTATATAATTGCTTGGTGAAGGAATATTTGGTATGGTGGAAACACTTTCCATTGGATGATGCAACATGGGAGCAAAAGCACATTCTATGGCATCTAGCATTGCATTTTCTTAAGGACAAGCAAAATTTGGGATAGGAGGACTATAATGTTCTCATTATAAGATAAATTATTGTTAATGGGCTGATTCATTTAGTATATTTGAGAGCCTTTTTTTTTTTGTTTCCATAGGATTGTGTAGCCCTCGGCTATCTTTGTACACCCTCAAAAAGTTTTCCTCAATGGGTATTTAAGCACAACTTGTAGGTAGTCATTACTTATGTAATTTGAATTATTGCTTTATACTACAAATTCCTATTGGGATTCTCTATTGTTCACCATTTTGGAAGTGAAAGATCTTCCCTACTTGGCTATTCCAGTTTTGGTGGGATTCAACCCTCACCATATTTGGTCGCTTGTAATACTTCACTCTAATTTGGCAAATCAAAGCACCATCTTGTGGTAAATATCAATTGAAGGTTATATTTCTTTAATCTCTACTCTTGTTTGGTTTTATCTGATAATTTTGGGGCTGTAAGTTTTAAGATCACATGATTGAGCATTCCTTCTAGCCATACCTCAGTACACAAAGCACATCTTATTGTATCACCCATTTGTACATCTGTACTACCTTGTTTTTTCCATTTGTATGACTCTATTTCCCCTCACCATACAACATTATATGTATACCCCTCATCTCCCACTGTACAACCTCCTTAAATCATCCATATGACCAATTCTAGATACCATAGGACCATTCCTAAACCCTATATGATCATTACATAATACCATATAGACATCCTTTGCACCTTGCTTCACCATGCACTACAAACTGTATGGCTTCTATCCCCCTTGGTGGTCGTATGGTAACCTATCATGTCCATAGTGCTACCTTGCAATTCGTACGACCTTTGCAATAACATTGTGGGGTGAGTTTTTCCAACAACAGATGGAAGAAGATCATTTTTCAGGAGGGTCATAGGGCAAGGAAAACTTAATTGGGAAATATATGCAACATGATATAAAATCACACCCTTGTGCTCCAAGTGGAATTTATAAGTCGAAATGTATATATCAGTGGTGTTTATATGTGTTATAAAATATATGCAATTGGCTCAAAAATTACCACTTATGCTTGTAGACTTAAAGAAAAGCATGTTTATTAATCAATTGGATATGTATTCGTATCCAAAATCATCACTTTGGCCTATAATGAATAAAGAACTTAGTTTAATTTTTTATATTTATATGTAAATGAGTTTTAAAAACCCACTTTAAATGATGATTTAAAAATACATACATTTATTTATTAAAAATGAACTTTAAATACAATAATATATGCAATCACATTTAAAAAGTACACTTTTAATGATGTTGGGACTTAGAATTTATTAAAAGTGGATTTTCATGGAGTGATTTGCATGTGGATATATGCAATATGTATTGTGAAATAAAAAACCCATTTATGCCCTTAAGTTGTCTAATGTAATTATATCTAATATTTAAAATAGTATTTAATAAAGTAACATGAAAAATAACCTCGAAACCTTGAAATAAGCTATTTTTGTAAAACATGCAAAAACTTTGGTCAAATTTTAAAATGGACCACAAAATCCACTCTAAATATCAAATATAACTTATATTGTGCAATTGTCAATAAAAAGCCCACTTTTATGAGATTTTTAATAAAAATATGTAGACCTAAAAAACACCAATTTTTCTCTTATAACTTGTGCTTGACAACTCTAGTTTGGACCTAAGTTAGCTCAAATCAAGTGGAATTCCAAGGGCTATCCACCTAAGGAAAAAATAAGACCACTAACTATTTATGACACATGAAAAAAAAGACTAGAATGTTAACCAAAAATTGAGTGTTTGCAGTGGAAGAAGGAAAACTCTTCCCTATAAACAATTGGGGATAATCTCGATAGAGAACTTTCAAAAGATCACATAAATAAAACTACATGAAGAATAATTATGAGATAATGAATTTTTTTTATTATGTCTTATGAATGTATTAAAACAAAGATGAGGTACCTAAAAATCCATGAGAAACTTGCATAGGGTAGCCCCAATTTTGTGATCTCAAATTGAGGACAATAAAATGATTATTGGAACATCACATAAATTGGAACAAATGGTGTCCCAAAACAATCTCTCTCTAGCTAATTTGAAGGAAATTCTTGCACCTATTGATCCTTGAAATTTGATAGTCAGAAGCCATTCTCATCAATAATTCCCCTTGACTTATCATGGAGTAGACATCCATATGGTCATCCACTCATTACGTAGTCTATCCAAAAGGGATATATATGACAAAGAAAGAATTGCCAATATTCAGGCCCTACTTGTATAGCTTCAAAAAAAATGAAACAATAACATTACTTTTTTTAGGAATAATTGAAGACTTATACCATCGACACCACAAGTTTATAATTAGATGAATTAGATATAAAAGAAATTCTATCAAGAAGGAATAACTTTTATAAAATGGAAATTTGTCCACTAAATTAAAAAAATGTATATCTTTTATATACCGCAATATTAAAATAGTGAAAATGAAATATAAAATAATACTTATCTCACATAGTAGTTATTGCCCATGAGGTAAGACTTGCATTAGATGTAGAAATTAGATTCTTCCTAGCCATTTTCCTCCATGACTCACAACAACCTCCTTGAGCCATAGATACTAAACAATATGAATATGATGAATATATAATTTGACCAAATGGAAGAGATCTTGAAAGCACAACCAAGTACGATGATAGGAAATAATAGATATGACTTCTATTGATCACTCTTCACCATCCATGAAAGGTGATCAACTTCTTTAGCCTCTTCCACCATATTCGATTTGACTAAAAAGTCATTGACATCACGAGAAAACTACTATCTAAACACAAGAAAAGTGATGCATGTAGAATGATATCTCTCTTTATGAAGATGAGGACTTTAAAGGAGTCAATAATAAAATATCATAACAAGAAAGGAAAAAGTCTTCTCATGCCATGATAAGAAAAAGATGCGGCTCGAACATCAGTTGCAAGTAATTGAACTTCTCTCATAGGTACATAAAATTAACACTTATCCAATTTTTATTAGATATATGAACTAGAAGAAAAAAAGAAGAAACCTCCTTCATTATTGTTATCAAACCTAGCTCTAATACTATGTAAAGTTTTTCCTAGAAGTAAAGATAAACAACAACAATAGGAAGAATAAAATAGGTACAAGAGAAAAATCCCAGCCACACAACAAAAATATCACGATATTGATAAATGAAATGTTCAAGTTTACAATGCCTTTTGCTTCATACAATATATATATAAAGATCAAAGAAACTCTCATTATATAATTGAAGGTCTCTTTAATTTCCAGATATAAAACTCTTCATATTTATATATGCATGCCTCTTCAATTGAAACATGTTTCTACAAATAATATTATCTCAAATATTATTACTAATGTATTCTTCAGCTAAAGATGACCATAATACTTATAATGGTCCTATTTTTATTTCATAAAATTAGAGATAAAGATCTCTATTGAAGATATAATCTTCAACATGATATCTATTTCTAAGTTAGGACTATTAATGGTCTAATATACTCCTATGTCTATCCATTTCTTCATTCAATGTATTTTAAACCCACATTCTAGAAAGCCATGATACCACTGCTGTGTGACTCTCCTCTACGTCCAAGTTGATTTTTTGAGCTGACAGTGGATTATTGTAGCCTCATTCAAAAAAAGAACACTTAACAATGATTAGCTACAAGGCTTAGTTCATCCCTTCAATATTCAAATTGTCACCAAACAAATCCATTAACAACAATTAGTTTTCAAACACATTAAAGATTTATGAAATGAATTTGATCAATCACTTACAAATTTAAACATTTTATATCTTCATATTGTAATGCAAAAAGGAGGTTCTACAACTTCAAAGCCTCAATTATATGTCCCAAAAAGAGAAAACTTGAAAACACCACAAAATCTCTACACACACCAAAGAATTGGCATTATCCAAGGACATTCCTGGTCATACCCCCTTGTCATAGTTTTGAGGTAGGGACTTTGCCTCCTCACACCAAGGACACCCATTAACCATCTATAATAACCCCCAATCTAGTCATAACTTTAACAACATCAATTTCATTTACTAATCAATAATTTGGTATTTAATCAAACACTTTGATGGGGCCCAAAAATTTTGCCTACATTTGTGAGATTAAGTTGGAGATTCATAATGGAGTGGGTCCTTTTTTATGTCTTGGTGAAGCAACAATGTGCAAAGAAAACAAGTTATTAGTGTTAGACATTGAGTTCCAGATCAGTACATGGAAAAGGTAGTAGGGACATTTATATCACTATCTTGAAAGTCTCAAGCAGATCCTGATTGTTCATATATTTGATGATTCTTCCAATAATAAAATATTCAATGATCTTATTTAGTAGCAGTGTGGAAAGTCAAAATTTTCCTCATGTGATAAACCAAAATTATAAAAATTTATATATATCTTTTGAGATCAAAGATAATACTTACTTCAAACTATTGATCCTATGTTGGTGAAGATACAGCGGCAGAAGCCATGAAATGAAGCTCAAATAGTAACCATGAAAAACCAATGCAAACCAATGCAATATATCACTTGGTTGACTAAGGAAGTGGATCAATGCAAAGAATAAAACCAACAAGTAGCAGTATGAAGTCATGGAGATAGAAAGTTTTCAAAGCCATGTACTTAATTATTTTTGACTCTGCACTTAGAATTGATGCAAATTATAGTCATACTAGGCATATTCAATCATCATATCAGGTTCAGCAACGTGTATGTGTTAATGTTATAATTCTGTCAAATAAAATATATTATATATATGAGATATATAATATATGACAAATATTATATATGGAATAATTAACTTATATATATATATATATATATATATATATATATATATATATATATATATATATATATATATATATATATCTTGTTATAAAACTATTACAATATATTGAAGATATATATTACTTGTGTTATAACTATAACTAATGTAAGTTAATATGTCAAAGGGACATGTCTCTTCAAGAGACATGCCTCTTTATTTCCTATATATATTTGTTTGTGTAGTAACTTGGAAAATAAATAAAAGATCCATAAGTGCTATTACAAGTTACAGATAGATGAATGATCCTATTTCACTAACATGGTATCAGAGCAGGCGACTCCTGGAACTATTAATATTAAGACATCTGCAATGATAACATACATACAACATTGAGATCACAATATGTATTGCTAAAGATATTTCATGTAAAATAAAAGGAATTATCACAGAAGATAGTATGTTCTATATGACATGAAAAATGTTATTACTGCCAAGCCAGTCTTCATTCTTTCAAAACCTAGAAGGAATAATCAAACACATAGCAATGGAAACTTGATGGGGTCATTGAATGCCCTCAGCAAATAAGCATAAGCATAATGATGTGTGGATAGTGTGATGTAGGAATGAATGATAAGGATTTGAGAGCAGTAGTGGCGAATGAGTTGCTGTTGAGAAAGAGATGGTAATTAGCACAAGGTCTGCTCTTCTGACTAGCAAAGTCCTTGATTGCTCACAGAATTGATGTGCAAGATAGTAAGAAAGTATTCTAAGATTTTCAAAGCTACCGATGGCTTACCCTTTGGAGAAGAATCTGCTATAATAATAAATTCTAAAACTATTATACAACTCCATTTCCTCAACTAAAGTAAATTTTAGAAAACAATCAAGCAAAATGGAGACATTTTGCGGGTCAGTTCAACAATCACTAGTATCTTCGCCTGTGCAAAGTCAGGAGCTTTGAAAACCATATTTAAATTGAATCAATGATACAAGGAAGTGATTATCAATTTCTTTTTATCCAAATCGGTGAAAGAGACGATGCCTCAAGATTCCTTATTATTCTTTCACAAAGCTTTTCGAACATGAGTAATGGAAAGTAGTTTCAACATAACCAGGTTATTCTTCATCATGATTCTCACCACATATAATGGTTGGAGATTCTCTATCGTCGTGTACTTGCTAAATTAGAAATCATAGAGTACTCTAAGGAAATGAAATCACCCAAACAAAAAACTTTTGTCATTTCTTAGAGTTCATCGAAATGATTCAAAAAGGAAGTTTATGTTAGACATTACAATTGAAAAATTTTGGTGAACAAGCATGCAAAATACCAACACAAGAAATATTGAAATGTGAGGAGTAGACAACAAATATTGATGCTTGAAGCCAAAGTATAGAAAAATGATTTCCAATGCCATTACATTTGCAGCAGATCTTGGAAACTTAACATGGAAACTTATTGGATACATATTTCAGAGTATTAGTTTGCTTTAATTACGTTGCTTGAAGAGGGGATTGAATCGAGTCCATTGCCTTCTACACCTTCATTGTTAGTCTTCTTTGTAATTGATGCATAATTAATAACTTGGTTTCATTGCTTCATTTTTGCCATCATTGTTCCTTATTATGGAGGAAAAAATATGTTTTCTTGAATAGTTTGGTATTTATCATCGACAGGATGAGAAACAACCACCATTATGGATTTTGTATGCGTCTCTTTAGTTTTCTTGGATATGGTTGTGCTTAAAAGTCATAATGAGACATGTTGATTGAAACTCAAAGTTTTGTGAATTATATACAATTATCTACAAGTGCTATGATCCATGCCTTTGGGAGTGCATAGTTAATTGTGGGACCTTTGATACAAAGTGAAATTCTTGTTCCGACAAATCTAATGACAAGTGCGAGTTGTAACTACAAACACACAAGGGGTGGTGAAAGGAGGAAAATGCCACGCAAGACAAGAGTCTCGCCACATGCAAACGAAATTCCCATAGGTAATAAAGTCACGTAGTTAGACATAAATATTGTAAGAATTGATCATGTCGGGTCATTTGTCATTGTGTTGAAAAATGGAAGAAGTTGGTAAAGAGTGTATTTTAAAATGAATTCTATTTTGCACAATAAAAGATGAGCAAATAGTAATGAAATAGTTGGACCCCTTCCTATAGTGTGTTGTTATCATTGAAGATAGGGGAAGATTGGGGAGTGTATAAGAAAATGAGTTTGAAAAGATTTAGCCTTCAAGTCACCACCTGCGCCATGGCGACCATAATCTATGGAATACACCATACCGAAGATGACATCAACAATATTTTCACTAATAATATATAAGAAAAAAGAGGGAGTAGATATGATTCAGTTAAACCTTGGTGAATCCAACCATATAATATGCAATGTTGAAGGCGCACTTATATGTTCGATAATATGTCCAACATTGTAAGGGGGTATGATAACCAATGTTCTATTCCCATTTGAACCATTCTTATATGGGAGCAGAAAAGACGTAGTCAAATTGTTTAATTCTTACATGGAGGCATTTCTTGATTTGATGCATATGGACCTTCATTGGAGCAACTTATATTATTATTGCAGATGAGTATTTATTATCCTCGGGTATTGCATGTATCTACTCATTGTAATCTCTCTCTTACTTTGTATTTCTATAATTACTATAAAGAGCTATTTGCCTTGATCTTTTCCTTTGTCTCTATGGATTTTTTTGCAGGAAAAGAACATTGGTACATTAGGTATGCTACCAAATATTGTGCAGACTCAATCTTATGATAGTAGCTCCAAAGAAGTTGTGATTCGGGATTCATGAATCATTTGATGATTAGGTTGGATAATGTGAGTTTCTTGAAGAAAATATCCTTGATGAGTGAAATTATGAGAGGGAGTCTGATAGTTCATTAGAGGCAACCTTGGAAAAAGAGAGGGAGCAAAAAATAAAAATGCTTAAATCAAACTTTTGATGATATTGGTTTAGAAGGAGTAGACCTTGTTGATGGATTCAACACCAATCAAAAACTATAATAGCTAAAAGACTATGATTCATGGGATAAAGTCTCCTGTATGTAGGCTAGAAGGCTTTATGCTATTAGGATACCCATTGAACTAGGGAAGCATGACATGACTTGCTACCAAGAGATTAGAAGGATGATAACAGATTCAGAGGAAGTCTAATACTTCATTGGAGAGAACCTTGTGCTAAGAGGTCAGAAAAGTTGATATCAAACTAAGAGGGAGAAACCTTATTCTCTAATATGTTTTATGGTGAATGTTGTGACACAACCACATGAAAGTATTCATGGAAACTTCATGCAAACCTTTGATGTCATACATGTATGAGCATGTCCCCTGTGTACATCATGAAGAAGTGATGACTTCTAAATGATTATCACTTGTATTAGGAGAAGTTGTTGTAAAGTGACATCCTTACAATAACTTGTAGCATGATTCATTTTTGTGAAACTGATTCATGTAAAGGCTTTATCTTATAAATCAACAACTAGGTGATTGATATCATTAATTTGATTATCTACAAGTTGCTTGTATAGATATATTTTTGGTACTTGGTGTATATCTTGCCTTGATATTCTGATAGGCCATTACCACATTGAGTAGTACTTGGTGGATATCATTTAGTTGATGTTTTGATAGGCCATTACTTAGAGTATTTGGTGAATATCATTTGATTGATATTTTGATAGGCCAATGCTCATGTTACCAAATATGATATCAAATAGTAATTGGTGAATATCATATGTTGATATTTTGATAGGCCAATACTTACATGATATCATATTCTAGAAATCTTTTGATCAAAGATTTCCTATATGTATTATTTTAAAATATTACCTATGATGTAATATATGTGTTTTATCCTTCTTCATTAAGAGGGAGTGTTAATGTTATAATTCTGTCAAATAAATTATATTATATATATGAGATATATAATATATGAAAAATATTATATATGGAATAATTAACTTATATTAAGAGTGATATTATATATATATATATATATCTTGTTATAAAACTATTACAATATATTGAAGATATATATTACTTATGTTATAACTATAGCTAATGTAAGTTAATATGTCAAAGGGACATGTCTCTTCAAGAGACATGCCTCTTTATTTCTTATATATATTTGTTTGTATAGTAACTTGGAAAATACATAAAAGATCCATAAGTGCTATTACAAGTTACAGATAGATGAATGATCCTATGTCACTAACAGTATGACCTCTAAGTTAATTGTAGATTGATATTGTATGAATTTCAATTATCATTTTGAAGTGCCTGAGTGAAGAAGATGTCAGAATTTTGCAAACTTTGGTGTGGTTGTTTGTGCCCATAAATTTGGTCTTGATTTGGAAAATTCTTTCAAAGTATCATATTTGCACATAGATGTTTCCAAGCCTTGTATTGACACAAGTTGCATACATCAAACAGGTCTATTGTTAATCATATGAAAGATACAACAAAAAAAAATCATTGAACATCTCCAAGCATCTAGTGTCCATGCAAGCAAGAGAGATAAATGTGAGTAGATAAAGCCTGATAATGGATATATAGAAGGCATTGTATATCAACATAAAATCAATAATTTAAATTGCTCCATAATAATATATACAAGTCTAGAAGTTGCCATTCTTAGCAAATAGAAAAGTAAGCGTGGAAATTCAAGTACTGATGCATATGTCACAGGTGTTGTTCACATCTCAAATAAACTCAAATTTTCTAAAATATATTACTAGCTTGAACTCTATGAATCAAGAAGGCATCATCAAGAAAACATTTTTACCAAAGAAAATAATGAGTATGGATGTCATAAAAATGACTGATGGGCGATAATTTGTCCGCGATACCTAAAGACACTAAAGGAATATTGAGCACACCAGAGACAAGTTTGATTTTTGGAAATGAATATTGATGGAGAGTGTGAGTTCTTATTGCTAAAGAGAAATTTACGAAGAGACTTTGGCACCCATATTTTGTAGAAGCCAAAGTATTATTCAATATTGGCTAATGTTTGATGAATAATATCTAACACGTGTTTGTTGCAAGATTAATGAACCCATGCAAACGAGGAGATTGGATGCTGCAAATTATGGTCTATAAAATAAGATGAAGGAAGGATTCAACACATTGATAAATGGAGAAGTGCATAGAGAGGCATCCATGGGAGTGAAGGAGATGGCATTCTGATTTTGCAAGCCATCAAGGGCATAAAAACACATATTTTATCAATTGACAGAGATGCTCAAGGAGTAGATGCAAAAGGGCCATAGATTAACTCCAATGAAGGGTATAAGGCACATGAATAATTAAACTACTAGTTATATTTTGGTATAATTAGATGCATATTAGGTATTAAATGTTGGTTAGTTATTTGTATTGAAGAGGTGCAATGTTTGAAAAGCCAATTGATACCCTTAGGTGCTCTATAAATATGATATGTAAAACACAATAGACATAATTCATATACAATTTCCACAAAATTTACATACTCAATATACATGTGCATTTGATATATTATATTCTTTCATTGGTAAATAAATGGTTTTTTGAACTAAGCTCGTGGATTATCGATTATTAAATAAATTCTTATGCAATTTTGGAATCAAATTACAATGGATGGATCATTTGTAAGGAGTGTCTCCAGTGCAATTTTATTTGCATGATAGTAAGAAATATTTATTTTATTTACATGAAGCTTTAGAGTTAAAATGTTATATAGTTTCATCCTTTATAATTATTATTTTTAATTTTATAAATAATTTATATGATAGATAAGTGGACATGATCAATTATAGCATTTTAAAATCAAACATCATAGATATTGAGAAATATTTAATTGTTTCCAAATCTATGTATGTTTTGTCTCCCTACCAAAGGAGTTAAAATACATTCTAGACTATTTTAAAATTGCATCCATATATTTGATTTGTCACATCTTGATTACTAAATTGTTTATAATTAATGTGCATAGAATTTTATAAAGTTGTATGTTTTAAACTTATAATACTAACTTTATTGCACTTCGACACTAGTTTTTATATTTTTCATAATTTGCAATCCATATGCTGGTAATTATTTCATATCTTCCCTTTGAAGAATTAATATATTCATGTGTTGCAATAATCTATACTTATTCTTATTTTTAAAAATATTCATATAGTTTATTATTCTTAGTTCATAATTTGCAAGTTTGTAAAGTTTTATGTAATCCTTTTGGTTTGGAAAACTTTTATAGCATTCATATTCTAACCAATCTGCTATAACAATCCAAAGCTTAAGTATTTTGTTCAAGATTAGGTACACCCACCTTGATTTTATAGAGCTAGAAGTGTAGGGGATTTGGATCATGTTGATCAATCATGTCAAGTTGCCAATAACTAGTTGGATATTCTATCATCAAGTTGGCAAGGCTCGTAGGATTTCAATCTATAGTTTTGGGAACCAACAAATAGGTGACTCTATTGGAGAAAATTTGAAAAATAAAACCCTAAAAGTTTTTGATTTCAGACTAGTAAGAGTTAAAGTTCTATTTTATTCATTAAATTATTTTGATATCTAATTAATTTTCTTAAAGTTTTTGATCTCTAATGATTTTTTGTTTTGTATTACTTTGTTAAGATTTGATCTTGTAGAATTTTTATACATCTTTTCTTCAAGTCTTTGCTACGGGTTTGATCTTTGATAAGGTGTACTCTACTGGCAAGAAGAACTCAAATTCTTGAAGACAATTTATTTCCTCTATTTGGAGGTGGCAACTCTATTGTATTTTGATTGGTACTTTAACAAAAGGAGTACCTCGATCATCAATGACTCTACTGAGTGAGAGGACTCAGAAAGTGATGGTATATTATTTTTCAAATGTATCAATCATTTCAAAGAGAACATTTTCTTCCAGATGGCATTAAGCCATTAGATTTTAGTAAGTTTGGTTATGAACTTGTCAAGCTATTTCCAAAACTTTTACAACTTGTTCCAAAATTTCATGGAGAATGGGATGAATCGGCCATTCAGTATTTGGATGTATTTTATACATTCATAGAAGACTATGAGGTTGATAGAGAAGATTAGATGATGAAATTGTTTGTCAGAACATTGAAGAATAATGCAAGATAGGCATATGAATCATTACCCACATAATGCATCTCATCTTGGAAAAAAATTGAACAATGGTTCTTATTTGAATTTCATGATGCAAATGAAGAGGATAACATGTGTTATGAGCAAGATGAAAACCAAAGCTATAACATGGATGAGGACCAATACATGTCTCCACTTGATGCATTTTTTAATATAGAGAGATATGAAGATGAATGGCACTCTGACTATCTATAAACAAATAATTATCATTATGAGGGTGTACCAATTCTCTTAAGAAGAATTGAAGCCATATCATCTCCTTAGCTACCTCTATAATAGCAACATATGTTGCCTTTGTAGTGGATAAAGCATTAACCTTCTGTAATCTAGAAACCTAGCTCATAGCTACCCCACCAATAGTAAAGACATAACCTATAGTACTCTACCTGGTATCAATATCCCTTGCCAAATCTAAGTCAACATAGCCCTATAAATTATTAGTTCATATATTGGATGTTCACCTCAAATATCTGAGAATTCATTTGACTCCATTCCAATGCTCAATTCTAGGATGACTCATATACTTGCTAATGACTCCCACTGTATGTGCAATATCTAGCCTAGTACATACCATAGCATACATCAAGCTTCCTACAGTTGAGGCATAGGGTAGCTTGGACATCTTATCCTCATCTTCTTATGTCTTGAGACACATCTCCTTAGTCAACTTCAAATGACTAGGTAAAGGTATGCTGACAGCTTTAGCATTCTCCATAGAGAAACATTGCAACACCTTCTCAACATAATATGCCTGAGATAGTGTCAATGTCTTATTCTTCTTATGTCTGCAAATCTTCATACCAAGGATTTGTTTTACTACCCCCAAATCCTTCATAGAAAATGTAGGTGCTAACTACCATTTCAACCCTTTAATATGATCCATGTTAGACCTAGCTAGAAGCATACCATCAACATATAAACATAAAAAAATGTAATTGTCATCATCCAACCTCTTAAAATAAACACAATAATTTGAATGACATCAATTGTATCCATGCATATGCATAAAACTATGAAATTTTAGATACCATTGCCGAGGTGCTTGCTTCAAGTCATATAAACTTTTCTTCAATGTGCACACTAATTTCTCCTTACCTTTGACCTCAAATCCCTGTGGTTGAGCCATATATATCTCTTTGTCCAAATCACCATGAAGAAAGGCTATTTTGACATCAAGTTGTTCTAAATACGAATCTTTAGTAGCGAGAAGCGGGCGGAACGAACAGAGGCTCGAGCAAACCATTCATCTCCCTCCCACCCAACAATCACAAACATTCCCTCTGCACCACCCGCCGGTAGGCCTTTGCCATAGTAGGGCGGCCGGGGAACGGCCCAGCCGAATAGTAGGGGCCCCCTGCATGCACCACCCGGATATAGAAGAACGGCTAGCCACCCCCCCAACAACGGCATCTAGAATAAACCTCCCCCCCCCGAGAACCCAATGGCCCCAGAAAATAGTAGGCCATGGCAATAGGCTACCATAGCCCTACAACTTATTAGTTGCAATACTTTAAATAGTATGGAGAGAAGTCATTTAATAACAGGAGAAAATATCTCATCAAAATCAATGCCCTTTTTCTATGCAAATCCATTTACAACTAACCTAGCTTTAAATCTTTTCTTACCTCCATCCTCTTCTTTTAACCTATAAACCCACTTATTTTGTAAAGCTCTTTTACTTACCTATAGGCAACTTGCATAAATTCCATGTCTTATTCTTTAGCAAAGAGTCCATTTTGTCTTTCATTGCAGACTCCCACAAAATCTTAGTATCCACCTGCATAGCTTCATCATAACGTTTAGGTTTACTAGCACTATAAATAAAATAGAATAAAAAGAGGGGGAAAATTTTTCTAGAGGTCTAATTTTCCTCGTTGACTATCTAACATTCACTAGCATGTGTGGTATTTGTTGTTGCAGTTGTTGCATATCATGAAGAATGGCTGTAATATCATCTTTTGTAGTATCATCTAGCACTACATAATTATTTTCTTTCTTCTCATGTTGCTGTAACAAATCCTTGTACAACACTTTCTCATTGAATATGACAACCCTGATTCTCATAATTTTATGATTTTCAAAATCCCAAAGCCTATAACCAAATTAATTAATGCCATATCCAACAAATACACATTTTTTTGACTTAGCTTCCAGCTTGGTTCTATTTTTAGAATCTATGTAAGCAAATGCTTCACAACCGAAGGCTTTGAGAAAAGAATTACTTACCTTCTTACCAGTCCATGCTTCCTCTAGAATACCACAACCCAAAGGCATAGAGGGACATCTATTAATCAAATATATAGTAGTATTGACAACTTCCACCCACATGTGTAACAGCAACCCAATATGCAACGTCATGCTCTTTGCACGCTCTATTATAGTCCTGTTCATGTGTTCAACCACTCCATTTTCTTGTGGAGTTCTTGGAATAATTTTCTATCTACAAATACCATTAGTGGAGTATTAATCTTCAAATTCATAATTGTAATACTCACCACCATTATAAGATGTGAGACATTTTCATTTCTTACTAGTCTCATTTTCAACCAAGCATTTTCATTTCTTAAAAGTTTGAAATACATCATATTTATGTCTAAAGAAATAAACCCATACTCATCTAGTTGCATCATTAATGAATGTAACATAATAATGAGAGCCACCAAGGGAAGATACCTAAGTTGATCCCCATACATTAGTATGCATAAGTTCTAATTTCTCCTTCTTTTTTTCCTTCCCAATCTTCACAAAACTCACTCTATTTTGTTTTCCATACACACAATTTTCACAAAAATCCATATTAACACATTTTAGACCTAGTAAAACATTCTTTGAATGAGTACTTTCATACCTTTCTCACTCATGTGTCCAAGTTTGTTGTGCCATAGTGATGTATCAGAATTTACAATAGCTATTCATTCTCCCTGCTCAACTACAGTAATTGTTCCTAAACATGATTTTTTCTCTGAAACAGTTAAAGTAGAAGGAATAATATAAGGTGCCTACTTTCACACTTTTTACTACTACAAGGGAACCTTTTGAAACCTTCCAATTTTTATCATTAAAAGTAACTGCACAACCCTCATCACCAAGTTGTCCTACTGAAATTAAATTTCTACTCAAGCTTTGGACATGTCTTAGCTCATGTAGTAGCCAATGATTCCCATTCTCCAACTTAATCTTAACTTTTTCCTTTCCAACAATCTAATAGGGTTCATTATCCCCCAAATAAATAAGTATATAATCCCTTTAGACATAATTAATGAAATAACCTCTATGAGGTGTAGCATGGAATGAAGCACCAAAATCTAAAACCCATGAATCATCAACACTTTCTAAAGATAAAAGTAAAGCATCCTCTTCAGATTTGTTATTTACCACATTTGCCTCCTTGTCTCCATCTAGTTTATCTCCTTCATGTTTCTTTCTAGTCCGATGATCTTTCTTTTTATGCCCTAGTTTTACATAGTATTAGTAATCATTTGGTCCTCTTGATTGAGACCTCCTCTTTGACTTTCTTCTTGATTTCCCACAATTTTTGGAATTACTTCCTCTCTCAATCATTCTGCCTCAACTTTATGCATTCAAAGCACTTCTTGATGTAGATCCACATGAGGATTTTCTACAAGTTTCCTCAGAATAACACTGATCACATCATTATATTTTAGGGTACTAGATCTAAGAACAAAATTACTCATAGCCAATACCAGGCCATTCTAGCTTTCGAGAAAAGAACACAAAATCAAGAGAGCCTTGATTTTTTCATCAAAATTTATACCCATAGAAGATAACTGACTAGTAATAGTATTAAACTTATTTAAATGATTTGCAATAGATCCACCTTCTATCATTTTCATATTAAATAAATACTTCATGAGAAATACCTTGTTTGAAGCGGAGGGATTTTCATACGATTTCGCGATTTCCATCAACTCTTCTATTGTCTTTGCTTTTGTAATATTAAACACCACCAATGGTGCTAGTAATAATCAAATACTTTCAAGTGCTTTTCTATCCAAAAGATCTCAGTTGTCATTTGATGTAAATCCCTATTCTTGGTTTTGCCTTCCAATAGCTTCAATAGATCCTTCTAATAAAGATAGTATTCCATTTTCATTTTCCATAACTAAAAGTTCTACCTATTAAACTTGTCAACCCTGAGCTTACCCTTGTCTACCATTGTTTCCACTTGACCATGAGACTCCCACTCAATTGTGAGACTTTCTTATAGAGGATAACTGAAAAAATAACCTTGCTCTAATACCACTTGTTAGAATTAAACCACAAATAGAAATAACAAGTACATGCAAATATCAGAAAATAATAGATCACATAGAAAAGAACACAAGACACCAAGATTTAATGTGGCTCACCCAATCCTTGGGCTATGTCCATAAAATAGCAAGTTTCATATTACTACGATCTAATGATTATAACCTGATTACAATTCATAATCCCTTACAACTCAATACTGTTGCAAGGACCAATTTTTGCATCACCACTATGAGACAATCCCTAACTCGAAGCTCTTTTATACATGTATTTTTACTGCTTTAGGGTTATAATTAATAGTTACATGTCGGCACAAAATCCTGATAAATAGGGCAAAAAAAAAATTTTGCCAACAAGGAATTATGGAGTATCTACAATACTTCCCTAATCAGTCACCACAATCTAACACTCACATGGTTGTTAGTAACTCTCATGTCTATAGAATTAATGCCCCACAACCCTCCAATATATAATCTTGGCTCAAAACTCTTCCAACATTAATTACCAAGTGAAACACTATCTCTAGACTTAAATCAACAGTCTTGCAAGAGGGTTTGATGGAAGCCATTGAAAGAGGAGTACCAACTTCAAGAAATGAAAATAAAAGAGGACAAATATATTTCTTTAAGCTTTAGAGGTATGTTTCATTCTTTCATTCTTTCATTTTCAACTTTTTTCAAAGCTTGAATGTCTGATTTTTTTAAATTTTTACAATTTAAGGTAAATCTCAACAAAAATGAGGAGTAGTGATGGTGATAATAGAAGTGAGAATGAAGTGGAAGGGAAGGTTGGAAACAAAGGTTGAAGTGTTGAGGGAAGAAGTGGACAACAACCCAACTTTTTCAAGTGACCTTTCAACAAGAAAAAACTTTTTCGCCTTTTTCTTATACCCTATGATCAAAGGAGAAAAAATTGATGGAGGGAGTAAGGTGTGGGATTGTCATGTTTTCTTGAATGATTTTAGAGCCAATTGTATAAGGTCAAGGTCTCATTTTTTGGCCATTGCATGCCATAGAGTTAAAGCTTGTCAAAAAGTAATATAAGAGGCAGTGATAGAGGGGCATAGATTGCTTAGCTGTTGAAATTGGGAAACAAGGTGTGGAAATGTCATTGTCTTCTTTTGTAACTTTGCAATTATTTATGATTATGTTATCTACTATTAGTAGTAGTCATGCTGGCATAAGCGAAAAGAGGAAGGTGGGTGGGTGTGACAACAAGGGTTAGTAGACAATGTGTAAGCACTAAAAGCTATAGAGTTTTTCATTGCCAAATTCTTTATTTCTCATTCCATACCAATTCATGTGGTTCATTTTTCTTATTTCAAACAAATATTAGAGATATAACAAATTTTGGTCCTCCATCCATACCACTTGGAGATTACAAGCTATAAACTATGCTTTTATAGAATGAGTTTTCCAAGGTTAATTTTCTAATGGAGAATACAAATAGAGCATGGATAAGGATAGGTCATTCGATTGTGATGGATACATGGACTGATGCTAGACACCAACCACTCATCAATATCAATCTCACATCCCATGTGGGTTGTTTAGGAAAGCATAAGGATGCATACTTCTAGTTTTCTTTACCATTTTGAGAGATGTCATAGTCCTGTTGGGCTTGCTAATATTGTATGGGTGATCATTGATTAAATGCATGTATGAAAATCTTTTGGTTTAATGATAAAAGGTTCTTACAGATGCATTTTCTAGACCTGATGTGCCTATGCATTGAAATATATAGAATGGTAGAATGGGTGAAGCAAGTGGTGGTAGAAACTAGACAATTTTGAATGTTCGGTTGCAACTACCACACCTCACTTTCTTTAGGTCCTTTCCAAAGAAGTTCCTCAAACTAGTTGAGATAAGGTACACCACTTATTAAATTAATATTTAATTTTGAAATATTGGGAAATTAAAATTTTGAAACTTAAAAATTTTGTATTCCAATTACATTAAGACTTATATTTGTATTGAATATATATTATAAGCATGCCATTTCATCTTGTTGCAAATGATACTTGAGGTGCATGAGCGTTGACAATTGACGATGGTGAATTCAAAGAGGATTGAATGGTCTACTTCAAACTCTCTAGGAAAATATTTCAAACAAAAGATCATTGATGAGGACTAGTGGTCCATTGTGTGGTAATGAGTTTCTGATTTTATTTCAAATTAATTATTAGTATGTTAGTTTTCAAATTAAAATTTCTGATTTTTTGAACTTTTTGTTTGTATTTTGTATGTTTCTTATTTCATCCCACCCATTGTAGATGTGATTAGATATGTTGATACATACTTTTCTAGTCTTGGAGAAATATATGAGAAATATCAAAGTATGTTTGGGAAAAAGAAATTAATTTTGACTAAGGACCATACTTTTGAGTTGTATGAGAAACATATTAGGCCCATTGTGACTTGGAGATGGAATTAACACCACTTCATATGGAAGCCTATGCTTTATATCCAAATGGTACGTAAGAATGAATAGATGGGTGTTTCAACATGATGAATCAAAATTATAGGATAGGTACACAAGTTAGTGATAAGAAGCATCCAAAGTGCTAGGCTTCCATACTTTGTACACAGTTCTTTGACTTCACAAATCTTCATGGTTCAACATTGAGTAAACCACAAATAGTGTAGATGGAATTATATTAGGTCAACAAGCTTATTGGATAGTGGACATGGCACAAGAGGAATACAACAAATTGAAGGTGCTTGCCTCTTGTCTCTTTGCACAAGTTGTTAGTTCTTTTTTTGTAGAGAGATATTGGTCTACATATGGCTTTATCCACTCCATTAAGATGAATAGTCTTACCTATAGATGATCCAAGAAGCTAGTCATCTTGCATAGTTCTTTTTATGTTAAGGATTGTTAGACTCCTGAGTAAACAAACTCTAGCTTTATGGTGGGATATTGAGTCTAAAAATGTGGCCTAAGTTGATTGATTGGGATTCTGATGGATGAGTGGGGCAATGAAAATAGTAGTAAATTCTTACTCTGATTTTTGATGTGGTATTGGAAGATGCAGTTTAGGAGCAACAATTTACTTTGTTTATCTATTTTGATTTTCATATCAAAATTGAAAATGATTCTATATAGAAGTAGTGCAACCTTTTAGCATTTTCTTTATTATTTTTTCAAAATTTTATGCATATTAAGAATAAATTTTAAATTGTAAATACATATTGAGTATTGAAATGTTCCAATACTTGTTGAGTATGGAAATGTTGTATGTTTAGGTTTTATAACTATAAATGGCATGTTTTATTCATGTTTTTATATGAATATAGTGTATATATGCAAACTTCCCTAAATTTTGTATAGTCATCCCCTTTTCCATCCCTAAAATTGGTAAAGAAAAAGGTTATCTTGAAAACTCATCTTACTATCCCATATTTAGGATATAAGAGTGATGAAATAACTACACTCTTAAATCCTGATAGCAATATCACAATTTAACTTGCTGTGGAAAATACCTCCTACTTATCAATTAATGACCTGAAGGGGCTTTCTAATGAATGGCTCATAAGGTAGAATACTTGGTGAAGATTTTTCTAATGGGGTTGCAAGTATAGTGGGTTTAACCATGGAGGAAACCCATAATTAAGTGCGCTCATGCTAGAGTAGTACTAGGATGGGTGACCTCACAAGAAGTCCCGATGGTTCACCTCTATGAGCATCACCTATATCCAATAATTGCTAGTGTTCCATTTATTCTCATGAGAGATGGATTTGTGTGAACAACTACTCATAAAACATGAGTCAATGAGTTTGATTCAAAAACTACATAGTTAAATCCTTATAGCAATATCACAATTTGAATTGTTGTCAAAAATACGTCCCACTTATCAATTGATGATCTTAAGGGGATTTCTAATGAATGTTTCATAAGTCACAACATTTGGTGAAGGTTTTGCAAATGGGGTTGTAAGAAGAGTGGATTTAACCATGGAGGAAACTCTATAGTTAAATGTGCTCAAGATGAAGTAGTACTCGGATGGTGACCTCCTAGGAAGTTCGAGTGCTTCACCTCTATGAGCATCATCGAAATCTAATGAGTGCTAAGTGTTCCATTTATTCTCATGATAGATGGATTCATGTGAATCACTTCTCATGAAACATGAGTTAATGAGTTTGACTCAAAAACTACATAGTTAAATCCTAATAGCAATATCATAATCACATTATAATGTTTCCATATTAAAGTGAATGATTGGATGCAACTTAATTACTTAGTGAAAACTCTAAATAATAGCATTCATTCTATAGAAAACTTGCCAAGATATTAGAAAAGGAAATCAATTATATCAAAACACAATTGATGTTGAAGTATGATGATTGTTATTAAAATGAGCACTAACTACAAACAATAATGCCCTCCAAGGATTGATGAGAACAAACCCAGAAAAACCCAAAGACTAGTGTCAAAATGAGTTCTTACTATAATTAGAAATATTCTCTGAGTAGAGAATAAACTTGGAAAAGTCTAGAAGACTAGTGCCAAAATAGGCACTAATTGTAAATAGAAATGTTCTCCAAGGGTCAAGGAGGAAGATTAACCCAAAACACTTCAAAGACTATTGTCACCATCTAGAGTATGATTTGAATTCCAGCTATCATCAAGTGCAAAGAAAACCCTCAAAACTTAATCAAGTCTAGTAGAACAAGAATATGTTGAAATGGGGATATTACAAAGGTAGTATTAGAGGTGAAGGAACATCGTATGACATAATATTTGATTAATTAGAAATACCTATCACTAGATGATGCCACATGGGAGGGTTAAGTAATTATACAACATTTGAATTTTCAATTGCTTAAAGACAAGCAATCTCAAGAAGGGTGGATTGTGATTCCCCCTTTCATTGAGTAGTCAAAACTTACCCTTTTAGCTAATATCATTCTTCAGGATTATTTTGAGCTTTATTAGGGAATAATTGATTAATTAAATAAGTTTGTCCAAAAATGCATGTGTTCTAATGAATTTAATTTAGTTAACTTAATAAAGTGACTTAAGTGATGTAAAAGATAAATATTATGCTGTTACTTTATAAAACAATTTTAAATAGTATTTGAGCAGTAAATTGATCAATCTTTAGGAGTATTTGCAAAAGCTTCATATTATTTTTTTCCTTGTGGAATCTTGACTCTTTCAATGGGAGAAAACCCAAGGATTAAAAACTTAAGGAAATTAGTTGTGGTGAAAAGCCATCTATGCTAGCTAATATGCAGTTGTAATTACATAAGAGTTGAATGATCGAAGACTATGATTGTTAAGGTTCATCTTTTTTATTGTGTTTCAAAAGTTACACTAGGTAAAGAATATGAGAATTTTGGACACCATGGAATGATGATGTCATGCTAGATGTGAATAACAGATTTTTTTGGGTATGGCTAAGAGATTTTGTTGATTTCCAGATTTCTCAATTGCTTGGTGAGGGAAGATTTGGTGATTTTGAGTGATTGAAAAACCCATTTCTTGCCACTCTTTCCAAAGGTAAGTGGGGTGTGATATTCCTTTATAGATGGATCTATACCTTTTATCTTGTTGGGCATTTAAAAACCTTGCCAAGCTTGAAGATGTGGATGGATTAAGGTAATCCTTGGTTGTTTGTTTCCTAGCCACACTTGCAAGGCATGAAGCTATCTTCACAAGAGAAATTCTAAGGTTAGAAATGAGATTTTGGCAACTGATAACATGTCATTGAAGGTTCAAAACTCATTCAGTTTTCTAGTACAATTCTAGGATAGATTCCATATGTGATTGAAGGTACAGTGTTGAAGTTGGAAGGCCCTTCACTTTTGCGGATGGGAGTTCGGTGTTTAGATGCACATATTCAGTTATATTGCATGTTTTGAAAGGTTAGAAAAGTCAATTTATTTCTGTACTTTAGTTCTCTCTGTAGTGCATAATGATTGTATGAAAAACATATGTTGTAATGTTTCAATAGTTAATAAATATGAGTCGTCATGGGCAATGACTTGTATTGAAAAACTTTGTTAAACCATTACAACAATAGCAAACATATATTGAACAAAATTTCATTTCATTCAAATTGTTTGAAAAATTATCTTTCCATAAAAAAATGCATATTTCTAGCACATAAATTTGCATCAATCCATTACATAAAAGTATAATCTCAATTGGATTACACCTCCCTAGGATTTTTTGTATCTATTTTTATTCTATAACTGAGGGGATTTTGTGGTGAATTAAGGTTGACCAACAAGATTATGTTTGACATTTTGCTCATGTTCCTAAATTTTTTTTATTGCCACATGCTTTTAAAATGTAGTTTATTTCAAAGTCCTTGCTCAAAACATTGAGTTACCAGTGAGAAGAACTAAGTACTCACATATCATTGATTTAGTTTTTTTCCTTAGGGCGCCAATCATTTCAATGGAGCATTTTTAGTGAGTAGAAAAATGTTTTATGAATCGTTGTTATAGTATTATCTTCCATTTTGTCTATATCAGAAATGTACTTATTTTTTGCTGTAATTTTTATTTGTACCAAGATTACACATGGACTAGAGGTTTGTAAAAATGAATAGAAAACTACAAGCTTTAGTTCTCTATGTAGTGCATAATGATTGTATGAAAAACATATGTTGTAATGTTTCAATAGTTAATAAATATGAGTCGTCATGGGCAATGACTTGTATTGAAAAACTTTGTTAAACCATTACAACAATAGCAAACATATATTGAACAAAATTTCATTTCATTCAAATTGTTTGAAAAATTATCTTTCCATAAAAAAATGCATATTTCTAGCACATAAATTTGCATCAATCCATTACATAAAAGTATAATCTCAATTGGATTACACCTCCCTAGGATTTTTTGTATCTATTTTTACTGTATAACTGAGGGGATTTTGTGGTGAATTAAGGTTGACCAACAAGATTATGTTTGACATTTGCTCATGTTCCTAAATTTTTTTTATTGCCACATGCTTTTAAAATGTAGTTTATTTCAAAGTCCTTGCTCAAAACATTGAGTTACCAGTGAGAAGAACTAAGTACTCACATATCATTGATTTAGTTTTTTTCCTTAGGGCGCCAATCATTTCAATGGAGCATTTTTAGTGAGTAGAAAAATGTTTTATGAATCGTTGTTATAGTATTATCTTCCATTTTGTCTATATCAGAAATGTACTTATTTTTTGCTGTAATTTTTATTTGTACCAAGATTACACATGGACTAGAGGTTTGCAAAAATGAAGAGCGTGATAGAAGTGTGGATGTTTTCTCTTTTGGTTTGGTAGTTTCTGAGGTATTTAACTGTTAAGGAACAACTATTTCATGTTAAATGATTATTAAGTTGAGTAATTGAAGGTAGCATTGTGTATCAAGTGTTTAAATTCTCCTAGTTAGGATAGAAATAAGGAGTTAAATGCCAAGCAAATTCCACCCTTTCTATTATGTCCATTGAATGAATTTTTCCTACTATTGGATCACCTTATGAAATTCAAACATGAGAAATACATGCATTTTAACAAATGAGTGGAGACACATGGATGCCCTATTATTTTAAGATAATTGCATATATCACAGGTCATGCTTGTGGCAGAGTCCTAAGATTCATACAAGAAGAACTGTTACATGTCATTAACTCGAAGGTTAAAAACCTTTAATCTTTTTTATATGTTGATTTTTCACCCTATACACCTTTTAGGTTTAATATGACACTATCACTACTACTGAAATTTGATCATTGATGATGTTAATAATATCTTTAGTTGCAAATGTTGGGTTTGAAATGTAATAATAATAATTCGCACCCAAATCCTTACTAGGTTACATGTTTATAGAAGGGTGAACCAATAATGGCTAAACTATAAAATGTGAAGTTACACATTGGAAAGTACTAAGATGAGGCAATATGTGGTGAAGTAACTATGGATGCCTACTAGGTTTTGCCAAGTAAACATCAGATATATGACAAAAAAAGATCAGTGAATGATGGGAGAAATAACATGTTCATTTTCTCCAAGGATAAGGATGTTTGAGTTATTTTGCATGCAAGAAGTGGGGGAATATAGTAAGTGGTTGTTTTCAGGAAAGAAATCTGAAGTGGAATTTGAAGTTGAAGGTTAATTGCAAGGAAGGGAAGTCTAATATGTAGAGGAGACTTCATAAGAGGAGGATTTCTTGAATGGATGAACTTCATCAAAAAATGAAGGTACTTAAGTGCAACACATGTGAATTTTAGATATGAATTAAAGGGTGTTAGTAGCCATATGGACCCATTTGAAAATTTGAAAATTTAGTTTTCCCTTGAATCCCTGGATTCAATTAGTTCATATTATATTGAGTTTGGTTCAATAATGGGTCTTGAACCACTTTGGGCAAGTTAAAAATTGGTTCCATAGGTATAAAGGATTCATAGGTTCAATGAGTTCTATTAGTTCAAAGGTTCAAC
Source organism: Cupressus sempervirens (assembly GCA_028749045.1). NCBI lineage: Eukaryota > Viridiplantae > Streptophyta > Pinopsida > Cupressales > Cupressaceae > Cupressus > Cupressus sempervirens. The sequence continues at coordinate 354,880,262 of CM053791.1, read as the reverse complement.
ATGCATGGTTCAAGTTTAAAGTTCACTAGTTCTGTGTGGAGGTTCAGTGAGTTAGAGTTTAGGTTTGAAGGCTAAGTGTAGTGGTTCAATAATTATGATGTAGTTCATTCGGTTCAAAGAGAGTCATAGGTTCATCTAGTTCAAATATGTCTACGTTTAGATCACAAGGTTCAGGGGTTCAAATATATGGATGGTTTGTTGGTTCAATAAATCTAGCTAGTGCCTAACCCACACAAGATTTCAAATAGTCTTGCAAATTCTAGAGTTAGGTATTGAAAGGCATTTGATTAATCTCAAGCCCTAATTTAATCCAAAACTCTGATCCCTATGGCTCTTGATTTTAAGGAAATAATGCCAAAACTAGATGCTTTAATTGTGATTTTTTGAGGCATAAAGCATGAACTTACAGTTCATATCTTACTCTTCCAAACTCTCACAATCACTTCATGTCGAGTGTAAGAAGTATGTCAAATTATTAAAAGATGTATCTACCCCTCAACAATCTATGAGCTTGCACATCCATGATGTTCATAGAAATGTAAAAATAAAGGGATGACATTGTGACGGGTTCTCTAATTAATAACAACAATTTGTATTTAGATTCTAGAATTTTGTAAGTAGGTTTAGGAAATACTATGAGATACATAATGACCCAACATGCTCAAATGAGAATAGTTAATTTGATTGCATCAATTTGCACAAAATATTTATATCCTATGCATTTTATCATTGCCAAAGTGCAGAGATAAATGAGAACCATAAATTCCCTTTCCAATTAGGATGTGTAAGAAATGTTCAAAATGAATTTGGTTAAACATTTCAAAACCACATTGTCAACATGAGATCTGTCATGCAAGATTGATGAGCATACGATCCTAAAAAATTGGTTTTTGACAAGCATTTTCTCCTCATGGCACTCATGTAGTATGGATGGAGAATCAAGCTATTAATATGTTTAGGAAGTGAATCTTATGAACATTAGAGTCAGCCAGGCTACACAACCTTTGCGAGAGATAGATTGAACCTAAATGTAAAGGGAAACTCAGGAAGCCCAAAAATAAGAATATCATGGTGGAGCCCATGTTTTTGTTAATTCATGAGGGTGTGTGCAATCTACTCGAGATAATGCCAAAATAACATCATGTAGAGATCAACGCAAGCATCGTATTCCATCAAAGCTGATGATAGAGCTATTATCATCATGGAATCATCCTTTAGTGGTATGTGTCTCAATCACTAAAGGTAATGATATATAAATGCACGAATCTCATCTATAGGTCAAAATATGGAGGAAGGGAAATTAAAATATCAAAATCTAAGTGTGATCCACCATTATCATTATTGATATATGAGAAATCATGGCAATAACCAATTGAACCTGCAAATGTAGACCTATGCATAGATTTCACTCTTTTGCAAAGCCAACACCATGAACTTGAAAAGATAACTCTAGGCACATGGGGATTGTTCAATAGAAGATTGATATGCAACTGGTTTGATTAATGTTAGCTCTAGATGATCATAGCCTGAGTGAAAGAGGTGTATGCAAAAAATTTTGATGGAATGATCATTGTGCCAATTACAACTTACCACCAACAATACCCTATGTCTATGCCCATATATTTCTCAAGGGAATACTCGGTGATCCATCAAGGTCTCTAGCTTCTTAGTGTCCCTATTTTTAAAATCAAAATTGAATCTGACCTCGAGTCTTCAAAGTGATCCCACCACTTCCTAGATTCCATGATCCTGCACACTCCAGGATACTAGAGTCATTAATTATCAAAAACTATGAATGATACCACATCTCTATTCATAAAGATATCTACTAGAAGATTCAAAGAAATCTTGGACTAATCTCAAGACACATCATAATACATGAGAGCAATCATGAATCCATATTCGTTATATGTTGCATGTTCATACAAGAAGCAAAATGGAATGAAAAGGGAGGCTCCATAACAAAAAAAGCTCAAGGCCAAAATCTAAAAATTTCTCCAATTACATGACCAAGTTCTCATCATTAGTGTTAAAGGAAATATATTGATAAGGATCATATCCTTGCATACACTACTACCATAGGGTTAGACATGTGGGATAAAAGATCCCCTTAACAAAACATTAGAAAACTTTCTATATGCCACATGCTAGCAAAGGTTGGAATCAATCTCTTGGGATAGATATTGCCTTACCTATAAGAATGTTTTAAAAGATATATGATAATCAAAATTGATGATAATTTTATTGAGTTTGTAAAGTTTAATCATGATAAAAGAGATCAAATATCACAATTGTGGAAGAGATATCATTTTAAGATAGTTTTCAAGATTCAATTATGGAACTGAATAAAAAATTATCTAGGCTATTTATTTTAAACATCTTTTAGAATCTTGCTTCCTCTATTTTCTAATGAGAGAGGGAGGATTTTTACGGATAGAGAAGATAGGAGATAGATTTTTGTTTTCAGATGTAATTGTTACTTAATTTAACTCATGCTAAATTTTAGCTCTGAAAGATCAAATTCATAGTCAAAGTTACAGAAAAATACTTTTCATTTATATTGAAAGAATAGGAAATATCCTTATATTATTCATTTTTGAATATACAACTATTATTTATAAAAGAATGAAATGATCAATGAATATGCTAAATATACATACACCTCTCATACAATTTACTGTGAGAGTAGCCTATTGATACTAATGCTTCCTATCTATGCAAATGCCAAGACATGAAGGAAAAGAAAAAAAAGTTGTAGAGAGTCAAAGGGACCAGCCATTGCCTAATGTAATGACTAGTTATCTTCTTCTTTTAGTCTAGATATCTTGCTGCTACATTGAGTTGATTCATCAGCTATGTCCTACAAGCATGTAGAATGGGTTAGATTTTAAGAAAAATCTAAGCAAATGATGTAACCTCATCTCATAAATTATCATCCACTTTACTACCATATTATTCCACTTGCACATAAAGGAAAAATAAAGTACATCAATCATTGCATTATGCCCAAGTACAAAGAATTTCAATAGAGCTTCAGGTTCATGAATGCATATTGAATTATAGCAGCAATATGTTTATGCTGAAAAAAAAATTTGTGAACTATTGTTCTTAGAACAACATGGTCACGCTATCAACAAAAGAGGAATCATAGGGCTAGAAGCTATGAACTAGATAGAAGTAGAAAGTTTGTTGGAAAAAATGTTTAATATGCTAACAAGAGGGTTTAGAATGAGAACAACAATATGTCAATATCACTCCTCTATGTAACTAGTGAAGAACCTTCACATTCAAGTATTAGGTTATTATAACAAGGTATAGAAGTGAACAATGTAAGGGCATGATTTTGCCTTTATAAATGGTACATGTGTTGTGTTATAGCAATTTTAGTCAAGTAGAAAGGGAGGCACTATCACAAGTAGATTAAACTAATTGAAGCATGTAAATAGCAACATATGTGCTAGAGTTGTCCATTTTTTCAGATCAAGCAGAATTGCTTCAAAAAACATGGATCAACATTATAGCTTCAAATGACACCAAGGTATTAAGCAATCAAGACATGAAAGTGAAAATCCAGAAGCAAAAGAGTGAATTTTTTTAGTCAGAACAATAGTAGCAAATTCTGAAGCAAGAAGTACATAACCAAATTCATGTATCTTTGTGCACCTTGAGAAGTAATAGTGGGGAAAAAGACAAACAAACTTCCAACTATGGCATCCTTAAAGCCTAAACCCTAAATTATAAATACTAACCTTAAATCCTAAACACTAATTCTTAAACCCTAGACCCTAAACTCTAAAACTTGAACCCCTAAACCCAAATCCTTAAACCCTAAAACCTAAAACCTAAATCGTAAATCCTATACCCTAAACAAAAAATTATAAACTTGAAAATATAAACCATACACATATTACCTAATTTTTTAATATAATACCCTAAACTCAAACCCATAACCATAATCCCTAACCTGGTAACCCTAAACCCTAAGTTTATAACCCTAAACTCTAACTTGGTAACCCTAAACCCTTAACACTGAATTCTAAACCACAATCTTATAACCCTAAATCCTAATCCCTAAATATACAACCCTAAACCCTAACTTGGTAATGCTAAACTCTCAACCCTAAACTCTAAACCATAATATTATAACCCTAAATCCTAATCCCTAAATATACAACCCTAAACCCTAAATCCTAATCCCTAAATTATAAATTGTAAACCCCAAACCCTAAACCTAATTCTTAAACCCTAAATCATAAACCTTAAAATCTAAACATTAAACCCTTAACCCTAAACCTCAAACCATAAACCCTAATCCTTAAATCTTAAACCCTAAACCTTAAAACCTAAAACCTAAATCATAAACAATATACCCTAAACTATAAATTGTAAACTCTAAAAAATAAATCCTATACCTAAACCCTAATTTGTTAATCCTATACCCTATACCCTAAACCCAAAATGCTAAAGAGTAAACCCTAAACTCTAAGGTCCATTTGGTTAGTGGAATTAAAAAACCAAGATTTCTACATACCTTGGTTTAGCCAAATCAAGGTTTTGCAAATCTTCATTCCAATTTTTTGGATTTTACTTGAACTATTTGTTTCACTTGGAAGATGCATGTGAAGACACATTCTTATGTGTAAGCTTAGACTTGAAGGCAAATTTCAAAAAGTAGTCCAATCTATTATTTTTACACTCCTTAAAAAACATAACTAGGTTTTGATTTTCAATTCCTACTTGCTACTACGAAGTTGGAAAACCTGGTTTTGAGGCAAAATTGGAAGTCTGGTATGCTAATTCCATTTTGCCAATTTTGAAAAATGTAAAAAAATTTAAAATTGAATTTAAAAAAATCTAATTCTTGTCATCTTGCAATAACCAAATAGACCCTAAAGTGTAATCCTAAATTCTATACCCTAATTGTAAACACTAAATTTGAAACCTTAAACCCTAAACCCTAAACCCTAATATTATAACCCTAAATCCTAATCCTTAAACCTATAACCCTAAAACCTAAACCTTCAATTGTAATCCTAAAACCTAATCTTTAAACCCTAAACCCTAAACCTTAAACCCTAATCCCTAATACTTAAACTCTAAACTATAAACCTTAAGCCCTAAACCTTAAAACCTAAACCCTAAACCCTAAAACTTAAATCCTAAAGCCCAATTCTTAAAACTTAAACCCTAAAACCTAAATCATTAATCCAATACCCTAAACTACAAAGTGTAAACTATAAAACATAAACTCTATACCTTAAACCCTAATCCGTTAATCCTATACAGTTCTTGAAATGTGTTTGAAATCAATAGCCAAATTCAAGAAGCAAGTGACAATTCAAAAGTTATGAGTCTCTGTGTAGAGGTCTATAAAGAATGGTAGAGTTTAAGATCATGTTTTATTTCTATACTTAGTGGCTTGCTATGACATTCTAGTTGATTATGTGTGTAGAGTACACTAATTTGGTGATTTGTAACTCTAGAATGACATGTTATGAGATTTGAGCTAATTGAAAGAGAAGGGTTGAGTTGTTCAGTGATCTATAACTTTAAAATGGATTGTTATGAGATTGTACCTAATTGTAATTGAACAATTGACTGATTTAGTGATTAGCAACTTCAAAATGACTTGTGATGAGATTGTGGCCAATTCAAAGTCAAATTTTGACCAATTTGCCAACTTCTAACCTCAAAATTGTTTGTAAGAACATTTTAGTTAATTCTAAGTGAAGGGTTGATCGATTTGATGATATGTAACCGTAGAATAACTTGTTATGAGATTATAGCTCCTTTTGAGTGAAAGAGTTGATTGATTCAGTGATCTATAACCTCAAAATTACTTATTATAAAATATTGGTCAACTCTGATTGAACACTTGATCACTTTAGCGATCTATAATGGAGTCACAAAAAAATGGGTCTCAGTGTAGAGACCATAAATTTTGATTCCACCATTGGATTTTTCTTAGTTTCAAATATGTTGTTGAGGGGAAAAATGTGCTCAATATCAATGGTCTGATTTAAGAAAAAAGTTATGATTCAAAATTTATGAGTATCCATGTACAAGATCTATATAGAATGGTAGAGTTTAAGATCATGTTCTCTTTCTAACCTTAGAATGGCCTATTATGAAATTCTAGTTGGTTATGAGTGAAAAGTTAACTTATTTGGTGATTTGTAACTCTAGAATCACTTGTTATGAGATTTGAGCTAATTGTGAGTGAAGTGTTGACATGTCCAGTGATTTGTAACCTTAGAATAGTTTGTTATGAGATCATACCTAATTCTGATCGAATGGTTAATAGATTCAATGATCTGCAACTTCAAAACAACTTGTGATGAGATTATAGCCATTTCATAGTCAAATTTTTACCAATTTGGCCACTTCTAACTTCAGAATGACTTGTAATAATATTTTAGTTGATTTTGAGTGAAGGGTTGACCAATTCATAGATATGTCACATGATAATGGCTTTTTATGAGATTTTATCTCCTCCTAAACAAAGGTTTGACCATTTTGGTGATCTAAAACATCAAAATGACTTGTTGTGAAATTTTGGTTGCCTTTGATTGAATGGATGATTAGTTCAATGATCTATGATGTAGTCATAGAAAAATGGGTCTCAATGTAGAGACTATAACTTTTGATTCCACTATTGGATTTTCCTAAGTTTTGGATATGTTTTTAAGGGAAAAAATGCACCCAACATCAAAGGTCATATTTTAGAAGTAATATTAATTTCAAAAGTTACGAGTCTCCATATATAGGTCTATATAAAATGAGCTTCTAGTTGTTTAAGTGTGTAGAGTTGACTGATTTAGTGGTTTATAACTCTAGAATGACTTGTTATGAGATTTGAGCTAATTATGAGTAAAGGGTTGACTAGTTTTGTGATTTGTAACCTTAGAATGGTTTGTTGTTAGATCATACATAATTTTGATTAAACAGTAGATCAATTTGGTGATCTATAGCTTTAGAATGACTTGCAATGAGATCATAGCCGATTCATAGTTAAAGTTTTACTGATTTGTCAACTTCTAACCTCAAAATGGTTTTTAATAACATTTTAGGTAATTCCAAGTGAAAGGTTGACCATTTCAATATATGTAACCTTAAAATGGCTTTTTATGAGATTATCGCTCCTTTTAAGCAAAGGGTTGGCCAATTTGATGATCTGTAACGTCATAATGATTTACTATGAAATTTTGATCAGTTCTTATTGAATAAATGATCAATTTAATTATCGATAATAGAATCATAAAAAAATGGGTCTTGGTGTAGAGACCATAACTTTTGATTTCACTATTGGATTTTCTTAGGTTTTGGATATGTTTTTGGGAGGTAAAACATGCACAAAAGAAACAATCAGATTTAGAACCAACCTTCAATTCAAAAATTATGAGTCTCTATGTACAGGTCCATATATAATAGATAGTGTTTTCTTTCTAATCTTAGGATGGCTTGTTATGAGATTCTAGTTGGTTATGAGTGTAGAGTTGATTAATTCAGTGATTTAAAACTCTAGAGTGACTTATTATGATATTTGAGTTGGTTAAGAGTGAAGGGTTGACTTGTTTGGTGATATGTAACCTCAAAATAGTTTTTTATGAGATCGTAACTAATTCTAATTAAACGATTGACTAATTCGATAATCTACAACTTTAGAGAAACTTATGATGAGGTTGTAGTCAATTGATAGTCAAAGTTTGACCGATTTGGTAACTTCTAACCTCATATTGCCTTTTAATAATAGTTTAGTTGATTCTAAGTAAAGGATTGATTGTTTCGATGATATGTAACATCAAATGGCTTGTAGCTTATTTTGAGTGAAGGGTTGACCAATTTGGTGATCTCTAACCTTGGAATGACTTACTATGAAATTTTGACTAGCTTTGATTGAACAATTTATTAGTTTAGGGATCTATAATGCAGTCACAAAAAATGGGTCTCAGTGTAGAGACCATAACTTTTGATTCTATAGTTGGATGTTCCTAAGTCTTAGATATGTTGTTGAGGGGACAAAATGTGCCCAAAATTAATGGTCAGATATAACAACCAAGTTCTAATTCAAATGTTATGAGATTCTAGTTGGTTATAAGTGTAGGCTTGACTTATTATGTGATTTGTAATTCTAGAATGACTTATTATGAGATTTGAACCAATTGTGAGTGAAGGGTTAACTTGTTTCATGATCTATAACCTTAGAATGGTTTGATATGATATTGTTCCTAATTCTGATTAAATGGTTGACCAATTAAGTAATCTGCAAGTTCAAAATGACTTGGTTCTTAATCTGTAACCTCGGAATGGCTTGTTATGAGATTGTAGCTCATTGTGATATTGCTATCAGGATTTAACTATGATTTTTGAGTCAAACTCTAATGAATGGTTCATAAGGCACAACACTTGGTCAAGGTTTTTTCAAATGGGGTTACAACCTTTGGGTTTAACCATGGAGGAAACTTTGTAGTTAAGTGTGCTTAGGCTAGAGTAGTACTAGGATGGGTGACCTCCTGGGAAGTCTCGGTGCTTCACCCCTCTGAGTATCACCTAGATTCAATGAGTGCTAAGTGTTTTATTTATTCTCATGATAGATGGATTCATGTTGAATTGCTACTCATGAAATATAGGTCAACGAGTTTGACAAAAAAATCACACAGTTAAATCTTGATAGAAATATCACAATTTGACTTGCTGTGGAAATTATCTCCTACTTATTAATTGATGAGCTTAAGGGGATTTCTAATGAATGGTTTATAAGGCACAACACTTGGTGAAGGTTTTTTAAATGGGGTTACAAGCTTTGAGCTTAACCATGGAGGAAACTCCATAGTTAAGTGTGCTTAGTATGGAGTAGTACTGGGATGGGTGACCTCCTGGGAAGTCCTAGTGCTTAATCCCTTTGAACATCACCTAGATCTAATGAGTGCTAAGTGTTTCATTTATTCTCATGAGAGATGGATTCATGTTGAATCACTACTCATGAAATATGGGTCAATGAATTTGACTCAAAAATCACATAGTTAAGTCCTGAAAGCAATATCACAAATTAACTTGCCATGGAAATTATCTCCTACTTATCAGTTGTAGCTCATTCTGAGCAAAGGGTCAACCACATTGATGATATGTAACCTCAAAATGATGTGCCATGAAATTTTAGCTAGCTTTGATTGAATAGATAGTTTGTTCAATGATCTATAATGGAGTTAAAGACAAATGTATCTTGGTGTTTAGACCATAACTTTTCATTCCACCATTGGATTTTTGTACATTTCAGATACGTTGTTGTGAGACAAAATGTGTCCAAAACAACCAATAGATTTAAGAACCAAGTTCTAATTCAAAAGTTATGAGTCTCCATGTAGAGCTTTTCATAAAATGACAAAGTTTCATATAGTATTTTCTTTCTACCCTTAGAATGGCAAGTTATGAGATTCTAGCTGGTTATGAGTTTAGAGTTGATTGATTCAGTGATTTATAACTCTAGAATGACTTGTTATCAGAATTGAGTTAATTATGAGTGAAGGCTTGACATGTTTGGTCATCTATAACCTCAAAATGGTTTGTTATGAGATCATACCCCATTTTGATTGAATGGTTGAATGAATCAGTGTGCTTTAGAACTTGTGATGAGATTATAGGCTTTTATAGTCAAATTTTAACCAATTTGGCAACTTCTAACCTCAGAATGGCTTCTAATAATATTTTAATTGATTATGAATAAGGGTTGACTAATTCAATAATATGTAACCTCAAAATGGCTTGTTATGAGATTATAGCTCATTCTAAGCAAAGGGTTGACCAATTTGATGATTTGTAACCTCAGAATGACTTGCTACGAAATTTGGGATGGCTCTAATTAATGGTTGATGAGTTCAACTATCTATAATGGAGTAATAGAAAAATGGGTCTTGGTGTCTTAGAGAACATAACTTTTGATTCTACCTTTGGATTGTCCAAAGTTTAAGATATATTTTTGGGGGCCAATATGTGTCCAAAATCAATGGTCAAATTCAAGAAGCAAGTTCTAATTTAAAAGTTACGAGTCTTTGTGTAGAGGTCTATACAAAATGAAAAAGTTTAAAATCATGTTTTCTTTCTAACCTTAGAATGGCTATGCATGTAGGGTTGACTAATTCGGTGATTTTTAACTTTGGAATGACTTGTTATGAGATTTGAGCTAATTATGAGTGAAGGGTTGAGTTGCTGAGTGATCTATAACATCAAAATGCTTTGTTATGAGAATGTACTTGATTGTGGTTGAACAATTGATTGATTCACTAATCAATAACCTCAAAATGACTTCTGATAAGATTGTAGCCAATTCATAAGCAAAGTTTGACCAATTTGGCAACTTCTAACATTAGAATTGATTATAAAAATATCTTAGTTGATTCTAAGTGAAGGGTTGACTGATTCAATGATATGTAACCTAAGAATGGCTTGTTATGAGATTGTAGCTCATTCTAAGTGAAAGGGCTGACTAATTCGTTGAAAATTTGGCTGGGTCTAATTGAATAGTTGATCACTTTAGTGATCTATTAAAGAGTTACAAAAATTTGGGTCTTGGTGTAGAGACTATAACTTTTGATTCCATTGTTGGATTTTCCTAAGTTTTAGACATGTTGTTAAGGGGCAAAATGCACCCAAAATCAAGCATCAAATTTAAAAACTAAGTTTTGATTCAAATGTTATGAGTCTCTATGTACATGGTGTATATAGAATGGCAGAGTTTAAGATCATGTTTTCTTTCTAACCTTAGAATTTTTTATTATGAGATTTAGTTGGTTATGAGTTTAGTGTTGACTGATTTAGTGATTTTAACTCTAGAATGACTTGTTATGAGATTTGAGTTGATTGTGAGTTGAAGGGTTGACTTGTTCAGTGATCTGTAACCTCATAATTATTTTTTATCAAATTGTAAATAATTTTGATTGAATTGTTGATTGATTCAATGATCTATAAGTTCTAACCTCAAAATGGCTTGTAGTAACATTTTAATTGATTTGAATGAAAGTTTGGCCAATTCAATAATATGTAACATTAGAATGTCTTGTTATGAAATTGGACCTCATTTTGAGTGAAGAGTTGGCTAATTTACTAATTTGCAACCTCAAAATGCATTGGTATAAAAAATTTAAATAGTTATGATTGAATGGTTGATCAGTTTAGCAATCTATAATAGAGTCACACAAAAATGGGTCTCCGTGTAGAGACCATAACTTTTGATTCCACAATTAGATTTCCCAAAGTTTTAGATATGTTGTTGGTGGTCAAAATGTGTCCAAAATTAATGGTCAAATTTAAGAACCAAGTTCTGATTCAAAAGTTATGAGTCTCCATGTATAGGTTTATATAGAATGGTAGAGTTTAAGATCATCTTTTCTTTCTACCCTTAGAATGGCTTGTTATGAGATTCTAGTTTGTTTTGAGTATAGAGTTGAAGGATTCAGTGAATTCTAACTCTAGAATGACTTGCTTTTGGATTTGAGCTTATTGTGAGTGATTTGTTTCCTCATAATGTGTTGTTATAAAATTTTAGTCAGCTCTAATTGAACAGTTGATCAGTTTAGTGATTTATAATTAACTTAAAGAAAAATAGGTCTCAATGTAGGGATCATAAATTTTGATTCCATAGTTGGATTTACCCAAGTTTTGGATATGTTATTGGGGGGTGAAATGTGACCAAAATAAATTGTCAAATTTCATAACCAAGTTCGGATTCAAAAGTTATGAGTCTGCATGTATTGATTCGGTGATTTGTAACTCTAAAATGACTCATTATGAGATTTGAATTAATTATGAGTGAAGGATTGACATGTTCAGTGATATGTAACATCAAAATGGTTTCTTATGAGATTGTACCTCATGCTGATTGAACGGTTGACCGATTCATTGATCTACAACTTCATAACAACTTGTGATTAGATTATAGCTAATTCATAGTCAAAATTTGAGAAATTTGACAACTTCTAACCTTACAATGGCTTGTAATAAAATTTTAGTCAATTTTGAGTGAAGGATTGACCGTCAATGATGTGTAACTTTAGAATGGCTTGTTGTTCGATTGTAACTAATTTTGATTGAATAGTTGATCGATTTGGTGGTTTTTAGCTTCAAAATGATTTCTTGTGAGATTCTAGTTGATTAATAGTCAAAAATTGACCAATTTGGTAACTTTTAACCTCATAAAGTCTAGTAATAACATTTTAGGTGATTATGAGTGATAGGTTGATCAATTCAATGATATGTAACCTTAGACTAGCTTGTTATGATATTGCATTTCATTTTGAGTGAAAGGCTTATCAATTCAATGATTTGTAATCTCATAATGATTTTTTATGAAATTTTGGTCATCTTTGATTGAAGGGTTGATCAATTTAGCAACCTAAATCCAAAACTATTAGTTTCTGGTGACTGATCAGAGACGTTCCATACATACTTCTTAAATTTTTTGGGGTTCGAGTTGTGGCCAATGTTATGGTCGATGTATGGCTGACATATGGCTGACATGTTGTAACCCTAAAGTGACATAAAAATACTTGTATAAAAGGGCTTAGGGTTAGGGATTGTTTCATAGTGGTGAATGCAAAAAATAGTTCTTGCAGTAGTATTGAGCTGTAAGGGATTACAGATTGTAATCAGGGTATAATCACTGGATCGTAATAATATCAGACTTGTTGTTTGGTGAATGTAGCCCAAGGATTGGGTGAACCATATTAAATCTTGGTGTTTTGTGTTCCTTTATGTGTGATCTATTATTTTCTATTATTGGTTATATTTGCATGTAATTGTTATTTCTGTCTATGTTTTAATACTAACAAGTGGTATCAGAGCAAGGTTGTTTTTCTAGTTATGTCTCACGATTGAGTGAGAGTGATGGTAGATGAGGGTAAGCTGAGGGTTGACAAGTTTAATGGGTAGAACTTCCAATTATGGAAGATGCAAATAGAAGACTGTCTTTATCAGAAGGATTTATGTAAGTCATTGGAAGGTAAAACTAAGAATTAGGGATCTATGTCAAATGATGAATGAGATCTTTTAGACAGAAAGGCACTTGGAAGCATTCAATAATGCCTTGCACCATCAATGGCATTTAATATTAAAAAAGAAAAGCCAATAGAAGAGTTGATGAAAACCCTAGCAATACTGTATTAAAAGCCCTCTACTTCAAACAAGATATTTCTCATGAAGCATTTATTTAATATAAAAATGGAAAAAAGTGGATCTATTGTAGATCATTTAAATGAGTTTAATACTATTACTAGTCAATTATCTTCTTTGGGTATCAATTTTGATGAAGAAATTAGGGCTCTCTTGATTTTGTGTTCTTTGCCTGAAAGCTAGAATGGTTTGGTAATGGTTGTGAGTAATTATGTTCCTATGTCTAGTACCTTAAAAATATAATGATACGATCGATGTTATTTTGAGTGAAGAAACTCATAGGAAATCCTTAGGTGGATCTACATCAAGAAGTGTTTTGAATGCACAAAGTAGAGGCAGAACGATTGAAAGAGGAAGTAATTTTAAAAATCGTGAGAAATTAAGAAGAAAGTCAAAGGGGAGGAGGTCTCAATCAAGAGGAGTGAAAGACTACTGGTACTGTGGAAAACTAGGGCACAAAAAGAAAGATGAAGGAGATCAACCAGATGGAGACAAGGAGGCAAATGTGGTTCGTAACAAATTTAAAGACGATGCTTTGCTTCTATCTTTAGAAAGTGTTGATGATTCATGAGTTTTAGATTTTGGTGCTTCATTTCATGCTACATCTCATAGAGGTTATTTCACTGATTATGTCTAAGGGGATTTTGGACTTGTTTATTTGGGGGATAATGAACCCTGTCAGATTGTTGGAAAGGAAAAACTTAAGATTAAGTTGCAGAATGGGAATCATTGGCTACTACATGAGGTAAGACATGTTCCAAGGCTAAGTAAGAATTTAATTTTAGTAGGGAAACTTAGTGATGAGGGTTGTGTAGTTACTTTTAATGATAAAAATTGGAAGGTTTCAAAAGGTTCCCTTGTAGTAGCAAAAGGTATGAAAGTAGGCACCTTAAATATTTGTATAGGTCATATTGTTCCTTCTACTTTAATTTTTTCATAGAAAAATGAATGTTTAGAAATAGTTATTGCAGTTGAGCAGGGAGAACAAATAACTGCTACAAATTCTAATACAATGCTATGGAACAACAGACTTGGGCACATGAGTAAGAAAGGTATGAAAGTACTTCATTCAAAAATAAAATTACTAGGTCTAAAATGTGTTAATATGGATTTTTGTGCAAGTTGTGTTTATGGAAAATAAAAGAGAGTGAATTTTGTAGATATTAGGAAGGAAAACAAAAAGGAGAAATAAGAACTTGTGCATATCGATGTATAGGGATCAGCTTAGGTATCTTCCCTTGGTGGCTCTCATTATTATGTTACATTCATTCATGACACAACTAAAAAAGTATGGGTTTATTTTCTTAGATAGAGATTTGATGTATTTCAAACTTTTAAGAAATGGAAATGCTTGGTTGAAAATGAGGCTGGTAAGAAATAAAAATGTCTCGAATCTAATAATGGTAGTGAGTATTGCAGTCATGAATTTGAAAATTATTGCTCCACTAATGGTATTCATAGACATAGAACTATTCCAAGGACTCCACAAGAAAATGGAGTGGCTGAATGCATGAATAGGACTATAATGGAGCATGCAAGGAGCATGAGGTTGCATGTTGGGTTACCCTTATACATGTGGGTAGAGGTTGTCAATACTAATGTATATTTGATTAATAGAGGTCCCTCTACTCTTTTGGGCTGTGGTATTCTAGAGGAAGCATGGATTGGTAAGAAGGTGAGTTATTCTTTTCTCAAAACTTTCAGTTGTGAAGCATTTGCTCACATATATTTTGAAAATAGAACCAAGCTGGAAGCTAAGACAAATAAATGTGTATTTGTTGGATATGGAATTAATGAATTTGGTTATAGGCTTTGAGATTTTGAAATTCATAAAATTGTAAGAAGAGAGATGTCATATTTAATAAGAAAGTGTTATAAAAAGATCTGTTGCAGCAACATGAGAAGAAAGAAGATGACTATGTAGTGCTAGATGATATTCCAAAAGATGATATTCTAGCTATTCCTCATGATATGCAACAACTACAACAAAAAATACCACACACACCAGTGAATGTTAAAAGGTCAACAAAGAAAATTAGACCTTCAAAAATATTTTCTCTCTTTGTATTCAATTTTACTTATTGATGTTGGTGAACCTAAATGTTATGATGAAATGTATGTGGATACTAAGATTCAGTGGGAGTCTACAATAAGAGATGAAATGGACTCTTTTCTGAAGAATAAGACATGAGATTTATGCAAGTTGCCTGTAGGTAAAAGAGCTTTACAGAATAAGTGAGTTTATAGGTTAAAAGAAGAGGATGGAGATAAGAAAAGATTTAAAGCCAAGTTAGTTGTAAAGGGATTTGCACAGAAAAAAGGAATTGATTTTGATGAGATATTTTTTCATGTTGTTAAAATGACTTCTATCCGTACTATTTTAAGTGTTGTGGCTACTGAAGATTTGCATTTAGAGTAGCTTGATGTTAAAATAACCTTTCTTCATGGAGATTTGGATGAAGAGATATATATGGCTCAACCATAGGGATTTGCGGTCATAGGTAAGGAGCACTTAGTGTGCAAATTAAAAAAAAAAATTATATGGTTTAAAGCAAGCACCTCGGTAATGGTATCTGAAATTTGACAATTTTATGCATGAGCATGATTTCATTAGGTGTAATTCAGATCATTATGTCTAGTTTAAGAGGTTGAATGATGATAACTACATTATTTTATATTTATATGTTGATAATATGCTTGTAGCTGGGTCTAACATGGATCACATTAAGGGGATGAAATGCCACTTAGCACATGCATTTGCTATGAAGGATTTGGAGGCAGCCAAAAAAATTCTTGGTATGAAGATTTGTAGAGATAGGAAGAACAAAAAATTGATGCTATCTCAAGTTGATTATGTTGAGAAGGTGCTACAAGGTTTCTCTATGGAGAATGCTAAAGCTATCAGCACACTTTATCTGGTCATTTGAAGTTGACTAAGGAGATGTGTCCCAAGATACAAGAAGATGAGGATAAGATGTCCAAGGTTCCCTATTCTTTAGCTATAGGAAGCTTGATGTATGCTATGGTATGTACTAGGCCAAATATTGCACATGCACTGGGAGTCATTAGTAGGTGCATGAGTCATCTAGGAATTGCACATTGGAATGCAGTCAAATGGATTCTTAGATATTTGAGAGGAACATCCAATAAGTGTTTACACTTTGGGGGCTCTAATACTAATTTACAAGACTATGTTGACTCAAATTTGGTAGGGGATATTGATACCAGGTGGAGTAATATAGGTTATGTCTTTACTATTGGTGGGGTAGCCATGAGCTAGGTTTCTAGGTTATAGAAGCTTAATTCTCTATCCACTAAAGAGGTAGAGTATGTTGCTACTACAAAGGTAGCCAAGGAGATGATATGGCTTTAGTTCTTCTTGAAAGAATTGGGACACCCTCAAAAGGATAATTATTTGTTTATAGATAGTCAGAGTGCCATTCATCTTGTGAAGAATTTAGCTCTGCATTCCAAGAGTAAACACATACAATTGCAGTACCATTTAATTTGGTCATTTTTGGAGCATGAATAATTAAAGCTGGATAAGATACATATAGCTGACAATCCAATAGATATGTTGACAAAGGTAGTAACAAGGGAGAAGTTGAAATCCTCTTCACCTTCAGTTGTCTAGTGTGGAGTCTGATTAGTCCCCAAGAGGGAGATTGTTTCATAGTGGTGATGCAAAAATTGGTTCTTATGGCGATATTGAGTTGTAAGGGATTATAGATTGTAATCAAGTTATAATCATTGGATCATAATAATATTAGACTTGTTGTTTGGTGGATGTAGCCCAAAGATTAGGTGAACCACATTAAATCTTAGTGCCTTGTGTTCTTTTCTGTGTGATCTATTATTTTTTGTTATTGGTTATATTTGCATGTAATTGTTATTTCTCTCTATGTCTCAATCCTAACAAAAACCCTATATCCTAATCCCTAAAAGTTGAAGTGTAAAACATAACCCTAAATTCTAAATTTTAAACCTAAACCCTAAACCCTAAATCTAAACTTAAAACCTAAAACTCTAAAGCCTTTACCCTAAACCCTAAACCCTAAATTTTTAATTCCAAACTCTAAACCTTAAAATGTAATATTCTAAACATTAAATCATAAATCCTAATACCTAAACCTATATCCTAAACCATAATTCTTAAACTTGTTGGAAATATAAGAGGAGTAATTGAGAGGGAAGGGTAAATCAATTACTACTAAAATAAATCTCACATCCCTTAGATGTCAGTACAAAATGCAAACTGAAAAATGGATATTGCTGAAACTTGGTAAACACATACAAAATGTTGTAACTTGATAAATGTTTGACATATAAACTTTAGATGTTATCTATAATCACTACTTTAACTTAGTTGCAAACACATAAAAGCAAAAAGCTTGAACACATTTGACACAAAGATTTAACTTGGAAATCCAATTTGGAAAAAACCACCAATTGCAACTAGTTACTATTTTCACTCTTCTCAAGTAAGCCCTATTAGGAGCCAACCTATTAAATGTTACAAAACACACTATTAGGTGTGATCTTGTTAAAGGATTTAAATACCTTGTTAGAAGTGACCTTGTTAGAGGCCTTTAGACAATTTAATAAAATTACCACATTGTTAGAGGTTTTGCAAATAGTTGTTAAGCCAACTCTATTAGGAGATTTAGATCATTACTACAATGGTTATAGAGTAACAATGAGATGACCTGATTTGAATGCAGCTAAATTACTAATTACAGATCTATATTCTAGCTTGTACTTGATCCTTATTAATCAAATATAGCTTTTCTAGTTCACAAGGATATTCTAGCTATCCTTCAAATTTGCTTCCTCTTCTCATCATTAGATCTACAATAACATCTTCATGCATTGCATACACCTCATACATTGAAATCACAAGCTTGACCTTATACTTATATCTTCCATGTTATCAAGTCGACCCGAATACAAATTAGATTAATTAATATTCATTACCTCAGTCAGCTAGAATCAATAGATAAATTAATTAAGCTTAATATGCCAAATAAAAAAATCCTTTATTAGCTGACCCACCTCAGTAGAAACTAACTTAAAAATGATTTCCTTTGTTAACCAACAGAAGTTTGGTTAATACTAAAAACTTCATAAAAATATTTTGGCAACTGAGTGAGCTTGATTTGCACTGGTTCCATCCAACTTGTCTTCATTAATTAAGTGAGCTTGATTAACACTCACTTTCTGCATACTTTACTTTGATGCTCGAGTGAACTCGATAGACACTGCCTTCTGAACTAGGCAATCACAAGAATGCTCGATAGACATAAAAAACTATCTTTACTACCTAAGTAAGTTCAAAATATACTGACTAATAATGATATGACATTTATGTAACATTAAAGACAACAAACAATTAATCAATTGTATCCAACAATCTCCCTCTTTGGCATTGATAGCAACACAACATGTCATAGCACAATAAAATTTTGAATTGGTTCTTTAAGAACTCCCTCTGTTAATATGAACTCTTTCTTTCAATGGATTCTGTTTGAATAACTATTGCTAAGTTCATTTAGAACTTTCTCCTTCTTTCAACAAACTTCTTCTTTGAAAAGCTTCTCCCTCTTCGATTCCTTAGTTTATTCTAATTCCAAAAATTTCTTAGGGATATGATAGAGTATATTCTAATTCCAAAAATTTCTTAGGGATATGATAGTAAACTTCTCCCTCTTTGATAACACATGCCAAAGATAACAATTCTGTTAATACTACTGTACATTGAGTACTAATATAATCTGCAATATGCCCTTGCTAATTTTGCACTAACTAGTTGATCATCAAAAAGTTCTGGTTGATGCATCACTAAGCTTTATTTAGTGAACTTCAGATAGGGGAATGACCCCTAGCTTACCTCTTAGATACATAAATGCATCCTTGGGTAATGGCTTGGTAAATATGTCTACAATCTATTCCTTTGTATTAACATATTCCAATCTAACTTCTTTTTCTTGCATCAATTCTTTTAAAAAGTGATATTTTATTGCAATGTACTTTGTTTTGGTATGCATCACTGGATTTTTTCATATGTTGACTACACTAGTGTTATCACAATATATGACTATTGGATCCTTGATCTCTATCTTCATTCCTTCCAACAAATGTTTGTACCAAACAATGTTAAAATAATTAACTGCTTCTACTACATATTATGCCTCTGTTGTGGATTGAGATATACAATTTTGCTTCTTGCTTGTCCAAGACACTAGTCTTTTACCAAGAAAGACTGCTCCACCACTAGTGCTTTTTTTGTCATCAATACTTCCTAACCAATCAAATCAGTAAATATTTTCAAGTCCAAATTGCCTCCAAGTTTATACTATAAAACATAGTCTTCAGTACCTTTCAGATATCTCATGATTCTTTTGATTATCATCATATGATTTTCCTTACGATTTATTGAGAATCTTGCCATTATTCCAATTGCTAGAGCAATATCAGGCCTTGTGTGTACTACATACTATAATTTTTCAATCATTGACATGTATGTGGTCTAATCTACTTCTTTGGAATCATCATTTTTGGAGAGCTTATGTTTAGTAGACATAGGGTTTCCAACTAGTCTTGAATCTTCCATTCCAAATTTTTTTAATATTTTTTTAATATACTTAGATTGAGTGATGTAGATACCATTTTTGTTCTATTCTATCTACAAT
Source organism: Cupressus sempervirens (assembly GCA_028749045.1). Classification (NCBI taxonomy): domain Eukaryota; kingdom Viridiplantae; phylum Streptophyta; class Pinopsida; order Cupressales; family Cupressaceae; genus Cupressus; species Cupressus sempervirens. Next base: position 354,860,409 of record CM053791.1, on the reverse strand, counting down.
CCAATAAAGAAATTTATCTCACCAAACATAGACATCTCAAATTTTTTAATCATTTCTTCTGAACACATTTTGCACAAGTCATAATTTCTTGTAAATAGAGTATTATCAACACATATTTCTACCAACATAGTCTTCTTGTTTGGTCCTTTGATATATAGAATATTGTTATCATTTATCCTTTGAAAGCCAATCTATACCAAGTAATTATGGAGACTTTCATACCAAGCTCTGAGAGCTTTCTTGAGACCATATAATGCTTTGTGTAACTTGCAAACCATGTCTCTTTTGCTAGGATCTACAAAACCTTCTAGTTGTTCAATGTAGACTTCTTCATCAAGAATTCTATTTAAGAATGCAAATTTGACATCCATTTGATATATTTTAAATCCTTTATGTGTTGCATTTGCTAGTAAAGTTCTAACACTTTCTAATCTTGCCACAGGAGCAAAAGTCTCACCATAATCAATACCTTCTTCTTGAGAATAGACCAATCTTTCTTTGTTTCTTGAAAATTTTCCATCTTCATTTAGCTTTATTCTGAATATCCACTTTATACCAATTACATTTCTATCCTTGGGTCTAGGAACAAGAGTCCAAGTTTTATTCTTTTTCTATCTGTTCTATTTCTTCATTCATTGCTTCAATCCAATTTTCATTTTCTAGTGCATCTTTAATACTTCTATGTTCAAATTTAGCAAGTAAACATGTACCTTCTAATTTACTTCTTGTCATTGTTCCATTAGATTTGTCTCTAATGATTTGATCAAATGCATGATGCCTTTTGACATATCTTGCTAATACAGGCTCTTTAGGCTTTGAATGAGTTCCATCATTTTCATCTTGAATTTTAGTTTCAAGCTCCCGTCCTTCTATCAGTGACTTGGGTCCTTCGGGCTCAATTTGGATGAACTTGGTAGTCTTTGATTGTGAGTCAAGTCCTTCTGATTGTAGCTTGGGTTGCATTGTCTGCAACTCGATAATCGTTGGAGATTTTGGAGACTCAGGAGATGAAGCTTCCTTTCTTTTAGATAGATTTGGTAGGGTATCAGGTTCATAGTAAACAAATCTTTTGTAATCTTTTGGCTCTTTGTTTCTTTCTTCTTCACTCTTTTCTACAAACTCATCAATTCTAAAGTGTGCACTTCATATAATTTTATGATAGATAAGTTCAAATATTTGTATGCTTTACTTTTGTAGGAATATCTTAGAAATATGCTTTCATCACCTTTTACATCAAATTTTCTTTTTCTAGATTCTTTTAAGATATAACATTTGCTGCCAAGTACTTTTAAGTAGCTTTAATTAGGTTTGTAGCCATACCATAGCTAATAAGGAGTTTTGTTTGAATCTTTCTTCAACTGTACTCTGTTCAAGGTATGAATTGTAGTGCTGATTGATTCCTTCCAATATTTGAGAGAAACCTTCTTCTGAATCATTAGGGTTCTTGCACAATCCATGATAGATCTGTTTATCAGATTTCAACTATACTATTCGTTTGTGGTGTACCAGGAGCTGATACTTGTCTTTTGATTTCCTTTCAATGCATAAATTATTGAACTCATTGGAGATAAATTCACCACCTCAATCTAATCTTAAGAATTTCAACCTCTTTCCAATTTCCTTTTCTACTCTTGCCAGATACCACTTGAATTTTTAAAAGGCTTTTGATTTTTCTCTTAGATACATTATTGTCATTATTTTAAAATTAACAAAAATATTGAAATTTTTTTCTCCAATAGCTTTCTATTTCAATAGGTCCACATAAGTCTATATGAACAATTTTCAAGACTTCTTTTGACTAATAGTTTTTGCTTTTGAAACTAGTCTTTCCCATCTTACCAATTTGGGAATTTTTGCATAGACCCATGTTAGATTTTTTCAAACTAGGAATACCTCTTACCCTTTTATTTTTGCTTATCTTAATCATATTATCAAAATTTACATGACATAGTCTTTTGTGCCATAATGATTTCTACTAGTTGAGCAATAAAACATGAACACTAACTGAGATCATGATACAATATATTACATTTTGTTTGCTTGCCAAATCCAACCAGATTTTGTTTTCTATGTCGTAGTTTGGCCTATGCATTCATGAATTCTACCTTGAATCCAATATTATTCAATTGTGCCACACTTAGTAGATTATGCTTTAGTCCTTCAACCCAATAAGCATTGTCACATACAAGTTTTTTGGTTAATGAAATACATCATTTTCCTTTTATGTTACAAGGTTTATTGTTTTCAAATCTCACACTACCTCCATCATAATATTTCATATCGTCAAATTTTGTTTTGTCTCCAGTCACATGATATGAATAGCCACTATCAATAATCTATATATCATTTTTGATAACATGAGAGATAAGTGCAATCTTATCTCCTTCATCATCAAATTCATCTTTCACAACAATATATACCATTTCATCTTCACTGTTATCAAAATTTTTAGTTATAAAACAAGATTTCTTACCTTTGTCCTTGTAGTTCTTGTAATTTTTGGAATCCTTCTTGCCTTTTTGCCTTCTTCTTATCTTTGATTTTCTTATTTGGATGCCTAGCAACAATGTGACCAACTTCTTCATAGGAAAAAAAGATCATAGGAACATTACCTTTGTACTTTCCTCTACCTTTGGAATAATTTCTTGCAAGCAGGGCTTCAACAACTTCAAGATCATTGTCTAAACTTTCTTCTGATGATCCTTCTTCTTCACTTCCTAATTGACTGAATTTTGATTTCTTACCCTTTTCTTTGAGTGAGAGTTTAACTTTAAAAGTAGATTCAATAACCTTTGAACTAGGAACATAGTTATCAAAATTATCTAACTCAAAAGCTATCAATCTTTTCTAACTAGAGAATCCAAAGATATTTTATTATTTGGATCATCTCAATTCTTGAATAGCAGATACTCTGATTGCATAAATAGGAAGAAGAGTTCTAAGTACCTTGCTTGCAACTATTTTCTCTTCAATGTCACCTCCAGATGCTTTGATTGCACTTACACTTTCTTTGATCCTTCCACATATTTGATAATGTTCTCATCTTCTCTCATTCTCATTTGATCAAAGTGCCCTGTAAGATTTTCAATCTCATCTTCTCTCATTCTCATTTAATCAAAGTGCCCTTTGAGACTTTCAACCTTAGCTCTTCTTACATTGTCATCTCCTCCATATATATCTTTCAATTTAATCCACATCTCATAAGCTATCTTGCAATCTTTGACTTCATCAAATTTAGCATAACTAAGAGCAGACACAATATCAATCATTATGATGTTATGATTCTTCTTTTCAACAATATCTTCAATAGATAATGTTCTAGTGGAAATCTTGTATTTAGTATCAAGGTACTTGCATCCTAAGTTAGTGTAACCTCATAAGTCTTTGCCATGTTGCAAAATTGTCTCTACTCAGCTAGGAGATTTCTCTTCTATAAGACATTTTGATCTTTAGCTTTGGTCCTTGAAAACTTCTCTGCAAGCACCAAAAGCTTTGATACAAATTGTTGGAAAGATAAGAGGAGTAACTAAGAGGGGAGGGGTGAGAGGAGTAACTAAAAGGGGAGGGGTGAATCAGATACTACTAAAATAAATCCCAGATCCCTTAGATGTCAATACAAAATGCAAACTAAAAATTGAATATTGCTAAAGCTCGATAAACACATACAAAATATTGTAACTCATTAAATGCTTGACATATAAACTTTAGATGCTATCTATGATCACTACTTTAACTTATTGCAAACACATAAAATAAAATAGCTTGAACACATTTGACACCAAGATTTAATGTGGAAACCCAATTTGGAAAAAACCACCAATTGCAACTAGTTATTGTTTTTACTCTTCTCAAGTGAGCCCTATTAGGATCCAACCCTGTTAAAAGTTACAAAGCATGTTGTTAGGTGTGATCTTGTTAAAGGATTTAATCACCCTATTAGGAGTGGCCTTGTTAAAGGTCTTTAGACAATTCAATAGAACTACCACCTTGTTAGAGGTTTTGCAAATATCTGTTAAGCCAACTTTGTTAGGAGATTTAGATCACTGCTACAATGTTTAGAGAGTAAAAATGAGATGACCTGATTTAAATGCAATTGACTTGCTGATTATAGATCTCTGTTTTGGCTTGTACTTGATCCTTCTTGATCAAATACTACTTTTTTGTTTCAAAAGGATATTATGCTTATCCTTCAAATTTGCTTACTCTTCTCATCATTAGATATTCAATAACATCTTCATACATTACATACACCTCATACATTGAAATCACAAACTTGATCTCATACTTATATCTTCCACTTTGTCAAGTTAGCCCAAATACAACTTAGAATAACTAATATTCATCACCTTATTCGGTTGGAATCAATAGATTAATCAATTAAGCTTAATATGCCAAAATAAGAAAATCCCTCATTAGCCAACCAAGCTCGGTAACTAACTCAGAAATGATTTCCTTTGTTAACCAATAAAAGTTTAGTTAACACTACAAAATTTGTGAAAATTCTTTGGCAAATAAGTGAACTCAGTTAGCACTAGTTCCATCCAAATTTTCTTCATTAATTGAGTGAGCTTAGTTAACACTCACTTTTTGCATACTTTCCTTTGATGCCCAAGTGAACTCAGTAGACATTGCCTTCTAAACTAGGCAATCACTAGATGCTCGATAGACACAAAAAATTGTCTTCACTGTCCAAGTGAGCTTGGCATATACTAACTAATAATGATATGGTATTTGTGTAACATCAAGGATAACATACTATTAATCAACTATATCAAACAAAACTCTAATCCTTAAATCCTAAACACTAAACCCTAAAGTGTAACCCTAAATTTTATACCCTAAACCCTAAACACTTAACTTGAAACCTTAAAACCCTAAACTCAAAAACCCTAAGCTTGAAACCTATTATTTTAAACCTGAAATCCTAATCCCTAAATATGTAACCTTAAACACTAAACCCTAAACTTGAAAACTCTAAACCTTAAACCCTCAATCCTAAACCCTCATCCTTAAACTATTAATCATAAACCCTAAACCTTAAACCCTAATTCTATAACCCTAAAGCCTAATTCCTAAACCTTAAACCTAAAGCTTTAAACCTTAAACCCTAAACGCTAAATTTATACCCTAAACCCTAAACACTAGACTTGAAACCTTAAACCCTGAATCATAAACCCAACACCCAAAACCCTAACCACTAAAACTGTTATTATATACCTTAAATTCTAATTCCTAAACCCTAAACCCTAAACCTCAAATCCTAAATCCTAAACCCTCAAACTAAAACCCTAAACCTTAATGCTTAAACCATAAATCATAAAACGTAAAGCCTAAACCTTGAATCCTAAACCCTAAAACCTAAACCCTAGGTCTTAAATCATATACCCTTAACTATAAGTTGTAAACTCTCAAACATAAATCTTATACCCTAAACCCTAAATCCTAACATTAAACCCTAGCCCTATAACCCTACAAGCTAAACCCAAAATGTTAAATAGTAAACCCTAATCCCTAAAGTATAACCATAAATTCTATACCATAAACTATAAACACTAAACTTGACACATTAAACCTACACCCTAAATGCTAAACCCTAAATCATAAACCATAAACCATAATCCTATAACTCTAAATCCTAATCCCTAAACCCTAAATCCTAAAACCTAAACCCTAAACCCTAAATACTAAAACCTAATCCTTAAACTCTAAACTCTAAACCTAATACTCAAATCCCTAAACCTTAAATCCTACATCCTAATCCTTAAAAACCTAAACCCTAAAACATAAAACCTAAATCTTGAATCCAATACCCAAAATTATAAATTATAAACTCTAAAACATAATCCCTATACCCTAAACTATAATCTGTTAATCCTATACCCTAAACTCTAAATCATAAATGCTAAACACTAAACCATAACCTTGTAACTATAAACCTAAAATTCTTAAAAGTAAACCCTAAACCCTAAAGTGTAACCCTAAATTCTGTACCCTAAATGTTAAATACTAAAACTTGAAACCTTAAACCCTAAACAAGTAACCCTAAACCATAAAAATGAAACCCTAAACCATAATCCTATAACCCTAAACCTTAAATCCTAAACCCTAATCTCTAAAATTTAAACCCTAATTGCTAATACCTAAACCCTAAAACCTAAACCTTAAACCTTAAACCCTAAACCCTAATCCTCAAATCATAAACCCTAAAACATTAAACCTAAATCGTAATTCGTATACCCTAAATTGTAAATCATAAACTCTAAACCTTATGCTTTAAACCCTAAGGCCCCGTTTGGTTGCTGGAATATGAGTGGAATAGGAAAATGAAATTAGAATATGTTTTATATTCGTTGTTTGGTAAGCTCAATTGGAATTGGGAATAGGAAGACATATTCCAATTTTGCCCCTAAAATGAGCATATGTCTATGCCAAAAAATATCTGTTATTGGAATAGGCCATTTCCATTCCCATTCTGATTTTCCATTAAAAAATATATATATTTAAAAAAAAAAATTTGTTTTTATAATTTTATTTTATTTTTTACTTTTAGTTTTTGAATTTTTTTTATTAAATTTTTTAAAAATTTTTATTTTTAATAACATTTTTTAAAATTATATCTATTTGTTTAAAAAAATGAAAATGAAAATGAATTAACTAAAAAAATAATAAATTAAAAATAAATTTAGGAAAAATGTTTTTAAAAATACAAAACTTAACCTTATTCCTATTCTATTTTTGTACAACCAGACAATAGATTAACATATTCCCAGTCGAATTTCAAGTGCACCAAACATGATTGGAATTGCCTATTTCTATTCCCATTCCCATTCCAATTTTTTATTCTAATTTCTATTCCTATGCTAACAACCAAACAGGGCCTAAATGCTAAAGTGTAAACCTTAAACCCTAAAGCATAATCCTAAACCCTAAGCCCTAAAATTTTAACCTTAAACCCTAAATCTTATATTTTAATCCCTAAAGTCTTTAACCTAAACCCTAAAGTTGTAACCCCAAACTGTAAACTCTAAACCATAAACCTTAAACCTATTATTCTAAACCTTAAATGATAAACCCTAAGTTATAAAACCCAATCCTTGAACCCTAAACCCTAATCCTTAAACCCTAAACCCTAAACCCTAGACTATAAACCTTTAACCCTCAACCCTAAACCCTAAACCCAAATCCTTAAACCCTAAAGCCTAAAACATGAACCCTAAACCTATAGACCTAAACCCTAAACCCTAAACATGTAACCTTAAAACCTAAAACATAAACTCTAAACCTGAAAGATGTAACCCTAAACTCTTAACTTGTAACACTAAACCCCTTAACCTTAAAACTCTAATCAGTAATCCTTAAACCCTAAACCCTAAACCCTAAACAAAAACCCTAAATTGTAAACCCCTAAACCTATTACCATTGACTTTAAACCCTAACCATGTAACTCTAAGTGCAACAACGTGTTTAAACCCTAAACCTTAAACCATAACCCTAAATTTTAAACCCTAAATCCTAAGACCTAAACCCTAAATAATAAACCTAAATCATAAACCTTAAACCCTCAACCCTAATCCTTAAATTCTAAACCCTGAACCCTAAACCTTAAACCATAATTCCTAAACCCTAAACCCTAAACTATAAATCATAAATTGTAAACCTTAAACCCTAAACCCTAATACTTAAATCCTAAAACTAAAACATAAATCCTAAACCTATAGACTTAAACCCTAAAAATGTAACCCTAAAACTTGAAACATAAACCCTTTAACCTATAGACCTAAATCCTAAACATATAACACTAAATCCTAAAATCTTAACTTGTAAACCTAAACCCCTTAACCTTAAACTCTAATTGGTAATCCTTAAACCCTAAACCATAAATATTAAACCCTAAACCCCTAAACTTGTAACCATAAACCCTAAACCCTAACCCTATAACAATATACCATAGACCCTAAATGTGAAAGCATAAACCCTAAACCTTAAAGCATAACCCTAAATTTAAACCATAAACAATAAACTCTAAACCCTAAATAATAAACCTAAATTGTAAACCATAAACTGTAATCCAAAAACTTTAATCCCTAAATCTTGAACCATAAACCCTAATTCTTAATCCCAAAACCCTAAACTCTAAACCCTAAACCCTAAACCCTAATCCTTAAACTGTAAACTCTAAAACATAAAACCTAAACCATAAGTCCTAAATCATAAATCATAAATCATAAACCCTAAACCTTATACCCTGAACCCTAAAAACTAAAGTATAAATCTTGAATCCTAAATTGTAACCCTAAACTTGTAATCTTATATACTAAACCCTATACTAAAATCCGTAAAGTCTTTACCAAAAACCCTAAAGTTGTAACCCCAAACTCTAAACCATAAACCTTGATCCTATAACCATAAACCTTAAACCTTAAACCCTAAACCCTTATTCATAAACCCTAAAACCTAAATCCTAAGCCTTAAACGACAACCCTTAAGACATAAAATCTAAATCATAAATCATCAACTATAAATTGTAAATATTAAACCCTAAATCCTAAAATCTAAAGTGTAAACCCTAAACCCTAAACTTGTAACCTTAAACCCTAAAATATAATCCCTAAAGCCTTTACCCTAAACACTAAGGTTTTAGCCCCAAATTCTAAACCTTAAACTTGTTATTCTAAACCTTAAATCATAAACCCCAATCCTTGAACCCTAAACCCTAATCATATAACCCTAAATCCTAATCCCTAAACCTACAACCCTAAAGACTAAAACCTAAACCTTAAACCCTATATCCTAAACTCTAATCCTTAAACCTTAAACCCTAAACCCTAACTCCTAAAACCTAAATCGCAAATCCTATACCCCAAATAGTAAATTGTAAACTCTAAAACATAAACCCTACACCCTATTCCCTAATTTGTTAATCTTATACCTTAAGCCTATAACCCTAATCCATAACATGATAACCCTAAACCCTAAACCCTAAATCTTAATCACTAAATATGTAACCCAAAATGCTAAACCCTAAACTCTAAACCTTAATCCCTGAACCCTAAACCCTAAACCCTAAATGCTAAAGTGTAAACCCTATAGTGTAAAATTAAATTATATACCCCTCATAAACACTAAACTTGAAACCTTAAATCCTAAATCCTAAACCCTAAACCTTAAACCCTAAACCCTAAACTGCAAAGCCAAATCCTTTAACCCTAAATCACAATCCCTAAATTTGTAATCCTAAACTTATAACCCTAAACCCTTAAAACTAAACCTTAAACCCTAAATCTTAAACCCTAAACCCTAAACCTTAAATTCTAAAGCCTAATCTTTAAAACCTTTAACCTTAAAACCTAAAACCTAAATATTAAATTTAATACCCTAAACTATAATGTTTAAACTCTAAAAAATAAACCCTATACCCTATACCCTTATCTGTTAATCCTATACCCTAAACCCTAAACCCTAAAACCTATAGACCTAAACCCAAAATACTAAACACTAAACACTCAACTATGACCTTGTAACCTAAACCTAAAATGATAAAGTGCACACTATAAACCCTAAAGTCTAATGCCAAATTTAAAACCCTAAACTTAAAACCCAAACATCTAACGCTAAACCCTAAACCCTAAACATGTAAATTTAAACCCTCAACTTGTAACATTAAAGCTTGAAACCCTAAATCATAATCCTTAAACCCTTAATCCTAAACCTATAAACCTAAACCCTAAACCCTAACCCTATAACTCTATACCCTAAACCCTAACTATGAAAGAGTAAACCCTAAACTCATAATCATAAATCATAAATTCTTTACACTAAACCCTAAATACAAAACCCTAAACCCTAATCCTACAACCCTAAATCCTAAACCATAAGTCGTAATCCTTAAACCATAAATTGTAAGCCATAAACCCTAAACCCTAATCCTTAAACCATCAACGCTAAAATTTAAAACTTAAATCATAAATCCTATACCCTAAATTATAAATCATTAACCCTAAACCTAAACTATAAACCTAAACCCTAATCCTATAACCCTTAACCTAATTTGTAAACTTGTAGCCCAACACCCTAAACCCTAAAACCTAAACCTTAAACCCTAAATCCTAAACCCTAAACCCTAACACTAAATCGTAACTCTATAACCCTATACACTAAACCCAAAATGCTAGTGTAATCCCTAAACCCTAAAGTATAATCCTAAATTTTATACCCTAAATCATAAACACTAAACTTGAAACCTTAAACCCTAAACCCTAATACTATAACCCTAAATCCTTAAACTATAACCCTAAACCCTAAACCCTAAAACCTAAACATTAAATTGTAAATCCTAAAATCTAAAAATTAAACCCTAAACTCTAATTCTTAAACTCTAAACTATAAACCCTAAACCTTAAATCCTTAAGCCCAATCCTCAAAACCTAAACCCTAAAACCTAAATCCTAAATCCAGTACCCTAAACATAAACCCTATACCCTAAACCCTAATCCATTAATGTTGTACCCTAGTTCCCATAATGTCAAAAAACAAGTTCTGATTCAAAAGTTATAAGTCTTTATGTAGAGGTCTATACAAAATGGAGAATTTTAAGATTTTATTTTATTTCTAACCTTAGTGGCATGTTATGAGTGAAGAATTTATTGATTCAATGATTTGTAACTCTAGAATGACTTGTTATGAGATTTGAGCTAATTGTGAGTGAAGGGTTGAGTTGTTCGGTGATTTGTTATGAGATCGTACCTGATTATAATTGACCAGTTGACTAATTTAGTGATCAACAGCTTCAAAAAAAATTATGATAAGATTGTAGCCAATTCATAGTCAAATTTTGACTAATTTGGCAACTTCTAACTTGGAAATGGCTTGTAAGAACATTTTAGTTGATTCTGAGTGAAGGGTTGACTGATTTGATGATACATAACTTAAGAATGGCTTGTTATGACATTGTAGCTCATTCTGAGTGAAAGGGTTGAGTGATTCAGTCATCTGTAACCTCAAAATCACTTGTTATGAAATGTTGGTTGGCTTTGATTAAATAGTTGATCACTTCAGTGATCTATAATGGAGTCACAAAAAAATTGGGCCTTGGTGTAAAGACCATAAATTTTGATTCAGTAATTGGATTTTTCTAAGTTTTAAATATTATATTGATAGGTAAAATGTGCCTTAGATAAATAGTCAAACTTAAAAACCAAGTTTTGATTAAAAAGTTATGAGTCTCCATGTAGACATTTTATGATCAAAGTTTTACCAATTTGGCAACTTCTAACCTCATAATGAAGGGTTGAACCTCATAATGACTTGTAATAACATTTTAGTTAATTCTGAGTGAAGGGTTGAACAATTTGATGATATGTTTACCTAAGAATGGATTTTTATGAGATTGTAGCTCCTTTTGAGAAAAGGATTGATCGATTTGGTGATTCGTAAATTCAAAATGACTTGCTATGAAATTTTGGTTAGCTTTGATTGAATGGATGATTAGTTTAGTGATCTATAATAGAGTCACAAAAAAAAATGGATGCTGATATAGAGAGTATAAGTTTTGATTCCACTGTTGGATTTTCCCATGTTTTAGATGTCTTTAAGGTGCAAAATGTGCCCAAAATTAGGGGTCATATTTTAGAAATAAGATTTGATTCAAAAGTTATGACTCTTCGTGTTTAGATATATACAAAATGGCTGAGTTTAAAAGCATGTTTTCTTTCTAACCTTAGAATGGTCTGTTACGAAATTCTAGTTGGTTATGAGTGTAGATTTGATTGATTTGGTGATTTATAACTCTAAAATGACTTGTTATGAGATTTTAGGTAATTGTGAGTGAAGCGTTGACTTGTTCAGTGATTTGCAACCTTACAATGGTTTGTTATGAGATTGTACCTAATTCTAGTTGAAAGGTTGACTGATTCAATGATCTACAACATTAGAATAACTTATGATGAGATTGTAGCTGATTTATAGTTAAAGTTTGATTAGTTTGTCAATTTCTAACCTTAGAATGGATTATAATAATATTTTAGTTGATTTTAACTAAAGGGTTGACTGATTTGATGATATGTAACCTAAGAATGGCCTTTTATGAGATTGTAGCTCGTTTTGAACTATTGACCAAGGCAGTGATTTGTAACCTCAGAATGACTTTGAAATTTTAGTCAATTATAATTGAACAAATGATTAGTTCAAAGATCTACAATGGAGTCACAAAAAAATGGGTCTCAATGTAGAGACCATAACTTTTGATTCCATTGTTGGATTTTCCTAAGTTTTGGATATGTTGTTGGAGGGAAAAATGTGCATCTATATAGAATGGAAAAGTTTAAGATGGTGTTTTCTTTTTAACCTTAGAATGGTCTATTATAAGATTCTAGTTGGTTATGTTTGTACAGTTGACTGATTTAGTGATTTAAAACTCTAGAATGACTTGTTATGAGATTTGAGCTGATTATAAGTGAAGGGTAGACTTGTTCGGTGATCTATAACCTTGAAATTGTTTTTTATGAGATTGTACCTAATTTTGATTAAACGGTTGACTAATTTGGTAATCTGCAACTTCATAACAACTTGTGATGAGATTATAGCTAATTGATAGTCAAATTTTGACCAATTTGGTAACTTCTAACCTTAGATTGGCTTGTAATAACATTTTAGTTGATTCTATGTAAAGGGTTGACCATTTCGATGATATGTAACCTTAGAATGGCTTGTAGCTCATTTTGACTGAACACTTGATCTATAGCCTTAGAATGACTTGCTATGAATTTTTGGTAGGCTTTGATTGAATAGTTGATTAGTTCGAGGATCTATAATGGAGTCACAAAAAAGAGGTCTCAATGCAGAGACCATAACAAATTCCACTATTAGATTTTTCTAAGTTTTGGATATTTTGTTAAGGGGGGGCGGGGAAATGTGTCTAAAATCAATGGTAAATCAAAACTCTAATCTAGAATGACTTGCTTTGAGATTTGAGGTAATTGTGATTGATGGGTTGACTTTTTTGGTAATTTGTAGTTGATTTATAGTCAAATTTTGCCTATTTTGGCAACTTCTAAATTTACAATGGCTTGTAATAATATTTCAATTGACTCAGAGTGAACAGTTGACCCATTTGATGATATGTAACCCTAAACCATATACTGTAATCCCTAAATTCTTTACACTAATCCCTAAAGTTGTAACCCAAAACTCTAAACCACAAACCATAAACCTTAAAATTGATTCTAAACCTTAAATCATAAACCCTAAATTATAAACCCCAATCCTTGAACCCTAAACCATGATCTTATAACCCTAAATTCTAATGCATAAAGCCTAAACTTTAAACCTTAAACCCTAAACCCTAAACCCTAATCCTTAAACCCTAAACCTTATCCCTAAACCCTAATTCTTAAACCCTAATCCTTAAACCCTACACTAAACCTTAAATCCTAATTCTTAAATTCTAAATCCTAAACTATAAAACTTAAGCTCTAATTATTAAACCCTAAATCCTAAAAAATAAGCCTAAATTATAAACCATAAACCCTAATCCCTAAACCATAACTTTTGATTCCATCATTGGATTTTGATGTAGGAGCATCCTAGGCTTGCTTGCAATCCTGCATGTTTGGAGGGATTTGGGTTAAGTTTTGAGGATCATCAAGCTTAGATTTTGGTAGAGTTATGCTTTCATGATTAGGGATGTGTTGGAGACACATTGGAGAACCTTTCTTCATGATTTCATATAGATTGGATGGATTGAGGTTAAGTTTGAGCCATTTTTACCTTGCTGCTAGAACTATTTTTTTGATTTTTGGGTGTCTATTGTGAGCCATGTAACTAATTTTTTGAAATGAGTTAGAGGATGAAAATTTAAAGGATTGAAAAGGACCTAGATTAATATCTCTAGTTAAGGTCTCTAGTCCTAATTCATTATAAGTTGGGAGATATGGCAATTCTCCTAGAGTATCAATTTTTGGCAGTTTTGCACAATAGGTTTTTGTGCATGACTTCCAAGATGAATCTAAGATTATCCTTAATCAATAAGCCTTAGTAAGATTAAGGGGTTATAGAGGACCTAAATTAATACCTTTAATTTTAAGGATGAGTTCTAATTCAATCTGAGCTAGGAGATATCGCAATTTTTCTTGGGTATCAATTTTTTGGATATTTAATTTTTGTTGGAGGTCGACTTGTGGCTCTTCAAGTATTTAATGTTAGTTTTTGACATTCTAGGCCAAATTGTGGCTCGATTAGTATAATTAGGGGCCGTGTGGAGTCTTTTATTCATTTAGTTGGGATGAAATGAAGAATAGATGCAAATTTGAAGAGTTAGAGCTGTGACATAGGAACTAGAGGATGATCTCTTGGTGGAAATGAGGGTATAAGTGTGGATTGTTCTTGGTGTTCTTATCTAGTTGTGTATCTAGACTAGATAAAATTGGTTTTTAAGTTGGATCTTTTAGGATTTTATAGAACTAATTTTGTAATTATTTTTTGTATTTGTCCCTAACTCGAAAGGCCTTACAACTGGGCATATTACATGTAATCAATTATATTTTATGAAAAAACTATTGTAATTTGGTATCAGATCTTGCATTGTTGCTTCTTGCTATGGTGTTTTCATTATGTGGCTATATTGTTGGGGGCTAGGACATTTCCTTTGTAGATTCTCCTACCTTGTATTATGTCAAATGGTATTAGAGCTGAGGTTGTTCTTGAGTATGCTGATAGATCATCAAAGCTGAGGTAGTTTATGCCAGGATTTACAAAGAAGTTTGATATTGTGGTTGACTGATCTTATGGATTTGTTGCTTAGGGTTTGATAAAATTTTGGAAGATGCCTCCAAGAAGATTGGACCCTAGTGAAATTGATGATCTTAGTGATGTTGTAGAAGAACAGATCTCAAAGAAGGTTAAAGTAAATTTCAAATCTAAGATGGAGGAGGTTAAAGCCAATTTTAGATCTCAAATAGCATTGATGAAGAGTGACATGATTGCTAAAATTTTAAGTGCTTTAGGTGGTGTACCTAGGCATGTGGGTATGAAGGAAGTTATGAGGAATTTTTTTGAAGACTTTGAAGTTGCAAGATCGAGTAGTACGAATAGAATTAATTGTATGGAAAGAACTATTGGAATTAGGATTGACCTATTTGCTCGACCTAGATCTTAGTTGAAGTCAAAGCATAAGATGGAGGTTTCTAATTTCTCGAGTACTTTAAATTTTGAAGACTCAATTGATTGGATTGGTGAATTAGAAGACTACTTTGAGCTTAAGAATATTGAGGATCCACTCAAAGTAAGGTTGGCACAAACTAAGCTGAAGGGACATGCTGCTCTTTGGTGGAAAGAACTACAAAGAGATAGAGAAGAGGAAGGTGAAATGAAAGTCACTAGATGGAGATTGATGGTGACTAAGTTGAAAGCTATGTTCATTCCTATTGATTATGAACTTGAGTTGTTTAAGAAGTTGCAGAATCTAAAATAGGAGGATATGACTATGAAGGATTATACTGAGGAGTTTTATAAGTTGACTATTCAGTCTGGTCATAGAGAATTTTCAAAGGAAAAGGTAGCTATCGACATTAATGGTTTAAGATTCAATATTCAGAATGAGGTTGGTATGCTGAATATTTCTTCAATAGAGGATACTTATCAGTATGCTTTGAGAGTAGAGGAGAAGCTAAAGAGGAAGAATCAAGGTAGTTCCCAAGGGAAGGAGAAGTAGGATAGTTTAGCACAAGCTAAACCGAGTGTTGAAAGTGAACAAAAACTTGTTGAGCAGAAAAAGGAGGACATGTAGAGGTAATTATTTTAGATGTGGCCAAGAAGGGCATTGATCTTTTGAATGTCCAATTGGTAGGACAACTACTGTTATGAATGAGGTTGAAGTCTAGTATAATTAGCCTAAGAAAGGAGAAAGTTTGTTAGCTCAGCAAGTACTGGTTAGTGAGAGGGCATTGGATTCTTGTCAGAGGACTAGTTTTTTCAAGACTTGTTGTAAGTCTAGTGGCAAAATTTACAAAGTGATTGTAGATAGTGGTAGTATTGATAACCTTGTTGCTAAAGAGATGGTTCAAAAACTTGGTTTGTAGAGAGTAAGACACCATTATCCTTATAGGATTGGCCAGTTGCAAGGTGAGCATACTTTGGAAGTGAGGGGGCAATGCCTTGTTTATTTCTAGATTGGGTAGTATAAGGATCAAGTGTTGTGTGATATTATGGATATGAACAATTGTCATGTGTTACTTGGTAGACCTTGGCAGTATGATTGTAAGGTTGTGCATGATTGTATTAGGAATGTGTTTATTGTTGAGAAAGGTGGTAGGAAGTTTTTCCTAATTATTTGCAAAATGAAGAGTTTGGTAGGAGGAACCCAAGTCTTGGTAGCCGAGTTGAGTTGGAAGATTCTAAGAATGTTGGAGATCAACATGAAAATTAGACCTATGTATGGTTCACCTATGGTGGATGTGAAGAAGATGAAGAAAAACAAGGGAAAGAGTGTGTAAGTTGAAGACTTGGAGGACATGTATGTGAAGAACTAGTTTGAGATTTATGTGTTGAATCCCAAAAGGTGTTCTTCTAGTTACTAGAACATCTTTTCAAACCTAGGGTGTCTGATGCAGCAACATCCTAGGCTTGCCTATAATCCTGCATATCTTGGAGGGATTTTGGTTAAGTGTTGAGGAGAATCAAGCTTGGATTTTGGTGGAGTTATGCTTTCATGGATAAGGATGTGTTGGAGATACATTAGAGAACCTTTCCTCATGATTGCATAGAGATTAGATGGATTGAGTTAAATTTTGAGCCATTTTTACCTTGCTACTAGAACTCTGTTTTCTAGTTTTTGGGTGCCTATTGTGAGCCATGTAACTAATTTTATAAAATGAGTTAGAGGATGAAAAGTTCAATGATTGTAGAGGACCTAGAGTAATACCTTTGGTTAAGTTCTTTAATCCTAATTCATTATAAGTTGGGAGATATGGCAATTCTCCTGGAGTATCAATTTCTGACAGTTTTGCATGACAGGTTTTTGTGAGTGTCTTCCAAGATGAATTTGAGGTTATTCTTAATGAATCAAACTTAGCAAGATTAAGGGGTTGTAGAGGACCTAAAGTAATACATTTAATTTCTATTGGAGGCTGACTTGTGGCTCTTCAAGTATTTAATGTTAGTTTTTGGCATTCTGGGCTGACTTGTAGCTAGGATTACTATAAGTAGGGGTCTTGTGGAGTCTTTAAGTCATTCTGTTGGGATGGAATGAAGGATAGATGCAAATTCAAAGAGCTTGAGCTATGGCTTAGGAACTAGAAGATCTCTTGGTGGACCTAAGAGTACAAGTGTGGATTCTTCTTGGTTTTCTTATCCAGTTATGTATCTGGATTAGCTGAGATTGGTTTGTCAATTGAATCTTGTTGGATCCTATAGAACTAATTTTGTAATTTCTGTTTGGATTTGGCCCTAACCCTTAAGGCCTTACAGCCAAGCATATTGCATGTAATTAGTTATATTTTATGCACAAATTATTATAATTTGGTATCAAATCTTTTATCTTTGCTTCTTATTTTTTTGTTTCTGTTGTGTGGTTATATTACTGGGGGGCTAGGACATCTCTTTTGGGGATTCCCTTGCCTTGCACTATGTTACATTTTCCTAAGTTTTGGATATGTTGTTGGGGGTCAAAATGTGCCAAAAATTAATGGTCAAATTTAAGAACCAAGTTTTGATTCAAACATTCTAAGTCTTGATGTATAGGTATGTACAAAATGGCAAAGTTTAACATCATATTTTCTTTCTAACCTTAGAATGACTTGTTATGAGATTCTAGTTTTTTATGAGTGTAGGGTTGACTAATTCAATAATTTATAACTCTAGAATGACTTAATTTGAAATTTGATCTAATTTTGAGTGAAGGGTTGACTTGTTTTGTGATTTGTAGCTAACTCAGTCAAAGTTTGACTAATTTTGCAACTTATAACCTCATAATGGCTTGTAACAACATTTGAGTTGATTCTAAGTGAACAGTTCACCAATTAGATGATCATTATAAGATTGTAGCTCATTCTAAGTGAAAGATTGATCAATTCAATAACTTGTACCCTCAGAATAAATTGCTATGAAATTTTGGCTGGCTCTTATTGAATGGTTGATCAATTCAATGATCTATAATGGAGTCTTAGTGTAGAGACCATAACTTTTGATTCATAGTTGGATTTACCTAAATTTCTAATATGTTTATTGGGGGTGAAATATGACAAAAATAAATTGGCATACTTAATATCCATTTTTGATTGAAAAGTTATGAGTCTGCATGTACAAGTCTATATAGAGTGGAAAGCTTTAAGATCATGTTTTCTTTCTAACCTCAGAATGGCTTGTTATGAGATTCTAGTTGGCTATGAGTGTAGAGTTGATTGTTTTAGTGATTTGGAACTCTAGAATGACTTGTTATGAGATTTGGGCTAATTATGAGTCAAGGTTTGACATGTTTAGTAATTTGTAACCTCAGAATGGTTTGTTATTAGATCATACCTCATTCTGATTGAATGGGTGACTGATTCGATGATCTACAATTTTAGGACAATATGTTATGAGATTATAGTTAATCACTAATCAAAGTTTTAGTGGTTTGACAACTTCTAACCTTAGAATGGCTTGTAATAACATTTTAGTCAATTCTGAGTGAAGGGTTCACTGATTCAATGATATATAAACTTAGAATGGCTTGTTGTTAGATTGTAGTTCATTTTGATCAAAGGGTTGACCAATTCATTGATCTATAACCTTAGAATGACTTGGTTTGAAATTTTTGTTGGCTTTGATTTAAAGATTGATTAGTTCAATGATCTATAATGGGGTTACAAAAAATGGGTTTGGTGTAGGGACCATAACTTTTGATTCCACCATTGAATTTTCCTCATAATAGTTTGTTATGAGATTGTACCTAATTTTGACTAAATGGTTGACCAATTCGATGAATAGTAGCTTTAAAGCCACTTGAGATAAGACTGTGGCTGATCCATAGTCAAAGTTTAACTAATTTGGAAACTTGTAAGCTCATAATGGCTTGTAATAATAATCTTTTAGGTGATTTTAAGTGAAGGGTTGACTGATTCAATGATATGTAACCTCACAATGACTTGTTATGAGATTGTATTTCATTTTGAGTGAAGGGTTATTGATTCGATGATTTGCAATCTTAGAATGACTTTATATGAAAATTTGGCCATTTCTGATTGAATGGTTGATCAATTTAGTGAACTAAACCCAAAACCCTATATCTTAATCCATAAAAGGTTAAGTGTAAACCCTAAAGCATAAATATAAATTGTAAACACTAAACCCTAAACCCTAAGACCTAAACCTATATCCTAAAACTCCAAACCATATACTGAAAATCATCAAGCCTTTACCCTAAACTTTTAATCTGAAACTCTAGATCTTAAATGTATTATTCTAAACCTTAAATCATAAATCCTAATCCCTAAACCTGTAACCTTAACCCTAATTCTTAAACTCTAATCCTTAAACCCTAAACCCTAAACATCTAACCCTAAACCCTAAACATTTAACCCTAAACCCTAAACTTTAAACCATATATACTAAACCCTAAAACCTAATTCCAAACCCTAAACCATAAATCCTAAACCATAAACACTAAACCTTAAACCCTAACCCTAAGTTTCTAATATGTTGTTGGGAGGTGAAATATGACCAAAATCAACAAATAGATTTAATAACCAACTTCTCATTCAAAAGTTATGAGTCTATATAGAGTGGAAAAGTTATAAGATTAAAATAGCTTGTTATGAAATTTTAGTTGGCTATGAGTGTAGAGTTGATTGATTTAGTGATTTGTAACTCTAGAATGACTTGTTATGAGATTTGAGCTAATTGTGAGTGGTTGACATGTTCGATGATCTGTAACCTGATAATGGTTTTTTATGAGATTGTACGTTATTTTGATTAAATGGTTGATCAATTCCATGATCTACAGCTTCAAAACAACTTGTAATGAGATTGTAGCTAATTTATAGTCAAAGTTACAGTGATTTGATAACTTCTAACCTTAGAATGGCTTGTAATAACATTTTAGTCAATTTTGAGTGAAGTGTTGATCGGTTTGATGATATGTAACATCAAAATGGCTAGTTGTTAGATTGTAGCTCATTTTGATTAAAGGGTTGACCAATTCGATGATCTATTATGTCAGAATGACTTGGTATCAAATTTTTGCTAGCTTTGATTTAATTGTTGATCAATTTAATGATCTATAATGGAGTTATAGAAAATGGGTTCAGTATATAAACCATAACATTTGATTCCACCATTGAATATTCCTTATAATAGCTTGTTATGAGATTGTACCTAATTTTCATTGAATGTATGATCGATTTGATGATTTGCAGCTTTAGAATGACTTCAGATGAGATCATAGCCAATTAATAATCATAGTTTGACATATTTGGCAACTTATAAACTCATAATAGCTTGTAATAATAATATTTCACGTGATTCTAAGTGAACAGTTGACCAATTCAATGATATATAACCTCAAAATGGCTTGTCATGCAATTGTACTTTATTTTGAGTGAAGGGTTTACCAATTCACTGTAATCTCATAATGATTTTTTATGAAAATTTGGTCATCTCTAATTGAAGAGTTGATCAATTTAGTGGCCTAAACCCAAAAACATATATCCTAATCCCTAAAAGATGAAGTGCAAACCCTAAAGAATAATGCTAAATTCTAAACCCTAAACCCTCAAACCTAAACTTCTATCCTAAAACTCTAAACCTTATACTAAAAACAATCAAGCCTTTACCATAAACCCTAAACTTTTAATCCCACTATTTAAAACTTAATCCTGTTATTCTAAACCTTATATCATAAATCATAAATCCTAATCCCTAAAACTATAACCTAGACCCTAATTTTTAAAGTCTAGTTCTTAAACCCTAAATAGTAAACCCTACACCTTAATCCCTAAACCACTAAACCCCTAAACCCTAGACCCTAAACCATAAACCCTAAACCTTATACCCTAAATCATAAAATCTAATCCTTAAACCCTAGACCCAAAACCCAAAAACCTTAAACCTAAATCTAAATCCTACCTTAATAGTTAAATCTTAAACCCTAGAAACTTAAATCCTAAACATTAATACTGAAAAAACTAAACCTTAAAATATGAAATCTCAATCTTAAATCCAATACTCTAAACTATAAATTGTAAACACTAAAACATAAACCCTAAACTCTAAACCCTAATCTATCAATATTATACCCTAAATGTGAAACCCTAAACACTAAACTTGTAGACCTAAACCCTAAACCCTACACACTAAACCATAACTGTTGTCACCTAGATTGCACGCTAATGCTGAAGTTTACCTTTCAACAATCTAGTGAAACATTAGATGATCCTTGGCCTATGGGTATGCCATGTTAAGGACCAACCTCCAATACAAAGGGCTAGCTTCCCTTGAATCACCTTTTCAAACTAACTTTAACTTCATAGGAAAAGGGTAGAAAGAGTAAACATAAAATAAACTTTAATTGAAAATGAAGACGATTCACCAAAATTGTAGAGTTATGCAACCTTGAATGAAACTCACAACTTGAAATGACTATAATAGTTTGATCAAAGAAAGATCCTATTAACATTAAGTGCATGAAATGTAACAAGGTGCGAGGTTTGAAAGAAGGAAACTTGTTCACAACTTTCAAACGTAAATTGCACACAAATTACACTTACTCTTCTCATAAAAAACCTCTCAAATATCTCTCAAACAATTAACTTAAGCCAAGGTTTCATGTAAAACACACTAACTTAAAGCTAGAAATGCTCAAAGATAATGAAAAATTAATAATAGGACCAAAGAGGATCGCTGCTATATTACTTCAGAAGAAGAAAAGGTTCAAGAATTGCATCACAATATGAGACATGAGCTACAAACAAGACTATCCTTTCAAGGAAAAATAAGGCCTCTTGCAATGAGATAGAATGCAAGAACAAATTGGAATAATGCCCAAGAATGGGGTATAAATAGGTTCACAATCCACAATCTGCATTATCCCTAAAATTGGAAACCAATAAATGATTTTCATCAAATCAGTTGAAGACTACAAACTATCATCCCCATGAATCACGCTGAAAATTGGAACTAGAAAACTGTCATTTCCCAATAAATCTACCAGTAGGTGTATGCAACTTTCCCTTTTATGAAATTCCTCCTACACATAATTTTGGCAAAAATAAATTCTACCATCTCCTAATTTGCACCAAAAGATATACTTATATAGAATGATTTATAAAATCATCATCTATTAAGTATTTACAATATGAACATGTACAAATAATAAAAAGACCAATCCCCTTACAACATGCATCATATATCCTGCTTTTCAACATTCAATCCAATCCCTCCAATTTTGCATTTGAAATAACATTTAAAGAAAATGATTTGTTATCATCATTTTATTATATGTTTTACATCAATGGTGCAAAATGCAAAGTGAACATCCATAACCTTTCAAAAATTCCCCCAAGTAGAGAAATACTCACTTGGTACTTACACATTTCAACATACCCCATCCTTTACATTTATACAACCCCTTATAATAAAACCCCTGATAAAATGACATCATAAATATGCCCAAATACATTATAAAGGATAAAATATGTCTTCCACACATTCAAATCCTTCAAAAGGAAGCCCAAGTTCAAACTAGAGGTATTTTGGGAAAGTTTCC
Organism: Cupressus sempervirens; assembly: GCA_028749045.1. Taxonomy (NCBI): domain Eukaryota; kingdom Viridiplantae; phylum Streptophyta; class Pinopsida; order Cupressales; family Cupressaceae; genus Cupressus; species Cupressus sempervirens. Next base: position 354,837,674 of record CM053791.1, on the reverse strand, counting down.
ATGATATGAGATAGTTTAAGCCATCGTCAAATAGCACAAAAATTGGAAACAACAATCTTGAATCTATAAAGTACGATTTTGATTTTGATCTCTCCATTTGCTCATTTTATTTGTTGTGAATGAACTTTGAAGCTTCTTTCACATTTACTTCTGTAAATTTTAGATTTATAGATGCTTTCCTCTTGATTTCATGCTTTTGTAACCCCATTGCATGTGCCATTTTACCATATGGTATTGATGCATTTAAAAAGGGTTTTATTTTTGTATTTTCACATAATAAATAAGATGTTCATATTTTTTTGTATGTAGTAGGTTATTTCATGGAAGCTACATGTTGCATTCTTCTAATTCATGTCTTTTGCTATAGGAACTGCTTCTTATGTAGTTTATAGAAAATGAATAAAACAACCCTTAGACCTTTGTAAAAAAATTATTGGAAAGAACAAAGTTTGTTCATCACATCAATATCTAGTGGTTCACCAATTTTTAGAGTCATAAGAGACCATTTGTGTTCGTACCAAATTTTTCAAGTAGCTATAACTATGAAACTACACACTTCTTGTCGCTAATAATAGGCCTGTATTCTTCATTCTACTTTTTGCTACAGGAACAATGCCTAGTTCCTATTACCTTTGCAAAAAAATTCAGCATTTGATTTCCAATTCATTTAACTTTTTGCACCTGACATGGAATAAATAATAGATAAATATAGCCTTTTCTCCTTTTGCATCATCTTTTTGACCCTTCTATGCATGTCTTTCTGATAGTCATCTAAGTAATTTCTGATTTTACATGCATGATATTTGCAAGATATTAAACATTTATTAGATCTTTCTAGATCTTACCCCCCACACTCTCTTGTTATAAACCTTGCAGGTTCTAGAAGGAAACTGGAGCTAAAGTGATCAACCATCTGTATATATGACTTATGAAATTTATATGGTACCTTGTATTTTTATTTCCTTTTTGATACATGCAATCTCTTTCAATATTCTCTATGTGTTTTGGCTATGTTCACAACCTATCTGAGCCTATATATTTCATTGATCATTATCACATGGACTTTTCCTTGAACTTTCAAATTAGCTCCTTTATTTCAACTAATTGTGTATTTGATTTTTCTCTTAATTTTCAAATGGACACAAATGTAATGAAGATCACATAATAATGACAAACTAGGTTATTATAGAGAAAATTCACCTAGTAATTAGGCTATTAAGTGTCATTGATTTGAAAGAGATGAAAATTGGTAATGTTTCTGGCAATTTCTACTGATTGCTTGCCTACTAAGGATCATTTGACCAGTTGCCTTAACTTGTCCTTTGGGCATAGAGTCTAATATGTAATCATGAATAGAGTTGTAAACTTGAATATTGATGTAGGATAAACCTTCCTTATAACTCTGTAATCCCCTTGAGCTTGAAACTCTTATTGAAAACTGGGAAACTAAAAATTGTAGCTAAACTAAATGTGCTTGACAACACTTATGGAAAGTTAGAAAACTAACCTACTCTAGCCTAACCAGAAACAAGATAAATGCTAGATAAATCCTTTTATTGGTTGGCTAAAGTAGATCCCCTTCTTCAAAGTGCCAAGATTAGCATGATTAAGGGAAAATACAAGAATATGGAAAAATGAACATTACTAAATTATTTCATGCAGCATCTCTTGAGGAATGAAAATGGCATGACTTACTTCATATTGTTGATTGAAATAATCAACATTTTCAATTGAATCAATTTTTTGCATTTGAACATCTCCATTTTCAAAGGACATACCTAATTCCTCTAGAAAGCACAAACTTCAAACTTGATCTGTTGATTTCTATAGTATTTCTTCTCTTTCCTAGTTCATCATAGTTACCATGCATTATTGACAACCATGTCAACTCTTCCTCCATTGTCAAGCATTCATCTTCTTCTATTAAGGCAACTAGAAGTTCATCACAACTATCAACCCTCTAAACACCCTTGATGAGTAGCTCTAGCTTGTATTCAAGATCAGGCTTAGAATCAATAAGAGAAAAGTTTGCCAATGGTAGGCATATGCTTTGCATTTTCTATGGCAAGACTTTCACAAAAAACCTCTATAATATTTTAAAAACACTCTTCCAAGCCCTTGTCAACTGCCATCTCATTAATATTTTCATGTTGTGATAATGTATTTCGAATTACCTCCACCTCATAATTCTCAACGAAAGAAGGTAATTCATTAAAGAAAACCATGACTCTTTCTTCTTGCTTATTATTCTACCTATAACCAGTGAGGTATGTTCATCATTATATTCCAAATACATAAGAAGCTCAAAGGACATACCTAATTCCTCTTCTCTTAGATGATTTTTCTTGTGGACATCTTCTACTTGGTATTTAGGAAGGAAATTTTCAAAACTTGGAAAATCATACTTACAAACCTCCTCATTTTGCATCGAAACATTAGTAGATGACTGAGCTTCTGGAATGATCTCTTCATATGGTACTATCTGCTGAAGTACAGGTTCCTCTTCTTTATGGAACATAGGTTGTTGGATTGGCTTCTAGCTTAGAGTTGTATAATTCTCTTCTTTTGGCTGATTTAGCAACCTCCTTTTTTGTAGGAAAACTTGGGATATAAGTAGCTTCAAGAGCCTCAATCTCTTGTACTTGTGCAACAAACACCTAAACCCTAAACCCTAAACCCTAAAACCTAACCCTAAACCATAATTCTTAAACCTTAATCCCTAAACCTTAGACTCTAAACCCTAATTCGTAATCCCTAAACCCTAAACTATATACCCTAAACATTAAACCTTAAAATCTAAACCCTAATCCTTAAATTGTAAATCATTATTCCTATAACCTAAATTGGTAATTATAAACCCTAAACCTTATACTTTAAACCTTAAATGCTAAATTGTAAACCCTAAACCCTAAAGCATAACCCTAAACCCTAAACCAAAAACTTATAACCTTAAGCCCTAAACCCTATATTGTAATCCCTAAAGTCTTTACCCTAAACCCTAAAAAACTTTAAACCACAAATCATAAATCTTAAACACAATTCTAAATGTTAAATCATAAACCCTAAATTATAAACCCCAATCCTTGAAACCTAAACCCTAAACCTTAAACCCTTGAACCTAAACCTTAAACCCTAAATCCTAAACCATAAATATATTATTCTAAACCTTAAATCCTAATCCTTAAATATGTAAACACTAAACCCTAAACCCTAAATCATAAACTGTAAATCGTAACTCCTAAACCTTAAACCCTAAATTTAAAACCTAAAACATAAACCCTAAACCCTAAATCCTAAACCCTAAACTCTAAACCCTAAACCCAAAACTCAAAACCTAAACCTAAACCCTAAACTTCAAATAGTAAATTGTAATAGTTAAACCCTAAACCCTAAACCTAAATCCTAAACACTAGTCCTTAAAACCTAAACCCTAAATCTTAAATATGATACACTAAACTATAAATTGTAAACTCTAAAACATAAGCCCTAATCTGTTAATCCTAATCCCTATACCCTATACCCTAAACCTAAGGGCCCATTTAGCTATAAGAATTGCCGAATGTGGCATTCATCTACGCTGGAATAAGCTCTCTTGTGGTATTTGTGCATTCTTGAAATAAGTTTTGGAATATCATTTGGACCTATTTGGTTGACTTGGAAGAGGAGTCAAAATATGCATATTCTATGTTTGGTTGCAACAACTTTAATAGGAATTAGAAAATGTGTTTTAAATTTTAATAATTAAATTATTTTTTTCATTTGGTAATATTTTAAATAAAAAAGATTTTTTATTTATAAAAATATAGTTTTTCATAAATTTGTTAAAAAGCCAAATTATTTTAATTACTCTTTTTTTTTTTTTTTTGAAAATACTTTATAAGTGAAAGATATACACAACCTTTGAAATTCATCAAAATTCAAAGGTCATATTATAGTGTATATTATAAATTTAATTCTAAATTAAATCAAATCATTTTAATGAGTATAAGATCAAAACTAAAATCATTTTATTTTTAAATATATTAAAGAAAATGAAAAATACAAATGAGTCGAGATCATTAATATAATATTTAAATGATCTTTCAACATAGTTTTAATTATAAGACTAAACACAAGATTTATATGTAAAGATAATTTTATGAAAGTTTAGAAAAGATATCAAATCTGATATTAGTCTTTTTGTCATTTAAGAAAACACATATTAAATGTTAAATAATGTTGACCTAGTTTATATCTTATGATAAATGGAGAGAATAGTCCAAGAATGCATTTGAGTGAAAAAATACAATCAAACAGCAAAGTAATGGACTTAAAAACCCCTCAAATTTGGTTTATTATAAATTGGAATAAGAATAAGCTATTCTTATTCCATCTTTTTAAAGGAATTCAACTATGCTCATTTTGGGGTTAAATTAGGATAGGTAAATTCTAATTCCAATTTCCTATTTTGCAAACAAATGTCAAATTGGTGAATGGGGGCATTTAGATTTTCCCATTCCCACCCATTTCCCACAACAAAATGGGGCCAAACCTATAAACCTAAACCCTAAAACCTAAACACTAAACCATAACCTTGTAACTCTATACACTAAACCTAAAATACTAAAACGTTAACCCTAAACCCTAAAGTGTAACCCTAAATTCTATACTCTAAACACTAAATACTAAACTTGAAACCTTAAGCCCTAAACCCTAAACATCTAACCCTAAACACTAAACCCCAAACATGTAACCATAAAAGCTAAATTCTAAACCATAAACCATAAATAACAAACCCTAAACCCTAATCCTATAACCCTAAACCCTAATCCTTAAACCCTAATCCCTAAACCTTAAACCCAAATTAAATCCCTAAACCCTAAATCTTAAATACTAAGCCCTAAACCCCAAACCCTAAACCCTAATCCTTAAACCATAAACCCTAAAACATAAAACCTAAATCATAGTTTCTATACCATGAATTGTAAATCATAAACCCTAAACCTTATACTTTAAACCCTAAAAGCTAATAAAGTGTAAACCCTAAATCCTAAAGTGTAACCCTAAACTTGTAACCCTAAACCCTAAACCCTATACTATAAACCTTAAAGTCTTTACCCTAAACCTAAACCCTAAACCCTAAATCAAAACATGTAGCCCTAAACCCAAAAACCCTTAACCATAAATGCTATACCCTAAACCCTAATTCTTGAACCCTAAACCCTAATCCTTAAACCCTAAACCCTAAAACATAAAATGTAAATCATAATTTCTACACCCTAAATTGCAAATCATATACCCTAAACCTTATATTTTGAACCCTAAATGCTAAAGTGTAAACCCTAAACCCTAAAGCATAACCCTAAACCAAAAACCCTAAACTTGTAACCTTAAACCGTAAACCCTATACTATAATCCCTAAATTCTTTACCCTAAACCCTAAAGTTGTAACTCTAAACTCTAAACCACAAGCCATAAACATTAAATATGATTCAAAACCTTAAATCCTAAATCCTAAATTATATACCCCAAACCTTGAAACCCTAAACCCTAATCCCTAATCCCCAAACCCTAAACAAAGAACCTTAAACCCTCAACCCTAAAACCTAAAACCTAAATCATGATTCCTATACCCTAAATTATATATCATAGACCATAAAAGTTATACTTTGCACCCTAAATGCTATAGTGTTAACCCTAAACCCTAAAGTGTAACCCTAAACCCTAAACCCTAAACTTGTAACCTTAAACCCTAAACCCTATACTATAATCCCTACAGTCTTTACCCTAAACCCTAAAGTTGTAACCCAAAACTCTAACCACAAACCATAAACCTTAAACGTGATTCTAAACCTTAAATCATAAATCCTAAATTATAAACCCCAAACCTTGAACCCTAAACCCCTACAATCTAAACCTTAAACCCTAAATATATCACTCTAAACCTTAAATCCTAATCCCTAAACTATAAATACTAAACACTAATACTATAACCCTAAACCCTAATCCTTAAACTTTAATCCCTAAACCTTAAATAGTAAACCCTAATTCCTAATCCCTAAACTAAACCCTAAACTCGAATCATTAAACTAAAAACCCTAATACATAAAACCTAACTCATAATTCCTCTACCCTAAATTATAAATCATAAGTCCTAAACCTTATAATTTAAACCCTAATTGCTTAAGCATAAACCTTAATCCCTAATCATAAACCATAAATGCTAAAGTGTAAACCCTAAACCTTAAAGCATAACCCTAAACCATAAACCCTAAACTTGTAACCTTGAACCCTAAACCCTATACTGTAATCCATAAAGTCTTTACTCTAAACCTTAAAGTTGTAACCCAAAACTCTGAACCACAAACCATAAACCTTAAACATAATCCTAAACCTTAAAACATAAACCCTAAATTATAAACCCCAATCCTTTAACCCTAAACCCTAAACCTTAAACCTTAAACCCTAAATCCTAAACCCTAAATATATTATTCTAAACCTTAAATCCTAATCCCTAAACATGTAACCTTGAACACTAAACCCTTAAACCATAAACTATAAACTCGAAAACCATAAACCCTAAACCCTAAATCATAAACCATAAACCATAATCCTTAAACTGTAAACCCTAAAACATAAAACTTAAATCATAATTCCTATACCCTAAATTGTAAATCATAAACACTAAACCTTAAAGCTAAACCCTATACCATAAACCCTAAACTTGTAACCTTAGACCTTAAACCCTATATTGTAATCCCTAAAGCCTTTAGCCTAAACCCTAAAGTTGTAACCAAAAACTCTAAACATTAAACATGATTCTAAACCTTAAATCATAAACCCTAAATTATAAACCCCAATTCTTGAACCCTAAACCCTAAACTCTAAACCCTATAACTTAAACTTTAAACCTAAATCCTAAACCCTAAATATATTATTCTAAACCTTAAATCCTAATCCCTAAACATGTAACCCTAAACGCTAAACCCTAAACCCTAAACTATAAACCTTAAAACATAAAACCTAAATCATAACTCCTATACCCTGAATTGTAAATCATAAACCCTAAACCTTATAATTTGAACCTTAAACCCTAAAGTCTAAACCCAAATAAACCCTAAAGTGTAACCCTAAACTTGTAACCTTAAACCCTAAACTGTTTACTTTAATCCCTAAAGTCTTTACCCTAAACCCTAAAATTGTAACCCAAAATTCTAAACCACAAACCAGAAACCTTAAACCTAATCCAAAACCTTAAATCATAAACCCTAAATTACAAACCCTAATGCTTGAACCCTAATCCTATAACCCTAAATTCTAATTTGTAAACCCTAAACCTTAAACCCTATACTATAAACCTTAAACCCTAAACCCTAAACCCTAAATAATAAACCTAAATTGTAAACCATAAACCCTATTCCCTAAATCATAACTTTTGATTTCATTGTTGGATTTTCCTAAGTTTTAGATATGTTGTTGGGGGTCAAAATGTGTCCAAAAGTAATAGTTAGATTTAAGAACCAATTTTTAATTTAAAAGTTTAGAGTCTCGGTCTACAGGTCTATACAGAATGATAGAGTTTAAGATTGTAAACCTTAAATCCTAATCCCTAAATATGTAACCCTAAACCATAAACCCCTAAACCATAAATTGTAAGCCATAAACCTTAAAACCTAAACCTTAAACCTTAAATCCTAAAACCTAAACCTAAACTCTAAACCCTAATTCTAAAACACTAAACCATAAATAGTAAATCTTGATAGTTAAAACCTTTAAATCTTAAACCCTAAACCTTAAATCCTAAATGCTAATCCTTAAAAACCTAAATCCTTAACCCCAAAATCTAAATATTAAACCCAATACCCTAAATAAACTATAAATTGTAAACTCTAAAATATAAACCCTAAACCCTAATCTATTAATCTTATATCCTAAACCCTAAACCCTAAACTTGTAGACCTAAACCTTAAACCTTAAACACTAAATCATAACCCTATAATCCTATCCCCTAAACTCTAAACCTTATACTGTAACCCCTAAAGTCTTTTACCTTAAACCCTAAAGTTCTAACCCAAAACTCTAAACCTCAAACTATAAACCTTAAACCTGAATCTAAACATTAAATCATAAACCCTAAATTATAAAGCCCAATCCTTGAACCCTAAACCCTAATCTTATAACCCTAAACATAAACATAAAACCTAAAACCTAATTTGTAAACTCTAAACCCCAATTTATAGACCCTATACCATAAATAGTAAACCTTAATGATCAAACTCTAAACCCTAAACCCTAAACCTTAAATCCTAAACACTAATCCTTAAAAAACTAAACCCTAAAATATAAAACCTAAATCTTAAATCCAATACCCTAAACTATAAATTGTGAACTCTAAAATATAAACCCTAAACACTAAATTATAACCTTGTAACCCTATACCCTAAACCTAAAATGCTAAAACGTAACCCCTAAACTTATAACCTTATCAATACTATGTTAATCTTGTGCAAACCTTAATAATTGTTATCAATAGAAATTAGTTCAATAGCAAAAAAAAAATTCAAGCTATCATATGAAAAATACAATGAAGAGAACCATAATTAATATTTTAATATTCAATTAATATAAAATGTACTCTTTTATACTTTGCATGAATCACGAATGGAATTGATTGACTCCTCAGTCTAAGTTATCAAGGAATAAATCAAATCAGATTGGGATTTCCACCAATTGCACAAATATTAAACTTTATATTTATATTATATTAAGCATTTAGTTCTCCCTACTTTCACTTCAATAATTAATATTGTATTTATTTATTATATTTTCTTAACAAATCATCCTCCATGAGCTCCATCCTTGACCTTCTAGCATTTTAAGGGAAATGCTCCTCCCTACACTTCCCAAATACATCGCTTCAAAATGACAAATTTTGAATAGTTGCATACATCAAAGACGTATTAAAGTGTGACATTTTACTAACTTAAAGGCTACCCATATTACTCAATATAAAGTTGCATATATTAACACAAGCCATATATTTATTTATTTGCTAAGATGTTGGCACATAATTGAGGAAATAACATTGTTATAATGATATTTACTATGTTTGAAAGTTATATTTTAAGGCATAACCCTTTGACTAATGCAAGATGCCATCTTTAGTTTTTTTTTTTTTTTTTTTTTTTTAAGTTTTCATTTATTTATATATTTACATATCCCTCTATCCATACATAAAATTCGTCAAACCATTCACATTAGGCATTCATCTATAAATTGCACTGGGCATGCATCTTTCAAGTAAGATAGGTAATATAATGCTCTAGAAAGAGATTTATACTTAACAATGATTTTTTGCTCTAAGCCATTGGAGTATAAACCCCCTAATAGGTAGTGTATCAAGGTTGTGATCCATTTTAGAATATATAATGCTCAATTCTTATTATCATATTTATCATAATCAATAGAAGCACACCCTTCTTTGTATTTCAGGCTACTAGTTCAAATCTAAGTCTTTTTTCTTTTACCTAAATATTAGCAGTGGTTTGGTATTATTTTAATCTTTTTATTTAAGGTAAAACTAAAATGTGGGATCCAAATCTATCATAATTTAGTTTTGAATGGTGCAAAAGGCACTATGTTATGAAGGTTTTCTTCACCTCCTGGCTGCCTAAATAACTGTGTCCACAACATCAAGCCCCTAATGCTCCTATTCTAGTTTCCAATTGTTTTACGTAACTAGTGTATGAACATAACCTTTTGGGGCTTTTATTTATCCCCAATAGTTCTTGTTGTCGAACACCCACTCTCAGTTAACTTTTATTTCAACTGCTCATTTGTTTATATTTACATAAGATATCCATACATAGTGCTGATAAAAAATTTCATGTTAGAGATCCATGTATTGGTCACAATGGGCATACATCCTTCGAATTGGATAGGTAACATAATGCTCTAACTAGATACTTATATTAAACAATAGTTTGTCACCCTATGCTAACAAAGTCTAAACTCCCCTAATACTAGTGCCCTGAGGTTGCCATCTTTAAGAGGATATATAAATATATTTCTCAAGTCTTGTAATGATTTTCTTCATCATTAATAGATCAACACCTTTCCTCCATTCTTTGGATATCAAGCTATTGGCTAGGTGTGTGACCATCAAGAGAATTACTAAGCTCAATACAACCTCACACTTTTTGAGTATCCACTCAGGTATTGATACCTTCTTCAAACAAATTTTTGATTTAAAGTTTACATGTGGATAGGCAATATAATGCTTTGGCTATAGACTTATACTAAACAACAATTTTTTTTCCCTAACCCCTTGGAGTATGGTGTTTTTTAGTGGTCAATATTCATTATTTTGTGAATTTTAGAATTTTTCACTACTAATTTGGCTAATAACTTAAGATTTAATGCAACCTAAATTGCCAAATTTTCATTAAATTTAGTTTTAAAATATTCAAAATCATTCAATAATTTATTTTATTAAAAAAATTAAACTCAAAGATTTGCCACAATATTTGATCCATGATTAGATTTGATTTAGCTAAATATTATTTATTATCAGAGAAATTAAAATTAATTCACCAATAATTATCATAATTATTAGTTACTTTAGGGATGTGTTACCAATATTTACTTTTCACTATTGATTTAAAATATAATGTAATTATCCTCATAATTTTCATGAGATAAAACATGTTCAATTTTGATTTGTAATATTCCATAACGATTAGCAAACTTCTTATTATTATTGAGAGTCACCAATATTTTCTACTCAAAAATTATGATTCCAAAATAATCGACAATGTAAATAAAAAAATAAAAAAATAAAGAGATTTGTCGATAAAAATAATTTGGTTTTTCAAAACAATGAAAGATTTCCAATAATTTATATCTTTTTTGGAGGGGGGTTTCTTAAATTTTGCCCTGCCTTGGAGTCTACACTCCCCTAATAGTATTAATGCATAGAGGTTGTAATCCTTTTTAGGATATATTGGTATATTGCTCAGTTCTTGTAATCATATTCATCATAATAAATGGATCTATGTCCTTGGATATCAGGCTATTAGCCAAGTGTGAGATCCTTAGAAGAATTACTAAGTTCGATACAACCTCTCAATTATCAAGCATCAAGTTTTGTATCCCTATATCTATACATAATAGGACCATCAACTATAACCCTATTAATATTCAGTTCAGCTTGTAGTTTGACTTTGTGCAACCTTTAAGAAATGTTGTCAATAGCAATTAGTTTAATAGCAAAAACAAAAACAATAAATCCAAATTAAGATATGAAAGTTTAGTGAAGGGAATGATAATTAAAATTTCAATATTCAGTTAATATAAAATAAGAATCTCAAATGGAATTGACTGACTACTCAGCCTAAGACCTCAAGGAATAAATCAAACCAAATTGGGATTTCCACCAAGTGCATAAATAATACACTTTATATTTACATTATAATAAGCATTCAGTTCCCACTCCTTTCACTTCAATAATTAATATTGTATTTATCTATTATATTTCCTTAATAGATCATCCTCTATGAACCCCATCCTTTGACCCTCTAGCATTTTAGGCTCCTCCCTAGGCTTCCTAGATACATCGCTCGAAAACAACAAATTTTGAATAGTTACATACATTGAAGACATATCAAAGTCTATTTTACTCACCTAAAGACTAACCATATTATTCAACATAAAGTTGTCTCTGTTGACACAAACAATATATTTATTAATCTGCTAAGGCATTGCGGCATAATGGATGATATAACATTGTTATAATGATAAGTACTATGTTTAAAAGTTATATTATAAGGCATAACCCTTTGACTAACACAAGATACCATCTTTAATTAAGTTTTGTTTTAAGTTTTCATTTTTTTATATATTTATGTATCCCTCTATCCATACATAATAGTCATCAAATAATTCTCATTAAGCATCCATCTATGAATCATGATGGGTGTGCATCTTTCAATTAGGATAGGTAATATAATGCATTGGAAAGAGACTTATACTTAACAAAGATTCTTTTCCCTAAGCCTTTGGAGTATACACTCCCCTAATAGGTAGCATATCAAGGTTTCCATCCCTTTAAATTATATAGATATAGTGCTCAATTCTTGTAATCATATTCATCATAATCAATAGATCCACACTCTTCTTCGTATTTTGGGCTATTGACCATGTGAGATCATCGAGAGAATCCCTAAGTTCTATATACTACCTCTCAATTATCAACACTTATCTTTGTATTTAAGGCTATCGACCAATTGTGAGATCTTTGAGAGAATCACTAAGTTCAATACCACCTCTTAGTTATCACGTATCTAGTTAGGTATTACTTCATTCTTAAGTATTATTTTTGACCTAAAGATTAGCATTGGTTTGCGAGTGTTTTGATCTTTTTATTCAAGGTAAACCTAAAATGTGGGATCCCAACTTCTCATAATTAGTGTTGAATGGTAGATAGGACATTGTGCTCTGTAGGTTTCCTTCACCTCTAAGCAACCTACATACTTGTGTTCATAGGATCAACCCCTAATGCTCTTCAATATAACATATATGTATGTAGTTCTACTTTCTAATTGTTTTCACATAACTAGTGTGGGAAAAAAACCTTTGTGGATTTTATCTAACCCCAATAGCTCTTCGTATACTTTGATTTAAAATTTACATGTGGATAGGTAATATAATGCTCTAGGTAGAGACTTATACTAAATAGTGTTTTTTTGTCCTAAGCCTTTAGAGTCTACACTCCTCTAATATTAGTAGTGCATGTAAGTTGCCATCATTTTTAGTATATATCAATATAATGCTTTATTCTTGTAATCATATGCATCATAATTAATAGATCCACACCCTTCCTTAGATTTCAAGCTATCAGCCAAGTGTGAGATCCTAGAAAGAATTACTAAGTTTGATACAACCTCAGTTAACTAGACATCAATTCTTATATCCCTCTATCTATGCATAATAGTCATTAACTATAACCTTATCAATACTAAGTTCATCTTGTAGTTTGACCATGTGCAACCTTTAAGAAATGTTATCAATAGCAATTAGTTTAATAGAAAAAAAGAAAATAAATCCAAGCTATGATACAAAAGTTTAGTGAAGGGAATGGTAATATAAATTTCAATATTCAGCTAATATAAAACATACTCTTTGTATACTTTGTAGGAATCTCAAATGGAATTGACTAACCCCTTGCCTAATCCCTTAAGGAATAAATCAAACCAAAATGAGATTTTTGCCAAGTGCACAAATAATACACTTTATATTTACACTATATTAAGCATTTAGTTCTCACTTTGTTCACTTAAATAATTAATATCATGTTTATTTATTATATTTTCTTAACATATAATCCTCCATGAGCCCCATCCTTGGCCTTCCAGCATTTTAGGGGAAAATCCCCTCCCTACACTTCCAAGATACACTTCAAAATGAATTTTTTTGAATAGTTACATACATCAAAGACATATCAAAGTCTATTTTACTAACCTAAAGGATAACCATATTACTCAACCTAAAGTTGCCTTTACTGACGCAAACTATATATTTACCAATCTACTAAGATATTGGGGGTTAGTGGATGATATAACATTGTTATAATGATAAGTACTATGTTTGAAAGTTATATTACAAGGTATAACCTTTTGAATAATGCAAGATACCATCTTAAGTTTTATTTTAAGTTTTTATTTGTTTATATGTCTACGTATCCCTCTATCCATACATAACAATCATCAAACCATTCATGTTAGGCATTCATTTATGAAACATGTTGGGCATGCATCTTTCAAGTAAGATAGGTAATATAATGCCAGAAATAGACTTAACAACAACTTTTGCCACAAAATTGAAGAGAAAAGCTCTGCAACTCTGCCGCTCATTCTTGCTTCTTTTTTTTTTTTTTTTTATTCACTCATGGTGGGCCCTAAACCTCTAGATCCTCCACTATGCCCAAATCTATAGATGGTGTTAACCCTGCACAAAGATTTGGAAGTCATGACAGACTACTATGGGACTGTAGAGGTGGGGAGAACTCCCTTAGGAAATGTTGAACTGAGTGGTAGCTCAGTGGATGGTGGAAAAATATTGATTAATGGGACCCTTGGAGGCTAGAAGAATGCACTTGTGGGATCCCAGGATTGCTCATGGTGCTAATAGGCCAGTAATATCCCTCTTAGATACTCTAGTGGATAGTGTTACCTCTGGCCTCAAGCAATGCATTGCAGGAAGATTTGTTGCATTTAGACCCACAATAGAGATGGTCTGAAAGTGGGTAAGTCAAAAAAGAAAGATTAAGGGTAGTGTTTGCATCTCTATGATGCCTAGTGGCCTTTTTTGATTTAAATTCATGGTAGAGGAAGATATAAATCTTATACTCTCGAGAATATGGTATTATGGCAAGCAATGTCTTGCCTTAACAAGCTGGCAACTGAGCTGCAATGATAGTGTAGAGCTCAACAAACTAGCTCTTGTATGGGTAAGGTTACCTGGTTTACCTCTGGAATTCTAGGATGAGAATATTCTAAGGTGGATAGGGAATTCCTTTGGTCACTTTGTTACTATGGACACAGTGACAATGCAAAAATCTAGCCTGGTGTATGCTAGATTCTATGTGAATGTGGCACTAAATTGGGCTCTCTTGACTGTGGTCACTCTAAAAAGTAAATGGGGAGAGAGACACCAACCCATAGAATATGAGAATGTGGGACTTTTCTGTTAGAAGTTTGGACATTTTGGGCATGTTATATTTGACTATAAAGCTCAACCACAAAATCAGAAACAAAAAGAAGGACCCATAAAGATTGTAAAAGATATAGTCAGGGAATCCTCAGAAGCACCAAGACTTGAGGAGGTGGTTTTGGTTGACCAAAACCTAGAGGCTAATATGATACAGGAAACCCTTGCCAAAGGGTCTTGGGGAAAAAGTGAACCTAATGAGGGGGAAGCTTTAGAGGAAAAGAAGAAAATGGAAGAGTATCCATTTAGAAGGGAAATAGAGGAATTAATAAGGTCACCTTTGGGGGAACTTAAAGAAGGAGAAATGATGGAGGAAGGTGAAATAGTGGCACAAAACTCCCTTCCTAGTACTCCAGTAAGTCTGGGAGGTAAGAGATTATAGGAATATATTGCTATAGATTGTGCTCCATAGGAAAGGTTATACACCCCTTTGAGAATGAAGAAGGTATCTCCAGTAGAGATAGCAGCAAAAGTGATGGCAAGTTTGGATAAAGCTAAAAAGGAACTAAGCCATGCTTCCCAACAAGTGGGTGATAATGAGGAATGCAAAGTACAAAAAAAGAAGAAAGGGGGGGGGGGGGGGGAAACTAGATGTAGGAACAAGTGGTATAGTTGGAAGACCAACTACTAGAGCTACTAAGACAAAACAAGCAACAAGGGACGTGGCCAGTGCTAAACAACTTACACTAGAGACTATAATAAGAAGTAAGAAATGAAATTCCTCTCTTGGAATTTAAGGGGGTTAAATAACCCCCAGAAATAGTATGCTTTAAAATAGTGCATATTTCAAGAGAAGGTGGATTGTGTGTTAATTCAAGAAACAAAAATGTCTAGTGCTAATTTTGATAGACTAGTAAGGCATGTCTAGCCTGGGGCTACCTTCATGCATATGGATGCTGATGGAGCCTCAAGGGGTATTGCCACCATGTGGAACCTATGTTCTATGATGGGGGTGGAGGTATGGAGAGATAAATTTTTTTAAATAATGGAGTTCCAAACTAGTAATCAAAGATGGGTGCTTATCAATATCTATGCTTATAATAACAAGATAGGGAGGAAGGAAATATATAGAAAGTTGGAAAGGATTTTAGAAACTATGAAGGATAAACAATTAATGTGTATGGGAGATTTTAATACCCTCTCTATCATTTAGAAAAGTTAGGTGGAATTAGGGACTGCCCTAAAAGCTTGTAGGACCTTCATGATTTTATGGGAAGAATGGATTTCATTGATGTTGATTTAAGAGGGAACCCATTCGCATGGACTAATAATAGAAAATGAGGTCTTCTCATTCAAGTAAGACTAGATAGACTGATGGTGACAGGGAATTAGAATCAATTGAGTAATTCCCTCTTGGAGAACCTTACAAGAACTACTTCAAACCATTCCCCCTTAATCTTTCATAGGGAGGATAGTATTAAAGGTGGTCCAAAACCTTTTAGGTATGAGATTATGTGGCAATCCCACTCAAAATTTAAAGATTGTATCCAAGAGTGGTGGAATATAAGGATTGATGGTACTACTATGTACATATTAACTCAAAAGTTAGATAATAAAAGGAGAAATGTTAAGGGCTGGGCTAAGAGCTCCTTTAGAGATTTGTTCAAACTCAAAAGAGATGTGGAGGAAAAGGTTAAGAAACTACAAGGGGAGATTGCTGAGGGAAATAATTTGGATGAAGCTACTAAAGAAGAAGAAGAGTATAGAAAAAAATTGAAGGATATCATTCTGAGGGAGGAAATATTTTGGAAGCAAAGATCGAAGGTTCAATGGTTAATTGAGGGAGATAGGAATACCACCTTTTTCAATAGGTCATCTTCGAATCATAAAAGAAGAAACATGGCCAACAAGTTAGAAGGAGAAGGGGGGAGAATATAAGGATTAGGAAGAAATGGGAAGACATGTGATGGAAGAAAGGGGGGAGAATATAAGGATCAGGAGGAAATGGGAAGACATTCGGTGGAATACTTTAGCAAGGCTTATATAAAGGATTTTAGCTTAGGAAATCAGATTATTAGAAGAAGTTTGATAAATACAATTCCACAAGCACTTGGAGAAATGGAAAATAATAGCATTCTAGAAAGCATCATAGAGGAGGAAGTGAAAAGGGTTATGTTTTCCATGAAAGCTTACAAGGCCCCAGGACCTGATGGTTTCCCCCCAGTGTTTTTTTAGCATTTCAAGGAGGTTATTAAAAAAGGGCTGATCTGGGCTAGTAGGAATTTCTTTAGAAGGGGAAAGATGCTAAAAAGGATAAATAGGACTTTTATTGCTCTGGTCCTTAAGACTCTGACACCCATGAGTCTCCTAGAATTTAAATCTATAAGCATGTGTAATACATCTTATAAAATTCTTACCAAAGTGTTGGTCAATAGAATCAAGCCATTCCTTGAGAGCATCATAAGAGCACCACAAATGGCGTTTGTGCCAGGAAGACAAATTTTGGATGCTGTGACAACTACTCATGAGATGATACATTCCATGGAGAAAAGTAAAAGATCTAGTATGCCCTTCAAGTTGGATATATCTAACGTGTATATATGATAAGGTAAACTAGGACTTCCTTTATGATGTGCTAGAAAGAGTTGGGGTTTAATGATAAAGTCATAAACCTTGTTAGGATGATGGTGGGTATTGAATGCCTCTCCTTGGGGAAATTTTGAAGTAGAAAGAGGTTTAAGGCAAGGAGACCCACTTTGCCCCTACCTCTTTATTATGGTGGCAGAGGTCCTAGGATATCATTTACCAAACTAGTAAGTATGAGATGTGTTAAAGGAATTAAACTTGCTACCACTACTGAATCTGAAGTATTACAATAATTTTTTGCTGATACCTTTCTCTTTGGAGAGTCCTCTATTATGGAAGCTAAGGCATGGAAGAGTATACTTAGAAACTATGAAGATAGCTCAGGTCAGCAAATAAACTACTTTAAAAGTAAAATTTATTTTTTTAACACTGATACTCTTATGTAGAGGAAGATTAGGAACATCCTAGGATTCTAGTTAGCTAACCTTTCAGATACTTACCTTAGCCTACCATTAACCACTAGGGAGGTGACTAATAATTTCTAGAATACTATTGTTGAAAAAATCTAAAAGAAGCTAGCAAGATGGAAAGGGAAAATCCTTAGTAATGCTGGTAAACTACAACTACTTTTTGTGGCTGTAGTATTCCAATATACTTTCTATTTTTTTATTTAAATAAATCAAAATATGGCAGAAAAAATTGACAGAATACAGAGGAATTTTCTTTGGTTAGGTACAGAGGAAAAGAATAAATTAAATCTTGTCAACTGGGAGGATGTTTGCAAATCAAAGGAAAGGGGAGGATTAGGAGTGAGAAGGCTTAGAGATTTGAATAAAGCCCTACTTGCTAAAATTGGATGGAGACTAGGAGAAAATAATACAGATTGGAGCGATATCATGAAAGCCAAATACCTTTCTAACTCCCTTTTCGCTCATAATATTTTTAACAATGACCTCCCAAGGGGATCCAAAATATGGATGAATATTGTCAAAAGTAGAGGTATGCTAAGGGAAGGGGTAAGGTGGATTGTGGGCAATGGGTAGAACATCAGGTTTTGGGAGGATAATTGGATGGGGGGGGGGGCTGCTAGTTTACAAAAAATTTAGAAGACTAATGGAGAAATTGAAGATAGAGATGGGGTTGAGAGTAGGTGATCGTGGAAGGAAGTGGAAGAAATTGCAAAAAGATACATGTTCTTAGGAGGATATCTAACTTCTTAATGAACTGGAAGAGCTAATTAAAGTGCAAAGACTGCCAATTCTAGGTCAAGAGGATAAGGTGGCATGGGATTTAACTCCTACTGGTAATTTTACTATCAAGTTGGCTTAAAAACAACTCTTTAGGAAGGACTTTTTCCCCACAATATGGCATAAATTTTGGATTAGTAATCATCTACCCAAAATAAATTTCTTCTAGTGGACTATTCAACATGGTAAAATATTATCAATGGATAATCTTTAAAAAAAGGGGTTTTTTTATTACAAACAGATTTTATCTATGCAAAGAAAAAGAGGAGAGTATCTCTCACCTTTTCCTTGATTGCCCATATTCCCTAAAGATCTGGTCACTGGTGTGGGAGAGATTTGGACTAAGTTGGGTGATGAAGGAGAACTTAACTCAATTTGTGGAAAATTGGGACTGTCCCTTTTTTCATCCCAAGTTGGTATTCTTATGGAAGATTGTCCCACCATATATTTGCTGGCACATATGGAAAGAAAGAAATAATAGAATCATTCGTGAAGAGGAAAGACCTAAGGAGGTAGTTATGGGAATTATGGAGAAACTAAGAAAATATAAGGATTTCCAAATGTAAGATACCAAATGAAGAACCAGGTAGGAAGGGATGCCAAATAGCAGAAAAGTGGGGTATTCAATGGAATTTTAAGCAATTTGATAATCTACAGTTATCAATAGGCAGTAGACAAGATGGAAACCATCAACAATAACACATCTTGAGTTGAAATTTGATGGTGCTAAAAGGAAGGGAATAGGGGCGGTGGGTAGAGTGCTGAGGAAGGGAAATGGTGATGTGCTACTTATCTACTTTGGGAATGTTGGAGGGGGAAGTAACAATTTGACTGAAGTGATGGCTCTACTTTGGGGTCTACAATTGATTAGTGAAATGCAAATAAAGGAAATAACTATAGAAGGTGACTCCAAATTAATAATTGATATGGCAAAGGGAGCTTCTCAACGTAGCTGAAATATCCAAACTATCATCATGGACATTAGACATATCATAAATGGGATGGAAAAAGTCCAGTTGCAGCATATATACAAGGAAGGTAATATGGTGGCAGATGTTGAGGCTACCATGGGGTTTGAATTAAAGGAAATGACATGTTGGAGAAGCATGGATATGGTAAAGGAGTAAATTAAGACCCTGATCTACAAGGAAGGGGGGAAACAAAAATTAAGCATGGCTAGACAAATAAAGATTAGTGCCAATTTTGGCAGCATTATATCTAGGAAGGAAATACTTGCTAAATTTAATAAAAAGAATAAGGGAAAGATGATGAGACACCATCATACAGATTGGATAATAAATAGTTGCAATTTGAGATATGAGTTACTTCACCATTATGGTAACATAATGTGAAATTTAAATTATTTCCTTTCTAGAAGTAAGAAAGATATAGTTTTAGATGCTATTAGAGATTTTAGCGATGGTAGAGTAATGATACCAAGTACACATGAATCCTATAATGAAAATGAATGGGATTTTGAAGCACCTAGAAAACTTGCTCACTAGAAGTTTAAAGACCCTATAGAGTCTATTGGCATCATTGTTGTGTTGTTGATGTTTAATAATATCACTGTTGCTAGAAAGATTAATGAGAAGAAGGTTCAAATGCAAATTACTGAAGTTGGTGGATCAAGAGTTAGCGAGGAAGAAATGGGTGGAGATTTGAATTGAATGGAACCAACTAAAATAGAAAATTTCAAAGATAGGATGACAACCTAGTTCCTATTAAAAGAAGGAGGTTTTCTTACTTATATGCAGGCAATGGCAGGGTATGAAAAAAATTGTTCTCTTTAGTTTGTGACCGGGTGGAATAATTGTAGGGTCACCATTAATAGTATTACATTCCAAGTTAATGAAGAGGTTATTGCTATGGCTACTAGATTGTCTATAAAGCGAAAGAAATGGAAGAAGGTTACGAAGACAGTGGATGCGGCCAACATGAATAGTTTTTTTGCAAAAAATGAAGAACCTCTTCGCTATAGAGGAGGCTTCTGGAGGGATAAGCTACTAGCTCCTTGGAAGGATGTTTGTCTAGTGTTCATGAAGTACCTCACACTCAAAGGAAGGTTTGGAGTTTATTAATATTATCACTTCCCCCTTCTAAACCATTTTAGAAATAGAGACTTCATTTCTATTCCATCTTTCTGTTACATTCCCTTGAGGATATGATTAATGATGTTAGGGAGAAGAGGAGTAAGGGTAATAATTTTACCATCATCCACAAGGGCCTAATTTTTAGACTCTATCAGTTCCATTTTTCCCTTTGTCCCCCTAGGGTTTTTGTGTTTGAAAATCAATCCCACCACCAAAATTCCCTATCGAGTACTAGCACTAGTACCAAAATGCAGACCCCGTGCCCTTCCCCTAGTAGGGAAAATAAGAAAAAGAAAAACCCTAAACTCGTAATTGAACATAAGGGTAGTTAAAAATTTAAAATTGAAAAACAAATGGAGGTGGAAATTGAGGAGTCAGAAGAGGAAGGAGGTGGAAAAGGTAGGAGAAGGTCAAAAAGACTCACAAGCAAGATATAAACAAAAAGCCAATAGATAAAGGGTAGATGAGATAGAGGAGGAGAGTTCTAAAAATAATGAAAGAGAACTAGAGGAGGAGAAACATTCTGACTCCAAGAGAGAAAAGGGGAATGAGGAGAAAGAAAAAAGTGAAAACTCTATTGATATTACCTAGGTGTCTACTAGTACTACCTAGGCATCTACTATAATGCCATTACCATCGAGACTACACGTGTATTGGTGAGCTTTACCCTATAGCCTATAACAATCTGTGAGGAAAAAAACAAAGTGGACACCTCTCCCATTACCATCTCCTCCTAGTAAATGAAAAAACTAATGTTTTTACTAACCCTCAGGTTTTGCAAGATGAAAATCAGCCCTTGACAAAGACTAAGGAGGTGCATAAAAATGATGAAAAAGAAAATGAGGAAGAGGAGGAACAGGATGAAAAGAAGGTACAGCTAGAAAAAAGGGACAAATCCTTAGAGAAGGGGTTTTACTTCTCTAAATTTGCACTAAAGGTTACTCATTTTGCTACTACCACCCTCTAATTGCTGGCACAAGAGAAGGATGAAAAAGGGTTGGACATGGAGGTAAAAAACTCCTCTATAAGTTTCTTGCTAAGGACTAGGCTAGGGTGCTCTTGGCTAGGAAAGGAAAGGAAAAGGGTGAAAAATAAAAGTGGGGTTTTATGTCCCTAGTTGTTTTTTTGTTTTTGATTGATATCTAGTTTTCTGGTTTATAGTTGTTACTCTAATAGATCTAAATGGTAAAGTGTTGTTTCTGGGATGGGTTGGTTTGCTTATGTCAATGCATTATACTTTGAACAATCATAGTATGGTTAGTATAATTGTTAATTTAGTTTGGATAATTCTCTGCTAGTTGGTTATTCTTGGTTGTTAAGGTAGTTCTCTACTACAGGGATGTCTCCTATCTATTTTTGCAAGTAGTGTGTTGGTTGCTAGCGTTTTGTTTATAAGGGCCAAACCCCTTGTTTTGGTCACTTTATATTTCAAAAGCAATTTTTTTCCCTAAGCCATGCAAGTATACACTCCCTTAACAGGTAGCATATTAAGGTTGCCATCCATTTTAGAATATATAGATATAGTGTTTAATTATTGTAATCATATTTATCATAATGAATAGATCCACACCCTTCATTGTATTTTTGGTAATCAACTAGCTATAAGATCATCGAGATAATCTTAAATATCAAAACCCTTCTTTGTATTTAAGGCTATTAGCTAGGTGTGAGGTCATCAAGAGAATTACTAAATTCAATAACACCTCTCAATCATCATGCATCTAATTAGGTATTGGTTCAAATCTAATTTTTATTTTGACCTAAAGATTAGCAGTGGTTTGCTAGTATTTTAATCTATTTATTTAAGGTAAACCTAAAATGCAGGATCATAATTTCTTGTAATAAAAGTGTTGAATGGTGCACAAGGAGCTACATTATGGATGTTTCCATCACCTCTAGTCTACTTACATAACCCTATCCCTAGAATCAAGCCCTTAACAAATATGTACATAGTTCTAGTTTCCAATTGTTTTCATGTAATTAGTGTAGAAATAAAATCTTTAGGGCTTTTATCTGTCCCCAGTAGTTCTTTATTATGTTCACCCACTCTTGATTAACTTTTCTTTCAACTGCTCATTTGTTTATATATTTACATATCCATCTATCATGGTGATTAAACCATTCATGTTAGATCCATTTATAAATCATGATGGGCTTCTATCCTTCAAATGGGGTGGGAAATATAATGCTCTAAGTAGAGACTTATATTAAGAAATAGTTTATATCCCTAAGCTAATAGTTTATATCCCTACTTTATATTTTGGACTATCGACCAACTGTGAGCTCTTCGAGAGAATCACTAAGTTCAATACCATGTCTCAATTATCATGCCTCTAGTTAAGTATTGCTTCATTCCTAAGTCTTTTTTTTTACCTAAATATTAGCAATTGTTTGCTAGTATTTTGGTCTTTTTATATATGGTAAATCTAAAATATGGGATCTCAATTTCTCATAATTTAGAGTTGTATGGTGCATAGGGCATTGTACTCTAGAGTTTTCCTTTACCTTGAGCATCTGCCTACATACCCATATCCATAGGATCAAGCCCCTAAAGCTACTCATTGTAATGAATATGTATCTAGTTATAGCTTCCAATTGTTTTCATGTAACTAGTATGGGAACAAAACCTTATGGGGATTTTATCTGTCCCCAACAATTCTTTGTTGTCGAACACCCACCATTAGTTTACTTTTCTTTTAACTGTAAATTTGTTTTTATATTTACATATCAATCTATCCATACATGATGGTGATCAAACTATTAATGTTACAGATCCACTTTATCAATCATTATGAGCACACATCCTTCAAATGAGATAGGTAATATAATACTCTAACTAGAGACTTATATTAAGCAATAGTTAATTAACCTAAGCTAATAGAGTCTACACTCCCATAATAGTTTCCCTAAGGTTTCCATCTTTAAGAGGATATATAGATAAATTGTTGAATTCTTTTAATGATTTTCATCATCATTAATAGATCAAAATTGTTTCTCTATTCCTTGGATTTTAGGCTATCTGTCAGGTGTGAGACCATCAATACAATTGCCATGCTCAATGCAACCTTTTTCTTTTCAAGTATCTACTCAGGTATCGATACCTTCTTCAGACATGTTTTTGATTTAAAGTTTACATGTGGATAGGTAATATAATTCTTTGGCTAGAGACTTATACCAAACAATAGTTTTTTTTTCCCTAAGCCCTTGAAGTCTACACTCCCATAATAGTAGTAGAGCACAAAGGTTGCTGTCCATTTTAGGATATATTGATATTGCAAAATTAGTGTAAGCATATTCATCAATATCAATAGATCCACACCCTTACATGGAATTTGGGCTATCAACAATGTGTGAGATCCCTGAAAGAATTACTAAGTTTGATACAACCTCTTAGTTATCAGGCATCAAGTCTTGTATCCCTCTATCCATGCATAATAATCATCAACAATAATCTTATTAATACTAAGTTCATCTTTTATTTTTACCGTTTGCAACATTTAAGAAATGTTGTCAATAGAAATTAGTTTAATAGAAAAAATAATAAATCGAAGCTAAGATACAAAAATTTAGTGAAAGGAATGATAATTAAAATTTCAATATTAAGTGAGTATAAAACATACTCTTTTTATACTTTGCAAGAATAACCTTGAATGGAATTGATTAACTTAATGGCCGAATTCCTCAAGAAATCAATCAAACCAAATTGAGATTTCCATCAAGTGCACAAAGAATACACTTTATATTTACATTATATTAAGCATTTAGTTCTCACTCCCTTCACTTAAATCATTAATATCACTTCAAAATGATTTTTTTTGAATAGTTACATATATTGAGGACATACCAAAGTATCTTTTACTAACCTTATGGCTAACCATATTACTCAATATAAAGTTTCCTATATTGACACAAACCATATATTTATCAATCTGCTAAGATATTGGAGCATAGTGGATGATATAATATTGTTATAAAGATAAGTACTATGTTTGAAAGTTATATTGTGTGGTAATATTAAGTATTCTTTTAAGTTTTCATTTGTTTATATACTTATTTATCCCTCTATCCATACATAATAGTCATCAAACCATTCATGTTAGGCATCCATCTATGAATTGTGCTAGGTGTTCATCTTTCAATTAAGATAGGTAATATAACACTCTAGAAAGAGACTTATAGTTAACAATGATTTTTTACCCTAAGCCCTTGGAGTATACACTCCCCTAATAGGTAGCATATTGAGGTTGTTGTCCTTTTAGAATATATAGACACAGTGTTCAAATTTTGTAATCATATTCATCATAATTAATAGATCCATCCTCTTCTTTGTATTTTGGGCTATGGACTAGGTGCAAGATCATCAAGAGAATCACTAAGTTTGATACCACCTCTCTATTAATTCAGTGAAGGGAATAGTAATTAAAATTTTAATATTAAATTAATATAAAACATACTCTTTTTATACTTTGTAGGAATAATCCCAAATGGAATTGCTTAACTCTTTGACCTAAGGCCTCAAGGAATCAATCAAACCAAATGAGGAAATCTGCCAAGTGCACAAATAATACAATTTATAATTACATTATATTAAACATTTATTTCTCATTCCCTTCACCTAAATAATTGATATCATATTAATTTATTACATTTTATTAATAGATCATCCTTAATGAGCCCCATCATTGACTTTCTAGCATTTTAGGGGATAGCTCCTCCCTAGGCTTCCCAATTACATCGCTTCAAAATGATTTTTTTTGGATAGTTACATCTAGTGTGGATGTGTCAAATTCTAATTTACTAACCTAAAGGCTATCCATATTACTCAATATAAAGTTGCCTCTATTACCAGAAACCATATATCTATCAATTTGCTAAGACATTGGGGGATAATGGATGATATAACATTGTCATAATCATAAGTGCTATGTTTGAAAGTTATATTGTAAGGCATAAACCTTTGTCTAACACAAGATATGTGTCCCTCTATCAATACATAACAATCATCAAACCATTAACGTTAGCCATCTATCTATGAATCAGGATAAATGTGCATCTTTCAAGTAAGATAGTTAATATAATGCTCTAGAAAAAGATACAATTAAAAATGATTTTTCACCCTAAGCCCTTAGAGTATAGACTCCCCTAATAGGTAGTGTATCAAGGTTGTCATTCCTTATAGAATATATAGATCTAGTTTTCAATTCTTATAATCATATTCATCATAATCAGTAGATCCACACCCTTCTTTGTATTTTGGGCTATCGACCAGTTATGAGATCATCGAGAGAATCACTAAGTTCTATACTACCTCAAAGTTATCAACACCCTTCTTTGTACTTTGGGCTATCGACTAGCCATAAGATCTTTGAGAGAATCACTAAGCTCAATACAACCTCTCAGTAATCATGCATCTAGTTGGGTATTGCTTCATTCCTTAGTCTTGTTTTTGACCTAAATATTAGCAGTAGTTTGCTAGTGTTTTGATCATTTTAGTTAAGGTAAACCAGAAATGTGTGATCCCAATTTCTCATAATTTAGTGTTCAATGGTGCACTAGTTGCTACACTTTGGAGGTTTCCTTCACCTCCAGGATGCCTGCATACCTATGTCCATAGGATTAAGCCTCTTATCCTCCTTGCTATAATGAATATGTATATATTTCTAGCTTCCAATTGTTTTCATGTAATTAGCGTGGGAACAAAACTTTATTGAGCTTTTATCTATCCCCAATAGTTCTTCATTTTCAAACACCCACACTTAGTTAACTTTTATTTTAACTATAAATTTCTTTATATATTTATATATCCATATATCTATACATAATGGTGATCAAACCATTCATGTTAGAGATCTATTTATCAATCATGATGGGTATACATCCTTCAAATGGGATACGCAATATAATGCTCTAAGTAGAGACTTATATTAAGCAATAGTTTGTCACCCTATGCTAACAGAGTCTACACTCCCCTAATATTAGTGCTCTAAGGTTTCAATCTTTAATAAGATATATAGATATATTTCCCAAGTCTTGTAATTATATTTGCCATCGTTAATAGATAAACACCATTCCTCCATTCCTTAGATATCATGCTATCAGCTAGGTGTGATACCACTAATAGAATTACTAAGCTCGATACAACCTCTCACTTTTTAGGTATCCACTCATATATCGATACATTCTTCAAACATGTTTATGATTTAAAGTTTACCTATGGATATGTAATATAATGCTCTGGCTAGAGACTTATTCTAAATAAAGCCCTTGGAGTCTACACTTGCCATCCTTTTTAGGATATATTGATATATCGTTCAATTCTTGTAATCATATTCGTCATAATCAATAGCTCCACACCCTTCCTTAGATTTTGGACTATTAGCCAGGTGTAAGATCCTTGAAAGAATTACTAGGTTTGATACAACATCTTAGTTATCGTGCATCAAGTCTTGTACCCCTCTCTATCCATACATAATAGTCATAAATTATAACCTTATCAATACTAAGTTCATCTTGTAGTTTAAAAATGTTCAACCTTTAAAAATTATTGTCAATAGCACTTAGTTTTATATTAATTGAATATTGAAGTTTTAATTATCAATAGCTCATTTAAAAGAATATTGAATGGATTTGATTGACTCCTTAGCCTAAGTCCTCAAGGAATAAATCAAACTGGCAAGTGCACAATTAATGCACTTTATATTTACATTATATTTCTCACTCCCTTTACTTAAATAATTAATGTCATATTTATTTATTATATTTTTGTAACATATCATCCTCCATGATCCCCATCCTCAACCTTCTTGCATTTTAGGGGAAAAGCTCCTCCTTAGGCTTCCAAGATAGATCGCTTCAGAATGACAAATTTTTAATAGTTACATACATTGAAGATCTATCAAAGTCTCTTTTACTAACCTAAAGGCTAATCATATTATTCAACATAACATAGTTTTTACTAACACAAGCCATATATTTATCAATCTACTAAGGTATCTAGGCTTAGTGGATGATATAACATTGTTATAATGATAAGTATTATGTTTGCAAGTTATATTGTAAGGCATCTTTGACTAATGCAAGATACCTTCTTTAGTTAAGTTCTCTTTTAAGTTTTCATTTGTTTATATATATTTACATATCCCTTTATCCATACATAATATTCATCAAACCATTCATGTTAGGAATGAATCTATGAATCATGTTGGGTGTGCATAATATAATATTTTGGAAAGAGACTTATACTTAACAATGATTTTTTTTCCTAAGCCATTGGAGTATACACTCTCCTAATAGGTAGCATATTGAGGTTTTCATATTTTTTAGAATATATAGCCACCTCTCAGTTATCACAATTCTAATTGGGTATTGGTGCAAATATAAGTCTTGTTTTTGACCTAAATATTAGCAGCGATTTGCTAGTGTTTAGTCTTTTTATTTAAGGTATAAAATTATAATACAAGATCCAAATTTCTTATAATTTATTATTGAATGGTGCATAGGGCACTATGCTATAAAGGTTTCCTTCACCTCCAAGTTTCCTACATTCCTATGTCCATAGGATTAAGCCCCTAATACTCCTCGCTATAACAAATATATATGTAGTTCTACTTTCCAATTTTTTTTATGTAACTTTTGTGGGAACAAAATATTTTGAGGCTTTTATCTATCCCTAATAGTTCATCGTTGTTGAAATAACTTTTTTTTCAACTACTTATTTGTTTATATATTTACATATTTATCTATCCATACATAATGGTGATCAAACCATTCATGTTAGAGATCCATTTATCAATCGTGATGGACATACATCTTTCAAATGGGATAGATGTGAGATCCTTGAAATAATTACTAAGTTTGATACAACCTCTTAGTTATCTGGCATCAAGTCTTGTATCCCTCTATCCATACATAATAATCATCAACTATAACCCTATCAATACTAAGTTCATCTTTTAGTTTCACCATGTGCAACCTTTAAGAACTATTGTCAATAGCAAAAAATAATAATAAATCCAAGCTAAGATACCAAAATTTAGTGAAGGGAATGGTAATTAAAATTTCAATACTAAGTTAGTATAAAACATGCTCCTTGTATCCTCAACCTAAGCCCTCAAGGAATAAATCAAACTAAATTAAGATTTTTGCCAAGTGCACCAATAATACACTTTATATTTAAATTATATTAAGCATTTAGTTCTCACTCCCTTCAATTTAATAATTAATATTATATTTATTTATTATATTTTCTTAACAAATCATCCTCCATGAGGTCCATCCTTAACCTTCTAGTATTTTAGGGTAATAGTGTTGCAAGATTGTTGTAAGCTTGAAGCTTGATGATATTCCTATGGGGGAGTATTGTGGATATTGTGGATAGGTTACTATGATGATATGTTACATTCATGACTGAGTTTGTCACTGAGGTCAATATAGAAATTTTTTGTGGTATCTAACAAAAGAATAGCGGAAAGATCAAGTTGGTACAGATGACTAATTGAGTATTCTAACTATCTGAGGTTATGGGAGATACTTATAAGTATCTAGTATATGCAGTTAATGTCAAAAGAAGAAATTATAAGTCTAGAAGAAGTTATGTAAGTTTTGGTGATGTATGTTTTGAGATAGAGTTTACAAAGGCATATTCTAAAAAACTTGTTATATCTCTTAGCAGAATTGTTATTTTGAGAATTGAGGTTGAGGATGTGTAGGAGACAGGTTGGTGATGATGTGGCTAAGTTGACTCATGTTGTTATGTCCACAACACATGCCCCATTCCTTACTAGGAATGGGGACCCCCTACTTTTTTTGACTCTCAAACTCACAGTTCGAGAATTGGGAGAAGAAAGTTTTGTTAGAGTTAGAATTTTAGAGTCAAGATTCGAAAAAAATACAAAAACAATTGAAAATTTGAAAAAACACAGAAACATAGAAAAAATTAGGAAAAACACAAAAAAAAAAAAAAAAGTCAAAAAATCACAAAAAAAAAAATTGAAAAAAAGAAAAGAAAAGAGAGAGAGAGAGAGAGAGAGAGCACGTGCCACAAAGGGTCGCGCATGCATGTGAAAACACTGCATGTGCACGCATGTTCCACAAAGGGGCCGCACATGCTGAAGGGGTGCCACACATGCTGTGGCACCACAAAAGGCCCTGCGCATGCACCGTAACACCACAAAAGGCCACGTGTGCATGCCAAAGGGCATCGTGCACCATAGCACCACAAAAAGTCACATGTGGACACCAAGGGGCACCGCATGCCATGCCACCATTCACATGTGCATGGTAAATTGCACCACACATAGCATCTCACACTGTGCACCGCACATTGTGCCCACACCTTGCAATAGTGCACTTGGATGCGCACGCACCACCAAGCTTATTCTACGTGCATGTTGCCCCTCCCATTCAACTCTGGTTTTGTTTGAGTAACTAGTTTTAGGGGGGTTTTGTTTTGGTGTCATTAGGGTGTGTCTCATTTAAATATTTTTCAACTCTACAAACTAATATTTGCTTCTTTTTGTAGGTAGAAAAGTTATCCTTAACTTGTCGAGATCATAACTTTTGACTTGGAGCTTAGAATTTAGAACCGTTTACACCATTGGAAAGAAGAATTGAAGATCTAATTCCAGTCCCTAAAATAATGAGCCTATAGTTGCCTAATTTTAGGGACCAATGAAGTTCTCGACTTGAAATTTTGAGCAAAACACCTTCGAAAAAGCCATTTTAAAATGCTTAAAAAAATTTGCAAAAAAATATGAAAAAGTTTCAAACATTTGATCATTTTGGATAATCTAGATCACTTGGTATTTTGTTGGGAAGGATAGGGCAGTTGGAGAGAAGACAAAGGTTGGACACATAAAGCGGAATAGGTTTCTCATCTTATGCAACTATTAATGACAAGATTCAACGTAGGTGCCTTGGGCTTTTAGATCGAAGGAGCAAGAGTTCAAGTTTATGAAAGTGATTGGCTATAAAGAGGGTATAAATCATCAAAAAGGGGTAAATAATGTACACAAAAAGTGATCT
Source organism: Cupressus sempervirens (assembly GCA_028749045.1). Taxonomy (NCBI): domain Eukaryota; kingdom Viridiplantae; phylum Streptophyta; class Pinopsida; order Cupressales; family Cupressaceae; genus Cupressus; species Cupressus sempervirens. Next base: position 354,807,040 of record CM053791.1, on the reverse strand, counting down.
AAAATCACATTTGAGCAAAACCCAAAAATCATTTTCAAAATTAACAACTTTGATTTTTCAATGATTTGAGCTATCGAGGTGCACAGCTCCATAGGTCCGTAGCTCTACATGTGCACAACTCCACATTTGCATGTAGCTCTGTAGATCCACAACTTTGTATTTTCATGTAACTTTGTAGGTCTGCAGCTCCACATTTTCATGTAGTTCTTCAAGGTTTGCAGGTACATAGCTCTGTAATTCAGAGGTGTGTTGACAATTAATTGTCAATTCCAAAAATAGTACCTTCCATGCATCAGGAGTGCATTCTGATGGCAGTTTAACTCTAACACATACCTAGTGAAGGACCAGCTTCTATTTTTTGTGCCTCCATGCACTTCCGCTTCAACTGATGGCTTCCTCCTACTTTCACTTACATATTTTCTTTGTTTTTGACATGTAAAGGGCTCATGTATCCAATTAATGAATAAAATATGGATTCCCTCTAAGCACTAGATTAGTTGATAGTTTGTATATATTTAGTGTGTTTTAATGTTTTAAAAGCATTTTATTGCGTGAAGATATCTCTCACTCTCAACACAAATTGAGGAGATGATTTCTTATAAATACCCCATTGTAAAATGTAACAAAGGCTGCCATTATTATGCAATTAAATTATGCTTTTGGTGCTAGCATTTGGAGTGTAGTTATTATTGCCTGAATGGGTCATATTTTTGTGGATTTTATTTATGGGATTGTGATTGAGCCAAAGGTTTATTGTGCTATTTCTGGCTGTGTGTTCTTTTAGTTCTGGTGTTTGCTACAGATATACAAATTCCACTGATATAACGAGCTTGAGAAGAGATCACTCGATTGTGTCTACATAGCTTTTTGTCTTGCATGAGTGCACTTTCCATGGCCTTGCAATTCGATGAAGAGTGAAACATCATTTGATTTGTTAAAAATTCTCACCGATGATTGCATTAGTGGATTCTAAGAAGTGTTGCTATTATTTTCATTAGTTTCCTACCGATTTCTTCGAAAGTTTAACTTGCAACATGTTGTGTTATGTAGCTTATGTCCATTTAGGAATTTCAATTTCAAGTCATTTCAATTTCATGTTATTTGCTTTTAGTTTTGTTATTTTCTTTGCTAACCCCCTATTAGAATAAGACCTCATAGTAGCTACATTGTTAGAGTTGCATTCATTGAAAAATAGAAAAATACAAAATATTGTTCTTTTGGTGTGATATTTTGAGATAGCGAACAGATTTACTTCAATTTCAAGATAAAAGAGTCTTTAGTACAAACAAAGGCCTCCTTGTGAACACCTAAGCAGATTTTGGTACATCGCAAGACAAATACTGAACTTTGGAGTGGATCCTTAAAAAGATTTTCTTTTCAAGAGAGAAATTACGCAATGAATTCCTGCCATTGACCTTGTGCAAAATGAACGCCCAACAAATCATCATAATATTTGCATGTAAAAAAATTTATTCAAGTTGCAAGGTAGAAGATTAATGTTATCCCTAAGTGTAATGTGTTCTTGATGTAGTCCTATAATGATTAATTGAGAAGGTCTAATAGCCAACTCAAGGAATTGTTTTATGGACATGGTATAAAGGAAGGGAACTTTCCTTTATCATGATATGGATGTGTATGGATGAGGATGATATTTTTAATAAATACAAGTATGAAATGTGAAGTTGAACAAAGCATAGTAGAAGTGAAGGAAACTTCATTGCTAAGGTTTTATTGAGTGATCTGAGGTTTGATATTTGGATACAAGGTTCATGACCTAGTCTACAAGGTTTCACAATGTTTATTTTGGTTGATAGAACAAAGGAAAGAAGAACATAATAGTAAATTGCATGTTTAAGTAGTGAGCTCTTCTTGTAGTTGAAATTACATGTTTGGGTAGTGGCTCTTCTTACATACATTATACTACAACTCCTAACAAGGTTGGCACAACTCCTAACAGAGTTGGAATCTCCTAATAGGGATTCAAAGTCTCCCAACAAGGACTCTATGTACCAAATATTGTAATAGACTCCTAATGAGGTCCATCTTCTAACAAGAAATATTTATAATAGTACATCATCTTGTGGACATCATTCTCACCAGTGTTTTCCCTATGATCAAGGGTTTCCCTAGTTAACATATCTAGTGTAATTGTCTATGTGCATCTTATTATGTTATTTTTTTTACTTTGTTGAATGGTTAAGTTTGTTTAAAGAAGATAAATGTTTTAAATGTTGGATAACTGATTCACTCCACTCTTAGTTATCTTGGTGGACTATTATTTCTTTAAAAAAGCTCCTCCCTAGGCTTCCTAGATACATTGTTTCAAAGTGATAAATTTTGAATTGTTACATGCATTAAGGACATACCAAAGTCTAGTTTACTAACCTAAAGGATAACCATATTACTCAACATAAAGGTTCCTATGCTGAGACAAACCATATATATATATCAATCTGCTAAGACATTGGCACTTAAAAGATGACATAACATACTATGTTCAAAATTTATATTGTAAGACATTACCCTTTGACTAATGCATATATATATATATATATATATATATATATATATATATATATATATATATATATATATATATATATATATATATATATATATATATATATATTTATCTATCCCTCTATCCATAAATAATAGTCATCAAATCATTCATGTTAGGCATTCATCTATGAATTACATTGGGTGTGCATCCTAGAAAGTTACTTATACTTAACAATGATTTTTTGTCCTAAGCCATTGGAATATAAACTCCCCTAATAGGTAGCATATTGAGGTTTTCATCCCTTTTAGAATATATAGAGTCTTCAATTCTTGTAATCATATTCATCATAATCAATAGATCCACACCCTTCTTTGTATTTTGGGCTATTGACCAACTGTGAGATTATCGAGAGAATGACAAGTTTGATATCACCTCTTAGTTATCAACACCCTTCTTTTTATTTCAAGCTATCAACAAGGTTTGAGATCATTGAGAGAATCACTAAGTTTGAGATCATCTCTTAGTTATCATGCATCCAATTGGGTATTGGTTCAAATCTAAGTCTTATTTTTTACCTAAATATTAGTAATGGTTTGCTAGTGTTTTAATCATTTTATTTAAGGTAAGGAATCCAAATTTTTCATAATTTAGTATTAAAAGCCACATAGGGTGCTGCGGTATGGAAGTTTCCTTCACCTCCAAGCTGCCTACATACCCATGTCCACAAGATCAAGCCCATAATGGTCCTCATTGAAATAGATATGTATGTAGTTCTAGTTTCCAATTATTTTTACGTAACTAGTGTGGGAACATAACCTTTTGGAGATTTGATTTGTGCCCAATAGCTCTTTGTTTTTGAAGACCCACTCTTAGTTAATTTTTCTTTTAACTATTCATTTTTATATATATTTACATATCCATCTATCCATGCATGATGGTGATCAAACAATTCATGTTATAGATCCATTTATAAGTCATGGTGGGCATACACTAACTATGAGATCATCGTGAGAATCACCAAGTTTGATACCACCTCCCAGTTATCAACACCCTTCTCTACATTTTATGCTATCATCTAGATGTGAGGTCATCAAGAGAATCAATAAGTTCATACCACCTCTTAGTTATCACACATCCAATTGGGTATTGGTTCAAATCTAAGTCTTGTTTTGACCTAAATATTAACAATGGTTTATTAGTATTTTAATCTTTTTATTTAAAGTAAACCTAAAATGCGGGATCCAACTTTCTTGTAATTTAGTGTTCATTGGTGCAAAGGGTGTTGTGTTATGGAGGTTTCCTTCACCTCTAGGATCCCTACATACCTGTGTCTATAGGATCAAGCTTCTAATGCTCCTCACTCTATAGAATATGTATGTAGTTCTAGTTTCCAATTGTTTTTACATAACTAGTATGGGAACATAATCTTTTGTGGCTCTTATCTATCCCCAACAATTCTTCATTGTTGAAAACCTACTCTTAGTTAACTTTTCTTTCAACTTCTCATTTGTTTATATATTTAAATATCCATCTATCCATACATAATGGTGATAAAACCATTCATGTTAGAGATCCATTTATTAGTTGTAATGGGCATACACCGACTATGAGATCATTAAGAGAATCACCAAGTTTGATATCACTTCTTACTTATACACCCTTCTTAGTATTTTGAGCTATTAGTTAGGTGTGAGGTCATTGAGAGAATCACTAAGTTTGATACCACCTCTTAGTTATCAAGCATCCAATTCAGTATTGGTTCAAATCTAAGTCTTATTTTTTACCTAAATATGAGAAGTGGTTTTCTATTATTTTAATCTTTTTATTTAAGGTAAACCTAAATGCAGGATCCAAATTTCTTGTAATCTAGTGTTCAGTGGTGCACAAAGCACTGTGTAATAGAGGTTTCCTTCACATCTAAGTTGCATACATACTTGTGTCCACAGGATCAAGCCCCTAATGCTCTTTAATGTAAAGAATATATATGTAGTTCTAGTTTCCAATTATGTTTATGTAAACATTTTGGGAAAAAAACCTTTAGGGGCTTTTATCTATCCCCAACAGTTCTTCATTGTCTAACACCACTCTTAAATAAATTTTCTTTCAACTACTCATAATTTGTATATATATTTACATATCCATCTATCCATATATAATGGTGATCAAACCATTCATGTTAGAGATCCATTTATTAGTTACGATTGACTAGAGACTTATACTAAACAACAATTTTTTGGCCCTAAACCCTTGGAGGCTACATTCTCCTAGCAATAGTAGTGCATATAGGTTGCAATACTTTTTAGGATATATTTATATTACTCAATTCTTATAATCATATTCATCATAATCAATAGATCCACACCCTTTCTTAGATTTTGAGCTATCAGCCAAGTGTGAGATCCTCAAAAGAATTACTAAGTTCAATACAACCTCTCAGTTATCAAGCATCAAGTCTTGTATCCCTCTATCCATACATAATAGTCATAAACTATAACCTTATCAATATTAATTTTATCTTATATTTTGACCTTGCGCAACCTTTACGAAATGTTGTATATCCATAGGATCAAGCCTCTGATCCTCCTTGCTATAATGAATATGTATATATTTCTAGCTTCTAATTATTTTCATGTAATTAGCATGGGAACAAAACTTTATTGAGCTTTTATCTATCCCCAACAGTTCTTCATTTTCAAACACCTACACTTAGTTAACTTTTCTTTTAACTATAAATTTCTTTATATATTTATATATCCATATATCTATACATAATGGTGATCAAACCATTCATGTTAGAGATCTATTTATCAACAATGATGGGTATACATCCTTCAAATGGGATAGGTAATATAATGCTCTAAGTAGAGACTTATATTAAGCAATAGTTTGTCACCCTATGCTAACAGAGTCTACACTCCCCTAATAGTAGTGCTCTAAGGTTTCAATCTTTAATAAGATATATAGATATATTTCCCAAGTCTTGTAATTATTTTTGCCATCATTAATAGATAAACACCATTCCTTAGATATCATACTATCAGCTAGGTGTGATACCACTAATAGAATTACTAAGCTCAATACAACCTCTCACTTTTCAAGTATCCACTCATATATCGATACATTCTTCAAACATGTTTATGATTTAACGTTTACATATGGATATGTAATATAATGCTCTGGCTAGAGACTTATTCTAAATAGATAAAAAATTCCTTAAGCTCTTGGAGTCTACACTTGCCATCCTTTTTAGGATATATTGATATATCGTTCAATTCTTGTAATCATATTCATCATAATCAATAGCTCCACACCCTTCCTTAGATTTTGGACTATTAACCACGTGTAAGATCCTTGAAAGAATTACTAGATTTGATACAACATCTTAGTTATCGTGCATCAAGTCTTGTACCCCTCTCTATCCATACATAATAGTCATAAATTATAACCTTATCAATACTAAGTTCATCTTGTAGTTTGACAATGTTCAACCTTTAAAAATTATTTTCAATAGCACTTAGTTTTATATTAATTGAATATTGAAGTTTTAATTATCAATAGCTCATTTAAAAGAATATTGAATGGATTTGACTGACTCCTTAGCCTAAGTCCTTAAGGAATAAATCAAACTGGCAAGTGCACAATTAATGCACTTTATATTTACATTATATTTCTCACTCCCTTTACTTAAATAATTAATGTCATATTTATTTATTATATATCCCCATCCTCAACCTTCTTGCATTTTAGGGGAAAAGCTCCTCCCTAGGCTTCCAAGATAGATCGCTCCAGAATGACAAATTTTTAATAGTTACATACATTGAAGATGTATCAAAGTCTCTTTTACTAACCTAAAGGCTAATCATATTACTCAACATAACATAGTTTGTACTAACACAAGCCATATATTTATCAATCTACTAAGGTATCTAGGCTTAGTGGATGATATAACATTGTTATAATGATAAGTATTATGTTTGCAAGTTATATTGTAAGGCATCTTTGACTAATGCAAGATACCTTCTTTAGTTAAGTTTTCTTTTAAGTTTTCATTTGTTTATATATTTACATATCCCTCTATCCATACATAACAGTCATCAAACCATTCATGTTAGGAATGAATCTATGAATCATGTTGGGTGTGCATCTTTAAACTAAGATAGGTAATATAATATTTTGGAAAGAGACTTATACTTAACAAATTTTTTTTTTCCTAAGCCATTGGAGACACATACACTCTCCTAATAGGTAGCATATTGAGGTTTTCATATTTTTTAGAATATATAGCCACCTCTCAGTTATCACAATTCTAATTGGGTATTGGTGCAAATATAAGTCTTGTTTTTTACCTAAATATTAGCAGCGATTTGCTAGTGTTTAGTCTTTTTATTTAAGGTATAAAATTATAATACAAGATCCAAATTTCTTATAATTTATTATTGAATGGTGCATAGGGCATTATGCTATGAAGGTTTCCTTCACCTCTAGGTTGCCTACATTCCTATGTCCATAGGATTAAGCCCCTAATACTCCTCGCTATAACAAATATATATGTAATTCTACTTTCCAATTTTTTTTATGTAACTTTTGTGGGAACAAAATATTTTGAGGCTTTTATCTATCCCTAATAATTCATCATTGTTGAAATAACTTTTTTTTCAACTACTTATTTGTTTATATATTTACATATCCATCTATCCATACATAATGGTGATCAAACCATTCGTGTTAGAGATCCATTTATCAATTGTGATGGACATACATCTTTCAAATGGGATAGATGTGAGATCCTTGAAATCATTACTAAGTTTGATACAACCTCTTAGTTATTTGGCATCAAGTCTTGTATCCCTCTATCCATACATAATAATCATCAACTATAACCCTATCAATACTAAGTTCATCTTGTAGTTTCACCATGTGCAACCTTTAAGAACTATTGTCAATAGCAAAAAATAATAATAAATCCAAGCTAATATACCAAAATTTAGTGAAGGGAATGGTAATCAAAATTTCAATACTAAGTTAGTATAAAACATGCTCCTTGTATCCTCGACCTAAGCCCTCAAGGAATAAATCAAACTAAATCAAAATTTTTGCCAAGTACACCAATAATACACTTTATATTTAAATTATATTAAGCATTTAGTTCTCACTCCCTTCAATTTAATAATTAATATTATATTTATTTATTATATTTTCTTAACAAATCATCCTCCATGAGGTCCATCCTTAACCTTCTAGTATTTTAGGGTAATAGTGTTGCAAGATTGTTGGAAGCTTGAAGCTTGATGATATTCCTATGGGGGAGTATTGTGGATATTGTGGATAGGTTACTATGATGATATGTTACATTCATGATTGAGTTTGTCATTGATGTCAACATAGAAATTTTTTGTGGTATCTAACAAAAGAATAGCGGAAAGATCAAGTTGGTACAAATGACTAATTGAGTATTCTAATTATCTGAGGTTATGGGAGATACTTATAAGTATCTATTATATGCAGTGAATGTTAAAAGAAGAAATCATAAGTCTAGAAGAAGTTATGTAAGTTTTGGTGATGTATGTTTTGAGATAGAGTTTACAGAGGCATATTCTAAAAAACTTGTTATATCTCTTAGCAGAATTGTTATTTTGAGAATTGAGGTTGAGGATGTGTAGGAGATAGGTTGGTGATAATGTGGCTAAGTTGACTCATGTTGTTATGTCCACAACACATACCCCATTCCTTACTAGGAATGGGGACCCCCTACTTTTTTTGACTCTCAAACTCACAGTTCGAGAATTGGGAGAAGAAAGTTTTGTTAGAGTTAGAATTTTAGAGTCAAGATTCGAAAAAAATACAAAAAAAATTTAAAATTTGGAAAAACACAAACACATAGAAAAAATTAGGAAAAACACAAAAAAAAATCAAAAAAGTTAAAAAATCACAAAAAAAAAAAAAATTGAAAAAAAGAAAAGAAAAGAGAGAGAGAGAGATCTCGCACATGCCACAAAGGGTCATGCATGCATGTCAAAACACTGCATGTGCACACATGTGGCACAAAGGGGCCACACATGCTGAAGGGGCACCACACATGTTGTGGTACCAAAGGCCTCGCGCATGCACCGCAACACCACAAAAGGCCACGTGCACGTGCCAAAGGGCGTCGCGCACCACAACACCAACAAAAGTCACATGTGGACACCAAAGGGCACCGCAGCCATGCCACCATTCACATGTACATGGTAAATTGCACCACACACACCATCTCGCACTGTGCACCATACACTGTGCCCACACCTTGCAATAGTGCACTTGGATGCACGCGCACCACCAAGCTTATTCTACGCGCATGTTGCCCCTCCCATTCACCTCTGGTTTTGTTTGAGTAACTAGTTTTTGGGTGTTTTTGTTCTGGTGTCATTAGGGTGTGTCTTATTTAAATATTTTTCAACTCTACAAACTAATATTTGCTTCTTTTTGTGGGTAGAAAAGGTATCCTTAACTTGTCGAGATCATAACTTTTGACTTGGAGCTCAGAATTTAGAACCGTTTACACCATTGGAAAGAAGAACTGAAGATCTAATTCTAGTCCCTAAAGTAATGAGCCTCTAGTTGCCCAATTTTAGGGACCAATGAAGTTCTTGACTTGAAATTTTGAGCAGAAGACCTTTGAAAAAGCCATTTTAAAATGCCGAAAAAAATTTGCAAAAAAAAAAGAAAAAGTTTCAAACATTTGATCATTTTGGATAATCTAGATCACTTGGTTTTTTGTTGGGAAGGATAGAGCAGTTGGAGAGAAGACAAAGGTTGAAGATACAAAGGTTGGACACATAAAGCGGAATAGGTTCCTCATCTTATGCAACTATTAATGACAAGATTCAACGTAGGTGCCTTGGGCTTTTAGATCGAAGGAGCAAGAGTTCAAGTTTATGAAAGTGATTGGCTATAAAGAGGGTATAAATCATCAAAAAGGGGTAAATAATGTACACGAAAAGTGATCTAAAATCACATTTGAGAAAAACCCAAAAATCATTTTCAAAATTAACAACTTTGATTTTTCGATGATTTGAGCTATCTCGAGGTGCACAGCTCCATAGGTCCATAGCTCTACATGTCCACAGCTCCACATTTTCATGTAGCTCTATAGATCCACAACTTTACATTTTCATGTAACTTTGTAGGTTTGCAGCTCCACATTTTCATGTAGCTCTGCAAGGTTTGTAGGTACGTAGCTCTGCAATTCAGAGGGGTGTCAACAATTAATTGTCAATTCCAAAAATAGTACCTTCCATACATCAGGAGTGCATTCTGACGGCAGTTTAACTCTAACACATACCTAGTGAAGGACCAGCTTCTATTTTTGGTGCCTCCATGCACTTTCGCTTCAACTGATGGCTTCCCCCGACTTTCTCTTTCATATTTTCTTTGTTTTTGACATGTAAAGGGCTCATGTATCCAATTAATGAATAAAATATGGATTCCCTTTAAGCACCAGATTAGTTGATAGTTTGTATATATTTAGTGTGTTTTAATGTTTTAAAAGCATTTTATTGTGTGAAGATATCTCTCACTCTCAACACAAATTGAGGAGATGATTTCTTATAAATACCCCATTGTAAAATGTAACAAAGGCCGCCATTATTATGCAATTAAATTATGCTTTTGGTGCTAGCATTCGGAGTGTAGTTATTCTTGCCTGAATGTGTCATATTTTTGTGGATTTTATTTATGGGATTGTGATTGAGCCAAAGATTTATTGTGTTATTTTTGGCTGTGTGTTCTTTTAGTTTTGTTGTTTGCTACAGATATACAAATTCCACTGACATAATGAGCTTGAGAAGAGATCACTCGATTGTGTCTACATAGCTTTTTGTCTTGCATGAGCGCACTTTCCATGGCCTTGCAATTTGATGGAGAGTGAAACATCATTTGATTTGTTAAAAATTCTCACCGACGATTGCATTAGTGGATTCTAAGAAGTGTTGCTGTTATTTTCATTGGTTTCCTACCGATTTCTTCGAAGGTTTAACTTGCAGCATGTTGTGTTATGTAGCTTATGTCCATTTAGGAATTTCAATTTCAAGTCATTTCAATTTCATGTTATTTGCTTTTAGTTTTGTTATTTTCTTTGCTAACCCCCTATTAGAATAAGACCTCATAGTAGCTACATTGTTAGAGTTGCATTCATTGAAAAATAGAAAAATACAAAATATTGTTCTTTTGGTGTGATATTTTGAGATAGCGAACATATTTACTTCAATTTCAAGATAAAAGAGTCTTTAGTACAAACAAAGGCCTCTTTGTGAACACTCACATTTATCTTCTGCTGAGCAAATTTTGGTACATCACAAGACAAAATACTAAACTTTGGAGTGGATCCTTAAAAAGATTTTCTTTTCAAGAGAGAAATTATGCAATGAATTCCTGCCATTGACCTCGTGCAAAATGAACGCTCAAAAAATCATCATAATATATGCATGTACAAAAATTTATTCAAGTTGCAAGGTAGAAGATTAATGTTATTGCTAAGTGTAATGTGTTCTTGATGTAGTCCTATAATGATTAATTGAGAAGGTTTAATAGCCAACTCAAGGAATTGTTTTATGGACTTGGTATAAAGGAAGGGAACTTTCCTTTATCATGATATGGATGTGTATGGATGAGGATGATATTTGTAAGAAATACAAGTATGAAATGTGAAGTTGAACAAAGCATAGTAGAAGTGAAGGAAACTTCATTGCTAAGGATTTATTGAGTGATCTAAGGTTTGATATTTGGATACAAGGTTCATGACCTAGTCTACAAGGTTTCACAATGTTTGTTTTGGTTGATAGAACAAAGGAAAGAAGAACATAATAGTAAATTGCATGTTTAAGTAGTGAGCTCTTCTTGTAGTTGAAATTACATATTTGGGTAGTGGCTTTTCTTACATACATTATACTACAACTCCTAACAAGGTTGGCACAACTCCTAACAGAGTTGGAATCTCCTAATAGGGATTCAAAGTCTCCTAAGAGGGAATCTATGTACCAAATATTGTAATAGACTCCTAATGAGGTCCATCCTCTAACAAGAAATGTTTATATTAGTACATCATCTTGTGGGCATCATTTCCACCAGTATTTTCCCTATGATCAAGGGTTTCCCTAGTTAACATATCTAGTGTAATTGTCTATGTGCATCTTATTATGTTGTTTTTTTTACTTTGTTGAATGGTTAAGTTTATTTAAAGAAGATAAATGTTTTAAATGTTGGATAACTGATTCACTCCACTCTCAGTTATCTTGGTGGACTATTATTTCTTTTAAAAAGCTCCTCCCTAGGCTTCCTAGATACATTGTTTCAAAATGATAAATTTTGAATTGTTACATGCATTAAGGACATACCAAAGTCTAGTTTACTAACCTAAAGGATAACCATATTACTCAACATATAGTTGCCTATGTTGACACAAACCATATATATATATATCAATCTGCTAAGACATTAGCACTTAAAAGATGACATTATGAGATTGCAACAAAGGTTTGAGTAATTCAATGATTTGTAACCTTAGAATGAGTTGGTATGAAAATTTTGTCAAGTTTGATTGAATGGTAGATTAGTTCATCGGTCTATAATGGAGCCACAGAATAGTGGGTCTCGGTGTAGAGACCATAACTTTTGATTCTAGCATTCAATTTTCCTAGGTTTTGAATATGTTGTGGGACAAAATTTTCCCAAATCTAATAGTCAGATTTTAGAACTAAGGTCTGGTTAAAAAGTTATGAGTTTCTCTATACAAGTCTATACAAAAATGATAGATTTTAAGATTGTATTTTCTTTTTGAGATTAGAATTGCTTGTTATGAGATTCTACTTGGTTATGAGTGTAGAGTTGACTGATACAATGATTGGAAACTCTAGAATGACTTGTTATGAGATTTGAGCAAATTATGAGTGAAGTGTTGAGTTTTTCAATGATCTATAATCTCATAATGGTTTGCTATGAGATCATACCTAATTCTAATTGAACACTTCACTAATTCAGTGATCTATAGCTTCATAATGAGTTGTGATTAGATTGTAGATGATTCATAGTCAAAGTTTGAATGATTTGGATACTTATAAACTCATAATAGCTTGTAATAACATTCTACACATTCAGAGTGAAGGTTTGAGCAATTCCATGATTTGCAACCTCAAAATGATTTTCTATAAAATTTTGGTTGACTATGACTAAACAGTTGATCAGTTCAGCAATTTGATTCAAAAGTTAAGATTCTCTATAAAATGATGGAGTTTAAGAAAGTGTTTTCTTTCTAACCTTAAATGTCTTGTTATGAGATTCTAGGGCTTTTAAGTATTGTTGACTAATTTGATGATTTGTAACTCTAGAATGACTTGTTTTGAGATTTGAGCAAATTTTGAATGAAAGATTGAGTTGTTCAGTGATCACTCATAATGGCTTGTAATAAAATTTTAGTTGATTTAGAGGGAAGCATTGATCGATTCGATGATGTAAACCTCAGAATGACTTGCTATAAGATTGTAGCTCATTTTGAGTGAATGGTTAACCAATGTGGTGATCTACAACCTTAGAATGACTTGCTATGAAATTTTGGTCAGCTATAATTGAATAGTCTATCATTTCATCATTCTATAATGAAGTCATAGAAAAATGGGTTTTGGTGTAGAGAACATAACTTTTATTTGGATATGTTGTTGAGAGGAAAAATGTGCCAAATTCAATGGTCATGTTTAAGAACCAAGTTGTGATTCAAAAATTATGAGTCTCCATGTCCAAGTCAATGTAGAGTTTAAGATCATCTTTTCTTTCTAACTTTAGAATGGTATGTTATGAGTGTAGAGTTGACTGATTCAGTGATCTATAACTCTAGAATGATTTGTTATGAGATTTGAGCATATTTTGAGTGAAGTGTTGAGTTGTTTAGTGATCTGTAATATCAAAACTATTTATTATGAGATCGTTCCTTATTTTAGTTGAACACTTGACTGATTCGGTGATCTATAGCTTCAAAATGACTTGTGATGAGATTGTAGCCAATTCATAATCAAAGTTTGACCAATTTAGATATGTCTAACCTCAAAATGGCTTGTAATAATATTTCTACACATTTAGAGTGAAGGATTAATGGATTCAATGATTACAACCTTATAGTGTCTTGCTATGAAATTTTTGTTGAATTTGATTGAACAGCTGATCACTTCGTCGAGCCATAATGAAGTCACAGAAAAATGGGTCTTAGTGTAGAGACCATAACTTTTGATGCCACCATTGAATTTTTTTATGTTACAAACATGTTTTTAGGGGCGAAATGTGCCCAAATCTAATGATTACATTTAAGAACCAAAATTTTGATTAAAAAGTTATGAATCTCTATATATTAGTTTATTAAAAATGATAGATTTTAAGATCGTGTTTTCTTTTTGACCTTAGAATGACTTGTTAAGAGATTTTAATTGGCTATGAGTATAGAGTTTTTTAATTTGAGCAATTTGTGAGTGAAGGGTTGAGTTGTTCAGTGATTGCTAACCTCAAAATGGTTTGTCATGAGATGGTACCTAATTTTGATTGAATGCTTGACTGATTCAGTAATTTGAAGTTTCAAAATGACTTGTGATGAGATTGTAGCCTACTCAAAATCAAAGTTTCACCAATTTGGATAGTTCCAACCTTAGAATGGCTAGTAATAAAATTTCTTAATATTTGGAGTAAAGGGTTGATTGATTCAATGATATATAACCTACAAAATAGCTTATTATGAGATTGTAGTAAAGGGTTCATCAATTTGGTGATCTGCAACCTCAAAATGACTTGGTATGAAATTTTTGTTAGCTCTACATTGTAGATTAGTTCATCGATCTATAATGGAGCCACATAACAATGGGTCTCGGTGTAGAGACCATAACTTTTGATTCCAACATTCAATTTTTCTAAGTTTTGAATATGTTGTTGGGGAGACAAAATTTAACCAAATCTAAAAATCAGATTTTAGAACCAAGGTTTGGTTAAAAAGTTATGAGTATCTCTCTATACAAGTTTCTACAACAATGATAGATTTTAAGATCGTATTTTCTTTCTGAGCTTAGAATTGCCTGTTATGAGATTCTATTTGTTATGAGTGTAGAGTTGATTGATATGGTGATTTGAAACTCTAGAATGATTTGTTATGAGATTTGAGAAAATTATGAGTGAAGGGTTGAGTTTTCCAATGATCTATAACCTCATAATGGTTTGCTACGACATCATACCTAATTTTGATTGAACACTTCATCAATTCGGTGATCTGTAGTTTTATAATGACTTGTGATGAGATTGTAGATGATTCATAGTCAAAGTTTGAATGATTTGGATACTTATAAACTCATAATGGCTTGTAATAACATTCTGCACATTCAGAGTGAAGGGTTGAACAATTCCATGATCTGCAACCTCAAAATGACTTGCTATAAAATTTTGGTCGATTGCGATTGAATAGTTGATTAGTTCAGTGATCTGATTCAAAAGTTAAGATTCTCTATTTACAAATCTATATGAAAATGATAGAGTTTAAGAAAGTGTTTTCTTTCTAACCTTATAATGTCCTGTCATGAGATTCCAAGGCTTTTTAAGTATTGTTGACTAATTTGGTGATTTGTTTTGAGATTTGAGCGAATTGTGAGAGAAGGATTGAGTTGTTCAGTGATCACTCATAATGGCTTGTAATAACATTGTTATAACCTCAAAGAGAAACATTGATCGATTTGATGATGTGTAACCTCAAAATGACTTGTTATAAGATTGTAGCTCTTTTTGAGTGAACAGTTAACTGATTTGGTGATCTACAACATTAGAATGATGTGCTATGAAATTTTGGTCATCATTCTATAATGAAGTCACAAAAAAATGGGTTTTGGTGTAGAGAACATAACTTTTATTTGGATATGTTGTTGAGAGGCAAAATGTACCAAATTTAATGGTCATGTTTAAGAACCAAGTTGTGATTCAAAAGTTATGAGTCTCCATGTCCAAGTCTATGTAGAGTTTAAGATCATCTTTTCTTTCTAACCTTAGAATGGCCTATTATTATATTCTAGTTGGTTATGAGAGTAGAGTTGACTATTTCATTGATTTCTTACTCTAGAATCACTTGTTATGAGATTTGATTGAATTGTGAGTGAAGGGTTGAGTTTTTTACTGATTTGTAACTTTGAATGGTTTGTTATGAAATTGTACTTGATTCTAATTGAATGCTTGATCAATTTGGTGATCTATAGCTTCAAAATGAATTGGGATGAGATTGTAGTCAATTCATAGTTAAAGTTTGATCTATTTGGATACTTTTCACCTAAAAGAAGCTTGTAATAACATTTCTGCACATTAAAAGTGAAGGGTTGACTGATTCAATGATATATAACTTTAGAATGGCAAGCTTGTTATGAGATTGTAGCTCATACTGAGCAAAGGGTTGATTGATTTAGTGATCTAAAATCTTAGAATAACTTGCTATGAAAGTTTGGTCGACTCTGATTGAATGGTTGATCGATTTAGTGATCATAATAGAGTCACAAAAATATGGGTCTTAGTGTAGAGACCATAATTTTTTATTCCATTATTGAATTTTCTTAAGTTTTAGATATGTTTTTGGGGTACAAAATGTGGCAAAATCTAATAATTAGATTTAGGAACCAAGTTTTGATTCAAAAGTCAAGAGTTTAAGATAGTATTTTCTTGTTAACCTTATAATGGCTTGTTATGAGATTCTAGGTTGTTATGATTATAGAGTTCACTAATTTGGTGATTTATAATTGTAGAATGACTTATTATGAGATTTGAGAGAATTGTGAGTTGAGAGTTGAGTTGTTCCATGATTTGTAACCTCATAATTGTTTGTTATGAGGTTGTACCTAATTTTGATTGAATGCTTGACCAGTTTAGTTGTCTACAGCTTCAAAATGAATTGTAATGAGATTGTAGCATATTCATCAAAAAAGTATGACTGATTTTGATACTTCCAATCTCATAATGGCTTGTAATAATGTTTATGTGCATTTAGAGTGAAGGGTTAACCAATTCAATGATATGTTACCTCAAATGGCTTGTTATGAGATTGTAGCTCATTTTGAGCTGGTTGATTCGGTGATTTTCAAACTTAGAATGATTTGCTATGAAATTTTGGTCAGCTCTAATTGAACGGTTGATCAACAATGGAGTCACATAAAAATGGGTCTTGGTGTTAAGACTAACTTGTTATACTACTATTGGATTAGCCTAAGTTTTAGATATATTGTTGGCTAGCGAAATGTGTCCAAATCTATTGGTTAGGTTTAACAACAATATTTTGATTCAAAAGTTATGAGTCTCCATGTACATGTAAAATGGTGGAGTTTAAGATCATGTTTTCTTTCTAACCTTAGAATGGTCTGTTATGAAATTCTAGTTGGTTATGAGTGTAGAGTTGACTCTAGAATGATTTCTTATGAGATTTTTGCAAATTGTGAGTGAAGGTTTCAGTTGTTCAGTGATCTATAACATCAAAATGGTTTGTTATGAGATTGTACCTAATTTTGATTAAACACCTTACCAATAAAGTGATTTGTAGTTTCAAAATGACTTGTGATGAGATTGTAGCCAGTTCATAGTCAAATTTTGATAGATTTGGATACTTATTACTTCAGAATGGCTTGTTATAACATTTTTGCACATTTGGAGTGAAGGGTTGACTATTTTGATGATATGTAAGTTCAGAATTGTTTGTTATAAAATCAGAGTATATTTTGAGTGAAGGGTTGACTAATTCAGTGATCTACAACCTTAGAATGACTTGCTATAAAATTTTGGTTACCTTTAATCGAATGGTTAATTAGTTTAGCAATCTATAATGAAGTCATAGAAAAAAGGTTCTCGGTGTAGAGAACATAACTTTTGATTCCACTATTGAATTTTCTTAAGTTTGACATATTTTGTCTTCGTGTATAAAAATGATAGATTCTAAGATCGTGTTTTCTTTATAACCTTAGAATGGTCTGTTATGAGATTCTAGTTGGTTATGACTATAAAGTTGACTGATTTGGTGATTTGTAACTCTAAAATTGTCAATGTTATGAGATTTGTGAGAATTGTGAGTGAAGTGTTCAAGATTTGACTGATTTGGATACTTTGAACCATAGAATGGCTTGTAATAACATTTTAAAATATTTAGAGTGAAGGGTTGACTGAGTCAATGATATGTAACCTCAGAATGAATTGTTATGAGATTGTAACTCATTCTAAATGAAGGGTTGACCTATTCAATAATTTGTAACCTCAAAATGATTTGCTATAAAACTTGGTCTACTGTTGAATGGTTGATCTATAATGGAGTCATAGAAAATTGGGTCTCCTTATAGAGACCATAAGTTATGATTCCACTGGTGGATTTTTTTAAGTTTTGGATATATTGTTGGGAGGCAAAATGTACTCAAATCTAACTGTCAGATTTAATAACCAAGTTTTGATTCAAAAGTTACGAGTTTTTGTGTACAAGTCTATGCAAAAATGGCAAAATTTAAGATCATATTTTCTTTCTAACCTTAGAGTGGCTTGTTGTGAGATTTTAGTTGGTTATGAGTGTAGAGTTGACTGATTCATTGATTTGTAACTCTAGAATTATTTTTTGTGAGATTTGAGCCAATCGTGAGTGAAGGGTTTGATTGTTCAATTATCTATTACCTTAGAATGGTTTCTTATGGTATCATAACTAATTCTAATTGAATGCTTGACTAGTTCAATTATCTACAAATTAAAAATGACTTGTGATGAACTTGTAGTTAACAGTGATTGTTAATGTTTGATCAATTTGGATACTTCTAACTTTGGAATAGCTTGTAATAACATTTATGCACATTCAGAGTGAAGGTTTGACTGATTCGATGATATGTAACCTCAAAATGGCTTGTTATGAGATTGTAGCTCATTCTAAGTGAAGAGTTGATCAATTTAGTGATCTGCAACCTCAAATGACTTGCTATGAGATTTTAGTCAATTTTGATTAAAGACTGGACCCCTTTAGAATAGTAGGGGGCCCCTTTAGATTTTAGTCAATGGTTGATCTATTCAGTGATCTATAATGGAGTCGCAAAAAAATGGGTCTTAGTATAGGGACCATAACTTTTGATTACACTATTGAATTTTTCTAAGTTTTGGATTTTCTTTTGGGTGATGAAATGTACCCATATCTGATAGTCAGATTTAATAACCAAGTTTTGATTCAAAATTTATTAGTCTCCATGTACAAGTCTATAAAAAAATGCTAGAGTATAAGATTGTGTTTTCTTTCTAAACTTACAATGGCCTGTTATTAGATTCTAGTTGCTTATGAGTGTATAGAGTTGATTGATTCGATGATTTATAATGCTAGAATGACCTATTATGTGAGTTGAAATAAATTGTGAGTGAATAGTTGAGCTGTTCGGTGATCTATAAATTTAAAATAGTTTTTTTATATGATTATACCTAATTCTGACTAAATGTTTGACTAGTTCAGTGATCTACAACTTCAAAATGACCTGTGATGAGATTGTCACCAATTCATAGTCAAAGTTTGACCAATTTGGATACTTCTATAATGAAGTCAAATAAAATTGGATCTTGGTGTAGAGACCATAACTTGGATATTCTTAAGTTTCACATATGTTGTTGGGAGGTGAAATGTACTCAAATCTAATAGTCATATTTAATAACCAAGTTTTCATTCAAACTTTGTGATTCTCTATGTACAAGTCTATAAAACTTTGGCAGAGTTTAAGATCGTGTTTTCTTTCTAACGTTAGAATGGTCTATTATGAGATTCTAGTTGCTTATGAGTGTATAGAGTTGAGTGATTCGATGATTTATAACTCTAGAATGACTTTTTATGAGAATTGGGTGAATCATGAGCGAAGGTTTGAATTGTTCAATTATTCATACCTAGTTCCAATTGAATACTTGATTGATTCAGTGATCTACAGCTTAAAAATGACTTGTAATGAACTTGTAGTCTAGTCATAGTCAACATTTGATTGATTTGGATACTTCTAACTTTGTAATGGCTTGTAATAACATTTATGCACATTTAGAGTGAAGGTTTAATAATTCAATAATATGTAACCCCAGAATGGCTTGTTATGAGATTTTAGCTCATTTTGAGCAAAGGATTGACCAATTTAGTGATCTGCAAACTCAAAATGGCTTGTTATGAAATTTTGGTCAATTCTAATTAAACAGTTGATTTATTCACCAATCTATAATGGGTCTTAATGTAGGGACCATAACATTTGATTACACCATTGGATTTTCCTAAGTTTTTGATGTGTTGTTGGGAAATAAAATGAACCCATATCTAATAGTTAGATTTAATAGCCATGTTTTGATTCAAAATTTATGAGTTTAAGATTGTATTTTCTTTCTAACCTTAGAATGGCCTGTTATGAAGTTCTTGTTGCTTATGAGTGTATAGAGTTGATTAATTTGATGATTTTTAACACTATAATGACTTGTTATGAGAGTTGAAGAAAATTGTGAGTGAAGAGTTGAGTTGTTTGGTGATCTGTAAACTCAAAATAGTTTTTATGCAATTGTACGATGATCTCAAGCTTCAAAATGACATGTGTTGAGATTATCGTCGATTCATAGTAAAATTTTGACCAATTTGGATACTTCTAACCTCAAAATTACTTGTAATAAAAATTTTGCACATTTGGAGTGAAGGGTTGACCAATTCGATGATATGTAATCTTAGAGTGACTTGTTATGAGAATGTATCTTATTTTGAGCAAAGGGTTGACTGATTTGGTGATCTATACAACCTTAGAATGATTTGATATGAATTTTGGTTAACTCTGAGTGAATGGTTGATAAGTTCATTACTCTATAATGGAGTCACAAATCAATGGGTCTCAGTGTAGAGACCATAACTTTTGATTCCACCATTGAATTTTCGTAAGTTTTTAATATGTTTTTGGAGGACAAAATGTGCCCAAATTTGTTAGTCATATCTAAGAACCAAATTTTGATTAAAAAGTTATGAGTCTTTGTGCACAAATCCATAGAAAAATGATGGATTTTAAGATCATATTTTCTTTCTAACCTTAGAATTCCTTGCTATGAGATTTTAGTTGGTTATGAGTGTAGAGTCCATTGAATTAGTGATCTGTTTCTCTAGAATTGCTTGTTATGAGATTTGACCAAATTTTGAGTGAAGGGTTGAGTTGTTTGGTGATCTGTAACCTCAAAATAGTTTTTTATGAGATTGTACCTAATTCTGATTGAATAGTTAATTGGTTCAATGATTTACAACTTCAAAATGACTTGTGATGAGAATATAGCCAATTCAAAGTCAAAGTTTGACTAATTTGGATACTTCCAACCTTAGAATGTCTTGTAATAACATTTTAGTTTATTTAGAATACTGGTTGACTAACTCGATGATATAACCTTAGAATGTCTTGTTATGAGATTGTAGCTCTTTTTAAGCAAAGGGTTGATTAATTTGGTGATCTCAACCTGATAATGACATGTTATAAAATTTTGGTTGACTCTAATTAAGTGGTTGAATAGTTCGGTGACTTATAATGGAGTCATAGAAAAATGGGTCTTGATGTAGAGAGCATAACTTTTGATTCAACCATTGAATTTTCCTAAGTCGTTGTGGGGCAAAATTTTCCCATTTTGATGGTAAGATTTAAGAACCAAGTTGTGATTCAAGTCTATAAAAAATGGAAGAGTTCAATATTGTGTTTTTCTTTTAACCTTAGAATGGCCTCTTATGAAATTCTAGTTGGCTATGAGTGTAGAGTTGACTAATTCAATGATTTCTAACTCTAGAATGAATTGTTATGAGAGTTGAGTGAATGGGTCTTCATGTACAAGTCTATAAAAAATGGAAGAGTTCAATATTGTGTTTTCCTTTTAACCTTAGAATGGCCTCTTATGAAATTCTAG
Organism: Cupressus sempervirens; assembly: GCA_028749045.1. Classification (NCBI taxonomy): domain Eukaryota; kingdom Viridiplantae; phylum Streptophyta; class Pinopsida; order Cupressales; family Cupressaceae; genus Cupressus; species Cupressus sempervirens. Next base: position 354,785,610 of record CM053791.1, on the reverse strand, counting down.
TTGGCTATGAGTGTAGAGTTGACTAATTCGATTTCTAACTCTAGGATGAATTGTTATGAGAGTTGAGTGAATTGCACGTGAAGAGTTTAGTTGTTCGATGATCTGTAATCTTAGAATGGTTGTTTATGCAATCTTACCTAATTCTGATTGAATGGTTGACCGATTTGGTGATTTGTAGCTTCAAATTGATTTGTGATAAAATTGTACCAATTCATAGTCAAAGTTTGACTGATTTGGATATGTCTAACCTTAGAATGGTTTTTAATAACAATTTAGTTGATTCAGAGTGAAGGATTGATTGATTCAATGATATGTAAGCTCAAAATGGTATGTTATGAAATTGTAACTCATTCTGAGTGAAGGGTTGACCAATTCAGTGATTTGCAATCTCATAATATCTTTTTATGAAATTTTGGTTGGCTCTAATTGAAAGGCTAATCATTTTAGAGATCTATAATGGAGTCACAAAAAAATATCTCTCAGTGTAGAGACCATTTCTTTTGATTCCACCATTGGATTTTCTTAAGTTTTAGATATGTTGTTGGTGGATGAAATTTAGAAAATCTGACTGTTAGATTTAAGAACCAAGTTTAGATTCAAAAGTTCTGAGTCTCTATATATAAGTCTATCAAAAAATGATAGAGTTTAAGATCGTGTTTTCTTTGTAATGTTAGAATTCTCTATTATGAGTGTAGAGTTGACTGATTCAGTGATTTGTAACTCTAGAATCATTTGTTATGAGATTTGAGGAAATTAAGAGTGAAAGACTAATTTTTTCGATGATCTATAATTTTTGAATCATTTTTTATGAGATTTTATGTTATTCTGATTGAACACTTGACTAATTCAATGATCGATAGCTTCAAAATGACTTGTAATAAGATTGTAGCTTATTCATAGTCAAAGTTTGTCCAATTTGGATACATCTAACCTCATAATGTCTTGAAGTTATGAGATTGAAGCTCATTTAGAGTGAAGGGTTGATCGATTCAGTGATCTACTTTAAAAATGACTTGCTCTAAAATTTTGGTTGACTCTAATTGAACAGTTCTGTTCATCAATCTATAATGCAGTCCTAAAAAAATGGGTCTCGGTGTAGAGACATAAAATTTAATTCCACCATTGAAATTATCTAAGTTTCAGTTACTTTGTTGTGTAGCAAAATGTGCCCAAATCTGATGGTTAAATTTAAGAACCAAATTTTGATTAAAAAGTTATGAGTCTCCATGTACAAGTTTATACAAAAATCATAGATTTTAATATCACATTTTCATTATGACCTTAGAATGGCCTATTATGAGATTCTAGTTGGTTATGAGTGTAGAGTTGACTGATTAGGTTATTCATAACACTAGAATGACTTGTTTCAGCAAATTGTTAGTGAAGAATTCAGTTGTTTGGTGATCTATAACCTCAAAATGCTTTGTTATGAGATTGTACTTAATTCTAATTGAATTCTTGACTAATTTGGTGATCTGCAATTTCAAAATAACTTGTGATGAGATTTTGGGCACATTTGGCCCCCCAACAACATATCTAAAACTTTAAAAAATCTAATGGTGGAATCAAAAGTTATGGTCTTTACACCAAGATCCATTTTGCTCTGACTCCATTATAGATCAATCATTCAGTCAAAGATGACCAAAATTTAATAGTAAGTCATTCTAAGAATGTAGATCATTAAATTGGTCAAACCTTTACTCAAAATGAGTTACAATCTCATAACAAGTGATTCTGAGGTTAAATTTTATCAAATTGGTCAACCCTTCACTCTGAATTAACTAAACTATTATTACAAGTCATTTTAAAGATGCAAATAATTGAACTAGTCAAGCGTTCAATCAAAATTAGGTATAATTTCATATAAAATCATTTTGAGACTATAAATAATTTAACAACTCAACCCTTCACTCACAATTTGCTCAAATCTTATAACAAGTCATTCTAGAGTTCCAAATCACCAAATTAGTCAACTTTACACTTATAACAAGCCATTATAAGTTTAGAAATAAACTACGATCTTAAACTCTCTCATTTTTGTATAGACTTATACATGGTGACTCATAACTTTTGAATAAGAAATTAGCTTTCAAATATGGCCATCAGATTTGGGCACATTTCACCACCAAACATTATATTTGAATCTTAAGAAAATCTAAAGGTGGAATCAAAAGTTATGGTCTCTACGTCAAGACCCATTTTTCTATGACTCCATTATAGGTCACTGAATTGACTAACCATTCAATTAGAGTCAAGCAAAATTTCATAGAAAGTCATTCTAAGATTGTAGATCACTGAATCGATCAATACCTGCTCAAAATGACTTACAATCTCTTAATAATCCACTCTGAGGTTACATATCACTAGAATTAGGTATGATCTCGAAAAAAAATCTATTTTGAGGTGAACATGTCATTCTAGAGTGACAAGCCACTGAATCATTGAACTCTACACTCGTAAACAACTAGAATATCATAATAGGACATTCTAAGGTTAGAAAGACAACACAATCTTAAACTCTGCCATTTTTTCATAGACTTGTGCATAGAGACTCAACTTTTCAATCAGAACTTGGTTCTTAAATCTGGCCATCAGATTTGGGCAAATTTTTCCCCAAAAAACATATTAAAAACTTAGTAAAATCTGGTGATTGAATAAAAATTTATGGTTTCTACAATGAATTGATCAATCATTTAATTAGAGCTGATCAAAATTTCATAGCAAGTCATTTTGAGGTTACAAATCATCGAGACCCTTTGCTCAAAATGAGCTACAATCTCATAACAAGCTATTATGAGGTTAAATATCATCAAATTGGTCAACCCTTGACTATAAATCAACTAAAATATCATTATAAACCATTCTAAGGTTAGGAGTATCCAAATCAGTAAAATTTTGACTATGAATCAGCTACAATCTCATCACAAGTGATTTTGAAGTTACAAATCACTGAACAAGTCAAAGTGTTCAAACAAAATGAGGAACAATCTCGTAATAAATCATTCTAAGGTTACAAATGATCAAAAAACTAAACCCTTCAATCATAACTTGGTTCTTAAATATGACCATCAGATTTGAGCACATTTTGCCTCCCAAAAATACGTCTAAAACTTAGGAAAATTTAATAGTGGAATTAAAAGTTATGGTCTCTACACTAAGACACATTTCTCTATGACCATAGATCAATAAACTGATCAACAAGATTACAAGTCATTCTGAGGTTAGAAGTATCCAAATCAATTGAACCGCCCCTACAATTATATTTCCAAGAACAAAGATTGTTGGGCATTGGTGGGTGGAGCCCTACTATTTGAAAGGGGACATCCTAAATGATAAGAGGGTGAATCTTAACCACTTGAGCATCAAGGTATGGGACCATTAGAATAGTAGGGGGTGTGTAGCGCCCCTACTCCAATTAATATAGTTCCACTTGCTAGAGTAAATGGCACTCTCCTTAAGTTGAGAGGGGTGGGCATGTTACGTATAGAAACTTTAACTATGAATTAGTTTCAATCTCATCACAACTCATTTTGAAGCTACAGATCATCAAATCGATTGAGCGTTCAATCATAATTAGGTACAATGTCATAACAAACTATCCTATGGTTATAGATCACCGAACAACTCAACCCTTCACTTACAATTTGCTCAAATCATATAACAAGTCATTTTAGAGTTACAAACCATTGAATTAGTCAACTCTATACTTTTAAGCAACTAAAATCTCATAACAGGTCATTCTAAGGTTAGAAAGAAAACATGATCTTAAACTCTATCATTTTTGTATAGACTTGTACATGGAGATTCATAACTTTTGAATCAAAACTTGATTCTTAAATATGACCATCAGATTTGGGCACATTTCACTCCCAACAACATATGCAAAACTTAAGAAAATCACTGAAGTGATCACCATTTCTATCAGAAAAAATCAAAATTACATGGCAAGTTAGATCAATCAACCCTTCTTTTATCATAGAAAGCCCATTCTTGATTACATATCATTGAATCCATCAACCCTCACTTTGAATAAACTAAAATGTTATTAATAACAAGCTAATGTTAGAAGTATCCAAATCGATCAAACCTTGAGTATGAACTAGCTACAATCTCAATACAATTCATTTTAAAGCTATTGATCACTAAACCATTCAAGTGTTCAGTTGAAATTATGGATGAACTCATTAGAAACCATTTTGAAGTTACAAATTATTGAATAGCTCAATCCTTCACTCACAATTCACTCAAATCTCATAACAAGTGATGCTAGAGTTTCAAATCACTAAATCAGTCTCTCACAATTTTGTACCCCAGCAACATATCCAAAACTTAGAAAAATCCAACAGTGGAATCAAAAGTATAGTCTCTACACTAAGACCCATTAAGTGAGGGGCACCAACTGAACACAACTGAAGTAAGATCTAAAGTAAAGCCACCTAGAAGAATTGATCGAGGCCCATAGCCCAGAGAATTTTAGGGACAGGTAGGGAGGTAGATCTTTCAAAGGAATATGATGGGCTAGAGGATTGAATCTCAATCAATGGAGCACCTGGTAAGTATATCTTCCGACATGAATACCACCTAGATGGTTGGCCACACTCACATGCCAGCCATAGAACCCCCATCTCTTCATTGGTCAAAAAGTTTTTGTGACTCCATTATAGGTCGATAAATTGATCAACCTAATCAAAGCCAACCAAAATTTCATAGCAAGTCATTATGAGGTTCTAGATGACTGAATTTGTTAACCTTTTGCTCAAAATGAGCTACAAATCTGCTAACAAGTCATTATGAGGCTACATATCATCTAATCAGTTAACCGTTCACTCTGTATCAACTAAAATATTATGTTATAAGTCATTTTAAGATCAGAAGTATTCAAATTGGTCAAACTTTGACTATGTCAAAAGTTATATTGAAGCTATAGATCACCAAATATGTCAAGCGTTCAATCAAAATTATGTATGATCTCATAACAAGTCATCTTGAGGTTATAGATCATCAAATAACTCAACCTTTCATGAACAATTCATTCATATCTAATAATAAGTCATTATTCTAGAGTAATTATAGAATAAGTCATAACCAACTGGAATCTCATATAGACCATGCTAAGTTTTGAAAGAAAATAAGATCTTAAACTATGTCATTTTTCTATAGACTTGTACATAAAGTCTTATAACCTTTGAATCATAAATTGATTTGTACATTTGACTATCAAACTTGGGCACATTTTGCCCCTGAACAACATATCTGAAACCTCAAAAAATCTAATAGTGGAATCAATAGTTATGGTCTCTATAATGAGACCCATTTTTTTGTGACTCCATTATAGATTGCTAAAATGATCAACTATTTAGGCAGAGCCAAGAAAAATTTCATAACAGGTCATTTTGACCTTGCAGATTACCGAATTCATCAACCCTTCACTTAGAATGAGTTACAATCTCATAACAAGCCATTCTGAGGTTATCATTAAATTAGTCAACCCTTCATTGTAATTTGCTCAAATCTCATAACAATTCATTCTAGAGTTAGAAGTCACTGAACCTAAATTCCCATAAGAGGACATTCTAAATTTAAAAAGAAAACACAATCTTAAACTATTTAATTTATCAGTAACTTTTTAATCAAAACTTGATTCTTAAATCGTGCCTGATAGATTTGGGCACATTTTGTACCTCAACAACATATCCAAAACTTAGGAAAATCCAATAGAAAAATCAAAAGTTGTGTACTCTACACTAAGATCCATTTTTTGTGACTCCATTATAGATCACTGAACTAGTCAACCATTCAATCAGAGTTGACCAAAATTTCATAGATGTCATTTATGAGGTTGAAAATCACTAAATCAGTCAACCCTTCACTTAGAATGAGTTATAATCTCATAACAAGCCATTCTAAGGTTACATAACATTGAATCAGTCAACCTTTCACTCTGAATGAACTAAATTATGATTACAAACTATTCTAAGGTTAAAAGTATCCAAATCAGTCAATCTTTGACTATGAATCAACTACAATCTCATCACATGTCATTTTGGAGTTGTAGATCACCTAAATACTCAACCCTTTACTCACAATTTGCTCAAATCTCATATCAACTTATTTTAGAATTACAAAGCACTAAATCAGTCAATTCTACACTCATAACCAACTAGAATCTCAAACCAACCCACTCTATAAACTTTGTTATTTTTTTTATAGACTTGTATACAGAGACTCATAACTTTTGAATCAGAACTTACTTCTTAAATTTGATCGTTGGATTTAATGCATATAATCAAATAGGTCATCCCTTTTCTTTGAATGCACAGAAATGTTATTTCAATCTATTCTGAGCTAAGTATCAAGATTAGTCAAATTTTGACTATGAATTGGCTAAATTGGCTACAATCTCATTATAATTCATTTTAAAGTTGTAGATCACCAAACTATAATGCTCAATTAAAATTAGATATGATCTCATAAAAAACTAGTCTAAAGTTACATATCATTGAACAACTCAACCCTTCAATCACAATTTGAAAAAATCTCATAATAAGTCATTCTAGAGTTATGAATCACCGAATCAGTTAACTCTACACTCATAACTAACTAGAATCTCAAAATAGGCAATTGTGAGGTTGGAAAAATTATGCAATCTTAAATTCTGTCATTTTTGTATAAACTTCTATACGAATACTCATAACTTTTGAATTAGAATTTGGTTCTTAAATTTGATCGCTAGATTTGGGCACATTTCATTACCAAAAAAAATTCATAGCAAGTTATTCTGAGGTTGTATATCATCAAATTTGTCAACTCTTCACTCAAAATGAGCTACAACCTCATAACAGGGCATTATAAGGTTAGAAAGAAAACAAGATCTTAAACTCTGCCATTTTTATATAGATTTCTATAGGGAAACTCATAAATTTTGAACCAGAACTTGGTTCTTAAAATTGAGCATCAAATTTGGGCACATTTTGGCCTCTAAAAACATATCCAAAACTTAGAAAAATCTAATAGTGGAATCAAAAGTTATGGTCTTTACATCGAGATCAAATTTTCTATGACTCCGTTATAGATCAATCATTCAAGCAAAGCCAACCAAAATTACATACCAAGTCATTTTGAGGTTCCAGATTATCAAATCATTCAACCCTTCACTTTGAATCAACTAAATGTTATTACAAGCCAATCTGAGGTAAGAAATATCTAAATCAGTCAAATTTTGACTATCAATTGGGTACAATCTCATCACAAGTCAATTTTAACCTAAAGATCACCAAATTGGTCAAGCATTCAATCAAAATTAGGTATGATCTTATAAAAAACCATTTTGAGGTTACACATCATCAAACAATTCAACCCTTCACTGCTATTTGCTCAAATCATTCTGAGGTTAAAGATCATCGAATTGGTCAATCCTTTGCTTAGAATGAGTTACAACCTCATAAAAAGCCATTTTGAGGTATCATTGAATCAGTTAAAATGTTATTATAAGCCATTATAAAGTTAGAAGTATCCAAATTGGACAAACTTTGACTATGAATTAGCTTCACTCTTATCACAAGTCATTTTGAAATTGAATATCACTGATCTCATAACAAACCATTTTGAAGTTAAAAATCAATAGACAACTCAACCCTTTACTTAAAATTTGCTCAAATCTAATAAGAAGTCGTTCTAGAGCAACAAATCACTGAATCAAACAACTCTACACTCATAATCAACTAGATTTTCATAAAAGGCCATTCTAATTTTAGAAAGAAAATTTGATCTTAAATGCTATCATTTTTTTATAGACTTGTACATAGAGACTAATAACTTTTGAATACAAAATTGGTTCTAAAATTTGACTGTCAGATTTGGGCACATTTCACCTTTTAACAACATATCAAAAATTTAAGAAAATCCAATAGTGGAATCAAAAGTTATGGTCTATACACTGTGTTCCAGATTATTGAATTAGTCAACAACCCTTCACTTTGAATCAACTAAAATGTTATTATAAGGTAGTTTGATGTTAGAAATATCCAAATTGGTCAATCTTTGACTATGAATCCACTACAATCTTATCACAAGTAAATTTTAAGCTACAAATAACCAATTGGTCAAGCGTTCAAATAAAATTTGGTAAGATCTCATAAAAAACCATTCTGAGGTTACACATCACCAAATAATTCAACCTTTCACTCAGAATTCACTCAAATCTCATAACAAGTCATTCTAGAGTTACAAATCACCAAATCAATCAGCTCCACTCATAACCAACTAGAATCTCATAAAAGGTTATTCTTAGCTTAGAAAGAAAACACAATCTTAACCTTTGTAATTTTGTTTTAGATTTATACATGAAGACTCATAACTTTTGGATCAAAACTTAGTTTTTAGATTTGACTGTTAGATTTGGACAATTTAAATTTGCCCCCTAACAATATATTTCAAACTTAGAAAAATCTAACCTTGGAATCAAAAGTTATGGTCTCTACAACAAGACCCATTTTTTGGTGACTCCTTATAGATCACTTAACTGATCAACCATTTTATTAAAGATGACCAAAAATTTAATAACAAGTTATTCTAAGGTTGTAGATGAAGGAATTAGTGAACCCTTCACTCAGAATGAGCTACAACTTCAAAAAAAGCCATATTTAGGTTGTATACATATCATTGAATTAGTCAACCCATCACTCTAAATGCACTAAAATATTATTACAAACTATTTTGATGTTAGAAGTATCCAATTGGTCAAATTTTGACTATAAATTGGCTATAGTCTAATTACAAGTCATTTTGAAGCTGTAAATCACTGAATCAGACAAGCATTCAATTGGAATTAAGTACAATCTTATAAAAAACCATTTTGAGTTTACAGATCACCAAACAACTCAACATTTCATCACAATTCACTCAAATCTCATAACAAGTCATTCTAGAGTTATAAATCACTGACTCGGCCAACTCAACACTCATAACCAACTAGAATCTTATAACGGGCCATTTTAAGGTTAGAAAGAAAACTCAATATTAAACTATACCATTCTTATATAAACTAAGTGTATATTAAGACTCATAACTTTTGAGTTAGAACTTGGTTGTTAAATTTGATCTTCTAATTTGGGCACATTTCATCTCTAACAACATATCCAAAAACTTAGGAAAATCCAACGATGGAATCAAAAGTTATGGTGTCTATGTCAAGACCCGTTTTTCTATGCCTGTAGTATAGATTAGTCAACCCTTCACACTAAAGATAGAAACCATTATGATAATAGAAGTATCCAAATTGGTCAAACTTTGACTATGAGTTAGCAGTCATTTTAAAGGTACAAAATTATGATCTCATAACTAATTAGAATCTCATTACAACCCATTATATGTTTATAAAGAAAACACAATCTTAAACTCTGCCATTTTTGAATATTTGTACATGAAGACTCATAACTTTTGAATTAGAGCCTGGTTCTTAAATCTGATGGTCAAATTTGGGCACATTTCGTCCCCCCCACCAACAACATATCTAATACTTACAAGAATCAAAAGTTATGGTCTTTATATACTAAGACCCCTTTTTGTGACTCTGTAATAGATTGTTAAACTAACCAACCATTCAATTGGAGATAACCAAAACTTCATACAAGGTCATTTTGAGGTTTTAGATAATAGAATCGCTCAACTCTTTGAATGAGCTACAATCTCATATCAAGCCATTTTGAGGTTACATACCATTGAATTGGTCAACCCTTCACTCTAAATACATAAAAATGTTATTACAAGCCATTATGAGGTTAGAAGTATCCAAATTATTTAATGTTTGACTATGAATTTGCAAAAATAAAATCACAAGTCATTTTAAAGCTCCAGATCACCTAACTGATCAAGTGTTCAATTAAAATTTGGTATGATCTCATAACAAACCTTTCTAAGGTTACAGACCATCGAACAACTCAAGCCTTTACTCACAATTCACTCATATTTGATAACAAGCCATTTTGGAATTGAAAATTATTGAATTAGTTAACTCTACACTCATAACCAACTATAATCTTATAATAGACCATTCTAATGTTAGAAAGAAAACATGATCTTAAATTTAGCCATTTGTGTATTGTACATGGAGACTCATAAATTTTGAATCAAAACTTCATTCATATCTAACCATCAAATTTTGGCACATTTTGTCTCCCAAAAACATATCTAAAACTTAGAAAAATCCAATGATGCAATCAAAAGTTATGGTCTTTACAAATAGACCCATTTTTCTATTACTCCATTATAGATCACTGTCTTGATCAACCATTCAATCAAAGTGACCAAAATTTTATAGCGAGTCATTCTGAGAATCAAATCATCAAATCGGTTAAACTTCTCTTTGAATGAGTTACAATCTCATAATAAACCATTTGGAGGTTACATATCATCAATTAGGTATAATCTAATAACAAATTATTCTCGAGTTACAAATCACCAAACAACATAATAGAGTTTAAAATGTCTGAATCAATAAACTCTACACTCATAACCAACTAGAATCTCATAACAGGCCATTATATGGTTAGAAAGAAAGTACAACCCTAAACTTTGTCAATTTTGTATAGACTTGGACAAGGATAGTCATAACTTTTTGAGTTAGAAGTTAATTTTTAAATATGATCATCACATTTGAGCACATTTCACCCCACAAGAACATATTCAAAACTTAGGAAAATCCAAAGGTGGATTCAAAAGTTATGGTCACTACATCGAGACCCATTTTTTAACTACTCCATTAAAGATCACTGAACTAATCAACCATTCAATTAGTACCAACCAAAATTTCATAGCAAATCATTATGAGGTTGCAAATGACTGAATCAATCAACCCTTCACTCAAAATGAGCTATAATCTCATAAAAAGCTATTCTAAGGTTACATATCATTGAATCTATCAATCCTTCACTCCTAATGCATAGAAATGTTATTAAAATCCATTCTCAGGTTACTAGTATCAAAATCAATCAAAATTTGACTATGAATTAACTATAATCTCATCACAAGTCATTTTGAAGTTGCACATCATTAAACTAGTCAAGTGTTCAATAGGAATTAGGTATGATCTCATAACAAACTATTTTGAGGTTAGACATCACTAAAAAAATCAACCCTTCACTCACAATTTATTCAAATTACATAACAAGTCATTCCAGAGTTACAAATCAATGAATTAGTCAACTCTATACTCATAACTAACTAAAATCTCATAACAAACCATTCAAAGGTTAGAAAAAAATATGATCTTAAACTCTACCCTTTTTGTATAGAAGTACTTGTATATAGAAACTCATAACTTTTGAATTAGAACTTGATTCATAAATCTAAATGTCAGATTTGGGTACATTTCATCCTGTAACAACATATCTAAAATTTAGCAAAATTCAACAATGGAATCAAAAGTTATGGTCTCTACATTGAGACCCATTTTTATGTGACTCCATTATAGGTCACTAAACTAATCAACTATTCAATCAGAGCTAATCAAAATTTCATAGCAAGTGATTCTGAGGTTGTAGATCATTGAATTGATCAACCCTTCATTCAAATTAGGTACAATCTCATAGAAGCCATTATGAAGTTATGTATCATTGAATCATTCGAGCCTTCACTCAAAATGAACTGTATTGTCAAAGCAAGCCATTCTTAGGTTGTATACATATTATTGAATTGGTCAACCCTTCACTCTAAATTTACTAAAATGTATTAACATTTTAGTTACAAGTTTTTTTGATGTTACAAGTATCCAAATGCATCAAACTTTGACTATAAATTGGTTACAGTCTTATCACAAGTCATTTTGAAGTTGCATATCACTCAATCAAACAAGTGTTTAATTGAAATTAGGTATGATCTTATAACAAACCATTTTGATTTTACAGATCACTAAAAAAATCAACCCTTCACTCAAAATTCACACAAATCTGATAATCATTCTAAAGTTACAATCATTAAATTAGTCAACTCTACACTCATAACCAACTAGAATCTCATAACAAGCTATTCTAAGGTTATAAAGCAAACATGATATTAAACTCTACAATTTTTTTATAAATTTGTACCCATAAACTCATAATTTTTGAATTATAACTTGGTTCTTAAATCTGACCTTTTGATTTGGGCATATTTCACCACCTAACAACATATCCAAAACTTAGAAAATCCAACGGTGGAATCAAAACTTATGGTCTTGAATCAATCAACCCTTCACTTAGAATGAGCTACAATCTAATATCAACCTATTTTGAAGTTACATAATATTGAATCGGTCAACCCTTCAATCTTAATCAACTTAAAATGTTATTACAAGCCATTATGAGATTAGAAGTATCCAAATCACTCAAACTTTAACTATGAGTTACAAGTCATTTAGAGTCACAAATCATGATGTTATAACCAATTAGAATCTCATTATAGACCATTCTAATGTTATAAAGAAAACATGATCTTAAACTCTATCATTTTTGTATAGATTTGTACATGGAGATTCATAACTTTTGAATCGAAACTTGGTTCTTAAATATGACTATCAAAAAAATCCAACGATTTATGGTCTTTACACTAAAACCCATTTTCTATGACTTCATTATATATCATTGAATTGATCAACTATTTCATAGTGATTCATTCTAAGATTACAAATCAATGAATAAGTCAACCCTTCTCTCAAAATGAGCTATAATCTCATAACAAACTATTCTAAGATACATATCATATATTCAGTTAACCCTTCACTTTAAATGCACAAATGTTGAGGTTAGAAGTATCCAAAGCATTCAAACTTTGATTATGAATAGGCTACAATCTCATCACAAGTCATTTTGAAGTTGATGATCACCAAACATGATAAAGCGTTCAATCAAAATTAGGTATGATCACATAATAAATCAGTTTGAGGTTATAGATCACTAAACAACTCAACCCTTCCATCACAATTTGCTCAAATCAACAAGTCATTCTAGGTTTACAAATTATTGAATCAGTCAACTCTACACTCATAACCAACTAGAATCTCATAATAGGCCATTCTAAGGTTAGGAAAAAAATCTGATCTTAGACTTTGCCATTTTTGTATAGACTTGCAAATGGAGATTGATAACTTTTGAATCACAACCTTGTTCTTTAATTTGATCATTAAATTTGGACACATTTTACCCCCCAACAACATATCACAAACTTAAAAAAATCTATTATAGATCATTGAACTAATTAATTATTCAATTAGAGCTGACCAAAATTTCATGGCAAGTCATTTTGAGGTTTTAGATCAACAAATAGGTCATGACACCCTTTGCTTAGAATGAGCTAAAATCTAATAACAAGTCATTCTAAGGTTACATATCATCAAATCAATCAACCCTTCACTCTAAATCAACTAAAAGGTTATTAAAAGCTATTTTAAGTTTAGAAGTATCCAAATTAGTCAAATTTTAACTATGAATCTTTTAAAGCTGTAAATCACCAAATTGGTCAAGCATTCAATTAAAATTAGGTACAACTTTGTAACAAACCATTCAAAAATTCTAGATCACCAAATAAATCAACCCTTCACTCATAATTTTCTCAAGTCTCACCAAATCAATCAACTCTACAACCATAACTTCCTATACAAGTCTATACAAAAATAACAGAGTGTAGCCGCTTCATAGTCAAAGTTTGAATAATTTGGATACTTCAAACCTTAAAATGGCTTGTAAAAATATTTATATGTACCAAACTTTAAAGGGTTGACCAATTCAATGATTTTTAATAATATTTCTATACATTTGGAGTGAAGGGTTGACTGATTCAATGATATTTAACCTCAAAATGGCTTGTTATGAGATTGTAACTCACTTTGAATAAAGGGTTAATCGATTCGGTGATTTGTAACCTCAAAATGACTTGCTATAAAATTTTGGTCAGCTCTAATTGAACAGTTGATCAGTTCATCAATCTATAATGGAGTTACAGAAAAATGGGTCTTAGTTTGAGACGATAATATTTGATTCTATAATTTGGAATTTCCTAAGTTTTAGATATGTTATTTGTGGGCAAAATTTGCCAAAATCTAATGGTCTGATTTAAGAACCAAGTTTTGATTCAAACGATATGAGTCTCCATGTATAAATCTATTAAAAAATGGCATAGTACAGATCGTGTTCTCTTTTTAACTTTAGAATGGTCTGTTATGAGATTCTAGTTGGTTATGAGTGTAGAGTTGACTGATTTGCTAATTTTTAATTCTAGGATGATTTGTTATGAGATTTGAGCTAATTGTGATTGAAGGGTAGAGTTGTTTAGTAATCTGTAACCTCAAAATGCTTTTTAATAATATCATACCTAGTTTTGATTGAATGATTGACCAGTTCAATGATCTACAACTTCAAAATGAATTGTGATAAGATTGTAGCCGATACATAGTCAATTTGACTGATTTGGATACTTCTAACCTAAGAATGGTTTTTAATAACATTTTAGTTGATTGAAGTGAAGTGTTGGCTGATTCAATGATATGTAACCTGAGAATGGCCTGTTGTGACTCATTCTGCATGAAGGGTTAACTGATTTGTTGATCTACTAACCTTAGAATGACTTGAGATTAAATTTTAGTTAACTCTAATTGAATGGTTGATCATTTTAATAATCTATAATGGAGGCACAAAAAATGGGTCGTGGTGTAGAGAACATAACTTTAGATTTAGCGATTGGATTTTCTTGAGTTTTAGATATTTTGTTGGGGGCCAAAATGTGACCAAATCTAGTGGTCAAATTTAAGAGCCAAGTTCTAATTTTTAAGTTATGAGTCTTCATGTACAGCAAGTTTATTAAAAATGACATAGTCTCTTTCTAACATTAGAATGTCTTGTTATGAGATTCTAGTTGGTTATGAGTGTAGAGCTTGACTAATTTGGTGATTTTTAACTCTAGAATGACATGTTATGAGATTTGATGAATTGTTGGTTGAGTTGTTTGGTGATCTGTAACCGTTCTGTAATGAAATTGAAATTCCCCAAGGCAATACTATTAAACATGTAAGATATTGTAGAGAAGCTAATGCTTTATATTTGGCAACTTCCAATTCGTGAATCGTTAACGAACTCGATTGGCTCGTTAGCTCTGCCCAAAATCTGAACAAAGTACGAATTATAGAACGAGGTATGAGATCCATAGAATTTTTGCATAATTATTCGACCTCGAGAGATCTTTCGGTCGGATGAGGGATGGTTTGTTCCGAGTGAGAAGTAGAGTAAAAAAGAAAGGATAAATCCTTGAAAATCGTTTGGATCTGGACTAATTTCATTTTATAAATCCTTGAAAATCGTTTGGATCTGGACTAATATTTTGTTATGAGATCATACCTAATTCTAATTGAATGCTTCACTAGTTTGATGATCTGCAGCTTCAAAATGATTTGTGATGAGATTATAGCCAATTCATAGTATAAGTATGACTTATAATAACATTTTAGTTGATTTGATGTGAAGGGTCCGATCAATTTGATGATCTGTAATCTCAAAATGGCTTGTTATCAGATTGTAGGTCATTCTAAGTAAAAGTTTGACAATTTGGTGATCTGCAACCCTAGAATGACTTATTATGAAATTTTGGTCAGCTCTGATGAAACAGTTGATTAGAGACCATAATTGATTCACAGAAAAATGGGTCTTGGTGTAGAGACTATCAACTTTTGATTCCACTATTGGATTTTCTTCAGTTATAGATACGTTGTTTGTGGGCAAAATTTGCCCAAATCTGATGGTCAGATTTAACCAAGTTCTAATTGAAAAGTTATGAGTCTCTATGTACCGCTATACAAAAAAGACATAGTTTAAGATTATGTTTTCTTACTAACCTTAGAATGGCATGTTATAAGATTTTTAACTTTAGAATGACTTGTTATGAGATTTGAATGAATTGTGAGTGAAAGGTCGAGTTGTTTAGTGATATGTATCCTCAAAATGGTTTGTTATGAGATCATACCTAATTGTGATTGAGCGCTTGACTAGTTCAGTGATGAGATTGTAGCCAAATCTTAGTCAAAGTTTGACTAATTTTGATATTTCTAAACTTATAACATTTTGTAATAATGTCTCTATGCATCAGAGTAGAGGGTTGATTGATTTAATGATATCTAACCTCAAAATGGCTTGATATGAGATTGTAGCTCATTTTGAGAAAAGGGTTAACCTCTTCTCTAATTTGCAATCTTAAAATGACTTGCTATGAAATTTTGATTGGCTTTGATTGAATGGTTGATTAGTTCAGCGATCTATAATAGAGTCACAAAAAATGGGTCTTGATGGAGAGAGATCATAACTTTAGATTCCACCATTCAATTTTCTTAACTTTCCAACATCTTGTTTGGGGGTGAAATGTGCCCAAATCCAACAGCCATATTTAAGAATCAAGTTCTGATTCAAAAGTTATTAGTCTCCTTGTACAAGTCTATACAAAAACTATAGTTTAAGATCATGTTTTCTTTGTAACCTTATAATTGCCTGTTATGAGATTCTAGTTGGTTATGAGTGTAGAGTTGACCGATTCAGTGACTTGTAACTCTAGAATGACTTGTTATAGGAGATTTGATTGAATTGTTAGTGAAGGGATGTGTTGTTCACTAATCTATAACCCTAGATGGTTTGGTATAAGATTGTACCTAAGTCCACTAACTTGAACAGTTCAGTCATCTGTAGCTTCAAATAACTTGTGATGAGATTGTATCCAATTCTGAGTGAAGGGTTGACCGATTTGGTGAAATGCAACCTCACAATATGATTTACTATAAAATTTTGGTCATCTCTGATGGAACAGTTCATTAGTTTAGTGATCTATAATGGAGTCACATAAAAATGGGTCTCAGTGTAAAGATCATAACTTTTGATTCCATCATTGGATAATCTTAAGTTTCAAATATGATCTTTGGGGGCAAAATGTGTCCAAATTTGATGGTCAAATTGAAGAACCAAGTTCTCATTCAAAATTTGTAAGTTTCCATGTACAATTCTATACAAAAATGGCAAAGTTTAAAAATCATATTTTAATTCTAACCTTAGAAGAGCCTGTTATGATATTTTTTTTGGTTACGAGTGTAGAGTTGACTAATTTGATGATTTGTAACTCTAGAATGACTTGTTATGAGATTTGAATCAATTTTCAGAGAAGGATTGAGTTGTTTAGTGATATATAACCTTAGAATGATTTGGTATGGTTTGGTTTGGTACATAATTCTGATTGAATGCTTGATTGGTTTAGTCATTTTTACCTTCAAATTGACTCGTGATGAGATTGTATCTCCTTTTGAGTGAAGGGTTGACTAACTCGATTGTATGAAACCTCAAAATGATTTGCTATGAAATTTTCATAGGCTCTAATGGAACGTTTCATCAATTCAATGATCTATAATGGAGTCATAGATGAATGGGTCTTAGTGTAGAGATCATTTTTTATTCCATTGTTGAATTTTCTTAAGTTTAGAAAATGTTGTTGGGGGATGAAATGTGTCCAAATCTGAAGGTTAGACTTTAGAACCAAGTTCTGATTCAAAAGTTATGAATTTCCATGTACAAGCTAATTAAAAATGATAATGTTTAAGATTGTGTTTTCTTTCTAACGTTATAATGACTATTATGAGTCTTGACTATTTCAGTGATTTGTAACTCTAGAATGACTTGATATGAGATTTGAGTGAATAATGTGTGAAGGGTTGAGTTGCTCAATGATGTGTAACCTTTGAATGGTTTGTTATGAGATCATACCTAATTCTAATTGAATGCTTGATAAGTTTGATGATTTGAAGCTTCAAAATGAGTTCTAACCTCATAATTGTTTGTTATGAGATTGTAGCTCATTTTGAGCAAAGGGTTGACTTATTTGATGATGTGCAACCTTAGAATGAATCGCTAGAAAATTTTGATCAGCTTTGAGTACATGTTGATTAGTTCAACAATCTATAATAGAATCACAAAAATATGGGTCTTTTTTTATTCCACCATTGAAATTTTCTAAGTTTTAGATATATTTTTGGAGGTAGAGATGTGACCACATTTGACGATAGGATTTAAGAACCAAGTTTTGATTGAAAAGTTATAAGTCTCCGTGTACAAGTCTATACAAAAATGATAGAGTTTAAAATCATGTTTTTTTCTAACCTTAGAATCCTATTATTACGCCGAGAGGCGTTCTCTACAGCCATAGCATGGCAGTTACAATGTCAATAAAAAAGAAAATGCCGACTGTGGGCTGTGGAGTAAGGCAGTAAGACCGCCTATTAGGGGCAGTTACTGCCACCCCTGACATGCATGTCAGTGGCGCTGCCGCTGACAGCATGTCAGGGGTGGCCGTAACTGCCACTCACAGGCAGTCTTACTGCCACATAAAACAACGCCCCATGGGGTGGAGGGGGTGATGGCCTGTCACCTCATTTTATTTTATTTTTAAATTTTTTTTTCAATGAAACAGATAACGTGGCGGGTTAATGTATTTTTTTTTTTTTAAAAAAAAAAATTGAAAAAAACAAATAACGACATGTAGACACACTATTTTTTTTAAATTTCGTTGTGCAATATTGTCCTATTGGCATTTTTTAGTAATTAATTTGAATTTTGTAGAGGAGTGGAGGAGTGGAGATGTGGAATTTGAAGAGTTCCTTTAGTGTAAATTGAATAGTTTCTTCGTGGGAGATGAAGAGTTTTTTCTCTGATTATAAAACACTCATATCCTCTCATTTTTGCTCTTCATTCCTAGAATAACAAATTTGCAAAAGACATGGTTTGAGTAAAATCTTTCATTGCTCTTGAGAGGTAGAGCAAACTTTTTTGAGAAGAAGAAAGGGAGATACATCATTTAGAAAAGCATTTTACATTTGAAGATCAACATCCAAAAAGCAAAGTAAGCTTTTTGTTACATTTTTTTTCCCTATTAAGTTTTATTTTGCATTTTGATTATTATCTCCATTTAGAATAGTAGTTACACTATTTACATTTAGTTGTAATTTATTTGTTATATGGCATTTCTTAATTTTTACATTGTTCTATACAAAATTACATTTGCATGTTTCATGCATTATTATTTTTCATATTTTTCAATGTATTTTTTAGATTAATCTTGTATTTACTTTCCATAATATTTCATATGGATGGCAATGCCGCCATATCAATATATTTTATTTTTTTTAAAAGTGATTTATAAATTTAATGATTACTATTTTCATTTACAAAAGTAGTTTGATTTATAATAGTTTTTTATGAAGATTAGTATATTAATATTCTGAATTAGATTACTATTTTGCTTAAAATAGTTTTGTACTTTACATTTAGATTATAATTAATCATAAAATATTAATATTTGAAAAGTGGATGGCAATGCCGCCATTTTTCAAATATTTTATTAAAATGCCAGTTTATTTATTTTTGAATATAAAAACTTAATTCTATAATTTTAATTTTGTTACTTGAAAATTAGAGTAGCCATATATTTTATTTTATTTTATGCTTATTCTTTTCATGCAATTTTTAAATAATAAATATTAACTTTTGGGCATCAATCTTTAAAGAATGGAAGGCAATGCCGCCATTTTTTAAATATTATAATAGTAAGCAATTTATTATAATGTTAACTATATCTCAACATATTTCTAATGTTTGCATTAAGAGTAGTATATTGATTTAGAGTATCATTTTGAATTAGATTACTATTTCAATTATAACAGTTTTGTAATTTACATTTAGATTAAAATTAATCTTTACATATTAACATTTGAAAAGTGGATGGCAATGCCGCCATTTTCCAAATATTTTATTAAAATACCAATTTATTTATTTTTAAATAAGAAAAACGAGACTTATACTTTTAATTTTGTTGCATAACCATATATTTATTTTAATTTATGTTTCTTTTTTATATGCAATTTTAAAAGAATAAATATTAAATTTTAGGCATTAATCTTTATACTGACACATTAGAATGTAAATACTTGATAGAATAACAAATATTACTTTGTTTATATTTATGGTTGGCATTTTATTATGAACATTTTACAAATATTTAACTTTGTATTGATGATTGATTTATATGTTTATAAGGAAATAATGAAATACTCATTTTTTTATTGTGTTAATGCTAAAGGTTTTTTTATTCTGTAATGCTGAAGGTAAATAAAACATGAACTTCAATAACGGGATGAAAGTTGAAGTTTGTTCTCATGACGATGGCTTGCACATTCAATTTTTTCAGGCATGGAAGCCTCTAATAGAAGTGTGCACGCAATCAAGCATTGTCGACATTAGCTCAACTTCTTCTGTACAGTCAAATCATTTTTTTGAGACAGAGTTTCAGAAGTGTGCACGCATAATTAAACAGTGTTGTACAACTATGGTAGAAGCACTTCAGAATGCAGCTTTATCTATTGATCATGTACAAGAGATAGAGATAATGGAGATGGAAGATGTTGCGAAATATGTACGCAACACATCTGCAAAAGTAGATGTGTTTCCATCCATGATGAAAGAGGTCTATGATGATCATATTACAAACAAAGGTCATAATACAATTTTAATATTTGAAGAATATGTGATGTACTTACATCATTATGGAGAGCTATACACATGGTCCATATGATGATTTCACATTTTTCAAATCTTCACTTATTACTTTATCCAGATAATTGTACTAGGAGATATTGTTCTCCTTCCATCTATGTATTGAAATAATAAATAAATGATTTAACTTTTTATCTCAAATTCTTCTCAACTATACTTCCAAATATTTGAAATGCTTTTTGTTGACCTTTGTTTTTGTATTATTAAAGCTTTTACATGAGATATATCATTAATATGTTGATCATTAAATTATGTATAAAATTGATGTGTTATTTCTAACAATTAACCCACTCTAAAGCATAATATTCATTTTATACTCATTTTAAGTGTAATCATTACCTCAATAATGTTTAGTACTCCTTCATTGTACACTATTCATGCTAAGCATAATTAACATTAATTAATTGTATATTTATAAATGTAACTAATAAAGTTATAAAACTACATAAGGAACATTTTAATCCTTATTTTGTTCTATTATGCTAATAGGCATGTGTAAGGAGAACGAGCTACCCTACTAAATGTAATTCTAAACATAACAATAACTGTAACTTTGACCGTGGTCCTACTTCTCCCCTAACTCTAATCCTAACCATAATTCTAATGCTTTGTCTACCCCTAACTCAAACTATAACCCTAACTCAGATTCTAACCATAAACCTAATCCTAACCCTAACCCCTACCCTAACCCTTTATGTACCCTTATCTCTAACCCTAATTGTAATGCTAAACTTAACCTTGACCCTATCTCTAACCCTAACCCTAACCCTAACCCCAATCCTAACCCTAACCTTAACCCTAACTCTAATCCTAACACTAACATTGACCCTACCCCTACCCCTAACTCTTACTCTAAATATAACTCTACCATAATTATAATATAACCCTAACCCTAACCCTAACCTTAACTCTAAACTTAATCTTGACTCAAACTCATACCTTAACCTTAACCCTGATGTAACTCTATACATATCCCTAACTCAATATGTAAAACTAACACTAACCATAACCATAAATCTAATCCTTTCTCTACCCCTTTCTCTAACTCCAACCATAATCATAACCATAACCGAAACCCTACCGTACCCCAAACTCTAACCGTGAATCTAACTCTACCATAATTGTACTTTAATATTAGCCCTAGCCCTAACCCTAAATCTATCCTTAAAGTTGACTCAAAACTCTAACGTTAACCCTAACTCTAACATTAACCCTAATCATAATATTTAATCTTTTTGAAACTCTAACCCTAACCCTAACTCTGATTGTAACCCTCCCCCTACCTCTAATTGTAGCTCTAAATCTAACTCTACCATAATTGGACTTTAACTCTAACCCTAGCAATTATTTTAACTATAATATTAAATGTCTTTGTAACTCCAACCCTAACCCTAACCCTAACTATAAGCCTACCTCTACCTCTAATTGTGGTCCTAAATCTAACTCTACCATAATTGGACTTTAACTCTACCCCTAAAAATTATTTTAACCCTAAAGCTACTTTAACCCTAACCCTTTCTATACGCCTATCTCCAACCCTGATCCTAACTCTAATTCTAACCCTAACACTAACACTGACCCTAATCCTTAACCCAATCATACCCCTAACTCTAACTCTAACTATAAATCTAACTCTACCATAATTAGACTCTAATCCTAACCGTATCCCTTTGTTTAATCTTCACTAAAACCCTAACTCAAAACTCTAACTCTAACCTTAACCCTAACTCAAAACTCTAACTTTAACCTTAACCCTTACTTTAATCTTGACAAAAATCCTAACCCTAACTCTAACCTTAACCCTAATTCAAAACTCTAATTCTAAACCCAACCCTAACTCTAACCCTAACAATAGTCATAATCCTAACACTAACCCTAACTCTAACCCTAACACTGACCCTAATCCTTAACCCAACCATACCTCTAACTCTAACTCTAACTATAAATCTAACTCTACCATAATTAGACTATAATCCTAACTGTATCCCTTTGTTTAATCTTCACTAAAACCCTAACTCTAACCTTAACCCTAACTCTAACCTTGACCCTAACTCTAGCTCTAATTGTAACCCTAACCCTAATTTAAATCTTAATGCTAACCCTAACCCTATTTCTAACCCTAACCATAACCATAACTCTACTCTTAAATATAACAATTTACCTAATAATATCCTTAAAATAAGATTGAATCAAAGTGATGCAAATAAACAATATATATAGAATTTTAAAAAAAATGTTGAAGAATGATTTTATACTAAGTTTATATGATTACAATTTTATAGTAAGTTTATACAACTAAATTTAAAAAGAAAAAAAAAATAATTACTAACCATATCAAAAAAAGAAAAATTAAAAAATAATTTATCTGTTGCGCTGCAACTGCTACTAGCTTATATATACCTATATATATATTACGCCGAGAGTAATCGTTCTTGAGGCGCCTATTTTTTTTCATAAATCTCAATTATAAAATAACCTTGGGATTAAATAAAAATAGGCACCTCGAGAATGATTACTCTCAGCATAATATATATATATATATATATATAAATAAGTTAGTGATATTCTAGTTGGTTATAAGTGTAGAGTTGACTGATTCAATGATTTGTAATCCTAGAATGACTTGTTATGAGATTTGAGTGAATTGCGAGTGAAGGGTTGAGTTGTTCAATCATGTGTAACCTTAGAATAGTTTTTTATGAGATTGTACATAATTTTGATTGAATGCTTGACTAGTTTGATGATCTATAGCTTCAAATAACTTGTGATGAGATTGTAGCTGATTCATAGTCAAAGTTTGACCAATTTGAGTATTTCTAACTTAAGAATAGCTTGTAATAACATTTTTGCACATTCAGAGTGAAAGGTTGATCAATTCAATAATATGTAATCTCAGAATGTCTTGTTATAAGATTGTGCTCATTCTGACAGTCAAATTTAAGAACCAAGTTCTAATTCAAAAGTTACAAGTCTCCATGTTCAAGTCTACATTTTAAGATCATGTTTTCTTTCTAAACTTAGAATGGCCTGTTATGAGATTCTAGTTATATGAGTGAATAGTTGATTGATTCATAGTTTGTAACTCTTGAGTGAATTGTTAAGAGATTTGAGCAAATTGTAAGTGAAGGGTTGATTTTATCAGTTGGTTATCTGTAACCTCAGAATGGCTTGTTATGAGATCATACCTAATTTCGATTGAACACTTTAATGGTTCGATGATTTATAGCTTCAAAATGACTTTTCATGAGATTCTAGTCAATTCATAGTCAAAGTTTGACTAGTTTGGCGTTAGAATCGCTTGTAATAATATTTTAGTTTTTTGAGAGTGAAGGGTTAACCAATTTGATGATATGTAACCCTTGGAATGAATTATTATGAGATTATACCTCATTCTGAATGAAGAGTTGACCAATTTGGTGATCTGCAACGTCAAAATAAGCACTCCATAAAATTTTGCTTGGCTCTAATTGAATGATTGATCAATTCAGTGATCTATATAATGTACTCACAAAAAAATGGGTCTCAGTGTAGAGATCATAACTTTTAATTCCACTATTGAATATTTTAAAGTTTCATATATCTTATTGGGTGGCAAAATGTGCCCAAATTTGATGGTTAGATTTATGAATAAATTTATGATTCAAAAGTTATAAGACTTCGTATACAAGTCTATACAAAAATGACAGAGTTTAAGATTGTGTTTTCTTTATAAGATTAGAATAGCTTGCTTGTTATGAGATTCTAGTTGGTTATGAGTGCAGAGTTGACTAATTTAGTGAGTTGTAACTCTAGAATGACATGCTATGAGATTTGAGCAAATTGTGAGTGAAGGTTTGAGTTGTTCAATGATATGTAACCTTAGAATGGTTTGTTATAGGTAATTTTGATTGAATGTTTCACTAGTTTGATGATCTATAACTTCAAAATGACTTGTGATGAGAATGTAGCTAATTCATAGTAAAAGTTTGACTAATCTAGATACTTCTAATCTTAGAATGACTTGTAATAACTATTTAGTTGATTCAAAGTGAAGGATTGACAAATTTGATGATATGTGACATCAGAATGGCTTGTTATGAGATTGTAACTCATTCTAAGTGAAGGGTTTACATTAAAATGACTTGCTATGAAATTTTGCTATGAGATTCTAGTTGCTTATGAGTGTAGAGGTTGACTTATTCAAAGATTTGTAACTCTAAAATCACTTGTTATGATATTTGAGAAAATCATGGCTAAAGAGTTTAGTTTTTCAGTGATCTATAAACTCAAAATGGTTTGTTATGAGATCATACCTAATTGTGATTAAATGCTTGACCAAGTCTATGATTTACAACTTAAAATTGACTTGTGATGATATTGTAGCCAGTTTATGCTGATTAAATGCTTGACTAATTTCGATAGTTCCAACCTCATAATGGGTTGTAATAACATTTTAGATTATTTTGAGTGAAGGATTGATAGATTGGATGATATGTAAACTCTGAATGACATCTTATGAGATTGTAATTGAATTCAATGATCTACAACCTGAGAATGACTTGCTATAAAATTTTGGTAAGTTCTAATTGAATGATTGATTAGTTCAATAATCTATAATGGCGTCACAAAAAAATGGGTCTCATTGTAGAGACCATAACTTTTGATTCCACTGTTATATTTTTTAAAGTTTTGTATATATTGTTGGATGGAAAAATGTGTTCAAATCTGACAATAAGATCTAAGAACCAAATTTTAATTCGAAAGTTATGAGTCTCCATGTACAAATCTATACAAAAATTGTAGAGTTCAAGATCATGTTTTCTCTCTAACCTTAGAATGGCTTGTTATGAGATTCTAGTTGGTTATAAGTGTAAAGTTGACTTACTTAGTGATTTGTTATGAGATTTGAGCAAATTGTAAGTGAAGGGTTGAGTTGTTTGGTGATTAGTAACCTTAGAATGGTTTGTTATAAGATCATACCTAATTCTGATTGAATGCTTAAAAAGTTAGATGATCTGTAGCTTCAAAATTACTTGTGATGAGATTATAGCTGGTTTATAGTCAAAGTTTGACAGATTTAGATACTTTTAACATTAAGATGGCTTGTAAACATTTTAGTTTATTATGAGTGAAGGGTTGGCCGATTTGATGATATAAACTACAGAATGGATTATTACGAGATGCTAGCTTGTTCTAGGTGAAGGTTTGACTAATTCAATGATCTATAACTTTAGAATGACTTGCTATTAAATTTTGGGTAGCTTTGACTGAACTGTTGATCAATACAACAATATATAATGGTTTCATAAAAAATGGGTCTTGATATAGAGACCACAACTTTTGATTCCACCATTGCAATTTTTGAAGATTCAGATATGTTTTTGAAGGGCAATATGTACCAAAAACTGATGGTAAGATTTTAGAACCAGGTTCTAATTAAAAAGTTATGAGTCTCCATGTACAACTCTATAAAAAAATGGTAGAGTTTTAGATTGTCTATTCTTTCTAACCTTAGAATGGCATGTTATGAGATTCTAGTAGGTTATGATTGTAGAGTTGATTTATTTGATGATTTGTAACTATAGAATTACATTTGAGTGAATTGTGTGTGAAGGGCTAAGTTGTTCGGTGATCTGTAAGCTCAGAATCATTGGTTATGAGATTGTACCTAATTTTGATTGAATGCTTGACCTATTTGGTGATTGCAATCTTCAAAATGAATTCTAATGGGATTGTAGATGCTTCATAGTCGATTGACTGATTCAAATACTTCTAACCTTAGAATGGCTTGTTATTACTTTATGTGCATTCAGAGTGAAGGGTTGATGATTCAATGATATGCAATCTTAGAATAACTTGTTATTAGATTATAGCACATTTTGAGCAAAGGGTCGATCAATATAGTGATCTTTAAGTTTAAAATAATTTAGTATAAAATTTTGGCCAGCATTGATGATATAGTTGATTATTTTAGTGATCTATATTGGAGTCATATAAAAATGGGTCTTTCTGTAGAGACTTTTGATTTCATCATAAGATTTTCCTAAGTTTAGATATGTTGTTGGGGGGCAAAATATGTACAAAATTAATGGTCAAATTTATTAACCAAGTTCTGATTCAAACGTTATGCAACTCCATGTAAAAGACTATAAAAAATGGTCAAATTTAAGATCGGGTTTTCTTTCTAACCTTAGAATTGCCTATTATGAAATTTGGGTTGGTTATGAGTGTAAAGTTGACTAATTTAGTAATTTGTAAGTCTTGAATGACTTGTTATGATATTTGAGTGAATTGCGAGTGAAGGGTTTAACTATTCGATGATCTATAAACTCAAAATGGTTTCTTATGAGATTGTACCTAATTCTAATTAAGCACATGACCGGCTCGATGATTTACAACTTTAAATGACTTATGAGTACATTGTAGCCAATTCATAGTCAAATTTTGACTGAGTTGGATACTGTTGACCTCAGAATGACTTGTAATAACATTTTAGTTAATTCAAAGTGGAAGGTTTATTTGGTGATCTAACTTTAGAATGACTCAATATGAAATTTTTGCCAGCTCTAATTATACAGTTGATTAGTTTAGTGTGTTGGATACAATTGATTAATTATGTGTTATCTTTGATGTTACACAAATGTCATATTAGTTGACAGTGCATGCCAAGCTCACTTGCTCAGTGAATATAGTTTTCCTAGTCTATGAAGCATTCCTAAATTTACTCTATACAGAAAACAGTATCCACTAAGCTCACTTATGTGTCGAAGGAAGCCATGCAAAAAAGAGTGTTAATCGAGCTCAATTGATTAACAAAGGAAAAGTTGAATAGAGTTAGTATTAATCAAGTTCAGTCAGCTACCAAAGGGATTTTGTAAGTTCATATTGTTAACGTGGCTTCTATTGGTTAATATAGAAAGTTGCTTCAAAATCAGTTTCTATTGAGCTAGATTGATAACCAAAGGATTTTCTTATTTTGGCATGTATAGATTAATTATTTTACCTATTGATTCTAGCTGATCATGATGATGAATATTGGTTATTCTAATTTGTATTTGAGCCAACTTGACAATCTGAAAGCTATAAGTAAAATGTCAAGTTGTGATTTCAAAAAGTGTGATATGCAAGTTGAATGAAAGAACATAAGAAGAGAGGAAGCAAACTTGAAGGATAAGCAAGTGTCCTTCTGAAGTAGAAAAGTGTTATTTGATCAGGAAGGATCAAGTATGAACCAGAGTAGAGAT
Source organism: Cupressus sempervirens (assembly GCA_028749045.1). NCBI lineage: Eukaryota > Viridiplantae > Streptophyta > Pinopsida > Cupressales > Cupressaceae > Cupressus > Cupressus sempervirens. Next base: position 354,757,787 of record CM053791.1, on the reverse strand, counting down.
CTGTAATCATATATTCAGTTGCATGACAATTAGATTATTTCATTGTTACTCTCTAACCATTGTAGCAGTGATCTAAAATCTCTTAACACAGTTGGTTTAATAGCTATTTGTGAATCTTTTAACAAGGTGACAATTCTATTGAACTGTTTCAAGACCTTTTGCAAGGCCACTCCTAATAGGGTGATTAAATTCTTTAATAGGGTCACACCTAACAGTGTATTTTGTAACTTTTAATAGGGTTGGCTCCTAACATGTCTCACTTCAAAAGAGTCAAAAATAGTAATTAGTTACATTTAGTAATTTTTTCCAAATTGGATTTCCACACTAAATTCTGGTCTCATATGTGTTCATTTATTTTCTCTCATGCATGCAAAATTAAGGTTAAGCAATTATTGACAAAATCTTAAGATCGGCTAGGCAATTATGTGTTCATTTATCGAGTTATAGCAATTTTTGTATGCTTACCGAGTATCAACAGTAATCAATTTTATTAGTCTAAATTTTAATTGACATCTAAGAGATTTATGATTTATTTTAAGAGTAATTGATTCACGTCTCCCCTCTTAGTTACTCCTCTTAGATTTCTAACAATTGGTATCAAAGCTTTTTGGTACTTGTAGAGAAAGTTTTAAAAACCTAAGCTAAAGATCAAGATGTCTTACAAGAGAGAGATTCCAAAGCTGAATAGAGATAACTTTACAGCATGGCAAGGACTTATGAGGCTTCATCTAGCTACCATTTGTTATTTAAGATGCAAATATCTTGATGAAGAATATAAAACTCCCACTAGAACATTATCAGTTGAAGATATTATTGAGAAGAAGAACCATAATATCATGATGATATACATTGCATCTTCTCTGAGTAGTGCTAAATTTGATGAGGTCAAAGACTGTAAAACTGCTTTTGATATGTGGAACAAATTGAAAGAAATCTATGGAGGAGATGACAATGTAAGAAGAGCCAAAGCAAAAAAGCCTTAGAGGATAATTTGATCAAATGAGGATGAGAGAAGATAAAAATGTTGCAAAATATGTGAAAAGAATCAAGGCCAGTGTTAGTGCAAGAAAAACATCTGAAGGAGAAATAAAAAAAGAAACTGTTGTAAGTAAAATACTCAAAACTTTGCTTCCCATCTATGCAATTAGAGTGTCTTGTATTCAAGAAAAGAGTTGTGATCCAAATAAGAAGATAGGCTTGGATGCTCTAGTAAGAAGATTGACAGCTTTTGAACTAGACAACTTTGACAACTATGTTTTTGCTTTCAAGAATATTGAGTTTGCATTTGATGCTAAACTTTCACTTAAAGAAAAAGGCAAGAAAATAATAAAAAATCAATCAAAAAATGAGAAAGAAACTAAATAAAGTTTTGATAGTGGTCTTTAAATTTTTGAAGCTCTACTTGCAAAAAAAATTTCTAGTAGCAGAGGAAAGTACAAAGGAATCCCTCTAATCTATTTTTCTTGTGAATAAATTGGTCAAATTGCTGCTAGGTGTCCAAACAGAGAAGGCAAGGAAGAGAAGAAAAGCCACAAGTACAAAGGCAAGAAGGAATTCAAAGGTCACAAATCTTAAATAGACAAAGGTAAGAAAACTTGTTTTATGGCTAAAAATTCTGATAATAGTGAAGATGAACTAGTGTATATTGTTGTAAAAGATGACACATGTCTCTCATGTTAGTAAAAATGACACATGGATCATAGATAGTAGATGTTCTCACCATATGATTGGAGATAAAACTAAGTTTGAACATTTTGAACACTATGTTGGAGGTAGTGTAAGTTTGGAAACAATGAACCTTGTTGCATAAAAGGAAAAGGTCGTATATCAATAACCAATGAACTTGTATGTGACAATGTCTATTGGGTTGAAAGACTAAAGCATAATTTATTGAGTGTGGCACAATTGAACAACATTAGATTCAAGGTAGAATTCATAAATGGCATGACAAACTACTAGATAACCAAAGAAATCTGATTGGATCGGGCAGACAAACAAAGGGTAACCTATTTTATCTAGATCTTGGTGATTGTTCATGCTTCATTACTCAAGTAGAAAAAAGTTGGCTATGGCACAAAGGACTATGTCATGTAAACTTTGATAGTATGGTCAAGATTAACAAACTTAGAACAGGTAAGAGGTCTTCCTAGTTTGAAGAAATCTGATGTTAGGATTATGCAAGAATTGTCAAATTGGTAAAATGGGAAAGACTAGTTTTAAGAGAAAAAACTATCAATTAGAAGATGTCTTAAAAATTATGCATACTAATTTCTGTGGACCCATTGGAATAGAAATCTATAGTGGAGAAAAAAATTTCATTCTTTTTGTTGACGATTATTCTAGAATGATGACTGTTATGTATGTGAAAGAAAAATCAAAAGCTTTTGAGAGATTCAAATGTTATCTAGCTAAAGTAGAAAAAAACAATTAGAAAAAGATTGAAATTTTTAAGATCAGATAGAGGTGGTGAATTCATCTAAAATGAATTCAACAATTTTTGCATTGAAAGAGGAATCAAAAGACAGGTATCAACCCCTGGTACTCCTGAGTAGAATGGAATAGCTGAAAGAAGAAATAGATCCATTATGGATTGTTTAAGGACACCAATGATTGAAAAGAATGTTGATATCAAATATTAGAAGGAAGCTATCAGCATTGCAGTTCATACTTTGAACTGAGTTCAGTTGAAGAAGGACTCAAACAAAACTTCCTATGGATGGTATGACTACAAACCCAATGTAAGTTACTTGAAAGTATTTGGCAACAAATGTTATATCTTGAAAGAATCTAGAAAAGACAAATTTGATGTAAAAGGTGATGAAGGTATATTTCTAAAATATTCTTACAGAAGTAAAGCACACAAATGTTTGAATTTGTCAACAAAATCATAAAAAATGCACAATTGAGAACTGATGAGTTTGCAGAAAAGATTGAAGAAGAAAGCAAAAAAAGAGCCAGAAGATTATAGAAGATTTGTCTATTATGAACCTGATACATTGCTAAACACACTTGACAAAAAGGAGGCTTCATCTCCCGAGCTCTCTAAGTCACCATTAGTTATTGAGCTAGTGCAAACTGAGTCCAAAGGACCCAAGCCATAGATAAAAAGACTCGAGTTTGAAGTTAAAATTCAAAATGAAGATAGTACAATTCATTCAAAAATCAAAGAACCTGTATTGATTAAATATGTTAGAATGCATCATGCACCTAATCAGTTCGTTGGAGACAAATCAGATGGAACAATGACAAGAAGCAAACTAAAAAGTACATGTTTACTTGTTGAATTTGAACCTAGAAGTGTTAAAGATGCACTGGAAAATGAAAGTTGGATTGAGGGAATGAAGAAATAGAAAAGAATAAAACTTGGACTGTTGTACCTAGGCCCAAAGATAAAAATGTGATTGTACAAAATGAGTATTCAAAAATAAACTAAATGAAGATGGAAAAGTAGCAAGATTGGTATGTAAAGGCTATTCTCAATAAGAAGGTATTGATTACGGTGAAATTTTGCCTATGTTACAAGATTAGAAGGTGTTATGAATTTATTGTCTTATGCAACTCACAAAGGATTCAAAGTATATCAGATGGATGTTAAATTTGTATTTTTGAATAGAATTCTCGATGAGGAAGTCTACATTAAACAGCCAAAAAGTTTTGTTGATCTAGACAAAAGGGACATGGTCTGCAAATTACACATTGCCCTATATGGTCTAAAACAAACTCCTAGAGCTTGGTATGAAAGACTACATAACTATTTGATATACTTGTCGGAGCATTGCAAAGACGAGCGCTCTGGTTTGTAGGAGCCTGAGAAGAAAATCTCTTACGAAACTCGTTCCCTCAAAATGCTCGAATCACAAATGCTTGCAGCAGAGTCATAATGCAAAGATGTACATTGGTTTTCAAAAAACAAATGATAATATTAGTCTACATATCAAGGAGAGATCAAATAAGAAGATTGATAAAAATATTTGTGGATGATACTCAATTCATAGGAAATGATGACTTGTGCAAAAGTATTTTCAGAACAAATGAATAAATAATTTGAAATGTCCATGTTTGGTGAAATAAAATTCTTTGTTGGATTGCAGATACAACAAAAATAGAAATGGTATCTATATTACTCAATCTAACTATATCAAAGAGATAATCAAGAAATTTGGAATGGAGGATTATGTTGGGACAAAAAATTGCATGCTTCATTTTTAGTCCCATTTCAGAATTTGATAAATCAAACTCCATAAATGCTTGTGTAATTGGCTATACCTTTAAAGCCCTTAAGGTGTTCAATGTTTCTGACACCTTTCATTCAGTTTGCCTAAACGTTCCATGATGATAAATTGTCATTTTGAGTTATCTGACAAAGTCTTATTTTGAACCAATCCTAAATCTTTTTTCTACCCCAATTAATATGCAGAATCTAGTCAAGAACCTATTACTTTATGCAAATTTACCACATCTTTTGAAATCCTTTAGCCCCTTCTCAATTTCTTGCTTAGCGCATGCCTTTTAAACCTTAGGCAAATACGAAATAATGGTTTTTAAAATCTGTTTTAAGTTTAAGGTAATCATGGTTTACATGGTTTTAAATCTAAAAGAGTTTCTTTTCAAACTTACCATGCAAGTCTCGATGATCGTTGATCTTGTTCAGATCGACGAACCCTGCATTCTCGCATTTTCAAGATGTGAGGCCATTACAAAATGTGGGAAAGTGCGAAGAGGGCACGTAGCACAGTTTGATTACATGGGTCCGAAATAATTCAAAGGTTGATTCACTGTTGATCTTGGGTAGATCAACAGATGCCACTTTTCAAAAAGATGAAGATGATCATGGTTTAAACAAAGCAAGCAATTGCATAAATGACATCTGTCCCTTATGAAGACACAAGGGTTATTTGTACGAATAAAGAGGACAAGTTTCAATGAACATTTTTGATTTGTGAGAGATCAATGGATGAAGCATACCCGCATTTTCAAGATGCACAATAGATAAACATTGCGAGAATGCCACTTTGCAATGTGTGGCATAGTGGGACCAAGCGTGGAAGTGACGATGTCATGGGCGTAGAAGTTTTGAATGCCACAGTCAGGTTTGTTAGAGCATGTGCATTAAAAGGTGATTTCTCATTGTTCAGGATCATTTTAGTGGGCCACCAAATACTGAAATCTTGAATCATCATCGATTGAAGTCAGCATCAAGGGCTAGTGTTTGCCCGCATTGTTGAATCTCAATATGTTTTTAATAATGCGGGTAAAGATGTTGTGGACACGTATCATAATTGACCAAGTCATGCCATTTTTGAAATGCCACATGTTTTGTGATAAAGGAACAGTGCAATAGTTATTGAAGAGTCCATCAATCATTGATCTTCTTTAGATCGACGAAGGGCGCTAGCCCGCTTTATCAACATGCAAGGAGATTAAGGAAAGTGGGAATTTGTCATAAAGACACATGTCCTCAGTGATATCAAGTCCTGCCTTATGAGAGCTTACACATATTTTTCTTGGCCATTGATCTTAGTCAAATTAATGGTCGGTGCATTTCCACTTTATGAAGATGCTCGCAAGATAAGTAATGCGAGAATGCTCAAGCCTAACATGTGGGACGAACTCAGGTTGTGGATTCAATTCAAATCTATAGCTCTTACATGTTTGCATTTCTTAGAAGTAAGAAGCGCCAACTAAAAGAGGAATTGCACACATGGCTAATTATGATTGGGTTATTTTGGACTAGCTGGTCTAGTGGATTTTGAAGTCATCATGTTCATAGCTTCGACTTGTAAGATCTTCAGAATCAACGGTGCATATTTTACTATTGAAGGTGGTGTCATTTTGCATATTGATGAGATTTGAAAACCTTCACATGTGAAAGTGAAGAACAAAATGTAATAGGTAAGATTTTCCCAATTTCAACTTGTGCAAGTAAAAATTCATGAGTCACCTCTGAACAAAAATAATTACTGCTAAGATTGAAACTAATTTGGCATGAGTGTCAAATAGTTGGCTCAAGGATGAAAGTACAGATTTACAGAGATTAAAAAAAAAAGGCTTCAGGTCAGTTTGTATACCATAGTCTCTGCAATTTTTAGTCTTGTGTGATTTATTCAAAAGATGATTCTAAAGATTTCACTAAGTCTGAGGGTGTGGATAGCGGAAGGATTGCTTGTTAAGAGTAATTGGTTCTGGAGCACTGATAGTTTGAAAAATAATTTATTTATTTTCAAAGGATGGTTCACAAAAGGAAAATGGTTAGCTTCATATTCCTGTGTATGGTTTTTTGATAGAGGAAAGCTAGTAATCAGGTGTCGTAGTCAAGTCACCAGGGTGGTAAGAAGGACAAGGAATAGACTTGGTAAGCTAACAACCTATTCAGCAGTAACATCATCTTTTAAACAAATTTTCAAAACATCTTAGTTTGTTGTTAGGGTAGCAGAAATATTTGAGACAGGCATAGTTTTGGGTATAGTCTTTTTCATTTTTTGTGCGTGTACCCCCTTTTTGTGTTAGTGGATGGAAAATTTTGGTAAGAAGTTGGTTAAGGAAGCAGACGTGGCTGGGGATCAGAGGATCCCTATTTTTTAATTTTTAATAGCCACATTATTTTTCAGCTTCTGTACTGCATGCTAAGTAATTATTTTGTTATTTTTGAAGCTTGGCATGATTAGTAAAGAGTGGGAAGTAAAGATGATTCTCATTCAGTAGTCATCTTGACAAAATCCACGAGCCTAGGTTGGTGCATATTTTTTAGAGTTGATTTTATCATTGATGGGGCAGTCTTATCATTGTTGGTGCGCACACAACAAATCAGTGATAGAGCTGATTCAGCAAAAAGTTGTAACAGAAAGGAGCCTACAGGAGAATATTTGATCTACATGATGTTCTGTTAATCATTCTTCTTCTTTTTTTGTTATAAACTTGTGATATCTTTTGTAAGGGACACTTGTCAGTTCTCTACGCTTGAAGCTTGTTGCATCTCACAGTATTTAAGTGAGATCCTAGGGCTAGAGAGGGGGTTGTTGGTTGGTTTTCAATTTCTAGTTCTTTGAGCATTGCTCAGGTTGTGAAAGCCACACACCCAGCATATCTTGTATGAACAGCATATGGATTTTATAAATAGTTTTGATAAAGTAGTGTGATCTTGCATCATGTTTTATGCATTCCTAATGTACTTATTTCAAGGAGATAAATACAATGTACAGAAGGTTTTGAATTTCAATATAATTCTATCTCCTTTCTTGTTGAATTTGTAATTTTATATGTTCAACAACAAAGAACTTGAATCTATTTACAATTGTCTGATTGTATGTTTGAGGTTTGCTTGCCTTTGACTTAAGGAGTCATATAATTGGTTGTGGTTTCAGACAAGGTTGCAGATTCATTAAGAAGGATTTGTGAAAATATTATATTGTTGTCTAATTCATAAAGTGAATAGACTGAACATGAATGTCTCAACATATGCCATATATTGATTGATTTTCAAGGATGCGTAATTCTGAAGTATAGGATTGCCCTATTGGATAAGGCACTGGTCATTTGTTCCTCATTAAATTTTTGCTGCATGTTGGACATGTTATCTTTTCTCAATATAAATCCATCATTTTCCCTTCATGTTGAAGTGGACATAAAAGTTTAAACCCTCACTTAGTTTATGAATAATATAAGTTTGCACCTAGCTATTGTAAAATCTGTGTTGTTTCATAAGCCATTAGGAGATATTAGGGGTTTCATCTACTCTCATAGATCCTAATTATGTTTATTACATTGGTTCCATATGTCAAATCTAAAGAGGTTCACCCGCCTAGGTTTTGTAGAGCTTGAAGTAGAAGAAGGGTCATGCCTTATAGTTGGCCCTGTGTCTGAAATGATATGTTGATAATGGGAGTTAGTTGCCTCTAGATGTGTCATATTCTCATGGGGATAATTGAAAACCTTCCAGCATTTTCAAACACCAACAGATTCAAAATCAGTTGGAACCCCCATGTGTACTAGACTTAGGCTTACAAAAGATGATGACTCCAAAGAAGTAGATCAGACCTTATACAAATCAATGATTGAAAAATTATAGTATGTGGTACATAGAAGGCCTAATATTTTCCTTAGCAATTGGGATAATGGTAAGATTCTTAGCAAAACTTAGAGAAAACCACATGATGGCAATAAAAAGAATCTTAAGATATCTGAAAAGTACTAAGACTATGGCTTATGGTACAAACTTGGAGGCAACCTTGACCTAGAAGTATTTATGATGTTGATTGGGCACAAAATCTTGATGATAGAAAAAACACTAGTGGTGGAGCATTTTTTTTTGGTAAAAGGTTGGTATCTTGGACAAGCAAGAAGCAAAATTGCACATCTCAATCCACAATAGAAGCAAAATATGTAGCAGCAGTAGTAAATTGCTCAAACATTATTTGGTTTAAACAGTTGTTAGAAGGAATGAAGGTTGAAATCAAAGAGAAAATAGGCATATATTTTGATAACACTAGTGCAATCAACATATTAAAGAATTCAGCAATATATTTCAAAACAAAGCACATTGCTATAAAATATCATTTTGTAAGAGAATATGACAAAGAAATTAGATTGGAATATGTGCATACAAAAGAACAAATTGTATTCACAAAGCCATTATCTAAGGATGCATTTTTGTATCTAAGAGGTAAGTTAGAGCTCATTCTCCTATTTAAAAGCTCACTAAATAAATTTTAGTGATGCATCAATAGGAACTAAATTGAAGATCAATTAGTTGATGCAGTATTAACAAGGACATATTACAGATGAATCTGTACTTAAGGTAAATTAATATTAAATAGAATTTTGGCATGCATTGTCAAAGAGGGAGAAGTTTATTTACTATGATAGTTTTTTAAAATTTTGTAGGAGAAGTTAAGTAGTTCATTCATAGAGGGAGAACACTATAGGAGAAATTTTCTATGTAAAATCAAATATTTCTGACAAAGGGAGTCTTGTTCTCAAATTTTCATTGTACTATGACATGTTGTGTTGCCATCAATGTCAAAGTGGGAGATTGTCGGATACAATTGATTAATTGTGTGTTATCTTTGATGTTACATAAATGTCATATCAGTTGATAGTCAATGCATGTCGAGCTCACTTGGTCAGTGAAGATAGTTTTCTTAGTTTACTGAGCATTTCTGAGTTTACTTTGTATAGAAGGTAGTACCTATCGAGCTCATTCGGGCATTGAAAGAAGTTATTTAGAAAAGAGTGTTAACCAAGCTCACTTGATTAATGAAGGGTAAGTTGAACAAATTGAGTATTAATTGAGCTCACTTGGTGAATGAAGGGAAAGTTGAACAGAGTTAGTATTAACCTAGTTCACTCAGTTACCAAAGAGATTTTGTAAGTTCATAGTATTAACCAAGCTTTTGTTAGTTAACACAAAAAAAATACTTTAGAATCAGTTTCTACCAAGCTGGGTTGGCTACCAAAGGATTTTCTTATTTTGACATGTATAACTTAATTATTTTACCTATTGATTCTAGCCAACTATGGTGATGAATATTGGTTATTATAATTTGTATTTGAGCTTATTTGACAATCTAAAAGGTATAAGTAAAAGGTCAAATTGTGATTTCAAAAAGTGTGATATGCAAGTTGAATGAAAGAAGATAAGAAGAGAGGAAGTGAATTTGAAGGATAAGTATCTTTGTGGAGCAGAAAAGTGTTATTCGATCAAGAAGGATTAAGTATGAAGTAGAGCAAAGATCTGCAATTCAATTACATCACAATCGGGTCATTTCATTGTTACTCTTTAACTATTGTAGCTATGATCTAAAATCTCTTAACAGAGTTGGTTCAATAGCCATTTGTAAATCCTCTAACAACGTGACAATTCTATTGAATTATTTCAAGACCTTTTGCAAGGTCAGTCCTAATAGGATGATTAAATACTTTAATAGGGTCACACACCTAACAGTGTATTTTGTAACCTTTAATAGAGTTGGCTCTTAATAGAGCTCGCTTCAAAAGAGTGAAAAATAGTAACTAGTTACATTTGGTAATTTTTTCTAAATTGAGTTTTCACATTAAATCCTAGTGTCATATGTGTGTTCATTTCATTTCTCTCATCATTCAAAATTAAGGTTAAGCAATTACTAACAAAATCTTTAGATCTACTAAACACATTCTGTATTTACCTAGTTACAGCAATTTTTGTATGCTTACCAAAAAGTATTAGCAGTAATCAATTTTGTTTGGATTTTAATTAACATTTAAGGGATCTAAGATTTATTTTAAGAGTAACTGATACACCACTCCCCTCTCAGTTACTCTTATATTTCTAACATCATTAGTGATCATAATGGACTCACAAAAAAATGAGTCTAAGCGTAGAGACCATAACTTTTGATTCTACTGTTGAATTTTTCTAAGTTTCAGATATGTTGTTAGGGGTGAAATGTGACTAAAATTGATGGTTAGATTTAAGAACCAAGTTCTGATTGAAAAGTTATTAGTCACTGTGTACAAGTCTATAAAAAATTGACATAATTTAAGATTGTGTTTTGTTTCTAATCTTAGAATGGCCTGTTATGAGATTCTAGTCGGTTATGATTGTAGAGTTGACTAATTTGATGATTTATCACTCTAGAATGACATGTTATGAGATTTGAGTGAATTGTGTGTGAAGGGTTGAGTTGTTTGATGATTTGTAAACTAAGAATGGTTATGAGATCGTACCTCATAATGACTTGTTATGAAATTTTGTTCATCTCTGATTGAATGGTTGATTAGTTTAGTTGTCTATAATGGAGTCATATAAAAATGAGTCTTGGTGTAGAGACCATAACTTTTGATTCCACTATTGGATTTTATTAATTTTTAGATATGTTGTGGAGGGGAAATGTGCCCAAATCAAATGATAAAATGTAAGAAGCAAGTTTTGATTCAAAAGTTATGAGTCTCCATGTACAAGTCTATAAAAAAATGATAGAGTTTAAGACTGCATTTTCTTTCAAACCTTAGAATAGGTTATGAGATTATAGTTGGTTACGACATAGAGTTGACTAATTTGGTGATTTGTAAATCTAGAATGACTTGTTATGAGATTTGAATGAATTGTGAGTGAATGGTTGAGTTTTTCAGTGATATGTAACTTAATAATGATTTGTTATGAGATTGTACCTAATTTTAATTGAATGTTTGACCAGTTTAGTGATCTACTTCAAAATGACTTATGATGAGATTGTAGCTCATTCATAGTAAAAATTTGATCAATTTTGATACTTCTAACCTCACAATTGCTTGTAATAACATTTATGAGCATTCAAAGTGAAGGGTTGATCGATTCGATGATATGTAACCTCAGGATGGCTTGATATGAGATTGTAGCTTATTATAAGAAAATTTTTGACAAATTTGGTGGTCTGTAACCTTGTAATGACTTGTTATAAAATTTTGGTCACATCTAATTGAACGGTTGATTAGTTCAGTGATCTATAATAGAGTCACAAAAAAAGGGTTTCAGTGTAGAGGCCATAACTTTTGATTTCACCATTAGATTTTTTTAAGTTTTGGATATGTTGTTGGGGGGAAAAATGCACCCAAATCTAACTGTCAGATTTAATAACTAAATTCTAATTTAAAAGTTATGAGTTCAATGTACAAGTCTATACAAAAATGGCAGAGTTTAAGATTGTGTTTTCTTTTAAAGAATGGCCTGTTGTAAGATTCTAGTTTGGTATGAGTTTAGAGTTGATTAATTTAATGGATTGTAACTCTAGAATGACTTATTATGAGATTTGAGTGAACTATGAGTGAAAGGTTGTGTTGTTTGATTATGAGATTATACTTAATTCTTATTGAATTCTTGATCAATTTGGTGATCTATAGCTTGAAAATGAATAATGATGAGATTGTAGCTAATTCATAGTCAAAGTCTAACTGATTTGGATACTTCTAACCTCATAATGGCTTGTAATAACTTTTTTGCTCATTCAGAGTGAAAGGTTGACCAATTTGATGATATGTAACCTTAGAATGGCTTGCTTTGATATTGTACTCATTTTGAATGGAGGGTTAACTAATTTGGTGATCTACAAAATTAGAATTACTTGCTATGAAATTTTGGTCAGCTCTAATTGAATGGTTGATTAGTTAACCAATCAATAATGGAGTCACAAAAAAATGAGCTTTGGTGTAGAGATCATAACTTTTGATTTCTCTATTAGATTTTTCTAAGTTTTAGATATGTTGTTAGGAGCTAAAATTATACCTAATCTTTATTGTCAAATTTAAGAACCAAATTTTGATTCAAAAGTTATGAGTCTTTGTGTACAAGTCTAAACAAAAAATATAGAGTTTAGTATCGTGTTTTCTTTATGACCCTATAATGGCTTGCTATGATATTCTAGTTGGTTATGAGTATAGAGATGACTGATTTGGTGATTTATAACTCTGGAATGACTTGTTATGAGATTTGAGAAAATTGTGAGTGAAGGGTTGAGTTGTTCCATCTATGATATGCAACCTCAGAATGCTTTTTTATAATACCTAAGTCTGATTGAATGCTTGTCCAGTTCATTAATCTATAGCTTCAAAATAACTTGTGATGAGGTTGTAGCTGATTCATTATCAAAGTTTGACCAACTTGGATACCTTTAGTCTCATATTGGCTTGCAATAACATTTTTGCACATTTGGTTGAAGGATTGACCAATTCAATGATATGCAACCTCAAAATAGTTTATTATGATACAGCTCATTTTGAGTGAAGGGTTGATAGATTCTTTGATCTGCAACCTCGAAATGACTTGCTATGAAATTTTGGTTGACTTTGATCGAACACTAGATCAGTTCATTGATCTTTAATGGAGTTAGAAAAAAATGGGTCTCAGTTTAGAGGCAATAAATTTTGATTCTGCCATTGGATTTTCATTAGTTTTAGATATGTTGTTGGCAAGAAAAATATGCCCAAATTCGATGGTCAAATTTATGAACTGAGATGTGATTCAAAATTTGTGAGTCTCTATGTACAAGTCTATATGAAAATGACAAACTTTAAAATTTTGCTTTTCCTAAATTTTGTATATATTGTTGGGGGGTGAAATATGCCTAAATCTGATGGTCAAATTTAAGAACCATATTGTGATTGAAAAGTTATGAATCTTCATGTATACTTTACAAAAATGATAGAGTTTAACTACTTCATAGTCAAAGTTTGAATAATTTGGATACTTCAAACCTTATAATGGCTTGTAATAACATTTATGCACATTTAGAGTTGAGGGTTTACCAATATGGTGGTTTGTAATAATATTTATGTGCATTTGAAGTGAAGGCATGATGGATTTGGATACTTCTAACCTCAGAATATCTTGTAATAATATTTTTGTGCATTTAGAGTGAAGGGTTGAATGATATGATGATATGTAACCTTAGAATGGATTTATGAGATTGTAACTTATTCTAAGCAAAGGGTTCACTGATTCAATGATATGCAACTTCAAAATGACTTGCTATGAAATATTAGCCAGCTCTAATTGAATGGTTGACCAATTCAATGATCTAGAGACCATAAATTTTGATTCTTTTGTTAGATTTTCCTAAGTTTCAGATATGTTGTTTGGGGGAAAAATTTTCCAAAATCTAATAGTCCAATTTGAGATATGTTTTGATTAAAAAGATATGAGTCTTTACGTCTATACAAAAATGGCATAGTTCAAGATTGTATTTTCCTTCTAACCTTAGAATGGCCTGTTATGAGAGTCTACTTGGTTATGCACTAGAGTTGACTAATTTAGTGATTTTTAACCCTAGAACGTTTCATTATAAGATTTGAGTAAATTGTGATTGAAGGCTTCAGTTGTTCAGTGATCTATAACTTCATAATTTTTTTTATAAAATCATACTTAATTCTGATTGAACGATTGAGTGATTGAGTGATCTACAACTTCAAAACAACTTGTGATGAGATTGTAGTCGATATATAGTCAATTTGACTTATTTGAATACTTCTAACCTTAGAATGGATTGTAATAACATTTTAGTTGTTGAAGTGAAGGGTTGACTGATTGAATGATATGTCACCTGAGAATTGCTCATTATAAGATTGTAGCTCTAACTGAAGGGTTGACTAACTTGTTCTACAACCTTAGAATGACTTATTATAAAAATTTAGTTAGCTCTAATTGAATAGTTGATTACTTCAATAATCTATAATGACAGTCAGATTTAAGAACCAAATTCTGATTCAAAAGTTATGTGTCTCCATGTACAAGTTTATTAAAAATGATAGAGTTTAAAGATTATATATTTTTTCTAACATTAGAATGACTTGTTATGAGATTCTAGTTGGTAGAAGTGTAGAGCTTGATTAATTTATTGATTTTTAACTCTAGAATGAATTGTTATGAGATTTGAGTGAATTGTGAGTCTTCAAAGGTTGAGTTATTTGGTGATCTATAATCTTAGAATGGTTTGTTATGAGATTGTACCTAATTTTGATAAAACAATTGACCAGTTTGATGATCTATAGCTTCAAAATGAATTGTGATGAGATTTTAGCTGATTCATAGTCAAAGTTTGACCAATTTGTATACTTCTAACCTCACAATGACTTGTAATAACATTTTCATTGATTTATAGTGAAGAGTTGACCAATTCAATGATATAACCTCAAAATGGCTTGTTGTGAGATTGTAACTCATTTTGAGTGAAGGATTGATTGATTCAGTGATCTGTACTTTAGAATGACTTTTTATGAAATTATGGTTGGCTCTTATGGAACAATTGATCAGTTCAATGATGTATGATGGAGTCACAAAAAATAGATTCTTGGTGTAGAGACCATAACTTTTGATTCCAACATTGGATTTTTCTATGTTTTGGATATGGTGCTAGAGGGTGAAATGTAACCAAATCTAATGGTTAAATATAATAACCAAATTTTTGATTCAAAAGTCATAAGTCTTTGTGCACAAGTCTATACAAAAAAATGGTAGACCTAAAGATCATGTTGTCTTTCTAACTTTAGAATGGCTTGTTATGAGATTTTAGTTGGTTATGAGTGTAGAGTTGACTTATTTGGTAATTTGTAACTCTAAAATGACTTGCTATGAGATCTAAGCAAATTATGAATGAAGGGCCAAGTTGTTCATTGATTTGTAACTTTAGAATGGATTGTTATGAGATTGTAACTAATTCTGAATGAACACTTGACTAGTTTGGTGATCTACAACTTCAAAATGACTTGTGATGAGATTATAGCTAGTTCATTGTCAAAATTTGACCTATTTGGATACTTCAAACCTTAGAATGGTTTATAATAACATTTATGTGCAATCAGAGTAAAGGGTTGATTGATTCAATGATCTGCAACCTTAGAATGTCTTGCTTTGAAATTTTGGTCAGCTTTGATTGAATGGTTGATCAATTCAGTTATCTCTAATGGAGTCATAGAAAAATGGGTCTTGGTGTAGAGACCATAACTTTTGATTCTACAACTAAATTTTCCTAAGTTTCAAATATATTGTTGGTGTGCAAAATTTGCCCAAATCTAACGATTCAATTTAAGAACAAAATTTTGATTCAAAAGATATGATTCTCCATGTATAATTTCATACAAAAATGGTAGAGTTTAAGATCATGTTTTCTTTCTAACCTTAAAATGGTCTATTATGAGATTCTAGTTGGTTATGAGTATAGAGCTGACTGATTTGGTGATTTGTAACTCTACAATGGTTTGTTATGAGATTGTACCTAATTTTGTGTGAGTACTTGACCAATTTGATGATTTCTAACTTGAAAATGACTTGTGATGAGATTGTATTCAATTCATAGTCAAAGTTTGATTGATTCAAGGATACTTTTAACATCAAAATGTCTTGTAATAACATTTATGTACATTTAGAGTGAAGGGCTAACCAGCTCTATGATATGTAAGTCAAAATGGTTTGTTATAAGATTGTAGCTCATTCAGAGTGAATGGTGTTTGACCAATTGACAATCTGTGACCTCAAAAGATCTTTCTATGAAATTTTGGTTGGCTTTGATTGAATGGTATATTAGTTCAGCGATTTAGAGTGGAGACACAAAAAAAAAATCTCGCTGTAGAGAACATAACTTTAGATTTAACCGTTGGATTTTCCTAAGTTTTGAATATGTTAGTGGGGGGCGAAATATGACCAAATCTAATGACAAAATTTAAGAACCAATTTTTGATGGAAAACATGAGTCTTTTTGTACAAGTCTATACAAAAATGGTAGAGTTCAATATCGTGTTTTCTTTCCTACCCTAAAGTGGCCTGTTATGAGATTCTTATGAGTGTGGAATTGATTAATTTAGTGATTTGTAAGATTTTTTATAAGATTTCAGGGAATTGTGAGTGAAGGGTTGAGTTGTTCAGTGATCTGTAACCTCAAAAAGATTTAGTATGAGATCATAACTAATTTTAATTGAACACTTGACCGGTTCGGTGATCTACAGCTTCAAAATGACTCGTGATGGGATTGTAATCAATTCATTATCAAAGTTTCATTGATTTGGATAATTCTAACCTTAGAATAGCTTGTAATAACATTATTTTTGCATTCAAAGTGAAAGTTAATCAATTATATGATATCTAACCTCAGAATGGCTTGTTATGAGATTGTAGTTCATTCTATGTCAAGGGTTGACTTATTTGGTGATCTATAACATCGTAATGAATTGCTATGAAATTTTGGTTGGTATCTTTTGATCTATAATAAAGTCACTTTAAAATGGAACTCAGTGTAAAGACCATAACATTTGATTCCACCATTGAATTTTTCTAAATTTTAGATATGTTGTTGGGAGGTAAAATGTGCCTAAATTCGACAATCAAACTTAAGAAACAAGTTTTGATTCAAAAGTTATGATTCATAACAAGATCATGTTTTATTTCTAACCTTAGCATTATGAGATTCTAGTTGGTTATGACTATTGACTGATTTGGTGATTTGTAACTCTAGAATGACTTTCTAAAGGTTGAGTTATTTGCTGATCACCTTGGAATGTTTTGTTATGAGATCATACGTAAATTTGATTTAGTGCTTAACTGGTTCAGTGATTCGTATCTTTAGAATTATTTGTGATGACATTGTAACCAATTCATTGTCAAAGTTTGACCAATTTAGATACTTCTAATCTCATAATGGCTTGTAATAATAGTTTTGCATATTCAGACTGAAGGGTTGGTCGATTCGATGATATGTAGCTCATTCTGAGTGAAAATTTGACAAATTCAGTGATCTATAACCTCAAAATGACTTGCTATAAAATTTTGGTCGCCTTAACAATTTATAATAAAGTCACTTTAAAATGGGACTTAGTGTAAAGATTATAACATTTGATTTCCAGTTAGATTTTCCTAAGTTTTGGATATGTTGTTGAGGGCCAAAATATGCCCAAATCTGACAGTCAAATTTAAGAACCAAGTTTTGATTCAAAAGTTATGAGTCTCTCATGTACAAGTCTATACAAAAATGGCAGAGTTTAAGATTGTATTTTCTTTCTAACATTAGAATGACGTGTTATGAGGTACTAGTTGGTTATGAGTCTAGAGACCATAACTTTTGATTCAACCATTGAATTTTTGCAAGTTTAGGATATGTTGTTCGGGATGAAATGTACCTAAATTTGATGATCAAATTTAAGAATCAAGTTCTAATTCAAAAGTTATGAGTCTTCTTGTACAAGTCTATACAAAAATGACAAAGTTTAAGATGTGTTAACTTTCTAACCTTAGAAAGCCTTGTTATGAGATTCTAGTTAGTTATAAGTGTAGAGTTAACTAATTCAGTGATTTGTAACTCTAGAATGACATGTTATGAGATTTGAGTAAATTGTGAGTGAAAGGTTGTGTTGTTCAATGATCTATAACCTCAAAATAGATTTTATGAGATCATACCTAATTCTGATTGAATGCTTGACCAGTTCGATAATTTGTAGCTTCAAAATGACTTGTGAAGAGTTTGTAACACATTCATAGTCAAAGTTTGATTTCGATACTTCTAACCTCATAATGGCTTGTAAAAGGTTTGACCAATTGGGTGAACTATAACCTTAGAATGACTGGCTATGAAATTTTGGTCACCTATGATTGAACAATTGATTAGTTCAATAATCCAGTTTGATAGTTAGATTTAAGAACCAAGTTTTGACTCAAAATTTATTAGTCTCCATGTACACTTTCTATACAAAAAGGTAGAGGTTAAGATCATGTTTTCTTTCTAACCTTAGAATGGCTTGTTATGAGATTCTAGTTTCTTATAATTATAGAGTTGAATTATTCGGTAATTTTTACCTCTAGAATGACATGTTATGAGATTTGAGTGAATTGTGAGTGAAGGGTTGAGTTGTTCAGTGATCGATAACCTCAAAATGGTTTTGCTATGAAACCGTACCTAATTCTTATTGAACACTTGACCAATTTGATGGTTTGGTTCAAAATGACTTGTGATGAGTTTATAGTCAATTCATAATCAAAGTTTGACCAATTTGTATACTTCTAACCTCAAAATGGCTTCTAATAATATTTTTGCACATTTTGAGTGAAGGGTTGACCTATCCGATTATATGTAACCTCATAATGGCTTATTATGAGATTGTAGCTCATTTTGAGGGAAGGGTTGACCAATTCAGTGATCTGCAATGTTAGAATGACTTACTATGAAATATTTGTCAACTCTGATTGAATGGTTGATTAGTTCAATGATCTATAATGGCATCACATAAAAATGGGTTTCAGTGTAGAGACCATAACTTTTGATTTCATTGTTGCATTTTTCTCATTTTCAAATATGTTGTTAGTGGTACCCAAATCCTAGGGTCAAATTGATGAACCAAGTTCTTATTCAAAAGTTACAAGTCTCCATGTTCAGGTCTACACAAAAATGGTATACTATAAGATTGTGTTTTCTTTCTAACCTTAGAATGGTCTGTTATGAGATTCTAGTTGATTGATTTGGTGATTTATAATTCTAGAATGACTTGTTATGATGTTTGAGTGAATTATGAGTGAAGGGTTGAGTAACACGGTGATCTATAACCTCAAAATAGTTTGTTATAAGATTGTGCCTTATTTTGATTAAATGCTTGATTGCTTCAATGATCTGTTTCTTCAAAATGACTTGTGATAAGATTATAGCTGATTCATAGTCAATGTTTGACTAATTTGGATACTCCTAACCTTAGAATAGCTTGTGATAACATTTTTTTTACAGTGAAGGGTTTACCGATTTGATTATATGTAACCTCAAAAATGCTTGTTATGAGATTGTAGCTCATTTTGAGGGAAGGGTTGAACAATTTGGTGATGTATAACATTAAAATGACCTACTACCAAAAAATTATCAGCTCAAAATTTATGACTCTCCATGTTCAAATCTATACAAAGATGGAAAAGTTTAAGTTTGTGTTTCATTTCTAACCTTAGAATGCTTTATTATGAGATTCTAGTTCATTATGAGTGTATGAGTGATTTAGTGATTAGTAACTCTAGATTGACTTGTGATGAGATTTGAGAAAATTATGATTGAAGGGTTGAGTTGTTCGATGATCTGCAGCATAAAAATGACTTTGGATGATATTATAGCTAATTCATAGTTAAAGTTTGACTAATTTGGATACTTCTAACCTAAGAATGGCTTCTAATAACATTAATGTGCATTTAGAGTGAAAGGTTGACTGATTCGATAATATATAACCTCAGAATGGCTTGTTATGAGATTTTAGCTCATTATGATGGTTAGATTTAAGAATCAATTTCTTATTTAAAAGTTATGAACTATTCAAGTCTATACAAAAATGATAGAGTTTAAGTTTGTGTTTTCTTTTTAACCTTAGATTGGCTTGTTATGAGATTCTAGCTGGTTATGAGTTGACTAATTCATGATATGTAACTCTTGAACGAATTTTTTAAAAATTTGAGCAAATTGTAAGTGAAGGGTTGAGTTTATCGGTGATCTGTAACCTCAAAATTGTTTGTTATGAGATCTTACCTAATTTTTATTGAACAATTGACCAGTTCAGTGATCTACAACTTCAAATTGACTTCTAACCTTAGAATGGCTTGTAATAACATGTTACGTGATTTAGAGTTGAATGATTTGGTGATATGTAACATCAAAATGGCTTGTTATGAGATTGTAACTCATTCTGAGAGAAGGGTTGACTGATTCGGTGCTCTGCAATGTCAAAATGACTTGCTATGAAATTTTTCTTTTGTCTGACTAAATGGTTAATTAGTTTAGTGATAATGGAGTCACAAAAAAATGAGTTTTAGTGTAGAGACCATAACTATTGATTCCACCATTAGATTTTTTGAAGTTTCAAATATATTGTAAGGGGGCAAAATGTGTCCAAATTTGACTATTAAATTTATGAATCAATTCATTATTCAAATGCTATGAAACTTCTTTTAAAAGTTTACACAAAAATCATAGACTTTAAGATTGTGTTTTCTTTTTAACGTTAGAATGGCTTGTTTTGAGATTCTAGTTGGTTATGGGTTGACTGATTTGATGATTTGTAACTCTAGAATGACATGTTATGAGATTTAAGCAAATTATGAGTGAAGGGTGGAGATGTTCAATGATCTACAATGTTTAGAATGACTTGCTAGGAAATTTGGTTAGATTTAATTGAACAAGTGATTAGTTTAGTGATTTATAATAGAGTCACGGAAAAATGGGTCTCGGTGTAGAGATCATAACTTTTGATTCTCCTATTGAATTTTTTTATGTTTCAAATATGTTGTTGGGGGGTGAAATGTGCCCAAATCTGAAGGTCTATAAGAGTCAAGTTGTGATTCAAATGTTATGAGTCTTCATGAACAAGTCTATACAAAAATTATAGACTTTAAAATCTATTTTCTTTCTAACCATAAAATGGCCTATTAAGAGTGTGGAGTTGATTGATTTGATGATTTGTAAATCTAGAATAACTTGTTATAAGATTTGAGTGAATTGTGAATGAAGGGTTGAGTTGTTTGGTGATCTATTTAGAATAGTTTCTTATAAAGTCTTACCTAATTTAAAATTGAATGCTTGGCCTGTTCAGTCATCTACAACTTCAAAATGACTTGTGATGAGATTGTAACCAATTCATAATCAAAGTTTTGCCAATTTGGATACTTCTAACCTTAGAATGACTTGTAATAATATTTTAGTTGATTCAAAGTGAAGGATTGACTGATTTGATGATATGTAACCAAAGAATGACTTGTTATTAGATTGTAACTCATTCTAGGCAAAGGCTTGATTGATTCTATAATTTCCATTCTCAAAATGACTTTCTATGAAGCTTTGGTCAACTCTGATTGAATGGTTGATCATTTCATCAATCTATAACTTTTGATTCCACTATTGTAATTCTAGAATGACTTGTTACGAGATTTGGTTGAATTGAGAGTGTAATGATGTGTTCCTTAGTGATCTATAACCTCAGAAGAGTTTGTGATAAGATCATACATAATTATAATTGAACGCTTTATTGATTTGGTGATTTGTAGATCCAAAATGAGTTGTAATGAGATTGTAGCCAATTTGTATACTTTTAACTTTAGAATAGCTTGTAATAACATTTTTATGCATTTGGAGTGAAGGGTTGACCAAATCAATGATATGTAAGTTTAGAATGACTTGTTATGAGATTGAAGCTTATTTTGAGTGAAAGGTTGAACGACTTGATGATTTGCAACCTTAGATTGACTTGCTTTGAAATTATGGTCAGCTCTAATTGAACGGTTGACAAATTTAGAGATCTATAATAGAGTCATAGAAAAATGGATCTTGATTTAGAGACCATAAGTATTGATTTCATAGTTGGATTTTCCTAAGTTTTAGATATGTTGTTAGGGTGCAAAATGTGCCCAAATCTGGCAATCAGATTTAAGAAATAAGTTCTAATTAGTCTCCATGTAAAGGTCTATACAAAAATGATAGAGTTTAAGATCATGTTTTCTTTCTAACCTTAAAATGGCATGTTATTAGATTTTGGTTTTTCATGAGTGTAATTCTGACTGATTTGGTGATTTGTAATTCTAAAATGACTTGTTATGAAATTTGAGCAAAATGCGAATGAATAGTTGAGTTATTTGGTGATTTATAACCTCAAAATGGTTTTTTATGAGATTGTACCCAATTTTGATTGAATGATTGACCAATTCGGTAAACTAAAACTTCAAAATAACTTTTGATGAGATTGTAGCCAATTTATAATCAATGTTTGAATGATTTGGATACTTATTACCTCATAATGGCTTGTAATTTTTGGCATATCAAATTGAGGGTTTGATCCATTCAATGATATGTAACCTCAGAATGGGTTGTTAGCTCATTTAGAGTGAAGGGTTGACCGATTCAATGATCTAACAACCTCATAATGATTTTTGATGAAATTTTTGTTGGCTTTGTTTGAACAGTTCATTAGTTCAATGATCTTTAATAGTCACAAAAAAATAGGTCTCAATGTAAGATCATAATATTTGATTAGAAGTTTCAAATTTGTTGTTGGGGGCTGAAATGTGTCCAAATCTGATAATCAGATTTAACAACTAAGTTCTGATCCAAAAGTTTGAATCTAAACAAAAAATGGGAGATTTTTAAGATCGTGTTTTCTTTCTAACCTTAGAATGGCCATGAGATTCTAGTTGGTTATGAGTGTAGAGATGACTTATTTGGTGATTCATAATGTTAGAAATTTTTTTTATGAGATTTGACCATATTATAAGTGAAGGGTTGAGTATTTCAGTGATCTCTAACCTAAGAATGGGTTTTTATGAGATTGTATATGATTTTGATTGAATATTTGACTGGTTTAGTGATTTACAGCTTCAAAATAACTTGTGATGAGATTGTGGCCAATTTATAGTCAAAGTTTGACCAATTTAGATACTTTTAACCTAAGAATGGCTTGTTATAACATTTTTACATATTCAATCAGAAGGATTGACCAATTTGATGATATGTAACCTCAAAATGGCTTGTTATGAGATTATATCTCATTTTGAGTGAAGGTTTAATCGGTTCAGTGATCTGCAACCTTAGATGACTTGTTATGAAATTTTGGTCAATTCTAATTGAAAGGTTGATTAGTGGAGTGATGTATAATGGAGTCATAGAGAAAAGGGTCTTGGCATAGAGCCCATAACTTTGATTCCACCTTTGGATTTTCCTAAGTTTTAGATATGTTGTTAAGGAGCAAGATGTGCCTAAATATGATAGTTAGATTTAAGAACCAAGGTCTAATTCAAAAGTTATGAGTATGATTTAGTATGAGATTCTAGTTGGAGATTATAGAGTTGACTAATTTGATGATTTGTGACTGTAAAATCACTTGTTATGAGATTTGAATAAATTATTAGTGAAGGGTTGAGTTGTTGTAACCTCTGAATGGTTTGTTATGACATCATACCTAATTCTTATTAAAGGCTTGACCGATTCAATAATCTGCAGCTTTAAAATGACTGATGGTGAGATTATAGCTGATTCATAGTAAATGTATGACTACTTTTGATACTTCCAACCTCAGAATGGCTTGTAATAATATTTTATATGATTCTGTGTGAAGGGTTGACCAATTTAGTGATCTGTGACCTCAAAATGACTTGTTTTGAAATTTTGGTAAGCTCTAATTGAATAGTTGATTAGTTCAACAATCTATATTGGAGTCACAAAAAAATGTGTCTCGGTGTACAAACCATAACTTTATATTCTACTGTTAGGTTTTCTTAAGTTTTGTATATGTTGTTGGGAGTGAAACGTACGCAAATTTAATAGTTAGATTTAAGAACCAAGTTTTGATTCAAAAGTTTTGAGTTTTTGTGTACAAATGTGTACAAAAATGACATAGTTTAAGATTGTGTTTTTTTTCTAACTTTAGAATGGCCTATTATGAGATTCTAATAGGTTATGAGTGTAGAGTTGATTGATTCAGTTATTTACATGTAGCTCTAGAATGACTTATTATGATTTGAGAAAATTTTGATTGAACACTTCACCTGTTTGGTGATTTACATCTTCAAAATGACTTATGATGAGATTGTAGATGATTCATCATCAAATTTTAACCAATTTAAATACTTATAACCTCATAATGGACTGTAATAACATTTTTATGCATTTCAAGTCAAGGGTTGACCAATTCGATGATATGTAACTTCAGAATGGGTTGTTATGAGATTGTACCTAATTTTGAGTGAAGGGTTGACCAATTCAGTGATCTGCAACTTCAAAATTACTTGCTGTCAAATTTTGGTCCACTCTAATTGAATGGTTGATCAGTTCAATGATAGTGATAGAAAAATGGGTCTTGGTGTAAAGACTATACTTTTGATACCATTGAATATTCCTAAGTTTTAGATATGTTGTTTGGGGGTGAAGTGTGCCCAAATATGATAGTCAAATTTAAGAACTAAGTTTTTATTCAAAAGTTATGAGTCTCCATGTACAATGTATATTAGAATGGTAGAGTTCAAAATCATATTTTCTTTTTATCCTTAGAATGGCTTGTTATGAGATTTCAGGTGATTATGAGTGTATATTTGACTAATTCAATGATTTGACTTGTTATGAGATTTGAGCAAATTTTGAATGAAGGGATGAGTTGTTCTATGATGGCCTATGATCATACTTAACTTTGATTGAACACTTGACCAGTTGAGTGATTTGTAGCTTCAAAATGACTTGTGATGAGATTATAGCCAATTCATAGTCAAATTTTGACCAATTTGGAAACTTCTAACCCAAGAATATAGCTTGTAATAACATTTTGGTTGATTCTAAGTGAAGTGTTAACATACTCAATGATATGTAACCTTAGAATGGCTTGTTATGACAGCTTATATGGAGGGAAGAGTTGACTGATTTGATGATCTGCAACCTCATAATGACTTGTTATAAGATTTTGGTCGGCTGCAATATAATGGTTGATCAGTTTAGCGATCCATAATGGAGTCATAGACAAATAGGTCTTAGTGTAGAGACCATAAATTTTGATTTCACCTTTGGATTTTTCTAAGTTTTAGATATGTATTTGGGGGGTTAAATGTGCCCAACTTCGACGATCATATTTAAGAACAAAGTTTTGATTCAAAAGTTATGGGACTACATGTATAAGTCTATACAAAAATGGCCGAGTTTAAGATCATGTTTTCTTTCTAATGTTTGAATGGCTTGTAATGATATTCTAGTTGGTTAGAGTGTAGTGTTGACTAATTCTACAATTTTATTGAGCTCTAATTAAATGGTTGATCAATTCAACCATCTATAATGATGTCACAAAAAAATGTCTGTGTAGAAAACATAACTTTAGATTCCACCATTTGATGTATAGAGACCATAACTTTGGATTCCACCATTGGATTTTTTGAAGTTTCAAATATTTTGTTGGGGGCTAAAATGTGCCCTAATTTTGATAGAGTGTTTGACCAGTTTAGTGATCTACAACTTCAAAATGACTTATGATGAGATTGAAGTCGATTCTTATTCAAAGTTTAATAACTATGCCCTAATTTGGATACTTCTAACCTTAAAATGGCTTATAATAACATTTTAGTTGATTCAAAGTGAAGGGTTGATCAATTCGATGATATGTAACCTTGTAATGGCTTGTTACAACATTGTAGCTCACTCAAAGTGAAGGGTTGACCAATTCAATGACTTTCAACCTTAGAATAACTTGTTATGAAATTTTGTCCATGTTTGATTGAATGGTTGATCAGTTCAACGATCTATGATGGAGTCATAGAAAAATGATTCTTAGTGTAGAGACCATAACTTTTGATTCCAACGTTTGATTTTCCTAAGTTTAGGATATATATTGTTGGGGGAAAAATGTCAGATTTCAGAACCAATTTCTAATTCAAAAGTTATGAGTCTCAGTGTACGAGAGTCTATGCAAAAATGGTAGAGTTTAAGATTGTGTTTTGTTTCTAACCTTAGAATGTCTGGTTATGAGATTTCAATTGGTTATGAATGTACAATTAACTAATTCAATCATTTCTAACTCTAGAATGACTTGTTATAAGATTTGAGCAAATTATGAGTAAAGGGTTGAGTTGTTTGGTGATTTATAAATTTAGAATGGTTTGTTATGAGATCGTACCTAATTCCAATTGAACACTTGACCAATTTGGTGACCTGCAACTTCAATAGGACTTGTGATGAGATTGTGATCACATCATTAATGTTTGACCAATTTGGATACTTCAAACCTTAGAAAGACATATAATAACATTTATGCACATTCAAAGTGAATGGTTTCCCAATTTGATGAACTACAACCTTAAAATGTCTTGCTATAAAATTTTGGTCCACTCAAATTGAATAGTTGATCAGTTTAGTGATCTATAATGGAGTCACAGAAAAATTGGTCTTGGTGTAGAGACCATAACTTTCAATTCTAGCATTGGATTTTTCTAATTTTCAAATATGTTTTTGGGGAACAAAATTTTCCCAAATCTAGTAGTCAAATTTAAGAAACAAGTCCTCGCTCAAAAGATATCAGCCTTTGTGTACAAATCTATATAGAAATGACATAGTTCAAAATACTATTTTCTTTCTAACCTTACCAATGGCCTGTTATGAGATTCTAGTTGGTTATGAGTGAAGAGTTTATTAATTTGTTGATTTGTAACTCTAGAATGATTTTTTATGAGATCTGAGTAAATTGTGAGTGAAGGGTTGAGTTGTTCAGTGATCTGTAACCTCATAATGGTTTATTATGAGATTGTACCTAATCTTGATTGAATTCTTTACAGGTTTAATGATTTGTAGCTTCAAAATGACTTGTGATAAGATTGTAGTTGATTCATAGTCAAATTTTGACTGATTTGGGTACTTCTAACCTCAGTTTGGCTTGCAATAACATTTATGTGCATTCAGAGTGAAGAGTTAAATCATTTGATGATATGTAACCTCATAATGGATTGTTACAAGCTTGTAGCTCATTTTGAGCAAAAACTTGACTAATTTAGTGATCTGCAACTTTAAAATGACTTGCTATGAAGTTTTGGTCAGCTCCAAGTTAACGGTTGATTAGTTTAGTAATCTATATAATCAATTCATAGAAAAATAATTTGGTGTACAGAACATAACTTTAGATTTGACCTTTGGATATTTCTAAGTTTTAGATATGTTACTAGGGAGACAAATGTGCCCAAATTCGATGATCAGATTTAAGAATCAACTTGTGATTCAAAATTTATGGATCTTCGTGTACAACTCTATACAAAAATGGCAAAGTTTAAGATTGAGTTTTGTTCCTAACTTTAGAATGGCTTGTTATGAGATTCTAGTTGGTTAGGAGTGTAGGTAGAGTTGACTGATTTGGTAATTTTTAACTCTAGAATGACTTGTTATGAGATTTGAACAAATTGTGAGTGAAGGGTTGAGTTATTTGATGATCTATAGCCTTAGGATGGTTTGTTATGAGATTGAACTTGATTCTAATTGAACGCTTACTAGTTTGGTGATCTGTAACTTCAAAATGACTTGTGATAAGATTTTAGCTGATTCATAGTCAAAATTCAATCATTTTGAATACCTCCAACCTCAAAATGGCTTGTAATAAAATTTTACTTGATTTAGAGTGAAGAGTTGACTGATTGATGATATGTAACCTTAGAATAGCTTGTAACGCATTCTGAGCAATGGGTTGACCAATTCATTTATCTACAACTTTCAAATAACTTTCTATGAAATTTTGGTCACAAAAAATGGGTCTCAGTATAGAGACCATAGCTTTTGATTGCACTTTTAGATTATCTTAAGTATCATATATGTTATTAGGGGGTGAAATGTGCCCATATCTATCAATCAAATTTAAGAACCAAGTACTAATTCAAAATTTATGAGCCTTTGTGTACAAGTCTATATAAAAATGATAGCATTTAAGATTGTGCTTTCTTTCTAATCTTATAATGGCCTATTACGAGATTTGAGGAAATTTTGAGTAAAGAAGGGTTGAGTTGTTTGGTGATTTGTAACCTCACAATGGTTTGTTATGAGATCATATCTAGTTTTGATTGAATACTTGGTTAGTTCAGTGATTTGCAACCTCAAAATGACTTGTGATGAGATTTTACTTGCTTCATAGTCAAAGTTTGATTGATTTGGATACTTCTAACCTTAGAATAGTGTGTAATAACATTTATGTGCATTCAGAGTGAAGGGTTGACTGATTTAATGATATGTAACCTTATAAACCTTAAAATGGTTTGATATGAGATTGTAGCTCATTTTGAGATATGGGTTGACCTATTCTATGATCTATAACCTCAAAATGATTTGCTTTAAAATTTTGGTCAACTCAGATTAAATGATTGATTAGTTCAACAATCTATAATGGAGTCATAGAAAAATGGATCTCGATGGAGAGAATATAACTTTAAATTTCACTGTTGGAATTTCTTAAGTTACACAAATGTTATTTCAAGGCAAAATGTGCCCAAATCTGATATTCAAATTTAAGAACTAAGTTCTGATTCAAAAGTTATGAGTCTCCTTGTACAACTCTATAGAAAAATGATAGTGTCTAAGATTGTGTCTTCTTTCTAACTTTAGGGTTATAGGTTTAGGGTTTCAATTTTAGGGATATTAGTGTTTAGGGTTTAAGGTTTAGGGTTTAGTGTTACAGGTATAGTGTATAGGATTAATGGATTAGAGTTTAGGGGTACAATTTATGTTTTAGAGCTTATAATTTTTAGATAATGTTTTTAGTTTTAGGGTTATAAGATTAGGGTTAGGGTTTAGATGTTACTATCTATAGGGCCACAGAGGCAATATATTAACATGGAGGACTATGTCTCCCGAATCTTTGAACCCTTGAACTGCATCAGATGGAGAGTTGTTATGAGCCACAATGCAGCCAATAAGGGGGTTGTTACTTTTCATCCTTTTGTGTATGCCAAGACTACCCTAGAAAAAGAGAGATGCTTTGGGACCATTTGCACCTCCATTGATCAAATTTTTGTGTCATATGACTGCAAAAGTGACCTAGCAATAGGGGTGAATGCCTACTATTTCACCCCCGCAATTATGAATGTTATGTAGAGAATCTGGGAAGAAAGATAGGGTTTATTGTATAGGGTTTAGGGTTCAAAGCTACAAGTTTAGGTTATAGGGTTACAAGTTTAGGGATATAGAATGTAGGGTTATGCTTTTGCTTTTAGGGTTTAAGGTAGGGCATTAAAGGGTTTGGGTTTAGGGTTACAGGTTTAGGCTATAAGATTAATAATTTAGGTTTTAGGGTTTAAGATTTATAATTAAGGATATAATATTTATGATTTAAGTTTTATGTTTTAGGGTTTAAGGATTAAGGTTTAGCATTTAAGGATTAGGGTGGTTAGGGTTACATATTTAATGTTTAGGATTTAGGGTTTAGCTTTTAGTGTAAAGGGTTTATGGTTTATGATTTAGGGTTATGGTTTAGGGTTTAAGGTTATGAATCTAGGTTTTAGGTTTTAAGGTTTTGGCTTTGGGTTTTAGGATTTAGAGATTAGAGTTTAGGCTTTACACTTTCACATTTAGGGTTTAGGTTATAGGGTTATGGTTAGGGTTAATAGGGTTTATGGGATTTAGGTTTTAGGGTTAGGGTTTAGAGTTTAGGGTTCACAATTAATTATTTAGGGTTTAGGGTTTAGGATTTAGGATTTAAGGTTTTGGGTTTATTGCAATTTATGGTATAGGGTATAAGATTGATGATTTAGGATTTAAGGTTTAGGGTTACATGTTTATGTTAAGGGTTACAAATTTATGGATTAAGATTTAGGGTTATACGATTAGGTTTAGGGTTTAGGGTTTAGTATTTATGATTTATGGTTTAGGGTTTAGGGTATAAGATTTACTATTAAGAGTTAGGGTATAGGATTCGAGTTATCAGTTTAGAGTTTACCATTTAGGGTTTAGGGTTTAAGGGTTTATGATTTAGGGTAAAGGACTTATTTTTTAGGGTTTAGGGTTTAGGAGTTAGGGTTTAAGCTTAAGTGTTTAGGGTCTAGGGTTTAAGTATTAGGGTTTGGGGTTTAGAATTTAAGGTTTAGGATTTATGATTACAACTTTAGGGTTTAGAGGTTTTTTAGGGTTACATGTTTAGGGTCTAGGGTTTACAGTTACAAGTTTAGGGATTATGATTTAGGGTTATAGAAATAGGGATGGTTAAGGATTTAAGGATTGAGGTTTATGATTTATGATTTAGGGTAAAAGGTTTAGAGTTTATGGTTTATGGCGTAGGGTTTAGGGTTTCAACCTTAGGGTTTAGAGTAAAAGGAATTGGGATTTAAGGTTTACAGTTTAGTGTTTAAGGTTTAGGTATAAAATTTCGGGTTACATTTTAGGGTTTACACTTTAGTATTTAGGGTACTGGGTATAGGGCTACATGGTTAGGGTTTAGGGTTTCAGGTATAGGATGACAAGATTAGTTTTTAGGGTATAGGGTTTAAGATTTAGGATTTATTATTTATCTTTTAAGATTTAGGGTTGCGAGTTTAGTGTATAGTTTTAATGTGTTTGTGTTTTAGAGTTTATAGATTATAGATTAGGGTTTTAGGTTTTAGGGTTTAACATTTAAGGATTGGGGTTTAGGTTTAGGGTTAGGGTTACATATTTAGGGTTTAGGGTATAGGTTTAGAGTTATAGGTTTAGGGTTTACGCTTTCCTATTTAGGGTTTAGGTTATAGGGCTAGGTTAGGTTTACGGTTTAGGGTTTAAAATTACAAGTTTAGGGTTTAGGGTTGAAGGTTTAGGCTTAGGGTTTAGGTTATGGGGTTACATATTTAGGGTAAAGAGTTTTTAGATTTAAAATTTAGGGTTTAGGTTATTGGATCAACAGTTTAGGGTTTAGGGTTTAGGGTTTAGGGTTTATGATTTTTGGTTTATGATTTATGGTATAGTTTATAGGATTAATAGTTTAGGATTTAGGGTTTAAGGTAGCCTTAGGGATTAAGCATTAGGGTAGCCTGATGGCTCATGCCCCCCCAGAAGAGGGCCTTCTTTGCCTTCCACCTAAGCTGCGCAACAAGAGCCCAAAGTCAATCCCAAGGAATAGTAAAGCTTCATAGGGTCTTTCTGTCCAGGTGTAGGTAGTCTGCATCTTCACAGACATGTCTATTTCACCGAGTCTCTCTCCAAGACAGTGCCCAGATCGTTACGCCTTTTGTGCAGGTCGAAACTTACCCGACAAGGAATTTCGCTACCTAAGGACCGTTATAGTTACGATCGTCATTCACCGGGGCTTCGGTCGCTGGCTTCCCTGTCATCAGGTCACCAACTTCCTTAACCTTCCAGCACTGGGCAGGTGTCAGCCCCCATACAGCGTCTTACAACTTTGCAGAGACCTGTGTTTTTGGTAAACAGTCGCCCGGGCCTGGTCACTGCGACCTCCTTTGAGGAGGCACTCCTTCTCTCGAAGTTATAGAGCTATTTTGCCGAGTTCCTTAGAGAGAGTTATCTCACGCCCTTAGGTATTCTCTACCTACCTACCTGTGTCGGTTTCAGGTACAGGTACCCGTTTGTTGAAGGTCGTTCGAGCTTTTAAAGCATTTAAGGTTAGGTTTTATGGCTTATGGTTTTGGGTTTAAGGTTTAGGGTTACATATTTAGGGTTATAGGTTTAGGGATTGAGATTTAGGGTTATAAGATTAGGGCTACAGGTTTAAGTTTTAGGAATAAGGGTTCAGGGTTTAGGATTACAAGTTTAGTGTTTATGATTTAGAGTTTAGGGTATAACATTTAGGGTTTAGTATTTATGGTTAAGTGTTTAGGGTTTAAGGTATATGGTATAATACTAAGGTTAAAGATTAAGAGTTTAGGAATTAGGGTTTGGGGTTTAAGGTTATAAGTTTTGGGTTTAGGGTAAAGGTTTTAGAGTTTATGACTTAGCTTTTAGGGTTTAGGATCACATGTTTAGAGTTTAGGGTTACAAATTTAGGGATTATGATTTAGGGTTATAGTATTAGGGTTTAGGGTTTAGGGAATAGGGTTAGGTTTACAGGTTTAGGGTTTAGGAATTAGGGTTCAATATTTAGGGTCTAGGATTTAAAGATGGAAGTTTACGATTTAGGATTTACATATTATTGTTTATGTATAAGATTTATGCTTTAGGGTTTAGGGTTAAGGATTAGGGTTCATGATTTATGAATTAGGGTTTAGGGTTTAGGGTTTACTATTTTTGGTTTAGGGTAGTGTAAAGATTTTAGAGTTTACAACTTAGGGTTTAGGGCTACACATTTAGGGATTAGGATTTAGTTTTATAGGGTTAGGATTCAGGGTTTAGTGTTTAGCATTTAGGGAATAGGGTTAGGGTTACAGGTTTAGTGTTTTAGAGTTTAGGGTATAGGATTTAAGGATAGAAGTTTATGATTTATAATTTACAGTTTATGGTTTAGGTATAAGATTTACACCATAGGTTCAACGATTAGGGTTGAAGGCTTATAGTTTAGGGTTTAGGGTTAAGGATTTTGGGTTTAGGATTTACAATTTAGGGTATATAATTTACAACTTCTGTTTTTGGGTTTTTGGGGGTTCGGGTTTAGGTTTTAGGCTTTTAGGTTTAGGATTTATGATTTACAGTTTAGAGTATAGGATATAAGATTTATGTTTAATGTTTCAGGCTTTAGGGGGTAAGGATTAGGGTTTTGGGTTTAAGGTTTTGGGTTATAAGTTGAGGGTTGAGGGTTTAGGGTTTAGGGTTTTAGGTTTTAGGTTACAAGTTAAGGGTTAAGGTTTAGGTTTTAGGGTCTAGGGTTATAGGTTTAGGGATTAAGATTTAGGTTTATAATTTAGGGAATAGTATTTACAATTTAGGGTATAGGGTAAAGGGTTACAATTTATGTTATGGTTTAGTGTAACATGTTTAGGGTTTATGATTTACCTCTTAGGGTTTAGGATATATGGTTACAAGGTTAGGGTTTAGGGTATAGGATTAATAGTTTAGGGCTTTAGGGTTTGGGGTTTATAACTTATGGTTTTCAATTTAAGGTCTAGGGTATTTGGATTGACAATTTAGGATTTAGGGTTTAAGGTTTAGGATTAAGAATTGGGGTTTAGGGTTTAAGGTTTAGCATTTAAGGATTAAGGTTTAAGGTTCAATTTTACAAGTTGAGGATTTGGGGTATAGGGTTACATGTTTAGGGTATAAATTTTAGGGTTTTGGTTTTATGATTTAGGATTTAGGGTTTAGGGTTCAAGGATTATGGTTTAGGGTTTAGGGTTTAAGCATAAGCATTTAGAATTTAAATTTTGATAATTAGGGTTTAAGGTTTAAGGTTACAAGTTGAGGGTTTAGGGTTTAGGGATTAGGGTTATGGGTTTACAAATTAGGATTTAGGGTTATATGATTTTAGTTTTGGGTTAGGGTTTAGTATTTAGAGTTTACAGTTTAGGGTATAGGATTTAGTATTTAGAGTTTATAGTTTAGGGTATAGGATTTCCTATTTAGGGTTTAGGGTAAAGGGATAAAAGGTTATCGGTTTAGAGTTTACGATTTAGGGTATAATTAGATTTAAAGATTAGTGGTTTAGGTTTTAGGTTTTAAGGTTTAGGGTTTATGTTTACAATTTACAATTTAGGTTTTAGCATATAAGGTTTAAGGATTATTTGTTTAGGGTTTAAGGTTTAGGGTTTAGGGTTAAGATTAGGGTTTAAGGTGTAGGAATTTAATTTTAGGGTTTAGGGTTTAAGAATTTAGTTTTAGTGTTTAGGGTTTTATGGTTTAGGGTATATGATTTACTATTTTGGGTTAAGGGTAAAGGGATATGGTATAGGTTTAAGGTTAGTAATTAGGGTTCAAGGTATAGGGTATAGTTTCAAAGTTGATTCATTTAGCAGGTCTGCCCGAGGGCCCCGGTACTATGGATAGGGCTTACATTGCCCATAGAATTGTAGGGGGAGCACTGCCCATAGAATTGTGCATAGGGAAGCGACACCGAGGTTGGCCCAGAGATATAGGAATGAGAATGGCCGTATGGAATGACGGAGCCCGACTATAGGCTCATTGGTTGGACCCGAAATGAGTCACACCCCACCCGGACAACAGCAGTGGAATAGTGGGCTAACGCAGGTATAACTATGGAACGAACCGAAGCCCGCCCTTAAAATAGCCGGGCAAAACATATGAATAGGGTATAGGATTTAAGGATTAGGATTTATGAAATTAGGATTTATGATTTATAGTTTAGGGTATAAGATTTTTAGTTTAGGTTTAGGGCTTAAGGATTAGGGTTTAGGGTTTACAGTTACATGTTTAGAGTTTAGGGTTGAGGGATTAGGATTTAGGGTTATATGATTAGGGTTTAGGCATAGTAGTTTAGTCTATGGTTTAAGCATTATGGTTTAAGATTTATAGTTTAGGGTAAAAGGTTTAGGGTTAGAGTTTGGTGTTACAAGTTTAGGGTTTAGGGTTTAGGTTATAGGGTTTAGGGTATAGAATTTAGGGTTATGATTAATGGTTTACTTTAGCATTTAAAGTTTAAGGTATAGAGTTATAGGGTTATAGGGTTAGTGTTTGGGGTTTAGGATTAGGTTCTAGGGTATTAGTGGTTTAGGTTTTAGGCTTTAGGCTTTACGGTTTCATGTTTAGAATTTACAATTCTATTTTTAGGGTTTAGGGTTTAGGAGTTAAGAATTAGGTTTTGGGTTTAGGGTTTATTATTTAGGGTTTAGGTTTTAGGATTTAGGATTTAGGGTTTATGGTTTAGGGTTTAAGGATTGGGGTTTAGTGTTTAAGGTTTAGGATTTAGGGTTTATGGTTTAAGGATTAAGGATTTAGGATTTAGGGTTTAGGGTTTAGGGTTTAAGGATTGGGGTTTAGTGTTTAAGGTTTAGGATTTAGGGTTTATGGTTTAACGATTAAGGTTTAAGGTTTAGGGTTACAAGTTGAGGGTTTAAGGTATATATAGGGTTACATGTTTAGGGTTTAGGGTATAGAATTTAGGGTTTGGGGTTTATGATTTAGGGTTTATAGTTTAGGGTAAAGGATTTATGAGTTAGGGTTTACAATTTAAAGTATGTAATTTATGTTTTAGGCTTTAGGGTTTAAGGTTTAAGGATTATGGTTTAGGGTGAAGGGTTTATAATTTAGGGTTATGTATTTAGGGTTTATAGTTTAGGGTTTAGAGTATAGGATTTAAGATTAGGTTATAATTTGAGGGTTTGGAGTATAGGGTTTTAGGCTTTAGGGTCTAAGGTTAGGGTTATAAGATTATGGTTTTGGGTTTAAGGTTTAGTATTTACAGTTTAGGGTTTAGGGTATAGGATTTACTAGTTAGGATTTAGGGTAAAGGGATAAGGTTACTAGTTTAGAGTTTGTAGTTTATGGTTTAAAGTATAGGATTGAAGGATTGGGGTTTAAGATTTATAGTTTATGGTATATGATTTATAGTTTTGGGTTTAATATTTAGGGTTTAGGGTTTAAGGATTAAGAATTATGGTTTATTGTTTAGGGTTTAGGCTATAGAGTTTAAGGATTAGGGTTTAAGGTTTAAGGTTTAGGGTTTAGCGTTAAGGGTTATGTTGAGCATTTAGGGTTTAGGGTTAAAAGTTTATGGATTAGGATTTAGTAATTATAGTTTAGGGATTAGGGTTTTAGGGTTTAAGAAACAGGATTTAATATTTTGGGGTAAGGGTTTAGGATTCAGAGTAAAGGGATAGGGTTATAGGTTTAGGGTTTATGGTTGTGAATTTAGGTTTTATAATTTAGGATTTAACGTATAGGATTCTAGGATTAGGGTTTATGATTTAAACTTTATGATTTACAGTTTAAGGTATAGGATTTATAGTTTAGGGTTTAGGGTTTTGAATAAGGGTTCAACATTGAAGGTTTATGGTTACATCTTTAGGGTTTAGAGTTTAGGGTTAAATGTTTAGGATTTAAGATTTAAGCATTATGATTTATGATTTAGGTTTACAATTTATAGTTTAGTGTTTAGGGTTTAGAGTTTGGGGTTACATGTTTAAGGTTTAGACTTATAGGATTAGTAGTCTAGGGGTAAAGGTATTTAGTGTTTAAAATTTAGGTTTTATAAGGTTTAAGGATGAGGGTTTTAAGTATTTAACGTTTAGGGTTAGCATTTAGGGTTTAGGATTTAAGGTTTAGGGTTTACAAATTAGGGTTTAGGGTTTAATGTCTAGGGTTTAGGCTTTAGGCTTTAAGGATGGGGTTTTATGGTTTAGGGTTTACAATTTATAATTAGGGGTAGCAGGTTTAGGGCTTATAGTTTATGGTTTATGGTATGCATATAGAATTCAGGGTTTAGTGTTTATGATTTAGCATTTAGGGTATAGGGATATGAGGTTAGAGTTTAGGGTTTAGGCTATAGAGTTTTGGGTTTAGAGTTTAGGTTTTACAATTTATAGTTTAAGGTTTTAGGGTTTTGTGTTTAGGAATTAGGGTTAAGGGTTTAAAGTTTAGGGTTACAAGTTGAAGGTTACATAATTTTTAGGGTTTACATTTACATATTTAAGATTTAGGGTTATACGGTTAGGGTTTAAGGGTTTACGATTTGGATACTTCTAACCTCAGAATAGCTTGTAATAACATTTTAGTTGATTCAAAGTGAAGGATTGACTGATTTAGTGATCTGTAACCTCAGAAGGACTTGGTATGAAATTTTGGCTACCTCTGATTATATGATTGATCAATTTAGACTCACAGAAAAATGGGTCTCGATGTAGAGACCATAACTATTGATTCCACTAATGGATTTTTGTAAGTTTTGGAGAATAGTTAGGAGGTGAAATGTGCCTAAAAATGATGGATGGATTTAAGAGCCAAGTTTTGATTCAAAAGTTATTAGTCTCTATGTACAAGTCTATAAAAATTTGATAGAATTTGAGATTGCATTTTTTTTCTAACCTTAGAATCAATTGTTATGATATTCTAGTTGGTTATGACTGTAGAGTTGAGTAACTTAGTGATTTGTAACTCTAAAATGACATGTTATGAGATTTGAGCAAATTGTGAGTTAAGTTATTCAGTGATCTGTAACCTCAATATGGTTCGTAATGAGATCATACCTAATTTTGATTGAATGCTTGAATGATGAGATTTTAGTGGATTCATAGTTAAATTTTGACCCATTTGGATACTTTTAACCTCCTAATGACTTGTTATGAGATTGTAGCACATTCTAAGTGAAGGGTTGATTGATTCAATGATCTGTAATCTTAGAATGACTTCCTTTAAAATTTTGGCTTGCTTTAATTGAATGGTTGAGTATTTTAGTGATCTATAATGTAGTAATAGAAAAATGGGCCTTGGTGTAAAGACATTAACTTTTGATTCGACCGTTGAATTTTCCTAAGTCTCAGATATTTTGTTAGGGGGCAAAATGTGCCTAAAGTCGATAGTGAAATTTTAGAACCAAGTTTTGATTCAAAAGTTATGAGTCTCCATATACAAGTCTATAAAAT
Organism: Cupressus sempervirens; assembly: GCA_028749045.1. Classification (NCBI taxonomy): domain Eukaryota; kingdom Viridiplantae; phylum Streptophyta; class Pinopsida; order Cupressales; family Cupressaceae; genus Cupressus; species Cupressus sempervirens. The sequence continues at coordinate 354,720,397 of CM053791.1, read as the reverse complement.
AATGGCATGGTTTGAGATCATGTTTTCTTTCTAACCTTAGAATAGCCTATTATGAAATTCTAATTGGTTATGAGTGTAGAGTTCACTAATTTGGTGATTTGTAACTCTAAAATGACTTGTTATGAGATTTTAGCAAATTGTGAGTGAACAGTTGAGTTGTTCGATGATATGTAACCTCAAAATGGTTTGTTATGAGATCATGCATAATTTTGTATGAACACTTGACCATTTTTGTGAACTGCAGCTTTAGAATGACTTGTGAAATTACATTGTAGTAGATTCATAGTCAAAATTTGATTGTTTTTGATACTTCTAACCTCATAGTTGATTCTAAGTGAAGGGTTGATTGATGTGATGATATCTAACCTTAAAATGCCTTATTATGACATTGTACCTCATTCTAGGCTAAGGATTGACCGCTTTGATAATCTGTAACCTCAGAATGAGTATTTTAGTGATCCATAATGTAGTCACAAAAAATGGGTCTTGGTGCAGAGAGCATAACTTTTCATTCCACCTTTGAATTTTTCTAAGTTTTGGATATGTCATTGTGGTGCAAAATGTGCCAAAAATTGACTATAAGATTTAAGAACCAAGTTCTTATTCAAATAATATGCATCTTCATGTACAAATCTATAACAAAATGGCAAAGTTGAATATCATGTTCTCTTTCTAACTTATGATATTCTAATATATGGTTTGTTATGAGATTCTAGTTGGTTATGATAGTAGAGTTGATTGATTTGGTGATTTATAGTTTCAAAATGACTTGTGATGAGACTATAGCTGATTCATAGTCAAAGTTTGATTGATTTGGATACTTCTAACCTCAGAATGGTTTGTAATAACATTTCTACACATTTGGAGTGAAGAGTTGACCAATTCAATGATATATAACCTAAGAATAGCTTGTTATGAGATTGTAGCTCATTTTAAGTGAAGTATAGCCTGATTTGGTGAACTGCTATGAGTATTCTGATAAATTTAGTGATCTATAATAGAGTCACATAAAAATGGGTCTTAGTTTAGAGAACATAACTTTTGATTCCATTGTTAGATTTTTCTAAGTTTGACCGATTTTGATACTTCTAACCTCATAATGGCTTGTAATGACACTTTTGTGCATTCAGTGTGAAGGCTTGATTGATTCAATGATATGTAACCTCAGAATAGTTTGTTAAGAGATTGTGGTTCATTTTGTGTAAAATTTTTATAGATTTAGTGATCTACAACCTTAGAATGACTAGCTATGAAATTTTGGTCAGCTCTGATTGAATGGTTCATTAGTTTAGTGACCTATGATGGAGTCACAAAAAAATGGGTCTTAGTGTAGACACCATAACTTTTGATTCCACCTTTGAATTTTCTTAAGTTTCAGATATGTTGTTAGGGGGCAAAATGTGCCCAAATCCAATGGTAAGATTTAAGAAGTAAATTTTGATTCAAAAGTTATGAGCCTCTATGTACAAGTCTATCCATGGAGAAGTTAAACATCGTGTTTTCTTTCTAAGAATGGCCTGTTATAAGATTCTATTTTGTTATGAGTTTAGAGTTGACTAATTTAGTGATTTGTAACTCTAGAATGACTTGTTATGAGATTTGAGTGAATTGTGAGTGAAGGGTTGAGTTGTTCAAGGTTTGTTATGAGATCGTACCTAATTCTAGTTGAACACTTGATAGTACAGTGATCTTCAACATCAAAATGACTTGTAACAAGATTGTAGCTGATTCAAAGTCCAATTTTGATCAATTTGGATACTTCTAACCTCAAAATAATTTGTAATAATATTTATGCCCATTCAGAGTGAACGGTCATCCAATTTGATGATATGTAACCTCAAAATGGCTTGTTATTAGATTGTAGCTCATTTGGAGTGAAGAGGTGACCGATTTAGTGATCTGCAACCTTAGAATGACTTTCCATAAAATTTTGTCCACCTATATTTGAATGGTTCATTAGTGCAGTAAACTGTAATGGAGTTAGATAAAAATGGGTCTTGGTGTAGAGACCATAACTTTTGATTTCACCGTTGAATTTTGTTAAGTTTTAGATATGTTGTGGGGGGTAAAATGTGATCAAATCGGATGGTCAAATTTAAGAACCAAGTTCTAATTCAAAAGTTATGAGTCTTTATGTAAAAGTCTATACAAAAATGGGTAGAGTTTAAGACTATTATGAAATTCTACTTGGTTACGACTGTAGAGCTAACTGATTCGGTGATTTGTAACTTTACTTGTTATGAGATTTAAACAAATTGTGAGTGAATGGTTGAGATTTTCATTAATTTGTAACCTAATAATGGTTTGTAATGAGATCGTACCAAATTTTAATATAACTCTTGACCAATTCAGTGATCTGCTTCTAAATGGTTTGCCATGAGTTTGTAGCTAATTCATAGTCAAGGTTTGATTGATTTGTATACTTCTAACATCAAAATTTCTTGTAATAACATTTATGTGCATTAAGAGTGAAGGATTGACTGATTTGATGATATATAATCTCAAAATGGCTTGATATGAGATTGTAGCTCATTTTGAGTAAAGTTTTGATAGAATCAGTGATCTAAAAACCTTAGAATGACTTGCTATAAAATTTTTGTTGGTTCTAATTGAATGGTCGATTAGTTCAATGATCTATAATAGAGTCACAAAAAAATGGGTCTTGGTGTAACTTTTGATTCCAACATTGAATTTTCCTAAGTTTTGGATATGTTGATGGAGGGCAAAATGTGCCCAAATATGATAGTTAGATTTAAGAACTAAATTCTGATTGCAAATTTATGAATCTCCGTGTACAAGTCTATACAAAAATTGTAGAGTTTAAGATTGTATTTTCTTTGTAAGAATGGCCTATTATAAGATTCTAGTTTGTTATCAGTTCAGTGTTGATTATTCAATGATGTTTAACTCTAGAATGACTTGTCATGAGATTTGAGTGAATTGTGAGTGAAAGGTTGAGTTTTTAGGTGATCTATAGCCTCAAAATGGTTTTTTATGAGATCGTACTTAATTCTGATTGAATGCTTGAATAGTTTGGTGATTTGAAGCATAAAATTGGATACTTCCAACCTCATAATGGCTTTTAATAACATTTTTTCTCATTCAGAGTGAAGGGTTGACCGATTTGATGATGTGTAACCTCATAATAGCTTGTTATAAGATTGTATCTCATTCAAAATGAAGGGTTAACTGATTCGGTGATCAACCTTAGAATGACTTGCTATGAAATTTTGGTCAGCTTTGATTGAATGGTTGATTAGTTTAGCAATCTATAATGGAATTACAAAAAAATGTGTCTCGGTGTAGAGACCATAACTTTTGATTCCATTGTTAGATTTTCTTAAGTTTTGGATATATTGTTGGGGGGAAAAATTGTCCTCAAATCTAAATGCTAGATTTAAGAACCAAGTTTTGATTGAATGGTTGATTAGTTTAGCAATCTATAATGGAATTACAAAAAAATGTGTCTCGGTGTAGAGACCATAACTTTTGATTCCATTGTTAGATTTTCTTAAGTTTTGGATATATTGTTGGGGGGAAAAATTGTCCTGAAATCTAAATGCTAGATTTAAGAACCAAGTTTTGATTCAAAAGTTATGAGCCTATGTGTACAAGTCTATACAAAAAAATAGAGTTTAATATCATGTTTTTTTTCTAACCTTAGAATGGTCTATTATGATATTCTTGTTGGTTATTAGTATAGAGTTGATTGATTCAATGATTTGTAACTCTACAATGACATGTTATGTGATTTGAGTGAATTGTGAGTAAAGGGTTGAGTTATTTAGTGATCTGTAACCTCATAATATTTTTTATAATATCTTACCTAATTCTAATTGAATGCTTGACCAGTTTGATGATTTATATAGCTTCAAAATAACTTGTCATGAGATTGTAGCAGATTCATTATCAAAATTTGACCAATTTGGATACTTCTAATCTTAGAATGGCTTATAATAACATTTGTTTGCTTCAAAGTGAAGGGTTGATCAATTTAATGAAATGTAACATCATAATGGATTATTATGATATTTTAGCTCATTTTGAGTGAAAGATTGATTGATTCAATGATCTACAACTTCAGAATGACTTGCTATGAAATTTTGATCGACTTGGATTGAACATTTGATTAGTTCATCAATATGGAGTCAAAGAAAAATAGGTCTTAGTTTAGAGATGACAATTTTTGATTCCATCATTTTCATAAGTTTCAAATATGTTGTTTAGGGTTGAAATGAGCCCAAATTTGATTGTCAAATTTATGTACCAAGTTCTAATTCATATGTAGAGTTTATGATCATGTTTTCTTTCTAACCTTAGAATGACCTATTATGAGATTCTAATTGGTTATGAGTGTATAGTTGATTAATTCGGTGATTTGTAAGTCTAGAATGACTTGTTATGAGATGTGAGTGAATTGTGTGTGAAGAGTTGAGTTGTTCAATGATCTGTTACCTCAAAATGAGTTTAGTTTTCTTGAGCTTCAAAATGACTTGTGATGAGACTGTTGTCAATTAATAGTCAAAGTTTGACCAATTTAGATACTTCAAATGACAAAATGGCTTGTAATAATATTTTAGAGTGAATGGCATGTTATCAGATTGTCTCTCATTCTGAGCAAAGGGTTCATCAATTTGGTGATCTACAACCTCAGAATAACTTCCTATGAAATTTTGGTTAGCTCAAATTGAATGGTTGATCAATTCAACGATCTATAATGGAGTCACATAAAAATGGCCCTTGGTGTACACAACATAACTTCTTATGCCACCTTCCAATTTACCTAATTTTCAGATATGTTGTTAGCAGGCAAAATGTGCCCAAATCTAATGGTCAGATTTAACAATCATGTTTTGATTGAAAAGTTATGAGTCACCATGTACAAGTCTATAAAAAATGGAAGAGTTGAAGATCATTTTTTCTTTCTAACCTTGTAATGGCCTGTTATGAGATTCTAGGTTATTAGGAGTGTAGAGTTGACTGATTCAGTGATATGATTTGAGAGAATTGTTAGGGAAGAGTTGAGTTGTTTGGTGCTATGTAAAACTCAGAATGGGTTTTTATTAGATCGTAACTAATTCCAATTGAACGTTTGACCAATTCGATGATTTGTAGCTTCAAAATGACTTCTAATGAGATTGTAGCCTATTCATAGCTAAAGTTTGATTGATTTGGATACTTCTAACTTCATAATTATTTCTAATAACATTTATACACATCCAGAGTGAAGGGTTGATCGATTCAATGATATGTAACCTCAAAATTTCTTGCTATGAGATTATAACTCATTTTGAGCGAAGGGTTTTACTGGTTCAGTGATCTATAACCTTAGAATGATTTGCTATGAAATTTGGGTCTTCTTTGATTAAATAGTTGATTAGCTTAATGATCTATATAATAGAGTCATAGAAAAATGGGTCTCAGTGTAGAGACCATAACTTTTGATTCCACCATTGGATTTTCCTAAGTTTTGTATTTTTTTTAAGGGGCAAAGTATGCCCAAATTCAACAATTAGATTTAAGAACGATATGAGTTTTACACTTTTGATTCTACTATTGGATTTTCTTAAATTTTAGATATGTCATTGGAGAGCAAAATGTGCCCAAATTCGATGGTCATATTTAAGAACCAACTTTTGACTCAAAAATTATAAGTCTCTATGTACAAGTCTATACAAAACTGACAGAGTTTAAGATCATGTTTTCTTTCTAATCTTAGAATGGTGTTCTATTAGATTATAGTTGGCTGTGAGTGTAGAATTGACTAATTTAGTGATTTGTAACTCTAGAATGACTTGTTATTATTTGAGTGAATTGTTTGGTCATCTGTAACATCAAAATAGTTTTTTATGAGATCGTACCTATTTCTAATTGAATGCATGACCAGTTTGGTAGTTTATAGTTTCAAAATAACTTGTGATGAGATGACTTGTAATTAGATTTGAATGAATTGTGTGTTAATGGTGGTTGAGTTGTCTGGTGATCAACAACCTCAGGATGGTTTATTTTAGATCATACCTGATTCTAATTGAACACTTAACCAATTCGATGATCTATAGCTACAAAATAACTTATGATGAAATTGATGTTGACTCATAGTCAAAGTTTGACTGATTTGGATACTTCTAACCTTAGAATGGCTTGTTATGAGATTGTAGCTCATTCTAAGTGAAGGGTTGACTGATTCAGTGATTTGCAACCTCACAATGTCTTGCTGTAAAAAATTTCTCACCTCTAATTAAAGGGATGATCAGTTCAACTATCAATAATATAGTCTTTGATAAATGGTTCTCAATTTGGAGACCATAAATTTTGCTTCCATCACTGGATTTTGTTTCTAACCTTAGAATGGGTACTTATGAGATTCTAGTTACTTATGAGTGTAGAGTTGGTTGACTTGTTATTATTTGAGTGAATTGTTTGGTCATCTGTAACATCAAAATGGTTTTTTATGAGATCATACCTATTTCTAATTGAATGCATGACCAGTTTGGTAGTTTATAGTTTCAAAATAACTTGTGATGAGATGACTTGTAATTAGATTTGAATGAATTGTGTGTTAATGGTGGTTGAGTTGTCTGGTGATCAACAACCTTAGGATGGTTTATTTTAGATCATACCTGATTCTAATTGAACACTTAACCAATTCGATGATCTATAGCTACAAAATAACTTATGATGAAATTGATGTTGACTCATAGTCAAAGTTTGACTGATTTGGATACTTCTAACCTTAGAATGGCTTGTTATGAGATTGTAGCTCATTCTAAGTGAAGGGTTGACTGATTCAGTGATCTGCAACCTCACAATGTCTTGCTGTAAAAAATTTCTCACCTCTAATTAAAGGGATGATCAGTTCAACTATCAATAATATAGTCTTTGATAAATGGTTCTCAATTTGGAGACCATAAATTTTTTCTTCCATCGTTGGATTTTGTTTGTAACCTTAGAATGGGTAGTTATGAGATTCTAGTTACTTATGAGTGTAGAGTTGGTTGATTTGGTGATATGTAACTCTAGAATGACTTGTTATGAGATTTGATTAAATTGTGAGTCTTAGGGTTGTTTGGTGATCTTTAACCTCATAAAGGTTTGTTATGAGATAGTACTTAATTCTGATTGAATGCTTGACTAGTTTCGTAATCTGTAGCTTCAAAATGACTTGTGATGATATTGTAGTTGTTTTATAGTCAAAGTTTGATTAATTTGGATACTTCTAACTTTAGAATGGCTTGTAATAACAATTTAGTTGATTCAGAGTGAAGGGTTGATTGATTCGGTGATCTATAACCTTAGAATGACTTAGTATGAAATTTTGGCCGCATTTGATTGTATGGTTGGTTAGTTTAGTGATCTATAATTGACTCACAAAAAAATGGGTCTCAAAATAGAAACCATAACTTTTGATTTCACTATTGGATTTTTGTATGTTTTGGATATGTTGTTGTGGACGAAATGTGCTTAAAATTGATGGTCAAATTTAAGAACCAAGTTTTAGTTCAAAAGTTATTTGTCTTCATGTACAAGTCTATAAAAAATTGATAGAATTTAAGATTGTGTTTTGTTTCTAACCTTAGAATGACATGTTATGATTGTAGAGTTGATTGGTTCAATGATTTGTAACTCTAGAATGACATGTTATGAGATTTGAATGAATTGTGAGTGAAGGGTTGAGTTGTTAGGTGATCTTTAACCTCACAATGGCTTATTATAATATAGTAGCTAATTCTAATTGAATGCTTGACTAGTCCAATGATTTGTAGCTTCAATTAACTAACTTGTGATGAGATTGCAGCTGAGTCATAGTCAAATTTTCACCAATTTGAATACTTCTAACCTCATAATGGCTTGTAAAATTATTTTTGTGTATTCCAAGTGAAGGGTTGGCCAATTTGATGATTATAAACCTCAAAATAACTTGCTATGAAATTTTGGTCAGCTCTGATTGAATGTTTAATTAGTTCATCAATCTATAATGGAGTCACAAAAAAAAGGGTTTTGATGTAAAGACCATAACTTTTGATTCCGTCGTTGAATTTTTGTAAGTTTAGAAATGATAGAGTTTAAGACCATGTTATCTTTCTAAGCTCATAATGCCATGTTATGAGATTCTAGTTGGTTATGAGTGTAGAGTTGACTAATTCAATGATTCATAACTCTAGAATAATATGTTATGAGAGTTGAGAAAATGGTGAGTGAAGGGTTGAGTTTTAGGTGATCTATAACTTCAAAATGGTTTATTATGAAATGATACCTAATTTTGATTAGACGCTTCACTAGTTTGGTGATCTAAAACATAAAAATAGGTTTTGATGAAATTGTAGCTGATTTGGATACATCTAACCTGAGAATGGCTTTTAATAATAACATTTTTGTGCAATTAAAGTGGAGGGTTGACCAATTTGATGAAATGTAACCTCAAAATTGCTTGTTATGAGATTGTAGCTCATTCTAATAGTTAGATTTAAGAACCATGTTCTGATTGAAAAGCTATGAGTCTCTATGTTCAAGTCCATACAAAAATGGCTTTGATTGAATGGTTGACTAGTTCAATGATCTATAATGGAGTCACAAAAAATGGGTATCATCGGTGTAGTATTCAATTTTCCTAAGTTTTGGATATGTTGTTCGGTGGTGAAATGTACCCAAATCTAACAGTCATGATCATATTTCAAAACCAACTTATGATTGAAAAGATATTAGTCTCCATGTACAAGTCTCCAGAAAGGGCAGAGTTTAAGATCGTGTTTTCTTTCTCATCTTAGAATGGGCTATTATGAGATTCTAGTTGCTTATGAGGAGTTGACATATTCAGTGATATCTAACTATAGAATGATGTCTTATGAGATTTGAGTGAATGGTGAATGAATGGTTGAGTTGTTTGGTGGTCTACCTTAGAATGACCTGCTATAAAATGTATGTCGATTCTGATATGTTGTTGGGGGGCAAAATTTTCTAAAACCCTGCGGTTAGATTTATGAAGAAAGTTCTTATTCAAAAGTTATGAGTCTTAATGGTCAAGTCTATACAAAAATGGCATACTTTAAAATCATGTTTTCTTTCTAACCTTTGAATGGCCTATTGTGAGATTCTAGTGGTATATAAGTTTAGAGTTGAGTGATTTAGTGATTTGTAACTCTAGAATGTCTTGTTATGAGATTTGAGCAATTTACGAGTGAAAGGTTGAGTTGTTGGATGATTTGTAACCTCATAATGGTTTGTTATGAGATCACACCTAATTGTAATTGAATGCTTGATCAGTTTGGTGATCTACAACATAAAAATAACTTTTTATGATATTGTAGTTGATTCATAGTCAAAGTTTGACCGATTTGGATACTTCTAACCTGAGAATGGCTTCTAATAACATATATGTGCATTCAAAGTGAAGTGTTGACTGATTCAATGATATGTAACCTCATAATGCCTTGTTATGAGATTGTAGCTCATTTTGATGATCAAATTTAAGAATAATTTTTGATTCAAAAGTTATGAGTCTCCATGTTCACGTCTATACAAAAATGGCAAAGTGGCCTGTTATGAGATTCTAGTTGGTTATGAGTGTAGAGTTGATTGATTTATGAGTTGTGTCTCTGGAATGACTTTGTTAGGAGATTGAGTGAATTGTAAATGAATAGTTAAGTTTATTGATGATCTGTAACCTTAGAATGAGTTGTAATGAGATCATATACCTAATTCTGATTAAATGCTTGATTGGTTTGGTGATCTATAACTTAAAAATGAGTTGTGATGAGATTCTAGCCAATTCATAGTGAAAGTTTGACTGATATGGATACTTCCAACATTAGAAAGGCTTGTAATAACATTTTTGATTGAGAGTGAAGAGTTAAATAATTTGGTGATATGTAACCTCATAATGGCTTGTTATAAAATTATAACTCATTCTGAGTGAAGGGTTTATAGATTTAGTAATCTAAACTATCAAAATGACTTACAATGAAATTTTGCTTGGCTCTAATGGAATGGTTGATCAGTTCAGTGATTTATAATAGAGTCACAGAAAGAAGGGTCTTGATGTAAAGACCATAACTATTGATTCCACCATTGGATTTTATGAAGCTTTGGATATGTTGTTGGGGGCCAAATATGCCCAAATCAATTTATGATTCAAAATTTATAAGAGTGTAGAAGTCTATACAAAAATGACAAATTTTAAGTCGTGTTTTCTTTCTTAACCTTAGAATGGCCTATTTTGATATTCTAGTTGGTTATGACTGACTCAGTGATTTGTAACTCTAGAATGACTTGTTATTAGATTTGAACAAATTGTGAGTGAAGGGCTGAGTTGTTCGATGATTTGTAATATCAAGATTATTTGTTATGAGATCATACCTAATTCTGATTGAATGCTTTACCTGCTCGATGATCTATATCTTCAAAATGACTTTTAAAATAGTCAAAGTTTGATCTATTTGGATACTTCTAACCTTAGAATGGCTTGTAATAACATTTTAGTTGATATAGAGTGAAGGGTTGATCGATTTGATGATGGGTAACCTTAGAATGACTTATTATGAGATTTTAGCTCATTTTGATCGAAGGGTCGACCAATTCAGTGATCTCCAACCTCATAATGACATGTTATGAAATTTTGGTCAGCTCTAATTGAATGGTTGATCAATTTAGTGATCTATAATGGAGTCACAGAAAAATGGGTATAGAGACTATAACTTTTGATTCCACCATCAAATTTTCCTAAGGTTTGGATATCTTGCTGGGGTACAAAATGTGCCCAAATATGATGGTTAGATTTAAGAATCAAGTTTTGATTAAAAATATTACAAGTCTCCACGTAAAGGTCTATACATAAATGAAAGAGTTTAAGATCATATTTTCTTTCTGACCTTAGGATGGCTTGTTCTAGTTGGTTATCGTAGAGTTGATTAATTTGGTGATTTAGAACTCTAGAATGACTTTTTATGAGATTTTGTGCAACTTGTGAGTCAATGGTTGAGTTGTTCAGTAATCTATAACCTGAATATGGTTTGTTATGAGATCATATATAATTTTGATCAAACACTAGAATAGTTTAATGCTCTACAACTTCAAAATGACTTGTGTTGAGATTGTAGCCAATTAATAATCAAAGTTTGACTAATTTGGATGCTTCTAAGCTAAGAATGACTTATAATAACATTTTAGTTGATTCAAATCACAGGTTGATTGATTTAATGATATGTAACCTCATAATAGCTCATTATGAGATTGTAGCTCATTCTGAGAGAAGGGTTGACCAATTCAGGGATTTGCAAGCTTAGAATGATTTGCTATGAAATTTTGGTTGGCTCTTATTGAATGGTTGATCAACTTCATTGATCTATAATGGAGTCACAAAAAATAAGGTCTCAGTGTAGAAACCATAACTTTTGATTCAATTGCTAGATTTTTTAAAGTTTTAGATATGTTGTCGGGGGGCAAAATGTGCCCAAATCTAATGGCCAGGTTTAAGAACCAAGTTCTGGTTGAAAAGTTGAGAGTTTCCAAGCACAAATCTATACAAAAATTACTAAGATCATATTTTTTTCTAACCTTAGAATGGTTTGTTATGAGATTCTAGTTGGTTATGAGTGTAGAGTTAACTAGTTTAGTGATTTATAACTCTAGAATGACATGTTATGAGATTTGAGTGAATTGTGGGTGAAGGGTTGAGTTGTTTAGTGATATGTAACATTAAAATAGTTTGTTATGAGATCATACCTAATTTGAGTTGATTGATTTGGTGATTTGTAACTCTAGAATGACATGTTATGCAATTTGAGTGAATTGTGAGTGAAGGGTTGAGTTTTTTGATGATCCTTAACCTTAGAATGGCTTGTTATGAGATCATACCTAATTTTGGTGAAGGGTTTAATTGTTTAAAAATATTAAACACTTGTAATGATATTTTCACACATTCGAAGTGAAGGTTTGAATGATTCAATGATATGTAGTCTCAGAATAGCTTGTTATGAGATTGTAACTCATTTTGAGCAAATGGTTTACTGATTCAGTGATCTACCATCTCAAAATGACTTTCTATGAAATTTTGTTCAGCTTTGATTGAATGATTAATTTCTCAATGATCTATAATGGAGTCACAGAAAAATGGGTTTTAGTGTAGAGACCATAACTTTTGATTCCAATATTGGATTTTCTTAAGATTTGAATATGTTGTTGGAGGAAAAATGTGCCCAAATCTGATGGTCAGATTTAAAATTCAATTTTTGCTTCAAAAGTTAAAATGACAGAGCTTAACATCATGGTTTCTTTCTAACCACCTATAATGACAAAGCTTGTTATAAGTGTAGAGTTGATTGATTGGTAACTCTAGAATGACTTGTTATGATATTCAAGTGAATTGTAAGTGAAGGGTTAAGTTGTTCAGTTGTTTGTAACCTCAAAATGGTTTGTCATGAGACCTTTACTAGTTCGATGATTTGGAGCTTCAAAATTACTTCGATGATTCAGAGTGAAGGGTTGACTAATTTGATAAAATGTAACCTTAAATTGGCTTGTAATAAGATTGTAACTCATTTTTAGTGAAGGTTGACTGGTTTAGTGATCTGCAACCTTAGAATGACTTGCTATTAAATTTTGATTGTCTCTAATTGAATGGTTTAAGATCATGTTTTCATTCAAACTTTATGAAATTATAGTTGGTTATGAGTGTAGAGTTGATAGATTCGATTATTTGTAACTCTAGAATGACTTGTTATGAGATTTGAAAAAATTATGAGTGAAGGGTTGAGTTGTTTGATGATATGTAACCATAGAATAGTTTGTTATGAGATCATACCTAATTTTGATTCAACACTTGACCAGTTTGCTGATCTGTAGCTTCAAAATAAGTTGTGATGAGATTATAACTGATTTACAGTTAAAGTTTGACTAATTTGAATACATCTAGCCTCAGAATTACTTGTAATAACATTTCTACACATTCAAAGTGAAGAGTTGACCGATTTGATGATATATAATCTTAAAATGGCCTTTTATAAAATTCTAGCTCATTTTGAGTGAAGGGTTGATTGATTTAATGATATGCAACCTCATATGACTTGTAATGAAATTTTGGTTGACTTTGATTAACCAATTGATTAGTTAAAAAAATCTATAATGGAGTCACATAATAATGGGTCTTGATGTAGAGACCATAATATTTGATGCCACCATTGGATTTTCGTAAGTTTTAGATATGTTTTTGGGAGGCAAAATGAGCCTAAATCTGATAGACAAATTTAATGACCTAATTATAATTCAAAAGTAATAAGTCTCATGCACAAGCCTACACAAAAATGGAAGAGCTTAAGATCATGTTTTCTTTCTAACCTTAGAATGGCTTGTTATGATATTTTAGCTGGTTATGAGTGTATGATTGATTGATTTAGTGATTTGTAACTCTAGATTGACTTGTTATAAGATTTGAGCGAATTGTAAGTGAAGGGTTGAGTTGTTCAGTGATCTATAACCTCATAATAGTTTGTTATGAGATTCTACCTAATTTTTATTAAACACAAGCTATAGCTTCAAAATGATTTATGATGAGAGTGGAGCCAAGTCATAGTCAAAGTTTAACTAATTTTGAACCTTCTAACCTTAGAATGGCTTGTAATAATATTTTTACACATTATGCATGAAGAGTTGATCGATTTGATGATATGTAACCTCAAAATGGCTTGTTATAAGATTGTAGCTCATACTGAATAAAGGCCTTGACCAATTGAATGATTTGCAACATTAGAATGACTTTCTATGAAATTTGGGTCAACTCTAATTGAATGGTTGATCACTTCATGGAGTTACAGAAAAATGGGTCTTAGTGTTAAGACCATAACTTTTGAATTCATCATTGAATTTTTCTAAGCTTTAGATATTTTGTTGGGAGGTGAAATGTGGCCATATTTGATGATCAGATTTAAAAACCAAGCTTTGATTCAAAAGAAATGAGTCTCCATGTACGTCTATACAAAAAATAATAGAGTTAGAGTTGTTTGGTGATGTAACCTCAGGATGGTTTGTTATGCAATCATACATAATTGTAATTGAACACTTGACCAGATCTATGATCTGTAGCTTTAAAATGACTTGATAGATTGTAGTCAATTCATAGTCCATTTTAAAATAATTTGGATACTTCTAACCTTATAGAATGGCTAGTAATAATATTTTAATTTATTCAGAGTGAAGGGTTGACTAATTTGATGATTTATAACCTCATAAATGGCTTGCTATGAGATTGTAACTCATTTTGAACAAAGGGTTGAGTGATTAGGTGATCTGAAACTTTAGAATGATTTGCTATAATATTTTGGATGGCGGTGATTGAATGAATGATCTATAATAGAGTCACATAAAAATGTGTCTTGGTGTATAGACCATAACTTTTCACAAAGTTTAAGATCATGTTTTCTTTCTAAGCTTAATTATGAGATTCTATTTAGTTTATAAGTGTAGAGTTGACTGATTTGGTGATTCGTACCTCTAGAATGACATTTTATGAGATTTAAGTGAATTGTGAGTGGAGGGTTGAGTTGTTCAGTGATACCTTTTAATAGCTTGTTATGAGATAATACCTAATTCTGATTGATTGATTGATAGGTTCAGTGATCTACAAATTCAAAATGACTTGTGATGAGATTTTAGCTAATTCATAGTTAAATTTTGATAGATTTGAATACTTCTAACCTCAAAATGGCTTATAAATTTTAGTTGATTCAGAGTAAAGGGTTGACCGATTCAAAAATATGTAACCTCAGAATGGCTTGTTATGAGATTGTATCTCATTCTAAGTGAAGAGTTCATTAATTTGGTAATATGTAACCTCAGAATGACTTGCTATAAAATTTTGGTCAGCTATGATTGAAAGACTGATTTATTATGGAGTCACGAAAAAATGGGCCTAAGTGTAGAAACCATAACTTTTGATTCCAACATTAGAATTTTTAAAATTTTGAACATTTTTTGGGGAATGAAATGTGCCCTAACTCTAATAAAATGGTTAACTATTTGAAGGCTTGTAATGAGATTGTAGCTCAATCTTAGTGAAGGGTTGAACAATTAGGTAATCTAGAACCTCAAAAAGATTTGCTATAAAATTTTGGTCAGCTCAGATTGAATGGTTGATCAATTTAGAAATCTATGATGGACTCAAATAAAAATGAATCTTTATGTAGAGACCATTATTTTTTATTCCAACATAGGAATTTCCTAAGTTTTAGATATGTTGTAGGGTAAAATGTGTCCAACTCCAAAGGTCAGATTTAAGAACCAAGTTTTAATTCAAAAGTTATGAATCTCTGTGTACCAATAATATATAAAAAATTGGCAGAGTTTAAAATCATGTTTTATTTCTAACTTTAGATTGGCCTGTTATGAGATTTTAGTTGGTTATGAGTGTAGAGTTAACTGATTTGGTGATTTGTAACTTTAGAATTACTAGCTATGAGATTTGAGTGAATTGTGAGTGAAGGGTTGGTTGAGTTGTTGAGTGATCTATCACATCACAATGGTTTGTTATAAGATTGTACTTAATTCTAATTGAACACTTGACCCATTTCAATGATCAACAATCTCAAAATAACTTGTGATGAGATTATAGCTAGTTCATAGTCAAAGTTTGGCCAATTTGGATACTTCTAACCTCATAATGGTTTGTAATAACATTTCTATGCATTCGGATTGAAGTTGCTCAATTCAATGATATGTAACGTTAGAATGGCTTGTTATGAGATTATAGCTCATTATGAGAAAAGAGTGTTAATAAATTCACTAATTTATAACCTCAAAATGTCTTGTTTTGAAATTTTGGTCAGCTTAGATTAAATGGTTGATCAATTCAATGATCTATAACAAAGTCACAGAAAGATGGGTCTTGGTGTAGAGACCATAAATTTTGATTCCATCATTGGATTTTTCTAAGTTTCAAATATGTTGTTGTGGGGGAAAATGTGCCCTTATCTAATGGTAAGATTTAAAAACTAAGTTCTAATTCAATAGATACAATTCTTTGTATACATCTATACAAAAATGACAGAGTTCAAGATCGTGTTTTCTTTTTAGCCTTAGAATGGCCTATTATGAGATTCTATTTGTTATGAGTGTAGAGTTGACTGATTTGGTGATTTGTAACTCTAGAATGATTTGTTATGAGATTTGAGTAAATTTTTAGTGAAGGGTTTAGTTATTCGATGATCTACAAGCTCAAAGTGGTTTTTTATGATATTGCACCTAATTTCAATTGAATGCTTGACACATTCAATGATCAGTTGCTTCAAAATGACTTGTGATGAAATTGTAGCTAATTCATAGTCATAGTTTGACCAATTTGGATACTTCAAATGTTAGAATGGGTTGTAATAACATTTCTACACATTCAAATTGAAGGGTTGACTGATTTGATGATCTATAACCTTAGAATGGCCTATTATGAGATTGTAACTCTTTCTGAGTGAAGGGGTTGACCATTTCAGTGATCTACAACCTTAAACTAACTTGCTATCAAATTTTGGTTAGCTCTTATTAAATGGTTGATCAGTTCAGTGATTTATATAATGGAGTCATAGAAAAATGGGTCTCAGTGTGGAGATCATAACTTTTGATTCCACCGTTGGATTTTCTTAAGATTAGAAATGAAATGTGCCCAAATATAATGGTCAAATTTAAGAACCAAGTTCTGATTTAGATGTTATGAGTCTTCATGTACAAGTCTATACAAAAATAGAAGAGTTTAAGATAACATTTTCTTTCTTACCTTTGAATGGCAAAATGTGCCCAAATTTAATTTTCTTAAGTTTTAAATTAAACAACCAAGTTCTGATTCAAAAGTTATGAGTCTTCTTGTACAAGACTATACAAAAATGTGAGAGTTTAAGATCATTTTTTCTTTTTAACTTTATAATGACTTCTTATTAGATTCGAGCAAATTATAATTGAATGGTTGAGTTCTTCTATGATCTATAACCTCAGAATAGTTTGTTATGATATTGTACCGAATTCCAATTGAACTCTTGACTAGTTTGGTGATCTACAACTTCAAAATGATTTGTGAAGAGATTTTAGCCAATTAAAAAAAAAAGTTTGATCAATTTGGATACTTATCATCTCAAAATGTCTTGTGATAACATTTCTGCACATTTGGAGTTGACGGGTTGACCGATTCGATGATATGTAACCTTAGAATGACTTGTTTTGAGATTGTAGCTTATTTTGAGTGAAGGGTTGACTGATTCAATGATTCACAACCTCATAATGATTTAATATGAAATTTTGGTCATCTTTGACTCAATCATTGATCAATTTGACAATATATAATGGAGTCACGGGAAAATAGGTCTCGCTATAGAGACCATAACTTTTGATTCCATTGTTGGATTTTCTTAAGTTTCAGATATGTTTATTAGGGAGCAAAATCTGCTCAAATATGAAGGTCAAATTTAAGAACAAAGTTTTACTTCAAAAGTTATGTGTCTCTATGTACAAGTTTATACAATAATAGTAGAGTTTAAGAGCATGTTTTCTTTCTAACCTTAGAGTGGCCTCTTATGAGATTCTAGTTGGTTATAAGTGTAGAGTTGACTAATTTAGTGATTTCTAACTTTAAAATGAATTGTTATGAGATTTGAGCAAATTGTAAGTGAAGGGTTGAGGTATTTAGTGATCTTTAAACTTAGAATAGTTTCTTATGAGATTATACTTAATTTTGATTGAATGCTTGACTAGTTTGGTGATTTGTAGCTTCAAAATGACTTGTGATGAGATTGTAGCCAATTCGTAGTCAAAGTTTGATGAATTGGGCTACTTATAACCTTAGAATCTCTTGAAATAATATTTTAGTTGATTCAAAGTGAAGGGATGACTAATTTAATGATATATAACCTTCAAATGACTTGCTATGAAATTTTGGTCATTTTTTATTGAATAATGATTGAGCTATAATGGAGTCAAAGTAAAATGATTCTCAGTGTAGAGAACATAACTTTTGATTCCACCATTGGATTTTCTTAAGTTTTAGATATGTTGTTGGGGGTGAAATATTCCCAAATATGATAGTCAAATTTATGAACCACATTCTAATTCAAAACTTATGAGTCTTCATATACAAGTTTTACAAAAATCATATAGTTTAACATCGTGTTTTCTTTCTAACTTTAAAATAGCCTATTATGAGATTCTAGTTGGTTATGAATGTAGAGTTAAATGATTTGGTGATTTGTAATTCTAGAATGACTTGTATGAGATTTTAGTAAGTTATGAATGAAGGGTTGAGTTGTTTGGTGATCTATAACTCAGAATGGTTTGTTATGAGATTGTAACTAATTTTGTTTGAACACTTAACCATTTCAATGATCTACAAATTCAAAACAATTTGTGATGGTTGGTCATTCTATAATAATGTACCATCCACCCTAGAACTATCAAGTCCCTCCCACCCCAATCTATAGAATAATTTTCCCCCTATTCATAGTTGAAAGATGGATCTATCAACAAGTAAAATTGTCTATTATTCTATTATTAGGTTGTTGGGGCCTTCCAATTGATCTTAGTTATTGGGGTGAGGGGAGGGCCCATACCCATAAAATTTTACGCTAGTGGCATCTCTTGCTATCATAGTGGCCAACTATAGGTGGAGAGGGCTAGAATATGTTAGGGGCAACTAGTCTCCAAGTGTGGAGTTGCCCATTGTTCCCCTACTTGTTGTTGGGATAGAGAGGAGGATATATGCCCACCCCCAAGGTTATGCCAAATTGTAGGGCAACCACTATTATGATCACTCATTTAAGAGCTAAGAAAGGAGCTCTTTAGGAGCTATTATTGTCATGTTTAGCCCTTATAAATTATAAGATAGGCCAATTAATCTATAGTTGAGTATGGAACCAACAGAAAAAAAAAAAAAAAAGAAGCAATCTATAAAGTGAGCTAATCCTAATCTATGAAGTGTATTGATCAAATCCTTTTAAAATAGTAGGGCCCACTTGCTTTTTTTTAATCAATAAACTTTATGCAGACTAGTGTGCCATAGTAGTGTTGGGCGAGTGATTGAATTGGTTATGTTAATGAGTCACTCTTCTATAGTTCACCCAACTAATAATGCCTTGTTGAATGAGAAATGGATTAATAAATTTATGCTCCAACCTAGTGTGCTAGTGCAAAGTTTTGTTCCCATCATCTATCGAGGGTGGGGATTCCCCTTTATAATAGTAGGGGCTTGACCAAGGCAAAAGGACAATTTTCTTGGGTCACTATTTAATTCAACCCCCTAATATTTTCTAGGCAAAATCCAATAGTGGAAAGTGGGATAGAGTTTAAGAGTAGGGAGATTTGCAACATGACCCATTTATCAGACTAGATGACCTAACCACCTTTATCTGCCTGAAAGGAGATGGCTACCCTAACATGTGAGCTATAGTTGGAGGGGCAGAGTGATAGAGCAAAAAATAGAATGCCAAAGAGAGGTTTTCCTTCGACTATAGTTGGGAGTTGCCCATTATTAGAATTGTAGGCATGCCTCCCTTAAAATGAATGAATGGTCAAACAGACATGGGCTACCTATTGGACACAGCACATCCTTCTAATGGGTCATGAAGAACAACAATGTAACTATAACCCTACTCAACTAGTGTTGGGGGGTGCATCCCCCTTTTAGATTATTCAATAGGTTTTTTTCCCCTTGTTTTGAAGGCCAATGCAACCAACCCATTCAGCTTCATGATGGACTTTTAGCCCATATCAAATAGAATAATCAAGTGGCAAACCCGATGTTTGGAACAAAGGGTATCTCCCCTATCTCATTGCATTCATGGAGATCTCATTTTGCTTATTTAGTCAGAGTTTCTCATGCAATGGGGGAGAACCTATAACAAACCTTTAGAGAGAGGTGAGGATGCAACTATAGAAGAGGGGGACAGTAGTAAGGCTCAAACCTTTAGAGGATACCATTCTTTAATGTTCCATCCTTGAACTATTAATGGAGGGGCATCATGCTCTAATTTTTTCAAGTGACTACTATGGGAAGGAGAAAATAAAATTGAATGAATGGAGAAACTATTATCCGCTACTGGTCGAGGTCTATATCATTATTGGATGCAAGGTGGAAGCAACTAGAGGGCTATATTATTCATTCATTCAAAGGATAAGAGGGGCAAGGCTGGTCTTCATTTGGCGGCTAGAAAAAATTATTTGAGGGGGTCCTGGGCATTCAAACATGAAAAGATACTTTCCATCATTTAGTCATAGCTATCTATAATTCAAGAGAAGGAAGGGTACTCTAGTTTTCTCATTAGAATTGGAAAGGGGCTCCAATAATGACTTCCAACTTTTGGTTGGATTTCTTAATTGATTAACCAATAGTCACCATTTATAATTTAATCTTGGGCATGCAAAAGTACCTAGAGATAGTAGGGCGAGTTAGCTATCCATAGATGAATTTTGTACCTGTTAAAAGCTAATGCCTGTTGAACCTTTGAAGTAGTTGCTCTCGTGCAATGCCCTGCAATTCTATGGGGAAAACCTCCTTCAAAACCCTAAGGGGAGCCACCTATAAAATAATGGGATAATCTCAGGCCTTATAAATTCTAGGCCATCCCTACACCTTCATTCCATTCAGGTTTTGGTGCCTATAAAATGGTAGGGTTGCATTAGAATAGTACGGGATGAAGGATTCAAGTTTCCTTATAATCTCTATCTATGTGGATGGAATCCTTAGTTAGAATAATAGCGCATTCAGGGTTAGGGTCTATCCCTACCCTAAAATTTTATGGCCCCCCTAGCCTAGCTCTATAATTTTATGATATGGTATGGGCCCTACAATTTTATGGCTGGCCTTAGGCTTATAATTTGGGCCCCTACCTTATTGTAGCTGATCCATGGTCAAAGTTTGACTGATTTTGATAATTCTAATGTCAGATTGGCTTGAATGGTTAATCTATAATCTATTGGAAATATAGGAGTAACCAAGAGCAGAGGTGAATTAGTTACTACAAAAGTAAATCCAAGATCTCTTAATGTCAACAATAAAATTTAGACTGAGAAAGCTGATTGCCACTGTTACTCGATAAACACAAAAAATGTTGTAACTCAGTAAATGCAAACTGTGAATTACTTTTAATAGATCTTAAAACATTAATAGTAATTAATTTGCAAGAATAAGAGAAGTAACATGAACACATGAGACACTAGGATTTAACATGGAAACCCAATATAAAAAAATCACCAATGTAATTGGATACTAATTTTCACTCTTCTGAAGTGAGCCCTATTAGGAGCCAACCATGTTAAAGGTTACGAAACACACTATTAGGTGTGACCTTGTTAGAGGATTTAATCACCCTATTAGGAGTGGTCTTGCAAGAGGTCTTAAAATAATTCAATGGAATTGCCACCTTGTTAGAGGATTTTACAACTGGATATTAAATCAACTCTATTAAGAAATTTTAGATCACTGCTATAATGGTTAGAGAGTAACAACAAAATGACTTGATTGTGATGCAACCCAATTACTGATTACAGATCTCTGCTTTGCTTCATACGTGATCCTTCCTAATCAAATAACACTTTTCTACTACATAAGGATATCTACTTATCTTTCAAATTCACTCTCACGCTTTCCTTCTTAATTCAATCAACACACTTACACACTTGAAAATCACAACTTGAACTTTTATTTATACCTTCCAGATTGTCAAGTTGGCTCAATACAAATTAGAATGACCACTAGTCATTGCCATAGTTGACTAGAACTAATACTTAAAATAATTAAGCTTCTCATGCCAAAACAACAAAATCTTTTATTAGCCAACCCTGCTCGATAAACACTAGTTTAAAGATGATTTCCTATGTTCACCAACAAAAGCTTTGCTAACACTACGAACTTGTAAAAGTCCTTTGGAAACCAAGTGAACTCAGTGAACACTGACTCTGTCCAACTTTCCCTTCGTTAACCATGTGAACTCAATTAGCACTATTTTCTACCTGAATTCCTTTGACACTTGAGTGAGCTTGGTAGACACTATCTTCGCAGAGTAAACTTCAGGAATGCTTGGTAGACAAGAAAAAATTGTCTTGCTGATCAAGTGAGCTCGCTCAATAAGCACTAACTAACAATTTGTGTAATATCAAAGACAATACACAAAACCGGTTCTCACAACCTCAGTCGATCATGGAGGTGGATCTAAGGTCCGTCACCGTGCAGGTCAGTACTTTCGCCCACTTGTTGATCGTTGCAGTACCCCGTATCAGTATGATGATATAGATATAGAATAAACCCACGGCCGAACACACAATTGAACCTACAAGGCCTAGGGCGGGAATAATTAGTTATGCCCATAGAATAGTAGGGCGCCATAGAATAGTAGGGAATAATCTGTTGCCGAGGCCCCTACTATTCTCAGGGTAGGGGACCCCACCTCTCGCCCGTAGGGGCATACGATAAAGGGTAAACTGATCCTTAAGGCTGTGAGACCCACCCCCGAGCAATCGTGTCACCTAAGGCCATTGGACCATTTCCCACCTTTCAATATCCCAGGTGAGCACAACTAGACAATTGTATCCAATATAATCAAGTCATAGAAAAATGGGTCTCAGTGTAGAGACCATAACTTTTGATTTCATTGTTAAAGACCATAAATCTAACCATTAGATTTAACAACTAAGTTGTGATTCAAAAGTTATGAGTCTCTGTGTACAAGTCTAAAAAAATGACAGAGTGGAAGATTGTGTTTTCTTTCTAAGTTTATGAGATTCTAGTTGGTTATGGGTGCAGAGTTGACTAATTTGGTGATTTGTTACTCTAGATTGACTTGTTATAAGACTTGAGTAAATTGTGATTGAAGGATTGAGTTATTCAATGATCTCTACTCTTAGAATGGGTTGTTATAAGATTGTAACTAATTCTAATGGAAAGCTTGACTGATTTGGTGATCTACAACTTCAAAATGACTTGTGATGAGATTATAGCCAATTTAGTGTCAAAGTTTGATCGATTTGGATATTTCTAACTTCATAATGACTTGTAATAATATTTTTGCACATTTAGAGTGAAGAGTTGACCGATTCACTGCTATATAAACTTAGAATGACTTTTTATGAGATTGTGGCTCATTTTGAGCAAATGGTTGACTGATTTGATGATCTGCAACCTCAGAATGACATGTTATAAAAATTTAGTTGACTTTGATTGATCAATTTATTAGTTCAATGACCTATAATAGAGTCACAAAAAAATGGGTCTCGGTGTAGACATCATAACTTTTGATGCCACCATTGGATTTTCCTAAGTTTTGGATATGTTGTTGGAGCAAAAAATTAGCCCAAATTTGATGGTCAGATTTATTTAATAACTAGGTTCTAATTCAAAACTTATGAGTCTCGATGTACAATTTAAGATTTTGTTTTCTTTATAACCTTAGAATGGCTTGTTATGATATTGTAGTTGGTTATGAGTACACAATTTATTAATTTGTAACTCTAGAATGACTTGTTATGAGATTTGAGTGAATTGTGAGTGAAGGGTTGAGTTGTCCAATGATTTGTAGCCTCAGAATAGTTTGTTAGGAGATTGTATCTAATTTTGATTTAATGCTTGACTGGATCACTATAGCTTCAAAATGACTTGCTATGAAATTTTGGTCGATTCTGATTGAATAGTTGATCATTTGATGATCTATAATGGAGTTATAGAAAAATGGGTCTCGATAGAGAGACAAAAACTTTTGATTCTACTATTGGATATTCCTAAGTTTTAGATATTTTTTTGGTAGGCAAAATTTGCTCAAAACTAAGGGTCAAATTTAAAAACTAAGTTTTGATTCAAAAGTTATGAGTCTCCATGTACAAGTCTATAAAAATGACAGATTTTAAGATTGTTTTTTCTTTCTATCCTTAAAAATAGTCTATTATCATATTCTAGTTGGTTATGAGTGTAGAGTTGACTGATTCAAAGATTTGTAACTCTAGAATAATTTTTTATTAGATTTGAACAAATTGTGAGTGAAGGGTTGAGTTGTTCGGTGATCTATAACCTCAAAATGGTTTGTTACAAGATTGTACATTATTCTGATTGAATGCTTGACTAGTTCATTGATCTATAGTTTTAAAATAACTTGATATGAGATTTTAGCCAATTCATAATAAAAGTTTGACTGATTTGGATACTTTTGACCTAATAATGGCTTACAATAACATTTTAGTTGGCTCAGAGTAGAAGGGCTAACTGATTCGATGATATGTAACCTCATAATAGCTTGTTATGAGATTGTAGCTCATTCTAAGTGAAGGTATGAAAAATTCGGTGATTTGCAACCTCAAAATCACTTGCTATAAATTTTGGACAACTTCGATTGAAAGTTTGATTAGTTCAATAATCTATAATAGAGTCACAAAAAAATGAATCTCAGTGTAGCAACCATAACTTATGAGTCCAAATTTGGATTGTCCTAAGTTTTGAATATGTTTTTGTGGGGCAAAACTTGACCAAATCTAATGGTCCAATCTAAGAACCAAGTTCTAATTCAAAATTTATGAGTCTTTGTGTACAAGTCTATACAAGAAAGGTAGAGTTTAAGATCATTTTTGTTTCTAACCTTAGAATGAGAGGTTCTAGTTGGCTATGAGTATAGAGTTGAGTGATTCGATGATTTGTAATTCTAGAATGACTTGTTATTGGATCATGATTAGAGTCTTTATTCAACTACCCTACATGCCCATAGAGTAGAAGGGGTCCACACTTGCCCTACTTATCTATAGGCCTGATCTCTCCTATCTTTCCACTATAGAAAGAAAGAAAGGGGTGGCCCTTTCTTTTAGTAATAATTCACTGGGCTCATCCATTCAAAATTGTCAACTGGGGCCAAAGGCGAGCTCAATCCTGGGCAAGGTTGAGGAACCTACCTTTAACATTTTATCTATTTCCCCCCATATTTTAAGGTATCCCCACCTTGACATTTGCCTATAGTAGATATCTGGAGGGCCACAAATTTTGCATTAGGCTCCAACCAAATATGCAATACTCTAGCTTCTTGCTCATTAGATTTGAATGAATTATGAGTGAAGGGTTGAGTTGTTTGGTGATCTGTAACCTCACAATGCTCTGTTATGAGATTTTACTTAATCTTTATTGGACACTTGACCGATTTGGTGATCTACAGCTTCAAAATGAATTGTGATGAGATTAAAGCTGATTCATAATCAAAGTTTGACTAATTTGGATACTTCTAACCTTAGAATGGCTTTTAATAACTTTTTAGTTGATTTAGAGTGAAGGGTTGACCTATTTGATACTTCAAACCTTTGAATGGTTTGTTGTGAGATTATAGCTTATTCTGAGTGAAGGGTTGACCAATTAAGTGGTCTACAATGTCAAAATGACTTGCTATGAAATTTTGGTTAGATTTGAATGAACGGTTGATTATTTCAATGATCTATAATGTCATCACAGAACAATCTGTCTTGGTATAGAGAACATAACTTTTTTGATTCCACTGTTAGATTTTCCAAAGTTTTGGATATGTTATTGGGGGGCAAAATGTGCCCAAATCTAATGGTCATATTTAGGAACCAAGTTATGATTCAAAAGTTATGAGTCTCTGTGCATAGGTCTATAGAAAAATGGTAGAGTTTAATATCATATTTTATTTCTAACATTAGCATGGCCTCTTATGAGAATATAGTTGGTTATGAGTGTAGAGTTCATTGATTTGGTGATTTGTAACTCTAGAATAACTTGTTATAAGATTTAAATGAATTATGAGTGAAGGGTTGATTTGTTCAATGATATGTACCCTCATAATGGTTTTTTATGAGATCGTACCTATTTTTTATTGAATGCTTGACCAGTTTAGTGATTTGTAGCCTTAGAATGACTTGTGATGAGGTTGTAGCTACTTCATAATCAATGTTTCCTAATTTGGATACTTGTAACCTCAAAATGGCTTGTAATTGTGCATTCAGAGTAAAAAGGTTGATCAATGCGATGATTTGTAATGTCAAAATGGCTTTTTATGAGATTGTAGCTCATTTTGAGTGAAGGGTGTTGACTAATTTAGTGATCTCCAACCTCATAATGTCTTGCTATGACTAGTTCTATGATCTACAGCTTGAAAATGACTTGTGATGAGATTGTAGCCAATTCATAATCAAAATTTGACTAATTTCGATACTTCTAACTTCAGAATGGATCTAAATGAATGGTTGATAAGTTCAGCGATCTATAATGTAGTCATAGAAAAATGTGTCTCGATCTAGAGACCTTAACTTTTGATTCCATTGTTAGATTTTTCAAAGTTTTAGATATGTTGTTTGGGGGCAAAATGAGCCCAAATCTAACAATCAAATTTAAGAACCAAGTTTTGATTCAAAAGTTATTAGTCTTTGTGTACAAAGAGAAATGGTCTATTTAATATTGTATTTTCTTTCTAATGTTAGAATGACTTTTTATGAGATTTCAACAAATTGTGAGTGAAGGGTTTAATTGTTTGATGATCTGTAACCTCAGAATGGTTTGTTATGAGATCGTACATAATTTAAATTGAACACTTGACTAGTTCGATGATTTCAAGCTTTAAAATGATTTGTGATGAGATTGTAGTCAATTCTTAGGCAAAATTTGACCGATTTGGATACTTCTAAATTCAAAATGGCTTATAACAACTTTTTTGCATATTGAGAGTGAAAAGTTGACCGATTCAATGATATGTAACCTCAGAATGGCTTGTTATGAAATTGTAGCTCATTGTGAGTAAAGTGTTGATTGATTTAGAGAACTTCAACCTTACAATGCGTTGCTATGAAATTTTGGTTAGCTCTGATTAAACAGTTGATCAGTTCAATGAACTACAATGGAGTCAGAGGAAAATGTCTCGGTGTAGAGAACATAACTTTAGATTCTACCATTAGATTTTCTTAAGTTTTGGATATATTTTTGGGAAGCAAAATGTGCTCAAATCTGATGATAAGATTTAAGAACCAAGTTGTGATTCAAAATTTATGAATCTCCATGTACAATTCTATACTAAAATGGCAAAGTACAAGATTGGGTTTTCTTTCTTACATTAGAAAGGCCTATTATGAGATTCTAGGTGGTTATGAGTGTAGAGTTGACTGATTTAGTGATTTGTTTATGTAGAATGACTTATTGTGAGATTTGAACAAATTGTGAGTGAAAGGTTAATTTTTTCAGTGATCTGTAACTCTATAATGGTTTGTTATAAGATCGTACCTAATTCTAATTGAAAGCTTGATTCGTTTGGGATCTATAGTTTTAAAATGACATGTGATGAGATTGTAGTAATTTCATAATCAAAATTTGATTGATTTGGATACTTCTAACCTCAAAATGGCTTGTAATAATATTTATGCACTTTCAGAGTGAAGTGTTGATCGATTTGATGATATGTAACTAGAAAATGGCTTGTTATAAGATTGTATAGCTCATTCTAAGTGAATGGTTCACCAATTCAGCTTGCTATAAAAAAATTCTCAACTGTAATTAAAGGGATGATCAGCTGAAAATTGTTCTCGGTTTAGAGACCATGACTTGTGATGAGATTATAGTCGATTCATAGTTAAAGTTTGACCATTTTTGACACTTCTAACCTTCGAATGACTTGTAATAACATTTTTGCACATTTTGAGTAAAGGGTACCTTAGAATGGCTTGTTATGAGATTGTAACTCATTTTGAGTGAAGGGTTGACAAATTTGATGATCTACAACCTCAAAATAACTTGCTATGAAATTTTGGTTGGCTCTAATTAAATGTTTGATTAGTTCATCAACCTATAATAGAGTTATAGAAAAATGGGTCTTGGTGTAGAGACCATCACTTTTGATAAGTTTTAAATATTTTGTTAAGGGGCAAAATGTGCTCAAAGTTGATGGTCAAATTTAAGAGCCAAGTTTTGATTCAAAAGTTATGAGTCTCTATGTAGTTTTATACAAAAATGGGAGAGATTAAAATCCTATTTACTTTCTAACTTTAGAATGGCCTTTTATGAGATTTGTAGTTGGTTATGATTACAGAACTAACTGACTTGACAATTTGTAACTCTGGAATGACTTGTTATGAGATTTGAGTGAATTGTGAGTAAAGTGTTGAGTTGTAAAGTGATCTGTAAAGTCAGAATAGCCATTTATGATATTGTAACTCATTTTGAGAAAAGGGTCCACCAATTTGTTGATCTACAACCTTAGAATGACTTGCTATGAAATGTTGGTTGGCTTTGATTGAACTACTAATTAATTCAATGATATATAATGGAGTCATAGAAAAATGGGTATCGATGTAGAGACCATAATTTTTGATTCCACCAATTGGATTTTTACAAGTTTAGAATATGTTGTTGGGGATGAAATGTGCCCATATTTGATGATCAAATTTAAAACCCAAGTTATGAGTCTTCATGTAGAAGTCTATACAAAAATGACAGAGTTTAAGACTATGTAATCTTTCTAACCTTAGAATGGCCTATTATGAGATTCTAGTTAGTTATGATTGTAGAGTTGATTGATTCGATGATTCATAACTCTAGAATGACTTGTTGTGAGATTTGAGAAAATTGTGAGTGAAGGGTTGAGTTATTTGGTGATCTGTAATGTCAAAAAGATTTGTACCTAATTCTAATTGAACGTTTGACTAGTTTAGTGATTTGTAGTTTAAAACTGACTTGTGATGAGATTTTTGCTGATTCATATTCAAAGTTTGACTGATTTGGATACTTCTAATATCAGAATGACTTGTAATAACATTTATGTACATTCAAAGTGAAGGGTTGATCAATTTGATGATATGTAGTTGTTGTGAGATTGTAGCTCATTATGAGTGAAGGGTTGACCAGTTGGGTGATTTGTAACCTTAGAATGACTATCTATATAATTTTGGTTGCCTATGATTAAATGGTTGCTCAGATCAATGATCCAAATCCAAGGGTTGGATTCAAGAAGCAAGTTTTTATACAAAAGTTACTAGTATCCATGTACAAGTCCATACAAAAAGGGTAGATTTAAAGATCATGTTTTCTTTCTAACATTAGATTGGCCTATTATGAGATTCTAGTTGCTTATGAGTGTAGAGTCAACTTATTTAGTGATTTGTAACTCTAGAATGACATGTTATGAGATTTGAGTGAATTGTGAGTGAAGGATTAAGTTGTTCAGGGATCTATAACCTCTAAATTGTTTGTTATGAGTACTTAATTCTAATTGAACACTTAATTAGTTTGGTGATCTATAGCTTCAAAATGACTTTGATGAGTTTATAGCCAATTCATTGGCAAAGCTTGATTGATTTGGATACTTCTAACCTTAGAATGGGTTGTAATGACATTTTTGCACATTTAGAGTGAAGGGTTGGCTGATTTGATTATATGTAACCTCAAAATGGCTTGTTATGAGATTGTAGCTGATTTTATTATATATAAACCTTAGAATGGCCATTTATGAGATTGTAGCTCATTTGGAGGAAAAGGTTGATCAATTTGGTGAACTGCAACCTCAAAATGATCTACTATGAAATACTTGTCTTCTCTAATTGATCAGTTGTCCAGTTCAGTGATCGATAATGGAGTCACATAAAAATGGGTTTTGGTGTAGAGACCATAAATTTTTATTTAACCATTGCATTTTTCTCAGTTTTAGATATGTTGTTTGTGGGTAGCATGTGCCCAAATCTGATAGCCAGATTTGAGAACTAAGTTTTGATTCAAAAATTATAATGCTCCATGTACAAGTCTATAGAAAAATGATAGAGTTTAAAATCATGTTTTTTTTCTTACCTTAGAATTGCCTGTTATGAGATTCTAGTTGGTTATGAGTGTAGAGTTGACTTATTTGGTGATTTGTAGCATTAGAATGACATGTTATGAGATTTGAAAAAATTGTGATTAAAGGGTTGAGTTGTTCAATGATATGTAACTTCAAAATGGTTTTTTATGAGATCATACCTAATTTATGTGCATTCAAAAGTGAAGGGATGACCTATTTGATTATATGTAACCTCCAAAAAGGCTTGTTTTGAGATTGTAGCAAGTTTTGATTCAAAAGTTATGAGTCTCTGTGTACAAGTCTATACAAAAATGGAAAAGTTTATAGAGTGGCTTGTTTTGAGATTCTAGTTGGCTGAGTGTAGAATTGACTAATTTATTGATTTGTAAATTTAAAATAACTTGATATGAGATTTGAGCAAATTGCGAGTAAAGGGTTGAGTCGTTAGGTGATCTACAGCTCCAAAATGACATGTGATGAGATTGTAACCAATTCATAGTCAAAGTTTTACTTTTTGGATACTTCTAACCTTACAATAGTTTGTAATAAAAATTTAGTTCATTCAGAGTGGAAGGTTGACTGATTCAATGTTACATAACCTTAGAATGGCTTGGTATGAGATTGTAACTCATTTTGAGTGAAGGGTCCATCGATTTGGTGATCTACAACATCATAATGACATCTATAAAATTTTGGTCAGCTCTAATCGAATGGTTGACTAGTTCAGCAATCTATAATGAATTCACAAAAAATGGGTCTTGGTGTAGAGTACATAACTTTTGATTTAACTGTTAGATTTTATTAAGTTTTGGATATGTTGTTGAGCTACAAAATGTGCCCAAATCTGATGGTTAGATTTAAGAACCAAGTTCTGATTAAAAAGTTACGAGTCTCCATGCAAAGGTCTACACATAAATGAAACAGTTTAAGATTGTTTATGGGATTTAGGTTGGTTATGAATGTAAAGTTGATTGATTTGTGACTTCTAACTCTAGAATGAATTGTTTTCAGAGTTGAGCAAATTGTAACTAAAGGGTTGACCAATTTAATTATATGTAACTTTAGAATGACTTGTTATGAGATTGTGACTCATTTTGACTAAAGGGTTGAATGATTTGATGATCTACAAGGTCAAAATGACTTGCTATAAAATTGTGCTTAGCTTTGATTAAATGGTTGATCATTTCAGTGATCTATAATGGAGTCACAAAAAAATGGGTCTTGGTGTAGGGACCATAACTATTGATTCCATCATTGAATTTTTTGAAGTTTTAGATATGGTGTTGGGGGGCAAAATGTGCACAAATCTGATGGTCAGATGTACGTATCAATTTATGATTCAAAAGTTATAAGACTTCGTGGACAAGTGTAAACAAAAATGATATAATTTAAGATCATGTTTTCTTTCTAACCTTAGAATGGTCTATTATGAGATTCTAGCTAGTTGTGACTAATTTTGTGATTACTTTAGAATGATTTGTAAGATTTGAATGAATTGTGAGTGAAGGGTTGAGTTACTCGATGATCTATAACCTTAAGATGGTTTGTTATGAGATTGTACTTAATTTCGTTTGAATGCTTAACTTGTTCAGTGATCTATAGCTTAAAAATGACTTGTGACATAGTCAAAGTTTTATCAATTTGGATACTTCTAACGTTAGAATGGCTTGCAATAACATTATTTGATACAGAGGGAAGGGTTGACTAATTAGATGATATGTAACCTCAGAATGACTTGTTAGGAGATTATAGCTCATTTTGAGTGAAAGGTTGACAAATTCAACGATCTGCAACCTCATAATGTCTTCCTATGAAATTTTTGTTGTCTCTAATTAGGTTGAGTAGTCTAGCAATCTATAATGGAGTGAAAGAAAAATGGGTCTTGGTGTAGAGACTATAATTTTTGATTCCACTGTTGGATTTTCCTAAGTTTTGGATATTTTTCTGAGGTACAAAATTGTGAGTGATTGATTTGGTGACTTGAAACTCTATAATGACTTGTTATGAGATTTTAGTGAATTGTGAGTGAAGGGTTGAGCTGTTTAGTAAAATGGTTTTTTATGAGTTTGTACATAATTTCGATTGAACACTTGAATAGTTCAGTGTTCTGTAACTTCAAAATGAATTGTGTTGAGATTGTAGCCAATTCATAATCAAAGTTTGATTGATTTTGATAATTCTAACATAATAATGACTTGTAATAAAATTGTAGTTTATTCAAAATAAGGATTGACCAATTCAATGATATGTAATCTAGAATGGACTTTCTATGAGATTGCACCAATTCAATGATTTGCAATGCCAAAATGACTTTTCATGAAATTTTATTTTTCTTTGATTGAACTGTTGATCACTTCACTAATTTATAATTAAGTCGCAGAATAATGGGTCATGGTGTAGAGACCATAACTTTTGATTCTATTGTTGAATTTTTCTAACTTTTAGATATGTTGTTGGGAAAAAAAATGTGCCCAAATCCAATAGGTCTAGGTGTAGAGAACATAAATTTGATTCCACCATTAGATTTTTCTAAATTTTAGATATGTTGTTGGGGGGTGAAATGTGCCCAAATCTGATGGTTAGATTGAAGAATCAAGTTTTAATTCAAAAGTTATGAGTCTCCATGTACAAATCTATACAAAAATAATAGAGTTTAAGATCGTGTTTTCTTTCTAACCTTAGAATGGCCTGTTATGAGATTCTAGTTGCTTATGAGTGTAGAGTTGACTTATTTTGTGGTTTGTTTTAACTCTAGAATGACTTGTTATGAGATTTGAGTGAATTGTGAGTGAAGGGTTACATTGTTTAGTGATCTATAACCACAAAATGGTTTGTTACGAGATCATGCCTAATTCTGGTTCAACACTTGATTGATGTGGATACTTCTAACCTTAGAATGACTTGTAATCTTATTATCAGATTATAACTCATTCTAAGTGAAGGGTTGATTGATTCACTGATCTACAACCTCAGAATGGTTTGCTATGAAATTTTGGTCAGCTTTGATTTGACGGTTGATAAATTCAATGATCTATAATGGAGTAAGAGAAAAACATGTCTTAGTGTAAATGCCATAACTTTTGATTCCGCCATTGCATTTTCCTAAGCTTTTGATGCAGGGGCATCCAACATTTGAAATTTTTTTGAAGCTTCTAGTAAATGATTATTATTCATTGTATATACTAAGTCATTTTTGTGTCTTAAATGATGTAATAAGGTTAGTGTTAGTGGGTTAAATGTCATGAAGTTTAGATGATAATAATGGAAAAGTTTGTATAATCGTGAAGTTGACAACTTCATTGTCAACTCCATGATATAATTATAGTTTGGTTAATGTGTAGAGCTTACATAAATCGGTCATGAAGAACCTAAAAAGGAGTTAGTATAAGTTAGTTGGGTGTGGGAAGTTATGAACGGTTACCTAAATTAGTTTTTGGGTTGTCTTCTTTATAAAAATCTTTATATTTGCAAAACCCAATAGAAGTGTAGTGGAGTAGGATAGCGAGGAGTCAAGTAGAATGGAGTGGAAAGATTAATGTAGTTAGTGTAATACAAAGAATGAATAAATAAAATTTTGTATCTACATTTGATTTTCTCTTTGACTGTTCAAATTTAAGAATATTATGTATGTAATGGAAGCCTCTTTTATTTTCTATTGTTTTATGTATTGTAAATCACAATTTAAGAATACAATGTATTGTAACGAAGATACCATGAAGCATATTCATTCTATAGTTTGAAATCAACATGTGTTGGGCACATTGAAAGGTTAATGAATCCAATCAAAAATATAAATCTTTGAACCAACACAAAATAACAGAGGTTTCCATTACATTATTCTTAAATCTGAATAGTCAAAGAGAAAATCAAATGTAGATACAAAATGTTATTTATTCATTCTTTGTATTACATTAACTACATTGATCTTTCCACTCCATTCTGCTTGACTCCCCGCTATCCTACTCCACCACACTTCTATCAGGTTTTGAAGAAATAAAGATTTTTATAAAGAAGACAACCTGAAAACTAATTCATGTAACTGTTCATAACTTCCCACACCTTACTAACTTATACTAACTCCTTTTTCGATTCTATGACCAATTTATGTAAGCGACATTAACCAAACTATATAATTATATCGTGGAGTTGACAATAAAGTTTTCAACTTCCCGATTATACAAAATTTTCCATTATTATTATCTAAACTTCACGACATATAACCCACTAACACTAACCTTATTACATCATTTAAGATGCAAAAATGACTTACTAAGCCATATCACAATGAATAATATAGTCTTTTATAATCTAGAAGCTTTGAAATTTTTTCAAATGTTGGATGCCCCTATATCAGTTTCAAAGTTTTTGTTAGGAGGTGAAACGCGCCCAAATCTGATGGTCATATTTAAGAACCAAGCTCTGATTGAAAGGTTTAGTTGTTTGGTGATTTATAACCTCATAATGATTTAATATGAGATCGTTCCTTATTCTATTTGAATGCTTTGACCTGTTCAGTGATCTGCAACTTCAAAATGACTTGTGATAAGATTGTAGCTGATTAGTAGTCAAAGTTTTACTAATTTGGATACTTCTAACCTTTGAATGGTTTGTAATAATATTTTAGTTGATTTGAACTCAAGGGCTGACCAATTCAATGATATGTAACCTCATAATAGCTTGTTATGATATTGTAGCTCATTTTGAGAAAAGGGTTGATTGATTCAGTGATCTGCAACCTCAATGTGAATTGTTATGAATTTTTTGTCAGCTTTGATTGAATGATTGATTAGTTCATCAACCTATAATGGAGTCACAAAAAATAAGGTCTCAGTGTAGAAACCATAACTTTTGATTCAACACTACATTTTGCTATGTTTCTAATATGTTGTTGGGGAGAAAATGTGCCCAAATTCGATGGCTAGATTTAAGAAACAAGTTCTAATTAAAAAGTTGAGAGTCTCCATGCACAAGTTTATGAAAAAATGGCAAATTTTATGATCATGTTTTCTTTCTAACTTTAGAATGGCCCATTATAAGATTCTAGTTGGTTATGAGTGTAGCGTTCACTAATTTAGTGACTTGTCACTCCAGAATGACATGTTATGGGATTTGAGTGAAGGGTTGAGTTGTTCGATAATCTTTAACCTCAAAATAGCTTTTTATGAGATTGTACCTAATTCTAGTGATACATAACCTCAAAATGGCTTGTTATGAGATTGTAACTCATTTTGAGCAAATGATTGACCGATTCAGTCATCTACAACCTCAGAATAGATTTCTATAAAATTTTGCTCAACTCTAATTAAATGGTTAGGCAGTTCAGTGATCTTTAATGGAGTCACAAAAAAATTGGTCTTTATGTAGAGACCATAACTTTTGATTCCACTGTTGGATTTTCTTAAGATTCATATATATTGTTGGGGGGCAAAATGTGTCCAAATGGTCAAATTTAAAAGCCAATTTTTGATTTAAAATTATGAGTTGCCATGTATAAGACTATACAAAAATGAGAGAGTATAAGATCATGGTTTCTTTCTAAACTTATAATAGCCTTTTATAAGTGTAGAGTTAATCAATTTGGTGATTCATAACTCTAGAATGACTTGTTATGAGATTTGAGTTAATTGCAGGTGAAGGGTTGAGTTGTTTGGTTATCTATAACCTCAAAATGGTTTGATATAAGATTGTACCTAAATTTGATTGAACGCTTGACCAGTTTGATGATTTGTAGCTTCAAAATGACTTGTAATAATAGTTTAGCTAATTCCAAGTGAAGGGTTGACCAATTTGATAAAATATAACCTCAAATTTGTTTGTTATATGAGATTGTAACTCATTTTGAATGAAGATTTGACCAATTTGATAATTTGTAACCTCACAATGACTTGCTATTAAATTTAGGTTAGCTTTGATTGAACAGTTGATCTATAATGGAGTCATAGAAAAATGGATCTCGATGTAGAGACCATAACTTTTGATTCCACCATTGGATTTTATAAAGTTTTAGATATGTTGTTGGGGGGCCAAATGTGCCCAAATCTAATAGTCAGATCTAAGAACCAAGTTATGATTCAAAAGTTACTAGTCTCTTTGTACAAGTAAGTCTAAACAAAAATGATAGAGTTTAAGATCATGGTTTCTTTCTAACTAGATGTAATTCTAGTTGGTTATGAGTGTAGAGTTGAGTTTTTAGTGATTTGTAACTCTACAATGAATTGTTATGAGATTTGAGCAATTTTTGAGTTAAGGGTTGAGTTGTTCGATGATCTATATCCACATAATGGTTTGTTATGAGATCATACTTAATTATGATTGAATGCTTGACCAATTTGGTGATCTGTAGCTTCAAAGTGAATTTGTGATGAGGTTGTAGTTGATTCATAATTAAAGTTTGACTGATTTGAATACTTCTAACCTAAGAATGACTTGTAATAACATTTATGCACATTCAGAGTGAAGAGTCGATCGATTTGATGATATGTAATCTTAGAATGGCATTTTATGAGATTTTGTCTCATTTTGAGTGAAGGTTTCATTAGTTGGTTATGAACTTAGAATGGCATATTATGAAATTCTAGTTAGTTATGAGTGTAGAGTTGACTGATTCAATGAATTGTAACTCTAGAATGACTTTTTATTAGATTTGAGCAAATTGTTAGTGAAGGGTTGAGTTGTTCTATGATTTGTAACCTCATAATCTTTTGTTGAGATTGTACCTAATTCTCATTTAACACTTCACCAGTTTGGTGATCTACAACTTTGAAATAACTTGTGATGACATTGTAGCTGATTCATAGTCAAAGTTTGACCAATTTGGATACTCATCACCTCTGAATGGCTTGTAATAACATTTATGTTCATTCAAAGTCAAGGGTTGACCAATTTAATGATATATATCATCAGAATGACTTGTTATAAAATTGTCACTCATTCTGATTGAAGGGTTGAATGACTTGATGGTCTACAACCTCATAATGATCTGCTATGAAATTTTGGTTGGCTCTGATTGAACAGTTGATCAGTTCATTGATTTATAATTGAGTCACAGGTTCAGAGATCATAACTTTTGATTCCAACATTGGAATTTCCTAAGTTTTGAATTATCGTTGGAGAGAAAAATGTGCCCAAATTCAAAGGTTAGATTTAAGAACCAAGTTTTGATTCAAAAGTTACAAGTCTCCTTGTAAAAGATTATACAATAATGGAAGAATTTAAGATTGTATTTTCTATCTAACCTTAGGATGGCTTGTTATGAAATTCTAGTTACTTATGAGTGTAGATTTGACTGATTTAGTGATTTATAACTTTAGAATAACTTATTATGAGATTTAAAGCAAATTGTGAGTGAACAGTTGAGTTGTTTGGTGATATAACCTCATAATAGTTTTTTATGAGATCGTACCTAATTTTGATTATACGCTTGATGGGTTTGCTGATCTCTAGCTTCAACTTGACTTGTGATGAGATTGTAGCCAATTCATAATTAAAGTTTGATCAATTTGTGTACTCCAAACCTCAAAATGGCTTGTAATGACATTTATAGGCATTAAGAGTGAAGGGTTGAACAACTTAATGACATGAAACCTCAAGATAGCTTGTTATAAGATAGCTTAGAGTGTAGCTCTTTATGAGTGAAAGGTTGACCGATTTAGTGATCTACAACCTCAAAATGACTTGCTATAAGATTTCGGTCAGCTTTGATCAAATCATTGATCAATTTAGTGATCTATAATGGAGTTACATAAAAATGGGTTTGGCATACAGACCATAACTTGTGATGCCATCTTTGGATTTTTGTAAGTTTTAAATATTTTGTTGGGGTACAAAATGTGCCCAAATTTGACGATTAGATTTAACAACCATTTTTTGAATCAAAATTTATGAGCCACTGTCTACAAGTCTATAAAAAAATGGTAGAGTTTAAGATTATGTTTTCTTTCTAACCTTATAATGGCCTATTATGAGATTATAATTGAGTCATAGAAAAATGGGTCTTGGTCTAGAAACCATAACTTTTGATTTCATTATTGGATTCCTAAGTTTCAGATATGTTGTTGGGGGTGAAATGCACCCAAATCTGATGGTTAGGCTGAAGAACTAAGTTTTGATTCAAAAGTTATGATTTTTAGATATACAACTATATACAATAATGATAGAGTTTAAGATTGTATTTTCATTCTAATCTTAGAATGACTTGTTCTAGGTGGTTATGAGTGTAGGGGTTATTATTTCAGTGATTTGTAACTTTGGAATGACTTGTTATGATATTTGAGAGAATTATGAGTGAAGGGATGAGTTATTTAATGATTTGTAATGAGAACATACGAAATTCTCATTGAACATTGAACTGGTTTGATGATCTGTAGCTTAAAAATAAATAATGACAAAATTGTAGCTGATTCAAAGTCAAAGATTGACCAGTTTGGATACTTCTTACCTCAGAATGGCTTGTAATAACATTTTAGTTGATTTGGGGTGAAGGGTTGATCAATTTGATGATATGTGATCTCATAATGGCTTGTTATGAAATTGTAGCTCATTATAAGTGAAGGGTTGTCTGATTCGGTGATCAGCAACTTCATAATGACTTGCTATGAAATTTTGGTCAGCTCTAATTGAATAGTTCATTAAATCAGCAATCTATAATAGAGTCAGAGAAAAATGGGTCTGGTTGTAGAGACCATAAGTTTTGATTCCACTATTTGATTTTTCTATGTTTTGGATATGTTGTTAGGGGGTGAAATGTGCCCAAATCACGCAGTCAGATTTAAGATCCAAGTTCTAATTCAAAACTCATAGTCTCTGTGTACAAGTATAAAAAATGGCAGAGTTTAAGATCGTATTTTCTTTCTAACCTTAAAATGGCCTATTATGAGATTCTAGTTGGTTATTAGTGTAGATTTGATTGATTCGGTGATTTGTAACTTAGACTGACTTGTTATAAGATTTTGAGTGAAATGTGAGTTAAGGGTTGAGTTTTTTGATGATCTGTAATCTTATAATGGTTTGTTATGAGATTGTATATAATTTTAATTGAACACTTGACCAATTCAGTAAACTATAGCTTTAAAATAACTTGTGATGAGATTGTAGTTGATTCATTGTAAGAGCTTGACCAATTTGGATAATTCTAATTTTTTGATAGCTTGTAATAACATTTTTGCACATTCAGAGTGAAGGGCTGATCGATTCAATTATATGTAACCTCAGAATGGGTTGTTATGAGATTATAGCTCATTTTGAGTGAAGGGTTGACCAATTCAATGATTTACAACTTTAGAATGACTTGCTATAATAAAATTTTGGTCAGCTCTAATTGAATGGTTGATCTATTTAGCAATATATTAGTCATAGAAAAATGAGTCTCAATGTAGAGACCATAACTTTTGATTTGAATGTTGAATTTTTCTAAATTTTGGATATGTTTTTGGGTGGCAAAATTTGTCCAATTTTGACTGTCAAATTTTAGAACCAATTTTTGATTCAAAAGTTATGAGTATCCTTGTACAAGTCTATAAAAAAATAGAAAATTTTAAGATTATGTTTCCTTTCTAACCTTAGCATGGCCTATTATGTGATTCTAATTGGTTATGAGTGTAGAGTTGACTGATTTAGTAATTTTTAACTTTAGGATGACTTTTTATAAGATTTGAGCGAATTGTGAGTCTTTAATGAGTTGAGTTGTTCAGTGATCTGTAACATTAGAATGGTTTGTTATGAGATCATACTTAATTCTGATTGAATGCTTGATCGGTTCAGTAATTTGCAGCTTCAAAATGACTTGTAATGAGATTGTAGGTTGTTTTATTGTTAAATTTTGACTGATTTGGATACTTCAAACCTTAGAATGGCTTGTTATATAACACATTAGTTGATTCAGAGTGAAGGGTTAATCAATTCGATGATATGTAACTTCAAAATGACTTGTTACGAGATTGTAGCTCATTGTAAGTGAAGGGTTGACCAATTTGATGGTATGCAACCTCAAAATAACTTGCTTTGAAATTTTCATCATCTTTGATAGAAAAAAATTTAAGATCATGTTTTCTTTGTAACCTTAGAATTGCCTATTATGGGATTCTAGTTGGTTATGAGTGTAGAGTTTATTTATTTGGTGTTTTGTAACTATATAATGACTTGGTAAGAGATTTGAAAAAATTTTGAGGGAAGGGTTGAAATGTTAGGTGATTCATAGCCTCATAATGGTTTGTTATGAGATCGTACCTAATTCTGATTGAATGCTTAACCAATTCAATGTTTTGCACCTTCAAAATGTCATCCAATGAGATTATAGCCAATTTATAGTCAAAGTTTGACCAGTTTGGATACTTCTAATGTCAAGATGACTTGTAATAACATTTCCACACATTTGGAGTGAAGGGTTGACCGATTTCATGATATGTAACCTCATAATGGCTTGTTATTAGATTATAGCTCATTTTGAGCATAGGGTTGACTGATTCAGTGATTTGTAACCTTAGAATGATTTTTTATCAGATTTTAATCAACTCTATTTGAATAGTTGATCAGTTTAGTGATCTATAATAGAGTCACAAAAAAAATGGATCTCAGTGTAGAGACCATAACTTTTGATTCCACCATTGAATTTTTCTACATTTTAGATATGTTGTTGAGAGGCAAAATGTGCCCAAATTTGATGGTCAGATTTAAGAACTAAATTTTAATTAAAAAGTTATGAGTCTCCAAGTACAAGTCTATACAAAAATGATAGATTTTAAGATTATGTTTTTTTTCTCAACTTAGAATGACATATTATGAGATTCTAATTGGTTATGAGTGTAGAGTTGACTGATTTAGTGATTTGTAACTCTAGAATGACTTGTTATGAGATTTGAGTGAATTGTGAGTCAAGGGTTGAGTTTATTGGCCATATTTAACTGCAGAATGGTTTTTTATTAGATGGTACCAAATCTGATTGAACACTTGATCGGTTTGGTGTGAAGTTTCAAAATGACTTGTGATGAAACTGTAATTGATTTAAAGGAAAAGTTTGATCAATTTGTATACTTCGAACCTTAGAATAGCTTTTAATAACATGTATGCTCATTCAGAGTAAAGGGTTGACCAATTCGTTGATTTGTGAGCTCAATATGACTTGCCATGAAATTTTGGTTGGCTTTGATTGAAAGGATGATAAATTCAGTGATCTATAGTGGAGTGACATAAAGATGGGTCTCAATGTAGAGAACATAACTCATGATGCCATGTTTGGATTTACATTTGGGATATGTTTTGGATATGTTGTCTGGGGGTGAAATGTGCCCCAATTTGACTATCAGATTTAAAAACCATATTATGATTCAAAAGCTATAAGTCATTGTGTACAAGTTTATAAAAAAATGGAAAAGTTTAAGATCATGCTTTCTTTCTAACCTTATAATGGCCTGTTATGAGATTGTGCATTATTATGAGTGTAGAGTGTATTGAGTCAGTATTTGTAACTTTAGAATGACTTGTTATGAGACTTGAGTATATTATGAGTGAAGGGTTGA
The DNA here is from genome assembly GCA_028749045.1 of Cupressus sempervirens. Classification (NCBI taxonomy): domain Eukaryota; kingdom Viridiplantae; phylum Streptophyta; class Pinopsida; order Cupressales; family Cupressaceae; genus Cupressus; species Cupressus sempervirens. The sequence goes on along the minus strand of CM053791.1, from coordinate 354,679,134 downwards.
GTTTTTTGGTGATCTGTAACATTATAAATGTTTTCTATGAGATTGTACATTATTTTGATTAAACGTCTAATTGGTTCGATGATCTACAGCTTCAAAATGACTTGTGATGAGATTGTATCCAATTCATAGTCAAAGTTTGATCGATTTGGATACGTCTAACCTCAAAAGGGCTTGTAATAACTTTTTTGTGCATTTAGATTGAAGGGTTAACCAATTCGATGATATGTAACCTCATAATATCTTATTATAATATTTATTATAGCTCATTTTTAGTGAAGTGTTGATCACTTCATCAAAATTAGTCAACCTCATAATGACTTCCTATGAAATTTTTGTCGACTTTGATTGAATAGTTGATCACTTCATCGATCTATGATGAAGTCACAAAAAATGGGTCTCGATGTAGAGACCATAACTTTTGATACAACTATTAAATTTTCTTAAGTTTCAGATATGTTGTTGGGGGGTGATTTGAATTTTCAAAATGACTTTGTGATGAGATTGTAGCTGATTCAAAGTCAAAGTTTGACTGATTTGGATAATTCCAACCTTAGAATGGCTTGTAATAATATTTCTTCACATTCAATAACATTTTTTCACATTCAAAATGAAGGGTTGACTGATTCAATCATATGTAGCCTAGAAATGGCTTATTATGAGATTATAGCTCATTCTAAGCAAACGGTTCACCAATTTGGTTATGAGATTTTACCAAATTCTAATTAAACGCTTGATTAGTTTAGTGATTGATATGCAGCTCCAAAATAACTTGTAATGAGATTATAGTTGATTTATAGTAAAATTTTGATTGATTTGGATACTTATACACTCAAAATGGCTTGTAATAACATTTATACACATTTAGAATGAAGGGTTGACTGATTCAATGATTAACCTCATAATTTCTTATGAAATTATAGCTCATTTTGGATGAAGGGTTGATTCATTCAGAGATCTACAACCTCATGATGATTTGCTATGAAATTTTGGTCAACTTTGATTGAATGGTTGATTAATTCAACAATCTATAATGGAGTCAAAGAAAAGTGAGTCGCAGTGTAGAGACCATAACTTTTGATTCTACAATTGGATTTTCCTATGTTTTGAATATGTTGTTATGGGGAAAAATGTGTCCAAATCCAATGGAAAAGTTCAAAACTCAAGGTTTTATTCAAAACTTATGAGTCTCTATGTACAAGTCTATACAAAAATTGTAGAGTTTAAAATTGTGTTTTATTCCTAACCTTAGATTCTAGTAGGTTATGAGTGTAGAGTTGACTAATTTAGTAATTTGTAACTCTAGAATGACTTGTTATGAGATTTGACTAAATTGTGAGTGGAGGGTTGAGTTGTTCGATGATCTATAATGGTGTTACATAAAAATGAGTCTCAATGTAGAGACGATAACTTTTGATTCTACAGTTAGATTTTTTTAAGTTTCAAATATGTTGATGGAGGGTAAAATGTGCCCAAATTCAAACAATAATGAGTCTCTATATACAAGTTGATACAAAAATGATAGAGTTTAAGATGAAATTTTCTTTCTAACCTTATAATGTCTTATTGTGAGATTCTAGGTTGTTCTAAGTATAGAGTTGACTAATTCAGTGATTTGTAACTCTAGAATGACTTGTTCCAAGATTTGAGCAAATTGAGAGTGAAGGGTTGAGTTGTTCGATGATCTCTCATAATGGCTTGTAATAACATTTTAGTTGATTCAGATTGAATGATTGATTGAATCGATGATGTGTAAGTACTGAATGGCTTGTTATGAAATTTGAGCAAATTATGAGTTAAGGGTTGAGTTGTTCGGTGATCTATAACTTCATAATAGTTAGTTATGAGATTGTACTTAATTTGAAATTTTGAACATTTCATTGGTTCAGTGATCAACAACTTCAAAATGACTTGTGATGGGATTGTAGTTGATTCATAGTCATAGTTTAACCTTAAAATGGTTTGTAATAACAATTTAGTTGATTCAAAATGAAGAGTTGACCAATTCAATGATATGTAACTTTAGAATGGCTTGTTATTAGATTGTAACTCATTTTGAGTGAAGTGTTGACCAATTTAGTGATTTAGAACCTCATAACATCTTGCTATGAATTTTTGGTCAGCTCTGACTGAAAGGTTGATCAGTTGAATAAGCTATAATAGAGTCACAAATAAATGGGTCTCAGTGTAGAGACCATAACTTTTGATTCCACTATTGGACTTTCTTAAGTTTCAAATATGTTGTTGGGGGGCAAAATGTGCCCAAATTTGATGGTCAAGATTAAGAACAAAGTTTTGATTCAAAACTTATGAGTCTCCATGTACAAGTCTATACAAAAGTTGCAGAGTTTAAGACTATGTTTTCTTTCTAACCTTAGAATGGGTTTGTTTTGAGATTCTAGCTTGTTCAGTGATTTATAACTCTAGAATGATTTGTTATCAGATTTTAATGGTTGAGTTGTTTGGTGATCTATAAAGGAGTCACAGAAAAATGGGTTTCAATATAGAGCCCATAACTTTTTATTCTACTATTGGATTTTCTTAAGTTTTGGATATGTTGTTTGGGGGCAAAATGTGCCATAATCCAATGGTCAAATTTAAGAACCAAGTTCTGATTCAAAAGTTATGATTCTCCATGTACAAGTCTACACAAAAATGGTAGAGTTAAAGATTATGTTGTCTTTCTAACCTTAGAATGGCTTGTTATGAGATTCTAGTTGGTCATGAGTGTAGAGTTGTCTAATTAAGTGATTTGTAACTCTAGCATGACTTTTTATGAGATTTGACTAAATTATGGGTGAAGGGTTGAGTTGTTTGGTGATCTATAATGTGGTCACAGAAAAATGGGTCTTGATGTACAGACCATAACTTTTGATTCTATGGTTGGATTTTTTAAATTTTTAGATATCTTGTTGAGGGAAAAATGTGCCCAAACTTGATGGTCAGATTTAATAACCAAGTTTTGATTCAAAAGTTATGAGTCTTTGTGTACACGTTTATACAAAAATGACTTTTTCTTTCTAACCTTATAATGTCCTGTTATGAGATTCTCAGTTGTTCTAAGTATAGAGTTGACTGATTCGATGATTTGTAACTCTAAAATGACTTGTTATGCAATTTGAGCAAATTATGAGTGAAGTATTGAGTTGTTGGGTGTCTGTAACCTCAAAATGTTTTGTTATGACATTTTACCTAATTTTGATTAAATGCTTGACCAATTTGGTGATCTGCAACTTCCAAATGACTTGTAATGAGATTGTAGGCAATTCATAGTCAAAGTTTGACAGATTTGGAACTTCTAACCTTAGAATGGCTTATAATAACTTTTTAATTGATTTAGAGTGAGGGTTGATTGATTCAATAATATGTAACCTGCTATTTGTTATGAGATTGTACCTAATTTTGATTGAACACTTGATTAGTTTGATTATGTATAGCTTTAAAATGACTTGTGATGAGATTGTAGCTAATTCATAAGAAAAGTTTGACAGATTTGGATACTCTAACCTCAAAATGGCTTTTAGTAATATTAATGTGCATTCAGAGTGAAGGATTGATTGATTCAATGATATGTAACATCATAATGGCTTGTTATTAGATTGTAGGTCATTTTGAGCGAAGGGTTGACAAATTCTATGATCTGCAACCTTAGAATGACTTGTTATGATTTTTTTGCCAGTTTTGATTAAATGGTTGATTAGCTCGGCAATCTATAATGGAGTCATATAAAAAGGGGTCTTAGTGTATAGACCATAACTTTTGATTCTACCATTGGATTTTCTTAATTTTCATATATTTTGTCTTCATGTACAAAAATGAGAGACTTTAAGATTGTGTTTTCTTTCTAACATTAGAATGGCTTATTATGAGATTCTTGTTGGTTATGACTATAGAGTTGACTGATTCGATAATTTGTAACTCTAGAATGACATGTTATGAGATTTGAGCAAATTATGAATGGAGTATTGAGCTATTCAGTGATCTATAACCTCAAAATGGTTTGTTATGACATTGTACATGATTTTGATTAAATACTTGACTAGTTTGATGATCTGCAACTTCAAAATGATTTGTAATGAGATTGTAGGTGATAGTTAGAGTTTGATTGATTTGGATACTTCTAACCTTAGAATGGTTTCTAATAAAATTTTAGTTGATTTAGAGTGAAGGGTTGATTGATTCAATAATATGTAACCTTAGAATGACTTATGATGAGATTGTAACTCATTCTGAGTGAAGGGCTAACTGATTCAGTGATCTAGAATCTGGCTAATGAACCCTTTAGAATAGGTCAAGCTCCAATTCAAGAAAGGGATGGGAGAATCTAGAGGTGGGTGAACTCTTGACTAATTAGGATTCAGCACTAAGCACAATGTAGGAGGTGGAATCAGCTCCTTTTCCTTTTTAATGGATACATGCTCGTCAGCATCACAAGCTGAGAGCACGTCACTTTTCTAGATAGGTGGCAAGGGACATTAGAGATGGGTACCCATATTCGTATCCACTGAGTCACAGGACAAAGGGTGGCATGGCCTAGGCCAAGTCACTAGCAGAAAGAAGTTAGGGTTGGGCCCTTTGGATGGGAAACAGTAATAGGAAATTCTTGAACTTGGTTAGGATGTCAAAGCCAACCAAGAAGCAAGTAGCCTAGTCACCACTTCCCCTAAAATTGTAGGGCCCCGTCGGGGATGGATCAGAGGGCCTCTCTTCTGCATGTTGGGGGCTACTTTATTTGCTGCATACACCATTCCTTCTTTCATTCAAGGTGTGTTTCTTGGCCCACTATTTTAAGGGTGGAGCCCGATGAAATAACGAGATTTCATTTCCTCCCAAGTGTGACAATAATAGAATAACAAGCCCCCCCCCCCCCCGTGTATGCATAGGGAGGTAGATTCTTGTAGGGGCCTCCCACCTAATAAATGTTGGCTTGCTTGGGTTCAGTGTCAGTAATACCATCCCCAACTACACCTTTGTTTGTGTTCTGCTCTCTTCAATCTGAATTGCATATTACCATAGCCTTTGTTTCTTCTAATGCAGATTTTTGATAAGTTCATATTGGATAGGCCTAGAAAGTGATTCTACAAACATTCCCATGAGGACAATGTGTGCCTAGGAGGAAGTGTTGAGTCTCACTTTCTATCTCCCAACCTTACGCCCACCCACTTCCCTACTCCAAACAAGATCAAGGTGGAAGGGAATGACTGGTTCCCATCTCATTCTTATTACTCGATACCTTATCCTCCTTACCAACTTGCCTTTCACCTCCCACCAACAACTATAGTAGTTCCTCCCACCCTACATAGCTGCCTAGAGATCGATCTTTCCAATCCAAGTGATGACCGTTATTCTAGTGGGCTAATTCTATAACCTTAAAATGACTTGCTATGAAACTTGGTTTGATCTAATTGAATGTTTGATCTATAATCAATGTACAGACCATAAGTTTTGATTCCACTATTGGATTTCTTAAATTTTGGATATGTTGATGGGAGGCAAAATATACTACCTAACATTTAGATTTAGTAACCAAGTTCTGATTCAAAAGTTACGAGTTCTGCATACAAGTCTATGTAAAAATGGCAAAGTTTAAGATCATGTTTGCTTTCTAACCTTATAATGGCCTCTTATGAGATTCTAGTTGGTTATGACTGTAGAGTTTATTGATTCAATGATTTGTAACTCTGCAATGATTTGTAATGAGATTTGAGTGAATTGTGAGTGAAGGGTAGAGTTGTTCAATGATCTATGACCTCAGAATGGTTTGTTATGAGATCATACCTAATTTTGATTGTATGCTTGAATGGTTCAATGATCTGTAGGTTTAAACTAACTTGTGATGAGATTGTAACCGATTCATATCTAAAGTTTGATTGATTTAGATAGTTCTAACCTCAAAATGACTTGTACTAACATTTTTGCACATTCTGAGTGAAGGGTTGACTGATTCGATGATATGTAACCTCATAATGGCTTGTTATTATATTATAGCTCATTCTAAACACGGGGTTAACTTATTCAGTGATAACCTTTGCATGACTTTTTATGAAATTTTGGTCAGCTTTGATTGAACAGTTGATCAATTTAGCAATCTATAATGTAGTCATAGATAAAATGGGTCTCAGTGTAGAGACAATAACTTTTGATTCCTCCTTTGGATATTCTTAAGTTTCAGATATGTTGTTGGGAGTTCAGATGTGCCCAAATCTAATGGTCAAATTTAAGAACCAAGTTATGAATTTCCATGTACAAGTCTATACAAAAATGACTGAGTTTAAAATTATGTTTTCTTTCTAACCTTAGAATGGCCTGTAATGAGATTCTAGTTGGTTATGAGTGTAGAGTTGATTGATATAGTGATTCATAACTCTAGAAGTTATGAAGTTTGAGCAAAGGGTTGAGTTGTTCAATGATCTACAGTAACCTTAGAAACTTTTGTTATGAGATCGTACCTTATTCTGATTGAACACTTGACTAGTTTAGTGATCTATAGCTTCAAAATAACTTGTGATGAGATTGTAGTTGATTCATAGTCAAAAGTTGATAGATTTGGATACATTTAACCTGAGAATGGCTATGAAATTTTTGTCGACTTTGATTGAATGGTTGATCACTTCATTGATCTATAATGAAGTCACAAAAAAATAGGTCTTAGTGTAGAAACCATAAGTTTTGTTTCCACCATTGAAGTTTTCTAAGTTTTAGATATGTTGTTGGGGGCCAAAATGTGCCCAAATCTGATAGTCAGATATAAGAACCAAAATGTGATTAAAAAGTTATGAGTATCCATGTACAAGTCTATTAAAAAATGAAAAATTTTAAGATCATGTTTTCTTTCTGACCTTACAATGGCCTATTATGAGATTCTAGTTGGCTATGAGTGTAGAGTTGATTTATTCAGTGATTTGTAACTCTAGAATGACTTTTTATGAAATTTGAATGAATTATGAGTCAAGAGTTGAGTTTAGTGATCTCTAACCTCAGAATGGTTTGTTTTGAGATGGTACCTGATTTTGATTAAATGCTTCACTAGTTTGATGATGATATTGTAGCCAATTCAAAGTAAAAGTTATTATTTGGATACTTCCAACCTCAAAATGAGTTGTAATAACATTTATTTGCATTTAGAGTGAATAGTTTTGACTAATTGGATGACATGTAACCTATAATTGGCTTATTTTGAGATTATAGGACTTGCTATGAAATTTTGACAAGCTTTCATTGAATAGTCGATTGGTTTATCAGTTTATTAGAGTAATAGAATAATGAGTCTTAGTGTAGGGACCATAACTTTTGATTCCACTATCCAATTTTCTTAAGTTTCTAATATGTTGTTGGGGGCAAAATGTGTCAAAATTTGATAGTCAAATTTAAGAACCAAGGTCTAATTAAAAAGTTATGAGTCTCCATGTACAAGTCTATAAAAAATTGGTAAAATTTAAGATCATGTTATTATAGAATAATGAGTCTTAGTGTAGGGACCATAACTTTTGATTCCACTATTCAAATTTCTTAAGTTTCTAATATGCCGTTGGAGATCAAAATGTGTCAAAATTTTTTAGTCAATTTTAAGAACCAAGGTCTGATTAAAAAGTTACGAGTCTCCATGTACAAGTCTATAAAAAAATGGCAAAGTTTAAGATCATGTTTTCTTTCTAACCTTATAATGGCCTGTTATGAGATTGTAGGTTATTATGAGTGTAGAGTTGACTAATTTGATGATTTATAACTCTAGAATGACTTTTTTGGTGATCTATAACCTCAAAATGGTTTGTTATGAGTACCTAATTTTGATTGGACACTTGACTAGTTTGGTGATCTATAGCTTCAAAATGACTTATGATGAGATTGTAGTCGATTCATAGTCAAAATTTGAATGATTTGGGTAATTATAACTTCAAAATAGCTTGTAATAAAATTTCTATGCATTTTGAGTGAAGGGTTGACTAATTCAATGATATGTAACCTCAGAATGGCTTGTATTGAGATTATAGCTCATTTTGAGAGAAGGGTTTTACCCATTCAATGATCTATAATCTCATTATGATTTTCTATGAAATTTTAGTTGGCTCTAATTAAATGATAAGTAGGAGATAATTTCCACAGCTAGTCAAATTGTGATATGAATATCAAGATCTAATTAAATGGTTCATCAGTAGAATGATCTATAATGGAATCATAGAAAATTGGGTCTTAGTGTAGAAAACATAACTTTTGAATCCACCGTTGGATTTTCTTATGTTTGATTATTTTGTTGGGGGGTGTGTCCTCTAGAATAGCATAAAGAAATAATAGGCATTCTACATGCATGCACAGGGCCTAGTTTATTAGGTAGAGGGAGAAGAAATGTGTCCAAATCCAACAGTTAGTTTAATAACCAAGTTTTGATTCAAAACATATGACTGTTTGTATACAAGTCTATACAAAAATGGCAGTGCTTAAGATTGTGTTCTCTTTCTAACCTTAGAATAGCTTTTTATGAGATTCTAGTTAGTTATGAGCATAGAGTTGACCAATTTGATGATATGTAACTCTAGATGACTTGCTATGAAATTTTGGTCGACTCTGATTGAATAGTTGATCAGTTCATTGATCTATAATGGATCATAGAAAAATGAATCTCGATGTAGAGACCATAACTTTTGATTCTATTGTTGGATTTTCTTAAGTTTTGTATATGTTGATGTGCAATGAAATGTGCCCAAATGCTATGTCTAGATTTAAGAACCAAGTTTTGATTCAAAAGTTATGAGTCTTCATGTACAAATCTGTACAAAAATAGCAAAATTTAAGATGGTGTTTTCTTTCTAACCTTATAATGTCTTGTTATGAGATTTTAGGTTGTTCTAAGTATAGGGTTGACTAACTTAGTGATTTGTAACTCCAAAATGACTTGTTACGAGATTTGAGTGACTTGTAATAAGATTTTAGTTAATTTACAGTAAAGGATTGACTGATTTGATGATTTGCTATGAAATTTTGGTTGGCAGCAATTGAATAGTTTATTAGTTCAATGTTCTATAAAGGAGTCATAGAAATAGATTTTGGTATAGAGACAATAAATTTTGATTCCACTATTGGATTTTCCTAAGTTTTGAATATTAGAATGGCTTGTTATGATAATGCAGCTCATTCTAGGTGAATGGTTGACCAATTTGGTGATCTACGACCTCAAAATGATTTGCTATGAAATTTTGGTTGGCAGAAATTGAATAGTTTATTAGTTCAATGTTCTATAAAGGAGTCATAGAAATAGATTTTGGTATAGAGACCATAAATTTTGATTCCACTATTGGATTTTCCTAAGTTTTGAATATGTTGTTGGGGGGAAAAAAATGCCCAAATTTGATGGTCACATTTAAAAACCAAGTTCTGATTCAAAGGTTATGAGTCTACATGTACAAGTCTATACAGAGTTTAGATCATCTTTTCTTTCTAACCTTAGAATGACCTGTTATGAGATTCTAGTTGGTTATGAGTGTAGAGTTGACTAATTCATTGATTTCTAACACTAGAATCACTTGTTATGACATTTGACAAAATTATGAGTGAAGGAGTGTAGTTCAGTAGTCTATAACCTTAGAATGGTTTGATATTAAATCATACCTAATTCTGATTGAATGCTTGACTAGTTTGGTGATCTACAGCTTCAAAATTACTTGTGATGAGATTGATGTCAATTCGTAGTCAAATTTTGATCAATTTGGATACTTCTAACATCAAAATAGATTTTAATAACATTTATTCACATTGAAAATGAAGGGTTGACCAATTTGATGATATGTAACCTCATAATGGCTCGTTATGAGAATGTAGCAAATTCTGAGCAAAGGGTTGACCAATTTAGTGTTTTGGAACCATAGACTTCCTATTATATTTTGGTTATCTATGATTGAATGGTTGATCAGTTTAGCCATCTATAATGAAGTCACAAAAATATGAGTCTCGGTGTAGAGACTATAACTTTTCATTCCACTATTGAATTTTTCTAAGTTTTAGATATGTTTTTGGGGGACAAAATGTGGCCAAATCTGATGGTCAAATTCAAGAATCAAGTTTTGAGTCAAAATTTATGAGTGTCTATGTACTAGTCTATATAAAAATGGAAAACTTTAAGATTATGTTTTCTTTCGAACCTTAAAATGGCTTGTTATGAGATTCTAATTGTTTATGAGTGTAGAGTTGGCTGATTTGATGATTTTTAACTCTAGAATGACTTTTTATAAGATTTGAGTGAATTGTGAGTGAAAGGTTGAGTTGTTCAGTGATTTTAACCTCAAATGGCAAGCTATGAGATTGTACCTAATTCTAATTAAACACTCGACTAGTGCTGTGATTTGTAGCTTCAAAATGACTTGTAATGAGATGAGACCCTGTGGACTGAGTCAAGTATATTCTATATATGATATGGTTTACCCAATTCTAGAAAAGGTGTAGGCCATAGAATAATATCCATATGTAGATCCTGCCATCACCAGCTCCCTTTTGCTTGGTTCCTTAGCCTGCAATAGATCTTTTACCTTGTTGTTGATTCATTTTCAAAGTTTGACCAATTTGGATACGTCTAACTTCAAAATGGCTTATTACCAATTCAATGATATGTAACCTCATAATGGCTTGTTATGAGATTTTAACTCAATCAAACTGAAGGGTTGACCAATTTAGTGACTTATACCATCAGAATGACTTGATATAGCTTTGGTTGGCTCTGATTGGATGGTTGATCAGTTCAGCTATCTCTAATGGAGTTACAAAAAAAATGGGTTTAGAGACCACAACTCTTGATTCCAATGTTGGATTTTCTTAAGATTCAAATATGTTGTTTAAGATCGTGTTTTCTTTCTAACCCTAGAATGGCCTATTATGATATTCTAATTGGTTATGAGTGTAGACTTGAATGATTTGGTGATTTGTAACTCTAGAATGACATGTTATGAGATTTAAACAAATTATGAGTAAGGGTGGAGTTGTTCAATGATCTATAACTTCAAATTGGTTTCTTATTAGATTGTGCCTAATTCTTATTGAATGTTTGACTGATTTGGTGATCTAGAACGTCAAAATGACTTGTGATAATATTGTATCTGATTCATAGTCAAAATTTGACTAATTTGTATACTTCTAATCTTAGAGTGGTTTGTAATAATATTTTAGTTGATTTAGAGTGATGAGTTGACCAATTCAATGATATGTAACCTTAGAATAGCTTGTAACTCATTCTAAGTGTAGTGTCCACCAATTCAATTATTTACAACCTCATAATGACTTGCTTTGAAATTTTGGTCAGATTTGATTAAACGGTTGATCTATAATGGAGTCATAGAAAATTGGATCTTAGTGTAAAGACCATAAGTTTTGATACCATTAGGATTTCTTAAGTTTTAGATATGTTGTTGGGGGGAAAAATATTCCCAAATCTAATTTTCTTAAGTTTTAGATTCAACAACCAATTTTAGATTCAAAAGTTATGAGACTATGTGTACTTTTAGATTTGTGCAAATTGTGTGTGAAGGGTTGAGTTGTTATGCGATCTGTAACCTCAAAATGTTTTGTGATAAGATTGTAACTAATTCCAATTGAACACTTGACTGACTCAGTGATTTACAACTTCAAAATGACTTATGATAGGATTGTAGCCAATTAATGATCAAATTTTGACTGATTTAGATACTTATCACCTCAAAATGGCTTGTATTAACATTTTTATGAATTCAGAGTGTAGGGTTGATCAATTCGATGATATGTAACCTCAGAATGGCTTATTATGAGATTATAGCTCATTCTAAGTGAAAGGATTGACCAATTCAATTATCTACAACCTCATAATGATTTAGTATGAAATTTGGTCATCTTTTATTAAATGGTTGACTAGTTTGATGATCTATAATGGGGTCACAAAAAAATGGGTCTCCGTGTAGAGACCATAACTTTTGATTCCACCATTGGATTTTCTTAAGTTTTGGATATGTTGTTTGGGGGTGAATTGTGCCCAAATTTGATGGTTAGATTTAAGAATAAACTTTGCATTCAAAAGGTACGAGTTTCCCTATATAAGTCTATACAAAAATGGTAGGATTTAAGATCATGTTTTCTTTCTAACCTTAGAATGTCCTCTAATGAGATTCTAGTTGGTTATGAGTGTAGAGTTGACTGATTTAGTGATTTCTAAATATAGAATGAATTATTATGAAATTTGAGCAAATTTTAAGTGAAGGGTTGAGTTGTTAGATTTGGATACTTTTAACCACCTAATGTCTTGTAAATAAAATTTTAGCTGATTTAGAGTGAAGTGTTGATCAAATCGATGATATGTGACCTTAGAATGGCTTGTAAATAACATTTTATTTGATTTAGAGTTAAGCATTGACCAATTCTATGATCTACAACCTTAGAATGACTAGCTATAAAATTTTGATCAGCTTTGATTCAATAGTTGATCTATAATGGAATCAGAGAAAAATCGATTTCAGTTTAAAGACCACAACTTTTGATCTCAGTGTACAAGTCTATAAAAAATCACAGAGTTTAAGATCATGTTTTCTTCCTAACCTTAGAATGGCTTTTTATGAGATTTTAGTTGGTTATGAATGTAGAGTTGACTAATTTGGTTATTTGTAACTCTAGAATGACTTGTTATTAGATTTCAATGAATTGTAAGTGAAGGGTTGATTTGTAATGACATGTTGGTAAACTCTAATTGAACAATTGATAAATTCAGCGATCTATAATGGGTCTGGTGTAGAGACCATAAATTGTGATACCACCTTTGGATTTACCTAAGTTTCAAATATGTTGTTGGGGGGTGAAATGTGCCCAAATCCAACAATCAAATTTAACAACCAATTTTTGATTCAAAAGTTATGAGTCACTATGTACCAATTTATACAAAAATGAAAAAGTTTAAGATCATATTTTCTTTCTAACCTTATAATGGCTTGTTATGAGATTCTAGGTTGCAATGAGTGTAGAGTTGCCTATTTTGGTGATCTGTAACTCTAGAATGACTTGTTACGAGATTTGAGCAAATTGTTAGTGAAGGGTTGAGTTGTTCAGTGATTTATAATCTTAGAATGGTTTGTTATGAGATCATACTTAATTTCAATTGAAGGCTTCACTGGTTTAGTGATCTGTAACTTGAAAATGACTTGTGATGAGATTTTGGCCAATTAATAGTCAAAATTTGAACAATTTGGATACTTATAACCTTAGAATGGATTGTAATAACATTTGTGTGCATTCAGAGTGAAGGGTTGACTAATTTAATGATATTTAACTTTAGAATGGCTTGTTATGAAATTGTAGCTCATTCTAAGCTAAGGGTTGATCGATTCAGTAATCTACAACCTCATAATGATTTTGCTAGGAAATTTTGGTTGGCTTTGATTGAATAATTGATTAGTTCAATGATTTATAATGGAGTCATCAAAAAATGGGTCTTGGTGTAAAGACCATAACTTTTGATTTCACTATTGCATTTTTTGAAGTTTTATATTTGTTATTGGGGGTGAAACATGTTCAAATTCAATAGTCAGATTTAAGAACCAAGATCTAATTCAAAAGTTATGAGTCTAAACAAAAATGGCAGAGTTTAAAATCATGTTTTCTTTCTAAATGAGATTCTAGTTGGATATGAGTGTAGAGATGACTTATTCGGTGATTTATAACACTAGAATGAATTTTTATGAGATTTGAGCAAATTTTAATCTCAGAAATGGTTGTTATGAGATTGTACATGATTCTAATTGAATGTTTAACCAGTTCATTGATTTGCAGTGACTTGTGATGAGATTATGGCAGATTCATTGTTAAAGTTTGATCGATTTGGATACTTCTAACCTTAGAATGGCTTATAATAATATTTCTACACATTCTAAGTGAAGGGTCGACCGATTCAATGATATGTAACATCAAAATGGCTTGTTATGAAATTGTAGCTCATTCTAAGCAAAGGATAGATCAATTTAGTGATCTACAACCTCAGAATGACTTGCTATAAAATTTTGGTTGGCTTTGATTTAACAGTTGATCAGTTTAGAGATCTATAATGGAGTCAAAGAAAAATGGGTATTAGTGTAGGGACCATAAATTTTGATTCCACCTTTTGATTTTTTAAAGCTTTGTATATATTCTTGGGGGGCACCATTTGCACAAATTTGATGGTCAAATTTAAGAAACAAGTTCTAATTTAAAAATTATGAGTCTTCGTGTACACTTCTATACCAAAATTATAGTGTTTAAGACTGTAGAGTTTTCTTTCTAACCTTAGAATGGCCTGCTATGAGAGTCTAGTTGGTTATGAGTGTAGAATTAACTAGTTCAATGATTTGTACCCTCATAATGGGTTGTTATGAGATCGTACCTAATTCTAATTGACCACTTGATAGGTTCAGTGATCTATAGCTTCAGAATGACTTGTGATGATATTGTAGGTGATTCATAGTCAAATTTTGGTTGATTTGGATAATTCTAACCTTAGAATAGCTTGTAATAACATTTTAGTTGATTTGGAGTGAAGGCTTGACCAATTCGATGATTTTGAGGTGCAAAATGTGCACAAATCCAACGGTCAGATTTAAGAACCAAGTTTTGATTAAAAAGCTATGAGACTTTGTTTTGTGTCTATACAAAAGTGGCAGAGTTTAATCTTGTGTCTTCTTTCTAACCTTATAATGGCCTTTATGAGATTATAAGATGTGATTAGTATAGAGTTGGTTGATTCACTAATTTGTAACTCTAGAATGACTTGTTATGAGATTTGAGTGAAGAGTTGAGTAGTTTGGTAATATATAACCTTAGAATGATTTGTTATAAGATCTTACCTAATTTCAATTGAACGCTTAAATAGTTCAATGATTTGTAGCTTCAAAATGAGTTGTGATGAGATTGTAGCTAATTCACAATTAAAGTTTGGTCAATTTGGATACTTTTAACCTCAAAATAGCTTGCAATAATATTTATGCACATTCAAAGTGAAGGGTTGACTAATTTGATGATATGTAACATCAGAATGACTTATTATGAAATTTTGGTCAGCTATGATCGAATGGTTGATTAGTTCAGCTAGAAAAATGGGTGTCAGTGTAGAGACCATAACTTTTGATTCCACAGTTATATTTTCTTCGACAAACGAGACCAAATCTAATAGTTAGATTTAAAAATTGAGTTATGATTCAAAGGTTACGAATCTCCATGTATAAGTCTATTAAAAAATGACAGATTTTAAGATCACATTTTCTTTCTAACCTTATGAATAGGTTATTATGAGATTCTAGTTGGTTATGAGTGTAAAATTGATTGATTGAGTGATTTGTAACTCTACAATGACTTGTTATGAGATTTGAGTGAATTATGAGTGAAGGGTTGACTTGTTTGATGATTTTGAACCTCATAATGGTTTGTTCTAAGATCGTACCTAATTTTGATTGAATGCTTGACTAGTTCGATAATTTGTAGTTTCAAAATGACTTGTGATGAGATTTGAGTTAATTCAAAGTCAAAGTTTGGTTGATTTGAATACTTCTAACCTCAAAATGGCTTGTAATAACATTTTTGTGCATTCGGAGTGAAATGTTGACCAATTCAATGATATGTAAGTTTTGAATGATTTATTCATAGTTAACCTTAGAATGGCTTATTCAATGATATGTAACCTTAGAATGGCTTATTCGATAATTGTAGTTTCAAAATGACTTGTGATGAGATTTGAGTAAATTCAAAGTCAAAGTTCAATTGATTTGAATACTTCTAACCTCAAAATGGCTTGTAATAACATTTTTGTGCATTCAGAGTGAAAGGTTGACCAATTCAATGATATGTAACCTTAGAATGGCTTATTTAATGTTTGTAGCTCATTTTGATTGAAGGGTTCACCTATTCGATGATTTGCAACCTCAGAATGACTTGTTATGAAATTTTGGTCAACTTTGATTGAACAGTTGATCAATTTGTCAATCTATAATAGAATCACATAATAATGGGTCTCAATGTAGAGACCATAACTTTTGATTCCACAAATGGATTTTCTTAAGTTTGAATATGTTGTTGGGGAGTGAAATGTGCCCAAATTTGACAATCAGATTTAAGAACCAAGGTCTGATTCAAAAGTTATGAGTCTTCATATACAGGTTTATACAAAAATGGTAGAGTTTAAGATTGTGTTTTCTTTCTAACTAGATTGACCTATTATGAGATTTTATTTGGTTATGAGTGTAGAGTTGATTGATTCAGTGATTTGTAACTCTAGAATGACTTGTTCATGAGATTTGAGCAAATTGTGAGTGAAGGGTTGAGTTGTTTGATGATCTGTAATCTCAGAATGATTTGTTATGACATCATACATAATTCTGATTGAACACTTGATCGATTCAATGATCTGCAGCTTTAAAATGACTTATGGTGAGATTGTATCCAATTCATAGTCAAAGTATGACCAATTTTGATACTTCTAACTTTACAATGGATTTTAATAACATTTTGTATAATTCAGAGTGAAGGGTTAACAGATTCAATGATATGTAAACATTGAATAACTTGTTATAAGATTGTAACTCATTTTGAGTGAAGGGTTGACCGACTCAATGATCTGCAATGTCGTAATAACTTGCTATAAAATTTTGGCTAACTCTAATTGAATGGTTGATAAGTTCAATGATCTATAATAGAGTCACATAAAAAATGGGTCTCGGTGTAGAGATCATACCTTTTGATTTCACTGTTGGATTTTCGTAAGTTTTGGATATCTTGTTGAGGGGAAAAATGTGCCCAAATATGACTGTCAAATTTTAGAATAAATTTATGATTCAATAGTTATGAGTTTCAGTGTACAAGTTTATACAAAAATGATAGGTTTTAAAATATTATTTTCAGTGTACAAGTTTATACAAAAATGATAGGTTTTAAAATATTATTTTCTTTCTACCTAAGGAATGGCTTGTTATGAGATTCTAGTTTGTCATGAGTGTAGAGGATACTAATTCAATGATTTGTAACTCTAGAATGACTTAATATTATATTTGAACAAACGCTGAGTGAAGAGTTGAGTTGTTTGGTGATCCATAACCTCAGGATGGTTTGTTATGAGATCGTACCTAATTCTGATTGAACACTTGACCAATTCGATGATCTGCAACTTCAAAATAAATTGTGATGAGATTATAGTCGATTCATAATCAAAGTTTGACTGATTTGGATACTTCTATACTTAGAATGGTTTGTAATAACATTTTAGTTGATTCAAAGTGAAGGGTTGATAGATTCAATGACATATAACCTCAAAATGTCTTGTTATGAGATTTAAGCTCATTTTAAGTGAAGGGTTGACCAATTTAGTGATATGTGACCTCAAAAAGACTTTGTATGAAATTTTAGTCAGCTCTGATTGAATAGTTGCTGATCAATAATGGAGTTACAAATAAATGGGTCTTGGTGTAGGGACCATAACTTTTGATTACATTGTTGGACTTTCCTAAGTTTCAGATATATGGTTAGGGGATGCAATGTACCCAAATTTGATGGTTAGATTTAAGAATCAAGTTCTAATTCAAATGTTATGAGCCTTTGTGTACAGGTCTATAAAAAAAATGTCAAAGTTTAAGATCGTGTTTTCTTTCTAACCTTAGAATGGCTTGTTATGAGATTCTAGTTTCTTATGACTGTAGAGTTAACTAATTTAGTGATTTGTAACTCTAGAATGGCTTGTTATGAGATTTGAGTGAATTTGAAGTGAAAGGTTCAGTGTTCGATAATTTGTAACCTTAAAATGGTTTGTTATGAGATCTTACCTAGTTTTGATTAAATGCTTGAATAGTTCTACGATCTATAGCTCCAAAATGGCTTTTGATGAGATTACAACTGATTCATAGTCAAAGTTTGACTAATTTGGATACTTCTAACCTTATAATAGCTTGTACAAATTTTAGTTGATTCTAAGTGAAGGGTTGATCGATTCGATGATATGAACTACAAGATGAATTGTTATAATATTGTAGCTTATTCTAGGTGAGGGGTTGACCAACTAGGTGATCTATAACTTTAGAATAACCTGTTATTATATCTTTGGGCAAGTCTGATCGAATAGTTGATCGATACATCAATCTATAATGGAGTCATAGAAAAATGGATCATAGTATAACTTTTGATTCCATCATTGGATTTTTTGAAGTTTTTGATATGTGTTTCAAGCGAAAGATGTGCCCAAAACTGATAGTTAGAGTTAAAACCAAGTTCTAATTTAAAACTTATCAGTCTCTGCGTATAAGTCTATAAAAAAATAGTAGAGTTTTAGATCATTTGTTCTTTCTAACCTTAGAATGGGTTGTTTATTTCTAGTAGGTTATGAGTGTAAAGTCAATTGATTCAATAATTTATAACTTTAGAGTTGTTATGAGATTTGAGCAAATTGTGAGTGAAGGGTTGAATTGTTTGGTGATCTGTAAGTTAGAATGGTTTTATATGAGATCATACCTAATTTTGATTGATCATTTGATTGTTTCAGTGAGCTGTGATGAGGTTGCAACCTATTCATAGTCAAAGTTTCATTGATTTGGATACTGCTAACAATTTAGTTGATTCCAAGTGAAAGGTTGACTGATTCGATGATATGTAAATTTAGAATAGCTTGTTATGAGATTATAGCAAATTCTAGGTCGTTGAGCAGTTCAATGATTTGTAACTTCAGAATGACTTGCTATTAAATTTTGGCTAGCTCTAATTGAATGGTTCATCAATTCAATGATCTATAATAGAGTCATAGAAATATGGGTCTTTGTATAGAGACCATAACGTTTGATTCTAGTGTTGGACTTTTTGAAGTTTTAAATATGTTGTTGGGTGACAAAACATTGCCAAAATGATGGTAAGATTTAAGAATCAAGTTCTAATTCAAAATTTGAGTCTCCATCTACAAGTCTATTAAAAAATGGCAGAGTTTTAGATTGTTTGTTCTTTCGAACCTTAGAATGTCATATTATGAGATTTTAGTTGGTTGCGAGTGTAGAGTTGATTGAGTCAGTGATTTATAAATTTTATAATGACTTGCTATGAGATTTGAGCAAATTTTGACTAACGGGTTGTATTTTTTAGTGATCTATAAGCTCAGAATGGTTGTTTATGAGATTGTACATAATTCTAATTGAACACTTGACCTGTTTGGTGATCTGCATCTTCAAAATGACTTTTGAAGAGATTGAAGATGATTCGCACTAAAAGTTTGACTGATTTGGATACTTCTAACCTCAGAATAGCTTGTAATAACATTTCTATGCATTCAAAGTTAAAAGGGTTGACTGATTCGATGATATGTAACCTCAAAATGGCTTGTTATGAGATTGTAGCTCATTCTGAGTGAAGGGTTGATTTAGAATGACTTGCTATGAAATTTTGGTTGACTTTGCATGAACACTTGATTAGTTCATCGATCTATAATGGAGTCACAAAAAAAATGGGTCTCGATTTAGAGATGATAACCTTTGATACCACCTTGGATTTTCATAAGTTTTATATATGTTGGTGGGGGGTGAAATGTACCCAAACTTGGTGGTCATATTTATGAACCAAATTTTGATTCAAAAGTTGTGAGCATCTCTATGTACTATATAAAAATCACAGACTTTAAAATCTTGTTTTCTTTCTAAGCTTCAAATGGCCTGTTATGAGATTTTAATTGGTTGAGTGTAGAGTTAACTGATTCAATGATTTGTTATGAGATTTGAAAAAATTGTGAGTAAAGGGTTAAGTTGTTCAATGAGTTTTAACCTCAAATGGTTTTTATGAGATCGTATCTAATTCTAATTGAATGCTTGAACATTTTGATGATTTGCAACATCAAAATGACTTGTGATGAGATTGTTACTGATTCAGAATCAAATTTTGACTGATTTTGATACTTCTAACCTCATAATGGCTTGTAATAATATTTATGTGGATTCAGAGTAAAGGGTTGATTGATTTAATGATATGTTGGTGGGGGGCAAAATGTGTCCAAATTTGGTGGTTAGATTTAAGAACCAAGTTCTGATTCAAAAGTTGTGAGCCTCTGTGTACAAGTCTGTAAAAAAATTATAGACTTTAAAATCTTATTTTCTTTCTAACCTTCAAATGGCCTGTTATGAGATTCTAGTTGGTTATGAGTGTGGAGTTGATTGATTCAATGATTTATAACTCTAGAATGACTTGTTATGAGATTTGAGCAAATTGTGATTAAAGGGTTGAGTTGTTTAGTGATTTGTATCCTTAGAATGGTTTGTTATGAGATCATACCTCATTTTGATTCGACCACTTGATTGGTTCAATGATTTGTAGCTTAAAATGACTTGTGATGAGATTGTAGCCAATTCATAGTCAAAGTTTGACCAATTTAGATACTTCTAACCTTAGAATGGCTTATAATAACATTTCTATACATTTAGAACCTTAGGATGGCTTGATATGAGATTGTAACTCATTCTGAGTGAAAGATGTACCTATTCCATGATTTGTAACCTCAAAATGACTTGCTATGAAATGTTGGTCAGCTCTAATTGAACAATTGATCAGTTCAGTGATTTATAATAGATTTATAGAAAAATGTCTCGCCGTAGAGAACATAACTTTAGATTCCACCATTGGATTTTCCTAAGTTTCAAATTTGTTGTTGGGGGATGGAATATGCCCAAATCTGATGGTCAAATTTAAGAATCATGTTGTGATTCAAAAGTTATGAATCTTCCTATACAAGTCTATACAAAAATGACAGAGTGTAGCTACTTCATAGTCAAAGTTTGAATCATTTGGGTACTTAAAGTCTTAGAATGGCTTGTAAAAATATTTATCCATATTCAAACTGAAGGGTTGACTGATTCAATGATTTGTAATATTTTTTTGTACATTTAGAGTGAAGGGTTGACAGATTCAAATACTTTTAACCTTAGAATGGCTTGTAAAACATTTCTGCGGATTCAAAATGAAGGATTGACCGAATGGTTTTTTATGAGATTATAACTCATTCTGAGTGAAGGGTTGACCACTTCAATGATTTGCAACATCAAAATGACTAGCTATGAAATTTTGGTCAGCTCTAATTAGACGATTGATCTATAATGGAGTCATAGAAAAATGGGTCTCAGCATAGAGTGATAGTTCAACATTGGGACAAATAATTAGAAAAAATTAATTTAAATTAAGATGATTTTCAGCTTGGTCTATTCATGTCAATTTGGGGGAGTAAGATTATGAAAGGTGTCTAGGTAATATACCATCAAGGCTTGTAGCTTGTGAGCTAAGTGATTATGAGTTCATTCAGAACACACAATAATAAATCTGTAGCAAACTAAAACAATTCTAGTAACAAAAACTATCACTTCCTAGTCATAGGAACTATCATTTTCTAGCAATAACAACTTTAGTAGATCTAATAATCGAGAAAACAAAAAATCTCATTTACAAATCAAAATAATCTATAGACCATAAATGTGCATAAGATATGAATGGTTAATCTGATGAAATAATTCTTTAATGCATAATACTTTCTCTTCTAATTCTGTGATGAAAATTCTATAGGGACTACAATGTACAGAAATGCGACTAGAACTACAGTATAGAAATGCGATAGGAACTATAGTACAAAAATTAAGACATACTATAATAGAAATCAAATCTGAAAGCCATATCAACTAGATATGTAACATAGAAATAAAAATAGATTATTATGAAGTGTGCTAAGGCATTATAGTTGCCCTTAGTGGATATTGTGGAGTGTAGTGTGAATGGGAAGAATTGTTCAGGACATAAAGTGGATGGGATTAAGGAGGATGGGTCAAATAGAGATGGTAAGGATGGATATGGTGGAATATAAGAGGGATATAAAGGTTGTTGTGAGCATGCATGATTATATGTTGGCTTTGTAATGAAATAGAGTGATGATATATGTTACCAACTTCATGAATAGCTTTATCTTCTTGGGTAGGTATTTGAAATGGAGTACCAAGTACAAGGAAGAATTGTTCACTTGCATCCTTATCATGGAAAGGTTCATAGATATCTTGCGCTTCATGTATAATATGCTCTTGGTTGTTTAGGTACAGGCATTGGTGATCTTTCCTATAGAAATTAGAACAACAAGTGGTTAAATTGGCATCCTCAAAATCATATTGCTTAAAGAATTTATCAATGATTTTCTCGTGTTCAACATAGATACAAAATTATTGCATACCTGTGATAATGGAAGATAAAGTTTGTTTAAGTTGCATTCGTTAGGTAGAGGGTATAAAAACATCACCTTTGGTTGACACAATTTTCCCACCAGTTTCTTCTTTTGTTTTTAAATTTGAAAGAAGGGGTTTGGGGATAGAAGCCCCCATTTGGGTCAAGGGGAAATGCCCCTTTTTCTTGCATTCTCATCGCATTTTGTAATTTTGAAGAAAATTTTCCCTAAAATTGATGTGTGTAAATTACCTTTAAAATGCATCATTTTAAACATTTTTTCTTCAAAATATTATTTTCTGTAACAATAACTCATAACAACTAGTGATGATGTAAAATTGAATCTAATTTGTAAGATCTACTTGCAAACTCTAAAACAATACATCTATATGATTTATGCAACATAAATTAACATTAATTACTTAAGCAAGAATAAAAATTGCAAAAGGTTTCATCCTAGCATTGTTCCTAACTCAGTGCATCAACATGCCTTTGACACCTTTACTTGGCAATGACACCAAAATGATAGGCCAACACTGGGGCAAATAATTAGAAAGATTTAATTTAAATTAAGATGATTTTCATCTTGGTCTATTCGTCTAGGGGCCTAAGCTTGTGAAAGGTGTCTAGGTAATATACCATCAAGGCTTGTAGGTTGTGAGTTGAGTGATTATGAGTGCATCTAGAACACACAATAATAAATCTATAGAAAACTAAAACAATTCTATCAACAAGAACTATCATTTTCTAGCGAGATGAATTTCAATAGATATAATAATCTAGAAAACAAAAACTCTCAAATACAAATCAAAATAATCTATAGACCATAAACCTACATAAGATATGAATGGTTAATCTAATAAAATAATTCTTTAATGCACAATACTTTCTCTTCTAATTCTGTGATGAAAATTCTACAGAACTATAGTACAAAAATGTGACAGCAACTATAGTACAAAAATGCGACAAGAACTATGGTACAAAAATTAAGACATATTATAATAGAAATCAAATCTGAAAGCCATATCAACTAGATCTTTAACATAGAAATAAAAATAGATTATTAACAATCATCAATATAAAAAGGTAATATTAACTATCAAAAACTATCAAACTATCAAACATAACAATATAAAACACAATAAACAAATGTAAAAATGTACAAGAATAAATTATTTACAATCCATCAGCTTTTGGAGAGTGGGTGCCCTGCCTCCCATCAGATTACAGAGATAAAGCTTATAGAACTATGATAGAAGTAATCAAAACAATGGTTTTATTTCTTAGAAATTTGATACCAAAAAGAACTACATTCAAATGTCTATATATGCTGCTTATATTATTGTAGCCTACATGTAACAAATAATCAAAAAATTGATTATCTATTTTTGAATGTGGCCAACAAACTAAAAATAAGTGGTTTACATAATATATATTTTTTGGCCACATAATTAAATAGATTTTTTTTATAACCGTGGGTGTAAATGGGAATAATCTACATAACTTTTGGGATACCAACCACTTGATAAAATTATTTTACAACAAAAAATAATAATAGGAAATTATTATAACTACAATCCTCCATGCGGCCAATGAATGCATCCTTTTTCCACAAACCTCAATAAATTTGTTGGAAGAACTGCATAATCAAATGATAATATATGAAATGTTGAAGTAGATAATCAAATAAATCCACATGGTTGTAAAAATAATTGAGTTGGCAGTTGATAGGAATAATTGTTTAGATAATTATGGTGAAGAAAGTGACAAGAAGACTAGAAAGTTCCTATAATCTTTATGTAGCAAGCCTAATTTCCCAAAAGCTTGGGATTGTAATTCCTATTATCAATAATATATTTGTAATATTTTAATCCCCTATCCATATTAAATATTACTTACATTTATTAAATCACATGCAACATAAAATGATAAAATGAGATGAATTAGAATAGAAATAAAGCATGGAAGTGAGTACGAAGGTACATGAAATGGATTAAGATATGACATAAAAATGGATTGTAAATGGCTCTCATCATAGAGACCATTAACTTAAGATTCCACCAATAGATTTTCTTAAGTTTCAGATATTTTGTTGGGGGGCAAAATGTGCCATAATTCTTATAGAAAGCTTGATCGGTTTGGTGGTCTACTACTTCAAAATGACTTGTGATGAGATTATAGTTGATTCATCATCACATTTTGACTAACTTATATAATTTTAACCTCAAAATGGCTTATAATATAACATTTTAGTTGATTAGGAGTGAAGAGTTGATTGATTCTATGATATGTAAACTCATTATGGCTTGTTAATCATATCTTATTCTAAGTGAAGGGTTGATCAATTCAGTCATCTACAACCTCAAAGTGACTTGCTTTGAAATTTTGGTCACCTTTGATTGAGTGGTTGATCAGTGTAGTGATCCATGATGGAGTCATAGGAAAATGATTCTCAGTGTTGAGACCATAACTTTTGATTCCAACATTAGATTTTTCTAAGTTTTAGATATGTTGTTGGAGGGTGAAATGTGCCCAAGTCTGATGGTCAGATTTAAGAACCAAGTTTTCCTTCAAAAGTTATCAGTAAGTCTATACAAAAATAATAGAGTTTAAGATCATGTTTTCTTTTTAACCTTAGAATGGCCTGTGATGAGATTCTAGTTGGTTATGAGTGTAGAGTCCACTAATTCAGTGAATTGGCAAGCTCTGATTAAATAGTTGATCAATTCAGCCATCTATAATGGAGTCACAAAAAAATATCTCAGTGTAGAGAACATAACTTTGGATTCCACTGTTTGATTTTCCTAAATTTTGGATTTTTTTTGGAGGATGAAATGTGCCCAAATCTAATGGTCAAATTTAAGAACCAAGTTGTGATTCAAAAGTTATGAATCTTCATGTAGAAGTCTATATAAAAATGATAGAGTTTAAGAGATTGTAGCTGATTCATAGTCAATTTGACTAATTTGGATACTTCTAAGCTTAGAACGGCTTGTAATAACATTTTAGTTGATGGGAATTGAAGGGGTTCATCGATTTGATGATATGTAATCTCAGAATGACTTGTTATGAGGTTGTAGCTCATTTCGAGTGAAGGGTTGACTGATTCACTTTATCTGCAACCCTAGAATGAATTGCTATGAAATTTTGGTTAGCTCAGATGAAAAAGTTGATTAGTTCAATGATCTATTAATTCAAAGAAAAAAGGGTCTTGGTCTAGAGACAATAACTTTTGATTACACCGTTGGATTTTTCTAAGTTTTAGATATGTTGTTGGGGGCAAAATGTGCCCAAATCCAATGGTCAGATTTAAGAACCAAGATTTGATTCAAAATATATGAGTCTCTATGTACAAGTCTATAAAAAAATGATGATTTTTTCTTTCTAACCTTATAATGGCCTATTATGAGTGCAGAGTTGATTGATTCGATGATTTGTAATTATATAATGACTTGTTATGAGATTTGAGCAAATAGTGGGAGAGGGGTTGAGTTACTCGATGATCTATAATGTCAGAATTGTTTGTTATTAGATTGTAACTAACTCTAATTGAATGCTTCACCATTTCGATGATCTAAAACTTCAAAATGACTTGTGATGAGATTGTAGATGATTCATAATCAAAGTTTGACCAATTTGGATACTTTGATCCTTAGAATGATTTGTAATAACATTTTAGTTGATTCAAAATGAAAGCTTGACTGATTCGATGATATATATATAACCTCATAATGACTTGTTATGAAAGAAGGATTATTTGATTTGGTGATCTACAATCTTAGAATGACTTGCTATAAAATTTTGGTTGGCTCTAATTGAATGATTGATCTATAATAGAGTCACAAAAAAAAAGGGTCTCGATGTAGAGATCATAACTTTTGATTCCACCATTGGACTTTCTTAAGTTTTAAATATTTTGTTGGGGGTAAAATGTGCCCTAATTCTAATAGAACACTTGACTAGCTCAGTGATTTACAACATCAAAATGATTTGTGATGAGATTGAAGCTGATATATATTCAAATTTTGATACTTTTAACCTTATAATGACTTGTAATAACATTTTAGTTGATTCAGAGTGAAGGGTTGAATGATTCAATGATATTTAATCTCATAATGGCTTGTTATGAGATTGTAGCTCACTCTGAGTGAAGAGTTGACCAATTCAATGATTTGCAACCTCAAAATGACTTGTTATAAATTTTTGGTCAGTTGTAATTGAACAGTTGATCAGTTCAATGATCTATGATGGAGTCACAAAAAAATGATTCTTGGTGTATAGACCATAACTTTTGATTCCAATGTTGGATTTTTCATGGGCCAAATGTTTTGAAATTTGATGGTTAAATTTAAGAACCAAGTTCTAATTAAAAAGTTATAAGTCTCCTTGTACAAGTCTATACAAAAATGGCAAAGTTTAAAACTATGTTTTCTTTCTAACCTTTAAAGAATGGCTTGTTATGAGATTTTAATTGGTTATGAGAGTAGAGTTAATTGATTTGATTATTTCTAATTCTAGAATGACTTGTTATAAGATTTAAGAGAATTATGAGTGAAGGGTTGAGTTGTTCAGTGATCTATATCTTTATAATGGTTTGTTATGAGATCGTACCTAATTCTAATTGAATGCTTGACCAGTTTGGTAATCTCTAGCTTCAAAATGACACGTGATAAAATTGTGGCCACTTTATCATCAAAGTTTGACCAGTTTGAACTCTTCAAACCCTAGACTCACTTGTAATAACATTTATGCACATTAAGAGTGAAGGGTTGCTCAATTTGATGAACTACAACCTTATATTGCCATGAAATTTTGGTAGGCTCGTATTGAATGGTTGATCAATTCAGTGATCTATAATAGAGTCATAGAAGAATTTGTCTCAGTGTAGAGACCATAACTTTTGATTTGAGCATTGGATTTTTCTATGTTTTGGATATGTTGTTGGAGGACAAAATTTGCCCAAATCTAATAGTCAGGTTTAAGAACTAAGTTCTTTTTCAAAAGATATGAGTCTCTACGTACAATTCTATATAAAAATGGTAGAGTTGACTAATTTGGTGATTTGTAGCTCTAAAATGATTTGTTATGAGATTTGAGTGAATCATAAGTGAAGGGTTGAATTGTTCTATGATCTACAACCTCAATGGTTGGTTTGTTATGAGATCGTACCTAATTTCAATTGAACACTTTATTTGTTTGGTGATTTATAGCTTTGAAATGAGTTGTGATGAGATTATAGTCAATTCATAGTCAAAGTTTGACTAATTTGGATGCTTCTAACCTCATACTAGCTTGTAATCACATTTGTGTGCATTCAGAGTGAAGGGTTAAATCATTCAATGATATGTAACCTTAGAATGGCTTGTTATGAGATTATAGCTCATTTTGAGCAAAAGGTTGACTAATTCAGTGATTTGCAACCTCAAAATGACTGACTATAAAATTTTGGTCAACTTTAATTGAATGGTTGATTAGTTCAATGATCTCAGAAAAATGTTGTTGGGTGCCAAATGTCTCCAAATTTGATAGTCAAATTTAAGAAGCAAGTTTTGATTTAATAGTTACGAGTCTCTATGTAAAATTTTATACAAAAATGGAAGAGTTTAAGATCATGTTTTCTTTCTAACCTTAGAATGGCCTGTTATGAGATTCTAGTTGGTTATGGGTGTAGAGTTGATTGCTTGAATGATTTATAACTCTAGAATAACGTGTTATGAGACTTGAGAAAATTGTGAGTGGAGGGTTGAATTGTTTTGTGATTTTTAACCATAGAATAGTTTGTTATGAGATTGAACCTAATTTTGATTGAACACTTGACCATTTCAATGATCTACAATGTCAAAATGACTTGTGATGAGATTTTTATTGATTCATAATCAAATTTTGACTAATTTGGATACTTCTAACCTAAAAATGACGCGTAATAGTATTTATGCATTCAGAGTGAAGGAGTTGACTAATTCAATGATATGTAACCTCAAAATAGTTAATTATTAGATTGTAGCTCATTCTATATGAAGGGCTGAGCGATTCACTGATCTACAATCTCAAAATGAGTTGGTATGAAATTTTGGTCAGCTCTGATTGAACAATTGATCAATTAAGTGATCTATAATTGAGTCACAGGAAAATGAGTCTTGGTGTAAAGACCATAACTTTAGATTCAGTCATTGGATTTTCTTAAATTTTAAATGTGTTGTTGGGGGGTAATCTAATGGTCAGATTCAAGAACCAAGTCAGATTCAAAAGTTACAAGTCTCCATGTACAAGTCTATATAAAAATGATAGAGTTTAAGATTGTGTTTTCTTTCTAAAATTAGAATGGTCTATTATGAATGAGATTCTAGTTGGTTATGAGTGTAGAGTTGAATGATTCAGTGATTTTTAACTCTAGAATGACTTGTTATGAGATTTAATTAAATTATGATTGAAGGGTTGAGTTTTCTAGTGATCTATAACCTCAAAGTGGTTTGTTATGAGATGGAACCTAATTCTAATATGCATGACTAGTTTTGTGATCTGCGTCTTTAAATGACTTGTGAGTTTGACTGATTTGAATACTTGTAACCTCAAAATAGGTTGTAATAACATTTTAGTTTTTTCAAAGTGAAGGGCTGACCGATTCGATGATATGTAATTTGAAAATGGATTGTTATGAGATTGTTGTTCATCTTGAGTGAAAGGTTGACCAATTCAATGATCCACAATGTTACAATAACTTGCTATAAAATTTTGGTTGGCTTTAATTGAATGGTTGATTAGTTCAATGATCTATAATTGAGTCATAAAAAAATGGGTCATAATGTAGAGACCATAACTTTTGATTTCATCATTATGTTTTCCTAAATTTTTGATATGTTGTTGGGGGAGAAAAATGTGCCAAAACCTAACAGTCAAATTTAAGAACCAAATTCTAATTTAAAGGTTATGAGTCTCTATGAACAAGTCTATAAAAAAATGATAGAGTTTAAGATCATATTTTCTTTTTAACCTTAGAATGGTCTGTTATGAGATTCTAGTTGCTTATGAGTGTAGAGTTGATTGATTCAGTGATTTGTAACTCTATAATGATTTGTTATTAGATTTGAGTGAATTTTGGGTGAAGGGTTGAGTTGTTAATTGATTTGTAATTTTGAATGGTTTGTTATAATATCGTACGTAATTTTGATTGAACACTTGATCGATTAAAATGACTTGTGATGAGATTGTAGCCAATTTGTAGTCAAATTTTTATCAATTTGGATAGTTCTTACCTCAGAAATTTGTAAGACCTTGCCAAGGAACTAAAAAAAAATTATCCTAAAGTTTTACTAAGTTTGTTAAACTTTTTTTTTTGAAAGATAATAAGAAACAATAGATTATATAGTGAAGCAATAACAACAAGAGATAAAATAGAAAAAGCAATAAATCACATACATACAACCATCTCCTAAGGGTCACATGGTATGAAAAGCTCGAAGAATATACAACATATATAAAATGCATCATCTCATAAGATCTATGATAAGTCAAGTATAGTATAATAGTATATAACCACCCAATAGAAATATTAGATTAGAAAAAAAAGATCAACTACACAGGTACATCCAGCAATGACATATAATGGTCAGATCTCAATGGTATAAGAAAAATGCACTACCATATGACCTCATGAAACCTAAATGGCCCACTCCCATCACATTGATTAGATAAACTCAAGTCCTGAATAAAAAATAAACTCAAAAGTCAAAACCAACATCTAGGTTAAGGAAACACCTAAAAGAAAACTATCTCAAAGGGTACCAAGACACAAGTATTGTATAGACAAGGCATACTAACAAGTCAACTCTAAGATTACCTTGGCAGTCTCTCAAGACTTCAGCTCCCTAGTGACTTTACGTGGCACTGATATCTTATTAATTCATTTTAAACACTTAATAAAATGTTATCATTTATTAAAACAAGCTACAATGGGAATCCTAAGCAGCCACTTAGGGCCCCGGCCTCCATTACAAGGCACTTCCCAACATGACATACATATAACCTACCTTAAGCTCAATAAAAAAAAACATCTCAGAAGATCATAAAATACACATCTTTTCAAGATTTAATTGATCAAAATTATAGATTTCACTAATACAATCATCCTAATAGGACTGATCTAAAATCAAGTACACATATACGAACTGATGACATCACATGATATCACCAAAGCCAAATGCTAATAATCACCTCAATCCTAAACAAGTAACTAGAAAGCAATCCAAAAATAACCAATCATAGACTCAAGGTTACATGAAAAAAGCCACACCATTCACCTTAGTTCTACACAAGAAATTAGAAATCACAACAAAACATCTAATCAAACTCATCGTAGAATTAACATGACATATCACCATGGTAGGGTATAAATGATTGTAACCAAAATAAGCCATAATATCATCACAAAACAAAACTTGGGGCCTCTGATAAATATCCTGATTTTTTCAATGACTAAGTCAAACCCACACCACAAATCATACAATACATCAAACATCACAAAAGTGCATAACAATGCTTTCATTCACTTTTGACAACAAATAAGTTTAATTTTTGCCATAGTTTTTCAAGTTTTCATTTTTGTTTTCAAGTATTATAGATCTTCCAAAGTTCTCGAGTCGACACGAATCTCAACACTCAACAAATCATAAAAGTTGGTTAAACATAGTTTTCATAGTTCAATTCATTTTCAAAACACAAGATTAAATAAACATACACGTTACAATTTTCATCTTTTCAAAGTATTATATTTGTTAAGGGTTTTCGAGTTTACAAAATCTCAAAAGGCTTAATAATTAATATAGAAGTCATTTATTTATAAAACCCCATTTTGATATAAAAAGATCTCTACCAACACCAATAACTATTAAAATTCTCCAAATTAGAAAAATATTATTATATTTTTGAATTTCAACAATAACCTTATATCAAATCTTTTAATAATTATTATTATTAAAATTTAAAATAACAATTGTTCAATTATTAAAATAATAACATATTAAATCATCAATAAAATAATATTAGCTTCCTAATATATATAATTTTTTAAAAAAACTATTAATAATATTTAATAAAATAAAATAGCACAACATATATATATATATTAAAGAATATAATTACATACTAGATTTAATCTGATAGTAATAATACAAATGATCAATCAAATTTAGACCATATCAAATTTTGATTTCTTTTATAAAATCTTATCAGAACCAAAATAGAAATCTCTACTTATAAAACAAGGTTTTCGGTTTTCAAAAATGAAGGACAATCAAATCAAATTCATTCACAATGGTTTCAATCTTCATTTGGTTACAAATGTTTTTAGAAACAAAAGGTGGTTATGAGTGTAGAGTTGACTAATTTGATGATTTGTAACTCTAGAATGAATTGTTATGAGATTTTAGTGAATTGTGGATTAATGGTTGAGTTGTTCAATGATCTATAACATCAAAATCATTTGTTATGAGATGGTACCTAATTTTGATTGAAGGCTTGACTAGTTAAGTGATTTGTAGCATCAAAATAACTTGTGATGAGATTTTAGTCAATTCATAGTCATAGTTTGACTCATTTGGATCCTTCTAACATTAGAATGACTTGTAATAACATTTTAGTTGATTGAGAGTGAATGGTCTTGGTGTAGAGACCATAACTTTTTATTTCATGGTTATATTTTTCTAAGTTTTGGATATTTTGTTGGGGGACAAAATGTGCCCAAAATTGACGGTCAGATTTAATAACCAAGTTTGATTCAAAAGTTATATGACTCTATGTACAATTCTATACAAAAATAGTAGATTTGAAGATCATATTTTCTTTCTAACTTTGTAATGGCTAGTTAGGTAGAGTTACTACTCTAGAATGACTTGTTATGAGGTTTCAACTAATTGTGAGTGAAGGGTTGAGTTGTTCGATGATCTGTAACCTCAAAATGGATTATTATGAGATCATAACTAATTTTCATTGAACACTTGATGGTTAGATTTAAGAACATAATTTTGATTCAAAAGTTATGAGTCTCCATTTACAAGTCTATAAAAAAAATGGTAGAGTTTCAAATCGTTTGTTCTTTCTAACTTTAGAATGGCCTATTATGAGATTCTAATTGGTTATGAGTATTGAGTTGACTAATTTGGTGATTTGTAACTTTAGAATGATCTGTTATAACATTTGAGAAAATTGTGAGAGAAGGGTTGAGTTGTTTGGTGATCTGTAAGCTCAGAAAAGATTTTTATGAGATTGTACCTAATTTAGATTGAATGTTTGATCGTTTTGGTGAGCTATAGCTTCAAAATAAGTTCTAATGATCTGTAGCTCATTTATAGTCAAAGTTTCATTGATTTGGGTACTTCTAACCTCAGAATGTGATGTAATAACATTTTAGTTGATTCTAAGTGAGCGGTTGACCTATTTGATGGTATGTAACTTTAGAATGGCTAGTTATGAGATTTTAGCTCATTCTAGGCAAAGGGTTGATAGATTTTATGAGCTATAACCTCAAAATGAGTTGATATAAAATTATGGCTGACTTTGATTAAATAGTTGATCACTATCTATAATGGAGTTAGAGAAAAATGAGTCTTTGTTTAGAGGCCATAACTTTTGATTCCACCATTAGATTTTTCTCAATTTTGGATATGTTGTTGGGGGGAAAAATGTGCCCAACATTGATGGTCAAATTTAGTAACCAAGTTTTAATTCAAAAGTTATATAATTCTATACAAAAATGGTCAAATTGAAGATCGTGTTTTCTTTCTATGCTTAATGGCCTGTTGTGAGATTCTAGTTGGTTGTGAGTGTAGAGTAGGCTAATTCAATAATTTGTAAGGCTAGAAGGATTTTTTATGAGATTTGAGCAAATTGTGAGTGAAAGGTTTAGTTGTTCAATGATTCGTAACCTCAAAATGGTTTATTATGAGATGGTACCTAATTACGACTAAGTGCATGACTATTTCGGTGATCTGCAACTTTAAAATGACTTGTGAAGATATTGTAGCCAATTTCATAGTCAAAATTTGACTGATTTGGATACTTCTAATCTCAGAATAGCTTGTAATAACATTTTAATTGATTCAAAGTTAAGGGTTGACTGATTCGATGATTTGTAACCTTAGAATGACCTGGTATGAAATTTTAGTCAACTCTTATTATATGGTTGATTAGTTTAGTGATCTATAATGGACTCAATGAAAAATGTGTCTCGATGTAGAGAGCATAACTTTTGATTCCATCATTATTCTTTCCTAGGTTTTGTATGTGTTTTTGGGGGACGAAATATGCCTAAATCTGATAGTTGGATTAAAGAACCAAGTTTTGATTCAAAAATTACAAGCCTTTGTGTACAAATCTATACAAAAATAGTAGAGTTTATGATCATGTTTTCTTTCTAACTTTTGATGACACCCTTGGATTTTCCTAAGTTTCAGATATGTTGTCTATTATTGTAAGGCCATCCACATATTGTTCTCTTTTTTAATAGTAGTGGAATTATATGCTAATCCACCCTTCTACCATCAGTGCCCATAGGGTATAGGTAATGAATCATTGACCCCACACGATCCATCCCCCTCGCTTCTATGCCTACCTCTTTCACTTCAATTATCTATTTGTGGCCTTAAAAGAGTAGGGGTAATAAAGGACTAGTACTTATTGTTGGGGGGGGGGGGGGGGGTCTACAATAATATACAAAGGGGGTGAGATGTGCCTAAATCGGATGATCAGATTTAAGAACCAAAATATGTTTCAAAATTTATGAGTCTTTGTGTCCTGGATGTAGTAGTGAAGAGTGTATTGACACAACAAGATGTGGGATGTAATGTCAGAGGAGCATGGGTGGCAAAGATACAAGAGCATGATATAGAAATTAAACCTACCAAACTAATAAGGGGAAATGCTTTGTGCAAAGAAATTGTAAAAAACAAGTACACTAAAGAATCAAAAGAATTGGTAGAGAAGAAGTTAGTGTTGGTTATAGGCCCCTATGATTCATGGTTTGAAAATATTTTTTATCTATTGACATATGGTGAATGCCCAGAAGGCTTAAATGCAAAACAAAGGTGAGATCTCAAATTGAAAGCAGCTAAGAATGTGATTTGGGATGGTAAGCTATTCAAAAAAGCTATTGATGGCACTTTCCTTAAGTGTGTAGACAAACAACAACAAAAAAATTTGTTGAAAACATTTCATGATGAGGCTTGTGGAGGTCATTTCTCATCTTCAATCATAGATTTTAAGATACTAAGGTAGTGTTATTACTGACAATAACTTTTGATTCCAATGTTGAATTTTTTGAAGTTTTGGATATGGTGTTGGAGGGTGAAATGTGGCCAAATTTGACAATTAGATTTAAGAACCAAGTTTTGATTCAAAATTTATAAGTCTTGCTGTATAAAAGTCTATACAAAAATGCTAGAGTTTAAGACCGTGTTGTCTTTCTAACCTTTGTTACGAAATTTTATTTGGTTATGAGTGTAGAGTTGACTAATTTGATGATTTGTAACTCTAGAATAACTTGTTATGAGATTTGAGTGAATTGTGAGTGAAGGGTTGAGTTGTTTAGTAATTTGTAACTTTAGAATGGCTAAGATCATACCAAATTCTAATTGACAACTTGACCAGTTTAATGATTTACATCTCCAAAATGACTTGTGATGAGATTGTAATTGATTCATAGTCAAAGTTTGATTGATTTGGATATTTCTAACCTTAGAATGACTTGTAATAATATGTTAGTTTATTCAGAGTGAAGGGTTGATCAATTCAATAAAATGTAACCTCAGAATACCTTGTTATGAGATTGTAGCTCATTCTAAGGGAAGGGTTGACTTATTAATTGATCTAGAACCTCAAAATCAATTGCTATAAAAATTTTGTTGGCTTTGATTTAATGGTTGATCAATTCAGTGATCTATAATGGAGTCATACAAGAATGTGTCTCACTGTAGAGACCATAACATTAGATCTCTTCATTGGATTTTTCTAAGTTTTAGACATGTTGTTGGGAGGCAAAATGTACTCAAATCAAATGGTCAAATTCAAGAACAAATTTTCAATTCAAAAGTTATGAGTCTCCGTGTACAAGTTTATATGAAAGTGGAAGAGTTTAAGTTTTATAAATGGCCTATTATGAGATTCTACTTGGTTACGATTGTAGAGTTGACTGATTCAGTGATTTTGAATTCTAAAATGACTTGCTTGTTAAGGGTTTAGTTGTTTGGTGATCTGTAACCTTGGAATGGTTTGTTATGAGATTGTACCTAATTCTAATTGAATGCTTAACTGGTTTGGTGATTCATAACTACAAAATGACATATGATGATATTGTAGCTGATTCATTATCGAAGTTTGACCAATTTAAATACTTCTAATCTCAGAAGGGCTTGTAATAACATTTTTGCATATTCGGAGTGAAGGGTTGATCAATTCGATGATATGTAACTTCAGAATGACTTGTTATGAGATTTTAGCTCATTTTGAGTGAAGGGTTGACCAATTTGGTGATTTGCAACCTCAAAATAACTTGATATGAAATTTTGGTCACCTTTGATTGAATGGTAAATACCATAACATTTGATTCCACTATTGGATTTTTCTTAGTTTTAGATATGCTATTAGGGGTGAAATGTGCCCAAATCTGACAGTTAGATTTAAGAACCAAGTTCTGATTCAAAAGTTTTGAGTCTCCGATGTACAAGTCTATACAAAAATCGTAGAGTTTAAGATTATGCTTATTTTTTAAGATTAGAATGTCTTGCCATGAGATTCTAGTTGGTTATGAGTGTAGAGTTGATTGATTTGGTGATTTATAACTCTAGAATGACTTGTTATGAGATTTGAGCAAATTATGAGTGAAGGGTTGAGTTGTTCGATGATCTTTAACCTCAAAATGGTTTGTTATGAGATCATAGCTAATTTCAATTAAATGCTTGACCCATTTGTAGCTGCAACTTCAAAATGACTTGCGATGAGATTGTAGCTGATTCATAGTCACAATTTGATCGATTTAGATACTTCTAACCTCATAATGGCTTGCAATAAAATTTAGGCACTTTTAGAGTGAAGAACCCCAATTCGATAATATGTAACCTCAAAATGGCATGTTATGAAATTATAACTCATTTTGAGTGAAGGGATGACCAATTTGGTGATCTAAACCTTAGAATGATGTGCTATGAAATTTTTGTTGGCACTGATTGAATGATTGATAATTTCATCGATCTATAATGGAGTTACAAAAAAATGGGTCTCAATGTAGAGACCATAACTTTTGATTCCACTACTAAATTTTCCAAAGTTTTAGATTTGTTGTTGCAAGACAAAATGTCTGCAAATCCAATGGTCAAATTTAAGAACCAAGTCTTGATTCAAATGTTATGAGTCTCTATGTACAAGTCTATACAAAAATGATAGAACATTGAAATTTCCTTTTATGAGATTCTATTTGGTTATGAGTGTAGAGTTTATTGATTTGGTGATTTGTATTTGTAGAATTACTTGTTATGAGATTTGAGAAAATTGTGAGTGAAGGGTTGAGTTGTTTGATGATGTTTAACCTTAGAATGGTTTGTTATGAAATCATACCTAATTTCAATTGAATGCTTAACCCGTTTGGTGATCTATAGCTTTAAAATGACCTTTGATGATATTGCAATCAATTCATATTCATAGTTTAACTGATTTGGATACTTCTAACTTTAGATAGGCTTGTAATAATATTTTTGCATAGTTAGAGTGAAGGGTTGACCAATTCGATGATATGTAACATCAAAATGGCTCGTTATAAGATTGTAACTCATTCTGAGTTAAGGGTTGATCGATTTGGTGATCTACAACCATAGAATGATGTGCTAAAATTTTTTTGTTTGATCTAATTTAGCGATTTATCAGTTCATCGATCTATAATGGAATCATAGAACAATAGGTCTCAATGTAGAGACCATAACTTTTGATTCCACCGTTGATTTTCTTATATTTTGGATATGTTGTTGGGGGGCATAATGTGCAAAAATTAAATTGGACAAATTTAAGAATCAAGTTCTAATTCAAAAGTTATGAGTCTCCCTATAAAAAGTCAATAAAAAAATGGCAAAATTTAAGATCACGTTTTCTTTCTAACCTTAGAATGGCCTATTATGTGATTCTAGTTGGTTATGAGTGTACATTTGAATGATTCAATGATTTGTAACTCTAGAATGACTTGTTATTAGATTTGAGTGAATTGTAAGTGAAGGGTTGAGTTGTTCAGTGATCTATAACCTAATAATGGTTTGTTATCAAATTCATCGCTTGACCAGTTCAGTGATCTACAATTTCAAAATGACTTGTAATGAGATTGTAGTCAAGTCATAGTCAAAGTTTGAGTTATTTGAATAATTCTAACCTTAGAATGGTTTTTTTAATATTTTAATTGATTTGGAGTCAAGGATTGATCGATTTGATGATATGTACCTCATAATAATAGCTTTTTATCAGGTTGTAGCTCATTCTAAGCAAAAGGTTGACAGATTCAGTGATTTGTAACCTCATAATGACTTGATATGAAATTTTTGCTAGTTTTGATTTAATGGTTGATCAATTCATTGATCTATAATGGAGTCAAAGAAAAATGGATCTCAGTGTAGAAACCATAGATTTTGATTCAACCGCTTGATTTTCCTAACTTTTAGATATGTTGTTGTGGGGAAAAATGTGCAAAGTTTAACTTCATGTTTCCTTTCTAACATTAGAATGGCCTATTTGGTTATGAGTATAGAGTTAACTGATTTGATGATTTGTACTCTAGAATGACATCTTATGAGATTTGAGCAAATTGTGAGTGAAGGGTTGAGTTGTTCAATAATCTCTAACCTCAGAATGGTTTGTTATGAGATTGTACCTAATTTTGGTGAAGGGTTGTTTGGGGATCTTTAATGCTTGTAATAACATTTATGTGCACTTAGAATGAAGGTTTGATTGATTTGATGATATATAACCTTAGAATGGCTTGCTAAGAGACTATAGCTCATTCTAAGTGAAGGGTTGATAAATTTAGTTCAGTGAACTATAATGGAGTCACAAGTAGAAACCATAATTTTGTATTCAATCGTTAGATTTTTCTAAGTTTCAAATATGTTATTAGGGGATAAAATGTGCCCAAAAGTTAGATTAAAGAATGTAGTTCTAATTCAAAAGTTATGTGTCAGTAATTTCTAACTCTAGAATGAATTGTTATGAGATTTGAGTAAATTTTAAGTAAAGGGTTGATTTTGGTGATCTGTAACCTCATAATGGTTTATTATGAAATCTTACCTAATTTTGATTGATCGCTTAAGCAATTGACCAATTCGATGATATGTAATCTCATAATGGCTCATTATGAGATTGTAACTCATTCTACATGAAAGGTGGAACAATTCGGTGATCTACAACTTCAAAATGACTTGCTATGAAATTTTGGTTGGCTCTGATTAAATGCTTGATCTATAATGGAGTCACAAAAAAATGGGTCTCTCTATGTAGAGACCATAACTTTTGATTCCACCATTGGATTTTTTTCAAATTTCAAATATTTTGTTGGAAGGTGAAATGTACCCCAATTTGGATAGGACATTTGACTAATTTAGTGATCTATAGCTTCAAAATGACTTTTGATGATATTGTAGCTGATTTATAGTCAATGTTTTACCAATTTGGATACTTCTAACCTCATACTAGATTGTTATAACATTTATTTACATTTGAAGTGAAGGTTTGACCAATTCAATGATATGTAACCTTAGAATGACTTGTATTATGAGGTTCTAGCTCATTATGAGTGAAGGGTCGACTGAGGTAGTGATCTAACCTTAGAATGACTTGCTATAAAATTTTGAGTACCTCTAATTAAACAATTGATAAGTTTAGTGATCTATAATGGAGTCACATTAAAATGGGTCTCAGTGTAGAGACCATAACTTTTGATTCCACCATTTGATTTTTGTAAGCTTTAGATATGTTTTTGAGGGCAAAGAAAATGTGTCCAATTGGTCTTGATTACTCCATCCATCCATGCATCTTGATTTTTCATCTCTCTTTTTGGGGGCAGATTTTTCTTATGCGGTTTTTCCTATTTCTCCGCTTTATGTGATATTGTAATTTTATTATGTACATGAGTACCTAACATGGCCTAGTAGATGAGACCCATTATCCATATCATCCTAGTTTTTGTGAGCTTAAGTGCATTCCCCTAAGTTGCACTTAAGAGGGGGTGTTGGTGTAAATACATATTTACTATTTACATTTACTTAAATTTACTTAGGTTAATGCATTATTTTATTATTTATTTGGTGAGACACGTTGGAGTTTGCGTACTTTCATGAGTTGTCATTTTGAAAACACAGAAGTAAGCAACTCTAATTCAGCACATGGTCTCTACAACACTAGAGTTTGCATAATTAATTGAGTTGTCATGTAGACAACATGGTTATTTGCACTCTTTTATTTAGCACATGGTGTCTACAACATTATTTTGCATGCTACACCTTTGTAGGCTTATCCTCTGATCATCACACTTACTCTTGTGCTTAATGAAGGATAATCCACACTTGGGGGACATGTCCTTGGTTGTATGACTTATCATGTTGCTGATTCCTATGCATTCTAGAGACTTTTATATACAGGCACTCCTAGTGTACTTACATATTGAACCAAATACATATCGATATTTTGATCATAGTCTTTTTGGTCTATTATTGTGCTTGTGGTCGAGTTCTTTAATCTTGAGTGAATTTTGTCCTAAGGAAAATTCTTACAATCTGCAACTTCAAAATGACTTGTGATGAGATTTTAGTCAATTCATAGTCAAATTTTGATTGATTTGGATACTTCTAACCTCATGATGGCTTGTACTAACATTTTTGTGCATTTAGAGTGAAGCGTTGACTAATTTGATGATATGTGTAACCTCAGAATGCCTTTTTAAGAGATTGTAGCTCATTCTAAATGAAGGGTTGACCAATTTGATGATCTACAACCTCAAAATGACTTATTATGAAATTTTAGTCAGCTTTGATTAAAAGGTTAATTAGTTCAATGATCTATATTATAGTCACCATTCTGATTCAAAAGTTTTGAGTCTCCATGTACATGTGTATACAAAAATGACATAGTTTAAGATCATGGTTTCTTTCTAACTTTAGAATGGCCTATTATGAGATTTTAGTTAGTTATGAGTGTATAGTTGATAGATTTGGCGATTTGTAACTCTAGAATAATTTATTATGAGATTTGAGCAAATTGTGAGTGAAGGGGTTGAATTGTTAGGTGATCTATAAGCTTATAATGGATTTTATGAGATCATACATAATTCTAATTGAACGCTAGACCTGTTCAATGATCGGCAACTTAAAAATGACTTGTGATGAGATCGTAGTTGATTCATAGTCAAAGTTTGACCAATTTGGCTACTTGTAATATTAAAATGGCTTGTAATAACATTTCTACGCATTTGGAGTGAAGGGTTGACTGATTTAATGATATGTAACCTCAGAATGACTTGTTATGAGATTGTAGCTCATTTTGAGTGAAGGGTTGATTGATTTTGTGATCTGCAAACTTAGAATGATAGGCTAAAAAATTTTGGTCACATGTGAGTGGAATGGTTGATCAACTTAGTGATCCAAATCCAATAATAGAGTTCACTAGAATGGCCTATTATGAGATTTTAGTTGCTTATGAGTGTACAGTTGACCTATTTGGTGATTTATAACTCTAGAATGACTTGTTATGAGATTTGAGCAAATTTTGAATGAGAAGATTTGAGTTGTTCAGTGATTTGCAACTTCATAATGGTTTGTTATTAGGTCATACCTAATCTTAATGGAATGCTTGATTGGTTTAGTGATTTGTATCTTTAAAATGACTTGTGATGAGTTTGTAGCCAATTCATAGTCAAATTTTGACCGATTTGATTACTTCTAACCTCAGAAAGGCTTGTAATAACATTTTTGTGCATTCATAGTGGGATGATCAATTTGATGATATGTAACTTCAAAATGTCTTGGTATGAAATTTTAGTTCATTTTGAGTGAAGGATTGACTAATTCAATGATCTACAAACTTAGAATGACTTGCTATAAAATTTTGGTTGGCTCTAATTAAATGATTGATCATTTCAACAATCTATAATGGAGTCACAGAAAAATGGGTCTCTGTTAGAGACCT
This sequence comes from Cupressus sempervirens, assembly GCA_028749045.1. Taxonomy (NCBI): domain Eukaryota; kingdom Viridiplantae; phylum Streptophyta; class Pinopsida; order Cupressales; family Cupressaceae; genus Cupressus; species Cupressus sempervirens. Next base: position 354,637,764 of record CM053791.1, on the reverse strand, counting down.
ATTGCCCCACTTTTCATCCTATACCCATTATGCAAAGTGAAAAATGGTCTTGTGTCTCAATTAGGTTTAGGTACATTTGAGTCAATTTCCTTTCCCAAGTGAAAAGTCTCTCCATCAGATTTTCACCTTCTTCCTTCTCCCAAATTACATAATTGGGTGGGTTTCCCTTGTTGTCATGAGTTTGTGGGTAGTCTAAGATCCTTTTCAATGAAGATTCTTAGTTTGTATGATGATCTACACAAAGTCATTTCCAAGAAAGAAATTGTTCATGACTCATTATAGTTTACACATAGAGAAAATGAAGTCTACAAAAAACCTAGCATCAGCTTCTCCTTGGCAGATTTTCACACGGCATAGGTGATTTTTCGTAGAGGCCAAGAAAAGAGAAATACAAGCTAGAACAAGGAGGATGGATGGATTGTTCTTACATTGTAGTATTCTACCTCGGGAGTTACTCAAAAATCATTAGAATGATTAGAATAACATCTAGCAAAAAATTCTAAAGCAGCCTCTCCACTGTGGGTTTTCGACCCAAGAAATCAGTTTTTTGAAAAAGGTGTTTGTAAGAGAGAAAAGCAAGTATGTGGTCTCCTTTTTCATTTTTGTAGCTCTTTTGAGACTTTTTGAATTCTAGGTACATATTAACTTAAAAGGCTAAGTGAAAATGAGAAAAAGGCTTTCAACCGCTTGAAACAATTTTTCGCATCCATTGAAAAATCACTTATGCAGACATGTTAGCTCATAGATCAATTGCAGGATGCTTAAAAAAGATAATGGAAGCTAGTTGATCACAATTAGGAAGGAATCTTGAGTAAAATCTGGCTGGGTAGATGTTTCCCCTAAGAGTACTCCGTTCTTAATTCTCTGCAACTTGGTGCAAAATGGGAAAGTAAGTCTGTAATAAAGGAAAGTAACCGTTGGGCCAACAAGAACAATGAAATGATATTCAAAAATTTATTAGAAACCCCCACAATTAATGATCTAAAGGATTTATCCTTTAATTTACTCATGTGGCACATATCTTGAAGATTAACGGGTGGATTGATATTTCTATATAGAGATGAACATATCTAATTTTTAAACTATTGTTTTCTTATTTGAACTCTAATGCTATCAAATTGTAAAGTGATTTCAAAATTCTAATAGTTACAAGGCCCTACTCTTTGAACTATTTTCAATTTTATAATTTGCAGTCCGTCTCTGTCTCAGTTAAGATGGAAATTTTAAAATTTGATGGATTGGGTGTTAAGTCACCATTGCAAAATGTTACAAATACTTCACTCTACTTCTTCAACATGCAATATTTCCAAAGGAGATTAAAGATGGAGCCAATCCACCCAATAATAGAAAATCTTTGAGAAAGCGAGTTAGTGGAAGTAGCCAGGTTTCCAGTAGCAATTCAAGCCCCTGAGCTGATCATTGAATGCATTAATCATTAAAATCTGAATACTAAACAAATTTTTTTGCCAGATCATATAGTTTTCATCTCAATTGACTGACAAACTATAGTTGCCTTAGGATTCTAGAATGGGAAGAATTTTTTGAATTGACCTTATGAGGAGCCATGTCTGAGTTTTCCCTCAAGAAGATGGTGTGGTGGAAGGAAATCCATGAGGTCTTGGTTCTAAAAACCACGAGGACCTAAGAGTAAGGTTCCTAAGACTCTTTTCGGCACTAATCTTAAGCCCAAAATTGTGGACATCCTAGTTCTTTTGTATCAGTTGAAAGGTGAGGTAGAAGCACTCAATTTTGTAGAACAATATTTCTTTTTAGTGCAAATCATTTGTTTAGACACACATTATGTTGATTGGGCATATGAGGTTAGTGAACATCTATCTAGAGCTTTGAGTACTGCCAAATTCTACAATACCTTCTACATGTCCTCTTTTCTAATTTATATGTTGGCTTCTTTATAGTTGTGGCCGGGCCTCCCCAGAATAGAGGATTTTCCTGATGATATAAGAAGTTATGAATTTTATCCATGCTTGCAGTTATAGAATAGTTATGTAGAATACATCAAGGTTAATGATTCTTTTACAATGAGAATTTTTATGGAGCTACAAGGATGCCTCGAGAGGAGGTTTAGCACAAAAGTGATGGTAGCCATCAACCAGTTTGGTAGCTATTTCATTCAATTCTCATCCTTTTCATATTTGTGTCTTGCAGCTTTCGATGAATTTTCTCTGAAGCTGCCTAGATACCCAAGTGACATGATCATGCTCATAGAGATCATAAGACAAGCTATCTAAGTGAACATGTTGAGCACCAATCTAAGAAGAAGGGATATGAGTTCCCCATGAAGATTGGGGCTTATAGTTGTGATTCTCAGTCTATTTTTTGACCAAATTTGACCAACCAATTGGTCAAAAAATTTCTTGTCAAAATTTTGACCAATACATTGGTTGAAAAAATTCAAAATTTTTGGCACAACCAAAATTTCAACCAATGCTTGGTGGAAAACTGCCAAGCATTGGTCAAAATTTCTTTAAGGCTCACACTTGTTGAGGTCCACTTTAGCAATGGCCTTTCCTGTGAAATTGCTCTCTAAAACCTTTCTAATGAGATAATGTGTTATGAGCTCTTCATCAGTGGGATGGAACGTGTGGCTGAAGGAAATCACTCTTGGTTCCAAAAACCATGAGGACTTAAGAGTAAGGTTCCTAAGACTCTTTTCAGCACTGATCTTAAGCCCAAAATTGTGGACATCTTGGTTCTTTTACATCAGTTGAAAGGTGAGGTAGAAACACTCAATTTTGTAGAACAATATTTCTTTTTTGTGCAAATCATCTATTCGGACACACATTATGTTGATTGGGTGTATGAGGTTAGTGAACATCTATCCAAAGCTTTGAGTGCTGCAAAATTCTACAATACCTTTTACATGTCCTCTTTTCTAATTTATATGTTGACTTCTTTACAATTGTTGTTGGGCCTCCCCATAATAGAGGATTTTCTTGATGATATAAAAAGTTAAGAATTTTATCAATGCTTGCAGTTACAGAATAGTTATGTAGAATACATCAAGGTTAATCACTCTTTTAAAATGAGAATTTGTGGGGAGCTACAAGGATGCCTGGAGAGGAGGTTTAGCCCATAAGTGATGGTAGCCATCAACCAGTTTGGTAGCTATTTCATTCAATTCTCATCTTTTTCATATTTACATCTTGTAGCTTTCGATGGATTTCCTCTGAAGCTGCCTAGATACCCAAGCAAAATGATCATGCTCATAGAGATCATAAGACAAACTATCCAAGTGAATGTGCTAAGCACTAGTTTAAGGAAGAAGGGATACGAGTTCCCCATGAAGGTTGGGGCTTATAGATGTGATTCTCAGTCTAAGGCTAAAAACATGCTCAAAGCATTCGAGAGTAAGTACAAATTGGAGGAATATGAAGTTATGAGACCTATGTTAGACCCAAATGGATATGTAGGGAGGTGCTTTAGATTGGGAGTGTGATCAAACATCACCACTCTGGAAGATTATTGGGTAGATTGCAAAGATGAGTTGGAGGGCCATGATCATGCATTTGCCAGACTCATGGTGGAACAAATAAAGACATATGGTCTAAACAAATCTCAACATAGAGGTATTAGAGTATGATGGTAAAAATATGTATAGCAATACATATCTTACTGAATTAAGAGGAGTTCCTATCAATTCTGAGCCATATGTGGACATGGAGGAGAGTCTCGATATTATGATGTCAAGGATAATCAAAAGAACTGGCAATTGGGTTGAGTGGATAGCCAGAAAGAGTTGGAGTAAGGGTGTAGCCACTCAAGCCTCTCCAATAGCTGCAATGCCTACTTCATCTTAGAGTGTTACAATGGGTGTGACCATAGCCTCCACCCAAGGACCAACTCAACCTATGGGTAGAGGTGATCAACCCCCAAACCCCAACATGTCATGATGGATCCTTGCTAGTTATAGGAACCTAGACTGGCACTGAAGAGAAGAAAGTTGAAGAACTAAAGGGTAGTGTTCCTTCCCCACATACTACTCTCGTTCTATCTCCTCACACTACCCCTATTCCTTCTCCATGTACCACTCTATTCTCATCCCCTCATCATAGCCCCATGCCATTAGCAAGTGCTCCCCTTTTGAAACCAGGTGGTTCGCCCATACAAATAATGGACTTAGGGGATGGAAAAAGTAGCACTAGTGATTCAACAGAATCAGATGAAGAGATGAGGAAGGCTTCAGAGATGGAGAAAGGCCAAGCTTCTTCTAGACTCATCTCTAAGGATTCAAAGAATCCTTTCCCTTCAACTACTATGGCCATGACTCCAGTGAAGAAGAAGATGTTCACCATTGAATCACTTAGAATAGCTTCCAAGGTGATAGGAACTGACTCTCGGCTAGAAGATAGTTTGGTGATGCATGAGCATCCAGAGGTATAAGGGCAATCCTGTGTCACCCAAAAAAAAAGTACTTAGATTTAGTTTTTGTTTCATGTGTTTTCATTTTTGGACACCCATTTGGGTCAAATAAAGGTTCCAACTCTCACAGTTCAACTATCAGTGTGCTAGAAAATTCGAAAAAAATAGGAGCATGCAATTTGACCTTCATTTTGGTGACCTAAAAGGTGTGAATTGGCTAGATGAATGTAATTGTGATTTAGAGCATTCCAGAAAAAGAATCAGGTCAAAAGGCCCCACGGTTTGAAAGTTATTACAGTTTTTCAAATTTTGGAGACCTCCTAAGAATGCTTCAAAGTTAGGTTAGGGGCATTAAATGACCTCAAAAGAAGCCAAAAAATGGGGGATGAGCGAAGCTGGTCCATAGAGCTATAGAACACTTCAAGAGCTTTTTGAAAATGTAAACAGTTCGTCAATCAGAGCTATGGTTCAAAAGTTATGCCTCCTGGAAGTTCAGTTATCGTTTTTGGATTCTTCTAAATTTGCACCAACTTCTAACGCAGCTTTTGGAACCTTCTATTTGGTCGGTGGATGCCTACTAGCACTTTCTAGAATGTACTCCTAGTCCTTAACCCTCCGAGGTCTATTTAAGGAGATTTCTGGCATTGTAAAAGGCAGTTCAGAGTGGAGTTTGAGAAAAGGTACTGAAAGGAGAAATTATCTCTAGATTTATGCTATTGTAAGCCCTTAGGGCATGTTTTGAAGTTTAATTTCCTATACTATTGTACTAGCTTATTTTCTCAGTTAATATAATTTTTCCTTTTCTATTGTGTCCATTTTGTTCTCGGGTTGTGTCTCCATCAAGTGGTATCAGAGCAGGTTTTCCTGAGTGTGTAGACAGAGCGTCGACTGTGTGGTTATGGGTTTGAGTTAAGAAGATGCCTCCACGAAGAGAGCATGGTGGAAGGGCCAGAGCTATTAATCCTGAGGAGGTTAGAGCCCTCCAAAGGTAGGTACAGGCATTGCAAGAGGAGCTCCGTAGAGGAGCAAATGTTGCCACAGGTTACGATAGTGAGGATGACAATGAAGAAGAAGTAATGGAACCAGAAGGGGAATTTGATGGGGAAGTTCTAAATCATGCAAAGGAAAGGCTTTTTAGGGCCATTACTAAGTTTGGGAAAAGACCCACAATTGAAGTGGGTGTATTTTTAGGAAATCTGAAACCAGATGAGTTGATCAATTGGATCAATGAATTGGAAGAATACTTTAAGTATGAGGATATCAAGGACCCAGATAGGGTTAAGTTTGCAAAGGCCAAACTGAAAGGCCATGCCAAAATTTGGTGCCAAGAGGTTCAACTAGAAAGAAACAGAAGAGGAAAGGAGAAGATCACAAGATGGGATCGCATGGTGGACAAATTAAAAAAGCAATTCATTCCTGTAGACTATGAGCTTGATTTGTTTAAGAAGATGCATGGGTTAAAGCAAGCAAGAAGATCCATCCAAGAATATACAGAGGAATTTTATCGACTCTTGATTAGAGCGGGACATGCAGAAGCAAATAAGGAGAAGGTTGCTCATTATATCAGTGGGTTGCGACCTATCATCTAGGAGGACTTAAGTTTGGTAAGAATGACCAGCATTGAAGAGGCATACCAGTTCACCCTACAAGTTGAAGAGAAGCTAAATAAAAGGTTTGAAGGAAGACAAAGAGGGCACCGGTCAAGGAGGAAGGGGAAGCAGTAGTTCATCTGGAGGCCGCAATGAAACCCAAAAGAAAAATGAAGATGAGGGTACTAGCAGGAACCAAAGGAATGAGGGTTTCAACCGCTCCCGTGACCAAGACTTTGGAAATCATAGAGGAAGAGGTAGAGGACATGGACAAGGAAGAGAAGGATTCTGTGGTACCTATTTCCATTGTAATGAAGAAGGTCATCATGCCTTTGAATACCCTCAACGACAAGGAAGGACAGATAGGAGAGCTAGGGTTGCTCATGTGGATGAGGATGCACAATCATTACATTCAGAGGATGGAGAAAGATGAGAGACCTTGGTAAATGAAAGAGTCCTACTAAGTGGTGAGATTGAACCAGGATAACGGAGGAGTTTGTTCCATACCAAATGCAAGTGTGAGGATACATGTTGTGACATGATCATTGATGGTGGTAGCACTGATAACTTGGTATCAGAAGAGATGGTCTCTAAGCTGAAGCTCAAGAGGGAGAAACATCCATGGCCCTATCAGATTGCTTAGGTAAAAGATGATCATAAGGTCCTGGTAAGTGAACAATGTTTAGTAAAATTCAAAATTGGGAGTTACCATGATGAAGTTCTCTGTGATGTATGTTATTTCGATGGATGTTTTCCATCTATTGTTGGGTAGACCATGGCAGTTTGATAGACATGCAGTGCATGATGGACATGCAAACACATACTCTCTGACAAAGGATGGAGTTCGCCACAAATTGAAGCCCATGAAAAAAGAAGGTGAAAAGGTATGTAGCAGTGCTAGGATTTGTCTTAGTAATGGTTGCTGCCAAATCACATAGAGCAAAAATAGAGAAGGGGAAGAAGCCTAAATGATTCATATGATGCCCTCTTTTTTCGTTCTTTCATAATTTTGTAATATGACAAACTGACATCTTTCCATTTGTCACTCTGAGAAGATAAGCCAATTAAACTTCCTTTGTAATGGTCATCTCAAAAAACTCTATATGTGTGAATCAAAAAGATTAATGAAAGGTCAAAAAAATTTTGTTGTGAAGTACTTTTTGTTGCAGAGACAATCAAATGGTATTTTATGTCAATTATTTTATGTTCTAGTAGGTATTGTATTTAGTTCATATTTTTCTTTCTGTTTTACTAGGAATAAAGGAAGAACAAAACTTTCCCCCTTGTTTCAAGGCAACAGATGAGTGTGATAAGTATTGTTACAATTTCATTTGACGAAGAGATTTTATTAGTTATATTTTAGGTTTGAATTTGATTAGTTCAGCATCAGTTGATTATGTGAATGAGATTTATGGACTCATAAGATGTGTGGGTACATGAATTTGTTCCAATGTTGAGAAGTTTAAAAAATAAAAAAATAAAAAAAATCTGCCTGAGTTGGATTTTATTTAGGTCTAGCTGAGTTATCCCTCTAATGTTCTCGAGTTAAGAACATACCCCAAAGTAGTTTAGGAAGAAAATAAAATTTATTGCAAATTCATTTCAAGGAGTTGTACCTACCAATTCAGAAGAAAGCTAGTACATTCATACAGAGCTTTCCAACACTGTTTGTGATCAAATATTGTTCCAAATTGGGCATTAAAGAGTGATAATCTAAAAGAACAAATATGTTTACCAACAAGACCATAAATTTTAATTCCACTATTGGACTTTCCTATGTTTTGAATATGTTAATGGGAGGTGAAATGTGCCCAAATTTAACGGTCAAATTTAAGAACCAAGTTTTGATTCCAAACTTATGAGTCTTTGTGTAATGGTTTAAACAAAAAAAATGGGTCTCAGTGTAGAGACCATATCTTTAGATTCCATTGTTCAATTTTCCTAAGTTTTTGATATGTTATTGGGAGGCAAAATGTGCCCAAATCATACGATTAAATTTTAGAACCAAATTTTGATTCAAAATTTATGATTCTCTATGTACAAGTCTATAGAAAAATGATAGAGTTTAAGATCGTGTTTGTTTTCTAACTTTAGAATGGCCTGTTATGAAATTCTTATTGGTTCTCAATGTAATCAATCATATTGAAGTGTTTGACCAATTTGGATACTTCTAACCTCAAAATCACTTGAAAAAACTTCGTTGAGGGTTGACTAATTTGATGATATGTAAGTAACCTTAGAATGGCTCATTATGAGATTGTAGCTTATTCAGAGTGAAAGGTTGACCAATTTGGCGATCTGCAACCTCTGAATGACTTGCTATAAAATTTTGGTTGAGTCTGATTGAATAGTTGATCTATAATAGAGTCACAAAAAAATGTGTCTCAATGTAGAGACCATAACTTTTGATTTCACTGTTAGATTTTCCTAAATTTTGAATATGTTGTTGGGGGTGGAGATGTGCCAAAATTTGACGATCAAATTGAAGAACCAACTTATGAGTCTCTACGTACACTATACAAAAATGACAAAGATTAAGATTGTGTTTTCTTTATTACCTTAGAATGGCCTATTATGAGATTCTAGTTGGTTCTAAGAGTAGAGTTGACTGGTTTAGTGATCCATATTCCAAAAATAGTTTGTTATGAGATTGTACCTAATTCTAATTGAATGCTTGATCGGTTTGGTGATCTGTAGCTTCAAAATGACCTATGATGAGATTGTAGTTGATTCATAGACAAAGCTTGACTAATTTGGATAATTCTAACCTCAAAATGGCTTGTAAAAATATTTTAGTTCATTCAAAGTGAAGGGTCGATCTATTCTCTATTAAACAGTTGATTAGTTCTGATTCAAAAGTTATGAGACTTCATGTAGAAATCTATACAAAAATGATAGACTTCAAGATCGTATTTTCTTTCTAACCTTAGAATGGCCTATTATGAGATTCTAGTTGGTTATGAGTGTAGAGTTGACTGATTCAGTGATTTGTAACTCTATAATGACATGTCATGAGATTTGCGCAAATTGTGAGTGAAGGGTTGAGTTTTTCAGTGATTGGTAACCTCATAATGGTTTGTTATAAAATCTTACATAGTTTTGATTGAACATTTGAATGTTAATGGTTTGCAATTTCAAAATGGCTTGTGATGAGATTGTAGCTGATTCATAGTTAAAGTTTGACCAATTTGGATACTTCTAACCTCGAAATGGCTTGTAATAATGGAGTAACCATGTACAAGTCTAAAAAAAATGAAATATTCGAAGATCATGTTTTCTTTCTTACCTTAGAATGGCCTATTATAAGATTCTAGTTGGTTATGAGTCTAGAGTTGACTAGTTTGGTGATTTGTAACTCTAGAAAGTCTTATTATTATATTTGAGAGAATTGTGAGTGAAGGGTTGAGTTGTTTGATGATCTGTAACCTTAGAATCATTTGTTATTAGGTTGTACTTTAAGTTAAATGATTGATCACTTTGGATACTTCTAACCTCAAAATGGCTTGTAATAATATTTATGGGCATTCAGAGTGAAGGGTTGATTGATTCTATGATATATAACCTCAGAATGACTTGTTATCATATTGTAGCTCATTCTAACTGAAGAGTTGATCAATTCAATAATTTACTAATATAAAATTTGGTCAACTTTGATTGAACTATTAATCAATTCTGCAATCTATAATGGAGTCACAAAAATATGTGTCTCAGTGTAGAGACCATAACTTTTGATTCCACTATTGAATTTTCGTAAGTTTTAGATCTGCTATTGGGGTGCAAAATGTGCCCAAATCTGATGATCAGATTTAAGAACCAATTCTAATTCAAAAGTTATGAGTCTTTGTTTACATGTCTATACAAAAGTGGTAGAGTTAAAGATTGTACTTTCTTGCTAACCTTAGAATGGCATGTTATGAGATTCTAGTTGGTTGTGAGTGTAGAGTTGATTGATTTGGTGATTTGTAAGTTTGGAAAGAATTGTTAGGAAATTTGAGAGAATTGTAAGTCAAGAGTTGAGTTGTATGGTGATCTAAAACCTCAGAATGGTTTTATATGAGATCGTACTTAATTGTGATTTAAAGTTTACTAGTTCAGTGATCTGTAACTTCAAAATGATTTATCATGAGATTGTAGTAGATTCATGGTCAAAGTTTGACCAATTTGGATAGTTCTAACCTCAAAATGGTTTGTAATAATATATTAGTTTATTCAAAGTGAAGGATTAATCAATTTGATGATATCTAACCCTTAGAATAGCTTTTTATGAGATTGTAACTCATTCTAAGTGAAGGGTCAACCTATTCGATGATCTGCAATGATACAATGACTTTCTATGAAATTTTGGTCAAATCTTATTGAAGGGTTGATCAATTTAGTGATATATAAATGAGTCATAGAAAAATGGGTCTTGGTCTAGAGACCATAACTTTTGATTACCCCGTTGAATTTTTCAAGTTTTGAATTTGTTGTTGCTAGGCAAAACGTGCCCAAATTTGAAGGTCAAATTTAAGAATCAAGTTGTCATTCAAATGTTATGAATCTTCATGTACAAGTCTATACAAAAATGATAGACTTTCTAACCTTGGAATGGCATGTTATGAGATTCTTGTTGGTTATGACTATAGAGTTAACTAATTTAGTGATTTGTAACTCGAGAATGACATGGTATGAGATTTGAGCAAATTTTGAGTGAAGGATTAAGTTGTTTGGGGATTTGTAACCTCGTAATTATTTGTTATGATATTGTACCTAATTTTGATTAAATGCTTGACTAGTTTGGTAGTTTGCAATTTAAAAATAACTTGTGATGAGATTGTAGTTGATTTATAGTCAAAGTTTCACCAATTTGGATACTTCTAACCTCAAAATGTCTTGTAATAACATTTATGGGCATTTAGAGTGAAGGGTTGACCAATTCTATCATATTTAACCTTAGAATGACTTGTTATAAGATTGTAGCTTATTCTAAGCATAGGGTTGACTGATTTAGTGATCTACAACCTCAGAATGAGTTGCTATGAAATTTTGGTTGGCTCTAGTTGAATGGTTGATCAATTTAGCAATCTAAAATGTGGTCACATAAAAATGAATCTCGATGTGATGCAACCAAGTTCTAATTCAAAAGTTATGATTCTTTGAGCACAAGTCTATATAAAAATGGTAGAGTTCAAGATCATGTTTTCTTTCTAACCTTAGAATGACTTGTTATGAGATTCTAGTTGGTTATGAGTGTAGAGGTTATTGATTTGATGATTTTTAATGCTAGACATTAGAATTGTTTGTTGTGAGCTTTTACGTAATTTTGATTGAATGATTGACCAGTTTGGTGATCTGTGCAACTTCAAAATGACTTGTTAGAAGATTGTAGTTGATTCATATTCAAAAGTTGACTAATTTGGATTCTTTTAACCTCAAAATGGCTTGTAATAAGATTATAGTTGATTTAGAGTGAAGGGTTGATTGATTTGCAATGTAACCCTCAAAATGGCTTGTTATGAGATTGTAGCTCATTCTAAGTGAAGGGTTGATCGATTCAACAATGTGCAATATCAAAATGACAACTATGAAATTTGGGTCAGCTTTGATTGAATGACTGATTAGTTCAATGATCTATAAGGGAACCAAAAAAAAAAAAGGGGTCTCTATGTAGAGACCATAGCTTTTGATTCCCGTGTTGGATTATGTTGTTGGGGGAAAAAATGTGCCCAAATCAACATTAAGAATCAAGTTGTGCTTCAAATGTTAGAGTCTTCATTTACAAGTCTATAGAAAAATGAAGGACTTTAAGATTGTGTTTTCTTTCTAACCTTAGAAGGGCCTATTATGAGATTCTAGTTGGTTATGACATATTATAAGATTCTAGTTGACTAATTATGTGATTTGTAACTCTAGAATGACATATTATGAGATTTGAGTAAGTTATGAGTGAAGGGATGAGTTGTTCAGTGATTTGCAACCTCATAATGGTTTATAACGAGATTGTACCTAATTTTGATTAAACACTTGACCAATTCATTGATTTGCTACTTCAAAAAAACTAGGGATGAGATTGTAGCCATTCATAGTCAAAGTTTGACCAATTTGGATACTTTTAATATCAAGATGGTTGGTAATAACATTTATGAACATTTGAAGTGAAGGATTGATTGAATCAATGATATGTAACCTAGAATTGCCATTGTTATGAGATTGTAACTAATTCTAAGTGAAGGTTGATCGATTCAATGGTCTGTAATTTCAAAATGACTTATGATGAGATTATAGCTGATTCAAAGCCAAAGTTTAACCAATTTGGATACTTTGAACCTCCGAATTGCTTGTAATAACATTTATGCACATTTAGAGTGAATAGTTAATCAATTCAATGATATGTAATGTCAGAATGCCTTGTTATGTGAGATTGTAACTCATTTTGAGTGAAGGTTGACTAATTCAATGATCTATAATGTTAGAATGACTAGCTATGAAATTTTGGTTGGTTTGGATTGAATGATTGATCAGCTCAATGATCTATAATGGAGTCATACAAAATAGCTCTCATTGTACAGACCATAACTTTTGATTCCACCATTGGACGTTCATAAGTTTCATATATTTTTTATTGGGAAAAATGTACCTAAATCCAATAGTCAGATTTCCAATAGTCAGATTTAAGAACTAAGTTCTGATTCAAAAGTTACAAGTCATTGTGTACAATTCTATAAAAATTTGTAGAGTTTAAGATCATTTTTTTCTTTCTAACCTTAGAATGGCCTCTTATGAGATTCTACTTGGTTATGATTGTAGAGTTGATTGATCAGTGATTTGTAACTTTAGAATGACTTGTTTTGAGATTTGACCAAATTATGAATGAAGGATTAAGTTGATCAGTGATCTATAATGGAGTCACAAAAAATTGATTTCGACGTAGAGACCATAATTTTTTATTCCACCATTGGATTTTCTTAAGTTTTGGATATGTTCTTGGTGGGCAAAATGTGCTCAAATTTGACATGGCAAAATTATAGATAGTCTTTTCTTTCTAACCTTAGAATGGCCTGTTATGAGATTCTAGGTGGTTATGAGTGTAGAGTTGACTGATTAAGATATTTCTAACTTTAGAATCACTTGTTATGAGATTTAATCAAATTGTTAGTAAAGGGTTGAGTTGTCCAATGATCTGTTACCTTAGAATGGTTTGTTATGAAATTATACCTAATTCTGATTGAATACTTGACTAGTTTGGTTATATGTAGCTTCAAAATGACTTGTGATAAGATTGTAGCCAATTCATAATCAAATTTTGACCAATTTGGATACTTCTAATCTTATAATGGTGTGTAAAAATATAAATACACATTTAGAGTGAAGGGTTGACCGATTCGATGATATGTTACCTCAGAATGGCTTGTTATGAGATTGTAGCTATTTCAGTGATCAATTCAACAATCTATAATATAGTCATAGAAATATGGGTCTCGGTGTAGAGTCCATAACTTTTAATTCCATTGTTGGATTTACTTTACTTTCAGATATGTTGTTTGGAGGCAAAATGTTCTCAAATCTAATGGTCAGATTTAAGAACCAAGTTCAAATTCAAAATTTATGAGTCTCCATATACAAGTCTATACAAAAATGACAAAGTTTAAGATTATGTTTTCTTTCTAATCTTAGAATGGCATATTATGAGATTTTTAGTTGGTTATGAGTGTAGAGTTGACTGATTTAGTGATTTATAACTTTGGAATGACCATTTATGAAATTTGAGAATTTTGAGTGAAGGGTTGAGTTCAGTAATCTGTAACCTTAGAATTTTTTGTTATTTGATCATATCTAATTTTGATTGAACAACGCTTGACCAAATCGATGATCAACAACTTAAAAATAACTTGTGATGTGATTGTAGATGATTCATAGTCAAATTTTGTCCAATCTGAATACTTCTAACGTTAGAATGACTTTTAATAACATTATCATTGATTCATAGTGAAAGGTTGACTAATTCAATGAAATGTAAGCTCAGAATGACTCGTTATGAGATTGTAACTACTTTTGAGTGAAGGGTTGATAGATTTAGTGATCTGCAACTTCAAAATGGCTTGCTATGAAACTTGGTTTGCTCTTATTGAATGGTTGATCTATAATAGAGTCACAAAATAATAGGTCTTGGTGTAGAGACCATTAATTTTGATTCCACTATTTTTAAGATGGTATTTTCTTTCTAACCTTATAATGGCCTTTTTTTTTAAAGATACTAGGTTATTATGAGTATAGAAATGACTAATTCGGTGATTTGTAACTATAAAATGACTTGTTATGAGAGTTGAGTGAATCATGAGTGAAGGGTTGAGTTTTTCAATGATCCCTCAAAATGGCTTGTAATGCCATTTTAGTTGATTCAGAGTGAAGGGTTAATAGATTCGATGATGTGTAACCTCATAATGGCTTGTTATGAGATTGTAGCTCATTTTGAGTGAATGGGTTGGTAGATTTGGTGATCTGCAACCTCAGAATGACTTACTATGAAATATTTGTTAGCTCTAATTGAACAGTTGATCAATTCACCATTCTATAATGGAGCCACATAAAAATAAGTTTTGGTGTACAGACCATAACTTTTGATTCCACTATTGAATTTTTCTAAGTTTATGTTGTTGTGGTGCAAAATGTGACCAAATTCAATCGTCCCATTTGAAAACCAAGTTCTAATTCAAAAGATATGAGTTTATACAAAAATGGCCTATTATGGGATTCTAGTTTGTTATGAGTGTAGAGTTGATGATTTAGTGATTTCTAAATCTAGAATCACTTGTTGTGAGATTTGACCTAATTGTGACTGAAGGGTTAAATTGTTCAGTGATCTAACCTTAGAATTGTTTGTTATGAAGTCGTACCTAATTCAGATTGAATGTTTGTTTGGTTTGGTGATCTACAGCTTCAAAAAGAATTATGATGACCAATTTGGATACTTCTAATCTCAGAGTGGCTTGTACTAACATTCATGCACATTCAGAGTGAAGGGTTGACCGATTCAATTAAATGTAACTTCATAAAAGCTTGTTATTAGATTGTAGCTTATTCTGAGCAAAGGGTTGACCAATATGGTGATTTGTAAACTCAAAACGACTTGCTATGAAATTTTGGTTAGCTTTAATTGAATGGTTGATCAGTTCAGTGATTTATAATTTAGTAAAAAAAAAGAATCTCAGTGTACAGACCATAACTTTTGATTCCACTGTTGGATTTTCAAGATGGTGTTTTTTTCTAACCATAATAGCCTATTATGAGATTCTAGGTTGTGTTATTAGTATAGAATTGATTGATTTGGTGATTTGATATGAGATTTGGGTGAATAATGAGTCAACGGTTGACTTGTTTGGTGATATGTAACTTCAAAACGATTTTTTATGAGATTGTGCCTAATTCTAATTGAACACTTGACTAGTTTGGTGATCTGATGAGGTTGTAGCTGATTCATAAGAAAATTTTAACCTATTTGGATACTTCTAACCTCATAATGGCTTGTAATAACATTTCTACATGTTAATAGTGAAGGGTTGAATGATTCAATGATATGTAATATTAGATTCCATAGTTGGATTTTGCTAAGTTTCAGATATTTTGTTGGGGGGAGAGATGTGCCCAAATTTGATAATCAAATTTAAGAATTGAGTTTATGAATCGAAAGTTATGAATCTCCATGTAAAGTCTATAAAAAAATGGCAGAGTTTAATCATGTTTTTTTTTGTAACCTTAGAATGGCCTGTTATGATATTCTAGTTGGTTATGAGTGTAGAGTTGATTGATTTGATGATTTGTAACTATAGAATGACTTGTTATGAGATTTGACCAAATTGTGAGTGAAGGGTTGATTTGTTTATTGATCTGTAACCTTACAAACATGACAGAGTCTAAGATCGGTTTTTGTTTCTAACCTTAGAAAAGCCTATTATGAGATTCTAGTTGGTTATGAGTGTAGAGTTGACTAATTTGATAATATGTAATTCTAGAATGAGTTATTATGAGATTTCAATGAATTGAGAGTGAAGGCTTGACTTGTTCGGTGATTTTAACCATAGAATAATTTTATATGAGATTGTACCTAATTTTGATTAAACTCTTGACTATGATCTGTAGCTTCAGACTTGTGATGAGATTATAACCAATTCATAGTCAAAGTCTGACTAATATGGATACTTCTAACCTTAAAATGAGTTGTAATAATATTTTAGTTGATTCATAGTGCTGTCCGATTCTATACAAAAATTACATAGTTTAAGATCATGAACCTTAGAATGGCTTGTTATGAGTTTCTAGTTGGTTATGCGTATAGAGTTGATTGTTTCAGTGATCTGTAACTCTAGATTGATTTTTTATTACATTTGAATGAATTATCAGTGAAGGGTTGAGTTGTTTGGTGATATGTAACCTTAAGATCATTTTTTATGAGATCATGCCTAATTTTGATTGAACACTTGACTGTTCAGTTATCTATAGCTTAAAAATGACTTGTGATGAGATTATAGCTGATTTGTAGTCAAAGTTTGACCGATTTGGATACTTCTAACCTAAGAATAACTTGTAATAAAATTTTTGTTGATTCAAAGTGAACGGTTGACCAATTTGATGATATGCAACCTTAGAATGGTTTTTCATGTGATTGTAGCTCTTCCTGAGAGAAGGGTGGACCAATTCACTATTTTACAAAATTAGAATGATTTTCTATGAAATTTTAGTCAGCTCTAATTGAAAAATTGATCATTTTAGTGAATCACAATAATGGAGTCACAGAAAAATGGGTCTCGGTGTAGAGACCATAATAATTGATTCCATTGTTGGATTTTCTTAAGTTTTTGTTATGTTGTTGGGGGGTGAAATGAGTCCAAATTTGATAGCCAAATTTAATAAACAAGTTCTTATTCAAAAGTTATGAGTCTCTATGTACAAGTATAAAAAATGGCATCGTTTAAGATTATGTTTTCTTTCTAAATTTAGAATGGCTTGTTATGAGATTCTAGTTGAGTTATGACTAATTTAGTGATTTGTAACTCTAGAATGACTTATTATTAGATTTGAACCAATTGTGAGTGAAGGGTTGAGTTGTTTGGTGATCTATAACCTCAAGATGGTTTGTTATGAGATCGTACCTAATTCTGATTGAATGTTTGATCTATTCAATGATCTATAGCTTCAAAATGACTTGTGACATAGTCAAAATTTGTGTGATTTGGATACTTCTAACCTTAAAAAAATGGGTCTCAGTGTAGAGACTATAATTTTTGATTCCACCATTGACTTTTTCCAAGTTTTAGATATGTTTTTGGGGTACAAAATGTGCCTAAATTTGACTGTCAATTTTAAGAACCAAGCTCTGATTAAAAAGTTACAAGTCTCCATGTAAAGGTCTATTCATAAATGAAAGAGTTCAAGATCATATTTTTTTCTAGCCTTAGAATGGTCTATTATGAGATTTTAGTTGGTAAGTGTAGAGTTGACTGATTCGGTGATTTGAAACTCTAGAATGACTTGTTATGAGATTTGAGCAAATTGCATGTGAAGAGTTGAGTTGTTTGATGATGTGTAACCTGAAAAAAGTTTTATGAGATTGTACATAATTTTAATTGAATGCTTAAACAATTTGGTGATCTGCAACATCAAAATGACTTGTGACTATTGTAACCAATTAATAGTCAAGGTTTGGATACTTCTAACTTCATAGTAGCTTGTAATAACATTTTAGTTGATTTAGAGTGAAGAGTTGATTGATACAATGATATGCAACCTTAAAATGGCTTGTTATGATATCATAGCTCATTTTGAATGAAGGGTTGAATGATTCAATGATTTGCAATCATAATGACTTACTATGAATTCTTTTAAAGTTTCAAATATGTTGTTGGGGTTAAAATGTAACCAAATTCAATGGTCAAATTTTAGAACTAAGGTCTGATCAAAAGTTATGAGTCCCTCTATACAAGTATATACAAAATTGAGTTAGTTTAAGATCATCTTTTCTTTCTAACCTTATAGTGGCCTATTATGAGATTCTAGTTGGTTATGAGTGTAGAGTTGTCCAATTCAATGATTTGTAAATTTGGAATGACTTGTTATGAGATTTGAGTAAATTATGGGTGAACCGTTGAATTGTTCAGTGATTTGGAACCTCAAAATAGTTTTTTGTGAGATTGTAACTAATTTTGATTAACACTTGACCAGTTCAGTGATCTACAACTTTAATATGATTTGTAATAAGATTGTAGTTGATTCATAGTGAATGTTTGACTGATTTGGATACTTGTAAACTCATAATGGTGTGTACTACCATTTATGCACTTTACAAGTGAAAGGTTGATCGATTTGATGATATGTCACCTAAGAATGGCTTGATCAATTCAGATTGTAGCTCATTCTAAATGAAAGGTTGACTGAGTCAATGATCTGCAACCTCAGAATGACTTGCTATAAAATTTAGGTCAGCTTTGATTAAATAGTTGATCAGTTCAATGATATATAATGGAGTCATAAAAAAATGGGTCTTGGTGTAGAGATGATAATTTTTTATTCCACTTTTAGATTTTGCTAAGTTTAGGAAATGTTGGCGGGTGAAAGGTGCCCAAATCTAATGGTCAAATTTAACGACCAAGTTTTGATTCAAAAGTTATGAGTCTTCATGTACAAGTCTATACAAAAATGGCAAAGTTTAACATTGTGTTTTCTTTCTTACCTTAGAATGGCCTATTAAGAGATTCTGGCTAGTTATGAGTGTAGAGTTAGTTGATTGATTTGGTGATTTCTAACTCTAGAATGACTTGTTATGAGATTTGATAGAATTGTGAGTGAAGGGTTTAGTTGTTTGATGATCTATAACCTTAGAATGGTTTCTTATGAGATCATACCTAATTTTAATTAAATGGTTGACTGCTATTAAATTTTGGTCAACTTTGATTAAACGGTTGATTAGTTTAGCGATCTATAATAAAGTCACAAAAAATGGGTGTCAGTGTAAATACCATAACTTTTGATTCCACTATTGGATTTTCTTAAGTTTCAAATATGTTGTTTGGAAGAAAATGTGTTCAAATCTGACACTCATGTTTAAGAACCAAGTTTGGATCAAAAGTTTGAGTCCTTGTGTAGAAGTCTTTACAAAAATGATAGAGTTTAAGATCATATTTTCTCTCTAACCTTAGAATGGTTTGTTATGAGATTCTAGTTGGTTATGAGTGTAGAGTTGACTAATTTAGTGATTTGTAACTTTAGAATGACCTGTTATGAGATTTGAGCAAATTGTGTGTGAATGGTTTGAGTTGTTCAGAGATTTGGAACCTCAAAATAGTTTTTTATGAGATCGTACATAATTCTAATTAACACTTGACTAGTTTGGTGATTTGTAACTTCAAAATAACTTATAATGATATTGTAGCCAATTCATAATCAAAGTTTGATCGATTTTGATACTTCTAACCTCATAATTGCATCTAATAATATTCATGCACTTTCAGAGTGAAGGTCAACTGATTTGATGATATGTAACTTAAGAATGGCTTGTTATGAGATTGTAGCTCATTCTAAATGAAGGGTTGACCAATTCAGTGATCTACAACCTCATAATGACTTGGTATGAAATTTTGGGTAGCTTTGACAAAATAGTTGATTAGTTTGACGATCTATAAAGGAGTCACATAAAAATAGGTCTTGGTGTAGAGACCATATTTTATATTTTTTGATTCCACCATTGGATCTTCCTAAGTTTAGGAAATGTTGACAGGAGGTGAAAGGTGCCCAAATCTGATGGTCAAATTTAAGAACTAAGTTCTAATTCAAAAATTATGATTCTTCATGTACAATTCTATACAAAAAAGGTAGAGTTTAAGATTGTGTTTTCTTTCTTATGTTAATAGCTTGTAATGAGAATTTATTTGGTTGAGTGTAGAGTTGACTGATTAAGTTATTTTTAACTCTAAAATGACTTATTATGAGATTTAAGAGAATTGTGAGTGAAGGGTTCAGTTGTTTGGTGATCTGTAATCTCAGAATGATTTGTTATGAGATCGTACCTATTTCTGATTAAAAATTTGATCGGTTCCATGATTTGTAGCTTCAAAATGACTTGTGTTAAGATTGTAATTGAGTCATAGTCAAAGTTTGACATATTTGGATACTTTAAACCTTAGAATGGCTTGAAATAACATTTTAGTTGATTTAAAGTGAAGGATTGACTAATTCAATGATATGTAATGTCATAATGGCTTGCTATGAGATTGTAGCTCTTTTTGAGTGAATGGTTGACTGATTCAATGATCTATAACCTTAGAATGACTTTGTATGAAATCTTTGTCAGCTTTGATTGAACGGTTGATCATAACTTTTGATTCCATTGTTGGATTTTCCTAAGTTTTGAATATGTTGTTTGGGGGGGAAATGTGCCCAAATTTGACTGTCAAATTTAAGAAATAACTTTTGACTCAAAATTTTGAAGTCACCATGTACAAGTCTATATGAAATTTATAGAGTTTAAGATCATGTTTCTTTCCTAGCCTTAGATATTATAATTGGTTGTGAGTGTAGAGTTGATTGATTTGGTGATTTGTAACTCTACA
Source organism: Cupressus sempervirens (assembly GCA_028749045.1). Taxonomy (NCBI): domain Eukaryota; kingdom Viridiplantae; phylum Streptophyta; class Pinopsida; order Cupressales; family Cupressaceae; genus Cupressus; species Cupressus sempervirens. The sequence continues at coordinate 354,617,216 of CM053791.1, read as the reverse complement.
ATGACTTGTTATGAGATTTGAGTGAATTGTGAGTGAAGGGTTAGTTGTTCGATGATTTGTAACCTTAGAGTCGTTTCTTATAAAATTGTACCTATTCTAATTAATCGCATGACCGATCCCATGATCTGCAGTTTCAAAATGACTTGTGATGAGATGACTTGTTATTATTAGATTTGAATGAATTGTGAGTTAAGGTTTGAGTTGTTCAGTGACTAGTAACCTAAAGATGGTTTCTTATGAGATCATACCTAATTCTAATTGAACACTTGACCAGTTCAGTGATCTGTAACTTGAAAAAAACTTGTGATGAGATTGATGCCAATTCATAGTTATAGTTTGACCGATTTAGATTCTTCTAACCTTAGAATGGCTCTTGTAATAGAATTTTAGTTGATTCAGAGTGAAGGGTTGATCAATTCAATGATCTACAACTTTAGAATGACTTGCTATGAAATTTTGTTTGGCTCTAATTCAAGGGATGATCAATTCAATGATCTATAATGGAGTCTCTAAAAAATGGTTCTCAAGGTAGAGACCATAACTTTTGGTTCCACCATTGGATTTTTTTAAGTTTCAAATATGTTGTTGGGAGACAAAATGTGCCCAAATATGACAGTCAAATTTAAGAACCAAGTTTTGACTCAAAAGTTATGAGTCTCTGTGTACAAGTCTATAGAAAAATGGCAGAGTTTAAGATCGTGTTATCTTTCTAATTTACTTATGAGATTCTAGCCACTTATAAGTGTAGAGTTAGCTGATTCATTGATATGAACTCTAGAATGAAGTGTTATGAGATTTGAATGAATTTTTAGTGAAGGGTTGAGTTCTTCAGTGATCTTCAACCTTAGAATAATTTTTTATAAGATCTTACCTAATTCTAATTGAATGCTTGACCGGTTCATTGATTTGTAGCTTCAAAATGACTTGTGAAGAGATTGTAGCTAATTCATAGTCAAAGTTTGACAAATTTGGATACTTCTAATGTTAAAATGGCTTGTAATAACATTTTTACATGTTATGAGTGAAGGGTTGACCTATTCAATGATATGTGACCTTAGAATAGGTTGTTATGAGATTATAGCTCAATCTGAGTGAAGGGTTGACAAATTGGATGATATAGAACCTCAAAATATCTTGTTATAAAATTTTGGTCAGCTCAGAGTGAACTATTGATTAGTTCATTGATCTATAATGGAGTCACAAAAAAATGGGTCTTGGTGTAGAGGCAATAACTTTTGATTCCACCATTGGATTTTGCTATGTTTTGAATATGCTATTGAGGCACAATGTGCTCAAATTTGACTATTAGAGTTAAGATTAAGTTATGAGTCTCCATGTAGATCTATACAAAAAAGGCAGAGTTTAAAATACTATTTTATTTCTATCCTTAGATTGGCCTTTTATGAGATTCTAGTTGGTTATGATTGTAGAGCTAACTAACTCAGTGATTTATAACACTAGAATAGCTTGTTATGAGATTTAAGCAAATTGTGAGTGAAGCGTTGAGTTATTGAGTGATCTATTAACCTTAGAATGGTTAGTTATGAGATTGTTGCTCATTTTGAGTGAAATGTTCACTAATTTAATGATCTATAACCTTAAAATGACTTACTAAGAAATATTGGTCAACTCTAATTAAATCGTTGATCAATTCAAAAATATTTTTGCAAGTTTAGGATGTGTTGTTGGAGGTGAAATGTACCTAAATCCGACGGTCAAAATTTAAGAACCAAGTCCTAATTCAAAATTTATGAGTCTTTGAGTACAAATCTATACAAAAATGATAGAGTTTAAGACTGTGTTATCTTTCTATCCTTAGAAAGGCCTGTTATGATGTTCTAGTTAGTTATGAGTGTAGAGTTGACTGATTCAGTGATTCATAACTCTCGAATGACTTGTTATGAGATTTTAGCAAATTGTGAGTGAAGGGTTGAGTTGTTCAGTGATTTGTAACCTTAGAATAGTTTTTATGAGATAATACCTAATTTTGATTGTACACTTGACTAGTTTAGTGATCTACAGCTTCAAAATGACTTATGAAGAGTTTGTAGCCAATTCATAGTCAAATTTTGATCAATTTGGATACATCTAACCTTAGAATGGCTTGTAAAAGGTTTGACTAATTGAGTGAGCTACAACCTTAGAATAACTAGCCATGAAATTTTGGTTTCCTATGATTGAACAGTTGATTATTTCAGCAATCCAAATCCAACAGTTAGATTTAAGAACCAAGTTTTGATTCAAAAGTTGTTAATTTCCATGTACAATTCTATACAAAAAGAGTAGAGTTAAGATCATGTTTTCTTTCTAACCTTAGAATGGTTTGTTATGAGAATCTAGCTGCTTATGATTGTAGAGTTAACTTACTCAGTGATTTGTACCTCGAGAATGATGTGTTATGAGATTTGAGTTAATTGTGAGTGAAGGTTTGAGTTGTTTGGTGATTTGTAACCTCATAATGGTTTTTATGACATTGTACCTAATTCTGATTAAACGCATGACCATTTTGGTGATTTGGTTTAGAATGACTTATGATGAGTTTGTAGTCAATTCATAGTCATAGTTTGATAGATTTGTATACTTCTAACCTCAGAATGGCTTGTAATAACATTTTTGTGCATTCTAAGTGACAGGTTGACCTATCCGATTATATGTAACATCATAATAGCTTGTTATGAAATTGTAGCTTATTTTGAGGGAAGGGTTAACCATTTCAATGATCTACAACCTCAGAATGACCTGCTATGAAATATTTGTTAGCTCTCCATAGTCAAAGTTTGACTGATTTGGATACTTCTAACCTCAAAATGGCTTGTAATAACATTTCTTTACATTTAGAGTGAAGGGTTTACTGATTCAATTATATGTAAGCTCAGAATGGCTTGTTATGAGATTGTAGCTCATTTTGAGGGAAGGGTTGAACAATTTGGTGATCTATAATTTTAGAATAACCTGCTATGAAATGTTTATCAACTCAAAAGTTATGAATCTCCATGTTCAAGTCTATAGAAAGATGACAAAGTTTAAGATTGTGTTTTCTTTCAAACCTTAGAATGGCTTGTTATGTTCATTATAAGTGTAGAGTTGAGTGATTTAGTGATTAGTAACGCTAGAATGACTTGTTATGAGATTTGAACAAATTATGACTGAAGGGTTGAGTTGTTGGGTGATTTGTAACCTCAAAATGGTTTGTGATGAGATCAAACCTAATCTTGATTGAACACTTGATTAGTTATGTGATCTATAGCATAAAATGACTTTTGATGAGATTGTAACTGATTCATAGTCAAAGTTTGACCGATTTGGATACTTCTAATCTAATAATGGCTTCTAATAACATTTATGTGCATTCAGAGTAAAAGTTTGACCGATTAGATAATATATAACCTCAGAATGGCTTGTTATGAGAGTGTAGCTCATTATGATGGTCAAATTTAAGATCAAAGTTCTTATTCAAAAGCTATGAGCCTTCGTGTTCAAGTCTATAAATAAATGTTAGAGTTTAAGATCGTGTTTTCTTTCTAACCTTAGATTATCATGTTATGAGATTATAGCTGGTTATGAGTGTAGATTTGACTTTTTCATGATTTGTAACTCTTGAGTGAATTGTTTAGAAATCTGAGTGAATTGTAAATGAAGGGTTGAGTTTATCAGTGATCTATAACCTTAGAACGGTTTGTTATGAGATCGTACCTAATTTTGGTTGAATGCTTGACCAGGTCAATGATTTGCAACTTCAAAATGAGTTGTGATGACATTCTAGCCGATTGAAGATTTGGATAGTTCTAACCTTAGAAAGGTTTGTAATAAAATTTTAATTGATTCAGAGTGAATGGTTGAACGATTTGGTGATATGTAACATTAGAATGCATTGTTATGAGATTGTAACTCATTCTGAGTGAAAGGTTGACCGATTTAGTGATCTATAATGTCAAAATGACTTGCTATGAAATCAACCCGATTTAGTGATCTACAATGTCAAAATGAATTGCTATGAAATTTTGCTCGGGTTTGATTGAAATATCGATTAGTTCAGTGATCTATAATGGAGTCACAAAAAAGGGGTTTGATTGACAATAACTATTGATTCCACATTTGGATTTTTTGAAGTTTTAGATATGTTGTTGGGGTGTAGAATGTGTACAAATTTGACAATTAGATTTATGAATCAATTTATGATTCAAAAGTTATGAAACTTCTTCTACAAGTCTACATAAAAATCATAGATTTTAAGCTTGTGTTTTCTTTCTAACCTTAGAATGGTTTTGTTTTGAGATTGTAGTTGGTTATGAGTGTAGAGTTGACAGGTTGGATGATTTGTAACTCTAGAATGACATGTTATGAGATTTAAACAAATTATGAGTAAAGGGTGGAGTTGTTTAGTTATCTGCAATGTTTAAACTAACTTGCTAGAAAATTTTGCTCAAATATGATATAATGGGTGATTAGTTCAGTGATCTATAATAGAATCATAAAAAGAAGGGTTTTGGTGTAGAGACCATAACTTTTGATTTTCTTAAGTTTCAAATATGTTGTTGCGGAATGAAATGTGCCCAAATATGAAGGTTAGATATAAGAATCAAGTTGTAATTCAAATATTTTGAGTCTTCTCAAACAACTCTATACAAAAATTATAGACTTTAAGATCATGTTTTCTTTCTAAGCTTGGAATGGCCTGTTATAAGATTTTCTAGTTGGTTACGACTATAGAGTTGATTAATCCAGTGATTTGTAACTCTAGAGTGACATGTTATGAGATTTGAGTGACTTGTGAGTGAAGGTTGAGTTGTTTAGTGATTTGTAACTTTAGAATCGTTTGTATGAGATTGTACTTAATTCCCATTGAATGCTTAATTGATTCGATGATTTGTAGTTTCAAAATGACTTGTGATGAGATTGTAGATAATTCATAGTCAAAGTTTGACCAATTTGTATACTTCTAATCTAAGAATGGCTTGTAAAATATTTTTGTACATTTAGAGTGAAGGGTTGACTGACTCAATGTATGTAACCTAAGAATTACTTTTTATGAGATTGTAAATCATTATGACAGTCAAATTTAAGAACCAAGTTCACATTCAAAAGTTATGACTCTCTATGTACAAGTCTACACAAAAATGACAGAGTTTAAGATCATATTTTTTTTCTAACATTAGAATGGCCTGTTATGAGTGTAGAGTTGATCGATTCAATGATTTACAATTCTAGAATCACTTTTTGTGAGGTTTGAGTAAATTTTGAGTTGTTTAGTGATCTATAACCTTAGCATTTCTTATGAAGTCTTACCTAATTTTTAATTATTTTGCCCGTTCAGTGATCTACAACTTCAAAATGACTGATTTGATGATATGTAACCTTAGAACAGCTTGTTATGAGATTGTAACTCATTCTAGACAAAGGCTTGATCAATATTGTAATTTGTAACCTTAGAATGACTTTTTATGAAATTTTGGTCAGCTCTAATTGAATGGTTGATCAATTGAGTGATCTATAATGGAGTCATAGAAAAATGGGTCTTAGTATAAAGATCATAACTTTTGATTCCACCATTGGATTTTCCTAAGTTTTAGATATGTTGTTAAGAAGTGAGATGTGCCTAAATTTGATAGTCAAATTTAAGAACCAAGGTTTGATCAAAAAGTTATGAGTCTTCATGTAGAAGTCTATGCAAATATGACACAGTTTAAGATTTTCTTTTCATTCTAACCTTAGAATGACCTATTGTAAGATTCTAGTTGGTTATGAGTGTAATGTTGACTAATTCAGTGATTTACGACTCTAAAATCACCTCTTATGATATTTGAGCAAATTGTGAGGGAAGGGTTGAATATTTTGATGAACTGTAACCTCGGAATGGTTTGTAGTGACATCATACCTAATTTTGATTGAAGGCTTGACAGCTTTGATGATCTACAACTTTAAAATGACTAATGGTGAGATTATAACTGATTCTTGTAGCTCATTATGATGGTCAAATTTAAGATCAAAGTTCTTATTCAAAAGCTATGAGCCTCCGTGTTCAAGTCTATAAATAAATGTTAGAGTTTAAGATCGCATTTTCTTTCTAGCCTTAGATTATCATGTTATGAGATTATAGCTGGTTATGAGTGTAGATTTGACTTTTTCATGATTTGTAACTCTTGAATGAATTGTTTAGAAATCTGAGTGAATTGTAAATGAAGGGTTGAGTTTATCAGTGATCTATAACCTCAGAATGGTTTGTTATGAGATCGTACCTAATTTTGATTGAATGCACCAGGTCAATGATTTGCAACTTCAAAATGAGTTGTGATGACATTCTAGTCAATTGAAGATTTGGATATTTCTAACCTTAGAAAGGTTTGTAATAAAATTTTAATTGATTTAGAGTGAATGGTTGAACAATTTGGTGAAATGTAACATTAGAATGCATTGTTATGAGATTGTAACTCATTTGAGTGAAAGGTTGACCAATTCAGTGATCTACAATGTCAAAATGACTTGCTATGAAATTTTGTTTGGGTTTGATTAAAATATTGATTAGTTCAGTGATCGATAACATTAGATACATAATTGTGTTTTTAAGAAGAGTCATGGGACTACCAACAATAGGACACACCTCCAAACTTAGATGGTCTATTTTATTAAAAATATCAAGATGACCAAGATGCCAATAGACTAGGCTACTATCCTTAAATGATAATTTGCATGAGAAACTCATAGCCATGAGACATGATCCAAGATTATATATGAAATCATACATGGTGTACCTACTAGCGTAAAGGACCACAGACTACCTAGGACTCTATTGGAAAGGGAGCATTCAAGATGCTAATTATTGGCCCTATGTGGTGTATCCACAATTGGTGAAGAAGAAATTCTCAAATCATAGTGTGGAATATAGGGTGGTGAATGACAATTTTATATTTGTAATTATTGTATTCATAGAAGATGATTATGCAAAAATGATGTCAGTAGAAGAAGTGATTGGGATCACATAGATTAGTGCATATTCCATTCAATTTAAAACATTCACCTACCTAAGGGTAGCCTACACTTTGGAAAACCTAAAGAAGCTCTTGAGATATCCATTAGATAGGCTAATCATGTTGGAGATTACATGCCCAGTCACATCTACATATGATAGAGTGAGAAGGTAACACAAGAAGATATGGTTCTAACTTATTAGGATTGATGCTTTTGAGGTCAATCAGAAGTAGAATATTATGACTTATTCTAAGTGGGATTTTTATCCCTTAGAAGAGTACAACTCCCCTCACCCCTTCTTTGATAACATAGGGATGGTACAACAACTTGAAGGGAAGTGGTTTTTACATGAGGATGCATTAGAAGATCATTATATGAACACATTAGATGACTATGCTATCCAAAAAAGGGATTTTTTTAGGATGACTCTATATTTGGCAGAGAATCTACTAAAAATGAAGATCCCTCTATAGGCAATTGAAAAAGATACTAAAGATATCACGAATCCTTTATACAATATAGAAAAGATCTATGACCAAGCTATAATAAATGCATAGATCCAAAGAGATGAAAATATAGACATCAATCATTAGGCTAGCCATATTGACACACAAGGAGGAAAGAAATAAATAGGGCCAACGAAACACCCAGTTATCCAAACCACCTTATAGAGTTAACAAAATGGAAGAAAATAATAGAGAACAACACTAAAGAGAGAGAGAAAAAAATACTTTATTGATTCATCAAGTAATTAGTATACATGCTCGACTATAAGGCCTTTTGGGTTATGACCATACACAAAATACATACAAGATCCATGATCCAACTTCAAATTTGCATTTCTAGACATATATGCATCCAACTTTTGAAATCCTCTAAGTTATGCCCTTACCTAAGCCGAAGCACTCTATTTATACTTTTCAAAATGACTTATAAAAGATTCTAGAACATTACATGAAAGAAAGATTGACCTCAAAATAGTCAACACTCATCCGTAGACAAGATCTTATCATTAAATTCATGAACAAGATTAAATACAAAAGTTGGCTCCATCAAAGAACCAAAACAAAGACAACTCAATTAAAGAAGGATCCAAGCATTAGAAAATATCAAATTCACTTAGAACATGAAGGAATACTAGACAACTTGGCAATAACTAGAACTTGGAAGCAATTGGAACTCAATGGCAACTAGAACTTGACAACAATTAGAACTTGGTAGCAATTATAACTCGACAACAACTAGAACTCAATAACAAATAGAACTCAACAAAAATTAGAATTTAGCAAGAATTAAAACTTGACAGAAACTAGTACTCAACAACAACTGACACTCAATAGTAACTAGAACTTGGCAGTAATAGGAACTCGACAATAATAGGCAGAGCGAACAAAATAAAGTTCAGGATTACAAGGCAACCTAGGATACCCCTACATCAAGCAACCAATGTTGAAAGAAATGAATCTCCTAAATCATGAAAGAGTCACAACCTAAGCTAAATCCAACTTTGATTGAGAAATCCATGTAGCATCTTCAACTGGTCTATTCTTCCACTTCACTAAATACTCATAGTAATCCTCTTGTTCTTTTACCAACTCTTTGATCCAATACCCATTCAACTTCTTCAATCTGATTCTAAGGATAATCATATGATATAACAACTTCCATCTAACTCATGATACTTATACAAATCTACAACATTGAATATAGGAGATATATCCATGTCATCAGTTACCTCAACTTTATAAGCATTACCACTATCAAAATTCTTCAAGATCTTACAAGGTCCAAACTTCTTCATCTTTAGCTTATTGTATGTTTTAATAGAAAATCTTCCTTTCTTCAAATGAACGTTCCATCACCTCATCACTAACATCAAAATCATGATGTGTTCTAGACTTATCAACATTCTCCTTATACTTCTGATTACTTTGTTCCAACATCAACCTCACTTCCTTATGCAGAGACTCCATAAACTCAGCAAATTCTTTCCTTGCAACTCTTCTCTTTTCTTCACCAACAACATCTCTCAAATTTGATATACCTTTAGGATACATTCTAGTAACAATCTCAAAAAAAATTTACCTTGGAATTCACAAAATTATTATATGCAAACTTAGCTTGTGCCAACACTACTTCTTAATTAATTGGCTTATGTCCAATTAAACATCTCAACAAGTTACCCAAGCTTCTATTCACAACCTCTGTCTATCCATCTATTTGTGGGTCTTCCAAAAATAACCCACAAACTTACTATCTTTGTAAAAAATAATGCTTCTTGGTAATCCATACAATTTCACAATCTATTTAAAAAAAAATTCAACAACATGCTCAACATCTGATGTCTTCTTACATGGTATGAAATGAGTCATCTTAGAAAATCTGTCTACCACAATAAATATATAATCATTCCCTTTACTGTCTTAGGCAATCCAAGGACAAAATCCATACTATTGTCACTCCAAGGTTTCTTAGGAACAACAATAGGTGTATACAAACTAGTATTTTGACTTACTCCTTTTGCAACTTGACAAAATCCACAACTCTTCACAAATTTCTAAACAACCTTATACATTAATTCTTATCCTTTAGCAAACTCAATGTCTTATCAATTCCAAAATGTCTAGCCAATCCACCACTATGCATTTCCTTAATCAAATTTAATCTCATAGAACTTTTAGGAATACACAACTGAATACCTTTGAACAACATACCCTTTTGAATAAAATATTCATCTTAGTTAATCATATGATTTGGTGGTTTGCACTCTCTCCATGCCTCAGAAAATTTAGGGTCGGTATCATACAACTCTTTCATGTCATCAATACCAAGAACTTCAACTTTCATCTCAGTCAATAAAAAGCATCTTCTACTCAATACATCAACAACTCAGTTAGTAACTCAGCTCTTATTCTTAATGTAAAATGTAAAACTCTATAAGTACTCAACCCACTTCATATGTCTCTAATTTAATTTATGTTGACTTCCAATGTATTGTAAACTTTATGATTAGTACACAACACAAACTCCTTAGGAATCAAATAATGTCTGCACTTCTTCAATGCTTGAACAATAGCATAGAAATCTTTATCATACATAGAATACTTCCTTTTAGCATCATTTGACTTCTCACTAAAGAAAGCAACATGTTTACCTTCTTGACTCAATACAACTCCTATTGCACTGCCACTTGCATCACATTCAACTTCAAATACCTTATTAAAATCAAGAAAAACCAATACAGGTAACTCAACAACCTTTTGTTTCAAAGTCTCAAATGTTATCAGCTCCATATGTCCACTTGAATTCCTTTTTATCTCCTCTCATTGTCTCAATCATAACATTATAAATAAATTCCTTATAAAATTTCTATGAAAACTAGCCAAACCATGAAATAATCTTACCTCATCTCATGATCCATCTTCAAACCATTAGCTGAAATCACAAATCCCAAATACGCAATCTCCTCTTTTATAAAAGAACACTTTTTCAAATTAATTATCAACTTCTTCTCCTTTTTAGTCTTAGCAATACTTGTCTAACATGCACAAGATATTCTTCCTCAGTCTTACTAAATATCAAAATTTCATCCAAACAAGCAAACTTACCCAAAATTCTTTTTAGAACTTCATTCATTAACCTCATAAAAGTAGTAGGTGCATTAGTCAAACCAAAGGCATAACCAACCATTCATACAAATCAAGTTTTGTCTTAAAAGTAGTCTTCCATTCATCACCTTCTCTTTAGCTATGATATGATGATAACCACTCTTCAAATCAATTTTGGTAAAATAACTTACTCCACTTAAACACATGGACTCAAATTTTTTTTGATCAAATCTTTCTGCAACAACTCATGCACTTGTCTGATAAGTTCTCCATTCCCTATAGGTATCAGTCTATATGGTGCTCTATTCAAAAAAATAACTCTAGGAATTAGATCCATATAATGACTTATATACTCCTTATTGGAGGTAAACCATTGGGTATATCCTCTATGTCAATATCTTTATATGCATTCATCAAGTTTTAAATTTATGCTAGTACTTAGTCTCTACCAATTATTGTTGTCACTTGATCATTACCAGATTATACTATTACTTGGTCATTACCAACTTCTGCTACTTGGTCATTACTACCAAAACTTGGTCCTCTAAGAATTATAGAAAAATAAACTTGGGTCCTTTTCATTTCTTTTTCAAATGGTTTCCCATTAACCAGGCAAATTTTTATAGAAGTACAATTAACCTCATCTAGACTTTCAATCAAAGGTAGCAATATTTTATTTTTCTCATTCACCCAAAGAGTATATTGATCTGATCTTTCATCATGTATAGCATATCTATCATATTTCCAAGGTCTACCCAAAAAAATATGACAATAATCCATAAGCTTATCACACAAAACTTCATCAAAATAATGTCCAATCTTGAACTTCACAATACATTGTTCATTTACCAATATCTTATGCTCATTGTTGATCTTCTGATGCCAAATTTGTAGAACTTCCACTATCAATGATTACCTTGCAACATTTTCTAGCCATCTTACATCTGGTTTTCAAAAGGCTTTCTCCTTAGGACAAGTTCCTCATCACTTGCCTTATTACATAAGGTTCTTCTCACCATTATATTTTATCCAACCTCAGGTCCACTTGGTGAACCCTTAGTGTCTCCTTGAATTACAATATTTCTATTACCTTGCCCACTTTTAAAAGATCTACATTCAAAGGATCTATGCCCTTCTTCACCACATCTAAAATAATTAGCACAAAATCCACCTGTAGAATAAGAATTACCTCATCCTCTATAATAACTAGTACCTCCTTGGTAAGAATCACCACTTTTCCACTTGCTCTTTCCTTTTTCATCATTCTTCTATTCAAATTTTTCCTTATCTTCCACAAAATTCTCAAATCTGCTACCTTCTCCATAAGATCTACCTCTGCCTCTCTAGAATCTACCACCTCTACCTCTTTGTTTTTGTTCATTCTTCTTTATCAATATCTTCTTATCTTTCAAAGAATATTGGTATGCTTTATCCACACTTTCCAATTTCACAAAACTTATTTCATCTTGAGTTCTAGATCTCATTCCATTTATGTACCTTGCAATTTTCTCAACATCATCATCAACATGTCCAGGTCTGATGTCCAATCTATAGAATTCTTTAGTATACTCTTTCATAGTCATGTCTCTTTGTCTCTAATTTTGCATCTTTCTCAACAAGATAACTTGGTAATTAGTAGGAAAGAATTTCCATTTTCACCCAAGTTATGATCTTCTCCTTTCCTCTCCTTTGTCTATCAGTTCACAAATACTCCCACCATAGTGAGGCATGTCCTTTCAACCTAGTAACTGCAATCTTCACCTTCTTATTATCAAGAATACTTTCATACTCAAAGAACTCCATATCAAAAATCCAATCTAACATAACATTGGTATCTAATTTTCCATCATAAGAAACAACTTCTACAATAGGCTTTAAATTTTTCCTAGATAATACCCTTAAAAATCTTGTCTTATCTTTATCTTCTTCAAGTTTTGGATGAGGGTTTTTTGCTACTGCTTCATCATCACTCACATCATCAAGATGTTCTCCTCTCCTCTAGGTGGTCTCTATAGCATCTAATCTAACTACAATGTATCTCAATGTATCCAATACTACATTATCAGTATTTCCTCTACCTCAAACATATTTATAAATCAGGTTCCTACAAGATTTTAACCCTCTACAAGTTGTAGGTCAAATCCTAAATTCTACAACCTCAAAACCAAATTCACTTAGGGTTCTACACAATCCAATCTCCATAAGGATGAACCTTAAGCCCTAATACAACCTAACACAAGGAGGAAAGAAATAACTAGGGCCAAGGGGACACCCAGCTATCCAAACCACCTTGCAAAGTTAACACAATAGAAGAAAACAACAGAGAAAAATACCAATGAGAGAGAGAACAAAATACTTTATTGATTCATCAAGTAGTAAGCATACATGCCTAGCTATAAGGTCCTTTGGGTTATGGCTAGATGAAAAATACAAACAAGATCCATGATCTAGCTTCAAATTCACATTTCTTGGCACATATATATCCAACTTTCAAAATCTTCTAAGTTTTTCCCTTAACCTAAGCCTAAGAAATCTATTTATACTTTCTAAAATGACTTACAAAAGATTCTAGAACATTACACCAAAGAAAGGCCAACCTAAAAATGATCAATACTCATCTCTAGACAAGATCCTATCATTAAATTTATGAACCAAATTACATATGAAAGTTGGCTCCAACTATGAACCAAAACATAGACAACTTGGTCAAAGAAGGACCCAAGCATCAACAAATATCAAGTTCACTTAGTACATGAAGGAATGCTTGGCAAATACTGGACAGCTTGACAATAGCTAGAACTTGGCTATAATTGAAACTCAGTAGCAACTAGAACTTGGTAGCAATTGGAACTCAGTAGCAATTGGAATTCAGTAGCAACTGGAAGTGAGTAGCAACTAACAATCGATAACAATTGACACTTGGTAGTAACTAAAACTCAAGAATAATAGGTAGAATGAATAAAAAAAAGTGCAGGATTAAAAGGCAACCTAGGATGCTCTTGCATCACATATAGTCTAGTTAACAAAGGAATGGATCAAGAAGCCATTCTGAATGGGTCTAATTCCTTATGCTATCCCCTTATAATCCATAATGCAACTAATTAAAGGAAAAGACACACTAGTCATATTCATGGGCTTGAAATAGTAGACCAACATGAGAGTACTTCAAGGCTAATAATGGCACAAAAAAGAGAAAAAGAGAACCTACAAAAGCAAAGAAGTAGATGACTTAGGTATAATAATCCCAATAAGAATAGGTACAACCTAAACAAGCTAAGCCAAGCTAAGCCTAAATCACAGGAGCCTGCTCAAGAACCAATCCCAAAGCCACAAGTGCCTCCATAACCAGAAGTAGTAGAGGAAGAGAAATAACAAGAGAAAGAACAAGAATAGGGGGTACCACCAATCACTACATAAGAGGAACATGCCTTCCATTTGGCTCCAAAAAGGAAAGGTTTGAATCACCAATGGTAGGAACAAGGAGGAGAAGATTGAAAAAGAAGAATACTCTACCACCACAAGTTGTTGAAATAATTCCTAAAGTAGAGGCTGAAGAATTAGGGGAACAAATTGAATATGTCCCTTTGAGCCAAAGGACCCATTAAGTAAGGGTAACAAAAGAGGAGAGAAGAAGTAGTTCAATGTTGAAACCTCCATTAACTCCAAAAGAACCTATTTATGTTTCAACATGAAAAGATGAGAAATAGTAGTAGATAGCTAGCTGACATGGAGGGTCAAGAAACTGATGTCTTTTACCTCTCTAATTTTAACTTCATGCTAGTAGATATTGAGATAGTGGGAGAGAAAATAAAAGATACTCTCACAAGTCAATCCTTAGAAAAGGATTGGAGTCAATTACAACCTCTACCTTTAAGGACCTTTAGGCATGGAAATAGAAGAACAAATGATAGAGGAAGTAGAGCCCCAACAACTACATGCCGATGAAGTATTGGAGGAAGGGAAAATACCTAATGAGCCTCAACAAACTCTTCACAATATAGAGGCTAGGACCTTAGCCCAACTAGATATAGAGATCAAGTTGTTGATATTTCTCAACAAGAAAAGACTCTAGAGAGGACTAATAAGAGAAAGGGGCCTACAGTAGAAACCACCTCTTCAATCAAGTACATGTTTCTAATGGGCACTACATCAACATGGCTAAAGAGGGAGGTCATGTTTTGACAAAAGAGGAAGTTAGATCTAATTGCCAAGGAAGAAATGAGAGAACTAGTGAAAGAAATCAAGAAGCTTGAGCCACATATAGGTGATGCACAAATACTAACCTTCATAATGAAGAACCAAGATCAAAACTTTCTTGTGCATATTTTTATTTGGCCTTCGCATGCTTAAACCAAACAACTGAATCTTAAGGATTATCAAATAAAGAAGGTCATGTTGGGTAGACCCACACTAGACACTAAAAAAGTGATGATCACTACAGGGATGAAAAATGTGTTAAAAAATATGGACTGAGATGAGTCTGAGTTGATATAATTGCAGAAGTAAAATGAGCTTTTAAGATGTTGTTTGTATGAGGTTGTGGTCCTTATTGACCTGGATAATACAAATATCACTCTTACTAAATCATTAGAGAGGAAAGGAACAAGGATGCTACAATTGGACACATTTTTGGAGACATGATAGCAATAACATGATAATTCTGAGGAGAAAGGTGTAAAAATAATACAAGGTAACTTGAACCTATTGCACCATATTCAGTCAAGTGTGGATAAACTAGTATCCATATTGAACCAGGATTTTGGGTTAATGGATGAGGTACATACCTAGCCTAAAGACCTACAAGTGCTAAAATCAATAAAGGGTCAAGGTATCATATGTTCATGGAGGTATACAAGGCTAAGAAGTTGGATAAGCTTGATGATTGGATTGAAAAAATATTTGTCAACAATAAAGTCATGGAAGGACTACATATAGATATTTTAGAAAATAATGGACCAAACTCAAGAGAAAATTTTGGAAGCAGAAAGGTACTACAGTGCCACTTTCCTTGAAAATTTTGAAGATGAGTCAAAGGCTAAACTCAGCGTGGTGCAATGAGTGGTCCAACAATTGTGAGCAAATTTCAAAGATTCTTTGTTAGATGGAGACATAAGGCAAGCATTTAAAACTAAAGAGGTCCATTCGATAATATTTAACCTCAGAATGGCTTGTTATGAGATTGTAGCTCATTCTGAGTGAAGGGTTGACCAATTTGATGATCTACAACCTCATAATGATTTTCTATGAAATTTTGGTGAGCTTTGATTTAACGGTTGATTAGTTCAACAATTTATATAATGGAGTTACAGAAAAATGGGTATCAATGTTAAAGACCATAACTTTTGATTCCAAGTTTTAGATTTTTTGTTGGGGGTTGAAATATGTCCAAATCTAACAATTAGATTTTAAAACCAAGTTCTAATTAAAAAGTTTGAGTCTAAATGAAAATGATAGAGTTTAAGATCATTTTTTTCTTTCTAACATTAGAATGGCCATGAGATTCCAGTTGGTAATGAGTGTAGAGATGACTTATTCAATGATTTATAATGCTAGAATGATTTTTTATGAGATTTGACCAAATTATATTTGAAGGGTTGAGTTGTTTAGTGATCTATAACCTCAAAATTGGTTGTTATGATATTGTACATGATTCTGATTAAACATTTGACCAGTTCAATGATTTGCGGCCTCAAAATGAATTGTGATGAGATTGTGGCTGATTCATAGTCCAAGTTTGACTAATTTGGATACTTCTAACCTTAGAATAGCTTGTAATAACATTTATACACATTCAGAGTGAAGGCTTGATCGATTTGATGATATGTAACCTCAAAATGGCTTGTTATGAGACTGTAGCTCATTCTGATTGAAGGGCAACCTTAGATGACTTGTTATGATATTTATGTTGACTTTGATTGAATGATTGATCCAATTCAATGATTAGTTGAGTTGTTTGGTGATCTATTATGACATTATATCTAATTTCGATTGAACACTTGAACAATTTGGTGATTTGTAGCTTCAAAATGACTTGTGATTAATTATAGCTGATCCATAGTCAAAGTTTGACCAATTTGAATATATCTAACCTTAGAATGGCTTGTAAATACATTTTAGTTGATTTAGAATGAACAATTGACCGATTTGATGATATGTAACCTCATAACGACTTATTCTGTAACTCATTATGAGCAAAGGGTTGACCAATTTTAGTGATATGCAACCTTAGAATGACTTGGTATGATATTTTGGTCAACTTTGATTGAATGGTTGATTAGTTCAATGATCTAAAATGGAGCCACAGAAAAATGGGTCTTAGTGTAGAGACCATAACTTTTGATCCACTATTGGGTTTTCTTAACATTTAGATATGTTGTTAGGGGGTAAAATGTGCCCAAATTAGATGGTTAGGTTTAAGAACCAAGTTCTGATCAAAAATTTATGAGTCTCCATGTAAGTATTAACAAATGACAGAGTTTAAGATCGTATTTTCTTTTTGACCTTAGAATGGCATGTTATGAGACTTGAGCAAAATTTAGTGAAGGGTTGAGTTGTTTTATGAACTATAACCTCAAAATGTTTTGTTATGAGATTGTACCAAATTCTAATTGAACACTTGATCAGTTTGGTGATGTGCAGCTTCAAAATGACTTGTGATGATGAGATTGTGGCCAATTCATAGTCAAAGTTTAACCAATTTGGATACTTATCACCTCTAAATGGCTTGTAATAACATTTATGTGCATTCAAAGTGTAGGGTTGACCAACTCAATGAAATCTATCATCAGAATGACTTGTTATGAGATTATATCTCATTTGATTGAAGAGTTAACCAATTCATTGATATACAACCTCATAACAATTTGCTATGAAATTTCTATTGACTCTGATTGAATAGTTGATCAATTCAATGATCTATAATGAAATCACAAAAAAAATGAGTCTAGATGTAGAGACAATATGTAACTCTAGAATAACTTGATATTAGATTTGAATTATTTGTGGGTAAAGGTTTGAGTTGTTTGGTGATCTATATAACCTTAGGATGGGTTATTATGAGATTGTACCTAATTTTGATTGAACACTTGACTGGTTTGGTAATCTACAACTTCAAAATAACTTGTGATGAGATAATAGCCAATTCATAGTCAAAGTTTGACTGATTTGGATACTTATATCTTTACAATGGTTTGCAATAACATTTTAGTTGATTCAAAGTGAAGGGTTGATCAATTCGATGATATGTAACCTCAGAATGGCTTGTTATGAGATTTAAGCTCATTCTAAGCAAGGGGTTGATCAATTCATTGATATACAACCTTAGAATAACTTGGTATAAAATTTTTGTTGGCTTTGATTGAACAACTAATCAATTCAATGATTTATAATATGGGTCTTGGTGTAGAGACCATAACTTTTGATTACAATGTTGAATTTTCCTAAGTTTTGGATATATTGTTAGGGGATGAAATGTACCCAAATTTGATGGTCAAATTTAAGAATCAAATTCTGATTCAAAATTTATGAGCTGTAATGCCCCACTAGGTGACCCAAAAGAAGTTAACTTAAAGTTTTACTAAGTTTGTCAAACACATTCTTTTAAAAGTTAAAGATAATAACTTAACAACAATAGTTATAACTAAGAAGAAGCAATTAACATTGACATAAACACATACCATAAAACAAATTACAATTCTTAAGGGTCCCATGGTTTTGAATCAGATTTAAGTTTAATTAATAATAAATCTAATATATAATAAATCCACATCAAATAATAATATACTAGTATGAATCCATTTAAATAATATACAATTATATATGATGCCACTTGAAGATAAACAGAATGCACAATCATCCATTATACAAGTCACAATGTATGAAAGGCTGAAATAATAACATCATGAAATTAATTACATAATCTTGTAAGATCTATAAAATCAAATATAATACACTAAGTATAACCATCCATCATTGAAATATAAGAATAGATAGAAAGGAACATCTACACAAATGCATCCAACAATAGCATCTAATGATCAAATCTCAATGGTATAAGAAAAAACACTACCACCCAACCTCATGGTAACCCAAAAAGGTCCACTCCCACTGCACTAAGGAAATAGTCTCAAGTCCCAAATAGGATATCAATCCCAAAATCAAAAGTAATATCTAAGTCAAGGATATCAATATCAATCTCAAGTCCCAAATAGGATATCAATCCCAAAATCAAAAGTAAACTAACTCAAAGGTTCCAAGATAAATCAACATCTAGACCCAGAGGCAAACACAGATAGGTGGGGAATCTACTATGCAAATAGACAAGTTTTATCACATCAATCAATGCTATATTTATCTTGGTAGTCTAACTTGATCCTAGCCCCCTAGTGACTCTATGTGGTACTAGTATCCTTTCATACTGACAAGGCATACTAATGATGCATGGTCGCAAACATTCTCTCTACTCCCATCTTAGTCTGTACTAGCACTTGAGGCATGGGTGAGAACATACAAAGACTCTTATTAGATTCATTTTATTCTCATTTAGTGTAGTATTTTCACTTATTAAACAACTTACAATTGGTTACCCTAGTAGCCACTTTGGGCCCTGACCTTCATTGCAAGCCACTTCCATATTACATATAGATAACCTACCCTAAGTTCAGTAAAATGAAAAGATTACAAAAGACCACATACCATACATCAATTCTTAAACAAGCAACTAACGAGTATTGAAAATCACTAATTATAATCACAAATTCTACCAAAATGATCATCCTAATAGGATTGATCTCAAAATCAAATATATATAAACCAATCCACGTCATAACATGACATCACCAAGAACAAATCATACAAACACCTCAGTCCTACTATACAAGTGATTGGAAAGCAATCCAAAAAAAATGATCAAAGACTTAAAGGTTATATCAGATGGGTCACACCATTCACCTTAATTTCACACAAGAATACTGGAAAACAATAACAATCAAATAGATCAACACACATCATAGAGCATACTTTTGAGCCTCTAGTAAACATCTTAACTGGCCCAAGTTAAGTCAAACCTAAAAACCCCAACACCAATAAATCACACGTCACATAAAGTGCATACAAAAGTGAATTTGTTTGATTTTGAAAACTCTAAAGTTTAATATTTACTAAAAGTTTTTAGATTAAATCATAGACCTATAATGAAAATCAATTTTCTCAAACAAGGGTTTTAACCCAAAGAAATTTTGAAAATAGAAACACAATAGATGTGAAGAAGATAGGAATTTGAAGAACGAGTAACTACTGCACAAACCTCCAAGATCCTACCTGGATCTTATGCTAAAATAATGAACGCACAAACACACAAGAATCTTTCTTTTCTTTCGAAAAGCCTCTTTTCAAAAATTGGCTCCTCCAAATCTGTGTATCTAGAAATGAGCTCTAATTTTCTTAATAAAGAATTTTTTTTTTTCCAAATCAAGGCTTTGATCATGGAATCATGTGAAAACCCTTTGTCTTTAATTACTATATTTTAATTTTCATGCACACATTTTATGTAATTTAATTAAAATAAACTTTATTAAATTAGAACTTTCTCTCCCTTATTAAATCATGTGATTATTTAATAAAATGTTTATTAATTTAACTAATAATATTATTTAAATTTTATTAAAAATAAAACTCTTAAATAAATTATTATTAAATTAAATAAATATAAATACACTTAAATTAGAACTTTAATCAAATCTTTGAAATTTAATTCTTTTTGAACTTTTGAATCAGAATTTTGTTATTATATCTAACTATTAGATTTGTGCACATTTTTCTCCCAAACAACATATCAAAAATATAAAGAAAATTGAATAGTGGAATCAAATGTTATGGTCTCTACACCAAGACCCATTTTTTTGTGACTCAATTATAAATTTCTAAACTGATCAACCATTCAATTAGAGCCAACCAAAATTTCATAGCAAGTCATTTTGAGGTTGTAGATAACTGAATTAGTCAAGCCTTCACTCAAGATAAGCTACAATCTCATAAGAAGTCATTATGAGATTACATATCATCAAATTGTTCAACCCTTCACTTCGAATAAACTAAAATGTTATTACAATCCATTTTGAGGTTAGATGTAGTCAAATTGGTCAAAATTTGACTATAATTGGCTATAATCTCATTATAATTCACTTGAAGTTGCAGATCACTAAATCGGTCAAGCATTCAATTGAAATTAGGTATGATTTCATAAAAACCATTATGAGTTACACCAAACAACTCAAACCCTTCAATCATAATTCGATAAAAAATCATAACAAGTCATTCTAAAGTTAAAAATTACTGAATCATTTAACTCTACACTCATAACCAACTAGAATCTCATAACAAGCCATTCTAATTTTAGAAAGAAAACACAATCTTAAACTCTATCATTTTTGTATAGACTTGTACATGGAGACTCATAATTTTTGAACCTGACTTGACCATTAGATTTAAGAAAATTTTGGCCCACAACAACATATCTAAAACTTAAGAAAATCTAACTGTGCAATCAAAACTTATGGTCTCTATGCCAAGACCCTTTTTTTGTGACTCAATTATAAATCGTTGAACTAATCAACCATTCTAATTAGAGCCAACCAAAATTTCATAGCAAGTCATTCTGAGGTTGCAATCATCAAATCGATCAACACTTCACTTAGAATGAGCTACAATCTCATAGAAAGCTCATTCAAAGATTACATATCATCAAATTGGTCAACCCTTCTCTTCAAATCAACTAAAATTTTATTAAGATCCATTATGAGGTTAGAAGTATCCAAATCGGCTACAATCTCATCGCAAGTCATTTTGAAGTTGCAGTTCACTGACTCGGTCAAGAGTTCAATTAGAATTAGGTACAATCTCATAACAAACCATTCTGAAGTTATAGATCACCGAACAACTCAACCCTTCACACACAATTTGCTAAAATTTTATTACAAGTCATTCTAGAGTTAAAAATCACTGAATCAATCAACTCTACACTCATAGCCAACTAGAATCTCTTAATAGGTCATTCTAAAGTTAGAAAGAAAACATAATCTTAAACACTATCATTTTTTTATAGACTTGTACAAGGAGACTCATAAATTTTGAATCAGAACTTTGCTCTTAAATCTAATTGTCAAATTTTGGCACATTTTGCCTCACAACAACATATGTGTAACTTAAAAAAATCCAATGGTGGAATCTAAAGTTATAATCTCTCCACCGAGACCCTTTGTTTATGACTCCATTATAGATCATTGAACTGATCAACTGTTCAATCTAAATTGACCAAAATTTCAAAGCAAGTCATTTTGAGGTTGCATATCGTAGAATAGGTCAACCCATCTCTTAGAATGAGCTACAATCTCATATCAAGTCATTCTAAGGTTTATAATGTTACATATCATCGAATTAGTCAACCCTTCTATTTAAATGTAGAGAAATGTATAACACACTATTCTGAGGTTAGAAGTATCCAAATTGTCAAACTTTGACTATGAAGCAACTACAATCTCATCACAAGTTATTTTGAGGCTGCAGAACTGAACTGATCAAGTGTTCAATCAAAATCAGGCATGATCTCATAACAAACCATTATTAGGTGTAGATCACCAAACAACTCAACCCTTCACTCACAATTTGTTCAAATTTGATAATAGGCCATTATAAGGTTAGAAAGAAATCACGATCTTAAATGCTATCATTTTTATATAGATTTATAAATGGAGACTCATAAATTTTGAATTAGAACTTAGTTCTTAAATCTGACTAATAGATTTGGGCACATTTTGTCCCTTAATAACATATCTAATACTTAAGATAATATAAAAGTGCAATCAAAAGTTATGGTCTCTACACTAAGACCCATTTTTCTATGAGCAAAATTTCATAGAAAGTCATTTGAAGGTTGTAGATAAATGAATCGGTCAACCCATCACTCAAAATGAGTTACAATCTCAAACAAGTCATTCTGAGGTTACATATCATCGATCGATCAACTCTTCACTCTAGATCAACTAAAATGTTATTACAATCTATTGTGAGGTTAGAAGTATCCAAATTGATTGAATTTTGACTATGAATCAACTAAAATCTCATCACAAGACATTTTTAAGTTATAGATAACTGAATTGTTCAAGTGTTCAATCACCAAATAACTCAACTCTTCACTCACAATTTGTTCAAATCTCATAAAAAGTCATTCTAGAGTTAAAAATCACCGAATCAGTCAACTCTATACTCATAACCTACTAGAATCTTATAACAAGCCATTCTAAAATTAGGAAGAAAACTTGATCTTAAACTCTGCCATTTTTGTATATACTTGTACATGGAGATTCATAACTTTTGAATCACAAGTTGATTCTTAAATCTAATCGTCAGATTTGGGCACATTTGTCTCCCCAAAAACACATCTAAAACTTAGGAAAATCCAATGGTAGAATCTAAAGTTATGTTCTCTAAACTGAGACATTTTTCTATGACTCCCATTATATAGATCACTGAACTGATCAACTGTTCAACCAGAGCTGGCCAAAATTTCATAGCAAGTCATATTGAGGTTATAGATCACCAAATTGGTCAAGTTTTTGCATAAAATGAGCTACAATCTCATAGTAGCAAGCTATCATCGAATCATTTAACCCTTCACTCTGAATGCACATAAATATTATTACAAGCTAGTATGAGGTTAGAAGTATCCAAATTGGTCAAAATTTGACTATGAATCAACTACAATCTCATCACAAGTAATTTTAAAGCTATAGATCACTGAACTAGTAAAGCATTCAATCAAAATTAGGTAAGAACTCATAACAACCATTATGAGGTTATAGATCATTGAACAACTCAACACTTCACTCATAATTCACTCAAATCTCATAACAAATTATTTTTGAGTTACAAATCACCAAATCAATCAACTCTACACTCATAATCAACTAGAATCTCATAATAGACCATTGTTAGGTAAGAAAAAAAATATTATCTTAAACTCTACCATTTTTGTATAGGTTTGTATATAGAGACTATTTTTTTTTGAATCAGAATTTGGTTCTTAAATCTAACTATTAGATTTGGGAAAAATTTGTCCTCCAAAAACTTATCCAAAACTTAGAAAAATTCAATGCTAGAATCAAAAGTTATGGTCTCTACACTAAGACCAATTTTTTAGTGACTCTGTTATAGATCGCTAAACTGATCAACTATTCAATCTGAGTGGACCAAAATTTCATAGCAAGACATTTTAAGGTTGTATTTCATCAAGTCAGGCAACCATTCACTTTGAATGTGCATAAATATTATTATAAGCCATTCTAAGGTTTGAAGTATCCAAATTGGTCAAACATTGATGATGAAGTGACCACAATCTCATCACAAGTCCTTTTGAAGTTGTAGATCACCAAATTGGTCAAGTGTTTAATCAAAATTAGGTATGATCTCATAAAAAACTATTCTAAAATTAAATATCACCAAACAATTCAACCCTTCACTCAAAATTTTCTCAAATCTTATAACGAGTCATTCTACATTTAGAAATCACTTAATTAGTTTCCTCTACATTGATTACCAATTGAAATCTCATAACCAGCCATTATAAGGTTAGAAAAAAAGACAATCTTAAACTCTACCATTTTTGTATAGACTTGTACACAAAGACTCATAATTTGATTCTTGAATCTAACCTTCAAATTTTGACACATTTGGCCCTACATATCCTAAATTTAAGAAAATCCACTGTTGGAATCAAAAGTTATGATCCCTACACCAAGAATCATTTTTCTATGACTCCATCATAGATCACTAAACTAATCAACTATTCAATCATAGATAACTAAAATTGGTCAACCCTTCACTCAAAGTGAGCTACAGTCTCATAACTAGCCATTATGAGGTTACATATCATCGAATTAATCAATCCTTCACTCAAAATCAACTAAAATGTTATTTACAAGACATTCTAAAGTTAGAAGTATCCAAATTGGTCAAATTTTGAATATGAATCAATTTCAATCTCATCATAAATCATTTGGAAGCTGCAGATCACTGAACTGGTCAAGTGTTCTATCAAAATTGGGGCACATTCTGTTCCATAATAAAATATCTGAAACTTCAAAAAATCCAATGGTGGAATCTAAAGTTATGGTCTCTACATCACATGGTGGAATCTAAAGTTATGTTTTCTACATTGAGACTTTTTTTTGTTACTCTATTATAGAATGTGAACTAATCAACTGTTCAATCAAAGCTCACCAAAATCACTGAATTAGTCAACTCTACACTCATAACCAACTAGAATCTCATTACATGCCATTCTAAGATTATAAAAAAAGCACGATCTTAAACTCTACTATTTTTATAAAGAATTGTACACGGAGACTCATAATTTTTGAATCAAAACTTTTTTCTTAAATATGACTGTCACATTTGGGCACATTTTGCCCCCCAACAACATATCTAAAACTTAGGAAAATCCAACAGTGAAATCAAAAGTCATCATCCCTATGATGAGACCCATTTTTCTATGACTCCATTATGGATCACTAAACTGATCAACCATTCTATCACAACTAACCAAAATTTCATAATAAGTCATTCTAAGATTGTAGATCACCATATCAGTCAACTCTTCACCTAGAATGAGCTATGATAACAAGCCATTTTGAGGTTAGAAGTATCCAAATTGGTCAAATTTTGACTATGAATCTACTACAATCTCATAACAAGTCATTTTGAAGCTACAAACCACTCAACTGGTCAAGTATCTAATCAAAGTTAAGTACGATCTCATAACAAACCATCACAAAACAACTCAACCTCATAACAAGTCAAATCATTGAATCAGTCAACTTTACACTCATAACCACCTGAAATCTCATAACAGACCATTCTAAGGATAGAAAGAAAATATAATTTTTATACTCTACCATTTTTGTATATAGTTGTACGGAGACTCATAACTTTTGAATCAAAACTTGGTTCTTAAATTTGACTATTAGATTTGGGCACATTTCACCCTCAAACAACATAGTTAGTAATATCCAATGGTATCAAAAGTTATGGTATTTACACTAAGACCCATTTTTTTATCACAACATTATAGATCATTGTACTAATCAACCATTTAATTAGAGTGGGCCAAAATTTTATGGCAAGTCATTCTAAGGCTGCAGCTCACCGAATCAGTCAACCCTTCACTTATAATGAGGTACAATCTTATAATAACCTATTTTGAGGTTACATATCATCAAATTGGTCAACCTTTGACTTTGAATGCATAGAAATATTATTACAAGCCACTTTGAGGTTAGAAGTAACCAAATTGGTCAAACTTTGACTATGAATCATCTACAATCTCATCATAAGTCATTTTGAAGATGTAGATCACTAAATAGGTGAAGTATTAGATCAAAATTAGGTATGATCTTATAACAAACCATTCTGAGGTTATAGATTATTGAACAACTCAACCTTTCAATCAAAATTTTTTTAAATCTCATAATAAGTCATTCTAGAGGTACATGTAAATCACTAAATCAGTCAACTCTACACTCATAACCAATTGAAATCTCATAACAGGCCATTCTAAAGTTAGAAAGAAAACACAATTTTAAACTGTACCATTTTTGTATAGATTTGTACATGAAGACTCATAATTTTTGAATCAAAACATGGTTCTTAAATTTGACCATTTGGGCACATTTCGCCCCCCAACATATACAAAACTTAGGAAAATCCAACGGTGGATCAAAAGTTATGGTCTCTACATTGAGACTCATTTTTTGTGACTCCATTATAGATTGTTAAACTAATCAACTATTTAATTAGAGCTTACCAAAATTTCAAAATAAGTCATTATGAGGTTGAGATTATTGAATTGGAAACCCTTCACATAGAATCATTTAAAATCTTATTACAAGCCATTTTGAGGTTAAAAGTATTGCAATCAATCATATTTTGACTATGAATCAGTTATAATCTCACCATTAGTCATTTTAAAGTTGTAGATCATCAAACCGGTCAAGCCTTCAATCAAAATTAGGTATGATGTCACTACAAACCATTCTGAGGTTAGAGTTCATCAAAAAGTTCATCATAAAAAGTAATTCTTAGGTTACATACATTGAGTCAGTCAACCCTTCACTCTAAATGTACAAAAATGATATTACAAGCCATTCTTAGATTAGAAGTATACAAATTGGTCAAACTTTGCCTATGAATTATCTACAAATCATCGAATCAATCAAGCATTCAATGAGAATTAGGTACAATCTCATACAAACCATTCTGAAGTTACAAATCACTAAACAACTCAACCTTCACTCACAAGTCACTCAAATCTCATAACATGTCACTCTAGAGTTACAAATCACCGGATTAATCAACTCTATAGTCATAACCAACTAGAAAATCTCATAATATTCCATTCCAAGCTTAGAAAGAAAACATGATCTTAAAGTCTATAATTTTTGTATAGACTTGTTTGAGAAGACTCATAATATTTGAATTACAACTTGATTCTTATATCTAACCTTCATATTTGGGCACATTTCATTCCGCAACAACATATTTGAAACTTAAAAAAATTCAACGAGAAAATCAAAAGTTATGGTCTCTACACCAAAACCCTTTTTTTTATGATCACTGAACTAATCACCCATTATATCATATTTGACCAAAATTTTCTAGCAAGTTAGTTTAAACATTGCAGATAACTGAACAACTCCACCCTTTACTCATAATTTCTTTAAATCTCATAACATGTCATTCTAGAGTTACAAATCATCCAACCTGTCAACTCTACACTCATAATCAACTACAATCTCAAAATAAACCATTCTAAAGTTAGAAAGAAAACACAACCTTAAAATCTATGATTTTTATGTAGACTTGTAGAAGAAGTTTCATAACTTTTGAATCATAAATTGATTCATAAATCTAATAGTCAAATTTGTACACATTCTCCACCCCAACAACATATCTTAAACTTCAAAAAATCCAAATGTGGAATCAATAGTTTTTGTCAATCAAACCCCTTTTTTTGTGACTCCATTATCCTTCATGTAACCCCTAGTTATGTCCACATTTCCAACTCTATGGCCCACTAGTGTTATGTGTATTATGAAATATGATTGAATTGTCTCTCTAGCTTCCTTTTCATCCTCCCAATACCATCTCTCTTCTCTATCATAGGTTATCTTCAAATATTGATTAGCTCTGGGAAGATGGAATACTTTCTCGATATTTCTTAGTTGGAGTTCTAGGACTATCTCTCCCATGACACTCTTGATGGCTAGAAAAATGTCACATAGTTCTCTACAAGGGCCATTATAAGTTATGAGGACTAGAAAAATGTTAGATGTGACACTACATTTAAAAAGCCTGATCTAATAAGGGATGACACCATTGTAGATCATTCTTTTGGTTTTGTTACAAATTATCAAGAATACATTCTAGTCTATATGGCTGAGCTTTGTATATCTAATCTTAGCATGCCTGTCTTGAAACTAGGATTTCCTTGGTGCACCTTGATACTTGAACATAATAGGTTTTGGAGCTATCTTTTCCACCATTGAAGAGGATGATGACACCATCTTATCTGCACAAGAAAGGAGACATTAGATCAACAAAATAAGATTTGACCTAAAACAAAACCTAGTCAAATGCAACCTAAAATAACTAAAGGCAAAGAACCTTGCATAGTTTGTTAATGGCTAAAATAGATTCAACAAAGGATTATATTGGTTTAGAGGCATGAGAAATAATAGTAGTATGCATGAAAGCAATACTAGAGAATTAGAAAAAGATCTTTATAGCTTAGGCATAACTGAGATATTTCTAACTGGAGTTACTCCTCAACCACTACATTAAATGCTTCAAAGAATAATCATATAGTTCTGGGGAAAATCTTCTCCCAGTACAGATTCAGATACAATTAAAAACAATATTTTTCCAAAATAGAGCCTTGAGAAGACATAATGATGTCATTAAGTCATTCTAACCAAGTAGATGGATAAAACCAAAGATGGTGGAGTGTTTTCCTTCATTTAACAAGCATGACATTTAGTGGAGAGTGGTTAAATTGATCATGAAAATCAGATTGTGCAAAAAACATCTCTTCTTCATAGTTGGCTCAACAAACTAGCATAGTCAATAGGTCAACTAAATCCTATGACTGAAATGGGCCACATTGGCCAATAATCTACAAAATTTGCCTTTATAGCTTAGGCATAACTGAGATATTTCTAACTGGAGTTACTCCTCAACCACTACATTAAATGCTTCAAAGAATAATCATATAGTTCTGGGGAAAATCTTCTCCCAGTACAGATTCAGATACAATTAAAAACAATATTTTTCCAAAATAGAGCCTTGAGAAGACATAATGATGTCATTAAGTCATTCTAACCAAGTAGATGGATAAAACCAAAGATGGTGGAGTGTTTTCCTTCATTTAACAAGCATGACATTTAGTGGAGAGTGGTTAAATTGATCATGAAAATCAGATTGTGCAAAAAACATCTCTTCTTCATAGTTGGCTCAACAAACTAGCATAGTCAATAGGTCAACTAAATCCTATGACTGAAATGGGCCACATTGGCCAATAATCTAATTTCATTTTGCCTCCTCACAAAGTCTCTACACAATTGACCATATCACTTTAACTAACCTCACCTTCTTCAGACTTAACCACGACGGTTAGTAATAAAATGTCAACCCAATTGCCAATGCCAACTATACTACTGTCTCCTCAGATCCACAAGGACATGTGTCTCTCAAGTGTAAGATCAAAATCAAGAAAATTTCCCTTTACAATCTCATAGAATCTGGCAACTTCATAATATCTTATGTCTTCACTTTTTGGCCTTTAATCCTATGATATCCTTTGATTTTTGTAGGATTGTATCACTAATATTTTTCCCTCCTGATGCTATGGTTAAGGCTTATGTGATAACATAAAAAATGAGCCCTTTAAGGCCTTTGACCACTCAACTAGTGTAGAATCTTAAACCTTTCTCTCTGTTCTCCCAATTCTACAATTCCTTGATCTTACGGCTTTGGTGTAGCATTGTAAACCTTATGTTTCTCTTCTCCAACTCTACACCATATCATAATATCAAAGGGCCTTTCATTTTATGATATTATGATGACGTTTGATATTATTTTGATATTACGATCTTATGGTGGACCCCTTGTGGTAGCATCTTACCATCACAATTTGGGCTCCCTGATCCACCATAACATTGCAACACCCCAACCTTTCCTCACATGATCTTACAAAATTTTGTAACATCATAGGCCCTTAACTTCTGGCTCTCAACATCATAATATTATATTCCATGGTATTGAATATTAAAAAAGCATGGGAAGTGGTCATTTATCTTTTAAATTCAAATGTGGTGATTTTGGTAGGAAGGCAAATTTGGCCAATAATTCTGGTGACTCAAAGGGGATGAAAGCTAGCTATGCATAGACCAGTGGCCTAAACCATCGATTGGGCTATAGAGTCATAAAAAGGCAAGAAATTGCCCAAAAAAACCCTAAAAATCATTGAAAACATACCCAAGAAACCTCAAAACTAGCTCTCTACAATTGGAACTAGGAACCAAAAAATCTTCTATAACCTCTACAAAACACATGTGCTCATGCACTTCTTGGAAAACAAGAAACAAGAAAGGAAACTATCCTAAATTATATACATGAAGTACTCATCCTTTGTCAGGTTTAGGACTTAAGATATATTCCATTAATTGGAATAGGTAGAATTTCACCATTGGACCTAATTAATTGAAAAGCATTAGCTTGTTTGCAACTGATAACCACATAGGGACCACTCCGTAGTGCATCAAATTTTGAGTGCCTCACCAATTTTTCCCTATCTACATCCCATCTCAATAACAGATCATCTTCTTTGAAGATTCTAACCCTAACCTTCCTATCAAAACTCTTTTTCACCTATTGTTGATGTGTTTCTAAGGTTTGCATGGCCTATTTCCTTTTCTCTTCCAATTCCATCTGTTCTACTATTCTTACTATCATGGCATCATTTTCCATTAGCTCTAGCTGATGAGCTAGTTCTAGGGAAGGAAACTCTAATGAAATTGGAAGCTTTGCTTCCCTACTATATACCACCATAAAAGGAAAATTTTCTATGGCCCTCTTAGGTGTTTTTCTATCAGCCCACAATGTTATCCTTAACTTTTGATGCCAACATCTCTAATTGTCCTCTATAGTCCTTTTCATAATCTTAATTAGGTTTTTGTTGGATGACTCAGCCAATCCATTGCCTCAAGGGTAAAAGTTTGAGAATGTGCTCAAGTAGATATTATGATCAACTACCCATGCAAAAATTTGAGTTCCTACAAAAGAATTTGCATTATCTAAAATAATGGTTGAAGGGGCACCAAACCTAGCCACGATTTTATCAAGGAATTTTATAACAGAAGATTATGTAGCATTCTTTAATTCTATTGCTTCTGTCCATCTGGTAAAGTAATTTGTAGTAACTAAAATCCACTTGTGACTAGAATTGGAAGAAG
The DNA here is from genome assembly GCA_028749045.1 of Cupressus sempervirens. Lineage (NCBI taxonomy): Eukaryota > Viridiplantae > Streptophyta > Pinopsida > Cupressales > Cupressaceae > Cupressus > Cupressus sempervirens. Next base: position 354,586,081 of record CM053791.1, on the reverse strand, counting down.
GATTGATAGGGCCTATGAAATTCAATCCCCATTGAGTAAAAGGTTGGTCCACCTAGATGAGATGAAGAGGAAGAGTTGCAACCTTTTTCTTACTAGAGAAGAAGACACATTTTTCACACTTCCTTATATACTTATGACAATCATGGAACAAGGATGGCCACTAGTAACCAGCCCTCATGATCTTCATTGCAATTGTCCTTGCTGAGAAGTGGCCACCATCAAGACCATCATGAAGCTCTATGATCATTCTTTCAGCTTGGTCCATGTCAATGCTTCTTAATAGGACTCCATTAAAATCTTTCTTGAAAAGGATACCATCAACTATGACATAAGAAATTGATTACAACCTATACTATCTCCTTATAGTTCTATTCAATCCTTGAGGGTATCCACTTCTTATCAAGAAGGTCATTATTTCATTCATCCAATTCTTTGGATTACCATTTCTTGCTTCTTGTTGTTCTGACAATATCATGACAACTTCTTCATCTGACTCCTAAGACAAAGTCATCTATTTGCACAATCCCTTCCCTCTTATCAACTTGGTAATCTAGATGTCAACATCATATTCAATTACATTAGTAATCCAAACAACTCTCTTCTCACTAATATCTTTGGTCAAAAGGAAATCATTTACACTAGTGTGGGGTGCCAACAAATGGATCTTGTTATGAGACAAAAGGTCTCTAAATTTCTTCATAGCTCTAATTACTACAAGGACTTGCTTCTCTAGATATCTATATTTATTTTCATATCTTTTAAGCCCTTCACTAAAGAAGGCAATAAGTTGTTCTTCATTCTTATCATTTGTTTGAGTTAAAATAGTAGAGATACTTGACTCACTACCCAAAGTATAAAGAATGATATCCTTCTCAAAGTTCGAATTGATAAGAGTAGGGGCTGATATTATTGCTTCTTTGATCTCTTCAAAACTTGTCTTCCCTTCCCCAGTCCATGAAAAGACAATATTCTTTTTAAGCATAGCTATAAGAGGTTTCACCATGGTAGCTAAATTAGGGATAAACCTCCTCACAAAATTTATTCTACCAAGAAGACTTTGTAGACCCTTTTTATGACTAGGAAGAGAGAGAGAAAGTATTGCTTCTATTCTCACTAGATCAATAGTTAAACCATCCTTTGAAATAATGGGTCCTAATAGTTTTCCTTGATTGGTAGCAAAGACACGCTTTTTTGGGTTAAGTGATACCCCAAACTCTCTACACCTTATGAAAACTTATCTGAGATGACCAAAATGATCTAAAACATTCTTTGAATACACTGTGATATCATTAAGGTAAACCAATACAAACTTTTCAGTCATGTTTTTGAAGGCCATCTCCATTGCCTTTTGAAACATGACACCTACATTCATTAGCCCAAAAGGCATCTTACTATAAGCATAGGTGCCCAACTTGGTGGTGAATGCAGTCTTGTATCTGTCATGCCTAGGTTTACAAGGCAAAACACAACCAATTTTTATTTTTGAAAGGTGAACTAAAGGATATTGCATAAACATATACTTATATTCTATTATGAATATTCTATCAAACTATGAGGTGCTTGGAGTATAACAGCTCATATTCCTCAAGATTATTGGAATGTTATGTTAAATTGATCATTGAATTGGGGATAATTAACTTTAGTAGTTTTGGAATAATTTTTTTTTGTCCAAATACTATATTTCAAGTTTTCAAGGGAGACCAGTTAGTTTTTGACATTTGTTAAAAACATAAGTTGTAGATGATTTTATCATTTTGAACTTCACACATTTTATACTTAAAATTAAGACATTATGTATGAATGTGAATAGGTCTTATGATTTCCCTATATGTTCCATTTTTAGGTTGTCTCACCTTATATATATTCCTAACTGTATCCAATTCCATTCTAGTTATTATTATAAGGGTATAACTATTTCAACTAATTTCTTCCATTTTATCCTTGATTAACTATGACTAGATTTATGGCTTATGAACTAAGTCACTCATCAACTATTCATTTGTTTATTATGAATTATTCGTTTATTATTTATTATTACTATTACTATTATTACTAGTATTTTTAACACTATTATTCTTATAATAATCTCTTTTCTTTGAACTTAAAATTTAGACTAAATATACTTTGTAGGATATCTTCATAAGCAATACTAATCCTACCTAGCCACCAAGTAATTCTTAATATGCATGCAAGAGTTATATAAAAATCTATTAATGCACTTATATAAAAATAAATCATTTGAAATTTAACCATCAATTAATATTTAATTTTTATAACCCTACTACTAAACTTTGATATGATCCATGATCTTTACTTATCAACCAACTAAATTACTTTTCACTGCTAACCTATGTCTTTTACAAAGTATATGTTCAATTATAATGAGGGTGTATCATATATTAACACTTATTTTATATTGACTACATAAGTCTAGGAATACAAAACTAAATCTAATATTTGTACTTTCATTTAATAACATTATTAAAAAATTATAGTATATTACATGCAAATATATTACATAATATTAATTACTAAAAACATAACCAATATATATACAATACTAGGTTTACATCTATAACCAACTATTACTCACTTCCTAACTAATCAAATCAACCTTCATACCCAAGATCTTTATTAACTATCCTATCTTGATCCTCCCTAACTTTTCACTAAAAGAATTCTTATAATTTAATCATAACCTAATCACTAACTAAACATCTCACTCTTAACATTATTTGAATAACATTTTACTTTACTAACATGTCTTTAGCTCCTAACCTCCATTGTAATTACTAATCCTATCAACATTTCCTAAGTACTAACATATACATCCTAACACCCCCCACCTTTTATCCTTTTTTTAACTAACCTTTTGTTGGCATACTTTCCCCCATGTTAAAGATGTGGTCCCTCCCCTCAACTCACATGGATCTTGGGAGGAGAGATGCCTTTCCCAAATGGAGATCTTTAGGTGCCTTATTGTATGCAAAAAAGGTCCTCCAAACCTTTATTTTTAATTTTTTTTTACTTTGAATATGTTCTCCCCGACCCCCTCCCCCGCCCCCGGCCAAACCAAGCTCATTCACCTTGGTTAGTTGTTTGGAAGGAAGTGGATGTTCCCCACAGGCTGATCACGTTCAAGATAGGAAAGGGTAGGTACTCTAGCTAGGGAGGTCACCTTAGGTAGAGGTGTTACTTAAAGGTGAATATGTATTGTTTTGATATGAGGTCTTTTCTAGGGTGAGTTATATCCTATCTCACCCTATATTATTTGATATAGTATTTTTTTTTTTAAATATTCATTTAGTATTATTTTCTAATGTGACCTATCTACCAACTTGAGTTAGGCCCATTGTGGCTTGTCTTATTTATTTATTTATCTATCTATTATTTTCTTTTGACCAATACTTTTAGTTCATTGTCTATCTATGTGTGCATGATTCCAAGGGATATTCCCTAGATTATTGTAATGGTCTATAATAAACGATGGAATTATTTCCAGCTCTCCATACAAATTCTAGAGAGCAAAATTGCATCTACAACCTACTCTTTCTTAGGAATTTTAAAACTGTGACATAGGAGTTAATTTCTTCTATGACATCAAGGTAGTTGTTTGGTGGTAACTCAATGTGATTTCTTGTATCTATGTAGTCTAGTGATTCATTGGCTCTAAATGTACACATTGTTTGTTAATCAGCTATAAATCTTCTAAAAGGTGAATACTCTCACAAATGAGATTATTTTCTTTTTGAAACATGATGAATCACTATCTATGCATACATATGAACTATTCAGAACTGAATATTTTCATTGCATCAAGATACGTAATAGAGAACCATAAAATTAAATCACTCAAGTCTACATTGATTCATTACAATTACACCCCTTACATAAAGATTCCATAAGGTTTAGTTATGGATTGAATACAAGAATCTAGGGGAAAACAAGGAGATAAATTACATAGCTTCCATAGGTAATCTTTTACATGAGTCGATATTTTCCTTCCTACACAACTATGATAGTGCTACAATATTTCTCTTGCAAAAAACAACTATATACAAAAAAAAAATTCAAACTCCACTTTACACACATGCAACAATATGCAATAGGAAGGGAATCCCCTTTCACATTTGAACAACTCAAAAATGGAAACATAAAACATCACAATACATTATGAGATGACATGGGAAAGATTTATCTCTTCACAAACATCTGGTTCTTCAACATAGCCAAAGGGTGAAACCCTAATCTCTCCCAGGAATCAATCTTTTCAAAATCTGCAAACAACACAAAAACTAGGAACCATGGAGGCTCACCTCCCATCCTAGGCTTCTATGAAGCAACCCACTGAGTAGGGGAAACAAGATTCAAATTGGGTTTCATTATAATCCTACAAATGCATAAACATTACATTACAAAACTTGAACAATCCCATCCCAAGGGTATTTCACAATGGTTCGTCAATGGATCCTTGAACATAGGGTGAAGGTGTGCTTTCAAATAGGAGACCTATCATATCATACCATACTTGCAACAAACAATTTTCATGCCCTTTCAATGCTTTTACAAATCAACAAATTCTATGCCCTTTCAGGGCTTTCACAAACATCCTCCAACATACTACCATCAACTACAACATCCTTGAAAACCCATACTCCATAAGCTTCCTTTTGACACCATCATTTCCCTTATTGCCCCCAAAGCAAGATATGAATGAATATGGCATACAATGCAACCTGTACTCCAAGGTTCTCAACTATATTTCAAGCCAAACTAGCCCCTTCACCCAAGTCTTCTCTTCCCTCCTAAGGGTGAGTGAAGCCTTCAAACCCATGAACAAATTTCAACATTCAAACAAAACAAGGAGATCAAAGAAGGAAACTCCAAGAAAATTCATGAAACAATTTACATAATAACAACACAACACAAAGATTGCAATGACAATACATGATCCCATATCAACACTCCATACTTGCAGATTCATTATGCAATGCTAAAACAAAATGGTCATGGTTTGAACACCAACTTTGGTCCAAGCTAATGGCAATGCTAGTTGATGAAGAACTCCCTTAGCCTCCCTCCAAAACTCTAATTGTCTCTAAACTTACAGAGTGGGTGAACACCCCACTAGTTTGTCCAAGACTCTGTAAAAGGGCCTTCCCACTAACTATTTTAGCAAAAACCCCTAGCCACTTCCTCTTACAAACTTGTCTTCCCCTAAGTTTTCTATTTTTTGACTTGGTGGAAACATGGGAAAGAGCTATCTAGGCACTATCTAGGCTATCTAGGCACTATCATGGTAAAAAATAGGCAAATCTCCTATTTGAAAGCACACCTAGTGACCCTTCAAAAGCCTAGTCAAGTCCAATTTCAAATTTCCATTGGTTGTGACCCAGCTTTCCCCTTGTCAAGTGGGTTCACTTAGTCATTAACAAGGTGATCAGTTTAAAGATAAAATGCTACCATGACCAACCCTAGGTGACATGTCATTAACACACCAAAACCGACAAGTGTCAAGTGACACGCTAAAGCACATTACACATCATCATGACATGTCTCTAATGCATTTTGATATTAAACATTTCACACACAAGCAAGCTTGCATTTACAAAATAAAATACATCATAACGAGGCTTTTGAATCTTCTAAAGGTTTGCCTTGGTTAAACGTTCACATAGGTTTGGACCTTATTTCCTCAATAATTTCCATGGTTCCACTTTTGCACACTAAATTTGAGTATCAATAGTCCAAGAAGGTCATATAAAACGCATATCATAAATGCATATAAATTCAAATGTTATGTAATCCATATTAACATTATTCAATTAAATTCCTCTTTTTTAATCATTTCAAATAAAACATTCAAAACATTTAATCATAAATCATCATAGTCAATTTAACATTTCACACCACATCATAATCCATTTCCTATCAAAATGACAAAATGTTGAATCTATATTGCTAAATCAGCTAACATGAAAATTAATTCCAATCACATACCTCAGATTAAAACCAACAAATGTAATCATCACAACTAGTACACTTGATTAAATTAAATATAGTTTTATTACTAACACTTCATTATTATCATTATGAGATGTTACATGATAAGGCATGTCTCTAAAATCACTGATTGTCATGAAATAAGGATGTTTTCATAATCAAGTCTACATAGGTTCAAAATCAGTCATTAGGTAAAACCGTTATATTTGTTAGTCAATATATTATATTTTCATCTTAATCATCATGCATTGTTTCCTATCTACCTAATACTACTTGTACAACAATTGACTTATTATATTTACACCATGCCAAGCTCTATCGAGTAGGCCTTTATCTAGATTGATAACATTTTTTGTCTATGATTATTATTAGTACTCACAAGGGAAGGTGTTAATTCATCTTTACACAATGGCCACCTAAAATAATTGTCTAAATAGATCATAACATATTATGAACCCATTGGTATAGTTTTCTAAGTTATAACATCTCAAGTCTTTATTCCATAGGGTCTTAGCGTGCCAACCTAATAAAATTTTGAATATGATACTTATGACAGTAATGACTACAATGTAAATCAATCTTAATAAGATCTTAGGTTCAATATTAATGAGAAGGATGCCAACCATGACAAGCCTAAATCTTGAAACCTACTTATCATCATTCTATCATAAAGTGTAGAATAACAGTCTATAATTCACATACCATGCATGAGAGACAAAATCATGAGATCGCACCTCTTTATGCTTCCTAGTTCTGACCATATTCATGTTATTTAGGATTTATAATATGGTAATAAGGAAGGGGGCCTTACATATCTATCAGACTCTTTGACTAGAACCTAATTGTAACCAGAGAATCCTTTAAGAAATGAGAACCTCTTTGAGCCATTGACTTTGGAAAAAATCTATTCCATGGAAGGAAGGGTCCCTAAAATTCACACATAATCTAATCTTTCCATTCTTCTTCCTAATAGAGACAAGATTTTCTACCCATTATGAGTGCTTGATAGGGAAAATTATATTAGTCTCAATCAGTTTGGATATCTCTTTTCTTGTTAATGGCTCAATTTTAGGATTCAGTGGCCTCTATTTTTGTCTTACTGGTTTGACACTATCAATTAAGTCTATGGTATGTTGAAAAAACTTTGGGTCAAAACCTTTTAAATCATCATATGTCCAAGAAAATATATCATTAAATTCTTGATATAGGTGAATGAATTCTCTTGCTCTATCTTAGTGGATACCTTCCCTATGTTTAAGGTCTTTCCATTAGCAACCACAATTGGTGTATAATCATCTTTGTCAATAGCTAAGTTCATGACTCTACCTCTTGCTTGGTCATCAGGGTTGAAAACACTCTCTAAGGTAATAAGACCTTTCGAAAATTTGTTGGAACTGAGATTGATGATCTGATTTCCATACTGGTCATGTAACCTAGACTAGTTTCTCTTTGAGAATTCTACCTCATTCTATAAGAGATTTACAATTTGTGCATCAAATTCAAAAACTTGTCAATTGGTGTTGTTGTCAAGAATTGCAAGCCTAACTATCACTTTGATTTGTTGCCTCTTCTCTTCCTCAAGATTCCTTGGTACATCATAAGATGCACCCACTACTGCAAGCCTATCAGCATGTCTATTTTCTTTTCTAAGGATGCTCTGAATATCAAATGAATAAAAAATTTCAAGAAAATCTAACCTTGTTAGAGGATTTATCCATGTTTATAAGACTTGAGCAAGCCATTCTTAGTGACATTTTGATTTCTCACTTGATTAACCACCACCTCACTATCTCCATATACACCCAAAGTTTGAATTCCTCTTTTGTGAGCCAGTAGGAGACCCTGAATCAAGGATTTGTACTTGGCCACATCATTGGGTAACTAAATTGGAGTCTAAAATAGAAGTAGTGCCTTACTTGTGTAGGAGAAATCGACATCACACCCACCCCTAATCCATTCTTATTCCTTGATCCATCAAAATACATATTCCAGATTCCATTTGCATCTTCTTTCATTTTCATAAGATTAGGGACAAGCGCATCCTTTTCTGATACACAATATATACCAAGACCTATCTTAAGGTTTTCTGATATGGGATCAAATTGATATGCATTAGCCTATTCATCTAAGAGAAAATCAGGTATCTCTGCTAGAAGTGCCAAGCTCATTCACTATGTCATTCTCATCCATTTTTAGGATAGTGCAATTCTTATTGATGAGATTAAGGGTGTAGGGTTCAATATGATAGAGGGCTAGAGGCTCTACTCTGATTGAAGTCTTGGTCCCATATCATGTTCTAAAAAAAATACATGACCAATTAGAAGATATGTAACCACCTATTTGGGTAGTGAAGTCTCTTGATAGACAAATGGAAAAATGTGGTTTGACTTCAGCAATGGATATATCTTGAGTCATAGTACAACTAGGAAATGCATGTAGGGCCATTATCACATTCCTAAGGATCCCTACAATCTTAACAATCCAACTGTAGTACATCCCTAATAATGAGCTCATATTTTATTTCTAAAGCATTAGCAACACACCTAGGCATCATTGAACTACTAGCGCTTGAATCGATCATGCAATTGTGGACTAGCTTATCCCCTATAATTAGAGAAACATAAAATGGAGGAGGTCTAACCTTTTTACTTGTTTCTACATCCTTTGATGGTTTTACTAGGCTTGTGGCACTTTTCATGCTAGGCAGTTGATCCTTTGGTTCAATACTTTCCAACTCCCACTACAACAACCTCTTTTGCATGGGTATAGTATCAATAGTATCCCACATAGAAATATTCACATTTGTCTTCTTCATATATTCTACCACACTAAATGAGGCATTAGGTAATTTAGTAGAAGCCTTGGGAACTACATGTGTAGTAGGTTGAGATGGAACAACTTGGGGAAGTCATTCACGTATCCTCTAGAATTACTCTTTTTTTGTTGTAGAGGATTGGCTCAATCATTTGCTACTTGTACATGAGGTACTACATTTGACATTGAAGCTTGAGTAGGAGGAGGAGGCGTAGCATCTTCAATAGCTCTTCTTTTGCTCCTAGTGTTGTGAGCAATAGAATCATGGTTTACATTACAATGTTCCTGCACTTGATGATTCATAAAGGAGCAACCACCCTATCTTTGCATCTACGAGGCATCTTTGAATTGGTTCTCCTTATATGATTGTCCTACTATGGGCTCTTGAATGGTCAAAGCCAAATAAGATTCAACTTTTTGACACATGTAATAGGCATAGGAGTAATTAAAAGAGGGACAAAAATCTTGCTCTTGGGCCATATTATTTTGAGGTACTATGGTCCTACTTTAGTTTACGTTCGAGGTTGAAGCATGACTATTCTACCTACTCTAATCAAAAGAATTGTTCCCATAATTATGATTTGGAGGCCTACCATTGTTTGGAGTTTGATATTACAATTGATGAGCCTTACTACCTTGATCTTGCTACCTTTCCAATGTCACCACTTTTTGCATCATAGAGAAGCTATCTTCCAATTTCTTCTCTTGGCCTTGCAATCTTTTTATCTATGTTTGACATCATAGACTGCATCATCTCCTTGATTTCATGTATTCTATTTGAAGATGTGGAACCTTGAGGGACTAGAACAAGGGATTGTGATGTAGAAGTTATGGGAATAGAGGCCATTATTGGTTGGTGATTTGGGACATTGAGGAAGAAGGGCATAGGCGACCTTAGGGCTAACTTTCCTCCTTGTATCAATATGCTTTCTACCCTTATTGTGATTTCATAAGCATTAGGTAAAGTGTCTCCTCCCATGGGTTGGATTGTGGTGGTAATGTCACTGTTAAACGCTTTGAAGTAGTGTGAGAAGGTATTACCAGGGGTAGGCTTCACTGAAGTAGGTATTCTATCCTATGTTTTCTGAAATCCATAAATGAAATCTATGATACATTCATGGGGGGCTCTTTTTATAGTAGTTAGCTATTCTAAAAATGACAAATAGTCACTTTTGTCCTCAAAGTGTTTACATAGTCTTGCTCCTAATCCATCCCAATCTATTATAGAACCATGTTATAGACTCCAATACCATTATAGGGCTTTTCCTTTTAAAGATGAAGCTAAGAGTCTAATGGCCACATCATCTTCTATAATACCATGTTGAATATGTTCCGAGGGAGAGATAGAAGTTTCACCAAAAAATTCAGGTATACTTTTGAGTGCAACTACTGGTATGTCATGTCTTTGAGTCAATAAAAGAGGACTTTCACCATTAAAGGTGGCAAAAGAATGTTCTGATGGCTTTCTAGGTTGAGATCTCACCACAAGAGGAGTGGAAATTGACCTTACAGGGGTATGTATTTCTTTTGTACTCCTAATTGGTGATAGAGACAATCTAGTTTTTTTTCTTCTAGGATTTGAAAATGAGAGTTCTTGATACTAAAAATTACCTCTAGAAGATGCCCTTGTTTCATCTTTGGGCATGAATCATAGCAACTTTGGTCTAGAACCAAATACGAAGGGTGTAGAGTTGCCAAGTGCTTGTGGAAATGAGCCTCTTAAGGCCTAAATATTGAGAGCAACACTATTTTCTTAGAAAAAACTTGAAATCTTCTTGAACTTAGTCCCATTGGGCATGCCAAAAACTATTGTCAAAAAATGCTCCTCTTCATAGTGTAAAACTTTAGGGGTAAAAACCATCCTAGTCAGTAATTAGGGCCCCGCCAAGGCTTAGCCCACTTTGTTGGCAGCCCTATGCCACTCATAGGAGGGCACTTCCATATCATTAGCCAATATGGACCCTTTTAAACTTGGGTCCCCATAAAGTGGTATGGATGCGATGCCAACTTCAATACCCTTATGAACCGGTATGGTTTAGTCTCATGGGTAGCAACACCCCATATCATGGGCTAGCATAATGGTGCAGCTTGATGCTAGCCCCATATCATGGGCTGGCATAATGATGTAGCTCGATGCTAGCCCCATATCATGGGTTGGCATACTAGGCAACTTTTGGGTAGGGTCCCCTAGATGCAGGGATAGGTGTATCACCTTTATGTTATGACCCTAGGGGTTTCTGCCATTTAATTAAACCCATGGTAGCTTCCTACCTCATGTCATGGTATCTTCAATTTATAGATGATGTCTTCATTAGAATAAGCTAGCCTCTGGGCATTAGAATAAGGTAGCCTCTTCAATTTATAGATGGTCTCTTCATTAGAATAATCTAGCCTCTGGGGTAGCCTCTTCAATTTATAGACGGTGTCTTCATTAGCAAGAAATCCCTGCACAACCATAAGCTACATTCCCATTTGCATTGAATGGAATGCCAAGGAAGAGATTTCTTGCTAATGAAGACACCATCTATAAATTGAAGAGGTTGCCCCAGAGACTGGCTTATTCTAATGAAGACACCGTCTATAAATTGAAGAGGCTACCTTATTCTAATGCCCAAAGGTTGGCTTATTCTAATGAAGACACCATCTATAAATTGAAGATATTGTGACATGAGGTAGGAAGCTACCATGACATGAGGTAGGAAGCTACTATGACATGAGGTAGGAAGCTATTGTGGGGATAATTAAATGGCAAGCAACCCCTAGGGTCATAACATAAAGGTGATGCACCTAGCCCTGCACCTAGGGGACCCTACACAAAAGTTGCCTAGTATGCTAGCCCATGTAATGGGGCTAGCATTCAGCTGCATCATTATGCCAGCCCATGATATGGGGCTAGCATCGAGCCACGCCATTATGCCAACCCATGATATGGGGTGCTGCTACCCATGAGACTAAACCATACCAGCTCATAAGGGTATCAAAGTTGGCATCACATCTCTACCACTTTATGGGGACCCAAGTTTAAAAGGTTCTATACCAACTCACGATATGGCAGTGACCTCCCATGAGTGGCATAGGGCTGCCAACAAGGTGGGCTAAGCTTTGGCAGGGCCCTAATTAGTGACCGAGATGGTTTTTACCCCTGAAGTTTGACACTACGAGGAGGGGCTAAGTTTGCACCCTTGTCCAAAGTTTTTACCTAAGGACAACCTTATGAAACATGGAAACAACCTCCAAGCTATGGGACTTGAACTATGAAGTTGAGTCTCTGGAGAAGGCTGACTTCCTTTGCTACCAAGATGCACCTAACTACTCTTGGAGAGGAAAAGGGAGAAGGGATCATGAAAGAAAATCTACCTACACTAACCTAAAGGGGTGATACACCAAAATAGAGTGTTTGATCTTATCTCTACCCATGAATGTACAGTCAACTAGTTGTAATCTCAAAAATACAGATTTAGACCTTGCTTAATTCAACAATTACATGTAGATCAAACAATAAAAGAATTCTATAGGAAGAAACTCCACTTATTATCATTCGAATGTCAAAAGTAGATACAATCATGCAAATTGCAGAACATAGATAAAAACATTAGCTAGACACAAAGAACCTTGCATAGTGTGTTAATGGCTAAAAGAGACTCAACAGAGAATTACAATAGTATGCATGAAAGCAATACTAGAGAATCAAAAAAAGATCAAGTCTTACAAAGATTACAAAATTTTCCTTCATAGCTTAGGCAAAATTGAGATATTTCTAATTGGAATTACTCCCCAACCACTATCTTAAATGCTTCAGAGAGTAATCATACAGTTCTAGAGAAAATCTTATCCTAGTGTAGATTCAAATATAATAAAATCCAATATTTTTCCAAAACAGAGCCTTGAGAAGACAGAACGATGTCATGAAGTCATTCTAACCAAGTATATGGATAAAACCAGAGATGGTGGAGTGTTTTTCTTCATTTACTAGGCATGTCATTCATTGGAGACTGGTTGAAATTGATCATGAAGATTAGATTGTGTAAAAAATACCTCTTCTTCATAGTTGGCTCAACGAACTGGCATACTCAATAAGTCAACTAAATCCTACAACCAAGATGGGCCACATGGGCCAATAATATGATTTCATTTTTCCACCTTACAAAGTTTCCACACTATTGACCATATCACTTTAACTAACCGCACCTCCTTCAGACTTAACCGTGGTGGTTAACAAAAAATGTCAACCCAATTTCCAATGCCAACTATAGTGCTATCTCCTCAGACCCACAAGGATACATGTCTCTCAAGCATAAGGTTGAAATCAAACAAATTTCCCTTTACGATCTCATAGAATCCAAATACTTTATAATATCTTATGTCTTCAATTTTTGGCCTTATGATCCTACAATATCCTCTGATTTTCATAGCATTATATCACTAATATTTTCCCCTCCTGATGCTATAGTTAAAGCTTCTATCACAGCATCACAAATGAGCCCTTTAAGGCTTCCAACCACTCAACTAGCATAGAATCTTAAGCCTTTCTCTCTCTTCTCCTGATCCTACAATTACCCAATCTTATGGCTTTGGCATAGCATCATAAACCTTATGTTTCACTTCTCTGACTCTATACCATATTGTAAGATATTATAATGACCTTTGATATTATTTTGATACTACAATCTTATGGTGGACCCCTTGTTGTAGCATCTTACCTTCACAATTTGGGCTCCTCGATCTTACAACCACCATAACATTGCAAGACCCCATACTTTCCTTGTGTGATCTTACAAAATTTCATAGCATTGTAGGCCCTTAATTTCTAGTTCCTAACCTCATGATATTATATTCAATGGTATTGAATATTAAAAAAGCATGGGAAGTGGCTATTTATATTTTAAATTCAAATGTGGTTATTTTGGCAGTAAGGCAAATTTGGCCAATAGTTAGGTTGTCTTAAGTTAAGTTTTTATGTTTTTTGGCTTTGGTGTGCGTAGAGGTGTGCATATATACACCTTTGCAGAAGGCTAACCTTAGCTATTGTAAGTATAGGTTGAAAGCAAAGACTTGTGAGCACATGTTGGTGGTAGAAATAGGGAATACTGAGGCGGGGTGAATCAATATTCTACAAAAAAAAAAATTCCAACTAGATATTATTAATTACTTTGAACTATGCATAAGAAGGTAAATGAGTAATTCTGAACAGTAATAATAACCATGCATATAGAGAACTCATAAGACCATATTTTGTTAGCTAGGGAAACCTTGGCCAAGGGAAAACCCTAGTGGGGATGATATCCACTAGATAATATACTAATATATATGTTCCTTGTTAGAGGATGGATCCTATTAGGAGTCAATGAGAAAATTCAGTATAAAGAGTCCCTGTTAGGAGATTCCAACCCTATTAGGAGTTGTAGTATAGTGGATGCAAGAAGAGTTCACTGCCCAAACATGCACTTCCAATTACAAGAAGAACTCACTGACCAAACAAGTAATTAGTCCTTAGTTATATAGATGTTCTATCCTCTTTCTTGACTGATCTTTGACCTTAGCTTGATCTTAGATTGCAAAATCAGGTTCTCAAAACTTTGCATATATCACTTCACAAAAAATTCACATATCACTTATCATAATACAATTGCACACAACTTCTCTCACAAGATATCCTTTGTATAAATATCATGCCTTTTCACAAATTACTACTAGGTTGGCTAAGACCACAATATACTTTTCCAACTTAGAGTAAACACTAGGACATTGGCCCTAATTGGTTAAGTAATTATTTTGTAAAAAAAAAAATTCCTTTTCCTTTAATTGTTTTGCTCTATTTCACTTGGTAAATCATGAATATCTCTTTTCCATATTGTTTGTACTGATGTTTGAGGTTATACATGTCATCATCAACATGTCTACTATCTCCATCTATCTTTGCTAGTTATAATATGATGTCAGAAACATTTTACATTAAAAAAATGTACTATTGTAAACCAATTTCATACTTAGATAATTTTGTGAGTACCAAAAGCTACTAAGTATCTTTATTACTGAGGTTTTCTTCAAGTACATCATGTATTTCTATTAATCACAATAATTACATCACTACATATAGCCAATTGTCAACAATCTCCTCCTCTGGCATTGATGGCAACAAAGTAAGGAAAATTGGCTAAGTGACAAAACTTAACACAAACTTAGAATACTTATACTATTACATTACAAATACCCAATTACTAAATTGCCCCCCTTTGGATATAATTTCTCATACATAACTTACTACACAGTTTTATTCTACAACTTTTCCCCCTTGACATCAATGACAAAGATCCAAAAAGTATCAAAAAGTTGTCTATCTACTATCAAAATACTATCTTGCTACCTCAAGCTATTAAAATCTTCATACAATCATCAAAATTTTCCTTCAAACTATTCATACCTTTCTCCCATGTGACTGACGTTTGTGGCTTTAGCAGTAGTGAGAATTGCACATAAGGCATATGATACAATCTCAACTGCATTAAGGTTAGATTAGGTGAGGTTTGCTAAGTGTCTTTTGCTTTGACACATTCTTCCAACTGTCTTTCCACAACTAATATCTTTAGAGCAATAGACTCTCTGAATTCTAATAGTCTTCTAAAAATTAGTTCTTTTTCATGTTCTAGTTTCCTAATGTCTGTGTAAACACCAACAAATTGTCCTTCTAATTCATCAACTCTGCAAGAGGGTTGTTGTATTTGACTAGTTAGAGCTTCCAACTTACTCAGCCTCCCTTAAAATTTTCTATCCAAATCTTTGGTTGTCATGCCACAATTTACTTGGCAAAACACAACTAATAATTTTTATTTTTTTATGAATGTAAAAAATGAAGGTAAGGTCTCAATCAACCCTTGAATCATGAGGGAATGAAGAATGTTAGGGGTACAAAGTTGTCCACTTAGAACTGGTTTTTGAGTTCCTCCTGTGGTGATATCTGTTTACTAAAAACTAAAAGAAAACTACGTAGGGTGTAATGGTTGTGAGCACTTATTCTTCTGCATTTGATAAGAAACATTTTGGTGTACAAATATAGACTTAATTGTGAAATTTAGCGGTAGGAGACCTCAAATTTAAATCAAGAAGATGTTATATCGTTAAATCATTTGCTTCTATTAATGTTAAATTGATGTTAATAATATTATTATTTAATTATTATAAAAAATTATTATAATTATTATTAATTTATTATTATAATTATTATATTTAAACACCTATATTTAATACACATCTTTTATTTCAATTGCTAACAATATCATTCTTTAATACGAAAAAAAATTAATTTACTACATTTGAGATTTTTGTGCAAGTAACAAATCAATTATTATTATTATTATTATTTTACTATAATCTAAAAGATAAATATACATTTATATTTAATGTTTCCCAAGTAACTATAATCAAAGGTAATTAAATCAAATATATTAAATAAAGTGTATAAATGTATACATATTATCTCCTTAATTTCTTTTAATATATTAAAATCAAGATACCAACAATTAAACTATAATCCTAATTATACAATCCTTAAATTCAAATTTTAAAATGAAACAAACTAAGTCAAGATCAATCCCTTAATATATATTTATTCTTATATATAAAAAAAAATAAAACAACCTAATCTATACATCCTATATACAAAATTGATTCAACTAAGATTTACCTATACTATACTAGCAATTCCCAAAACTCATGAATCATAACCTTAATATTATTATTTTAATTTACCCATACTACTATTGATCCAATTTCCCCACGTTACTATGTTAATCAATATAATAAAATACAAAATAAAAATTAAACTAAAAAACTAACATTTTCCACCTACCTACCATCTACCGCCTAACCCTATGTCCTCTTTTCATCCTAATTTTCAACCTAGCCACCCATTATTATCACTCCCTCTCCTCCCACGTGGGAAGGAGGAGGGATGGGGTGGTGTGCCATACAAGGCAGCCCCCTTAAATTTAATACCCACCCCCTTATTAGGATGGCCCCAGGTCTAGAAAAAGGTGGCTACTTTTTTTGAAAAAAAGTATGTGATTTGATTTGATTTATTTATTAGAACTTACTCCTCAACCACCATGATAAGACTTTTGTGCAGGTCGCTTCCTAAGGAAAAGGAATATATATTATTTTTATTTTATTATTTTTATTTCTTGCTTATTTAATTTCATTTTTTTTATAGAGCTGAATAGACATGGTACTGCATGTACCCATAAGTCATCATATTAGATACATATAATTTATTTTATTTTGTGACAACTTGGTTATCTCCATAACTATGAAGTTGACTTTTTTTTACAAATAAAAATAAAAATTCTAGGGTCACATTAAGCTTATTTTATTCTGATAATATTATTTAATTGTCTGCACTTTCTAAGGAGGTCTTTTTTTTTGCAACCTCGTACATTTTCCAGCAAGGTTTCTCAAGCACCTATAGGTCTTATATGAGTTGAACTTACTGGGCTAATTCTTTCCATGTATGCTCTATGTCTATAAAGATTGAACTGGTGGTAGTCTATCATTGCATCATGCATATATCATTTCCTACTCTGATAGATAGTATAACTTGAAGCAAACTATCAAGTTGCTAACAAAATCTAATTGCAAGATGAAACTCAAGATCTTCTTAAATCTAAGATTTCATTGCATCAATACTCAAAATGCTTTAATGCCAACCAATACCATAATTTAAGCTA
Organism: Cupressus sempervirens; assembly: GCA_028749045.1. Lineage (NCBI taxonomy): Eukaryota > Viridiplantae > Streptophyta > Pinopsida > Cupressales > Cupressaceae > Cupressus > Cupressus sempervirens. Next base: position 354,568,544 of record CM053791.1, on the reverse strand, counting down.
CCTACAATCCATTACTATGAATTGCAAATCTTACTACTAATTTGATTTCAATGCTAAACATCAAACAACTAAATTATTCTCATGAAATTTTGAGGAGATAAAGATATCAAAATAATAATGCTCAGTCCATTCTTTCAAGATATAACATGATACAAATTCTTTTCTTCAACACATTCCAAATTTAAGTAGTGATAAAACAACATCAACACAATATCAAACAATCACAAGGTTGTGGAGCCATCACTCAAGATACACAATGGAGAATCTCACAAACAAGACATCTCACAATCTCTCTATTTGGCAAATACATGAGATCACTAGCAACACATTGCAATACATTGAATGCTCATCATAAGATGGAGTTCACTTCTCCATTTCAACACAAACCATAAAGGGTCTTCTTCTATGCAAATAATGAACTTCATGATCATCAAGCTTCCAAACTCTTCAAGTGAAAACCTGCAAAAAGAGAGACAAAATGGGAACCATGGAAGCTCACCTCTGAACCTAGGCCTCAAGGAGGCCACCCACTAAGCTTGGGGAAACAAAGCATAAATGGTTGCATTCTACACATTCACATGCCATGCATATACACAACAATATGACAAGATTTAACACAATACATTACAACACATCCCATCTAAAGGTTTTGCACAAAGATTCAACAAATGAATCAAGTATAGGGTGAAGGTGGGCTCTCACCATGAGGAGGATTTCCAAAGCTAAGACTCACAATATATATACATCTTTTCAATATCAACATGCCCTTTTGGGGCATACAATATCTTCCCTTCCACACACCTCCTTATACCTCCCAAAATGCAAGTAAGCAAGATGAACACATTCCATTTAGCATATACAATCATCTCCACACATGGGAGTGTTCCTCAACTACATGTGTGAGCCCAACTAACCCCTTCACACAAGAATCTCTTCCCTCCCAAGGGTGAGTGATGCTTCACACCCATTTCACAAAACACATAACATGAAACAAGCAAGATTAAAGAAGGATTCACACAAAACTTCTCACATGCAACACACATGCAAGATCTTTTCCCACAAACACAACTATAATACACCAAAATCTCATCATGAAATGAAGAACACCATATATCTATTCTACGTGCAAAATGAGGAACATCATGGATCATGGGTACCAACCTCCCTCTAAGCAAAGGCAATGAATAGTTGTAGTAGAATTCCTTCCTCTTCCTTCAAACCCCAGTTGTCTCTAAAGATAGAGAGTGGCTAAGTGAGTTTCCAATTTAGCCATGCCTCTATATATCCCTCACATTTTCGGATTCAATAAAGAATACAATTTTTATGAGGTTTCCTAGGCCTACTAGGAACCCTAGAGGTCATTATTAGACCCCTAACCTTTAGTACTAACATGGGTAGGGTTTATTTTTGTCAAAAACTTACCTTAAGGTTACTTTATGACTCTCCCAAAGCTAGGTAATTCAAATTCCAAATTTCCCCCATGGTGATAACCTTGTCCTTTTTACTAACTTAGGGCAATAAACCAAATTTTTCAATTAAGGCATTAACACAGAATAAGGTGGCCACATGATCCATCATCGAAGAACATGTCATTTCACATAACGAGCACAAGTGTCAAGTGACACACACAAAATGCACTAAACATCACACATGACACTTTCAAAATCTACACATGAAACACATACCACACACATACATCTCACGTTTACAAAATAAGCACATCACAATGAGGTTTATGAATCTTACAAAGATTCACCTTGGCAGAGTCAGTTAAACATGTGTCTATATCTTGTTTCCCCTTTAAATTTCCATGATTCCTCTTCCTGCACATCAAACTCGAGCATCAGTAGTCCAAGGAGTCAAATAAGCATATACAACATAAGTACAAATAATAATAAAAAATATAATTCAAATTAAATATCCTTTCCTAATCTTTTCAATTATTCCACTTGAAATGTTAAGATATCAAAATCTGCATGTCATAAGCATCATAATCAAATTAATATTCATCCATACATTAAAAATCTTCAAAATAATTTTACATTTTGCATTGCATCAAAATCTACTAATATTATGTCATAAAGCTGCATCCATATATGTTCAAACATTTCTTACACAATTACAGTTCCTAAGTGCATATATCAATGTAAAACACTATTGAAGTATCAAATTGATAGATAAAAAGAATCCATTTTCCCTCTAATAACAAAATGTAATAACATATCCATGCTATGTTAGATCAGGGTGAGGCCTGACATTGGTCAACTTATGAGATGAAGTACAATTGATGTATAGTAGCTTGCCAACTTGTTGACATCTTTAGAGTTCCTTGATACAAGTGTCAAGACTCAGCAAATGATTTTGAATATTTTGACAAATGGTGCTAAAAAGATTAGCATCATGTAAAATTTGAGTCTTTGACTCAGCAACATTCAACAAATTTGTAAATTCATCATCAAATAATTTAATGACTTCTTGTGCTCTTTGTTTGGGATCTACCTTAGTGTGTTTGGCTAAGAGGGTGTTGTGCAATCTATCAGTCACTTCCACTAATGCTCTTTATAGACTTTTGACCTTTTTGTTCTTCTCAAATAATTTTTTTAAGGATGAGATCAAGTTAGATTGATCATCATCATCACCTATAAGGTTAATTTACACAAGTACTTTTTACTAAAACTTTAGAGGGTAGGGTAGAGCACATTTAGCTCAATTTTAAGATGTGTTTGGGCATTACGTAGTTTCAAGGAGATTCCAATTGTGCCAAAGCTATTGGTAATGGTAGCTATGTGGGAGTGTGGCAGCATGATAGGGTTAAAAGTATTGATAATGACCAATGAAAACAAACCCATTTCCTTAATGAAGATATGTGTCATTTCCATGTTACCATTATTTGCACATGCATCCATAATAGCATCAAAGCTCATGTATTGAGCCAAACATTTACTAAAACCTTGTCATTCAAAGTCCCATTTGTTTCCTTGAGCCACTTGCAAATTTCACTAAAAAGATCAATTACAGTGTTAAAGTCTAGTCACTTACATAAACGGCTTATAACAACACTCCATGCCTTCACATGGGGAATGATATCCAATTTTAGCATTAGTTTGATGATGTTTACTCCCAATTGGTGAAATCCGAACTTGGTGGAAGCCATGGCTAACAACCCAAGTGAATTGTAGTCAAGGTGGAGCTTTCCCTTTTGAGTTGCTTAACCACTATTTGCATCCTACAAAATGCATAGACCAAACCCTCATGTTGAAGTTGAGAAACCAAAAAAACTCTAACATTTTCTTCTTTGGCAACTCATTTGATTGTTCCCTCCATGGCAGTGTCATGGCGATCCCCATCCCACATTGTTTCTTTTTCTTGTTCCCAATCCAACCTACAATGTGAAATGGATGAAATTTTGGGGGCATATATTTCACGCAGAATATCAAACTACATCTTTTAAGTTTTCTATGAAGTTTACTTCACACTATCGTATCATTTTATTTTATTTTAATTTAATGATGTTGTACTTTAATGTTATCTCTTTATTATTATATAGATTATATTTTTTAGGATTTATAATTTTTAATTTATAAAAAACAAATAATATGTGTTTAATTTTTTTTGATATGTTATTTATGATCATAGATTATAATATTATTACATTTTATAATATTGAAAGAGAACATTTTTGTTGTTTAGTAAAAGAAATCATAATTATTTAAATTTCATGCTATTAAGATAGTTGAGTATATTAGCAAGTGAAGATAGAAGTGAATCAATATTCATTTTTAGGGAAACATGTTCAACGAAAAAAAATTCATTTTTGGTATACTTGACCATTGCATTTTTATAGTCAATTTTATAAATTAATCTAATTTCTTCGATATAAGTAACTATTTAAAGACTATAAGCCAATAGTGGCATGTTGTGATGGTTAAGATGTTGAGTTGTTATCCTTGCCATCAAGGTTCAAATCTAATGGGGATGAGGTCCCCAATTTGTGGCCTCACTAGTTCATAGCTCCAGGTCAAAGCGTTTATCCCTTTAAAAAGAAAAAAAAAAAACTATTTTAAAGACTATAAACTATGATTGGATTTTCTTTGATGGAAACTATTCCTTGTGATTCTATCTTTAAATTTTGTTATCAATAAAATTTGTAATCACTTGAAAGGCAAGTTTATAGCATGAGATATGTGTAGATGTATTTCTCATGTAATAATTCTATTGAAAAACAAACATTAACATAATCTAATGTTGTTATTATTATTATAATCTAGTTCTTCATTATAAATTGTAAAGTTTTAATTAGTTTTAAATTTTAGTTATCAATTTTTTAAAAATGAGATGATGGTCCAATAAATATCTCTTTATGTATTAGCTTATAACACAGTTCTTTACATTAATTTTAATTATGTCTTTCAATTTTTTTTTTAAAATGTTGTACCTTTGGCTCATTGTTGCACATACAAAAGTGTCAATTCTAAAGCAACTTGTAAAGTAGCTTTACCATAAAGAAGAGCATCATCAATAAATAAAGTAATGTGTGATGTTTAAGGAAGTACGCAGTATCAAAATTCCTTGCCACAGTCCTAGTTGGCATTTGTAAGATATACATCAACTAAGAACATATACCATTATGATTAAAAAAAAAATGAAATAGTGGATCTCCTTGAATATGCACTCATTGCATAGCATTGAAAAACCCATCTGGGGTACCATTAATGAGAATGGAAAAATAAGCCCCAAATAGACAAGAAAGGATTCACTTACATAATTTATCTAAATAGATAATTTTTTTAAGAACATTGATAAGAAATAACCACTAGATTTTATTGTAAGCCTTTATTTAATAGCTTGGATGACTAGTTATTAGTGACTAATTATTAAGTAGTTTGTTTGATCATTTATTTAGTATTTTTTGTTTGGGTAACTAAATATTAGTGACTAGCAATTTTTAATAGTTTATTTGATCATTTATTTAGTGACTCAACCTTGTGATTTTACTAGGTGGTCAATTTAGTCACTTATTTAGTCACCTATAACTTTACAAAGAAATATTTGAATGTGATCAGTTTTAGTCACTTGACTAAACATTTTACTGACATGACTAAAAGTTTTAGTCACATAGTCACATATTTGCCAAAATGGATCATCCTTACAATCAAATTTCTACTTTCTCTATTAGATGCCTTCTACACACATTTGTTATCTTGTCCATAGTGCATCTTTCACTACTCATAATATTAGTAACTTATAAAAATGAAAATCTCTTAAGTACATGAGCAAGAGATATAGGAGAGGATGAGCTCTATGCTTTCACCTCATCTTTCTTTAGTTTCTTCTATGTTGCCTTCTTTTGTTTTCTCTCTTCTTCTTCCTTCTCTTCTCTTCCTTTCTTTTCTCTTTCTTCATTTTCTTTTTCTTCCTCTTTTCTCTTTTTATCTTCTTTATGCTTCTTTTCCTCTTCAATTAGTTTTAGCTTGGTTTATTCAATCTTCTTCTTTTCTTCTTTAAGCTATCTTTTCTCTTCTTCAACCAGTCTCAATTGATCCTAAATATGTTCAAAAGGGGGCTTAGGCTAATTGAATGGATCTTCATCACTTACTGATAATTCCAAAGTTTTTTCTACAGTTAAAGGTTCTTCCTTTAACTCACTCATCATTTCATGATAGCTACAATAGTTTCACTTCTAATAACATTCTTTTCTCCTCCCATGCATAAAAAATGGCCTCATCTTACTTTGCAAGTAAGGTGCTAGTTTCTTCATTAATTTCTTGATTTCATCTTCATCATCTATCTTGTACATAGTTCGTAGCATTGACTTCCAAAGTTCCATGTCTTCTTTATGAACTCGTGCTCTCTTAGCTACAAGTTTGTCATAGACCTTTTGATTCATCATGCCTTTAATACTCTCAAGTTTCAAGTTATTGAGAATCATATATCTCATAGTAGAGATATATCTATTCTTTCTCCATATATCTTTCTCCATATATATACAGTAAAGAATCATATATCTATTCTTTCTCCATATCATTGAACAAATCATAAAACTTATTCATTTGTACAAAGTTCCATTCATTAACAATAGCTATGTTAATCTTCTCTATCTTTGGTTTCTAGGGTTTCCTTATTTTACTTATTGGCTACTTGGAAATAGTGACTTTCTCTAGCTATTTATCTTCTTGTTCCTCTTCTTCTTCTTCATCACTAGAGTCTCCAATTATCAGCAATGTCTTCTTTCTTTCTCCAGTCTGGTAGCTTGCTCCTTAACTCTTTTAAATTTGTGAGTCCCTACCAACCTTTCAGACTTTCTATTAGGCTCACTTGGTTTCTTGGTTGATACAAAAACATATAGAATGCTCTATTATGTAGGAGTTTCTATAATAGATACACCGGATGCTTAGCCAACTGACAAAGGTGTCACATACATTACACCTAGTTCATCAATTTGTTTTAGTTCAAAGATTGTTTGTCTGACTGCTTGAGATTCTTCTTCTAGCATACTGACCTTAAATAATGCCTTCTTTATTACAGATACAATCTTATTACGAGATTCCTTTTCTAATGATGTCTGGTAGGCTGACTAGGTTATCTCCTCATATGTTCCAAATCTATATGATGCTTGATCTATATTAGATTTCAACATTAAATCAATATAACTAATAGCTATATCATTGCTAAATTCATAACCTAGGGGCTCAAGAAATGTTTCCTAAGGTTCTACTGCTTCAATATAGGTTAAGTTAGTATCCACCATAAAACATATAATTCTTGAATCTACAATGATTGCAGGGGAAATTTTGAATCTCTATTTCATCTCATTCTAAAATATCGTTACAATCAAATTTCTACTTTCTCTATTGGATGCCTTCTACACACATCTGTTATCTTGTCCATAGTGCATCTTTCACTACTCATAATATTAGTAACTTATAAAAATGGAAATCTCTTAAGTAAATGAAAGAAAATATGATTAATCAATGACTCAAATATGAATACACCATTCCTAGTTCTCTTTATTTTCTCTAAGTTCTCAAAAAATTGTACTCTAAGAAACTCACTTAGATTCACTTGTTCTTTCTCAACACATATCTTATAAGCCGCATAAATGAAGCTTGTTGACAACTCATTGTTCTCAGCACTTGCACATATAGAAAATGAAATGATTCTACTCAATAATCTTACATCATGTTGTTTGATGGTGTTGATCACCATTGCTTTACCATTTTAAACTACCTTCATATACATTTAAACATTTTTCTTAACTAATTTCTCACCAATAGGTACACTACCTTATTTTCTAAGACCAATGATTTCATGAATAAGGTTGCCAAAGATGTCGACTACATTGTCCCCCATCCAAATCTTTCCATTATCAATTCTACTTAATATGATTTCTGTCCATTCTTTTGTGTCAAGTTCATTGTAAAAATGATATTTGACTAAGTCTAAGTCTTTTGGATTCACATCCAGGCTTACTAGTCATATCATGATTGAAAAAAATCTCTATATCCTTGTTTATAAACTCACTTCCAATAGTTTCAAACTTACTACACAGTGTTGTTTAGTGTCGAGCCTGATCAGTCCCCAAGTGGGAGATTGTTAGATTGTGGTGATTGATCAGGGAAGTACTAAACATACTCCATAAATTTTTTGGGGCCCTATTTTATTTTGATTTTGGGCCAACATGTAATTATTAATCATAACCCTAAATTGGCAAAAATACTTGTATAAAAGGGCTTAGGGTTAGGGATTGTTTCATTGTGGTGATGCAAAAATTGGTTCTTGCTGCAGTATTGAACTATATAAGAAATTGCGGATTATAATCAAGTTGTAATCAATGGATCATAATAATAATGAACTTTCTATTTGGTGGATGTAGCCCAAGGATTGAGTGAACCACTTTAAATCTTGGCATCTTGTGTTCTTTTCTTTGTGATCTATTATTTTTTAACATTTTTAATATTTGCATGTAATCATTATTTTTGTCTGTGTTTTAATCCTAACAAGTGGTATCAGAGTGATTTTTTTTTTCAGTTATCCCCTGTAGGGAAGTCTCATAGTTGAGTGAAAGTGATGGCAGACAAGGGTAAGCTAAGGGTTAACAAGTTTAATGGGAAGAACTTTCAGTTACGAAAGATGTAAATGAAAGATTATCTTTATTAGAGGGATTTATGGAAGTCGTTGGAGGGAAAAACCAAGAATCATGATCTATGTCAAATAGCAATAGGAATCTTTTAGATAGAAAGGCACTTGGAAGCATTCAATTATGCCTAAAACCATTGGTGGCATTTACTATTACAAAAGAAAAGACAATAGAAGAGTTGATGTTGTATGAATTTTCCTTAGGGTCATTCACTCAAGATTGAGGAACTAAAACACAAGCACAAAATAGACCAACAGAGTATGATCAGAATATCAATATGATATTCAATTGATTGTAATTGATATGATAGTACACTAGAGGTGCCTATATATAAAGGCCTCTAAGATGCATCTAGAATGTCTAGGAGTTAGCCATATGATAAGCCTCACAACTAATTACATATCCACTAGGAATGAGTTATCCTCCATTTAGCATAGGAGTTAGTGTGATGATGAGAGGATAAGCCTACAAAGATGTGTTATATAAAATTATGTTGTAGACAACATGTGCTTAATTAAGAGTGCAAACAATTGTGTTTTCAATATTACAACTTAGTTGATTATGCAAACTCCAGTGTTGTAGACACCATGTGCTAAATTAGAGTTGCTTACTCTTGTGTTGTCAATAAGACAACTCATATGAGTACACAAACTCTTAGGTGTCTAACCTAAGAAATAATAAAATGATGTATTGACCTATGTAAACTTAAGTTAAAGTGTTGCATGATTGGTCCTGGCTACTAGGCCATGTTAGGTACCCATGAACAAAATGCATTGCAATCTCTCATAAAATAGAGAAAAAAGAAAAACCTCATGGGAAAAACCCTCCCCCAAAAAGAGAGATAAAAAATCAAGATGCATGGATGGATGGAGTAATCAAGACCCCCCCATTATGACATACAATAATTATATTCAAAAGATAAGAAGAAGGACAAAAACCCATAAGAGGAAAAAGTTGCCCCCATAAAAGAGAAGAAGACAACGTGGTCCCCCCCCCCCCCCCAAATGTAGAGTGTCAATTAGTGATAGCTGCTCCAATGTAGAAGTTGATCCATGACTGTTGAATAATGTTCCTCCCCTTTGGAAGAAATAATGGAAGAGGTACAGGTAAGATGCTTCCCCTGTGTATAGAAAGAATTCCAAAGATGAATGGTTTCTCTGAAACCCACTCAACTATCCCTGTGTCAATATTGATGGTGTAGTGCAAGATGTACTTAGTGGCCTTCTAATGAAGCTCATGTGGCTCTTGCATGAAGAAAGAAACCATGTCAATTACAAAAGCTATATCGGGGTGTGTATGTGTCAAGTAGATGAGACTCCCCACCAACTGTCTATACAATGTAGCATCAATAAGTGGAGTGGTACACTTGGCCTCTAGCTTAACAATTGAAAGAAAGTGAGTAAGAGTAGGCTTGAAAACACTCGTGTGAAATAGAGAAAGCAAGTCAAGAGCATACTTGGGTTGAGAAAGTGTGATCCTTGTTGAAGACTATGTGATCTCAATACCAAGGAAATAATGTAGTAAACCCAAGTCTATTATAGCAAATCTATCCTGGAAAGAGGTCTTGACACTAGTAATGATGAATGAAGTACTTCCTCTAATGATGAATGTAGAAATTAAAATTAGAATGACACTTGGTGAATCCTACTGAGAGTAAGAAGGAATCCATCTTAGCATACCAAGCCCAAGGAGCCTGCTTGAGACCATAGATAGACTTCTTCAATCTACAAACCATAGTAGAATCCTATATGAACCCCTATGGTTGCTCCATATAAATCTCCTCGTGAAGATTACCATTCAAAAAAGCACTCTTTACATCTATCTGATGTACAACCCAACCATGAGTTGTAGTAATAGCTAGTGTCAAGTGAATGGAGTTCATCTTGGTGACTGGTGCAAAAGTCTCTGTATAGTCAATACCTGAAACCTATGAGAAACTTTTGGCAACTAGTCTAGCCTTATTCTTATCCACACTTCCATCTGCTACAAGTTTGGTTCAATAGATCCACTTACACCAAACCAACTTTCTTCCCTTAGGAAGAGGAACTAAGTCCCAAGTGTTGTTTTTCATCAAAGAGTTATGTTCTTCCTCCATAGCCTCATCCCATTCTAGAATCCTTGATGCTTCCGTAAATGACTATGGATCTAAAGCAATGGTAATATAAGCATGTAGAAATGATTTGTGCTATGACCTTGTCCTCTGAGTTTCTGAATGATTCCCCACTAATGAACCTACTGAATCAAGGGTTTTTTGTGCCCAATGAGGTTTAGTGGAAGAAAAAGAAGTGTCCTCAACTATTTGTGGACCCTACAAAGGTGGTGTCATGCGAGTCAAAGTTGAAGGAATCTCATCTTTTGAGTCACTATCATCAATATTATCACTTTCCATGAAGGAGGAAGGAGGAGTTGAAGAAGTCAAACTTGGACAAGTTTCTTCAAAGTGAACACCCCTCTCAAAAAAAATTTCATGTCTCTAGATCTATGAGTTTATATGCCTTAAGATGGTAAGGATATCCAACAAATATACAAGGTTTTCTTTGAGGTTCTAATGCCTTTCACTTTTGTGGAGGTATCCTTGCCCATGCTAGACAACCAAAAACTTTAAAGTTCTTTACACTTGGTTTTCTTCCATACCAAGCCTCAAAAGGTGTAATTCCATCTAAGGCCTTATGGGGACTTATGTTTTTGGATTCTTCCTAAAACACTTGATCTGGAGACTTATGTTGAAGAATACAAGTGGTTATTTGGTATACAACTGAATATTAAAGATCAATACCCTCATGAGTGCAAAAGTCTATAAGCCTGGAGTTGACATATTCCCTACCATTATCTATTCGTAGAATCTTGATGGCTTTTCTTGATTGCTTCTCACCTTGAGCTTTGAAGGTGATAAACTTATCAAATACTTCACTCTTATGAGAAAGAAAGAAGACCCAAGTGTAGCATGAAAAGTCATCAATAAAGATGAGAACATAACAAGCCTTACTGAAAGATGGTATTAGAAATGGACCAGCTACATCACTATGAACCAATTCAAGAACAGTAGTAGATTTCAAGACTTCCTCTAGTCATATTTTTCTTCTAGATTCTTGCCTACTTCACAACTTGTACATACAGACTCAGAATACTTAACTTGAGGTAGACCAATGATCATATCCTTCCTACTAAGTTGTTGAAGGTAGCGATAGTTGAGATGTCCAAATCTCTCATGCCATAGTTTACTTTGTGAATTTGGATGAGTCAGCAAGGCAAGGGAAGTGGACTTAGGCACAAAATGAGAAAAAGAGTAAAGTCTTGTCTCATGATTAGCCTTTCCAACCGCCACCATAGAATCATCCTTGAGATTTTTCACCACAATTGTATCAGGAAAGAATTCCACTTTTTTGCCACATCCATAGTGAGTTATTTGGTAGATGGAAAGAAGGTTGGTGCTAAGGTTAGGAACATGAAGAACATCCTTGAAGATGCTGTTGTCCAACTCAACATTCCCTTTCCCTTCAACTTCCACTTGAGTGTCATTGCCCACATAGATGTAAGGTACATTTGATGGTTTCAAAGAGGAAAAAAGTTTCCTTGAAGCACCCATATCATGTGTAGCTCCAGAAATCAAGAACTCATTCCTCAACATTTTTTGTACTTGCTACCCTTTGAAGTGGTTGAAGATTCCTTATCCTTATAGGCATTTGGTACATCAATTTTGTGTTTCCTCATTAGGTTTACCAATTCATTGATCTACTTATCCTTACACTCATGTTCATCATGACCATTCTTCTTACAATAGGCATAAGTTTTCTTCTCCCTTTTGTTGGAGTTTTTCCCCTTCTAGTTATTTTTAGAAAAAGACTTGCCTTGTTGTGAAGAAGGTTGTTGAGTGGAAGAATATTGATGCAAGGAAGATTGTTGTTTAGAGGAGGATTTTAGTGTGTCATCTTGTGGCTTAGCCTTCCACTACTTCTGCTTCTTGATGGAGTTTTTACCACTTGAATTCCCTTCATTAGCTACCAAGGCTTTGGTCTTGGAGGAATGGAGAATTCCTATACTAAATTGTCATGTTCTAAGACTAGCATTTTTGAAAATTTCTCAAATGAAGGCTTAGTGTAGGCACTACACATTGTTAATTTGTGAGTATTATCACTAGAAACAAAACGAGCATATTCAAGTGGAAGACAAGTCATTATATGTTTGATCATATTTCCATCTTTGATGGGTTCACCACAATCCTTAAGTTGTGCCCTATACATGTCTAGTTGGGTAAGATAATCTTTGATGGTGTCAAAATTCCTAGGATCCAACTTGAGAAGTTTGTCCTCAATGGTGTAGACCATGTCTTCATCTACTATCCCATACAATGCTTCAAGTTTAGCCTAGACTTCTATTGGATTGGTAAGTTTCCTAACACGATATTTGATGGGATCTGAGATATCCTTGAGCAAGGTTCCTAGGGCCATTTCTTGTTTGGATTCCTAGTCTTTTTTTCAAGCTTCATTAGCATCGGTCGAAGGTTTCTTTGTTGCACCAGTTACATAATGCAAAAAACCTTTTTCAACCAATGGTTCCTTTATTTTTTATTTCCAAATAGCATAATTATGTGGAGTTAACTTTGAAAAAGAACGCATAATGCAAGAGCACAATATCAAGGAGACACAGTACACAATACACATCCCCCCTTTTCACTTAATCAAAAAATCCGCCCCTCCCCCCCCCCAAAATGAAAGATTTTGGCACTTTATATGTAGTGCATTTACAATAGGCCCCTTGTCAAAATGGATAAAGTGGGCTTATAATTTTTCTGTTTACAATCTTCTTTGGAGTTCAAATTTGAAACTTTACAATGTAGCTCAGAATTACAACAATTTTGAAGTAATACAATGCAAAATAGAACCTATTTTTGAAAGTGGTATTTTTGTCCACACAAGCCAATAATCTAATTGTAGATTTGGAAAGTAGATAAAAAAAAATGCACTTTCAAAAAATAAATAGAACCTGAAAAGGAGTCCAAATGAGCCCATACAGAGAGCATTTGAAGTTTCAAAATGTAGGATTGGATACATACAGTCACTAAATTTTTTTATTTCTCACAAATCCATGCACGAAAACTAGAAAAGAACTACACCACTACATTTTTAAAGAAATTTTACCCAAAATGGATGACTGAGTTATGACCTCTAAAAGTAGAACTGTCAAATCAAAACTAAATCTGGAGATGGGTCTGGAGAGAAAAATACGAGGTTAAATTTGAAAGTCAAACAACTATCACAATAGTTCAAATTAACCTCTAGATGACTGTCAAATTTAACACAGCAAATTGTTGACATTATCAAAAAAATTGCCTCCCTAGGTGACATTGTAGTATGGATTTGACACTTTGGCTGCTGACTAGGATTGCTGACTTGGTAGGTACGATACTATTTGTTGACAAGTTATGGGGGCCTTGTAGAGCTAGCTGCTATGTGGTGTGATGATTGGGCTCTTCGAATCCATGTGATAGGTCTGCATGGATGTCGGGCATTACTAGTGTGGCAGGTTACCATGCACTGCATAGTGGTTTGCATGGCGTGATAGATCACCACTATGTGGTAGAAGGAGAGACAATTATCATGATGTGGGGTGTAGTCACTACAAACACAAAATATTGGGATCAAAATTTGAAATGCCAGAGTTCATTGTTTTGAGGGCCAATGCCGGAGGAGACTGCAACATCGAAGATTGAATTTTGGTCATCGACAGGGTATATTGAAGTCATCGACAAAGGGGAATTAGTCCCACACGTCGTGTGTGATGGCTTTCAAGGGTGTTTAAAAGAAACAACTCACATTGTTAAGATAAACAAGGTCATTGGGAGTTGATTCAAATGAAGGTGCCAAACTTTGTAAAGAACTTGGCCGGTGAGCGATATCTGATTGCTAGGAATTTGAACAGATGTCAAAACGATAGTAAAGTACTCAAATTTGGCTTAGCCACACTATAAACTAATATTGGCCAAAAGTGCTCTAAGGGGACTGGGGTTTCATTGCTCAATTTTTGCAAAAAAAATTCTCTACAGGTTGATTAGGCCAAATTTTTTTTTTTAAATATGTCAAAAATAGCACAATAATGCTGATGAATTGTAGAGAAAATTAAAATTTAGATCTAAAACAAGGTAAATTGCAAATCTAATAGATCATACCATACTTGTAAATTAGGCTTTTGGGTGTCGGTTTACAAAAAAAATTTGCCTCAAAATTGACTATGGCCCAATATAGGTGAATTTATTGTCAATTTTCACCAAATCAATGCTTTGGATGCGATGGCAAGGTCTGGTTTGGCTTTAGATACTCCCAATGACTGTTGATGCTCCATATTTGAATCGAGTCCTTCGAGAGGTAAAGCAATAAAGTTCTCCAATGACTATGTAAAGTGAATCTCCCTTAGCTCTGATACCATGTAAAAATTTGGTATAGCTATAATACCATGTAAGAATTTTTCTTAGGGCAAAATTCACCCAAGATCAAGGAACTCAAACACAAGCACAAAATAGGCTAACAAAGTATGATCAGAATAACAATATGATATTAAATTGATTGTAATTGATATGATAGTACACTAGAGGTGCTTGTATAGAAGGGCCTCTAAAATGCATTTAGAATGTTTAGGAGTTAGCCATATGATAAGCCTCACAACTAAGCACATGTTTACCAGGAATGGGTTATCCTTTATTAAGCACGAGAGTTAGTGCAATGATGAGAGGATAACCCTACAAAGGTGTGTCACATAAAATTATTTTGTAGATACCATATGCTTAATTAAGAGTGCAAACAACTATGTTGTCAAGATGACAACTCGGTTAATAATGCAAACTCCAGTTTTGTAGACAGTAGTGCTAAATTAGACTTGCTTACTCCTGTGTTGTTAACAAGACAACTCATATGAGTACACAAACTCCTAGGTGTCTAACCTAAGAAATAATAAAATAATGCATTGACCTAAGTAAACTTAAGTAAAGTGTAAATAGTGAATACTTATTTACACTAATAGATGCAAACCCTAGTGAAATTGTATGAAAAATCCTTAGCTTCAAACAAGGTATTTCTCATGAAGCATTTATTTAATATGAAAATGACAAAAGGTGGATCTATTGCTGATTTTAAATAAATTTAATACTATTACTAGTTAACTATCTTCTATGGGTATCAATTTTGATGAAGAATTTAGGTCTCTCTTAATTTTTTGTTCTTTACCTAAAAGTTGGAATGGCTTAGTAATGGCTATGAGTAATTTTATTCCTAGGTCTAGTACCCTAAAATATGATGATGTGATTGGTGTTATTTTGAGTGAAAAAATTTGTAAAAAAATTTCAGGTGGATCTACATCAAGAAGTGCTTTCAACACACAAAGTCGAGGTATAATGATTGAGAGAGGAAGTAATTCTTGAAATCATGAAAAATCAAGAGAAAAGTCAAAAGGGAGGAGGTCTCAATTGAAAGGACCGAATGACTGTTGGTACTATGGAAAAATAGGGCATAAAAAGAACGATTGTTGGACTTGAAAGAAAAATGAAGGAGATAAACTAGATGGAGATAAGGAGGCAAATGTGGTAAGTAACAAATCCAAAGAGGATGCTTTGCTTCAATCTTTACAAAGTGTTGATGATTCACAGGTTTTAGATTCTGGTGCTTCATTTCATCCTACACCTCATAGAGGTTATTTCATTGATTATTGTTCAAGAGGATTTTGGACTTGTTTATGTAAGGGATAATGAACTTTTTCAGATTGTTGGAAAGAGAAAAATTAAGATTAAGTTGCAAAATGGGAATAATTGGCTACTACATAAGGTAAGATATATTCCACGGCTAAGTAAAAATTTAATTTCAGCATGGCAACTTGGTGATGAGGGTTGTGTAGTTACTTTTAATTAAAAATTGGAAGGTTTCAAAAAGTTCCCTTGTAGTAGAAAAATGTGCGAAAGTAGGCACCTTATATATTTGTATAGGTCATATTGTTTCTTCTACTTCGATTGTTTTAGAGAAAAATGATTGTTTAGGAACAATTGTTGAAGTTGAGCAGGGAGAACAAATAACTGTTGTAAATTCATATATAGCACTGTGACACAATAGACTTGGGCACATAAGTGAGAATGGTATGAAAGTACTTCATCCAAAGAAAGTTTTTCCAGGTCTACAATGTGTTAATATTGATTTCTGTGAAAGTTGTGTGTATGGAAAACAAAAAAGAGTAAGTTTTGTGAAGACTAGGAAGAAAAATAAAAAAGAGAAATTAGAGCTTGTGTGAACTAATGTATGGGGATTGGTTTAGGTGTCTTCCTTTGGTGGCTCTCATTATTATAATACATTCATTGATGATGCAACTAGAAAAGTATGGGTTTATTTCTTTAGAAAAAAATCTAATGTATTTCAAACTTTTAAAAAATAGAAATGCTTGATTGAAAATGAGACTAGTAAAAAATAAAAATGTCTTAGATCTGATAATGGAGGTGAGGATTGCAGTTATGAATTTAAAAATTATTGCTCTACTAATGGTATTCATAGAAAAAAAATTGTTCCAAGGACTCCATAGGAAAATTAAGTGGCTAAACATATGAATAGGATGAATGGAGCATGTAAGGAGTATGAGGTTGCATGTTGGGTTACCCTTACACATGTGTGAAGAGGCTATTAATATTGCTACATATTTGATCAATAGAGGTCCCTCTACTCCTTTGGGTTGTGGTGTTCTAGAGGAAGCATGGATTGGTAAGAAGGTGAGTTATTTTGTTCTCAAAACCTTTGGTTGTGAAGCATTTTTTCATATAGATTTTGAAAATAGAACCAAGATGGAAACTAAGTCAAAGAAATGCATATTTGTTGGATATGACATTAATGAATTTGATTATAGACTTTCGGATTTTAAAAATTATAAAATTGTAAAAAGTAGGGATGCCATATTCAATGAGAAAGTGTTGTACAAAGATTGATGCAGAGAGCACAATAGAAGTGTACTATATGGGCCTTCCACAAAAAAATGAAATTATATGTATGGATTCACATTTATAATCTTTTCCAACCATTGAAATGAATGCAAGAATGTTGCATCACCAATCCTTTTTGTGAGGCTCAATAACAGTGAGTTACCAAAATTGTCTCCAAGTTATAGCCAAATCTAAGCAAATAAATAAAAGTTATTGCAATTTTCTCAAAACTATTCATATTATGACAAAATCTGACTAGTCTTCATCAAAACGGCCATAACTTCTTCTAAATATAATGAAAATAATTAAAACCAAAATCAAATGAAAGATAATTCATATACCATTTCAAAAATATAAGTTTCAAGTCTGTATCTTTCAAAATGAGTTTGTACTAATCAAAACATTAAAGAAATTGCAGAAAAAAATAACTAAAAAATTGAAATATACAACATTAAAATGAATTTTCTTCCATTCCAAATCTTTCCTCCAACTTCTCTAACTTAAAATTTCATATTTTAGAGACCAATATATATAATTTGGAATCACATTAAACTCTCCAACCAACCTACAACTACCCATTAACACTTTTAAACCAACTTTTAAAAAGTTGTCACCAAGTTGTAAAAATTGTCATTGCAATTTTGGCAACTTTTGAACAACTTTTACAATTATTATCCAAATGACTTCAAAATTTTCCTAAACACTTGAAATGTGATTAAAATGAGACTTAGATAATATCATTACCACACTTGAATAGGTGCCCCTGCACCTAAGATCTTTTGTAGCAACATGAGAAGAAAGAAGATGATTATGTAATATTGAATGATACTCCAAAAGATGATGTTCAAGTCATTCCTCATGATGTGAAACAACTGTCAAAATAAATACCACACACACCAATGAATGTTAGATGGTTAGCAAGCATGAGTAGACCTTCGAAATGATTTTCTCCCTCTTTGTATTCTATTTTACTTACTGATGCTGGTGAGAACTTGAATGTTATGATGAAGCTATATAGGTGGATACTAAGATTCAGTAGGAGTCTGCAATGAAAGAAGAAATGAACTCTTTTCTAAAAAATAAGACATGAGATTTATGCAAGTTTCCTACAGATAAAAGAACTTTACAAAATAAGTGGGTTTACACCTTAAGAAGAGGATGGAGGTAAGAAAAGATTTAAACCCAAGTTAGTAGAAGAGGATGGAGGTAAGGAAAGATTTGAAGCCAAGATAGTTGTAAAAAGATTTTCATAGAAAAAAGGCATTAATTTTGATGAGATATTTTCTCCTATTGTTAAGATGACTTCTATCCGTAGTATTTTAAGTATTGTGGCTACTATTTTATGTTTATATGTTGATGATATGCTTGTAGCTAGGTCTAACATGGATCAGATTAAGGGGTTGAAATGCCAGTTAGCGCATGCATTTTCTATGAGGGATTTGTGGGTAGCACAACAAATCATTTGTATGAAAATTTGCAGAGATAAGAAGAACAAGAAATTGACACTATCTCATGCTAATTATGTTGAGAAGGTGCTACAATGTTTCTCTATGGAGAATGCTAAAGCTGTCAATACACCTTTACCTAGTCATTTTTAGTTGCCTAAGGAGATGTGTCCCAGGACACAAGAATAGGAGGATAAGATGTCAAAGATACCCTATGCTTTAGCTATAGGAAGCTTTATGTACACTATGGTATGTACGAGGCCAGACATTGCAGATGCAGTGGGAGTCATTAGTAGGTATATGAGTCATCTAGGAATAGAGCATTGGGATGCAGTCAAATGGATTCTTAGATATTTGAGAGGAATATTGAATAAGTGTTTACACTTTGAAGGCTCTACTACTGATTTACAGGGCTATGTTGACTCAGATTTGGCATAAGATATTGATACTAGGTAGAGTACTATAGGTTATGTCTTTACTATTGGTAGAGCAGCCATGAGCTAGGTTTCTAGGTTATAGAAGGTTAATGCTTTATCCTCTATAGAAGAAGAGTATGTTGCTACTATATAGGTAGTCAAGGAGATGATATGGCTTCAGTTCTTCTTGGAAGAATTGAGAAATCCACAGTGAGATAATTATTTGTTTACAGATAGTTAAAGTGTCATTCATCTTGCAAATAATTCAGTTTTCCATTCAAAGACCAAACACATATAGTTGTGGTACCATTTCATTCGATTAGTTTTGGATGATGGATAGTTAAAGCTAGACAAGATATATAGATGAAAATCTAGTAGATATATTTACAAAGGTAGTAACAAGGAAGAAGATGAAATCTTCTTCAGCTTTGTTTGGTCTTCTAGACTATAAACATGAATAAAATAACAACAAAGTCCAAGGTGGTTTGATCTAGTGGGAGCCTCATGGAGTTGCGACAAAGCTACAAGATTAGTGTCCAAGTGGGAGATTGTTGTTTAGTGTGGATCCCCAAGTGGGAGATTGGTAGATTGATGTGACTAATCAAGGAAGTACTATACATACTCCATAAAAAAAAATTGGGCTCAATTTTATTAGGATTTTGGGCTGACAAGTAATTATTAATTATAACTATAAAGTGGTAAAAATACTTGTATAAAAGGGATTAGGATTAGGGATTATTTTATTGTGGTGATGCAAAAAATAGTTCTTGCAATAGTATTGAGCTGTAAGGGATTAAGGATTATAATCAAATTGTAATCATTGGATCATAATAATATTAGACTTGTTGTTTGGTGGACGTAGCCCAGGAATTTGGTGAACTATGTTAAATCTTAGTATTTTGCATTCTTTTCTCTATGATCTATTATTTTTTGATATTGTTTTATATTTGCATGTAATTGTTATTTCTATTTGTGGTTTAATCCTAACACATAGATAGCTTCCTACGTCTTCCAAGAACACTACATTGTTCAGAGTATTTGATAAGGCCAAATTAGGGTTTTCCTCTAGGATTTTCATAGGAACAACCTTTAATTTGGGTCTCTCAACATTTTTAGCATTCAAAATAGCTAACATATCCATGATTACACTAAATACAAATTTATCGAAGATTTTCTGTGCAGAGAATGATAAAATTCCTTTTTTGGAGTAAGGTTTTGCACAAAATCACTTCTTCCAAATCGCTTTTGGGTGCTCTAAGCTTTTAAGATGATTGAAATGTAGAAATAACCAAGTTCATACTCTATTTATTCATTTGGAACTTGCATTAATTATGTACTTCACTCAATCAAAAAAGCTATTTATTTAACTCTGAAGTCAAATATATGCTCGAGATCAATTGTTTGATCTTTGAATGCTATCTGAGGTTCACCATAGCTTCCTTTCATCATGAAAATGCTCAACAAAACTTTGCTCCATGAAATTTGTCGTAGAAACATAGATTTCATCTTCTGTTATAGAGTAAACTTTCTCTATTATAATAGTAATACTTATTTCCTTTATAACTTGTTTCAATAAGCTCCAAATTGCAAGCAAGCTTAACTATAGTCCAAACTCGTTAAGATATATATCTTCTCTCAACCTTGGTACTTATAGCTTGATCTCTAAATGAAGTTTTCAAATTTGGTGCTATGCATAAGCTTAATTTAACTTAGTTGAATCAAACTCGCTTACTAACTTTGATTTTTCTATCTCAAAATCATCTTTCTTCTGAAATATATAATCCCTTTACAAATTCCTCATTAAGTTCTTCTCGAAGTTCACTTACTATATTTGTTTGTTCTTCCTTGTTTTTCTTAATTCTAAAGTTATTTTCATAATTCCTTCTATCATTTTCGAAGTTTCTTCCATTGTTTCTTTTATTTTCGAAGTTTCTTCCATTATTCCTTCTATCATTTCCAAAGTTTGTTCCATTATTGCTTTTGCCCATTATGTATTACTTTGTTGTATATCCAGAGTTGTTGCATAACTAAGATATTGGGATTTTTCTTCAAGAATTTTGTTGATCAATAGGTGCTTGATTATTTTGGGTTGTGTCCAAAGTTGTTACACTTATAACACATGATCTACTAGATAAGTACACCAAGTTGTGCCAAAAAAGATGACACCTTTTTTTTCTAGTTGTAAAAAGCATGTATGCACAATAGTACATACACGCTTTCCAAAATAAAAAATATAAAAGGGCTACAAACCCACATCCCATTTCCTTTTAAGTTCATTTTTCAAGATTTACTCCTCACAACACATACACAAGTTGAAAGAATTGAAGATTTTCACCACCTGCCTCCTCAAAATGCATCCTTATCATCGAAGTTTGAAATCGAGATCACATGGTATGTTTTCTACCCTTGTTTTTGCATTATTTTGTAATTTTTTTCAATTTTTATTTAAATTTGTTTATTTATTTAGATTGCAATTGGTTTCTTATCAGAAAATGTGAATAATGAACTGGAAAATCTCCAACAAGATCAAAACCAAAACCCTCAACAAGATCAAAACCAAAACCCTTAAAAAGATGAGAGAATCAAAATCCTCCACAACAAGAACAAAAAATTTTGCAACCTGCACTGATTGGAAGACCTCCTTCTGCCACACAAGACAACATAATAAATGAAATAGAAAGAGGGGAAAATGAATTACAAGCACTCATTGGTAGGTTGAAAGCTTGTGGACAAACTAATTTAATGAGAACAAAATTGGCATCCTCCCTCGAGTCTATTATGACCCACGCATCTTTTGTTAGTGGTCAATTAGATATTTGGCATGTTAATAGGGAGGAATAAAAAAAAGATATACCAAAGGTAGCATTTGTGCATTGTTTAGAAATCTTGGTGAAGAAAATATTGTTAGAGAGACAACTAAATGGTTCCCCATTAATTGGTGCATACATAATGGTATTAGAAATAATTTTTGGGATAGATGGTGGATAGTCTTTGATGCCCCTCCCTGCAATAATCATGAGACCCCAATGTATTTCTGAAGGAAATTGTATTGTGAATTTGTCCTCGAGAAGATCTTCAATTATTTTGATATATTAGAATCTCAGGGTAGAGGTGGGGAGTTATCATTTGAGAGGCTGGGGGCATGTCATAACCCTAACGTAGTTAGGACACCTCTTGTCAAGCCACAGGGTGAGCATGTGATTATTCTTTTTAGTTGTGAAGGAATATGTAGAGGCCAGCACTCGAGGGACTATTTATGCTTTGACACAAACCTTCATTCATTGCATGAGTCCATTAGTTGAGGAGGAGCCTTCCATGCGTTGTGGTCACACGTACACATCATTTAGATCCTTATGCACATTTGGAAGTCATGCTAGAGATACTATGGATAATGGGGTAGTTGCTGATTAGTTCTTGAATGAGACATTTGGCATTGACACATAGGTAAATTACAATTATAATAAACTAATTCGATCACATTTCATATGTATAGTGAATGACTAATTAATTAGCATGCATTGACATTGTTCAAAATTTAAGGTCAAAGTGTTAGTAGTCCTAGTAGAGATCCCCTGACTCCATTTTTCATCCTGTCGATAAGTCCAAAGGTATGTATCAATTTTATATATTTATTAAGTAATCATATGAAGAATTGACAAATTTTTTTATGCATGTGTGCATTAGTTCTCTACTAGATTATCGACATTCGCTAGGGAATCTAAGCCTAGGCGTGATACAAGCTTTGTAGAGGTACATTTGTTTCATGTTAATTTAATTCATTTGATTATATTTGTTTCATATTTCATGTTACATGTAATGTGTACTGTATGACATGCAACTCTTGACATTTGAGACTCATCTTCGACAGTCCATCAATCATGGAGTGGCTATAGCTATGGCTAGTTTAGAGCCATTGACTGAGGTATGAAAGAATTTTCTTGGTTTTAGTTGTTGTTTATAATAGTTAGTATCAAAATTTCTAATATTATTTATAAGTGATTGTATTGATTGAATTGTTGTAGGCTCTTGTTACACCCGATTGTCTGCGAGCCTTTGAGGTGGACTTGCAGAGTGACTATATGATGGTAGTAAAAAAATAATTAATTTTGTGTGTACATATATTTGATTTCAATGAATAATAATTATTGATTCATATCTACTTTGTTTGTATCAGCTCAAGTTAGAGAAGAGCCTAAACAAGAGGACGAGCGAGCATGTGAGGAAGACCCCATCATCCCCATCATCTCCCTCCACACAAAAATCGAAGACCTCTTGAGATTTTTTTCCTTCCCCTCATGGAAAGGAGAATATATAGTTGATAGACACACATGTATTGACATCAATGGACATATATGTTGGATTTTATGTCAGTGGACATATTCGATATACATTTGATGTATATATGAAATTTTATATTTGATGCATGACATTATTAGATTTATGACATTATTGGTTAATAATATATTTGTTCATGTATGACATAATTGGTTATCATAATTTATTGTGTGTTTGTTAATGTATGACATTATTGATTATCATTTTATATTATATGTTTGTTCATGTATGATAGACATTATTGGTTATCATAATATATTATATGTTCATTCATGTATGACATTTTTGGTTATCATAATATATTATGAGGTTGCATGGGTACTTGTACCCACACCCCTGGTGCTCATACCCACCTACCTAAGTACTAGGTACACGTATCCCAAGTATTGGGTACTTGGTGGAGAGCATCATAGCTTAAGGACCTTGGTTGAGATTTCTAATTTTTTTTTTTTGATTTTTTTTCCTGTATCAACTTGTTGAAACATCAAGCTTAATTCAATAACTAATCAATTCAAAACTTTGATAGAATATTGATTAACAATAAAATTTATCATGGTTCTAGCATAAGTTTATCATTTCCAATATGTCATTGTCATATGATTTATGATCTTGTTCGTGTTTAAAGTTTTTCTTCTTTGTTATTTGTTTGTTAATCTTAATTCAATACCTAATCAGTTTGAAACTTTGATACAATATTGATCAACAATAAACTTTATCAGTGTTTAAAGACAGAAATTTATCATTTGCAATATGTCATTGTCATATGATTCATGATCTTCTTGTTCATGTTTAAAGTCTACCTTATATGTTATGCATCTAAACATTTATCATAAATTATTATTACAAACATATAACAAATCTAAAACTAAAAACAATACATTACATTTGCAAACTTTATCACTGTTCTTGATTTGAAAAATTATTTTCATGACTCATAAATTTAGGTTTTCTATAAATATAAAAGTACAATTGAAAATAAAGTTTGACATACCCAAGTGGTTATAGGATATCTCGCTAATTAGAATATCCCCTAACCTTGCCCAATCTGCTCACCAGGTTAACTGATCCAAACTTGTAGCATCACTCCTTTACTCTTCTAGTAACACTATCCCTCCAAAGGTTTTATAGGTCTACTAGGGTACCACAACACTCTCCAATCCAACCAAGGTTTCCATGATGTCCTAAGGTGTTATTGGAACACTTATACTATGCTTTAATGCATAATAACAATGGGTTTGTACCTAATTTCAAGATTTCTTCTACAAGGAGAGCCCCTAATTAGGCGTCCACCCAGATTTCTAGGGCCAATAGCTCCTTTATCTTAGAGTTTCAACACCTCTAGCCTTAAAAAAATTTATATATAGGACCCATGCTCAAGGATTTTTAGGGTCTCAGGGTGCCTACAGGGCATACAACAAAAATAGAAAAATTGGTTATCATAATATATTATATGTTGATTCATGTATGACATTATTGGTTATAATAATATATTATAAGGTTACATGGGTACTTGTACCCACACCCCTGGTACTCATACCCATGTACCCAAGTACTAGGTACATGTATCCCAAGTATCGGGTACTCAGTGGAGAGCATCATAGCTAAGGACCTTAATTGAGATTTTTGATTATTTTTTTCAATTTTTTTGTGTGTAACAACTCGTTGTTTATCAAGCTTAATTCAATACCAAATCAGTTCAAAACTTTGATAGAATATTGATCAACAATAAACTTTATCACCATTCAAGCATAAGTTTATCATTTCCAATATGTCATTGTCATATGATTTATTATCTTGTTCATGTTTAAAGTTTTTCTTCTTTGTTATTTGTTTATCAAGCTTAATTCAATACCTAATAAGTTTGAAACTTTGATATCATATTGATTAA
The DNA here is from genome assembly GCA_028749045.1 of Cupressus sempervirens. NCBI lineage: Eukaryota > Viridiplantae > Streptophyta > Pinopsida > Cupressales > Cupressaceae > Cupressus > Cupressus sempervirens. The sequence goes on along the minus strand of CM053791.1, from coordinate 354,543,379 downwards.
CAATGAACTTTATTAGCGTTAAAGCCAAAAATTTATCATTTGCAATATGTCATTGTCATATGATTCATGATCTTTTTGTTCATGTTTAAAGTCTACCTTCTATGTTATGCATCTAAACATTTATCATAAATTATTATTACAAACATATAATAAATCTAAAACTAAAAATAATACATTACATTTGCAAACTTTATCACTGTTCTTGATTTGAAAAATTATTGTCATGACTCACAAATTTAGGTTTTCTATAATATAAAAGTATAATTAAAAATAAAGTTTGACATACCCAAGTGGTCTATAGGATTTCTTGCTAATTAGAACATCCCCTGACCTTGCCCAATCTGCTCACTAGGTTAACTGATCCAAACTTGCAACATCACTCCATTACTCTTCTAGGAACACTATCCCTCCAAAGGTTTTATAGGTCTACTAAGGTACCACAACACTCCCTAATTCAACCAAGGTTTCTATGATGTCCTAAGGTGTTATTGTAACACTTATACTATGCTTTAATGGATAATAACAATGGGTTTGTACCTAATTTCAATATTTCTTCACAAAAGGGCTACAAGGAGAGCCCCTAATTAGGCCTCCACCCAGATTTCTAGGGCCAATAGCTCCTTTTTCTTAGAGTTTCAACACCTCTAGCCTTAAGAAAACTTGATATATAGGACCCATGCTCAAGGATTTTAAGGGTCTCAGGGTGCCTATAGGCCATACAACAAAAATGGCAAAATTGAGGGTTTGGTAGGGTTTTCTTGGCTACCCGCTTCCCCACTTTTAAGACACCTTGCACACATAATCAAGACTCCTCCACAAATTAGAACCTCCTCATACCCCTCCTCAATCCCTTAGAAGGGCAAGTCTTCATTCTTCAAGCTTTTCTCTCAAGAGCTCTTTCTTTGCTAACAATCCCTAGCTGGGCATTGCCTAGCTCGCCTAGGGCTTGGTCAAAGAATTCTTTCCACTTAATTTCAGGGCCCTTGCTTGCATAATATAATACATAAGGGTCTATAGCCTTGAAATCTAGAAGACCATGGAATTTCCACGATATATCCCATATATTCCATTTGTCCACCCATTCAGTCAACTCACAGTCATCCCAATTTTTCTCTACGCATGATGGACAATAGCATGCTATTTTTTGTGTGTGGATACTCCATGAACCTGCATCAGATCTTATAAAAGAGTGTAGCTCACTTGATCTTATTAGTGTGCAACAATTCTCATATGGTGCAATATTAGTATTATCTATCAACCAAAAAAATCTACGAACCGTAGACTCACATTCCTTATCTAGACCCATTGTAGCGTTATACCATTGGACGATGGATTTTGCATCTATTAATATTGCTCCATATTTGTACTTTAGTTCTTCATGAGCTAAAGTTCTTTTGATGCATGCACCTGCACCATCATGCTCTCCCTTTCCATGACTAGCCTCTGTGAAATTTCAAATATATTAAATTCTACACAACCTGTGCATCCTACTCAACCAATAGAACATCCATGCATTCTTGAATTGAGATGTGCAATTGTCTGACCAAATAATGTGCTGATGATATGGTATGCCCCTATTAGTCAAATTTGCATAAAATAGTTGAAAACAACCATGTACAAACTTCGTAGAATGTGATCAATCATCGTTGATGTAAAAATGGTACTCCCTCAAAATCTTTTTATCATCCTCTGTATTTGTTGGTGAATGCATGAATGTTATGTGAACAAATATGAAAATCTATTAAGAAGCATAATACTTTGGTTGCACCTGATTTTGTGGTTATAGTGTGTAGTTCTCTATGAAGTCTACGATTGAAACAATGGTATCCAGTGGAAACGTATCCTTGCACAAATTGAATTACAAATCTAGCCATCGAACTCTATGTGTATGCCTTACATACTCACAAATAATCTTTTCACGAAAAATCTTCATGAACTCATACACTGAAATCTTTTCAATGACTAAATCGCATCTTTTACCTTGTTTCTCATCTTTTGAAGCATATATCACTGTCTTAAATTTTTTGTAATCTACTATTTCATTTTCAATTGCATGTGTACTATCCATATGTTCACAAGTTGATAAAAGTTGCAAAGAACCACAAAATAAACATATACCATCCAAGCATGATGTCTTGTAAAATTGTTGGACATCCTTTATTTCACATAAAATGTTGGATATGAATTCCCTTGAAGATCATGGTGGCTCATTCATGTCACAATCCTACAAAATAAACTTAGAATGCAAAAACACACATATATGCCTAAAAACATAAAAATGGTTAGAAAATTCAATATGCATCCTACAACAACAAGTTGTGTGTGTGTGATTTATCTTCACATAAAAACTTTTACCAATCTCAAACAATATTTGACTTATTCAAATTTGAGGATACATATCAATAAATTTTGCAAAAAATTGTGTTTGAGTTGAGTCCAAAAAATATTTTGCATGTGGGTCGTGATTTTGGCTACCAATCCTCCTTCTTACAACATCTCTTTGATTAGGAGAAATACGTGTGTTATTTTTTCAAAAAATTTCGATCAATGTTTTGAAAGCTTCACTAATTTATTTATCCTTTTGTGGTAGTCTACTGCTAAATGTCCATAACTTATTTTTTGTTGGATCTTCCAATCTCTCACGCCTTAGCATAGCTCTCCTCAGAGTACCTCTACCAATTTTCAATGTTTTGCTTGTCTTTCTCATGAGTCGAGCTTTCTTCATTTCGATACTTACTATTGTCGATGTAAGTACTTGTCTTGTGATATTACTATTTTTGATGTGTGATTTAGAACCCACTTTTTCATAAGAACTCATTAGATTCTTTACAATGCTTTTTTTATTTGAATCGTCCATCATTCTTAGCCCAAGAATCTTCATGATAGACCTAAATTTCAAAATTTTCATCATTTCAACAAATAATTGGCATTGACCTATACTTAATTCTTCAAAGAATAATCTCCACATACAATTAACTTTTCTTTGACAAGTACACTTGCTAATCTTGTCAGGCATTGATTTCAAAATGTTAGTACCAATGTCAATCAAATACTTTGGTCTTCTAATACAGATTTTAGAAGGTGTTATAATCTTTTCCATTCCCTCAACATTTTGAACATCAACATAAGGTTGAGTTTTTTGCATACCTTAAACCAAAAATGATGTGCCTTGGCAATAAGATGCAAAAGATGGAAGGAATATCACCTACTTGATATGTTGAAGTTGTGCCTTCAACATGACATGATGGAGTGCGTACATCATCATATCTAAAAATTAGCGTCCCTTCAACATGAGAGGATGATATGACTCCAACATTGGAAGATGGTGTAGCTTCACAATTCAATTGTCTTAGCGTAATAGTCTCATTCATTCTCTTTGTCTTTCTAATTCGTCCTCTTTGTTTTTTTGTATCAGTGGTTCTTGTTCCTCTTCAAAAGTCAATTCTTCATTTTTTTTTGCAATTTTTTTTGTTCACATAGTAGTTTCATTTTCTCTTTTAATTGCCAAATTTGCCCCCCTCTCTTCCTTTGGTTGAGTTTTTGATTTCTTCCTTGGCATGATGATGATTTCTATATGTCAAATTATTCAAACATTTGAATTACTTACAATTTGTAAATTACAAATCATTCAAATACATATAAAATTATAATTATTTCAATGAATACATAATATATATCAAACAACTTGCCAAATTTCTAACCATTTCCAAATAAAAATTCATTCAAAAATACAAATTTCATTGAATTCACTATATATTAAACATGTCAAATTATAATCAAATTTGTCTCTATATATCAACAAACAATATTTAAAAAGGATTGCACTAACCTTTTATATAGAAAGAGTATTCAAAAAGCTTTCAAATAAGGTATCCAATAATTGAATTTGGAGTTTTGCTAGCTTCAAAAAGTCTTCAAATAGTGTTTGCTAACTTCCAATAGCTTGAAACTCATGTTTTCTATCAAAACAATAGAATGCACAACTGACAAAAACTAGAATATGGATCAGCAAGGACCCAAACTTGCTTTATGACTATTTTTTGGTGTGAAAATAAATATCTCCCTAGCCCACCATCCCCCACCCCCTACTCTCTCTCCTCTCCCATCCCCTACTCTCTCTCACTCTCTCTCTATCCTCTCCCATCCCCTACTCTCTCTCTCGCTCTCCCTCTCCTATTCTCTCTTCTATTGCCTACTCTCTCTCACTCTCTCTCTCCCATCCCCTACTCTCTCACTCTCTCCTCTCCCATCCCCTACTTGGTGCAGGGCACCTAAGGCTCTTAAGCATGAATTCAAGGTGTTTAGTATGTTAGAGTTGTTAGGAATGAAGTTGGTCCTTATTTGTAATGAAGACTCAATTGTAAGGTATAATGGCACATTGGTGTAGTTATAAGCCAATTGACCATTTGTAACCAAGGAGTAATTATTTATGCATTCTTGAGTATTTTACTATTTTTATGATGTTTTAGGTGGATTTGAGTCATTAGGACACGTTTGAATTGAAGGTGTGTAAAAAAAGTGCAAAGGTACAAGAAAGTTGCAAAATGCAAAAAGTTGCTAAAGAGCAATTTTTGCAAATTTGTTGTCAAACTTAAAAAAAGGAAGTTGTATGATCTTCCAACCATCCAAATGGAAGTTATAACTGTTGGAAGACATATTTAAGGTCTCCACACGCGGGGAAGGCCATGGTACAGACAGGTGGATAGCATTTAGTGAATAAAATTCAGAAATTCTATAATTTTCTCTATTATTTCAATTTTGTACCGACTGTACGGACTTTTAGTGGTACAAATCTTATATTTTTGGAAAGAGGACTGAGTCAGCATTATAATGCAATTTGTTTGAAGTTTTTATCTATTCTGGGTTAAAAATTATACCTAGTTTAGCAGAGGTAGGTCTGAAATTGCTGAACATTGAAGGTTTCAACAAGATGGCCTCCTAACTTGCAAACCCACTGTGAGATTTCAATGCCACTTTGTGGAATGCAAGTTAGGAGAGGTGACTTGAAGATGGCAGAGTTTCAGGGCTGTAGGAGTTGGGTACCTATTTTTACGAGCAAGCCCTAGGCTGAACATAGTCTTATGTCTAGTCTAGCTTTAAAGAAAAACGAAGGATCGTGCTCCCAAGTTGATTGATTTGACCCAAGTGAAGGGTGTAGAAGGACAAATAAAAGGTGTAGAAGAGATCCAAGGGGTTGAACCAAGTCTTTCAACCCATTTATTTATGCTTTCCTTGTAACCCAACCTAAATTGGCCATTTAGGACTGTGACACAATGCGGGTATAACTTGATGTTGGAGTAGAGTTGGTAATTGATCTTTTGAAATCTCGTAGGAGTAGTTGAAGGGTGTTTGGTGATGTGAAAATATTGGATGGTTCTTTGTATTGTTTGGGAGTTTGACCATTGAAACTAGGAATTGTCCTAATAAAAGTGCTGGTAACAATTTGTAATTTTCAGTGTTGGGTATTGAGAAACTTCAAAGTGGGGGTTTTCTTATTGTTTTGAGTCAGTAAGAACTGTTTCTATCATGGGTATGGAGTTCTAACCAAATTTAAGAAGTATTTTCCATTTTAGGCCTATTTGGTGTTAGGGAGTCCCTAATAGGGTGTGATTGTCCCAGGTTGTTTGTGAACCCCTAGGTTTGAGGGTTGGACTTGTGAAGTGGAATCCGCTTAAAGGTAGAGTCTACCTTTGTTAGAAGCCCATTCGGTCAGTCATTAACCTTGGAAGAAACCTAGTTGTTGTTTGGAGGTTGGAAGCAAGTTAAAGTGCTGATTGGAGTTGGAAGGATGGTTGGTGCTTTTTTTGAATACTCTGCATCACTACTCTCTCTCACTCTCTCTCTCTCCTCTCCTATCCCCTACTCTCTCTCTACTCTCCCATCCCCTACTCTCTCTCTCTCTACTCTCCCATCCCCTACTCTCTCTCTCCCCTCCCATCCCCACTCTCTCTGATCTCCCATCCCCTACTTTCTCTCTCTCACTCTCCCTCTCCTATTCCCTCTCCCACTACCTACTCTCTCACACACACTCTCTCTCCCATCCCCTACTCTCTCACTCTCTCTCCTCTCCCATCCCCTACTCTCTCTCTCACTCTATCTCTCCTCTCCCATTCCCTACTCTCTCTCTCACTCTCCCTCTCTTACTCCCTCTCCCACTACCTACTCTCTCTCTCCCATCCCCTACTCTCTCTCTCTCTCACCCAACACTCTCAGCCTCTGCTCTCTCTTGCTCTCTCTATCCCACTTGCTCTCCCACCACTTACTCTCTCTCTCTCTCCCATCCCTTACTCTCTCTCTCTCTCTCTCCCATCCCATTTTCTCTCTCTCTGCCACCCCCTACTCTCTCTCTCACTCTCTCACTCTCACTCTCTCTCCCATCCCTTACTCTCTCTCTTACACACTCCCACCCCCCTCTCTCTCTCCCTCTCCCACTCCCTATCCCACCACCTACTCTTCTCTCCCATCCACTACTCTCTCTCTAAGCTACTTTCTCTCTCCCCTCTCCCATCCCCTACTCTCTCTCTTTCACACACACACACACACACACACACACACACACACACACACACTCCCATCCCCCTCTCTCTCTCCTCTCCCATCCCCTACTCTCTAGATCTCTCACACACACTCCCATCCCCCCTCTCCCACTCCCTCTCCCACTCCCTCTCCCACCACCTATTATCTCTCTCTCTCTCACCCTCTCTACTCTCTCTCTCCCATCCCCTACTCTCACTCTCTCACTCTCTCTCTCTCTCTCCCCTATCCCCTACTCTCTCTCTCACACTCTCACCCATCCCTACTCACTCTCTATCCCATCTCACACTCTCTCTACCACCCCTACTCTCTCTCACACTCTCACACTCTCTCCCATCCCCTACTCTCTCTCTTACACACATTCCCATACCCCCCCTCTCTCTCTCTCTCTTTCTTTTTGACTCCCTCTCCCACCACCTACTCTCTTTCTCTCGAGCTACTCTCTCTCCCCCTCTCCCATCCCCTACTCTCTCTCTCTCTCTTTCACACACTCATACACTTCCATCCCCTACTCTCTAGATCTCTCACACACACTCCCATCCCCCCCTCTCTCTCTCTCCCTCTTCCACTCCCTCTCCCACCACCTACTATCTCTCTCTCTCACTCTCTCTCTCCCATCCCCTACTCTCTCTTTTCCACCCCTGCTATCTCACACTCTCACACTCTCTTCCATTCCCTACTATCTCTCTTACACACACTGCCATCCCCCCCTCCTCTCTCTCCCTCTCCCACTGCCTACTCTCTTTCCCCTCTCTCATCCCCTACTCTCTCTCTTTCATAGACACACATTGATCCCCCTCTCTTTCTCTCTCTCCTCTCTCATACTCTTTCTCACTTGCTCTCTTGCACTCCCTCTCCCACCACCTATTCTCTCTCTCACTCTCACTCTCTCCCTCACTCTTACTCTCTCCCTCTCTACCACCCCCTACTCTCTCTCACATTCTCATGCTCTCTCCTATCCCCTACTCTCTCTCTTAGACACATTCCCATCCCCCCCCTCTCTCTCCCTCTCCCTCTCCCTCTCCCTCTACCTACTCTCTCTCGCATCCCCTACTCTCTCTTGAGCTACTCTCTCTCTCTCCCCTCTCCCATCCCCTATGCTCTCTCTTTCTCACACACACACACACACACACACACACATTCTCATCCCCCCTCTCTTTCTCCTCTCCCATCCCCTACTCTCTCTCCCCTCTCCCATCCCCTACTCTCTCTCACTCGCACACTCTCATCCTCCTCCTCTCTCTCTCCCACTCCATCTCCCACCGCCTACTCTCCCTCTCACCCACCCCTACTCTCACTCTCACTCTCATCCCCTACTCTCTCTGCCACCCCCTACTCTCCCTCACTCTCACACTCTCTCTCCCATCCCTACTCTCACTCTCTCTCATCCCCTACTCTCTTTTTGCCACCCCCTGCTCTCTCTCTCTCACTCTCACACTCTCTCCCATACTCTCACACTCTCTCCCATCCCCTACTCTCTCTCTTTCATAGACACACACTCCCCTCCCCCCCTCTCTCTCCCTCTCTCCCTCTCTCTTCCATCCCCTCCTGTCTAGATCTCTCACACACACTCCCATCCCCCCTCTCTCTCCCTCTCCCACTCCCACTCCCTCTCCCACCACCTACTCTCTCTCACTTTCTCTCTCCCTCTCTACTCTCTCACTCCCATCCCCTACTCTCTCTTTGCCACCCCTATTATCTCTCACACTCTCTCTCATGCCCTACTTTCTCTCTTACACACACTCCCGTCCCCCCTCTCTCTCTCCTCTCCCACTCCCTCTCCCAACACCTTCTCTCTCTCTCTCTCTCTCTCTCTCAGGCTACTCTCTCTCTCCCCTCTCCCATCCCCTACTCTCTCTCTTTCATACACACACACTCCCATCCCCCCTCTCCAATCCCCTTCTCTCTCTCTCTCTCACTCCCATCCTCCTCTCTCTCTCGCTCTCCCTCTCCCACTTCGTCTCCCACAACGTACTCTCTCTCTCCCCCATCCCCTACTCTTAATCTATCTCTCCCATCCCATACTCTCTCTACCACCTCTATCCCCTACTCTTTCTCTCCCCTCTCCCATCCCCTACTTTCTCTTTCTACCACCCCTACTCTCTCTCACTCTCTCTCCCATTCCCTACTCTCTCTCTCTCTCTCTCCCACACACACACATACACACTCCCATCCTCCTCTCTCTCTCCCTCTCTCGCTCGCTCTCCCACTGCCTACTCTCTCTCTCTTCCATCTCCTGCTCTCAATCTCTCTCTCACATCCCATACTATCTCTCTCTGCCACCCCTACTCCCTCTCTCACACTTCCTCTCTCTCCCATCCCATACTTTCTCTGCCACCCCTACTCTCTCTCACTTTTCTCTCTCCCATCCCCTACTCTCTCTCTCTCTCTCTCTCTCTCTCTCTCTCTCACACACACACACACACACACACTCACACCCATCTCCCCCCCTCTCCACTCTCTCTCACTCTTGCTTTGCTGCTCTCCTTCCCTCTCTATGCACTATTTAGGTCTCAATAGTGCATGTGCACTAAAGCGTGTAGGTGCTATTAAGACTTAAATTTAGAAAGCTTTGAATAGTGCATGCATGCTATAGCACACATGTGCTATTCAAAGCTTTGCATTCTATCAATCCTACAGTTTGATTTTTCCTTGGGGATCCAACCCAAAGGTTTAGAGTCTGTAAACCTTGGGGATCCAACCCAAAGGTTTAGAGTCTGTAAACTAGTCGGGACATGTTTTGCTATAAACATAGAAAAAATGATTGATTTTTATTGTGTGCTCTCCTTCAAGTTTCCTCATGTTTGAGCATCGATAAAATTAGGTTACATGATATTGTAGGTCTCTGTGTTAGCTATACAACCATATAATTTAATTTTTATTTGAACTATTTCAAACCTTTCATCTATAATTTATTTTGAATGTATGTCCATTTTTTGTCAGAAACCAACATGTACTAATTGGCCTGTAGATTTTAGTTCATTCATTGAATTTTGCAACAACTTAGTTTTTTAGAAACTAGATTCCATTCTACACACTTTGAAAATAGGAAGTTTTGATTTTAGATTAGTTTTCAATCATTTTTAGGGAGAGCACATAGATATTTCACATTTTTGGGATGTGTCTAATTAAAAAATTCATTAAAAAAAATACAAATTATAAAATTACCTAAAAAATCTGGGATAAACTACATAGTGTTAGGTAACTTTTAACCAGAGCGATTAAAGATTTAAAAAAAAATTAAAAAAATTCAAGGGGCCACACTTTGTATTGTGTTATGTTTTTTTTGGAATAAATAGTACCACTTTCTATGGCCCCCTTTTTTGAGGACCTAAAACTAAACCATTTCGAAAAAATTAGTAGTTTAGGAACTAGATTCAAAGGACTACTACTTTTATTTTTGTCATATTCTAAAATTTTGAATGTAACTATCTTCAAATTCTTGTTGAAGTTGATAAATTGCTCATTTCAAAAAAAAGGTGTCCACTTATACCCCCCTTTTGGCACCACAACTTGGTGCACTTACCCCTATACTTCCTTTCTTCATAAACTCTACTTTCTCTTGATGTTCTTTCATTAGATTTTCTTCTATCTACAGGGTTAATGTTTTTAGACATTCTACTATTTCTTCTATCATTATCATATTTAGGTTTCTTACAATCAATTGCATTATGACCAAGACTATGACAATTATGATAGTAAAATTTTGTAACATGATTAAATGATTTATGTGTACAATCTCTTTTCATATGACCTATTTCATTACATCAAAAAAAAAAACCTCTAAATTCATACCTTGTTTCCTTAGGAGATTCCACTTGCTTAGGTTCATCCAATTTCTCAGTTTCTTTCTCTTGTCTAAATTCTTTGGATTTATCGAAAGATTGACTAGATTCAATCTTATTTCTAGATTTATCTTTCTCTTTCAGATTTGATTTACTTTCAAGTTTCTTTGTAGACATGTTAAATAGATAACCAAGACCAGTCTTATCATACATAGGTCTTTGTATTTACATAGATTCATCAAGCTTTTTTTGCAAGTGTAATAATTTTAAGTTGTTGTTTACACTAAGCTAGTTCACCTTTAACAATAATGTTGTACTTATAAAGTTTTTCATGATCTTATTTCAATGTTTCAAATTGAGATGTCTTCTTTGCTAGACTCACTCTAAGATCTAAATTTTTAGTCTTCAAATCAGATTCAATTTTGCTAGGATCATTCTTAAAACTCAATTTTAAATTTGTAATCTTCAATTTATTCTTCAAGATCTTGTATTTTGTTTTTAGTTTATAATATTCATCATCACTACTAGATTTAGTAGATTCAAGCTTGGATTTGAGATGTTCAATCTTTTTGTTCAACACTCCAATGTATGCTTTGGAGTCTTCATAACTATCTTTTAGCTTATCTCTTTCTTCAGTAAGGAGATGATTTTTTTCATGTTCCTCTTCAAGGTTCTTCATCAACTGCTCCATATCCATAGGGATCTTACTCAAGTTGTTAAGCCTCTTTTGAGTAATTGTACTTTGATACCAATTGTTATAAATAGGGAATACTAGGGAGGGGGTAAATCAGTATTCTACAAACCTTTATCACCAACTGGATATTATTAATTACTTTGAACCATGCATAAGAAATTAAACAAGTTCAATAATAGTAATCATGCATAAAGAGAACTCATAACACCATATTTTGTTGACTAGGAAAACCCTAGCCAAGGGAAACCCTGGTGGGGATGATACCTACTAGATAATATACTGATATATATGTTCCTTGTTAGAGGATGGACCTTGTTAGGAGTCAATGAGAAAATTTAGTATAGAGAGTCTCTATTAGGAGACTTTAAATCCATGTTAGGAGATTCCAACCGTATTAGGACTTTGTAGTATAGTGGATACAAGAAGAGCTCACTATCCAAACATGCACTTCCAATTACAAGAAGAGCTCATTGCTCAAACACGTAATTTGTCCTCAGTTATAAAAATATTATATCCTCTTTCTTGATTGATCTCTAATCTTAGCTTGATCTTAGATCAAAAAATTAGGTTCTCAAAACTTTGCATATATCACTTCACAAAAAGTTCAGGTATCACTTATCACAATATAATTGCACACAACTTCTCACAAGATATCCTTTGTATAAATATCCTATCTTTTCACACATTTCTACTAGGTTGGCTAAGACCACAATATACTTTTTCAACTTAGAGTAAACATCTAGGATGTTCGCCCTAATTGGTTAAGTAATCATTTTGTAAACAAAAATAATGTCTTTCCCTTTCATTCAGTGATTCTATTTCTCTTGGTAAATTGTGTATATCTCTTTTTTGTACTATCCATATTGATGTTTGAGGTTATACATGCCATAATCAACATGTATACTTTCTCCATCCATCTTTGCTAGTCATTGTATGATGTTAGAAACATTTTACATATAAAACAATGTACTTATGTAAACCAGTTTCATATTTACATAATTTTTTGAGTACCAAAAGCTAAGTATCTTTATTACCAAGGTTTTTTATAAGTAATTACATCATGTATGGCCATTAATGAAAAAAATTACATCACTACATATAACCAATTATCAATAGTTAGAAGGTGCAAGGGTGTGGAAAAATCTAGGTGAGTAGAATGAATGGAGAAGTGACAAGGGTCTAGTGTCTTATATAGACCCTAAAGAAGTGCACCTTTAAGATGTTGTCCATGTGCACACCCTCACAAGTGCACACATACACACTTTTTGGGGTGAACACACTAGAGCATCTTATGGACGTGTGCAAGTGTGTATCTCTAGGAGTGCACAAGTGTGCACTTCAAGGATTGCATAGCTCCATAAGGGTGCACATGTGCGCACCTACTTGGAGTGCAAAAATGAATGTCCTTTAGGATATTTTTGTGGGTTCCTGATTCTCTGTACTTCCCAGTTAGAGACTGGGGCTTGATCCAAACTTTGGACTAGGACTCTAGAAAATAATTCTTTTTGATAATGGGTCCCCATTTCTAGGAGAAATGGAGTGTGTGTTGTGAGATCACAATAGACACTACCTAAGGGGACCCACTTAAGGATTTTTCTTCTTTAATTTCTAGCAAATTAGGTTAGTTACCAATATTTTTTAGTTATAATTTCTATACTATTTTCACTAGTTACTTAGTGTGACTATTCTTGCGGGCAGTAGAAACATAGAACTCTCTATTCTTCCTACAACCACTAGGAATAGAGCCACATTTGTTCTAAAAGATGAGTATAAGTTGATTTCTTGTAATAGGAGTAAAGCCAACATCTACATTTTAGTATGGTTGTTCTAGGTAGAATTTATGTCTGAAAAGGAAACTTAGTGCATACATCATGCTGACCCATTTCTAGTTTAATGTCCTTGGGTTGATAGTTAAATGATGTCTTAGGTTGTAAATTGACTTCTAGTTGAGATGTCTAGACCCCGAGTAAAGGAATATATGTTCTTAAGTCATAAATTATGTCTAGGACACTACACCCCCTATTCTCCTATTTCCACTCTTGGCTATGAAGAGAGAAAACAATACTTACAATAAGGAATGTGAAGATAAGAGATAAGAGCACTTGGAGGAGATGAAGGCTCACTTTTGGAGCTTTTAGATTACTAAATGTGGACAATAGTTGGATATTGATATGAGGGACTTTTATCAAAGAAATCATATGGCTTACTAAGGGACTATAGAAATGATAGGTTTAGGGAAGTGATGAACCCCATTTTTGGCCTTTTTGGACTTATGTTTTAAGTTCTCTTCTCATATTTTTAAGAACTTTAATATCTTTTATGTTTCTTAAAAATACATTAAGTATTAATTATGGGAGTAATACATGGACTTTATGCTTAATATAACATAGTATTATATAAGTATTTGATATAATTTTGATGGTTATTGCTTTTTTTTTTAGGATTATGAAAGATTTGTGTTTTATGTCTTCATGAGATGAGGTGCCTTTCTTGTAGCCATTGTTGTTCACTATCTTACAACCATATGAGAAATATTGTTTGATTATACTTATTGTTTAATAAATGTATGAATGTGATGATGAGTTATTTCATGAGTTAAATGTGTTGAGTCATCCCTTTTGCATAGGAATAACTACTAGTTATTACAGGTGCCAAGTTTTAAGGAGAAGATGTAGTCACACCTAGATATTTGTAGGACTAATTTAAAGAAGACCAAAATAGTAGAAGGAAATGAGGAGATAGCTAGGATTTCATCTTCCACCTTTGGAGTGTTTACTGAATCTAGGAAAAGAAGTCTTTATGATGTAAAAATCTAGGATAATGGTTCATTAACTTCCTAAAATTAATTTAATTTAGTTTTCTCCCTCATGTCTATTTTAATTTAAAGGTAAAAAATGAAATAAAGAATTTCAATTTATTTGGGAATGGCCAGTTAGTTATTATGTTCCAAATTTGAATAAAGAGCTATGTTCTCCTTTTGAAAAATAATAGAGCCTAATAATTTACTATTATATTCATTGTAGTTGCAAGTAGAAAGTGTGATCTATGTAGTTTTCAAATTTAGTTCAAAAAAAGTGTTTATGGAGTTTGAAGCTTAATTTGTTTTTTTTTCTTAAGATGTGACCTAAAGAGACTAGTTAGGGAGTTGTCTATATTATCAATTTCCTACAACGAGAGTAGTTATTATTACTTTTCCTAGAACTCCATAATGACTATGTAGCTGGTAGAATGATAGAGTTGTCTATCATTCTTGCACCCACTAGGAACATAGTAGTTCTTGTCCTCAAAACTAGGGTAGTTTTCATTTTTTAAAGTAGATGTGTAGTAGCAGTCTATTTACACCAATGTCAATTCTAACATGCTTATATTTAAGGTAGAAGTCATTCCTAAAATAGGTGGTTATAAGTGAATATATACTTTAGATATCCATTTCAGTTTAATGTCTTTGGTTTGATAATCAAATGATCTATTTGAGTATATTATAACTATCTATTGTGATGTCTAATCCCTGAGTACAAGAACATATGTTTCTAGTTACCATCATATTAATGACATGAAAAGCCCAAAAAATTATACATACTTATTGAATACCAAGCTCTAGTTGAAACTAGTAATGTTGATAAATTTAAGCACTTTGATTCTTTCCCTTTGTATGTTCAGAAATTATGCACTTTTATGCATACCTTCTTGTTGGAAGGAACATTGAGAGGTATATTCTATAAAAAGTATTAAAAAAATGAATTTATAGAGTAAATATAAATGACCACATAACACAAGGATTTTTATCATGAAGACCCAAATAGGGTGAAAACCATGGTGTGGTTGAGACCCACAATAAGACACCACTTTATTTGGGCCCAATTTTTTACAAGACTTTGTCCTTAATTCTAATACATTATAGTCAAACAATAGACAAATACATTCATTAGTAAAATGTCATAAAAAATACCAATAGGGGGAGACTTTATCAGTTGACTGATGTAAAATATTGTTAGTAGACTAAGGGAAAAGGAAACCAATTAGATTAACTAGACCAAAAATATTGTTATTGGGGGTATGGTATACACATCAGAATTCATGTAAAAAATTATTGCATTGGCATCAAAATTCTAATGACCTATGCATAGTAGAATTCTATTAGGCAAATGATTTGGCAATTAATGATTTTCATGTTGGTAGTAGTATAGTGGACTCCCACCATAAACTATTTTTTAATATTTAACTTAAAACTTGTAGAAATATTTAAAAATAACATGAAAATGATTAGATGGGAAGTGTCAATCATACAAGGTTCATATATCCATCTTAAAGGGACATTATTGGAATGAGAATCAACCTAAAGACATTTATGCAAGAGACTAATGTGATCTCTTGCGTAAATGTGTTTAAGTTGATTCTCATTCCAATAATGCATCTTTAAGATGGATACATGGTACTTGTACAATCAAGACTTCTAATCTTATCATATCTGTTTTGTATTAAGAACGTTTCCACATTTTTAAGTCAAACCTTAAAAAATAGTTTATGGTGACAGAATATTATACCACTACCAACATATAGACCTTCAATTACAAAATAATTTTCCTAACATAGTCATACTATTAATAGATTATCGAACTTTTAACAAAGAGAAATGACATGTTCTACAAGTTCAAAGAATATAAAGCAATAAGAAATATGAAAGTTATGAATTTATTAATATTCTCATAATAGAAAAGGTGGTCAGTGTTAAATATGTTGCACTTATACCAAATAGGTATTTCTATTATGATTATGACAAGGGTAGGTGGATGATTCCATGGGACATAATAGCACATACATTATATTACCAACTGCAATGGGGTATGTAAATGGTCGCTTCAAAGAAATTTGATGCAATAACCAATCAATTGGAAAAAGTTGCAAAGAATGTTTGAAAGAAGTCTTTTTTCTTGGGCTTAAAATATACCACTCATAAATGTTTTTATAAGTGTGGCATAAAATTCTAGAAAAAAACTTCCCTACTAAGTGCTATAAGAGTTTTGAAATATGGAATCCGAATTGGTTCACAACAAAAGATTGAGCTTGGGTTCATGAGGAAGCATTCATATTTTACTTCATTGTATCTTTTCATCAGTGGACTTTAAATTCTTCTTGCCCTGTAACATGCCATTGTAGAGTTTGAACTATACTTACAAAATTTAGTTGTGGAATTTTTCTCCCACAACGATTTTCTAACATAAACATAATGTTAAGGAGATGTTCTTGAAACAATTCCTTGCCATTTAAATTTCTAAGTTATTATCTCATGCTATCTATTTAATTTCTAGCACTATGTCAACTAAAGAAGCATATGCAAGGTAATTGTATATAAAAAAAACTTTCATAAGATTTACGGATGATATGATCCTAAGGTGGACCTTGACCATTGATAGGGCTCTTGAACTTGAAGGTTTTTTTGGTACAATTATAGTTTGAGAAGGTCATTGGGTATCCAGATTCACTTTGTTTTTAGAATATTCTCCTATTCTCTACTTAATAGGACCAACCATGTAAAGGTGGAAGCTCAACTACCCCTCTCCCCCAATGCTCCCCCAACATAAATCTAAATTTCCTATTAACATATAACATTCATTCCTATATATTCAGTTGAAAAAAAAAGTAGGGGATAGAACACATGCATTATCTAGTCCACCTAAAATACCCTAATCAAGGTAACAAGGATCATGATTACAAAAAAAACTATAAAAAAACATATATATTTAGTTAATGACATAAAAGAGCATAAAAAATAAACCATTGAACATTCTTTACAATTAAAGATTTCATTACTACTTACTAGGTCAATAGGTTCTGTGATACATATAATCTGTGTTAAAGCCTCTTTATATCCTTATATAATCCAAATTAAGGATTTCAATTTATAGAAGAAGAAAAAAAGGGAAGAAGATACTTTTGCAATAAAATATTTTCAAAGATCATCAAGGTTCTATATTGCAATTTTGTTATGAACTATTAGTTCATAATTGGAATAGTTAAAGGAAGTTGGCAATCATACTTAGAATAGTTCAATTATTATGAACTATTCTAATTATACAAGTTAGCTATATCTTTTTATGAACTATTCTAATTATAAAAGTTCATTCTAATGTATAATTTAGATCATTATGAACTATTCTCTTGTTCAATGTATTCTATAAAAGAATAATAGGCCTTGTCTATTCTTTTGTATTTTGTAAACATATGTACCAGTGCATTTACAGTAATAAAAATTATTTGACAACAATCCCACACTTTATTGTTCACCATTAGTATAATCCCACACACCCATTTGATCTCGAATGATGATATGTGCATATTGAATTCTTTAATCATCTATTTTATACCTTCATCTATACACAATGGCTTTCTAGTTTCTTTGTACTCACATGCTCATTTCATTTCATATGATCATTTGAAAATTAAACTACTATGTAAAACCTTTCTCACGAGATATGATTATTTCATTTCATACGATCATCTAAAAATTAAATTGCTCTCTAAAAATTCTCACAAGATATGATTATGTCATTTCATATGATCATTTCTAGTTTCTTTGTATTCATAAAATATAATAATGTCATCAAATTGTTGTCTAAAAATATTCTCATGAGATATTCAAGACATTAGTGGGATGAAACATAAATATAGGTTGTCACAAAAGTTAAGAGCCTCCATTATGAATTATCTTCCTCATCTTCTAATAGAAATACAAGAAAACAAATGGATAATTTCAACTATCCTACCCATATTGGCAGATGCACAATTAGCCTTTTACAAAAACTAGTATGGTTGACAAAGGGGAGATGTTGTGTTGACTTCTTATATACGTGTTAGGAGAGGTGGGAAAATGTGACGAGATGGGATGTGTGGAGAGACACAAATCAAAGATGAATAGAATGAATCATATGACCAGTCTAAAATGAGTTCCCTCATCCTAGTGTGTACATGTGTAAGAAAGCCATCACCATATATTATGATTTATTAATATCAGAAGAGTATGTGTATGTATCATTATCATTGTAGGAGGGGGAAGGAGGTTTTGGTTTTGTGGGAGGAGGGTGGACTATTAAAATCTCCTCCTATAATGTATCTCAAAATCCTAAGAGAGAGAATGCATGCATACATGAATATGTGTATTGTTAGTAATGGTAAAATGTAAGTGAATGAAATATTAGGTCACATGGGAACATAAAGGAATTTTTAGGGATGTAGCTAAGATTGATAAATGATTATTTGTATTGTCTGTTGTATACTCAACACATAGATATACTCAAAGTAGAGGCTAGGGGGTTGCATTTGTGATGTAACTTAGTACTAGAAGGAAGTCATCCTAAAAATATTGGTGCCACAAATTATGCTTCTCAAATGTCACAAGGGTTACAATATTCTTAGGGCATAATTCATGGCATTTTTGCATAATATTTTTGTCATTCCAAGAAATTTCATTTTCAAATAAAATCAAGTTTCAAGATAAGAAATTTCATTTTCAAATCACATAAATTATGTTCATTAATATTCATCAATAATATGAAACATTCATCAATATTCATTAGCACATATAATTCATGAACATGCAACTTATTAAAGCAATGTCAAATAAAGTACAATAAAATTATTATTACTTTGTCTTGTTTCCTTCAATTCAAAATAATTTTATTTATCTATTTTACTTGTTTGATGAATCCTATGGAACCTTTCCCACTCTATTCTCAGGGCCATTCAACAATGATTACATAGCCTTCATTGTAGGTAATTTTGTTGATCTCTCATCTATGAGTAGTTTCAGATACTTACAACTCATGTAGAAAGTTTCAAATATGATGTTCCACTTTTGATGTATGGTGGGCCCAAATATCTCCAATTTAATATCATTAATAGTTATAACAAAGATCATTCCCTAAAAAAAATCATGAGACCATTAGTCAATAAGTAAATTACAATTGGAGTATATACAATAATAACTTTAAAGTACCTATAACTATTTGTATCTTTAAGGGAATCATTTCTATGTTGCTCACGAGTAACTAATCAATTTATTAAAAATTCAATTAGAATAATTATTTCACACAAAATGGAAGCTTCTCTCACATTACCAATTATCTTCTAGAGATAACTATTTCAAATGAAGTAGTGCAGGATTATCTTAGAAGCATAATTGTGTGTTTACAATTAATATCTTCAATGCTAGTGCAGGAGCACCTAGGAAAGCACTTGATCACATGAAGGCACAAGACACACTTTGTGATATTACACTAGCACAATTTATATATCAAATATGGGTTATAGTGAAGGAGGTATTATATACACATAATTTATGTGATACTATGAGAAGAAATGGGTGTATGAGATTATTTAGGTAGGAATTTTGTATATGGATACATGGGTGCATTAATATACACTTACTATTTAGTATGCACAAATTATCATTTGAGATCAAACGAGAGTGTCAGATTATACACATAGTGAATAGTAGAGGGAATTGAACATACCAAGGAGATCCCAAGGCTCACACTTGTTGAGGTCCAATTTAGTAATGACCCTTCTCATTATATTTCTAT
The DNA here is from genome assembly GCA_028749045.1 of Cupressus sempervirens. Classification (NCBI taxonomy): domain Eukaryota; kingdom Viridiplantae; phylum Streptophyta; class Pinopsida; order Cupressales; family Cupressaceae; genus Cupressus; species Cupressus sempervirens. The sequence goes on along the minus strand of CM053791.1, from coordinate 354,523,787 downwards.
CTAAAACCTTTCTAATGAGATAATGTGTAATGAGCTCTTCATCAATGTGATGATTCCTTGAATCTAGGAGGTAGTTGTACATCACCCTTGTCATGAATGTAACCAAAGTTAATATCCTCCATTGTTATTCATTGTTTGAAGTTTACAATTGATTTCAAAAGGTTAAAAAGTAAAACATAGATGAAAAAGAACTCAAGGGCCCATGATGGTATTTTAAAACAGTTTTCTTCTGGTTTAAAGTAATTTCATTTTAAAATAAAATTATGTTTCAAGATAGACAATTTCATTTTTCAAATAATTTCATTTTTAAATCACATAAATCAAGTTTCAATAAATTTCATTTTTAAATCACATAAACTAGAGGCACTATATCTCCTTACCTAGGTAGTGTTGATGTTATGTTGGTTTACAGTGTTGAGTCACTCATGCATGACACATGCATATACATATACGTGTTATAGATGAACACAAAACAAAATTGTGAAACTTCTATTTAAAATGTTTGTAATAAGATAATGTGTTATGAGCTCTTCATGATTGGGACAAAACTTGAGGCAAGTGTGAATCACCCTTATCACAATTATAACCAAAGTTAAGAACCTTAATTATTGAATTATCTTCCCAATATTCTCACTAAAACACAAGAAAACAAATAGATTATTTCAAATTTCCTCCACTATATAGTTTAAGTGAATCGTACGCAATTCGCTAGATTCCCAGTTAGCCTTTTGCAAAATCTAATATGTGTGTTAGGAGAGGTTGGAAAATGGGATTGGATGGGATGTGTGGAGAGGCCTAGATCAAAGATAAATATGAATGAATGACATGAGTAAGAAAAAAATCACCATATACAGGCTTTCTTGGTGTTAGAAGAATCATTATAAGAGGGGGAGAAGAGATTTTGTTTTGTGGGGGTGTTGGCAGGGGGGGAGGTATTAAAGCTCCTCCTATGATGCATCTCAAAATCCTTAGAGAGAGAATGCATGTGTGTGTAAATATGTGTGTTGTCACTAATAGTAGAAAGTGAGTACAAAATTAGGTCAAAGGGGAGAGAGCCAAGAGCTTGTGGTCACAAAACCACATCATATTTGTATATAACAAGAAATTGCATTGTAAAGTGCCTAGCCATTTATGACTATTTATATTCTTACCCACCTTGGAAATCCTGGCTATTTCTCATCAAATCATACCTACATTTATAAATCAAAATCTCACAGACCAAAATTTTAGAAACTACAATCAAGGTTAGTGTACTAATATATATATATATATATATATATATATATATATATATATGAATTTTATGGGAATGGACATGGTGTATAGTTGGGCTTGGGGGTTGCATTTGTGCTACAACTTAGTGTTGAAGGAAGTCATCCTGAAAAGATTAGTGCCACAAATTATGTTACTCAAATATGACTAGAGTTACAATGTTCTTAGGGCATAATTGATGGTATTTTTGCATTTTTTTTTCCATTCCAAGAAATTCAATTTTTAAATAAAATTAGGTTTCAAGCTAAGAAATTTCATTTTCAAATCACATAAATTAAGTTTCAAACAATTTTATTTTCAGATCACATAAATTACATTTCAATAAATTTTATTTACAAATCATATAAAATTAAAGTAATACATGTCCTTACCCAGGTAATGTTGTTGGTGGGTTTGTAACATTGAGATGTGGTACTCACATTTTTGCTCCAACCTTACTAGGTTAGCCCTTGTGCCTCCTTAAATAGGTAATTTTGATATTTTCTCACTTAAACATCATCGTAGATCTTAAGATTTGGTTAGATTCATTGAATCCTTCCATTATTTTGTATTATCCTCTTTTCTCTTCTAGAGACTTTTGCAAACTTCTCATTGAATTCATGCATAGAAACATTCAAACATGATTTCCCTTGAATTAAATGCTCTAAGTCATCCATCCTTACCTTTAATAGAATTTTCCTATTCCAAGAATTCAATTATGTCAGTTGGAAATTGAGATTTCCTCACAACTTGTCAATTCTTGTCCCTCATCCAATATTGGGTTTTAACACTCAGTCCTCACTAAATTACTTAGTCACTACTAACTCTTCTATTCATCATACTTTGTGATACTTGGTCAATGACGATGTACTCGACACTATATTTTTCTTGGATTATACTATCACTCAGTCAACTCTAGCATCACTTGGCATAAACTTCAATTTCCTTAATATTTTTCTCTTTTTCTCGGTCAATCCTACACACTTGGTCTCTCTTTGATCACTTCTTCTAGGCTTCAATATAATTGTCTTCTCCACTTAGGTTATGATTAAAAAATCATTTTATCAATTGAAAGTCTAGCCATTGTAGTTCCTCATAACTCAACCTTACCTCTAGTTCCTTTTGTTATATCCTTATCAAATCCTCTTCATCAATAATCTTGATATGATAATCTATTCAAATATAAATTGTCTTACCAATAAGGTTTTTGACATCAATGACAACATAACTATTGTTCAAATTGTAGTTTCCAACATGGACAACCATATGGTTGGGGGTGTGAAGATATTTAAACCTATTCTTAAATATGGGATTCATTAGGCTGTACTTGCTAAGAAAAACATCACTTTGGGACATGGTGGTTTTTTGGGGGCACCTACTAGGGGACATGCACCTTTAGGATCAAGGGGTACACAAAACTAGGGAGGAAACAATAATAAGAAGCTTCGTTTCTCATTTGGAAACTAGGGAAAAAATAGAAGAGGGGAGTCTTCAACCATCTCAAAGTTGTGGCAGTGGTTCCAACTCTCAAAAATTCTATAATTCTTAGTGCAATAAGCACAAGCAGTTCATTCAAACTGCATAGAGTACCCACACTTTTTCAAATAAGAGTAGCCATCAATAGTTGAGTGCAAATCCAACTGGTAGAGGTTAAGGTAGAGGTACATGATGTTTCTCATATGGAAATTTTTCAAACATTACAACCAACTACCCACAATGTGCTTCATAGTATTTAGAACAAAGACCAACAACATCTAAGCCTACTATGGGGGATCTAGGGAGAACACGTAGAGTATTGTTAATGGTAGACCATCATCAGGAAGATCATCAAGGTACCATTGTTAACACTATAGGAGAAATTAGAGGTACACCTCTTTCTATTTTATTTTATTCTATTGCTATAGTCTCCTTCATATCACTTTCTATAGTAGCCAAGTGCAAGCTTGAGGTGATTAAGCAAGACATAGTTTGGCAAGTGGAACTAACTTTAGAAGTCAAGCTAGCTACAAATTCTCTAGTGCATCAATGTGAGTTGGATGTAGGAGGGTTTACTACTATATTAGACCTCCAAGTTATTCCCATTGGGTCTTATGATGTGATGTTGGGTATGGATTGATTAGGAGTGCACAAAGCTAGCATTAATAGTAGGAGGAAGGACATTAAGTGCAAGGATGATGAGTGTAACCATAATAAGCTGGTAACCATAATTATTCAATATTAGTATGTTATATATAATTTATACTAACTACCTTTTTTAACATACTAACTACAATAATTTGTTATCTAAAAAAGGTAGTTAGTATAAATTATATATAACATACTAATATTGAATAATTATGGTTACCAGCTTATTATGGGAAACATAGATTGTAGGCATCTAGAGACCCATATCCCTCTACATGATTTCCAAGATGCAGCTTAGATAGAGCATCCGAAAGGGTTGTTAGGTGTTCACCATTACTATGAGAAAACTAGAAGATGAAGAGGAACCTAAGGATAAGACCCTGGACCACCCCATATTGTATGAATTTATTGATGTCTTTCCTAGTGATATTATAAGTATGCCACAAAAGATGGAAATTAATTTTCACATTGATCTCATTCTAGGAGAAGATCTCATATCTAAAGCCCCTTATTATATTACTACTCAAGAGTTGAGTGAGTTACAAATGTGGCTAATGGACCTCTTAGCTAAAGGTTGCATTACATCAAGTTATTCTCCATGGGGAGTTTCTTTTCTCTTTGTGAAGAAGAAGAATGGACCACTACGCTGATGTATAATAGACTATAGGTAGTTAAACAAGGTAACAATTAAGAATAGATACTCCTTGCCAAGGATCCATGACTTATTGGACCAAATAAAGGAGCCAAGGTATTTTCTAAGATTGATCTTAAGTCAAAGTACCATCAACTACACATCCATGATATAGACTTCCATAAGACAACTTTTTTCACTTGGTATGGCCACTATGAGTTTATAGTGGTTCCATTTGGCTTGACGAATGCTGATACATTGATTTATTCTAAATCCAAGGAGGAACATGAGAAGCATCTTTTTTTAGTCCTTTACTTCCTTAGAGACAACCAACTATATGGCAATACGAAAAAGTGTAAATTCTTCAAGTCTAAGGTACTTTATTTGGGGTATGTTATTTTAGGAGATGGTATATCAGTAGATTCTTTAAACATCCAAACTATAGTAGATTGGTCTACACCCACTAATGTCTGTAATATTCATAGCTTCATGGGTTTGGCTGCATACTACCACAGATTCATTGAAAATGTTTCTAGAGTTTCTTATCCTATCACTTTCCTCTAGAGAAATAGGAAGAAGTTAATTTGGATGGAGAAGTGCAAAGAGGCCTTCTAGAAGCTCAAGGAGCTTTTGACTAGTGCACCAATTCTAGTACTACCTAATTTAGTAGGTGATTTCATGATGTGCATTGAGGCTTCCCTAGAAGTGATTGGGCCAGTCCTCATGTGAAAGGATGTGTGATTGTGTATGAGTGTTACAAGCTCAAGGATCATGAGATGAAATATCCCACTCATGATCTTGAGTTAGAAGTAGTTATTCATTCCTTTATGAGATGGAGACATTTCTTGTTGGGTATCATTTTGAGATTTATAGAGATCATCATAGTCTACAGTATATCTTCACATAGCACAATCTAAATGCTAGGCAAAGGCATTGGATAGATTCTTTGTGTGAGTACAACTTTGAGGTGAAGTATATTCAGGGGAAAGAGAATGTTAAGCTGAAACTTTGAGTCACATGAGACATGAGGTATCAGTTTTGAATCTTAGTGTTGATTTGAGAATAATGTATACTTCAAACTCTCCCTATAGATACATGGTATTAGAAAGTTAGTATAGAGATTGACTATGGTAGACCTTTGGAGTGAATATTTTTAGGCTATGTTTTGGAGTCAGATGGACTTTTGCATCATACAAGGAGGATTTATGTACCACCATTAGATGATATTTGTACATTGAACCTATTCAATGCCCATCGTGCACCTTACTTAGCATACACAAGTGTAGGGAAGATGTATGAAAACATATTACAGTTGTATTATTGGACCAATATGAAGCATGATATTGCTGATTTGGTGGCTACGTGTCTTGAGTGCTAGAGAGTTAAGGTAGAATACCAACATCCTACAAGGATTCTTTAGCCTAATCTAATTCCTTCATGGAAGTGGGATATTATTTCTATGTAATTCATCATGCAATTACCAATGATTTCTTGTTGAACTGACACTATCATGGTCAACATTTATCAGTTGACTAAGGTGGTAAAATTTTCATTGATGAGGTCATCGTACATAGTAGCTTTAGTAGCCAAAGTTTTTATGCATGACATTGTGAGATTTCATGGAATTCCCCAAAAGATCATTTTGGATAGGAATCATGTATTGACATCTATTTTTTGGACTTCTTTATAGTATGATCTTGGAGCGTAGTTGAATTTTAGCTTAGCCTATCTCCCACAGACAAATGGTTAGATAGAGAGAATGAATTAGGTTTTGGAGGATATATCAAGGATGTATGTTATGGACTAGTAGATTCTTTGGAAGGATTATCTATTATGCGTAGTTTTCATTTAATAATGGATATCATAGTTTGATTGGGATGGTACCTTTTTAGGCATTGTATGGTTGTCCTTGTCATACACCTTTGAGTTGGGATAGTCTAGAGGATCATATCTTGATCTATTTCAAGATATGGAGTAATAGTAGTGTGCATTTGTGAGCATGTGTCTACATAATAGGATAGATAAAATAAGTATTGATGGAAGATGTTGGGCATGATTTAAAAAAAATTGTGGAGGAGAGAGAAAGATATAAAAATGGAAAGGAAAATAAAAAATAGAAAATGGAAAAAGAGGGTAAAAATTTATTTTATTTACCAAAGTGCATGGGTGGCATAAAAATAAAATTAAGAAAAATAGTTGTCATTTTATATATTGAGGTGTTTAGGTGGCATTTTAGAAGTTTGGGGATAGTTCCTTAAATCATGCATTTAATATTTATTGTAATCCACAAAAGAAAGGTAATTTTATAATTGGTCCACATGGTGGTGCTTAGTTTTATTTGTGTGAGAATTTAATATTTTTTATAAGGTAGTTTCATTTTCCTTTCATCCCACATTGGTTTTGTTTGTAATATCTTGGGTCCTAAGTGCCTATACAAGCAAGGTTTATGAGCATTTTTAATCAAGCTCTTATGGTGTAATCACTTGTAAGAAATATTGGAGGTGAAAGATCTTAGAGTCTAAAATCTTGAGAGGAATTCTCTTCTTAGTGAAGCTATTCTTTTTGGAAATTCTCTTGGTCAAAGATCTTGGTGAAGCTCTTGGTTTGAAGACTCTTTTTGTGGAAGGTATTACATTGTGAAACTCTTAGTGTGCAAGCTAGATGGAAGCTCTTGGTTTGGAAGATCTGTTATTCTAATAAGTAAAGTTATCTCATGTTGAAGAACTTGTAAGGATTTTCAAGTATAATAAAAGATTACTTTGTGAAGCATTTTGTCTTCTCTTCATCTCCATATTGTTATGTTTTCTTTATTATGAATGTGTAAGGGTGTTGTGACCCTTAATCAGTTGATCTAATTAGGATCTAGGACTATTACAGAGGAATGCTTAACATTATTTCATAAAGTAAAATTTCAAAGCGTTAATTAGCAAATTAACACAACTTAAATGCTTAAATGAACAAAGCATAAAAAGGTAATGACTGAAAGAAAGAGAGTAGAGAGACATAAGACAAAACACGATTGATAACGGAGTTCGTCTAAGAAGGACTACGTTTCCGAGTCCAGCTCCAATAGGGGGACCGATCCGATTTTCTCCAAAATCAATTACAAGTGTTCAAGATCTTCCCTTCAAGCACAATTGCAGCATTACTCTCTAATGTGCAGGAATAATCATCAAGTCTCCAAGATCATAATCTCCTTCTCACCACCTGGATGCCTTTCCAAAGCCTACTACCCCCATTTTATACATCAAATTCAGCCAAAAATGGGCTAAAAAAATTAACCAACATAATCTCCCATTTTGGTTACATATTTCAAATTTACTCCTTTTACCATCATTTTGTTATGATTTGACACCAAAATTAAGGGTTTGTTTTCAACAAATACCCTTAATTAAATAAGCTTGGGTTTTCAAAATGTATGGGTTTGAAAGTACAAATGAGCAATCAGTTCAGCAGTAACTTGCTTTTTACAAGGCATTAAAATACACATTTTGCTGAACCGATCAACTACTACATACAAATAATCAAGACCCTTCCTAGACATAGATAAACCTCCCACAAAGTCCATACACACACTTTCCCATGGACGGGATGGTACAGGTAATGGTGTGTACAAACCCAATTTCCTATTACTTGGTTTGCTGGTTGCACACATTACACATCCTTTTATATACTTGGTGACAGTTTCCTGTGTACGAGGCCAGTAACAATATTTCTGCAATTGAGCTAATGTCTTACTTACCCTGAAATGCCCTGCAATCAAAGAAGTGTGTGCTTCACGGATTACATGTACATGTTCATCTTTAGGAATGCATAATTTTCCCAAGTGGTACAACAAATTGTCTTGCACATAGTAATCTGTCTCTTCCACATGTTTACCCTGGATTAAAGCTGCATAGATATCCATAAAGTTCTCATCATTAGCATATTGTTCCTGAAAACTTTCATGAATCATAGAACTATTTTGAAGGATTATCAAAGCATTCTGAATAGGAGGTCTAGACAACATAGCTGCTACTTTGTTATGGGCACCCTTCTTATACTTAATTACCAAATGGAACTCTTGTAGAAAACCCATCCACCTAAAGTGCCTACTTTGTTGCAACTTAGATTGTGAGTGCAAATACTAGAGTGGCTGGTGATCAGTGTGGATTATAGTTTCCTTTCCCATTAAGTAGTGCTTCCATTTTTTAACACTCTAAACTAAAGCATAAAGTTCTTTATCATACGTAGGATAGTTACTTACTACTCCTAGAAAAGTTTCAGAGTGGTAGCAGATTGGTTTACCTCCTTGCATGAGTACAACTCCCATGGCAAACTCGCTCGCATCTGTCTCAATCTCAAATGGTTGATGTAGATCAGGTAGAGATAACACTGGTGCAGTGTTCAACTTTTCCTTTAAAGTGTCAAAAGCCTTTTGTTGTGGACCTCCCCACTGAAAAGTTGCCTTGGCACTAGTCAATGCGTGCAACAATGATGCAATAAAAGAGAAGTTTGCAATGAACTTCCTCCAGTACTGAAATACACCTAAGAAACTCCTGACTTCTGTAACTGTACTTGGCTTAGGCCATTTTACAATACATTCAACCTTTGCAAAGTCTACTTTCAATTGACCATTCCCTACGACATAGCCTAAGTACACTAAGGATGTCTTTGCAAATTCGCATTTTGACATCTTTACATATAGTTTTTCTTTTCTCAGTACATCAAGTGCTTTCTTTACATGAATTACATGATCATCCCAAGATTTATTGAATACAAGAATATCATCTAAATAGACTATGACAAAATCATCAATAAAGGGATGAAAGACATCATTCATGACTCTCATGAATGTAGCTGGTGCATTACAAAGCCCGAATGGCATAACCAACCACTCATAAAGTCTTGTTTTGTCTTAAAAGCAGTTTTCCAAATATCACTTTCTGCAATTCTTATTTGATGATATCCGCTACGTAAGTCTAACTTAGTGAAATAAATTGCATGTTTCAATTGATCAAGTAAATCATCAATTCTAGGAAGAGGGTACCTGTTCTTTACCGTAATCTTGTTCAAAGCCTTGTAGTCAATGCACATTCTCAAAGTCCCATCTTTCTTTGGAACCAACACAATAGGAGAACCACAAGGAGAAGTGCTAGGACAGATACTCCTTTTTCAACGAGCTCTTGAACTTGCTTTTTGATTTCTTCATTCTGCAAGACTGATAAATGGTACATGCCGATATTAGGAAGTGGTACATCTTGCTGCAACTGAATCTCATGTTATATCTCTCTCCTAGGAGGCAATCCTTTCGGTTCCTGAAACAAGTCATCATAAGCGGAAACAACTTTGACCATTTCAGCCTTATGTTTTGGATCACATCCTTTAAATGCCTCAGATGTTTCATCTTCTTAGGCTTTTACAAGCATTAACACAAAGTTCTTACTAGAGTTGACTAACCTTTTCATTTGACCAGCATTGACTAATGCTAGATTAGTCTTAACCTTATGTGCCCGTACAATGTATTCAATATTGTCTTTAAACAAATGATACTTATTTTCCCCCTATAGAAGATAGCTTGTAGATCATACAAATAGGGACTCCCAAGTACAAGACCACAAATATCTAAAGGGACTACATCAACTTCTACCTCATCCACAAAGTTTGCAATGATAGTGAATCTTAACTTGCATTGTTTAGTTACTTGTAACTGTGCATCATTGCAAACCCATCCAAGAGGGTATGTTTCGAATGAGGCGTTGTAGTCAAATTAAGCTTTTTAACAACTTCTTCAGATATCAAATTAACTTGAGAACCCGTGTCAAATAGTGTATCAACCTTAGTATGCTTACTAACAACTCGGATGTGAAATAATTCATTCCTTTGCTTATCATTCTTAGGAGAAGATTCTTTGCTTGTACTTGCACTTATACTAGAAGAACTTTCGCTGATGAAAGAGATATACCTTTTCCTTTACCTTGAATCTTGGTAGCAACAATCTTTGTCTCATCTCCAGAGTCAGATCCAAGATCTTGTTGAGTTATAGTAGCAGTCTTTTGTTTACCTTTGTTTCCACCAAATCGCTTTGGCCTCTTTTCAGGATGCAGCTTCCAACACTTAGAATCATCATGCCCTTCTTTCTTGCAATGTGAGCATGTGGGTTTCTCACTTTTTCTTTACTGTTGCTATCATTACCCTTTCCTTTTCCTTTGGATTTTTCCTCAGACTTAGATGGCTTTTTATCAGACTGATCAATGAAAGTACCCTTACCCCTTGATTCTAAATGTGTTGCCTGGACACATACTTCATCCAAACTACAAGAATTTAGGACGAGAATAGAATGCCTTAAGTAAGAATGAAGACCGCCTATATACTTGAGTAAAGTGTCCTAGGTATATAATGGGACATTTAATGAAATAACCTTTTTACGAAATTCATGGGTGTAATCCTGGACAGACTAACCTTTCCCTTGCCTAAAATATTGCTATTTCATCATTAATTGCTGCATATGGCCTAGGGGATAGAATTTCTTTTTTAAAGCAATAACAAATTCTAACCAAGACAAATTAAACTTACCATGCTATGAAGTTTCATCTCGAGACCTACTTTCCCACCAAGTTAGAGCTACACCACCTAAACGAAGAGTGGCTAACTGAATTCTGTCAACATCATCTACAAGGTTTTGAACTCTACAATAGACTTCTACTTGCTGAATTCAGTCATCTAGTTTCTCGGCATTTAACTCTCCACAATGTTTTGGCAAGTCAAACTTTACATCCAACTTGATTCAAGGCTTATGTCCACCCTTAAAAATATTAGAAGATTCAGAATGGGTAGAAGAAGGAGAAGAGGGGGAAGAAGGAGAAGAGGGAGAAGAAGGAGAAGATGGAGGTGTCTTTGGTGGATCACAATCAGCTCCTTTCTTTTTCCCTTTGTCCTTTCAAGCTGCATGTCTTTGCATCTTCTCTTCTCTTTCTCGTACCAAAACTTCTACCATTGCTTGCAAATTTTGAAGAGTCTTTTGGATACTTCAGAAGTCTTCTGAACTTTGTCCACCACCTTTATCTTCCATTTGGGATGGTGGATTAACTCTTTGTTTTTTGATCTCAGGATTATATTCTTCAAGATCACCTTCACCTTGATTCAACCTAGATCTTGTTAACATTCAAATCTGCAATACTAGTCCGACAAAAGCTTTGATACCAAATTTGATCTGATTAGGATCTAGGACTATTACAGAGGAATGCTTAACATTATTTCGTAAAGTAAAATTTCAAAGCGTTAATTAGCAAATTAACACAACTTAAATGCTTAAATGAACAAAGCATAAAAAGGTAATGACTGAAAGAAAGAGAGTAGAGAGACATAAGACAAAATACGATTGATAACAGAGTTCGTCCAAGAAGGACTATGTCTCCAGGTCCAGCTCCAATAGGGGAACAGATCCAATTTGCTCCAAAATCAATTTCAAGTGTTCAAGATCTTCCCTTCAAGCACAATTGCAGCATTACTCTCCAATGTGCAAGAATAATCATCAAGTCTCCAAGATCATAATCTCCTTCTCACCACCTAGATGCCTTTCCAAAGCCTACCACCCCCATTTTATAAATCAAATTTAGCCAAAAATGGGCTAAAACAATTAACCAACATAATCTCCCATTTTGGTTACATATTTCAAATTTACCCCTTTTACCATCATTTTGTTATGATTTGACACCAAAATTAAGGGTTTGTTTTCAACAAATAACCTTAATTAAATAAGCTTGGGTGGATTTGTTATGAATAGATAACAACTCTTCCCTTAATATTACATATGCCATAAATAGCCCATTGGTTGGCCTTAATTTTAGGAGGCCAATGGTTAGGAGTTCAACTCCCATTATCTCATTCCTTTAATTCAAATTAAATAGCTATTTTAATTCGAATTTGAATGTTTTCCCTCTCTTTATGATTTTGTGATGTCATGTTGACATCATCAAAATTCATACTTTTGCTTGAATTTGAAACCATCATAACTTTTATATCCGATCTCCATTCTTGATGAAATGAATGCCATTGGAAAGCTTTTGACGAGCTCTTTCATTTGGAATCCATTGTCAAATACTGTTGAGATGATTATTTTTTCACCCTTTTATGGCCTCTTGTCCCAGTTGGACCAAACTTTGACCATTTATACTTTTTGCACTTGAACTCCAATTTTGCTCGTTCGAGTTATGTTGGAGTCAAAATTGTGAACACTTTGTAATGATGTTGATTCTTGGAGCATTGGGGACATTTTACTTTTTAGTAATTTTTTATCCCTTGGATCATCAATGGTATCAAAGTGTATCTTCATTAGTGATATCAAAGAGTACCTTCATCAAATAGTATCAGAGAGGGAGTTCCTAAGTGTTTGGACAAATCATTGAACATGAAGTAGTTTGCTCCAGGACCTTGGGTTGGGTGAAGTTTTTCAAAAAGTTCTTGATTGCGTAGACAGATCATTGACTGTGAGATAGTTTGAATGAGGTAATTGTGTTGGGTGAAGTTTTCTTGTGAATACTTGATTATGGAGAAGAGAAAGAAGAAGATGACTTGAGTGAAAATTGTTATAGACAAAGTTTTTTAAAAGAAAGGTGAATATTTATGTTTATCTTTATTTAGTCATTTGTATTTACATTTCTCAATTTAAGGTTGAGTCTTCAATCTAGAGCTTGACCAAGGCAATCCCTTTGTTAGAAACAATTGATGAATTGATGTTATTGATGTACATAATTAATGCTATTAAATGAAAGGGAAATATTTTTTATGTTGAAGAAGGAAAAGGTCAGAAAATAGCTATAACTTGAATATCGAATAGTTAGATCAATTGTTATATTTTCATTGGTGTTAACTTGTTTGACTATACTAATTAATTTATTTTACAGTCATCTTAAAGCATGTGACATTGAATAAATAAGTTGAAGAATGAAGTTAGATTATGGAATAAATAAGTGATGTTAACTATGAAATATTAATTGGGCGATTGATGAAATGGTATATTGCAAGATAATAATGGTTTAATTTTACAAGATCTAATGAAGAGTTAAGGTGATGCATAAGCAAGTTATTTTGGTTATTAAAGGAAGGAATAACGTTGTGAAGTGAAAAGATAAATAATTAGTAAGGTACATTGATCTAGAGATGTTGTTTGGTAAATGAAGAAGACATGAGGTTAAATAAGCAAGAAAAGACATATAAAGGTAAACTATCTTTGATATGCTTTGAATGTAACAAAGTTGGTCATATTGCAGCTTACATGTTCTAACATGAACATAAATTAAAGGAATGACAAAAGAAAGAATAGATATTGAGGAAACAAAGAGTACAAGGATAAAGGAAAGAATTCTTTTTATCTAGTAGAAGAAGAGGAGATTGAGCATGAAACAGTTGACCAAGAAGGTGTTGAACAAGTGGTATATATTGCAATGAAAGATGATTCAAAAGATGATGAAAGGTATGAAGATAAAAGGGATCATATTTAACATGTTAGTAATAATGATACATGACTTATTGATAGTGGTTGTTCACATTAAATGATTGGTGATATTGACAAGTTTGAAAAGATTGAACATTATGATGGTAGAACTGTTAAACTTGGGAATGATGCCAATGTATTGTGAGAGGAAAACATTCTATTATGTTGAATGAGGAGATCGGATGTGAAAATTCTTATTGGGTGAAAAGATTAAAATATAATTTGTTGAGTGTGGCTCAATTGAACAATTCAAGCCATTGACTAGAATTTCAAAATAAAAAGGTCAAAATCTATGATGATATTAGAAACCTAATTGTTACTAGAGGATGAATATTCTATTGAAGATAGATCTATAATTGCAACAATTGAATATATTTAGCTTTGGCATAAAATATTTTGTTATGTAAATTTTGACAATGTAATTAAGGTGAGTAGAAAGAAAAGAGTGAGAGGTTTACCAAACTTAAGAAAATATGATAAAGGAATGTTTAAGCAATGTTAGATTGGTAAAATGACTAATATTTGTGGTCCTATAAAACTGAAAATTTATTATGGTGATAGATATTTCATATTATTATTATTATTATTCAAGAATGATATTTGTGATGTTTCCAGAAGAAAAATATGATGCATTTCAAATGTTCAAATGTTATAAGGAAAGAGTTGAGAAAGAAAAAGGTGATTCATTAAAATGTTTTAGATCTTATGGAGGAAAATTCATGTCTAATGATTTTATTGTCTATTGTAATGATAATGGAATAAAGAGACAATTTTATCACCAAGAACTCCACAACAAAATATAATTATTGAAAGATGGAATAGATCTATTGTTGACTGTGCTAGAATTGATTGAAATACTAGTTGCACAAATATAATGGAGAGAGGATTTCAATACTATAATCGATAAATAGAACCAAGTATAGTTGAATAAAGGTATAAATAAGATACCTCAGGAACTTGAGTATGGGCATACTCTAAATGTAAGTTATTTCAAAATCTTTAAAAGTAGGTGTTATATTTTGAAAGATGCTAGAAATGGAAATTTTGATTCAAAAAATGATTAAGCTATATTTCTAGTCTATTCCACTAGAAGAAAAACTTATAAATATATGAACAAAGTTACTAACAAAATGGTGGAAGTACAAATGTGAAAATTGACAAGTTTGTAAAAAAGAATGACAAGGAAAGTAAGAAAGGACCTAGAGATTATTAGATATTTGTATATGTACAAGAAGGTTCAACAAGTACCCTACTTCAGAAAAATTCATAAGTCACTATGAAATATCACATTGTACCCAAGTAATGTCAAGTTACAATTGAGAAACATGTTGAACCCCCACATAGTGGAGAAAATGTTGAACATCATAGAATTAAACCTATATTAGCAAATAATGTAAGAAGGTACCATTCACTAAACCAGGTAATTGGAAAAAAATCATGAAAAGAAGTAAGTTGAGAGACAATGCATGCTTGATTTGTGAATTTGAACCTAGAACAGTCAAAGATGAACTTGAAAATGACTATTGGATAAATTCTATGAATGAAGAGATTAAGAAAATTGAGAAAAATAATATATGGATGTCGGTACTGAGACTTAAGGACATGAATGTGATTGACACTAAGTAGATTTTTGTAAACAAGTTGAATGAGAATGGAGAAGTAACAAGGAATAAAAAAAGGTTGGTATTGAAAGGATACATAAGAAGAATGAATTGATTATGGTTAGACATTTTCCCCTATTGCTAGACTTTAAGGATTCAGAATTTTACTTGTATATGCTACTTCTAAAGGATTCAAGGTTTATCAAATGGATGTGAAGTCTACATTTCTAAATGGAATGCTAGAAGAAGAAGTCTACATTGAGCAACCAAGAGGTTTTTTTATCCTAATCAAAAGAACATGGTAGATAAACTACACAAAGCTTAACAAGGATTGAAGCAAGCTCCTGAAGCATGGTGTGAAAGGTTAAATTCACATTTGATGAAAATTGGTTTTGTAAAAACTAGTGAAAAGAATGATATGTATTTGAAGAGTGAGTTTGATGATAAGCTCTTCTGATTGCTGAAATTTTTTTTAATGATATTATATTTTTTGGACATGAACTAATGTGTAGAATATTTTTTGATGAAATTAGGAAAGAGTTTGAGATGTCTATGTTGATAACAAAGAGACTAAAAGTGGAGGGGATTTATTTTTAAGGATAAATATTGGTGACATGGATAAGAAAGAAACAAAGTTGTATTTCACAATATACTACTAAGGACTAGTGTATGTAGCCACTATAATTAATTGTTTTAATATTGTGTAGATCAAACAATTATTGGAATGTATGCAAGAGAAAGTGGTAGATCCTATAACAATTTATTGTGACCATACTAGTTCAATAAACATTTCAAAGGACCTAGTGATGCATGCGTGCAAAAAATAAATCTATCAAGTACCACTATTTAGGAGAGCAAGTTTAAGAAAAATAAGTGAGGTTGGAGTATGTGAAGTCAAAAGAACAAATTGTTGATATCTTTACTAAAAGGTAAACTAGGGGTCCTTCTACTATCCAATGTTCACTAGAAGATGTGTGTTGCATCAGTTCATGCTTTATAAGAATATATGAGTTTATGTAGGAGTTTACTCTTTAGGTAGTCCTATGTTGAAAGATGTGTTGAAACATAAGTAATTGGTATGTACAAGGTACAAGGTATAACTATATGTTATAATCACACAAAAATGGTTATCTAGACTATGAGCCCCCTTTCTAGCATTTCGGCATAATTTATCTAATGGTTATCCTTGATCAAATCTCCAAAATTCCATTTATTTGATTTTATCCTATAATTTGACTACTTTATCCTAAGTTCATATTTAAGTAAAAAAGCATGTCCCCCTTATAATTAAATTTTTTTCCCACTCATCTCTTATCCTAAGTTGCACACAAAAAAGCATTCCCCTTATTTAAAAATAAAAGAAAAGACATTTTTGTCCCACATGGGGGACCAAAGTCAACTCTTCATCATGATTGGTAGAAATGCTTGTGCACATGGATCACTCTCACTTTCAAACTCCAACATTGATCACATGCATCTTGACTTATGATCTTTATCATCCATTTCTTTTTAAAAGGGAGATCTCTCTCCTCACTTCACAACTCCACTCTTTTTCTAACGTTATGCTACAAGATTGAAGATCTCATACTTGTAGAGTTTATCTTCTTCTACATTTTATTCTTCATTCTTCATGCTTCTCATTCATTCTAGTTTCTCTCAATGCTTATAGCTTAAATCATCTAGTCTAAATAGGGGTTATAATACTTATTTTCTAGTTTAACCTACATTCTACTCTATCTCATTTAGCTTTTATTTGCATTACATCGATTCTAGATTCTTGGATATTGATATGCTTGTCTCTACTCTTTGAATCTTCCATTCTATGGTGCACCTTGCAAGGGTTTTCATAGATAGGTTCACTTGAGAGCCACCATCTCATAGCCTTTTCACATCATAGATAGGAATCTATAAGCCACCCCTTGAGATGCCTCTTCCATGGGTATTTTCAAGAATAATGGTTTATAGAAGTGTTACACTTTTTGTAAACACATTTTTCTATCATTGTTGCAAATTTCTTCCTGCTACAAATATCTATTTTATCTTGATCTATCTACTTTCTTTTCTTGACACATTAATGCTCATCTCAAGTACTTATATTGTCTCTTCTCTCTTCAAATGTTCATTATTGTTGCAAATAAATTGTCCATTTAGGATCTATTTCTATGTACTTCATTCTTTAGAGTCAAATCTCTTTGTCGTCTTGGATTCTTCATTCTTTGACATAATGTATTCCTAGATTGATAACACATTAGTCAAAAAGGGGAAAATGTAATCACCCAAAAATGGTCATCTAGACTATGAGCCCCCTTTCTAGCATTTTTGCATAATTTATCTAATGCTATCTTGATCAAATCTCCAAAAATTCATTTATTTGATTTTATCCTATAGTTTGACCACTTTATCCTTAGTTAATATTTAATTAAAAGAACATGTGCCCCTTTTAATTAAAAAATTCCCCACTCATCTATTATCTTAAGTTGCACACACAAAAACATTTCCCTTATTTAAAAATAAAGAAAAGACATTTTTTCCCACATGGGGGACTAAAGTCAACTCCTCATCATGATCGGTAGAAATGCTTGTGCACATGGATCACTCACACTTTCAAACTCCATGCTAATATCACATGCATATTGCCTCATGATCTCTATTTTTCATTTCTCTTTAAAAGGGAGAGTTATCTCCTCACTTCACAACTCCACTCTTTTACTAATGTTATGCTTCAGGAATGAAGATCTCATACTTGTGGAGTTCCTCTTCTTCTATCTTCTATTCTTCATTCTCCATTTTTCTCATTCATTCTATTTTCTCTCCATGATTATAGCTTAAATCATCTACTCTAAATAGGGATTGTAATACTTATTTTCTAGTTTAACTATTCTACTTTCTCTCACTTAGCTTTCATTTGCATTACATATTCTTAGATATTGGCACACTTGTCTCTACTCTTTGAATCTTCCATTCCATGGTGCACCTTATAAGGGTTTTCATAGCTAGGTTCACTTGAGAGCCACCATCTCATAGCTCTTGTACATCATAGATAGAAAACTAAAAGCCACCTCTTGAGATGCCCTCTTTCATGGGTATTCTCAAGAATAATGATTTATAGAAGTGTGACATTTTTTGTACACACATGAAAATGTAAAGGTTTAGAGTTACTTTTGGCATTATTGTGACAATGAGAGAGATTTAGTGAAGAAAAGGGAGAGAGTTTCAAGATTGTTGGAAGTATGAGGGAGTATTGTAGATATGTTACTACATTCATGGTTGAGTTTGTCATTGATGTCAACATAGTAGTTTTTTGTGGTATCTGACAAAAGAACAATTAAAAGATCAAGTTGGTACAAATGACTAGTTGAGTATTCTAACTATCCAAGGATATGGGAGATACTTTTGAGTATTGATGGAGACACTACCCAAGCATAGAATGGACACGACAAGAAAGGGAAAATTTTATTAACTACAAAAATATGCTAGTACACTTAGTACAGAGAAGCATACTCCAAAATAGGCCCTATGGGCTTACAATAGCATAAAATTGGAGATAATTTCTTCTCCCAGTACCTTCTCTCAAACTCCACTCTGAACTGCCTTTTACAATGCCAGAAATGTTCTTAAATAGACCTTGGAGGGTTAAGGATTAGGAATACATTCTAGACAGTGCTAGTTGGCATCCATCGACCAAATAGAAGGCTCTAAAAGTCGCATTAGAAGTTGGCAAAAAATTAGAAGAATCTAAAAATGGTAATCGAACTTTTGGGATAACTTTTGAATCGTAGCTTCGATTGACGAACCATTTACATTTCTAAAAAGCTCTCGAAGCACTCTATAGCCCTATGGACCAGCTTTGCTCGTCTCCCATTTTTTGGCCTTGTTTGAGGTCATTTAATGCCCCTAACCTGACTTTGAAGCATTCTTAGGAGGTCTCTAGAAATTTAAAAACTACGATAACTTTCAAACTATGGGGCCTCTTGACTTGATTCTTTTTCTGAAATGCTCTAAATTACAATTAAAATCATCTGACCAATTTACACCTTCTAGTTCACCAAAATGATGGCTCAATTACATAATCCTATTTTTTTGACATTTACATGTATCCCAAGGTGTTCAAATACTCTATCCTAGAACACTGATAGTGGAACTGTGAGAGTTGGAACCCTTATTTGACCCAAATGGGTATCTAGAAATGAAAACACATAAAACAAAAACTAAGTCTAAGAACATTTTTTTGGTTGACATAGGATTGCCCTTATACCTCTGGATGCTCTTGCATCAGACACCCAGGGTAGATTGAAAAGTGACCCTGTCACTTTATGAATGGTAGAAAAAATCTCAAATGGGAAACCTCAGCTACTAAAATCCAAGTTGAGTCCTCTATCGGCCGTCCTTTCCACTTGACCAAATACTCTTCATACTGCTTATTTCTGGTACTCCTACCCACACGACTATCCCTAATCTCTTCTATCTCCTCCTTCTTAGAAGTAGGAATTGGACATGGCTCTAACATCAACTCCTCATCTACACCATCATCATGATACTCTGTTAAGTCTGCAATGTTGAAAATAGGAGAAATGTGAATTCCATCTGGCAATTCCACCTCATATGCATGTCTTAAATCATGTTTCTTCAAAATTTTGCAGGGGCCAAATTTCTTCATTTTTAGCTTGTTGTAAGTACTAGCTGGAAATCTTTCTTTCCAGAAGTGTACCATGACTAGATCCCCTACTTAGAATTCCTTATGTCTTCTCCTTTGATCAGCCCTAGCTTTATACTCTTGATTCATCTTGGTAATGTGTGCCTGAACCTCCTCATGTAGACGCTTGATATGTTCAGCAAATTTTTTAGCTTCAGTACTTGTCCTCTCCCCTTGTTCTATCTTTGTCAATTCTGGTGTAGTCCTTGGGCTACTTCCATATACAATTTGGAATGGTGATCTACCAATACTCCTATTTATAAAGTTATTGTAAGAAAACTCTGCTTGTGGTAGAGTCAAATCCCACCCCTTGGGCTTATCCCCAACCAAACATCTCAACAAATTGCCCAGACTTCTATTTAGCCGTCAGTCTGCAGGTGATGTGTGAAACTAAATTTCAAGTCTGTTCTCAACTTCTTTCACAATGTTTTCCAGAAATACCCCACAAATTTAGTATCTCTATCAGAAACTATACTCTTTGGGAGGCCATGTAGTCTTACCATCTCTCTAAAAAATAAGTCTACAATATGGATAGCATCATGAGTTTTATGGCATGGAATGAAATGTGTCATTTTGGAGAACCTATCAACCACCACAAATACTGAGTCATTACCCCTTTGTGTCCTTGGCAATCCAAGAACAAAATCCATACTTATGTCCTCTCATGGCTTTGATGGAACAGGCAAGGCTGATATAGTCCATTATTGTGAATAAAATCCCTTGGCAACTTGACAAATCTAACAACTCTGTACAAACTTCTTCACATCTTGTGAAATCTAAGGCCAAAAATAATGTTCTCTAAGAATGGCAATGGTCTTATCTCGACCAAAATGTCCTGCCATCCCTCCACTATGTTTCTCCTTAATCAAATTTTCTCTCATGGAACTCTTTGGAATGCATAATTGACTGCCCTTGAATAACATACCATCCTGAATTAGATAGTCTAACCACTTAATTCTGTCTATAGCAACAGGTTCTTTACAAGCTTTCCACGCTTTAGAAAAATCAGGATCCTCAGGGTACATATTCTTGAGTTCATCAAACCCAACTACTTCAACCTGCATTACTGTAAGCAATAATTCTCTCCTGCTTAGTGCATCTGCAACCCTATTAGATTTTCCACTTCTATGCTTCAACACAAATGTATAGCTCTGCAAGAACTCTACCCACTTCATATGCCTCTGATTCAATTTACCTTGGCTATTTAGGTACTGTAATGCCTGGTGATCAGTATATAAAACAAATTCCTTTGGCAATAAATAATGCCTCCTTTTCTTTAAGGCCTGAACTATTGCATAGAACTCTTGATCATAAATAGAATACTTATTTTTTGCATCATTCAATTTTTCACTAAAATACGCAATAGGCTTACCTTCTTGGCTTAATATAGCCCCAATAGCATTGCCACTAGCATCACAATCCACCTGGAATACCTTTCTAAAATCTAGAAGTTTCAACATAGGTTGTTCTGTCACCTTCTTCTTCAATAATTCAAAACTTATCGCAGCTGTTGCAGTCCATTTGAACTCTTTTCTATCCCCTCTTATTGTGTCAGTCAGGGGTGCACATATGCCACTGAAATTCTTAATGAATTTCTTGTAAAAACTAACCAGACCATGAAATGATCTTACCTCAGTAGCAGACCTTGGAGTAGGCCATTCCAAGATGGCTTTTACCTTCTCTGGATCCATTTTGAGACCTTTAGGTGATATAACAAACCCCAAGTAGACTAACTCTCTTTTTGCAAAGATACACTTCTTCAGATTAATTAACAGTTTCTCTTCTCTTAACCTTTCAAGGACACTACGAATATGCAATAAATGTTCTTCCAAAGTCTTGCTGAAAATTAAAATATCATCCAAATAGACGATAACAAATTTTCCCAAGAACTTTTTAAGTACCTCATTCATAAGCTGCATGAAGAAGGTGCTTGGGGTGTTCGTTAATCCAAAGGGCATGACTAACCACTCATAAAGACCATCCTTGGTCTTGAAGGCTATTTTCCACTCATCTCCTTCTCGTATCTGTATCTGATGATAGCCACTCTTGAGATCTATCTTTGTTAAGTACTGAGCTCCACTCAAGCAGTCCATAAGATCATCCATTCTTGGCAAAGGAAACTGATACTTGATGGTTATCCTATTTATAGCTCGAGAGCCTGTACACATCCTCCACTCTCCATTCTTCTTTGGTGCTAGTACTATAGCTACTGCACATGGACTCAGGCTCTCCCAAATCAAACCCTTCCTCAATAGCTCTTGAACCTGTCTATTTAGCTCCTCAGTTTCAGTAGGAGTCATCATGTGAGCAGCCTTGTTAGGCAAACTAGCTCTTGGGATTAAATCTATTTGATGACTAATTTGCCTTACTGGTGGTAATCCTTCTAGAACATTATCAGAGATGATATCTCCAAACTCACCTAGTAAATCTGAAACTTCAAGTGGTATTTCACTACTACCTTCTTTATCTTTCCTAGGGATCAAAGCATAGCACATACGCTAATGTTTCATACTATCTAAAAACTTTCTTCCATCAACAAGACAAATCCTAGCACTGCTACATACCTTTTCGCCTTCCTTTTTCATGGGCTTCAATTTGTGGTGACCTCCATCCTTTGTTAGAGAGTATGTGTTTGCATGACCATAATGTACTGCATGCCTATCAAACTGCCATGGTCTACCCAACAATAGATGGAAAACATCCATTGGAATAACATCACAAAGAACTTCATCATGGTAACTCCCAATTTTGAATTTCACTAAACATTGTTCACTTACCTGGACCTTATGATCATCTTTCACCCAAGCAATCCAATAGGGCTAGGGGTGTTTCTCCCTCTTGAGCTTCAACTTAGATACCATCTCCTCTGATACCAAGTTATTAGTGCTACCACCATCAATGATCACATCACAACATTTATCCTCACACTTGCACCTGGTACGGAATAAACTCCTCCTTTGTCCGGGTTCAATCTCACCACTTAGTAGGACCCTTTCATTTATTAAAGTCTCTCCTCTTTTTGCATCCTCTAAATGTGATAATTATACATCCTCAGCCACATGAGCAACCCTAGCTTGACCCTCAGCTCTCCTATTTGTCCTTCCTTGTCGTTGAGGGCATTCAAAGGCATGATGACCTTCTTCATCGCAATGGAAATAGGTACCACAGAAGCCTCATCTTCCTTGTCTACATCCTCTACCTCTTCCTCTCTAATTTCTAAAGTTTTGATCACGGGAGCGGTTGAAACCCTCATTCCTCTAGTTCCTGCTAGTACCCACATCTTCATTTTTCTTTTGGGTTTCATTTTAGCCTCTAGATGACCTACCACTACCCCTTCCTCGTTGACCACGCCCTCTTTGTCTTTCTTCAAACCTCTTATTTAGCTTCTCTTCAACTTGTAGGGAAAATTGGTGTGCCTTTTCAATGCTAGTCATTCTTACTAGACTTAATTCCTCCTGGATGCTAGGTCGCAACCCACTGATATAATGAGCAACCTTCTCCTTATTTGCTTCTGCATGCCCTACTCTAATAAGAAGTCAATAAAATTGCTCTGTATATTCTTGGACTAATTTTCCTGCTTGCTTTAACTCATGCATCTTCTTAAACAAATCAAGTTCGTAGTCAACAGGAATGAACTGCTTCTTCAATTTGTCCACCATATGATCCCACCTTGTGATCTTATCCTTTCCTCTTCTATTTTGTTCCAATTGAACCTCTTGCCACCAAATTTTGGCATGGCCTTTTAGTTTGGCCTTTGCAAACTTAACCCTATCTAGATCCCTAATATCCTCGTACTCAAAGTACTCTTCCAGTTCATTGATCCAATCGATCAACTCATCTGGTTTCAAATTTCTTGAAAATACATCACATCAATTGTAGGTCTTTTTCCAAACTTAGTAATGGCCCTAAAAAGCCTTTCCTCTGCCTAATTCGAAACTTCCCCGTCAACTGCCCCTTCTGGTCAAATTTCTTCTTCTTCATTATCATCCTCACTTTCGTCACTTGAGATAACATTTGTTTCTCTATGGAGCTCCTCCTGCAACACTTGTACCTGCTTTTGGAGGGCTCTAACCTCCTTAGGGTTAATAGCTCTAACCCTTCCACCACGCTCTCTTCGTGGAGGCATCTTCTTAACTCAAATCCACAACCACACAGTCTTGGTGCAAACTGCGTCACAGTCGGCACTCTGTCTACACACTCAGGAAAACTTGCTCTGATACCACTTAATGGAGACACTACTCAAGCACAAAATGGACACGACAGGAAAGAAAATTTTTATTAACTATAAAAATATGCTAGTACACTTAGTACAGAGAAATAGACTCCAAAACAGGTCCTATGGGTTTACAATAGCATAAAATTGGAGATAATTTCTTCTCCCAGTAGCTTCTCTCAAACTCCACTCCGAACTGCCTTTTAAAATGCCAGAAATGTTCTTAAATAGACCCCAGAGGGTTAAAGATTAGGAATACATTATAGAAAGTGCTAGTTGGCATCCACCAACCAAATAAAAGGCTCTAGAAGTCGCATTAGAAGTCGGCACAAAATTAAAAGAATTCAAAAACTGTAATCGAACTTTCGAAAGGCATAACTTTTGAACTGTAGCTCCAATTGACGAACCTTTTACATTTCCGAAAAGCTCTCGAAGTGCTCTATATCCCTATGGACCAGCTTTGCTTGTCCCCCATTTTTTGGCCTTATTTGAATTCATTTAATGCCCCTAACTTGACTTTGAAGCATTCTTGGGAGGTCTCCAAAAACTGAAAAATTGTGATAACTTTCAAAATGTGGGGCCTTTTGACCTAATTCTTTTTTTGGAATGCTCTAAATTACAATTACAATCATTCAACCAATTTACACCACCTAGTTCACCAAAATGATGGCTCAATTACATACTCCTATTTTTTTGGCATTTACACATATCCCAAGATGTTCAAATACTCTATCCTAGAATAGTGATAGTGGAATTGTGAGAGTTGGAACCCTTATTCGACCCAAATGGGTATCCAGAAATGAAAACACATGAAATAGAAACTAAGTCTAAGTACATTTTTTTGGTTGACATAGGATTGCCCTTATACCTCTGGATGCTCCTGCATCAAGTATTTAGTATATGCAATTGACGTTGGAAGATGAAATGATAAGCCTGGAAGAAGCTATGTAAGTTTTGGTGATGTTTGTTCTAAGATAGAGTTTATAGAGGCATGTTCTAGTAAACTTGTTATATCTTGTGGCATAATTGTTATTATGAGGTTCGAGATTGAGGATGTGTAGAAGACATCTTGGTGATGATGTGGCTAAGTTCTTGTGTCATAATATTTTGTGTACAAAAAGTTATTCAAGTTGCAAGGCAGAAGATTAATGTTATCGCTAAGTGTAATGTGTTTTTAATGTGTTCCAATAATGATTAATTGAGAAGGTCTAGCAACTGACTTGGGGAATTGTTTTATGGACTCAATATAAAGTAAGGGCATTTTCCTTTATCAAGCATGATATGGAGAAGTAAATTGTAAGCAACATAAAAGTGGAATGTAAAGTTGAGCAGAGTAGAGCGAAAGTGAAGGAAACTTCATTGTCAAGGTTTTGCTGAGTGATATAAGGTTTTATATTTGGATTTGAAGTTTGTGACATAGTCTACAAGGTTTGATAGTGATTGGTTTAGTTGACAGAACAAAGCAAAGAAGTATATAATAGTAGATTACTTGTTTGAGCAATGAGTCTTCTTGTAGTTGAAATTGTATGTTCAGGTAGTGGGCTCTTCTTGCATACAGTGTACTACAACTTCTAATAGAGATTCAAAGTCTCCTATTAGAGACTCTGTGTACTAAATGTTGTAATAGACTCCTAACAGGGTCCATCCTCTAACAAGGAATATTTATATTAATATATCATCTTGTGGGCATCATTCCCACAAGGGTTGTCCCTTTGATCAAGGCTTTCCCTATTTAACTATCTAGTGTAATTGTCTATGTGCATCTTATCATGGTTTATGTTTACTTTGGTTGAATGGTTAAGTTTGTTTAAAGAAGATAAATGTTTTAATTGTTGGATAATTGATTAGTGCCAAGTTATTTCAAAAAAGATAGTTTTGAGTCTGATGGAGGAAATTTTGAAACCTAGAAGATGGAGCTTCTTGGTGAGAGATCAAAGTTGTGTGTAGAATTGACCATTGAGTTTCTAGATAGGAAGCACAAGTAAAGTTAGATCGAGATCTGAAGAAGACATAGAGCTCAAAGAAGGTATGGAATTTTTTCTTGTTGGACATGTAATGAGTTTGGTCGTTTATCATCTAAATGCCCTAAGAGAGTGAGGAAAACTAGAAAGAGTTTGATTTCTAATGAAGATGAAGAATTTAAAGCAAATATGGAAATATTCTTAAAAGATTTTGATAATGAGCTTGAAATGGTTAAGGAAAAGGAAGTAGTCGAAGAGATCGCTTCGATAACTATTGTTGATCCAAAGGCTAACCATGAAAAAGTGGAAGTTATCATTGGCAATGATTTGTTGAATGAGAATCAGATTGAAGAGTAGAAATCTGGTCCTAGAGCATAAGAAAGAGTTGAGTTGATGACACCTAAACATAATGGTATAACATAGAGAAGGAATAGGTTAGTTACTGAAGTAACAAGAGCTGTGTTAGCTGAGATTGATGTATCCAAGATGTTTTGGAGGGAAGCTATGAATACAACAGTCTACACCATGAACAAATTACAAGTTAGGAAAGACACAAACAAGACCCCTTATGAACTATGGTTTGGTCACTCACCTACAGTTACGTATTTCAAAAAATTTGGGAGTAAGTCTATATCAAAAGAGATGATGATATTGATAAGTTCAATGCTAGAAGTGATGAAGGTATGTTTCTAAGTTATTCATTGAAAAGCAAGGCTTTCAGATGCTATAATCTGAGAACTAAGACTACTATGGAAAGTGAAAGTGTGAGAATTGATGAGAAACTTAGGATACAAGAGAGAATAGTTGATTACAATTCAAATGATGATGTTGTTACTAAGCCAAGAAATGATGAATTATTTCTTGAGACTAACAATGATTTGTAGAATGAAGGAGAGCCAAGGTAGGAACAAAGCTCATAACCTTCAATAGAGCAAAGAGTTGAGATAAAAACTCCTGAGTAGTGCATTAGAAGCCAAGATAAAGGTGTGATGACAAGAAGCAAAGTCAATGAAGAACTATGTTTGATATCTCAAGTTGAACCTAAGAATGAAGATGAAGCATGTAAAGATAATTATTGGAAACAAGCTATGAAAGAGGAATTGGATCAGATAGTAAAGAACGAGACATGAGAATTGGTCCTCATAGCAACAGACAAGTATGTGATAGGAACTAAATGGGTATTCAAAAATAAGATGAATGAACAAGGTGAAGTTTTAAGGAACAAGGCAAGATTGGTATGTAAAGGTTACTCATAGCAAGAAGGAATAGATTGTGATGAGACTTATGCTCTAGTGGCTAGAATAGAAGTACTGAGATTATTCTTAGCCTATGTAGCATAAAAGAAATTCAATGTATATAAGATGGATGTCAAGTCAGCATTTTCAAATGGAGACCTTGAAGAAGAAGTGTACTTTGAGCAGCTTGAAGGTTATTCTTTGACAAATGACAAGGACATAGTGTGTAGATTGAAGAAAGCACCGAGAGCATAGTGTGGCTTGAAACAAGCACCGAGAACTTGGTATGTAGGATTGGACAAGAATTTAACAAAGCTTGGATATAGAAAAGGTATGGAAAATAGTAATCTATATTGGAAAGAAATTGATGATGATTTGATGATTTTGGTAAAAAATAATTTTGATGTCATATTTGGAGGAAATGATGAAGAAAGTGAGAAGTTTGCAGAAGAAATGAAGAAAGAATTTGATATGAGTATGATAGGAGAAATGAAATATTTTTTAAGATTATAGATTGTAGAGAATAAAGAAAGAATCTTTATTTCTTAAACTAAGTACTTGAAGGATTTACTGAAAAGGTTTGGTTTGGAAACATGCAAACTCATTGGAACACCTATGGTAACTAGATACAAGTTATCTACAAAAGATGAGATACCTACCGTTGAGTAGAAGAAGTACATATGTATGATTGGAGGATTGCAATATCTGACTCACACAAGGTCGGATATCGAAAATCTAGTTGGAATTGTTGCAAGATTTCAAGTTGATCCCAAAGAAGCACTTTATGTAGTAGTTAAAAGGATATTCAAATATCAAAAGGGAACATTAGAGTTTAGATTGTGGTATGACATATCTAATGATTTTACTCTAAGTGCTTATACTAATGCTGATTAGGTAGGTAGTATGGATGACAGAAAAAGCACCAATGGTGGAGCCTTCTTTCTTGGAGGAAGATTGGTTTCTTGGCTAAGAAAAAAGTAGGATTGTACATCACAAAGTACAGTGAAAGTAGAATATGTTGCAGCAGCAAACAATTGCAATCAAGTTGTTTGGATGAAGCAGATACTGAAGGGTATAAGGATAGAAATGAATGAACCTATTGTCATACACTGTGACAACACAAGCACGGTAAATATGTCTAAGAATCCAATATTGCATTCAAAGACTAAGAACATTTCTATTAGGTATCACATGTTGAGAGAGAAAGTTGTAGATAAGGAAATTAGATTAGATTATGTGAGCACTAAAGAGTAGATTGCAGATATATTCACTAAGCCTCTTTCCAAAGAGACTTTTAAGTATTTTCGAGGTAGGGGTTATGCTCATTCCTACATCAGAGTAGAAGATGCAAGAGTGCATCAGTTCAGTGTAACAGAGCACCATTGTTGTCTCGACTGAATACTGATGCTTTGTGTGTAATGGACAGAGTCATCTAGGACTCTTGTTGGATGTTGTTTTTGAACAGTGTCTTTAGCCAATTGAGCTAGTAAGAATCGGTTGTTGTAGAGTTTGATGCAATGAAGTTGGTTGCTAAAACCTTTGACATTGATGTCAATGGGGGAGATGTTCAGTAGAAAAAACAACATGTGCAGTATGATAGTTGGAAAAGTTTGGCATAAGAACAATATGATCAGAGGAAGAACAACATGAAATGATAATTTGATGGAAAGCACATTGAGGTATATCAATGGGGAAGAATGATTGATGAAGGGGATTTGAAAAGTAAGATGAATAATCTTTTGTTGGTATTCTTGGAACTAAATGTTTTTCATCTATGTTGCCATCAATGCCAAAGGGGGAGATTGTTGCAAGATTGTTGGAAGCATGTGATGAGAGCCGAATACAACCTATTTGATGCCAATTTTTATATCCATTTTATGCACTTACCTACTCACTTCCTTATTCCATTTCCATTATGTTACATCCCATTTTATTGTTTTATGTTGCATATGGCTTAATATTTATAAGCAGTATTTAATATTGTTTTGGGAGTAAAATACAAAAAAAAATTGATTTCTTTTACTAATCTTTACTACTGTAGCATGTTGATTTGGCATTGTAAATCTTCCGACCATTTAACAAACTTCCTATCACCTATTAGTCAAGACTGCAACTTCCTATCACATGCCAGTTGAGACTGTAAGTTCCTGTTGCATTTGGGCGTGAACTATTATTATTCCAGAATAAAATGTCTAATGTTGCAATCTCATTTGAGAATATATGCTATTTGGACACATGTATTACAATCTATATGGAGTTTAAATTGCTTAATATCTACCTTTGTTTCCATCACACGATGATCTCTAGCCATCCAAGGGAAACAATAGCAAACAACCAAAGCAAAATTATGTTGCATATACATGTGGGAAACTTTATTAGTATTTAGTTTCTTATATTTATGTGCAGTTATAAATGTAATTCATGTGGCATTATTTTGTTATATTTACTTGGCCATGAGCCAGCCACGTAGATATCTCATAGATATTTTGTTTAGTGTTTGTTTTATAGCAATGGTATATGGTCAAATATCATAGCAGGGGGAGGCAAGTTTTGAATACACAGATTTCTATAGAAGGGATTATTGTACACAGACTATTATTATTATTCTGAAATATAAGTTCCATATTTGCATGATTACAAGGGTGTAAGACTATTATTGTTCTTCACCAAGTAGCTGAGGAGGAAGGGCCCACTTTGAAGTTACCTAGTGATTATTTCCTGTGAGTTATGTTTGGAGTGCATTTAAATGTGTTATCATTTGTATGTTAATTATCTTAGCATTACATAGTATGGATTTAATCATAGTATATTAGTTTATGTGTTTAATATCTGTATTTGATTATATAATAACATTTCATGTGAATTAGATTACGAAGAGTTCTAGTTATTTTATTATAGAATATTTATGTTATACTTAAGTAAGTTTTTGTTGTTGGAAGTGACAGTTTCTGTTGTAGAAGCATTTCAATTTGGTGTGAGTTTGTTTTTGTGTGTTATAGATGCATTCATAAATCCTCATCTCATAACTACTATCCCTTGATAGCATATTGCTCAAACGCCCTTCGCAAGCTTATGCTCTTAGATTGACACATATAGACCAACCTGAATTTCATCATTTAAAGTATTAAATATTTCTTATTATTTGCCCTAGTGTTGGCCTATCATTTTGGCACCATTGCTGGGGAAAGGTGTCAAAGGCATGTTAGTTTGATGATTTGAGTTAGGAACAATGTGTTAGGATGAAAGCTTTTGCAACTACTAGCCTTGCTTAAGTAATTAATCTTAATTTGCGTTGGTTAAATCATATAGATGTATTTCTTTAGAGTTTGCAAGTAGGCTTAAAAATTAGATTCATTAGTTGCTTTAGAAACTAGATTTAATTTTATATTATCATTAGTTGTTGTGAGTTATTGGCATATTTTGAATAAAAATATTAAAAATAATGAATTTTCAAGGTTGTTCAAGTATATCAATTTTGGTTAAAAATTTCTTTAAAACTACAAAATTTTAAGAGAACACAAGAGGCAAATTGGGCACTGCCCCAAGACCTCACAAGGGTCGTTGCCCCTTGACCCCACTGGTGGCTGCCGTCCCCAGACTCATGCCTTCAAATTTAAAAACAAAAGAATAACTTTGTGAGGAAAATGCGCCAATCAAAGGTGATATTTTAATACCCTCTCTACCTAATGAATGCATCTTCACTGATCTTGATCTTCCCTTATCAAAGGTATGCAAGAATTCTATCCTTATTTCTTACCAAGAAAATATCATTGATGAATTCTTAGAGCAATGTGAATTTGATGATGAAAATTTAACCACTTGTTGTCCTCTTTGCTACATGAAAGATGACCAGTGCATATGCCTAAACAATCAAGAGAAAGTGGGGAATGAGGTACAAACTTTTTGTGATCCCTACCAAGATAAGGGAGAAGTGAACAAGTCTTTCATGTAATTTGTCACCTATTTCAAACTCAAAATCAAGAAGATCAAGGTATGTATTATGTTGGTAACATATATTGTCATTATATTTCATTACAAAGCCAATATATTTCTTCAAAACATACTTCTCCACCTAGTATGTATAATGAATGTAATGAAGCATGCTCACAACAACTTGTATATCCCTCTTATATTCCACCATATCCATCCTTACCATCTTTATTTCACCCATCCTACTTATTTCCATCTACTTTATCTCCTTCACACTTCTTACCATATTCATTATCTCATTCATATCATATTCTACCCACTCCACCATATCCACCAAAGGAAACTATATTGCCTCATAGAACACTTCATAATAAGGTGGCTAATGGTACATATAATATCAAGCTTTCAAGGATCCTTGTACAATCTAATAGTGTGCTTGAAATTGATAAATCAACCTTGAAGTGGATTGCTGCATTTAAGGAATGTAATTTGGCTTAATTAAGTTAGAAGAACAATATTATTTATTGAATTATAATCAATTTTTTTCTTCTTTTCCAATTACTGAATTCCAAATACCCACAAATGAGCCCATACTTCAAATTGCAACAAATTTTAATTAATGGACTCATGAGTATAAGTGTAATATCAATCATGCACTAAGTAATTTTAAGCCATATGCATTCCATACTCCACAAACACTCTGCCAAATCCTCCAATATCTATATTTTATTACTCTTGTACTTATGCATATTGATATTTGGAGGCCTATGGTTAAAATGTGCATCCCTCATATACTTGTTGATTTGGGACCAATAATTGATTAAGCACAATCATACGAGATTCTATGCATTAATGGCCAAAATGTTAAAACTAGATGATCATTATTCCTCATCTTTGATTCTTTTCATTTTCCTAAGATGACCAAATGTATGGATGATTCATTTATTTAGCAAGGATCAAAGTATTACTATCTATATATTTTTCATTCTTGGTTCTTGTATATCCAACTGATCATTCATTGATTACACATGTTGATTTCTTGATTCCTTGGATGATTTGAATTCCCTATACTTCTATAACCTACGGTTAATTTGGAATACATCCATTGAATTATTGAAATATTTGATTTATCTATTATTCAATAAGGTCACAAAATTCTCAAGATGTGTTACTCTCTTTGGGTTACCTAATTTCTTTGGTTATCCTAATGATTTGATGACCTTGTCGAATGAAATTAAGTTGGGGGGGACCCTCCAATCTTGTGGTTCTTGGATGATTTCAAATTAAGCTGCATTGGTTGTTTCATTGGTCCTTTTAACAAACCTCCACATGTCGCATCTCTACAATTCAAGGTATGTGTTATGGTGTTAATTAGCATTGTTATTATATAAACACAAGAGTTTATTTGTATTTATCCATTCTATTCTATTCATAATAATAACTCTATCTATCATTTGTAAAACTAAATAACCTACTTAATGATAGAGTTATTGAATGGATGCTATGCTTTATATGATTGGCTTTGAGAATATGGTTACAGGTCTCTTGTTGTGGTGTGATAATCTTAGAACCAATACCAGTTAATGATGCTTCTCTACATAAGCATTTCATAACACACTATTTTGGCTTTTTTCACATTGTGTGGTCTCTCTTATGTCTCACTATTCAAGATCACATGCAAATTTTGGCATAGGGTGTTCACCACCTTGAGATGAGCTTTCTTTTCCATGGCAATTAATCACATGGAGGAAAATATGCAACTATGGTCTATGAGATTCATGATTATTCAACAACACATGTGAAGATACTTTGAATATGGTGCCAGCTACTGCACTCCTTCCTCGAGTTGTGTCTCTCTGAAGTTCTATGGACACATTGGTGACTGCTATTAGTTTTCACTCCATACTCATGTATTTGGTAATGAAGGTGTGTTACTTGCAACACTAAATTTTCCTACAATGGATATTTCACAAGTTTCACAAGAATAGGGTTTCATATCTTTAGGAGATGTCTTCTGATTTTGTCAACATAGAGAAATATGAGAACCATCATCCTTATGAGTAATACTCTTACCCAAGTGTCCCAGTATATTTTGAAGCTCTCGAGTTAGTTTTCAAATTTAGTGGTTTGAGATACATAGATAAAAAAATGTTTCTAGTGTAGTGGTCTGTGGTTCCAGTTCTATTGAGGTTATTCTTAGTGATTATTTCAAGTTTCTTATGCAATCAAGTCTCAATAGTGCCTTCTACATAGTCATGGTCAAAAGTCAAGTTTTGGATAGTATCATTTTTCATCCATGTCAGGATTTCATTTCTTTGGTCATTCTATGTAGTTAATGAAAAAATTAAAAAAATCAAAATAAAATAAAATAAAATAACCAAAATAAAAGAGAAATAAAAGATCCAACAATGAAAGCCTTCAGGCGTTGTTGGCCAATTAATATCTAAAAACTAATTTTCGTTGGATGTTAACTATAAAATAAATTCTTAGTGGTGAAAACTATTTTTACAGTGCCATTAAGCAGTGAGTGATTAAAAATTGGCTTGCCAACAATCACTTGTCATTATCAAAATGTGAAAAAATGAAAAAAAGAAGAAAAAAACTAATAAAAAAGAAGCAAAAAAGAAAAAATTGAAAAATGCAGTAATTGGTGTTCCTAGTTTTTGTGCTAATCATTCTTTTCAGAAACACTCATTGGTTTTAGTGGTTCTTTCCTTTTTGGCACCTCCTATTGCTCACTTTTGCAGCTTCACTCCTCTTTAGTGTGATCCTCAAATCTTTGTTCACCCCTAGTATGTGTTGCATGATCTGTTGAGGTGGTTTAGTTGATTTTGGTACCTATTGTATGATCTCCAGTGCTTCATTTGATGATGGTGGCCCCACAGATTGCCCTCTTTGTTCCATGTTTTACGATTGCTTCCAGTGGTCTTCTCTTTGCTACTTTCAACCAGATGGTGGTCTTTTGTGGTGTTCTAAAGCAGTTTTGGATGCCTCTCTCTATTCCTTATTGATGATTCATCATTTTTGGTGGCACAAGTTGCTAAGTTACTCTATGTTCCAACCTTGGTCTCTCTAGACATGCAGCTTGGTAAAATAATGATTTTTGTTTTTTCTTATTTTCTCTCTTAACTTTATTTATATTGCTTATTATGTTAATCACTATGCAACATCCCTATTTGAACCATTATGCCATAAAAAAATGAAAAGAAACAAAAAAGAAAAGAGAAAAGAAATATCCCTATTGAAGAAAAAAAATAACAAAGCTTGTCACGCAAAGAAAGGGATTTGTGTTCATCTATGAGTTATCTTGGTTCAAGGTGGAGACAAAGCCAAAATCCATAAACCTAAAGTGCTTCTAGTTAAAATTAAAGACCACCTGATCATAATGATTGCACAAGGATGTGCTGTATGTTAAGTTGGGGGAATGATGAGAGCCAAGTACAACCTATTTGTTGCCATATTTTAATCCATTTTATGGACTTACCTACTCACTTCCTTATTCCATTTCCATTATATTCCATCCCATTTTATTGTTTTACATTGCATATGGCTTAATATTTATAAGAAAAAAATTAGTATTGTTTTGGGACTAAAATATGGAAAATACATTAATTGATTTCTTTTATTAATCTTTACTATTGCAGTATGTTGATTTGGCATTGTAGATCTTCCTACCATTTAACAAACTTCCTGTCACCTGTCAGTCAAGACTGCAACTTCCTGTTGCCTGCCAGTTGGGACTGTAAGTTCCTATCGCATTTGGATGTTAACTATTATTCTTCCAGAATAAAATGTCTACTACTACAATCTCATTTGAGGATATATGCTAGTTGGACACATGTTACAATCTATATGGAGTTTAAATTGCTTAATATCTACCTTTGTTTCCATCACATGATGACCTCCAGTCGTGCAAGGGAAACAATAGCAAACAACCAAGGCAAAATTATGTTGCATATACTCACGTGGGAAACTTTATTAGTATTTAGTTTTCTATATTTATGTGCAGTTATAAATGTAATTCATGTGGCATTGTTTTGTAAATCTACTTGGCCATAAGCCAGCCACATAGATATCTTGTACATATTTTATTTAGTATTTGCTTTATAGAAATGGTATATATATGGTCAAATATCATAGCAGGGGGAGGCAGGTTTTGAATACACAGATTTCTGTAGAAGGGATTATTGTACATAGATTGTTATTATTATTCTGAAATATAAGTTCCATATTTGCATGATTATAAAGGTGTAAGATTATTATTTTTCTTCACCAAGTAATTGAGGAGGAAGTGCCCACTCTGAAGTTACCTGATGATTATTTCCTGTGAGTTATGTTAGGAGTGCATTTAAATGTGTTTTCATTTGTATGTTAATTATCTTATTATTACATAGTATGGATTTAATCATAGTATATATTTTTATGTGTTTAATATCTGTATTTGATTGTATAATAACATTTCATATGAATTAGATTATGGACAGTTGTAGTTATTTTATCATAAAATATTTCTTATTATGCTTAAATAAGTTTCTATTGCTGAAAGTGACAATTCTTGTTGCAGAAGCATTTCATTTTGGTGTGAGTTTATTTTTGAGTGTTATAGATGCATTCATAAATCCTCATTTCACAACTACCATTCCTTGATAGCATATTTCTTGGACGCCTTTTGCAAGCTTACGCTCTTGAATTGACACATATAGACCAAGCTGAATTTCATCATTTAAAGTATTCAGTATTTCTTATTATCTGCCCCAATGTTGGCCTATCAGCATCAATGCTGATGATATGAGGGAGTGTTGTAGATATGTTACTATGATATATTACATTCATGACTGAGTTTGTCATTAATGTCAACATAGCAATTTTCTGTGGTATCTAACAAAAGAAAAATAGAAAGATCAAGTTGGTACAAATAGCTAGTTGAGTATTCTAAATATCCAAAGTTATGGGAGATACTTCTGAGTATCTAGTTTATGAAATTAACATTGGAAGATGAAATTTTAAGTTTGGAAGAAGTTATGTAAGTTTTGGTGATGTTTGTTGTGAGATAGAGTTTACAGAGGCATATTCTAGTAAACTTGCTATATATATATCTCTTAGTAGAATGGTTATTCTAAAATTTGAGGTTGAGGATGTGTAGAAGACATGTTGGAGATGATATGGCTAAGTTTGCACATCATAATATTGTGTGTACAAAAATTTATTGAAGTTGCAAGGTGGAAGATTAATGTTATCCCTAAGTATAATGTGTTCTTGATGTGGTCTTATTATGATTAATTGAGAGGGTCTAACAACTAACTAAAGGAATTGTTTTATGGACTTGGTATAAAGGAAAGACATTTTCCTTTATCAAGCATGATTTGGAGAAGTGAATTGTAAGCAGCACAAGAGTAGAATGAGAAGTTGAGCAAAGTAGAAGTGAAGGAAACTTCATTATTTATGTTTTGTTGAGTGATTCGATGTTTGATATTTGGATCTGAGGTTCATGACCTGGTCTACAAGGTCTGCTAGTGATTGGTTTTGTTAAAACAAAAAAGGAATGAAGAACATAATAATAAATTACTTGTTTAAGTAGTGAGCTCTTCTTGTAGTTGAAATTGCATGTTTGGGTAGTGGGCTCCACAACTCCTAATAGGGTTGGCATAACTCCTAATAGGGTTGGAATCTCCTAACAAGGATTTAAAGTCTCCTAATAGGGACTCTACGTACTAAATATTGTAATAGACTCCTAACAGGATCCATCCTCTAACAAGGAATATTTATATTAGTACATCATCTTGTGAGTGTCATTCCCACTGGGGTTTTCCCTCTAATCAAGGGTTTCCCTAGTTAACATATTTGGTGCAATTGTTTATGTGCATCTTATTATGGTTTTTGATTACTTTGGTTAAATGGTTAAGTTTGTTTAAAGAAAATAAATATTTTAATTGTTGGATAACTCATTCACCAACCTCCCCCCCCCCAATTATCTTGGTGGACTATTGTTTCTAACAAGCTACAAGCCGCCTCTTGATATGCCCTTGCTCATGGGTATTCTAAAGAATAATAGTTTATAGAAGTGTGGCATTTTTTGCACACACATATATGAAAATGTAAAGGTTTGGAGTTACCTTTGGCATTATTGTGAAAGGGAGAGAGATTCAGTGAGGAAAAGGAAGAGAGTATTGTATGAATCAAATATTTATCTATATGAAAGAGTATTACATTGGGGTAGAGATTAGTATGATGAACTATGTTGCAAATGATTATCAAAATGAGAGACTACTAATGTAAGGGAGAGGATGGTAATGAAGAGATTCATTAATGAGATATTAAGACAAAATGATGAGAACACAAATCATTGAAGTGTAATCAAAGGGAGAGTATTGCAATGATTGAAGTGTTTCCATCAAATGTTGAGATTAAGGGAGAAGATGTGTTACTAATGAAATTAGGTATTGGAAGGTATATTTCATATTATGTTTCTATAAATGCCAAAGGGGGAGATTGTTGGACACAATTGATGAATTGATATTACTGATGGACATTACTAATGCTAATAATGAAAGGGAAATATTGTTGATGCTAATAAAGAACAAGGTCAGAACAAAGCTATGAATTGTATGTACAAGAGTTAGATTAGTTGTTATGTTTCCATTGATGTCAACTTGTTTGACTACACTAATTCATGTTAGTTGCAATCATCTAAAGGATTTGAAGTTGAATAGAGAATTAAAAGAATGAAGTTAGAAAATAGAATGTATAAGTGATGTTAAGTATGAGATATTGAGTTGGAAAATGATGAATTCGTCTATGGAACAATAATAATTTTTAATTATTTAACATGATCTAATGAATCATTAAGATGATGTATAAGAAAATTGTTTTGATCGATAAAGGAAGGAATGAAGTTGTAAAGTAAAAAGTTAAATAACTAGAAAGGTACACATAGATAGAGATGGTGTTTGATAAATAAAGAAGTCAGAAGGTTAGATAAGGAAGTCTGTGAAAACCAAGGAATGACAATATTGAGCGAGTGTATTATTCAGCAAGTATTGAGGTGTTCAGTAAAGAAAGAACACAATTTGGTAAAAAATGAATAGTTTTAAAAAGATCTAAGAAATGATGATATCGAGAAAATATATAAACTATTCTAGAAGATTTTGAGATAAGGATAAAGTTTTTTAGAAATATCAATGGACACAATAATTAAAGAAAGACTAGATAATAGAGATTTGAGGTGTGTTTAGTGATCCAATAGAATGTACTAAGTTAATTGTTAAAATGTTTTTCCAAGTGTCTAGATTCAATGTATTTGAGATGGGAATATTAATTAACGATTTTGATTAAGTGGAAAAATATATGAATGAGTTGAAGGGGAAAAGATATATTTATATAAGGAAGAGACAAGAAGTTAAACGTTGTTGGTCTATTTGCTAGTCAAGTTGGTGCAAAAGGTGCTAAAGACATTGATATTGAGTAGATCTAGAGTGTAAGGTGAAGAATTTTGATGATACTAATGTGATGACCATCTAGAGAAGGATAGATATGTGCAGAATAAAGATCCGATGAAGAAAATTGAGTTTCGAATTTCAAAAAAAAATTACACTATTACTTTCTAGCCATTGTAGCAAGAAATCTCTTAACTAAGTGGAATTTAACGTCTTTTATTTGTAAGTCCAATTATATGGTGACATTCCATTTAATGTCTATAAGTCCTTTAGATAGGGCACTCATTGAAGGGTGATAAGGTCTAGATGAGCTTTGGTGAAAATACTCTAATAGGGTCACACCGTAGCATTGTGCTTATAACAAGGTTGCCTCTTAATTGAGCTTACCTTAGAAGAGTGAAAATAATTTGGGTGACTAGTCCCAAATGGATTTTACCCTAGTTGAATTTCCACATTGAAAATCATGGTGTTAATCTATGGATGAATATTTTGGATGTTGCTCCATGTCTACTATTGAAACTATTATATTGTTGTAAGTTAGTTAATGAATTTGATACTCAGAAGGAACCCCAACTTAGTATACTAGTTTACAATTGATGAAGTTATCATGTTTACCAAGTTGATTTAGTGATGTGTTAAATTTATTATATGTGTGGTGAAATGTTTTAAAGTGCCTATAGATAATTGATTCACCACCCCCTAGTTATCTAACACCCTCATTTACCAAAAGACAAAAACCTTTACTTTGTGTCTGCAAGAGTACAATAGTGAAGTTATGATTCCAAATAAAAAATAACTTTCTAAGAGCTTTCTAGAAATGAGTGGACTTGATTACAATGCTCCAAGAACATGGAGACCTCAGAGAAACTGTTCCAAAATAGTTACAACCAAGTTGACCTATTCTCTATGCCTTAACTGAAAAATCTCTTTTTGGGTTTTTCTAGGTTTTCCATTATGTTCAGG
Organism: Cupressus sempervirens; assembly: GCA_028749045.1. NCBI lineage: Eukaryota > Viridiplantae > Streptophyta > Pinopsida > Cupressales > Cupressaceae > Cupressus > Cupressus sempervirens. The sequence continues at coordinate 354,484,277 of CM053791.1, read as the reverse complement.
GATCCATAGTCACATTTTCCATTGCATATCTTGATCCATTCTTGTTAGAGATAAAAAAAAAAAACTCATGCTACACATTTTGAGGTGAGTCTTCTATATCTTATTTCACTTTATTATTTTAGCTTTAATCTATATCTTAATTGGGTTGATTGTTACACTTGTACTATCTTAAAATTAACACACTTTCTTCTTAAGACCTTTTAGCAGCCTTTCCATTATAACTTCTCTGGACCATGGATGTACCCATGCTCAATAGACTTTTCTCCTATCTTATTTCACTTTCCACCCTATTTCTTCTAATATCAGCCTCTTTTTTGTGTGATACTCTAGACTTGATCTCTTAGACTAGACCAACTTAGGTTAATGACCTATTCTAGACTAGGTCGACTTCAATTTAGCATAGTCTAGGACTAGGTCAACCTAGTCTCTAGTGTTTTTAGGGCTCAAGGCCTGAAAGACCTTAGGGATTTAATTAGTTTTATTTCACTCTCATGTCAAGTTGTATTATTTTTCTACTCAAAAATTCATATATAAGAAGACTTAGAGACTTTATTTTCATATCACACACTCAAGTACTCTAGCCTCTTTCTCTCAAGTCAAGATTTCTACTTTTACATTCAAGGAGTTCAAACATTTCAAGACAATAAAACATTTTCAAGTATTCAAGCAAGGAAATTGCTGTCTAGCATTAAAGGATCCTTTGTGAGCACATCTTGTTCAAGATCTAGCTTATTATTAGACATCAAGTGAGGAGAAAGAAGATGAAAAGAGGCTAAGGAAAAGAAGAAAGAAAAGGAAAGAAAAGCTACTGTACCTTCAATAGTATTAGTAGTTGTAACATCAATAGTAGTACCTATTCCTTTTGATGATGATGATTAGAAAGAATTGATGAGCAGCTTGAGCAAGTTGTTTAAGAAAAAAAATCTATTAAGTCTTTGGAGAAGACTCTTTTTTAAGTCTTGGAATGGATGCAGAAGATAGTTTCCATAGCTATAGATAATCCAAACTTACAAGTTAAGGAAAAAGATTTGGTGAAGACCTTTGATAAGGAGTTCACAACCTTAGTTGAAGTAGCAGCAATGCAAGCACAAACACAACATGATGCATCACTATTTGACACAATATGCACAAATGTTAGGAATGACATGAAAACCTTAGATGTATGTATAAAGGAGCTAAGGAAGAGCTTAGTTGATGGTAATAAGTTGTATGGATAGTGTGCATTGTCTTACAATTACTTATTAGATTTTTATGCAAAGATCAAAGGCCATATGAGTGAGCTTTAGACACTCACTACTAGATTGCAACAACTAGTGGTCAAAATTGAAGATTCTAAAATTGAAATTGAAAAGATTTCCAATGCTATCAGAGGCATTGAGTCTAAAAAGGACAAGGTAATAAGGAGATTCTCTATTCTTAAAGAATATTTGACATGCAACGTTGTCATTTTGTAGAGGCAGACAAAGGAATGTCTTATAGTGAAGACATCTTATGACAAATTTGCTTATACTGACTTGAGCGAAGTTGAAGTGGCATCTTATGCACTTTGCACACTCATCAATATATTAGGTATAGTCCAAGGCAACTCGAAGGACTTAGATAGGCTAAAGCTTGATTTTGCAGATTGTATATCCAAAATGGCAAGTTGATCATCAACAATTAGCAAGTTTTATGATACAATTTTGACACATTTATCATTGATGTCAAAGGGGGAGAGAAATTTGTATAGATGGAAATGTATATGTAAGGAGGAGATTATGTATGTATCAATGTAAAGGAGTGATAATCCATCAAAACATGAATAAAATTGTTATGTTTTGAATGCATTTTTTGTAGTTTTTATTTTTTCTTTTTATGTATATCATTTTGGGATAGCCAATTTTACCAAATATTCCCATCAATGCCAAAAGGGTAGGTTATTGGAAATATGGTCTAATAGATGTCTTCATGGTTGTCATTTATGGCAACATGTTAATTCAATATTTTATTTTTGCATTTATAGATAGAAAATTGTCTAAGTATTAGATAGTTTTGCAACAATACATAGAACAAATCTTAAGAGTATGGATGACTCATTGAGAGTTAGCTCATGTGAAATTAAGATAAGAGTTATTACATTGACATGATGATGTGGTTAAGTGCACAGATATGTACAAATAGTATGGCGTGAGATATGATTAAAATACTAGTATAGATATTTAATAGAGTATAACAAAGCATATCAGTAGATAGAGTTGTACAGCTTGAGGAATTATTTTGGTTGCAAAATAATTACTAAGTTAGATGAGCCAACTATGTGGATATTAATTCCATAAGTTATTTTATATTATGTCAAGCGTGTGAACACATGAAGGCCGACTAAGAAGAGTTTTGTGAATGTGCAAGGTATAACTAAAGATCTTATATTGCGTAGTTAATGTGATGACATGTGAAAAATGTAAAGTAATGAGAAGTCGTAAGATGTTGTAATTGTGATGTGAACTATTATGCAAGCCTTATGTGATGCAAGATCCGATGTTTAATTAGAGAAAGTATGAGTTACATCATGAAAGAAAGTATTGTATGTGTACCTATCTTGTGAACAACTAAATTATATTATTGCATGTTAGGGTAGTGGGTTCTTCTTGCATACATTGAATTTTTTCTACCAAATCCTAATAGGGTCATTGAGGCTTCTAACAAGGCATAGTTTCCTAACAAGGACTTGAGACAATATATGTATTTCATAGACTCCTAACAAGGCCAATATCCTTAATAGAATCCTATTGTTTAGTAAATCATCTAGTGAGTATCATCCCCATCAGGGTTTTCTATTGGCCAGGGTTTTCTTAGTTAACAAATAATAGTGTTATAAGTTATCTATGTGCATGGTTATATTTACTATTCAAGATTGTTAGTTTACTTTCATATGTGAATTATAAAGTAATTAACAATATACAATTGTGGGCAAAATTTTGTAGAATACCGATTCACCCCCCTCTCAATATTATCTATTTTTAACAATTTTCTTTGCCCATCATGTACAACATGCCTATCAAAATTCTATGACATACCTAGAAACATATGACATATGTCCATAGGTATGATATCACACAACACCTCATAGAACAAATTTTAAGAGTATGGACAACTCATTGAGATTTAGCTTATGTGAAATTAAGACAAGATCCGTGACATTGACATGATGATGTGGTTAAGTGCATAGATATGTACGCATAGTATGGTGGAGATATGATTAAAATACTAGTGCAGATATTTAACAGAGTTGAACAAAGCATATCAATAAATAGAGTTGTATGACTTGAAAAATTATTTTGGTTGCAAAATAATTACTAAGTTATGATGAGCCAACTATGTGGATATTAATCCATAAGTTATTTTATATTATGTCAAGTGTGTGAACACATGAAGGCTGACTAAGAAGAGTTTTATGAATGTGTAAGGTATAAGTAAAGATCTATGTGATGACATGTGAAAAATTTGAAGTAATGAGAAGTCATAAGATGTTGTAATTATGATGTGAACTATTATGCAAGCCTTATGTGATGCAAGATCTGATGTTTGATCAGAGAAAGTACAAGTTACATCATGAAAGCAAGTATTGTATGTATACATATCTTATGAACAACTAAATTATATTATTGCATGTTAGGGTAGTGGGCTCTTCTTGCATGCATTGAATTTGTTCTACCAACTCCTAATAGGGTTAAGGCTTCTAACAAGGCCTAGTCTCCTAATAGGGACTTGAGACAATATACGTATTTCATAGACTCCTAATAGGGTCAATATCCTTAATGGAATTTTATTATTTAATAAATCATCTAGTGGGTATCATCCCCATTGGGGTTTTCCCTTGGCTAGGGTTTCCCTAGTTAATAAATAATGTGTTATGAGTTATCTATGTGCATGGTTATATTTACTATTCAAAATTGTTGGTTTACTTTGATATGTGAGTTATAAAGTAATTAATAATATATAATTGTAGGCAAAATTTTGTAGAATACTAATTCACCCCCCTCTCAGTATTATCTATTTCTACCAATTTTCTTGCCCATCATGTACAACATGTCTGCCAAAATTCCATGACATACCTATAAACATATGACATATGTCCATAGGTATGATATCACACAACACCTCATCTTTGTAGCTTCCAAATCTTGAACTTCACTGAGCATTTCTCAGTGACCATGACATATTAGAATATAGTTCACTGATAAACTTAAACAAACTTAACCATATGAGTTTTTTTCTAGTGTGGAGTCTGATCAGTCCATAAGTGGGAGATTGTTAGTTTGTGGTGACTAATCAGGAAGTACTATACATATTTTGAAAAAAAATTGGCTAGTATTCACCAATTGGCTATTATTTATTCACCAATTTATAGCCAATAAGTTAACTAATTTTAAACCTATAGTAGCAAAAATACTTGTATAAAAGGGCTTAGGGTTAGCAATTGTTTGATTAGGTGTGATGCAAAATTTTTTCTTATGACGGTATTGAACTGTAAGGGGATTATAAGTAATAATCAGGTTGTAACACTAGATCATAATAATATTGGACTTGCTATTTGGTGGATGTAGCCCAAGGTCTGGGTGAACCATGTTAAATCTTGGTGTCTTGTGTAATCTATTATTTTTTGATATTGTTTATATTTTCATCTAATTGTTATTTTTGTTTATGGTATAAATCCTAACAAGTGGTATTAGAGTGAGGTTGTTTTTCAGTTATCCTCTATAGGAAAGTCTCATGGTTAAGTGGGAGTCTCACAATTGAGTGGGAGCTATGATAGACAAGGGTAAGCTGAGGGTTGACAAGTTTAATGTGCAAAAATTTCAGTTATAGAAGATGAAAATGGAAGGGTATCATTATCAGAAGGATATATGGAAGTTGTTGAAAGGAAAAACTAAGAATCAAGGATCTATGACAAATGATGACTATGATCTTTTAGACAGAAAGGAACTTGGAAGCATTTGATTATGTCTGGCACCATCGGTGACATTTAATATTACAAAAGTGAAGATGAAAGAAGAGTTGATGAAAACCCTAGAAAAATTGTATGAAAAGCCTTCCACTTCAAACAAGGTAGGTGAAGCATTTTTAAATGCTTCATGATCTGTGATCATGAAGAAAATCATTTAAATGAGTTTGAAGGTGGATCTATTATAAATCATTTAAATGAGTTTAATACTTTTACTAGTCATTTGTCTCCTATGGGTATTTATTAATTTTGATGAAGAAATTAGGGCTTTCTTAATTTTGTGTTCTTAACCTAAAAGCTGGAATGGCTTGGTAATGGATGTGAGAAATTCTATTTTTAGATCTAATACCCTAAAATATGATGATGTGATCAGTGTTATTTTAAGTGAGAAAACTCATAGGAAAACCTCACGTGGATCTACATCAAGAAATGCTTTGAACACAAAAAGCAGAGGCAAAATGATTGAGAGAGGAAATAATTATGGAAATTAGGGAAAATCAAGAGGAAAGTCAAAGAGAAAGAGGTCCCAGTCAAGAGGACCAAATGACTACTAGTACTATGGGAAATCAAGGCATAAGAAGAAAGATTGCTAGACTTTAAAGAAAAATGAAAGAGATAAACTAGAAGGAAACAAGGAGGAAATTTTGGTAAGTAACAAATACAAAGAGGATGCTTTGCTTATGTCTTTCAAAAGTGTTGATGATTCATGGGTTTTAGATTCTGGTGCTTCATTTCATGCTACACCTCATAGAGGTTATTGCATTGATTATGTCCAAGGGGATTTTGGACTTATTTACTTGGGGGATAATGAACCCTGTCAGATTGTTAGAAAATGAAAAGTTAAGATTAAGTTGCAAAATGGGAATCATTGGCTACTACATGAGGTAAGACATGTTCCAAGGCTAAGTATGAATTTAATTTCAACAAGGCAACTCAGTGATGAGGGTTGTGTAGTTACTTTTAATGATAAAAAATGGAAGGTTTCAAAGGGTTCCCTTGTAGTAGATAAAGGTGTGAAAGTAGGCATCTTATATCTTTGTACAAGTCATATTTTTTCTTTGACTTTGATTGTTTCAGAGAAAAATGAATGTTCCTTAATAGCTATTGCAATTGAGCAGGGAAAACAAATTGTTGTTATAGATTCTATTGATGAAATAGGATTGATTACTATATACTGTAACTTGTAATAGCACTTGTAGATTTTTTATGTGTTTTTCAAGTTACTATTTGAATGAATATAAATGTGATATAAAGACATGCCTCTTAAAGAGACATGTCTCTTTAATCTATTAACTTACATTAGTTATAGTTATAACACAATTAATATACACACTATATATATATATATATATATATATATAATTTATTCGATACAATTATAACATTCACACTCTCTTAATGAAGAAGGATAAAACACATAGATATTACACCATAGGTAATATTTCAAAAATAATACATATAGGAAATCTTTGATCATAAGATTTGTAGAATATGGTATCATATAAGTATTGACCTATCAAAATATCAACACATGATATTCACCAATTACTATTTGATATCATATTAGGTAACATAAGCATTGGCATATCAGAACATCAATCAAATGATATTCACCAAGTACTCTAAGTAATGGCCTATCAGAATATCAAGGCAAGATATTCACCAAGTACTGAAAATATATCTATACAAGAAACTTGTAGATAATCAAATTAATGATATCAAATGCCTAGTTGTTGATTTATAAGATAAAACTTTTACATGAAACAATTTCACAAAAATGAATCATGCTACAAGTTATTGTAAGGACGTCACTTTACAACAACTTCTCCTGATACAAGTGATAATCATTTAGAAGTTGTCACTTCATCATGATGTACATAGGGGACAAGCTCATACATGTATGACATCAAAAGTTCATATGAAGTCTCCACAAATATTATCATGTGGTGTTGTCACAACATTCATCATAAAACATATTAGAGAATAAGGTTTCTCCGTATTAGTTTGATATCAAATTTTCTAACCTTGTAGTGTAAGACTTTCTTTGAATCTGTTATCATCCTTCTAAGCTTTTGGAAGCAAGTCATGTCATGCTTCCCTAGTTTAATGGGTATCCTGATAGCATAAAGCTTTCCAGCCTACATTCACGAGACTTTATCCCATGAATCATAGTGCTTTAGCTATTATAGTTTCTTACTAGTGTTGAATCCACCAACAAGGTCTACTCCTTTGAACCAATATAAAAAGTTTGATTTAAGCATTATTATTTTATGCTCCCTCTCTTTATCCAAGGTTGCCTCTAATGAAATGTCAGACTCCCTCTCATAATTTCAATCATCAAGGATATTTGCTTCAAGAAGCTACTATCATAAGATTGAGTCTACACAATATTTGGTAGCATGCCTAATGTACCAATCTTCTTTTCCTACAAGAGCATCCTCAAAGACAAAGGAAAAGATCAAGGCAAATAGCTCTTTATAGTAATTATAGAAATACAAAATAAGAGAGAGACTACAATGAGTAGATACATGCAATACTCAAGGATAATAAATACATATCTCCAATAATAATATAAGTTGCTCCAATGAAGGTTGATATGCATCAAATCAGGAAATGCCTCCATGTAAGGATTTGTCAAACAATTTGAGTACATCTTTTTTGCTCCCATATAAGGACAGTTCAAATGGGAATAGAACATTGGTTATCATTCCCCCTTACAATGTTAGATTCCCACTCTTATATTATTGATCATAAAGGTACACCAACAAAGTTACATATATTTGGACACAACCTATCTTCTTGTATCTCAAGCCACATTGGTATGGCTTTCGCAATGTGTCCCATGCCCATGTGCTTGTTTATCATCATTTCTACAAATAGTTACAATGCATCTTTTAGAAATGTAAGTTAGTAGAATGTCCAACAAGACCAATATTGCCATTAATTATGACCATGGTTTGAATTTTTTTTGGTTTTGTGAATTCCAAAGCTATGTTGCTTGACTAATGGGGGCTGATAATTTTTGTTCCAAGTCGGTGTGGAGAATTAAAATGCCACATAATCTAAAGTCCTTGCAGTGTCAAACAATATAACTTGTGCATCATTTGTCTTGATCTGACAATGCTTCCATAGGTTGTGCCAATATAATGTGTGAGTAGATGGAGGATAGACCCACTACTGAGAGTGAATAGAAATTATTAGTAATTGCATAGATATCATTTCAAGAAGCCTACATTTCATTGATGTTATTCACTAGCTATCCCAAAAAGGAGTTGTTTGGAAGGGAAATGTGTAATCTTGCTACAATGAAGTGATTTATGTTCGAGGATATCAGGGAAAGCTTGAAGCATGGCTAGAAACCCAAACAAATTAGCACCTTACTTCCTATTCGATAGGAAGGGAATTCAATATCACTTCTGACTCTGTAGTGCAGAAATCTAGATAAGATGTCACATGATCATCCATTGTGGAGATAGTAACACTAATACAGACTTGTAAGCTGCTGAAGTACATGGCGGTGAATGTATCTTAATACACCAAACATGAAGAAGAGCTTCCATTCATCTAGATTCTCGAATGTACAGTCTCACAAATTATGGATGATTGTGATCAAGATTGGCCAATGTATGAAGGTATAACACGATTAACAAAGAGTCAACCTTCATACCTGCGTAGCTGTCATATATACATCTCTCAATGTATTTCCTTTGTCTCATTTCTCATCATGGTCTACGGATTACTAAGGGTCAAAATTGATTGCTATTTTCTCTCCTTCTAGTTTCTCCTTATTTCTGATTTCCTTTACCCTCCTTCATTATCTCCAGCATAACATATTGCTGCAAACTGTACATTTATTTTGAATAATCTCTCGGTCTGATTCTCTGAAATGCATCATTCCCATTTTTCTTAGATGCAATGGTATAGATATCTTCAGACTACTATATTTAGTTGCGGGTGATGACTAGGATGATTAGTCATCAATTTTTCCAAACATATGTATGATACAAACTCAATTAATAAAGAGTTTGGTTAACCATCAATTTGGACTGCCAAGGGAGATAAGAGGATATAATACATAGTCTTTGCCACTCGTCATATGTCTTTGATGATTGTATGGTGCCAACTAATTATGGAGACCACCATCTAGAGGTACAACTATGATTTATCAATTTATGAATCTCCAACAATTTAATATGACCTAGGTTTGATATGGTTTTTGGCATGGTTCAATCTCCCTTCTTTGTATGGTGCCAACTGCTTTAAGAGTGTATCTCTGAAGTCTACTATGAATTATTTGAAGTAGGATAATTGTCATTGCTATTCCTTATTCCCCAGTCTTGATTATAGTTGCTACCTACATTCTTCATGATTATTTACAGAGCTGGCAGTGAATCACTACCAGTAGTAGAAGATGATTGGGAATGAGTCATTGCCTACTAGCAAGTTAGGTGGCTATATTCTCCCCCTCATATCACTGTATTCTTCATTGTCAGATGACTGTTGATTCAAATCTTTATAACTAGTTTGGGCCTTTCACAAGGATAGAATATTTCTTGATCAACTTTTAGTCCATTGAATGCTTCCTCTAATATATTAAACAAGATTTAAGCGTAGAACAACTCGTATATGTCTCTGCCCAATAACCCTTCGCTTGCATTCACTTTTTCCCTACTTGTATATGATTTATGCATCTGCATTCTCTTATTGTAAAATCTACATTTCTATTATTCATAAGTCCTTGTAGAGTTGGTTGAATGTGAATCACGAGACCTGTTCTCATGTTAAATATTTTTCAAATAACACGCCTGGTAAGGAACCTGCTTCGATACCATGTTGATGAAATAGGATTGACTATAAACTGTAACTTGTAATAGCACTTGTAGATATTTTATGTATTTTTCAAGTTACTATTCGAATGAATATATATGATATAAAGAGGCACACCTCTTGAAGAGACATGTCTCTTTAATATATTAACTTACATTAGTTATAGTTATAACACAGTTAATATACCCACAATATATTATAATGAGATATATATATCACTCTTAATATAAGTTAATTATTCCATATATAATATTTATCATATATTATATATCTCATATATATATAATATAATTTATCCGACAGAATTATAACATTAACAAATTCTGATACAATGTTGTGGCATAACAGACTTGGGCACATGAGTGAGAAAGGTATGAAAGTACTTCATTCAAAGAAATTTTTACCGGGTCTAAAATGTGTTAATAAAAATTTATGTGAAAGTTGTGTTTATGGAAAACAAAAGAAAGTGAGTTTTGTGAAGACTGGAAAGGAAAATAAAAGTAAGAAATTAGAGGTTGTGCATACAGATGTATGGGGACTAGCTCGGATATCTTCCCTTGGTGGCTCTCATTATTATGTTACATTTATTGACAATGGAACTAGAAAAGTATGGATTCATTTCCCTAGATAGATATCTGACATATTTCAAACTTTTAAGAAATTGAAATGCTTGGTTGAAAATGAGACCAGTAAGAAATTAAAATGTCTCAGATCTAATAATGGTGGTGATTATTGTAGTCATGAATTTGAAACTTATTGCTCCACTAATGGTATTCATAGATAGAAAACTATTCCAAGGACTCCACAAGAAAATGGAGTGGTTGAATGCATGAACAAGACTAATAGAGCGTGCAAGGAGCATGAGGTTGCATGTTGGGTTTCCCTTAAACATGTGGGTAGAGGTTGTTAATACTATTGTATATTTGATTATTAGAGATCCCTTTACTCTTTTGGTCATTGTATTTGAGAGGAAGCATGGATTGGTAAGAAGGTGAGCTATCCTTTTTTCAAAACCTTCAATTGTGAAGCATTTTTTCATATAGATTCTAAAATTAGAACCAAACTGAAACTTCAAAGAAATGTGTATTTGTACGATATGACATTGATGAATTTGGTTATAAGATTTGAGATTTTGAAAAATCATAAAATTGTAAGAAGTAGGGATATCATATTCAATGAGAATGTGTTGTACAAATATCTATTGCAACAACATGATAAGAAAAAAGATAATTATGTAGCGTTAGATGATATTCCAAAAGATGATGTTTTAACAATTTCTCATGATGTGCAACAAGCACAACAACAAATACCACACACCCAAGTGAATATTAGACAATCAACAAGGCTAAGTAGACCTCTAGAAAGATTTTTTCCTTCTTTGTACTCTATTTTACTAAGAGATGCCAGTGAACTTGAATGTTATGATGAAGTTGTGCAGGTGGATACTCAAATTTGGTGGGAGTATACAATGAAAGATGAAATGGACTCTGCGCTGAAAAACAAGACATGGGATTTATGCAAGTTTCCTGCAGGTAAAAGGGCTTTACAGAATAAGTGGGTTTATAGGTTGAAAGAAGAGGATGGAGACAAGAAAATATTTAAAGCCAAGTTAGTTGTAAAAGGATTTGCATAGAAAAAAAAGGCATTGATTTTGATGAGATGTTCTCTCATGTTATTAAAATTACTTCTATTCACACTTTTTAAAGTATTGTAGCTACTGAAGATTTTCATTTGGAAGAGCTTGATGTTAAAACAACCTTCCTTCATGGTGATTTGGATGAAGAGATATATATGGCATTTGAAAAAATTCAGTGTGCAGATTGAAGAAAAGTTTATATGGCTTGAAGCAAGCATCTCGGAAATGGTATCTAAAAGTTGATAGTTTTATGCATAAGCATGGATATAGGTGTCATTTAGATCATTGTGTTTACTTTAAGAGGTTGGATAATGAGAGCTACATTATTTTATGTTTATATGTTGATGATATGCTTGTAGCTGGGTCTTACATGGATCACATTAAGGGGTTGAAAGGCTAGTTAGCACATGCATTTGCTATAAAGGATTTGGTAGCAACAAGACAAATCCTTGTTATGAAGATTCACAGAGATGGGAACAATATGAAATTGATATTATCTTAGGATGATTATATTATGAAGGTGTTGCAACGTTTCTATATGGAGAATGCTAAAGCTATTAGCACACCTTTACTTAGTCATTTGAAGTTGACTAAGGAGATGTGTCCCAAGACAAAAGCAGAGGAGGGTAAGATGTCTAAGGTACCTTATGCTTTAGCTGTAGGAAGCTTGATGTATGCTATGGTATGTATAAGGTCAGATTTTGCACATGCAATGGGAGTCATTAGCAGGTATATGAGTCATCCAAGAATTAAGCATTAGAATGTAGTTAAATATATTCTTAGATATTTGAGAGAAACATCCAGTAAGTGTTTACACTTTGGGGGCTCTACTAATTCTTTATAGGGTTATGTTGACTCGGATTTTATAAGAGATATTAATATCAGGAAAAGTACTACAAGTTATGTATTTACTATTGGTGGGGCAATAGTGAGCTGGGTTTCTAGGTTATAGAAGGTTAATGCTTTAACCACTACAGAGGAAGAGTATGTTGCTGCTATAGAGGCAACCAAGGAGATGATATGGTCTCATTTCTTCTTGGAAAAATTGAGACACTCTCAAAGGGATAATTATTTGTTTATAGATAGCCAGAGTGTCATTTATCTTGCAAAGAATTCTGCTTTGGATCCAAAGACAAAACACATTCAGTTATGGTACTATTTCATTTGGTCAGTTTTGGATGATGGATAGTTAAAGTTGGACAAGATACATACTCATGAAAATCTAGTAGACATGTTTACAAAGGTAGTGACAATGGAAAAGCTCAATTTGTCTTCAACTTTTGTTAGTCTTCTAGACCAAACAGAATAAAAGAACAATAGAGTCTAGCATGGTTTGATCTAGTGAGAGTGACATGTGGTAGTAGTATTGCTATAGGATCAGTCTCCAAGTGGGAGATTGTTAGTTTGTTGCGATTGATTAGGAAAGTATTGTACATGCTTCAAAAAATTTTGGCTACTATTTTCTAATTAGCTAATATTCACCAATTGGTTATTATTTATTTGCCAACTGGTTATTATTTATTTGTCAATTTATGGCCGGCATGTTGTAACTAATTTTAACTCTAAAGTAGCAAAAGTACTTGAATAAAAGGGCTTAGGATTAGAGATTGTTTGATAAGGTGTGATGCAAAATTTATTCTTGTGGTGGTATTGAGTTGTAAGGGATTATAGATTGTAATCAAATTGTAACATTGGATCGTAATAATATTGAACTTGTTGTTTGGTGGACGTAGCTTAGGGTTTGGGTAAAACACATTAAATCTTGGTGTCTTGTATTCTCTTTTGAGTGATCTATTATTTTTTGACATTGTTTATATTTGCATGTAATTCTTATTTTTGTTCGTGGTATAAATCTTAATATGAGTAATATAAACTAAAACCACAACAAGATACTCATACATAATTAACACCAGATATGTTAATTGGGGAGACCCTTGATTGGAGGGAAAACTCCAATGGGGATGGTACCCACAAGAAGATATACTAATATAAATATTCTTTGCTAGAGAATAGACCTTGTTAGGAGTTTGTTACAACATTCAATACATATGAGTTCTTGTTAGGAGACTTTGAATCCTTGTTAGGAGATTCTAACCCTATTAGGAGTTATGGAAGATAGCTAGACCCACTTCCTAAAGAGCTTCGAGGTTAAGACCAATGAACCCACTATATAAATGTTCTTTATATTATTCCTTGCAAAATAATAGAACTAAAATGTACTTCCTTCCTCTATCTTTATATTTGTCCTATCAACCAAACTTTTGTTCCTTTAGATCTTGTCACTAGATCTCGTACTGCACATCTAATAATCCTTTGGATTGCTTACATGCATTCTCCAAGCATACTGCTACTTCTCACACTGCACACTTAACCTCTTATCTAATTCAATACTCATACACTTACAAATAAGGAAACCATCTTTCCTTTATATCATATGTAGTGCCTCTCATGTTCGCAATCTGTACTTGTCTATTTTTTATTCGAGAGGTACTTGATACTCTTATTTTGTATCTTATGATGACCCAAGGGTCGGATGTTATACTTTGACTCAATACCATCGATGCTATACTGCTATATTGTTCAGTTTATCATTTTTGCATGTTGATGCTATTTTGAGATGACAGTAGATCTATGATGTTATCTAGCTTTATGGTTTATTGGACATATTTGTTGAGGATGTCATGAGATGGATTATATGTTATGGTTATTTACTTCATTCTTGTTCTTTACGCTTTCTACAAATGTGAGTGTTTTAAATGGATTAATTAGTTAATTAATGTTTTAATTGCTTTGACTACTATATTATATGCAATTGCACTTGATCATGTGTTTTAGTGTGTAGGAATTATATCTCTAGCAGTGGCCTATGGAGTTAGTGATTCAGTTGTTCATATTTTACCAATGTCGTCCCTATATGGTCGATGTACCTTTATTTTAGTTGTTTAAATTAAAACCTTCTGATGATTAGTAAATCCGAACTCATTTGCATTATGTGATTAGACTAGTGAGTGTGTCTATGCATTTAGAGGTTCGCTCTATCGTGAAAGTGTTAAGTGATTTTCTATGATTTTGGGTTTTCGAGTTTTAGATCTTTTTGGATTTAATTTTTGGTAGCTTTGCCTTAGGTGAATTTTTGTTATCGATAATAACCTATTTTCATTTAAGTCAAATCGAAGTTTAGCTACTCCAGCTGGTTGTTTGCCATAATATATACTATTCACTTGAAAAGTGAATAAGTATTAGAAAAGTGATTTTATTATTGACTTCCCACATTTTAGAAATAGAATTTGAGAGCAAATTTGAGAAAATCTCTTCTAAAGGATTGGTTTTTTGTTTGTTCTTGGAGCTGTGAGCGTGGAAATTTTGTGAGATCAGTCTCGTTGGATTTGGCTCAGGAAGACTTTGCTTTGCCATCACTTTTGGCAAATTCGATGGGGTATTTGTTTTATCTGGCTGCTTTCAGTATATGCCCCTTTGTTGATAGGTAGGGCTTTCCCATTTTATTGCTTTTACTCTGTTTCAGCTTCTATTTCTTTTAGCAGTATGTTAGGAGGTTGAGAACTAGTGTTCCCCTTCATTTCTGTATGTTGGTTCTGCCCGGTTGGTCAGGTATGAACATTTTCCCTATTTTTGAAATGGAGGTTTGGGTTTTTGACCCATTATGTTTGCCATTTTTGCATGCGGTGTCCAATTTCAATTATTTTTGAATATTCGAGGTTTTTGTACCCAAAGGCCAAATGGATTTTAATTTTGGAAATTTTCAAAATTTGGGGTTTTTACCTCATTTTGCGTGTCGCCCTGTTTTTTCAAATTTTCTTGACACAATGTGGTTCGTGGACCTAGATGATCCATTTGGATATCTGTCAGACCACTTTTGCATCTTTTGTTGCATTTGGATGCGTGTAGCATCTGTCATCCTAATTTTGTTTTTTGATTGATTGAATTTTTTTTTTTGGGTTCTCATCCAATCATTGTGTTGATATTCATGATGGTGGTGTGCCACACATGAGTACCTTTTTTGGGTGACCTACAAGGCCTGATCTTCTGTGGTACTTCCAAAAGTTGTGATCAATGGGCTTGGATTGGGAATTTGTATGCCTACGAGCACTCATCACTGGATGAGCATGGGTATGGTAGGTAGCATATGGAGGGGGCTTCTATCTCGCAGCCTGGTGACCTTGTCCCATAGGGTTGGCATGAAGAAGTTTTAAGTAAGTGATAATTAAACAAAACATTGGGTGGTAATAAAACTTAATATAGTAAAACGTGTGTGCGGGGGGCCCTTTGTTGAGGAGTTGAAATGCATGATCCAAGCTTGGGCTTATCGATGCTAAGAGACTCTCCATGATGTCAATCCCTACATAGTAGCCCATTGAGATGTCTGACCAGGACCTATAGTTTATGCATTGTCTTTGTCTTGGTTTCAGTCATCATAATGCTTGGTGTGTGTGTTAACCATGGATGTTGTTTTGTGTGTTTGTGGTTGGATCTTTATCTCCATCAGCATGGTGGGTGTGGACCTATAGGTGCCACGTGGTTGGGAGGCATAGCTACCTTTACTATTGCTAGGGACCAGTGTATAGAGTCAGCCTTGTATCCTAGCGCGACCGTTGTTGGATGTGTTCACTTGGTACTTTGAGTTTTGGAGTACGCTTTCTTGTGATTTATGCTTTCATTGGGATGTTTGTTTATCATGTTAGATGATCTTAGTTTTGACACATTCCTTATTATGATTTTTAGCATATGATAGATGATGTATCTACCAGTAGGATTATCTTATGTTTTTTTTCTAGCATGTTAGATTTCCTTTGCTTTTGTAGCATGTCTAGTAGTGATGTTTCCATTTTGATAGTACCGATGATCAAATCGGTAGGTTGAGAATGTTACATGTGGGGGGTGGCTAGGGCCCATGATGGTCTGATGATGCTATTGTGGTTGGAAGGAACTACGTACTTAGTTTGGTTATTTTGCTCATTGCAATGTTATTTATGTTTTAAATGCAATGTTGCTTTCAGTATACTGTGATGTTTCTTTCTGTTATTTCCTTCAATGTTGATTAGATGGCTAGGTTCTAGCTTTTCGTCTTTCTGTTTATGTTGAGTGTTATTGCTTTGAAATGTGGATCTAGTACTCCCCGGTGTGGAGGAACTTTGTTTTGCAGTTTCCTTAGCTTTCTATTGTGTTTCATGTTTGCGTGTTGATTTAAGATCTCGCGTGAGATTTCACTTTCTGATGCGATAATGCAAGTCTTCACGCAAAACAATGGGTTTCTGTTGTCACTGAGGTTTGCACCCTTGTCCAAAGCCTATGCATGAGGAAAACCTAGTGAAACATGGAAACAACCTCCAAGCTGTGGGACTTGAACTGTGAGGTTGAGTCTCTAGAGAAGGCCAGCTTCCTCTTACTATGAGGGCGCACCTAAATATTTTTGGAGAGGAAAAGGGAGAAGGAGAGCATGAAAGCAAATCTACCTAATCTAATCTAGAGAGGTGATGCACCAAAATAAAGTGTTCGGACCAAACTCTGCCCATATATGCACTATTGAACCAGAATGAAACTAAGGATATACACATTCAGACTTGCTTTAATCTAATAATCACATGCAGATCAGAAGATCAAGATGAATGACACAAAGAAAGAGAGATTCACTTATATTATCATTCATAGGCCAAGGAGATACAGTAATGCAGATCATAGATCTCTACAAAATACCAGTAAGAGGCAAAGAGTTCTTGCACTTTAATACCAATGGTTGAAATAGATAAGACAAAAAATCATGTAGTTCAAAGGCACATGGAAATTTACACTGAGAATCTGCAGAGCAGTAACAGAAAAAATAGAGAAAGGTTGACCCTTACAAAATTCACAAAAATTGCCTTTATAGTTAAGGCATAACTGAGATTTTCCCTCCAAAACTATCCTGCAAACATCGCCATCAAGGCTCTGCCAAGAACAATCATGGGGATCTGAAGAAATCTAATCTAAGTATAGCTTTAGGTACCACGAAATCTGACTGTTAACTAAAACAGGGCCTTGACAAGACAGAGGTGGTGCTATAATTGTGCTTTGACCAAGTAGATAGATTGGATCGGGGGGTAGAGTATTCCTCTTTGTTTCATATTTACTCTAGGGTGGTTGGAATCAATCATAAGATCGGATTAGTGTAAAACCTCAATTTCTTATCATTTTTGGTGCATGAATCAGTAGAGTCAGCGAGTCAGCCGAACACTGTAATAAAAATAGGCCACGTGGACCAATCACTTCATTTCTCTTTGCCACCGACAAGGTTTTCCCGAGGTTGACCAATCTTTCTTTACTAACTGCGCCACCTTGCAACCCTGACCGTGACAGTCACATTAACCGTCGGCTGCTAACCGTTACTGCCTCCACCGGACCCACCTTGCCACGTGTTGTCGAGGTGCTATGTTGCTATGCGTAATATCCTCGCATCTTTCCATAGCGAGATAGCGCCCACCGTTGATCCAGAGTGATCTGACGATCATGAAGACTCACTGTATTATTGCGCTATCTCCTTAAAACTTCTGGGCCCATGAAACACTTGGCAACCACCTAGCACAACCTGGCATCCTCATCCTGGCGAGACCTGGCCCCACTGATCCACGTGGCAAAATGGCGCTATGTTGCTATGGGTAATATCCTCGTAGCTTTCCATAGGGAGATAGGCCTACTGTTAATCCAGAATGATTCGAGGGTGAGGAAATCTTCATGCGTTCGAAAGGGGCGTAGGTCTAGGTAACTACTGACATCAATGAACTGCCCAGCTGGTGACGAATCAAAGCCTCACTTTAAGCACAATCATCCTTCCACGTTGCCTAAGGTCCCACCGTTTTTTTCAAATTTCATCACCGATATCTGATGGGGCATACTTGGGACCCACCTTCCTTCTGATGTCACCGAAGTAACACTTTATGTCTGGGCGCTATGTCACTAACGACAAGGAACACAGATTTTTTGATAGTGCCATAGCGCCCTCCGAGGATCTATCAAAAGTCGACGTCGGAGAAACAACAAGGAAAGGGAGGACCCACCTGACACACGGCCAAAAGGTGCTATGTCGCTATGGGAAAACAACGTGCAACTTCCCATAGCGAGATAGCGCCAATCGTTGATCTTTCGAGATCTGAAAATGGGGACTTACGGGCCCGCAGAAATATTAAAATGCGTAGGGAAAGAAATATAATAAGGTTAGCATAAAGTATTTTGTGTACTTTTGAATATTTGAATATTTAAAAATTGTCAATGTTAATACGTCAAATTCAAATGCGGTGATTCTGGCGGGAAGGCAAAAATGACCAACAAATCTAGCAACTCAGAGGGGATGCAAGCTAGCTATGTGTAGAGACCAGTGACCTCATGCATCCATTGGCCTACAGAGTCAAAAAAATGTGGATCCTATGTATACTGTGAAACCCTAACCCTACCTTTGAGAGGAAAAAAAACCCTGAAAACCCTTGTCTCTGCAACTGGAACCAGAGACCAAAACCTCCTTCTACAACCTTCAAAATTTCAAAACTTGCTGTGTCATGGAGACAATCCTGTGCTCGTGCACTTCTTGGAAAATAGAGAACTAACAAGAAAAAAAATTACTATAACTATGTACATTGAATCTCAAACCCTGTCAGAAACACGGCTTGAGATAGATCCCATTGACTAGGATGGGCAAAATTTCACCACCAGGCTTACTTAAATGGAAAGCATTGGCCTACTTGCAACTGACAATCAGATAGGGACCAATTCATAATGCATCAAACTTTTAGTGTCTTCCTGGTTTTGCCCTATCTGCATCCCATTTCAGAACCAAATCTCCCTCCCTGAAGATTCTGACCCTAGCCTTCCTGTCAAAACTCTTTTTTACTTGCTCCTAGTGTGTCTCTAGGGTCTACATAGCTTTATTTCTCTTCTCTTCCAGCTCCATCAACTCTGCTATTCTTACTGTCATGGCATCATCTTCAATCAACTCCAGCTGATAAGCTAGCTCTAGGGATGGGAATTCCAATGAAATTGGAAGCCTTGCTTCTCTGCCATAAACTAACACTAATGGTGAATTCCCTATTGACCTTTTAGGCATTATTCTGTCAGCCCACAGTGCAGTCTTCGATTTTTTATGCCAACACCTCTGGTTATCTTCTATTGTCCTTTTCATGATCCTGATTAGGTTCTTGTTGGAGGACTCAGCCAAATCATTACCTTGAGGATAGTAATTTGAGGATGTGCTCAAATAGATATTATGATCCACTACCCATGCACAAATCTGAGGTCCAACAAAAGACTTTGCATTATCTGAAATAATGGTTGAAGGGGCACCAAACTTGGTCACAATTCCATCAAGGAACTCAACAATTGAAGATTCAGTGGAATTCTTCAATGCAACTGCCTTTGTCTATCTGGTGAAGTAATCTGTAGAAGCTAAAATCCATTTGTGACCTGAATTAGAAGGAGGATTGATAGGGCCTATGAAATCCAATCCCCATTGGGCAAAAGGCTAGTCCACCTGAATGGGATGAAGGGGAAGAGCTGCAAGCTTCTGTTTGCCAGAGAAGAAGGCACATTTTTCACACTTCCTCACATAGTTATGACAATCATGAAACAGAGATGGCCAGTAATAACCAACCCTCATGATCTTCATTGCAGTTGTCCTTCCTGAGAAATGACCACCATCAAGACCATCATGACGTTCTTTGATCATTCTTTCAGCCTAGTCTGTATCGAGGCATCTTAATAGGGCTCCATTAAAATCTTTTCTAAAAAGGACATCGTCAACTATGACATAAGGAATTGATTGTAATCTATACTATCTCCTTTTAGTTCTATCTAATCCTTGACGATATCCATTGCCTAATAAGAAATTCATCATATCATCCATCCAACTCCTTGGGTTGCTATCTCTTACCTCTTGTTGCTTTGTCAGTATCATAGCAGCTTCCTCATCAAGTTCTTGAGATGATAACATCTATTTACACAACCCCCTCCCTTTTACCAGCTTGGTAATCTGAATCTCAATATCATATTCCATCACTTTAGTAATCCAGCTAGCTCTTTTCTCACTAATATCTTTGCTCAAAAGGAAATCCTTCACATTGGCATGGGGTACTAACAAATGAATCTTATTATGAGACAGGAGGTGTCTAAATTTTTTCAAAGCTTTGATGACTGCAAGGGCTTGCTTCTCTACATAGCCGTATTTATTTTCATATTCTTTAAGCCCTTCACTAAAGAAAGCTATGGGCTACTCGTCACCTTTATCATTTATTTGAGTCAGGACAACATAAATGCTTGACTCACCATCTAGGGTATAAAGGATGAAATCTTTCTCAAAATTTGGATTCATGAGAGTAGGGGCTAAGGCTATGGTTGTCTTGATCTCTTCAAAACTTTCCTTCCCTTCCTTGGTCCATGCAAAGACCATACCTTTCTTAAGCATAGCTGTAAGAGGTTTCACCATGGTAGCAAGATTAGGGATAAATCTTCTCACAAAATTTATCCTACCTAAGAAACTTTGCAGCCCTTTCTTGTGTTTAGGAAGAGGAAGGGCAAGTATTGCTTTTGTTCTCTCTGGATCAATGGTTAAGCCATCCTTAGATACAATATGTACTAATAATTTTCCTTGGTTAGTAGCAAAGACACACTTGCTTGGGTTAAGGGAAATCCCAAACTCTCTGCATCTTAAGAATACCTGTCTTAGATGATCAAAATGATCTTCTACATCCTTTGAATACACAGTGATATCATCAAGGTAAACTAAAACAAACTTGTCAATCAATCCTTTGAAGGCCATCTCCATTGCCTTTTGAAATGTAGCACCTGCATTGGTTAACCCAAATGGCATCTTACAATAAGCATAGGTACCCCATTTAGTGGTGAATGCAGTCTTGTACCTATCAGACTCTTTAACTAGCACTTGATTGTAGCCAGAAAATCCATCAAGAAATGAAAATCTCTTTGAACCATTGACCTTGGACAAAATCTGCTCCATATAAGGGAGAGGATGGTGATCTTTAAGGGAAGCTTGGTTAAGGTCCCTAAAGTCCACACACAATCTAATTTCTCCATTCTTCTTCCTAACAAGGACAAGGTTTGCTACCCATGATGAGTGCTTGATAGGGAAAATTATGTGGGCCTCAATCAATTTGGATAGCTCCTTTCTCATTAAGGGTTCAATTTTAAGATTCACTGGTCTCTGTTTATTTCTTACTAGTTTTACATCATTAATTAAATTTATGGTATGCTGAAACAAAACCTTGGGTCAAAGTCCTTTAAGTCATCATATGTCCAAGCAAATACATCAACTTTCCATCGGCAATCATGACTAGAGTGTAGTCATCTTCATCAGCAGCTAGGTTCATGGCCTTGCCTCTTGTTTGATCTTTAGGATTAAAAACACTCTCTAGAGTAATGAGACCTTTAGGCAGCTTATTGGAGCCGAGGTTAATGATTTGGTCACCATACTGATCCTGCAGTCTTGACTGATTTCTCTCTGAAAATTTTGCCTCATTCTGCAAGAAGCTCACAATTTTCTCATTAGAGTTAGACACTTGCCAATGGATGTTGTTATCAGGGATAGTAGGCCTTACTACCACTCTGATTTGTTGCTTCTTCTCCTCCTCAAGATTCCTTGGCACATCATAAGATGTACCTATTGCTGCAAGTCTATCAGTATATCTATTTTCCTTTCTAGGGATGCTTTGAATATTAAATGCATTGAAACCTTCAAGCAAAATCCTATACCCTATTTTTATAAGACTTGAGCAAACCATTCTTGGTGGTATTCTGATTTCTCACTTGATTAACCACCAACTCACTGTCTCCATACACCCTTAAGGCTTGGATTCCTCTTTTTTGAGCAAGTAGGAGACCTTGAATGAAGGATTCATACTCAGCTACATTATTAGTGCAACTGAATTGGAGCCTAAAGTCAAGTAGTACCTTACTTGTGCAAAAGAAATCAACATCACACCAGCCCCTGATCCATTTTTATTCCTTGATCCATCAAAGTACATACTCCATATCCCACTCATATCTTATTTAGTCTCCACAAGATTGGGAACTAGAGCATGTTTCTCCAAAATACAATATGTATTGAGGCCTGTCTCAAAGGTTTTTGGCATAATATCAAATTGATATGCATTAGCCCACTCATCCAAGAAAAAATTAGGTATCTCTATTAGGGGAGTGGTGGGCTCTTCACTATGTCATTCTCATCCACTTCTAGGATAGTGCAATTCATGTTGACGAGGTTAGGGGTGTGGGGCTCGGTATGATGGAGAGCTAGAGG
Source organism: Cupressus sempervirens (assembly GCA_028749045.1). Lineage (NCBI taxonomy): Eukaryota > Viridiplantae > Streptophyta > Pinopsida > Cupressales > Cupressaceae > Cupressus > Cupressus sempervirens. Next base: position 354,461,540 of record CM053791.1, on the reverse strand, counting down.
TTCTACTCTAATTGAAGCTTTGGCTCCATATCTTGTTCTAAAAAACATATATGACCAATCAGAAGATATGTAACCACCTATTTGGGCTGTGAAGTCCCTTGACAAACAAATGGAAAAATGTAGCTTAACTTGAACCACTGATATATCTTGAGTTACAGTGCAACTGGGGCATGCATGTAGGGCCATCTCTACATTCTTAAGGATCCCTACACTCTTGACAGTACTACCATCCAACTGTAACACATCCCTGATAATGGTCTCATATTTCATCTCCAAAGCATCAACAACACACCTAGGCATCACTGAACTAGCTGCTCTTGAATCAATCATGCAATTGTGGACTAGTTTATCCCCTATAATTAGATAAACATAGAATGGAGGAGGTCTAACCTTTTTACTTGTTTCCACCTCCCTTGATGGTTGTACTAGGCTTGTGGCACTTTCCATACTAGGTGGCTGATCCTTTGGTTCAATTCTTTCCAATTCTTGTTGCAGTAACCTCTTTTGCACGGGTATAGTAGCAATAGCATCCCACATAGTGATATTCACATTTGTCTTCTTCATTTGCTCTACCACATTGAATGGCATAGCAGGTGCTTTGGTAGAAGCTTTGGGAGTTGCAATTGTATGAGGTTGAGATGGAATAACCTGAGGATCACTTGAATCTTTTCTGCCATGATTTTGCCTTTGCTGCTAAAAGACAGTTGATTGATTATTTGCTTCTTTCTCATGAGATATTGCATTTGAAGTTGAGGCCTACTTGGGAGGAGGGATAACATCTTCCATAGCTCTCCTTTTGCTTCTAGTGTTATGAGCAATGGAATCCTGGTTTACATTACAATGCTCCTCCATCTGATGATTCATAAAAGAGCAATCACCCTGTCTTTGCGTATTTGAGGCATCTTTAAATTGGTCCTCCTTGTATGATGGTTGTATTGCAAGCTCTTGGATTGTCAAATCCATAAAAGATTCAGCCTTCTGACAAATACAATAGACATAGGAGTAGTTACAGGAGGGACAAAAATCTTGATCTTGAGCCATATTGTTTTGAGGGACTATGGCCTTACTTTGGTTTACATTTAAGGTTTACATATTGTTCCAATGATTAGGATTTGGAGGCCTACCATTGCTTGGAGTTTGATATTGCAATTGATGAGGCTTACTATCTTGAGCTTGTTGTCTTTCTAAAGTCACCACCTTGTTGTTTACTTTCTGCATCATAGAGGAGTTATCCTCCAACTTTTTTCCATAATCTTGCAATCTTTTTTCTAGGTTCTTTTATCTTTTATCCATGTTCTGCATCAGAGATTGCATCATCTCTTTGATTTAATCTATCCCGTTTGAAGATGTGGGAGCTTGAGGGACTAAGACAAGGGATTGTGATGTAGAAGTTGTGGGAAGAGGAGCCATTGCTGGTTGATGATTTGGAACATCAGGGAAGAAAGGTATAGGAGGCCTTGGAGCTAGCTTACCTCCTTGTATTAAGATGCTCTCTGATTTTATTGCTATGTCATAAGCATTAGGCAAGGTATCTTCTTCCATAGTTTGGATTGTAGTGGCAATATATTGTTAAAAGCTCTAAGGTAATGCAAGAAAGCATTATCAAGGGTAGGCTTCACTGAAGTAGGTATTCTATCCCATGTCTTTTGAAATCTATAATTAAAATCAGTCATACATTCATGGGGGGCTCTTTTTATAGTAGTCAACTGCTCTAAAAGTGACAAATAGTCACTTTTATCCTCAAAATGTTTGCACAATCCTGCCCCTAATCCATCGCAATCTGTTATAGAACCATTAGCTAAACCTCTATACCATTGTAGTGCTTTTCTTTTGAAGGATAAGGCTAGGAGCCTAACCGCAACATCATCCTCTGTAATACTATGGATATTGCAGACATTTGCAACCTCTTGAATGTGTTCTGAGGGAGAGATAGAAGTTTCACCAGTAAACTTTGGTATACTTTTGAGGGCAACTACTGGTATGTCATGTCTTTGGGCTAATAAGAGAGGGCTCCCACCATTAAAGGTGGCAAAAGTATGAGCTCTAGGCAACACCATATAGAGAAGTGATCTATTGATATGTATTGATGGCAATCTAGGCTAAGATCTAACAGCAAGAGGAGTAGAGATAGATCTTGTAGGTATATTTTTTATTATTGCACTCCTAACCGGTGATAAAGATATTCTAGTCTTCCTTCTTCTAGGGTTTGAAAATGAAAGCTCTTGATGTTGAAACTTACCTCTAGAAGATGCCCTTGTTTCAGCTCTAGGCATGAATCACTGCAACTTCGGTCTGGAACCAGATATGTATTTGAAGCTTAGAGTTGCCAAGTACTTTGAAGAATGAGCCTCTTGAAGGCTTAAACACCGAAGCTAGTACTATCTCCTCGCTATTGATCTGGAAATCTTCCCTTTTGACACTAGTAGGCTTGAAATTTTTTGAAAAGTTGTCCCACTGGTCATGCCAAAAATTGTTGTCACTAAAGTTTGCACCTTTGTCCAAAGCCTATGCATGACGACAACCTAGTGAAACATGGAAACAACCTCCAAGCTGTGGGACTTGAACTATGAGGTTGAGTCTCTGGAGAAAGCCGACTTCCTCTTACTATCAGGACGCACCTAACTATTCTTGGAGAGGAAAAGGGAGAAGGAGAGCATGAAAGAAAATCTACCTAATCTAATCTAAAGAGGTGATGCACCAAAATAGAGTGTTCGGACCAAACTTTGCCCATATATGCACTATTGAACCAGAATGAAACTAAGGATATACACATTCAGACTTGCTTTAATCTAATAATCACATGCAAATCAGAAGACCAAGATGAATGACACAAAGAAAGAGAGATTCACTTATATTATCATTCATAGGCTATTATCCATACTATTGTCCATACTAGTAACTTCTCTGACTTCTATTCTCACAGTCTTTACAGAAATTATGCTATATTGACATCAATAACTAACATTGTCATGAATGAAACTTATCAATACTCTCCAATGCTTAGGATAATCTCCCAATATCATCATTCATGTTAACAATCTCGCCCTTTGGCATTGATGGAAATATAGATGAAAACCATCTAAGTTCCAAGAATACCAAATTGTACTTTGCTCCTAAAGTAGTCCTCTGAGTTCTAGCACTGGCATTAGTTGTTCAACACAACTCTCCCTCATGGTCATCACAATAGGTGTACAACTTCTCCCCCATTTCTTAGGAGATGCTTTTCATGCATAAGTTCCAAGAATACCAAACCGTACTCTTCTCTTGCATTAGTCCTCTAAGTTCTAGGACTTGAATCAATTTTTCAACACAACTCTTCCCCATTGTCATCACAATAGGTGTACAACTTCTCCCCCATGGACATCAATGTCAAAGGGCACAAATGAATACAAAAATACCAACTATTATATTCTAATTTTTATTAACTTCTTCTTTAGTTCTTCAATCAACTCAAGTGTCCAAAGACATTGTTCAATACCAAATAACAAATAGCAAGAGTCTTGAATGAATCAGTACACACTAGGTAATCCCCCATACAAGAAGCATCAACATTCAGTCTAGTTGAATAATAGTGCTCTATACCACTAGATTGATGCACTCCTTGCATCATCTACTCTAAAGTAGGAAGGAGCATAACCCTAAGCATACCTCTCAGGTACTCAAAAGTATCTTTAGGAAAAGGCTTCGTAAAGATATTTGCAATATGATCTTTAGTACTCACATACTCTAGTATGATCTCATTTTTTGATGCCTTATCTCTCAGAACATAATACTTGATAGATATATGCTTGTCTTCAAATGTAATACATAATTTTTAGACATATTGTACACGTGTCATCCTAAATGATAACAAGTTTTGTAAACGTAATCCTAATATCTTTCAACATTTGCTTCATCTACATGACTTGATTACAATTATTTTCTACTACAACATACTTTGTCTTAGCTATACTCAATGAAATACAATCTTACTTCTTTCTTAGCTAAGAAACCAATCTTCCTCCAAGAAAGAATGCTCCACCATTGATGCTCTTTCTACCATTCATATGCCTATCCAATCTACATCAATATATGCACACAAAGTGAAATCACTAGATCTGTCATACTAAATCCCATAAGTAGATGTTCCCTTCAAATATTTGAATATTCTCTTCACTATTACATAATGAAACCCTTTAGGATCATCTTGAAATATAACTACAATCCCAACTACATTTTCTATACTGGTTTGGTGTGAGTCAGATATTACAATCCTTAAATCATAGATTTGTACTTCTTCTATTCAACTGTAGGTGTCTCATCTTTACTAGATAACTTATGACTAGTTATCATACATGTACCAATAGGTTTGCAATTCTCTAATCCAAAACTTTTCAAGAAGTCTTTCAAATACTTAGTTATGAGATGAGTATCCTAGCTCTACTCTACGCAATCTACAATCCTAAGAAAAGCTTCATTTCTCCTATCATGCCCATTTCAAATTCATTCTTCATTTCTTTAGCAAACTTATCACTTTCTTCATCATTACCTCCAAATACTACATAATCAACAAATATTACAATAATAAATAAACCATCATCAACTTCTTCTCTTAAATACAAATTACCATTTGATGTACCTTTCGTAAATCAATTTTTTGTCAAATACTTATCCAAACTTGCATACTAGGTTCTAGGTTCTTGTTTCAAACTACAGAGTGCTTTCTTCAATCTGCATACAATGTCTTTGTCTTCTGTCAGAGGGAATCCATCAAGCTATTTAATGTAGACTTCTTCAAGTTCTCCTTTCAAAAAAGTTGACTTGATATCCATCTAATATACCTTAAAATTCATATTTTTCACATATGCTAGGAACATTCTTATTGCTCATTGGTATAGGTGCATATGTTTCCTCATAGTCTATCACTTCTTGTTGTAAGTAACCTTTGCAAAAAAGTATAGCCTTATTCCTCACAACTTCTCCTTATTCATTCATCTTATTCCTAACTACCCACTTGGTTCCTATCACATTCTTGTCTTTAGGTCTAAGAACTAATTCCCATGTCTCATTCTTCTCAATCCAATCCAATTCTTCCTTCATTGCTTGAATCCAATGAACATCTTTACATGCTTCATCTGCGTGCTTAGGCTCCACTTGAGAAATTAGACACAATTCCTCATTTACTCTATTCCTTGTCATCATGCCTTAATCTTTTCTTTTAATTATCTCTTCTTTAGGGTGATTCTTTATCATATTCCTGTTGGAAGTAGGAGTTGACATTCCAACTCTTGTCTCTTCTCTAGGTCCATATGATGGGGACACAACCCAAGAACAAAATGGACACAATAGAAAAAGGAAATTGTATTAACTGAAAAATAAGCTAGTACATTCAGTACAGAGAAAATAAACTTCAAAACATGCCCTAAGGGCTTACAATAGCATAAATCTGGAGATAATTTCTCCTTTGAGTACCTCCTCTCAAACTCCACTCTGAACTGCCTTTTACAATGCCAAAAATCTCCTTAAATAGACCCCGGAGGGTTAAGGACTAGGAATACATTCTAGAAAGTGCTAGTAGGCATCCACTGACCAAATAGAAGGCTCCAGAAGCTGCATCAGAAGTCGGTGCAAATCTAGAAGAATCCAGAAACGGTAATCGAACCTCCGGGAGACATAACTTTTGAACCGTAGCTTCGATTGACGTACCATTTACATTTTCGAAAAGCTCTCAAAGCACTCTATAGCCCTATGGACCAGCTTCACTCATCCACCATTTTTTGGCCTTTTTTGAGGCCATTTAATGCCCCTAACCTGACTTTGAAGCATTCTTAGGAGGTCTCCAAAATTCGAAAAACTGCAATAACTTTCAAACTGTGGGGCCTTTTGACCTGATTCTTTTTTTGAAATGCCCTAAATTACAATTAGATTCATCTAGCCAATTTACACCTCCTAATTCACCAAAATGATGGCTCAATTACATACTCCTATTTTTTTGGGATTTACACGAACACTGATAGTGGAACTATGAGAGTTGGAACCTTTATTTGACCCAAATGGGTATCCAAAAAATGAAAACACATGAAACAGAAACTAAGTCTAAGTATATTTTTTTGGGTGACACAGGATTGCCCTTATACCTCTAGATGCTCCTGCATCAGACACCCAAGGTAGATTGAAAAGTGACCCTATCACTTTATGAATGGTAGAGGAAATCTCAAATGGAAAACCTCAGCTGCTGAAATCCAAGTTGAGTCCTCGATCGGTCGTCCTTTCCATTTGACCAAATACACTTCATAGTGTCTGTTTTTGGTACTCCTACCCACACGATGATCTAGAATGTCTTCTATCTGCTCCTTCTTAGAAGCAGGAATCGGACATGGCTCTAACACCAGTTCCTCATCTGCACCATCATCATGATATTCTATTAAATCTGCAATGTTGAAAATGGGAGAAATGTGAATACCATCTGGCAGCTCCACTTCATATGCATTTCCTGGGTCATGTTTCTACAAAATTTTGCAGGGGCCAAATTTCTTCATTTTCAGCTTGTTGTAAGAGCCGTCTGGAAATCTTTCTTTTCGTAAGTGCACCATGACTAGATCCCCTACTTGAAATTCCTTATGTCTTCTCCTTTGATCAGCCCTAGCTTTATACTCTTGATTCATCTTGGTAATGTGTGCCTGAACCTCCTCATGTAGATGCTTGATATGTTCAGCAAATTCTTTCGCTTCAGCACTTGTCCTCTCTCCTTGCTCTATCTTCCTCAATTCTGGTGCAGTCCTTGGGCTATTCCCATATACAATTTGGAATGGTGATTTTCTAGTACTCCTATTTATAGAGTTATTGTAAGCAAACTCTGCTTGTGGTAGAATCAAATCCCATCCCTTGGGCTTATCCCCAACTAAACATCTCAGCAAATTGCCCAGACTTCTATTTACCACTTCTATTTGGCTGTTAGTCTGCGGGTGATGAGTGGAACTAAATTTTAGGTCTGTTCCCAACTTCTTCCACAATGTCCTCCAGAAATACCCCATAAATTTAGTATCTTTGTCAGAAACTATACTCCTTGGAAAACCATGTAGTCTTACCACCTCTTTGAAAAACAAGTCTGCAATATGGACAGCATCATGAGTTTTGTGGCATGGAATGAAATGTGCCATTTTGGAGAACCTATCAACCACCACGAATACTGAGTCATTACCCCTTTGTGTCCTTTGCAGTCCAAGGACAAAATCCATACTTATGTCCTCCCATGGCCTTGATGGAATAGACAATGGTCAACTGATATAGGCCAGTATTGTGACTAAACCCCTTAGCAACTTGACAAACCTGACAACTCTGTACAAACTTCTTCACATCCTGTGAAATTTGAGGCAAAAAATAATGTTCTCTAAGAATGGCAATGGTCTTATCTCGACCAAAATGTCCTGCCATCCCTCCACTATGTTTCTCCTTAATCAAATTTTTCCTCATGGAACTCCTTGGAATGCACAATTGACTACCTTTGAACAACATGCCATCCTGAATCAAATAGTCTAACCACTTGGTTCTATCTACATCAACAGGTTCTTTACAAGCTTTCCATGCTTCAGCAAAATCAGGATCCTCGGGGTACAAATTCTTGAGTTCATCAAACCCAACTACTTCAACCTGCATTATTGTAAGCAACAACTGTCTCCTACTTAGTGCATCTGCAACCCTGTTAGATTTTCCACTACTATGCTTCAACACAAATGTATAACTCTGCAAGAACTCTACCCACTTCATATGCCTCTGATTCAATTTACCTTGGCTATTTAGATACTGTAATGCCTGATGATCAGTATACAAAACAAATTCTTTTGGCAATAAATAATGCCTCCATTTCTTTAAGGCCTGAACTATTGCATAGAACTCTTGATAATAAACAGAATACTTCTTCTTTGCATCATTCAATTTTTCACTAAAATATGCAATAGGCTTACCTTCTTGGCTTAATACAGCCCCAATAGCGCTGCCACTGGCATCACAATCCACCTGGAAAATCGTTCTAAAATTTGGAAGTGCCAACACAGGCTGTTTTGTCATCTTCTTCTTCAGCAATTCAAAACTTCTCACAGCTGTTGCAGTCCATTTGAACTCTTTTCTATCCCCTCTTATTGTATCAGTTAGGGGTGCACATATGCCACTGAAATTCTTAATAAACTTCATGTAAAAACTGACCAAACCATGGAATGATATTACCTCAGTAGCAGACCTTGGAGTAGGCCATTCCAAGATGGCTTTTACCTTCTCTAGATCCATTTTGAGACCTTCAGGTGATATAACAAACTCCAAATAGACTAACTCCATTTTTGCAGAGATACACTTCTTCAGATTAATTAACAGTTTCTCTTCCCTTAGCCTTTCAAGGACACTACGAATATGTAATAAATGTTCTTCCAAAGTTTTGCTGAAAATTAAAATATCATCCAAATAAACAATAACAAATTTTCTCAAAAACTTCTTAAGTACCTCATTCATGAGCCGCATGAAGGTGTTTGGGGCGTTCGTCAATCCAAAGGGCATGACTAACCACTCATAAAGACCCTCCTTGGTCTTGAAGGTTGTTTTCCACTCATCTCCTTCTCGAATCCGTATCTGGTGATAACCACTCTTGAGATCTATCTTTGTGAAGTACTGAGCTCCACTCAAGCAGTCCATAAGATCATCCATCCTTGGCAAAGGAAACCGGTACTTCATGGTTATCCTATTTATAGCTCGAGAATCTGTACACATCCTCCACTCTCCATCCTTCTTTGGTGCGAGTACTGCAGGTACTGTACATGGACTCAAGCTCTCTCGAATCAAGCCCTTCCTCAATAGCTCCTGAACCTGTCTATTTAGCTCCTCTGTTTCAGTAGGAGTCATCCTGTGAGTAGCCTTGTTAGGCAAACTAGCTCCCTGAATCAGATCTATCTGATGACTGATTTGCCTTACTGGTGGCAATCAATCTGGCACATTATCAGAGATAATATCTCCAAACTCCCCTAGTAAATCTGAAACTTCAAGTGGTATTTCACTACTACCTTCTTTATCTTTCCTAGGAATCAAAGCAGCTAGCACATATGCTGATGTTTCATGCCATCTAAAAACTTCCTTTCATCAACAAGACAAATCCTAGCACTGCTACATACCTTTTCACCTTCCTTTTTCATGGGCTTCAATTTGTGGCGAACTCCATCCTTTGTTAGAGAGTATTTGCTTGCATGCCCATCATGTACTGCATGTCTATCAAACTGCCATGGTCTACCCAACAATAGATGGCAAACATCCATCGAAATAACATCACAGAGAACTTCATCATGGTAACTCCCAATTTTGAATTTCACTAAACATTGTTCACTTACCAAGACCTTATGATCATCTTTTACCCAAGCAATCCGATAGGGCTGGGCATGTTTCTCCCTCTTGAGCTTCAGCTTAGAGACCATCTCTTCTGATACCAAGTTATCAGTGCTACCACCATCAATGATCACGTCACAACATTTATCCTCACACTTGCATCTGGTACGGAACAAACTCCTCCGTTGTCCTAATTCAATCTCACCACTTAGTAGGACTCTTTCATTTACCAAGGTCTCTCCTCTTTTTGCATCCTCTGAATGTGATGATTGTGCATCCTCATCCACATGAGAAACCCTAGTTTGGCCCTCAGCTCTCCTATCTGTCCTTCCTTGTCATTGAGGGCATTCAAAGGCACGATGATAGTCTTCATTGCAATGGAAACAGGTACCACAGAAGCCTCCTCTTCCTTGTCCACATCCTCTACCTCTTCCTCTCTGATTTCCAAAGTCTTGGTCACGGGAGTGGTTGAAAACCTCATTCCTCTGGTTCCTGCTAGTACCCTCATCTTCATTTTTCTATTGGGTTTCATTGCAGCCTTCAGATGACCTACTGCTTCCCCTTCCTCCTTGACTGCACCCTCTTTGTCTTCCTTCAAACCTTTTATTCAACTTCTCTTCAACTCGTAGGGAAAATTGGTATGCTTCTTCAACGCTAGTCATTCTTACCAGACTTAATTCCTCCTACATGCTAGGTCACAACGCACTGATATAATGAGAAACCTTCTCCTTATTTGCTTCTGCATGCCCAGCTCTAATCAAGAGTCGGTAAAACTCCTCTGTATATTCTTGGACTGATCTTCCTGCTTGCTTTAATGCATGCATCTTCTTAAACAAATCAAGCTCGTAGTCCTTAGAAATGAACTGCTTCTTCAATTTTTCCACTATGTGATCCCATCTTGTGATCTTCTCCTTTCCTCTTCTGTTTCTTTCCAATTGGACCTCCTTCCACCAAATTTGGGCATGGCCTTTCAGTTTGGCCTTGCAAACTTAACCCTATCTGGGTCCCTGATATCCTCATACTCAAAGTATTCTTCTATCAACTCATCTGGTTTCAGATTTCCTAGAAATACACCCACTTCAATTGTAGGTCTTTTCCCAAACTTTGTAATGATCCTAAAAAGCCTTTCCTCTGCATGATTCAGAACTTCCCCGTCAAATTGCCCTTCTGGTCCAATTTCGTCTTCTTCGTTGTCATCTTCACTTTCATCACCTGCGGCCACAATTGTTCCTCTACGGAACTCCTCTTGCAATGCTTGTGCCTGCCTTTGGAGGGCTCTAACCTCTTTAGGATTAATAGCTCTGGCCCTTTTGCCATGCTCTCTTCATGGAGGCATCTTCTTAACTCAAACCCACAACCACACAGTCTTGGTGCAAACTGCTTCACAGTCGGCGCTCTGTCTACACACTCAGGAAAACCAGCTCTGATACCACTTGATGGGGATGTAACCCAAGAACAGAATGGACTCAATAGAAAAGGGAAATTGTATTAACTGAAAAATAAGCTAGTACATTTAGAATAGAGAAAATAAACTTCAAAATATGCCCTAAGGGCTTACAATAGCATAAATCTGGAGATAATTTCTCCTTTCAGTACCTCCTCTCAAACTCCACTCTGAGTTGCCTTTTACAATGCCAAGAATCTCCTTAAATAGACCCCAGAGGGTTAAGGACTAGGAATACATTCTAGAAAGTGCTAGTTGGCATCCACCGACCAAATAGAAGGCTCTAGAAGCTGCATTAGAAGTCGGTGCAAATTTAGAAGAATCTAGAAATGGTAACCGAACTTTCGGGAGGCAAAACTTTTGAACCGTAGCTCCGATTGACGAACCGTTTACATTTTCGAAAAGCTCTCGAAGCGCTCTATAGCCCTATGGACCAGCTTTGCTTGTGCACCATTTTTCGGCCCTTTTTGAGGCCATTTAATGCCCCTAACCTGACTTTGAAGCATTCTTAGGAGGTCTCCAAAACCCGAAAAACTGCAATAACTTTCAAACCGTGGGGCCTTTTGACCTGATTTTTTTTTCTGAAATGCTCTAAATTATAATTACATTCATCTAGCCAATTTACACCTCCTAGTTCACCAAAATGATGGCTCAATTACATACTCTTATTTTTTCGAGATTTACACGAACACTGATAGTGGAACTGTGAGAGTTGGAACCTTTATTTGACCCAAATGGGTATCCAAAAAATAAAAACACATGAAATAGAAACTAAGTCTAAGTATATTTTTTTGCGTGACACAGGATTGCGCTTATACCTCTGGATGCTCTTGCATCACCATACCTCTATTCTTCTCTATGCTCAATAGATAGCACATTATTCTACAAGTCATTGTTAGTCTGAAAGAAAATTTTAGCATTCTATCTAACAATTCTAGAATTATCTTCTTCTTCATTAGAATTATAATCTATCATCTTTTCCTTAATACCAAATTTTTCAACAATTCTTACATTTGCGCACTCAACTATTGTCTTAGTTCTACTGTTGAAACATTTGTATGCCTTACTTTTCAAAGAATAGCCAAGAAAGATACCTTCATCACTTCTTGGATCAAATTGACCAATGTCATTGTCTCTCTTAATCTAACATTTTCTCTCAAATATCATGAAATATTTGACTGATGGTGAATGTTCAAACCATAGTTTATAAGGTATTTTATCCATATGTTTTCTGATTTGCACTCTATTCAGAGTATATATTGTGGTATTAACTACTTCTCTCCAAAATATCTTAGAAACATTATTCTCAAATAACATCACTCTAGCTGCCTCTATAATAGACTTATTTCTTCTCTTAGCAATCTCATTTTTCTCATGTGTTCTAGGTGCAAATAATTATCTTTTGATCCCATTTTCTTCACAAAAAGATGTTAAACTCTCTAGAGGAAAATTCTCCTCTTCTATCTAATCTCAAGCATTTTATCTTAACACCAGACTCATTCTCATTAGTATTTCTAAATATATTAAACTTCTCAAAAGCTTTAGATTTCTCTTTAAGAAATTCTACCCACATCATTCTAGTAAAGTCATCAACAAAAATCATAAAACAACTTTCACCTTAGAAACCTCTTGTTCTAGAAGGACCAATCAGATCTATGCAAATGATCTCCAACTTCTCTATGGTAGTGAACTTCTTGCTAGGAAATGATACTTTCTTTTGCTTAGCCAAAATACATTCCTTACACACAACATTAGTAGGCTTAATAATCTGAGGCAAGTTTCTGACTACAAAAGTGCTACTCACCTTCACAATGTTATCAAAATTTATATGAAAGAATATACTATGTCATAGCCAACTATTATCCACTTTGGCTACCAAATATGTCATCTTAGTAGGATTCAACTGAAATACATTACCTAGATCTAGTGTTAGTTCCAATCATCTTACCATCTTTGTTTTTGATGTTGTAGGTCTTCTTAGTGAATTGCAACAAAGTGTACCAGTTTTCCATCACTCAACAAGTTATGCTTCAATCCATCATCAATGATAGTTTTACCATCAAGAGTAATGGATCCAATTCCTTTTATATGGAAGGTTGCATTGTTACCAACTCCAACAATACCTCCATCATGATTCTTGAGCTTAAAAAACTTATTCATATCACCAATCATGTGATGTGAATAACTACTGTCAATTATCCAATCAGACTTCTTTTCTACTTGGGTAACCAAAGCTCTTTCTTCTCTAACTTCTCTATCAAGATCATCTTTCTTGATAGCTACAAATCCTAATTTATCATGACTTTCACTTTGACCTTTTTCATCAAATTCTTCATCTTCATTTGCATGCAAACAATTTCTATCTCTATCTCTCCTAGAGTTAAACTTCCCTTTATATTTTTTCTATCTTTTAGGACATTTAGATGCATAATGACCAAATTCATTACAAGTCCAACATTTAAATATTTTCTTACCATCTTTCTCTTATTACCAGAAAGGTTATTCCTTCTTCAATCTTTTTATCTTCTTAAGATCTGCTACTAAAATATCCTCTTGTGCTTGCACTTCTAGACAGGTTAGGTCGAATGTTCAGAACACTGAAAGTTGTCTCAACTCTGGCTAGTTCTCCAGATTGTCTTGGTTCCACTTCTGTAGACTCTAATCTTCCAAGCAATCTCTCCTTTGTGAATTTCTTTGGTGCAGGGCATTACTAGTTGAATCATCTGAGCTATAGGTTTGACTGGTAGTGTCAAAATTTTTAAGATCTTCCATATAACCTCATCATCTTCTTTAGTTCTACCAAGAGACCAAATTCCTGCAACAATTTATGATATTCTACCAGCATAGTTTCTCATAGATTCATCTTCCAACATCTTAGTGTCTTGAAATGCCCAAATGCAATTTTGTAATCTCATTCTTTTTGCATCATCATCACCTTCAAAAGTAACTTCTAATTATTTCCAAATTTCGTGAGAAATTTGAAATGCTTTTACCTGATTGTATTCATTTTCTAAAAGAGTTGATAGTAGGGCTTCTCTGGCTCTCATGTTACACATGAATAGATCTCTTTCTCCCTTACTACATTCCTCAAACTTATCTTTAACAACAATTATCTTCTTAGGTTTTGTCAAAATCTAATATCAAGAACCCATGCACAATAGATGAGTCTTCATCTTTTGCTTCCAATTATCATAGTTGGCCCCATTGAATCTTGGACTATCCTTCCTAAACATGTTCACCATGGATCTCTCAAAGCTGTTAAACTTTCTCTTCAAGGACCTGAAGCTCTGATACCAATTCTTAGAATATATAGTTCATTGATATAATGAGAGGGGAGGAGGGGAATCAATTATCCAACTATTGTCATAAACATTGACCTTAAACAAACTTAACCATATGAGTAATATAAACTAAAACCATAGAAAAATACTCTTACAGAATTAATACTAGATATGTTAACTAGGGAAAGCCTTGATTAGAGGGAAAACTCCAATTGGGGGTGGTACCCACAAGATGATGTACTAATATAAATATTCCTTGTTAGAGGATAGACCTCGTTAGGAGTCTGTTCCAACATTCAATACATATGAGTCCCTGTTAAGAGACTTTGAATCCCTGTTAGGAGATTCCAACCCTATTAGGAGTCGTGCTAATCCTATTAGGAGTTATGGAAGACAACTAGAGCCACTGCCCAAACAACTTTGAGGTTAAGACCAATGAAGCCACTATCCAAATAATCTCTATATTATTCCTTGGACAATAAGAGAACTGAAATGTACTTCCTTCCTCTATCTTTGTCTTTGTCCTATCAACCGAACTTTTTCTCCGTCAAATCTTGTAACCAAATCTCATATTGCACATCGAATAATCCTTTGGATCTCTTACACACATTCTCCAAGCATCCTGCTCCCTCTAGCATTGCACACTTAGCTTTGCATCTGATTTGATACCTGTACACTTACAGGTAAGGAAAACATCATTCCTTTATACCATATCTTCATAATAATTCCTTGAGTCAGCCTTCAAACTTTCCCAATTAATCATAATAAGATAATTAATTAATTCACAATTACAATGTCATTGTCGGCTCACGGTCTATACAAAACTTTACACGTGCAACTTTAGGGCTTGCGCACCCACTCACATCATCACATGGTTTTCCTCTATCATTTGTTCACTACACATCACCTTATTATATCTTACGTAAAAGATATAATACAATTATCAAAAAATGCTTAACATATACTCTATTTATCTACTACTCTCACTAAATCAAGTACAAGTTTTGTACACCTTTGACTTAGTTACTAGGCACTTAACCATGTCACCATGACATATTCTAAAACATGTCCTTAACTATGCATCACTAAACAATCAAACCATTGTTTGTACTAGTAAGTTCTCTGACTACTATTCTCCCAGTCTTCATAGAAATCATGTTATGCTAACATCAATGACAAACATAGTCATGAATGCAACATATCAATAGTCTCTAATGCTTAGGATACTGCCCCAATGTATTATCATCATCATTCATGCTAACATGACCATATGCTCATCTTGCACCCAGGTAATACGGTTTGGACGTGAGTGTTTCTGCCTCTTCAACTTCAACTTTGTGACCATCTTTTATGATACCAGATTGTAGGTACTTCCACCATCAATTATCACATCACAAAAAATTTCCTCGCTTTTGTACCTAATGTGAAACAAACTCCTCCTTTGATCAGGTTCATTCTCAGCACTCAACAAGACGCTTTGATTAACTAGGACTTCTCCTCTTTGAACATCTTCAGAATGGGATGCTTTGGCATCTTCATCAACATACACAACTCTGGTCTGGCCTTTAGTTCTTTGATTTGTCCTTCCTTGGCACTAGGAAAATTCAAATGCTCTATTCCTTTCTTCACCATAGTGATAAAAATTTCCGAAGAAACCCCCTCTTCTAGATCCTTTCCCTCTTTCTCTTCCTCTTTGATCTCTATTGTTATGATTTTGGAAACAATTGGAATTGTTTCCCTCTAGTTCTAACTCTAATTCTAACCTCGTTCTTTTTCTTTTGATCATCATTTTTGCCTCCATAAGATCATCCACCATGACCTCTACCACTATTTTTTTTATCAATTTTTGTTCTCAACTCCTCTACTCTCAAGGAAAACTAGTTCGCCTATCACTTGTACCAAGCTCAACTCCTCCTGAATGCTTGGCCTAAACCCATTAAGATAATGACAAACTTTCTCCTTATTAGCTTTGGCATGGTTGGTCTTCTAAGAACTCAATAGAACTCCTCGGTATACTCTTGAACATATCTTCCCGCTTGCTTCAACCCTTGCATCTTCTTCAACAAATCAAGCTCATAATCCATATGAATGAAATGTCACTTCATTTTAGCTATCAATTGATCCCATCTAGTGATTTTGTCTTTCCCTCTTCTATTTTGCTCCAAATGGATCTCTTGCCACCAAATTTTTGCATGACCCTTCAGTTCCTTTGCAAACTTGACCCTATTTGCATATTCAATATCTTCATATTAAAGTACTCTTCCAATTCATTGATCCAATTGATCAATTCCTTTGGGATAAGATTTCTTGAAAATGTAGGAAAATCAAACTTAGGTCTTTTTCCAATTTTAGAAATTGCCTTGAAATTTTTTTCATCCTCTTGGTTCAAAATTTCATCTTCTACTGCTTGATCAACATTTCCTTCTTCTTCCCTTTCATCCTGACTTTCATCACCTCCTACGATTAGATTCATTCCCTTGCACATTTGTTATTGTAATGCTTGTAATTTCCTATGGAGTGCTCCAAAACCCTTAGGTGTAACACCTATGAATCTCCCACCATGCTCTCTTCATGGAGAAATCTTCATGCTTCCACTAAAAGCCTATTGCAAACTACCTCACAATTGGTGATCTATCCACATACTCAACCCAAGCTACTGTCCTGGTGCAAACTACCTCATAGTCGGTGATCTTTCCATACACTCAAGAACTCTAGCTCTGATACCACTTGATTAAGGGTGCTCCCCTTAATACCTTAAACATATAATAGGAACAAAGAAGTAACAACAATTTGCAAGAGAAAAATATGGACTTCTTATTATCACAACAAATGTAGAATTACAGAATTTAGAATTATAATATGCTAACCCACATGGGTGCCTTTATTATAGTTATCTACAAACTAAGCTACGAACTATCACCCAAAGCTATCCTAGATAATGTTTAGGCATTTGTTAAATAGGTAATTTTATACTGCTTGGGAACATTCTAGGAACTCAAATTTAATACCTTAAGATATATAGATGATAAGGTTGAGAGAATTGCAAGATACCTTAAGGGTTTGTGAACATCTATTCAAAAATGAGATTAATTTGGTTTAGATGGAAAGTATGAAGGAAGCTTATCGATTTTCCCTAAAGGTTGATGAGAAATTGAACAAGAGACATAGGCAAAGAAGAAGAGGTGGTAGATTTCAATGAGGTAGGACATTTACCAGAGGAGGAAGATCTTATTCAAATCCAAACAAAGGAAAATCAAAATGGAAGAAAGGAGTTCATACCATTCAAGAGGAAGAAGTTACCCTAGAGGTTATAATTATAGACGAGAAGATAACAAGATGTTCAAAGGCACTTGTTTCAAATGTGGAGAAGATGGACATAGAGAATTTGAGTGCACACGATGTAGTGCCTCTCCCGTTTGACTTTTGTAAGTCATCTTGATGGATGCAACCTTGCTGATCTTTTGTTGTGATGGGATCATGATTGTGACCCTGAGTGGTCTGCACCATCGAGGTGTTTAGATTTATGTTTATGTATCAGTTGGTTTAATTATGCTCTTGACTGATCTTTGAGATTATGATGTGATTTTTGGTTCACTGAGGTTTGTGCCAGCGGTTACCAGGATCGATGGGGTATGATGAGGTTGTTTCATGATTACCTTGATATATGTGCAAAGATTGCACTATGTTCTATTACCATGCTACACTGGACTAGGTTCCTATAGTAGTCGTTAGTCATGTTTATGACTGTGTTTGCTTATGTGTTTTAAATGCCTTTTTAATGCAGAGTAATCAATCTTGATTAAATGCATTAATGATTAGAAATGGATTGTTCATGTGGGATTATTTGGTTATGTGCTGCAGACATTTACCTTGTTATATTTTGATCAGAGAAATATTTGTTACTCATGTTATGTTTACATTTGAGTGGACCTGAAGGTCAGATGTTACACTTTGATTCCCGTATCATGGATTTTAGACTACTATGTTGTTCAGTTAATCATATTGCATGATGGTGCCATTTTGAGATGACAGTGTGTTTTATGATGATATTTGGTTATCTGGTATTTGGACATACCTCTGATTATGTTAGGTGATGGATTTAATGCTATGGTTATTTACTTCATTTGTGCGTTGTTATGCTTTATGCAAATGTGATTGATGTAAATAGATTATTTTAATATAATTAAATAAATGGTTAAATTAGGTGGTTTAATGCATTTATTGCTTCGGCTATGTTATTATATGCAATTGCATTTGATCATGTTGTTTAGTGTGCATGATTTATATCCTTGGCAGTGGCACATGGAGTTAGTGATTCAGCCGTTCATATGTTACCAATGTCGTCCTTGTATGGTCGACGTATCCTTAATTAAATGTTTAATTTAAACTTTTTGATGATTATTAAATCCGAACTCATTTGCATTATGTGATTAGACCAGTAAGTGTGTCTGTTCATTTAGAGGTTCACATTGTCGCAAAATTTATTAAGGAGATTTATGTGTTTTTGAGTTTTCGGGCTTTTTAATTGATTTATTTTAATTTCTGGCAGCTTTGCCATAGATGAATTCCTATTTATAGGAATAGCCTGTTTTCGTTTGGGTCGATTCGAGGTTTAACTAGGTTGGCTGGTTATTTGCCCTAATTGATTATTCACTCGAAAAGTGAATAAGTATCCAAAGAGGAATTTAATTCCTCACTTCTCACTTTCAAATTGGAAAGTTGGAGAGTAAAACCCAAAATCCTCTTCATAAAGATTTATTATATTGTTCGTTGTGGGAGTTATGGGCATGGGATCATTGCGAGGTTGGGCTCATTGGATCTGGCTCAGGAAAACCTTGGAAAGTCGCGATTTTTAGCTACTTCTGCGAGATATTTATTTTATGGTTCAAATTCCCGTTTTGCCCTTTTGGTTGTAAGGTAGGGCTTTCCTGTTTTATTGTTTCTGCTCTGTTTCTACTTCTATTTTTGGTAGCCGTTTGTTTGGAGGCTGAGAACTAGTGTTCCCTTCCGTTTCTGTATGTTAGTTTTACCCGGTTGGGCGGGTATGAACATTTCCCTATTTTTCGGGATGAGGGTTTGGGATTTTGCACAGTTATGTTGGCCGTTTTTGCATACGGTGTCCGTTTTCATTTATTTTTAGATTTTTGGAATTTTTGAACCCAAAGGCCAAATGGGTTTTAATTTTGAAGTTTTTTCAAAATTTGGAATTTTTACCCCATTTTGCGTGCCGCCCTGTTTTCTTGAGTTTTCTTGGCACAATGTGGGTCGTGGACTTGGATGATCCGTTTGGATATCAGTCAGACCACTTCTGCACTTTTATGTTGCATTGGGATGCGTGTTACATTCGTACTCCCGACGTTGCGTTCGGTTGAGTGATTTTATACCTGTTATGATTTCTTTTAGACCTTTGCTTTTGTTTCGTGAATGCTAGGATTCATGTGGAATCCATACTCTCGGATTGGGGCCAGTTGAGTAAGTTCATGATGTTTGGTCTTGTTACTTCATTGGGATTCATGTAGAATCCATACTCTCGGATTGAGGCCGGTTGAGTGATTTCATGATGTATGATTTTATTGGCTTTGGGATTTGTGTTGAATCCATCCTTCCCATGTTGCTTTCAGTTGGGTGTTTTCTTTGCATTGTGTTCTCATTCCTGTCCTTGTGTTATGATCTTCGTCATGGTGGTGCGCCACACACGAGTACGTCTGTGTACATTTGTCGAGTGACTTGCGAGGCTCGATCTTCCGTGGTACTTTCAGAAGTTATGATCATTGGGGTTGGGATGGGAGTATGCATGCTCACGGGTACTTGTCGTAGGATGAGCATGGGTAGGGTAGGGTAGCATATGGAGGGGGCTTCTATCTCGCAACTTGGTGACCTTAGTCCCATAGGGTTGGTGGAGGATAGAAAGTTTTAAATAAGTGATAACTAAATAAAATGTGTGACTGGTAATAAAACTTAAAATAATAAAATGGTACTTTTGTGTATTGGCCTTCTATTGAGGGAGTTGAGCTACACAGTGTATTGGCTTTCTGTTGAGGGAGTTGAGCTACACAGATTCGAGCTTGGGCTTTTCGATGCCAAGCGACTCTCCATGATGTTAGTCCCTACTTAGTAGCCTATTGAGTGTCTGACCAGGACCTGTACTCCTTGCATTGTCATAGGTTCTTGGTTGCAACCATCATACTGTTTGGCGTGAGTATTAGCCATGGATGTTGTGCTTTATGTGTGTTTGTGGTTGGATCTTTATCTCCATCAGTACGACGGGTGTGGACCTACGGGTTCCACGTGGTTGGGAGGCATAGGTACCTTCACCACTGCTAGGGATCGGTGTACAGAGACGATCTTTGTTCTAATGCGACCGTTGCTGGATGCTTTCACTTGGTACTTCGAGTTTCAGAGTATGCTTCCTTGTGATATATGCTTTCATTGGAATGCTTGGATATCATGTTTAAATGATAGTTTATTTGATGCATTCCTTTATCATGATGTTTAGCATATGATTAGATGATGTGATTTGCTTTAGTAGTATATCTGTTGCTTACTGCTATTTAGCATGTGATAGATGATGTTATCTACTGTAAGATTATCTTATGCTTTACTACTAGTATGTTAGATTTCTTTATGCTTATATTGTTGCATGTTTTTAGTAGTGACGTCCTTATTACGACAGTACCGAGGATTTGGTCGGTGGCTTGGGATGTTACGTACGGGGGATGGCTAGGACCCACGATGGTCTTATGATATTATTGACAGTTGGAAGGAACTGCACACTTAGTTTGGTTGTTCAGTTCACTACGATGTTTATTTCAGTGTGTTCTTTGCTGCTGTAGTTTAGATAGATAGATGTTCTTCTTTCTTTGTTGTTCTTGCACTCGAGTGTTCATTCCTCGAGCCTTTTTGGATTTGGTACTCCTTGGTGTGGAGGTTCTTTAATCTATTTTTTGGTCCTTTATGCTTTTGGGAATATTTTCGTGTTTCTATGGGCGACATTTTGTCAGCATTGTGCGACATAAAAATGTATTGCACGCCCATACAAATTGTGTCGTACGATCCTGTAAAGTATCGCACGCCTTCTTGAGAAATGTCGTACGACACTGGAAGAGTGTCGCATGCCTTAAGGAGAAGTGTCGCCCTCCCTTAGTAAAAAGTGTCGCATAGCTTTTTGTAAAAACCTGCGTGGGCGGATAGCGGGCACTTTTTGTCATGTTCGAAACTTTTTGAGGGTTGATCTAGATACCCTTTTGGGTGTTCTTCGACCTTATGTTGTTGCATTTTGAATTCAATTGGTTTCTCTTGAAATCCAATTTTTATGTTTTTATTTTTGTCTCTTGGGGTTTAAAATATATCGTTCAAGTATAAGTTGACGTATATTTAATTTCTTAGACTTAAGATATATTTTAATATATGCGACGAATCTTTTGAGATAGGTTTCAAACCTCTCGAAGATAAGTTATGGATTCTAGAAAATTTCAGAGCTTCAGAAATCCAGACTTAGCCAATTTTCAGGGCTTTAGGATTTCAGGCTTAGCCAAATTTCAGGCTTCTGCATTTTACCCCAGCTTGGTGTTTTATTGTTGAGTGGTCTTTTCTTGAGCCTCCATCTTGTTGTGGTGGTTGTTGGCTTTTGTTCGTGTGTGTTAGTCGGTAGTGGCGTTCGGAGATCTGTTGGTTGCTGAGATTGTGGTGAGGTCTTCCGTTGCGATCGTTGTGATCCCTGTATGATGTTGTCATGTGCATTCATACTTGTAAAAAAAAAAAAATATCTTGGCTTGTATTTCATCCTTGTTTCCAAGGATCTCTGGGCGGGGTATTACACACAACTTAATTGAAGTGGAAAGACTCGTGGTAGTTGGAACATGATCAAGAGCTAGTACCTGTACACTCGAAAGTGTCCCACTCTAAACCCTTCTATCCAAACAATTCCATGAGTTCGAAATGTTCGGATTCCGGCTTAGAGCTCCCTATTCATGGAGTGCAAGAGAGTATATTTCAAAAATAAAAAAGCTCTCAGATGAGCCTTAGAGATACTCTTCTTGCTAGTAAACCAGGCAATGGGAGGTTCCAAAGACAAGATGCAAGAATGCAAATGTCCCAAGGAGTTCCTCAAGGATGCAATGCAAATAAAGATTAAGCTAGAATGAATATGAAAAGTGCAGCTATTCTAAACATGGATGAGAGTGTTACAATCCAAATATTAAGCTATGTGAGAGATTATTGCAAAATAGAAGCTAAACTAACATGTAACATGAATCTAAGCTAAAATGCTATGGTATGAAAGAATGTAGACAAGAAATAGAAGTTATCCACAAAGCTCCAAAGAAACCTGTTAGAAAACCTGCAGCATAACAATATTCAAAATGAGGATGGATTGAGGGGAAAAGCACTGTCCCTTTTAAAGATGTATGGACGGTAGAGATCAAGATGAAGATGGTGGATGATCAACGGTGGAATTCAAAAAGAGGAGTGATCCATGTGCACACACAAGTCAACCAATAGAATATAAGTTGACTTGTCATATAAGACAAAAGTCACAAAGCCTTTTCTTTTAATTGCAAAATAGAAAAAGGACTTTATGTGTGCACTTTAAGTAGGTTAGAAGAATGGGGTCTTTTATTTAATTAAAAGGGTGACATGTTCTTTTAATCAAATAATGAACTTAGGATAGCATAGTCAAACTATAGGTTATAATCAAATAAATTGATTATTAGCAATTTGGTCTAGGTAAATGATTGAATTAATTTAGCCAAAATGTTGAAAAGGGGGCTAATAGTAGAGATGACCATTTTTAGGTGATTACAGTACCAAGGAAAAGGTTTTTCAAGATGAGATCTAAAATTATAGGAAAATGTTGCAAAGTCATTATTGATACTAGGAGTTCAAATAACCTAGCATCAAAAGAATTGGTTACTAAGTTGTAATTATCAAGGATGAAGCATCTAAAGCCTTTTAAGATTAAGGGGACAAGATATGAGAGGAGGATATTCAAGAGGGAATTGTAGATGTTATTCAAGAGAAAATAATCACAACAAGGAAGATAGAACTTGGTTTAATGACATTTTTTATAAATGTGGAGGTGGTCATACAGACTTGAGTACACAAATATATGAAAGAAAGTAGGTAGAAAAACCCAAAATTCATCGATGTAGGAAGATTCGCTTGTTTATATAAAACAAACCAAAAGATGGAGAAAACCTTATCATTAGAACTCTATGGAATGAAGAGATTGATGAAGACCTTGCGGTAAAAAAAAGTTTATTCAAGACTAGATCTAAAGTTGTTGGTAAAATCTGCAAGGTAAATATTGACAATGGAAGCTCGAACAATTTGGCATCAGAGGAGTTGGTTACTAAATTATAGTTATCAAGAATGAAGCACCTTAAGACTTATTAAATTGCCTGGATCAAGGATGAGCATAAGTTATTGGTAAGTGAGCAATATCTTGTGACATTTATGATTGGATCCTATTATGATGAAGTCCTTTGTGATATTATTAATTCCAATGGGTTGTTGCCACATCCTTCAGGATAGACCATAGGAATATGATAGACAAGATTTGCATAATAGTAGACTTAAGAGGTATACTATTGTGACTAATGGAAAAGACAAGATATGTTTCCTTTGATAAAAGAATCTAGGAGTGAACATTGTGCTACTATTAGAGTTTTCTTGGTTCAAGAAAATCGGTTCATCAAAGACTTGGAGACGAATAGTATGTGTTTTCTAGTGATTCCCAGGAAGGATAATGAAAGAACATGGGATGGACAACCACCAAAAATTAAGGAATCGCTGCAAGAATTTCAAAATATCATTTATGATAATGTACCTCATGTATTACCTTAGGTTAGATGTATCAATCATTTTATGGATTTGATACTAGGAGCTAATTTTCCTAAAAAAGCACCAACCCGGTTTACATTGGCAAAAAAAGAAGAATTGTATAGGCAAGTCCAAGAATTATTGCAAAAAGGTTTGATTAGAGAAAGTTTGAGTACATGTGTAGTACCAATTGTGAATGGAGAGTAGTGTGTGTTGTACTAGTTCTAGAGCTATAAATAGGATTTGTTGGAAGCATGAGTGCTAATGATACTTCTATGGGGGAGTATTGTAGAAACATGATTAGATAATTATCATGATGATATGTTACATTCATGATGACTATGTTTGTCATTGATATTAATATAGCAATTGTATGTGGTATCTAACAAAAAGAACAAAGGAAAGATCAAGTTGGTATGGATAGAAAGTTGAGCATTTTCACTAAGAGAGGTTAAAAGGAGATACTGCTAAGTGTCTAGTATATGCAGCTAACCTCGGAAGCATAAGATTTTAAGTCTGGAAGAAGTTATGCAAGTTTTGGTGAAGATTGTTCTAAGATATAGTTTACAAAGGCATGTTTTGGTAAACTTGTTATATCTCTTAGTAGAGTTGTTATTTGAGAAGTCGAAGTTAAAAATGTAAAGTAGACATTGTGGAAATAACGTAGCTAAGCTCGCTCATCATAATTTTACATGTATGGAAATTTATTCAAGTTACAAGGAAAAAAATTAATATTATCGC
The DNA here is from genome assembly GCA_028749045.1 of Cupressus sempervirens. Taxonomy (NCBI): domain Eukaryota; kingdom Viridiplantae; phylum Streptophyta; class Pinopsida; order Cupressales; family Cupressaceae; genus Cupressus; species Cupressus sempervirens. The sequence goes on along the minus strand of CM053791.1, from coordinate 354,436,913 downwards.
TAAGTGTAATGTGTTCTTTATGAGATCCTATAATAATTAATTGAGAAACTATAATAGCCGACTCAGGGAATTGTTGTATGGATTCAATATAAAGGACATTTTCCTTTATCATGTATGAGATGTACAAATGATTGTAAGTAGTGCGAAGAGCTCAATGTGAAGATAAGCAGAGCAGAGTGAAAGGTGAAGGAAACTTCATTGCCGAGGTTTTCACACATGCAAAGTATTGTTGTTTGAAAAACTAACTCTTAGAAAAATTGTGTATGTTCAAGAATTTTTCAGCCAAAAATTTCCAAATGGGTTGATAACAACAAAACTTGATACAAGCAATACCTAAGGTCACAAATGTTTCGAGCTCATTAGAAGGTAGTTTGTCAACTCACACAATTGTGCAACACTACTAGAATATGACAACCCTCTTGTAGGTGCCCATGTTTATTTTCCGTCTCAAAGAGGATTTCTCACAATATGAAACAATACCCTAAGACACACATAATAAGGATCTTGGGGAGAGATTCTTCCCATCCCTCAAACTAAATTAAGACAATGTTTAGAGGTGAACCAAGTGGCCTATGTTTTGATAGGTTGTTAACTACATTCATAATGTTTGTCGAATTAGTTTGTACATAATTAAAGACACAAAAATCTCTAATCGACCACATTCCAAACTATAATCCACTCTTCTACCTAAACTTGGTTAGATTTAGAAAAATCTACAATTTAGCCCACGTCTCATTTATACACTAACTAGAAGGATTTGTCGATTTGAGGTTGTCCTCTAGTTGTCAACACTTCCCCAGATATCTCTAAAAGGGGTTTTAATTTATCAAATCATGTAAAAAACATCAAAAAGTCAAGACATGCAGTCTATCAAATTGAACTCCAAATCCAAATGTTCACCCTTCTAAAGATCGTTCATAAATGTGTGTGCTCTATAGCACCAAACTCAAATGTATATCACTTGCTCAATTCTTAACCCATGTCCATTTTAAAGCACTAAAAAAAATGTGTGTCGATGTTTTTGATTAAGGAAAACAAGTTTTGAAGGGTGCCTGAAACCCTGTACATAGCTTTAGATATTCAATAAGCACAGAGACAAAATTACTAGAAGATCAAAAAGGAGTTGGTCACCCCCCAAAAAGGGGTAACCGTGGTGATAGAAAAGCCTATCACCAGCCAAAACAAAATAACCAACTAGGAAGCAAAGATTCGAACGGAAAGATTTGCCTCCAAAAAACCAGGCACAACAAGGGAGCTCATGATACAACACTCAATCCTAGTCTACTCTTCAATCACCCTTTCTAACTCCTTAATCACAATTTTTTAACTATTCAAAATGCTCAGTCTTCTAATCCATCTTTTCAATCTTCAATTCAATCTATTATGCTATTTGATCAATATATTCTATTGACGAACCTATCAATCTAGTCAACTATCTCTAATCAATCCACTTCACTCTCCAACTAATTCACCTAACAAATTAATATATTCACTTGACAAATCAATCAATTGAGTTCACTCTTCAAATAAATTTGAGTTCACATGTGGAATCTATTTATTTAAAAGAACAATTAGTAAGTTAAATAAACTAACATTTATTTAATATTTAAAAGAAAGTGATTAACCAATTGTAATATTTTCATAGATGTAATAATAATTAATTAAATAACATTATTATTTAACTAATCATAATGGCATAGAGAATAATTAATTAATAAAACTAATCATTGGTTAATTATTCTATAGAAAAACAGGTGATAAGAATTAGTTAGGTGTTTAATAATTAAGCAATCATTTAAAATTACTTAATTATGAAATTGGAAAAAAAATTAATTTAGAATTCAAAATTTAGTAGAAAGTAACTTAATTAGTTAATAAAAATTATTTAATCAATTAAGAGAGGAAAATAGTGAAGTCCTTGTGTCAATTTTAGGTATCCACAAATACATACAAACATGTGCATGTTATGTATGAATGTATACATATATTTATGTATATATGCTAGTAAATAGATTTGTCACTGAAATAATATTCCAAACTGATCTTGTTCGCGATGTGAACAATGACGATTGTGCCAATAGTTGAAGAGACTACAATTGATTTACAAAGGGATTTGGGAATCCAACTGAAATGATGGCGAAAGAAATACAAAATATCGCAACATACGAAGTGATAAGCTATAGAATACATCCAAATCAAGATACCATGAAATGAATGTATTTCTTTACTCGAAATTAAATGATCCACATAAATGTATAAAATAATCACTAATTCAACCTAAAATAAATCAATGATCATAACTCAAAAGAACATTCCGAACATACGAATGAATGCATCCTTCATTATCCTCTTGAGAGTATACAAACTCTATCCTCTTGAAAGTATACAAACTCAAAAATGATTACACATAATGTGAAACTGAAATTTATTTTCAAGGTTTCTCTACCCTCTACTAAAAAGTGTCTCCTTTTTCATTACATAAGCCTCATATTTATAGGCATCTTCACATAACTAACTACTTGAATTATTAATTACCTAAAAATTTGGATTTTTTAAAATTGGAATACATTTCATAATCAACTCTAACTTTTTACAAATTAGAATTTCAAATCTTAACTTTTTCATAATAAAACTCAAGAAACAAGTTTCAATTACAATAAGTGACAACTCACTTTTGCAAAAGACAAATAGCAACTAGTGATTTTCTAGTTATGAGCTGAATCGAGATGGTTTATCTGAATTCATCTTCTTCTTCTATACCTACAACTCACAAAGCTTATAATCTTGTAAAATGAATGGACATAAACCTTTTTTTTTGACCAGCTTCTATTTTTCATGAACCACACCTATTGCTGGATATTTTGACTTTACAAAATTCACGCTGTTAATCTCCATAATTATTCACCATGGACTTCGTCACGTTCACTAATTGTATCCACTGCTTCATTACATGAGAGTTTTCAAGGACTATATAACTAATTTATTTTGTATCCACTGCTTCATTACATGAGAGGTTTCAAAGACTATATAACTAATTTATTTTGTATCCACTGCTTCATTACATGAGATTTTTCAAGGACTATATAACTAATTTATTTGATTACATATCTGCAATCACTATGTTTCATCGCTCGAGGAAACATCTCCTTCTATAATTCCATCAAATAACACCGCATGCATATCGATCATAGCAACATTATTCTTGAACTCACAAAATGTCATGGGACACCACCTTTGGGAAGAGATCGATACTCTTAATGATTTCACACTTTGCATGGGCTTGAGTCCACTCACAACTAGCGGTGTAGTATGCACACCACACACTGCTACAGTGTGTATATGCAATCATTCTACTTGATAAGATGACATCTATATGCACATCTTATTAAATAATTTGCCATAGATATGATTCCACATGCATACGTGTGTGTCGTGGCATTTCCATGAGGTACTATATCCTTTTCAGGAATTTGGACGAACATATCGCAGCTCTATTCCTCTCAATCTAGTGTGCACGTTGCAAATCTTTGGGAAGTTGTTCCTCAAATGATACATTGTCTTTGCTTCAATATGGTGTATGTGCTTACGCTGGCATATTGCCTGTCATTTATTCGTTGTTGTAGGTCAACATGGGAAGTGTTTGGTTGTGATTAACTGCACACATTACACATCACGGAGCCGTTGTGTCAAACATGTCATGGTCATTTTCGGTGCATCTAGATTTAACATGGGCATTCTGTCAAACATGTAATATAAGAGCTCATATTCTATTCCTCCACGATGTGCCACTAATGCTTATATGCTATGCATATATCACCTTGATTCAAATCGCCATTTGCACCCTGAGATGCTTCGTTGAGATTGCATTGGTTGCACGCGAGTTAGAGCATCTTTGGCACCCCGTCGTGGTAGATGGAGATATTTGGTCAAACATTTCATTTACATTGTCATAGCATTATGATTCACATTAATAGTACGCGTTTGCATAGACATTCGATCCAAATCTATATTGTCTGAGCACAGGCCGAGATCATGTGAGTGAAATCCCTCTTCACAACAAATGTATTCCGCAGTCTGTATTATGACCATTCTCAAATGATGGTTATTTTATACCATTTCTTCATGTTGTGCGCTCCCGATGAGGGTATCTGGGTAGCAAGTTATGTTTCTGAATGCTTATTAAACAAGCATCAATTCACCATTCACATTCTGTTCAGACGACCAGTCTCTGATCACCATGAGCCTGGAACAAAGATAGGCACGTGCATACTAGAATGACTTGAACACCATTCAAAATTGTGCCTCACAATGCACATACCAGGGATCTTCGTTAAAAAAATCATCTTAAGTGACCTGAGACTCTTCACGTTGCAATTGCTACAAATCATGAGTCGTGTTGATGTCATTAGATATATTTTGTGTTCGTACCTCTGTTGCAAAAATTACTGCCACATTATACACCAGTTGCAGAAATTTATTAGCTCGAAAATTTTATTGAAGCTTTCTCATACTCTGCTAAACTTCTGCATGTATTCAAGAATATCTTCACTATTCCCGGTTTCCAAACCTCTGTCAGAGATTAGCTTCAAATCATATCTTTCAACTTTATGTCTCAAATGTTAGTTATTCGAAAGTTGGAGTTTGGATTCTTGAACTCTCCAGGTTAAGATCTACCCAAAAAAATGAAAAAGTTAAAAGATTTGGAAAGAGAAGGTTGACCATTAACTCTAATTTTCTAACTTTCTAACCTTAACTTTTCCAACTAGTTGTGGTTCAGGGAGAGAGACTGCAGATACGTTTAGGGGGAGAAAGGGAATAATCGTGGCTTTAATTTTCTTTTCCTATTTAACATAAAATTTTGAAATTTTGACCTAGTAAATACCAAGGCAACAATATATATCCATACTTTTATGTGTATGTGTATACATTATATACACAGATATCCATAAAAGTATTTAACAATCTAAATAAGAATAGATATCCAATGTAGACCTTGAGTCGATATCCAGTGTCAGATTACGGGCCCCACAGGAATGCTCCCAATAGTTAGCTACCATTCTTGGGTTTATCTCTAGATCTCTCTTCCTCCCTTTTTATCTTTTTGGTTGTATACCTTGTGAGTTTTGTCTAAAGTCTTGTCGACTTAATTTCTTTTCTGCCCTTTTTCACACTTCTGCACCTTTTGGGTCCAGTGTCAGATTACACGGCCCCTAGGATGCTCCTAGTGGTTAGCTACCATTCTTGGGTTTATCTCAGAGAGAGAGAGAGTATTTCTAGATCTCTGGGGTTATCTCTGGATTTTTGGGTTGTAGGTTTACCTTGTTAGTGACTTTTCTCTACAGTCTCATCGATTGGGTTTATTTTCTACAGTTTTTCAAACTTTCGCAACTTCGGGGTCCCTTGGACCTTCGAACCTCCAAAATTGTGAAAGCATCAATCACCCATTACACCGACAACAAGGTGTCAGCTTTGATTTTTCGGACTTTCAAAGTCCAACAAGCCAAAAAGTTACCAAATCTGACCATCTGACACCTAGAATTTGGCTAAGTTACCAACTCTGATGCCTAGAATTTGGCTAACTCCACAACTTGCATAGTCTTTGCGCTCTTCAATTTTTCACGCTACGCAACACAGAAAAAAACCTGAGAACACTAACCTCAGGTTTTCAAACTTTTGCAATCCATGGATTCTTTCCGACTACAAAGTTCTGGAACCCCAAAAATCGGTGAGCTTATTGTCTGGCTTTTTGTCAATTTTAGATTTTTTTAGTATTTTCTATATTTTAGTAATTTACATCTTTGAAGGTCTTTCGGACATTTTGAGGTGTAGAAAACTTAGGTAGGACTAGCCTTTGGTTGCATCTTTCTGGGACTAGATCTAGAACTCTTGGAGATTTTTTTAGCAAAGTAAAACAATTCACAATTCTGAGCTAGGGGCATGAAGTCACATTTTCTCCAAGTAGACCTAATTTTGTATATAGGATTTAAAAAGTTTTGGTAGTTTTTCTAGTTTATTTTTGTAATAATTGGCATAAGTACAACAGTCTGAATTGTTTTTGTACACATGTATATATCAGTTCAGTTGAAAACAAAAGGAAGCAGTTGAAGCTGCAAAAAATTGTAAATGAGCTGGTGTTCAATAAAGATTACAGATTAAAAGTTGTTTTTCTCTCTATGACAAAACCTATTTGGTTTTGAGGGTTTCCTACTTGGTGTGAATTCTTGTTTGTCTCTTTATGTGAGTTGTTTATTAGTTGCTCTGATATCTTTCATTATGTTCTATATGATTGTTACTTGTACAATTTAATTTGAATATATTTGTTTATATGAAATCTATTTTGATCAAATCAATTTGATTCTATAATGTTAAAATCTTGTCTACTTGTAAAGATAATCATAATTACAGTTTTCAACAGGTACATGACATTTCCACTATCTTGTTTTTTTTACAATAAAAATTAATACACTGGATTCATAAGCACTAGAGTTCTCAATCATTTTGGTTTTACAATACTGTTCTACAAGGCAACTCTATTTACATGCAAGAGTGATTCAAAAAAATGACTAATACATCAAATGTACTTGAAACAACAACGGCACAAGCCTCAACAACTTTGAAGTTGCAGAATTAACTCCACCTTCCGTGCAAGCTTGTTTGAAAGTCAAGACACCGTCTATTCCACGAATTTGGGATTATAATTACAAGGTTTACAATTAGAAGAAGATCCATCACATCAACATTTTTACTTGAGGGCTGTTTTTTCAACTGCTCTAAATATTTTATTGAAAAACAATATACCATAAATTGCATATCTATACCAAGATCAGATACTCAAAGATGAGCTATTCTTAATTGCACTGGTCTAAATCGTACATGACATTCTAGGAAGTCATTACCACTATCTCAATTTTCACAATAAATATCAATACGCTAGATATTCATAAGCACCAAAGTTCTTAATAATTGTTGTTCAACAATGTTCTAAAAAGCAGCATTAATTGTATGCCAGAGTCGTTCATACCATCAAGTACTAAGTTGGATGTACTTAAAACAACAATAGCACAAACCTTGAGACCTTTGTTTGAAGTTGCAGAATTAACTTCAACTTCCATGCAAAATAGTTTGAACTCGAGACTATCAAACCCATGAATTCTGGGTTACATCACACCAAAGTCTCAAACAACCAACCAGAATGACATCCACAAATTGGTCAGAAAATTCTGTAGGAGCCGGTTTAACCTTCAGTTTCTTTTGGAAGATGAACAGGGTCTGCAAAATAGAAAGAACCATGAACATTATTAGTTGTAACTAGCAGAAGATAGCATTATTAGCAATTACCATGAAATGAGAAATTTGGGTCTTCAGTGGAAAGGGCATTTGTGAGATGGGGATTGCATCTGCAGTGGGCAGAGGCCACAGAATATGATCATAATTACTTCTTATGGGCGTCCCGTATATATATGTAAGGAACCCACCATTTGACTTGTAACTGCTTTGACCCTCGTCTTAAAGACCATGTTGCAATATTGGGGAGCTTTAGGTTTGTGTGTGTTGGTCTTGTTTTGGCTGTGTGCTTTTGTGTGCAGCTGGTGTTTCTCCCTCAGTATCTTCTCCATCCTGGATTCATGATGGAGATTTTCTGATGGATGGCAAGGCTGTTAATTTATTTTGGAAGGTCTTTTTCTCATGGGTGTACCGTGTGATGGACCTCCTTGGTGCTTTGAGTGTCATCACTGATCATTTCTTAGAAAGGTAGACATGTTAATGTTAGTTATGCATTTTGAGTTAAGCATTGTATACTTCTTGGTTATGCATATGGAAGTCTTAAAAAAGAAGGGGTTATGACCAGATCATATGCATGGAATTCACAAAGAAGTTAGGTTGTTTTTGAAATATAAGTAAAAGTAATTCATATGCCTTGTGACCTTAACCAGTTTCTTATCATTTCATGTAGTGCACATGTTGGAGTGTAGAAGAGAGTATTGAATTGGAGCTAATTAGGATGAGAGTTATTGATCATATTTCTCCTTATATGTAATAGTTGAGTGGTTGTTCTTATAGTGTTGACCATTTAAAGTATGCTCTTCCATGATGTGAATTTGGCATTTGTATTTTGGATCAGCCATGTAATTTTGTGCAAACTATGTATATCATCATGTGGAATAAGTGCTTGACATATATGAGAGAATATCTTGGCAAAAACTCCAGTCCCCAATGTTATGAATGAATATATTTACCACGCTATGATATATACTTGGTATGATGTTGGACAATCGAACATTCCATGTTGTGTGTTGTGTTGTGGTATACCACTTTATGAATTGGAATAAAAACTAGTGTGCAAGTAAGCTTGTTAGATGCACTGTGATGCTCTTGAATGTAAGAATATGGTTGGCTTCCATTTAAAATTTCTATCCAAGAAAGATAATTCTAGTACATGTTTAGATGAACTTCTTATAAATTACTATGACATTTATAGTGAATAATGACATAGAAGAATATTGTTTTGAACACTATGTAATGAGCAGGAAAAAGGAGCATTTTGTGTTCCTTTGTGGATGTGAATACCCTATTAGGAGTGTATATGTAGATGTAACTTGTGAAAACCCTATATGTGTATTTGTGAGCTTCTAATTGTTGGTATCCATTCTCGGATTGTGTGCATAGCTACAAGTATGGTGGGGTCATGCTTACATGGTTGCTTCTTGTACATCCTGTTGAATGATGACATTGGGGTTGATGAAGTCAACATGTATGGAGTCAAGTAGAGACATGAGAAATTTAAGAAGTCATGATGCTAAGTTGCTATATTAGCATGGGATGACCTTTAGTGACCTACTTCCCATTCATGGATATCCCTTACTCTCTTATTTATTGGACCATTGACTGGTTCATAACCTCATAATATCATAGTGCTAGCCTATCCTGAATTATTTTCCCAAATGGCACTATTGGCATCTGACGTGAGATTTAATGGCATGTAGGTTGAGATGGGCATGATTTATGCTCAAGGCCATGGTCCTTTGTGCAAGTTCATCTCAACCTATATTAAATTATGGATGTGTTGCAAAACATCCATAGTGCTAGCCTATCCTATGCTATTTTCTTGCAACACATCCACGGTGCTTGCCTATCCTGTGCTAAGGAGAAACTCCAGACTTCTTGGAGAGCTCCAATTTGATTTATCTTGGCATCTGATGGTAAATTTGAGTTCTACTGGCGATTTGGTCTGTTGTAACACTTTCTAAAACATTTTTGAACTCTTGGTATGTTCTCCATACTTCTTGGAGATCACATCTATTAATAATAAGTTCTCAATTAGGTACTAGACATCTTCCTTCATATTCAATTACTCATTGTTGTAAATAGTATTGATTTTCACAGCTTTTGTGATGTCCCCATTTTGAAACAGTATTTAATAAGAAATAATAATTAAAAAACATAATTTTATTAAATAAATTATAACAATGAAAGAAGATTTAATAAAGTAACAATATTTTAAATAAAACAATAGAATATTTCAATACAATGTAATTAATATAATTACAATATATATATATATATAATATTGTAATTATATTATATATATATATATATTAACTACTTTCTAATCATATATATATATATAATATGATTAGAAAGTAGTTAAATATATAATAAATAATAATAACAATTTTCTTATATAACATTTTAATACTTAAATATTAATAATCTAATTATTATAATATTAATATTTCGAAATTGTAATAGTTAATCATTTTAACCTATATTAATAACTAATAAATACAATTTCTTAAGGGAGAAACGTATCTTTTAAAACTCCCTAAAGACACAACCCTTGGGCAAATAAGATATAAATATGTTGATTAATGCAGGAAGTTACAACAAAGAAAAGGGAAACAGTCAAGACATCTTCACAGACATGATAAGGAGGACTGAGGGAAGGAATTGACAAGTGGAAGATACAATCAGCACTTGGAAGATACGTTCCTGTCTATTGTTTGTGGAATGGCCTTGTTGTTCTTGTTTTCGCTTTTTACGCAGTTGGCTTCTTAGTCTGGACCTACCATGGATACTTGTCGAATGTGCACGAAAAATAATTCCATCATATGTGGGAGTTATCTTTCTCTTTGTTTGAGGCGTGCTTGTTTCCTAGCAGCTCGATGAATGTGCGAGTTTGGCTTCGGCGAGGTTCTATATGGTATCATGGCTTTCCGCAGCCTTGGGGTTTGCTTCTTGGATCACATGTGGACCTATCTTTGTCCCCGTGGATGTTGTTTTGCTTAATTGTAAAGTCGTTGATTTCTCCTTTGGGGCAAGACCTATAATTCTGTAATATATCTGCCTAACAAGTCGACTTGTGGTCTTTCTACAAGTTGTAAATTGAATGTATATGGTTGCAACCAAGTAGGCTATATGCCTAGCATATTGAAGGAAGATTGTCTCACCATATCTGCATTGAACTCTCTCTCTCTCTCTCTCTCTATATATATATATATATATAAATAATTTCTTGTGGTTTCTCCAAAATATTGTGTTGCCTTTCATGTGTAACTCTAGCAAGGGTAGCTTGGGAGTGGTTTAAAGACCCACAAGCCTTGTGTCAAGTGGTATCAGAGCAAAGGTTTCTTTCTTTGCAAAGTTTTGCGATTGTGGAGAACCCTGATTGGATTGGTTTTAGGGTGACGAATCTTATTTTTGACCTATAACTTGCAAAGGGTTACAATTCTTGTAGAAACTATTGTCAAAATGGTTCACGGTAAGAGAAATGCAGATAACGTTATAATGGACATGTTGAGAAAGATTATAGGTAGACTTAAAGCTATTGAAACAACCCAGAGAAGAGGAATACATCTTGAAGATGTTAGTGATGAAGAAGTTTTCAGGCTTTGGCTAGAGAAAATTCAAGAATTGTTTTAGAAATTTCTACCTACAATGAAAAGCTTGATATTGATGCTTTGTTGGATTGGATCTATGAGATTGAGAAAAAATATTTTGATTATGAATGTATCCTTGAAGATAGAAAGGTGAGGATAGAAGCTACAAAGTTGAAATGACATACTTCTCTTTGGTGGGAACACTTGCAAACAGATAGACAAACAAGAGGAAAAGAATAGATCAAGATGATAGGTACGTTGAAATTTTTTTCCATCCTATTGACTTTCAAGTTAATTTGTTGAGAAGAATGCAAAATTTGAGACAAAAGGACATGACAGTAAAGGAAAATACTGAGGAATTTAATAAGTGAGACGTTAGATATGGACATGTTGATGATGAGGTTGAAAAGGTTTCTAGAGACTCAAATGGTTTGAAAACTTCTATACAAGATGAAACCAATTTTGTGAAAATGGAAAGTGTTGAGGAAGCAAACTTGTAAGCCTTGAAGGCTGAAGAAAAGTTGAAGAAACAAGAACATAGACAAAGGACAAGAGGTGGAAGATTTCAACGAATCAGAGGTAGATCTAATAGAGAAAGTAGCAAATCTGAAAATGCACCTAATGACAAAAGAAGGTCAAAATGGAAAGAGGATAATGGAAGCAGAGGAAGAGGTAACTACACTAAAGGTATATTGGTTACCCTAGGAATAACAATATTGATAAAAGAGAAGATAGATCTTGGTTTAAAGCAATGTAACTCGGAGACTCACACCCCCCTACAAACCTTGAAGTACCCGTCTCCAAGACGTCCCCGCATGGGTACTTGAGTACCCAAGCACCCCCACCTCCGCCATTCCGTAACCATGTCGCTGCTAGGATTCATACTTGAATTTCTATTTGAATGATGATTTTTGAATGTTACTATTGGGTATGTAATGCGTTACTATGTTGAATGTCAATAATTCCAATTCATGTTGCAATTTTGCTATGTTCAAGTATTTTAATTTGGCATGTTCTAGCAAACTACTGAAACATCATTTCATAACTAGCATTTCAAGTTCTATATGTATATTATACAACACCCCTCTCTGGCCCGTCCTCCCCTTGCTGTCGTCTCGAAAATGAGGCCTATTTTCCCCACGTCCTGAAAACTCGCCCCGTCATCCGACCATCTTGAAGCACCCCTGTACTAGTGTAACACTGGTTTAAAGATACTTGTTTCAAGTGTGAAGAAGGACATAGAGCTTTCAAATGTAACTTCTCTGGTAAGAAGACAGAAAGTAGTAGCAAAAATGTTTTGATGCAAGAAGCTATTGGTCCACCTGATGAACCTAAGAAGGGAGAAAATCTGATGGTTAGAAAAACCTTGTGGAATGAACAAATTAGATGGAGAACCTGTTTTGAGGAAAAGTGGTGCAGGGGCACCTAGCCAAACACCTAAATCCACCTTGGAATCAAATGGAGTCATAGGATCAAAGGCATCCTTGAATGTGAATTGGGAGATCTTGAAGCCAATAATGACACTTTGTAATGACCAATTTGATGCAAATATGAAAAGTCCTAGAAGCCCTGGTTAGGGGTTTAGGACCAAAAAAGATGTAAGGGTGCCCAATAGTGCCAATAAGAGATCTAAGTTGATTAGGAAGCTCTATTAGGTCCTAGGGGTAGTTATGAATTGAATCCATATAGTTAGAAAGGGTTAATTTGCAAAAATATGCAATAAAATAAGAGGTGGAATTCAAATATTTGAAATCAAACGGTTAAGTGCATTTTAGGAAGGAAACTAGTTTTAGGACCTTAAAACATGTTGTAATAAGTTCCAACCGAATGAAATTGGTTGAGGAGGTTGTCATACACCCTATATTGCCTAGTCAAGGCATAGGGGCAATAGAGCAGTACGGATTGGAGACGAAAATGCAATAAAACTTCATTTTGAAAGCAATTTGTGCATGATTTCTTAATTGGTTTTGATTCCTCTAAACCTTTATGATTTCATAGGAATAGTTGTACATTGTGTGATCAATTTCTCATGTACTGAGAGTGGTATAGGTTCTACTTGCTTGTTAAAATTGCTGATTTCTACCTCAAGGGTTTCTCTATTTTCTTTGAAGTTTTGAGTGTCTACTTGAAATGTTGATCATTCCATGAATGATGGAACTTGATTCTCATGGAATGATCATGTAATCATATGTACAAAGACACCCTAACTATAGATCTACTGGAAGTTGTAAGGATTGGGGATCACTAATGAAATTTGTGGGTGTAAAGGACTCCAAATAGATGGCTATGGAGCAGCAGCAAGAGTTCTAACCATTGAAGGTTGGTGCATTAATACTAGAAATGTCTTGTTATGGCATGGAGAAGGTGTATCAACTCTCAGAAGTTTGAGATTTGATTGATAAGGGGTACATTGAGAAAACCCTACCTTTGAGGGTTTGTAAGAAACCAATCTGGGGATTTCATACTTGCAGGGGTCTGAGGACCAAATTGATTTGATTTTCCTTGGATTGGGATCATTTTAAGGGACTTTTGAAATTCTTGGAGTTTGGAAGTCAATAGGGCTTATACTTGCTTTGTAAAATGACCCTATTTTGTGGCTAAAATGAGTGCACAGTCTGAAGATCTATATATTGAGCCAAAACAACCTATGTTAGGGTTGGGATATGTTAAAGTATGATGAATGGGTATCTAAATCTCCTATTTGCTTGGGAAGTGTTTTCGATAGTTTGGGAATAAACTTCAATTTTGTCTCGCCAGAGACCTATTAGTAAACAATTAGGCCTACTAGGCAATTTGAGGGTTTTGGGTGTTGGGTATTGGTTGGAAGCCCAAATTTGGTTGAAACCCTTTGAATCCACCTTGTATTGATCTAAGACATCCACGATGGTCATTGGGAAGGTGTTGGAGTTGTGTGTGTACTAGTTGTTGTTTGGAGGGCTTGGGGAACCTTGTATTTTCCTTAGGTGTTTAAGTGAAAACAATTTGATTTGAACCCACCACACTTATCCTTTGCATCAAAAAGTCTTTTCAAGACCAAATGTAAAGATTGGAGGAAAATGTTGCAAAGTGATTGACAATGGTAGTTTTGATAATTTGGCAACTGATGTGTTGGTATGTAAGTTGAAATTGGAAAGGTTGAGACACCCTAACCCTTATCAAATTGCCTTGTGAAATTCAACATTGGAAATCATTTTGATGAAGTTTTGTGTGTGATGGAGGGCCACACCACCCTTACCCACTCACAATCAAGAATGCAACAATATGGAGACCAAGAGAAAAAAAAAAAAATGCTTCACAAGCAATTTTATTATACTTGAAAATCCTTACAACACCCACAAGATGATATCATAGATATGACTTCTTCAAAAAGAAGTTTACAAATTCTTCAACATAAGAGAAATCCCAAATAAGAGTCTTCACACCAAGAGCTTCACCAAGAAATTCTACTTGAAGAGCTACACCTTTAGAGCTTTCACACCTTGAAGTCTTCACACCTTCTAGCTTCTACTTCTCAAGCTTCTACTCCTCGAGCTTGATTAGAAATGCTCATATGCCTTGCTTAAATAGGCACTTACCACCCAATACATGACTTATCCACAACCTTCTAGAATTTCTCCACAACCTTCTACAACTTTCATAACTTTCTACAATATCCACAACTTTCTACAATATTCATAACTTTTTAGAATTCTACCCACACACCTCGATAAATGGAATGACAACCATTTATTTTTTTATTTTTTCTATTATGCCACCTATGCACCTCGAAAATAGAAATCCCCTTTTCCTTTCTTTTCTCCTTTTTTCCCTTTTTAATTTTTTTTATTATTTCTCCTCTAATTTTCGTCACTTTCTCTCTCCTCCAAAATTTTTTTTTTATAATATTTTATTTATTTATTTTTTTATTTTTTTTTTTTGCAATTTTTCTTTTTCAATTTTTTTTTTTTTTTGAAATAATAATTTTTCCATGCAAGATGCTCCTGCATCAGTGTGATATTATGCCTATGGATTGTTGTCATGTTCTTTTGGGAAGACCTTGGCAGTATGATAGGAAAGCTTTGCATGATGGTAGATTGAATCAGTATACCATTTGGGCTATAATGGAAAGAAACAAGTATTGTTTCTTTTGGTTGAGAACCCTGAGGAAAAACACTATACTACTGTGAGAGTTTTCTTGGTTGGAGGAAATCAGTTTGTGGAAGACATGAAGAAACAAAATGTTTGTTTTGCTTTGATTCCTAAGAAGACAGAAAAACAAGATGAACTAGAGCATGCACCTAAGGTTAAAAACCTGGAGCTAGTTTGCCTAATAAAGTGCCACATATATTGACACCTGCATAGAATGAAGAATTGAATAGACAAGTATAAGAATTGCTTAAGAAGAGTTTGATCAGAAAGAGTATGAGTCCTTATGTAGTACTTGTTGTATTAGCACCTAAGAAGAATGGAGAATGGAGAATGTGCACTGATTGTAGAGCTATAAACAAAATAATAGTGAAGTATAGGTTTCCTTTGCCTAGGATGGATGACATTATGGATCATTTGAGTGGAATAAGGTATTTTACAAAAATTGATTTAAAAAGTGGCTATCATCAAAATTAGGGTCAGAGAAGGCGATGAATGGAAGATTGCTTTTAAGACTGATGAGGGCTTGTACGAGTGGTTGGTTACGCCTTTTGGTTTAACTAATGCACCTAGTAACTTTATGAGATTTTGAAGAAATTCACAGGAAAGTTTGTGATTATGTATCTTAATTACATAATAATCTATAGTAAGACTAAAGAGGAACACCTAATGCATATTTTATTTTTTGAACTCTTCTAGTTAATTTCTCTTTGATACATTGTTAAAGGTTTCGGGTCCTTTAAAACCTATTTTTATGTAATCAAAACACCTGATGCATATTAGACAAGTGTTACAAAGACTGAAAGAAGAGAAGTTGTTGATAAATTTGGAGAAATGTTCTTTTATAAAGAGATTGTGTACCTTGATTTTGTGATTTCTATTGATGGAAAGAAGATGGACCTGAAAAGGTAAAAGTTGTTCTTGATTGGCCTACACCTGAGAGTGTTTGAGAAGTTAGGCCATTTCATAAATTGGCAAGTTTCTATAGGGAATTTATCAAAAATTTCAGTTCATAATGTAATGCGATGATAGAGACAATAAGAAGTGATAAAAAAGGAATTTAGATGGACACATTTAGCAAATAGAAGCTTTCAAACATGGAAAGAAAAGTCATAGAATTACTTGTGCTTGTTTTGACTAATTTTAACAAAGTTTTTCAAGTTGGTTGTGATGCTAGTGGGAATGCAATTGTAGCTGTTTTGAGTCTAGAAGGTAAGCCTATAGCTTTCTATAGTGAGAAATTGAATGATGCTAAGAGGAATATTTAGTCTATGATCAAGAGTTTTATGCAATAATTCAAACTTCGAAGAAATTGAGACATTATACACTAATAATAAAGCTTTGCAGTATTTGGGAAGTAAAAATAAGTTGAAATTGAGACATGAAATGGGTTAAAAAAAAATGAAAAAAAAAATCTTTTGTGTTGAGAAACATAACGGCAGACTTATAGGACATTTTGGAATTGATAAGAATGTTCGGAGGGTAAGGAGTTGCAGAATTTGTCAAGTAGCTAAGGGAAGTAGTCAAAATGTTGGATTGTATACACCTTTGCCTGTCCCTAACAAGCCTTGGGAAGATATTAGTATGGATTTTGTTTTTGGATTACTTAGAGCTCAGAGAGGTAACGATCTATCTTTGTAGTGGTTGATAAGTTTTCTAAAATGGCACATTTCATACCTTGTAAGAAAACATCAGATGCAATACACATACCAAATTTATTTTTCAAAGAAATTGTGAGACTTCATGGATTGCCTAGGACTATTGTTTCTAATAAAGATACTAAGTTTACTGGTTATTTTTGGAGAGCACTTCAGAAGAAGTTGAATACTAAGCTTAAGTTACATTTGATTTGTGTTTTATTAAATATATTAAAATTTAATTTATTTATATTTATGTTTGATTTATTAATAAATTTTTTTTAGTAGTATAATTAATATAAGATGAATTTAATAACAAATTTTTTCCCGAACTTTTTGTCCTAGTGGAATTTCATCTTAATTTTATTTTTGTCTAACTCAAATTCGAACCTTGTGACCAGTTTTGGCCAACGAACGAGAATAATCCAAATTCCCTTGCACTTTAGGCTTCACTACGCCTACGCGGGTAAACCTTCATCTCAAACCTAACCACCTGGTTCAAAGTTTTTCTATAGCAAATTTAGACTTGTTGTTCGTAGGTTGGCAAAATCTTTTAAAAAGTTAAAATAAAGTCATATGAATGCTTTGATATGATTGAATGTATTTTATAAGAATTGAGTTGATCCTTGTAAGGAGGAAATATATAGACTGACTTCAATTATAAATCCAAATAATTGTACTTCAATGATTTCAAAAGACTAGTGGCTTTTCTTATCTGGGCAACCTAGTCAACTACAATGAGCATTATTACCTACAACTTTGTGAGACAATAATTATTTAAAACATCATCAATTATCCCTATACTTCAAATGGAGAAGATAATTCTTGTATACAATTCAACATTAGTCTAGAAGGAATTTAACTTCTCTAGCAGAAAGCCCAATTAGACAAAGATGAGAAAACACCTATATATTTCACGCCTATCCCTAATAATCAAATAAAGAATACTATGAAAAGTCCAATGTATAAGCTTTGTTAGAATAATTCAATAATCTTCTTATTGAATCATAAAGGATGAATCCAAACTATAATTTAGATCTCTATGCCTTAAATGAATATAAACAAAAAAGGGGCCTTTTATTCATTATTAAAATATAATTTAAGTTTAAACTACAAGTCATCCTTTATACTCCTTATTCCTCCACACAAGACTTTTATATTTTTGTTTTTATTGCTTCCTAATTCTTACATCTTACATCTATATGCAAATGATGAGGCATGCCTCAATCATTGCGCTTTTTTAAAATGAAAAGTTATAAAAAATAAATAACATTTCTTAACAATAATCGTACCCTTCCAGTTAGATAATCTTCTTTTATTGCAAGCGCAATTTTAAACATTGAACTTCAATAACTTTAATTGGTATGTCACACTTGATATTTTGACTTTAATCTGCTTACTAATTTCTTTTGTTAACGGTGTGAATGCTACTTTCCCCCCATGAAGATTTCAACTCCCAGATGTTTAAAGACTCCTTACGTACTCCAACTCCTATAAGCACCTCTTGATAATATTCGGGCTTATTTTATTGACTTCTTTTGACTGCTTACCTTCCCCTCCTTGCATGCTCAAGAGATAATGATTCTCCATTGATATATACGAATATCCTTCTTGGGCGTATACGAGTTTTATTTTTTCTATTGAAGTTTGAGATGTTCATTTTGGTTTTTCTTATATATTTGTTCAGATATTATCTCTATCAATAACTGCCGTATATTGACATTAATAGTTCCATAGTTGCTGCTCTTTGGTGTTTCATAGTTACCGTATATCAATGATACATTGACATTTACTCTATTTAATTATATCCTTCTCCTTTGTCTCTGATTTCATTGCAGACTCCAAATCTCCAAATTTGTAAACCATTTGTAGAACTGATGACTATTGAGCAAGACTACTTCTGCAGACCATGAATCTTGTGATGGTTCATCTACAGAAAATATAGCCAAACTTGAATCCTTCGTGACAGTGGGTTCCTAAGCCAAATTCTTTGGCAAAGGTCGATCCGCAGTTGCATGACAAACAGCTGCAACTGTTGATTCATATTGTCTTGTATATTCTTACTAGATTTTCTATTGATCTTTGACATTAATGATTATCCTTTTTCAAGTCTCCAATATCACAAATGGAGGCCCTGATTTTTGCCAAAACTAGGGCTCCATCAACCCTGATGGTATATTATTGGAAATCAATCTTGTTTTTAGGGGTGGTGTCTTCCAAATTTAAAGTCCATCAAATAGCATCTTGTAGAGATTATGGTTCAAAAGCTTTGACTAGTTCCCTAAATGATTTTGAAAGTACTTTGCTAAATAAAAATTTGAGTTGTTTTTGGTAATATCTAGCACCATGTTCAGATTCTTTGGAATTCTATTTCAGATACTTCTATTGTATCTTGTTGCCTTGGGTGTGTTGCATTAGATGACAATGACACCATTGTATAACTATCCCATGATGTCACCATTCATGTCTCGTTCCCTCTAAGTGAAAAATAGCAAATTTAATGGCTTCATCTTCCATCATAGTGTTAAAATAAAGATAGACATCTAGTTTTTGGACCCATGTCTGCGCAATCACTTTCCTTGAACTATCAAAAGTTTGGAAATTCATTTTATGTAAATCTTTCTTTGTTAAGCTGTCTTTGTTCTCCTCTTGAGATAGTTCTCGATCTTGCATTATGATGTTCTGTAAATAGAATTTCTCTTGAGGTATAGATCAAATAATTAATATGCATTTACACATTCATCAAAATCAATATCTACCATGCTCAGTTCTTCTCATGACTACTCTTCTCTACGTAATAATGTAGGCCTTGTTACTCTGATGATCATCTCAAAGGAGATCCACTTTGTGTAGGTTCGAGAAAACCGATTGTATTATTAATATTTTGAAGCAATTCTCTTGATCTACCTCATTATCACCCATGTTATTCTTTCCTCCATATTTAGTTTGGTTGCTAGTTGCCTCTAACTTTTTCCTTTCTCTTTCCAAGGCTCGTTGATTTTTTTGGCTCAATTGCATAGTAATTTTAAGATCTGCAAGCTAGCAGGACTGGTGCTTTGATACCAATTTTAATGTCCCTTTTCAGGAAATTCCTGAAATTATCCTTAATACATAATGCCTACTCAAGATGGCAGCACCTTTTTCAAAAATTATCAATTTATTATACTATTCAAATCAATAAATCATGACATAAGTCTGGAAATCAGTCATATCTTGAATGCTTTGGAAATGCTTTCAAATCTGCTGAATTGGGTGTTTTAGTGAACACAGTAGTGACAAGAAAAGGTTTCATTCCTCAACTTTCCGAGAGTATTTAAGAGTTTTTGTCTTTAAACTCTTTAGTTCAGTCCTCCAAGTTCAAGATTTGGGTTTTCATCCATACTTGATAAGAGAAATAAGGGATTTATGTTTATGTCCTTAGAACCCTTAATGAGGTTTAGTCCACCCTTGAAGAGTTTTCATCCTCCAAGGCTTACCAAGATTAGGGTTTTCATCCAAAATTGATATGGAGAAACAAGGGTAAGCCTCTTTGTAAAAATGGTATGGTTTTTGTCCTCCTCATTCGCATGTCACTTACTCAAATTCAAGACTAATTGACTAATGGATTGATAGATTCCTTTATTTATCTTTGTTGATTGATAGATCACTTGATTTGATGTTTGAATGTGTCCCTCTTTATTTTATTATTTAGGGAATCACGACCTTTCACAATTACTATCCTTTGAAACAGTACAACCCTTCATCTTTAATCACTATCTTGAAATGATTAAATTTAATTATAAATTTATATTACAACATGTTTTAAGGTCCTAAAACTAGTTTCCCTACTAAAATGGAACTTATTACAACATGTTTTAAGGTCCTAAAACTAGTTTCCCTCCTAAAATGCACTTAACCATTTGATTTCAAATATTTGAATTCCGCATTTTATTTTATTGCATATTTTTGCAAATTAACCCTTATCAATGGATTGCTAGCATCATCTTTGGCACCATCTTTATTTAAATCAAAGTTCCATGAATTGCTACAAGTCATGCAGGCAGTCCAGGTTGTTGAGACAAGCAGACCTAGCCAAGTTTACCTAATTGGGTCTGGTTCATGGAATATGATATTCATAATATGTAATTATAATAGTATATAATTTCAAGGGTTTTTTCATTTTGCCAAGTCATTCTCAAAGTATTTCCAGAGAATTCAAGATACTGCACCACCTATGCCAACTCCTCAAGTAACCGTTCTAAAAGAAAACTAAACTAGAACACCATGGAGAGTAAACTCCAATAAGCTAACATTGGCTTCCTCATCCTTAACTAATGAACTGCAAACACAAGTGATCCCAAGGTTCCTAATCAACATCAAAAAGAAACCACCATGTTGACGCTGTACCGGTCTGATATAATCATAAACTGAAACTCTGATATTATATGCAAGCTTGCCACCCATGTATGTACCTGAATTTCTTATGTCATTAAACATACTCAACATGAAATGAGGAATAGTTTTCAGTGTATCTCCAAATGTAATCGCACACATCTCTTCACAATTTTCAGCAGCAAGAAGTCTGAATAAACTGATCTATACTCACTTCCTGAATGTCTTTTGTCTCATGGATTGGTAAATTCTCATCAACATCCCATTCCCCAGTATTGTAGAGATCATTATCTGCAATAAAATCTATACAACCAGTTCTTATCACCGCTGCATGATCTAAAAATTCAATAATTTGCATCATAGAACATTTCTACATTGAAACATGAGACAGCAGCCAAGGAACAAAATCTGAAAATTAATTCCCAATTGGTTATAGGCTGCTAGAATATGGCTCATGCAACAAATATTAAAGTTTCTTATGGATTAGAGAGAGAGTGTGATCAATTTCTAACCATTTAACCCTCAAATCCTCAATGCTATGACTCACATGTTTATTCAAAATTACTGGTATATCCATGCAAACAACAACTTTTTATAGCTCATGCTCCTTAATGTTAATCTTCAAATAATAATGGAAGTTCATAGCCTGTGAGAAACTTGAAACAATGCTTACGCTTGCAATCTTGAGGATACAAAGTGATTTTCCAAATCCATGTCAACCTGAAAGTTCATATATGACATCTTATGACAAACAAGTGCATAAGGACTGTTGTTCACCATCAACAAATCGGCATTTGATACAAATTCTTCAATAGATTCTTTATAATGTTCAATCGATTCTTCTTCAAACATTAGTTTTTCATCAAAGGTGGTTATCATTTCCAATGTGGCTGGCATAGAAGATTGTTTTTTTGATTGAGATTGTACCAAACTCAGCTCTAAGTTAAGTTTGTCAATCTGGTTTTCAGTTATTTATGGAGCCTCTTGAGTAACTTCCAAGGTATCCTTAGTATTCACAAGCTCGTAGGTGATTGAGGTGGTCCCAATTTGAAAGTAAGTACAAGTAATTTGATTTCATAGTTTCAATAGCTACTTTGATCACCTATAAATGAGCATAGGAAGATTCTTTGTCACCCCCTTTGTCTTCTCTCAAGATGTCCCTTCCAAAGTTGACCTTCAACTAACTTGTGCATGTCATCAGAATGTGTTAATGTTGCATTTATCTTATCTTCATTTACCTTCACCTGGCTCTCCAATTTATGTTAATAAGCTCATGAACAACAATAGACTCATGATGAAGTAACTGAATTACTTCGAAGGACTTGGCTCTCACAAAAAAATTGTATGATATCTTCTTTGCACTCTTGCTGATATAGAACAAAGACAGCATTAGAATCAAGCATAGAATCGTCATCATCAACATTTGGACCAATCGTTTCATGTGCAGAAAGTGGGGTACATGAGTTACAGAATCACCAAAAGAAGCCATTACCTTTCCAGAATTGTCAATCATGATTAATAAATCACCCACAACTACATGTAAACATTACCTGAAGCAAAAATTGACTCGACATATTGGCAACTGTCTGAAACTAAATATAATACTTATGGATTGTGGAATTCTGATAGCTGTAATTCCATCTACTTCCAAGTCTCTCCTGGCATAATTTGAAAAGGAAATATAGGTTGCCAATATAAGTTTACTTTTGAATGATTGAACAAGGAAGCTGATCCTAAGGATAAAGTTGATTCTCCTTGTGCACCTATCATTGAAGAAATGGAGGCATTATTTATTGCCAAAGGAATTTGTTTTGTATACTGATCATCAGGCATTACAGTATCTAAATAGCCAAGGTAAATTGAATCAGAGGCATATGAAGTGGGTAGAGTTCTTGCAGAGTTATACATTTGTGTTGAAGCATAGAAGTGGAAAATCTAACAGGGTTGTAGATGCACTAAGTAAGAGACAGTTGTTGCTTACAGTAATGCAGGTTGAAGTGGTTGGGTTTGATGAACTCAAGAATTTGTACCCCAAGGATCCTGATTTTGCTGAAGCATGGAAAGCTTGTAAAGAACCTGTTGCTGTAGATAGAACCAAGTGGTTGGACTATTTGATTCAGGATGGCATGTTGTTCAAATGTAGTCAATTGTGCATTCCAAGGAGTTCCATGAGGGAAAATCTGATTAAGGAGAAACACAGTGGAGGGATGGTAGGACATTTTGGTCAAGATAAGACCATAGCCATTCTTAGAGAACATTATTTTTGGCCTCAAATTTCACAGGATGTGAAGAAGTTTGTACAGAGTTGCCAGGTTTGTCAAGTTGCCAAGGGGTTTAGTCACAATACTGGCCTATATCAGCCATTGCCTGTTCCATCAAGGCCATAGGAGGACATAAGCATGGATTTTCTTCTTGGATTGCCAAGGACACAAAGGGGTAATGACTCAATATTTGTGGTGGTTGATAGGTTCTCCAAAATGGCACATTTCATTCCATGCCACAAAACTCATGATGCTGTCCATATTGCAGACTTGTTTTTCAAAAAGGTGGTAAGACTACATGGTCTTCCAAGGAGCATAGTTTCTGACAGAGATACTAAATTTGTGGGGTATTTCTGGAGGACATTGTGGAAAAAGTTGAGAATAGACTTGAAATTTAGTTCCACGCATCATCCGCAAATTGATGGCCAAACAGAAGTGGTAAACAGGAGTCTGGGCAATTTACTGAGATGTTTAGTTGGGGATAAGCCCAAGGGATGGGATTTGATTCTACCACAAGCAGAGTTTGCTTACAATAACTCTATAAATAGGAGTACTGGAAAATCACCATTCCAAATTGCATATGGGAATAGCCCAAGGACTGCACCAGAATTAAGGAAGATAGAGCAAGGGGAGAGGACAAGTGCTGAAGCGGAAGAATTTGCTGAACATATCAAGCGTCTACATGAGGAGGTTCAGGCACACATTACCAAGATGAATCAAGAGTATAAAGCTAGGGCTGATCAAAGGAGAAGACATAAGGAATTCCAAGTAGGGGATCTAGTCATGGTGCACTTACGAAAAGAAAGATTTCTAGCCGGTACTTACAACAAGTTGAAAATGAAGAAATTTGGCCCCTGCAAAGTTTTGAAAAAACATGACTCAAGAAATACATATGAGGTGGAGCTGCCAGATGGTATTCACATTTCTCCCATTTTCAACATTGCAGATTTAACAGAGTATCACGATGATGGTGCAGATGAGGAGCTAGTGTTAGAGCCATGTCCAATTCCTGCTTCTAAGGAGGAGGAGATAGAAGACATTCTAGATCATCGTGTGGGTAGGAGTACCAGAAACAGGTAGTATGAAGAGTATTTGGTCAAATGGAAAGGACGACCGATCAAGGACTCAACTTGGATTTCAGCAGCTGAGGTTTCCCATTTGGAATTTCCTCTACCATTCATAAAGTGACAGGGTCACTTTTCAATCTACCCTGGGTGTCTGATGCAGGAGCATCTAGAGGTATAAGGGCAATCCTGTGTCACCCAAAAAATGTACTTAGACTTAGTTTCTATTTCATGTGTTTTCATTTTTGGATACCCATTTGGGTCAAATAAAGGTTCCAACTCTCACAGTTCCACTATCAGTGTGCTAGAAAATCCCGAAAAAATAGGAGCATGTAATTGGGCCATCATTTTGATAAACTAGAAGTTGTGAATTGGCCACATGAATGTAATTGTGAGTTAGAGCATTCCAGAAAAAGAATCAGGTCAAAAGGCCCCACGGTTTAAAAGTTATTGCAGTTTTTCGACTTTTGGAGACCTCCTAAGAATGTTTCAAAGTCAAGTTAGGGGCATTAAATGACCTCGAAAAGGGCCGAAAAATGGGGGACGAGCGAAGTTGGTCCATAGGGCTATAGAGCACTTCGAGAGCTTTCCGGAAATGTAAATGGTTCGTCAATCGGAGCTACGGTTCAAAAGTTATGCCTCCCGGAAGATCTGTGATCGTTTCTGGATTCTTCTAGATTTGCACCGATTTCTAACGCAGCTTTTGGAACCTTCTATTTGGTCGGTGGATGCCTACTAGCACTTTCTAGAATGTACTCCTAGTCCTTAACCCTCTGGGGTCTATTTAAGTAGATTTCTGGCATTGTAAAAGGCAGTTCAGGGTGGAGTTTGAGAGGAGGTACTGAAAGGAGAAATTATCTCCAAATTTATGCTATTGTAAGCCCTTAGGGCATGTTTTGAAGTTTATTTTCTCTGTACTGAATGTACTAATTTATTTTTTCAGTTAATACAATTTCCCTTTTCTGTTGTGTCCATTCTATTCTCGAGTTGTGTCCCAATCAATAAATATATAAAAAATATAAATATAAATAAATAAATATATGTGCAAATCTATATGTGTTGTTTGTATATATATATCAAATCAAACCCGAAGAGATAAAGACCAATAAAAGTAATGAAAACTAAAAAGAAACCATAATAATAGTAATAAAAGAAATAAAAAGAACAATAGAACATAAGAAATAAACCAAACAAGAAAACTATTAAAAATAATCACATAAATGAAACAAACAAAAGATAGATCTAAATAATATAATAATGAAAAAATAAAAATAATAGTAATAATAAAAGGGGGTGGGTTGGGGGGCGAAGGGGAGAGGGGGGGTAGAGATGGAGAGAAAAATAGACCTAGCACGATGGAAGGCTCTAGAGATTTGCTTGTTAGAATAACCGTTTTTTCAAAAAAACATGACGAAGATAAGCCATCTCCAGAGGTAAGTGATCATCGTCACAGATCCGAAGGGCTCTCAAAGCAAGG
Organism: Cupressus sempervirens; assembly: GCA_028749045.1. Classification (NCBI taxonomy): domain Eukaryota; kingdom Viridiplantae; phylum Streptophyta; class Pinopsida; order Cupressales; family Cupressaceae; genus Cupressus; species Cupressus sempervirens. The sequence continues at coordinate 354,411,101 of CM053791.1, read as the reverse complement.
GTTTTGAGAATGCCCTCTTTCTAGTAAGGATGGTGGTGGGAGGAGGCATGAAGGTAGCAATCAGTATGGGTGGCTTTACAGAAGACACAACGACCAAAGGAGCCCTTCGGTTTCTTAATGATCAAGATATCAAGAAAAGAAAGGCAATTATTGGTGAAAGATATACACGGAAATAACTTGTTGAGGTGATTTAGAAATTCTTCCAACTTGTCTAGACCATGGGGCCAGCAAACGTTGGTGTCATCCACATATCGCTTCCACCACTTAAGTTTAAGCGAGCTGGTGCGAAGGGCGAGATCCTCAAAATGCTCCATGAAGAGGTTGGCAATCACCGGAGAGAGGGGGGAGCCCATGGCAACCCTTTCCACCTGCTCGTAGATCACGTCTTGGAAGGAAAAGAAGGTGGAGTGCAAGCATAGTTCAACTAAGGAGGCAATCTCAGCATCAAACTTGTGCTTGACAATCTCAATAGAATCCAGGATAGGAACCTTGGTGAAGAGAGAAACAACATCAAAGCTAACCAAAATGTCGCCATCATCATATCTCATATCCTTAACGAAGTCGACAAAATGGTAAGAATCTTTGATGAACGATCTAGACTTACCAACTTGGGGGCGAAGAGCTTGGCAAGGTAGGAGGCCAAAAAGTAAGTAGGGGAACCAATGGTGTCCACAATAGGTCTCAACAGAAAGTTGACTTTGTGGATTTTAGGGACCCCATAAATCCGGAGAGTAACCTCTTTGGTAGGTATCAGCTACTTCTTAATGGCAATGTCAAGTGAGGACCCTGCAATGGTTGCTTTAACCTTTTTGATGATATTGGCACAAGGGTTGCGAGAAACAACCTTGTAGCTACTAGAAACAGAAAGGAGGTCAAGCATCTTAGACACATAATCAGACTTGTCAAGAATGACAGTGGCATTACCCTTATCTGCTTTGAAAATGACAAGGTCATTGTTATGCACAAGCATTTTAAAGGCAGAAAGTTCACCTTTAGGAATGTTGTGCCTAGGAGGTTTTCAAAGTCTAAGAGCAAAAGCACAATCTTGTCTAACTTCCTCAGCAACATCAGAAGGAAGAGCTTGTATCGTCGTTTCAATGTTGATGAGGAAGTTGATGTGAGGGACAGAATGAGAAGATAGGGAAAAATTGAGACCCTGTTTAAGAAAGTTGAAAGCAAGGGGGTCAAGAGCAGCACGCGATAAATTGACCACCAATTTGGAGTCCCAATCTTGCACCTTAGACACAGGAGGGGGGAGGGGGGAGGAACAGGGGGAGAGCACAAGCGGGGATGAGACACTCGAGCAAGAGGGTTGGAGAGAAGAAGAGGGAGCCACATGGGGAGACCACGTAAAATTCCATGGTCTACCCAAGACGAGAGGGCTATAGGCGAGATTATGCATGGGAGAGGTAGGCTCAACTTTGGGCGACAAGCCAAAAAGAGGAGGTGACCCGTTAGAGCCCCTAAAACAAGGAAGATTGACACAATCCTCGGGTGAGGGAGGGGCTCGAGGCAAACAGGGGGTAGATTGGGACGAGGACCTAGAGGTCTCCAGGTGCACATCAGCGGTGGCATTGGAAGAAGGCTGCGGTGACCCAACAACATTAATGCGAGTAGAATCATCAGCTAAACTGGAAAGAAAAGAGCTCGGACACATCAAGCAATCTAAAACATTAATTGGGAGATGAGACTACGCACCTGTGAAGGACAGAGAGCCGTTGGAGGAAGATCGATGGAGCGGTTGTGAGGGTGAAGTGTTGTTGTCACCGAACCGAGCATTAGCACGTCAACCAATCTCTGAGTGTAGAGCAGGGGACTCCATGGGAGAAGAAAAGTTGATGTGCAGGAGAGGGGCAAGAAGTCTGCGGTAGGGGCGTGATATAGCCACCAGAAGCAACAGAAGACCCCGCGGTTGCCAGAGTTGGGTGGTGAGGGATTACTGCCACATTCAAACTGATGTTGACAGAGGGGAGGGGGCGTGAAATAGCCATGGTGATAGAGAAATCAAAGGGCTGGAGAGAGGTGGCAGAAGGCCAGAAGGAAGAACCACGTAGCAAAGATGCAAAGGGACGGGAAAGCAAGCAAGAAGGAGAAGGGAGGAAAAAAGGAAGGGGAGAACGAGCACAAGGGCTGAGAGCGAGGGCAGGACGGGTCCTGGTACGGCATGGGATGCATTGCCTCTACTGCAGCAAAAAGAATTTTTTCTTTTGCCTCCTGGTAACTTCCCTTTCTTGCCCACAGCTCGAGCAAAGGAGGAAAGATCTAAACAGATCCACAAATCTGGACGTAAGGAGGCAGCCAACTCTAAATGTAATGGTAAGAGCCTCAAGTTTAAAAAGTCTATTGACCTCCTCGTGGACTGAATAACCGCTTTGAGGAGAGAAAAGCCAGCCCGAATAAAGATGTGTTGAGAATGGACATTCCACAGGTGATGGGTGATCTTAACAAAGGTTGGGATGAGCTGACAATCACGACATCTTTTAAGGAACGCAAGGTCTGCAATCTTCTTTGAAAGCTTGATCCTGAGTATCTCCAATTGCTTTGATTTGTGAGATAATTCCCTCCCATAAAGGGTGTCGATTAGAGCTATCAGATTTCCACAATCCATAAGTATTATATTTAGTTTCTGGATTTGATTGTGTGAATTTTTTATCATCAACGTTTCAGATCACACTATGTGATCCATCATTAGGATATTCATGCAAACGAAGAGAAGATAAAAATGGGAGATTGCAGACCAAGAATCCAATAAAAGGAGGGTAAGGAAAGGTAGCACAATAAGCGAGCACACCTACCCAAAAGGACAAAAAGACATCAAGATGACTCAAAGAGAGGAAAGAGGAGAATAAAGGGACAAAGAGAAGCCCAAGAATTTAAAAGAGGAACATAAAATAAGAGAAATAAAATAAACATCAAATTACAAAAGACAACCAAAATGAGAGAAAAAAGGACAACACAAAAACACCCACATATATATGTATATGTAAAACAGAAGGAAGCAAATGCTATCTAACCCCATATATGAGAATATATAAATATGTGTGTGTGTGCAAATCTATATGTGTTGTTTGTATGTGTATATATATATATATATCACATCAAACCCGAAGAGATAAAGACCAATAAAAGTAATAAAAACTAAAAAGAAACCATAATAATAGTAATAAAAGAAATAAAAAGAACAATAGAACATAAGAAATAAACCAAACAAGAAAAATATTAAAAATAATCACATAAATGAAACAAACAAAAGATAGATCTAAATAATATAATAATGAAAAAATAAAAATAATAGTAATAATAAAAATAAAAATACTAAAAAATAACAATAAAACAAATAAATCAACGACATAAACACAAAAAAGGACAACATATATATCTATATACATATATACATATATACCTATATGTATATATGTACATATGAATATATATCCACCTAGGGCAAATCTATAAGTGAAAATAAATGAAGAAATGCGTAGAAATTTGGGAACATAAATCAGAAACCAAATAATAATAATAAATAAAAAGAACAATAAAAATAAAAAAATAAAAAAAAAGACCAAACATGAATAAATATAAATGATAATCATAAAAAAGAAACAAACAAAAATTATATCTATATAATATAATAAAGAAATAATAATAATAAATGAAAAAAATAAAAAATAATAATAAATATAAAAAAATAAAAATGAACATGAAAAATTAATAAATAAATAACTAATAATGACAATAGCAATAAAATACATAAATCTAATAACAATAAAAGTGAAAAAACACAAAATACTAAAAGTAATAATTATTGCAAATTGATAAATAATAATGACAAAATAAATAAACAAATAAATACTAAAAGAAAAGAAAACAGAAACACAAAAAATACATAGATGCATTGAAAAATTAAGGGGACAGTTATAAAAAATACGACAAAAGCCACAAGACACAAAGAAAAGGAGCCACGAAGATGGAATGTCTTTCAAAACAGTAGATGGAATGTCTTTAAGGGGACAGTTATAAAAAATACAACAAAAGCCACAAGACAGTAAATGGAATGTCTTTCAATACATCTACACCCATGCATTGGCGATTAGGCTTCCAATCCTTTTTGTAAGATTCTTGCTCACTTTCAGAATTTTGTCACTAAAGAAATCTTTTTCAATTTCCTTTGCTTTCTCTTTATCCATGAGAGGTTTAAATTTATCACATTAACTGAATACACCGTTGACTAGATTGTAAGCAGCAGGATATAGAGCTAATTCTTGTTTATATACAGCCAATAGAAAAGTTATGAGAGGCTGGGAAATGACATCACATTCATAAATAATTGTAGCCATAATGATTCTCATGAAATCAAGAATGGATTGGACATGATCTTTACTAATAGCAAAAAGCAAATGATGAAACATCTGAAAAATAAGATTATCACAACTATAGTCAATCCCAATGACACATAATCTCACCTTTGCCATCAATTCTAAATTCAAAGCCCTATTACTGGAAGAAGATTTATTGGTTTTTCCTAACCCTTCAAAACTTTCAATGATTACTTGAAAAACCTATTTATTTTAGGCAATCAGGCAATTGGAAACAACTAGTCTTACCTCCTTATCCAAGTGTCTCAGCAATCTATGCTCTCCTAAAGAGATCATTTTAGAGCTATGGCTATTTGGATCAGCTGTGAGGGACTACTTCAAACCCTCTGCCACTTCCTCCAATGAGCTCTGAAGATCATCTTTTGATAGAGATAAGTATCACAACTTTTCTCCTGCAAGAGACACCTTTTTGCCTAACTCCTTATTGCCTTCATACATCCTTCATTGTGTCTTTTCTACTTTCTTCATTTTTGCTGACTTTAGGATTTGATCACAGAAGAAGTTATTTTCATTTGTTTTTATTTCTTGTTAAAGATGTATTGAAACCAACCAAGATGCTCATGCAAGTATTGAAGATCTAGAAACTCCTCATAAGACTTCATCTTTCTGAGTTACCCAGAAAGATGAATAATCTGCCAGTTGTTGAAATTGAAATATTGAATAATCTGCCTTCGAAGAGTCCTTAGGTGTTAAGCAATCAAAGTAACAATGTCACAAAATTATGGAGAGTACCAGAAATAAAAAGGTATGATCACTTGAAGGAGCAAAGGCTCCCACCTCAGACATTTATACCAATTCAGGCAGTGCGTGTGAAACCAATACATGAAAAACTATGCGCATTGGGAGGCAATGTGAAATTCGTCTTTGTTAATATTCAATTTGATTTTGCCTTGGAGAGAGTAATTCTCTATGCAGTAGGCAATACACTAGTCTGTGATAGTCGTGATGAAGCTAAACCTCTTAGTTGGGGCAATGAGCACTATAGATTGATTACTGTTGATGGGATCCTTTAAAAATCTGGTACCATGACGGGTGGGATTACTGGAGGTATGGAAGCAAGATTATAGAAATGGGATGATCAAGCAATTGAGGCTCTTAAGAAAAATACGGACCATTTTGGATCAGAAATGCAGATCGAAGAGTCAAAAGCATCGGCAAAAATCAATGGACTTGGACGGAAGATTCAGTATGCCGAAATGGAAAAGGAAACAATAGAAGATAAGATAATAAAATTGTAGCAAGTGAAGGAAAAATATATGGACGAGATTGCTGAAGACGGTACAACCGGCTTACATCCTAATAGTTTTCAGATGGGGATTAAAACTAATGAAGAGTGCATCAATCATTATTCTTTTACTGAAGCAAAGGATACACATTTTGTAGTTGAGGGATCAAAGAATTATGTAGAGCGAGGAGAGATTCCTAATCAAGTTAACGAGAAAGTGGCCACTTTTCAACATATCCAAATATCTTCAAATGAGAATTGTGGCGGGAATGCAAACAGCTTATACCGACCTACTAAACATCTTCTACCTTATTCTAAAATTGTGTCAAGAAAAAGCCTTCATGATGCAAGCAATACAGCTAAAAGACTTTCAAGTGAAACTTTTATCGAGGACCATGAACAGAAACAAGGTATTGAGAAAATGCAACACCAAAAACAAAACTAGAAAAGAAAGCAGCTTCCTTAAAATTGGAGGATATCTGGGAAAAGAATGGAGAGGCTTCACCAATCGTGCCAAGGGTTTAACAAATCAATAACTAGAAATGGTATTACAAAACAGAGGTACTTGATATGTATGATGAGTACAAAAAACTCCCTCCAAAGATTCGAAAAGAATTAGCCTTCATTGATTACATGGATTTCCATTCAAAACTTCAAAATAAGACCGATATGGCAAAAAAGAAGTATTTTGACTTGGCTCAGGATCTCCTTACAAAGGACTAGTGCAAAAATGTGTATGAAGAATTTCTAGCTGACCAAAATCATCTAATAGAGGGTCTTGAAAAGGAAGAGCAGTCAAACACCCTTGATTTGCAGCCCTCTTGTGATCATGCAGCAAAGGTTACACAAGGTGCAAGTTTCTACATTGGTGACTTGGAGGTTAACGTTGATAAGCAGGTTGATGAGCTCAGTTGCACATGAGGTAATAGCAGGTTGGAACCTTTGTACGATGAACCATATATTTTTCTGATGCCCTTGACATGAATTTAGGAGAACAATCGAAGATGACACTGCAAGATGATGAACCACTTCAACATGATAATAATGAAATGCATACCTTAAAGAACCAGCTGGAGGTTAGTGAAGACATGGTTGTGGCATGTTTAGTACACTATGAAAACACTCACAAGATGGTTGAGGATCTTTACATGAAGGCTCAAAAGGGAGTGGAAGGAGATTGGCTTGTTTTTTATTTGCAAGTGATCAAAACAGCTTTTGAAAATATAAAGTCAGATTGTTTATATTTGCTTTCCGACAGGGATAACATTCTTAAAGTTGCTGAAATACATATTGATCAGCTAGATAAAAAAAGGAATGAAATTATGGAGCTCAATAGAGAGCTTAAGGATGCTCAGGATGCATTAGATGATGCTCTGATTTCCCTTCAAAAAGTAGAAAATCAAATTAGGATCATGAATCACTCTCAAGAACATAAGGATAAAGAGAGGCAAGAGTTCTTCCATGAAACTAATGAACTTGATAGCATTCAGCAGACGTATGATTTGGATAGTTGCCCAGGCAACCAAGTTCTCAAAATTCAGATCACATTCACCTTATGGACAACCCGTTGTTTGAGGTAGATGCCATTTGGATTTTCGATAACCCACTTTTTGAGGTAGAGGGGAGAGTTCCTCTTGATTTCCAGAAAGAGGATGTCCTTTACTTCAAAGATTCGAATCAACCTACAGTTTTTAACAGCAAACCTAGTGTGGTGAAGTGACTACTGCTACCCCTCTTTCGTACAGCCTTTACATGGTTCTGAATTCTAGCTTATATATGGGTTGGATGGATTTCTTATTTCAGTAGTTAAACAAAACCTGGTGGAGGATTGAGGAGAGTTATGTGTTGATCATAGGATATGCTTTTTCAGCTTCATTCTTATTCATAGTACCTATGTACCCAGAGGTTCTCCAAATTGATGATGACGGTATGGTATTTGATGCACCCAACGTGTTACTTTCAGTTTTTGAGTAGCTTGTTCCTCACATCATCCATTTAGGCTGGGTTGTCAGCATCTACTAGGTTAGGCATAGTTCATTAATACATCTCTATCTTATCATATCGGCTAGTTATGACAACAGGGTTTGGGATCCAAGTGTTGATAGTATGTACCTATGGCTTGTTGATGACTTGGTTGTAATCCTATTTAGTTTGAGGTTGGATGCAGTGAAGAAAAAAATTGTACAACTTACAGGTGCAACGTTTTTTCATAGTTATATGGGATCTAGGGATCTGGTTGACAAATGGTTTGCAGAGTGGCACCTAGCTTCGCAGTATGGCTGGATTTGTTTTCAGTTTGGGTTACAAAGCTACTTGCAAATTCGTATGGGATCCTGGTACTGGTTGCTTGAGGACAAGCAATTTTAAGGAGGGGAGATTTGTAATGTCCCCAAAAATGTTAAAGACGTATTATTTACAATATCAAAATTGACTTGGAGAATGTGGGCTCAAAATATAAAGGTCAATTTAACATTATAAAGTGGGCAAAAAGGACAAGGAGAGATAAGACGAAAAGCCGAGAGGGAAATTGAAGAGTCATAGTCGTGAGGATAAAAGGAAAAGAGAGACTTTCATTTGGGGATGCTTGATTATTATTCCAATTTCAGTTCTCTCTTGCGAGAGTGTTTGGAAAGCTTCAGCTTTCAGCTAGTATGAGAACGTAGCCTCTCATGCCGGCAATTTCAGTTCTCTCTTGCGAGAGTGTTTGGAAAGCTTCAGCTTTCAGCTAGTATGAGAACGTAGCCTCTCATGCCGGCAGACAATGGACACAAACCCATTATCCAAGGAGACATCAATTCAAGTGTTTCATATGCACTTAGAGGTTCTTATATAGTATTCCAATCTGATTGTTAAACTAAATTTAAGATTGGATTTGTTAATGTTGGTTATTGTATTGTTGTTGTACAATGCAATAACGTGGTTTTAAGGAGTTGTATGTGAGTTTATTGGTTTTATGCCGTTGGCTTGTAACGCATTTTATATGCTTGAATTCTTGAATATTATTTGGACAAGAACGGATTATTATCTTGTCGAGAATCTTCTGGTTTTTTTATTATATCGTATTACATCTACATATGTTCGAGTTTTGAATACTATATTCAAGAAGTAGCTGGGTAAATATCTGATGGAGTTTCTATTGATTTCATTTGAGTTTGGTAATATATCTACATATTTTAGATCTAAATATATTATTGATAGAGAAACCTAATAAATATCCGGTTTGGGATATTTCAAATGGTAAATATTAAAGCGAGTGCAAAAGAAACTTAGTGGCAAACTGGATAGCTTATTAGAATTTGTTAGGCAGTTCAAAATTCAAAATTCTCAATTTTAAATGGTGCCAAAGAACATGTAAGAATTAGCTATTGTAATGTTCCCATTTTTAGCAGGTTCCTGCAATTGGCCAAGTCAATTCACCATAGCGACCCTTGTGAGCTGACAGGGCATTTTGGGGGTCTCAGTTATGGATTTATTATTTTTAGTAAGCCTATTTTTAGTAGTTGCTATTTTTGGGAGTGCAATGGGTGGCTTGGCAGTTGCATGAGCTCTTATTTATTTATTAATCATTAAGTTACATTATTATAATAATGACTTTAAGAGATATTTCTAAAAAGCGTATTGGAAAGTTTCTAGTGTTGAGTTCTTTTCGAAAACTTCCACAATTTCCTTAAAACTCGATCGAGTATGATATCCCTTATCAGATATTGGATGATGACTCCGAGGAAGTTTTTGATGAGTCTCAGGATTGAAGTTTACATGATCTTACAATTGAGGTGGAAGTTGAGACATGAGAGGAGATTGATATTGCGAGGGCTTCCATTTTTTCAAATGAGGAGTTGGTTGAGGTACCTAGTAGTTGTATCTCGGATGTGGAGCTATGCAAGGATGATGGCACACGTATGAGTGATCTTGTGGTGGGCAATTATGATTCAATTTCCTATCTCAGTGTAGTTGGTGGGACAAAGAGATTGCATAGGAGTCAAGGGTTACAGAGGCATCATGTGACCAATCAGCTAAGGTGAGTATTAGTGACATTTCTTGGGCATTATGATGTTGTTTGTCAGATGCTAGCTACATCTGGTTGGGGTGCTCCTATGTATGATGAGCGCAGTGATAACTCTTTCTCTAGCAAAGGTTCATGCGCTTTGAGAGGCTGTCAGGATCTTGAAGCATAATTACTCACAACTAGTTGCTGACTAGGATTACCTTCTAGAGTGGGGTAGCACTTGTCATGAGACATTGTTAGAGAAAGAGGAGGTGGTTGAGCTCACCCAAGAGCGTGAGATGACTGTGGACTCTCTTCAGTGTACTCAGTGGGCTCTTCAAGAGTCACAATCACGATTGGATGAGGTGACCGTGGAGTTGGAGCCTGTTCGGACCACACCAACCCCAGATCTAGTTCAGTTGCATATTGTGGTTGGTGGTGAGTTTTCTTCTAGGTTGGGGATGATGGACGTGATGATGTGGCCGAGACATCCGTCTAGGATATGGGTGTAGTAGGTACAGATGAAGTGAGAGTATCAAGGGAGTTGGGCTCTCATGCTGATTTGCTTCCTTTTACTGCAAGTGAATCTATTTCTTCATCTCATACAGCTAATAGCATTGGACAGTTAGCAGTGCCACATTTTCAGAATGATCATCTGTGGGCCGCAGGGGAGCAAGTTGATGCTTCCACATATAAATTCTACTGTACTAAGTCATTCATGGAGTATTTGCTTGAGATCTTGGATTTGCGAGAGGATTTATATAGAGTTTCTAAGAGTACTCTCATTCAAGGCTCTGATGCTATACGACGTTTGGTGGGGAAGATTGTAGAGACCCTGGCTACAATGCTTCCCAATAGGGTTTTCGAGGTTGGATTTGCTAAGAGGATTGCCCATGATCCTGGCCGACCAGCAGTTCAACGTCAAATATTGGAGTCATCTTCTGACTCCCAGAGTGATATTGATGAGCCCTTGACAGAGATTGGGAGTTTTTATCAACATTATACACTAAGGAGTGCTTATCACTTTCATTTTGGCCCACAAGTAGAGGATTTTGGTTTGACGTTGGGGTGGGTTGGCTCTTATTTCATACCATCCATTATGGGATGGGTTAGCACCATCCTTTACAAATAGGATTGATAGCTGCAAAGTTGAACCCTTGCAGTCTCTTCACACCTAGGGTAGTTTGGTAGAAGTTGGAGTTAGTGGTAGTGTTTCGTGTACCTATGGTTGTCACCATCCCCACAGTGCAGTTGGGTTTGAGTATCAATTTGGTGGGGACTCAAGTGTTGATAGAGTTGGTAATTCAATTGCATTGAGTTTTTATGGGTTGTTGCCTTCATCGGCACCTCGGGTCAGTTTTCAAATGATTCTAATATTGATGTTCGTTATTTGGGTGTTGGTGCTACAAGAGTTGCTTGTACACAACGAGGATGGTACACAGTTCTACCTTTGGGATCCAGGTGGATTATGTGTTCATTTTGCTCCGGGATTGCTTGGGGACAAGCAATTTTAGGGAGGGAGGACTCTAATATCCCCATTTTTAGCAAGTTCCTGCAGTTGGCCAAGTCAGTTCACCATAGTGACCCTTGTGAGCTGTCAGGGCGTTTTGGGGGGTCTCAATTATGGATTTACTATTTTTAGTAGTTTCTATTTTTGACAATGCAGTGGGTGGCTTGGTAGTTGGTCGTCACCTACGGTTAATCAAGTTAGTAATTGCATGAGCTCTTATTTATTTATTAATCATTAAGTTGCATTATTATAATAATGTTTATATTATTATAATAATGACTCTAAGAGATATTTCCAAAAAGCGTATTGGAATGTTTCTAGTGTTGAGTTCTTTTGGGAAACTTCCACAATTTCTGAAGCAGAGTTTTAAGGAAACTTTGGCCAATGAAAGCTTATAAATGAGAGCTCATTTCATTGGGAAAGGCACGCTTAAATATATATTTGTTTTTTCGTGCCTTTGTGGCTTTACCTGATTTCTGCCTTGTGAGCCCTTGCTGAAGTATAAGGGACTTGTTTTTGAAGTTCTTGGCAATTGTGCTGAAGTATACAATTGGCCAACTTTCTCCTACTGTATCTATTGTATTTAGGGAGAAGAATAATCTTGTTAATTATACTGAAATCATTGTGCATCTAGCTGAGGGTTTTAAGAAGTTCTAAGAATTCTGAGAATTGCATTAGAAGGATGGTTAGCAAATTGTGTTGTGGTATAGCATTACATATCTCCTACTGTTCATGTTGTGCCTTGGAGATTGTTTAAATGGCACTTGACTGAAATTGAGAAGTGAAATTGAATTACCTCCATTCTGAAGTCTGCAAGCTGGGAGACGAGTTTTTGGAAATAGAGAAGGGTCGAGTTTCATCTAAAGGCGGTATCCAGCAACAATAATTGCTTTCAACATAGTCTCTGATCTTACTGTTTGGAGGAGTTGGACAGCAATTACCATAAACCGGCAATCATTGTTACTGGCCGCGTGAGGGTTTCAGAGGCTGCATATAGTTATTTCAAAGATCAATTGGGGTGCGGAATTATTGTAGGGAAGTCGGAACTACAACAAATCTGCATCACCATTGAAGGGTCATTAGCACACGTGTTGACATTGTTAAGCATTGCTAACTACCTACAACATAGTATTGAATTCCGGTTGCACATTTGGCTTTGGACGTGATCCAATCCTCAAACATCTGCTGCTTTTTTTCTAAAACCAGGTTCATCTAATATTGTACTTTCTTGGCTTGTGAAAACAATAATATAAATCATTGCATAATTTGATGAGAATTCTATTCAATGTAATTTTTTATCCAAAGTAATTTCGTATCCAAATTCCAAAATCATTGAAATTAGAAAACAATATAGAATGAAAAAAAGGTAATTGAGTTTACACTTCAGTATCGCAACAGGAGATCAGACAGGGTTTTTACAAACATAACACTTTATGAAATAGATAACAAGTTGGAGTTGTAATCACAAACAAGAGAACATAATCTCATCACTTTGGTTAATTGGAAGGATGTTTAATCATGGTCAAGAAATCACCTCCTGATTCATTACAGGTTGGTCTTGTTTCTATAGTGACTCCATTAAATCCACACAAGTGGCTGAAGCATTCAAATAGTGAGATAGGGATGTTGGTTACTTCTTGTTTGATGGAAGTTGCAAGAATTTTAGCACCTCAAGAACCTTACGAAGAAGACATAATGAAGGAGGTACTTCAGCTAATCGATGATAGTTTTCAGAATCTTGGGGATGTTAGAAGTTGTCATTTCTCAAAAAGGGTTGTCATACTAAAAACATTTGCAGAGATCAAATTGTGTAATCTTATTCTTGACATGGGACTGAATGATTTAATGCACACCATGTTTCAACATTTTTTGGTCAATATGTTATAGCAGCCATGAAGACCATTATGGTTATGGCAATTAATGAGAGTGATGTTCACTTTCAGCCTCGTGTGCATAAAGTTAGCATTTTCAAGACAAGAACATGATGCTTCTAAAGTTGCTTATAAGCTGGTCAACGAAGTGCTCAAACACTGTGAACAAAAAATGAAGGAGTTTAGAAAACAATGGGCTGAAAAGAAATAATTTTATCAAAGATACAAGTTACAAAGTCTCCCAAAAAGAGTAAAAATCAAATGAGCAAAGAGCAGAGTTGTTTTTCATTTCTGGAGGCATCTCCTGATATCTTATCAAAATGTCCAAGAGATATTGCCTATCATGACATGTCCACAAATATCAAGTCATGTGATACTCATCATGATAGAGAACTTATCATTGTAAAGTCATCACCTTACAATGATAAATACAAGTGTTCATTATCTGTAAGATTGTCACCTTTCGATAATGTGCCCAAGGGGGCCATAAATTCATTGAGTCACACACATGACAATAAAAGATTTTACATGGAGTCACCACAAATTCTCTCACATGACAGTGTCACACATATGACATCCACCATGAGCCATATCAGGGGGTGTATCCACTATGGTTCAACCCATAGGGTAAAAACAACAATGGCTTTCACCTTCTCTCTCAAAGGAAAGAATATACAAGGATACAAATAATAGATTAGTGATGCTGAAATTCATTTTCAGCTAAGGCTTCATTCTAAAATGTATCAAGATTGTCCTAAAAGTATACAAAACTTCTCTCTAGCATGAGGCTTGGCTATATTCTTTAGTGATAATGTACCTCAATTAATGGTAAGGAAACCATCTTGACATGGTCTACTCCCTTTGAATCAATATCATTGGATGTCAATAGATGAAGATCTTTAAGGTGTTCCCTTTGTCATAGAGGCATGTCCTATTAATATACTCCAATCATTAAAAAAATCTTGTTCTAAGGGACTCATCATCATTCACATGATTTAATAATCACAACATTGTTCACAAGAGCAATTTCCCATACACAAATATACTTGTCACATTCATAGTAACATGAGTGAATGTAATAAGCTCTGGATTTATCCCCAGATTTGGCTACACCAGCTCCCATGCTAATTTGGCTTCCTTCTAAAGCTCTAAGTAAATTCATCGACCTCCTGACGTCTTTGTCCAAAGTTGTTTCTAATGCAAGAGCATCTAGTGGTGTAAGGGAAATCCTGTATCACCCAAAAATATGCTTAGTGTTAGTTTTTGTTTAAAATGTTGTCATTTTTGGATACCCATTTGGGTCAAATAGAGATTCCAACTCTCATAGTTCCACTATTGGTTTTCTGGGATAGAGTTTTTAAGCACCTTGGGATGTGCCAATGTAGAAAATAGGTTATTTTGTAATTGAGTCATAATTACAAGTTGGAGGGCGTAAGTTGGAGGGATGATTATACTTGAAATTTAAAACTCTAGAAAAAAAATCAGGTCAAAAGGTTTTATGGTTTGAAAGTTATTGCAGTTTCAAATTGCCTGAAGACCTCCTAAGAGCACTTCAAAGTCAGATATAAGGCACTATACAGCCTCGTACAGGCTCGAAAAATGGGGGAGGAGCAAAGCTGGTTCATAGGGCTATAGAATGCTTGGAGAGCTTTCTGGAAATATAAACGGTTCGTCAATCGGAGTCCAGGATCAAAAGTTATGCCTCCAGAAGTTGGACTACCATATCTAGATTCTTCTAAATTTACACCAACTTCTGACGTGTTTTCTAGAACCTTCTGTTTTGGCGGTGGATGCCAAATGGCATATTCTAAAATGTATTCCTAATCCTAAACCTAATTCAGGTTACTTAAGGTCACTTCTAGCATTGTAAAGGCAATTTTTGGTGGAGTTTGGGAGAAGGTACTGTGAGAAGGGTTTTCTCTAGAATCTAATAACATTGTAAGCCCATAGGGCATGCCGTGGAGTCTATTTTTGTTGTACTGAATGTAATAGCATATCATTTCTGATAATAATATTCCCCCTTTCCTGTTGTGTTCATTTTTGTGTTGGATTGTGCCCCCATCAAGTGGTATCAGAGTTGGTTTTCTTGAGAGTGTAAACAGAGTGCTGACTGTGAGACAATTTGCACCAGGATTGTGTGGTTGTGGGTTTTAATACAAGAAGATGCCTCCACGAAGGGAGTGTGGTGGAAGGGCCGGAGTTGTTACTCCTAAGGTTAGAGCCCTCCAAAGACAAGTCCAAGCATTGCAGGAGGAGATTCGCAGAGGGATGAATGTTGTTGTAGGTGACGAAAGTGAGGAAGAAAATGAAGAAGGAAACATTGGGGAGGAAGAGGAAGGAGATGGAGAAGTCCTAAACCAGGCGAAGGAGACGCTTTTTAGGGTCATATCCAAACTTGGAAAAAGACCTAAAATTGACATCGGCATGTTTTCGAGAAATCTAAACCCGGATGAGTTGATCGACTGGATTAATGAGCTAGAGGAATATTTTGAGTATGAGGATATCGGGGACCCTGATAGGGTTAAGTTGCGAAGGCAAAAATGAAAGGCTATGCCAAAATCTGGTGGCAAAAGATTCAGTTGGAAAGAAATAGAACAGGAAAGGAGAAAATCACAAGATGGGATCACATGGTGGACAAACTAAAGAAGCAGTTCATTCCTATTGATTATGAGCTTGATTTGTTCAAAAAGATGCAAGGGTTAAACCAAGTGAGAAAATCCGTCCAGGAATACACAGAGGAATTTTATTGAGTCCTTATTAGGGCGGGGCATGCAAAAGCAAACAAGGAGAAGGTTGCCCGTTACCTTAGTGGATTAAGACGTAGCATTCAAGAGTTAAGTCTAGTTAGAATGACTAGCATTGAAGAGGCATACTAGTTTGCCTTGCGAGTTGAAGAGAAGCTAAACAAAAAGTTTGATGGAAGGCAAAGAGGGCGTAGTCAAGGAGGAAGGGGTGGTGGCACATCATTTGGAGGCCGAAATGAGAACCACAAGAAAAATGAAGATGTTTGTACTAGCCAAAACCAAAGGAATGAAGATTTCAACCGCTCCCATGATCAAAACTTTGGAGATCAGAGAGGAAGAGGTAGAGGACGTGGACAAGGTTCAAGAAAGGATTCTAGGGTACCTTTTTTCATTGCAATGAAGAAGGCCATCGTGCCTACGAATGCCCTCAATGCCAAGGAAGGATAGATAGGAGAGTTGATGGTCAAGCAAGGGTTGCTCATGTGGAAGATGATGCATAGTCATCGCACTCAGAGGATGCAAAAAAAGGAAAGGTTTTGGTTAATGAAAGGGTGTTGCTGAGTAGTGAGACTGAACCTGGACAAAGGAGGAGTTTGTTTCATATTAGGTGCAAGTGAGAGGGTAAATGTTGTGATGATCTGATTGTTGATGGTGGGAGCACAGACAACTTGGTGTCAGAAGAAATGGTCTCAAAGCTAAAGCTCAAGAGGGAGAAACATCCCCATCCCTATCGGATTGCTTGGGTGCGGGATGAACATAAGGTCCTAGTTAGTGAGCAATGATTGATAAAGTTCAAGATTGGGAGTTACCATGACGAAGCTCTTTGTGACATCATCCCAATGGATGTCTGTCATTTATTGTTGGGAAGGTCGTGCCAGTTTGATAGACATGCTATACATGATGGTCATGCAAATACATACTCTGACAAAGGATGGAGTTTGCCACAAATTGAAGCCCTTGATAAAGGAGGGTGAAAAGGTATGCAATAATGCTAGGGTATGTCTTGTTGATGGAAAAAAAATTCTGGATGGCATGAAACATCAACATATGTGTTATGCTTTAATTCCTAGAAAGGATAAGGAAGGTAGTAGTGAGATTCCACTTGAAGTTTTAGGTGTATTAAGTGAGTATGGAGATGTCATGTCTGATAATGTTCCAGAAGGGTTGCCGCCAATAAGGCAAATCAGTCATCAAATAGACTTAGTCCCTAGAGCTAGTTTGCCTGACAAGGCTGCTCATAGGATGACTCCTACTGAGACTAAGGAACTGAACAGACAAGTTGAGGAGTTGTTGAGGAAAGGTTTAATTCGAGAGAGCCTAAGTCCATGTACAATACCTACAGTGCTGGCACCAAAGAAGAATGGAGAATGGAGAATGTGTATAGACTCTCGGGTTATAAAAAAATAACCATCAAGTACCGATTTCCTTTGCAAGGAATGGATGATCTTATAGACTGCTTGAGTGGAGCTCAATACTTCACAAAGATAGATCTCAAGAGTAGCTATCACTAGATATGGATACCGGAGGGAGATGAGTGCAAGAATGCATTCAAGACCAAGGAGGGTCTATATGAGTGGTTAGTCATGCCCTTTGGATTGACCAATGCGCTAAGCACCTTCATGCGGCTTATGAATGAGTTATCAAAGAAATTTTTGGGAAAATTTGTTATTGTCTATCTGAATGATATTTTGATTTTCAATAAGTCTTTGGATGAACATTTATTGCACATTCGTAGTGTCCTTGAAAGGTTGAGGGAAGACAAATTGTTGATTAATTTGAAGATGTGTAGCTTTGTCAAAAGGGAGGTAGTCTATTTGGGGTTTGTTGTATCAGCTGAGGGTCTCAAAATGAACCCAAAGAAGGTGAAGGTCATCTTGGAATGGCCTACTCCAAGGTCTGCCACTGAGGTGAGGTCATCCCATGGTCTGGCTATTTTTTACAAGAAAATCATTAGGAATTTCAGTAGTATATGTGCACCCCTAACTAAAACAATGAGGGGAGATAAAAAAAAGTTCAAGTGGATTACAGGAGCTGCCAAGATTTTTGAATTGTTGAAGAAGAAGGTGATAGAGCAACCTGTGTTGGCACTTCCTGATTTCAACAAAATGTTCTAGGTGGATTGTGATGCTAGTGGCAGTGCTATTAGGGCTATGTTGAGCTAAGAAGGTAAGTCTATTGCCTATTTCAGTGAAAAATTAAATAATGCAAAGAAGTATTATGTTTATGATCAGGAGTTCTATGCAATAGTTTAGGCCTTAAAGAAATGGAGGCATTATTTGTTGCCAAAAGAATTTTTTTTGTATACTGATCACCAGGCATTGCAGTACCTAAATAGCCAAGGTAAATTGAATCAGAGACATTTTGAAATGGGTAGAGTTCATGCAAAGCTATACATTTGTATTGAAACATAAAAGCGGAAGGTCTAATAGGGTTGCAGATGCATTAAGAGATAGTTGTTGCTGACAGTAATGCAGGTTGAAGTCGTTGGGTGTGATGAACTCAAGAATCTGTACCCTAAAGATCCTAAATTTGCAAAGGCTTGGAAGGCTTGTAAAGAACCTGTTACTCTAGATAGGACCAAGTGGCTAGATTACATGATTCAGGATGGTATGTTGTTCAAGGGAAGTCAATTGTGTATTCCAAGGAGTTCTATGAGGGAGAACTTGATCAAGGAGAAGCACAATGGAGGGATGGCAGAACACTTTGTCGACATAAGACCATTGCCATTATTAGAGAACATTATTTTTGGTCTCAATTGTCACATGATGTGAAGAAGTTTGTGCAAAGTTGTCAAGTATGTCAAAGAGCCAAAGGATTTAGTCAAAATAATGGACTCTATTAGCCATTGCCTATTCCATCAAAGCCTTAGGAGGACATAAGTATGGATTTTGTTCTTGGATTGCCAAGGACACAAAGGGGTAATGACTCAGTATTTGTGGTGGTTGATAGGTTCTCCAAGATGGCACATTTCATTCCATGCCACAAGACTCATGATGCAGTGCATATTGCAAATTTGTTTTTCAAAGAGGTGGTGAGGCTACATGGTCTCCAAAAAAGTATTGTTTCTGACAGAGATATTAAATTTGTTGGGTATTTCTAGAGGACTTTGTGGAAAAAGTTGAAGAAAAAATTGAAGTTTAGTTCTGCACATCATCCATAGACTGATGGACAAACAGAAGTAGTGAATAGAAGTCTAGGCAATTTGCTAAGGTGTTTAGTAGGAGATAAGCTCAAGGGATGGGATTTGATTCTACCACAAGTAAAATTTGCTTACAATAATCCTGTAAATAAGAGTATTGGTAGATCACCATTCCAAATTGTGTATGGGAGTAGTCCAAGGACTACACCAAAGTTGAGGAAGATGGAGCAAGGGGAGAGGACAAGTGTTGAGGCAAAAGACTTTGCTGAACATGTCAAGAACCTACATGAGGAGGTGCAAGCACATATTATCAAGATAAACCTACAGTATAAGGCTAGAGCAGATCAAAAGATGAGACATAAGGAGTTCCAAGTTGGAGATCAGGTTATGGTATATTTGAGGAAGGAACAATTTCTAGTGGATACCTACAACAAGTTGAAGATGAAGAAATTTGGCCCTTACAAAATTCTGAAGAAACATGAATCAAGAAATGCATATGAGGTGGAGTTCCCAGATGGGATTCACATTTCTCCTATTTTCAATATTGCAGACTTAACAGAATATCATGATGATGGTGCAGATGAGGAGTTGATGCTGGAGCCATGTACAATTCCTACTTCTGCGAAGGAAGAGATTGAAGAAGTTCTAGATGGTCGTGTGGGCCAGAGTACCAGAAACAAGCAATATGAAGAATACCTAGTGAAGTGGAAAGGACAACCAATAGAAGACTCAACTAGGATATCCACAACAGAGGTTGCCCATTTGGGTTTTCCTCTACTAGCTATAAAGTGATAGGGTCACTTTTTAATCTACCCTAGGTATCTGATGTAGGAGCATCCAGTGGTGTAAGGGCAATACTGTATCACCTAAAAATATGCTTAGTGTTAGTTTCTATTTAAAGTGTTTTCATTTCTAGATACCCATTTGGGTCAAATAAAGATTCCAACTCTCACAGTTCCACTATTGGTTTTCTAAATTAGAGTTTTTGAGCACCTTGGGATACGTGCCAATGCAAAAAATAAGTTATTTTGTAATTGAGCCATAATTATGATGAGTTGGAGGGTGTAAGTTGGAAAGATGATTATACGTGAAATTTAAAACACTCCAAAAAAAGAATCAGGTCAAAAGCTTTATGGTTTGAAAGTTATTGCAGTTTTAAGTTCCCTGGAGACCCCCTAAGAGCACTTCAAAGTCAGATTTGTGGCACTAAACGGCCTCATATGAGCCCAAAAAATGGAGGATGAGCAAAGCTAGTTCATAGAGCTATAGAGTGCTTAGAGAGATTTTTGAAAATATAAACGATTCATCAATTGGAGTCCCGGATCAAAAGTTATGCCTCCCAAAAGTTGGACTACCATTTCTGGATTTTTCTAATTCTACACCGACTTCTGACATATTTTCTAGAACCTTCTATTTTGGCGGTGGATGCCAAATGGCATACTCTAAAATGTATTCCTAACCCTAAACCTAATTCGGGTTACTTAAGGTCACTTCTGGCATTATAAAGGCAATTTTTGGTGGAGTTTGGGAGAAGGTACTGTGAGAAGGGTTTTCTCCAGAATCTGATAACATTGTAAGCCCATAGGGCATGTCGTGGAGTCTATTTTTGTTGTACTGAATGTAATAGCTTATCATTTCTGATAATAATATTCCCCCTTTCTTGTTGTGTTCCTTTTTGTCTTGGATTGTGCTCCCATCAGTTTCTAATCAGAGTCCTAAATGTTATTTTCCTCTTTGAAATGTTTGAGGCTTTAACTAAGTCCCATGATTGTAAGCATTTAAGTATCCATCTATCTTTGAGGATCAATTGAATTAGATCCTCTAGCTGCTCCTTATTATAGAGAGATATCCTTACATAATTCCAATAGAATATAATAGACTCGCATCTTCTAGCTTGATGAACCTATGGCTAAGATCCAATAACCATTTTTCTTTTCCTGTATGAAAATTCCTAGAGAAAAAGGAAAAGATCAAGGCAAATAGATCTTATAGTACATATATGAATACATATAAGAGATCGTCTATAAGAAGTAAATAAATGTAATTTTCAAAAGATAATAAAAATACTTATCTTATTATTTAGGAGCAAATACTCATCAATATCCTTCCTGATATAGGATGCTCCAATAAAAGTCAATATGCATCAAATCAAGGGATGATTCAAATTTTGTGTAGTGACCCTTACCAACAGGCCACTAAAAAAACCCTAAATTTAATACATTGCTGAAAGTATATTGCTGAATTAAGAAATTGTCTGAATCCAACTAAGAACTTGTTACAACTACAGACTGAAATGTAGAACCTGGATTGATCAAATGCTAGAGGTTGAATGCTGAAGATGATATGATGAAAGTGCAACTCCAGTTGAAACTCCAAACCAGCAATTAAGCACAAGTGAAAGGACTGGAATATCCTTCCTGCAACTGCAATAATTTAGGTGATCTTTCACACCCTCAAAATTGTGTACCAATTGAGAGTTTTCGTTCTCAATGGCAAATTGTGACTACTTGCAGAAACCCTAGGCTCCACAACGCACATCAGCAAATATCAATAATAAATCTCGATGATAGGCAATGAGCCCTCAATGCCTATTTATTCTTTTTTTCCCGATAGGTTAGCCTGCTTTTTAAATTTTTTTTCGCTTCTTCCAGCAACCTTTAGAAGATTGTTTTATTTAATGACTTTATAAAATATATCACTTTATTAAGTTAATTAAATATAAAGTTATCTTGTAATATATTTTTTTTTATTGATAACTTTATAAATAATTAACTCCTCCAAAAATAGGGACATTACAGGTCCGCCCCTCCTAAAATTGCTTGGCCTCAAACAATCTTAATGCTGGATGCTGCAAAATCACTTCTCCCTCCCAAGTAGCATCTTCAACAGGTAAATCTTTCCACTTAACCAGATACTCTCTGATTACTCTCCTGTGAAGCTGCTTCTCTCTACTATCCAGAATGGATTCTGGCACTAAGATCAGTTTCCCCTCATCATCCAAGGGAGGTAATACTGCAGAAGGCATCACATTCTGACCCAATGCCTTTTTGAGGTGTGATACATGAAACACATTGTGCACTCTACTATCTGTGGGAAGCTCCAACTCATAAGCCACCTCACCAACTCACCTGATGATCCTGAATGGTCCATAATAGCGTGGCTTGAGTTTCTCTGCACCACTCTTCTTGAGAGTGGACTGCTTATATGGCTGCAACATGAGGTAAACCATATCATTTACCTCAAAACTACGCTCAGTTCTCTTCTTGTCTGCATACTGCTTTTGCTAGTTCTGAGCTCTAGCAATGTTGTCTCTGAGAGTAGCAACTATATCCTTACTTTCCTGTAATAGTTCACCTGCATGGGGTACTCGACTGTCTCCCAACAACAAATCTAAGAAACTAGGTGCCTCATAACCGTAAAGTGCCATGAAGGGTGTCATTTGTATAGTCATATGATATGTAGTATTGTAACAATACTCATAAAGATATATCCATCTGACCCAAGCTCGCTGTTGATCTGCCACATAATTCCTCAACTACCCTTCCACCCATTTGTTTACAATCTCAGTTTGACCATCGGTCTGTGGGTGATAACTGGTGCTAGGTGTAAGCTCAGTGCCACACAACCGAAATATCTCATGCCAAAAGTGACTCATGAAGCGGCTGTCCCTATCACTCACAATGCTTCGAGGCAAAACATGTAATCTAAAAACCTCCCTAAAGAAGACCTCTGGCACCTGAGTTGTTGTGTATGTAGTAGCGATAGGGAAGAAGTGGGCATATTTTGTTAGCCTATCCACCACCACATAAATACAATCGCGCCCCTAGGCCCTGGGCAAGCCCGTGATAAAATCCATAGAGATGCACTCCCACTTCCTGTCAGAAATAGGAAGTGGTTGTAGGAGTCCTGCTGGATAAGTGTGCTCTTGTTTGTTCTGTTGGCAAACTTGACATTCACGCACATACTGCAAAACATCAGCCTTAAGTCCCTTCCAAGTGAACCGCTCTCGTACTAACCTGTAAGTCTTGAAATACCCAGGATGGCCTGCTATAGGTGAATTATGGAATGCTCTCGAAATCAACTGCTTCACTTTTGATCCTAGGACTAAGTAAATCATGTTCTTGTAAATGATCAAATTATCTACAAGAGTGTACCTAGTGTCGATCGCTTTTCCCTCCACTATATCAGAGGCCCATGTGTCTCTGGCATATTCTGCTACAATCAAGTGTCGCTAGTCCTCTGATATCTGAATCATAGAAGTGAGGTGTGGCCTACGGGATAAAGCATCTGCAACAATATTTTGTGTCCCCTTAACATAGGTGATATCAAAATCATAGGCCTGTAACTTACCCACTTCTGCTGACGATCATTCAAGTCCCGCTGTCCCAAAAAGTGTCTCAAACTGTTATGATCACTTTTAATACAAAATTTGCTGCCCACAAGATACTGTCTGAATTTGGCCAAGGCATACATGATGGCCAACATCTCCTCATCATATATGTTGAATGATCTCTCAGGCCCTCTAAGTTTCCTGCTCTCATAAGCTATAGGATGCTTGTCTTGCATGAGTACAGTACCAACTCCCTCTCCAGAAGCATCACATTGAAGCTCGAATGGCTTCGTGAAATCAGGCAATGCTAATACTGGGCATGTAGTCATTATTTCCTTGAACCGCATAAAACAGTCTTGTGCCTCCTGAGTCCACACAAATCCCCCTTTCTTCGGCAAATCTGTCATGGGTGTTGCATGTCGTGAGTAGCCATTGACAAACCTGGGATAGAATCCACATAGACCAAGGAACCCCCTTAACTGTGTAAGGTTCTCTGGTGGTGGCCAATCAACAATAGCGCGAATCTCTTCAAGATCCATTCGCACTCCTTTTGCACTAATGATGTGTCCAAGATACAACAGTTCTGTCATCCCCAAATCACATTTGGACTCTTTTGCATACAAGGACTCCCTCTGTAAAATGCTCAATACTGTCTCCAAGTGCTCTAAATGTTCCTGCCATGTCCTGCTATAGATCAAAATATCATCGAAGAATACCAGTACAAATTTCCTCAACTGATGGTGGAAGACCTTGTTCATAGTGGACTGAAAAGTGGCAGGTGCATTAGTCAAACCAAAAGGCATGACTACAAACTCGAAATGCCCACAATGACATCTGAAAGCATTTTTTTCAATATCCTGCTCTCGAACTCTGATTTGGTAATAGCCTGATCTCAAATCAATTTTTGTGAAAAAACAAGCCCCATGCAATTCGTCTATCAGCTCATCGATGCGTGGGATGGGATACCTGTTCTTTATAGTTCTCTTATTAACACCCTGTAATCAATACACATCCGTAGAGTACCATCCTTCTTTTTTACCAAAACAACAAAAGATGCAAAAGGTGACTTACTTGGTCGCATGTGTCCCATAGCTAGCAACTCCTTGATGGTCCTCTCGATCTCATCCTTGAGTCGTTTTGGGTGTCGATATGGTGTGATCATGACAAGCTTAGCACCTTCCTCCAGCTCAATAATGTGCTCAATACCTCTATCTGGTGGCCTGCCTGGTGGAATCTCACTGAATACCTTCTCATACTTGATTCTCAATTTTTGAATATCTGGATGATATTCAGTCTTATGTTGCTCCTCCTGGGTAGGCATCAAGGTGCATATTGCCACCCACTCTAAATTATTATGCCTGGCTAATCTCTCCAACCGCCTAAATGAGATAGTCTTGACATCACCATTACAAATAGCCTTCAGCACATGAGTCCTGCCATCCACCACAAATCGTATCTCCATATCCTCCAATCTCAAGGTAACCTCCTTCAAAGAATGTAGCTACTGCATCCCAAGTATTATGTCCATGTCACCCATGTTGACCACATGATAGTCTACCTTAAACTCATAGTTGTTCAGGTGCAAAGGTAGATCTCGCACCATCCTGTCACAACGAAGAGTATATCCATCGGCTACCTTGACTCTCAATCCCTCAAACTCCTCAATAATGAGTCCATGCCTCTCCACAAATCGTGCATCAATGAAATTATGCGTGGCACCTGTATCCAATAGAGTAATAACCTTCTGTCCTACCAAGACTCCCCGAAATTTGAAAGATCCCTCTCTTTGAATACTAGACAGACGTGCCTCCTGGAAATGTAGCTTTGGAGCCTCTTTTTTCTCAGCACTATCTACCTCTTGTTCACCCTCTACCTCATCAGGATCCTCATCATGGTGCTCTAAGATGTCTAAATCTGAACCTTCGTAATAAGCCCACATCACCCAGTTAGCCTTCCCCTTAGGCCTCATAGGACAATCATGACCAAACTCATAGGGACCTTTGTAAAAGAAGCATAACTTCTTCCTACGCAAGTCATTAAGCGTTTCCTTATCCCAAGGTGCAGCTGGCTTGCCTTTTGAGTCACTAACCTTCTCTTTACCCTTGCTGAATTCCCCTTTGTTATCTCTAAATGATGAAGAACCCTTTGAACTAAACCGGTTTGCTAGAGCTATAAGTTCCATACTGCGGGCTTTCTTCATGGCTTCCTATAATGTAGGAGGATCAAAGGCCTTTACCCACCCCTTGAATGGTTCAGTTAATCCCTCTGTGAATAAAATGACTAGCCTCCTTTCTGAAATGTCAGGCACCATCACTGTAAGCTTCTGGAAGTCATTGATAAATTGTTCTAAGCCTTCTGACTGTCTCAACTGGGCTAACTCTTGGAAATAAACTTCAAGGTTTTTTTTATCAAACCTTTCTATCAATCTATCCACAAACTTCTGATAAGTGGTTACCTGATTGTGTTGCAATGTAATCATGCCATGTGTCCACCAATCATGTGCCGCCCCATCTAAGTGTAAAGTGGCATACTTGAGTGCTTCAAATTCTATCATAGTCTTCAGAGATAGGAAAGTGTCCACCTTATGAATCCAAGCACGAGCAATCATTTTTCCACTGCCATCAAATGTGGGTAATACCAACTTGTTGGTGACCTGTTGCAACTCACTGTGTTTATCTGCTTGCTTCTGCCTGGCAGCTCTATAGTTCAGGTACCTGTCAAATGTCCATCCATCCTGTACATATCTTGGTAATGAATCCCACTCATTCCTCACTTGTCGGAGTTCATCTACAATATCTGTTACCATAGCATTAGGTGTGTGTGCTGGAGTTTCTTCCCTAAATGTAGGACGTGTGGGTCTGTTAGCTCTTCCAAACTGTGTCCTATGTTGTGATCCTGCTATGCTCCTGTCATCCTGGTCATTATTATGATTATTTCTCCAATTTTCCCCAATCAAATGTTGCATCATAACCATCATTGCCTGTGTACTTGCCTCTATTGACTGTAGAAGCCTCTCCTGATGCTGTAAAGTCTTATCATCATGCATAGTTCTGGGTGGGCTTTGAGAATGTCTCTCAGCCATATTCTCAGTTATGTTGGTTCTTTTGTAAACTAAATTGGTTGCATAAACCCTATCAGGCTGGCAAGAAACTGCTCTAATACCACTGTAGTGACCCTTACCAACAGACCACTAAAAAACCCCTAAATTTAATACACTGCTGAAATTATATTGCTGAATTAAGAAATTGTTCTGCTTAAATAACTAATGTAAAATACTACCAATGTATTCATTCAATGATCACCAAAATGTTTTTACATATGATATGCAATTTTCAGCACTGAAACATTACAACATGGCACATTTCAGAAAAACCCTAACTGTCTGAATCCAACTAAGAACTTGTTACAACTACAGACTGAAATGAAGAACTTGGATTGATCGAATGCTGGAGGCTGAATGCTGAAGATGATATGATGAAAGTGCAACTCCAGTTGAAACTCCAAACCAGCAATTAAGCACAAGTGAAAGGACTGAAATATTCTTCCCGCAGCTGCAATAATTCAGGTGATCTTTCACACCCTCAAAATTGTGTACCAATTGAGAGTTTTCGTTCTCAATGGCCAATTGTGACTACTTGCAGAAACCCTAGGCTCCACAATGCACATCAGCAAATATCAATAATAAATCTCGATGATAGGCAATGAGCCCTCAATGCCTATTTATTCTTTTTTTCTCGATAGGTCGGCCTCCTTTTTAAAAAAAATTCCGCTTCTTCCAGCAACCTTTAGAAGATTGTTTTATTTAAAGACTTTATAAAATATATCACTTTATTAAGTTAATTAAATATTAAGTTATCTTGTAATATATTTTTTTTTATTGATAACTTTATAAATAATTAACTCCTCCAAAAAAAGAGACATTACATTTTGTCCCTTCTCTGACATCTCCCTTCTAAGGATGGTTCAAATGGGAATGGAACATTGGTTACATTGGATCTTTAGTATCAACATTGATGTGTATGTTTGGATTAATCTGCTGCCATATTGCTGCAAGAATGGCGCTCTACTAAAATGGCTGGAAGGACATTAACTAGTGGCCTACAAGTGCAAGTTTAAATATATAGATCTGCCCACCAAAGACTTCTCCTACTACGACTCGTGCTTTGTAAAGTTACATATGCTGGATCCGCAGATTATGAACAATTACAATTTCAATTCTAGACGAGATGTCACATTCAATATTTGCAATGGTATATCAGTCAATCTTGACTAATATGACAGCATTTACTAATGGTTGAAGAACAGACCTCACCATTCCAAGATTCCCAAGGAGTTGGTATGGCTTGACTTACAATGAGAGTATAGCAACATAGTCATAATGCTTAGCCGGATTTTTGGGATACCTTAGTTCTATCGATGTGAAGCATGGATGTGATACTTCATCAAGCGACTGGAGAAGTTAGTAGAATAGATTGGGCTGGGCTTATCAGCGACAACCTCAATGAACAACTGATAAATTTGAAGCATGCAAGGAAATTTATATGAGCTCCTACATCATCTATATGCTAACTTGAATGATGATGTATGATGGACTGAGATGCAACGGACCAATCGGGAGTGGGACCCAACATTTGAAAGTTCATGAATGCTACCCTTAGTTGCATCTGCATTCCAAAGATGACTAAGTCAGAGTTAATGATGTCTTTGCCATGCGTATTGTCAAGAATCTACAAAAGAGGTTGTATGTGAGGTTATCGATTGGAGTGATGAAGTTAGTAGAAGATTATGGAGCCTAGTTCATTCAATTGCCCACCTTTTCATACATTTGAGTTCAATAATTTTCTTTGGAGTCATACAAACTTCTAAGGTACTCAACAAATAAGCTAGTCTTGCTAGTGCTTACTTGACAACTTATTCAGAAGGGGAAGAAGAAATTGGGATTGTGTTGCCCAATTTTCATAAATGGAAAAATTGAGATATGCCCATGTCTAAAGGCAACAGAGATCATGATGAACTCCACTTCTTTCATCTGCTACTTTATCCAAACAGATGTGATTTTGATCTTTACAACAAGATCAAATTAGTGGCAAGATCAAAGTACTAAGGAAAAGTGTACCTTGAGTACTTTTGGCAAATGTTGCAGATGAGAATAAAATTAGAAAGAGAATGTAACCGAGATTGCCTCTAAAGATAATTAGGGCATGCAACATATTCCAAGTACTTTATCAAATGGAGGAAGACCTAAATATAGTGCAAAAGGGATTCAGTCCAAAAAGGGTAGTTCATCCATATGAATGGAAAAGGAAGGAGATTACAAATCTTAAAATATTGTCTAAGCCAGTGTTGGATTTCACAAAGTGGTGGATTGATCGTCAACTCAGCAAACTTGTTGTGCGTGAGAATGGATTCACATATCAATTAATGGATCATCAACCACTTAAGGATGAACAACCAAGGAAAATATTCGAAGGAAATATTGAAGAAAGAGAAACTCCATCAAAAAGAGAAAAACACAGGGAAGGGAAAGAACTAGCTCAAGAAAGGCATCCAAAGAGTAGGCCAAACATCCAAGAAACTCAACAGAAGAAGTGAAAGTCTAGAAATGTTCCCTCTTCACCGAGTCGCACTCCTAGAGTAAAGAGATAGAAACTTTTAAAAGACAAGAAGTGGAGATTTGAGCTAGAAGAAAAATTGGCAAGACTAGTCTAGGATAAGTTGAGTATAAATGTGATGCAGGAGCACCTTAAGCATATATTGAAGACCCAAACCTATGGGTTTCCAAGTAGGGTAGGTCAAATGTAATAAGGAAACATGGATCATGTAGACCAATTATGTAGACGGTTTGAGTTCTTACAAGCCATAGTTGGCATCAAATTGTACTTTACGACCACTTAGGGACAGTTACTCATATGTGATCAATTAGGGTCAAAATGAGGATATTACCCCTTGATCATTGCATCTAATGTTAATTTATGTTCATTATAGTCATTTTAAGGTGTTGCAAAATTAAAAAATTGTCAAATTGTTGAAAAGTTGTCAATGACAACATTGGCAACATTTTTGAAATGTTGTCATATTGTGCAATTTTGTTGTTAACGAGCAACTAATTCAAAATTAGTTGTGAACCATTCGGGAAAGGTTCAAAAACACTTATAATGGGTCAAACAATGGTGGGGAAGGATTTTGGCAAGTTGGAGAATAATACAATAAGGATTTTTTCAAAAATTTGTGATTCTCAATCTATACTTTTCATGCTTTTGGATTGGTAGGCAATGATTAGTCTTAGATCCTGTTAAAGCATGGAATTAACTTGCAATTGCATGAATTACAAGTCTTTGAAGTAATAAGGGAAAGGAGCGCTAATTGCTTTTCTATTGCTTGTCTAAAACCCTTACTAGCTAGAATTTGGCAACAAATCATGGATTTTAGACCTACATCCACAGTTCAAAATTTTTGACACCTGTAGGATTGCAAGGTCCAAAAATGTACTATAATGCCCTAAAGTCCTTTCTATGGCCACTCCTAAGGGCTATTTTTCATAGCAAGCCCTAGCGCCTGGCATCTCCATGTGACAGCCAATATTGAATAAACAGAGTAGAATAGGTTGAATGAAAGAAGGGGTTTGATGACTTACAAAAGGTTGATTTGTATGTACTCCAACTATTGGAAGTGTTGGCAAAATCAAACTGTATGGAGAAGCATTCTAAAACAAGGCGCTATCAACATCTTTGTGCATTAGCCTTATAGGCCTAATAGTCAACTTATTATAAGGGAAAACCTAATTAGATATAGAGACCTTGTCATAAAACTTAATGGTTTGGTGGAGAATCCAAATGGGTACTCAAATCTGAAGTTTAATTGGGAAGAACCTTTGTTGTGCAAGTGTTATAGCCTAGAAACTGAGTAAGGAGGCCTAATTGGGGCTTCATTGACCTAGTAGCCCAAATAGGTGAGATCAAGTATTTGGGTGAGGTTCAATCATTTAAACCTGTCAAGTTTGTGTTCTTTTGGCCATAGGAAGCCATTCCTCATGGTTGAAGTGATGGTGAAGAATAGAAGGGGGCAAACCCCTGAAATGTTGTTGCTTTGAATACTTGAATCTATTGGTCAAAGAGCTTGAGAGGTGGATCATTTGGATCCATGACTTGTAAAGGTTGTAGGAACATTGTATCATGTTGAACAAGTGAAGTAGAATGGTTGATAGACTCCACGAGCTTGTTAATGACTATTTTGTAGAAAATAGGTTGAGAGGCCTATTGTAAGGTGAAAGACCATCAACGCAACTTGCCTCATCAAATTGGTATCAGAGCAAGTTAATCTTTGGGAGTAGGAGAAAGTAGGGTTTTATGTCATTTCAAGAATTAGGAGAGATATCCATCATGGTGACCAATGCGGAATTTGCAAAGAAATTGCAAGAGCAAGAACCAAACAACAATTGGTTTGAAGAGGAGTTGGAAAAATTGAAGGACCAGATAAAGGCAATGGAGAAGAACTTTGTTAGAGAAGGAGATGGAGATGAACAGAAAACCCCTAGGTAAGATGATGAAGAATAGGTTCTTCTAGAATAGAGGACAATCCTTAATGTCCTTATGTCCATGGGAGTTAGGGCCATTGAAGGAAAAGCAATGGTAGCCACATTTAGTGGGATAATGGATGCATATGTTGTGATGGATTGGTAGGAAGTCCTAGAGAACTTCTTTGAATGTGAAGGCACACCTAAAGGACAATAGGTAAAGATTGCCAAATCAAAATTGAGGGGAGCAACCCTCACATGTTGGAACTTTGTCCAAACAGACAAGAAAAAGTTAGGGAAGAATGTAATTTATTCTTAGAAGGGGATAGTCTCCAAGATTAATGAGACTTATGTACCTCAGGAATATGAGGTACAACTCCGGAGATACAACTACATAGAAAAAGACAAAACCTAAGGCAAAGGAAATGGATATGAATGCATATACTGAAGAGTTTTAGAAGTTGTGTACAAGATCTAAGACTGCAGAGGAGGAATGTGTAAAGGTGGCCAGGCATATAATGGCCTTAGAATGAACATCTAGGAGGAGTTAAACCTTTCGTGCCCAAACACAGTACATAAATGTTATCAATTGGCTCTAAAGGTAGAGGAGAAACAAAGAGAAGACAATAACAAAGTAGTAAAGGAAGAGGGAAGAATAACAAAGGTAGTTTTGGTGGGAGATCAACCAAAGATCTTTTGGGGAATCCAATCAAGGAGGGCAAGCACGAGACTCCAATAGCAGAGGAGGCTATGGAGGGAGATCTAATGGTAGAGGTCAAGCAAATAGATTAGGTAAAGGATCCAGGTTTGCTAACATGAAATGCTTCAATTGTAACCAATTAGGGCAACCTTCATCTAGATGTCCAAAGAAAGCCTCAATTCCCATGGTGGTGAGAGGAGGACTACACTAGTCCAAGAAAATGCAAGAAGTGTGACTTCTCCTGAGATGAACTTGGCTTCAGAAGAAGGAGAGACCCTGATGATAAGGACACTGATCAAAGAACTAGTCAAGGTAGAGAAGACTGATCCACCTTAGAGGAGAGCATTAATCAGGATCAACTACAAAATACAAGGTAAAGTCTATAAAGTAATCATTGATTCTAGTTCTACTGATAACATAGTATCTAAGGAAGTTGCTAATAAGTTAAAACTAGAGGCTATACCTCATAATAGCCCCTATAGTCTCTTGGTTGAATAAGGAGCAACATGTAGTGGTAAACGAGCAAGCTTGGGTAGAGTTCTATATTGGGGGTTATAAAGACAAAATAATATGTGACATCTTGCCTATGGATACTTGTCATCTTCTCCTTGGCAGACCATGGCAATTTGATAGGAAGGCACAAATAAATGCGAAGAAGAACACTTATTCTTTTCAAAAAGATGAGAAAGTTTATAAAATCCAATCCTTGATTGAGGAAGAGACCAGTAAATAGTTAGCAGGAAGTGTAATGGTGGTAGGAGAAAAAGAATTTGCAAAGACTATAAAAGAAGAAGGAATAGGCTTCACTTTGGTCATGAAGCCCAAAGAAGAGAAGAAGATGAAAGTGTGTAATGTGGCCCTAAGGATGTCGGAGAATTATTAGAGAAGTATGAAGATGCTATTGTTAGGGATGTTCCTAATTCTTTACCTCATGTCAAAGAGATTTTTCACCAAAATAAGTGCAAGATCTATTGGATAAGGGTCTAATTGGAAAGAGTCTTAGCCCATGTGCAATGCCTATTGTTTTGGCACCCAAGAAGGATGGAACTTGGAAGTTGTGTATTGATTCTAGGGCAATTAATAGGATAACCATTAGATATAGGTTTCCTATCCCTAGGATGGAGGATTTGATGGATTGTTTGGGTGAGCTCACCTGTTTCTCCAAAATAGACCTTAGAGTAGATGTCATCAAATTACGATAAGAGAGGGGATGAATAGAAAACTACATTCAAGACCAATGAGGGTCTTTACGAATGGCTTGTAATTCCATTTTGATGATATATTGATGTACAATAGACGCAAGGAAGAACATCTCAAGAATTTGTAGATGGTGATCAAGAGATTGCATGAGCAAAAATTACAAATCAATTTGAATAACAGTGTGTTTATGAAGCAGAAGTTACTTTACCTAGGCTTTGTGATATCAAAAGGAAATTTGAAAATGGATCCATCAAAGGTAGAGGCTATCTTGAATTTGCCAACACCTGAGAATGCAAGAGAGGTCAGGAGTTTTCATCGCATGGCCACATTTTGCAAGTTTATTAAGAACTTTAGCCACAAATCTACTCCAATTCTTGAGATCATAAAGGGTGGTGGAAAGGTGAAGTTTGCATGGATAGAGGAAGCAGATAAAAGTTTTGAGCAGTTGAAGCAAAAGTTTGATTAGTGCCCTATTTTGGTGTTACCTGATTTTAACAAGGTTTTCACCATAGAGTGTAATGCTAGTGGATTGGCGATTGGTGCAATGTTGAGACAAGAGGGGGGAACAGTGGCTTTCTTCAATGAGAAACTCAATGAAGCAAAGGGAAAATATTCTTCCAATGACCTGGAACTGTACACTATGGTTCAAGCCCTCAAGAAATGGAGGCATTATTTGCTTCCTAAGGAATTTATTGTTTATACTGACAATCACGCTTTGAGTTTACTGAATGGATAGGAAAGGCTCAATTGCAAGCACATGAAGTGGGTAGAGAGCCTTGAAGCCTATACATTCATCATCAAACATTAGAAAGGGCAAGCCAACAAAGTGGCAGATGTGTTTAGCAAAAGGGTTCTTATAGTGCAAGAAATCCAGTTCCAGAGAATAGGTGTTAAAGATTCAAGGATGTCTATTGAGGATCCTAATTTCAAGTAGTGTAAGAAACGATAAGATAGAGCAAGGAACGAAAACAATCCAAGTAAGTTAAGTGTGAAACAATGTTACCATGAGATAAGCAAAATCCAAGAGCATACACCAAGATAGTTCAACAATGGAGACAAGGATTTATAAGGGGAAAGCAAAGAAAACCCCTTGTGAGTATTATGAATGAAGGAAAATGCCTAGAGAAGAGAGAGTGTTGGAGCAAAATAGCTCAATACAATAACATCAAAGTGATGTGTAAAAAAGAAAGAGAGAGGAGCATCTTTTTTAAAGAGATGAGAAAGGAGTTGCATGTGTTCGCATGTGTAACTCCCATTTCTATGAATGCCACATTCATAATAGGTGTGTGCAAAGTGTCACAATCCTCTTAAGGAGGATAAACTAAATTCCTTAATAAAGGAATTATAAAAATGAGTTGTCCTCACATGTGGAATAGAGGACAAATAATGACATGTCCTCCACATGTGTACAATAGGACAAACTACATTTAGGGATCCTTGGAATATCCCAATTAAATACATCCAAGGGAAGATTAACCTTTCTAACACCCCCCCTTAATCTTTACTTGGGGAGTTTACATCAAAGAGTTGTAAACCAAAATTTTTACAATGAAATTGAAATCTCTTTAGAAAGTGGTTTTGTCAAAATATCAGCCACTTGATGTTCACCTTTACAATAAAGAAGAGTAACTTGCTTGTCTTCAACTTGTTCTCGAATGAAGTGATGTTGAAGTGAAATATGTTTGGTCCTTGCATGAAAAACTGGATTCTTTGCCAAGGCAATAGCACTTTGATTGTCACAATGTAGAGGGGTAGGTGCTTGTTGAGGTAGACCCAAATCTTCAAGAAGTCTTCTAAGCCATAAGGCTTCCTTAGCTGCATTGGTACAACCTTTGTATTCAGCTTCAGTTGAGCAAAGGGAAAAACTTCAATACTTACTCCAGCAAAGCCGTCTTTTCCCTTGATGTAATTAAGAGGAGTCCAACAAGATTCATCAAGCACCTCCTTTAGTTGACCGTCTTCATGAACAGGATAAGCTGCGATGATGGCAGACATGTGGATTACTCTCTTCACAATTTTTGATTTCTTGCAATCTCTCATAATGTCCAGCGTTCCATCAACAATAGGCTGCACAATATCAACCTGATACTCCTCAACATGATATTAGAGCAGGCTTACAAAAAGATCTGATCAAATTTTAATAAGAGGTCAAGGAAACTTTCTAATGTAGTTTCTAAGAAGTCAGATAATGATCTTTTGACAAAGCTGAATTTTTTATCTACCCCAATATTTTGGCACGATACCTCATTGAATGACTACATTGGAAACCTTTGAGAGAAGAGATGATCATTGGTGATCATGATAAAGTTATTTGTGACTTCTGCAAGAAGTCGCTACCATGATTCACCAACACTTACTATCATTAGGATGCTACACAATTAAAAGAGTTAATAGTAATGTTGATTATCCCTATGGTTGAGTTCCAACTTCACTTGTTACTGCACCATTGTCATGAAGACAAAATACAGTCTGACGCCCAAACCAAATTTATCTCACACCTTACACAATCTAGTATGAGAAAATGACACAAGCATGACCCTATGTCTTCTTCCATCAGATGGGTTCTGCGTCTTTGGTTTACACCAATACATAACATATCAGTCAATCTTCAATTATCAAACACAAAGAATATTGGGTGCAGTCTTCTCAAATTCAGAACAATGTCATTTATCAGAAGGAAGATTGGGGAAAATGGTTGCAAGCAGAGCTGAGAAGGAAAGCCTCAATAAAAAGTCTTGTCAACAAAATCAATAGTGGTGAGTCTTGAAAATGTCATGTGTGACTTCACATGATGACTTAATCTATCATTTCATAAATTATAAGTTCTGAAGGCAAGCATCATAGCAAGAACTATATCACATTAGGAATTGTGAACTTGTATTGAATTAAATGCATGGATTTCTGATATCATGAAAGACTGGAGTCGTTACTTTTGAAGGAATATTGGTATGTGGAAATGAAGGGAATTGGTATTATTTTCCAAACAAACACTTTGTTATGTTACAAGTTAAAGTTCGGGCCATACATATGTCAATTGAGACAAGAGTTGGGAAGATTGGAGAAGTGGAGACCCACACTTCACAAATTCTATAATGTCATTATAATTCTGACATGTACAAGAAGTATAAAAGAAATATAGTGGCACTTCTAAATAGTGCGATAGAGACTATATTGTGATCAATTTAACAAGGGACAATTCACGAAAAGAAAGAGAGTGAAGAGTAACAACAGAGAAGAATAAGACCTATGCACCTCTGAGGTAAGTATAATTTATTGAGTTGAAGGTGTATGCGCCTCTGAGGTAAGTATGATTTATTGAGTTGAAGGTGTATGCACCTCTGAGGTAAGTATGATTTATTGAGTTGAAGGTGTATCAATATATTAATGTCTATGATAATACTAATATGGAATGAGTTCTTAATATTAGGAATATAACATAGAATGATAAGAATGTTATTTTAACAAGAATAGGATAATTGTATTTTTTGAGGAGAGGGATTATCTTACTGGTTAATTTAAATATTATCATTATTGTGTATTTACGAGAGGTGTTTAATATAATGTTATTAATAAGTTGTGAATAACTTGATAAGACCTCTTATATTAATATATAATGGATAGGGAGTGTGCACAGAGTGAGAAGTAAATCGGTCACATTAGGGCATAGGAATCTCAATATGGATTTAAGATCTGAGGGAGCCCCAAGTTGAGTGTGTCCAAACTCGAGCAGCAGTAAACCTTCCATCCATAAGGAAACTAAACATGTCCATAGTGGGTAGGGAGTGTGCACAGAGGGAGGAGTAAATCAGTCGCGTTGGGGCAAAAGAATCCCAATATGGATTTTAAGATCTGAGGGAGCCCCAAGTTGAGTGTGTCAAAACTCGAACAGCAGTAAACCTTCTATCCATAATGAAATTAACCATGTCAGGGGGAGGAGTAAATCAGTCGCATTGGGGCAAAAGAATCCCAATATGGATTTTAAGATCTGAGGGAGCCCCAAGCTGAGCGTGTCCAAACTCGAGCAGCAATAAACCTTCCATCCATAATGAAATCAAACATGTTCCTAGTGGGTAGGGAGTGTGCACAAGGGGAGGAGTAGATCGGTCGCATTGGGGCAAGAGAATCCCAATATGAATAAAAATCTGAGGGAGCCCTAAGCTAAGCATGTCCAAACTCGAGTAGCAGTAAATCTACCATCCACTATGGAATTATGCTCCCTATTATAGTACTAGCTATAGAAAGGTTGTTAAAAATATGCATCTTAAAGAACTTTTATTTTCGAGTTGTTAAAAATATGCATCTTAAAGAACTTTTATTTTCGAGACAAGGGAAAGGAGCACGACATTCACAATCGAAGTGGTAAAACATTTCCTCAACTTTTCTTATTTCAAATTGTAAGTAGGATTCTAACCACGTATATTATGTGTCTACATCATGTCTTCATGCATTAATATGTTTGCTTCGTGTCTTCTTTGTGTCTTCTTGCATTTATGTGTCTACCTCGCGTTTGCATTCCATCTTCCTACATTAATGTGTCTACTTTGTGTCTTCATTCATATGTTCTTTCATTGATTACTAATATGCAAACTTTGCAAGTGTTTTATACATATGTAGGGAAGGAAGGAGTTTGAGCTATAGATCATTTAGGGTCATATTTATTGCTTGAGGACAAGCAAAATCGAGAGGGGCGGACTTGTCATGTCCCCATTTTAACAAGACCTTAATAAATATTAATAATATAATTATAATTATAATCAATTATAGATAATTAATATATACTATTCTATATAAGTCCCATAATACATATTATAATAAATATAAATAATAAATAACTATAAATATCAACTATTTTAATACTATTATGTATTCAATTAATAAAATAAATAATATTTATATCACTATTAAGAATGATAAAATCATTAATATAGATATAATATATGTAATATATAATTAACTTATATAATATAATCTATATATTGATATAATATATATTATTGTTAATTTAATAATTAATATAATTTTTTATATTATGGAAAGATGCGACTCTTACTATTGAATATATATATATATATATATATATATATATATATATACACACACACAGAGAGAGAGAGAGAGAGAGAGAGAGAGAGAGAGAGAGTAAAAACTTGAAAAAGGGACTATCTTGGGGGAAAAAAAAAAAGAAAAATACATGCAAAGTTAGGTTTATAAACTAATGTTCAGATAAGGGACATTACAATTGTGGGGAAGGATTTTGGCAAGTTGGAGAATAATACAATAAGGATTTTTGCAGAAATTTGTGATTCTCAGTCTGTACTTTCATGTTTTTGTATTGGTTGGCAACTATTAATCCTAGATCCTGTTAAAGTATTGAATTAACTTGCAATTGCATGAATTTTCAGTCTATAAAGTAATAAGGGAAAGGAGTAATAAGGGAAAGGAGCAATAAGCATTTTTTTATCAAACAAATCATGGATTTTGGACCTACACCTACGGTTCAAAAACTTTGAAGCCTAGGGGATTGCAAGGTCCAAACGTGTACTATAATGACTTGAAATCCTTTTTGTTGCCACTCTTAATGGCTATATTTGATAGCAAGCCCTAGCACCTAGCATCTCAATATAATAGGCAAATTTGAACAGAGTAGAATATATTGAATGAAAGAAAGAAGTGAGGGATTTGAACACTTACAAAAGATTGATTGGTATGTACTCCAACTATTGGAAGTGTTGGCAAGATCAAACTGTATGGAGAAGCATTCTAAACCAAGGGGCTATCAGCATCTCTATGTATTAGCCTTATAGACCTAATAATCATCTTATAAGGGCAACCCTAATCAGATGCAAAGACCTCATCATGACACTTAGGTTCTGTCTGGCTGCAGGAATAGGAATTATTATTCTGGAATAGTTATTCTAGAATAGAAAATAGGAATATGAATTCCTATTCTCTATTTGGTTAGACAAAATTGAAATTAGAGTTTGAATAGCAAACAAATAATGTCGATAGAGTGATCTAAAACCATACAATCACATTTTGAGATTTTTTCACGATTTCATTGCGTATGAGTCCAAGAGTATCCATGAAGGGGAAAAGGCAGGGGATGTTCAAATTCCTCATGATTTCCCTCGTTAGCGAGGTCATAAAATGCTTCATATCCCTACACGGACTTGAGCTTTTAGCATGCGATCTCAGTATTCAAAATGATGCCTCTGATCCAGTAATGATATGCGCAAGAGCAACACCACTTTTCAAAATTGGCCATTTTCCATGACTATGGGGCTCTCAGTGGTTGTGCTCATGGCCATGGACTTGAAATTTTCATCAAATATGAAAAAGTAAAATTGGAATAGGAATACGTATTCTGATTCCACCTATTTAGGTGGAGTTGCAAAAGCTCATTTTAGGCCAAAATGGGAATACGTATTCCTATGCTGAATTCTGATTTGGTGCACCCAAACTGAGGATTAGAAATTTTAAGAATTAACATATGCCTATTCCAATCTAATTCTCGCTGCCAAACAGGCCCTTACTGGTTTGGTGGAGAATCCAAATGGGTGCTCAGATTTGAAGTTTGTTTGGGAAGAACCTTTGTTGTGTAACATAGTTACCGGGTACTACTGTTTAGGACCGAGTACTGGTACTAGTACAGTTTTGGTACCAGTTCTTCTAGGGCACTT
The DNA here is from genome assembly GCA_028749045.1 of Cupressus sempervirens. Lineage (NCBI taxonomy): Eukaryota > Viridiplantae > Streptophyta > Pinopsida > Cupressales > Cupressaceae > Cupressus > Cupressus sempervirens. Next base: position 354,371,828 of record CM053791.1, on the reverse strand, counting down.
CATGGGTTCTCTATGGGTCCTTCATAGAAGAACACACAACGAACATGGGCACCCAGCAAGTACCCCAAGGCAGTAGGTCAGTTTATGTATGTATTTGTTATTTGTTTATCAGCATGCTCCTTGTATCAACTTTAGATAGTGTCTTGCAACAGCTTGCTAATATTATTCAAGTTAAAATTGGTCTATGTAATGCCCTTAGTTTATGACAGTAGTGAACAACAACCTACTTCAATTCATTTGAAGGTCAGGGATTGATTTTTTTATTTGAAGATCTGAGTATATTATTGTTGATAGATTTGTATAGCCCAGCCAATAGTTATGTTTGTTGATCATGTTCTGATTGATGTCAATTTGTAATGCATGTAATCTGAAACTATATTAGTAATACAATTATTTATAAGTTTATTGGCCAATATGGATTTAGGAGTATAACTCTTATTTTCGTATTTGTAATTTTAATGTTTGAACATAAATACATACATATATGGACAAACCTAAATCTGCAAGGGGGGGAAAAATTGTCGTACCCACATACCCGAACCCCATATCTGTACCTGAACCAAAACACGAATCAGCAACTTAGTTGTGTAAGTGTTATAGCTCGGAAACTAAATAAGGAGGCCTAACTGGTGCTCATTGACCTAGTAGCCCAAATAGGTGAGATTGAGTATTTGGGAGAGATTGAATCCTTGAAATCTGTCAAGTTTGTGTTTTTTAAACCATAGCAAGCCAATCTATATGGTCGAAGTGATGGTGAAGAGTGGAAGTGGGAAAAATCCTAAAATGTTGTTGTTTTGAAGGCTTGAATCCATTGATCAAAGAGCTTTAGAGGTGGATCATTTGGATCCATGACTTGTGAAGGTTGTAGGAACATTGTAACATGTTGAACAAGTGAAGTCGAAGGGTTGATAGACTCCATAGGCTTGTTAGTGACCCTTATGTAGAAAATAGGCTTAGAGGCCTATTATAAGGTGAATGACCATCAACGCAACTTGCCTCCTCATCAAAATGCATATGAGAAATCTGCAAAAAAAAAAGTAAAGATCAAGATATGGCTACAAAAGAAAGTCTTGTTGCAATCTTGGAGTGAGAAATGACAGAGGTTGAGGCTTATCCAAAAGAGGAAGAAGTTCTTGCAGCAGCAACAAAGATTCCAACCATAAAGGTTGAAGCTCCTAAAGCAACAGTGGATAGTCCAAGTGACGAAGACGAAATCAACATTTAAACGGTTCAAGGGAAAGATCAACTAATGATATAGGAAGACCATAATATACCTATTCCAAAATGGTTAAAGCAGTAAATTAAGAAAAGTTAAGATAAAGAAGCTGACCTAGCAATTGAATTGGAAGAAATTTTGCACTGAGCCAAACAATTTGAAGAAAAGGGAAAAGCTAAAAGGTCGACTAAGGTTGTAAGGGGCGAATCACGATCTAGGATTTTGCAAATTGCAACTCCTACGGTTGATAAGACCAAGGATCAAACCAGTCCAGATGAGTACCATGTCACAAAAAATCAATCTTGGTCATGCCTCCCATGAACAAATAAAAGAGGACTTTGATGATTCCACTTGAGCTTTGAAAGAAAGGATGAAAAAGCTAGAAGATGACCTTAAGTCAATTCATAAAAAATTTGCCTCGTCCAGTGAGAGAAGATTCGTCTTTTGTACCACCTATAGGTTTGATAGGATTAAGCAGACTGCCCAAGGTGCAAAGGTTTGGGTGGAAGGAATTCAAGAAGAAGCCCTCAAGGATGCAAAAGAATTGGTGCAAGTTCATGGTAGGGCATTAGCTGCACTCTTTGGCATCCAATGCATGGATGAATCATTGGAAGATGAGCACATTTGCCAGGATGAAGTGATCTCTAATATATAGAATATGATGGAGACCCCCAAGCAGGCATTGATCGATGGTTGTGTTATCAGTGAAAGGGATGTCTATGAATTCCTCTAGTGGTCAATGCAATGATCATGGCCAAGGAAACATTTGAGAGCTTCACCAAGGAATCTTCTCGATGGAGAAAGGTAGGTAACAACATCATGCAAGGGGTCTCCAATACAATTGCATCCTTGTTGTCACAAAGATTGGTAGAGAATGAAATAACGGTGGACAACTTGAAAGGCAAGTTGGAGTTCTTTCAACTATATGTTTTAAAGAGAGATGATTTTGAGAACTTCTCCATCTTCTCAAATACCATGCACACCACTCGAAACTTGTTACCGGATTGGGAGGAAAGTTTAGGAAAGGCTGAACGGGCAGTTACAATTCTAATGTTCAAGCAGGAATCGTCACCAAGCATTAGCACAGAAGAGTTACAAACAGTGTTGGATCGATTCCATGCCTTTATGCATCGGAGTCAAGGATAGATGCATTTAATGCATAGAGTGTGTGTACGTAGCGGTCATTTATTGCATTTCACTCTCCTCTTGAGCGAGAATGCATAGTAGGCATTTATTTCGCATTTCAAAAAATGGATTCCATCTAGCATTAATGTAAATTCCTTTTCTTTGCCCTAACCCTAATCAAGGCTGATGTGGCACAATCTGGGTCATCAGTTATTTTCATCCAGGCCACCCATTGTATTCATGGACCTATATAAAGGCCTCACTTCTCATTTGTAAGGGAGGATTTCTAAGATTGGTGTTATGAGTTATTGAGACAATAAAGTTTTCATTGAAGTTTGGTGAATACTTGATGTGTTTTAGTGCTTGCTTGTTCTCTTAATTCCCTCATTTAGACTAACTTTAGTGAAGTGATTGCAATGGAGAACATGATGGTGTTTTGATGAATTCTTTTGGTTCATACTTTTGATATTTTAGTGATTGTAAATCGTTGTGCAAAGTTAGTTTGAACCCCTTTCATGTGTATGTTCAACTTCATACATTGGTCTCCATGATGGTGCATGTGGTGATATGAAAATCTTTGGCATAACCCTTGAAGATTACACAAGTTCAAGTGTAATTGCAGTATAACTTGACAAAGCAAAGCTTGTTAATTGAAAATTTTGTCCACTAGAGTATCATTTGTTGTTGTCACTACCCTTAGGATTAGAGTAGAATCTCTGAACCCTATCTCCTTTCATTTCTGATATTCTGTAAAAATCCCAAAAAAGTACATTGCAAACCATTTTGATAGCTCCCACATCTACCATGACTTGAAATGAACCTAAGCAAATACACATAAGCCCCCTTGTAATCATCAACAAATCACACCAACTGCCAAGCTTATCCACAGTCAAGACATAACATAGAAGGAACCTTGGAGTCATTGTATGATCTTGCAATCTTAGCATACAAAAGACTTTGTTCAAGGGGGGATAAAATATCTCAGTATTTTGTTCTACTATTTGGTGGGTCATAAAACATGCATCACTAGGTCCACCAATGAATAATTGTGAGGGAAAGAAAGGTTGGACAAAAATGTCAATCAATAGAAGGAAATGCTTGTTAGTATCAAGTTGGATATGCAAACTATAATGTAATCATATCCTCACATTATTCAACAGTTGATTATAAATATACATATTGCAGGTGTGATGGTTAGAAAGGCATAATATTGATGCCAAACATTACATAAGGCATAGTTTGCTACTTCTAAGAGTACTCTTTGAGTTTCCTAATACTCAACATATTTATTGTTGGGTGAGTTTTCACAAATTTAACTATAAACCATGTATTTTCTCTTTTGAGTCAATTTTTAATTTATTATATTTTTTATTTGAATTTTGCAAAAGTAGTATGTTTCTTAAAGAGATTTTAAGTTAAAGTACTTTCTAAGTTGTTGAGTATTATTGAGTTTTTGCCAAGTTGAAAATTTGGGACTTCCCAAGTACTCTTTAAGTCCAAGTCTACAAACTATGCATAAAGGTATGAAGGCCATCACAAAAATTTACGATAGATCACATCATCTTTTCAGACAAGTTTATGCAAGTCTAGAATAATGGTTGCCTCCCCTTCATAATGGCACAAACTATGTGACTTGATCAAAATCAAAGGTTTCCTTAAGGAAGTTTGTAATGATGCATTTCTGACCTTGTTCATAAGCCCAGGTTGAGGATTGGAAGGAGACCTATCAGCTATCTTGTGTTGATGTTTGTAGCTGCAGGAGATATCTTAATTACCTGCATGGTGCTCTTTCATATACTCGTGTTTGGAAATATGAGGAGACATGTGTTTGGAAAATATGAAGAGTGGTGCATTTGGAAAAAGAAAACTTCTAGTTATGATATGAAGAGCCTTTCATTTTAAGATACATATCACTGCTTTGTATGATGAGTTTATTATTCAGTTGAAGCCTTGTACCCAAAACTTGATTATTTAATAGAAGAGATATATTTTCAGTATGGCTGGTTTTTTCCCTCAAGTCAGAGGGTTTTCCCACAATAAATTGGTGTGTCTATCTGTATCTTACTGTTCTTTATTTTATTTATTTCTATTTATCTTTACTTATGGGCAAAACATTAGCATGGCATCAGAGCTGGTTGGATAACAGCAATAAGGGAGTTTCTCTCGTTTATCAGTTCGAGTATCAATTGCAGATTGTAATGAGTATTTTTGTAGGCAACCTATATATGTTAGTTCATTATGATGAGTATTCTTTTGTGTTTAGATATCATTGTCTGGGTAGAATAATGCCATCTATAAATGCTCTGAAATTCCAGATTGGTGATTCAATTTGTGTAGTCATTTAGGAGCTGCTTGGCCTCTTTTTTTAGGAAGCTATTTTCTAATTTCTTCTGAGCTATGTGTTTCCTGGTGTTGGCGTGAATTCCTACTCTTTGCCCTACCTTTCATCTGCTGGATGTGTTTAGCAAACATATAATTGGCAGATAGAGGGACTTTGAACCTGGATGTTAGATATTCTGACTAATTGGGTTGTTGTGTATCATTTTGGCAAACTCTTATAGTATTTCCAGCTAAGTACAACAAGTTTGAGTGTTTTGTTCATACTTTTTTCACAGCTGTATTAAAAGCAATTGCACAAGACTTTAAAGAGTCCACTTCCATAAGCTGAACAAATTGAGAATCTGAAGAGCCTTCTGTATGAAGATGAATGATTCAAGAATACAGAAGAGTCAGGGCAGTTTATTCTTGTGTGTCGGCATCCTAAATAATGAAAAGCCTTCTCCTATTTTCTGGTAACCAATTCAAAGTCTCACAGCAGAGATATGTGTATTGACCACCATAGATGATGGATATTTTTCCTTTTTGGAAGTTTTCTTGGTTGTCTTCTCAGTATCTATAATATTGCGCATTCTTGGTGATGTGATTGTGGTTGTCCTGGTTGCCAAACAGTGTGAAGTTCAGCATATAAGAAACTATATTCATTGTTGCTAATTTTGTGAAGTCATATTGATACGACTCATGCTGGAGAATATCGGAATATCTGCACAAGCCTTGGCAGTCTTTCTACAAAATTCTTAATTAATGTATAGCTTGCTTACAATGCTTGAACTGACACCCAGAACCTATCAATGGTAGCTCCTCGCACAGCATATAGCCAAGAAACTAGAATGGGAAATTATTTGTTATGAAGGACACAGTTGCATTGATCACAGTGCTGTCCAATACTGGCAGTATTATCTATCAGCACAAAATGCAATTTTTTGCTAATGTTTGTCAATTTGGAAATAATATAGATCTGCAGACTGTTTTCTTTGTTTGCAATTATGGTTCTGTTGTTGTTTTGAAACAATGTGCTATTCCATAATGAGTCCTAATTTGTCTTAACCATGGTTGTTTTATAATGTGCAATCCCTTGTTAATGAGTTCTTCTCAAAGAGGGAAAAGTTTGAGGTGCAATCCCTTGTTAATGAGTTATTCTTCATGGGTGAGAAGTCCGAGGTGCAATCCCTTGTTAATGCATTCTTCTCTGCGAGAAGTTTGAGGTGAAATCTCTTGTTCCACCCTCTAGGAGTAGCCATGGTGGATCCATCCTCTGGGAGTAGCCATGGTGGATGTCATGTGAGGGATTCCATGACTTAATTCTTGTCTTCCTTCACCCTCTAGGATTAGCCATGATGAACATCATGCTAAGATGACAATATCATGTTGAGAAAATCTATGATAAAGTTTTGTTGTTAACACACATGGGTCTATTGTGTTTGTCATGATGACATGAAATCTGCAAATAATATCTCCTTTGCTAAGAGGGAATGTTGATTTTTGTAGCTGCAGAAGATCTCTTGATTATCTGCATGGTGCTCTTTCATATACTCAAATTTGGAAATATGAAGAGAAGTGCATTTGGATATATGAAGAGTCATGCATTTGGAAAATGAAAAATCTTTCGGTTATGATATGAAGAGACCATTTCAAGAAATATATCATTGCTTTGTACAATGAGTTTATTATTCAATTGAAAGCCTTGTTCTCGGACCTCGATTATTTAATAAAAGAGATTTATTTTAGGTGTGGCTGGATTTTCCCCCTCAAGTTGGAGGGTTTTACAAAGATAAATTGTTGTGTAGTATTTTTTATTTTGTTTATTGCTATTTATCTTTATTTCTAGGCAAAACATTAACATCTTGGTTGTGAGAGGCTCCTTGATTTCTTGTTCAATTTATGCACAAGTCTATATCACTCATGAAAAAGAAATTAATAAGCAACTGTTATATAAGTATTACAGCGACGGTTTCTTTTAATAAGCATAGGAGCAGCAATGAGAGTGGAGCAATAAAGTATTAAAACATTAAGGTGATGCTTTGATTTATAAGTGGGCCTTATCAATACATAGCACATGGAGTGTGAAAATGTTTCATGAATAGAATTTATTGTGTTACGGAAACCAGCAATTTTGATTCTATTTTGAATTGTTTTGATAAACAAGAACAGTGATTGGTTGGTCAAAAGCCAAGTCAGCAAATTGAGAAGCAAGCCTGATGAAGAAAGCAACCATTCATGATTAAGTTAAGACATGATTTGAAAAGGAGGCAAAAAGCTATTTTATTAAATAAGTGCATTTTAATAAAAGATGTGCAATTTGAAAGAAACAATGAAGAATTGCATAAAGCAACTTCGTTAATATCGGTAAATAAAGATAATGGTACATGTTTGGGCAGCGGTTAACATGTTTGAATACTTAGCCAACAGGGGATAGCGATCACAAGGGAGGGTTTTCATTAAGATAACGATTGTTAATAAAGCTCATAAACCAACCATTAAACAGAGATTTGTTTAAAATGACAAATAATAATATGAGTCAACTTGATCATGGCACCTAATAGTAGTTAAGATACAGAACAGCAATGTCTACTACAACAGTAATTAGAAATGAAAGGGTGTGATGCTATATAAACAAGCAGTTGGTTAAAGGAAGCAATAAAAGAAAATATTGTTAAGGGTTATATAAATAAATGATAAATCTGTTTTTCATAGGATGACTCTTTGAAAAGAGTCCACAACTCTTATGAAAGGGTACGCTTAAGATATAAATGATATAGGAAAACCATTTGAGAAGTGTGTGTATTGAAAATTTATGAAAATACGAGTGTATTTTTGGATATATATAAATTCAAAAGAAAGTAAATCATAAGATGTGAAATCAAAAGAATGTATGTGGAATTAAAGAAGGTCTATGAGCAGAGTCAGAGAAATACTCTTGTGAAGAACCCAAAAAGCATACATCCTTAGATAACCAAACAAATTGTTCGTTGCAAGATAAAGTCATGCCAAAAGAGAAATTGTTTCTTGGTTTAATTTTCCTTAGTTTATTTTTAAGGATGAGAGAAAACTTGTCTTAAACTACAAACCCTGCAAATTTTCAATGCCTCGGTTGAGTTGTCAACTTGTCTCTGATCATTTTGATCAGCCGATCCTTGATCGTGTTTATGTAATCTCATTGAATGAATAAAGATTCAATTTGTGTGGTACTGTTGTGTAACTTTCGTGTTTTTCTAATTTCATCACACGGGTCCTAACTGCAACCAAAACAAAACATATTATTCCGCTTGATTACAGGTTTTGTCCGTACTTTTATGTACCACCCAGGAATTCGATAAAGTTTCTCAAGGACGGAGACATAGAGTTCGTAAGTGCCATTGTTGGATCAACGCCACTTATAATTTCAGGGGAACACGAAAGTATAGGGCCATGAATCCCCGGATTAAGGCTGCCTTTGTAGATTCAACCCCTGGCAAGGCACAGTTCGTCATTGAGTTTGTTTAAGTCTAATTCTAGCAGACCTGATAGTAAATTCTTGAATCACATAACAGAGGCGTAGTATATCCAAATTTATACTCAGCCAATTTTTCAGGTAAAATTGAAAGGTACCTCTTTACTGTATTTATTAGCGTGATACTTAATGTAGAGTTTGTTTATTCGTCTACTGAACTTTCATTAATGCTAGACGGACGGGTGAAGCCAGAATATTAGAAGAAGTGCGACTCCGATCGCTGATCGTCGTTGTATCAAATTAATTCCAGATAAAGAGAAAGAAAGTGAGTGTACCTTGTATTTCTAATCACAAACAGAAGCAGAAAAAGAAAAGGATAGTAGGCGCACCTCGTTTAGAAGGGGGAAGGACAAAGCGAGGAAGGCGGGGCTGTGGCCGTGGCTGTGGCTGTGGAGCTTTTCTTGTGCTCTTCCCCTTTGTCTTTGTGAGCTCCTGCACAAGGGGAACATGTACCAGGACTAACTTCCACGCGCCAATCCATCCTACAATATACACAGGAAAATTTATTGGCTACTCTGTCATTGCTGAGGGAAGGGAAAGGGGGAAAGATTGAAACCTAAGATAATGAGGGAGATAACCAACAGCACTGCACATGTGGGACGAAGCACAAACATCACCATAATACCGCACTCCATCGCCAAAAACTCTGAAATTTAATAATTCTATACACGCTGGGAGAGCCTTTTTCTTTATAAGTGCAGGATCGGAATAGCAGGTAACGTACAGTAACGGGAGCATAACTGTCTCAATTGCCTCTCCATCCAAGTTTCCAATTTTTCATTTCTTCCGACATCCAACTTTATTTACTTTATTTACTTGTAATAGGCAGTATAGTATATTGTATGTATCTGTATAAGGATGGTGTATAAGGATGGTGCGAGTTTGTTAGTTGATGTGTTAATTTTTGACAACCATCTATATGTCAAAAAATTTAATCTTATTATAAATAGAATATATTTATAGAAATAATTTATCTATAACAAATATTTGTTAAAATTATAATAATTAGAATTATAAATCATCAATGTTTTTAAAAATTAAAATTAAAAGCTTAAATTAGTAAACAAGATAAATAGAGATACAATATAAATAGTTTTTAGTGTAGTAAATTAAATTTTAATCATATTGTAGTATCTATCAACATTTCTTTAGATAGATTTATTTAAGATATTTATATTAGTAGTAATATTTACTTGTATACGGGTCCTGCAGCATGACAGTTATGTCAGGAGCCTCAATAGTAAGAGGTATTTGGTTTGATTCCTGGTGGTTTGCCTGTTTCATGCGTTATCTGAGGGTGTTGATCTCTGTGTTTCCTTCCGTTGACGATGTCAGTTGGTGTGCTTTGACAGGTGTACCCATTGTTTGTGCATTGGTGGCCTCGTCCTTGTGTGGTGGACCCATTGCCTACCTGTCCACCTGTGTGATTCTTGGAGGTGTTGCCTTTGTCTGCCATCCGAACTGCTTCATTGGGATGTTTTGCACACTTTTGTGCCTTGCTAAGATGGAGTATTGGTCATTAGTGTTGGGAGATATAAGGTGGTGGCAGTTCATTGCCTTGGAGTGATAAGGAGAAGCTATGGAGAGATAAGGATTAGAGTGATAAGGGATTGTTGACTAACTACAAGAAATTTCTCGATAAGATGTGATGTGTTGTGTGGTATATACAATGTAATGAGGTGTTAATGTCTAATCATTGGATTATAAAATTGCAATGTTCTACCAAGGGGATGGGGTCCCCCAGATTGATCCCAACGCTTCAATAAATAATAATGTTACCAATAAAAAAAAATTCACTTGTATACAATTACTTATTATAATCAATTTTTTTTTCTAATTGATATGTTTTTAAAATTATTAGATTTATTTATGAATTTTATATATTATATAAACTATTTATCTCAAATATGATTGGTTTTTGTTCTCGTGATCGCATTCTAAAAATTATCTAAATATTGATAAGATTATATTGAAAATAATATTTTAAAAAAAAAATTTAAATGACATTAATTAATTTAACAATTGACATTATTATAGTTTAATTATTTTTTATTATTATTTGATCATAATATATTTTGATGTTACACCTAAATTATTACTTATCCTTTTATAATATATAATAATTTGTTATTTTTATCTATGAAATATATATTATAAAACTTTTTAAATTATTTTTCTATTTTCATAGTCCTATTTATTCGCATTAATATTGTTGGGAGGTTGGTGCCTCCATCCCCTCTAGGTAAAGGTATTGTTCAACATAGAATGATGGATTTGTGACATTTTCTTAACCATAGATCCTTGTCTCTAGTTGTTGTGACATTCATTAACAGCTCAAGCTTTTGGTGTAACAAACATGGTGATTCCAAGAAGTGGTATCAGAGCGTTGGTTTATGGGTTCAAATCTTTTGGGTCGTGCTGAGGGGGGGATTGTTGGGGGGTTGGTACCTCTATCCCCTATATGTGGAGGTATTGTTCAACATAGACCGATTGATTTCTAACATGTGCTTAACCGCCTCCCATAGATCCTTGTCTCTAGCTATTGTGATGTTCATTGACAGCTTGAGTTGTTGGTGTAACGACAATGATGATTCCAACAAATATATTATTTCTTAGATATAGTTAATAATATTCTCTTATATAACTTTTATAAAACATATAGCTTTAAGAAAAAAATGACATCTTAGTAGAATTTATTTTGAACATTATCATAAATTAATATTATAGTTTAAATTTGTATCTACATATCTACAACACAATGGTAAATTGTGAGTTTGTCATATGGGAGGTCTTGGGTTCAAGTCTACTCGAGCTTAATACATAATCATAATTAATATCCATAAATAATATCTACTTTGGGATCATTTACCAAATAGATTCTATGATGAATGGTTTTCATCAAATGGGAGAGAAGACCTAATTGGATGGGAGAAGAAATAAAAAGTCTTAATTCCACTTTAGAAATTTCCATCTTATATATTTATGGTCCAACTTCAAGAAAGAAAAAGTAAGTTTATGGGAGGAAATTAGTGTCAAATTTAGAGCTTGGTTAGATAAGGGCATCAGTATTTGGGGTGATTTTAATGCAATTGTTCACCTCTTAGACAAGAGAGCGGGGATTTAGAGGGAATCACAATCAAAAATTGACTTTATGAATTGAATTTCCATAGATAATCTTTTTGAGTTGAAATGGAGAATGGGACCTTCACCTAGAACAATAGGGAAGAAGGTTTTTGCAACATTTTAGAGAAATTAGATAGATCCTATTACAAAGGCGAGGTGAAAAAGTTCTCATTTGACTTTAAAACTTCAATCCCTCCTATGTTAGGGTCAAACCACTTTTCAATTTAGTTAGATATATTGGGGGAAGATGTAATATCCCCTCTAATAATAAAATTTAATAACTTATATATATATATATATATATATATATATATATATATATATATATATATATATATATATATATATATATATATATATATATATCCTTGGGTCCTAAATCCAAATTAAAAACATCATTTAATAACTAAAATGACCATTATGAATATTACGATTGATTTAAAAACATCAATCATGATGGACCTAGAAATGGGACATTGCAGAAGACAAACCAATGCTTTGTCATTTCAAATTTGAAAACATGAGGATGAAAGATAAGTAGTTTTCTAAGTTAATAGATTAATGGTAGAAGGAGAGCATGACAAAAGGATCCCAAACTCTTTTGTTTAGTGGCTTAAACTTAAAATATAAAATACAACCTCTTAGACTGGAATTAGGATAATTTCAAAAATAATTTCTCAAAAAAAAAAAGTAAAAAGCATTAAAGATCTCAAGAAGGTTGTAATACAAGGACGAATTGGACCCAGATTCAAAATCGGATAATTTGTCTTAAATATCATCGTCTGATCCCTCCTGATCTTCTATTTCCCTTTCTTCGCCTGTCAAGAAAACCTCATAGCTTGGTGGGCGGCGAAGCGATAATGAGATTATAGGAGAGCCCCAAAGCTGTCGATAAACTCAACTATAGCTAGTCAGGCCCTAAAGGCAGGCGAAGCCACCTTCCTAACCCCAAGAAACTATAGTCAAGAAAAGCTCTAGTGGGTAGCCACTCCCTTCTCATAGAACCGTACGTGATACTTCCACATCATATGACTTCGTCCCGAGAGGCGCTCGGCCATCCCACTATCCAAAAATGCATGTACTCCCTGTCTTCACTCTGTCTCTTGCTCTAGGCCTTCATCTAGTCATCCCAGGGGACCAATTGTTTTGTGTGTGGGGTTGGGCTAGTTTCCCTCCCACAGTTACCCTGTTGCCATAATGGCAACCTCTAGCAGGTTAATGCCATGAAGGGATGAATGATGAACTTTTTAGAAAGGGAAAAAGAGATTCTTAGAGAATATGAGGATAAATTCGCTAAAGAGCAAGCAAAAAAGGGTGTGAAAACCTAAAGCTATCCCTGAAAAGGTGGTTGAAATTAAAATAGTCCAAGATAATCAAAACAAGGAGATGTTGTTGGAAGCAAAGGAGAAATCCCAGAAAAATGAAGACTCTAGGCTCAAGGATAAAGAGGAGTGTGAAGATCCTATGAACCAGATGGTAATCTATCAAAATAAAGATCTTGAATTGGGAGGTATTGAAGATTTAGAGGAGGTTGAGGAAGGAGAAATCCTTGAGGAAAGAAGTGGTCAACTTGATGAGTTTGAAATGTTAGAATAGTCACAGAATGAAAATTTTTAGACCCTTGTGTCAAGAGTTTATGATTCTTGAAAATGTTCTAGAGCCAAACTATATGGATCTAATCACTAATAAGAAAGAATCTAAATAGAAACAAGGTCAAAGGAAGAAAATAGAGAAAAAATCTAACCCTATCCCTATATCTATAAGAGTTGAAACCCGAAGAAGTAAAATGGAAATTGGTTCTCTCAAATTGAAACCAAATGTTGGAACTCCAGAGAAACCTGGTAGAAAAACAACTAGGAAGACAAGAGAAAGTGAAAGCTTACAAAATATTGTTGATGGGAAACAAGAAACCATTTTGGATTTTACTCCTAAAAACTTATAATGAAAGTGATCACCTAGAATATTAGAGGGATGAATATTATTCATAAACTTGATATTGTTTGAAATTTTGTTAGAGAGCACAAACCTGATATCTTAATGCTTCAGGAAACTAAAATAGAAAAAGATAAAGCCAAAAAGCTTAAATCTTTTAATAATTATTATATCATGGAAAGTAGTTCTAAAGGTGCTTCTAGAGGAACAATGATTTTGTGGAAATAGTCTTTGTTCTCTAGTACTTTGTTGGATGTTAATAAACATTTAATGGTTGTCAAGCTAAAGAGTTATGTCCATAATAACTATTGGTATATAGTTAATGTGTATGTGCCAAATAACAAGAAAGCTAGAAAAAAAAATTGGGACTCTTTATCTAAGATAAAGAGTGTTGATTAATATGGCAGATAGTTATTTTTGGGAGATTTTAATGTTCCTCTTTATGAACATGAAGAAAAAGGTGGAAATGCTAGTCAACTGGAAGACTGGATTTATTGGACTTTATAAACAAGGAGGGATTAATGGACTTAGATCTTCAAGGAGTTGAGTTCACATGGAGCAATAAAAGAGTGGAAAATGAATGCATCCAAGCTTGTTTGGATAGAGTTTTAATATCTTTAGACTAGACTAACGATTTTGTGTGTAACCTTAAGGCTATCCAAAAGATTACTTCCAATCATTTTCCTGTTTTATTTATGGCAGAGGCTATTCAAGCCAAGAAGAATTTCCTATTCAAATTTGAGAAAATTTGGATGCAACATCCATAGATTGAGGATTGACTTGTGGAATGGTAGAACATTAACATTGAAGGAACGACTTTATTCCATGTGGTTTCTAAACTCAAAATTTTAAAAAAGAGAGTCAAAGAATGGAATAAAAGATACTTTGGGAATGTCTTTGAAAGTAGATATTAAAGATGATCTAACAGTTATCCAAGATAGAATCCAGCAGGATGGTTACTCGATGGATCTGGTGAAGGAAGAAGATGAGAAATTAGTGGAGTACCAGGACATAATTTCTAAAGAAGAAATCTATTGGAGACAGAGGTCTAGATCCATTTGGCTCAAAGAAGGAGATAGGAATACAAAAAAATTCCATTTGTCAACTCTGAAACATAGAGCCAAAAAATTGTATTTCTAGTCCCATTAAAAGAAGACATCAAATCACTAATGAAAAGGAAATCTCTGATGAATTGGTTTCCTTTTTTTCATCCTTGTTATCTTCAGACCCTAATATTGATCAAACTAAACAGGTTGATTTGTTATATGTTATTCCCTCTTTAGTCACCAAGGAGCAGAATAAATTGTTGTGTGTTATTCCTAAGGGAGAGGAAATCTATAAAGTTATTTGCTCGCTTGAAGGAGATAAATCCCCAAGGTCAGATGGTTTCCCTATGTTTTTCTTTTAGAAAGAGTGGAAACTGGCTAGCAAAGATGTTTATGACAATGTCAAAGAATTCTTTGGGACAAAAAGAATGCTGAAGGAAGTTAACTCTACCTTCCTTTGTTTGATTCCAAAGAAGATTGGAGTCGATTCTCTGGACCAGTTTAGACCTATTAGTCTATGCAGCTCGATTTATAAAATAATCTCAAAAGTCCTTACTTTGAGATTCTTGAACATTCTTCCTTCCTTGATTTTAGAAAAACAAAATGATTTTATTCTTGGTAGATAAATCCTTAACTCTATCATTTTTGTGTATGAAAATATTCATTCCTTATCTCTTTCTAACAATTAGGAATTTATTATGAAAGTTGATATAGCCAAAGCCTATGATAGAGTTGAATGGTCTTTCCTCCACAAGATCTTAATGTCTTTTGGCTTTAGTATCATTGTGATTAAGCTTATTATGTAGATGGTTTCTACTACATTGATTATTATGCTGGTCAATGGAAGATCTACTGAATTTTTTAACCCTCTAGGGGCCTAAGGCAGGGTGATCCCTGATCTCCAATTATCTTTACTATTATGGCTGATTGTTTGGGCATATATATTGGGAAGTTGGTTTTAAAAGGGGATATTCAAGGGTTGAAACCTTTGTCTCATCCTCTTGTATGTTCTCATGAACAATTTGTGGATGATACCATCTTCCTTGGAAAAGATGATGTTAGGGAGGTGAGAAATCTTTAAAAGGCTCTTAATCTTTACTCCTCTGCTAGTTAGCTAATTTGGAACAAGAGCTCTTTATTTTTTATTAACACTCCAGCTTTTAGACAAGGAAAGATTGCAAATATTCTTGGTTGCTCTTTAGGATATTTTTTCTATACTTATCTTGGTTTACCCTTGGGGCAAGTCCTTTGGAAAGTTTTTGGGTGCATCGTGTTAAGACATTCAATAAGAAGCTAGCAGGGTGGAGAGGTAATATGTTGAGTCAAGCTGCTAAAGTTACTCTACACAAAGCATGTCTTCAAAGTATTCCTACTTATGCTTTGAGCCTCTTTAGGATTCTAGCTAAATTTGTTGATGCAATTGATAAAATTCAAAAGAATTTCCTTTGGTCTGGAACTGAGGAAAAGAAGAGAATGGCTTTAATTGCTTGGGAAAATATTTGTAAACCTAAGTTGAAAGGTGGTTTGGGTATAAGATCCATTAGAAGTATGAATAAAGCATTATTAGCTAAACAAGGATGGAGAGTCTATCATGATAACAAGGAATGGAGTACTATCTAGAAACATAAGTACCTTTATGACGCGCCCTCTTTTTCTAATTTTCTTTCTTACCCTATTGTTCCTTCTTCTTATCCTATTTGAAATGCAGTCTAGGGAGCTAAACACATTTTAGATAAAGGTTGTAAATGGAAAGTAGGTAATGGAAGCAAGATTAGGTTTTGGGATGATGAATGGCTTTTGGTGAACCCGTTGATTGAGGATTTTGAGGATAGGACTTTTGTTGATAGATGTAAATAGGTTTATGGTGATTTCATGGAGAATTACTAGATTTACAGTAAATGGGTTAATATTGCTGAGATTAATCATGATTTTTTCAACATCCAATTGGTCTTGAATGTTGTTAGCCTTTATCCTCAAAGAGAGGACATTTTAGTTTGTGGGAGTGAACCAAGAGGATGTTTCAAGGTCTCTTCTATTTTCAAATCAAAGGACAAAGAAATTACCCTATGTGGGCTAAAGCATGGATTAAAGGGCTTATTCCTAAAATTGATATCTTTTTTTGGACTATGTTTCAAAACCAAATTTTAACTCTGGATAATTTGCAAAGGAGAGGGGTTTACTTGGTCAACAAATTTTGTCTCTGTAAGATGGACCTTGAAGATAGAAATCACCTTTTTTTTAACTATTGTTTTTGCTAGAATGTATGGGATCATCTCCTTATCTATTGGAATTTAGTTTGGGTTCAACATAATAACATTGATCTATGTTTTCAGAGTTGGACATGGCCAACTAAGGATGAAGATATTGATTTTCCTTGGAAGATTTCTCTCCCTCATCTCTGGTGGGGTATTTGAAAGGAGAGGAACAATAGACTTTTTTAGAAATAAGGAGACTCCTAATTGGGTTTTGGGTCAAAATATTATCAGAGCTATCAAAGAGAACTTCAAATCTCAAAGAAAAATGTTTGATGAGACTCAAATAAGTAATCCAATGAATGCTGAAGGTACTAAAATAAAATAGGAGGATTAGAAATAAAATGTAAAGTGGAGATCTCCACTAATGGGATAGATTAAAGGTAATTTTGATGTTTCAGCAAAAGGGAATCTGGGAAAAGTTGGATGTGGAGGTGTTTTGAGAGACCATTATAGCAGGGTTGTGGATGTTATTTCTATACCTATAGGCAATTCTGCTAGTCATAAAGTAGAGGCAATAGTTGCTTTATTCACTACGAGGATGACAGTGGAATCTAGTTTTCAAAATCTATGGTTGGAAGGAGACTCTCTTAATATTATTAACATGCTGAATAATAAGAGTCCAATAACTTGGAGTATTGAGGAAAGTATATTGGAAATAAAATACCTTATGAATAAATTTGATAATGCTTGTATTTCTCATATTTTTTGGGAGGGAAACAAAGCCACTGATTGCACTGCAAATCAAGCAATCTATAGGGAAAAAAAGTTGAGTTGGCAAGATGACCTAAGCAAGGAAGTGGAGTTGATGAAAATTGTTAATTATGATATGACACATGATAGCAAAGAAAAGATTACGCAAGGTTGAGGAATTTATTAAGGGAAGTGATAAGTTTATAGCAATTTTTTTGATTATCCCAAGGTGGTACCTTTGTATAATTATGGATTATACTTAGCACACATGTAAGGTTAAAGATTTCTTGGAAATTAATTACACATTACTTTTCTTTTTGGTTACTGTTTATTAGACTAGTTGCAGGTGGAGAGCCGAATACAAAATGGGAGGGGAAACCAAGAAAGAAAGAGCTGAATGACTATAAAGAATGGAAGGAAAATTTAGATGTATGGGATATCCTTAAAAAAGGGAAAGTCATGGCTATTGAGAAACTTCATGGGTATAAGTCCCACATTATAGAGTATTTCTTCAAAAATTGGATTGAATATAGGGTTATGCTACATGGGGTCACTCTGAAGCTATCGGAGGAATTTATCGCTGAGTTTATGGGTCTTCTAATAGAGGGTCTTTAATTCAACAAGGAGACAAGTATTTTGAATGTGGCCTTCAAGAAATTCCCTAAAACTAATGAAGAGGAGAAAAAGATTGAGAAGAATGGTGATTTCTACGACCAAAGCTAGATAAAGGTTATCTGGAGGGATGTTTTATCGTGCATTCATTAATATCTTATCCTTGATGGTAGAGCTAAGAGAGTCCACAAGTTTCATTTTGTGTTCCTAAATCATTTTAGGTATAAGGACATAATATGTTTCCTATTTTATTTGAAATACTCTTTGATTCAAAGCCTCCAAGCCCATCGGAAGAAGGAGTCACGTCTTGTGTTCCACGAGGGCTTACTTATTGAAAATTATTGTAAAAGAAAAGTTGATACACCCTCTCTGACCATGTAGAAGAAGTGAAAAGTGACTAGTAATGAACCTCACTCAAAGAAAAAAGTTAAAAGTGAGGAAGGCACTAGTGACAACAAGAGTACCAAAAAGGGTAATAAGCAGGAGATTAAAAAGAAAAATGTGGAGAAAGTTATGGATTTTGAGAATTATGTTAAGGATGATAGTAAAATGGAAATGGGGGACCTTAGCTCGAACCTGGAAAGTTATTCTGGGAGAAAAGGAATGCCAATTGGAAAAGATCATGTGGAGGGTACTAAAAATAGGAAAACTGAGTCTAATGCAAGGTCTGAAGCTTTAGGGGATGAAGAGGGGAAACAAAGTGGTCACCTTTCTCCTTCTAAAAGGAATTATAGTGAGGAGAAAATGGACATGGATATTGGAAAGAATAATGAGGGTAAAGTCCTTGTCATGAAGGAGCACAACCTAAGTAAGGAGAATAAAGAGGAGCTCAATGAGAAACATGATGCAAACACTGAGATCCATGTCAACATAGAAAATAAGGATACTACTATTGACACGATGAATAGAGTTCATGAAGGGTGTAGGGATGAATCTCATCAAGCAAAGTTATCTTTCCTTCATACTGTCAAGCTTAAAGTGGAGGTGTCCCTTCAAGGTGATGCATGGCTCTACAATGAGATCATGGTGCTCAAGAAAAAAGTTGGGATTATTTAGAAAGAATTGGACCATGAACGTGCTATGAGAGCCCATCTAGAAAGACAAGTTGGAAACATCCCTGACAAACTTAAGGAGTATGAGCTGGAACTCCATCAATTAATAAAGGATAGTGGTCAAAGAATGGAGTAGGTTACCTCTAGCTTGTGTGTTGCAGTGGCCAATCTAGGCAAGAAAAGAAATGACGAGATCATGTCTCCATATATAGTTGGGGTGAGAAGTCCAAGAGGGCCAAGTAAGAGAATGAGGTAAAGTATGAGGAAAAAGATTACTAAAGCACCTGAGGTTCCTAGTTTTTCCATAGTTGATATTATCCAAAAACCTACACAAGCAGGAAAGGAGGTAGAGAAGATCATTAAAGAGCCAATGTAGGTGTTGGTCGTGGTTATTGGTCCATGTGGTTTTGTTAGTTTTGTTTTTATTTTTTTCAGCTTTTGTTTAAACTTTAGGTTACATGTCCCTGTAAAACCTAAGTGTATTTGGTTTAAACTTGCAATTTCAGGTCCATGTAAAACTTGATTTTTTGTGTTTTTTGATAAACTTTAGGTTTCAGCTCCTTGTAAAACCTGGTGGTGCTTAATGTTGATCTTGTACTTTTATAAAGGGCTTTGGGTCCCTTCAAAACTTGTTTTTACCTTAATCTAAAACAATTGAGGAAAACTTGGTTGGATACAAGGGACAATAATTTTTTTTTTTTGTTACAATAGCACTAAGAAAAGAAGTACCAATAAAATACACAAAATCAAAATAGTAGGGAACAAACATTACAAGATCATAAAGGTATCCAAGTATAAATTGTGAACTTCAATGCAAATCTCCTTAACAACTTTAAAGGATCACATCACACATCTTAGAGGGTGATGTTGGAGGAATTCCTAGACTAGTTAGTATAGAGCATAATTAGATGGTAATAGATAAATTTTCAGAGGAATAAATTCACAATGCACTTCATCAAATTCCCCCTAACAAAGTACTAGGTCCAGATGGTTTTCTACCAAACATTTGCCAAAATTGTTGGGCTACTCTTGGTGTAGAGTTGATAGATACATTAGAAGTAGCAATATGCTCAGGTAGATTCCTTTGCGAAATAAACAACACATGTGTTTCCCTTATTCCAAAGAAGGAGAGAAAAACTTGCTTAGATGAATTCAAACCAATTTCCCTCTGCAATACCATCTATAAAATACTCCCAAAAATGTTGTATAATAGATTGAAAGAGATCATAATTAAGATTACAAGAGAAGAGAATATGGGTTTTTCGTCATGATGATCATATTTGATAGAGTAATCATAGCTTAAGAAGCTATAGACCCTATCTAGAAAAAGAAACAACCAATCATGATAATTAAACTAATGTCAACAAGGCTTATGACAAGGTGGACTAGAGATTTTTAGCTAACTGCATGGAACAATCCAACTTTTCTAGATCTTGGATAAATCTAATTATCTACTAAATTTCAATACTTATTTTCTAAATTTTGATCAATGACTCTCCTAATGGGTTCTTTAATATCTCCAAATGTATCAAGCAAGGTGATTTATTATCCTCCTTTCTCTTAATCATCATGATGGAAGCTCTTTGTAGGAAGTTGAGTAGTCTTGAGAACCAAGAAATATGAAAAGGTGTAGAAATTGCCTCCTCATTAAGACTAGTGACACATCAACAAATTTTTGATGGCACAATGGTTTTTGGGAAAGGAACCATAAATCAATATGTATAGTTGAAAAGGTTTCTTTCAAACTATGCCAAGGCCATGGGACAAGCTACAAATACAGAAAAATCACAAATTGTCTTTTTCTTTGTCAAAAAAAGGATCTAATAACAAATACTAAACTCTTTGGGATTCAAAGAAGGTAAGCTTCACTGCACGTACTTGAGAATCCCAGTAGACAAATCATTGAGATCTACCCTAGCATAGAAACCCATTGGAGAGAAACTAGACATAAGGATGGAGTCCTTGAAGTCCAAATGTCTCTCTCCTAGGCAGGAAAAATCATTATAGTAAAATCTATTCCTATAGAAATCCCAATTTATCTTGTGTTCTCCATATCATTACCAGTTGTTGGTTATATGGATCTAGTCAATGATATAAGAAAATTCTTTTGGCAAGGAACTAGCACTAAAAATAAATTTTATTTAGTGGTATGGGAAAATAATATACAATCTAGGTTAATACAAGGGGATGAGAATCAAAAACCAATTTTACCAAAATCAAGCTTTAGGAAGAAAATTATTTTAGAAAATTCATTATGAGAAACACTTCAAATGGGTGATGATTTTAAGAGGGAAACATTTTTCTAACCTCAATGAAGATGAGGCTCTAAGAGTTACAAAATTCCCTAGAGGATCAAGGATATGGAACTTTATATCCAAATCAAGCAACATAATACTAGATCATGTGAATATAAAGGTTGAGATATAAAAAATTGTTTTGGGATGAATCATGGGGAGGATATCCTATCATAAGCCAATTGATGAATGTATAAAGAGTAAGAGACACATGCTCAATTAAAAATTGTGGAATATATCTTAAAGATTATATTATAGCTCTGTGACCAATCCATAGGCTAAATGATAGTGCAAATAATTTGAGGAGCATTGGCTAATAGGTTATCCTTCTTAACATAAACAAACGTATGACTCTATAGCCCTTTTCTGAAGAACAAGTCTTACTATCAATAGCAAGGTAACCTTTGATACATTTCCCTCTGAAATTCTACAAGGTATAGATCCCTCATAATAATCTCTAATGAATCTAAATGGGTACTAAATTTATATACATTTTCACCTAAAAGTATGAAAGGCTATAATACCCATTGCATAAACACATAATGAATATATTTAATTTCTAAAATAAACCACTTTACCATTGGATTTATGATCCTCAACAATAAATGAAATAGATTTTTTTAAATGGTTGAATCACACTCCAATAGATATGCTAAAATATAAATAAATGTAACCTAAAGAATGATAACCTTGATCAATTTGGAAATAATTCCATATATTTTTCACCATCAATTTCCCAAATACACATATTTTAAGGAATGATCAAAATTACCATTAAAATTTCATATATAGTCAAAGTGGGAGAGTGTATTGCTATCATACTATTGAAATTTTGCATTTGAGATGTGAAAGAGGGAGACTGATTGTGATGTCAAAGTTTGCTAATATATTAGTGAAACTATAGTTAGAATCATTCAAAGAATCATTCTAGAGGGATAGATTGATGTAAGAGAGAGCTCACACTAATAGAGGGAGTTCTCATGGATGAGAGTTAAAACAAAACTAAGGATATTATCCTTACTTTTATTTTTCTCTAAAATTTCATTGTAATATGACATGTTGTGTTGCCATCAATGTCAAAGAGGGAGATTGTTGAAAATAATTATTCAATTATATATTGACTTTGATGTTACACATAATGTCAAGTATTACCAAGAAATCAATGTCTACCGAGCTCACTCAAGCATTGAAGACAATCTCTAGTGTATGACGAGAAAAGTTAGTATCTATCAAGCTCACTTAGGCATCAAAGGAAAGTTAGCATAAATCCAGTGTTAATCGAGCTCACTCGGTTAACAAAGGAAAGTTGGCTTAGAACCAATGTTAATCGAGCTCACTCTATTACCAAAGGAAGTTAGCGAAGATACAGTCTTTACTAAGCTCACTCAGTTACCACAAGAAAATCATTTCAATGTTGGTATCGACTGAGCTGGGTTGGCTAACAAAGGATTTTCTTGTTTTAGCATACTAAGTCTGATGAACTAATTTGTTGGTTCTAGCCAACTTGAGGGATGAAATTTGATTATTTAAAAGTGTGTTCAAGCCAACTTGACAAGGTAAATGATATAAGTATAGGGTCAAGTTGATGATTGAATGTGAGAATGTGTAGAAGATAAGAAGATGAATAAAGGAAGTGAATAAGAAGGATAAGTAGAATATCCTAGTTAACCAAGCTGCAAAGATTAATTTAATCAAAGAGGATCAAGTATACAAGCCAAAACTAAGATCTAAATCAACAAAGATAGTTGCATCAACAATCAAGTCAACTCATTGTTAATCTCTAACAATTGTAATAATGAATTAAAACTCTTAACAAAAATAGCTTAATAGATATTTTTGTAAATCCTCTAACAAGGTGGAATTTCTAGATTGAAGCATCTAAAGACCTCTAATAAGGCCACTCCTAACAAGGTGAACTAAATCCTTTAACAAGGTCACACCTAACAATGTGTTTTGTAATCTTTAACAAGGTTGGCTCTCTAACAGGACTCACTTCATAAGAGTGAAAACTAGTAACTAGTTGCAATTGGTGGTTTTTCCAAATTGAGTTTCCATGTTAAATCTTGGTGTTGTACACTATATTTGTGTCACACTCTAAAACTTTCTATCCAAGTGATTCCATGAGTTTAGAATGCTTGGATGCCAGCTTAGAGCTCCCTATCCATGGAGTGTAAGAGAGTATATCTCAAGCATAAGAAGGCTCTTAGCTGAGCCTTATAGATACTCTTCTTTCTTGTAAACCATGCAATGAGAGGTTCTCTTAGAGACAAGATGCAAGAATGCAAATGTCCACAAAGAATGCCTCAAGAATGCAATGCAAATGTAGACTAAAACTAGTATGAATATGCAAAATGCAGCTATGCTAACAAGAATGAGAGTGTTACAAACCAACCTAGTTATGCTATGTGAGATAGATCGTTACAAAATAGAAACTAAACTAATATGCAACATGATTCTTTAAGCTAAAATGCTATGGTATGAGAGAATGTAGATAATAAATGAAATTTCTTCACAAATTCTCTCAAGAATTTGAATGATAAACCTACAACATAACAATACTCAAGACTATGGATCCTTTGAGGGGGGAAGCTCTCTCTCTTTTAAAGTCATATGGATGGTGGAGATCAAGATCAAGATGATGGAAGATCAAGGGTGGAGTTTGAAAATTTGGTTGATCCATGTGCACACACAAGTCAACCAATAAACAAAGAGTTGACTTTGCATGTGAGACAAAAGAGTCTTTTTCTTTAATTTGCAAATTAGAAATAAGACTTTATGTGTGCACATTGAGTGGGTTAGAAGAAAGGGGTATTTTATTTAATTAAAAAGGGACATGTTCTTTTAATCAAATAGTGGACTTAGGACAATATAGTCAAAGTCTAGGTTATAATCGCATTAATTGATTTTAGCAATTTGGTCTAAGCAAATGATGAATTAATTTAGTTAAAATGCTAAGAAGGGGGCAATTAGTCTAGGTGACCATTTTTAGGTGATTGCATTTTCTCCTCTTTGACTAATGTGTGATCGATCCAGAAACACATTATGCCAAAGAATATAGAAGCCAACTAGGCAACAATAGATAGAGATATCTGATTCTAAAGAACAAAATGCAGAAAGAGATAACAAATCTTGAATGCACAACCTGATAGTGGTAGTGTTGAACACTTAGGAAAGAGATGATGTCAACACTCAAGAAGAATGTTGACACCAAGAAAAGAAGATAGATTGAGAAAAAATGAAAACATCAAACCTATGCACCTAAGAAATTGATAGTTATAACAAGTGATGATAGAGTATTTATGCCCCCTCAGGATCAAAATCAAAATGAGGTAAGGGGGATGCATAAGCAAGATAGATATGAGTAAATTGAGATATAACAAAATCTATGATGACAGATACATGATTAGAACCAAAGAGTGACCATAAGGAAATGAGAGAATAGCTTGACCGGAGTTGACCATGAAGGATAAAGCATAAAAATCATCTCAAATAGAGTAGAAAGGTGATTTTAGAAATGAAAATATGAATTGAAGAAGATATAAAGTGTAGATATGATGAAGACATGAAGAAATGATGATGCCCTAATGAAGATTTGGATATTAGACCTCAAAAGGTCAACTAACTACATAGAAGAAGGTAGAATTTTAAAATGCAATTTTGACTATCAAGATGAACTCAGATTTCAATTTCAATCCGAAAAATGGATCTAGGATGTCAAAATTAGCTAGGGGTGCGATTTTTGTGAAACTCTGAGGAGTTTGAAAAAATAAGCCAAAATGAGGTTGGAAGGCTATAAAAGGGGTCCAAGTGTCATTTTCAAATCATTTGTCTTTTGTAATTTTTGAGAGCTTGTGAGTGGTCTAGAGAGAGCATCATGGCTTTCGTGAACATTCTAATTCACCAAGACCATTTTGAGCACAACCGGCCAGCCCACTATGAGGTGCGGGTATGTTTTCAAAATTTTACCACTTTTTTGAGCATTTATGACCTTTTTTTGCATGTTTTAGGGGTTAAATACGAAATATCACGTAATATTTTAAAAAGTATCACATGGGCACTTTAAAAAATATCACACAATACTTCTCATTCAAAATTGTATCACACTGCTTGTTTAAAGTTTCTCGTATGAGCCATACCCAAATATCTTGCGAGCTAGTGCAAAATGTTGCCCAAGAAAAATGTATCGCCCAAGTATATTAAAAAATGTAGCACAAGATTTGATTAGCATATTGTGTCACCTGCATATAGCAAGAAATGTCCCACAATATATATTTTTGAGTGGTTTGAGTTGGATTTTGCATTTTTTATCATGTTTTTGATGTTTACTGATGTTTTCCTATCCTGTGTTGTAGATTGTGTTTCCCACATTACTTATCAGGGCCCCCAAAGTTATGGGCTTGTGGGTTTTAGGGTGTCTTACTGATGGTGAGAAGGACACCATATCGAGCATGGGATTGAGGTGTGTCATGTAGATGCCCCACATATAGGCAAACCATGGGTTATTGACTGCACTATTTGAGCAATGGCATAGTGAACACAACACCTTTCACCTACCTACTAGAGACTTGGCTATCACTTTAGAGGATGTGTATTGCATCCTTCAAGTACCCTGCCATAGTGAGTTCTATGTTTGATTTCTCTTTTATGTTTTTAGGTTTTGATATTGATGCGAGGTATATTGATGTAAGGTTTGGTTATATGTCACGGGTATATTATGATTAGACCTTGACAAATGGGAGAGAAGTGATGCAGGAGATGTTTCGTGATGTCTCCATTTTAGACTACCATTTGAGTTGGGAGTGACTCATTGATGAGTATGGTGATGATTGCCCACTTCCATGTTTCCTATGTCTGCTAGTTGCTCAGGCTTTGGTGATTGATAGGAGCAAGAAGGGATTCCCACTAGGATGGGGTAGATTGGTGGCAAACCTAATTGCACGACCTCATAAGATGGCATCAAGACCAGCCATACTCGTAGATATGTATCACGAACTACATGAGGTGGTATATCATGGGGGTCACTCTTGGGCATGTCTTTTGCTAGCACAAATATGGGCATGGGAGCACATTGTTGTCATTCGACCATGGGTTCAACCATGAGAGTGTAGCCAACCCTACATCTTTAGATATCAATACAAACCCATAGTGGAAATATCACATATTATTGATGGATTCTAGATGAGATGACAACATTCATGTGGAGACCATACTAAGAGTGTCATAGATGGCTCGACTCCTGGGAGCTAGACTATATGCAGTATGGAAACACTTTGCAGAGTGATAAGTGGTCTTAGTAGAGATGATGACTTATGCTCGGTTCCATATAGATGAGGCATGCGGTTGGTTTCCCATGCTAGATTATCAAACAATTATTTGGGAGATAGCATCTTTGGTACAAACACTTTGGGATTATCATCTAGATGTAGCAGATGCAAGGGCATACTTAACATACTTGTACAAGATGCATAGGCATCCATTCCCTCAGTTCACATAGCTAGATGCTCTACCCTCAGTAGTAGGACATGGAGGAGATGAAGGAGATGATGGTGGAGGTGGAGGTGAAGGGGGGAGACAAATGGAGATTCTAGAGGAGATAGATGTAGGTGCAGGCCGCAAGGGAGGTAAAGGATGTAGAGGAGAAGGAGGAGTGTCCATTGAGACATAGGAGAGCAGAGTGGGTGGAGGTATAGGTAGAGAAACTAGCCAAGGGGGATGGTGATTGTGATGTCAAGATCCAGGCCCTAGAGGTAGAGTTGTAGGTGGCTCGAGTGACCATTGTTGTGCGAGACCAACAACTAGTGGATGCATAGGCAGAGGCTAACAAAAAAGAGCAATCTCTCAAAGATGATTTAGGAGAGTCCTAACAAGAGATGGAGCAACAAAAAACTAGGAAAACTTACTATCATGGGGTATACATTGATGTAGTCTCCATGGACCGATGGGAACCTATGTGCTTAGAGAGAGTTGGTAGATCAAAGGGTGTAGTATAGACGCCAGATAGGAGACAAACTCCTCCACCAAGGTCACCACCAACTATAGAGGGTGGGAGTTAGTCTTAGGCCTAGGTTGAAAATTTTGACAGTTTTCTGATTGTACTCCATGTATTTTGAGATGGATATCCAAATTTTGGATCTCACATTGTATATGTATAGTGACACATTTTGATATATATGAGATATTGGATTTGATCCATATCCTTGTGTATTTGTCTCATTTTGATGGATGTTTCAACATTTTAAGTTTTCATGTGATGTTTCAATTTCTTGTCCATGTATGTGTTTCTTTTATGCTCATGTTAATGTGTTCATGGATCTCTCTAATTTATGATGTTTAGCTCTCATGTGCATGATATAGACTTACATTTTTGAAACATGTAACACTTGGATAGATCAAATGTGAATTTTAGATTAACCCCTTATGATGATAGGATAGCAAAGAGGTGAGGCAAAAGATCAGGAAGATGAAAAGACATGGTCAAGAAGAAATCAAAGAAAGATATGAAAGCACTTAGCTGATATGTCTGCCGAAAGGTGAAGAGAGAGCTATGCCCGTATGCAGAAATGCAAGACTAAGCTAGAGAATGAACCTATAATGCAAGCTAATACGGAAAGTGGTTTACCAACAAGAAACACAACATTTAGACTCTTATTTCATCATTGAGCATTTATTAGGGACATCATGAGATCATACAACCATCACTAGTATAACTATGAGGATATGAATATGATCAATATTAGATAGGAATGTGGAAATCTAATCTAAGCATCAAAGAAATGTAAGTTAAGGTGGCTACATGACTAGATTCCCTAGGTTTGATATAGTAAGATTAAACCTGTATCAAGGCATAAGCACTAGGATAACCCCCTAGTGTGGTCTTGCAAAAATAGTCAAGGATGATACTTTTGTGAGTCAAAGTGTCAAATAGGACAAGAATGAATGATTTAAACATTGTAGATGAACAAAGTATACCCACAAGTAGAAAGAAAGAAAACATGCCCCATGCCCCCAGTCTTCTAGTTTATGACATCCTCGAAAGACCATTAGGGAGGGAACATAGTGCAAAGAAATCACCACAGACAACACACAAAGAAGATAAAGGTCATTATAGCTTAGTAATTTAAATGTTTAAAAGTGTGTGTGTGTGTGTGTAAGTCACTTGGCCACTTATTCAAGACTTGATTTTGATAGTGAGAAATATCACAACATTGTTGTAGGTAAACTATCTGAAAAGTGTTGAGAAACACTTGATGTCAAGTTGGGGGGTAGTGTTGAGAAATACTATTTTGTGAGTTTTCAAGGAAACCCTAATGCACAAGGAAACCTCAATAGGTTAAGTAGTTGTGCCCCCAAGACAAGGACAAGAAATAATTCCAAGCTAGGAAATATGTTGTAGAGTGGGTGATTGAGATTGATAGACATAGGTGCAAGGGCCTCAAGTAGCACCTATTTCCAGGTTTTCACCACTTGGCAAAAAAATTTGAGGACTTTTTTCAATTTTTCAATTTTTTTAATTTTTATTTTTGTATTTTTGAAGTTTTTGATTTTTTTGGTGATACACCAAAGTGCTTATTGCTAGGTTTTCATTAAGATGATCATTTTTTAGGACATTTTCTATTTTTTAGGATTTTTTCAAAATCAATAGATATGTACAAGATAGTTGAGCTGCTAGCCTCTAAGCATAGAACTTCTTCAAATGTAGGATATTGATAGGCTGTGCAAGTTATTCCCCTTTGAGAGTAGATAATTGATAAGCACTAGACCCAAATATTGTTGTGATAATGTACATGCCTAACCAATTAGGTTCAAATTTTCCTTTTTGCTCTTTATGCTACTAATTTTTTGGATTCTATTTAAGCACAAGTTCACCTACTTGGAACTCTTGAGGATGAACTTTCTTGTTATAGGTAGTAGACATGCACTTCTAGTAAGCCCTCATGTAATCAAAAGTAGCCTTGTGGTGTTTAAGAGTTTCAAGTTCTTGTACTCACATAGCTCTATGGTCTTCATCAGTTATCAACCCATTTAAGGAGACTCACAAGGAGGGGAGCTCAACTTCTAATAGGAGGACAACCTAAGAGCCATAGACTAAAGAAAAGGGTGTGACCCCTATAGTAGTACATATCATAGTTTTGTAGGCCCATAACGCCAGATTAATCTATACTTTTCAATCTTTCCCTGACTTGTGAATTGTTTAGTGTAAGATTTTCAACAATGTTTTGTTGGAGGCCTCATCTTGGCCATTCCCTTGAGGGTTGTAGATGGAGGACCAATGTTTTTTAATTCTAAATTTCTTGCACAACTATTTGAGTTCCTTATTCTTGAATTGTCCTCTATTATTAGTAACAATTGAGGAAGGAATGTCGTAGTGACAAATGATGTGATTTAGTATAAACAAGCCAACATGTTTTCCTCTAGCAACATATAGTGGCATAACCTCAACCCATTTGGTGAAATATTCAATTGCTATGATGATGAACTTATTGCCACTAGATGAACTTATATGAATTTTGCTTCCCAAGTCAAAGGCCCATTGTTAAAATGGCCAATATGTCACAGAGCGAATCAACTCATGACCAGGAGCATTAATCAAATTACCATGAATTTGACATTTCTTATAGGATTTAGCATAACAAACAGGGTCAACTTGCATGGTTGGCTAGTAATAACTTGCCCTAAGAAATTTTTGAGCAAGTGCAAGGCCATTGGAATGTGCCTCAGAAATGTTGTCGTGGACTTCAACTAGTGCCTTTTTGAACTCATCTAGCTCTAAACACCTAAGAAACATTCTATCTAGACCCTTCCTATACAAGTCACTAGAAACCAAAGTGTAATGTGAAGCATTGTGGAGGAGTTGGAATTTTTGGTTGTGCATGAGGGTTTTAGGAATAACTTGATCATGTAGGTAAGAGAAGATGTAGTTATTCCACTAGGAAGACATAGTGGGAGGAATCATGACCTACAATAGTGCAAATCACCTAGTTATCTAAGGAATCATAGGTGGGATGATGTAGTTATTCCACTAGGAACTCAAATTGCGATTCATTTTCTTGCAATTGGAGAATAGATGCTAGAGTAGCCATAGCATCAACAATCTTATTTTTTGCTCTAGGAATTTGCTGTCACAAAAGTGAAATTGTTCTTTAGAACATTGATCAACTTCTTGTAAGGTATCAACTTGTCATCTTTAGTTTGGTATTCATTATTCACTTGATTAATGAAAAGTTGGGAATCCCCATAGATGCATAGTTTAGTAATTCTTCATTCAAAAGCCATTTTGATCCCATTTGTTAATGCCTCATATTCTGCAATATTGTTAGTGCAAGGGAATAAAAATTTGTATGATTTAGGGATTGTGTAACCATGAGGCGAAGTAAACAAGATGCCTGCTCCTACCCCATTCTATGTGTGAGAACCATCAAAGAACATTTTCCAAGTTCTCTTATTGATGTACATAATTGAGGCATATGGAAACTCAATTTTCATAGGTGTTGTATCCTATAGTGGAAAATTAGCCAATTGATCAGCTATGGCCTACCCCTTGATAGCTTTACATTTGACATACTGAATGCCAAATTCTGAAAAAATCATCATCCATTTAGCTAGATGACCAGTAAGTGTAGCTTTTCTTAACAAATATTTCAGAGGATCAATTTTAGCAATCAGGTGAACTGTATGTGCCAACATGTAATGTTAGAGTTCTTGAGAAGCAAAGACCACAACAAGGTAGGCTTTCTCAATAATATTGTAGTTCATTTTGTAAGCCACCAAAGTTTGACTAATGTAATATATAGCACATTCTTTACCAATCTCATCACTTTGTGCTAATAATGCTTGTAGAGAAGAAGTTGTAGTTGAGATATACAAAATCAAAAGTTTTCTTGGAATGAGTGGCATCAAAATTGGAGGTTTAGCCAAGTACCCTTTGATTTGGTCTAGACTTTATTGACAATCTTCATTCTAGATATGAGTAGAGCCTTTATGAAAATTCTTGTTAAAAGATAGCTTTATCAACCAACTAAGAAATGAATCTTCTAATGGATTGCAAACATCCTTGCATACTTCTAAGTTGACTGATATTTCTTGGAGGAGACATTTCCATGATAGCTTGGACTTTTTAAGGATTGACCTCAATGTCTTTTGTTGATATAATGTAGCCTAGAAATTTTCTAGATGTGACACGAAAGATAATTTTTTGGGTTCAACCTAAGTTGAAATTGTTTCATACTAATATTAGACTAAGGTCTTCAAGATGTGTCTTATTTTCTAGATTTAGCCAGTATATCATCAACATAGTCTTCCATATTTTTATGCGTCATATCATGGAAGATGGTTGTCATTTCTTTTTGATAGGTAGCACCAGCATTTTTGAGCCCAAACATTCCAGTAGAAGGTGCCCCAAGCACATGTAAAGGTTGTCTTTTGTTGATCAGCTGGAGCAATCTTAATTTGGTTATACGTTGAAAAACCATCCATTAGGGAGTAAATTTCATAACATGCCATCATATCCACTATCATGTCTATGTTTGGTAGTGGAAAGTCATCCTTAGGGCATGCTTTGTTTAGATCTTTGAAATTAGTATAGATTCGAATGGATTTATCATGTTTAGACATAGGCACAATGTTGGAAATCCACTCCGCATAATCAATAGATCTAATAAAGTTTGCACTCAAGATTTTTTCCAACTCTACATTTACCAAGAGGGCTACATGTGGATGCATATTTCTTAGTTTTTGTTTAATAGGTTTTACACTAGGAGAGACAGATAAATGATGCATGGTAAGATCTGTGCCAAGTCTTGGCATATCTGAGTACATCCATGCAAAATTGATCTTCTTCTCTTGAAAGAATTTGGCAAAACTCTCCTTTTCTTTAGTTGAAAATGATTGAGCCACATGGATACTTTTAGGAGATTCCTTTGTCCCCAAGTTGATAAGATATGTAAGTTTGATGAGAATTATAGATCTGTCTTGAAAATAACTTGGTAGACTACCAAATACCTCATCCATAGGTACCTCATGGAGGTTTTCACCATTGGATACATCTTTGTTTTTACTTTCTTTCTTTTTTTCAAGTTTTTGCAATTTGACCGCTTGTTTTTTCTTTTGATTTTGTGATTGAGGTACTTGATATATGATTTTCTCATGTTAACTATGGGTTCACTGGTGGAAGAAGTGATAAGTTCAATGGCATTTAGATAGTGAGTGATCTCATAGTCATTTTGAAAAAAATGGTATTTTGGGTCTTTGATGTTGAATCAACCAATCGATGAGATCAGGATGAAGTAAGGAGAGAGATGTGGAAGCTTCAAGTTTGTTAATACAAAAAGAATCATCTTCGATGACATACAAAGTTGAGCCTATAGTGAATGTTGCAAAGGATTCTAGATCAGGAATAGACTTAAAGGGACCAACATGATCCACTCAAGCAGTTTGCAAGCCAAACTCGTCTGACCCTATAATAGACACTTCTGATACATTCAGTTGGGTTGCATAGGTGTGAATGACATCCACCCCTAATTCACAAGATGTGTCTGACAAGATTTCCCATTCATATTCAAGAGAGTTTGTACTTTGATCTCTAGCAATTAAGTGAGAAATGTTTTGTCTAATTTGTCCTTTATTTATTTCTTCATGGTTAGATTCATCTTGTTCCTATTGTTGAGAAGTGGAAGCTTTAGCATCATTATGGATAGTTAGTGTTTCTTCTCCCCAAGAGAGAGAGGTGAGAGGCATTTGATCCTTATTTTGCAAAGTGATAACAACAAAGGGAGGATCCTTGTCCTTTGATTCACTAGACATGGGTACTTTTCTATCAAATGTTGGTATTTCATATTCTAGCCCAAAACCCAGGCCATCAATATCTCGAGTGTCATTACCCTGAGTATGACTGAAAGGTTTGACTAGAGCTTTTTTGTTATCAATTAAGGACCTATGGCCCTGATAGCCCATGTTTCCAAGAAGTTTATATCCTTTTCCATAGTATTTAGGAGAGATGGAAGTAGTGACTGTGACTTCCTCCTAATCTTCATCTTCCCTATATATCCAATATTTGATTGCTTGTTCTTCTTTTTCTGCTTCTAAGGGAATTGAGGATTGTACAAAGGTGCCAAAAAGAGTCATTGAAGAAATGGAAGGCTTCTTGTTGGCAAAAAGTTTCCCATAGGACTGAGGGGAAATAGGTAAAGAAAAAATAAAGTCTAGAGTATACTCACCCATGTTTAGGCTCATCATTTTTAGTTTTCTGTTCACACTCTATAAAGGACAGTTTTAGCTCATGAGAAGAGCGATTATGTGGAACCAATGTTTCTACAAGAGATAGTGTATTGATAGATATTGAGTTGTCACTAGGGACAACTATCTCAGTACCATTAAAAGGGAACTTGATACATCGATGATACATGGAAGGTACTGTTTGCATGTCATGAATCCATGGTCATCTTGATGAAAAATTCTATGCAAGTGGTATTGTCTAGGACTTGGAAAATGACATATTTCTCAACTGGACCAACTTTGATTGGAAGCACAATAAGACCTTTGGAAGGTCTTTTGACCTCATTATAGACTTTGATTATAATCTTGCACCTAGGGTCAATGGAAAATTTACGCGTGCCTAATTGTTGGATTATATTTAAAGAGGTGATGTTTAACCCTGCACCATTATCTATCACAACTCGATGAATGTGGGTGCGGAAGATTTGAACCTTAACATGGAGGACGAGATTATGGGGATGACTGAGAGCTTGATCTTCTTCTTCAAAAAAGGTGAGATAGTGAGGCAAAGAGATATGGTTCACCATATCTTGAAATCATTTGACATCAATATCTGTAGGGATGTTGGCAAAACACAAGGCTTTTTCAAAGATATCCTTGTGCAAAGGAGATAATTCTAACAACTCAAAGATAGAAATTTGAGTTGTAGTATGTTGCATTTGGCTAACAAGGTCATAATTGGAGACTGCTAAGGTAGTTGCTTGTTTAGATGATGACACATTTTTAGGATCATGAGCAACTTTTAGAACAACTTTAGATTGCCCCCTAGTGACAATGTTAATTGGTTCACTCTATGAAGAGGAAGATTTAGCCACTCAAAGTACCACCTTAGGCGTACTTATGGTGTTGGGGAGAATTTCACACTTTGAGGACAACTTTGGGTCTTTCATCCTCAACATCATAGTTGGGTTGATTGTCAGATTTAGAATTCATCATGAAAATATACTCAGTAAGTTCAATAATGTTTATAGTTTTATCTATGTTAGCATAGGCATAATTGATCTTGGCATCATGATTCTTTTTAAGAGCCTTATAAATCTTACCTTTCTCATATTCTGGCAAGGATTATTTAAAAGCTTTGAGTTCAAAATTTTTAACAAGACCATCCATGACAACTTTACCAGCCTCTATAAGATCTTGAGTAACGTCTTTGAGTTTAAAACAATGTTCGATGTTATGACCTATGCTTCTGTGATAACTACAAATATGATCCTCTCACCACCAAGGAGGTCTAACGAGTGGGTCATAAGGGT
The DNA here is from genome assembly GCA_028749045.1 of Cupressus sempervirens. Lineage (NCBI taxonomy): Eukaryota > Viridiplantae > Streptophyta > Pinopsida > Cupressales > Cupressaceae > Cupressus > Cupressus sempervirens. Next base: position 354,337,133 of record CM053791.1, on the reverse strand, counting down.
GAGAATTATTTTGAAATGTCATTAGTTTCTTTGCAATCAAGGTCTTTAAGACCACTTCATAAGGTTCAACCATTGGTGTATAAACCCTTCTTAATAGTAACATCCTCAATGCAATATGCACTCTCAATCATTGCGTTGAAGGATGTGAACAGTTATTTTCTTTAAGTCAAAGTATAACTCTAGTACAAGTGTGTTGACAAATATGTCAATTTTCTCAACTTCAGAAACTTGCCGAGGGTACCTAGAGTATAGGAATCTCCATATCTAAAGGTACATTACAAAAAAGTTATCCTTGCTTTTCTTTTATTTGGCACAAGTCCAACATAGTTACAAGATGTTGAATGTTATAAGAGTATTATTGGATAAAGCACCATGCAAGCTCGTCAAATGTTTTGAGAGCGGGAGTCAATTTTTTGAACCACTCCATAGCTTGTCCTCTAAGACTCATAGGAAAAAAATGCATAAGATAGGAGTCCTCATGCATGATGTCCATGTTAATATCATATAAATACCTCACATGATCATGAGGGTCACCATTTCCATCATATTTATCATACTTAGGAACCTCTATATCTTTAGGGAATGGAGGCATGTATAAACTGTTGACATTTCAGTCATGTTTGTTATTAGTGACATACACTTATTCAGATTGCAAGTATCTACTGAGCATATTGTATAGTTAATAGTGTTAACCAAGCATTTCAGTTGCTATCAATTTCTATAGTTTCTACTAAGTCCCTTGGATAGATTTTAGTTTGTGCCAAGCAGCTACTACAAAGTTATTGATTAGTAGTGTAAACTGAGCATCTCAGTGTATGTCAAGTTTATCAGTGCAAATTGAGTTATGCAGTGCTTACCGAGTTTGCAGTTGATGTGATGTGAGTTTAGTTTTAACTGAGCTACTTAGTGTTAACTAAGTGAATTAGTTGATACCAAGCTTGTAGTGATAGCATTGACCAAGCTATGCATTTTGAATTGAGGGATTTAGTTTATATGCTGAGTTTCAAAATATTCACCAAGTCACTAGCACAGACCAAGTTCAAGACTACTTAAAAGTGATCAGTGTGGTATATTCATCTACTGAGTGCATGATGATGTTGAGCATTGAAAATGGATCCTGAGTATCAAAACCTCACCGAGCAATCTTTAGAACCTAAATTTCTTCACTTTGACTAACTTTGTGATTTTTAAGTAAACTTGTATTGTGACCAACTTTGTAATTTGTAAATTGGATTGGTATATATGTAATATATTGTATCACATCCAATATATGGTATGAATGTAATGTAATAATCAGAGAAGAGTAGAAGAGAAAATTACAAAGGCTACAACTATATAAGCAGCAATAGATATTTATCTATCATAGCAAGGTGATTTTTACTCAACAAACCAAGTTGTAGATCAGAGATCAACCACTAATTCATCCTAACAGGTGGATCAATCAAATCCTTTAACATGGTAGACTTAATAGTCTTATGTAAATCTCTTTACCGAACGCATACTTCATTGTACGTTTGTAAATCCTTTTGCAAGGTGGACCCAGTAGTCCTTATTGCTTCTAACAGGGCAGATCATCATAAGTGATCATTGTAAGCCTTAACAGGCCAACTTTATACTACAGTACTAAAGCTTGTGGGTATCATCCCCACCCCAATTTTACTTTCTATTTGGAAGGTTTCTGGGTCACCAAATTGTGTGTCAAAAGTGTTATGTATGCTTTAATGTTTTTAGTTTATCATGCACGCAATTAGATCAAAATATACATGAAGGATTAATTGCTAATTAAGGATTAGATTTTATTGGTTATTGATTCACCCCTCCCCTCTCAATAACTTATCCTATCATAATATTTCCAACAATCGGTATTAGAGCTTTGTGATTCTTAGAGAAAAGTTTAACAACTTGAACAAAGATCAAAGGCTATGAAGGTATTCAGACTTGATGAGGCTATTGACAATGAGAAGCTAGATTTGGAATTGGGTATTGGACAACTCAAGAAAGAAAAATAGCAACTCTCTTAATCCCTAAAAAGAAGAAAAGATCTTGCAATTAGATGAATGATCCACTCTACATTGAAGAAAGAATTGAAGACATCCATTCAAGCAATTCAGATGAAGTTGATGAAGCAATCAACGAACTATTGGAAAAGAATAGTACTCTTCAAGAAGAAGTAAGAAAACTAAGAAGAGAGCAAGAAATCTAGTCAGTAAGATTGTGTGAAGTCATGAAAGAGAAAAATAAGATAAAAGAAGAGATAGAAGGAAAGAACAATGAAATTCAGCACCTATCCCTTCAAAAAGCAAAATTCATTGATCAACTCACCAATACAAATGAAGAAATCATGAATCTAAGATTAGAGAATGAAATATTGTAGAATGATCTAAACACTAAAAGGTAGACCAATGAAAGGATGATGAAATCTCAAGTAGACATGAATCAGTTAAATGAGCAAAGCCATTATAGACTAAAAGGAAAAGAAGGAATTAGATATACAGAAGAAGGTGAATCATCCAAGCAAGGAGATTAAAAGAATCAAAGACCTACTTGTAGTTATTGTGGTTAGATAGGCCATACATCAACAAATTTTGAAGCAATGAAAAAACAAAGCTCAATGGAAAATGCTACAATTGAAATCAACATGGTCATAGAGCAAATGAATGCAAAGAGAAACAAAAATTTGAATGCAAATATCACAAATGTAAGAAGCATGGACACAAGTCATTAGAATGAAAAACTAAGATATTGAATCTAGTAGAACAAATTGTAAAAGCTATATTTGGTTTGGACTATAACACTTGGTGTAGATGCCATTACTATGGAGAATTTGGACACATTGGAATGAATTGTGAGAGACATCACATGAGAAAAAAAGATACTACCAGAAGATGTTTCATTTGTACAAAACTTGGTCATCTTGCCAAGAACTGTATGAATACTAGAAGAATTGAAGATGAAAAGAAAGAAAAAGCTGATAACATCAAAAAGTAGACGAGACATCAATCGATTCCAAAATCTTCTAAAAATACAAGTCCAAGCAATGATGATCAAGTCACTCAAGAATTGGGTGACTCCAACATTTCCACTTGATTTCTCAAAGGAGAATTGGAACTAAGATACTATAGAAGGCATCTATCATTAGTTCCAGTTGACAAGATGAAAGATCCATATCAGCATTAAAGATGCAAAGGGATCATCGAGTAAGAGATGGTAGTCACTATTGAGTTACTATCCTTACTAAGCAAGGTTGGGTTGTAGACCTTAATGAGCAAGGTCAGGAGTAACTAAATTTTGTGTGGTTACTGAGTCAAGGAAGACTCTACTAAGTATTCAATGCAAGTGAAGTGGATGACAGTTTGTCATTTGAGTGAACAATTGTACTAGGCATTTATGGAAAAATTTGATAAAAAGTGTAAAATCAAAGTCATTTCTCACTGCAAATTTTTTAGAGCTATCTTTGTAGAGTGATCTTCAGAGCATTCAAGTGATTTGAGTGAATTTTTATTGAAATTTTTCATATTCTCTCAAACCCTACCGAGCAAAGATGGAAACCACTTGCAGCAAAACAAAGAGAGGTTCAAACATGTTGGTTCAAGGCATGGAATGGAAGGCACTAGATTTTAAGTTGTGACTCCTACCGTTGCAGAAACGCTAGATCTGAGTGAAGTACAATCACAAATTCCTCCAAAGATATTGTTAATCAATGATATTCACTCATATTTCAAATGTACTATTGAAGATATCAAAACATTAGAGATGGATGAATGGTTGAAAGAGTTATGCATTAATGGTGTGTTGAAACTTGAGCATTGACATCTTGAAACAAAAGCTTTAATTCACATTCTACATATGCAATAGGATATCCAAGTAAAATGGATATGATTTATCCTTAGTCATGTGCACAATGGTCAGCAATGGTTGGAACAACTAGTTTTGATAACTAAGAAGAGGATCCATAGGATCACTAGTCTTCCCATGTTGACAAAGGCAAAAATGACTAAAACCCTAGGTTGGGTTGAATTGGAGAAGAAAACCTTTGTCGAGTGGGATGGAAGGGGAATGAAGATAGGTTGTGTCACTGACATGAAATTAAAGTTTGGTATACATGTCATTGCTCACAAAATATATAGAAGTAGTGGATTTAGCATACAAGGTGGTCAAGAATGACCTATCACTTGACCTTGCTGAGTTACTACTGAACTAGTTCAACAAGAATATGGAAAGCATCAAAACTTCCAAGAACAATCCATGTAAGTCCAGTTCACTCTTGACTTGTTTATTTTTCTATGTTTAGAAGTTTTTCCCATCAAAAGGTACAATAGTTTGGAGGAAAGATGTACCTATTCTCTATCACATAAATGAGTATATTGCTAAAATGGGAGAGAACTATGCAAGTATTATGGATAAATGCTTTGATGCACTCAAAGAGAAGATGAATAAAAAATTTAGGATTCCAAGGAAGCTAGTTGAGGATTATAAAGATGATGTTTTTTCATGGTTGATAGTGACAGAGTATACATTCAGGTAGTTAGGCAAAGGATAGTATGGGTAAAACCTCTTAGATATGAGGTGAACATTGATGAAACAATAGAAATAATTGAGGCATTGATAAATGAGCCCGTCGATCCTAAAGTTACTTACTTTGGCACCTATGATGAGGCAAAGGCCATTATAGAACTGAAAATCAAAATCCCTCAGGCAGTCAACAAGGGCAAGAAGATAATTGCTAAACTAAAAACCAGTTCCACTCTTCTATTGACTAAAGGCAAAGGATAGGATGAAGAAGCATAAGATGAAGAAAAGTCAAAGGAAGAAGAGCCACTGAAGAAGAAAGGTAAGGTAATTATTACCAAGCCTACCAAGACATCTACTATTGTGTTCACTAGAAGATCATCTAGGAAGAAAGCAAATAAAGAAGGAGGAGATATAATCTTCAAGAGGTCTCCACCTACCTTTGAGGAAAACAAAAGAACTAGAATTAGGATCTAGCATAACAAACTTCAAGCCACTAAAATATGAGTCTAGGACTATAGATGAGCAAAATAAAATAGAAGAAGTGTTAATGGGTAAGTGGAAATACTCCCCAAACTAGCTAGCTCAAAAAATTCCTAATGTTTTAATGGAGAAAGTCAAGCCAAGATGGGAGCATGCCATGAAAACTACAAAAGATATATATGAGTAGAACTTGAGGCAACTCATGCCAAATTTGGATGATAAGGACGTGAAGTACTCTTTAAAGAAAAATGAAGAAAAGCTAACTTTGAGATTCAACACTTGTCTTGCACCATTAAAAGATATAGAACATGTTGTGAAGAATGCTACAAACACATGGAAGAATTTTTATCTTCTTCACAAACTGAGTAATTTTGTAGTTAGTGTAAGTGACAAGGATGATGATGATGATGATGATCAGGAGAAAGATGAACAGATTGATAATGTAGATGATGAAGAAGAACAGGGGTAGGAAGCTATTGAGGAAGATTTCCCAGATGTGTAAGATATTGAGGAGTAGTACCCAGTAAAGATTGTTGCTGTGGTCATGCCTCAGTTCCTCACTCTTGAAGAAAAAGATTGAAAACACCAAGCCTGAAGACTGCTTCAGTAGGATTAATTGTGACTAGCACTGAAAGCACAAGCACTCAATCAATCTTTGCACATATCCAACTTAGTACTTCATTGGTAGAAGTGGCAAGCACTTCATCTATTGAGAAAAAATCTCTTCCCTCTACATCAGTTTTGGCTACCCAAGGTATTTCTTCTATAGGTATTTCAATAATGAGTCCAATATCCACTTTTTTAGCAAGTTCTACCATTTCTACAATTGTTTTCATTTCTACCATGCAAGTAATAAGTGCAAGGATAGTTAAGACCAAGCCTCAATTGAGTACAAAATTTTTGGACAAAGACAATGAGAAGGAAGACAATATAGATCTTGATGAGGAGTTGTCATTCCTAATTGGGACATCTCTAATCTCAATCTTGATTAGATGCATGTTTTTTGAGAAATTCTTCAAAAGAATACTAAGCAATAGAGGCTTAGAGAAGGAAGGAATAAGGAATTCAAGATAATTGAGGGTGCAAAGAATATCCTAGTAGAGGCTCTAGGATGATACTTCTCAACCAATTTTGAATTAGTTAGTAGAGGCAGCCCAAAGATATAATGAAGATTTCGATGGATAGGACAAATTATTGTGAAGAGCTAAGAAGAAATTTGAGAATAAAGTTTTGGAACTTATTGTTCAAAAAATTGCTATTCATCAAGTAGAATTATCTACTATTCTAGGCTCACTAGAGACCTCCTGCAACAATGTATCTTTACTATTCGGTAAATTTTATGATACATCAATCTTCGCTAGGGAAATAAGAGATAAATTATCAAAGATTGATGAGGATCTAAAGGCAAGTGCACAACAGTTGCAACTTGAACTGAGTTCAAGCTCTGCCCACTTCAACAAGATCATATTTCTAACTGATAAGCAAGCAAAATTGTTGAGAGAAGAGGCAAGAATAAAATCAAAATTGATAGATATTCACAACATGATTCCCCCAAATATGGATGCATTGTAGAAATACATTGCACATATAAAAATGCTCATCCATGACAACAACTTCTCCATTGGAGACCATATGATAAAATTGGTAGTAGAAGTGCAGATTACATTGCACACATGCAAGGTGTTGCAAGAGAATTGGGACAAGACTTTGGCACTTATCTTAAGGGTACATTAAAATTTCTTATCACATTTTGGCATATTACTATATAGAATATATAACATAAATATTTGGCATTAATGTCAAAAAGGGGGAGAAGATTGGAGAAAGAAGATTGAAGACTGTAGAGAAGATGTATATTATAGGAGAAAATGTATAGTATATTGTATATTATGTATGGGCCAAATTTGAAAAATCTCAAAAATAGTATATTCTATTGAGTTGGAGACATAAGGTGATGGAAGGGTGTTCTTGAACATTCTTAATTCAGTTTTGAGTGATAAGTGTTTTTTGTCACTAATGCCAAAGGGGGAGATTGTTGACATTTTAGTTATGTTTGTTATTAGTGACATACACTTATTTAGATTGTAAGTATCTACCCAATATATTGTACACTTAATAGTGTTAACCAAAGATTTCAGTTGCTACCGAGTCCATTGATAGATTTTAGTTTATGCTGAGTAGTTTCTACAAAGTTATTGATCAGTCTAGTGTAAATCGAGCATCTTAGTGTATGCTGAGTTTACCAGTGCAAACTGAGTTGTGCAATGCTTATCGAGTTTGAAATTGGTGTGATGTGAGTCTATTGTTAAATGAGCTACTCAATGTTAACCAAGTGACTTAGTTTATACTAAGCTTGTAGTGATAGCATTGACTAAGCTATGTAGTGTGAATCGAGTGATTCAGTTTATATACCAAGTTACATAGTATTCACCAAGTTACTAGTGCAGACTAAGTTCAAGAATTCTTGGAAGTGATTAGTATGGACTGAGCTTCTATGTCTATCGAGTGCATGATGATGCCAAGCATTGATAGTGGATGCTGAGTATCAGAACCTCATCGAGTAGTCTTCAAAACCCAACTTTTTACACTTTGGCCAACTTTGTGATTTTTGTGTAAACTTGTATTATGGTCAACTTTGTAATTTGTAAATTGGATTGGTATATATGTAATATATTGTATCACATCCAATATATTGTATGGAAGTAATATAATAATCAGAGAAGGGCAGAAGAGTGAATTACAAAGACTACAATAATATAAGGAGCAGTAAAGATTTATCTATCACAGTTAGGTGATTTGTACACTCAGAGGAATCTCATTCAGCAAACCAAGTTGTAGATTAGAGATTAGCTATTGCTTCATCCTAACAAGTGGATCAATCAAATCCTTTAGCAAGGTAGACCTAACAGTCTTATCTAAATCTCTTTACCAAGTGCACACTTCATTGTATGTTTGTAAATCTTTTTGCAAAGCGGACCTAGCAGTCCTTATTGCTCCTAATAGGGTAGATCATTAGAAGTGATCATTGTAAGCTATAACAAGCCAACTTTATACTACAATACTAAAACTTGTATCATTCTCACAATAGTTTTACTTTCTATTTGGAAAGTTTATGGGTCACCAAATTGTGTGTCAAAAGTGTTATGTATGCTTTAATGTTTTTAGTTTCTTATGCATGCAATTAGATTAGAATATACATGAAGGATTAATTGCTAATTAAGGATTAAGTTTTATCAGTTATTGATTCAACCCTCCCCTCTCAACAACTTATCCTATCATAATATTTCCAACATAACCTATCAAATGGAAGAGCACATATTGATTCAACAAATGAAGTTTTAGTTGGCTCTTTTGGAAGTTTTTAATTGTGCAAGTTGTTTCTTCAATTCTTGTATTTCTTCTCTCAAGATTTCAGCCTCAGTGGGCTCTCATTTTTTGATTATTCATTGTACATCAAAATCTTGGGGAGTTTCCATCCTTTCATTGTCATATACTAGAAATATTTGTTTCCATTTTTCTCTAAAGCTTTTAGCATTAGTTTTTGAGCAAGCTCATCTTGTCGAAATCTTATGAAATCTTCACTAGTGATCTCATCATCACATTTGTGATGTGATTGTGATTTTTTGGTTGGTGATGGGCATGCCCTCAAATTGACTCTAGGAGTCCTTGGAGGTGTATGATTTCCATAATTGTCACCAAGGGGAGTGTGTTCAAAAGGATTGCAATAATAGTCTCTTCTAGTTTCCTCATTGTGTGTATGAGGGTTAGGCTCAACTTGTTGGTCCACTCTTTCTCTAGCATGGATAGCTTCCCTAAGTCTTTCATTTTCATGTTCTTGCTCTTCTAAGTGGCATTTGATTTTGTTGGGATGCATGTTGGTCAAAGTGTTTTCACCTCTGGGAGTATCAAAGGGTGTCCCAAATGGGTTCTCAAAATTATAAAGTAGATTGTGTCAAACATTGGTAGCTTGTGTTTGAATAGAATCAAGATTTTCCACACAAGATTGCCCACAAGGGCACCTAGGTGGAGTCTTTAACTAAGCAAATATGAAAGAGGGATGACTACTATTACCAACTTGGAACCTAGTTGTGACTGACATGTAAGGATGTGTCTTTATTTAATAGGATGAGAGAAGTGTTTCAGATTTGAAGCTTGTATGATCAATAATATTCATTTGTTAAAGAAAAATAGATGGCTTGTTAAGAGTGCTCAAGAATTTACAACACTAGCGACTTTAGATGAGTAGCAAATAGCTAGCATAGAATAATAATCAAATTTCTACAAGTGATCATCAATGATGTTTTGAGACTTACATCTGATGGATTAAACCCATCTTTTCAACTTGAGACAACACCTAACATATAGATTTGTGATCAAGCCTAGGAAGGACTGAAGTGATAAGACCCTAGATCAAATAAAATGTAATGTAGATTCTATTTTGATAGAAAAATGACCTAGGCAATATTCTTCCAAAACCCAGGTGACACTAGGAGAATAATTTGTATCATACAACACAATTTGTAATACCAGGGTGACACTTTTCTCTTGGGTAATAGTTCACCTAAGGCAGGGTGACAAAGTTCAGTATATCAAGGCAATAGAACTTAAAATAATAGGGCAACACAATTTTTTAAAAAAAGTGGAGCGATATTTCTCCAAAGAGTGTGTGATAAAGTGCTTGTTTTGTGTAAAAAGGGATAGTTTTGACTCTAAATTATTGTGTTTCAGTCTGACAGTCAGATAGTTTTCAGACTAGATAGTTTTAGATTTCAGTTCATGTCAAATAATGATAAGGTTTACAAATAGTAGGGGTTTTTAGCATGTCTCAAACAATCAAACAAGGGTCAAAACAACCAAGCAATCTACCTAGAAGTCATGGTTCATTTTTTGACAACTTAACCCATGTTAAGTGCTCCTTTACCTCATACCAAGTGGTTGCCCACAAGAGATATTGGCTTTGTCATGGAAGTACCATAAGCAACATTGAGGGAACATAGATGGTGAGTGTAAAATCTTGGGGTGATCCAAGTAATCTACTAAGATTGATCTTTGCACCAAGAAGTTGAGTAGAAAAATAGGGTAGCTACTAACTTAGAGTGTTTAGAAAGGGCTTCCATTTATAATGTTCCTCTTGCACCCAATTACGAGACACCCCACCTTGTGGTGAGTAACAGACCTCGTGGCCACAAGAGCACCTTAAGCACTCTTTCTTACCATTTCCCTCATGGTCCCAATCCCACAAGTAATCATACTAAGTGAAGACAAACAATATGTCTACCAAAGTTTTGTGTCGTTGATAGCCTTGAGCTTATAGTGGGTTGGAATAGCTAGGTTTTCTTGTCCCCACTTGGGTCATTCCTCTTGGTTTCCCAAGAGCAGGCCCTCTAAAAGTTGTTAAATAAAATAAATTAGATCCACTTTCAAGATTCAAGAATTTTGATTCACTACAAGGGCAAAGAGCATACTCTCCTATCTTGATTGTCTCCCCCAAACACACCAAGATGATCCAATTATCCTCATGTGTTCAAAATCCAAAGGCAAGTCAAGATTTTTGATTCACCATAAGGGTGAAGAGAATACTCTCCTATCACCAAAGAACCCTAATGGAAAGTTTAATGTGCCTAAAAATGAAACAACTAGTAGTATTGCACACATGAAATAAAAGAAAATATAAGCCAGTTTGATTTTTATGCTTTGGGCAGTGCTGCAAACAATTGTTAGTAGCCCTTGCACATTTGAAGCTTTGACATGCATTCTTTTCAAGGTAATTATGCAAGAATCTCAAGGAAACAACCTACAAACATAGATATTAGCCCCATAAGTTAGTTTGAAAATAACATGGAATCTATAAATAGTCTACCATCAAACAATTGCAGACTTGTAAAATCTAACAAATAATAGGTAACAACCAAGAAACTCACCAAACAACTCAATTAGCAAGCAAATCAAGCCATGTGATAGTTTTTGCTAGAAGATTGTCATATGATACTTTTTAGTATACATGTGTGATAATTTCCTCTTATGCAATATTTTTGCTTAAGCTGAGCGACATAAATTTCTATACCAGAGTGATAGGGTATAGTATTAGCATGTGATACTTTTATCATAAAAGTACCACACTACAATACCAAAAAATGTCACACAATACTAGAAAAATATTGCTCAAAATCTACAACTATATATATATATATATATATATATAATTTGTGAATAAAATGTAAAAAATGCAGAAATGCAACAAGATGAAGAGCAAAACTAAGGCATTCTTTCCTATGGTGGGTGTAAAAAATTTACACTATATTTTTGTCACACTCTAAACCCTTCTATCCAAGTGATTACATGAGTTCAAAATGCTTGGATGTTGGCTTAGATCTCCCTATCCTTGGAGTGTAAGAGAGTATATTTCAAGCACAAGAAGGCTCTCTTCTTGGTAGTAAATCATGCAATGGGAGGTTCTCTTAGAGACAAGATGCAAGAATGCAAATGTCCACAAGGAATGCCTCAAGAATGCAATGCAAATGTAGACTAAAACTAGTATGAATATGCAAAATGCAGCTATGTTAACAAGAATGAGAGTGTTAAAAATTGGCCTAGTTATGTTATGTGAGCTAAATAATTACAAAATAGAAACTAAACTATCATGCAACATGATTCTAAGCTAAAATTGCTATGGTATGAGAGAATGTAAACAAGAAATGAAATTTCTCCACAAATGCTCTCAAGAATTTGAATGATAAATTTGTAGCATAACAATACTTAAGAGTGTGGATCCTTTGAGGGGAAAAGCTCTCTCACTTTTATCATAAAAGTACCACACTACAATACCAAAAAATGTCACACAATACTAGAAAAATATTGCCCAAAATTTGCAACTATATATATATATATATATATATATATATATATATATATATATATATATATATATATATATATATATATATATATATATATATAATTTGTGAATAAAATGTAGAAAATGTAGAAATGCAACAAGATGAAGAGCAAAACTAAGGCATTCTACCCCATGGTGGGTGTCAAAAATTTAGACTATAGTTTTGTCACACTCTAAACCCTTCTATCCAAGTGATTACTTGAGTTTAGAATGCTTGGATGTTGGCTTAGAGCTCCCCATCCTTGGAGTGTAAGAGAGTATATTTCGAGCATAAGAAGGTTCTCTTCTCGGTAGTAAACCATGCAATGGGAGGTTCTCTTAGAGACAAGATGCAAGAATAAAAATGTCCACAAAGAATGCCTCAAGAATGCAATGCAAATGTAGACTAAAACTAGTATGAATATGTAAAATGCAGCTATGTTAACAAGAATGAGAGTGTTAAAAACTGGCCTAGTTATGTTATGTGAGCTAAATAATTACAAAATAGAAACTAAACAACTATCACGCAACATGATTCTAAGCTAAAAATGCTATGGTATGAGAGAATGTAAACAAGAAATGGAATTTCTCCGGAAGATCAAGGTTGGAGTTTGAAAATGATGTTGATCCATGTGCACACACAAGTCAACTAATAAACATAGAGTTGAATTTGCATGTGAGACAAAAAAAGTCTTTTCCTTTAATTTGCAAGTTAGAAGTAAGACTTTATGTGTGCACATTGAGTGGGTTAGAAGAAAGGGGTCTTTTATTTAATGAAAAGAGGACATGTTCTTTTAATAAAATAATGGACTTAGAATAGTATGGTCAAACTATAGGTTATAATCAAATTAATTAATTTTAGCAAATTGGTCTAGGCAAATGATGAATTAATTTAGCCAAAATGCTGAGAAGGGGGCTAATAGTCTAGGTGACCATTTTTAGGTGATTACAGGTGTTATGTTCATGCTATTTCTCTTATGTTTCTATAGCCAAGTTAATTTAGGTTAAACACGCTAAATATATTAAGACATTATTATTTCAATGTTTACTAAGTGACAACAATTCTTAGTGTTAACCGAGCTATATTGCGTTAATTGAGTGTTTGAGTGCTAACCAAGTTACATTAGTATTTTAGTTTCAATAGATATTTGCTTTTGTATTATACTGCCATCTTAAGGGATCTTGGATTTATTTTTTTGATAACTAATTCACTCCTCCCCTCTTAGTTACTCCTCTTATATTTTCAACAAAACTTCCTATAAAAACTTGCCAATCCATGAAATGATCTAACTTCCCCAACATTTTTTGGTTTAAGAAAACCAAGGATAACTCTTACCTTTTCAAGATCCATCTTCAAACCATGAGCACAAATAGAAAAACCAAGGTAGACAATTTCTTCCTTTGTGAATGAACATTTCTTCTAATTAATCAACAAGTTTTCCTCTTTTAACCTATGTAATACTTGTCTAATATGCTCAAGATTTTCTTTAGTTTTACTGAATATTAGAATGTCATGAAGGTATACAATCACAAACTTACCTAATAATTTTTTTAAACCTCATGAAAGTAATAGTGCATTATTTAAACCAAAAGATAGAACCAACCATTTATATAAACCTCATTAATCTTGAAAGTAATTTTCGAGTCATTTCCTTCTCTGATTCTAATATGATGATACCCATTTTCAAAATCAATCTTTGTCAAATATCTTGCTCCACTCAAACAATCTATTATGTCATCCATATTAAGCAAGGGAAACCTATACTTTATTGTTATCTTGTATATAGCTCTAGAATTAGTGCACATTCTCCATTCTCCATTATTTTTAGGTGTCAAAAAATAGGTACAAAACAAGGACTCAAGATTTCTCTAACCAAACTCTTATCAAGAAATTCTTGCACTTTCTTATTCAACTCTTTATTCTTAGTAGGTCTTAGCCTATGTGGTTATTTATTAGGAAAACTAGCTTTAGGTATAAAATCTATACCATGACTAATACTTCTTATAAGAGATAAGGTATATTATTAGAAATAATATCTTGAAATTTAGTCAACAAAGATGAAATCTTAGGTGCCTACTCAATTTCATCTTGTTTCTCAATTTTTATCGGAATCAAAGAAAATAAAACATTTTTTTCTTTCACATCCTTAACAAATTGATTTTCTTCAACCAAACATACTCTTGCTATGGTCCAATGATTCTCATCAAGTTTCTCTATCAAAGGAAATAATACTTTTTTCTTCCCATCAACCCAAATAGTATATTGATTCAATTTACCATCATATAAAGCTTTTCTATCATACTACCAAGGTCTACCCAATAGAATATGACAACAATCCATATGAATAATATCACACAAAACTCATCATAGTAATTCTAAATCTTGAATTTAACTAGTCATTCTTCTCCACACTTGAAACACGTGCCCTTAAACCAAGATTTCCATTCTCTTTTACCTTTATTACCATTTCTATAGTAACTAATATAGCTACATATAGTGTAATTACCTCTTTCACCAACATTTTCCTCTTTACATTTTCTTTTACCTTTGTCTTGCATTGTGTTGCTAGATCTTCTACTTTACCGTAGGTTATGCCTCCGTTTCTTTGAAATCTGACACTTCTTCCTTTTTTTTCTTTTATCATGTCTCTTTATCAATAACTCCTTAAGTTTTAAGTTATGTCTTGTAATAATAGGCTTCTTCCACACTATCTAACTTGACAATTCTGATCTCATCTTAAATTGATGTCCTCAAATTGTTTAGGTATTTATCCATTTTCTCAATCTCATCATCTTCATGTCCATACTAATGTCCATTTTGTAAAATTATTTAATATATGCTTTCACATTCATATCCCCTTGTCTTAAATTTTTCATTCTCCTTAATAGATTAACTTGGTAATCTACAAGAAGGAACTTCTTCATTTTTCTTATCATCTTCGCCCATGTATTCAAATTTTTTTCCTCTTCTCTGGCTCTCAATTTGCAAATGTTCCTACCAAAGTGAAGCATGACCCTTTATATTGGCGACTTCTATCTTTACCTTTCTATTATCTAGGGTATTTTCATACTCAAAGCATTTATCCATTTTAGAGATCCAATCCAACATTGCATTAGTTTCAATACTTTCATCATAACAAGCAACTTCAATAGCAAGTATGAGTTTTCCCTAAATAAAACTCTTAGAAGCTTCTCTTCATCTTATTCTACTTTAGGTATGATTATGGTTAGGTACCACTTCTTCATCATCACTAACATCCTTAAGATGTACATAACTTCTCTAGTTTATCTCAACAACTTTAGGTCTTGTTGCAATCTACCTCACAATATCCATAATGGAATTGTCTAAATTACCTCTACCTCAAATCATCTTAACAATAGTTTGTGCAAGAATCATAACCCTCTACAAGTTATAGGTCAGAGCCTTGATCTACCATCCTACAACCAATCTAATTAGGGCTCTCCATGATCCCAAATTCATAAGGAAACAAAACTAGGCTATGATACCACGTATTACAAGATAGGTAGGAGGAAGGACCATCTCCAATCTCCCACCACTTCACCAAGAGCACACATGGAAGAAAATAAAAATCTAGTAGCTTAGCACCAATTTTACTCCTAAATAGATACCAATTGATTAGAAAACCCACATAATAAAATATACATCCAACATGCCTGGCTATGAGGCCTTCTAGGTTATGGCCAAAACAATGAATTAAAACATCACAGATCAAATGTTGAAATCATGAGATTTGCTTCTACTTTTTATCTAGAAACTTCAAAAAATTACTTTCTTAAAGCTAATCCAAGTCCTTATATAGCCAGAAAGACCACAAGATAGTCTAGAAGGCATTTAATTACAAAATAGCTTTTCTCTTGGAGGAGAAAACAAAATAACACACAAATGACCAAAGTATAATCTGTGCTCTTAAGGACAGGTCCACACATGATCCAAGAGATGCCCCTTAACCATGAAAAGCTCCACATCATCATGGGAAACCATGCAAAAAGAATCTGCATAGTATACTAGAGGAAAAAGGAAGTAAAAGGTTCCCAAAAAGAAGGTAAGTTTGGTGGATTACCAAAAGGTGATTCAATTTCTGTACCATAGATAGTTAAGTATCCTGTTGTTTTTTTTTCAGTGTCAACAGAATTAGGTTCATACCAAGGTTTTAAGCAAAAAGGATATACAATCTTGATTTGAATACCTTCTTTGATGTAATCTTTTAGGAACTTTTTCGAGACATCTGGGTCCGTCAATTCATATCCATCATAATTACATTTGAGATATGATTCCTTTTCCATGATTTTCCAATCTTGCTCCCATTCGGGAACTTGAAATAGTAAAATACTACCAATATTTTTAGCCATTATCAAAGTAGGCAAATACAATCGTTTCCTTAAATACGTATGAGTAAAAAAGAGAGCAGCTCTGACATAGTGAATCACTTCCCTGTCGAAGGTTTGTTGTGTTCGGCAGCAACGATTTCTTTTCATCTTTCGCGTCTTTCCAAAAATTGTTCGCAAATTCTTAAGGATCTCAAAGTTATTCTCTTTTTTTCGTGAGCAAAGAAAGAGGCACAAAACTCTAAGCATAAAGAACATTAAATTCCATACACTTAGGGAAAGGATAACAATGGGTCCACATTAAGATTCCAACCACACATAACTCAAATCCATAAGCAATAATGACTAGTCCTCGAGCAACGAATTGGTACAAAAAATAAAGCAATATTTTTGGTTGATGCAAGGTTTCCCATTGACCCAAGATGCTCCTACATCATTGATCAACAACGATCACATCCTCCTTAGACCCTATCCTTGTGTCCCTTGTAGAAAATAATATTGGCTTCATATATACTTTTATCTATTTGACAATTTCCACATATGTTGGCCATAGATTATGTAGAACATCTGGTATAATCATCAAGTAATATTTCCATCTTTTACCTATGATGACCTAGATTTCAATTACGAACATTAAAAACCTATTCTCTATAGTAATGACCCTATCTAGAAAAGTATTTAACTTAGACACTTTGAAATACCTATCTTCTAAATTGGATGATGGAAGTGGGAGAATGTGATCATCCTCTTTTTTATTCTTTGGTGGTGGGGAGTCAGAGTCATAATCTTTAATAATGAGTTTTCTATGTGTCTTAGGATGTAGTGAGACCTAAGTAACTTTAGTTTCAACAAACTTACAATGTAGTTTCTCAAAATATTTAATGCATAACTCAATTAGAAGCACTTCATCTACCTAGTCTTCAAAACACTTTGTAAGACCCCCTTTTTCCTTTCATCTTCTAAACCTTTCAATATGGAATGCCTTATCATACACCCATACACCAATAATTAGTTTTCTATGTGTCTTGGTAGGTAGTGAGACCCGAGCAACTTTAGTTTCAACATACTTACAATTTGGCTTCTCAAAATCTCTAATGTATAAATCAATTCTAAGGACTTCATTTACCTAGGCTTCAAAAAACCTTTGGAAGACCCTCTTTTTCCTTTCATCTTATAAACCTTTCATACACTCACACTTTGATTAAATTATGATTTACCTTGTAAATACAATGAGAAAATTTATGAGTGAAACCCTTGGAGGGGTAAGCTTTGAGTGGTCTTAATATAGCTCTAACATGGGGAGGAATTCTTTACATTATTTTTCCTAGGGACCTTCTTACCCAAACATTAACAGAGTCATGAAAAATCCTATAATTGCAATCCTTACTCTTTCTATCACATGTCTTGCACTAGAGTTGAACTAGGAGTCTGGCTCCATTCCCCTCCACCATGGTTCTCTTTATTGAATGGCTGAAAATTGTAGAACTTTGAATGAGTAATATGTGACACAAAACATAATAATGTATAAAAATCCTCCCCTTGTTCAATTGTAGAAATTCTCTATGTAGAATTTTTTCAATTTTAGTTGCAATTTCAAGCTCAAAAAATAAATTGGGATTCTAGATCCTCATAGATATATAAACTAGGTCTAATGGCATCTTTGATCTACTATCTTCTACATATATCCATACGCAATTGTAATAAGTTTTTTGAAAGAAATCTATAAAATTATCTTTTAGTTAAGGATATTTATTGTTGAGATTTTCTACTTAGTTGTGATCCAATCTTCTCATAAAGAAAGTTGCCTCTTTATAACCTAAATTTCTCATTGTTCTTTCATAATCCACTAGAAATTATTGTTAGAGTAATAAGATATTGCCTTATTAATTAAATCATTTTGATTTAATTATTAATTCACTTGTTATCTCTAGTTTTCTTAAGTTAAACTTTAGGCATAAAATAATTAATTCTTTTATTAACTATTATCATGCAACCTAGCTTTTTACCCTATTATGGTTTTGATCTCCTTTTATAAGGATTTATCTCTTTGTAATTTATTAATTCACTTTTGATAATAGCAATTTCTCTTTTTTCTCATTAAGAATGTCTCATCTATGGATTTGGGATTTCCAGCCTCCATAGTTTTTTGCTTCTCTCTTTCTGTGATAGGTGTTTGCATGTAGGTGATTCTTGAGAGCTACAGGGTTGACCTTTCATCAACTGTAACATGGTAACAGAGCTCTAGATCTTCATGCTCCTATTCACTTTATGAGAGTTTTTTCTTGGCTTTCAGATTCGAGCTTTTTTTATTTTAGAAGGTTTCTATTTTCAGAATTATTTTGTATTGGACTTGGGGGGGTCATTTTTTTAGTGCATTTTGAGCCCAAATGAACCTCACCGTTGGATTCGTAGCACCCAAAAATCCCTATTTCCATTTAAAATTTGTCCAATTTGGACACACTTGAAATTTTAGGAAAAAAATTGCTCTCAGATTTGGGCACACTTCACGAGGTGATGATATATTTTTTTATTAAAAAATATACAAAAAATCACAAAAAGGAAGAAAATACTTTTTACAAAAATGAAATGCATGTTTTTTAAAATAAAAATAAAAGTTTCAAAAAGCACTTGCATGATTTCTTTTGTTTTTATTTTTATTTTTAAATTTAAAAGTGGAAAGGATGTTGTGCAATGCTAACATCAACAAAGTATTGACTTAGTAGGTCTGATAGCCATAGGTGTGACATCAACATTTTTGGTGCCAAAATTTGACAGCCTTCAAACCATCTCTTCTATGATTTGGTTTGTCTTAAAAAGCTATTTGTGGTTTTTTGGCCATAACTTGTTCATCTAGACTTTGTTTTTCAATCCAAAAGAAGCATTGGAAAGTTGATTCTGAGCCCATCATGATGGTTTAGGTTATTTGGATTTTTGATGTAGTTTGATTTCCTATTTGGGTAGTCAAAGCTGGGTGTTCTATTTTTCACTTCAGAGGACATATCTTGAACATCCCAACTCTATTTTTCAAAAACGTTATATTTTTGGAAAGCTTGTTTAGTCTTGTTTTCAAAAATGCTATCTTTTCTTCCAAATTTTGCTCCATGCTCTTTCTATCATATTTTTTCTTTATTGCACTATGGTGGATATCTTGGATGTTTTAGGTTCAGGGATCATTTTCATGTCATTGGAATTCTTCTTTTGGGTTGTACTATCTGTTGTAATAGCTCTTTTCCCTTCTTAATCATTTGAAAGAATATTTATGCAAACACATTGAGATAAAGTGCCACTCCTTGCATTTTTGGGATCTTTTTCATCATTGTGACTTATTGTACTTGCACTACATTATAAAGTGCCCTGGGGGGATAGTTATTTTCCTTTTAGTGCCCTCTTCCTTTTTCAAGTGAGTGTCCCTTCCATGACATTAGCCCCATGATGTTTCAATGACACATGCCCTTATAGGTGTCTATACCTCTTTCTCACTCTCGATGTTCTTGGTTCTTTCTATTTTGTAGGAGATATTGGCCCACTTTATCAGTTGCCTATCACTTAACCCTTGTTTGCATTAGGAGGGTTCTTCAATTTCATGCTTTAGTGGTGTTCTTCATGATCATATTTTGTTCCTATCTTCTAGAACATTCTTTCCATCTCTTTTTGGAGTAGGGTTTTTCCCATGTGATTTTCTCTATTTCTCCCTTTACACAGATTTGGTTGTACTTGGGTACCTCATTAGGCCTTGCTGCCAGGACCCTATTTCTTTTTAGCAACATTTTTTAAGGTTTTTAGCTACTCTCTAAGTTTATCTTGGGGGGGCGGGGGGGGGGGGGGGGGGGGGGGGGGGGGTATTAGAGTAATAAGATATTTCCTTATTAACCAAATCATTTTGATTTAATTATTAATTCACTTATTATCTCTAGTTTATTTAAGCTAAACTTTAGGCATATGATAATTAATTCTTTTATTAGTTATTATAATGCAACCTAGTTTTTACCCTATTAGGGTTTTCATCTCCTTTTATAAGGATTGATCTCTTTGTAATTTATTAATTCACTTTTGATAATAGCAATTTCTCTTTTTTCTCATCAAGAATGTCTCATCTATGGATCTGAGATTTTCAACCTCCATAGCATTTTGCTTCTCTCTTTTTGTGATAGATGTTTGCATGTAAATGATTCTTGGGAGCTGTGGGGTTGATCTTTCATCAACTATAAGAACTATTCCTAATCTAATTTCCTAACCTAAAACATTCTTCTGTGCAAGATTTGGTAATGACCATTAGATGATTTCCATCTATCTGTCTTATAGTATTAGTCCTTGATTCATAACTTGCAACCAAAAATTCAATGGGCTTAGAATTCAAAAATACATTTGAAAAAAATAATTCCTTCTAGTCTAATCTCCATGCACATGGTCTAGGTTGCCTCTTTAATCTATTAGCATAGAAGAAAAGTATATTGCTCTATATGTTACTAGCAATTCAACATCTTGACATTCCTTCCACACTCTAAAAATAATTCCTTTGCAAATGTATCCAACGACCTTGGTAATAGGTAAAGAAGGACTTTTTGTAGCAGAAGGATTTCCATCTCTCGAGCCACTTACTCTTCCCCTTTCTTCATAGGAGGCATTTTTTGGAAATTCTCAAAAAAAAAATATTAGAAGAAGGATAAAAATTAACCTATGGGTTGTTGTCTTGTACAATTATAAATTCTGAATAAACTCCCCCCTACTCTTTATCCCAAGTCTTTCTTTGGTTCTAGCTCTAAACACCAGCATGTTGCAAATGAGTTTGATGTTTCATGGCCAAGACCTTTTGTTTCTAAAGTATTCATGTGTACTTCTAATAGGAAATTATTAATTGATGAGCTTAAGGGGATTTTTGGTGAATGGTTCATAAGGTACAACATTTGGTGAAGGTTTTTAAAATGGGGTTGCAAGAAGAGTGGGATTGACCATGGAGGAAACTTTTTTGTTAGGCATTCTTAAGCAAGAGTAGTACTGAGATGGATGATCGCTCCCTAAGGAAGTTTTGATTCTTCACTTCTATGAGCATCACCTAGATCCAATAAGTGTTAAGTGTTCCATTTATTCTCATGAGAGATTGGATTGTGTGAACCACTACTCTTGAAACATGGGTTAATGAGTTTGACTCAAAAATCACAAAGTTGAATCCTGATAGCAGCATCACATTATAATTTAATGCTTCTTAGTTTGTAATTTTAATTTATTTAATTTTTTGGTTAGTTAAATTAAATGAGAAGTGCACTTTGCCTCCAAAAAGATATCTTTGATGTATAAAAACTTCATACTAGTTTGTTTTACAAGATAGTGATGAGCTTCTTTGTGCTATCACTATTTCATCACCCCTTTTGTTGTATCTCAACAAAAGAGAAAAGTGTCAATATCTTGCAAACCCTTTTTCCTTAGGTCAATGAAATAACAAAGAAAATACATCTATTATTGACCATTTCACCTTTTTATAGACCATTGTATAAGTGACCTATGAAATAACAAGTCTCACCATCTCAGGACACATTTAGCTTACATCTTACAAAATGGTGGCAATTTTTCCATTGTACTCCTATGCACTTCTTTCTGTGAAATAGAAAGTTGAATAAAAAATGAACCTCTTATAATATTTATTCATCTTTTAATCTATTTTATTGATGATAACCACATGTCCTTTGGCCAACAAATGTAAAATCAATTTTGGTTTTCTCTTTGGTAGAAATTTCCTTCAAAATCTAGACCTATCCAATATTGGCTCTTTTTGGGGATGATATTTTCATTGAATACCTACAAGAATCCATAAATATCTCTAGGAAAATTAGACTGAACATAAAAAATAAAAATAAAATAGACATAATATCCATAAATGAAGGATATTTAATCTACAATGTAAATATTTAAGAAAAGAAAAGTTTCAAAAATTGGCCATGCACTTTGGTCTTCTCCATATATGCTTTTAAGATGGTGTACATTTTCTCCACCCTTCTTGATGATGACATAAGGTCCAATCCATAATACTTTAAACTTTTCATACTTTCCCTTGTCTTGATTCCTAGTATTCCACATGAGAATCAAAACTCTTTTAAATTTTCTATTAGTAGCCTTCTTGTCATGTAAGAATTTGACTTACTTTTGCCTCTCAATTGTATGCGCTTGAGTGTTCATTGTGATTTCTACTGATTCTACTAGATGCATAATCCTTTCCTCCATGTAGTCCAAATTATCCAACTGATTCTAGGAAATAAATTTGTAAAGTGGTAGCATATTATGGAGAGGAAGCCTTGCCTTATTTCCATAAACCAACTCAAATGGGGAATATCATGTTGATTTCTTGGTTATAATCATATTTTTCTTCATTGCTAAATGTAGCTTTAAATCCCATGTCCATTTATTTTGTTCTAGAATTATTTTAATTATCTTCAGTAAATCCTTATTCCTAGATTCTACTTTCCCATTCCTTGTGGGTGGTATGGGGATGAATAATATATCACAATTCCATATTAGTTACAAAAATTAGAGAATTCCTTTGATGTAAAGTACATGTCATTGTTAGTAATTAACTTGGAAGGAATACCAAAGTTGTTTAAGAAATTCTTTGTATGGAATTCAATCACTACTTTTCTTTTTACTTGTCTAGTGGGTACATATTCCACCCATTTATTAAAGTAGTTAGTAGCTACCAATACACAATTGCGCCCTCCACTTGATTTATTTGATATCTTCCAATAAAAACTAGGGCACACATTTGAAAAGGATCCTTTTTTGTATAGGCTTGATGGGTAGAACTCCTTGATATTTAATCTTTGATGATAATTTTTGAGAAGACTCATATTTCCTAACATATGCATAACAATATTTGAATAGGATAGGCTAATAATATTTAGTGCACACAATTTTATGAGCTATTGTTTTGACTAACAAATATCCCCACATATTCCATTGTACAATTCTTGCAATATGTGCTTGGATTGGTACTCATCCTAACACAAAATAAACACTAAATCATGATTCTTCTAATAAAAATTCGCTTCAATGAGGATATACTTTTCTGTTTTGAGTTTCAAAGGCCTTCTCCTAATTTTCATTGAATCCTTTTAGGAATTTTGTGTATTTGAGGTAGAATGTTATATCTTTATACCAAGGTATTATTTTAATGCTCTAAAAACATATTCAAAAGAAATATTATTTATTTGAACAACATCAAAAAATTAAATTCAACCATTATCTTAGCCAATCTATAGCATCTGACTAACTTGGTGATCTTAAATTCCCAAATTTTATTGATCCATCTATATCTTCTCCCTATGACTTCACTTTTCTTGAATGTATCTTTGATAGATACACTAGGCACATAAGTTATTACTTATGCTCCAATTATAAAAGGTCTTAAATATTTGAAATCTTTTATCAAAGAATATGCTTGTTTCTCATTTATATCATGGAAATAATGTGTCTTGCAACTTGTAATTTTTTACTGAAAAATGCAATTGATTGCTCATGTCCATGTTCATTTTTCTCAAGCATGGAAGTTTTTATAGTGTGATAAGATGCAAATGGAAATATTTGAAAGGGATTATTTAAGTCTAGATATTTTAGTATTGGGGCCTCTTTTTAATGGCCTTCTTTTATTTTCATAAATGCATCAATAACTTCTTCGATCCAATTTCCTTGGCTCCCTTATTTGACATCTTTACAATAGTTTTAACTATCTCAATAAAATTTGGCACATATCTCCAGACAAATTTTATTTATTTAAAGAAATATTATATTCCTTTTTCATTCTTAGGAATTTGAATCCTATCAATAGCTGCTACACATTCAAGATCTATCCTAACTCCATCTTTTGACACAATTTGTCCAAGTAGTTTTCCCTCTATTACTCTGAAAAGATATTTCTTTGGGTTAAGGGATATACCATAATCTAGTGCCCTAACAAATATGTTCTCTAAATCATTGTAGAGATCCTCAACCTTCTTTGAGTAAGTGGTTAAGTCATCCTGATAAACTACAAAAATATGATCAATTAAGCTCTCAAATACCACATCCACAACCCTTTGAAAAGTACCCATACATTTATTAGCCCAAATGACATTCTAACATATACATAAATACCCAAAGGAGTAGTAAAAGCTATTTTAAATTTATCAAAATCCTCAAATTTAATTTGATTATATGATGAAGGACGCTCCCCTTAATACCACAAACTCATTACAGAAACAAATAAAGAATAGTAAAATGCGAGAACAAAATATGCACTTCTTATTTGTGCCACAAATACAAAATTAAAAAAATCACAATTACAATATGCTAACCCACATGGGCACCTTCATTACAATAATCTACAAGATCAAGCTATATGAACTACCACCTAGAATTGTCCTAGACAATGTTTGGGCCTTTCTTAAATAGGCAATTTTATGCTGCCCATGAAGGTTCTAGACATTGAAACTTAATACCTAGGGTTGATAGACCCTAAAAATACATATAGAGTTAGCCAAATCTATCTTTGACAATTATTTTAGAATTTTTTAGCAGTCCAACTTCAAAAGGCCATAACTCTCAAATCGTTGCTCTAATTGGCTATTATAACCACTTTTTGGAAATGCCAGCTTTTGATCTATAAGATCAGAATGATGCAAGTGCCTTTCCTTTGAGTTTTCAAACCTCATCCGGGCACTCTAAGGCCTCCAACAATGAGCTTTAAGATTTTTCTACAAATGTTTCCATTGAAAATCCACAGTAACTTCTCTGATACTTAAGCTAGTGCAATAAGATTTATATGGTAGGCTTATAAATCTAAAATGAACCTTCATGTATAAAATGAGAACATTTTGAGGTCATATGACAAACTTACTAAAAATAGCAAGCTCCCAGAAATAACAACCACTTTGTCTACTAGTCCTTATTAAAATAGAAAAGACTGAAAATAAAATATTTTTGGATGATGCAAGATTTCCCTCACACGCAGGATGCTCCTACATCATTACATCTAGAGAAACCATCCATCATAGACAATAGCTCATTTCTAGTCACCATGTTTAATAAAACTATCCTTCAAAGAGGACATATTTAAATTTTTGAATTCTATATATAACCTTATATCACCATTCTTCTTTATCATAGGAACCAATTCGACACCCATGAAGAACCTAATAGGTTTGATAATCCCCTCATCTCTTAATTTTATCAACTCCCCGTTCATTTTAGGTACAAGAGTGTAGGGGTTAATGGGTCTCTATCTTTTCCTATAACATTTTGCATCTGACTTGAGTGGTATCTAATGCTAAAATAGATCCTCCTTATATGCCTTAAGATCAATCATCGTAAGACTAGGTGAGGACATGTTTATATTTTCTTAATAGAGAAAGCAATTCAAATCTAATCTTGGGAGTAAGCTTTTGCCCAATATATGCCTCCTTGGGTGCATTGTCACTAACCTAATATATCTTTTTGACATTATTTTCTATCACAAGGGTATTTCTTACTTGAGCTCTATTATGGTCATAAAAAATCTCTTCAGGGCTACCGATCTTATTGAATTTTTTTTTTTTGTTTTAAATTACATTACTTCTTTTCAAATAAACAATTCCTTTTCCTCTTCCTTCTCAACATAAGTATTAAGGTCTATATCCTGAGATTCATAATTTTCTTCACATCCCAAGAATTTTAGAGTATTTCCATCATCTTCAAACACTTGCCAATGGTAAACACTAACTGTAACAATTGGCCTTGATTTTATTCCCACTTGATATTTCATTACATGATATACCATTATGTTTATAGCTAAATTAGCAAGGAAATTTGAAACAAACTTTTTTGTCCTATCAACCCAATTTATATAAAAACATAAATTACCTAAATTAAATCCCAAAAACCATGTCTCTAATATTTTATTCTTCAATTTTTAGTAGCATATCTACACCTTGTGAAATAATGATCTCATAATCCCCATAGAATATTAATATTTTAATTTCATTCTTAGTGGCTATTTTTAGACCTATTAAAAATGCTTCATACTCTACTATGTATTTTATCCATTAAAATTTTAATAGAAAATAATACTTGAATTTTGTTGCCAAGAGCTATGGACAAAATACTAGAATCAATTCCTTCCTTCCTACAAGAACCATCAAAATACATGTTACATAGTGGCTTTTCTCTTTAGTAGCATGTAATTCTATAGGATCAATACTTACCATAACAGGCTATCTAAGTTGTACCGTGAAAGTTTTTATGTCTAATTGGCATAAATAGTTTATTTATTCTGAAGATTCAAGGAATGAAGCATCAAGGAAAGTGGGTAAAGCTTCAGGGAAAACAAGTAATTTGAATTCCACATTTTGCATATCCCTACCACTAGCATTGACTTGTTATCCATAACATAATACTTTCCATAAGCGGTGCTTACTCCCACCTAATTATTTCAATGCTTCAAATGCATAATATTCACATCTACCCCTGAATCAATCAAATAATTTCTTCCCAATTTATTATTGATCAACAAAGTTAAGTGAAAAGGATCAATCTAAGAAGGATTTTGGACTATTAGTAGTCACTAAATAAATCATTAGAGTTTCTTCAACTGCCTGATTGTTCTTGGGTACATTTGGTATCTCAAGGGAACATCCAACATCATAGATTAACTTTAATGTCTTTCTCTTAAGATTGGGAAATGTCACCATCTAGCAATGGAAATGTGATCTTCATTTGAGATAGTACGTGAGTTATATCAAATAAACTGATATGTATTAACTGTTATCTAACTTATTTCCAAGCTTTATCAATTTTGAAGGATCAATTTATTTATTTATTATGCCATTCATTTTCCTTTCCATTTGATTATTTTGTCTTGTTTCTCTTTTAGGATGGTAGTGACTTTCCCATTTTTCAAGATTAATACTCTTGTTCCTTAATTGGTAATTACTTCTATCTTGGGTCACTACAACAATGGTATATGCTTTCTTTTCTTCACTAGTAAACTTCCTAAAAATTGTGATATATTTCTCCTTACTAGAGAATACTTCCTACATTCCATATTAAAAAATAAATAAAAATCTTCTTCTCCTTCATAATTAAAAGTATCAAAATTTACCCAAAATTCTTTTAATGATAGGTCATTTATAGTTGGATTATGATCATTGCTTCCTTCCTGTTCTCCCAAAATGCTAAGAGTTATGAAACATTGACCTAATGAATGAGGCATATCAAAAGTATCACACCAAGGGTTTTGATAAACTATGTGGTTATTTCTTCTCAATAGATTAGGAGTATCCTTAATCAAATTCTACTTTGAATATTCAAGCATTCCACATTTCCAATTAGTGTTATACGGTATATCATGCAACCTAATCCTATAAATTTTATAACTGTGTGGTTTATTACCTTATTTTATTTGTAGATATTCAACCATGGCAAGGAGTTTATCCAACCTATCATCTTCCTTAACTTTCTTAGGTGCTTTAGGATGGTACAACTTTGGATCCTCCCTTTTGGAAAGCTTTCCTATAGCTTGCTATTATTTGTAATGGTTAATAGATTCTTTTGGTCTTTTTGTAGAGTGCTAGGATTGTGACATCTAATTTCATAGTATCTTTTATTATCAAAGATACTCATATAGAATCCAATAAGGAAAGAATAAATAGGTATCATGCCTTGAGTAATTCTATTTAATAACTTGTTGAACCTTTTAATGAACTTTTTTTATTGATTCATTTAAACTCTTTTTAATGCTAGTTAACTCTTGGGATGCAAGAGAAAGGTCATTGAGATCACCGAATTCTTCAAGAGACTATGTTGCAAAGTCATGCCAACTTGTAATTTAACTGTCCAAGAATCCCCTTTACTAGTTAGAGGCATCATCATTCAAGAATTGTATGAATAATTTCATGCACACATCTTCATACTCAACATCAAAATCTCCTATGAAATCATGGAACCTTTTCACATGTTGTTCATTTGAGTCAACACCACTTCCATTAAATTTTGAAATACTAGTCCTCCATTTAATTTTTGTGTTTTTTAGGTATCCTATTATCCCAATGAAATCTAATTTCCTATATCTATCAATTACAAAAGGCATTCTCATTCGACCATTATGTACCCCATGATTGTTAACCCTTGGACCATTATTATGATGTTTGATATTACAATGATTTTGACCACAAGGATTTTGACCACTATTATGTTGATTACATTACACTAGCTAGCTAGTTAGATTAATACCTTAGTAGAAAAGGATTGGACATCCTTTTATAATGACTCCATGATTAGACATAATCATGTGTTTTCCTAAAAATAACATATTGACTTTATTTTATTTTGTCAATCCACAAGTGTAAGCTTGAGAGGGTGGCTGCAAAATATATGCTCTAATTCCTCTTTAAGTCATTACAACTTAAACAAAGGGAATGCCAAAGGAGACTTAAGCTAGAAATTGAAATAAAATCTTAATTTAGAGCTTAGAGTAATGCTACAAATAGTAAATCGATCTATGCACCTATGCTGCAAGAACAATTCACTGATTCTATTATCAATGGATATAGGAACAACATAATTCTATCTTGCAAATAAACAAACAAGGAAATGAAATCTATTCTAATACAGTAGTTCACTCACCAAGTGGGCCTCCTTGGATGAGTGAATATTAAAGACAATCAAGACAGAAGATGTAAACTTGAACTTTGTATTCTATTCATTCATGGTAAGAGATTACATCTGATTAAAAACAAGATCACACAGTGTTGTTATGAAAATCAATCTATTTTATCTTCCTCCCAAAAAATTCTTTCAAAGCTACAATAGACATTATTTAAAGGGAAACTACAATAAGTTCCTAACTCTATGATCACTCCATCAATGAGGATCAATTACAAATTCATAAAGTTTGCAATAGAAATATCATTAACCACTATTGAATCCTCCAACAATATAGTAGGTCGAGGGAGCTATATTCATGTACTACCACAATAGAAAACAGTCAATATC
This sequence comes from Cupressus sempervirens, assembly GCA_028749045.1. Classification (NCBI taxonomy): domain Eukaryota; kingdom Viridiplantae; phylum Streptophyta; class Pinopsida; order Cupressales; family Cupressaceae; genus Cupressus; species Cupressus sempervirens. The sequence goes on along the minus strand of CM053791.1, from coordinate 354,307,930 downwards.
TTTCTCATTCACAACGGTTCAACAATGTGGTTGGCTTTGACTTAGTGCTGAGGTACGAACTTTGAATACACATGATAGGTAATTACAAAACATTGAATGCATACAAATTCCAGATATATTTATTTATTAAATCATCAATGTTAGAAAAAGGTGTAATGTTTAAACTATCACTCTTTGCAAATCCTATAGCTACAGGGATGAATCTAACCAAACATAGCATGGATGAGGAAACAATTATTAGCATGTAACTTCCCTTCATTATACCATAGAATTCCATAGATTCAAGAAAACATAGCATATCTAAACTATCTATAATTCAACTTCATGTCTTAACATATAGATAACATATTCATAAAAACATAAGTTCATTTACTTAAAACCACAGACTCATTAACTATTTTTACAAGATAATTGTCTAAAAACAAGATAAAAGGATCTCAAAATAATGGCTTTTTAGAGGTCCATCATTCCCCCCAATTGATCTATTAATGGTCCCTAACAACAATGAAGTTCCTGATCCAGGCCCAAATTCTCTAGTCACTAGGTGTCATTTTTCTTGGCTCAAAATGTAGTCAAAGTAACCATAATTTTCCTTGAGCCATCTTCAGTGCTGCACTTTAGTTGTCATATCATGATGTTATGCATTGTGATTTACTACTAGTAGTGGTTGTAGGAGAATAGGAAGTTGATACCTTAGTGGAAGCCAATATTTGCACTAATTTCTCCCCAACTCAATATACCATAGAACCGTAATAGTAGCAAGAGTCAAATTCTGAGGATAGTGGGGTTTTCTTATTCTTAATTCATGCAACACCCTTTTCCATCATTTTCTTGAAGCAAAAATTGTTGTCTCAACATCTTGAGATGAGTTATGTTCCCAGTCTGTAAAAGCTCATTCTCCAAATGAACACACCTTACTAAATCCTATAGGGTTACCCAAAATAGAAATCCAATCTAGAAATGTTCATTTAGAGTGTTGAACTTTTGGTCTCAAGAGAAGTAGTGCTATCATTTCACTCTGCCTATAAGGTGCATCTTGATGTTCTCTACTTATCTCATTCTACATCCATGACATCACTACTCTCAACTACACATCCCCTACATATAGGAGTGAGTTCCACTCTGTGTCATTAGGTACTACCAAATTATGGAGATGCAATTCACATAGTAAAATTTTCGAAGGCATAGGAACAGATTGGAATGTATCATCAAACTCATGTGGGGTTGAAATAGAGGGATTAAGACCTTCCACAATTCTAGTCAATTTAAAATTTGCAAGTTACTCTTTAAGAAACAATGCATATTCTAGTAATGGTGACCTACATTCCATTAATTCAGGAATCAATCCTGTCATCTATTCAATTCTTCTTTTCAAGACTTCATTCTAGTGTGAACTCTATTTTAACTGATAGCTTTGCTCATTAATAACATGTTTCAATTTCTCTTTTTCCAGCTTCCATTGAGCTCTTTCCCATAAAAACTACTGAAACAAATTAATACCTATAGACAAAGGTGTAGACAGATTGGGTGGTGACAATGGTTCTTGATTGAAGATGTTTATCCATTCAGATGCCAAATGGGGAGTTTTGTTGACAGTCTGTGGTGTGGATCATTCTTCTTTACTTATGACAATTATTGTCACCACATTATCTTCCTTATTGGATTTAGTAGCTAATATAGCTAATGTGTCTAAACCATCTTGATCAAGTTCTTCTATTACTTCTTTAACAATTTCTTGTCTAAATTCTAGATAGTCCTCTAAAGGAAACTTTGCAGAATTTTCACTAATATCTTGCATATGAGGACTTCTGTCAAACTCCTCATCACTATCAATAAGCACATAGTTAACACTATAATCAACTTTCGGCTGTGAATTCTAGAATTTGTATTCATTTTCATTTGCTACATTTTATTGCAATTTTTTCTCCAGAGAGGACTCCTTTTCACATTTAGAAAAATTAGGGGTAATTATTGAATACAGGTTTCAAGAACCCTATTTACCTCAGAAAGGCTCACACTTCACTTTGTCAGTGGTGTAGAAAAGCATGGATGATTCTTTTGTTTCCTCTTGCTTGTAGGTATTTCCATCGTCAGTGCTTTAAGAGGTTTTTCTAAATCTTCCTCTTCTTCTAAGTGCAAGGTTTCATCAGTATTACCCTCATCACCTAGTTGTTGTTCTAACCTTTCTACCACAGGTTCCACAACTTTATCTTTACCTTCCTTAATGGTAGACCTATTCTTAGTAGATGATGGGGTCTTAGGGGCACTAGCAACTTCTATATTTTTGGTTCTCTTTTTACTAGCAATGGAGGCTTTAGATTTGTAAATCCTCTTTGTAGTTAGTCTAGAACTAGAGGGAGAGACTTTAGGAACATTTTTAGTTCTAAGAACAACCTTACAGAAAATAGATGTTCTTTCCCTTCATCCAACATCTTGGCCTCTAGGGCCGACCAACCTAGGCTCTACCTCATTTAACTAAAAAAACTCTTCCCGTGTACTAATTGATTGCTTATTCAACTCCATTTTTGCAATTAATTTTATTAAGAAATGGTGAGAGATAGAATGATCGTTTCCTAATTGTACTAAAGAAGCTTGTTTCTTAACAATGTTAAACAAGAAATTTGGAAGGTTTATCTATCTACAATCATGCCGTAGGTGAGCCAAAATCTTGAAATGTAGGGCATGCAGATACGTGTAATGTCCTTCACACGTAAAGTACCGGATGATAAACATTACTATCTAAATAAACTCCATTAGTAAAAAAATCTAGAAGTACCTTATTTCTTGTCAATTTCCAATGGAGGCACCTGATGTAGACTAAACTTTGCCCTACCTATCCATAGGTCAAAATCCTTTTCCCAATTTTCTCCTTCCTAGGGTAACCCAGTGACCTTGACTACTGCCTCTTCTATGAACTCAATTGTTAGACCCTTAACTACTGCAATGCCATCCTTTAAGGTGCTCATGAATTGAAGAGTGACATATTCATCAAATCATTTTAGACTAAGAAAGTAATCCAATAATCTCCTTCTAAACATCTCGCAATTGACTGCATCACCTAGAAGAACTCGATGATCAACTAGCTCGTATCTCTAGAGACCTCCACCCATCATTGGCTTCAACAGAATTTTGGCAAAATTGTGATGTTTTAGAGCTTGGTGAATCAAATTTTACAATATTATGGCACTAGTTATCTCAAAAAAAATGATATGTACTTGGAGATTTTAATGCACAATATCTCATAATATCTTTCTTGCATCAAGTTTCATAATTTCTACTTGTGTACAGGTCCATCACCCAAACACATTTCAAATTATCACTAAAAGTTAATTAGCTACTTTTAATGTCCTTAATTTCATAATTATGCAATCACAGAAGGACAAGTAATCAACATGTGACAGCTTATTCAATTACTTCTAGTCATCTCAATTAACTTTTAAAGTTACATGTGATTTGAAAACAAATATTTAAATATTTGCCTCCCCCCAACTATGAAAAGGCATGGGTCCCACTAGGATAGGAAATGCAAGAGTAAATAATTATTATAAACAATATTAATTCCTAACAAAGCATGAATACAATATAATGTATGCAAAGTTATGTACCTAGAAATTGTTGCAAGAAAGATGTTCTGGTAAAGATCACTAGAACTAACAAAGTGATGGGATGGAATGGTAAGATGGGAAAGAGAGAAGGTGAAATTGAGTGGATGGTGAAGAAAGTAATTTCAAGAAGAAAGTGTTTATTATGAATTCTTTGAACGAAATCAAGAAGTATTAGGAGTCAGGGTAGGAGACCCAAAATCTTTGGCTATAGGAATGAGGATATCCTCACTGTGTTGGAATTGTTGCAGCAATTTTCATGGATAACTAGTTTATTGTAAAGCTTGAGGTGATGCCCATTGACAAGTAACTTGATGTGGGAAGGATCAATGGTAGACAATTGAACTATAATGTTTGGAAATACAATAACAATCTCATATGTTCCTAACTAGCATGTTTGTAACTGCCCTAGATTATTTTGACATTTGGAGTCATAAAGGAGTGCCCAATCTCCTACAACAAACATTTTCTCTTTGATAAACATATTATGCCACTTTTTTCTCTGGTGTTGAATGAGTTTAGTGTTGGTCAATGCAGATTTCCTACATTAATCAAGACCTTTTAAACTTAAGATTTGGTCCTACTGTGAAATAGTAAGTTCAATACCAAGCTCCAAGGTAGTCCTCAATGTTTTATATTTAAACTTGACAAGCATTACAATTGATCTACCATAGACGAGCTCAAAAAGAGTAAAACCAGTTGTAGATTTCTAAGTGGTTCTATAAGCCCAAAGAGCTTCAGGAAGGCATGTGGCCCAATCCTTCCTATGGAGTTCTACTATTTTGGTGAGGATGGCTTCCATCTCCCTATTAGTAGCTTCTACTTGACCATTAGCCTACAGATGATATGGTGATGATTTACCATACTAGATAGTATACTTTGCATAAGAGCAGTTATCAGATTTGATATAAACTGAGCCCCTTGACCAGATGTCAACTCCCTAGTGACTCCTAACCATGTAAAGATGGACTCATACTTGGCCATGTTGGTATCCCTTGGGTGTTTCATGGGTTTAACCTCTGCCCATTTGGTTACATAGTCAGTGCAAACTAGGATGTAGGATTTTCCTTGTGAAGAAGGTTCAATAGGTCCTACAATGTCAATTCCCCATTTGTCAAAGGGTGCAACAACTACTTGAGGTTGCAGGGGCATTTCATCTAATTTACTGGGTCTTACCATTCATTGACACTTGTCACATTTCTTTTTATATCTAGCTGCATCCTTCTGCAAACTTGGCCAATAATACCTAGTTGTCAAGATTTTGAAAGAAATTCTTTTAGCTGCAAAGTGACCTCCACAGAGCTCATCATGACATGACCTTAAGGCATTATATGTTTCATCCTCTCTTAGACACTGATGCATGACTTGATCAAGTCTAGTATAGAATATAAATCCAACAATCCATTCTTCTCTACTAGTAACTTTCTTGCTTTGGTAGAGAAGTGAATTGGCATTTTACTTGTGGTGAGATAGTTAGCAATATCTACATACCATGGATTGTGTGCTAACAATAGAAAAAAGGTGTTCATCTAAAAACTATCATGAATGGCTATAGATTCATCAGGGACATGCAACCACGAGAGAAAGTCAACTACCACATTGGCCTTGCCAAGTTTACCTACTATGGTGATATCAAATTCTTGCTTGAGTAACAACCAACAAGCTAATCTTCTTGATATTGTAGGCTTGCTCATCAAAATTTTATAGTAGAGTGGTCAGAGTGGACAAATATTTCATAGCCAGTAATATAGTGCCTAAATTTATTGAGGGCATAGATGACTATAAGTAATTCCTTTTTAGTGACAGTTTAGTTAAAATCTGCACCTTACAAATTCTTACTAATGAAATAAATGATATGTTCAACTCAGTCTACCTTTTGTCCTAGCATAACACCAATAAAATATGACGCAGGTAAGGGATGAATAACTAGGGCCAAGGGCTCACCCAGCTATCCAAACCACCCTGCAGGAGTTAACACAATAGAAACAAACACAAGTGGATAGCAACCAAAGGAGGAGAAGAGGAAAATAATTTTATTGATTCATCAAAACATCTTCATACATGCCCAGTTATGAGGCCTTCTGGGTTACGGCCAATTACAATACATTCACATTCAAAGATCCAACAACAAATTTGCACTTTTCAGTTCTGCTCCCTCAAAACTATTTTTTTTCCTTCAAAAAATAACTTGCTTAGCTCTAAGCCTAAACTCTCTATTTTATACTTGCCAAAACAGCTTATAGATCATTCTAGAATCATTACATAAGAGGAAGGCCGACCCAACAACAGTCTGGACTCATCTCAAGAAAAGCTCTTAAATTAAATTTCACAAATGAAATAATTCCCGCAAGTTGGCTCACAGAAATCACATCCAAATACTGGCACTCGACATACACTGGGTAACTCGGCACCTAAAGAGTGTGACAAGAACTTGGCACCTGAAGAGTGCTACAATAACTTGGTACCTAAAGAGTGCGACAGAAAGTCAACACCTGAAGAGTGCGACAGGAACTCGACACCTGAAGAGTGTTACAGTAACTCGGCACCTGAAGAGTGCTATAGTAACTCGACACCTGAACTCAACACCAACTACAAAAGAAGCAAAAAAAGAGTAGGATAACAAGGCAACCTAGGATGCTCCTGCATCAAACAACCAGGGTTGGAATAAATGATTCTCCTGAATCATTGAGATGTCCTAACCTGAGCTGAATCCAACTCAAATTGAAAAATTCATGAAGCATCTTCAATAGATCTATTCTTCCACTTCACCAAATATTCATAGTAATCTTTTCCTCTTGTACTCTTGCCAACTCTCTGATCCAATATCTATTCAACTTCCTCAATCTCTTTCTTAGGATAATCATCTGGTATAACAACTTCATCCTCTAACTCATGATACTTATACAAATCAGCAATGTTAAATATAGGAGATATATCCATGTCATCAGGTAACTCAACTTCATAAGCATTACCACTGTCATACTTTTTTAGGATCTTACAAGGTCCAAATTTCTTCATCTTCAGCTTGCTATATGTTCCAACTGGGAATCTTCCTTTCTTTAGATGAACCATCACCTCATCACCGACTTGAAAATCGTGGTGTCTTCTAGACTAATCAGCATTCTCCTTATACTTTTGATTACTTTGTTCCAACCTCAACTTCACTTCTTTATGCAAGGCCTCCATAAAGTCAGCAAATTCTTTTCCTGCAATGCTTTTCTTTTCTTCACCAACAACATCTCTCAAATCTAATATACCTCTAGGATGCATTATACTAACAATCTCAAAAGGTGTCTTCTCTGTACTCCTATTCATAGAATTTTTATATGCAAATTCAGCTTGTGCCAATACCATCTCCCAATTGCTTAGTTTATTCCCAACTAAACATCTCAGCAAATTATCCAAGCTTCTATTCACAACCTCTATTTATCTATCTTTCTGTGGATGGAATCTAGAACTAAACTTCAATTTAGTACCCATCTTCTTCCACAAAGTCTTCCAAAAATAACCAACGAACTTACTGTCTCTATCTGAAATAATGCTTCTTGGTAATCCATGCAATCTCACAATCTCTTTAAAAAAAAGTTCAGCAACATGCTTAGCATCTGATGTCTTCTTACATGGTATAAAATGAGCCATTTTAGAAAATTTATCCACTACAACAAATATGGAATCATACCCCTTCACCATTTTAGGTAATCCAAGAACAAAATCCATACTAATATCAATCCAAGATTTCTCAAGAACAGTAATAGTGCAGGGCCCATTTGCTGTTGCACCAAAAGCCATGACTGTTATTGAACTTGGAACACCACATAATTAACCACCTGTGGATAGGGGAGTGTGTCGCATCACCCAGAAATCTCCCCCTCGACATGCATACCAAGTGATTACGCGGGTCGAGAAGGCATCGGGGAGATTTGAACCCATGACCAGGCCAAAACCAGGCTCTGATACCAATTGCAGGGCCCATTTGCCATTGCACCAAAAGCCATGATTGTTAGTGAACATGGAACACCGCATAATTAACCACCTATGGGCAAGGGAGCATGTCGCATCACCCAACAAATAGGTGTATACAAACCAATATTTTTTTGCAACTTGACAAACTCCACAGCTCTTTACAAATTTTTGAACATCCTTATACATTTGTGGCCAATAATATTTTTCTTTCAGCAAACTCAATGTTTTATCAATTCCAAAATGTCCAGCTAATCCACCACTATGCTTTTCCTTAATCAAATTCAACCTCAAATGACTTCTAGGAATACACAATTGAATACCTTTGAACAACATACCTTCTTGAATGAAATACTCATCATACTTACTTATGTGATTTGTTAGATTTGGTGCTCTGCACTCTCTCCACACCTCAGAAAAATCAGGATCAGCATCATACAACTCTTTCATCTCATCAAAACCAAGAACTTCAACCTTCATTTCAGTCAACAAAGAACGTCTTCTACTCAATGTATCAACAACTTTGTTAGTAACTCCACTCTTATGCTTGATTACAAATGTAAATGTCTACAAATACTCAACCCACTTCATATGTCTTTGATTCAATTTATGCTGACTTCCCAAGTATTGTAAAGCTTTATGATCAATGTACAACACAAACTCCTTAAGCATCAAATTATGTCTCCATTTCTTCAATGCTTGAACAATGGCATAGAATTCTTGATCATACACAGAATATTTCCTTTTAGCATCATTCAACTTTTCACTAAAGAAAGCAACAGCCTTACCTTCTTGACTTAACACAGCTCCTATTGCATTACCACTTGCATCACATTTAACTTGAAATACTTTGTTGAAATTAGGTAAAGCCAATACAGGTAATTCAACAACTTTTGTTTCAAAGTCTCAAAACTCTTATCAGCTTCGTGTGTCCACTTGAATTCCTTTCTATCTCCCCTCATTGTTTTAGTCATCGCATTACAAATAGCACTGAAATTCTTTATAAACTTTCTGTAAAAACTAGCGAAATCATGAAATGATCTTACCTCACTCACATTCTCAAGTGTAGGCCATTCCAAAATTGCTTTAACCTTTTCAGGATCCATCTTCAAATCATCAACTAAAATCACAAATCCCAAATACACAATCTCCTCTTGCATAAAATAACACTTTTTCAGATTAATCATCAACTTTTCCTCTTTCAACCTCTGCAATACTTGCCTAATATGCTCAAGATGTTCTTCCTTAGTCTTGCTGAATATCATAATATCATCCAAATAAATGATCACAAACTTACCCAAGAATCTTTTTAGAACTTCATTCATCAACCTCATGAAAGTACTAGGTGCATTAGTCAAACCAAAGGGCATAACCAACCATTCATACAAACGATCTTTTGTCTTGAAAGCAGTCTTCCATTCATCACCTTCTCTGATTCTAATCCGATGATAGCCACTCTTCAAATCAATCTTGGTAAAATACTTTGCTCTACTCAAACAATCCATTATGTCATCCATTCTTGGCATAGGAAACCTATATTTCAATGTTATCTTGTTAATGGCTCTGGAATCAGTACACATTCTCCATTCTCCATTATTTTTAGGTGCTAATACAATAGGTACAACACATGGGCTCAAGCTTTCTCTGATCAAACCTTTCTGCAATAGTTCATGCACTTGTCTGTTAAGTTCTTCATTCTTTGCAGGTGTCAATCTATATGGTGCTTTGTTTGGCAAACTAGCTCCAGGGATCAAATCCATACAATGACTTATACTTCTTACTAGAGGTAAACCATCAAGAATATCTTCAGTAATAATGCCTTTATACTCATTCAGCAACTCTACAATTTCTCCTGGCACTTGGTCAATACTACCATCTGTCACTCGGTCACCACTGACTGGCACTTGGTTAACATTGTTTTTAGGCACTAGGTCTCCATTGACAAAACTTAGTTTTCTTAGAATTATAGCAAAACAAACTTGATTCTTTTTCACTTCTTTTTCAAATTGTTTCCCATTAACCATGCAAATTTTTATAGCAGTACAATTAACCTCATTTGGAACTTTAATCAAAGGAAACAATGTTTGTTTCTTCCCATTTACCCAAAGAGTATATTGATTCAATCTTCCATCATGTACAACATATCTATCATATTGTCAAGGTCTACACAACAAAATATGACAATAATCCATGGGCATAATATCACACAAAAATTCATCACAGTAATGTCCAATTTTGAACTTCATAAGGTATTGCTCACTTACCAATATCTTATGCTCATCTTTGATCCATGAAACATGATAAGGTTTGGGATGTTTCAGCCTCTGCAATTGCAACTTTGTAACTAGCTCTTCTGATGCCAGATTTGTAGAACTTCCACTGTCAATGATCACTTTATAGCATTTTCCAGCCATCTTACATCTTGTCTTGAAAAGACTTCTCCTTAGAATAGGTTCATCATCACTTTCCTTATTGCATAAGGTTCTTCTCACCATCAAATTTTCTCCAGCCTCAAGTCCACTTGGTGAACCCTCATCATCTTCTTGAATCACAATATTTCTATTATTTTGCCCACCTTCAGAAGATCTACATTCAAAGGATCTATGCCCTTCTTTGCCACATCTAAAACAATTACCATGAAATCCACCTCTAAAATAAGAATGACCTCTTCCTTGGTAAGAATTAGTGCCTCCTTAGTAAGAATTACCACTTTTCCATTCAATCTTTCCATTGTCATCATTCTTCCATTCAGATTTGTCTTTATCCTGTATAGAACTTTTAGATCTACCACTTTCTCCATAAGATCTACCTCTGCCTCTCTAGAATCTACCACCTCTACCTCTCTGTCTTTGTTCATGCTTCTTTGTCAAGATCTCCTTAGCTTTCAAGGCATATTGATATGCTTCTTCTACACTTTCTAGCTTTACAAAACTTATTTCATCAATCCATTAATGTACCTTGCAATTTTCTCAACATCATCATCCACATGTCCAGATCTGATGTCTAATCTATAAAATTCTTCAGTATACTCTTTCATGGTCATGTCTTTTTATTTCAAATTTTGCATCTTTCTCAACAAGCTAACTTGGTAATCAGCAGGAAAGAATTTGTTCTTTACCTTGTTCACCATCTTTGACCAAGTTCTCATCTTCTCCTTTCCTCTTCTTTGTCTATCAGTTTGCAAGTGCTCTCACCATAGAGATGCATGAACTTTCAGCTTAGTGACTGCTATCTTCACCTTTCTATTATCAGAAGTGTTTTTATACTCAAAGAACTTCTCCATATCAGAGATCCAATCCAACATAGCATTGGTATCCAATTTTTCATCATAATGAACAACTTATACATCAGGCTTTGAATTCGCTCTAGACAATATTCTCAACAATCTTGCTTCATCTTGGTCTTCTTTAGGTTTTTGATTATGGTTTGGTGCTACTACTTCATCATCACTTACATCATCAAGATGTGCTCCTCTCCTCTAGGCTGTCTCCACAGCATCTAATCTAGCTACAACTAATTTAATATAGCATTATCAACATTATTTCCTCTACCACGAACCATCTTTACAAATCAGGTTCCTGCAAGATCGTAACCCTCTACAAGTTATAGGTCAAATCCACAGATCTGCCACCCTACAACCAAATCCAAATCAGGGTTCTACATGATCCAATCTCCACAAGGATGAACCTCAAGCTCTGATACCAACTGACGCAGGCAAGGGATGAATAAATAGGGCCAAGGTCTCCCCCAGCTATCCAAACCACCCTGCAGGAGTTAACACAATGGAAGCAAACACAAGTGGACAGCAACCAAAGGAGGAGAAGAGAAAAATACTTTTATTGATTCATCAAAATATCTTCATAAATGCCCAACTGTGAGGCCTTCTAGGTTACGGCCAATTACAATACATTCACATTCAAAGATCCAACAACAAATTCACACTTTTCAGTTCTGCTCCCTCAAAACTTATTTTTTTCTTCTTAAAAAAACTTGCTTAGCTTTAAGCCTAAACTCTCTATTTATACTTGCCAAAATGGCTTATAGATCATTCTATAATAATTACATAAGAGGAAGGCCAACCCAACAATAGTTTGGACTCATCCCAAGAAAAGATCTTAAATTAAATGTCGCAAATGAAATAATTCTTGCAAGTCAGCTCACAAAAATCATGTACAAATACTGGCACTTGGCATACACTGGGTAACGCCCCACCTGAAGGAATGCTACAGTAACTTGGCACCTGAAGAGTGCGACTGGAACTCAACACCTGAAGAGTGCTACAGTAACTCAACACTTGAAGAGTGCGACAGGAACTCGGCATCTAAAGAGTGCGATAGGAACTCAGAACCTAAACAGTGCAACAGGAACTTGGCACTTGAAGAGTGTGACAGGAACTCGGCACCTGAAGAGTGCTATAGTAACTCGGCACCTGAAGAGTGCTACAGTAACTTGGCACCTAAACTCGGCACCAACTACAGAAGAAGCAAAAAAAGAGTAGGATAACAAGGAAACCTAGGATGCTCCTACATCAAAATAGTCTAAGGCATCTTCATGAATGTGAAAAGCTAGTTCCCAATTGGGTCCTCGTAGAACAAGTACTGTGGTAAGAACTTCCTTAAGGTGCAGGAAGATGTAGCAAAATCAAAGTCCCAAGCAAATTCAGAATCCTTTTTTAGTAGGTTATAGAGGGGTGCTACAAGTTGACTAAAGTTTTTAATAAATCTTCTATAATATCTAGCATGTCCCAAAAAAATTCATACATCTTTCTGCTTCACTAGCATAGGTAAGGTACTAATGACTTCAATCTTTGCTAGATCTACTTGGATGCCCTTAGATGAAATGAAATGGCCTAGCACTATACCTTTCTCCATCATTGTAAAACATTTTTCACTATTTAAGGAAAAGGTTATATTCTTGACTGTTGATATTATGGTTAAGTTTGTTTATTAGTGACTCACACTTAGTCAAATGATTAGTAGCTACTAAGCTTATCTTGCAATTTACAATGTTAACTGAGTAATCTAGGCTCTACCAAGTTCTATAGCTACTACTGAGTTTCAAAATTAGTATTTAGTTCACGCCAAGTAGTTATTACTGAGTTCATCAATGACAGTGCTAATCGAGCTTCATAGTATTAATCGAGTTGCATAGTGTCAACCATGGTCTCTAGTGCCTATCAAGCCTACAGTGTCAGTGATGCAAATCTAGTGTTGACCAAGCCATTGAGTGTCAACAAAGTGATTCAGTTTATATGCCAAGTTTTGTAGTGTTCACTGAGTCACCAATGTTGATTGAGTTTAGACTACTTGGAAGTGATTAGTATGAATCAAGCTGCTACATCTACCAAGAGCATGACGATGTTGAGTGTTGACAATGGTTGCTGAGTTTTGGAACCTCGCCTAGTTTATCTTTAGATTTTGAGTACCAATAGTTGGGCTGACTTTGTGTATTTTGGTGAAACTTGTATTGTAGCTGACTTTGATGAATTATAGTTTGAATTGATATATATGTAATGTATTGTTGTATCACATCAAAAGATAAGAATAAAAATAGAAAGAAATCATATGAGAAGAAGTGTGAATTAAGAAGTTTATAAGTAGTATAAGGAGCAAGAAAGATTTATCTATCACAACAAGGTGATTGTTGCACTTCAAAGGAATCCCAAGCAACAAATCAAAGTTGTAGATCAGAGATTAGCCACTAGTTTATCCTAACAAATGTATCAGTTAAATCCTTTCACAAGGTAGACATAACAGTCTTTTGCAAATCTCTTTATCAAGTAGATACTTCATTATATTTTTTGTAAATCTTTTAACAAGGTGGACCTTATTGCTCCTAACAGGGTAGATCATTAGAAGTGATCAATTGTAAGCTTTAACTGGTCAACTTCATACTGCAGTTCTAACGCTTGTGGGTATAATCCCCACTCTAGTTTTACTCTCTATTTGGAAGGTTTTTGGGTCACCATATCTTGTATCAATATGTTATGAATGTTTTATTACTTTCAATCTTTCATGTATACAATTATATATATGAAGGATTATTTAGTGAAATAAGATTAAGTATTATTGGTTCCTAATTCACCCCTCCCCTCTTAGTAACCTAGCCTATCCTATATTTCAAAAAATTGGTATTAGACCATTATGATTCTTAGAAAAGAAGTTTAGCAACTTGAGAAAATATTAGAGGTATATAGGCTAGATAAGGCTATTGGCAATGGAAAGTTGGATTTAGAATTAGCTATTGGGAAACTAAAGAAAGCACAAGAGCAACTCTCTCAATCCTTGAAAAGAAGAAAAGATCTTGTAGTACAAATGAATGACAATCTCTACACTAAAGAAATAATTGAAGATATTTATCCAGATAGAAACTCAAATGAAGCTAATGAGGCAATCAAAGACCTATTGGAAAAGAATTGCAATCTTCAAGAAGAAGTTAGAAAGCTGAAAAGAGAACAAGAAATTCAATTAGTAAGATTATGTGAAGTTATTGAAGAAAAGGAAAAACCTAAAGAAGAGATAGAAGGAAAGAAAAATGAAATTTAACATCTATCCCTTCAATAGGAAAATTTCATTGATTAACTTACTAATACAAATGAAGAAATCATGAATATAAGATCAGAGAATGAAAGATTGCAAAATGATCTAAACATTGAGAAGCAAACTAATGAGAGGATGATGAAATTTTGAGGAAACATGAATCAGTTGAATGAGAAAAGTCAATATAGATAGAAAGGAAAAACAATAATAGGATACATAGTAGAAGGTGAATCATCCAAGAAAGGAGATCAAAAAATCAAAGGCCTACTTGCAATCACTATGGTAAGCTAGGTCATACATCAAACAAATTTTGGAGTTATGGTAAACAAAAATTCAATGGAAAGTGTTACAATTGCAATAAGCATGGGCATAAAGCAAGTGAATGCAAGGTGAAACCTAAGTTTGAAGGTAAATGTCATAAGTGCAATAAACAAGGGAAAAAACATCACATGAGGATAAGAGACACTACTAGAAGATGTTTTATTTGTATAGAACTTGGACATCTTGCCAAGAACTATATGAACACTCCATATTAGCATTCAAGATGCAAAGGGATCATTGAGTGACTAAGAAAAATTAAGACCTTACTAAGCTAGGTCGGGTTGCAAGGCCCTACCAAGCAAGGTTGAGATACACTTAAATATTATATGGACACTTAGTTATGAATGAATATACCAAGCATTAAGGTTGAATTGAGTGGAAGACAATCTATCACAAAATGAGTGATTGTACCAAGCATTTATAGTGATTGTGACACAGTGCAAGGCAGAAGAATCCCCAAAGGAGATGGTCGAGCCCCCAAAAAATAACCACACATCAAAAACACAAAAAAAGATAAAAATAATGCAAGATTTGATACTAAATCACAACTCTTTATTCATATTATAACTATTTACGTGTAATATACCCAGTTGTAAGGCCTTCTAGGTTATGACCAAATAGGAAAATAATTATAATAACAATTCTGTAAGATCCCTCAAGATCCAATCAAAACCCTAGCTAGTCCAAATTTGTAACATAACAAAAATCTAGTAGAAACCTCCAAGATCTCAACTTGTGCTCACAAGCCACCAAGCAACCTCCTTGTTTCTAAACCTTAGCCACTAGCTCTTCTCACAAACTCACAACTCCACTACAATCCTATTGTAAACTGCCTCATATTGGCACTCTATCCATAGACTTAGGAAAAAATTTCTCTTCAACTACTCTCTAGACTCACTCCTTTAAAATGAATGAATCACTCCATGAATGAATGAATAAAAGACTCCACAGGACCCCCTACTTATACCCAACTAAGCCACAAGCCGGCCTAACAATTAAAAATTAAATAAACCCCTTGCATTAAATGCATATTTAAGCCACAAGACAGCTCATAATAAAAATTAAATAAAAAATGTTAACCCTTGTGTTAACCCATAGTTAAGAAACAATAAAGACACAAAATACTTAGGACAAGCCCCAAGTTTACAATACAGATATAAATGTACATACAAGAGATAACCAAGACCACAAATAGGTCCACACGAACTCCCAAATTGATCTACATCACAACCACATGCTACATGCATTAAATACACCAAGAAATCTTGTTGGCACCAATAGACTATCGAGTCACAACAAACTCCCAAGCATTTCCAAACTCCAAATACATGCCAAGCACAATAGACCATGCTGAGCTCCAAGACCATGTTGAGATCCTAGACCATGCCAAGCTCCTAGAGCTTGTCGAGAACTAGTCCTTTTTTGACTAAGTACCAGTCCAAGCACCCTTTAAACCAACTACTGAGCCTCCTCTCATAAACTCCAAAGTAGTTACCGAGCAAACCTAAGATGCTCATGTATCAAACTCTCCTGGTAAATAGAAAAGTGTGTCCCACACTTTGATGCCTAAAGAAAGAGCAATAACCATTTTCATCTTCACCAAAGGCTTCCACTCTGTTAGGGACAAAAAAAAATCTGTACATCATCCACATCTGTATCATTCTATTGGGAACTAGAATCTCAACCATCCAATTAGCATGCTCACTCCTAGGAACAAAATGAACATAATACTTCATCAAAAAATCCACATCCACATCAACAACTAGTAAATCCACACCAGTAGAAAAAAACCTCCACATCAGTAATAATATGTAGATTTGCATCAACACATGCCAAACTCACAACACTAGCAATCTCATTGCTCACAAAAAAATGCTTTGCAATAGACAACTTACCACCAACAACAACTAGATCATCTATGATGAAGTGCTCTAGTTACAATTTTCATGTCAAACCCAATCAACTGATCATGAAAACCAACCTCTATCCTAGCATCGAAAAGTTTATGAATATCCTCAGCAACAACCTCTAGTTGCTCTACAATTTCTATATCAGACACCACAAACTGATCAACAAAACCAATCTCTTCCACCACAAACTTGCTATGCCATCTCCTCTCTCAAACAAGTCTCTTAACCATTCATACAACTCACTTATGAATTGGTAGACTCTAACTCCACAAACATCTATGAAATTCCTTCCTTATCCCATCCTTAATTCATTAGCCAAACTAACTTTAAACCAAGAAGGCATCTCAAAAAACCTCCTTTCAACCACATCAAAGATATTCACAATAATCATAGGGTCCAATCCTCTCAAAGACATCTTCCAAGATCTTTTTGAACCCTCTACAAAAAATCTTTCCCATGCTTCTTGTGACAATCACCTCACATGAACAATTGGGAACCACATCACAAGTCCATTAGTCTTCCATCTTTGCATCCATTGATCCATCTACAAGCCCTCCACAATTTGCAAGTTAGAACCATGATCTACCACCTTGCAACCAAAGGATCTAGGACTATAGAAAGAAAATCCACCACTAGATCAAGATCTTCTTAGATCTACTTCTCCAACCCAAGTCCTGGTAAACTACCACAACTTTAGTGACCTATCTACACACTCAGGAACAACCTTCACTTTGATACCACTTGACATAGTACAAGGTAGGGTGATCTCCAAAGAAGCTATCCTAGCCCCTAGTAAATAACCACATACTAGAAAAATAACACGAGATAACAAAAATACAAGATCTTATACCAAATCACAACTCTTTATTCATATAATAACTATTTACATGCAATATGACTGGTTGCAAGGCCTTTCGAGTTACCACCAAATACCAAAACAATTGCAATAATATTTTTATGAGATCCCTCAAGATCCAATCCAAACCCTAGCTAGTCTAGATCTATAACATAACAAAAATTTGCTAGAAACTTCAAAGATCTCAACTTGTGCTCGCAAGCCACCAAGCAACCTCCTTATTTCTAAACTGTAGTAAAGTGCTTCACATTCGGTGCTCTATCATAGAATTAGGAAAAACTCACTCTTTAGCTACTCTCCAGACTCACTCCTTTGAAATGAATGAATCACTCCATGAATAAATTATTAAAAGACTCCACAAGTCCCCCTACATATACCCAACTAAGCCACAAGACAGCCTAGTAATTACAAATCAAATAAAACCCTTGAATTAAATTCATATTTAAGCCACAACTTGGCTCACAAAAAACATTAAATACAAAATGTTAACCCTCACATTAAATTGCAGTTAACACGTGATAACCACACAAAATACTTAGGACAAGCCCCAAGTTTACAATATAGATTTAAATGCACATAGGACCAAGACCAAAAATAGGTCCACACAAACTCCTAGATTGATCCACATCATGACCACATGCTACATGCATTAAATACACCAAGAACTCTAGTTGGCACCAACAGATTGCTTAGTGACATCAAACTCCCAAGCATCGTCGAACTCCCAATACATGCCAAGCACAATAGACCATGTTAAGCTTCCAAAGCATGCAGAGCTCCCAGACCATGTCGAGCTTCCAAAGCATGCCAAGCACTAGTCCTTCTTTGACTAAGTACCAGTACAAGTACCCTCCTAAGTAATGAACCTCCTCCCATGAACTCCAAAGTAGTTACCTAGAAAACCCAAGATGCTCCTAATGCTCTTGCATCAAATTGAAAAGTGAAAATATGTTAAAAGAAAGGAAATCAAATTCATTTTTCACTGTGAATTTTTCAAGAGCTATTTTCAAGAGCGATTTCTATGCTTCTAAGTGATCTGTGTGTTGTTTTTTGAGGATTTTTGTGTTTTCTTACAACCTACCAAGCATGATGTCTTCTAACAGTAAAACTAGGAAAGGATCCAAGATGTTGTTTCATGGAATTGAATGGAAGGCACTAGACTTCAAGTTGAGTCTACCAATTCTAGAAGCACTTGACCCAATTGGAGCTCAGTCACAGATTCCACCAAAGGTATTCCTTTTTAATGATATTTGTTAATATTTTTTCAATTCAATACAAGAAATTGGAACCATAGAGATGGATGAGACTTTAAAAAAGTTATGTGTGATTGGTGCATTGAAACATGAGCATTAACATTTGGAGATCAAGGGTTTAACACACATTCCACATATGCCATGTACACAATGGGTAGTTATGGTTGGAGCAACCCATTCAAATAACAAAGAAAATGATTCATCAAATCATAGGGATCCCAATGTTGAACAAAGCAAAGACTACCAAAATGCAAAGTCAGGTAGAACTAGAAAACATGACTCTTGCCAAGTGGGATGGAAGAGGTATGAAGATCAGTAATGTCACTGACATGGAGCTGAAATTTGGAATTCATGTGATAGCTCATAAGATCTATAGCTCTAGTCATCTCAACAACATGTCATGTGAGGCAGTTGATCTAGCTGTCAAGGTAGTAAAAGAACAACATGTCCTTTGACCTTGTTGAGCTAATGCTGAATCAATTCAACAAGAACATGGAGAGCATTAGGACTTCAAAGAACAACCTATGTAAGTTTGGTTCACTTTTGACTTGTTTATTCTTCTTTGTGCAAAAGTTTTTCCCTTCTAAAGGCTCAGTCGTATGGAGAAAAGATGTACCAATATTATATCAGATTAATGAATATATAACAGAGATGGGTGATAAATTTGTCAATATCATGGAAAATTATTTTGATTCATTCAAAGAAAAGATGAATAAAAAATATAGAATTCTAATAAACTTGTAGAATATTACAAGGATGATGTTTGTTTCAAGCAGTCAAACCTAGAGTGGTGTGATGTTTGTTAAGCATCTAAGGTGTTTAACATTTATGACATTGAGGATATCATTAAGACACTATTGAATGAACTTGTGGATCCTAAGGCCACATATTTTGGTAATTATTATGAAGCCAAAGCTAGAATAGAACTTGAAATCAAGCTTCTTCAAGTAGTCAATAAAGGAAAGAAGAGGATAACAAAGTTGAGACAAGCATGTTCTACTCTCCCATTGACAAAAGGAAAAGGAGATGATGTAGAAGACAATGATGCAAAAGATGAAACAAAAGAAATAAAGTCTAAAGAGGAACAACCTATAAGGAAGAAGGGTAAGATTACCATTACCCCACCTACCAAGTCATCTACTGCAGTATTCACAAGAAGAGCATCTAGATCAAGAAAGAAATTGAGATTAGGTGAGGAATATGCCAAGGAAATTATTTTCAAAAGACCTCCCCCTATATTTTAGGAAAAATTGAAAGAAATTGAAGGAGGAGCTAGTATGGAAAACTTTAAATCTCTCAGATATGAGACTAGGAATGCAGATGAGAAGAAGCAAGTTGAAGACATGATGATGTAAAAACTAGGTATATGGAAATACTCCTTTGATCCACTTGTACAAAAAATTCCCAATGAGCTTATGCAAGAAATCAAGCCAAGATGGGAAAATACTAAGAAAACTACAAAATAAATCTATGAATAGACTCTGAAGCAGCTAAGGTTGAGTCTTAGTGACAAAGAGGTGAAAGAATCCCTGAAGAAAAATGAGGAAAAACTCACTCTAAAATTCAACACATGCATGATATTGGTAAATGACATTGAACATGTGGTGAAGTCATCTATAACTACATGGAAGAATATCTACAAACTTCATCAACATGGTGATTTTTTTGTTCATGTTAGTGACATAGATGATGAAGATGACAAGGAAGAAAATGATAAGAATGATGAAGAGGATATAGAAATAGATGAGGTAAATCTAGATGATGAAGAGAAAGAACAAGAAGCTACAGAGGAGAATCTTTCTGAGATTCAAAGTATTAGGGAAAATAACCTGGAAAGATTGCAGCAATAGTAATTACCTCATTTCCTCACTCTTTGAGCAAAGCTTTAATGCTATCAAGCTTAGAGAAAGCTTTTTCCAAGTTGATTGTGGTAACCACTGCAACACCATACACCCAACCAATCTCTACACCTATTTAGCTGAGTACCATATTGATTGAAGTAATCAACACTTATCTACTGAGCAGTTTATGCCTTCTCCATCATTAGATTTGGCTACACAACAACAAGGTATTTTTTTTATTATCAGTAAAATATCTACTTTTGTTGCTAGGCCTTCTATTTCTACTATTGTTATAATTCCAAGCATACAGATAGCTTACAAAGATAGTTGAGAGCAAGCCTCAATTGAGTACTAAAGTTTCAAGCAAAGATAAAGGTAAAGAAGAAGACATTGATCTTGATGAGGATATAGTTATCCTAAACTGGGATATCTCTACTCTGAATCATAGGTGAATTATTGCAAAAGAAAGCTAACAAAACAAAAGATTAGAGAAGAGAAAAGTAGAGAAAATTAAGTGCTTGAAGATGTGAAGAACATACTTGTAAATACACTAACTATTGAAGTTGATAGTACACAACCTATTTTGGTCTAGTTAGCAAAATTTATCCAAAAATTCAATGAAGATCTGAATGGACAAGAAAAATTGCTATAGAGGGCAGAGAGGAAATTTGAGATAAAAGTATTGGAGCAAGTTGGACAAAAAATTGCAATAAATCAAGTAGAATTGTTAACTATTCTTAGCTCATTGGAAACCTCTACAAATAATGTTACTTCATCATTCAACAAGTTATGTGATACATCTATCTTCACTTAGGAAATCAAAGATAAAATATGTAAGATAAATGAAGAATTGAAGGCAAGTGCACACTAGTTGTTACTTCACTTGACCTATAGTTTTGCTCACTACTCAAAGATTAGATTTTTGATTAATTTGCAAGAAAAATTATTAAGGGAAGAAGCTAGGATCAAGGCCACACTTGTAGACATATAAGGCATGATTCTCCAGAATATGGATGCATTATAGAAACACATTGCACATGCCAAAACTCTTATCCATGACAATAAATTCTCCATAGTTGATTACATGATGGAGTTATTAGCAAAAGTATAGATTGTACTTCATGCAAGTAAGGTATTAGAAGAGAATTGAGATAAAATTATGAAATTCATTTTGAAGTTACATTCTGACTTGTTGTCACATTTTGGCATTTATGTCAAAAGGGGGAGGATATGTGATATATAAATGGGAGAAAATAAGATAGGAGATATATGTATATATTGAGAAAAGTATAATATGTGATATATGTATGGGGGTGAAGCATAATATTATATAAATAAATGTATAGATAATTAGAATTTTTTTTTTACAAAAGCAATTTTGAAAAATCTCAAAAATAGATTGTGTTACCGAGTTAAAGACACATGATGGAGATAAAATAATATTTTGTACTTGAAATTTTGGGAATTCAGGTTTTGATTGATAAGTATTTTTGTCACTAATGCCAAAGGGGGAGATTGTTGACATTTTGGTCAAGTTTGTTTATTAGTGACTCAGACTTAGTCAAATGGTTAGTAGCTACCAAGCTTATCTTTTAGTTTATAGTATTAATTAAGTAATCTAGGGTCTACTGAGTTCTACAACTACTATCGAGTTTCAAAATCAATATTCAGTTCATGTCAAGCAGTTACTACCAAGTT
Organism: Cupressus sempervirens; assembly: GCA_028749045.1. NCBI lineage: Eukaryota > Viridiplantae > Streptophyta > Pinopsida > Cupressales > Cupressaceae > Cupressus > Cupressus sempervirens. The sequence continues at coordinate 354,285,950 of CM053791.1, read as the reverse complement.
CATCAATGATAGTGCTAACCAAGCTTCACAGTATTAACCCAGTTGCACATTGTCAACCATGGTCTCTGGTGTCTACTAAGCTCGTAGTGTCAGTAATGTGAATCTACTGTTGACCAAGCCATTGAGTGTCAACCAAGTGATTCAGTTTAATGCTAAGTTTTGTAGTGTTCACTAAGTCACTAGTGTTGACTAAAGTTTAGACTACTTGGAAGTGATTAGTATGAATTGAGCTTCTACATCTATCGAGAGCATGCTAGTTTCAAGTGTTGAAAATGGTTGTCAAGTATCAAAACCTCACTAAGTTTGTCATCAGAACCTTAGTACCAATAGTTGGGCCAAATTTGTGTATTTCAATGAAACTTGTGCTGTAGCCAACTTTGATGAATTATAGTTTGGATTGATATGTATGTAATGTATTGTATCACATCCAAAGATAAGAATAGAAATAAAAAGCAATCATATGAGTAGAAGTCCAAATTAAGAAGGCTACAAGAAATATAAGGAGAAAAAAAGATTTATCTATCATAGTAAGGTGATCGTTATACTTCAAAGGAATCTCAACCAGTAAATCAGAGTTACAAATTAGAAATCAGTCACTGGTTCATCCTAATAGGTGTATCAATTAAATCCGTTCACAAGGTAGACTTAACAGTCTTTTGCAAATCTCTTTACTGAGTGAATACTTAATTGTATGTTTTATAAATCCTTTAACAAGGTGGACTTAATAGTCCTTATTGCTCCTAATAGGGAAGATCATAAAAAATGATCAATTTTAAGCCTTAACTGGTCAACTTTATACTACAGTACTAAATTTAGCTTGTGGGTATCATCCCCACTCCAGGTTTACTTTCTATTTGAAAGGTTTCTAGGTTACCATATCTTGTGTCAATATGTTATGAATGTTTTATTACTTTTAGTCTTTCATATATGCAATTAGATCAAAATATATATGAAGGATTATTTGGTGAAATAAGATTAAGTTTTATTGGTTCTTGATTCACCCCTCCCCTTTTAGTATCCTAGCCTATCCTATATTTCCAACATTGACATCTTTTGAGTACCGTTTCTAAATTTTCTTTTGCTTCCTCAAAAGTAGCCCCATAAATAGTAAAATCATCCATGTAGCTCTATACAGTGAGCAGAGATATCAAAATAGATGCTGATGACAACTCATTGAAATATGACTAGGGCATTGCATAAGCCAAAAGGTAAAACTGAGTAGGTAAATGTTCCCCATGGGTAGGTAAAAGTTTTTTTTTTCTTGATCCTCTAGAGCTATTTGTATCTAATTATAACCACTAAAACCATCTAGAAAAGAAAAATACTTTTTGCCAGCTAGGTTGTCAAGGACTTGGTCTATAAATGACAAGGGAAAATGGTCTTTCTTAGTGGCTGAATTTAGCTTCCTATAATCTAAAAAAACTCTCCATTTTCCTCTCTTCTTATGTACTATAACTAGAGGTGAGACCCATTAGCTATTAGAGATGGGGTATATCAAACCAACACTTAGTAGTTTCTGCAATTCATTCTTAACTATATCTTTTAAAATAGGGTAAACTCTCCTCTAAGGTTGTTGAATAGGTTTAAAGTTAGAGCTGATGTAAATTTTGTGAGTGCAGAGCATAGAATCTAATCCTTTCATGTCCATGTAATCCTAAGTGAATTCTCTTTGATTCTCCTATAGTAACTACAAGATAATCTTCTATTGAGAGGGTGATAAGACATTATTTACATTCAATTCTACCTGGACCGAATTCCATCTTAAGGATCTTCCATGAATAATTGAGCAATAAGAGAAGAGTCCATCTCATGAGGTAATAATGAATGGAGAAACTATGAAGCTTCTAAATGATGTGGTGAATCCAAGGATAATAATATTGTATCTAAGATACATGCAGCTTGAGGACACACTTGAGACTCTATTCCATATTCATTCAGAATAATAGATGAAATTATTTCATCTTCTTCTCTAGCAGCTATAAATGATTCTCTACCTATCATCATCAACTGATGAATAGAATTGACTTCTAGATTATCATCACCTAGGTCTAGCTAGATTACTTGGTCATCTAGTAATAGTGGTTGAGTAGGGGAGTATAAAGTCAAATTCTTAGTATGAATACCATTGGATATTTTCATCTTTTTAGATTGGCAAGCTATATAAGCATCTGCAGTGGCCAATCATGGTCATCCTAAAATTAAAGGATATCCTCCCATATTAACCTTTGGGGAGAGGACAAAAAAATCAACTGGTTACTCCTAAGATTTTAAGATGACTATGACATGTTCTATCATTCCATCTAGCTTAATAGTGGTGTGGTTCCACAACACACACCCCATTCCCTAGGAGGAACAGGGACCCCCTACTTTTGTTCGTTTAGATGTTGGGCTCCTAATTCGGAATCTAAATTTTTTTGGGGTCTTAGCTACCCCTTAGTTCATGTCTCAGGTCCTAGTAGAGAAAAGTCAAAAAATCAAAATAAAGTGCACCAGTGCACTTGATATGGTGCACAAGTGTGTGATGTGGAAGCATAGCACACCACCTTTGGTTATGTGCCAATGTGTAGCTGTGCATCTGTGAAGCTATGCACTGGCACAACACCAAAGGTGGGTAGGGCTATATAAACCCCCCACCCCTTTTATCCTCATTACATTTTCATTGTCTTTGGTGCATTGCAAACCTACAAGATTCATTTCATTCATAGCTCCTTCGACTATGAGGTCCACCACTTCCACACCTTCATTTGTAGCTCTTTTGACTATGAGGTCCACACTTTACTCACTTACGAAACACCAAACTTGGTGTGCTAGTGCACACCTCCATATAATGCACACCCATTCAAAACTCAAAAATGCTCAATTCAAACAAGTATACACAAAAACCAAAAAGGGGGGTGCACTACAAATGCGCCCCCCCCCACAACACACAAGTACCCCCAAACACACAAGTATCTAAGGGCTAGGTGTGCACTGGCACACTTGGGTAGGTGCGCTAGTGTGAAACTCTATAATAGAGCACCTTAAAACAAAAAAAAACATGTCTCACATGCACTCACACACTTACCTTGGTGTGTAATAAGGTGGGAGGATAACATGATGTTTTTGCTCATTTAATTTTTGAAACTAAGCATTATTGTTGTCTTGTCATTTTTCATTTTGAATTAATGGATGTCTTCCTTTTGTCATGTAGATACAATGGCATCCTCATCTAGTGAGAAGATGGCACCAAATCTCATTGTGTTTAAATTCCTAGGTATCCCATTATTATCAAGATTCCAAGATGACTATGCCAAAATCAAGGATATAGACCTAGAGCACATTGATCTAGGAGAGTTCCTCAAGATATGCAATAAGCCCAAGGAGAGATCAGCTTTAGTATCTACTTCAATCAGATCAGGGTTGGTGAACATAGATTTGCACCCAACATTAGTAAAATCCTCAAAGTTAATCATTAAACTAGCACAACACTTTGTTCCTAAGGAAAGGGTAGTGAAAAGTGTGACTGAAGAAGTTGTTCTTGACCTTCGACTTGACAACATTGAGAGGGTCTTTCATGTTCCTAGGGTAGATCAATTCATCAGACTCACTGATGAGGCAACATAAAGGTGGTATATGGAACACCTAAAAGAGGTGAAAGATATCATTCAATCTTCCTATCTCATTGGGAAGACTCCTCCAAGCAAGGTAAAAAGGGAAGATGGATATGAGAAGGGGGTATATGAAGGAAGATATTGGGTACTCTGTCATTCTTTTGAGTAGAGTAATGGGTCTACCAACAACTAGGCACTTGAATGTTTTCATGGTTAATTTTATTGAGACTATGAGGACGGTAAGGATGCCAATTGACTGGGCCACCACATTGAGTAAAAACTTGTTTGAACAATTGGAGGCAGTCAAGGACAAGAAGAAGTTCTACATGACTTCATATTTGGTATATCTATTAGTTGCTAGGGCAAAAAACTATCCCAAATTGTATAGGAAGGGCAACATGCAGGATCCCAATGCTTGGCTGTACATTGTCTATCCTCAATTGGTGAAAAAGAAGCTCTCTAGATAGAGCAAAGAATACAAAATCATGAATGATGCATTCATTTTTTCTATCATTTGATTCATAGAGAGAGACTATGCAAAAATATTATGTGATGAGGTAGTAGCATAGATAATAGCTCTCAGGGCCTATTTTATCTAGTTCAAAACATTCACATATCTAAGGGTAGCTGGTGCAACCTGAAGAAGCTCCCTAGATATCCTAGTGATAGACTTGTCCTATTGGAGATTGCACGATAGATTGAATTCACATTTGATAGGGTCAAGAGACAATGAAGACCATGTTGGACATGGCCCCTAGTCATAGGACCATATCAAGTGAAGTAGAAATAAGATATTTTGTCTTTTGAATGGGAGTGGGAACAATATACCCTTGAGGAGTGCAATTCTCCCAAGCCTTGTTTTGACAATATTGGCAAAATAAAGAGTCTAGTGGGCAAGGAATCTCACCATGAAGAGGCTATCAAAGATCATTAGATGAATGTAACAAATGACTACGATGTCAGTATTAGGGACTATTGTAGGATGACTTTGTATTTAGCTAAGAAGTCTTTAAAAATAAGCATTCCTAAAGAGATATTGCAGCAAGATTTAGAGGAACTACTATACCCTTTGTTCAACATGGAAAAAATAGGAGAGAGACCCATAATGAACGCCAAGGTTGATAGAGAGGAGAGTGATGATATAAATCATAAGGTGAGGCATGTCAATTTAGGATGAGATAAGATTGGATAAAGAAGCCATTTCAACTTGATCCAATAATTGACACAGTGATTTCTCATGCACAAACCTGCCTAGACAAAGGTAGAGGGAAGAAGGTTACTATTCCTACCTTTGTGGCCCAGTCACCAATAAGATTAGAAATAGTATACCAAATAGATAGGCTAGTTGGATACTATCATCCTTTGAAGAGGAAAGGAGAAGGCAAAAGAAAGAGGAGTTCTCCTCAAAGGGCTGATATAGAAGAGGGTGAAGTACATGTGCCTCCTCAGTAGTAAGGAGAAGATGTATAGGGATTAGAAGACACCAAGGCTTCTCAAGACTAGCTAGATCCTCAATTACTGCTAGTTGTGCCTAGCCATATAAAAGAGTGTGAATTCTAACAAGTCTCTCCTCCTCCATAGTCAGAACTAGCATCCCCTTCCACCTCTAAGAAATAGAAGAAGATTAAGATCCCTATGAAGAAGAGGCAAAGAGTGATTAGGAGAATGGTTCCTTTCCCATCTATCCTAGAACCTATTCCTGAGGGAGAAGAAGAAGAAGAAGAAGAAGAGGAAGGTGAGGAGGAGGATATGCCCATACAAAGAAGAACCTAGCAAGCTATAGCCATAGAACAAGAAAGGAGAAGAAGTTCCATGGTGACATTGCCATCCGCCCTAGAGGAACCTTTGGAAGTAACTTCTTCTGAAAATGAAGTACAACAATGGGTGGATGAGTAGAGTAAAGAGGGTGATGACATATTCAAGATGTTAGGTTTTGACTTTATGCCCGTGGGAATGAAGTTGGTTGGGGATAATATTAGGGATACCCCAACAAGTGAACCCCAATAGGAAGACTAGACACAAATGCCACAAGAATCACAGGGTCTTGATCTTATTCTCCCATCCCACCACAAGTCATAGTGGTGGATAAAGGCTCGATCACTCCTTTGCCTCAAAGTTTTGAAGAAGAATAGTTTCAAAAGAAGCCTTCACAAGAGGAGGATCCAAAGAAAATGGCAACCAATGAAGTGTCAAAAGAGGGACAAATGGTTGAATATTCTCAACAAGACATTGAGGTGAAAACCATAGGTTCTACAGAAATAGAGACCACAAAAGAAGAGCCCTTACAAAGAGAAAGAACTTTGGGGAAGAGTGATAAGGGAAAGTGAGAAGTTGAACATACTCCTTCATCCTCTTGAGTTAGGCCTTTTGTTGAATGGATTTCAAGGTGGCTAAGGAAAGAAATGATGAGAAACTTGAAACCACAATTTCATGTTGATGAGGAGGATATCATTGAATTGGTTGAGGTCCTGAATAAACCTGAGTCCCCATCACATGAAGTGAGACTGTTGGCATTTGTCAACAACATTCAAGATCAAGATCTATTCATTCAAGTGGCTATCCCTCCTCCTATTTTAGATGTAGAAAGTTTGAGCCCACAAGATTATCAAATCAAAGAGGTCATGCTTGGGAGGCCCACATTGGGTATGGCCAGATTGATGGTGACCATGGGAATAAAGGAAGTTTTTAGAAGCATGGACCAGGAAGGGGCTAAACTTAGAATACTTTAAAGGAAAAATGAAATCTTGAGAGGATATCTAGCCAAATTTATTGGTCCCCTAGGTTTCGATCACCTCGAGGAGACTCTAAATGATGTACTCAAAGAAGGGAGGGGTGTGCATTTGGACCCATTTTTGAAAGCCTATTAGTAGTAGCGGGAAAGTTTTGAAGAAAAGAGGTCTTGATCATCCAAGGGAATCTAAAGTTATTGCATGCTACATAGGAGAACATAAATAAGATGGTAGCAATTTTGAAGCAATATTTTCAGTATAATAGGTGAAGTGCGGGCATGGAGTAAGGATTTACAAGTTTTGCAAGCCATGAAAGGGTAGATATATAAGATTTTGATAGATGTATACACAATAGAGGAATTGTATTTAATTGATGATTAGATTGAGAAGATTGGAAATAGTAATAAAGTAATGGAAACATTACATGTAGAAATCCATCAGCTCAAGGACCAAGCTCAGGAGCAAATTTTGGAAGTAGAGAGGCACTATAGTGATGTGCGTCTAGAGATTTTTGAAGATGAGGAATGGGAGAAGTTAATACCTGTAGAGGTAGTAGTGGAAAAATTTAGGAAGATTTTTAAAGAAGTGTCTAATGATGAGGACATTTGGTAGGCCTTTAGAATAGAGGAGGCCTTATTAGAGTTGGATACCAAACTCGAGGATTTTGCTAAAACTTGAATTAAGGTAGACAACTATAGATAGATGGTCAAAGAAAAATACGAGGCTTTATATTTACTAGATGCAGTAAATATTATTGAGATTATAGAGAAATTCAAAGGAAAACATCCATATATAGCTTTTGGATGAAGGGAAACAAAACTTAGATGCCAGAATTTCAATTTTGAGACTTAGTAAAATTTTGAGATTTTGGACCCTTTTGAGGTGTGCATGTCTGCTTTTTGAGAAGTGCACCAATAGTTAACTGCCAGTTCCAAAAATAGAGCTTTCCATGCATTGGAAACACATTCTAATGATACTTTGACTTCGACTGATGCCTAGTGAAGGATCAACTTCCATTTTTTGCACTTCCAAACACTTTCACTTTGACTAAAGGCTTTCTTATTCTTTCTCCTCTCATAAATTCTTTATTTTTGACATGTAAAGGCTCATGAATCCAATTAATGAATATAAAATAGATGGAGTCCTACTTAGCACTAGTTAGATTGTTAATTTTTATATAATTAGTTTGTTTTATTAAATTAAAAGCATTTTATTGCATGAAGATATCTCTCACTCTTAATACAAATTGAGGAGATAATTTCTTATAGATACTCCATTGTAATATGTAATTGGGGTCGCCATTATTTTTCAATAAAAATTATGCTTTTGGTGCTTGTATTTGGAGTGTAGTGATTTTTTCTTAAATGTATCACTGTTTTGTGAATTTATGTTCATGGAATTGTGATTGAGGCAAAAGTTTATTGCTTTGTCTCTGGTTGTGTGATTCATTAACTCTGATGTTTACTATGAATTTGACAAATTTTGCTGACATATCTAGCTTGAGAAGAAATCATCAAATTGTACCTGCATAACTTTTTGTCTCACATGAGTGCACTTTCTATGGCCTTGCAATTTGATGAAGAGTGAAATATCATATGATTACTAAGTTTCTCACCAATGATTGCATCAGTGGAATCAAGGAAGCACTGCTCCTTCTTTCATTAGTTACACACTGATTTCTTTGAAAGCTTAACTCACAGATGTGTTATTTTCATAGCTTATGTCTATTAGGATTTCAATTTCATGTTATTTTCTTTAAAGTTTTATTTATTTTCTTTATTAACCCCCTTATTAGAATAGGATTTCATACTAGTTGCATTGTTAGATTGCATTCATAAAAAACATAAAAATGTAAAAACATAGTTCTTTTTTGTGTGTTTTATTTTGAAGCAGTGTGTAGATTCTTCATCTCATCCAAAATCAAAATGAACTAGAAAAGGCCTCCTTGTGAAAAATCACATTTATCTTCAATTGAATGGATTCTAGTAGGTCGTGAGATCACCTGGAACCTTGGAGTTGATTCACGAGATCAACTTTTCAAGAGAGGAGTTCACAAGAATTCCTACCATTTAGCATCATGCATAATGACAGCTCAATAAATAGTAGAGCTATCAACAAGCTAAAGTATGGTGGGTGTCTCTTTGAGGCCAATGATATGTAGTTGAGACAATACCTCCTTTGTCATGACATTTATAGATGCTCCTAGGTCAACTAAAGCATTTTAAACTTGGATCCCATGGATAGTGACTATAACTATAGGACTCCCAGGGTCAAAGTATTTAGATATAGTTAATTTTGCTAGCATCAAATCAGATAACTATCCTAGGACATGAGTGGTTTTTGGATATTTCTTCTTCCTTCCTAGCTATTTAATACATGCTTCCTTAATAGTTTTAGTATAGGCATGGTCTTCCTTGATAAGATCCAATAATGGTATTTTTACTATCATTTACTTTAGTTGATTAAGAAAATCAATGACTACATGGTTCTTTGCAGGTTAGATTTGTTCCATCAACCTATGGGGGAATGGAGGTTCTTTGGCTACAGGAGAGGTCCACTGATTTGACTTATTTGTCTATTCAATTGGAGAATCTTCAACTTTCATTATTATAGGCTTTTGGGGTAAAGGAAGAGTGGTGCTTAACCTTAAGTGAATATCATTCAAGGAGATAGCATAGCTTTGTTCGTGAGCTTTCTATTTAGTATTGTTTAGATTAGGATTAGGCTGAACTAGTAGCCAGGTCTTCTTGGGAGGATTATTAGTGGCTACAAAAGGAGGAATTAAATCTTGCTTCTAAGGTGGTGGTAATAGGGTTTTTTGACTAGAATGGGTATTCCAATTATGAGTTTGTTTCCAACCCTACTAAGGTTTCTGCTAACCCAACTAAGGTTGCTTCCAACCGTGCTGAGGTTGCTGCTAACTTTTCTAAAGTTGTTGCTAATTATTATTTCCACTAAAAGTTGTATTTTGAAAATTTTTCCCTTGATTACTGTTATTATAACTTTGAAGAGGATCTTGTGGCATACCTTATTTTTGATCCCATGGCCTTCGTTGAGTGACATAAAGAACCTCTCCATTTTCATCAATGGCTTTGAACTTAATAGGCATTAGTTGTGTCTCCACACTTGCAATAGACTTACATATGCAATCCCTTTTATATTCCCTACAATGTGGATAGTATCTAGTCAACATGGCATTAGCTTCATCTTCCTTCCTTCTAGCTTGCATGGTGTCTAGTTGAGTGGCTATATAATTAATGATTTCTTGCTTCAAATCTGAAAGCAAATTGGATAATTCCATCTTTGATACTCCTGAACTACCATTGGACTTATCTGGTAGATCTCTAAGTCCCCTACCTTTCTTCACGGTGGCTTTGGAATAATTTAGACATATATTCTATATATCAATCCAAGTTTTCTGAGTGATATCTCCTCCTACCATAAGATCTAGAGCTTCAATGCTTCCATCATTCATGCCTCTTAGAAAAAAATGTTTCTTTGATTCCTCATTCAATTCATGTTGTGTGTTATGCTGTAGGTTGAACATGAATTGAGAAACATAATCTTCCAAGGTTTCATCATCCTTCTAGAACATTTTGAAAATTTCATCCCCTTTTAAATCTCAAGCCCTGCAATATTCTTTATACTTCGTGAGAAACAAGTTGCTCATCGTAGGCCAATTTGCTACAGCATTGGCACCCAAACCCATGAACCATCTCAGAGAAACTTCTTTTAGGGTAGAAGGGAGCAACTTTAGTTTATGGGCATTAGTTGTATAGTCATAGCTTCTACAAAGTATGTAAAACTCAAAGAGAAAGGTTTCAAGATCTTCAGTGATTAGGTCATAAAACTTGGGAAGTGCAACAATAGGTATGTTCTTCAAGTTTTCATTACCTTGCCGAGGAGGGATAGGAAAAGGAAATGTAGGTTGAGGTTGATGATGAGCCATTCCTAGAGGAGGTACTAGCAGTAGTGGTTGATAGATAACAAGGGCAAGTGGATTATCTTGGTATTCAAACTCAACAAAAAGATCATTCAAATGAAAGAATTCTTCAGAGCATGAAGGTATTTTTTCTTAAGCAGCAACAAATGGATTTTCAAAAGGTTCATCTTATTCATTCTCGCTATGAGGTTCTTTAGGTTTAGGATTAAAAATGTCTTCCTAAATATTACGGAAAAGAAATCTCCCAAGGAGGTCCCTTCTTCTATGCATGAAAAATAATGCAAAATCTAAACCAACATAACCACTTCAAGGTTGAATTAGATTGACACCTTCCCCGAAAACAATACCAAAAATACCGATCAACTTAATACCTTAGTAACAAAGGATTAGACATCCTTTAACAACTCCATGATTAGAAAAAATAACGTGTTTTCCTAAAAATAACATACTAACTTCATTTTATTTTGTCAACTTGGGAGCATAAGCTTGAGAGAGTGGCTACAAAGTATATGCTCTAATTCCTCTTTAAGTTATTACAACTAAAACAAAGGGAATGTTGAAGGAGACTTAAGCTACAAAATCAAACAACATCTTAATTTAGAGCTTAGAGTAATACTGCAAATAGTAAATCTATCTATGTACCTATGCAGCAGGAACAATTCACTAATTTTATTATCAATGGTTTCAAGAACAACAAAACTTTACCTTGCAAAGAAACAAACAAGGAAATGAAATCTATTCTAATAGAGTAGTTCACTCACCAAGTGGGCCCCCTTGGATGAATGAATGAAAAAGATAATCAAGATAGAAGATGTAAACTTGAAAAGGTATTCTATTCATTCATGGTAAGAGATTACATCTAATTAAAAACAAGATCACACACTATTGTTATGAAAATCAATCTATTCTATCTTTCTCCCAAAAAGTTCTTTCGAAGCTACAAGTGACATTATTTAAAGGGAAATTACAACAACTTCCTAACTCTACGATCACTCCATCAATGAGGACCAATTACAGATTCATAAAATTTTCAACATAAATATCATTAACTATGATTAAATCCTCCAAGTATATAATAGTTTGAGGGAGTTATATTCATGTGCTACCATAATAGAAAACATTCAATATCTTGCTCATTCATGGTGGTTCAACAATCTGGTCGGCTTTGACTTAGCACTAAGGTGTTAACTTTGAATAGACACAATAGGTACCTACAAAACATTGAACGCATACAACTTCCACATACATATATTCATTTCATCATCAATGTTAGAAAAGGGTTTAATGTTCAAACTATTACTCTTTGTAAATCCTATGGCTATAGGAAGGAATCTACCCAAGCATAACATGGATGAGGAAATATTTATTGGCATGTAACTATTGTCACAAAAGCTTGCACCCTTGTCCAAAGGTTTTTACCTAAGGAAAACCTTGTGAAAGATGGAAATAACCTCCAAGCTATGGGACTTGAACAATGAGGTTGAGTCTTTGGAGAAGACCAAATTCCTTTGCTATCAGGATGCACCTAACTAGTGTTGAAGAGGAAAAGAGAGAATGAATACATGAAAGCAACTACTTAATCTATTCTAAGGAGGTGACGCATCAAAATAGCATGTTCAATCCTATCTCTTCCCATATATGCATAGCTAACTATTATGACACCAAAGATATACAGATTCAGACTTGTTTAATCTATTACTAACATGCAAATTAGACAACCAAATGAGTAACACAAGGAATAAAAGATTCACTTGATATCATTCATATGACCAAAAGAGATACAATTATGCAAATGATAAACAAACACAATACATTGAAGAGAGGCAAATGTATCTTGCATAGTACATCAATGGCTGAAAAAGATAAGGTAGAATATCATGAATAGTTGAAAGGCAAAGGGGATTTATAATCTACATGCCAAAAGATGCCAAGGAAAATATAGAAGAATGAACCCTTTAAAAGATTACAAAATGTGCTTTTATAGCTTAATAATAACTCTGATAACTTCTACCCTAAGGAAAAACTCAACAACCATATTCAAGATGGTAGAGAGTAGTCACTACAAGTCTGGGAAAGATTTGATAATGACACACATCCAAACACAGGAAAATCACTTATTCACCAAACAAAACCCTTGAGAAGATAGAAACAATGGCCATTATCATTCCAACTAATTAGATAGTAGGCATGACGGAGTGTTCCTCTTTATTTATTAGACATGGGGAATGATGAAAGTGGTTGTAGAGATTGAAAAGATTAGATCTGCCATCAAAAAGCTATTTCCTCTGTTATCAATTCACCAAAATAATTGTGTAATTAGTCAACTAGAGTCAAACCTCAGACCTTTCCATGTGGATCAATCCTTCTTTACCATTTTTCCACTCTACAAAGTCTTCCTACTTTGACCACCTCATACAATCATGGCTTCATCACCTTTCCTTTCAACTAACATCAAATTCCTGCGACTAAGCGAAAAAAATGTTATCGTTGCTTTGCAGCCCGACCTCAACATTTCCCACTGACTATTGTGACCCTATAAAGATTATGATTCCTAACCACATTTGTGTAGATGCTACCTTAATTTGAGGTCCACCTCTTAACCTTGTGACCATGCAAAACAAAGGAAATCATTTGATCACAACTCTATCTGTACTTCCCTCTTAACATGTCACAATAGTGTGATGGCCATAGATCTAAAGGATCTAACGGTGTGAAATGCATCTCTAAAGTATTGAAGGTTTTTCCCTTATCACACCATTGTAACCTAAACCATGGTCTTTCAAATTAACCTTGCGACTGAGTGAACATAGTGCAATCACGCTTTCACCTCTTAAACTCTGGTTAATGCTTAACCCTTGTAATGGTGCGATCGAAAGGGTGATCACACGATCGCAACTAACAAACTTTGATAGTGTAATATGAAAAGGTACCATGAGACTTAGGATAAAAAATTTGGCCAGAGTCAAATTATTTCATGAAAGCTTTTTATATTTGAAATTTGAAAACCCTAGGTGACTGTTGAGCGACCTATCATTTGAATTTGATTTTTTGGTGGGAGGGCATTTTTGGCTAACATTTCTAGTAACTTAGAGGGGATGCAAGCTTGCTTGGCATATGACTAGTATCTTACACATCCATTGGGAAATAGAGTCATAGAAATCATGATAATCCATCTAGCAAAACCTTAAAATCATAGAAAATATGCTAATAAAACCTCAAAACTGCTCTCTACAATTGCAAAATAGGAACCAAAACTCGTTGTAACAAAACATGTGCTCATGCACTTCTTGGAAAAAAGGAAAGAATAGGAAGAAAAATAACTAATTATATACATGGAACATTCATTTCTATCAGAAACAGTGCTTGAGGTATATTCCATTGACTAGAACAGGCAATATTTCACCATTAGGCCTACTTAACTAGAAAGCATTAGCCTGCTTGCAACTGATAATCACATAGGGACCACTCCATAGTGCATCAAATTTTGAGTACCTCCCTAATTTTTCTCTATCTATATCCCACTTTAACACATGATCACCCTCTTTGAAAATTCTAAACTTAGCCCTTTTGTCAAAGCTCTTCTTTATCTATTGTTGGTGTGCTTCTAAGGTCTACATGGCTTGATTTGCTTTTTTCTCTAGCTCCATCAACTCTACTATTCTTATAGACATAGCATCATTTTCAATTATTTCCAATTAGTGGGCTAATTCTAGGGATTTAAAATCCAATGAGATAGGAAGCCTTGCTTCCCTGCCATACACTAACATGAAAAGCGAGTTTCTAATAGCCCTTTTAGGTGTTATTCTATCAACCCAAAGGGAAGTTCTCAATTTTTGGTGCCAACAACTTTGATTATCTTCAATAGTCCTCTTAATGATTCTAATCAAATTCTTAGTGAAGGACTCAGCCAAGCCATTACCTTGGGGGTAGTAATTGGAAGAAGTGCTCAGATATATGACATGATCAATCACCCATGTAAAAATGTGAGCTCCTACAAATTATTTTACATTGCCTAAAATTATGGTGGAAGGGGCACCAAACCTTGTAACAAGCCCATCTAAGAATTCAACAACTAAATTCTTACTAGTATCTTTTAGTGCAATTGCCTCTGTCCACCTGGTAAAGTAATCTATAGTAGCCAAAATCCATTTATGACCAAAAATAGAAGGAGGATTAATAGGACCTATAATATCTAATCCCCATTGAGAAAAAGGCTAATCAACTTGGATAGGATGAAGTGGGAGAGCTACAAGTCTCTACTTGCCTACAAAAAAGACACATTTTCACACTTTCTTACATTTGTGGCAGTCATGGAATAAGGATGGCCAATAGTAACCATCTCTCATTATCTTCATGGTATTGGTTCTTGCTAAAAAGTGGCCACCATCAAGGCCATCATGATGCTTCCTAATCATTCTATCAGCTTGATTTGCATCAATTCACCTTAACAAAATTCCATTATAGTCCTTCCTACAAAAAACACCATTAACATTGTCATAGGGAATGGATTACAATCTAGATTGTCTTCTTTTTTCCCTATCTAATCCCTTAGGATATCCATTGCCTGACAAGAAGGTCATCATGTCATCTATCCAACTCTTTAGATTATCATTTCTCACCTTTGGCTATTCTATCAATACTAAGGCAATTTCCTCATCTGATTCCTGAAATGAGATCATCTACTTGCATAGTCCTTTCCCTCTTACCAGCTTGGTAATCTAGATGTCCACATCATACTCCATCACCTTAGTGATCCAAACTGCTCTTTTTTTAGTAATATCCTTGCTTAAAAAGAAATCCTTCACACTAGCATGAGGCACCAATAAGTGGATCTTATTGTGGGATACAAGGTGCCTAAACTTTTTCAAAGCTCTTATGAATGCAAGGGTTTGCTTCTCCATATAAGGAAATGGGTTGTTCTTCATTCTTATCATCTGATTGAGTCAAAACAACATAAAAGCTTGACTCGCCTCCTAAGTTGTAAAGAAAGAAATCCTTGTCAAAATTGGGATTGATAAGAGTAGGAGCTAAGGCTATGGCTACTTTGATTTCTTCAAAACTTTCTTTCCCTTCCTTAGTCCATGAAAGGACCATATTCTTTTTAAGCATAGATGTAAGAGGTTTCACCATGGTAGCTAAATTAGGAATAAATATCCTCACAAAATTTATTCTTCCAAGAAAACTTTGCAAACCTTTCTTGTGGTTAAGAAGAGAGAGAGAAAGTATTACCTTCATTCTTTCAAGATTAATAGTCAGACCATCCTTGGATACAATGTATCCTAATAGCTTTCCTTGGTTAGTGACAAAGAAACACTTGGATTCAAAGACACTCCATACTCTCTACATCTTATGAATACTTGTCTAAGATGGCCAAAATGATCTTCTACATTCTTTGAATACACTATGATATCATCATTATAGACCAACACAAACCTTGCAATCATGTTCTTGAAGGCCATCTCCATTTCCTTTTGAAATGTGGCACCTACATTTGTTAGTCCAAAAGGCATTCTAATACAGGCAAAGGTGCCCCATTTGGTGGTGACAACAGTCTTATATCTATCAGAATATTTGACTAACACTTGATTGTAACTAGAGAATCCATCTAAGAAAGAGAATCTCTCTAAACCACTAACCTTAGACAATATTTGTTCCATGGAAGAGAGAGGGTGATGATCCTTAAGGGGAGGCTTGGTTAAGATTCCTAAAGTCTTCTCCACTCTTTTTCCTAATAGGAACAAGGTTTGCTACCCAAGAGGAATGCTTGATAGGGAAAATAATATTGGCCTTAATCACTTTGGATAGCTCTTTTCTCATTAATGGCTCAATCTCAGGATTTAGTGGCCTCTTCTTTTGCCTAATAGGTTTGACATTATCAATTAAATTTATGGTATGCTGAAACAAACTTGGGTCAAAACCCTTTAAATCATCATATGTCCAAGAAAATACATCATTAAATTGTTAACACAAATGAAAGAAACTCTCTTGCTTAGTTTCAAAACATACCTTTGCTATGTTTAGAGTCTTTCCATCAACAACTATGATTGGTACATGATCATCTTTTCTTATAACAAGGTTCATGCCTCTATCTCTTGCTTGGTCATAAGGATTGAAGACACTCACTAAGGTAATGAGACCCTTAGTGATGCAAGAACATCCTAGGTTTCCTTGTTATCCTGCTCATTTTGTTCATTCTACATGTTGATGCTGAGTTACTGTAGCTCCAGTGTATGCCAAGTGACTCTTCATTTGCCAAGTTACCTAGTGTATGCCAAGTGACTCTTCATTCACCAAGTTACCCAGTGTATGCCAAGTGACTCTTCATTCACCAAATTACCCAGTGTACGCCAAGTGACACTTTATTCGCCAAGTGACTCTTCATTAACTAAGTTACCCAGTGTATGCCAAGTGACTCTTCATTAATTGAGTTACCTATGCCAAGTTACTCTTCATTAACCAAGTTACCCAGTGTATGCCAAGTGACTCTTCATTCATCGAGTTACCCAGTGTATGCCAAGTGACTCTTTATTCGCTCAGTTATCCAATGTATGCCAAGTGACTATTCATTCACTGAGTTACCTAGTGTATGCTAAGTGATTCTTCATTCACTGAGTTACCCAGTGTATGCCAAGTGATTATTCATTTGTCAAGTTACCCAGTGTATACTGAGTGTCAGCATTTGGACGTGATTTCTATAAGCTGACTTGCAGGATTTATTTTGTTTGCAAAATTTATGTTAAGATATTTTCTTGGGATGCATCTAGACTATTGTTGGGTCAGCCTTCCTCTTATGTAATGTTCTAGGATAATCTATAAGCCATTTTGGCAAGTATATATAGAGTGTTTAGGCTTAGAGTTAGGTAAGTTTTTGGAGAGAAGATTAGCAAGAAGAATTGAAAGTGTGAATTTGCAATTGGATCTTTGAATGTGAATGTATTTGTAATTGGCCGTAACCCAGAAGGGCCTTACAACTGGGTATCTATGAAGATATTTTGATGAATCAATAAAAGTATTTCATTATTCTTCCTCCTTTCTTTCCTATTCTTTATGTTTTCTTCCATTGTGTTAACTCTTCCAGGGTGGTTTGGATAGTTGGGTGAGCCTTTGGCCCTAGTTACTCATCCTTTTGCTTGCATCACTTAGGCAACTTGTTAGAACTAATACTGATGATTTGATCCTCTACTAATCATGTAGCCTTAATTGATTTCTCTCTAAGAACTCTACTTCATTCTACAAGAAACTCACAATTTATGTATTAGATTCAAATACTTTCCAATTGATATTATTATCAAGAATAATAGGCCTAACCACCACTTTATTACTTCTTTTCATCTTTAAGTCTCTTTGGCACTTCATAAGATGCACCCACTACTGTAAGTCTATCAACATGTCTATTTTCTTTCCTAAGGATGCTTTAAATATTAAAAGCATTGAAACTTTCAAGAAAATCCCATACTCTATGTTTATAAGACTTGAGCAAACCATTCTTGGTGACATTCTGATTTCTCACTTGATGAACAATCAACTCACTATCTCCATATACACTTAAGACCTGAATTCCTCTTTTATGAGTGAGTAGAAGACCTTGAATCAATGCCTCATACTCTTTTATGTTATTAGTACAATTGAATTGAAGCCTAAATTAGAAGTAGTAGGTTTCTAGTATAGCAAAAACCAACATCACACCAGCCCCTGATCCATTTTAATTTCTTGATCTGTAAAAGTAAATGCTCCATATCCTACTTGTATCCTCTTTGTTCTTCATAAAGTTAGGGACAAGAGCATCTGTTTTTAATATAATAAATACCAAGGCCTATCTCTAGGTTTTATGATATAGGATCAAATTGATATGTGTTGGCCCATTCATCTAAGAGAAAATTAGATCTCTCTTCTAGGGAAGTGGCAAGCTCATTTACTATGTCATTTTCATCTATCTCTAGCATAATACAATTCATATTGATGAGATTAGGAGTGTAGGGCTCAACATGATTAAGGGCTAAGGGTTCTACTATGATTGAAGCTTTAGTTCCATATCTTGTTATAAAAAACATGTATGACCAATCAAAGGATATGCAACCACCTATTTGGGTAGTGAAATCTCTTGATAGGTAGATGACAAAGTGTGGGTTAACTTCAACAACTGATATATCTTGAACTATAATACAACTAGGGCATGCATGTAGGGCCATGTGAACATTCCTAAGGATTCCTATAGTCTTGATAGCAATACCATCCAACTACAATACATCCCTAACAATGGGCTCTTATTTCATTTCTAAGACATTAGCAACAGACTTGGGCATCACTAAACTACTAGCTCCTGAATCAATCATGCAATTGTGAACTATCTTATTCCCTATAATCAAAGAAATATAAAATAGAGGAAGTCTAAATTTTTACTTATTTATACCTCCCTTAATGGGTGAACGAGACTTGTAGCATTTTTTTTCTCTTGATGGTTGGTCCTTTGGTGAACAATACTCTCCAATTCTTGCTATATTAGCTTCTTTTGCATAGGTATAGTAGCAACAATGTCCCAAATGGAAATGTTCACATTTTTTTCTTCATTTGTTCTACCACATTGAATGATGCATTAGGTGCTTTGGTAGAAACCTTGGGAGCTACATGTGTAAGAGGTGGAGATGGAATAACTTGAGGGCCATTCATGTCTCCTCTACCATTATTTTGTCTTTGCTACTGAGAAGCATTAGCAATGTGCATGAGGTATTATGCTTGGTGTTTAGGCCTGATTAAGAGGAGGAGGGGAAGCATCTTCAATAGCTCTTCTTTTGCTCCTAATATTATGAGCATAGGAATCCTAGTTTTCATTACAATGCTCTTCCACCTGATGATTCATGAAAGAACAACCACCTTACTAAGAAGCATTAGTAGTTTGATTAGGATTGTGTTTCTACCTTGACAATTGTTCTTGTGTAGTTAATTCCAAGTAAGGATCTAACCTCTGGCACATGCAATATCCATAGGATTAGTTACAAGAAGGGCATAAGTCTTGATCTTGAGAAAGATTATTTTGAGGGACTAAAGCCCTATTTAGGTTGGTATTTGTAGTATGGGTGTTATAGATAGGACTATTCTGGTTGTAGGGGGCATGACTCTAGTTTGAGAATCTATTATGCATGGGACCTTGATACTAAAGTTGGGGAGGTTTGTTATTATGAGCATTCTACCTCTCCAAGGTCACCACCTTATTGCCCACTTTCTGCATCACTAAGAGGCCATCCTCTAACTTCTTCTCTTGACCCTGCAATCTCTTGTTTATGTTGAGCATCATAGACTACACAATCTCCTTAATTTCATCCATTCCATTTGAAGATGTAGGAGCTTGAGGGACAATGTCAAGAGGTTGTGATGTGGAAGGTATGGGAAAAGGGGACATAGGAGGCATTGGAGATAACTTGCCCCTTGTATCAAGATATTTTCTGCCCTTATGGATATCTTGTAATTATTTGGCAAGGTATCTCCTCCCATAGATTGTAGAGTGATAGTAATATCATTGTTGAAGGCTCTAAGGTAATACAAAAATGCATTACTAGGAGAAGGCTTTATTGTAGTAGGTATTCTATCCCACATCTTTTGAAATCTATAATTAAAATCTATCAGATATTCATGGGGTGCCCTTTTGATAGTTGTTAGGCACTCTAAAAGTGATAGGTGATCACTTTTATCCTCAAAATGCTTGCATAGGGCTACTCCTAACCCATCTCAATCAGCTATAGAGTTATGAGGAAATCCTCTATACTATTGTAATGCTTTCCCCTTTAAGGATCAGGCTAGAAGCCTAACTGCTACATCATCTTCAGATAATCCATGAATATTACAAACATTTGCAACCTCTTGTATGTATTCTAAGGGAGAGATGGAAGTTTCACTACTAAACTTAGGTATACTTTTCAGAGCTAATACTGGTATGTCATGTCTTTAAGCTAACAAGAGAGGACTTCCACCATTAAGGGTGGCAAAAAAAGAAGCTATATTCATATAAGCAAGTGGTGTAGGAGGAATCAAGAGACAAGTATCAACTCCTGGTACAACTCAGAAGAATGGTATAACATAAAGAATAAATAGATATATTATGGATTGTGAAAGAACACTAATAATAGAGAAAAATGTTACAATCAAATATTGGAAGGAAGCAATCAATACAACAATGCATAATAGAGTTCAACTAAAGAAGGATACAAATTAGACTCCTTATGAACTATGGTATGGCTATAAACCTAATGCCAGTTCTATCAAAATATTTGGAAGAAAATGTTATATCTTAAAAGAGACTAGGAAAGGAAAATTTGATTAAAAAAGTGATGAAGGCATACTCCTAGGATACTCCAATAGAAGAAAACCATATAAATGCTTGAATCTAAGTACTCACAAGGTTATAGAAAGTGCACATGTAATGATTTATGAGTTTGTATAAAAGAGTGAAGAAAAAAGTAGTAAAAAATCTAAAAAATACAAAATATTTGTTTACTTTGAACCTGATACTTTACCTAGCATTCAAACTAAAGCAATTGGAAATCAACAGTCTTCACCTCTTGAGTTCCAAAAATCTCTAATAGCCAGTGCAAATCAAGTCATAGTCTAAAGGACTTGAGTCACAGTTAGAAGGATCTAAGTTGAAGCTAGTATAACTTGAGTCATAGTTAGAAGGACCCGAGTTACAGACAATGGGAGCTGAGCATGATTTAGAAAATAATTTTGAGCATGGTGAACCAAGTGAAACAAGTTCTAAATCCAAGAAGGTACTTGTACTTGAAAGATATGTCAGAAGACATCGTGCATCCGAGAAAATCATTGGAGATCAATCATAAGGCATAATGACAAGGAATAAATTAAAAGGTACATGTTTTCTTATTGAGTTTCAACCTAGAATAGTTAAAGATGCATCAGAAAATGAAAGTTGGATTGAAGAAATGAATGAAGAGATTGAACAAATTGAGAGAAAAAAAACTTGGACTCTTATTCCTAGACCCAAGGACAAAAATGTAATTAACACAAAATGGGTATTTAGAAATAAATTGAATGAAGATGGAAAAGTATCAAGAAACAAGGCAAGGTTAGTATGAAAAGGTTATTATCAAGAAGAAGGTATTGACTATGGTGAAACTTTTTCTCTTATTATAAGAATAGAAGGTATCAAAACACTACCTACTTATGCTACACATAAATGATTCAAAGTGTATCAAATGGATGTGAAATCAACATCCTTGAATGGAATCCTAGAAGAAGAAGAAGTCTATATTGAGAAAAATGAAGGTTTCATTGATCCTAACAAAAGGGATATCATTTTTATATTACAAAAAACTTTATATGGTCTCAAACAAGCCCCTAGAGCATGGTATGAAAGATTGCATAGTTATGTAGTAAAAATTGGTTTTCAAAGGACAAATGCTAACAACAGTTTATACATAAAAGAAGGATGAGAAAATAAGATATTGTTGGAAGAAATATTTGTAGATGATAAATTATTTATTGGCTATGATGACTTATGAAAATCTTTTTTTGAGGAAATGAGTATAGAATTTGAAATGTCAATGTTTGGAGAGATCAAATTCTTTGTTGGCTTGCATATTCAATATAAGAAGGATGACATCTACATTACTCTATCAAAGTACATCAAGGAGATATTGAATAAGTTTGGAATGGAGGAATCTAGACTAGTTGGAACACTTATGTCTATAGGACATAAGATTTCCAAAAATGATAATTAAAAAGAGGTGGATCAGACTACATACAAATGAATGATTGGAAAAATTCAGTATGTGGTGCACACAAGACCTCATATTGCTCTAGTAGTTGGTATGGTGGAAAATTTTTCTGCTAATCCAAAATAAAATTATATGATGGCAGTAAAGGGAATTATGAGATATCTAAAAGGTACTAAAGATTATGGTTTGTGGTATAAGAAAGGAGGTAACTTTAAATTGAAAGCCTTCACTAATGTTGATTGGGCAGGAAGTATTGATGATAGGAAGAACACTAGTGGTGGAGCATTCTTTCTTAGAAAGAGGCTAGTGTCTTGGACAAGCAAGAAATAGAATTACATCTCTTAGTCTATAGTAAAAGCAAAATATGTTCTAGTAGCAGTTAATTGTTCCAATATTGTTTATTTCAAACAACTATTGTCAGGTATGAAAGAAGAAACCAAGGATCCAATAGTAATATTCTATGATAACACAAGTACAATAAACATATTCAAAAAACTAGTGATACATGCCAAGACAAAACACATTGCAATAAAATATCATTTTTTGAGAGAATTGGTGCAAGAAAAAGAGGTGAGATTGGAATATGTGGATACAAAAGAAAAAATTGCAGACATATTCATCAAACCATTACCTTGAGGATGCATTCTTGTATCTAAGAGGTATGTTAGGGGTCATTCCTCTATCTGAAGCTCAACAAACTAAGTTTAGTGATGCATCAACCAAGCATTTTTAAAGATCAATTTGATGCAGTAATGTAAGAGCATATTGCATATGAATTAGTACATCAGGTGTATGAAAAACCCATTGAATATTGTCTTTGGCATGAGATGTCAAAGAGGGAGAGCTTTCTACCATATCATAGAATTTTTTTTGTTTGAGATGTCAAATAAGGAAAATGATTGAGATGTCAAAGAGGGAGAGTTTGCTATCATATAAAAGTGCAGTCAGAAAAATGAGAGAATCATTCCAGAGGAAGAGATTGATGATAGAGGGAGTTCTCATAGATGAGAATCAAAATGAAGCTAAGGATATTATCCTTCTATTTTTCTCTAAAATTTTAATGTATTATATTGCCATTACTACCAAAGAGAGAGATTGTTGAAAAAATTTATCCAATTATATATTGTCTTTGATGTTACATAGAATGTCAAGCCTGTATAAGAAGATAGTGTCTACTGACCTCACTCGGGTATCAAAGGTAGTTTCTAGTGTATTCTAAATCTCTAGTGTATGTTGAGCATTCTAGTCTTAATCATGTTTAGAGTATATCAAAGAGTTCTACGGAGTTCTCATTAGAAATGGCCATGTAGAAGTTGATAAGGAGAAAATTGCCCATTATCTTAATGGGTTAAGACCAAGCATTTAGGATGAGTAGTATTGAGGATGCATACTAGTTTACCCTAAGAGTTGAGGAGAAGCTGAGCAAGAAGTTTGACAATAAGAATAGTGGAAGAGGTCATGTTGGAAGATCTGATAGACGATCTTATGATGGTCATATTGATGATCAAAAGAACAAGGATGAGGTTGGAAGTAGCAATAAGAACCAGAGGAGAAATAATTCCAATTGTTTCCATGATCAGAACAATAAAGATCAGAGAGGAAGAGGTAGAGGACAAGAATCTGGAAGAGGAGGTTTTTGTGGAAAATGTTTTCACTATGGAGAAGAAGGGCACAAAGTATTTGAATGTTCCTAGTGCCAAGGGAGGAAAGATCAAAGGATAGAAGGCTAGACCAGAGTTTTACATCTTGATGAAGATGCTAGATCCTCACATTCTAAGAGTTTGAAAGAGGAGAAGTCCTAGTTAACAAAAAAGTCTTGCTAAGTGGTGAGAATAAACCTGATCAAAGAAGGAGTTCGTTTCACACAAGGTGCAGATGTGAAGATAAGTTTTTTGATGTGATCATTGATTGTGGAAGTACTATTAATCTAGTGTAAGAAATGATGGTCAGCGTGAAGCTAAAGAGATAGAAACACTTGCATCCATACCCTATTTTTTGGGTGCAAGATGACCACAATGTCATCGTCAATGAGCAATGCTCATTGAAGTTCAAGATTGGAAGCTATCAAGATGAGGTACTATGTAATATCATACCTATGGACATATGTCATATGTTTTTAGGTAGGCCATGGTAGTTTGATAGACATGTTGTACACGATGGGCAATATAATACCTACACTATGACTAAGGATGGAGTGAAACATAATTTAAAGTTGTTGAAAGAGAAAGAAGAAAAGGTATGTAGTGCTGCTAGAATATGTTTTGTGATGGAAAGGAGTTTTTCAAATGTATGAAGTATGAGCATATGTGTTTTGCTACAATTCTAGAAGATATAGTAAAGAAGAAGTAGAGGAGGTACCTACAGAGGTTTTAGATATGTTGGGAGAGTTTTTTGATTTTGTATCAAATAATGTACATAATAAATTGCCCCCAATGAGGAAGATCAATTACCAAATGGATTTGGTTCGAGGAGCCAATTTGCTGAACAAGGCAATGCATAAGATGACATTGGTAGAAAGTGAAGAGTTGAACATACAAGTTCATGAGTTGTTGCAGAAGGGGTTGATTTGAGAGAGTCTAAGTCCATGAGCTCTACTAGCCATTTTAGCACCAAATAAGAATGGATAATGGAGGATGTGCACAAATTATCATGCTATCAAAAGGATCACAATAAAGTATAGATTTCCATTGCCAAGGATGGATGATATTATGAACTATTTGAGTAGAGTTGAGTATTTCGAAAAGATAGATTTGAAGAGTGGGTACCATTAGATTTGTATTAGAGAAGGTGATGAGTGGAAAATTGCTTTCAAGATCGAGGAAGGATTGTATGAGTGGTTAGTCAAGCCTTTTCGGCTAACCAATGCATCAAGCACTTTCATGAGCTCCTGAATGAGGTACCGAGTGTGTTTGATTCTATTTTTGTGGTGGTGGATAGGTTTTCAAAGATGGCACATTTTATTCCTTGCAAGAAGACTAGTGATGTTGTTCATGTAGAAGATTTATTTTTTATAGAAGTGATAAGACTACATGGTCTACCAAAGAGTTTAGTTTCAGATCGAGATACCAAATTTATTGGGTATTTCTAGCGTACATTGTAGAAGAAGTTGAAGATAGATTTGAAGTTCAATTCATCACATCATCCATAGGCTCATGGATAGATAGAAGTTGTGAATCATAGTTTGGGAAACTTGCTGAGATGTTTGGTTGGAGACATGCCAAAAGGATGGGATATGATTTTACCATAGGTAGAATTTGTATATAATAATTCTATCAATAGGACTACTAGTAAATCATCATTCCAGATAGTATATGGGAATAGTCCTAGAAATGCTTCTGAATTGAGGTAGTTGGATAAGGGATAGTTAAGTAGTGCTGAAGAAAAAGAATTTGCTAAACATTTGAAGAACATCATAAAGATGAATTTATAATATAAGGATAAGGCATATGTGAAAAGGAGGTGTAAGGAATTTTAGATTGAAGATGAAGTCAGGGTTCATTTGAGAAAGCAACATTTTCTAGTGGGTACATATAATTAGTTGAAGATGAAGAAGTTTGGACTGTGCAAGACTGTGAAAAGGCATGATTTTGGAAATAATTATGAAGTGGATTTTCCTAGTGAGTTATATATTTCACCATGATTTAATATTTTAGATTTGACAGAGTATTATGAAGGAGGCGATGGCGATGAAGTCACAAAAGTGCAGTGAAGTATTGCAGTAGCTAGTTCGGCTACAAAGGAGACTTAGGAGATACTAGACAATCATGTTGGAAAAAGTATAAGGAACATAACTTATGAGGAATACCTAGTCAAATAGAAAGGGAGGCCAGTAGAGGATTCATCATGGCTAGTAAGAGAGGAGGTTAACCATCTTAGTTTTCCTCTGAACACCCAAGACGTGATGGAGTCACTTCTCAAATTACCCCAGGTGTTTGATGTAGGAGCATCTTGGGTGTAGAGAAATCTTACATCACCCAAAATATTTTCTTTTCATTCTTTTCTATTTTAATAAAGACTAGTAGATAGGGTGGTTATTATTTATGAGAACTTTCTATTTTTAGTAAGTTTCTCTTAAGAGCTTAGAATGTTCTCATTTTCTACATGAAGGTTCATTTTAGAGTTATAAAGCTACCATAAAAATCTCATTTCTCCAGCTTAAGTATCAAAGAATTTATTATGGATTTTCTATGGAAAAATTTGTAGAATAATCTTCATGTTCACTATTAGAGGCCTTAGAGTGCTTGGATGAGGTCCAAAAACTCGACAGAAATGTGCTTGCATACTATCAAGCCTATAGATCAAAAGTTGGCATTTTTGAAAAGTGGTTATAATAGCCAATCAAACCAATAGTTTGTGAGCTATGGCCTTTTAAAGTTGGGAAACCTGAAATATCTAAAATAATTGTCAAAGATGTATTTGGCTAGCTCTATATGTATTGTTAGGGTCTATCAGCCCTAGGTATGAAGTTTCAACATCTAGAACCTTCTAGGGTGGCATAAAATTGCCTATTTACAAAAGGCCCAAGTATTGTCTTGAACAACTCTAGGTGATAGTTCACAACTTAGTCTTGCACATTACCATAATGAAGGTGCCCATGTGAGTTAGTATATTTTACTTGTGAATTCTATGATTCTACATTTGTGGCACAAATGAGAAGTCTATATTTTATTCTTGCATTTACTGTTATTTCTTTATTTATGTTATAGTTTATGGTATTAAGGGGAGCATCCTTCATCATTTAATATCCCCCTTTCTTGTATGCAACAATGTGCTCCTCTTACCATTAACCAAAACTAGGGTAGCTAGCCCTAATTAACCAAAATACATAGATAAAAGGACAAATAGAATCCAATCACATGGACTTTATTAAAAAATAATAGACTCATTTTACACTTACCAAATGCATGCTACCATAGTCAATTCAAAACCCTTGAGGAGGATAACAACCAGGTTTCTAGTTTAAATATATCAACACACCATGGTGAACATGGGAAAAATATCAATGGAGAAAATGTTTGGGCAAAATTTTTTTATTAAAAAGTAGGTTATTCTCATATATGACAATACGAAGGTACATCCTTAAGTATGTAAACTAGGTCATGCAAAGTATTACTGGGCCACAATAATGGAAATTTATTCTTTCACAATAGAATAAGATGAAGGGTACAAATGAATTAAGAGTGGATAAGGATTCATACTATTGTCCCATCAACATAAAGAATGACTCTCAAAATCTACAAAATCAACTTAAAATAAAAATAGGCAAGCAAGTAGAAAACCCTATTATTCCAGAGATGGATATACTTATCACACTATGGGAAGGGAGCCATATCAAAAACATCAACTTCCCAAGTTGGTTGGAATGAGAATTTGTAGAACATGTAATTACTACAATCTTAGATGAAAAAATTATATACTTAGTATCCAAAACTAGAGAATTAAAATATAAACTACTATAAGAAGAACACATCTATTATAAAGGTCTTTTAATTCATTTTTTTGAGTGGTGTCCAAATTTTAATCCTCAAAATACAAGGTTTAGTCTATTCTTAAACTAGGTTGTAATTCCAAACTTTCTCGTAGAACTTTTGCATAGTAAAATTATTTTTCAAATAGGAGGTATTTATGGTAAATATGATGGACTAGCAGAATTTTTTTTGTCTTCTAGCAATTTAAATTTTTTAGTGAGGGTTCTACTATCAAAAAATTGTAATTATTAAAAATCAAATCGAATAGCTCGGTTTATTATTTGCACCCAAATTTTGGGAATGAGGTCAATATGAACATTATTTTCAAGAATCTCAAAACACATAATGAATTTTATGATTTCCTTGTTCTAGAAAATATAAATTCAAAAATACTTATCCAAAAAATTGATCTGAATATCAATTTCTAAAAAACTAGAGGGTTTGTCCTAAAGAAACTTGATACTATTATAAAAAGTCCTACATCATGACCATAGGATATTTTTAAGATATCCCCCATTAATCTAGACAATAATTTAATTGAAACACAAAAAACTCCCAATTCTGAACCTCAATAAGGATCTAATTACTCTAAATAGTTTAGAATGCAGATCCCTGTCAAATGGTAAATCTCTTGGTTAACCTAGGAATATGATTACTCCAACTTCTCTTTTTCAAAATAATCTATTTCTCATTCATTACAACCAAAGTCAAATCAAAATTTCTAAGATTGACCCTACTATATCTTCAATATAGGAAAGAGGTTTGGCAAACTTAATAAACAATCTCATCGTAGCTTACCTTTTAAACCAAGAGAAACTCATCTGAACTATGGAATCTAAAATGAAGGATTTGAGTGACCATTTAGGGGATATAATGATTATGCATAATGACATAAGGTAGAAATTACTTTCATATCACTCCCTAAAAGAACAACTAGATGAAATCCAATGCTCTAAGGAATCAACAAACAAAGATATTAACCAACATTCTAGGGGAGAAATGAATAAGGATAAAATTTAGCCTTCAGAGAAAGTCAATGAGATTTCTCTTGAGTTAGAAGTAGCATATAACATGACAAGGATGGATAAAAGATTAATAGACTTTGAACACAAAACAAGTATGAAATAATTAACAAATTAGAACAAGATCTAGAGAAAAATGATAATGTAGTGGATAACATAGATCATAATAAGGAAGATGAGGAAATATGACCCTAAAGTAGTTAGTAACAATAATAAAATTGGTATTGCACAAAAATTGATAGGCTTAGTCACTCCTAACTATGGTAAAATCCTAAAAAAGGGGCAAAAATTATTCCTCTAAATTAAGGA
Source organism: Cupressus sempervirens (assembly GCA_028749045.1). Taxonomy (NCBI): domain Eukaryota; kingdom Viridiplantae; phylum Streptophyta; class Pinopsida; order Cupressales; family Cupressaceae; genus Cupressus; species Cupressus sempervirens. Next base: position 354,257,163 of record CM053791.1, on the reverse strand, counting down.
AGAGAGATGGTGACGCAAAGAACCAAACCAAAATTTTGAACTTATTTTATGTGGGAAATGTGAAGTACCTCCCACATTGCCATGAAAATCATTACATGGAATGTTAGGGGCTTAAATTACCATTAAAAAAATGTCTTTTAAAAGGTTGCATTAATATTTTTAAATCTAATACTATACTAATACAAGCAACAAAACTAAATAATGAAAAATTGATTAAACTATGTAAAAAACTATGTATTTGGATGTTAGAAGGGGCACCTAAAAATACTGCCTTAGGTGTTCTTACCATAATATGAGACCCTAGGTGAATCAAGTTCAAAATATCATTTTTAAGTCAACATTGGATGGGGAGATGGGTTAAAAGTGTAACTAGCAAACTTTCCTTCTTCCTGATAAATATCTACAATCCACTCACTTTAGTTGGCAAAGCATCACTCTGGATTGAAATCAATAATTTAATTCATGACAAAAATAATAACATCAATTATTTTATAGGGGCAAATTTTAATGTCATTAGAAATCTAAGCAAAAAAATAGAGGAATACAAATAAAAAATGATTTTAATAAATGGACTATAAATATAACCCAATGGATATCAAAATCACCAAAAAAAATATTACCTAGAATAATAAAAGGGTAGGTTCAAGTTACATAGCACAAAAATTAGATTGATTTTTATTTTTAGGAAACCTTTTGTGCTTTAGCTTTAAAATGAAAGCTTTAGTTCTTCCCACATTAGGTTTCTATCATTTTATAACACAATTAGATATAATGGAAGAACTTAAACTATCTAGATATTATTTTAAATTTTAAATATATGAACCTTTTGGAATTATGGTGGTTGATTAAGGGTTCTAAAATGTACATCTTTGTATCTAAAATTAAACATCCTTGATTGGAACAAAACACACTTTAGGAATATTTTTAAAGAAAAGAAAAATATTGAAAATGAAATCAAGGAAGTTAGTGAAAGAGTGTTAAAAGAATGTATGATGAATGAAACATATTTTAAAGAAAAATAACTTCTACCCAAACAAGAACCCCTTCTACTTAAAGAAGAAACTTTCTAGAAATAGAAATCAAGGAAAGATTGGCTTTCAATGATTTTATAACACAATTAGATATAATGGAAGAACCTAAACTACCTAGATGCTATTTTAAATTTGAAATATATGAACCTTTTGGAATTATGGTTGTTGATTGAGGGTTCTAAAATGTACATCTTTGTATCTGAAATTAAACATCCTTGATTGGAACAAAACACACTTTAGGAATATTTTTAAAGAAAAGAAAAATATTGAAAATAAAATCAAGGAAGTTAGTGAATGAGTGTAAAAATAATGTATGAACAATGAAAGATATTTTAAAGAAAAATAACTTCTACCCAAACAAGAATCCCTTATACTTAAAGAAGAAACTTTCTGGAAATAGAAATCAAGGAAAGATTGGCTTTCAAAGGGAGACAAAAACACAAAAAAAATCTACAACAATACCAAGATTAGAAAGAACATAAATAATATTACAAAATTCAAGAATTCTCAAGGAATTTTAATAGAATATCCCAAAGAAATAGCTAACAAAGTTGTCTCTTTTTTCCAAAACATTTTTTACAATTGGGAATTTTCAAATCTAAAATCTCAAAATCAATAATTAAGCAAAATCAATAATATTACCTTGACAAAATCCTAGCCTCTTTGGTAATGATTTTGAAGGTTGTCATTACTGGTAAAAAGGTTACAAAGGGAAATGGATGAGTTTACACTATTCGCTTAGGAAGTAATATAAGAGGATAAAATGCTATCAGAACACTAAATCACTTACCTTATCGACAACAATAAGACTTATTGTTGAAGCAAAGATAAAAGTAAAAAATAGTTTAATTAAACATTGGAAACCCTAATTAGGTAATGAAGAGATGAAAAAGGATAAAAAGTGAAAAGAATAAAAGAGAGAGATATAGAGGGAAACTGAAAACAAGAAGAAAAAGAACTTGAATAAATTATTCTTTGCATGAGCATAGTGATTATCAGATGAGAGGAATAGTGGACAGTGAAACAAGTTACCAAAAAGGGATCTGTTAATTAAAGAGAAAAAGTGGACCTATCAAGAAAAATGACAAAGTGAAATATAGGTCAATTTCTTGTTGTTTATACTTAATAATTTTGTCAACAAGATTGATAAATCCTTTGACAAGGTGGTCTTTGACAAGTCTTAAAATTTATTATGAACTCATTGTATATCCTTTAATAGGGTGAACATTATATTAGTGGGATCAAATCTCTTAACATAGTAGACTTAAATAGAACCATCAATACTCTCAACATGATATAAGATACTTTTAGTAGGGTGTATCATTCAAAAGATGACATTATTGTAAGATCTTAACATACACCTTATTACTATAGTGATAATTTGTGGGTATCACCCCTATTGTAGTTTTCCCCTCTAGCCAAGTGTTTTGAGTGACACCAAAATTATTATGTTATGTGCTTATGAGTTTATTATTTGGTTAGTTACTTTACATTACAAAAAATCACATGAATGCATTAATTATTGGTAATGTAAAATATTAGATAAAAAGATTATCAGCTTAAGTATTTAATAGATTATTGGCTTATATTATGAAATAAAGTTTAAAACTTAAAAATAATAGGTGCTAATTCACCCCCCTCTCTGAGTACCTCACCTGTAGCTTACCAACATATAATATGATGTTAAAATAAAGCATTTATATTGGAAGAAATCAATTCAACACTCTTCCAAATGAAAACTGACAAAGTGCCAAGGCCTGGTGTTTTCCCTCCAAACTTTTTCCAAGTTGGAATTTTCTTGGGAAAGATCTTTGGGAGGCAATAGAATTTTTTTTTGGAATACAAACACCACTTTGGGGAGGGGGGGAGGTGAATCAGTGGTTTAAAATACTTTTTCAAAGCTTGAAACAGTTACAAGTTATAAAATTTAACACATGAGAAAGACAATTAATGAATAACAAAGTGACACAATATTTTAATGTGAAAAATCCCTTAGGGTAAAAAAAAACTTTAAATCTGAAACTTTATTGGCCTCTTGGGTGAATATTTTAGAGCTAAAACTCTAGGAAGCACCAACACCCTATTTTAGAAACACCAATTTCAAGGAACACCAATCCCTTACACCTGAAGCACCAACTTCATGAATACAAGAAGAACCAACTTCAAAATTGAAAAAATGAGATATAAAATTAGAGGATCATCTCTGTTACAATTCAAATCTTGAATCACTAGTTTCAACTTCTTGTTGAAAACATAATGCAATATATACTTCTATTCTCCTCAAAACATCCAATATCCAAATATATTGTCTTTTTCCATTAAAAGATCTAATCAAATATTGATATGAATGAATGAAGAAACAATATATAACCCTTCTTTTACCTCTGATAATTTTTTTTAATGAAAATCATATCACAAATATAAAAATAGAAACATAGAGCATTACCCTCTTCCTTGTTAAAAATCTATGTGCAAACTATTCGGTCTACAATGAATTCTACACAAATACTATAACTTCTATCAAAAACCACCTATTGGATGTGTTATAGGAATGTATCCTCTACTTATAAACAAAGAAATTCAAAATTTTGGAGGTAGGTACATACCCCAAACTTCCAGTAGACCAAAACTGCTCAAAACTACTAAAATTATCATAAGAATTTGGTAACTATTTTTGATAAACAGCTTTTTCCTCTTTCTATACAAGCACTATGCAAAAACTAACAAAGAAAAATTCTAGATAACTCAAGGACTTTTCCAAAAAGTTATGATAGTTGGGGTCTATTAGATTAAAAAGCTCATCAATTTTCTCATAGACCAAAACTATTTTTTTATAATCATTTTCTAAACCAATGTGAACATTAAGTGTTAATTGTATATAACACTTAATTGTTTGTCTTAAATATTTTTTGAACAGTATTAAAGGACATAAAATAATTTAATTACATGATGTGAAGCATACCATATGCTTATTATAATTACATTATTGAAATCGATGACAATAATCAAAGACCAAATACCAAGGGTTCAACAAACACTAAAAGGTAGGGAAATATTCTTAAAGAAATAAATAACACTTTTATACTGTTTATCCCTAAAATATCTAAAAGTGAAATGTTCAATGATTTTAGACCCATAGAACTATGCAATACCATATACAAAATAATGTCAACAAAAATAATTTTAGAAGAACAAACATGGTTTGTCCCTGAGAGTTCCATTTTTGATGGTATTATAATTATTTAGGGACTAATCCATTCTGTACTTAAAAATAAGGATCCACCAATCTTAATTAAACAAGATATACAAAAATCATATGATAAGGTGGATTGGTGATTTCAATGCAAATGCTTAGAAGCTTGTGGCTTCTTGAGAATATGGACAAACCTTATATTTAATTTCATATCTACACCTAAATTATCTATCCTATTCAATAGCCTTCCAAAAGGGTTCTTCAACATATCTAGGGGATTAAGATAGGGTGATCCCATCCCACCCCTCCTTTTTATCATAATGACTTTTAGAAGCCTTTGGAAGAATTATTAATCCTTTTCAAGGTAAAAAAATTAATTAGGTGTGAAAGTCAAAAATGGGTTTCATAATATCACTCAACAACAATTTGCAGATGATATAATTTTTGCCACCATGGCCTCTAAAGAAGAAGCACTCAACCGCAAGGAAGTCCTAAACTTATATATGAAACTATCTATACAATATGTATATTTTTAGAAATCCAAATTTTTTTAGTAATACAAAATCAAAAAATGAAATAGATATTTGCAATTTTGCATTTCAAAAAAGGTACATTCCCTTGTAAATATCTTGGTATTCTTGTTGATAGAGATAACACATTGTCTAAATGTTGGGAACTCCTTGAGAATAAATTTGATTAAAAGGTGGAAAACTAGAAAGATAAATGGATAAATAATGTTGGTTGCATCACCATGATAGTATTGATCCTTTCTACTTTACCAACTTATCAGATGGTGTGGCTCCTCCTCACATACAAAGCTAAATCAGTGATTGAGAAAAATATGAGGTAGTTTTTTTGGTAAGGTATTGATTATTTAGGACAAAATTTGTAAACCAATGAAAATTGGATGGTTAGGGATTAAAAAACTAGAGTGGAAAAATAGATCCATAGGAGCCAAGCTTATTTGGAGAATGTGTCATAACTATAACATTAAATGAGCTAAAATACTTTATCATGTATATTTAGACCCATCAGATAGAACTAACTTATTCAAAACTATTAACCCCCTCAAAGACTCTAAAGCATGGAACTTCATGATGGATTATAGATATATAATCACTGAAAATTTATCTTACAATATTAGAGTAGGTAACAAAGCTCTTTTCTAGGATGATTTGTGGGGTGGGTATCCTCCCAAATTTTGACTTTATATCTCTCAATATTAAAAATATATTGATCTATGCATGGGGAGGGGGGGGGAACTTGAAAATTATATGGAATTTCCAGAAAATGACCTTGGCCTATCCTAGAAATGGAAATCCTTTAAGGGAACTCCTCTTTCTAAATCTAAAATATCAAAAACTATCATCTCCTCTAAAATTAACCCTTCCAATGATATCCTTAAATAGTTGGGATCAAATTCATGATCATATAAGGTTAAGGAAGGTTATCAACCCTTAGTTGACAAACAACATTGGGAAACAAACTTAATAGGAGAGCACTTTGCAACTTATCACACAACTTTGATTTTGAATTTGAATTTTGAATGATGGAGGGCCCTAAGTCTTCGGATCCACCACCTTGCTTGGACCTGCAACTTGTGCTTGTGGTGTCTAGGGACTTGAAGGACAAGTGGGATGGTTGTGAGTCCATAGGGTTTGATGGGAAGATTGTTGACATAGTTGCATTGGATATTGGAGGCCCTGCTAGTTGTCCTCTAGAGAATGGTTAGATGTGGGTAGATGAAACACTGATAGGTTGGAAGAATGTACTTGTGGGCTCATCGATGGTAAATGTCCCTGCGAAGGATCCCAAGATTGCCCATGGCCTAGATGGTTTGGTGATCTCCCTCTCTAATAGCTTGGTGGATAATGTGACATCTGGCCTCAAACTTTGTGTTGTGGGCAGATTTGTGGCATTTAGACCCACTATAGAGATGGTGTGTAAATGGGTGAGTCAAAAATGGAAGGTAAGGGGCAATGTTGGTGTCTCTATAATGCCTAGTGGCCTCTTTTGTTTTATGTTCACCATGGAGGAGGATATTAACCTCATTCTCTCTAGTACTTGGTATTATGGGAAGCACTATCTTGCCCTAACAAAATGGAATCCAAGCTTTGATGCTAGCACAGAGTTGAATAAACTTGCCCTATTTTGGGTTAGATTACCTAGACTACCTCATGAATTTTGGGATGATAAGATCCTAAGGTGGGTGGGGAATTCTTTTGGTCATTTTCTCATGGTGGACAAGGTGACTGTGCAAAAAACATGACTAGTTTATGCAAGGTTCTATGTGAATGTTGCCTTGAATTGAGCACTCCCTACAATGGTTACATTGAAGACCAAATGGGGAAAGAAAGTCTAGCCTATAGAATATGAGAATGCGGGCTTGTTTTGCCAAAAATGTAGTCAGTTTGGACACCTTATTATGGATTACAAGGCCCAAATGTAGAAGGACAAGCATAAGGAGAGTTCTCAAAGGATTGTTACATATACATTGGGGGAATCTTCAGAAGCCTCTAAAAAGGTGGTGGAGTTTGCACTGATATTCATAATTTGGAAATTCCCTCGGTGCTTTCCACACTGGACAAAAATAAGGTCTTGGGGGATGGGGAAGCTATGGAGGATAAGATGAAAAATGGATGAATACCCCTTTAGCAGGGATTTAGAGGAACTATTGAGTCATCCCAAGGGGGGGACTAAGGATAATGAGTTGTTGGAGGAAGGGGAAATAGAGGTGTATCACCCTCTTCTTAGCTCCCTAATAAATTTGGGTGGTGATAGACATCAAGAAATAATGCTCAAATGTTGTGATACTTAGGAGAGAGTTTGTACCCCATTAAAGATGGTTAATGCCTCCCCAACAAAGATTTCTACAAAGGTTATGGCAAGTATTGATAAGGCTGAAAAGGAGCTTAGCCCTATTTCACCATAAGATGGGGATAATGGGGAATGGGAGGTTCAAAAAAAGAAAAGGAGGGGGGGAAGAAACTAGATGTTGGTGCCTGTGGGACAGTTGGAAGACCATCTAGTAGAGAAACCAGGACAAAGCAAGTAGCAAGGGATGTGGCCAGTGGTAAGCAACTTACACTGGAGATAGCCACTAGAGGTAAGAAATGAAATTCCTATCTTGGAATTTGAGGGGGTTAAATAACCCCTAGAAGCAATGCATATTTTAGGAAAAAGTAGACTATGTTTTAATACAAGAAACTAAAATGTCTAGTGCTAGCTTTGACAAAATAGTTAGTTATATTTGGCTAGGTGCTAAGTATTTACATATGGATGCTGATGGTGCCTCAGGGGGTATAGCTACTATGTGGAATCCAAATTCTATGACTAGAGCTGAGGTTTGGAAGGATATAAATTTTCTAATTGCTGATATTCATTCTAGTATTCATTGTTTGGAGCTGATCAATATTTATGCTTCTAATAGAAAATTGGGGAGGAAGGAAACATATGATAAACTAGCTAATATTACTAAAACAATGAAGGAAAAGAAATTGATGTGTATGGGAGATTTTAATACCCCCTATACCATTAAGAGAAATTGGGTGGTAATAAGGATTGCCTAGAAAGTTTGCAGGACCTTAATGACTTTATGAGTAGAATGGACTTTATTGATGTGGAACTAAGAGGGAACCCATATACTTGGAATAACAATACAAAGGGGAAGGACCTTATCCAAGTTAGATTGGATAGGTTATTGGTAATAGGGAATTGGAGTAGTCTTGGGAATTCCCATCTTGATAACCTCACTAGAACAGCTTCAGATCATTCCCCCATTATTTTCCTATGGAAGGATGGTTTCAAAAGTGGGCAAAAACCTTTTAGATATGAAATAATGTGGTAGTCTCACCCAGAATTCAAAGAGAGAGTTCAAGATTGGTGGAATATAAGGATAGATGGTGCTGCTATGTATAGACTGACCCAAAAATTGGATAATATAAGGAGGAACATAAAGGATTGGGCTAAGAGTTCATTTGGAGACTTGTTCAAAATCAAAGGTGATGTGGGGGAAAAACTTAAAAAACTCCTGGGGGAAATTGTTGAAGGGATTAACCTAGATAGTGCAACTCAGGAAGAGGAGTAAAGAAAAAAGTGGAAGGATATTCAGGGAGGAATTTTTTTGGAAACAAAGATCAAGAGTTCAATGGCTTAAGGAAGGGGATAAGAACACTACTTTCTTTCACAGGTCAGCCTCTAACCATAAGAGAAGAAACATAATCAATAGGCTAGATGGTGAAGGGGGAAGGATCTTTAAGGATCAAGAGGAGATGGGTAGACAAGGGGTGGAATACTTTAGCAAGGCTTATTATGTTAAAGACAATAAAACTAGGAATCTGGTGATCAAAAGAAGCTTGATTAATATGATTCCACAAATACTTGGTATGGAGGAAAATAATCACATTCTTGGCAATATTACAGAGGAGGAGGTGAAATGTGCAGTATGAAAGCTTATAAGGCTCTAGGTCTGGATGGGTTCCCTCGTGTGTTCTTCTAGCATTTCTAGGAGGTTATTAAATTTGAATTGGTTTGGGCTACTAGGGATTTTTTTAGAACTATGAAGATGCTAAAGAGGATCAATAAGATTTTTATTGCTTTAGTCCCTAAAATTCCCACACCTTTGAGCCTGCTTGATTGCAAACCTATAAGTTTATGTAATACTATTTACAAGATATTAGCTAAAGTCTTGGTGAACAGAATAAAACCTTTTCTAGATAGAATAACTAGAAAGGATTTGTTCTAGGAAGACAGATTCTAGATGTAGCCACAACCACACATAAGGTTATTCACTCAATGGAAAAAAGAAAAAAACTAGGGATGGCATTCAAATTGGATATCTCCAAGGCTTATGATAAGGTTAAGTAGGACTTCCTCTATGAGGTGCTTGAAAAAGTGGGGTTTGATAACAAGATTATAAATATAATCAAGATGATGATTAGCTCAATTCAATATTCTATTCTCCTAAATGGTTCTCCATGGGGAAATTTTGGAGTGGAGAAAGGCCTGAGACAAGGTGACCCACTTTCTCCCTATCTCTTCATTATGGTTGTTGAAGTCTTAGGGAGATCTTTCTATAAACTAGTGAATATTGGTTGTGTCAAAGGGGTAAAGCCTACTACTACCACTCATACTGAAGTCTTACAACAATTTGTTGATGACACATTCCTATTTGGAGAATCTTTAGTTATAGAGGCTAAAGCTTGGAAGACTATACTACACAATTATGAAGAAAGTTTAGGACAACAAGTTAATTATCATAAGAGTAAGATTTATTTCTTTAATACTAATGTCTCATTACAAAGGAGGATAAGGAATATCCTAGAATATCAATCTGCCAGCCTCCCAGATACTTATCTTGGACTACCACTAACCACTAAAGAAGCGACTAATGACTTCTAGAATATGATAGTGGAGAGAATTTGGAGGAAACTTGTAGGATGGAAAGGGAAGACATTAAGAAATGCTGAAAAATTGCAATTTCTCTCAGTTTCTCTCTAGGGTATTCCCATTTACTTCCTTTCCCTATTCAAAATTAACCAAAACATGGCTGACAGGATTGAGAGAATACAAAGGAATTTCCTTTAGTCAAGAATAGAAGAGAGAAACAAATTGAGTCTAGTTAGTTGGGAGGAGGTGTGTAAACCAAAGGTTAAGGGGAGGTTGGGAGTTAGAAGACTTCGAGACCTTAACAAGGCTCTCCTTATGAAGGTTGGCTGGAGGTTGGGGGAAGATAATACTGATTGGGGTAATATTATGAAAGCTAAATATCTGTCAAATTCCCCTTTCAATTGGAATATTTTTAATGATGACCTCCCAGGAGGGTCTAAATTTGGATGAATATTGTCAGGAGCAAAAGATTATTAAGGGAAGGGACAAGGTGGATTGTGGGGAATGGTCATAGTATAAGATTTTGGGAAGACAAGTGGATGGGAGGGAAACTGCTGGTCTTTAGAAAATTTAGAAGTTTGTTTAATGGAGTTTCTTAAAGAAGATGTGGGTAGAAAAGTTGGAGACTATATTGATCAGGGGAGGAAATGGAAGAAAATTTGTAAGGAAACTTACTCCCAAGAGGATATTTAGCTTCTCAAGGAGTTGGAAGAGATAATAGGAGAACAGAGACCCCCAGCTCTATTCTAGGAGGACATTATGGCTTGGGACTTAACTCCAAGTGGTAGCTTCACTATAAAATTAGCTTATTTACACTTGTTCAGCAAGGATCCCTACATATCATTGTGAAGTAAGGTATGGATTAGTAACCTTATTCCTAAAATTAGTTTCTTTTGGTGGATAGTTCAACATGGAAAAATCCTAACCTTAGACAACTAGAAAAGAAGGGGCTTTTATTTAACAAACCATTGTTATCTCTACAAGGAAAAGTAGGAGAGTATTTCTCACCTATTCTTGGAATGCTAGTATGCTTTAGAAATATGGACTAGGGTCTGGGAGAGATTTGGTTTGGATTGGGTTATGGAAGACAATCTAGGGCAATTTGTGGAAGATTGGAGTTGTCCCTTTTATCACCCTAGACTAATTTTTTTATGGAAAATTGTTCCACCATATGTCTGTTGGCATATATGGAAAGAAAGAAATAACAAAATATTTAGAGAGGAGAATAAACTAGTGGAGGTGGTTTTTGGAATAATGGAGAAATTATTGAAGGAAAATTTAAAGGTGGCTAAATGTAAAATGCCAAAGGAAGAACTAGGTAGACAAGAAGGATGGATTGCTGAAAAGTGGGGTTCTCATGAGGATTTTTTCCTCTTTGATAACTCAAAAATGTTGAGGAGACAATAAAAAAAATGGAAACCACCTACCATTACACAATATAAACTAAATTTTGATGGTGCTACAAGAGGAGGTATAGGAGTGGTGGGAGGAGTGTTGCGAGATAAGAATGGTGATGGATTATTGGTTTATGCTGGGAAGGTGGGAAATGGAAGCAATAATCTAGCTGAGGTAATGGCATTGTTTTGGGGTCTTTAGCTGATTAGTGAAATGAAAATAAGGGAAATAACAATAGAGAGAGAATCCAAATTAATCATTGACCTGGTTAAGGGAATGTCCCAACTAGGATGGAATATTCAAACTATCATTATGGATATGAGACAAATTTTGGAAGGGATGGAAAGTGTCCACCTATATAGGTGACTAATGTGGTGGCTACCATAGGGTTTAAATCAATTACAATCACATGCTAGAGAGATATGATATATCTTAATGAAGAAATTATGTCATTGATAACCAAAGAAAGAGGTGGGAATATCACTTAATTATGACCATAGATTCTGAATTTGTGGCCAATTTTGGCAATTTTGTTTTGGTGTTTGCTACATTTAACAAAGGCTTTTTGGAAATGATTACAAGATGTGGCCATACAAATGGAAAAATGAGTGAATACAAATTAAGAAAGATGTCTTTTCACCATTATGGTTACCCATCACAGAATTCAAATTACTTCCTAATTAAAAGTATGAATGATATCTTTTATCAGACTATCAGAGATTTTTGTGGTGTGAAAATTATGAAACTATACAATCATGATTCCCATAATGAAATTGCATGGGATTTTGAAACTTATCAAGAATGAGATTGTAAAACTATTTTTCTTATTGTTATAGGTATCAGGGTGGAAAGTAGCTGCAAAGATCTCACAGAGAAGAAAGTTCAGATGCACACCATTGAAGAAGAGGAACAAGATATTGGTAGAATAGATTGGGGGGGGGGGGGGGGGGGGGGGGGGGGGCGGGGGGGGGGGGGAACTTAAATAGGCTAGAGCAGATGAAAATGAAGAACTTCAAGGATAGGATGGCCAGCCAGTTTCTACTAAAGGAAGGGGGTTTTCTGCCCTACATGTAGGTGATGGCAGGGTATGACAAAAATTGTGCCCTCTAGTTTGTTAATGGGTGGAATGACTACAAGGTCACCATTAATGGGATAACCTTCCAAGTGAATGAGGAAGCGATTTCCATGGTGATTGGCCTTTCAATGAAATGGAAAAAATGGAGAAAGGTCACTAAAATTGTGGATGAGGCCAGTATAACAATTTCTTTGCAAAAGATGAGGAACTAGTTTGATATTAAGGAGGGTTTAAAAGGGATAAGCTGCCCGCCCCATGGGACAATGTGTACCTAGTTCTCATGAGATATTTGATGCTGGAGGGAAGGTTTAGTGTTAACTACTACTACCATTTCCCTTTGTTAAATCATTTTAGGAATAGGGATTTCATTTCTATCCCATTTTTCTTTCTGCATTCTCTTGAGGATATGGTAGCTAATGTTAGAGAAAAGAGGAATAAAAGGCATAACTTTACCATAATCCATCAAGGACTAATTTTTTGCCTCTAGCAATTCCATCTTGCCATATGCCCCCTAGGGAGGTGGTGGTTGACAACCAATGCCACCGCTAGAATTCTCCCCTGAGCACCAGTACTGGCACTAAAATTCATACCCCCCGTCCCTCCCTTAGTCAGGAAATCAAGAAAAAGAAAAAACTTGATACGACAACAGAACAAAAGGGAAACAAAAGGATAAAAGTTGAAAAAACTGTTGAGGTGGAAGAGGAGAATTCAAAGGAGGAGGTCGAGGGTAAGACTAGGAGGAGATTTGGAAGACTCACCCATCCTAGGCAAGGTGCAAATAGAAATCATTTAGAGTTGAGGAGGTTGAGGAGGAAATCTTAGAAAATAATAAAGAAGAAGGGGAAGAGGAAGATAAATCTAATTCTAAAAGAGAAGATGAAAAGGAGGAGGTGGAAAAAAGTGTTAAATTCAGAGGACAATTCTATTGAAAATGTGCAGACTTAGGTGTCAGCTAACAATGCTGCTATCGTAGAGGTCACCTATGTTTCTACTAGCTTCACCCTTTAGCCCATAACCTTCTATGAAGAGAGCAGCAAAGTGGACACCTCCCCCATAACTATCTCATCCTCGGCTAAAGAAAAATCTAAGTTTTCTACTAACCCTAGTGCTTTGCAAGATGATATCCAGATTCACAAAACAAAAGAAGAAGCAAAAAAGGTGGAAATAGATATTAAGGAAGAGACTGAGGAGTAGGTGAAGGTGTATGCCAGTTTGGATAAGAGGGTTAAAATCTTAGAGGAAGGATTCTTTACCTTCTCTAAATTTTTCCTCAAAGTCACCCATGTTGCGGCCACCACCCTCCAGCTGCTGGCATAGGAAAAGGAAGATACTGGGATGGATATGGAGGACCATAAGCTTCTCTTCAAATTCCTTGTTGAAGACTGGTCCTAGATTTTGATGGCTATGAAGGACATGAAGAAAAAAGAAAATTGAGTTTTTTAGTTTAATGGGATCCTCAAATCCAAGACTTTTTTGTTTTTTTGTTGTTTCTAGTTTTGCTAGTTTCCAGTTGTAACTAAATACTTGGGTCGGCTTGTTATGCCAATAGTTATTTTTTTGAACTTTCATAGTAGTTAGATCATCTGGACTTTTATTTTAGTTTAGTTGTTTTTAAGTTAGTTGTTCTGTGGTTTTGTGAAGTTAGTTACTTTTTTGCTGGTTGTTGGTCACTGCTGGTAATGCGCTAGTTACCAGCTTTTGGTTTGTAAGGGCCGACCCCCTTTTTTTTGGTCACTTTTTATTTCAAAAACATTGGAAAATAATAGACCTTCCATTATAGTTATGTTGGGATAAATTTTATCTTCCCAAAGAAAGAATCTTTGCATGTGAAACACTTCAAAAATGCATCCTAATGGCATATTGGTTTAAGAAAAATGGCTTTGAATGACATTCATTATGTACTCTTTGTGAAGCACATGAAGAATTAGTAGATCACACCCTTCTACAATGCCCTTTCACTTAAAAAGTAGGAAATGGTTAATTTGAAAATTATAATTCAAAATTTCCCTTTCCCAATAATATTTTATACATCTTCTAAAGTTAGTTGTCCCCATTTAAAAATAACATGTTTTGTTATATTGTCAAGATTTCTCCCTCAATCTTGATTTGGGAAATTTGGAAGGAAAGAAATTGAAAAATATTCCAAGAGAATAAAATAGAGTCTAACAATCTCTACAATAAGATATAAACCAGCAGTGTAGAAGTCACCAACAATGAGCTAAAATAGATCAAGGAATTTAGATTCTCTATTTTCATAATGGAATTCAGATATTAGTAAAAAATGGTATAATCTTAAGGCCCCCCCACACTATGGACAGGGAGGTACCAAATCTATTATTGATAGACAAAAATGTCAATGGACTCTTCCCCAACAAAACTGGTTCAAATTTAATCTTGATGGTGCCTCACATGGTAAACTAGGAAAATAAGGTATTGGCTGTATCATCCATAAGTGGGATAAATAATTTTATGGAAGGTTAGCCAAATTTATCACATCAACCCCAAAAAATATTGTTGAACTCAAAGCTTTCTTCGAGTGCTTTAAAATGTGTCACAAAATTGGTATTAAAAACTTAGAAATTGAAGGAGACTCTCAAATAATTATCAATTCTTGGAGAATGAGATCAACTCCTGATTGGGTATAAAACTCCAAACTCCAAAGTATTAGGGAATTAGAAAAATTATTTAATAATATCACCATTAGAAACGTCTTCAGAGAAAGAAATATAGAGGTGGATAGACTAGCCAACTTAGGTATTGAAGGGTCATAAATTTCTGAATTTAAAAAACTTTAATATAAGCATAATCATAAACATAAATTTATATTTATCAATTTAAACATAGAGTATCAATCATTAAATAGGAGGAAGTCTTAAGATTATAAATTCATTCAAAAGGAGTTGTAGAAAAAGAAAAAGAAAAAGAAAGGATCTCCTTCATCAAATGATCACTAGTAATTAAGCTCAAAATTTAGAGTTGGTAGTCATTAGAAGGAAACAAAGATATATAAAGACTAAAACTATTATACAAGACTAGTACACAATAGTTTTCATGTTCATGTAAATAGTAGTATGTAAACAGTAGTATTAGATCATATGTGTAGCTTTCATTACATAGTTTTAAAATAAATAAATAAAGTTGTTAATAGCATTAAACTGTACATATGTAGACTTACAACTCATTTTATTGTAAGTTCAGGTAAAAGATATCTTGTTAAACTAATTTAATTTGATTAAAGAATTCCATCATTGATTTAAGGAAAGTTTTATGCATTTTCTAAATGACTAACATTTTGATTTATCAATGTTCAGAAGTAGGCATGTAAAGGTATACATCACTACAAAAGGGGAAGATTGGAAAAGGGCTCTCTATGAAAAGTTTATCATGACAAGAGAAAAAATGTTAATATTATTTTATTGTAACTTCATATGGAAACTCCATATTTCAAGTAACTGTTAGCATGAATAGAATAACTAGGAGTGGGGGGGGGGATAATTAATTATCCTTAGGTCTAGATGTGCCTATTCAACTTTTAACAACTTCAAATAATTTAATAAAACTCATAAATCCACTTGACTAATATAGCTAATCATTAGTAATCCAATTTAATCATCTCAACACTTAGCTTTATGTTTAGTGTATGTCAAATAATAGAAATATATAATAGTAAATATCATGAAATATGAAAATAAAATTCACACATGTATGACGCTAGGATTTAACGTAGAAGTGCAATTTGGGAAAAACCACCAAGTAACATGCTACCACTTTTCAGTCGTATGAAGTGAGCTTAGGGCCCGTTTGGTTGCAAGCGTAGGAATTGAGAATTAGAATAAAAAATTTGAATGAGAATGGAGAATGAAGAATAGGAATGGAAAAATGCAATCCAATCTTGTTTATCCCTTGTTTGGTTATGCAAGCTTAAATTGGAATATAACCTTAACTTGCAATTGGCACCATTTGAAAATATTTCTGAAGATGCAATCGGTGCCATTGGAAAATCATTGAAATATTTGAAAATATTGAAAACAAAGTTCCAGTGCTCACCCAGGGTCAAAGCGGAGTTGAAAATTTAATCAAATTTGAGAAAGTTAAAATGAATGCAAGAATAGCAATTCCAATTACAAGTATTTTTTGGAATGGACAAAAGCTCATTTTGGGGCTAAAATGAGAATATGTATTCCTATTCCCTATTCCTATTCCACACACCAAAAAAAGAATACAAATCATATTCTAATTTCCTATTCCTATTCTAGTTGTATTCCAGCAACCAAACAAGCCCTTAGTGAAGAGCCAACCCTACTAGAGGTTACAAAACACACTATTAGGGGTTAAAGGATTTAATCACCCTATTAGGAGTGGCCTTGTTAGAAGAAGTCTTCCAAACATCCCATTAGAATGTCACCTTGATTAAAGGAATTCCAATATGACTATTAGGTCAACCTTGATTAAAGGATTTTACTACCATAATGGCTATAAAGTAGCACTTATATTGATCTGATAAAATATAATCACTTTACACATTTAGACTCCATTAAACTCATTCCTAGTTCATTGACTAGACTTTAGCACATTCTCCATAACTTTAGATCTTAAGGTTTGATCAATTTCATTGAATTTATTCATCATTTTTTTCTTCTATTTCTTCCTTGAAAATTCTAGAAACTTCTCATTGAATCCTCACATTAGATTACTTAACAAACTCAATTCATTCATTAAATATGTCATCTCGTCAATCATTATCTTTTATACATTTTGACCAATTTGTAAATTCAGCCATGTCAGCTTAAAATCTATATTCTTTCACAAACTATTAATTTGGTGACACTCAATCATCACTATATTTTGTTCATCAATGAAACTTGATTCAGACAAGGTTCAATAAACACAATGTAGTGCTTGCCCCTAGTTCACATTTTTTTATCGTTGCTGAACTCTTTTAGAACTAGTTTTATGTTGTTGGTTAGCAGCATTCTTTTGAGATTATCAGATATTGTGCTATGGATTCAGTTTATTATGTGATGAGATTTGTTGGAAATATTCAAGATATAACAAGTTACTGAGAGGGGAGGGGTGAATCAGTAACAATACAACTTTTAAGTTAATTCAGCATAAACTAGAAAATCATTCATTCACCTAATCTAATGCATGCAAGAGATAAATAAATATTCATAACACATATGCACAGAGATTTTGGTGACTCAGAAACCTTTTAAAATAGAAAGTAAAACTAGGGTGGGGATGAAACCCACAAAGCTTCTTTTCTGC
Source organism: Cupressus sempervirens (assembly GCA_028749045.1). Taxonomy (NCBI): domain Eukaryota; kingdom Viridiplantae; phylum Streptophyta; class Pinopsida; order Cupressales; family Cupressaceae; genus Cupressus; species Cupressus sempervirens. Next base: position 354,239,813 of record CM053791.1, on the reverse strand, counting down.
AATAGGAAGTTAGCCGGTTAAGGCATACAATGATCACTTCTGGTGATCTGCCCTGTTAGGAGCAAAGAGGATTGCTAGATCCACCTTGTTAAAGGATTTAAAACATACTTTACAAGTATGCACTCTGTTAGGAGATTTATACAAAGATTGTTAAGTCTACCTTGTTAGAGGATTTTTAGATGATTCACCTGTTAGGATGAACCAATCAGATATACATATACCTTGATTAGATCCTTTGCAATAATCACCTCTTGTGATTGATGAAATCTTTACTGCACCTTGTGAACCTTGCTAATATACTGCTCTGCTGCTGAATTCGCATCTGTCTCTTGTGTCACAATATGTACATATTCATACATGTCTCTTATCCATTACAACAATTACAACTCTGTATTATACACATATATATACCATTTCATTAATTATAGATGCAAGGTCGGCTGAACACAAGTAAACAAAATATAACTGAGTCGGCCAAATAGTAAAATAAACTCAGTTTCTTCAGACAGACTTGATGACCTTCTGATACATGGCATCCACTACGTTACACGGCATCGTCATGCACTCGGTAGAGGTAGGTGCTCGATTCATACTAGTCATACAACATTGCCTGGAACTCGATAACCATTGGTGACTCAGTAGATATAGTGTCACTCAATAAAAACTAATTTGTTTGTTAACCGACTAAGCTCGGTTAACACTGAGTCCTTCTTCACTCAGTCAATACTAAGTCCATCTTTACTCGGTTAACACTAAGTACATCTTCACTCAGTTAACACTACGTCCATCTTTACTCGGTTAACACTGCTTCTATCTTTACTCGGTTAACACTCCACTCGGTTAACACTAAGTGCAACTTTACTCAGTTTGAATTGTGTCTTTGATGCTCGGTTTGAACTGTGTCTTCGACGCTCGGTTTGAACTATATAATGAGTGTTGTCACTAATGGAAAATAACTTTATGCCAACAATCTCCCCCTTTGGCATTAGTGACAAAAACAATTATGAATCAAAGTTTATTAGCAAAATAAAAATGACATACAGTTCAAAATTGATCTTTTTGCAAATCTTGCAACACATATCCTTTTATTTACATATATCTCCCCCATACAATATGTACAGTATTTATAAGTCAATACATATATCTTTTGCACAGTTAGCTCTTGAAGTCTATCTCCCCCTTTTTGACAATAATGCCAAATAGTATATATTTACACGGAGATTCCAAAATGAGAGATAAATTTTGAATGTACCTTGAGAATAAGAGCCAAAGTCTTATCCCAATTTTCTTGCAAAATTTTGCTGGTGGAGAGTGCAATTTGAACTTCTGCAGAGAGTTCAATCATGTGACCTACAATAGAGAAGTTTTTATCATGGATCAATGTTTTAGAATGAGCAATATGCTTCTGCATTGTGTCCATGACAGGAAGGATCATATTCTGGATGTCAATCAGAGTAGACCTGATCCTTGCTTCCTCTCTCAACAATTTTGCCTATTTCTCTAACAAAAACTTTATTCTCAGATGATGGGATGAACTTGCACTATGGTCAGATTGCAGCATTTGGGCACTAACCTTCATATCCGCATCAATTTTATTCAACTTTTCTCTTATTTCCTTAGTAAACTCAGTAACATCACAGAGTTTGCCAAAAAGTGATATTACATTATTAAAAGAATGTTCAAAATTACTCAAAATTGTAGACAATTCTACCTATTTTACTGCAATATGCTGAGCAATGTGCTCAAGCACCTTATTGTCAAATTTCTTCTCTACCTTTTCAATCAATTTCTCTTGGCCGGAGCTATCCTCATTAAATTTATATACAGCCTCTTCTAACTGAATCAAAATGCGTTGAGTAGAATCTACTTCAACACCTATAGCATTCTCAATAATGCTATATTCCTGGTCTCTCTCATGCCTCAGCTATTTTTGCCTAGCTTTTTGCTCTAATAGCTGATTGAGCATTCTCATTTCATCAACTGATGTAGCATCTAGATCTATCTTAAGAATGACAATGTCCTTATCTAGATCTATTTCCTCATCCACTGCCTTAGTGGAAAACATGTATCTCTTTGGTTTTTCTGCAGTGACTGCACCTTTGCCCTTTGAAATTGAAACAATAGTTGATGATGCTGGACTAGCTGGAATAGGACTAACTAGAGAAAGACTGAGAGAAGTGCTAATAGTATCAAAAATTGGTGTTGCTCCCAAAATTGCTATACAGGATGGAGTGGGAGAACTAATAGTTGTGAAAATTGAAGGAAAAGTCAAAATTGTAGTACCTGTAGGTACACTTACTGTACACTCTGTAGTAGAAGTTGATATACTTGAAAAACTAACTGCTGTGACTAAGGATAACTCGGTCAAAGAAGGTGGTTGTAGCTCAGTTAATGAAGTGGTAGACACTTGCATAGATGGTACCCGGAGCTTAGAGGAGACAGGTGAAGATTGATCAATTGATGAGGCTATTGAGTTCACAATCTCACTAGTAGAAGCTATTTCCACAGTTGATGTACCTATTTTAGGTGTAGAGTGAGGAAGAGATGCAATGACTTTGGCTGCAATTATTAGTGGATCTTCTTCCTCCTTAGCTTGTTCTGCTTCTTCCTTCATTTCTCTTTCAGCTTCTTCCTCAACTTCTAACATTAATGATTGCAGGTCTTCTGGAATGTCTTCAATGTCATCACCATCATCATCATCATCATCATTATCATCACTGTTGTCATTGTCCTTGATTTCAATAGTATCATCACTAGGTTTGTGTAGATGATAGATATTTTCCACATGTTTGTTGCCTTCGTGGTCTTTCAATGATTTCTTCACTTCAGCATCAGTGAGACTCGGCAGGAGATTCCTCAAGGTCTGCTCATAAATGTCTTTGACAGTCTTGGTTGCACCTTCCCATCTTGGTTGCAACCTCTCCAATAGCTCTTTGGAGATCTAAGAGGCTATCTTGTCTGGGGAGTATTTCCATTTACCCATTTTGTTCAGTACTAGTTCCTCAATCTGCATTTTCTCCTGTTCTGTTCTGGTTTCAAACTTCAATGCTTTGAAGTTTGTGAGGCTAGCTCCTGCATCTAATTGCTTCAGTCTTGCCTCAAGGGTAACTGGAGGCTTAACAAGTATAGGTTCCTTCTTTCCCTGTTTTGTTCTCCTAGAGAACACTGCAATAGTTTGCTTTGTAGGTTTGGTGATAGTCACCTTACCTTTCTTTCGTTGAGGCTTTTCTTCTTTTTCAAACTCGATTTCCTCCTCTTCTTCATCTTCTCCTCTCCCTTCTGTTACCATGAGAGGGCCAACATCTATTTTCAGTTTGGCTATGCTCCTCTTTCCTTTGCTAATGGCCTGAGGGATTTTAATTTGAAGCTCAATTCTGGCCTTAGCTTCATCATATGTTCCAAAAACTGGCTGCCTTGGGTCTACAGGTTCATTTACCAGTGCTTCTATGATGTCCTTGGTTTCATCAATATTTACCTCATAGGGAAGAGGTTTCACCCATGCTACTCGAGGCCTGACTGCCTGTATGTATACCTTGTCATAGTCTACCATGAAACATACATCTTCCTTGTATTCTTCAATAAGTCTTAGAGGAATTCAGAACGTATTGTTCATTCTTTCCTTAAATTCTTCAAAATAACTATCCAAAACACTGTCAAAATTTTCAGCTAATTCGGCGATGAATTCATTAATTTGATAAAGAATTGGGATATCCTTTTCCCATACTATTGATCCTTTAGATGGAAAGGACTTTAGAACATAGAAAAACAAACAAATCAAAAGTGAACCAAATTTATAGGAGTTGTTCTTGGAAGTCCTTATGCTTTCCATATTTTTATTGAATTGGGACAAAAGCAATTCCGATAAATCAAACTCTACATTCTTCTTTACTATTTTATATGCCAAATCCACAGCTTCACAGGATACACTATTTGGTCGGATTGAACTGTAGATTTTAAGACCAATGACGTGAATGCCAAATCTCAATTCAACGTTAGTTACTGTACTGAGCTTAAGTCCTTTGCCATCCCATTCTACTTGGGTTAGTCTCTATAATTCTTCTCGACCTAGGGTTTTGGTAGTCTTGGCTTTGCTCAACATGGGGAGTCCAATAATTTTGCTAATCATTTTCTTAGTGATAGGTACTGGTTGCTCTAACCACAATTGGCCATTGTGAACCCGACTGAGTACATACCTAACCCATTTTACTTGAAATTTCCTTAGCAAATGCAAAATATGGGTTAAACCTTTTGTTTCAAGATGTTTATGTTCGGGTTTCAAGGATCCATCTACACTCATATCACCTAGGGCATTGTCAATTTCTAGGTTTCCAAGTTCTTGAATGGAACACTTGAAATGAGAGCGAATGTAATTAATAAGAAGTACCTTTGGAGGGATTTGTGACTGAGCACCGTTAGGGTCCAATGATTCTGCAATTGCCAGTGCCAATTTGAAGTTTGGGGTTTTCCATTCCTCTCCTCTAACCAGCATTTCTGAACCTTTCTTTGTCTTGGAGCTGCCACTTCCGGATGCCATTGCTACTCGGTAGGTGTAGAAAAATTCTAAACAGATTCTTTGCCCTTTTGAAAAAATTTGCTTGAAAATGCTTTAAGCTCGCTCTGGAATCCCAAAAGATAACTTAGCTTTTTGTTCGCAGTGAAAAATGAGATCAAATTTTTCCCCTTTTGACAACAAATTTGCCATAAATGTTTTGGTACGATGGTAGATGAAATGACAGGTTGTCATCCACTAGCTCGGTAGATATTATCAACTCGGCGATCAAATGAAAACATAGAAGTACCGACCTAACTCGGTTAGGTCACAAACCAACCTTGCTCAATTGACACAACTTGGTCAATGAAACTTTGTTGCGCCCGACCGAACTCGGTAAAGTCTCTTATCGACCTAACTCAGTAGCTGCTACTCGGTTAATGAAGCTTTGTTACACCCAACCGAAGTTCGTAAAGTCTTGAACCGTCCTGAAGTCAAATTGTATCTGAAATACTGATTTGATCATCCTTCTTCCTTTGGAGCTACTTAGGATAAATCTTGGAGGATGCAGTTCCAATCTTTCTTTTATGAATATTAATTGGAAATGGTGGAATCACCCATTTCTTGAGTGACATTTCCATTACCTGATTTATTTTGCTCGGTAGATTTTGGAATCCACTGTTGCTTCATTTGCTTCTGAATGTTGTCTACTTTGATTTTCTTCTCATCTTTCAATTCTTTTGATATTCATGCAATTTTTAGCTATATGACCAAGTTCTGTACATGTATAGCATCTTACTGTAGTGTCCTTTTTCCTTAAGTGATGTCTAGCACAATTTATGCCAGAATGTCCATATTCTCCACAATAGTGACATCTGCATCAGGTGTTGTAGTCCCATCCAAATATGGCTTTGACAATCTGTTTAGCTGGATTGAATGATTTGGTTTTGCATTGGAATGCTTTGTGACCATGCTTTTTGCATTTGTGACAATTACCCTCAAATTTTGGTTTTTCTTTACACTCATTTGCCTTATTACCATGCTGATTGCAATTGAAACATTTGCCACTGCATTTTGCTTTCCCATTGCTCCAACATTTGTTTGATGTATGTCCTAACCTACCACAATGATTACAAGTGGGTCTTTTATTCCCTTGTTCACCTTGTTTGGAGGATTCACCTTTTTCCTTGTATCCAAGACCAACTTTACCCTTTTGTCTATGAAGGTTTTCCTCATTTTGTTTATTTAATTGATTTATATCTATTTGGGATTTCATCATTCTTTCATTTACTTGCCTTTTAGAGATTAGGTTATTTTCCAAGCTTTCATTGATTTGTCTCTCAGTTTTTAAATCACTCTGTAGACTTTCATTGATTTTCTTTTCAGTGTTTAAATTATTCCTTATTCTTTCATTTTGTGCTCTGAGAATCCTGATTTCTTCATTTGCATTAGAGAGTTGGTCTATAAGATCTTCATGCTGATGGGATTGATTATGAATTTCATGACTTCTATCTTCCAATTCTTCTTGTACTTTGTTTCTTTGTTCCAAAATTTCACATAGCCTAATTGACTGTATTTCTTGCTCTCTTTTAAGCTTTCTTACCTCTTCTTGCAGAGATCCATTCTTTTCTAGAAGTTCTTTGATTGCTTTGTCAGCTTCTTCTGAATTACTTGATGGTAATAAATCTTCAATCCTTTCTTCAACATAAAGATGGTCATTCATTTGTCTTGCAAGTTCCTTTCTTCTTTTTAGGGATTGAGAAAGATGTTCCTTTGCTTCTTTGAGTTGAACCATGGCCATTTCTAAATCTAACTTTTCATTTTCTATAACTTTCTCTAGTCTGAATATCTCCATTGACTTTGATCTTTGCTCAAGTTGTCAAGCTTTGTCCTGAGAACCAAATATTTCTTATACCAATTGTTGAAAATATTCAAGATATAACAAGTTACTAAGAGGGGAGGGGTGAATCAGTAACAATACAACTTTTAAGTTAATTCAACATCAACTGGAAAATCATTCATTCACCTAATCTGATGCATGCAAGAGATAAATAAATTTTATAACACATGCATAGAGATTTTGGTGACCCAGAAAGCTTCCAAAATAGAAAGTAAAACTGGGGTGGGGATGAAACTCACAAAGCTTCTTTTCTGCAGTAGGAAGTTAGCCGGTTAAGGCATACAATGATCATTTCTGGTGATCTGCCCTGTTAAGAGCAAAGAGGATTGCTAGATCCACCTTGTTAAAGGATTTAAAACATACTTTACAAGTATGCACTCTGTTAGGAGATTTATACAAAGACTGTTAAGTCTACCTTGTTAGAGGATTTTTAGATGATTCACCTGTTAGGATGAACCAATCAGATCTACATATACCTGTACACTCAATTTGTGTCACACTCTAAACCTTTCTATCCAAATGATTCCATGAGTTGGAATGCTTGGATGCCGACTTAGAGCTCCCTATCCACGGAGTGCAAGGAGTTAGTATTTCAGCATGAAGGCTCTCAGCCAAGCCTTAGAAATGTACTTCTTGCTAGTAAACCATGCAACGGGAGGTTCTTTGAGACAAGAGCAAGAGTGCAAATATCTTCAAGGAATCCCTCAAGAATGCAATGCAAGTATGAAAACTAAGCTAAGATGATAATGCAAAATGAAGCTATACTAAGCATGTATGAGATTGTTACAAAACCAAATATTTAAACTATGTGATATTATTGCAAGAAATCAAAGTTAAACTAAAATGCAACTATGCTAAGAATGCCATATGATCTTATGCTAATGTGATGGAATGAGAGAATGAGACAAGAAATGAGAAGTTCTCCACAAAGCTCCAAAGAAACCTATTAGAAAACCTGCAGCATAACAATGTTCAAAAGATGGATGGATTGAGGGGGAAAGCTCTCTCCCTTTTAAAGATGTATGGACGGTAGAGATCAAGATGAAGATGGTGGATGATCAACGGTGGAATTTGAAAAGAGGAGTGATCCATGTGCACACACAAATCAACCAATAGAATATAAGTTGACTTGTCATATAAGACAAAAGTCACAAAGCCTTTTCTTTTAATTGCAAAATAGAAAAAGGACTTTATGTGTGCACTTTAAGTGGGTTAGAAGAATGGGGTCTTTTATTTAATTAAAAGGGGACATGTTCTTTTAATCAAATAATGAACTTAGGATAGCATAGTCAAACTATAGGTTATAATCAAATAAATTGATTGTTAGCAATTTGGCTTAGGTAAGTGATTAAATTAATTTAGCCAAAATGTTGAAAAGGGAGCTAATAGTCTAGATGACCATTTTTAGGTGATTACAATACCTTGATTAGATCCTTTGCAATAATCACCTCTTGTGATTGATGAAATCTTTACTGCACCTTGTGAACCTTGCTAATATACTGCTTTGCTGCTGAATTCGCATCTGTCTCTTGTATCACAATATGTACATATTCATACATGTCTCTTATCCATTACAACAATTACAACTCTGTATTATACACATATATATACCATTTCAGTAATTATAGATGCAAGGTCGGCTGAACACAAGTAAACAAAATATAATTGAGTCAGCCAAATAGTAAAATAAACTCAGGTTCTTCAGATAGACTTGATGACCTTCTGATACACGGCATCCACTATGTTACACAGCATCATCATGCACTCGGTAGGTAGGGGCTCGATTCATACTAGTCATACAACGTTGCTTGGAACTCGGTAACCATTGGTGACTCGGTAGATATAGTGTCACTCGATAAAAACTAATTTGTTTGTTAACCAACTGAGCTTGGTTAACACTGAGTCCTTCTTCACTCGGTCAATATTGAGTCCATCTTTACTCAGTTAACACTAAGTACATCTTCACTCGGTTAACACTGCATCCATCTTTACCCGGTTAACATTGCTTCTATCTTTACTCGGTTAACACTAAGTGCAACTTTACTTGGTTTGAACTGTGTCTTTGTCGCTCGGTTTGAACTATGTCTTCGATGCTCAGTTTGAACTATGTCTTCGACGCTCGGTTTGAACTGTATAATGAGTGTTGTCACTAATGGAAAATACCTTTATGCCAACAGAGATTATTTAGACTCTACATTTCATGTATGTATGATGATTATTTTTAGTGTTTGCAATTATTGATGATGATTATTACATTGCTTTCAATTATTAATGATGATTAGTAAGATGATTTATTATTATATGTGCTTTCTTATGGATACTTACCCCATACTTGCATGTGTATGGTGTGCGTGTTTGCCTTGCGTGTTTGCTTTTGTATGGCATGTCTAATGTGATTAAGAAAGGGAGTCGTAGTCACCTGCTAGTCGAGATCTACACAATGCACCACTTCCTATCATTGTCTGTTTAGTTTAGTATATATTGTGTTTGTACATGCATGGTTTTTATGCAAGTTGCAGGTATCGGGTATCGACTTCCCTGAAATGCCAGGATGAGCATACTCTATCACATTATCTCAATGATAAGAGAGGGGAGATAAATTCTCAAGTCCAAATCCCAACCCTTTGAGCCATTTGTCCTAATTAGAAAATTAGGACAAATATCTGAGTTGAATACCCACCGAATGTGTCAGATGACATATTTCATGATTTTTAACCCTTTAGATTTATTTTGTATGATTTGTTCTAAGATGGGTTTTCATATTTTATCTTGGAGGTCTATGGTGAATTTTCCATTAATTAAGTCTTAACAAATAGATTTAATTAATAAATTATTTATTTGAGAAAATTAATAAAATATCATGATCTTTGATATTTTTGATTGTAATTAATTAAATATGAATTATTGAGGAAAGGAATTAAATAAAAGAAAACTAAAAATTAAAATTAATAAAGTAATAAATAAAAATAATAATAATAAAAGTTATAAAAATTAAAATAAAAGTTATAAAATTTAAATAGAGATTATTTGAAAAGTAAATTGAAGTTATAAGCTTGCATGGGAATTAACATGTATCAACAACACGGGGGTTAGTGCATCAATTAAGCACAAGGTGTCTACAATTCTATGACTCATCAAAAAAAAATTGGAAAAGACCCATGCTTAGTTGGTGACACCTTTCAATGGTTTCAAGAAGCATTCCAAAGGTTTCTTGAGAGCTCTTGATATTCAAGCATTCATAGAAGCTTAAATGAAAAGCTTAATAGAAGCTACAAGCTTAATAGAAGCTTCGAGCTTCAAGCTAAAAAAAAAAAGAAACTTCAAAGCTTACATGCATGGGAGAAGATTCATATGCTCATATATTTTCTACTTGCTTCTATGCTCCTTTTAGCACTTTTAATCACTTGGAGGATTCGATCGGCTTGGATTATTGGAAGAATTGTGAATGATGGAGAAGGAATGGATTTTTTATAGACTTCTGAGGCATGTCAAATTAGCATCAATGTACAGGTGCACTCGTGATATTCTCATATTCCCTTTGCACTCTTTCTCTTCCTGTCTTCATCATATCTATTTTATGTGTCTAAATACTCTCTGTATTTGAAATTGGAATCTAGATATTTTATTTGGATGAGAAGAAAACAATAAAAAAATTCTAGATCCAATTAAGGAGAAATAATTAGATCTTAATCGGATTTGGGTTCAAATTTATATTAAATTAGAAAGACAAGATTTGGAATTAAAATAAAAATTTTATGGTGAAAATTCGAATGATTAGATGTAATCTATCTATCAATTATATTTTTAGATGCATATGAACAAACTCTTTTATGGTTAAATTTAGAGAACAATTATTTTAACAGAAAATTCTTAATTCATCACAAATTGACCTGTTGCTGCCCTTTGGATAGACCCAAACTCAGTTATTCATAAATTTTTATTGGGATCGAATTTATTCGATCGCTCTAGTCAAAATTGGAACAACTTGGCCCCCTCCAACATATTTAAATTTCAGCTTGATCCAACATTTCATTAGGGAGATATGGCCGTCGTACTAAGACTGTTTTATTCAAGGACAGATATTTCTCCATTTCCCATAACCAAGAGTTCTTTATGCTTAACTTCACAAAAATAATATATATCAAAGCATGGAATGAATTAAGATATTATTGAAATCTTCGCTTATTAGAATCTTATTAATATGCATTAGTTTTATATAGTTTATTATCTAATCTAATTAAATCAAATTTAATTAAGATTAATTAATAGTAGAAGAAGTGTAATTAATTATTCAATCTAAGTAAATGGATGAAAGAAAATTAAAAAAAAAAAATTTTAATATAGTTTATATAGTGGACTTTTTATAATGTATATTGGATACTATTTAATATATATTAAAAAAATTTAGAGTTGTTTAATGAAGATGATAATGTTAAGAATTTGGAGATTATTCATGTTAAAATCTACAATGAGTCTTATTGGTTTGTGATAGGGATCTCTTTCAAACAACGTTTATATAGACAAAATATTATTAGAACAATTAGAAAATGGAGTCTAATGGTTGGTTTTAATATTGATCAATAGTAAGATGATAATTTATATTATGTTGATTTAAATTTAAAAAATCTGAATGATATTGGATTAAGACTGAATTATTATGTTATTGGTTAATACGTTTGAATACCTTAATGGAGTTAAGAGTTAGCCAAATATTAACTAATGAGTTTATGGAAGGATTCTATAGATCGAGTATGTATAGTTTGAGGAGTTTATTATTTATTAATGTTTGTAAGGACTAGCAAACTATTAATAAATAATGGTTTAAATAGATATCAACAAATTTGATTAGAGTTAATCTAGTGGAGATTATTTATTGATTGAAGTTTGGTAAAAGATAATAATTTTTGGAGTTGGATTATAATTGATTTTTAATCAATTGATATTCATTGAGTTGATATTATAACTATGATATTAATAATTAAGTTGTACGATAGAGTCTTATTTGAAAAGATTAATGATAATACAAATTTGTTAAGGGAATGCTAGTATTCTTTGAAAGATGACGAATATGCTCATTTAAGATTTTCAATAATTATTATTGAATTATTAATATGATCTTTTGAGTATTGAATTATAGTTGACTTTTATCATATAGAATTATAGTTAGTTATTAGTCAACTGATATTAATTGGAACGTTGCTATGATTATGTAATTATTAATTAAATCAATCGATGAGAGTTAATTAGATTTAATTAACAATTAAGTAAAGTAATGAAGATTTAATTGATATAATTCTTTAAATAAGATTGTAGAAATATTGATATCAAGTTGATAGGTCTTATTCTTATGACTTGAATGATGACCTTAGATATTTAATTGAAGACTATTAGAATATGGACCTATGTTAATTGATTGATGTAATTGATCATTTTAATAAAATTATAATCTTTTATTCAAAGAATGATAATTGGTCCTCTTATAATATAACGAATAATGATTCTAAAAAAGTTGAAAGGTTAATCAATTAGAATATGGATCATGGTTAAATATAAATGACAATTTAATTAAGGTCAATAATGATCAGTTTAGTGAATAATTATCCTTAAGTTATTCTTAGAATAATACTATCGGGGAACAAATGGGTTGACTTGTAGGTCAAATGATAACTTAAAATACTTGCAAATAGAAAATTGGAAACCCCTACACATTATTCAACTATGTGAATTTAGTAAACCAAAACATGTGTTTGCGTCGTGTATTTTATATGCTTCTTGTTTTGAGTTTTGGGTTGACTAGTGTTGACCAGTCCTAGGTTGTTACCAGAGGCTCGGGGGTTATGAGATGTGATGGCATGTTGATCTTATTTGGTCTTGATCTTTATAAGCCCAACCATGGTAATGTGATTGTATGCTCTATGAAATGTTTGTATTTGTTCTTCAGTCTTCATGTGTGAAGTTGAGATGTATGTGTATGAAACACTTGAGCTAACCATATTTTTTAAGTCATCGATCAGTTATCCTTGAGATATTTTCTAGTTGCCATGATAGGACTGAAATGTGGATTTATTTCTTGATGATGTCATGTTGTGACATGTTTGACTCAACCATTTTGGAGTCTTCGATCAGTATGATTTTGAGATATTCTTGGTTGCTTGTTGAGCATCAATGGATATTGTGATTTATCTTGAGATATATTGTGGTTATTGAGAACCAATGATTATTATGATTATCAGTGATGCCTTTAGTTGCCAATAGAGAACTGTTGTGGTCATGATTTTCTATGGATGCTTTTTCGAATGCTCATAGAGATTTGATGATTCTTATCTTGGTGATTTGATGATTCTTATTATGGATATTTGATGCTTTTATGCATATTTGATAATTTTATTATGAATTATCTTTTATGATTTTGAGATTTATGATTCCATGAGCTTAGGGTAGGTAATCTACTTGTAGTGTCAGGAAGTGGCTTGCAATGGGGGCCAGGGCCCTAAGTGGCTGCCAGGGTAACTCATTGTAAGTTTTTTTAATAAGTGATAACATTTACACACTAAATGGGGATTAAATGAACCTAAAAAGATAACTGTTTTGGTTCTCGCCCATGCCTTGAGCACTTGTACAAGCTAGGATGGGATAGTGAGAATGCATGGTTACGACCGTGCATTCCGTAGTATGCCTCATCAGTATGAGAGGATACTAGTGGCCGCATGAGATCAGGACCCGTGGAGTTTAGCTAACTGCCAAGGTAACTTGTACATGATCATTGCGATGACACTTTTCCGCTTGCAGAGTAGGTTTCCTACATGTCATTATCTGCCTCTGAGAATTAGATGTCAATTTTGTGTGATGGAACCTTTGAGTTAGTATACTTTTAGGATTCTTAGACTATTAAAGATTTATACTTTGTGGTATTGATATCCTGTTTGGGACTTGAGATTATCTCCTCAGCACGGTGGGAGTGGACCACTTAGGTTCCACACGGTCAGGTGGTAGTGTATTTTCACTCTTATCATTTGAGATCCGTCCAAGACACCGTGGCTGGAGTATCCTTGGTTGGTATTTATTCTTCATTATGTTCTTGGAGCATTATGACAGATAATATACCTTATGATGGATGTATTTACTAGTATGTTTCTTATATTGATGATTTGCTTTACTTTGCATATGTTAGTTGATGATTTATTATGCTTTACTTTGCATGTTAGTAGGATGTTTTAGGAGTGACTTTCCTACTATGTTAATACCAATGATCTCTTCGATGCTTTAGAATGTTACGCACGGAGGGATGGCTAGGATCCACGATGGTCTAATGATGTTATTTACGGTTGGGAGGAACCGTGCACTTAGTTATTTATGTTTGTGATATATGGTTATCTTTTGTGATGGATGTTTATATCTTTTGTGATGATGTATCATGTATGATATGTGGTTTCATTTATGTTATTGCATCATGGATTAATATTAGATAATGATGATGTACTTTATTTACTTGGATGTTTATTTTTTTAAGCTTTTCATACCCTGTGATATGTATAGTGGATGATTGAGCCAAACTAAAATATAATTACAAAAGGACACTTGTATATTGTTTAAGTACATTGGATGTATCATTATTATTTCATAAGGATGGGATGTTAGATGAATAGTTAATTTAGATGTGATACAATGTTAAGAGATCTTTAAAGAATGTAGCCTGTTATGTATATATGTTATGTTTATTTTCATTTGAATTTTTGCTATTGCTTCCGCAAATGTTATGAATGGTTTTATCTTTCATGTTTAAAAAAAAATTGTTTGGCAAACTTAGTAAAATTCTTTGGATCTTTTGGCGGGGCATTACACACAAATTGTAGATTCATGAGAATGCCAGAGTTTACCATTATTGCTCAGGCATACATTAACATTTGAATAGTGTCTCTATTTAACCCTAACTTTGTTCTAATTAGTTTTGATAAATAGGATGTTTTCAAGATGATTCAATTTCTATTGTGGAAGTGGTCATAATCAAATATTAATGAAATAGATTGAAATAACAATAAAGATATAATTGTTTAGTTGTAGGAGTAACATTGTATGAATTGTTAATTTCTTATAAGTGGGAAGTTTAGTGAAGTATGATTGAAGAGAAATTTTTTTAAAATTTATTTTTTTGAAAATCAGAAAATTAGAAAAAATGGTCTTGATGCAGAAACAATAACTTTTAAAGTATCTGTTGGATTGTTATGATTTTGATATATGTTTGTGTAAACCTAATTGTGTACCTTCTCACTAGAGACATTTCCAAACTAAATCTAATGTGAAAATTTATTCATGACTGAGTATAGGTCTATAAAATGTGGCAAAATAATCACATTTTTTGTAATAGTCCACGTTGTGCTAATGATAGAGAAAAGATGGATCCTATGAAGACTTGAAAAGGCATCTAGGGAAAGATATTAATGGAGGATCATGTAGAATTATGTGAGATATTCGTGTTTCATCAAAATTTGTTTAAAATTTGATCTAAAAACTAGCTATGGTTTGGGATTGATTAAAATATGATGTTAAAGAATGTTTTTTATGCCTCTGACAAGTGATTTTATGATAGTAGAATGGTGCCAGACATCTAGATTGTAGATTTTTAAGATGATCTTATTAGAACAACTACACATGATGGGGGTCTCTGTTTCTCATTATCTATATACCATGGATGACAATGCACATATTAAAAAATTCTCCACTTTTTTTATTACATTAATTATTAAATGTATCATAATACAACACATTTTAGAAGAATATGTTTATTTTCATCTACATTCCTTGCCTCACATATTTAACATAACTTATTAATGGACATAGTACATTTTTGAATATTGGTCTATAAAAAAATGGAAGATGTCAGATAGCTGGTAAATTCTAATTATCACTCATTCTTTATTTCTTTGCAATAATAATCTAGTTATATAAATATGTTTTTTCCTTTATCCAAGAAGATCTTTCATTAAATTGAAAAATTTAGTGGACCTTATCTTGATCTAGATGTTAAACTACTCTAAGCTCAAAGTAATGTTGAGGAAAAGGAGCCACTTTGTCTGTGAGATATATGCAAAACTATAGACCAAGTTCTTGTAAGGAAGAAAAATCCCCATCACTAGTTATTTTGGGACACTATTGAAATTTTACATGAAATTTTTGTTGAATAAATTTTTCAATTGTAAAGTGAAGAAATAGTTTTAGGGTTTTTAGATGTATAGCTTACCCTCAATCACATAACACTAGTTTTTCTTTCACAAGAAACTATTAATTAATGATTGCTAACTCCTTTAAGACTACAAATACTCTTTGATCCATTCAACTTTTGCTTGCGTATAACTGATTTCCATCAAGATTTCTTTTTTTTGTTGATACAAGAACAATATATAATTGAAATTGGATTTTGTATAACTAGTATCTAGAGGGAAACATATCATCCAAGAGATCGATTATGTTTATTTTGGACTTATGAGAATACTTTGATAGGTTTTCTTTTTTTAGATATATGGCTGCATATAAAAATGTCTTTGATCTATTGTAGTTTACAAACATTTTGTTATTATCTTTTAGACTACTATTAAAAGACAAAATTTAAAGTTTAATGCCATTTAGTTTTAATTTGACTATAACTATCCACAAGTGGCTAAGAATGGCTAATGAGAGAAGTAGATGCATTCAGTAAGTATTAGTTTTTGAAATTCAAACTACTTTACCTTACACTTTCTCCTAACCAATCTAGATAGTTAGCCACACATTTATCAATAATTCTGCATGTAGCTCTAGTCCCTACGTTTGGGAAGTTTTGGGGAAGGTTGTTTGTATATCAATCCTGAAAATGTGTAAAACTCCTTTGAGCAAACAACTATAAAAGACTGTGCAAAACACCTACAATGACATGGGATTCACAACCTTTTAACAAGCCATCTTACCTTGAATGTTTTCTACTTGTAGGAAAACCAATCTATGATGAGCTACTAAAACAATAATATCAAACAACCATAATGTTATCATAGTTAGTCCCATGGTATTTCTTTAAGATTCTTTATTAGACAATACTCTATTTTTCATGTGTCACACATGAATTCAATGCATAGACAATCGTTTATTTAAACTATTATTCCTAATACCAATTGCCTCTTTTATCATTATCGATACTTTCAAAATTATCAAAAAATAGAGTCCAATACTTATCTTGTTACTCATCAAACATTATCACTATATCATTGATGTTGATGCATTCTGCATTCCAATACATGAATAATGAATGCCAAGATATCTTTAGATAAAACTATTTCAAGAAAAGAAGCACACAATAGAGCTAACTATCACTCCTAATTCAATGCCTTATTGCTCACACCATAAGTAGCCATAGTCTAGTTTAGCAAAATTACCAATTTCTTTAGATAGAGAAACATTTAGAAAGTTGGAACAATTGTAATGTGTACAATATAGCTTCTCTCATGTATCATTGAACATACATTAACATATTTTCTAGTCAGACTAGACTTCACTTCTTGTCAAAACTATTGTACAAGTAAAGCAAGCAATATTGAATGATTATGGCATCTAACAATTAAGGAGAAACTATCAATTTTTTACACTATGTAAAAATATAATTTTGATTGCATATCCCCAATTTAAAGAAATCCACATTAAAACAAATGGTTTAGTTATTTGATTTCCCCTTGCACCCTTCCAATTTCTAGAGAATCTAGATTAATTAATTAATTAGTTGACCAGTTTGCTAACACAAGAATGTGTAGTACATTATCAAATTTAGAGTGATATAAGGAAAGAAATTTAGAGACATGTTTTGCAACCACATGATAGGCTTGCTCTGCAAACATTAGATAGGAGTGATTTCTTTTGTGAACAAAAGAAAAAATTGTAGTGATTGTGGTGACTATATAAGCTCAGGGTTAGAGGATATACTAAATGAATATATATATATTCCATGGAATAGGCATATTGTATAGGGCCAAGGGGTTGCATTTGTGTTGGAACTTAGTGTTCTCAGGAAGTTATTCCAAAAATATTGGCTCCACAAATTGTGTTGCACTATTATTAGGGTGTATTGATGGTATTTTTGCATAGATTTTTTGTGATTTCAAGGGGTACACACACTATTTCTACACAAAATTTCTTTCAAGCTTGGATAAGTTTGGATAAGCCTAGATGTCACCTCTAGTTCAATATGAACCTAAACAAATAGACAAGAAATTGACCCATCTAAGTAAACCTGATACTATAATAAAAGTTAAAATGAAAGCCTTGTTTCTAAACCTGCATAGTAAGACTTTTGAATTAGATTTTTTTCATTTCTCATGTAGTTTTCAAGCTGCCATAGATGAATCTTTAAGAGGGAAACATGTCGTACAAGAAAAAATAAGCATTTTGGATATTGGCCCTTCTGCCTATCAAGCTAAGCAACAAACTCGAAGCCCAAAATCCAAAATGTTAGACATCCTTCTAAAAATTGCATTACTAGCAGTATGAGTGCTATACTTTGATTATAATTTTGGTTTAAGGAGTCTAATTCTAGGGTGTCCAAAACCATGAAATTACCCAAAGCTTCATAATATAGACTAGGTTAACATGTCCGAATCTCCACACTACAACTAGATGCTTGATAAAATGAAAATAATATTTAGTTGATACAATTTATAATTAGCTGTGCTATATGGACAAAATATGATGAGACATATGGGAGGCATTATTCTAACTTAGAAGCTTCACCCTTAAAAATATGTCATGGAAATCGATGAAGTCATTTATGTGGCCTATGATGCTTGAGTGAAATATACTACACCTTAAAAGAATCTTGAATGTTGAACTATTCTTTGAGAGTTGGTAAGTTTTTATTTAAAATAAGGAGACAGGAACATATAATTACTAAAATCTCATGAAAACAAAGAAATGGAACATCTCAAGGGATTGCTTTAACTCTATGATTTGACTTTCAAAGAACACCCTAGCAATGGAAGAGATGATCTACATGATGTGAAATACCTGACAATAAAAAATAGTGCACCTTGAACAAAATCCTTTAAGTAGAATTAGCTAGAGACTTGGTAAGATTTTCTTTCAAGTCAAAAGATGGGACTAGATTTCTCTTCTCATTTCATGAAAACTATCACTTTTGATGGTCAACAATATAAACTTACTAGAATTTGATTGCATACATTAGAAAGAATAAGATCACATGTCATATAGCATACAAATGATTAAAATTGAAACCTTGTAGATTGTGCCTACTAAATCCTACCTAGATTACTACAGTCTCAAATAGTAGATTATATGGCAAAAAGAAGCTAGAAAATAACACACTCAACCAATCATCATCAATACAAAAAAACTCCTACAATGGATAGTCATACCAGAAAACCAAAAGCATGTATTGGTAAGTTTTGTCGAATTGGAATTTTATTTAGAATAATTTTATCTCATGTTGATGATCCTATTGATCAAAGATTTTATTTTAAGCATTTAGCTTAAGCCATTGAGCCAACTTTAATGTAATTTAAAGGCTCCATTATTGTTTTATTCATCAAATCACCCTTCTTTGTTTGGCTATTAGAAAAATAAACACCCATTTCCTATTACTTCATTTTTTATCTTTGTTAAGATTATCCCTAGTAGAAAGGCATTTTAGCTTAGAAAAGCTTGAATGTAAGCTAGGAAGTTGTCTCTGCAACTTAAGTATATGATGCCAGCTATCACAAAAATATCATTTCATGAATCATGACCCACATTTAAGTTACTTTTCTCGAACAAACCAAATAAAAAAGTATAGAAAAAAAATATAGAGAAAAGTTCTATACTCAAAAAAGTTCAACGCGCCTCCAAAGATAATGATGTTGGATACAATTTTCTAATTGTGTGCTATCTTTGATGTTACACAAATGTCATATCAGTTGTCAGTCAATGCTTATCAAGCTCACTTGGTTAGCAAGATAATTTTTCTTATCTACTGAGCATTCCTATAGATTACTCTATGAAGACAGTGTCTACCAAGCTCACTCAAGCATTAAAGGAAATTATGGCAGAAAGCAGTGTTAACTGAGTTCTCATGGTTAGTGAAGGAAAGTTTGTTAGAGTCAGTGTTCACCAAGTTCACTCGGTTGCCAAAGGATTTTGCAAGTTGACAAAGTTAACCAAGCTTCTATTGGTTAACTTAGGAAATCATTTTAGGATTAGTGTTTATTGAGTAGGGTTGGCCAATAAAGGATTTTGTTGATTTGGGGATATGAAGTTTAATTATTTCAAGTATTGATTTCAGCTGACTGTGGTAATGTTTATTGGTCATTATAAGTTGTAATTGAGCCAACTTGATAATTTGTATAGTATAAATATAAGGTCAAGTTGAGATTCTAATATATGTGAGAAAATGCAAGTGTATTGATTGATTGATAAGGAAA
Source organism: Cupressus sempervirens (assembly GCA_028749045.1). Taxonomy (NCBI): domain Eukaryota; kingdom Viridiplantae; phylum Streptophyta; class Pinopsida; order Cupressales; family Cupressaceae; genus Cupressus; species Cupressus sempervirens. The sequence goes on along the minus strand of CM053791.1, from coordinate 354,219,994 downwards.
GAGTGTGAGAAAACTTGAAGGATAGTCAGATATCCTTGTGGAGTAGCAAAGCAATATTCGATTAGTAAGGATCTAGCATGAAGTAGAATAGAGATCTATAATCAGCAATTTAATTGCATCTCATTCAAGTCATTTCATTATTACTTTATTACCATTGTAGCAATGATTTCAAAATCTCTTAACAGATTTGGTTTAACAACCAGTTGTAAATCCTTAACAAGGTGATAGTTCCATTGAATTGTTCTAAAGACCTCTTACAAGGCCACTCCTTATAGAGTGATTAAATCCTCTAACAAGGTCACACCTAACAATTTGTTTTATAACCTTTAACTAGGTTGGCTCCTAATAGGGCTCACTTTAGAAAAGTAAAAAATAGTAACTAGTTACATTGGTGATTTTTTCCATATTGGGTTTCCACGTTAAATCCTGGTGTCTTATGTGTTCATGTTATTTCTTTTATGCTTTCAAGTTAATCATTGTGAATGTTTAAGATCAAAAATAAGTAAATTACACTACTTTTACCAAGTTACAACAATTTCTATGTGTTTACTAAATAAAAAAAACAATCAATTTTATTGTTAACATCCAAGGGATTTGAAATATTTTTGTGGTAACTGATTCAACCCCCCTCTCAGTTACTCCATCTATATTTCCAATAATTGGTATCAAAGCTTTTGGTGCTTGCAAGAAAGGTTTCAAAGATCTAAGCTAAAGATCAAGATGTCTTACAACAAAGAAATTCCAAAGCTTAACAAAGATAACTTTTCAGCATGGTAGGGACTCATGAGATTTCATCTGACTTCTATTGGTGATTCAAGATGCAAAATATTGATGAAGAATACACAACTCCTACTAGTACATTATCTATTGGTGACATTGTTGAGAAAAAGAACCATAACACCATGATGATAGATATTGCATCTACTCTTAGCTATTAAGAATTTGATGATATCAAGGACTACAAAACTACCTTTGAAATGTGGAACAAGATAAAGGACATCTATGGTGGTGGTGAAAATGTGAGGAGAGCCAAAGTAGAAAGACTTAGAGGATAATTTGATCAGATGAGAATGAGAAAAGATGAAAACATTGCCAAATATGTTGAAAGAATCAAAGCAAGTGTCAGTGCAATCAAAGCTTCTAGAGAAGATATCAAGGAAGAAATTGTTGTAAGTAAAGTTTTTAGAACATTGCTTCCTATCTATACAATTAGAGTATCTACTATTCAAGAAAGGAGGTGTGAAACAAATCATAAGATAACTTTGGACACCTTAGTAAGAAGATTGATAGCTTTTTAGCTAGAAAGGTATAACAATTATGTTCTAGCTTCCAAGAATATTGAATCTACATTTGAGGCCAAGCTTTCACTTAAGGAGAAAGGCAAGAAAATAAAGGTCATTTAGTTAGAAAGTGAAGAAGAATTAGAGGAAATTTTTGATAGTGACCTTGAAGTTGTTGAAGCTCTACTTGCAAGGAAATATTCTAGAGGCAAAGAAAAATATAAAGATAAAGCTCCCCTAATCTATATTTCATGTGAAGAAATTGGTCATATTACTACTAGGTGCCCAAACAAAAAAAGCAAGGATGAGAAGAAAAGTCACAAGTGTAATGGCAAGAAGAATTTCAAAAATCACAAATCATTCAAGGAAAAAGGTAAGAAGACATGTTTTATGGCTAAGGATACTGACAATAGTGAAGATGAAATGATTTACATTGTTGTGAAAGATGACTCTGATGATGATGAAGGAGATAAGATGACACTTATCTCTCATGTGAGCAAAAATGATACATGGATCATAGATAGTGGATGTTCACATCATATGATTGGAGATAAAAAAAAAGTTTGAACACTTTGAAGACTATGATGGTGGTAGTGTAAGGTTTGGAAACAATGAACCTTGTTGCATAAAAGGGAGAGGTTGAATCTCATTAACCAAAGAACTTGTATGTGACAATGCCTATTGGGTTGAAGGACTAAAACATATGCTGCTGAGTGTGACACAACTAATCAACATTAGATTCAAGGTAGAATTCATGCATGGCTAGGCAAGACTACTAGATGAAAAAGGAAAACTGATTGGATTAGGAAAACAAACAAAAGATAACCTATTTTATCTTTGATCAAATTGAAAAAGGTAAACTAATTTCTCATGTTAACTAATCAACACAACTACTTTTTATCTAATTGGAAAAGATAAACTAATTTCTCATGTTTTATTGCTCAAGTTCAAGAAAGTTAGTTATGGCACAGAAGGTTATGTCATGTAAATTTTGATAACATGGTAAAAATAAAAAAATTCAAGAAAGTAAGAGGCATTCCTAATTTGAAGAAACTAGATCTTGGTTTATGCAAGAATTGTCAGATTGGCAAAATGAAAAGACTAGTTTTAAAAGAAAAAACTATCAATTTGAAGATATCTTGAAAATTGTGCATACTAATTTATTTGAACCTATTGGAATATAAAGCTATAGTGGAGAAAAATTCTTTATTCTTTTTGTTGATGACTACTCTAGAATGATGACTATTATGTATCTAAGGGAGAAGTCAAAAGCATTTGAGAAATTCAAATGTTATTTGGCAAGAGTGGAGAAAGAAACATGGAAAAGACTGAAATGCTTAAAATTAAATAGAGGTGGTGAATTCATCTCCAATGATTTTAATAACTTTTGCATTGAAAGAAGAATCAAAAGATAGGTATCAGCCCCTAGAACTCCTGAGCAGAATGGAATAGCTGAAAGAAGAAATAGATCTATCATGGATTGTGCAAGGATTCTAATAATTGAAAAGAACATTGCTATCAAATACTGGAAGGAAGCTATTAGCACTATAGTTCATACCTTAAACTAAGTACAGTTGAAGGACTCATACAAAACTTCGTATGAGTTATGGTATAGCTATAAAATCAATGTAAGTTACCTGAAAGCATTTGGAAGTAAATGTTATATTTTGAAAGAATCTCGAGAAGGAAAATTTGATGTGAAAGGTGATGAAGGTATATTCTTAAGTTATTCTTGCAAAAGTAAGGCATATAGATGTTTAAATTTGTCTACTCACAAAATCATAGAAAGTGCACATGTGAGAATTGATGAGTTTGTAGAAAGGACTAAAGAAGAAAGAAAAAAGGAATCAAAAGATCACAGGAGATTTGTTTACATCAAACCTGATACATTGCAAGACACATCTGTCAATAAGGAGATTTCTACACCCGAGTCTTTCTCAATCACTGAGTTGCAAGAAGTTTGAACTGAGTCACAAGGACCTGAGTCACATTCTGAAGTTACCAAGCCAATGCCTACCGAGTCTGAGCAACTAGAACTAGAAGTTCAAATTCAAGAAGATGACAATGCAATCCATTAAAAAGGTAAGTAACCTATATTAGCCAAATATGTCAGGAGGTATCATGCACCAGATTAGATTATTGGAGATAAATCAGAAGGAACTATGACAAGAAATAAGCTAAAAGGTACATGTTTAGTTGCTGATTTTGAACCTAGAAATGTCAAAGATGCATTGGAAAATGAAAGTTGGATTGAGGCTATGAATGATGAAATAGAGAAAATAGAGAAGAAAAAAACTTAGACTCTTGTACCTAGGCTTAAAGATAAAAATGTGATTGGAACAAAATGAGTATTTAGGAATAAGTTGAATGAAGATGGTGAAGTATCAAGAAACAAAGCTAGATTGGCATGTAAAGGCTACTCTCAAGAAGGCATTGATTATGGTGATACTTTTGCTCTTATTGGAAGGTGTTAGGACCTTACTCGCATATGTAGCACATAAAGGACTTAAAGTATATTAGATGTATGTTAAATCTACATTTCTCAGTGGTATTCTTGATGAAGAAGTTTACATTGAACAACTAGAAGGTTTTGTTGATACAAAAAAAAGGGACATGGTTTGCAAATTACACAAAGCATTGTATGGTCTGAAAAAGCTCCTAGAGCATGGTATAATAGGTTGCACAACTACCTTATATAGAATGGTTCTCAAAGAGCTAATGATAACAGTAGTTTGTACATCAACAACTAGATAACAAGATTATTTTGGTAGAAATATTTGTGAATGATAATTTATTTATAGGGAATGATGATCTATGTAAAGAATTTTCAGAGCAAATGAACAAAGAGTTTGAAATGCATGTGTTTGGTGAGATTAAATTCTTTGTTGGATTGCAGATATAATAGAGCAAGAATGGTATCTACATCACTCAGTCTAAATATATGAAGGAGATACTCAAGAAGTTTGGTATGGAAGATTTAAAGCTAGTTGGAACCCCTATGTGTACTAGATTAAAGCTTACCAAAGATGATGATTCAAAAGAAGTAGATCAGACCTTATACATATCAATGATTGAAAAATTATAGTATGTAGTTCATACAAGGCCTAATATTGCTCTAGCAATTGGTATAGTGGCAAGATTCTTAGTAAAACCCAGAGAAAATCATATGATGGAAATCAAAAGAATTTTGAGGTATTTGAAAGGTATTGAAGACTATGGCTTATGGTATAAACTTGAAGGAAATTTGGACTTAAAAGTATTTACTGATGCTAATTGGGTAGGAAATATTGATGACAAAAAGAGTACAAGTGGTGGAGCATTCTTTCTTGGTAAAAGGTTGGTATCTTGGACAAGTAAAAAGTAAAATTGCACATCCAAATCCATAGCAAAAGAAAAATATTTTGCAGAAATAGTGAACTATTCTAATATTGTCTGGTTTAAATAGTTGTTGGAAGGCATGAAGGTTGAGATCAAAGAACTAGTTGTCATGTTTTGTGATAATACAAGTGCAATTAACATATCAAAGAATCTAGTGATGCATTCCAAAAGCAAGCATGTTGCTATAAAATATCATTTTGTCAGAGAATTGGTATAGGATAAAGAAATTAGATTGAAATATGTCCATATGAAAGAACATGTTGTAGACATATTTACCAAGCCATTAGCTAAGGATGCTTTCTTGTATCTAAGAGGTAAGTTAGGGGTCATTCCCTTATTTGAAGCTCACTAAATGAAGTTTCAAGTGATGCATCAATAGGAACCAAGTTGAAGATCTATCAGTTGATGCAGCATAGTCAAGGGAACATTGCATATGAATTAGTACTCAAGGTACATTGATACTCATTTGGTATGTGTTATCTTTGGCATGTGTTGTCAAAGAGGGAGAGTTAACCGTCATATCTTTCTAAAATTTGTTTTGAGGAAGAAGCTATGTAATTCCTTCATAGAGGGAGATTACTACATAGAAGAAGAAGTTTGTGGTATAAAATATAAGAGGGAGAAAACTTTCTATTAGAGAAAGTCTTGTTTTCAAATTTTATTGTGCTATGACATGTTGTGTTTCCATCAATGCCAAAGAGGGAGATTGTTAGATACAATTGTCTAGTTGTGTGTTGTCTTTGACGTTACCACAAATGTCATATCAGTTGTTAGTTAGTGCTTACTGAGCTCACTTGGTCAACAAGACAATTTTCCTTGTCTACTAAGCATTCTTGGAGATTACTATGCAAAGACAACACCTACTGAGCTCACTCAGGCATCAGAGGAAATTATGGTAGAAAGCAATGTTAACAAAGTTCTCATGGTTAATGAAGGAAAGTTGGTCAAAGTCAGAGTTCACCAAGTTCACTCGATTGCCAAAGGACTTTGCAAGTTTGTAGAGTTAACCAAGCTTCTGTTGGTTAACTCAGGAAATCATTTTAGGATTAGTGTTTACTAAGCAGGGTTAACCAATGAAGGATTTTGTTGATTTGGGGATATGAAGTTTAATTATTTCAAGTATTGATTTCAGCTAACTGTGGTAATGTTTATTGGTCATTGTAAGTTGTAATTGAGCTGACTTGATCATTTGTATGGTATAAATATAAGGTTGATTTGAGATTCTAATGTATGTGAGAAAATGAAAGTGTATTGATTGATTGATAAGGAAAGAGTGTGAGCGAACTTGAAGGATGGTTAGATATCTTTGTGGAGCAGCAAAGCAATATTCAATTAGTAAAGATCTAACATGAAGTAGAATAGAGATCTATAATCAACAATTTAGTTGCATCTCATTCAGGTCATTTCATTGTTACTTTCTTACCATTGTACTAGTGATTCCAAAATCTCTTAACAGAGTTGGTTTAATAGCCAATTGTAAATCCTTAACAAGGTGAAAATTCCAATGAATTGTTCTAAAGACCTCTTACAAGGCCACTCCTTACAAAGTGATTAAATCTTCTAACAAGGTCACACCTAATAGTGTGTTTTATAACCTTTAACTAGGTTGGCTCCTAATAAAGCTCACTTCAGAAGAGTGAAAAATAATAACTAGTTATATTAGTGGTTTTTCCCATATTGGGTTTCCACATTAAATCCTGGTGTCTCATGTGTTCATGTTATTTCTTTTATGCTTTCAAGTTAATCATTGTGAATGTTTAAGATTAGAAATAAGTAAATCACACTACTTTTACCAAGTTATAACAATTTTTGTGTGTTTATCAAATAATAACAACAATTAATTTTGTTGTTAACATCAAAGGGATGTAAAATATTTTTGTGGTAATTGATTCACCCCCCCCATAGTTGCTCCATCTATATTTCCAACAAATGAACTTCCCCAAGAAAATCTCCCACAAATTCGATCACAACACTCATTAATAGCTTAAGCACAATGTTTCCATTCAAAATGTACCCCAACATTTAGGCAAAAAATAGTTCTCAATAGAAGAAAATCACCCACACTAGCAAACTTAATATCACCCACTTCCCATCAAATAGTATGATTCCAACTATGATGTTACTAGACTAATTAATATATTTGTTGATAGAACACCACCTCCAAATATATAGTAAACTAATTCAATTCTCCAAAATTCCTTGGATTCAAATTATGTTGGAAAGCTACTACATATCTATGATGAGGTTCTTCAAGTAATTCTAGCTGATATTCATGTAGCTCAATTAAGATTTTTATGGATGATTAATAGATCAATGTAATCAACTAAAACTTTCCATAAATGTAAATGAGCTTCAAAAAGATTATACCAATACAAATAACCACTGGAAAGATCTCACTATAACTACCCTTCTCATAACCATTTCTTAGATGGAAACTAATTATTTCCATTCTAGAGGAAGAGCCCCTCAAAAAGAACCAATAGGAAAATTAATTTCAGAAAGGCACAAAGATGAATGAGACCTATGGAGTCATGAAACAAATAAAATTAAATGTCAGAAAATCCATGTAACAAACTGATTAGCATAAGTGGTTGCAATCAGTTCTGAAACACTTTGTAGATCGGTAGTTAGTGAGAGTCACTTATTGTTTTAAAACAAGTATCTAGTCCTAAAAGGGTTGGATAACCATAGTAGAGACATAAAATCGATCTATCAAGCCAAAAGTTTAATGGTCACTAGAATTATTGTTTTTTGAATATGGTCAGTTGATTAAGAGTTCCATTCACACTGAGCAACATTCTATTTGGTTTATTGTCTATCAGTTTGCCTCTTAGCTTATAGGCTATTGATTTTTTGGTAATACATTATTTAAGTAAACTAAGTCAGTCATGAAGAAAAGTACAATTTATTTTATATGCTAACCTAGGAAGCCATTTTTGGTGTTTTATTTTGTAGAGCACAAATTAATAGGCAAGAATCAATTTATGGAAATAGAGTCTAAATTGTAAATGCTTGGAATTTAGTACCAAGTCAAGTGTTTGTATTTGAATATCTTGATAATACTCTACATAACCAATTTTGGTTTGGTTGAAATGGTAAATTTTTCACTTCTATTTACCCCATAATATTGGCTTGCTAAATGGTAGTGGGAACCAATGAAGAAGTCAATCAAGAATCAGTATAAGGTCTCCTTGAGTTGGAACTCAGGAGTCTTGTTCCCCTTACATGGTATCGATTAAAGTTTCATGGTTATTGCAAAATCTTATTTGTGTTAAGGTCTTCAGGTATACATGCATTGAAGAAAAAATCAGATTAGTTTGTAACTCTACATAGAGTTTGGTTTGGGTGTGAATTACATATGATATTGATTCACCCAAATAATTGCAAGCCTGAAACTGATTCATATCAATGCAATGTCATCGGTCTTCTATTGGGACCTCTAATTGGATATGGTGATATGCAAAATAATTAATTCCAAGATATATTGTGCTTGCTTTTGTGAAATGTTAATGGGAGTTATACAGCTGCATTTTATCTACTTGTTTTGATATTTAATGGTCTCTATTTATGTGACCAATATATCAAGCTCTTGAGGTAATGCCAAAAGGTAGTCTTTTTTTTTATAGATTAAGGTAAAAATAGATTTTGAAGGGGCCCCGAAACCCTTAACAAAAAAGAAAAATATAAACCATGAAGCGCTACTAGGTTTTACAAGGACTTGAAACCTATAGTTTAAACAGTAGAAAAATCAGGTTTTATAGGGACCTGAAACCACAATAAAGATCCAAAAAATGAACCTAGGTTTTAGAAGGACCTGGAACCTAGTTTTAAAAAATGACAAAAACCAGATAAAATAACCAATATAAGAAACCAAATACTAGGAGCACTACAAAAAATAGAGACCAAAAACTAGAGACACTACTAGCTGCTATATTATAGGTCTTTTATCATTTTGACCACCTCTTTTCTAATCTCCACAGTGCCTTGAATGGTATCAATAGCTAAACCTCTAGTAGCCTTAGCTGCCTTTTTCCTAGAGCTTTGTCTGGTTCTTTTACTTGGTCCTCCTGGAGACATAATTTCTTCATTGGTGCACTTCCCAAGACTAGCAACAACAACATAGATACTAGAAGTAACCTGATCCATCTTAATGCCACTTTCTTTGACCAACAAATGTAGTTTTTGTTCATACTCCTTTAGTTTCTTTAGTATATTACCCACCGACACTTCCATCTAACTAATCTTTGCACGATCAATTTCTTGGTTCTATTGTACTTTTACCATTTTCCTTTTTAGACTCATTAATTCATTATATATACATGAGTTAGCTTGTAGAGAGGTATTAGTCCTGAGCTTTGAAGTGTACAAAAAAGAAAGCATAGTATCCCTTTGAATAGACTTGTTGTTCTCCTTCCCATTTCTACTCTACTAGAAGACTCATCCTTGTTTTTCCTTACCTCTTCCCTCACATTGACATCAAAAAGGTCCTCCTTTTCCTTTACCATTTCTTGTTTTCCATCCCTCACTCCCTTGGAGTGCTCACTTTGATTTTCCTATTCACCAACATTACCCGACGCTATTTTTCTCTCACTACTCTCTTCCTCTTCATCTTTACCAGTTTCACCCTTACTTCTTAGGTAGCTTTCCAAATTGGAGCTGAATTCTTCCACATATATGTTCTCCTCCTCCTCTAAATTTTTATTTTCCTTATTCTCCAAGTTATCAGACTCAGTAATCTCTTCCACATTTTGTTGAGGGGTTTGCTAGGTTTCTTGCTTTAGACTCCTCCTTTTACCCTTAACAACATTGTCACGCTCACTCTTCCTAGAGTAAGTTTCACTAACAGATCCCTTTTTTTTTTTAGGAGGAGAAGACACAATGGCCTTGCCTTTACAATAACCCTCAATAAGTAAAATTAATCCTTCATGCAATATAGGACATGATTCTTGTTTCCTATGAGCTTACAAACTTTGGAGTAAACAAATCTCAAGTAAAAAGGAAACAAGAGCCTATCCTTGTGCCTAAGGTGATTAAGGAACTCAAAATGAAATTTATACACACACTTAGCTCTTCCATCTAATATAAAATACTCATGAATATAGGGGAGCACATCTTGCCAGATGACCTTATTCTGACCCAGTTCATAAAAATCTCCATTCTTCTCTAGGTTTTTCTTCGCTTCATCAATTTTGGGAAATTTCTTAAATGTCACATTTGAAATACTCATTTCTTTTTTGAATTTAATACATTCCTTTGGCAAACCTATCACCTTAGCGATGAACTCTTTGATCAAATGCACTATCACTCCATGCAGAGACACCCTATCTTCAATCTAGATTTTGAAAAATGCCTCAATAACATGAGGTTTAAACCCATTAAGATGCTCCAAATAAGTGGTGACATTTCCCTTTTTCAGAATATGTCATACATTAGCTTTGGCCTTCCATGCCTTTCAATGTTTTGGCTCCTATTTTCGTGGTTCTCCCACCCATTTCCAAAGACTTCACATTATTGCAATAAGCCAAAATCAAATGCAGATGAAGAACATATGAATTAATCAAAGACAATACATTCATTGATATAGCTAAGGCATGCTTTAAAACAAATACATGTGAAGCTAGAATTAAAATCACATAAATATACTTGCTCAGATATACTTCCTCAGGGAGAGAACATTGACATCCGTATCTCCACTCCCAAATATCATTGAATTATTAATCTTGGAAAATCTTTCTCACCATCACATGAGTTGTATCATAATTAATAAGGGCTTTTAAATCCATGTTTCTACTTAAGTCACCATTCCATGCCATCTTATATCCCATTTGGACAACATGGTTGGCAATCTAATCTACCATCGCATTACCTTCGTAGAAAGAGTGAGATATAACCACTTTTTCAAATTTATTCGTTAAAGTTTTAATTTCTATAACACTTGCTTCAATTGACCAAGTAATAGAATTTTTATCATTAAGCATATTAACAATGTTTAAAGAATCTCCTTCCATCCAAAGGTTTGTAAAACTAGTTTGAACTGCTAACCTCATAGTATATAGAGCAACAGTTGCCTCAGCTTTGTGACTGTTAGAGATACTAATAGGTATTTCAATGGCATCTATTATATTACTTGTATGATCTCTCAAAACTCCTCCACAATCTACTTTGCCCAGATTTCTCTTCCAACACCATCAAAGTTCCCTTTCAGCCATCTAATGGGGGGAGCCTTCCATCTAGTCATCAATCTTGGGTCATTTTTTTAAGAGTTGGACTTTTGGATAACATTAGAGAGTCAATTTGAAAGTTTTGATCACATCTTCTCTGAGACTTAAAACTTTCCTTTATTGCTTGACAATATTTTGTCCTAGCACCCACCCTAGCATTTCTTTATTGCTAAAGGTTGTATTATTTCTTTCTTTCCAGATACCCCACCAAAGATTAGGAAGAGTAGTTTTCCATAGAAACTGAACATTAGTATCCTTAGAAGGACATCTCCAAGTTTTAAAACAAAGTTCAATATTGTTTTGATGAACCCAAGTTATATTTCAATAATTGCAAATAGAGGTCCAAACTTGTTGACTATATGAATAGTTCAAAAACAAATGATCTCTATCTTCAAAATCACCTTTACATAGAGTACATCTATTTACCACATTAATGCCTCTTTTTTGCAAATTATCTTGTGTGAGAATTTTGTTTTGAATCAAAATCCAATAAAAGATATTTATTTTTCGTAAGAGTCCCCTTATCCAAGCTTTAGACCATTGAGGTTGATTAGCTTTCTCCTTATATTTAAAAATAGAAGAAACTTTGAACTAACCACTAGGATCAGCATTCCATATCATCTTATCCTCCTAATAGGTATACAATGAAAAGGCATTCAAACTTATCTAGATATTATAAAAAACTTGGTCAACATCAAGCAGGTTTACCCAAGTGTTGTTATGCCAATAATGTCTCATGAGAGTCCCATACAATTTCTTGCATCTATCAATTTGAGTAGTATCCTCAAAGTCCTCAATCAGAGGATGATCCATTAACAAAGAATCTTCCAAAAATCTAACCTTTTGCCCATTCTAATTTTCCATGAACAACCTTTGGCTAAGGTATTCATAGTTCCTTACATAGCTCCTCAAATAGTAGAAGGGGAAAGAACATCAAGAGATGATAGGAAATTAGATAAAGAATTGGCATTAAAGAGATACTTCTATTGCCATATAGTACTCCACTCCTTATCATCATGATAAACTCTCCATCCTTGTTTCACCATAAGAGCTCTATTCATACTTCATATAGACCTGATTCCCAATCCACCATCCCTAATGGGCTTACAAAGTTGATCTCAAGAAATTAGAGCCATTGTCTTCTTTTCCTCAGTTGTATTCCATAGAATTTTTTTTTGAATTTTATCAATTATATTTGTAAATTTCACTAGTATTCTAAAAATATTCAATGCATAAGTAGCGATACTTTTGAGATAGGCTTTAAGGAGGGTAATCTTACTAGCTTGACTCAAAAGATTACCCTTCTAGCCTGCTAATTTCTTGTTAAATTTCTTTATGAGGTTTTCCCAAAAGGAATCAGGAGCTTTTAGATCCAAAGGAAGACCCAAATAAATACAAGGAAAAGATCCAATTGAGCACCCAAGAATTTTGGCAATTTTCTTCTATCTTGGGATATGGGTATTAATAAAAAAAGAGAGCTCTTGTTCCAATTTACCAACTAACCTAAGGCAGAAGAGTACAAATTAAGGGCTTGCTTGAGATTTCTAGCTTCCTTAACTTTAGCTTTACCCATGAAAATGGTATCATAAAAAAAATGGCCATGAGAGCAAGTCAGAAGTTGGGAAGAAGGTTGCAAACCTTTAATATCCCTTTGTTGGACCAATTTCCCAATATATCTCCCCAAGAAATCAGCCATAATAACAAAAAGAATAGGGGATAAAGGGTCTCCCTATCTTAGTCCTCTAGAGGGACAAAAAAATTTAGAAGAATAACCATTCACCAAGACAATAATAGAAGTAGTAGAGATCAACTAATAAATAGCTCCAACAATTTTATTATCAAACCCAAAGGCCTGTAAAATCTTAACAAGAAAAGCCCATTCAAATCTATCATAGGCTTTAGCTATATCAACTTTCATGATAAAGCCCTAATTATTAGAACAAGATAAAGAGTGAATATTCTCATGAGTTGCAATGATAGAATTAAGAATTTTCCTACTTGGGATAAAACCATTTTGTTGAGAAGCAATAAGAGAAGGAAGCAACAAAAACAACCTAGATGTTAGGACTTTTGAGATAATCTTGTAAAAGGAATTACAAAGACTAATCAGTCTGAACTAGTCTGGAGAATCAGCCCCAGTCTTTTGGGAATTAGACATAGGAAGGTAGAATTAATTTTCTTGAGCATTCTTTTTGCTCCAAAAAAATCCTTAATAGCATCACAAAGATCTCTTCCAACTAGCTTCCATGTCTTTTGGAAAAAGAACATGGGAAAACCATCTAGTCCTAGTAATTTATCCCCTCCCAAGGAACAAACAACTTTGAAGATTTCTTCTTCCTTTGGAATGGAACCTAACAATTTATTCTACTCCTTAGTAATTAAAGGAGGGATCACCTGTAAAAGTTTCTCTTGGTGAGTAGGATCAATGTTGGGATCAACTCCTTAGTAATTAAAGAAGAAAAAAAGGATACCATCTCTTCCAAAATATCCTTTTCCTTAGTAATCTTCACAGATATGAGTTTTGGTTCTATGTTTTAGAGTAGAAAGATGGAAAAGCCTAGTATTCTTATCTCATTCATTCAGCCAGATTAATTTGGATCTTTTCCTCCAATAGATCTCTTCTCTAGTAACAATATCATGATATTGAACCAACTTTTCATTCTCCTCTTTAACAAGCTCGTGAGTATACCCTTCCTTCTGTATCCTATCTTGGATAGTTTGGATACCATCCTTAATGCTTACTTTATTCTCAAAGATATTACAAAACATCCTTTATTCCATATTTTAACCTCCTTTTTAACATTTCTTAACTTTGAGGCCACTCTAAATAGAGCAGTACCTTCAACATCTATATTCCACCATTCAATCAAATTCCTTTCAAACTGTGGATGCTACATCCACATTTTTTCAAATCTAAATGGAAATTTCTTCTTGAGATTTATCTTTTCAACAAAAAAAATCAACGGGAAATGATCTGACCCAACTTTTTGAAGAGCCTCTAGTTTGCAACCAAACTCTTTAGTTCAATCAGGTGAAATGAGAGCTCTATCCAATTGAGCCTGAATGCAGTCATTACCTAGCTTCTTATTACTCCACGTAAACTAGATACCTTGAAGATCCATATCCATTAAAGCCTCCTTATTGATGAAATCCATAAGATCTAGTCTTATTTTTATTTGTACATGTATAACTGTAAAAAAAATTTCACTATGGGGGCAATATTTCTTGAACTAACTATTGGATGGAGCCAATTTTTGGACAAATTGGAAAGAATCAAGTTTAAAAGAAATTGACTAGAGCGATCGAAGATATTTGATCTTGTTTAAAACTTATTGAATTTTGAGTATAGGCCTATGCTTTACTCATTTCCATTTGTGTATTATAGCATGAAAATGGAAATGTAAGAAAAAATTTAGAACACCAAAAATTATTATGATAGGACTAACTTTACCATGACTTGCAAGCCAAGAAATTTTTGTAAAGCCATCAAATTGTAGCTACTTTATAGTGTTTATACCAATGGTGGCCTCTAATCTTATTATTAATTCAACTCAATGGGTAATATGCCTTAAATTTTGAACATGCATTGGTTTGGGCTATATATGGATGTGCCCTTAGCCCTGCACTATATTCAATTTTGTTCAACAATCTTTTTGTACAATTGAAACAAAAATATTAAGAATTGCAAGACAGTCTGAAGCACATAACATAAACTAATTGTAGATTTAGAGTGATATTTCAAATAAAATGAAAAATCCCAATAAATATTATATTATACATTTTTATAAATTATGAACATGCCATATTACTAGGTATGGAAAGTTGGAATACTACTAAAAATCCAAAGGACAAAAAATCAAACAGGGCTGAAAATAAATTGAATAATGTTGATGTTGATAACTCTAACAAAGGGAAATTGCATACTCAAAATATTGATGACAGTCATTTGATGTTGAGATAATTTTAGAAGTAGGAATTTGAAAAGAAAATTGGGAGAGTTTAATGGGGTTTTACAAAAGGAAATCTGGGAGCTCATTTCTTTAGTCTTGGTTTTTTTTTTTTCTATTGTGATTTAGAAGGCTTCTTGATGAGAAATCTAGGACAAAAATCCTAAGAAATATCAGTTTCAGTGGCAAAAGACCTACCCTATTTGGTCATTAATAAATACCCTACTTGGTCATAGATGTCATATAGACTTCATTAGTATTCTTTGTTTATGTTTGATGAAATTTGTAAAATGTTGAAAATAAGAAAAATTTCAAAGCTCCTAGGGTTAAGGGTTGCCAAAAAAAAAAATGTAAGGATAAAATGAATATCAAAAGGAAGAGAATTCAGTCCTTGTAGCTGGACACTTCATTTGTTAACATAGAAGTATGAGTTTATGGCTTTTGTGATGAATGTTTGACTACATCTTAAAATTTTGTTCTTGTGTTGGCATGGAGTTTAGGGAGAGCTTGTTGGGAATTTGGAGGCATTTGAACATTTTTTGCTAGTGAATTGCTTCATTCTTGGTGTGGATCTAAATGGTGTGATATTTAGTCCTTGCAGTTGGGCACTTCATTTGTTAATATAGAAGTACAAGTTTATGGCTTTTGTGATAAATGTTTTGACTACATCCCTAAAATTTCATTCTTGTGTTTGCATGGAGTTTAAGGAGCTAGTCATCCAAGCTTATTTGACATTTGGAGGCATTTGAACATTTTTTGGTGGTTAGTTGCTTCATTATTGGTGTGGATCTGAATGGTGTGATATTTAGTCCTTGTAGCTAAGCACTTCATTTGTTAACATAGAAGTATGAGTTTATGGCTTTTGTGATAAATGTTTGATTACATTCCTTAAAATTTGATTCTTGTGTTGGCATGTAGTTTAAGGAGCTAGTCATCTGAGCTTGTTGGACATTTGGAGGCATCTAGACATTTTTTGCTGGTCAATTGCTTCATTCTTAGGGTGGATCTGAATGGTGTGATATTTAGTCCTTGTAGTTGGGTGCTTCATTTGTTAACATAGAAGTACGAGTTTATGGATTTTGTGATGAATGTTTGACTATGTTCCTTAAAATTTCATTTTTATGTTGGAATGGAGTTTAAGGAGCTAGTCATCCAAGCTTGTTGGACATTTCGAGGCATTTGATCATTTTTTGCTGGTGAATTGCTTCATTCTTTGTGTGGATTTGAATGGTGTGATATTACATTCAGGTGAGTAGCATATGGCAAGTTGGCTTCACTATGAGGTGACTATATTGAAAGAAAAGGTATGGGTTTTGAGTGCCAATAGTTTAGTCTAGAAAAGGCATTTAACCTATTTTAGCATGCTAGTTTTTATATAGCATATGTCAAGTTGACTTTACCATGAGGTGACTATATTGAAAGAAAAGGCATGGGATTTGAATGCCAATAGTTTAGTCTAGAAAATACATTTAACTTGTTTTAGCATGCTAGTTTTTATATTCATTCCAAGCTCCAGCAGCTAGCTTATAGATAATCTCAAGGCATTTTAAGAATTCTATGTAGTTTGACCTATATCAAGAAAGAGGCTTTTAAAATTAGAGAATTGTAAACTCATTTGGAGGAGATATATGATCATTAAAAGAATATTCTAGGATGGACAATTTGTTTCTCAAACTCATCAAATACAGAGGCTTTCCATAGCTAATTAATAAGGTCTAAAATACCACTTAATAAATATTTCTACTATTTTTAGTTTGAAGATAAATCTAAATATGATTTCTATTTTAAAAGAAATAATCAAAGACACATTACAAGTAGAAAGATCTTTAACATACAAATATTTGACAAAATGTTATTTGGGCCAAAGAGCAAAAATTGAGTGAAATCTAATAAGAGTATTTAGAACTTGAAGTTTTAGTTAAGATATACAATGTATGTACTTAACATTTCATACATTTATAGGCTTGCCAAAATATTTTAATATAGCTATTAGATTAGTTTAATGATTAGCAATTAGCCCATGCATGAAGAGTGATATATTTGGTTTTTAAGAAAATCTCAAAATCATTGTTGGAAATCAAGAGTTGAAATCAGGTTTCCCCATGTGTATATTTAGAACTTGTAATCACATCTTCCCAAGTAATTCCTAATATTTAGTTGATAATTATAAACACAACTAGTCCACATCATCATAAAGAGTGTTTGGTATCAATTTGTGCTCTAAATCATAATGCAACCATGTACTCCTACTAGTTTGTATGACTAAGTTCAATGACTATTGCTTTTTCCTACTAAAGGAGCATACCAAAAATGATAGTAGTTTCAAGTGATGAACATTGACAATTCAAAGGTGACCAGGCACATCAAGATCCACAAGTAGAAGAAAAAAGTAACATCAACACCAAACTTTGCAAGGAGGCTCCTGCCTAGTTGAGCATGCACTATATAGAATACTACTTCTAGACATAATTTTGTACAACCTAAATCATGTCATAAATGGTTGGCATTCTATACTCCAAATAAAATCCACTATCTAAAATCTTGTCATTTATAATAACTTGGTGAATTTGGATCTATGTCTTATATTGTAAATCAGGAGAGCTAACTCTATGAGAAATCTGTAGAGCTATCCCATCATTATCCATATCATAAAATATGTGAAATAAAACATATGTAGGACACAAAAAATGCTTTAGATTATTTCTATGTTACTAGTTTCCTAGTAGCATACCCCAGTCCTAGTTTGAATCTTATTCGGGTTCAAGGTCTTTATCTTATCCCCCTCTTATTTTAGGTAAGGTTTTGCACATAGTCTATGGGGTCTGTCCTAAATAAACTTTGATAGAACATGGTCAACTAAAGCATTGAACAAGAAAAATTATTTACTTTTTCATCCTTTACTTTTTTCACCTTTTTGTTTGTTTGTCTTGAAGTGTCATTCCCCCAACCATAAAATGCAATGTACAAGACATCCAAATAGTAAAATCAACTCCTTTTACATATTGCAAATGAAATAAAAAAACATTGCCTCTATTGAAAACTCAGAGTTCAAGATTGATAGTCAAATGCTCCAAGATAGTTGTTGTGCTTTTCCTACACATTTGCAAGTGGTCATTTGTTTTCAAGGGGATCATAGATAAAATTTCTTTATTTATTTTCTATTTTTTTTCCCTTACATTTTTATACAAATGAAATCTTTTTGTTTTGTTTTAATGTTCTTGGTATTTATATGTTTTTGTTTTTAAACTTCAGCTAAATTTCAACTCTCCAACTCTCATTTTTGGATATAATAATAAAACATTTTCAAGGTGTTGTATGCTATCTTTGGATTTGTGATCTTTGTAAAAATAATAATTTGAGCTCATATAATTGAGTGAAAAGCCATTTCTAGGGGATTCCTTAACATGGTTATCATCCCAAATCAATCACAATGGACACAATCTACCAATACAAGAGCAACAACTGTTAAGAAAATTATTGTAGATGACATTTGGTGGGATCATGCTAAGTATCTAAAACATATAGGAAGGAATGAAATTGTATGTAAAATGCAAGTCTATAGATTATGAGGGAAAAACTCATCATCGAAAAATATATCATCCATAAGTGTTTTGACCCCTCTTCTTATTTCCTTGTCTGACCTTCTTGGGGGTCAGGGCAAGTTTATAGAAAAAAGACATGTTAGGCATTTTAGTATTAATTTCTACGTCCTTGGAAATAGGTTGACCCCACATCTTGCTATGTCCCTTTTTTTACCCTATTAAGTTTGACTTGTCATTAGCTAATTCCTTGGGTGCCCAAAGGCTTACTAGAGCTAGTTATCTAACGCCTATTGAATTGGATTTTTAATTAATAAAAAATTATAAATCTTCTTATGGTAATTGAAATACATTCTTAAATCCCAAAAATATTTGAGGGAACAATTTAGACCATGTTGAAAACCTAATCCCTCAATGTGCAAATTTTGTCCATGTAAACAGGGCCATTATTATAGGGAAATGCAAATAGTATGGAAAATTTTGATAAATTGGTCATGTTGAAGGGCACAAATGGGTTAGATGGGTATTGAAATATCTAGGAAAGGATCTAAACACTAAATAACTATTGTACATGCACAAATGGGTTAGATGGGTATTGGTGTTGGAAATATTAAGAGGGGAGGGGTGAATCGGTAACTTATAAAATTCAATCCTTAATTACCAGTTAATCCTTCATGTTATTCTGATCTAATTGCATGCATGAATAGCTAAAAGCATTAAAACATTCATAACACTTTGACGCACAATTTGGTGACCCAGAAACCTTCCAAATAAAAAGTAAAACTAGGGTGGGGATGATACTCACAAGTTTTAGTCATTAGTATAAAGTTGGCCTATTAATGCTTACAATGATCACTTCTAATGATCTACCATGATAGGAGCAGTAAGGACTACTAGGTCCACCTTGCAAAATGATTTACAAACACACAATAAAGTATGCACTCAATAAAGAGATTTACAAAAGACTGTTAAGTCTACTTTGTGAAAGGATTTAACTAATCCACTTGTTAGAATGAAAAAATGGTTGATCTTTGTTCTACAACTTGGTTTGTTGAATGAGACTCCTTTGAGTGTAATGATCACCTTGCTGTGATAGATAATTCTTTGTTGCTCCTTATACTATTGTGGCCTTGTATTTCTCACTTCTGCTCTTCTCTACTTGTTATCTTACTTCCATTCATATGTTTTGGATGTGATACAATAAATTAAATATATACCAATCCAATTTATAAATCAACAAAGTTGGCTACAATACAAGTTTACACAAAATGCACAAAGTCAACCGAACTGTGGGTACTCAGGTTTTGAAGACTAGCTCAGTGAGGTTCTGATACTCGACATCCATTGTCAATGCTTGACATCATCATGCACTTGATAGATGTAGAAGCTTGGTCCATACTGATCACTTCCAAGTAGTCTAGACTTAGTCTACATTGGTGACTTGGTGAATATTGTGAGACTCGACATATAAACTAAATCACTTGATTCATACTGCAGAGCTCAATAAATGTTATCACCATGAGCTTGATATAAATTGAATTGCTTGGTTAACACTAAGTGGCTTGGTCAATACTTGATTCACATCGCTATATTTATGAACTCAGTAAGCACTGCACAACTCAATTTTCACTGAGAAATTTGGTAAAGCTTATGAAGCTTGGTTTACACTACTGATCACCATTGTGGTAGAAACTTCTCAGTGTAAACTAAATATTATCCCTTAGACTCGATAGCAACTAAAATGCTTAGTTAACTATACATTACACTTGGTAGATACTTATAATCTAATTAAGTGTGCGTCACTAATAACAAACATGACTAAAATGTCAACAATCTCCCCCTTTGGCATTAGGGACAAAAATACTTATTAGTCAAAACTAAATTTCAAGAACAACGTTTATTCATCACCTTGTGTCTCCAACTTGGTAGAGTACTCTATTTTTGAGATTTTTCAAAATTGGTTTTGTAAGAGATGTATCTTTGAGTATCTATACATATATAATTCTCCCCCATACATATATACAATATACTTTACATCTTTTCACATTTGATATATACATTTTCTCCCCCTTTATGTATACTTCCCCTTTACAATATACATCTTCTCCC
Organism: Cupressus sempervirens; assembly: GCA_028749045.1. Lineage (NCBI taxonomy): Eukaryota > Viridiplantae > Streptophyta > Pinopsida > Cupressales > Cupressaceae > Cupressus > Cupressus sempervirens. Next base: position 354,199,520 of record CM053791.1, on the reverse strand, counting down.
CCTTTTTGACATTAATGCCAAAGATGTATGCTATATACTATACAGTAATGCTAAAATGTGACAAGAAATCTAAATGTACCTTTAAAATTAGTGCCATTTTCTTGTCCCAATTTTCTTACAACACCTTGCATGTGTGCAATGCAACTTGAACTTTTGCTAAAATTTCTATCATGTGATCTGCAATGGAGAAGTTGTTATCATGGATGAGCATTTTGGCATGTCCAATATGTTTCTATAATGAATCCATGTTTGGGAGAATCATGCCTTGTATGTTTATCAGTGTAGCTCTTATTCTAGCTTCTTCTCTTAGCAATTCTACATGCATATCAGCTAAGAATCTGATCTGTGTGTAGTGGGGAGAGCTATAACTCAGGTCGAGCTATAACTGAGGTCGAGCTGCAATTATTGTGCACTTGCCTATTGATCTTCATCAATATTTGAATGTCTTTCTTTAATTTCTTTGATGAAAATTGAAATATCACAAAGTTTACCCAATAATGAAGACACATTGTTGCAAGAGTCTCCAGTGAGCTTAGGATAGTAGATAGATCTGCTTGATGAATTGCAATCTTTTGTGCAATTAGCTCCAATACTTTATTCTCAAATTTCTTCTCCACTCTCTGCAACAATTTCTCCTATCCATTAAAATCTTCATTGAATTTTTGGACTACCTTTGCTAGCTGAATCAAAATTGGTTGAGAAGTGTCAACCCCTATGTTTAGTGCCTCTGCTAGGATATTGTTTACATCTTCAATTATTTGAAATTTTCTATTTCTTTCTTCTCTAAGCCTTTGCTGCTTAGCTTTGTTCTGAAGAAGTTCTCCAAATATATGCATTTGATCAGGGTTAATATTGGAGATGTCCCAATTTGGAATAAGAATCTCCTCATCAAGATCAATTTCTTCTTCTTTCCCTTTGCCTTTATTCAAAAAAATTGTACTCGGTTGAGGCTTAGTCTCTACTATTCTTCCACTTATTATTTGCATGCTAGGAATGAAAACAATGGTAGAGATAGTAGGACTAGCTGAAAAAGTAAATACTGCATTTATTGTTGAAATACTTGGTGTAACCAAAACTGATGAAGAGGGAAGTGTTGTCTGCTTGGTAGATGAAGTGCTTGTCACTTTTGTTAATGAAGTACTGAGCTGAACATATGCAAAAATTGATTGAGTGCTTGTACTTTCAATTTTTGACACAATCAATCCTGTAGTAGCTTTCTCTGGGCTTGATATTTTTAGTGCTTCACTCAGAGAATGAGGAAGTGAGGCTATGACTACTATTGAAATTTTCTCTAGGCCAATCTCCTTAGTGTTTTGAATATTAGGTAAATTTTCCTTGGTAGCTTCTTGTTCTTGTTTCTCTTCCTCATCATCTACATTGTCATAATGTGTTACTTTATCATCATCAATTTCCTCATCTTTTTTTATGTTCATCATCATCCTCATCCTTATCACTAATGTTGACAAGAAAATCACTCTACTTGTGAAGAACATAAATGTTCTTGCATGTTTTGGTAGCATTACTCACTACATATTCAATGTCATTCATCAATATAAGACAAGTGTTGAATCTCAAGGTAAGTTTTTCTTCATTCTTCTTTAGAGATTCTTTTACTTCCTTACTACTTAAGCTCAACATTAGTTGCCTCAGGGTCTTCTCATATATGTCTTTAGTAGTTTTCATAGCATTCTCCCATCTTGGCTTGATTTTCTCCATTAGATCACTCAGAATCTACTGAGCAAGCTGATCTAGGGAATACTTCCACTTACCCATTTTAGACACTATCATGTCTTCTATTTTCTTCTACTCCTTTGTAGCCCTAGTCTCATACCTTAGTGATTCAAATTTTTTTATGCCAACTCTTGAGTCTATTTCTTTTAACCTTTTGTGAAAGGTGGGTGGAGGCCTTTTAAAGATCACATCTCCTCCTTCTTTGTCAAGTTTCTTCCTAGATGCCCTCCTCATGAATACAACAATGGATGGTTTGGTAGGCTTGGTTATAATAACCTTACTTTTTTTCTTTAATGGCTCTTCTTCCTTTGATTTCTCTTCATCTTCCTCAATATCAACACCTTTGCCTTCAGTCAATAGAAGAGTGGAGTTGGTTTTCAATTTTTCTATTCTCTTCTTTCCTTTGTTGACCGCTCGAGGGAGTTTAATTTTAAGTTCCATTTTGGCCTTTGCTTTATCATAGGTGCCAAAGTATGTAGCTTTTGGGTCAATAGGCTCATTAATCATGCTTCAGTAATGTCCTTGGTTTCATCTATGTTTATCTCATAACCTAGAGGTTTGACCCATACAATTCTCAATCTAACTGCTTGTGTATACACTTTGTCACTATCAATGATGAAACAAATATCATCTTTGTAATCATCAACAAGTTTCTTAGGTATCCTGAATCTATTATTCATCTTGTCCTTAAATGCATCAAAGTAATTATCCATAATACTCACATAGTTTTCTCCCATTTCAGCTATATATTCATTAATTTGATAAAGAATAGGTACATCCTTCTTCCATACAATTGTACCTTTAGATGGGAAGAACTTTTGCACATAGAAAAATAGATAAGTTAAGAGTGAACCAAACTTACAAGGATTTTTGTTTGAATTTCTTATACTCTCCATATTCTTGTGGAATTGGTTCAACATTAAATCGGCAAGGTAAAGTAACAAGTTATTGTTGACCAATTTGTATATGGAATCCACTACTTCACATGACACACTGATGAGTCTATTTGTTTATGGGATCCACTACTTCACATGACACAGGTTATTGTTAACCACTTTGTATATTTTGTGTGTGATGACATGTATCCCAAACTTTAGTTCCATATCTATAACACAACTAATCTTTTATTCCCCTTCTATCCCACTCAGCAAGGGTTTTCTTTTCAAGCTCAACCTGACTAAGGGTTTTGGTCATTTTAACTTTTGCCAACATAGAAAGACTAGTGATCTTATGTATCATCTTCTTTGTTATCACAATAGGTTTTTCTAACCATAAATAACCATCATGCACACAATTAAGAATGAATCTTATCCATTTGATCTGAAAATCTCATGGCATATGCAGAATGTGAATCAAACCCTTTGCTTCAAGATGTTGATGCTCTAGTTTTAACACACCATTCACACATAGCTTCTCTAAGGTTTCATCCATTTCTAATGTTCCAATATCTTGAATAACATAATGAAGCTATGAAAAAATTTCATTAATCAGTAGTACCTTTGATGGAGTTTGCAATTGAGCTCCACTTGGATCTAAAGTTTCCTCTATAGTAGGACTTAGCTTGAAGTCCAGTGCTTTCCATTCAATGCCTCAAACTAGCACATCAAATCCTTTCTTTGATTTTCTATTGGTGGATTCCATTTCACTTAGTAGGGTTTGAGAGAGCATGAAAATCTTCAATAGTAATTTACTTGAATCACTTGAATACTCTAAAAATTGCTCTGTACAGCTAGCTTTCAAAAATTCGCAATGGGAATGAATTGAATTTCATCATTTTATCAATTTTTTCCTTTTGATCATCATAAATGCTTGGTATGATTGTTTTCTCAAATGATAGACTGGCCTCCACCTTTCTTACATTGAATTCTTGGCAGAGTCGTCCATGACCCAATTTCCATACAAAACTTAGTTACTCCTGACCTTGCTTAGTAGAGTCTTGTGACCTGACCTCACTTAGTCAGGACTATAACTCAACTTTACTTGGCACCTTTTTGATTTCTCAATAATCCCTTTGCATCTTGAATGTTGATATGGATATTTCATTCCATTGACTAGAACTTATGTGAGATATCTTCTTTAGAATCCTAGTTCCAATTCTCCTTGCAAGAGATTAATTGGAATTGTTGGAGTTACCCAATTCTTGAGTGACATGTTCATTATTGCTTAGACTTGCATTCTAAAAAGATTTGGGAATCCATTACTGTCTCATTTGTTTTTTGATGTTATCAGTCTTGGCTTTCTTTTCATCTTAAATTCTTCCAGTATTTATATAGTTCTTGGCAAGATGACCAAGTTCTATATAGATGAAACATCTTCTGGTGGTGTCTCTTGTCCCTTCTAGTGGTGTCTCTTGTCCTCATGTGATGTTTACACAATTCATTCCAATATGTCCAAATTCTCCACAATAATAACATCTGCACCAAGTATTATAGTCCCAACCAAATATAGATTTTACAATCTATTCTATTGGATTCAATATCTTAGTTTTGCATTTTGAGGATTTGTGCCCATGCTTCTTGCATTTGTGACATTTTCCTTCAAATTTAGGTTTCTCTTTACATTCATTAGCTTTATGTCCAAGTTGATTGCAATTGTAGCATTTTCCATTAAATTTAGCTTTCCCATTGCTCCAACATTTGTTTGATGTATGACCTATCTTACGATTTACCATAGTGATTGCAAGTAGGTTTTTGATTCTTTTGAGCTCCTTTCTTAAATGATTCACCTTTTTTTTTATATCCAATTTCTGCTTTTCCTTTTGGCCTGTAATGACTTTACTCATTCAATTGATTCATGCCTACTTGATATTTCATCATCCTCTCATTGGTTTTCTTTTTAGTCTTTTCATTCTGCAACCTTTCATTTTCTAATCTTAGATTCATGATTTCTTTATTTTAATTGGTGAACTGTTTAATGAAGTCTACTTGCTAAATGGATAAATGTTGAATTTCATTGTTCTTTCCTTCTATCTCTTCTTTTATCTTATTTTTCTCTTTCATGACTTCAAATAATGTTACTAACTAAATTTCTTACTTTCTTCTTAGCATTCTTACTTCTTGAAGTCTACTATTCTTCTCCAATAGTTCTTTGATTGCCTCATTAGCTTCATCTAAATTGCTTGAATAGATCTCTTCAATTATTTCTTCAATGTAGAGTTGGTCATTCATTTGTACTACAAGATCTTTTCTTCTTTTCAAGGATTGAGAGAGTTGCTCTTTTTCTTTCTTGAGTTCTCCAATAGCTAATTCCAAATCTAGCTTCTCATTTTCAATAGCTTTGTTAAGTTCGAATACCTCCATAGCCTCTAATATTTTCTCAAGCTGTCAAACTTTTCTCTGAGAACCACAAAGATCCAATACCATTTTTTGGAAATATATATGATAGGCTAAGTTACTAAGAGGGGAGGGGTGAATTAGTAACTTATAAAACTTAATCCTTAATTACCAATTAATCCTTCATGTGTATTCTAATCTAATTGTATGCATGAATAACTAAAAGCATTAAAACATTCATAACACTTTGACACACAATTTAGTGACCCAAAAACCTTCCAAATAAAAAAGTAAAACTGGTTAGGGATGATACCCACAATCTTTAGTACTATAGTATAAAGTTGGCCTGTTAAGGCTTACAATGATCACTTCTGATGATCTACCCTATTAGGAGCAATAAGGACTGCTAGGCCCACGTTACAAGAGTATTTACAAATATATAATAAAGTATGCACTCAATAAATAGATTTACAAAAGACTATTAAGTCTACCTTGTGAAAGGATTTAACCGATCAACCTATTAGGATGAAATAGTGGCTGACCTCTTATCTGTAACTTGGTTTTTTGAATGATACTCCTTTGAGTGTAACTATTACCTTGTTGTAATAGATAAATCTTTGCTACTCCTTATACTAATGTAGCCTTGCATTTCACATTTTTTGTCTTCTCTGCTTTTTATCTTACTTCCATTCATATGTTTTGGATGTGATACAATACATTACATATATACCAATTTAATTTACAAATAAAAAAAGTTAGCTACAATATAAGTTTATATAAAATCTACAAAGTCGGCCCAACTATAGGAACTCAAGTTCTAAAGACTAGCTCAGTGAGGTTTTGATACTTGACATCCACTATAAATGCTCAACATCATCATGCACTCAATAAACATAGAAGCTCAGTCCACACTGATTACTTCCAAGTAGTGTGAACTTGGTTTGCACTAGTTACTTGGTGAATACTATGAAACTCTACATATAAACTAAATCACTTAATTTATATTGCATAGCTAGATAAATGCTATCATTGTGAGCTTGATATAAACTGAATCATTTGGTTAAAACTGAGTTACTTGGTCAACACTAGATTCACATAACTATAATTACAAACTTGGTAAGCACTGCATAACTCAGTTTGCATTGAGGAACTCGATAAATCTTATGAAGCTCAGTTTACACTGTTGATCACCATTATGGTAAAAACTGCTCGATGCAAACTAAATACTGTCCCTTGGACTTGGTAGCAACTGAAATGCTTGGTTAATTTTTTTAACTATACAATACACTCGGTAGATACTTATAATCTGAATAAGTGTGTGTCACTAATAACAAACATGAGTAAAATGTCAACAATTGGAATATCTAGAAATGATCTAAATGCTACAATAAATATTGAATAATACATTTTATATTTCATCAAACTTATGCTAAGAAACTAAATTTTAAGAATTAGCATACATTCAAACAAATTGTTTATGTTCTCTACAACAAATGACATTTTTGAGCAAGACAAAAATAGGATGTTAGACATTTTGCATATTAAACAATTTAGTAGCACAAAAGTGATAATAATTTCTAGAGGAGTGAAAATTATGTGTAGAAATTTGTAATATGCATGACATCGATGGAGAAATTTATACTAAAGTAGGCTCCATTAATGGTCCATTACATTCTACTATTGTGTCAACATCAACTTGAAGTTGTCAGAATATTTGACCTTAGTGTACCAGAGCACTGGAAGCCCTCTTCTGACTCATCACTAGACAGTAAATCTCAAGACTCTATTGGACCCTCCTCCATAGTCACCATGTTCCTCTACTTGGGAGAAGGAAGGAGAAAAGGAAGGGGCAAAGGGACAACTTTTACAAAGCCACACCAATTATTGGGGGATTTATTTTCCACTACCCATCGATAACATGTCACAATTTTATGATCTTAACTAGATGCGGGCCATTTGGTTTCCCTTTCTCATTCATAGAAGAGCCATAACTTTGCACTCTCTTTGTGACCTATTAACAATTCCACTAAGCTATCATTCAATTTACTCCTATGACCACTATCCTAAGAAGCTGAAATGAAACTTGAGATATGTAAACAATATTTTCAAACTGTCTTCTCAATTTTTTCATCAAAATCCATTTTCATTCAAAAGACCTGATTTAGCAAGGACAATAATCCTTTTAGATTTTTTTGTGGATTATATTAGTTTTTGTGAATTATATTAGAAGAGGCATCTACAATTTTTGTGAACTATATTAGAAGAGTTGTTTTTGGTGATTATATTAAATATACATTACTAATTAAGTTATTTTGATGATATATTAAATAATATTTGTTAATAAAAATGTAGTTTCATTATTATTAGATAGTAGATAGATCAAATCAAATAATATTATTAAGTCATTTTAAAAAATTAGATATTATTTTATTTATTAATTTTTTTTAATGTTAGCAAATAAAAATTTAAATATAAATGCAATCATTAATGAGATTATTTTCAAAAAAATGAAGAGATTTTATTGTGTATGATTTTAGAATATAACATCATTCAAATGAAATATTTATATTGAATTTCATTCAATAATTCTAAGGACTTTCATCAACTTTTATTACATATAGGGTTCATTATGCATGAATGGAAACAAATGCTGAAAAAATTAGTAGAGTTTTGGTGTAGATTGTACTTAGTCTAGTTTTCCTTCTTAGTAATATCCTTATTTATAACAACATAATCAAATGTATATAATGCAACCAATGACACAATCCCCTGAAACGTAATAACCAATACAAAAGAAACATGCACCAAAGAAATCTTAAATAAAAATTGACTTAAAAATACATTATTTATATTTGTATTAACTATGAATAATTATGTTGGTAGAAGTATTTTCAAACTTGTGCATAACAAAATTGTCTAGGCTACCTTTCAAATATTCAAATTTCTTACTATCATATAACAAATTACACTACAAATATTTGTCAACACTGTTACACAATAGGATATATTGTATGAAATTAATATTATTCCAAAAGGCAAAATTATGTAATATACAATCCCAAATTGTCTTCATATTTTGTAGTGTTTATCATTGGTGAACAAATTTTTCTTATACTTTTTAGATGGAAAACTATGGATGCCTTTCTTGGCCATTTTTCATATCCTTATTGTTTACATTGGAATACATTTTGTTGGAATTCTTTTAGAATAATTGGAGGGGGTGGGGGAGCGAGGGGGTGGTAAATCAGTTATTCAAGGTCTAGATGTGAAAATAAAACTTTTAACAATTCAATGAACCCTTAAAACATTCATACACATGCATGCATTCATTGTGTATCAACTAAAACTTATATGTTACTATCAAATCAACTTGTAGAAATGTAAAGCATGAAACACAACACATCAATCAACACATTTGACATAATGATTTAACGTGGAAATCCAATTTGGAAAAAACCACTAGTAACATGCTACTCCTTTTTCACTCTTCTAAAGTGATGCCTATTAAAGGCCAACTCTATTAAATATTATAATACACATTGTTAAATGTGACCTGGTTAAGCGATTTCAGTCACCCTGTTAAAAGTGAGCCTTGTTAGAGGACTTTAGGTTGTTCACTTGGAATGCCACCCTGTTAAAGGATTTTCTAATGACTTTTAAGTCAACCTTACTCCAAAGGATTTACCCTAGACTGAGACAATTGTTAGAAAGTAATAGTAGTGCTTTCATCTGATATAACTTACAACGTCAGTTGTAGATTACAGATCTTTGTTTAGTCCTCAACTCTACTTGGCTTCCAATTTTTTTAGCTCTAACAACTTGTTCGCCCTTCAAGAATTCATCCTCTTAAGCCTTCTTTCTTAGTATACCATTGTAGACTCTTCTCTTGGGTCACTTGATGAAGCAAAAAACCTTTCTCCTTCCTTCTCCTTATCAAATTCTTGCATCAAATTGTCTAACTCTTTTGCTTCATGACTAAACATTCTTATATACAGGAAATTAGAACATTTTCCTACTCATTATCCATCATCTAAATTAGGGTTTTAGATGGATTAGGTAGGATACAATGTATCTACCCCATAAAGAATGTCTTCTCTAGAAACTTCTCTTAGAATCCATTTGAATTCACCTCCAAAATAGTTGAAATAAGATTTTGTGCCACTAGCTCATCAATCTTATCTTTCTCCTAATTCATAAGTTTCAAGAAAAAAAATTTGTTAGTTGTTATTTAGTGAATCTTTGATCTTTTTCATAATGTAGCAGCTTCACATTATCAATCTTCTAATGCTCATCACATAATGCATCACTCAACATCAACTGTAAAATCACTCAGCATCAACTGGATTTTACTGGTGCTTGACATCAACTAAAAATTACTTAGCATCTACTATCTTGCTCAGCATCCACTAGAATTTGTTTTCACTCATCTCCAACTGACTTTTTTCTTAGCTTGAGCTAACTTTGCTCAGCACCTACTATCGTTTTATATAAGCTTGGCAAATGAACTTTGTTTAACTTATTCTTTTGAACTTTCTAAGTGTAGCCAGCTATTTTGTAACCTCAAGTAGATCATCAATACATTATGTTATCACTATCTTAATTGATCCTTGTACTTCATTACATAATCATAATTTAACCTTTCCTCTAGGTACTTTTGCTACATCTTGTTGATCAAATCTTCCTCATCAATCAACTAAGTGATAGTACTTGAAACATATAAGCAATTGTCTTGCTAGCAAATAACAGGTTTGATATCAGTGACAAAATAATGATTGAAACATATAGTCTTCTTGAACAATCTTTTCAATCAGATATCAACAATCTCCCTCTTTGGCATTGATGGCAAACCAAACTAATCAACCAAGTCAATTAAATGATGAAAATATTATTCCATCAAACTAACTAGGTTAAAATAGTAAGTCAATACCAAAAAGAAAACTTGTATTAAAATTTCTCCCTCTGTCAACAACTTCCATCTTCTGATTAGGTTACAAGATATAACTCCCTCTGAGTTCCTTCTTAATTCTCTCTTTCATACTGATTTGATTAACATAATATCTCCCTCTTTGTCCTGATCCTTTCTCTAATTGTTTTTTGCTTTCTCCCTCTTTCTTTCTTGATCTTCTAATGGTGTACTTTCTCCATTGTTCCTTTTGCACTTGATCATTTTAATGTACTTTCTTCCTCTTTGACAACAATGCCAAAGACATTTACTCAATCACTTGGCATCTTTAATATATGTAGATATAGGCTTTTATAGGTTCTTAAATTTCTCCCTTTGTCACCTTGCTTGTGATTATTTTGTAGTTCTAGTTCTATGATTACTTTAAGCAATCCCTAAAGCAAGATCCACTACATCAATTTGTATTAAATGAATGTCATCTTATTTGATGCATGACACTCTCTCTATCTTTTACACAGCCTTTGATAGGGGTATCACCCCTAGTTTACCTCTTAGATACTCATAAGCATCCTTAGGTAATGCTTTTGTGAAGATATCAACAATTTGCTCCTTTGTGTTAATATACTCCATCTTCACCTCCTTATCTTGAACCAACTCCCTTACATAATGATACTTGATTGCAATGTGCTTTGTCTTTGTATGCTGATGCTTTGATATATTGATAGCACTTTAGGAAATCCCTAAAGCAAGATCCACTACATCAATTTGTATTAAATGAATGTCATCTTGTTTGATGCATGACACTCCCTCTATCTTTTACACAGCCTTTGATAGGGGTATCACCCCTAGTTTACCTCTTAGATACTCATAAGCATCCTTAGGTAATGCTTTTGTGAAGATATCAACAATTTTCTTCTTTGTGTTAATATATTCCATCTTCACCTCCTTATCTTGAACCAAATCCCTTACATAATGATACTTGATTGCAGTTTTTTTTGTCTTTGTATGCATCACATGATGCTTTGATATATTGATAACACTTGTATTATCACAATAAAGTGTCATTGGTTATGTGATTTCTTCCTTCATTCCCTTAAGTAGTTGTTTGATCCATACAATCTTTTTGCAGTTAATAGAAATAGCAACATACTCTACCTTAGTAATAGATTGGGAAGTATAACTCTGCTTTTTGCTCATCCATGTAACAAGTCTTTTACTTGAGAAGAATGCTCCCCCACTGATTCTTTTTCTATCATCAATATTTCTAGCCCAATCAACATTAATCTAGGCTCCCAATTTAAACTTTTCATTCTTCTTATAGTATAAACCAAATTCTTCTATTCCTTTCAAGTATCCCATTATTATTTTTACAACCATCAAGTGATTCTCTTTAGGATTAATAGAGAATCTTGCAACTATTCCCACAACTAATGTAATATCAAGTCTACTATGTACTATACATATTACAATTTTCCAATCATGGATTTGTATAATGTTTGATTTGCCTTAGCCAAATCATCATTCTTTGATAGCTTGAGTGCTGTCACTATAGGTATAATTACTAGTTTGGAATCCTCTAGTCCAAATGTCTTTAATATCTCTTTGAAATATTTTGACTGAGTGATATATATACCATATTTTATCTGGTATACTTGTAGTCCCACAAAGAATTTGATCTCACCAAACATTGACATTTCAAATTCTTGTTTCATCTAATTTGCAAAGTCCTTACACAAAGCATCTTGTCCTCCAAATATGATATCATCAAAAAATATTTTAGATAATATTATACATTTGTCCTTATCTATCTTACAAATTGCTATTATCATCAGTCCTTTCAAATCGAATCTTCACATGATAAGTATGAAGTCTTTCATACCATTCTCTTGGTGCTTGTTTCAATCAATATAAGGCTTTGTGCAGTCTACATACCATGTTCTTATTATTTTTATCAACAAATCCTTCTAGCTGTTCTATATAGAAGTCTTCTTCTAGTATGTCATTCAAAAATGTAGACTTAACATCCATCTAATAAATTTTGAAACCTTTGAATGTAGCATAAGAAAGCAACATTCTCACTTCTTCCATTCTTGAAATAGGGGCAAATGTCTCACTATAGTCAATTCCTTCTTCTTGTGCATATCCTTTGCAAACTAGTCTTGCTTTGTTCCTTCTCACTTCACCATTCTCATCTAGCTTGTTTTTGAATACCAATTTGGTGTCAATCACATACTTGTCTTCTAGTCTAGGAACTAGACTCCATGTCTTATTCTTCTCCATCTATTGAATTTCTTCTTCAATAGCCTTGTACGAATCATCATCTTCCAATGTATCTTTCACTATCTTAGGTTCCTTTATGCTCAATAAACATGATTCACTTCTCAATCTATTTTTGGTCATTGGCTTTGCATCTTTGTCCCCAATGATTTGATCTATAGGATGATTTCTTTTAACATATTTGGACAATCTTGGCTCAATTCTTGTAACTACACCTTGTCTCTCAGCTTTAGTGTCACTGTGTACATCTCTATTAGGTATTTCAACATCTCTTTCATGTATGCTGATCTCAGAATTAGAATGTGCATTTTCTTCATTCTACAACTTAGCATCTAAATGAAACTCAGATCTTGAATGCAACTCAACATTCATAGGTTGTGACTCGGTAGTTATTGAGACTTGCTATTGGTTTGCAACTTGATTTGTAGCATCTTCTTCAATAGGCATTCCTTTATAGAAGTATACAAATGATTTGTATTCTTCTAATTCCTTTGTAGGTTCAACCTCATGTACTTCTGTAAACTCATCAAAATTCACATTTTCACTTGCCCCAATTTTGTTAGTGTTAGTATTTAAACACTTGTAAGCTTTACTTCTTGTGGAGTAACCAAAGAATATACCTTTTTCACTTTTTTTATCAAACTTTCCACTCCTAACATCTTTAAGAATATAAAATTTGCTTCCAAATACCTTAAAGTATTTCACATTAGTTGGATATCTATACCATAGTTCAAAAGGTGTTGAATGAGTACCTTTCTTGACTTGCACATAGTTCAAGGTATACAAACAATACTTATAGCTTCTCTCTAGTATTTTAGAGCAACATTCTTCTCCATCATACGTGTTCTAGCACAGTCCATTATAGACCTATTTCTTCTTTTAGCAATTCCATTTTGTGGAGGGGTCATAGGTGTAGATGTCTATCTTTTGATTCCTCTATCATTACAGAACATCTCAAACTCATTTGAAGTGAATTTGCCTCCTCTATTTGATCTCAAGCATTTCAAATTTTTACCTGTTTCTTTTTCAACTCTTGTCAAGTACCACTTAAACATTTGAAAAGCATTAGTATTTGTTTTAGAAACATGACTGTCATCATCCTAGAGTAATCATCAACAAATAGCATTATGTACTTATCTCCTTTGTAGCTTTGCACTTCAATAGGTCCACACAAGTCAGTATGAACAATTTCTTGTATTTCTTTAGAGATAAGCTTTACTTTTAAAGCTTGACTTTGTCATCTTGCCTAGCTAACATTGTTTACATATTATATTATCAAATTTCTTTAGTTTAGGCAAACCTCTAACTCTTTTCATGTTACTGATACTAATCAAATTATCAAAATTAACATGACATAATCTCTTGTGCCAAAGTTGTACATCATCAAATTTTTCAATAAGACAAGTAGCATCTTCTATATCTAGATTATACAAATTGCCTCTAGTTTGATCACCTTTTCCAATCAAGTTTCCATTTGTGTCATATATCTTGGCATTTTTATTTTCAAACTCAACTTTTCAACCCAAATTATTCAATTGTGACACACTTAACAAGTTATAATTCAATCTTTCAACATAGTAAGCATTGTCACATAAAATATTGTTTGTGAGTTTGATATACCCTTTTCCTTTTATCAAACATAGTGCATCATTACCAAACCTTACACTATTTCCATCATAACAAGTTAAGCTAACAAAATTACTTTTGTCTCTAGTCATGTGATGTGAGCATCCACTATAAATAATCCATTTATCATTCTTGTTCACACAAGTCACAAGTGTAGTTGACTCATCCTCATCAGATTCATCCTTCATTGCAACATATACCACTTCATCATAATGTTCATCAGAGTCATGTTTATGAACAATGTAGCATGAATTCTTGCCTTTGTCTTTGTAGTCTCTACCATCATCTTCTCTTCTATTTTTCTTCTTTTTTCCTTCTCTGTAGTTCTTCTTTTATGTACATCTTGCAACAATATACCAACTTCATTACAATTGAAACAAATGATGGGTAACTTACCTTTGAACTTTCCTTTTCCTCTATGAAATCTTCTTGCTAGAAATGCTTCCAATTGTTCAAAGTCTTCCTCATCTATGTTGCTATCATTGGATGCATATTTTATCATTCTTTTCTTCTTCTTCTTCTTTTGGTTTACCTCCTTAGAATCCTTCAATAATAATTTTTCTTTGAAAGCTGATTCAATACTTTCTAGTTTGTAGTTGTCAAAATTAGATAGCTCAAAAGTAGTGAGTCGACCTACCAGACCTTCAAGGGTTAGATCATTTCCTGGTATACATCTTAACTCTTGGATTGTAGAAAATCTAATTGCATAAATAGGCAATAATGTCCTCAAGACTTTTCTTAGCACAATATCATCATCTATTTTATCAGTAGCACCTTTTATTGCACTAACAACTTCTTTTATTCAAGCAAAATATAGAGCAATATTCTCACCTTTGTCCATTCTCATGTCATCAAACTTACCTTTGAGACTCTCTAACTTGGCTCTTTGAACATTTTTGTCTCCTCCATAGATGGTGGCCAAGGCATCCCACATCTTCTTTGCACTATCAAGACCTTTGATATCATCAAATTTGACATAGCTTAGGGAAGTGGCAATCTCCAACATCGTCTGGTTGTGTTCTTTCTTTTTCTTCATATCTTTAGTAGTTAAGGCTCTTGTTGGATCAACATGCTCCACTGAAATGCAAGATTGTGCATGATCTCCAAGTCCTCCAAGGTGTAGCTGCATTAAACTTTGCCATGTAGGAAATTTATCTCTGTTAAGCTTAGGTACTTCTCTTTTTGACATCTTGATCTTTGTGCTTCTAGTACCTTAAAACTAATCCTCTTAAGCAAATGGCTCTTATACCAATTGTTGGAATTCTTTTAGAATAAATGGGGGAGGGGAGGTGAATTAGTTATTCAAGGTCTAGATGTATAAATAACACTTTTAACAATTTGGTGAACCCATAAAAAATTTATACCCATGCATGCATTCATTGTGTATCAACTAAAAATTATATATTATTATCAAATCAACTTACAAAAATGTAAAGCATGAAACACAACACATCCATCAGCACATTTGACACACTAATTTAACATGGAAACCCAATTTGGGAAAAACCACTAGTAACATGCTACTCCTTTTTCACTCTTCTGAAGTGATGCCCTGTTAAAGGCCAACCCTATTAAAGGTTACAATACACATTATTTTATGTGACTAGGTTAAGGGATTTTAGTCACTCTATAAAAAGTGAGCCTTGTTAGAGGACTTTAGGCCATTCACTTAGAATTCCACCCTATTAAAGAATTTTCCAATGACTGTTAAGTCAACCTTACTCCAAAGGATTTACCCTAGATTGATACAATTATTAGAAAGTAACATTAGAGCTTTGATCTGATATAACTTACAACCTCACTTGTAGATTACATATCTTTGTTCAGTCCTCAACTCTGATCGGCTTCCAATATTTGTAGCTCTAATAGTTTGTTCACCCTTCAAGCATTCATCCTCTTAAGCCTTCTTTCTTAGCATGCCATTCTAGACTCTTCTCTTGGGTCACTTGATGAAGTGAAACTCCTTTCTCCTTCTCTTTATCAGATTCTTGCATCAAAATCTCTAACTCTTTTACTTCATGACTAGACATTTCTATATACAGGAAATTAGAACATTTTCCTACTCATTATCCATCATCTAAATTAGGGTTTTAGATGGATTAGGTAGGATAAAATGTATCTACCCCATATCTTGTCTTCTTAAAAACTTTTTTTAGAATCCATTTGAATTCACCTCCAAAATGGTTTACATAAGATTATGTGCCACCAGCTCATCAATCTTATTTTTTTGCTAATTCACAAGTTCCAAGAAAGCAAAATTGTTAGCTTTTATTTGGAAAATCTTTGATCTTTTTCATAATGTAACATCTCAACATTATTAATCTTCTACTATAAAATCATTTGGCATCAATTGAATTTTACTGGTGCTCGACATCTACTAAAAATTAGTTGGCATCTACTATCTTACTTGACATCCACTAGAATTTTTTTTCACTTAGCTCCAACTAACTTTTTTCTCAGCTTGAACTAACTTTTCTCAACACTTACTATCCACTTGGTCAAGCTTGGCAAACAAACTTTGTTTAACTTATTCTTTTGAACTTTCTAAGTGTAGCCAGCCATTTTGTAACCTCAAGTAGATCATCAATACATTATGTTATCACTGTCTTAATTGATCCTTATATTTCATTACATAATCATAACTCAACCTTTCCTCTAGGTACTTTTGTTACTTGTTGATCAAATCTTCCTCATCAATCAACTAAGTGATAGTACTTGAAACATATAAGCAATTACCTTACCAAAAAAATAATAGATTAGAAATTAGTGACAAATCAATGATTGAAACACATAGTCTTCTTCAACAATCTTTTCAATCAGATATCAACACATTTTACATGTCTCTACTAAACTCCTCTCCTATGAAAGATTTGAATAATTAGGTGATTTCTCTTGATTCCATGAATGTTCCATTGAATACTATACCTGACATAGCTTCAATATTCTCTATAGCAACAACCACAACTCTTTGGCAATTTCCCTTTCATATCTCAACTGCCAAAGGCTCCACACCAATTTCCACAATTCTTGATGCATAATATTGAGAAAAGTATAGGAATAAGAGATAAATTACATTAATTGATGGGCTTAATTGAGTTAGTGCCTTTGCTAAAATGTAGAAGCCAAAGTCATGATCATCATAATCATCATGATCATCACCTAGAATGGATATCAAAGATTTTTCTTATAAAGAAATTAAAATTTTAGTATTATAAATTAAGCAATCTGCAACTAATTATAAATCTTAATTATAAGAAAAATATTATAATTATCATTTACAATGCATTAAAATTAAGAAAAATCTTACATTAGTTGAAGGGCTTAATTAAGTTAGTGCCTCTTAAAAGATGTTGAGAGAATGGATAGAAAACATCGACTAGAATTGAAGGGAGTGAAGAGAATGAGTAGAAGGCATGCATATATTTTTTTTGTTATACATATGTGCATTTGTATATCCATAGGCTAGGGCATACATATATCTTTTTTTGGTATACATATGTACATTTGTATATTGTGCATGGCTTAGGGTCACAAGTTATACTAATTTAATAAATGAATGCCATGGAATAGGCATGTTGTATAGATGGGCCAAAGGGTTTCAATTGCAACTTAGTGCTGTTATGAAGTCAAACTAAAATGATTAATGTCATAAATTGTGCTACTCAAATGTAATGAAGGTTATAGTGTTCTGAGGGCATAATTGATGGTGCTTTTCATGTATTTTAGTGGTTTCAAGGGGTACACATACTATTTCTACACAAATTTTCTTTCAAACCAAGACAAATATGGGATGATTTTGTGAGAAGAAAGAATGTGTTTGTTCACTGCACTATTGTCCTTGTGATAATAAAAAAGGTGGGGAGAAGAAGAATAATATGAAGAAACAAGAAAGAAAGACCAAGATCTTCTTTTGAGAAGGTGCACTACTTGATGTTACTGTTATCATTTTTTTGATTGCTCATCATTAAATCCTTCTAAGGGTTTGTAAGAAATACTATTGGAGATTAAAAAATTTACTAATGTAGGAATACCTGGTTCATAGTGCACATGAGAGTGATAGGGGTATTTAACATTCTTAAAGGCATTGCCAACTTTTTTTTATAAAACTATCCATGCCTTGAATGCTGTCTTGCATTCATCTCTTTATTCAATTTAGGTATAATGGTATTTACTTATCAAACCACTTGTAGAAAAAATATTGAACTAACAAGTAGTCAAGTATATCATCCTTTTTAGGTAGGTGGAATTCATTCTTTACTATGATCATGTTGATGCTCTAGGCTCTACACACTCTCCACTTGGCCCCATATTTAGATGAGAGCATAACTAGTGTGGAACATGGCTCATGGATCATGCTTTCCCTTATCATATTTTCCTAACAATTTTTATATCTACCTTATCATATCTTCATTTTATTTTTGAGATAATCAATATACAAGTTGGTCAGGAACCTTTCAAGTGAAGGAGGTAAATCAAGTAGCAACATTTTTGAGTTATTTTAGAATATACTTGTAACATCTTTACCACCTTTGGTGTAGGTTGGATCTCACTTTTCTCTCTTGCTTCTCTTTGGCATAGTACATGATGTAGTGCCTCTCTAACTCTACTTGGTAAATAGAGACTACGGTAAGACAATCTATGTATTTTCTAGTAAATTAGTTGATTGAGCCTATGATTATCATTATCTTTTTGTCTACTTAGCTAACATGAGTTGAAATTTATTTGATATTCTTACCTTCTCCTTACAAACATCTTAGTTCTAGTCAAAATTTTAAATATATGTGCAATAGATATAAAAGTATTAATGTAATATATTATAGTTGTGATGTCCATATATGTAGAACATATAGTAATTAAATATTTTCTTTAGTTTTATCTTTCATTTTGGTGATCTATAGATAAAGATATTTTTGATTAGATTAAATTCAAACATCTATTTGCATTTATCATTTTTACTTCAATAATATTGCATATATTAAGAAATCTTAAATTTTTAATATTAAAATGAAACAAGGTTAAATAATTTTACTTAATTGTTTAAGTCAAGTTATTATAATGACACACAGGTTCAAAATTGAAAATCGTACATAAAGGTTTGGGATGGTGCCAAATTGGTATTCTTCCTACCAATACTTTTGCAATAAATGTATGTTTCAAATGAGCTATGTAATCTTTATATTCTTCCTCAAATATTCTATTTCCTCTTTTGATTCATTCCAATTTATAAGAAACTAGTTAGGATTTTTTTGGTAAGATGTAAAGTAAAAAGAATTTGATTGATCTTTGCTATACATTATATATTGATTTCACTTGGAGTGGACTATATTTCATATTTAAAGAGTTTATTTGTTTCTCTTCATTTAAGTAGTTATTCATTTCTGTTATAAAGTATCTTTATTATGAATATTAGCTATCCTCCCTATAAACTATATGCTTGAGCATAGTTTGTAGTAAAAAACAATTAAAAAATTGCAAAAAAATCACTATGTTTTTTCATGAATCTGGAAAAGAAATAAGTTTGATTTTGTTTTGTCTGTAGTGCATTTTTTTTGGAGCCCATTATACCATGAGTTTGGATCATAAGAAAGGAGTTTTCCTAAAGTAACTAAAATTATCAAAGTGTAAGCATATGCAACATTTATTTCTACATAAAAATTCATATCTTACTTTTGAATTTTTTTAGACTAGCTTGTTCTCTCTTGGAATATACTATCTCAAGAGATTCCTTTCTTTATTCTAACTATTCCTTACTACTAATATAGTTGCATGATAAGTTGGAATTTAAGAAATGTGAGCTTAGAAATATTTGGGGGTGATATGACTTTATCATTTTAGAAACATTTATAATTTGTCTTTCTTGTAGTTAATGCTTGTCCTTAGATGCTATGGGTATTGTAATTAAATTAAGGAGTATTTAATTATTCAACCAACTATAACCTTATGGAAGGAAACATATGATGGGATTTGTGTATGTTATAAGATGTGAAGTAGGATGTAACATGTATCATGATTGGGTTTGGAGATCATGTGAATTCTTAAGGCTTAAGACTTGGAAGTTGATCTTCTCAAACTTGTAAACTATCATGCTATTGATTGTTTTAGTCAATTATCATGGTCTAGTAATGATTATATGGCTAGGTTAATTTTTATTTACTTCATATGAAAAATCATTCAATTTTATGAAAATGTTAGTTCATAGGAAGTGGTTACCATAGAATTAGTTGCAAATATGTGACATAATGTTGTAATTTTATTAGACAAGCCACATAATAAATTTATTATAATTTGGGGAAAAAAACACATGTAATGAATTTGACAATAAAAACACTCTCTTATTATTTATATTGTGCATTTAAAAATAATACTATTCTTTAAAGGGTACTAGCCCAATGGAAGAGCGCTTTCTTTACAAGTAAGAGGATGGCAGTTTGATTCCATCGTGCCCTAATATGATTAATTAAATTACCAAATAAACTACTATTAGTAACAATCAACAACCAAATAAATGATCAAATTTATGACCAGATTAATGATTAAACTAGTTTAGTCATAAATTTGGTTGTCAGATTAATAACTAGCAATAAAACTACCAATGATCACGTGATCAACATTGGTCATATATTTATAATTTTTAGTAATTTATTTAGTCATATATTTCCTATTTTGTACTAGTGAATTTGTTGTCTTTCCTCCTTTTCATCTTTGCCAAGACACCTTGTACCAATATGACAAACTTTTATTACATGTAAGATAGATTATAAGAAGTTTCCCTTTGTATTTGACTTTTCTTCTTGGTAGCCTTTTTGCCAATAATGCTTCAAGATCATCAAGGTCATCATCTAATTCATTATCATTGTCTACAAGCTTACTTTTTTAACTTTTATTTCTTTTAGATCTATCAAGGGTTAGTTGAGACTTGAAAGCACATTCAACATTGGAAGGTGTATAATTATGAAAATTTGATAGTTCAAATGTAGTGAGTCTACCAATTAGACTATCTAAGGTCAGATCATTTCTAGGTGTACATCTTAGTTCTTGTATTGCAGATGCTCTAATAGCATAAACATGAAGTAAGGTTCTTAATACCTTGTTGATCATAGTCTCTTTTGGCATGTCTACTTCAAGGCCTCTAATTATATTCACCACTTCCTTGTTTTAGCCTTAATATAGGGGAACAATTTATCCTTCTTTCATTCTCATGTCATCAAACTTTCAACTTTAGCCCTTAACATATTTTTGTCTCCTCCATGAATTTGTGCCAACTTATCCCATATTTTCTTTACAGTAGTGAAATCCTTCACATCATCAAATTCAACATAACTTAGGGAAGATTCCATATCTATTATCATTTAATTGTGTTCCTACTTCTCTGCTATTTAGTCAATTGTCATGGGTCTAGGAACTTCTATGCATTCATTAGCCAAGTAGTATAGTGCAAAATCTCCAACTCCAAATACATGCAATCTCATCAAATGTTGTTATGCTGAGAAGTTCTCTGTGTTCATCTTAGGTACCTCTCTCTTGTACATCTTGATCTTTAGCTTAAGTCCCTTCAAACATTCCTTACAAGCACCAAAGCTCTAATACCAATTGTTAGAATGATTAGAATGACTACAAGGAAGGTGGGGGGGGGGGGGGGGGGGGGTGTGTGGGTTAAATTAGTTATCCTCAAGTCCAGATGTACTAATTCAAGCTTTAACAACTTCAAACAACTTAATCATACTCATAAATCCACTTGTCCAATATAACTAATCATCAATAATCCAATTTATTCATCTCAACACTTAACTCTCTATTTAGTATATGTCGAATAACAAAAACATATGATGGTAAATAACATGAAACATGAAAACAAAATTCACACAAGTATGCTACTAGGATTTAACATAGAAATCCAATTTGAAAAGAACCACCAAGTAACATGATGCCACTTTTTAGTCTTTTGAAGCAAGTTTGGTTAAGAGCTAACCTTGTTAGAGGTTATAAAACACACTATTAGGTGTAACCCTATCAAAATATTTAATCACCCTATTAAGAGTGACCTTGTTAGAGGTCTTCAAAATATCTCATTAGAATGTCACCTTGATTAAAGGATTTTACTACCATAATGACTAGAAAATAACAATTGTATTGATCTAATAAAAAACACTTCACTTTGCATGTTTAGATCTCCTTTCAACTCATCCCTAGTTTATTGACTGAACTCCATTACATTCTCCATCTTGAATTTGCTTTGCAATACTTTAAGCAATATTGCTTCACCAACTTCTCACTTTTCCTCTGTAACTTTTTTCTTCACTTGTTCACAAATTTTCCTACCAACCAACAATTATAAATCTCCCATGTCTCCTTAAATAGATAGGTTTGATCTTTGATCATATTCATTGAATCTTTTCATCATTTTGTCCTTTTACTTCTTCCTTGAAACCTCTAGAAACTTCTAGTTGAATCCTTGCCTTAGATCACTTAACAAACTCAATTCAAACATTAAATATGCCATCTCATCAATTCTTTTCTAATGAAGGGTGCTCCTCTTAATACCATAAACCATAACAAAAAATAAAGAAACAATAACAAATGCAAGAACACAATATGGACTTCTTAGTTTCACTGCAAATGTGGAATTATGGAATTCATAAGTATAATACACTAACCGACACAGGTTCTTTTATTATAGTAATTAGTAAGACAAGCTACAAACTATCACCCACAACTGTCCTAGATAATGTTTAGGCCTTTCTTAAATAGGAAATTTTATGTCACTTGAGAAGATTCTAGACATTAAAACTTAATACCTAGGGCCAAAAGACCTTAGCAATACATACAGAGTTGACCAAATACATATGTGGCAATTATTTTAGATATTTTAGGTAGCCCAACTCTGAAAGACCATAACTCACAAATTATTGATTTGATTGGTTGTTATAACCACTTTTCAAAAATGCCAGCTCGTAATCTATAGGCTTGGAACAACAAAAATGCCCTTCCATTGAGTTTTTAGACCTCATCTGGGTACTCTAAGGCCTCTAATGGTGAATGTGAAGATTTTTCTACAAAATTTTTCATCAAAAATATAAAATAACTTCTCCGATACTTAAGCTAGAGCAATGAGATTTTTTGGTAGACTTATAACTCTAAAGTGAACCTTCATGTATAAAATAAGAAAATTTTGAGGTTGTATGAAAAACTTACTAAAAATAGCAAGCTCCCATAAATAGTAACCACCTTGTCTACTAGTCCTTATTAAAATAGAAAAGACTAACAATAAAATATTTTTGGGTGATGTAAGTTGCTCTTACACCTAAGATGCTCCTACATTAGACTCTTGCGGTAATTTGAGAAGTGACCCCATCATGTCTTAAGTGTTCAAAGGAAAACCAAGATGGTTAACTTCCTCCTTTGTTAGCCATGATGAATGCTCTAGTGGTCTCCCTTTCCATTTGATCAGGTATTCCTCATAAGTTATGTTCTTGGTACTTTTTCCAACATGACTATTCAGTATCTCCTCAATCTCCATTGTAGCTAAACTAGCTACTAGAATACTCCAATGTGCTTCTATAAATTCATCTCCATCACCTCCTTCATAATACTTTATCAAATTTGAAATATTAAATATTGATGAAATATTCAATTTAACAGTGAAATCCACTTCATAGGCATTTCCAAAATCATGCCTTTTCACTATCTTGCATGGTCCAAACTTCTTTATCTTCAGCTTATTATATGTATCCACTAGAAAATTCTCCTTTCTCAAATGAACCGTGACTTCATTTCCAATTTGAAATTCCTTATATGTCCTTTTCACATTTTCCTTATCCTTATACTATATATTCATCTTTGTGATGTGCTTCCTTACCTCCTCATGAATGTTCTTCAAATGTTCAAATTCTTGTTCTTCAACACTACATATCTCTACTTTATCTAGCTACCTTAATTTAGAAAATCATATCCCATCCTTTTGGTTTATCTCCAACCAAGCATCTCTAAAAGTTTCCCAAACTATGAATCACAACTTCTATCTATCTATCCATTAGTCTGTGGATGATGCAATGAACTAAACTTCAAATTTGTCTTCAATTTCTTCCATAATTTATGCTAGAAATACCCAACAAATTTGGTATCTCAATCTAAAACTATACTCTTTGACAAACCATGTAGTCTCACCACTTCTCTAAAAAATAACTTTGCCACATGAACATCATCACTAATTTTCTTGCAAGGAATAAAATGTGCCATCTTTGAAAACCTACCAACCACCACAAAAATAAAATCATGCCCATGTTGAGTCCTCAGTAATCCAAGAACAAAATCCATGTTAACATCTTCCCATGGCTAATTCTCTAGTACACTGATACAAACCTATATTCTACTTTACTCCTTTTGCCATTTGACATACTCTAAAACTTCTTCACATCTTGCTACAACTATAGCCAATAATAATTCTTAGCAACAAAAGGTATGGTTTTATCTATGCCAAAATGTCCAACCAATCCTCCACTATGTTTCTCCTTGATGATATTCTCTCTCATCAAACTTCTAGGAATGCACAACTGGCTTTCTTTAAACAACATACTATCTTGGATCATGAAATCTAACCACTTTGTCTTGTCAAGTGTAATAGGTTTTGTACAAGCGCTCCATGCTTCACCAAAATAAGGATCATCTAGATACAAAGTATTGAGTTCTTTGAAACCAAACACCTCTATTCACATTTTTGTCAATAAAAGTTATCTTCTACTAAGAGTAGTTGCAACGATATTAGACTTCCAATTTCTATGTTTCAAAACAAATGTATAATTTTACAAAAACTCAACCCACTTCAAATGCCTTTGGTTCAATTTTCCTTGACCATTCAAATATTGCAAAGCTTGATGATCAATATGCAAAAGAAACTCCTTAGAAAGATAATTGTGTCTCCACATCTTCAATGCTTGAACTATAACATAAAATTCCTGATCATAAACAACATATTTTCTTTTTGTATCATTCAACTTCTCACTAAAACAACAGGTCTACCTTCTTGGCTCATAAAAACTCCTATTGTAGTACCACTAGCATCAAAATCTACTTGAAATACCTTTTCAAAATTAAGAAGTGGTAAAACAAGTTGCTCAATAAATTTCTATTTCAATAGATTAAAACTCTTATTTGATCCTATAGTCCACCTAAATTCTTTCCTATCCCCTCTCATTATTTTAGTCAAGGGTCCACAAATATTGCTAAAGCCTCTTATAAACTTTCTATAAAAGCTAGCCAATCCATGAAAATATCATACCTATGTGGCACTCAATGGAGTAGGCCATTCAAGGATATCCTTCACTTCCTTTGGGTCCATTTTTATACATTCTACTAAGGCTATAAATCCTAGGTACACCAACTCCTTTACAAAGCTACACTTCTACAAGTTTATTAACTTTTTTTCCCTCAACTTATCAAACACCTTGTGAATATGGATCAAATGCTCTTCCAATATCTTACTAAAGATCAAAATATTAACTAGGTAAAAAATGACAAACTTACCTAGAAACTCCTTCAGTATCTCATTCACAAGCCTCACTCATGAAAGTGCTTGGTGCATTGGTTAGCCAAAAAGGCATGACTAACCACTCATATAGTCCTTCTTTTGTCTTTAAAGTAGTCTTCTACTCATCACCTTCTCTAATATGAATCTGATGGTATCCACTCTTCAGATCTATCTTTTTGAAATACGTAGCTCCACTCAAATAGTCCATAATATCATCCATCCTTGGAAATGGAAATCTATACTTGACTGTGATCTTTTTGATAGCATGAGAATCTATACACATCCTCCATTCTCCATTCTTCTTTGATGTTAATATGGCTAGTACAACACATGGCCTCAGACTCTCTCAAATCAACCCCTTCTATAACAACTCATGAACTTGCCTATTCAACTCTTCAATTTTTGTTAGTGTCATTCTATGTGCTACCTTGTTTGGCAAACTAGATCTTGGAACCAAATCAATTTGGTGATTGATCTTCCTCATTAGGGGTAATTCATTAAGTACATTATCTGATACAATATCAAAAAACTCTCCCAACATATCTATAACTTCTACAAGTACCTCATCTACTTTTTCTTTACTATCTTTAAGAATTATAAAAAACACATATGCTCATGCTTGATACATTTGAGAAACTCTATTTTGTCAACAAAACATATTTTGGCAACACTACATACCTTTTCTTCTTTCTCCTTCAAAACTTATGTTTCACTCCATCCTTTGTCAATGTGTAGGTATTTGCTTGCCCATTGTGAACATCATGCCTATCAAATTGCCATAGCCTACCCAACAACATATGGCATATGTCTTATGTATGATATCACATAGTACCTCATCTTGGTAGCTTCCAATCTTGAATTTCACTTAGAATTTCTCATTGACCATGACCTTGTGGTCATCTTCCACCCAAGCAATACGGTATGAACATGGGTGTTTTTGTCTCTTTAGCTTCAACTTTGTGACCATCATTTCTAACACTAGATTTTTAGTACTTCCACCATCAATGATCACATCACAACACTTATCCTCACATCTGCACCTCGTGTGAAACAAGTTCCTTCTTTGATTAGGTTCATTCTCACTACTCAACAAGACTCTTTGTTAACTAGGACATCTCCTCTTTTAGCATCTTTATCAACATGTGCAACTCTGTCTTGGCCTTCTATTCTTCAATCTATCCTTCCTTGGTCTTGGGTACATTCAAATCCTCTATGTCCTTCTTCTCTATAGTGAAAAAATTTCCCATAGAAGCCTCCTCTTCCTCTCTGATCTCTATTATTTTGATCATGGAAATGATTGAATATTTCTCCTCTAATTCTAACCACTACTTCTAGCCTCATCCTTGTTCTTTTGATCATTATTAAAACCTCCATAAGATCATCTACCAAATCTTCCATCGCAACCTCTTCCACTATTCATAGTTATCAAGCTTCTTAATTAGTTTTTCTTCAACTCTTAGGGGAAACTAGTATACCTCCTCAATACTGGTCACTCAAACAAGACTCATCTCATCTTGAATGCTTGGTCATAACCCATTAAGATAACAAGTGACTTTCTCCTTATTAGCTTCTGCATGGCTGGTTCTAATGAGAACTTGGTAGAACTCTTCAATATACTCTTGAACAAGTTTTCTCACTTGCTTTAACCCTTGTATTTTCTTCAATAGATCAATATCATAATCTATGGGAATGAACCGTTGCTTCATTATAGCTACCATCTGATCCCATCTAGTGATTTTTTCCATTCCTCTTTTATTTTGATCTAACTGGATCTCCTACCACCAAATCTTTGCATGACCCTGCAATTTGGCCTTCAAAAACTTGACCCTATCTAGATCTTCAATATTGATAGACTTAAATACAAAGAAGGGTGTTGATACCTAAGAGGTGGTATCAGAATTGGTAATTCACTTGATGATCTTACAGTTGGTCGATAGCCCAAAATAGAAAGAAGGGTGTGGATCTATTGATTATGATGAATATGATTAGAATAATTGAACACTATATCTATATATTCTAAAAGGGACCACAACCTTGATATGGTACCTATTAGGGGAGTGTGTAATCTAATGGCTTAGGGAAAAAAAATATTGTTAAGTATAAGTCTCTTTCCAAAGTATTATATTACCTATCTCACTTGAAAGATGGATGCCCAACACGATTCATAAATGAATGCCTAACATAAATGGTTTGATGACTATCATGTATGGATATAGAGATACATAAATATATAAACAAAGAAAAAATTAAAATAAAACTTAATTAAAAATGGTATCTTGCATTAGTCAAAGGGCTATGCCTTAAAATATAAATTTCGGACATGGTACTTATCATTATAACAATGTTATATCATCCACTAAGCCCCAATTTCTTAGTAGATTGGTAGATATATAGTTTGTGTCAATAGAGGAAACTTTATGTTTAGTAATATGGTTTACTTTTAAGTTAGTAAAATAGACTTTGATATGTCTTTGATGTATGTAACTATTCAAAATTTGTCCTTTTGAAGCGATGTATCTTGGAAGTATAGGGAGGAGCTTTTCCCCTAAAATGTTGGAAGGTCAAGGATAGGGATCATGGAGAATAATTTGTTAAGAAAATATAATAAATTTATATGATATTTAATTATTTAAGTGAAGGGAATGAGAACTAAATGCTTACTATAATGTAAATGTAAAGTGTATTATTTGTGCACTTGGTAGAAATCCTGATTTGGATTGATTTATTCCTTAAGGTATTAGGCCAATAAATTAGTCAATTTCATTTGAGATTACTGCAAAGTATACAAAAAGTATGCTTTATATTAATTAGCTAAATTTTCATATTTTAGCTTGGATTTATTGCCTTTTTTTGCTATTAAACTAATCGTTATTGACAAAATTTCTTAAAGGCTTCACATGGCCAATCTACAAGCTGAAGTTAGTATTGATAAGGTTATGGTTGATGATTTATATGTATCAATATATCCTAGAAAGGATGGAAAACTTTGTGCACTACTATTATTAGGGGAGTGTAGACTCCAAGGGTAATAGGGCAAAAAATTGTTTTTTAGTATAAGTGTCTAGCTAGAGCATTATATTAATTATCCATATGTAAACTTTAAATTAGAAACATGTTTGAAGAAGACATCAATACCTTAGTGGATACCCAAAAAGTGAGAGGTCGTATCAAGTTAGTAATTCTCTTCATGGTCTCACATCTAGTCGATAGCGGCCTAAAATCCAAGGAACAAAGGAACAATGTCAATATAATAATGATGATGAAAATCATTACAAGACTTGAGAAATACATCTGTATATCCTCTTAAAGATTGAAAACTCATGGCACTACTATTAGGGAAGTGTAGACTCTATTAGCTTACAATGACAAACTATTGCTTAATATAATTCTCTAGTCAGAGCATTATATTATCTATCCCATTTGAAGGATGTAAGCCCACCACGATTGATAAATGGATCTCTAACATGAATTATTTTATCATTATTATGTATGGATAGATGGATATGTAAATATATAAACAAATGAGCAGTTGAAAGAAGAGTTAACTAAGAGTGGGTTTTGAATGAAGAAGAACTACTAGGGAAAAATAAAAGCCCCAATGTTACCACACTAGTTATGTGAAAATAATTGGAAACTAAAGCTACGTACATATTTGTTACCATGAGGAGCATTAGGGGCTTGATCCTATGGACACATGTATGTAAGAAACCTAAAAGTGAATGAAACCTCCATAGCATAGTGCACTATGCACCAATGCAACACTAATCTATGAGAAATTGGGATCCCACATTTTAGGTTTACCTTAAATAAAAATATTTAAAAAATTGGATACAATTGATTAATTGTGTGTTGTCTTTGATGTTACACAAATGTCATATCATTATAAGTTAGTATATTCTGAGCTCACTTGGGTAGTGAAGATAGTTCTCAGTGTCTACCAAGCATTCTCATGTGTGCCTAGTTTAGAAGGTAGTGTCTACTAAGTTCACTCAGATGTCAAAGGAAAAGTTGTAGAAAGTAAGTGTTAACCAAGTTCACTCAGGTAATGAAGGAAAGTTGGATGAAACTAGTGCTAATCAAGCTCACTTGGTTGCCAAAGGATTTTTGCAAGCTTGCAATGTTAACCATGCTTTTGTTGGTTAACAAAGGAAATCATTTTTGAGTCAGTTTCTATCAAGCTAGGTTGGCTAATAAAGGATTTTCTTATTTTGTTGTATTAAGCTTAATTGATTTATCTATTGATTCCAGCCAACTAGGGTGATGAATATTGTTTAGTCTAAGTTGTATTTGAGCTGACTTGACAAAGTAGAAGATATAAGGTCAAATTTTGATTTCAAAAGTGTGTGACTGCATGGCATGAAGATGTTATTGAAGATCTAATGATAAGTAGAGGAAGTGAATTTGAAGGATAAGAAGAATATCCTTGTGGAGTAGCAAAGCTTTATTCAATTAGGAAGGATCAAGTACAAGCTAGAACAAAGATATGTAATCAAAAAATTAGTTGCATTCAATCAGATCATCTCATTGTTACTCTCTAAACTTTGAAGTAGTGATTTGAATCTTTTAACGAAGTTGGCTTAACAACTATTTGTAAACCCTCTAACAAGGTGGTAGTTCTATTGAATTATCTCAAGAGCTCTAACCAGAACACTTCTAATAGGGTGATTAAATTTTTAATAGGGTCACACCTAATAGTTTATTTTGTAACCTTTAACAGGGTTGGCTCCTAATAGGGCTTATTTCAAAAGAGTGAAAAATAGTAACTACTTGCAATTGGTGTTTTTTTCTTAATTGGGTTTCTACATTAAATCTTGGTGTCATATGTGTTCATGTTATTTTTTTTTATATGTTTACAACTTAGTTAAAGTAATGGTAATCATAAACAACATCTTAAAGTTTATTTGGTAAGCACTTACCAAGCTAATTCAATTACTACCAAGTTACAACATTCTGTGTGTGTTTATCAAGATTCAACAGTATTCAATTTTTCAATTTGCATTTTTGTACTGACATCTAAGGGATATGAGATTTATTTTAGTAGTAATTAATTCACCCCTATGCTTTTTTAGTTACTCTTATATTTCCAACAATTGGTATCAGAGCTTTTGGTGTTTGTAGAGAAGGTTTCAAGGACCTAAGCTAAAGATTGGGATGTCTTACAAAAGAAAGATTCTCAAGTTGAACAGAGACAACTTTGCAGCATGTCAAGGACTTATGAGGTTACATATGGCTACAATCAATGATTTAGGTTGCAAGTATCTTGATGTTGAATACAAGACTCCCACTAGAACATTATTTGTCAAAGATATTTATGAAAAGAAGAATCATAATATCATGATAATTGATATTGCATCTGCTCTTAGTTATGCTAAATTTGATGAAGTCAGAGATTTCAAAATTGCTTATGAAATGTGGAACAAACTAAAAGATATCTATGGAAAAGATGACAATGTAAGAAGAGCCAAAGCAGAAAGCCTTAGAAGATAATTTGATCAAATGAGAATGGGAGAAGATGAAAACATTGCAAAATATGTGGAAAGGATGAAGGCCAATGTAAGTGCAATCAAAGCATCTAGAGGAGACATTAAGGAGGAAACTATTGTAAGTAAGTAGAGTGCTCAGAACTCTTCTTCCTGTTTATGTAATTAGAGTATCTACTATTCAAGAAATGAGATGTTATCCAAAGAAAAAATTAGGCTAGGATACTCTGGTTGGAAGATTGACAACTTTTGAACTAGACAACTATGATAACTATGTTCCTGCTTCAAAGAATATTAAATCTACATTTAAAGCTAAACTTTCACTCAAAGAAAAAGGGTAAGAAATCAAAGTCTGGTCAATCAAGAAGTGAAGAAGATGGATCATCAAAAGACTTAGACAGTGATCTTGAAGTTTTTGAGGCCCTGATTGCAAGGAAGTATTCCAAAGGAAGAGGAAAGCATAAAGGTAAAGTTCCTTTGATTTTCTTTTCTTATGAAGAAGTTGGTCACATTGCTGCTAGGTGTCAAAATAAGAAAATCAAGGATGAGAAGAAAAGAAACAAACATAACGACAAGAAGGACTCCAAGAACTACAAGAACTTTAAGTACAAAAGTAAGAAATCTTGTTTTATAGCTAAAGATTCTGATAACAGTGAATATGAAATGGTATATATTGTTGTGAAAGAAGAATCTGATGATGAAGGAGTTATAAGATGGCACTTATCTCTCATGTTAAGAAAAATGATATATGGATTATTGATAGTGGTTGCTTACATCATATGATTGGAGACAAAAGAAAATTGAGCATATGGAATATTTTGATGAAGATAGTGTGAGATTTGGAAATAATGAACCTTGTAACATAAAAGGAAAAAGATGTATCTTGTTGACTAGAGAACTTGTATGTGTGACAATGCTTATTATTAGGTTGAAAGACTAAAGCATAATCTACTAAGTGTGGCATAGTTGAACAGCATTGGATTCAAGGTATAATTCATGAATGGACAGACGAAACTACTGGATGGAAAAGTAAATCTGGTTGGATCTAGCAAGCAAACAAAAAGTAATCTATTTTATTTTGACCGTAGTGATTGTTCATGTTTCATTGCTCAAGTAGAGGAAAGATGGTTATGGCACAAAAGGCTATTTCATGTGAACTTTGATAATCTAGTCAAGATAAGCAAACATAGAAGAGGCATTCCTAGTTTAAAGAAGCTTGACATGGGTCTATGCAAGAATTGCCAAATTGGTAAGATGGGAAAGATTAGCTTCAAAAGAAAAGACTATCAGTTAGAAGAAGTCTTAAAAACTATTCATAGAGATTTATGTGGACCTATTGGAATGGAAAGCTATAGTCAAGAAAAGTTTTTCATTCTTTTTGTTGATAAATATTCTAGAATTATGACAATAATGTATCTAAAAGAAAAGTTAGAAGCCTTTCAAAAATTCAACTAGTATCTGCCAAGAGTGGAAAAGGAAATTGGAAAGAGGTTGAAATTCTTAAGATCATATAGAGGTAGTGAATTCATCTCTCATGAATTCAATAATTTTGTTATTGAAAGAGGAATCAAAATACAAGTATTAGCCCTAGTATACCAAAAAGAAGAAATAGATCTATCATGGATTGTGCAAGAACCCTAATGATTGAAAAGAATGTTGCTCTCAAATACTGGAAAAAAACTATCAGTATTATAGTTCATACCATGAATAGAGTTCAGTTGAAGAAAGATTCAAACAAAGCACCTTATTAGCTATGGTATGGCTACAAAACTAATGTAAGTTACATGAAAATATTTGGAAACAAATGTTATATATTGAAAGAATCTAGAAAAAGAAAATTTGATGTAAAAGGTGATGAAGGCATATTTCTAGGATACTCTTGCAAAAGTAAAGCATATAGATGTTTGAATTTGTCTACTCACAAAATCATAGAAAGTGCACATGTAAGAATTGATGAGTTTGTAGAAAAAAGTGAAGAAGAAAGCAATAAGAAGCTAGAAGATTATAGAATATTTTTTTACTATGAACCTGATACCCTACCAAATCTATCTCAGTGAAAAGAAGCTTCATCTCTCAAGTCCCTAGAAACTCCTATAGTT
Source organism: Cupressus sempervirens (assembly GCA_028749045.1). Taxonomy (NCBI): domain Eukaryota; kingdom Viridiplantae; phylum Streptophyta; class Pinopsida; order Cupressales; family Cupressaceae; genus Cupressus; species Cupressus sempervirens. The sequence continues at coordinate 354,166,608 of CM053791.1, read as the reverse complement.
ACTAAGTTGTAGAATACAACCTGAACTATGATTTGAAGGACCTGAGTCACAATCAGAGGCTATTGAGCTAGTTCAAACTGAGCCTAATGGACCCAAGTCATAGAGAGAAGGACTTGAGCTTGAAACTAAAATTCAATATGAAGATGGTGGAACTCATTCAAAGACCAAAGAGCCTATGTTAGCAAGATATGTTAGAAGGCTTCATGCACTTTATCAAATCATTGGAGACAAATTAGATGGAACAATGACAAGAGGAAAATTAAAAGGCACATGTTTACTTGCTAAATTTGAATCTAGAAGTGTTAAGTATTCTATAGAAAATGAAAGTTGGATTGAAGCAATGAATGAAGAGATAGAATAGATAGAAAAGAACAAAACTTGTACTCTTGTTCCTAGACCCAAGGATAAAAATGTAATTCGTGCAAAGTGGATATTTATAAATAAGCTGAATGAAGATGGAAATGTTTCAAGAAAAAAAGAAAGATTAGTGTGCAAGGTTATTCTCAAGAAGAAGATATTGGCTATTGTGAGACTTTTGCTCCTGTGGCAAGACTAGAAGGTGTTAGAACCTTACTAGCATATGTAACACATAGAGGACTTAAGGTATATCAAATGGATGTCAAATCTACATTCTTGAATGGAATTCTAGATAAAGAAGTCTACATTGAACAACAAGGAGGTTTTGTAGATCTTAGCAAAAGATACATGGTTTGCAAGTTACACAAAGCATTATATGGTCTCAAGTAAGCTCCTAAAACTTGGTATGAAACACTTCATAACTACTTGGTACAACTTGGTTTTCAAAGAACAAATGATAACAATAGTCTACATATCAAGGAAGGACCAGACAAGAAGATTGTGTTGGCAGAAATATTTGTTGATGATACTCTATTCATAGGAAATGATGACTTGTGCAAAGAATTTTTAGAATAAATGAGTAAATAATTTGAGATGTCCATGTTTTGTGAGATAAAATTCTTTATTGGATTATAGATATAGTAGAACAATAATGGTATCTAAATCACTCAATTTAAGTATATCAAGGAGATACTAAAGAAATTTGGAATGGAAGATTCAAGACCAGTTGGAACACCTATGTCTACTAGACATAAGTTCTCCAAAAATGATGATTCCAAAGAAGGAGATAAGACTACATAAAAATCAATGATTAGAATATTATAAAATATAGCACACACAGGGCCTAATATTGCTCTAGCAATTGGAATAGTAGCAAGATTCTCAAGAAATCTCAAGAAAAATCACATGGTGGAAATTAAGAGAATCATGAGGTATCTGAAAGGTACTGAAGACTATGGTTTATGGTACAAACTTGGAGGCAATTCGGAGTTGAAAGTATTTATTGAGGCCAATTGGGTAGAAGTCTTGATGATAGAAAAATCATTGGTGGTGGAGAATTCTTTCTTTGTAAAAGACTAGTACCTTGGATAAGAAAGAAGTAATATTGTACATCTCAATCCATAGTAGAGGCAGAATATGTAGTAGCAGCAGTCAATTGTTCTAACATTGTTTGGTTCAAACAACTATTGGAAGGAATGGAGGTAGAAATCAAAGACCTAGTAGTGATATACTATGATAACACTAGTGCAATCAACATATCAAAGAATCTAGTAATGCATTCCAAAACAAAGCACATTACTATAAAATATCATTTCTTAAGAGAGTTGGTCCAAGATAAAGAAGTCAAATTGGAGTATATGAATACAAAGGAACAGATTGCAGACATATTCACCAAGTCATTACCTAAGAATGCATTTATGTATCTAAGAGGTAAGCTAGGGATCATTCCCCTATCTAAAATTCACTAAATGAAGTTTAGTGAATGCATCAACTAGAAGTTGTTGAAGATCAATCAGTTGGTGCAAAATTAGCAAGGGCACATTGTAGATGAATCAATACTAAAGGTATAATGATATTCACTAAATTATTATCTTTGGCATGTGTTTTCAAAGAGGGAGAAGTTTACTATCATATCTTTGAAAAAATTTTGGAACCAAAAGAAAGTAAGGAACTAGAGAGGGAGAAGTTTTCCAAAGAAGTTTGCTAAAAGAGAGAGAATATTTGAATGAACTTTGTAGCAGTGTTTGTAGACAAAAGGTAAAATCTAGTGCAAGGAAGAGTTCATACTGATAGAGGGAGTTTTTATTCTAAATCCAAATTTTGTTGTGCTATGACATGTTGTGTTTCCATCAATGCCAAAGAGGGAGATTTTTGGATACAATTGCTTAATTTTGTTTTGTCTTTGATGTTACATAAATGTCATATCATTATCAGTTAGTATATGTCAAGCTCGCTCAGGCAATGAAGACAGTTCTTAGTGTTTATTGAGCATTCCTGTGTGTACCTAGTTTAGAAGACAATGTCTACCAAGTTCACTTGGGCATCAAAGGAAAAGTTGTAGAACGTGAGTGTTAACCGAGCTCTGTTGGGTAACAGAGAAAATTTGGATGGAACTAGTGCTAACTAAGCTCACTCAATTACCAATGGATTTTCACAAGTTTGTAGTGTTAACTAAGCTTCTATTGGTTAATAAAGGAAAAAAAATTTAAGTCAGTTTCTATTAAGCTGGGTTGGCTAATGAATGATTTTCTTATTTTGTTGTATTAAGCTTAATTGATTTATCTATTGATTCCAACCAACTAAGGTGATGAATATTATTTATTCTAAGTTGTATTTGAACCCACTTGACAAAGTAGAAGATATAAGTATAAGGTCAAGTTGTGATTTCAAAATTGTGTGAATGCATGGCATGTGTATATGCAGAATGTCGCCTCAGACTTTACACACACACACACACTTCAACGTGGTCCTTACCTGTGGATTCATCCTAGAAAGAACATGGGATAGTTCATCCAAGAGGTCTAACAGTGTGACCCATTTCCTTTTAACTAGAAGGATTTTTCTTGTTTATGCTCTCAGAGTTGAGATGCATGCAACTAGACCATTCTAGAATAAAGGGTTTAAATACAATTAAGTCTATATAAGATGTAGGTAATCTAGATGAGATATGCACTTAATCTAATAGCATATAAAATAAACTAGACTATATGTATGCATATTAAAGCTATATGATCTTTAAATCTAAATAATGAAAAGTGATGTAGAGAGATTTGAGATGAATACTCAATTTGCATATCTTAAAAGCTTTCTTAGATCATGATTAGAAAATTCTGAAAATTAGTGTATCTCCATGTTATTCATTGTAAATTTTGATGATAGATTCACAAACCATTTAAATTCCAATCATATAAACTTAATACAACAACACCACACCACTATTTCAAATTATTTCAATCCAGTAAAATAGAGCATGATCCTTTAAACCATAATGGATGTTGAATACTTTATAACAAAATAAATTAGAGTTAAAGAAATTATGCACCATCTCTTCTCAGTTTCTTTTAATTATGATTGTCGATACATTTGTAACTATTATTCCAAGGCATAGATGGTTTCATAATCTTGATAAAAATGCATGCCATTAATCAATCCTCTAAAAGCATTCACTATTCCTCATCCACAATAGGCTCCTTGATATTACTTAGTTTGTATCTTCCTTTTCTACTTAGACTGCAACCAAAACTAAAGATAATAATTTCCTTAAAACTATTTCCACATTCAAACCAACAATACACTCTCAAGTTTTGATTCTATCTTTGTCACAATACACCATCTCATGATTTCCTTATTAAATTTAATGATTCAAAACCAACATGAACTATTGTAAAAATCCACCCGATTTCAGCAAGATAACAAACTTTTCCAATAAAACTTCAATGTCAAAACAAACCAATGCTCATTCTTATTGATAGTTCAATGCTCAATTTTTACTGATGGACAAAACATACACCTGATTTCATATTCAAACATTAAACTTTTATACCATTAATAGCTGATTTCAATAAACAAAACTTCCTTCTGTACATCAATCTTCAAAACTGAATTGTTTTAAACATTCCTTTGAAACTGATTATTAATAATCTACAAAATTTCAATGAAAGCCAATGGTAAGTATCGATTGAAATCCAACTAACCAATGATCTTTCAAAACTGAATGCATAGCATTTTGATCTTAGCAAAATCCATAGTCTAACCCATCTTACTATTATGTAATCATGCACGAACTTAAGAATAGAGGAATTGCAAATTAGAAAGTAAAGAATCAAAACATATAAATAGAAATATCAATTCTTCTATTCATTCTGCGATTCTCTGTTACATGTCTCCTTTTCTTTATTGATGTCCCCATTACAATCTACTACAAACCTAATATTTCATTCATGGCTTTGACATAGAATATATAAAGAGATTTGCTGAAAAGATAACTGATAACTAATTTTAAAACTATCTTTTATCAACCACAACTTGTAACATATTTAACTTGCCCAACTAATTTTGATAAACAAGCCTTGTATTTATTAAATTAAAACACTAATGTCTACCCCCCAATTACATCATTAAAATTAACCATTAAAACTAAGATTTATCCCAACCTAATATTAAAATAACCATTCTTTTGGCTAGACCTTTGAAATTCATTAAATCCAGCAATACCCCTGCATCAAAAAGCTTATGAGAATAATGAGCTAATGAGTGCATGATTCAGTAGAGATTTAATACAAATTCAATTCAACCCCTGTAGTGAAGAATTATGAGTCTCTTAAATAGAATTCCAGGAATCCATAAATGGTTGAGATCAACTCAGATCGATAGTCAGAATTGAAGCCAAGATTCAGTCAAAGTGGAAGATTCCTAATACATATGCAGTTAACTGACTCAAATTCACTTTAGTGTGAGAGTAAGTGGATTAAGTCACTTCTAATTCAAGAAATAGTTAACTGAGAATTTCCATTTTGAACTGAGAAATATAATTTGGGAAAGATATTCAATTTAATAAAATGAGATATGACCTCATAAATGCCTTTTCTATTTAATTGAATAATTACATTCAATTAATTAAAATAAGCATAGTTATCAAATTAAATAAATTTAATCCCTTAGTACATTAGTCTTAGGTGATAATTTAATTTAATTAAATTATAAATACTTCAAATTAAATTAAATCTTGATCAATAGGTTTAATGTGACTAATATGAGTCAATACTTTAGGAATTAAATAAAGAGTATGATGAATGTAGATTTAGGGTTTTCTGCATTTGACAATTAAGTCAAGTAGCGAGTATCAGAGCTAGAATTGCCTAGTGACATAGGACTTGGAATTGATTGAAATAGACTAGAATTGGTGATCATGGAAATGAGCCAATTTTGGAGTATTACATTTTGCCCCTCTTTAAATGAATGTGTGAGCAACACGTTCAATTCAAAGAAAATCAGAAAGTGTGATGCACAAATCAAAAAATAAGATTGGTTCCAAAGTTGATGTTATGGAGACCAATTGATAAGCTTTTAAGGACCATCTCTAGAATGGAGCTTACTCTTAAGGAATCCAAGTAGAGCACATAGATACCTGAATTGATAAGCATTTTAAAGTTTTTCTTTAGAATGAAGCTTAACCTTTAAGGATCTAGATAGAACATCTAGATACCTAATATTGATAGCATTTAAAAGATTGTCTCCAGAATGGAGCTTAACCTTTAAGGATCCAGATAGAACATCTAGATACTTGAAATTGATAGCATTTAAAAGATTATCTCCAAAACAAAGCTTAACCTTTAAGGATCTAGTAGAACATCTAGATACCTAAAATTGATAGCATTTAAAAGATTATCTCCAGAATGAAGCTTAACCTTTAAGGAATCTAGATAGAACATCTAGATACTTGAGATTAATAGAAGATAAAAAGATCAAATTATGAGTCATAGAATCATCCCCAGAATGAGGCTTGATCCTCAAGAGTTAGGGTTTAGATTGTCTCAATACCTGTCCATTGAACTCTTTATAAGATGTGATTAATTGATAAAGATGCTAGAAAGAGGGGAATAAGATTCCCCGAGTAATGAGGACATAAGATGGGAAAAAGATGCCCTTGAGCAATAAAGATTCAAGTTGATTTGAAATTCTAGTTCAATGATGTAATCATCTTGCCCCCTCAAGAGCATAATCAAAAGATGACACACCAAAAATATGATGTAAAGTAGTATGTTAAGAGATATAGAAGAAAGATGAGATTCAAAAAAATATAGAAGAGATCAAAATGATCAAAAGAAAATTTAGAGTCAATTCAGCATGATTTCAAGGTGCAGAAGACCAAGTTTGACCAAAAGTTAACCAGAATTGACCATAGTTGAATTGCACTAAAATAAATTTTGAAAATTTGAAGAAATTTGGTTTGAGAAGATTCGAAGATTCACAAAGTATCAAAAAAAATTAGACTACACAAGCGTTCAATCATGTCGGTCCCAAAATTTTAAAATGCATTTTTGAGCTACTTAAGTGTGTCAGATTTGAAATTTGATCCCAAAGATGGATTCAGAATGGTCAAATTAGCCAAGGTGTGATTTTTGCGCAAATTGGAGCACTTTGAAAAAATAGGTCGAAACCTATATAAGGGCCCAAGAGGTCATTTTCAAATCATTTATGCATTTTGTCTTTAGTGAATAGGAGCTTTGAGAGGAAGATGGCAGTCTTTGTGTCATTTCATTGTTTCGAGTGCTCCTGATGACATAGTCGACCAACAGATTATGGACCTTCGGTGAGTGATAAACAACCTAGGTTCACATTTAATTTTTCACACATTTTGAGGTAGTTTTAGCAAGTTTTTATCATGTTTTAGGAGGTTGTCAATCAATTTTCACATGAGACTATCCTTTCTTGTGTAAGCCCAATGTTTCTTCATGCGAAGATCCATTGACCCAATGTTTCTTTCTGCACATCAAAGGGGAATCTCACAGGGAAGATACCCAACTTTTGTGCGAGATGCCTGGGATTCTGGGCATTCATCGCTTATAGTCTCATCGCCTCTCACACGAGAATGTGATTTTTTTCATGAGGAAGTGTTTTCTTGTGCGAGAACATCTTTTCTTGCATGAGAGAATGAAATTTCATGTACAAATATAACATTAATTTCACAATTGTTTTTTCATCTTTTCCAACTTTTGGAGTGAGTACTGACCATTTGCGTGTTGTTCTTGTTCATGTGTGCAGATGGTCTTTGATGACATCATGTTTAGGTTGCACTATCCACCATACAAAGCCTTGTTGTAGAGCCTGGATAATGTAGATATGGTGCACATAAACAGATTGGGTCTTACCTCTCTAAGTTGGATCCTAGCAGTGCTGGTGAATCACGGCCATTTTTATAGCATTGGTGGAGCATTTCCATTCAAAGACGAACATCTTTCATCTTCCACAAGGGGAGATGACTATTACACTAGAGGACATCTACCAAATTCTCTACATACCATTCCACAGACCATGGGTAGTTTATGATATAGTTCCTTGAGTAGGGACAAAGGTGTTGAGGGCCATATTCTAGAGAGAGTTGGTGATAGGGTGACCCATCACATGGGATGAGCTCATCTAGACATACAGCCTGAGACACTTGGCCTTAGTTTTGGCTATTTTAATCAATTGCTTCTCAGTGCCGGTTAGAGGACAGCATGGGCTGGAGTGTAGTGGGGGATCATGTTGCAGCCTATGCTTGATTCTCCTGAGCAATTTGGATGGGTCCAGTGCATGCTAGCACACATGTTCTATAAGATGCATGAGATTGTATATCATGAGTAGAAGAGCATGGCCACCAGATTATATGTTTTGTAGATCTAGGCATGGGAGCACCTACCAATGACAAGGCCCATTTTTGAGGATGTCCGTAAGCTAATGGAGCCTTATATATGCAAGTATAGGAGGCAGCTTACCCAGGTAGGCCTGGGTAAGATAGAGCATTGGAAGAGCCATCTCAATGACCTAGTCTCCATCGTATGGCAACCCTAGAGAGAAATAGAGGATTGGGATGATGCTCCCTGAGAGCTTAGTTGGATGTTGTACTTGTGGTAGCTGTTAGGCGGGGTGACCAAGATTATTGAGAAATTTCCCATCACATGGGTGTGGAGACAGTACAAGTGGCCATAGGATGTCTCCTAGGAGTATTGTGCTTATGTGAGATTACCTCAGGACTTGACACAAGGATGGCCATTGAGATTAGATCCTAGGAGGTCTATGATCGATGTGCACAACTTAGTTGTGGCATAGTGGGACTACCTTCCAAACATTACAGATGCAAGGATGATGCTTGCATACCAGGCATATTTCATTAGTCACCCCTTTCCACATTTTATAGATCCTATGGGGATAGCGGCATAGGTACCTCAGTAGGCACCATAGTAGTAGGCACCCCAGGTGCAACAAAGAGTCAGACAAGTATAGATTCCCCCACATGAAATAGGGTTAGATCTAAGTGTAGGTGGTAGCGGTGGGGAGTAGAGTTGGTGACAAAGGCCAAGGGTGGAGGAGCATGCACTTGAGTAGCAACCTGAGATGTTGGATGAGGAGATGCAGGAGTAGCCTACTATAGGGCCTCAAGATTGAATGGGGAGGGTGAGGGAGAGGATTAGGCAGGCCTCCTAACAATTGGAAGAGCTATAGATATAAGTGGTAGTTAGGGATGCATAGATTGTAGAGAGGGATCAAGAGATCCAGAGTTTGCAAGAGTAGGTTCATGTAGCTGAGCAGAGGGTTGAGATGCTTCAAGACAAGGTGATATTGTAGATGGCTAGAGTAGCCTATTACTTTGTAGCTTATTTGATAATTGTGCCCGATGAGGCTTAGCACGTGCCTCACTTTTCATAGTATGCAAGAGATTTTGGAGGTGCATGCCCACCAGCTAGACCTGACATGTTGCCTCCTCCTTGTCCTCTGCCAGGAGGGATGGTGCAGGCTAGAGTTAGACATATGATGCTTTTACATATGATTTTGATTCTGGCTATGTACTAATCAGTGTGCCAACACCATTTTGTATCATTTTTTATTGATAGTGCTTGAGTAGTGCTCATTTTTGTACTGACACATTCTTTGAGATATATATGAGATTTTGAGCTAAGTAGCATTGTGTTCATGTCATTGTCAGTGTTTGTGTTTTACTTTGATGTAAATGAGATGTTTATATCATCATTATGAGATGCAAAATGCAATGTAATAGATGCATGTTTGATGTGCTGTGATTTGATTATGTAATGTAAATGACATGAGTGTATGGATGTAATGCATATGGAAATAAACTAACATCTCATGAAGTGTTGTATGTTTTTTCTTGACAGTGATAGGTATCCCCTCAAGGAGCACATGAATATAAACCAAAGAACCAAACACTTGTGCAACCATGGAGAATCCTAATATGTTTGAAGAGATCCATAATCCCCCATCACAAAGGATGGAAATAGAGTTGCAATTGAATCACATTCTTATGCAATTGAAGTGTGCAATGCAAGACTATGTTAAATGCAACCCTAGGTCTGGTTACCAAGCCTCAACAATTTATCATCACTGAGCATAGAAAAAAATCCTATATGTCTTACAATTCCCACTAACATTGCAATCATGGAAATATGAATAGGACATTTTGTTATAGATTTTTCAGGATGAAATGTAAGCATTCGAGGTAGAAGAAGCCAAAATGACTAGAACATTCATCCCTTTTAATGTGGCAAGTTAACATAAGCATCAAAACATAAATGTTTGGATGACCAGAATTTTTTTGCATGTTAGAAACACAAAACACACAAGAGATCCATCTTATGCTAAGTACTTAGTATTTTTTTTTTTTTGCAATGATCCTTGCATTCGTAACCTAAGATAGAAGTGTGCTAGATATACTTGCAATGACCCATATGTTCACTTAGCAAGACAAGTATTAGTATTTACTATAGCATGAAGAGTTCACTCCAACAAACAAGGAGTAGAACCAATGTTATTGATGTATCCATATAAGAGGAGTTGACGTACACTTGGCCATCCAATACAAGATGGAGGCTTTTATAGTGGATACCCCTCTTCTAAAAATATGTCCACTTATTAGAACTAAATTGCAACAGAAAGCAAAGAAAAGATCATGCTCCCAATCATTACTTCTCTAGTTAGAAATGACATCATCGAGTCAGTCAGGCATACATGATAAAAGAAAAAGAGAAATGCTTAGCATATCCAAACAAGTTCATCATTTTGAGTTCATTTTTGTGTCATAGGACTGATGTCAAGTGTCAGTGTCCAAAACATGGATGAAAGAAATCTCTTCAGTAGGATGACAATAGTAGGCAAACATAATCAAAATAAATGGTGACTAAGGTCAAAGAGGAATCTTCAAGGTGAAGAACCTAAAGAGGACTGAGTGATAATAGACAAACATAGCCAGAATGACTGGTGAATGATGCAAGAGAGATCTTCCATAAAGGAATCTTGAAATGTGACCTAAGCAATAGTGAACAAACACAGCTAGAATAACTGGTGACTATTGCAAAAGAGATTCTATAAGGAGAATCTTGAAAAGAGTGACACTGGTGATAGTAGGCAGACATAGCTAGAACGACTGGTGACTATCACGCAAAAGATTCTATGAGGAGAATGTTGACAAAGAGTGACACTAGTGACAGTAGGTAGATGTAGTGAGCACCACTGGTGACTGTCATGCAAGAGATTTTTTGAGGAGAATCTTAAAAAGAATGATACTAAAGGGGAATTCCCTCAAGTTGTGATAAGACTCAATCCATGGATACATGAGCAAAAAGTGGAAAAAGTAGTAAAGCAACTATACAAATAGCCAAAAGATGTGCTACAAGATGGAGCATTGGGAACAAAAGGCACCTATTTACTAGGTTTTCACCTTCTTGGAAGAAATTCTTTTTATGCTACCATGATGCCTGTTTCTAGGTTTTCGCCAATGACACTTTTCTTGTTTTTTCAATTTTTTTGTATTTTTCCATTTTTAAATTATTTTTTTGTGTTATCAAGGCACCTATTGCTAGGTTTACACCTAGGTAACAATTTTTTTGAAGACTTTTTCTAATTTTTAGGATTTTTGCAAGACATATAGGTATGTACAAAGAGCTTCTATAATCGGATCAACTGTAAAACCACTTCAGGTGGATAGTGTTGATAGGTTCCTTGAGCACTTCTACCTCAGCTATAGAAAGCTGGTAAGCACCAGATCCATACACTGTAGTAATGATGTAGAGACTAAGAAAGTTTGGTTCAAACTTTCCTTTCTAGACTCATTGTTGTTGATTCTTGGGGTCAGGGATAACTTTAAGGAACTTGATGGGGACACAACCCAAGAACAGAATGGACACAACAGAAAAGGAAAATTATATTAACTGAGAAACTAAGCTAGTACAAATAGTACAGAGAAAATAAACTTTAGAACATGCCCTAAGGGCTTACAATAGCATAAATCTAGAGAATATTTCTCCTTTTAGCACCTCCTCTCAAACTCCACTCTGAACTGCCTTTTACAATGCCAGAAATCTTCTTAAATAGACCCCAGAGAGTTAAGGACGAGGAGTACATTCTAGAAAGTGCTAGTAGGCATCCACCGACAAAATAGAAGGTTCTGGAAGCTACGTTAGAAGTCGGTGGAAATCTAGAAGAATCCAAAAACGGTAACCAAACTTTCGGGAGGCATAACTTTTGAACCGTAGCTCCAATTGACGAACCGTTTACATTTTTGAAAAGCTCTAAAAGCGCTCTATAGCCTTGTGGACAAGCTTCGCTCATTCCCCATTTTTTGACCCTTTTCAAAGTCATTTAATGCCCCAAACCTGACTTCAAAGCATTCTTAGGGGGTCTCCAAAACCTGAAAAACTGTAATAACTTTCAAATCGTGGGGCCTTTTGACCTGATTCTTTTTCTCGAATGCTCTAAATCATGATTACATTCATCTGGCCAATTCACACCTTCTAGTTTACTGAAATGATGGCCCAAATATATGCTCCTATTTTTTTAGGATTTTCAAACGCACTGATAGTTGAACTATGAGAGTTGGAACCTTTATTTGAGCCAAATGGGTATCCAAAAATGTAAAGAGATGAAACAGAAACTAAGTCTAAGTATATTTTTTTGGGTGACACAAGATTGCCCTTATACCTCTGGATGCTCCTGCATCAGAACCCCCCCTCCCAAAATTTATAAAATTGTGGCGAATCACATGTCATTTGGGTGAAAAAAAATTAATAGTGTTGGAAAATTATGCATCAATGGATGGATATTTGGTGGTGAATTTTTTAATAGTTTAGATAATTTTTATAAAATAATGGTGATTATAATTTTTGTTTTTAATAAAATTATTAATACTGATGGCGAATTATGTTTTGAAATATGGATATTGGTTAGAAAATATTTTAATAACTGATACCTTTTTTATAAAAAAAATGGCAAAATTATTTTCCAAATAATTGAATTAATTTATTTGTTATGGCGAATGCTTTTCAGAAAGTTATAGTTGGTATGGCTATTTTCAAAAGATGGAAAATAAGTAGCCTAACCTAACATACCAACTTACATAAATTATTGGCAAGTGGCAAGTGGCAAGTGATGGTTTAAAGATGTGGTTGTTTGACCGTATATTATGGAAACATAATCTTTGCCACTACCACTGTAATTATGTTAAATGTATTATTTGAGAACTCAGACCATCTAATGATCCAAGATCAATGGCTGAGGTTTAATTTTGGCCAACAATTTTTGAAGGAAGAAGAATTGTCGAGGTAGTCACTGAAATGTTGACACGTATCAAGGTAAGTTGTCTGCAAAGTATAGTGTACCTAGAAAGAATTAAATGCCATGTCAATGATAGCGACATTCTCTTGCTAGTACGCTACCACTAACCACACACCACTTCCCAAATTGTCAACCAAATTTTGACAATTTTTTATCGATAGTTACCAATACCATTGTAGTTTAGTTTATCTATAACTATATATAATAAGCCAAAAGATATATTACTATTATTACCAATACAAAATGAACAAAGATCAGATGATTAAAATGATAAACATTAATTACATGTAGATTCTTGGTCCTGGTACTAGTTATTTACTGGATATTCTTCTTCAAGGTCATATTCGTTAGAGATATCAAGTTATGCAACTTTGTCACCAGATTTATTAGGCTCCCCAATTTGTTGAATGGACTCCTGTGTAGGTTGAGATTGTATAGGCTCCTCTGATGATGTACCTTCCTTACTTTGACCAACACTGTTGCATCTACCCCCACCAAAGTATGAAGATATATTTTTGCATTTCGTTGGCCTCTCTTGGACATCTCCACCTTCATTAGTCCTACTCCTCTTTCTATTTAAATTTGACTATGACATCTCCATCAAATTAAGGCTGCAATAAAATACTATGGACTCGTAGTCGTAGTTGTTTTGGTTCTCTACTAATTGCAATACTATGAAGAAGGCTCCTTCTTTTAGCATGTTTCAATAATGAAACTCATATATCTTAAATAGACAACTACAAATAAACCGTTTTTATTTTGGAAAATGGGTTGACCATTACATATGATAAGAACTAATATTTGGTGAACCTCGCATAATTTCAAGTAATCGAGTGAGCGAATAGGGCAAGAATTTGGGACCCCATTGTGTGTGATGCATGGCAAATTAGGTCCTAGGACAAATAAAAATTTCACATAGGAAAATGGGAATTTGGCGAATGATGATCGTCAAAACAGACACTGAATTAATTCTGTGGCGAATAAGAGTAAACATTAAAGAGAAATATGGGCAAAGAACCTGACTACCAAACTAAAATTATGTAATAATAGTGGTGAGAACATTCCAACCACTATATGAGTATTTTATAAAATCTGGGCAAACTGGTCAACTAGCATATGGTGTTTTTTTTCGCCAATTTCTATAGCCTGATTGGGACATATTTGCCAATTGGTGAATAATTCCACTAAAAAAATCTTTTCTTAGTGTTCTCTCTCAAGATAAGATTACCTAGTTGGAAGTCACGTGGCCTAACTTTTCAATTGTAGCTTCTTGACATTCACTAGTGATAAGCTCATAGATGATCACATGCCACTTGTCAATGTTCATCTATTAGCACTAGCTCTTGAAGCTAGGCTATCCTATAATCTTCATCAATAATAAGGCCTTTCATAGAGATTCTCAAGCTAAGAATCTCGACCTCCATTGGAAGCACATCATCTGCACCATAAACCAAAGCAAAGGGCATCATACCTACTAGAGTCCTGATGCTTGTCCTATATGCCCACAAGGTTGGATTAATTTGGAGGTTCTAATCTCTCCCATATTTGCTAACTGTGTGATGAAGGATGTTGAGGATCACTTTATTGGATGCCTCAGCCTGGCCATTACCCTAGGGGTAATAAATAGAAGACCAATGTTGTGTGATTTTGAATTGCTTACATAGCTATAATAAATAAAAGAGCTACAATTTTGTGATTTTCTATTGCAAGATGTATTGCCTCTACCCACTTCATAAATTACTTTGTAGCTATGATAATGAACTTATGTCCATTAGAATCAAGAGGTTGGATGAATCTAACCCACCAAGTCGAAGGCCCATTGTTGAAATGACCACATTGTAGTAGAGGGAATTAACTCCCTGGTTGAAGCATGAATCATATTCCTGTGAAGTTGACATTGCTTGTAGGACTTAGCATACTTGATAGCTTCTTGCTCCATTTTAGGCCAATATTAACCAGCTCTAATGAGTTTGCAAGCTAGTGTCAAACCATTTGATTGGGATCTGTAAATGCCCTCATGAATGTCAATTAATATGCATTTGGACTCTTTGATTTCTAAACACCTAAGGACTATTTCGTCAAGACCTCTCCTAAATAGATCATCAACAATAATGATATACCATGAAGCATTACAGATTAGGTAACGTTTCTCATTCCGAGTTAGACCTTCTAAAATGGTTAGGTTATGGAGGTAGGAATAGATGTGATGGTAGTGAGATGAGTCTTATCCTACAATAGAATAGATCATCCTAGAATCAAGGGTGTCATAGGATGGGTGGTATAATAATTTCACCAAGAACTCATGTCAAAGATCATTTTCAAGCTTTGTAGCAAGTAGGCCAAAGTAGCCATAGCATCAGCCACTTTGTTATCTACTCTAGGAATTTGTTGGAAGGTGATGTGTGCAAAATGCTTCTTCAGGTCATCGACCATTCATTTGTAAGGAATTAATTTCTCATCCTTTCTTTGATACACATCATTAACCTAGTTGATTATGAGCTAAGAGTCCCCAAAGATGTCTAACTGATCCACTCTCCATTCAGCTACAATCTTCATGCCATTAATCAAAACCTCATATTCGGAAATGTTGTTTGTACAAGGAAACAAAATCTTGTATGCTTTGGGCAATGAATATTTCTATGGTGTTATGAAGAGTAATCTAGCACCAAATCCCTATTGTGTAAAGGACCCATTGAAGAACATGACCCACGTTTGGTGTGTGAGTGTTAGAATTGACTCATCAGGGAAATCAATGTTCATTGGTAGGAGACTTTGCATAGATGCATTTGCTAGCTAATCTACAATTTCCTATCCCTTGATAGCTTTGCATTCAACATATTGAATTTCAAAATTGCTAAGTATCATAACCCACTTAGCCAATCTCCTTGTACGAGCTTCCTTACTAAGCAAGTACTTCAATGGATCTATTTTAGCTACCAGCCACATAGTGTGAGCAAGCATGTAGTGTCTTAACTTCTAAGAAGCAAAGAAAACTACCAAGTAAGCTTTCTCAATGATGTTTTAGTTCCTCTCATAAGAGATCAATGTATGACTTAAGTAGTAAATAGCTTTGTCCTTGTTGTCATTTTCCTCTTAAGCTAATAAGATTCTCAGAGATGTTTTAGTCACTAAAATGTATAAAATCAAAGGCTTCCCATAGATAGGAGGCATCAAGATTGGTGGATTGGCAAGAAATTGTTTGATTTGTGTTAGGCTTTGCTCACAGTCTTGACTCTAGTTGAATTTGACACCCTTATGTAAAGTCTTTGTGAAGGGTTGTGATCTATTTGCCAATTATGAGATAAACCCATGAATAGATTAGAGTCTTCCTTGTAGACCTCTCATCTGGCTAATGTTTCAAGGTGGAGTCATATCCATAATTGCTTGAACTTTCTCTAGATCCACCTCAATTCCTTTTGTAGACATGATGTATCCCAACAACTTTCTTGATATGACACCAAATGTGCATTTCTTAGGATTGAGTTGAAGACTAAATTTTTCCATGTGATCTAGGATGGGTCCCAAATCTTGTAGATGAGAATTGCATTTTGTGCTTTTGACCAAGGTATCATCCATGTAGTCCTCCATGGTCTTATGCATCATGTCATGGAAAATTGTAGTTACTACCCTCTGATAGGTTGCACTAGCATTTTTCAAACCAAATGGAATTATGTGCCAACAGAAGGTTCCTCATGCACATGTAAAAGAAATCTTCTCCTGATCTTCTAACATAATTTTTTATCTAATTATAACTAGAAAAACCATCCATGAGTGAGTACATCTCATAGCCTACTATCATGTCCACTATCATATCAATGTTGAGAAGTGGAAAATCATCCTTAGGAAATGCCAAGTTGAGATCACAGAAGTAATTACAAACTCTGATAGATTTATTATGCTTAGAGACTGGGACAATGTTGGATATCCATTTGGCATAATCAATTGCATAGATAAATCCCGCTTTTAGAAGTTTCTCCAATTTTGCTTTGACAACCAATGCAACATGAGGATGCATTTTTGAAATTTCTATTTAACTAGTTTGATGCTTGGTGCAATGGACAAATGATGCATTATAAGATCATGATCTAGTCCCAGCATGTCAAAATATATCCAAGAAAAATTTATCTTCTTCTCTTGGAAGAAGGAAATGAATTCCTCCCTTTCTTTAGGAAATAGTGACTATGCTAGATGTATCACATGAGGATGTTCTTCTATGCCTAGGTTGATTGACTATGTTAGCTCTATCAACACTAATGATCTCTCTTGGAAGTGACTTGGAAGTGCATAAAATATCTCATTTTTGGGTGCCTTAGAGAGGTTTTCACCCTTGGATATGTCTTTTGTTTTTACTTTTTTAGGTTGTGACACTACCACAATATAGTTTTCACCATTGGACCTTTTGCATTTTTTTCTTTTTAATTTTATGACTGAGATATTTTATGTCAACTTTAGTCATGTTGATGCTCTATTCATTGGTGGAAGTTCTTATAGGTTTGATAGTGTTTAGGTAGCAGGCAAGAGCATAGTCATTCTAGAATGTGGGGACTTCACTAGATGCATTAGGGTTCTAGTCTATAAGCTCAAGATGTGTGAGTGAAAGAGTAGTGATGAGGTCAATTACATTCATGATATAGTGATTAAGTGCTTGGACCAGCAATTCGAGAGCTACGATGACTTTTTCCACAAGTGTGTATGAATGCCTCTAAGTACTAACATCAACAATTGATGACTCCAAGATGCTAGTTGGATTAGACACATCCAACCTAACCCTAGATGTTTCACCCACTTTGAGTTGGTTTTCATAGACACAAACTTGGTCAATGTCTTTATCAGTAGTTTCTTTTGAAAGAGAGTCAAACTAATAAAGACTCTTTTAAGTCTACTAGAGTCTCTTCTCTATAAAGCCATGTAGCAATGACTCTATTTTCACTTTCATCCTCTAGGGGACTTGTAGCTTTGATAAAAGTTTCATTATACTTATTTTGAGGCATCAGCACAAATGACATCTTTGCCTCTGAGAGTTTTCCATAATGATGAGGAGACTCTGGAAGAGATGTTAATGACAATACTAGTTCAATATGGTACTCTCCCATGCTAGTTTCTTTTAGTTTGAATGATTTGTTTTAGCTTGTTGTCATGATAATCAGTGGATTCCCTATTAGCAAGGATGAAATTTTCAACAGCTTTGAGCATATTGCAGGTATAGCTAGTAGTGGTAGGAATAGTAACTTTGGAGCCATGAAATGGGAATTTGACACATTGGTGATATGTGAATGGCACAACATGCATCTCATGTATATATGGCCATCCTAGTAGAATGTTATAAGCTAAGGGAATGTTGAGCACTTGATAGGTGACATCCCTTTCTATAGGACCGATATGAATGGGTAAGACCACAAGACCTAGAGACTTTTGTTCAACTTCATCATACACTTTGATAGTGATCTTGCATCAAGGATCAATCAAGTCCTCATAATAGTTCAATTTTCTAAGCAAAGAAGAAGAGACAATGTTTAGCTCAATGCCATTACCGATGGGTACCTAATGAACACATGTCTAATGTATCATGACCTTGATGTGTAGAGGTTGATTGTGTGGGTGACTCAATGAATTGTCGTCCTCCTCAGAGAAATACATAAAGTATAGCGAGGTCATGTGACCTACCATAGATTGAAATTTCTCAAGATCAAGATCTTGAGGAATGTTTTCCTCAGTGAGGGCTTTCTCTAGAATCTGCCTATGGGTAAGCAAGATTTGAAGTAGCTCAAAGATGGAGATTTGAGCATTAGTTTATTTCAATTGATAGAGAACACTATAGCTGGCTATTGTTGAGTTTGTTGCAAGTTTTTCACCTTTTTCAGATGAACCAACAAGGGTTTTGTCTTTATGTTGTTTAGGATCAAGAGTAGAAGGCCTTGCCTTTGAGCACCAACTTGGCATGAGACAATGATAGTGTTAGCATAGTGTTGTGAAGGTGTGTTGTCCATTGTGCTGGAAGTAGGGCTCCTCAAGACAAATGGTGTCTTGGGTTTATCATTATCTTGCTTGCCCTTGATGGTAATGATGTCACAGTACTCAGATTCCACAGGTTCAACCATGTTGATTATCTCATCATCATTGTTAGAATATGTATAGTTGACCTTATTGTTAGGTTTTGGTTTTGAACTCTTCTTTTTCATAAGCTGGGAAGGGCTCTTTGAATGCCTTATGATCCTAGTTCTTGTTATGCCCATCTACCACAATGTCACTAGTGTTAATCATGTCCTGGACTTTGTGGAATAAGTTTATGTAGTTTCTAGTTTTGTGCCCCTTATTTTGATGGTACTCACAAAACACGGTTTCACTCCACCATGGTGGGTTTGGTTGCAGATCATAAGGACGAGAGTTGTCCACTAGTGAAATGAGCTTGTTTTGCAACAAGGTTTTGTAAACCACATCCAAAGGTTCACCCAATGGTGTATACTCCCATTTAGGGCATGTAGCCCATGAGTTTCTCAGTTTGTTCATGAATGTCTTGTTGTCAGGAGGAGGCTTTTCAACATTTTTGGCTGCATTGAGAGCATCTGTGAGATTAACAACTACCTTAGCAGGTTTAGGAGTGACATTGTCAACAACCCCATCATATAAAATTTCTTAGTTCTTGTTGACATACTTAGATTTTTCCTTGTTTGAGGTGGAGCCTTGTTTATTGTCTTTCTGAAGAGTAAGTTCACCCGTCTTGACCATAAATTCCTCTATGTGAATGGCCTGTGTGATCATGTCTTCAAAGGTTTGCAAACCTAGAAGTTGGACTCTATACCCGAAATCAAGTAGGAGATTGTAAATGAAGATATCAAGCTTTTTCGTCTCTAGAGTCCCCTATGTTGTGAGATATTCACCCAACTAGGGTATTTATTTTGTAAAAGATAGTATACAATATCCTGATACCAGACATTAGTCACTACACCTTGACCAATTTATCGACTTGAGATACAACCATCTTATTTTAATCTTTTGTATCTATTTCACTATCAAATCTAAACTTCTTTTTGTCTCCAATTTGATTATCTACTATCATTTTTGATAAACCTCGACCTCTAACTTATGTCATAGGTTCAATTTCTAGATCAAATTCTTGCAATATTGCCATCCATTTTCCTCATCTTTTACCAAGTTAATTTTGCATTAGTAATGTCTTCACTACTAGATTAGGTACAATAGCATACACCTTGCTTCTTATTATGTAATGGAAGAACTTCTTTACCACTTTGATCAAAGTAAAAGACTATTTATTGAGGTTGGAATAATTCAACTCAACATTTCTTAGAGGGCATCTCATAAAAGTAATAGGTCTTTCATCTTCTTTTTCTTTCTTTTGGGTTAGAATCCTAGCACATGAATGTTCTCAAGCAAAGGAATATATCTTAAAGGGAAGCTCATAGTCAGGACTTACTAGTACTAGAGCCATAAAGATGGTTTCTTTGATATCCTCAAATTATTTCTTAACATATAGAACCCATTGTGTTTTAGCCCCCTTTTTGAGTAAATCATTAAGGGGATGGACTATTTCTGTGAATCCACTTATGAATTTTCGCACAAAATTTATCTTACCTAAGAAAGACTTAAGCTCTTTTTGACTGTGAGGAGGTGATAACTTTAGAATCACTTCAACTCTATCAAGATCAATGGAGATGCCAGCTTCAAAAATAATATGATCGAGGAGCTTTCCTTTAGTGACCCCAAATGAACATTTCTTGGGAATAGAGATATACTTTATTTATGGCATCTATTGAATACATATCTTAAATTAGCTATGTGAGTAATTCAATCCTTTGAAAAGATAGTTAAGTCATCCATGTAGATAACTATACACTTATTTATCAATCCCTTAAAAGCTTTGTCCATGGCTCGTTGAAATGTAGCCCCTGTGTTAATTAGTCCAAAAGGCATTCTCCTGTAGGCAAAGGTTCCCCATTTAGTTCTGAAGGTTGTCTTTAGCCTATCTTCTTCTTCTACCATTACCTAATTATATCTTGAATATCCATATAAGAAAGACATCATCTTTGAACCATTCACAATTTGCAGGACCTCATCTAGTGAGGGTAAAGGGTGTTTGTCCTTTTGAGATGCCAGGTTCAAGTTACGAAAATCCATGCAAAGAAAAATGTCCCCAATCTTTTTTCATATAGTAACTAAATTATCCACCCACGTAGAGTGGTACATGAGGAAAATGATCTTGGCATTTAGTAACTTCTTGACTTCCTTCACTATCAGTGGTCCAATGATGGGATTAACAGGTCTCTACCTTTGTCAAAAAGGTTTAGCATCAGGTCTAAGTGTAATATCATGTATAATAATATGAGGATCATCTCTACTACCTAAATTGTACAAATCACATTCATTGATCCCTTTCTCTTCAACAGTCCTCCTCTTAAGTGTTGATTCATCATGATCAAAAATGTGCTCCAACTCAATCATCCCCTTAAGAATAGTGTTACTTTTTAAATTCAAGATACCATCTTCATCTTCAAGTTCATCATCCTCATGTTTATCATCTAGAATATCATCAATTTATTGCCCCTTAAAGTGACCACTTCACATAATAAATTCAAGTATATGTTGATCATCTTGAAAGACTTGAAATGTTGTGATATTGTCGAGAATAGATAGAGCAGCAACCAACTCAACTAAAAATGGTTTTAATTTAGTTCTCTCAACTAGTTGTAATGCACTTATTGAAATGGCAAGGTTGTTTGCTACCATTATTTCTTCCTTGGAATGGATTTTATGTTTAAAGCTTCAAAAATAATCCATCAAATCACATACTCTTTTCCTAAAAGCCAACAATCTTTAATCATTGCAACTGTATACTAATTTCACTTGTCATATGACTAATTGAGAATCTCCTTCAACAATGAGAATTTTTACTTCTTTTTTTACTACAAAAAGAAGTACTTGGATCAATGCTTCATATTCTACAATATTATAAGTACATCTAAATTGCAATTGATATGCACATGCATAGAAAGATTTACCTTTTGGATTGATCAACTCAATAACTGCATTAGCTTTTGATTTGCATTTGGAACCATTAAATAGAAGTGTCCAAATTGGGTTTTCATTGGGTTTTCTAACCTTTTGCTTATTTTTTCTTAGCTTTTCCTTCACTTAAGATTGGAATGATTATCTCTTGGGTACCCATTGTAGTCTTTCACAGGGTGGACTTAGTGATTATCCATTGTTATTCCTTGATATCAGGAGTGTATGTTTTTCTTGTTTGTCCTAAATTTGTCTTATCAACTCTTTAATTTCATCCACTTTTGGTTTAGGATCGATGACTACTGAAGTCCATCCTTAGCCTTTTGCATATCATCTTCTTCTTTGAACTTTCATCATTCTGGGTGGAGAAGACAAACCTCCACTATCTAAAGAAGTATAGCTATATGATGCATTTAGATCTTAAATTTCCTCTTCAATCTTTTTAATAGAGCCAGACATGCTTATAGAACTTTGGTTTTCTGTGGGTTCATCTTTTGGATCATTGCTTTTCTTTACTCCCATAATTTATGTTAATACCTTAGCAACTGCTTCTTAACATGATGACCATTCAAACTCTAAATGCCTAGCTTTATGTAATTGACAAAATCCTGGAAGGAAAAGGATATTGGGGTCAGCTTCTCCTCCTAGACACTGTAAATTAGCAATCATGTGGTCTATGAATATAGTTATGACCTCATCTTTTGGGGTTGAAATTGTGGATTCCATATCTTGATCATTTGATTTTTTGATCGAAGTTGTATAAAAAAATATCACCTTGTAGGAGAACAAATCTATTTGTAAGAAGGCTACCTCATTCAGAGCATTGTATTCTATAATCATCTTTCTTAACTTTGTCTCTACATCTATTCTGATTTGATTGTTCAAACCTTTCCATGGTAAACAGAGCTAAGTAAAATTTGTAGAAAATCATCCCCTTAGACATTTGGTCCATTCTTTGCTTAGTAGAAATCTTTAAGTTTTAGGAATATCAACCACATGTATGTCAATGAAATCTTGAATTTGAGGGTCAACTGTCAACTATATACAAATGTCTTTTAACACACCAATGTTTTTTACCTCTATTTTATGTAGTTGTATCACTATCTAATTAGAGGGCTAAGGGATAACCCCCAAATTTTGTGCTATTGATAGTGGCATAACATTACATGAGGCTCATGAATCAATAAGGAATTTATGAAGATTCTTCCCATATATCCTAATGCTAAGTAGCAATGGGGGCACCTCAACCTTGTTTTTAAACATAGTTGGCATCACTTCTAAAGCATTGGCTTGTTTGGATACTGTCTTTTGAGAACCAGTATTCATATTATGGGGTAATTTTGTATGATCTAGATTTCTCAGTAGCACTTCTTATTGTTGAGGATAGTTTTGCAACATCTCAAACATAGACATGTTGGCATCTATTCATTTCAAATCCTCTATCATTCTATATTTTGCAGTAGACCAAGCTAGATTTTTTAGGATTGTTGGCACAATTCCTTGACTCTAATTTTCTTGTCCTCCATGAGGTAGCTTGATGTGTACCATATTATTACTTTCTCTTGAATTAGGAGGAGTTGGTTGTAGTCCTAAAGGGATTCCATCTATCATAAGTTCTTTTCGACTTCTTAGATTCTATGTATTTCCATTGTCATTGTCAATAGCAAACATCTCTTTAGGCTAGATATCTATTTCTTGACTAAATGAAAAAGAGAACTCTTCATTTGTTGGTTTTTCTACCTGAACATTTTGTGTAGAAGCGTAGGATTCTAGTAGCATAGCATTAAACTATATAGAAGGAAAATTATCATTTAGTTGTGAATTCTGAAGAATTTCTTTATTTCCATTATAGTATGAACCAACATTTTTAGATGTATTTTGACCATTGTCATACTGATTGATATATGAATACTAAACATTGTTGTTGTTATTATCTGCAAGAATGCTTCCATTATTCAGATGAGTGTTCCACTATTAGTTCTATCTTTGGAAGCCATTGTTATGATTAGAAGGATGAGAACCACTTCCTTCCTTGTTATTCCTAGCATTGTTGTATCAAACATTGTTGTTACCAAAAAATTTCCTATTGTAATTCTCATTGCAATTGTTGTTGTAAGTACTAGCATTGTTTCTTTGGAAGTTGTTATTTTTTCCTTGTGCCAACCTTAAATAGGTTAACTCATTGTTCATTTGTGACATGGTCTTTTCCATTTGACCAAATTCAGAGGCAAATTTGTTGTCTACCACAGTGGAAGTTGTCCAACTTTTGGAGGTTCATACCATGGGTAAGTTAAAGCAAGGTTCTACAAAGTAGGTGCCTATTGTAATGGAATTTTTTTCATAGATATGAATTGACTAGGAATCATAGGTACTCCAACAGGGTATGTTGGCACTATTGTAATAACTTGAGCTAGAAGAATCAATCCTCCTCCATTGGGATGAGCTTTCTTAGTGAAGGTAATTGCTTCTACAAAGACTTTATCCAATGTATCGATATCCATTGGTGGAATTCTTCTTAGAAAAATGGTAGTAAGATGGTCCATAGCATTCAAATAAATTTTCATAGTAGCTTCAATGAGTATAGTATATCGTGCTTCCAACTTGCAGTATGCCATGTGAAAATGATGGTTGAAGTATGACACTATCTCAGCTGATTGATATGAATTGTTGATGTAGCATAGTCAGGTTGATGAGAGTATTAAATTTTTCCAAGAACAATTTTTTGAAGGTAGCCCAATCTCCAATACATCCAGGTGGCCGATTGATGTACCAATTAAAGGCAGCTTCCCCCAAAGAATAGGGGAATAGGCAAAGAACCACATTCTCAATAGTGATTTGCTTTCGATTGCAAATTTCCTTGAATACCTTAATGTGATCTTCAGTAGTTCGTGTCTCTCCATAGATGAACCTTGGGAAAAACTTTTCAAGATTCTTTGCAAGATCATTGAGTACACCTATCAAGTTGATGGGTGAATCTAAAGCATTTGCAAAAAAGGCCATTGGAGGATTTGTTAGACCTAAGAGTGGTTTTTGTGGAAGTGTTGGAATATTTGGTGGCCCACTAGGTGGTTGTTGTGGAGGCACATTTGAAGAATATGACAAAATGTTGAATGGAAGTGGTTGAATTTGAGGTATTCCTTTGTCACTACAGGGTTTGCAAAAATGGGTGAGCTCGAGGAGCTCATGTGCACCTTGTGAAGATCTTACAACTAGCTAAAATGGGGATTCTAGATCAAAATCCTCCTATTTTCATCAACTCTAGAAAAAGTACACCTCTAAAAAAGTACACTTTCTCACAAAATGAGGTGCACCATAGAATTTAGTGCAACAATGCACCAAGGCAGCAGGCATAGCAATGCATCTAGCAAACTAGCACACCTCAAAATCTCAAGAACTCAAAAAAATTTTAGAACTTGTAAAAAGTGCAAAATTTTCAAGTTTTGGAAAATTTTCTTCCAATCTGTATGTTAATGGGCCCTAATTCTAGTGCCACTTCTATTGAGTTGTCACTTTGCACAATGCTTAATAGTAGGAATTCTTTCGAACTCCTCTCTTGAAAAGCTAATTTGAGGATCAACTCCAAGATTTCAGGTGATCTTGCAACCTACTAGAATCTGCTCAGTTGAAGATAAATGTGAATGTTCATGAGGAGGCCTTTGATAGTGCTAATAACTTCATATAAGATGTAAAACATGTTTTTCACTTCAAAGGAATAAAACACACAAAAAATAAACTATGTTTCTGTATTTTCTATTTTTATGATGGATGCAATCTAACAATGCAACTATATGAATTCCTAGTTTATTCAAGGGGTTAGTAAATCAAATAATGAAGATAGGGTGATAATAAGTTCAAACAAATAACATGAAAATAAAATCCCAATGGACATAAGCTATGGAAATAACATGTCTGCAAGTTAATCCTTCGAAGAAATCAATAACCAATGAAAGTAGCAATTGTGCTTCCTTAATTTCACTGATGAAATGGGATTCAATAATCATAAGATGTTTTAATTTTCATCAAATTACAAGGCCACAAAGAGTGTGCTCATGTGAGACAAAAATCAATTAAGGAAAAAAATAGGTGATCTCTTCTCAAACTAGATATGTCAGCAAAATTTGTAAATATGTAGCAAACATCAAAATTAAAAGATTGCACAACTAGAAATAACACAATAAACATTTGGCTGAATTGCATCCCATGAACATGCATTCATAAAATATAACACACTTTGGCAAGAATGACTACACTCCAAATGCGCACACCAAAAGCATATATTATTGCAAAATAATGACAATGACCTAGAATACAAATTACATTTCTGAATTTATAAGAAATTATCTCCTCAATTTTTGTTGAGAGTGAGAGATCCCTTTATGAAATCATATGCTTCTAAACTAATAAAACAAATCTATTTAGGTAAAAACTATCTATCTAACTAGTGCTAAGTAAGACTTCATCCATATTATATCATTAATTGGATGCATGAGCCTTTACATGTCTTAAAAAAAAAAAGCATGAAAGAATAAGAAAGAGAAAGCCTTCAGATGATGTAGAAGTGACTAGAAGCGGCAAAAATAAAAGCTCCATCTTCACTAGGTGTCCATAGGAATTAAACTACTATCAGAATGCATTTTTGATGGATGACAAGATCTAAATTTAGAACTGTCATTTAACTATTAGTGCATCACTAAATTCTTCAAAAAATCTTCCAAAACACTACTAAAAAAGTGCACTAGCACATCTAGCACACTTGCAAAGCTCTAGAATCTTCAAAATCTTCGAAAAAACTACTAAAAAAGTGCACCAGCATACCTAGTGCACATGGTGTACCACTACTGTAGTGCACCTCTAAATTCTTCAAAAATCTTCCAAACACTACTAAAAAAGTGCACCAGTACACCTAGTGCACATGGCACACCATCACAGTAGTGAACCTTTGAATTCTTCAAAAATCTTCAAAAACACTATTGAGAAGCACACCTAGTGCACCAATGCACCTCAGAGGCTTACATTTGAACTCCTTCCGCTTCTTTTATCTAAAATCCCAAGACACCCATGTTGAATCTTGTCATTAATAATTGTGTAAGATGAGGAACCTATTCTAGTTCATGTGTCCAACCTCTATATCTTTGATCTTTTTCTTCTCTCCAACTACCATATCCTTATCGATTAGAGACCAAGTGATCCATAATATCCAAAATGATCAAATCTTTAAAAAAATTCTCAAGATTTTCTAGGCATTTTTAACTAGCTTTTTCAGAGGTCTTCTTCTCAAAATTTCAAACTGAAACTTTCATTGGTCCCTAAAATTGGGCAACCAAAGGCTCACTATTTTAGGGAGTAAAATTAGATTTTTAGTTCTTCTTTCCAACAGTGTAAATGGCTTTGAATTCCAAGCTCTAGGTCAAAAGTTACGACCCTAACAAGTTTAAGGATGCTTTTTTACCTACATAAAGAAGAAAACATTAGTCTAGAAGGAAAAAAAACCAATTTAAATAAGCCTTAATGATGACATGGATAAGAACCAAAAACCCTAAGTGTTGAGAACATCTCAAAAACTCAATTCTTAACCCCAAAATGCAAAAATGGGTGCACCTTTTATACCTAGTTTAAGCTTTTAAAAGATATGAGGTGCATAGTAGCGCACCTCATGGGGTGTGCTGATGCACACCCTTATACACACATTAGTATCTTAAGTGTTTAAGGTGCTCAACTGCAAACCTAGTTGGGTGCACAACTATGCGCCTTAACTTCATTTTTTAACATTGTTTCTTTGAATGTGTAGGTGAGAGAAAGCAAGGTGGGGAGGCATAGAGGATCACCTCTTGGAGGTGTGTAGCATTGCACATCTAAGAGGAAGTTGCTTTTCCATGACTTAGTGCACTAGTGAACCTAGCAAGGTGTGCTAGGTGCACATTTTTACTTGTAAAAAATGACTTTTCTTCTCCTAAACATAGTTTTAGGGATCTGTGTTTCTAGGTATCGACCTAGATTAGGTAAAAACACTAGGTAAAACCCTAAAAAAGACTCAAACCCTAGACTAGAGATCATATAAGCTAGAAAAACAAAGTAGG
Source organism: Cupressus sempervirens (assembly GCA_028749045.1). Taxonomy (NCBI): domain Eukaryota; kingdom Viridiplantae; phylum Streptophyta; class Pinopsida; order Cupressales; family Cupressaceae; genus Cupressus; species Cupressus sempervirens. The sequence goes on along the minus strand of CM053791.1, from coordinate 354,138,829 downwards.
GGGTCCTCATTTCTTAGCAAAATGAGGCATGCATTATAAAACCACAACAAATAGCCTTGACAAAAAGGAAGAAATGACAAAGGCATTTCTTCATCAACAAACATTCCTTTCATAGGTGTCCAACACCAACTGAATCCTAAATACTCCAAGCATATTTTGAGTCACTCTATAGTCAAAACCTTATAATCTTGAATCTTTCAAGTTCAGTGTGTATTTAGTGTATCCATTTCCTTCGATATCTCAAGATGCAATCAATCAAAAGTTTTTGACAACTTGGAAATAGTCTTTCGCACCTTCTAGTCCATTCCTCAAGAATCTTCATGAAAGATGTTTATCAATCCCTTTTATGTTTAGATGAGAGAATCATTTCTAAGGGATCTTATAAGATTAAAAAAAAAAAAGTAGGAAAAAACAAAGTAGGGGGTCCCCCTTTCTCAGCCAAATGGGGCATGTGTTGTGAAACTACAACACAAGACAATAGATATATATACAATATTGGATCACTTGTTCTACTTTTCAAATCTTCTAATTGTCAATTCTTCACACAAAGAGTGATTGCACACATATTAATCTACATCATATCTTTCATAACATTGCTTCACATCACAAATCATAACATTGCATTCACTTGTCACTTATGTTTCACAACATTCACATTACTTCAAAATTTCTAGTTACACACCTTAACTTCACAAATGAAGTTCTTTATTTATACCAAGCATATCAATAATTCTTCCTTATTCATCTCACATATCATCCTTAGAGTTAGCTCATCAAGAATTAATAATTAAAATAATTATTCAAATAGTTTAACTCATTCTACTGACATGTCTATTCTGCATTATAACATCACTGCATCACTAATTCCTTCGTAACTTGAACTCAATTCATTGTACAAACATGCATACTAGTATGCATCATTAGGATGACATCATGAATCTCTGGTTAAATTTTTAAGAGAATATTCTAAGGGTATATTCTACTGTCATCAAATCTTGTTATGTTGTTGTAACACTATCTAATACTTAGACAAATTTCTTTCACAAGTAAACATAACTAAACTGTAAAACAAATGTTTCCATAAATGACAACCACATAACTGACCTTATCTAATTGATTGGTCATATCGCCAATAATCTCCCCCTTTGGCATTAATGGTAGCATTTTGGGAAAATTGGTTAAGTCCCAAACATGCTATCATACCAAAGTAAATAACAATAAAAACATTGTATTTATGTTTTGAAAGGATTACATCCCTTATAACTCTAGTTATAGAGTTTTCTTGAAGCAAAATGTACTACTATACTTCAAAATATAACTATGAATTACACTTTTCCTTATTTCTCCCACTTACAATTACAATTTACCATATTTCTCTCCCTTTGACATCAATGATAAAGGTGCCAATAAAAGGAAAAGAGAAAGAAATGTCAAAAACTAGTAGCTACATCAAAACTTGGAGAAACAATCACTGAAGTCATTCTTCAACTATGCAAGGTGTTTCTTCCAACTATCTTTTAGTGCATCAGACACACTGATTAGCAGACATAGAGCATATGTGGCTAACTCTGCTACATTCAGATATGTAGCCACAAATTTGTCATATGAGGACTTTGTTTCCAAGCATTCCTCCAAAAAAAATTTTAGCAATATAATTTGTGGGAATAAGGGATCTCTCAAAAGAGTGAATCTTTTCAAAACTTTCTCTTTTTTTGCTTGAGTATCCTTGATGTTGTTATGAAGTTCTTGCATTGTATGCTCAATGGTTTCTAACTTTTGATTCTATCTTAGAAAGTTATGAGTGAGTGTCTGAAGCTCACTTACCTTTTCTTTGATTTTCTCATCAAAACCTTAAAGATGGATGTATGCCAAATTACACTTAGCATAAGTCTAAATCCCTTCTTCTATAATCTATCTGAATGCCTTAATGCATACATTCAAAGTTTTTATATCATTCCTTATATTTCTACACATGGTATGAAGAAGTTTACCATCATGCTCTATTTGTGCTTGAATTGTAGCCACATAGGTGAGTGTTGTAAACTCATTATCAAAAGCTTTACACAAAATCACTACTCTCTGTTGGATTTTTTTATATGTGTCAATAGGGCTTACTGTCATTTCCAATCTATCCAAAACTAAAGTTAAATTCTTTTCAATAGATTTGACTAATTTCTTCTTTTCAATAAATTTACTCAAAGAAGATATGAGGTTTTGCACCTCATCTTCTTCATCTGACTATACTACTGTTGCTGAGACCACTATTACTTGTGAAGGAGATGCAATGGGTGTTGCGGCTACTATTGCTAAGGACACATTTGAAGTAGCTAATTTAGTGCTAGATTCAACTTTCTTTCTAGAAGATGAACTTCTTCATTTGGCTCCTGATCTTCTTCTTCATCAGATGAGCTATTCTAATCCACAATATTTCAAATAATGCTAGCATCAAAATCTTCAAATGGGTCCTCAATACTATCAACTATCACATTGGTGTTATCCACTTGCATAGATTCAATGCCAATGGTAATATGTGGTGAATTACTCGAAACAGGAGTTTCATATGGTTGCTCAAAACTGTAAGGTTGACTGGCTATAGTAAGACATGTTTCCTCTTTCTATGCACACTCCTTAGACTCCTTAGCCATAGGGCTTACCTTTTCTAGCTACACACTCTTTTCTAACATAGGGCTTTCCTTTTTTGGTTGTGCACTCTTCTTTATGTTCACTGGATTGCATCCTTCATTTTTTAAAACTATGACATTGTGAATTGGGTCATCATCAATACAAATGATAGAATCTCCTAGCCATAGAAGATCATCATGTACTCTACTCATAATTATCCTTGTCCATTCATGATTGTCAAATTCTATGTAGAACTTATACTTTACTAGGTTAAGTTGTTCTAGGTATCCATGTTTTGGTTTTAGTGACAAATCATTTTTGCACATTTTCTCCAATTCCTTATGAATATTTGTATCTCCCATGCTTTCAATTTTGCAATGAATATAACCACTTATATCTTTGACATGAAGAACATTTTCTAGAACTTGCAAAAATGCTCCAATAGGGTCATCAAGTAGAGAGACAAATGTGTGCTTCTTGAAATTGTATCTAGGTCTATTGCTAAAATGAAAAACTTCTTGTCTTGCCATTTCTAAAAAATATGGTCAATAAATTTAGAAAATACCTTAACTTTGCATATTAGGGTTTCTTTAAAATTTGCATGTTTGTAGACTTCTGTAACTCTTCAAATCTTTCTTCAATCTTGCATTCAAGATTTTGCACAAATAAATGATTTTTGCAAATCAATTTGTGTCCTTTAAATCTTTTGCAATTTATACTTTGCATTAAATGCATATCTGCCACTAGTTTTGTATACTGTCTCTATATAACAAAGAGTTTCTTCTTCTTATATATCCTTATCTTGATCATATTAAGCAATGCACACTTAGCTATAGACTCCTCTCAATGTATAGTGTATACTAGTAACTATGCAACTTGTGATATTCCCTCCAACATCAGTTACTAATAATTGATGCATTGTTTCACTGAAAATGCTTAATTCTAGTAGGATGAGTTACAAACATTTAGTGATTTTACTATCTTGTCAGATACGTTAGGATGAACTTCTTCATAAACAATCTGAGAGCTTCAAGCTTCTCTTGCTTTTATAAATATTTCCATAAATTCTTCTATCATCTCTTTAATTTTTCCTTCACATTATCATCATTTCTTCTATTGTTCCTTCTGTAATTCTTATTCCTATTAGGTTTCTTCTTTCCATTCTACAGAACTTTGTTGTGTGTCCAAATTTATTACATAACTAACATATAGGTACATAAGTGCTCTACAATTCCTTGCAATGTGTCCAAGATTGTTGCATCTATAACAAACAATTTGTCTTCTTTCTCCACTCTCATTGTTATGAGATCTTCTTCTATTTCCTACATAGTTAGTCTATCTAGATATTCTATTATTTGCATAATTACTATCAATTTTAAGTTTCTTACAATCTACTACATAATGTCCATATCCATGACAATTATGACAATAAAACTTTGAAATGGGTTTAAAAGGCTCACCTTTGCAATCATCTCCGATATGTTTAAGTTCATTACACTAAGCATGGGATTCCTTTTTTTTTTATCCTCATCTTGATCAGATTCTTTAGATTTCTCAGAGTGAAAAACCTTTTTCTTGTCCTTGGATATATCATCTATTTTTCTTATGCTTAGATCCCTTTTGACTTTAGGGGTATCAGGTTCATTTCTCTCAATAGATTTCTTGGTTGATTGTCCAAGGAAGAATCCAAGTCAAGTCTTGTCATAACTAGGTCTCTGTACAGATATTTGTTCTTCAATCTTTTCACATGGTATATAATTTCTCAAGTTGTTGTTTGGTTTGCACCAACTCACCTTTCACAATATTGTTGTATTTTTCTAATTCTACATGTTCTAACTTGATAGATTCCACTTTAGATGTTACCTTGCTTAACTAAGATCTTAGATCTTCATTTTTAGCTTTTATTTTAGAGTCATTCTTTCCTCCATTTTTCTTAAGACTTAACTTGAGTTCAAATATCTTTAACTCATGTTTTAGCATCTTATTTTCTTTCTTTAGATCTTCAATATCATCATCACTAGTGTTCTCACTAGGTCCTTTTTACTTCCAATCATCTATATTTTCCTTTAGTTCACCAATGTAAGCTTTTGCATCTTTGTATCTATGTTTAAGGCCATCTCTTTCATCAATAAGGAGATCAATATATTCAAGAGCTTCTTCAAGATTCTTCTTCAAATGTTCCATATCCATAGGGATCTTATTCAAGCTATAAAGCCTCTTTTGAATAAGTAGGCTTTGATACCAATTATTAGAAATATATAATACTGAGAGAGGGGGTGAATCATTCTTTTTACCCACAACTGAATATTATTAATTACTTTTTCATAAGCATATGGACTTTGCTACCAAGAGTTCCTCCAACTAGTTTTTTAGCAATATAATTTGTGGGAATCAGTGATCTCTCAAAAGAGCGAATCTTTTCAAAACTTTCTCTTTTCCTACTTGATTATCCTTGATGCTATTATGAAGTGCTTGCATTGTATGCTCAATGGTCTCTAACTTCTTATTCTATTTTAGAAAGTTATTAGTGAGTGTTTAAAGCTCACTTACCTTTTCTTTGATTTTCTCATCAAAACCTTGAAGATGGATGTATGCCAAATTGCACTTAGCATAATTCTATTTCCCTTCTTCTATAATCTATCTGAATGCCTTAATGCATACATTCAACATTTCTATATCATTTCTTATATTTCTACACATGGTATTAAGAAGTTTACCATCATGCAAAATTTGTGCTTGAATTGTAGCCACATAGGTGAGTGTTGTAAACTCATTATCGAAAGATTTACACAAAATTGTTGCTCTCTATTGGATTTTTTTCAAGTGTGTCAATAAGGCTTACTGTCATTCCCAATCTATCCAAAACTAAAGTTAAAGTATTTTCAATGGATTTGACCGATTTCTTCTTTTCAAGAAATTTACTCAAAGAAGATATGATGTTTTACACCTCATCTTCTTCATCTAACTATACTATTGTTGTTGAGACCACTATTACTTGTGAAGGAGATGCAATGGGTGTTGTGGCTACTATTGCTAAGGGTACATTTGAAGTAGTTGCTTGAATGCTAGATTGAACACTCTTTCTAGAAGGTGCATCTTCTTCCTTTGGTTCCTAATATTCTTCTTCATTAGATGAGTTGTTGTAATCCACAATATTGCCAACAATGCTAGCACCAAAATATTTAAATGGGTCCTCAATTCTATCAATTATCACATTGGTGTTATTCACTTGTGCACATTCAATACTGATGGTAATATGTGGTGAATCACTTGGGATAGAAGTCTCAGATGGTTGCTCAAAACTGTGGACTAACTATAGTAAGACTTTTTTCCTTTGTCTGTGCACACTCCTCAGACTCCTTAGGCATAGGGCTTGCCTTTTCTAGCTACACACTCTTTTCTAACATAAATCTTTCCTTTTTTGGTTGTGCACTCTTCTTTATGTTCATTGGATTGCATCCTTCATTGTTTAAACCTGTGACTTTGTGAATTGGGTCATTATCAATACATATGATAGAATCTCCTAGCCATAGAAGATCATCATGTATGTAGTGCCTGCACCTAAGTCCCATTTCAGTCATCCTTGCCAAACTCTTTTAGGCCAATTTTATGTTTGATGATTAGTATTATTATTTTAGAGATTATCAGATGTTGTTTTACACTCAGTTTATTATATGATGAGATTACTTGGTACTCTATATTTCATGCATGTATGATGATTATTTAATGTTTTCAGTTATCAATGATGATTAGTTAGATGGTTTATTATCACATGTGCTTTCTTATGGATACTTACCCCATACTGCATGTGTATGGTGTGCGTGTTTATTTTCTTTATGTATGGTGTTTCTGATGTGGTTAAGGATGGGAGTCATAGTCACCTGCTAGTCAAGATCTACACGATGCACCACTTCCTGCCATTGTCTATTTAGCTTAGAATATTGTGTCTGTACATGTGTGGATTTTATGCAGGTTGCAGGTACCGAGTATCGACTTCCCTGAATTGCTAGGATGAGTGTACCCTATCGCATTATTTCAATGGTAAGAGAGGGGAGATAAACTCTTAAGTCCAAATCCTAAACCCTTTAGCCAATTGTCCTAATTGATAATTAGGATAAGTATCTGAGTTAAGTACCCTTCGAATGCATCAAATGATGTAATTTAGTGATTATAACCCTTTTATTTGATTTAGTATGTGTTTTTCTATGATGGGTTTTTGTATGTTGCTTTATGAGTCCTTGATATGTTTTCTATTAATTAAGTCTAATTAAAAAGATTAATTAATGATTTAATTTAATGGAGAATTAATATGATATTTTTAATATTTAAATAATTGAAAAATTAATTAAATAAAAGAATTAAAATTGGAGATAAAAGTTTAAGGATAATTTAGAACATGATAATATTTATTTAATTTAATACTAATATATTTAGAGTTCATTTTTAAATAAATGCTAAATATTATTGTTATTTAAATTAATTAAATATTTTATCAATTGAGTTTCTAAAGTAAATTAAAAGTTGAAAGATATTAAATTATTAAAGTTTCTAGATTGCATGATGTGAGCTTGAGTTGAAAATAAAAGAAATAAATTAAAAGATAAAATAAGTGGAAATAATAATGTTATTTTAATTTCGTAAAGTGCGCATGGGATTGAAAGTAATAAAGATTAAAAATAGAAGTCAAGAGGGAAACTAAATTAAGTTATTTAATAATTTGTTAATGTGCATTAAAAGATAAAGCAAAGAATTAATACAAGTTAATTTTAGAGTTAACTTAGTGGAGCAAAGAGTCATGTCAGGTGAACGCACAAGTAGTGCCCCGATTTGAGGAGAAAACTCCTTATCACAACTTTGGGGGTTCATTTTTGAGGGACACGAATTTGGACGATGAATTTTGGGAGATAGAAATTTTGGGAGACAACTTTTGGAAGCGAATTTTAGAAGGTGAATTCTAAGAAAGATTTTCAGAAGAAGGTTATTGAAGAGGAGCGGATTCTCTTACAATTTTTTTTTGGGAATTGCATAATATCATCAGGCTCAGGTAGGGTCTTGTGTTTTGATCATTGATTAGTTATGCAATTTTCCTACTTCCTGTTTTCTTCGTGCTTGTAGATTCTCTGTGATGAAAATTTAAACATTCCAATATTAAAAATTAACAGATGCTTCTCAATTAATCTTCTGTACATGTAGGGATTAGAAAAGAGATCAGAAAATCCCTAGTTTCTAAAATCAAAAGAACATAGAATTTAATCGAGAAAGGGTTGAATCTAAGAATGAAATTCTAAATTTGAATGGTTGATAATATTTTCTCCATCAGAGTATAGATGAAACCAATTTAAAAATAAATAAATAAATGAATTATGTATTTAAGAAAATAAATTGTTTGATTTAATTATAAATTTTGTAAAATGAATAAATTTTTAAAAAAAGAGTTTGTTTGATACAATTTTACATATTTATAAATGTTATAAAATAAATAACATTATATATATATTTTTAAAGGATATGTTTAATATTAATAAATTGTGATTAACATATAATAATTTTTTTTTAAAAAAATATTAATACTAACAATAAATGAGGGGGGGTCATTGACCCACATCCCTACCAACTACCACTGCGTGTCGTAGTGTGTACTGTTGCGATAGCAGTACCGCTGCGACAGCAAGTACTGCTGATGCAGTAGTACCCTGCGTAGCAGTTCCTGTGCTGCAAGAAGCCACAAGCAACGATTATTAAATCACTTTATTATTTTTTTTATAAAAAAAAAAAAACTTAAACATATGATGCCGATCCATATTTTATTTTTTTGGTATTCGATTTTTATTAAATTGAAAGTAGTTTTTAATAAGTTTTAAATTAATTTCACATTAATGTTATTGATAGATTTAAATGTTAAATTTTATTAATATTTATATAATGATTATAAATGTAATTTTATTTAAATAAAACATTAGGTAATTTAATTAAGAATGGTGTTTAATAATAATAGAAGTTATTATTATTAAAGGTTAAATAATGGATTTTAATAAAATAATAGTTATTTTATTTAAATCATTATTGATTATTATTATTATTATTGACTTTTAATCTTGAGAGTAATCTTATATTTATAAATAAATAATTAGGTTTAAGCATAAGGGTAATAATGAGAAACTTCTACACTAGAAACGTGCATTGAAACGTGAATTGAACTTTAACTTAAACCCTTCTGTGTTTTCTGAAAATGTATCCAACTATGAACTATATCTTTATGCTATTATGGTTGGGGTTTTGGGGTTGATTAGGTTGACCAGTTTAGGTTGTTACCAGAGGCTCGAGGATTATGCAATTGTGGTATTATGATAATTTGTTCTTGATCATTTAAACCCAACTATGATGATGTGATTAGAGTGCTCTTTGATGGATTTTTTACTGTCTGTTATTGCTTTCCAGTTTCCTTGTGTGAAGCTGAGGTGTTTTAAAGTGATTGTTTTTGATGATGTCATAATGTGACATGTTTTGACTTGACCATTTTGGAGTCTTCGATCAGTATTGTGTTTTATTTTGGGATAGTTTTTCCGGTTTCTTGCTAAGAACCGATGGATATTGTGATTTATCATTGATGCCTTCAATTGCTGATAGAGAACTATTGTGATCATTATGATTATTATTTGATGCTTTCCAGTTTCTCATGGAGAACTGATGTGACTATTGTGGTTTATCTTTTGATGCTATCCAGTCGCTTGTATAGGACTGAGGTGATTTTGTGTTTTTTGATTTCATGAGCCTAGGGTAGGTTATCTATGTATAGTTTCAGGAAGTGGCTTGCAATGAGGGACGGGAGACCCAAAGTGGCTCTGGGGATGACTCATTGTAAGTTGTTTGTTTTAATAAGTGAAAACATCTCACCTAAATACTGACTTAAATGAACCTAATAAGATAACTGTATGTTCTCTCCCATGCCTTGAGTGCTATTATAGACTAGGATGGGGTAGAGAGAATGCTTGGTTGTGACCTTGCATTCCATAGTATGCCTCATCAGTACGAGAGGATACTAGTGGTCGCAGGATTACTAGGGACCTGAGATTCCTGAGGGATTGTTCAGGTAACTTCCAATGTGATTCATGTGATGACACTTTCCCACTTGCATAGTAGGTTCCCTACGTGTCTTGTGTGCCTCTGGGTCTAGATATCTATCTATGTTGGAACCTTTAAGTTAGTGTACTTTTAGGATTTTACAGACTTAGAGAGTACTTGTGTTTTGTGTTTTGATATCATATTTGGGACTTAAGACTATCTCCTTAGCGTGGTGGGAGTGGGCCATTTAGGTTCCATGAGGTCAGGTGGTAGTGCTTTTTACTCTTACCATTGAGATCCGTCTGTGGTCACTGTGGCTAGAGCTTTCTTGGTTGGCATTTACCTTCATTCTGTTCCTAGATTATTATGATGGATGGTTAGATCTTATGATGGATGTTTTATCATTATGGATGTATGGATGTATCATGTATGGTTAATGATTTCATTTATTTTATTATACTTTGTATCATGGATTAGAGGGTGATGTATTTCTACTTTGACAAATGTATATTCTTTTAAGCCTTTCATACCCTGTGACATGTATAGTGGATGATTGAGCATTCCGAATTAAATTGCCAAGAGGCATTCAGAACAAATGTATATTATATGGACATTGGACTTTCTTATTATTCTTTCATGTGGATATGATAGTTGTTAGACTTAGGATTAATTATTTTTAAATGTGACTCAACGTCTTGGGATCTTTAAGGAATGTAACCTGTTATGTATGTTTGTTTATGATTACATGTTATTGCTTCCGTTACTATGTGTTTGATGTGTATGTTATACTTTCTTACTTTAAAAAAAATTTTTTTTAGCAAACTTAGAAAAACTTTAGGTTAATTCTTTTGGATCCCTTGGTGGGGTGTTACAATGTACTCTTCTCATAATTATCCTTGTCCATTCATGATTATCAAATTTTGTGTAGAACATATACTTAACTAGGTTAAGTTATTCTAGGTATCCATGTTCTAGTTTTAGTGATAAATCATTTTTGCACATTTTCTCCAATTCCTTATGAATCTATATATCTCCTATGCTTTCAATTTTGCAATGAATATAACCTCTTATATCTTTGACATGAAGAACATTTTCTAGAACTTGCAAAAATGCTCCAATAGGGCCATCAAGTAAAGAGACAAATGTGTCTTTCTTGAAATTGTATCTAGGTCTATTGTTAACATGAAAAACATCTTGTCTTGCCATTTTTGAAAAACATGCCCAACAAATTTAGAAAATACCTTAATTTTTCATATTAGGGTTTTTGTAAAATTTACATGTTTACAGACCACTTTAACACTTCAAATCTTGCTTCTATCTTGCATTCAAGATTTTGCACAAATAAATTATTTTTGCAAATCAATTTGTGTCCTTTAAATCATTTTTAATTTGCATTAAATGCATATTTGCCACTAGTTCTGTATATTGTCTCTATATAACAAAGAGTTTATTCTTCTTATATATCCTTATCTTGATCATATTAAGCAACACACACTTAGCTATAGACTCCTCTCAATGTGTAGTGTATACTAGTAACTGTCCAACTTTTGATATTCCCTCCAACATTACTTACTAATAAATGATACATTGTTTCATTGAGAATGCTTAATTCTAGTAGGATGAGTTACAAACAATAAGTGATTTTGTTGTCTTGTTAGATACATTAGGATGAACTTCTTCCTAAACTATGTGAGAGCTTCCAACTTCTCTTGTTTTTATAAATATTTCCTTAAATTCTTTTGTCATCTCTTTCATTTCTTCCTTCACATTTTCATTTTTTCTTCTATTGTTCCTTCTATAATTATGATTCATATTAGGTTTCTTCTATCCATTCTATAGAACTTTGTTGTGTGTCCAAAGTTATTACATAACTAACATATAGGTACATTTCTTCTTTGTTCATTCTACTAGTCATCAAGTGCTCTACAATTCCTTGCAATGTGTCCAAGATTGTTGCATCTATAACAAAAAAAATTTCTTCTTTCTCCACTCTCATTGCTATGAGATCTTCTTCTATTTCCTACACAGTTAGTGTTTCTAGACATTCTACTATTTGCATTATCACTATCAATTTTAAGTTTCTTACAATCTACTGCATAATGTCCATATCCATGACAATTATGAAAATAAAACTTTGAAATGGGATTAAAAGGCTTACCTTTGCAATCATCTCTAGTATGTATAAGTTCATTACACCAAGCATGAGATTCCTTTCTTTTGTTACCCTCATCTTGATCAGATTCTTTAGATTTCTCAGAGTGAACAAGATTTTCCTTGTCCTTGGATGTATCATCTTTTTGCTTATGCTTAGATCCCTTTTGACTTTAGGGGTATCAGGTTCTTTTCTCTCAATATATAACTTGGTCTCTATACAAATATTTGTTCTTCAATATTTTCACTACTAGTATATAATTTCTCAAGTTGTTGTTTGGTTTGCACCAACTCACCTTTCACAATAGTGTTGTATTTTTCTAATTCTACATGTTCTAGCTTGATAAATTCCACTTCAGATGTTACCTTGCTTAACTAAGATCATAGATCTTCATTTTCATCTTTTATTTCAGATTCATTCTTTCCTCTATTTTTCTTAAGACTTAACTTGAGTTAAAATATCTTTAACTCATGTTTTAGGATCTTAGTTTCTTTCTTTAGATCTTCAATATCATCATCACTAATTTTCTCACTAGGTCCTTTTTGCTTCTGATCATATATCTTGTCCTTTAGTTCACCAATGTAAGCTTTTGCATCTTTGTATCTGTCTTTAAGGCCATCTCTTTCATCAATAAGGAGAACAATTTGTTCAAGAGCTTCTTCAAGATTCTTTTTCAAATGTTCTATATCCATAGGGATCTTATTCAAGCTATTAAGCCTCTTCTAAATAAGTAGGCTCCAACACTAATTGTTATAAATATATAATACTAAGAGGGGGGGTGAATCAGTCCTTTTAGCCACAATTGAATATTATTAATTACTTTTCCATGAGCATAAGAAAGATAAACCAATAGTGTTAAACAATAAGAACAACCATACATGAAGAGAACTCATAACACCATTTTTTTTAACTAGGGAAACCCTGGCTAAGGGAAAACCTTAGTGGGGATGAAACCCACAAGATGATTCACTATATAAAGAATCTAGTTAAGGATATTGACCCTATTAGGAGTCTCTGAAAAATGTATGGTTCTCAAGTCCCTCTTAGGAGACTAGGCCTTCTTAGAAGCCTCAACCCTATTAGGAGTTTCTTCAACCCTATTAGGATTTGGTAGATCATATGCAAATGTTTGCAAGAAGAGCCCACTACCCTAACATGCAACTATACAAATAAGTTCTTCAAGAAATAGATATACATACAAAATTGGATCACTTGTTGTACTTCACAAATCTTCTAATTGTCAATTCTTCATACAAAGAGTTACTAAGAAAATATCAATTTGCATCATATCTTGCATAACATTGCTTCACATCACAAATCATAACATCGCATTAACTTGTCACTTATGTTTCACAAAATTCACATTACTTCATAATTGCTAGTTATACACCTTAATTTCGTAAATGAAGTTCTTTATTTATACCAAGCAGATCAATAATTCTTTCTTAGTTGGCTCACATATCATCCTTAGAGTTAGCTCATCAATAATTAATAATTAAAACAATTAATCAAGTCATTTAACTTAGTCTAGTGACATGCTCTGTTATGCATTATAACATCATTGCATCACTAATTCCTTCATAACTTGAACTTGGTTGATCGTATGGACATGCACATTGTATGTATCATCGAGATGGCATCATGCATCTCTAGTTGACTGTGCAAGAGAATATTCTAAGGCAATATTTTGCTATCATCAAATCTTATCATGTTGTTGTAACACTGTCTAATACATAGACAATTTTCTTTCACAAGTAAGCATAACTAAAGTATAAAACAAATGTTTCCATAAATGACAACCACATAACTCACCTTATCTGATTGATTGGTCATATTTCCAACAATTATATAACTACATTATACTTTATTACATAATACTAACTCAAGATAATTCACAAATTACATTTTTTGATGAGTTCCACTTCTAGAGACCATAACTAGCAAACTATGGACCTGATGGGCTATTATAACATCATTATGGAATCCTTGACTAGATATCTACATCAATATACTTATGCAAGCCTCAATTAGTCAAGGTCTTGCCTCATTTTATAGCCATTTAGGCCTTTATCACTGCACCTAATGTTTGGATAGCCAAATTTTATACCAAAAATCTATAATGACTGCACCAATACATATGATATGACAATAAAACTCAACTGACAAGCTAATATGTCAAAGATGAACCTCTATATATGAGATTAGAATAATATGATCACATAATACAAACTTACTAAAATTAGCAAGCTCCCTCAAATAGCAACTTTGTATAGGAATAACCTTTACTAAAAATACAAAAACTAGAAAACTAGAAATAGAAATATTTGTGGGTGATGTAATATTGCTCTTATACCTAGGATGCTCTTGTATCATATGAAAAACATATTAAAAAAATTCAATTATTAACCTATAAGATGTGTAATTTACTTCATAAAATCACCATTCTTTGAAATTTTATGTCCAGTAGCCACAGGTGTTCCAACTGGTGTTGAATCTTCCATTCTAAAGGTCTTTAGTGTCTCCTTGAGATACTTTGATTTTTCAATGTATGTACCTCATTTCATTTGATAAACTTGCAAACCGATAAGGAATTTTATCTCTCCAAACATTGAGATCTTAAATTCTTTCTTTATCTTATTGCCAAATGATTTTCACCATAATTATTGTCCTCCAAATATGATATCATAGACAAATATTTTAGCTAACAATATCTTATCCTCGTATTCACTTTTCAAGTGTAGATTGTCATTATCATTAGTTTTTACAAAACCAATTCTCATCAAATATGCATGTAATCATTCATATCATGCCCTAGGGGCTTGTTTCAAACCATAGAATTCTTTGTGCAACTTACATACCATGTTCTTCTTTCTAGGTTCAAAAAATACTTCAAGTTGTTCAATGTAGACTTCTTTTTCCTAGATTCTATTCAAAAATGTAGATTTGACATCCTTTTGATATATCTTGAATCCTTTATAAAAAACTTATACAAGTAATGTTCTTACTCCTTCCAACCTTGAAACTAGAGAAAATGTCTCTCCATAGTCAATTCCTTACTCTTGTGCATATCCCTTGTAGACCAATCTTTCTTTATTCCTTATGATTTCACCTTTCTCATTTAATTTATTTCTTAATATCCACTTTGTTCTAATCACATTCTTATCATTTGGCCTTGGTACCAATGTGCATATTTTTTCCTTTTCTATATGATCAATCTCCTCATTCATTTCTCTAATCCAATCTTCATTCCCCAATGCATCTTTAAGTATAATGGCTTAAACTCACATAATAGACATTTATCATTCTTCAACTTGTTTCTTGTCATGACTCCTAAATATTTATCTCTATTAATTAATCACATGTGTGGTGTCTTCTTACACATTTTTCTAAAACATGGTAAGATATCCTTTCTTGTTGTTTTAGTTCACTTCGTCCAGCTTACTTATCTTCTCCAAGTATTTCCTACTATAACTTGATTTTCTGTTTCTAGTGTTTGATCTCTATAGCCTAATGCTTGGAAACTTACTAATGCTTGATAGATCTTCTCTGTTGTGACTTGGAAATGCATGTTTATTGATTCTTGGTAGTCTCTTTCTCTTTTTTAGGTAAATTACTTGGTTCTCCTTCATATATGTATACAAATGTTATGTAATCTCAAGGTTCCTTCTTGCATCATTCTTCATTCTTTTCTATAAATTCATCAATTCTAGCATTTGTACTTTCCACAATTTTTTTAGTGTTAGTGTTAAAACACTTGTATGCCTTTCTTTTAGTGGAATATCCTAAGCATATACCTTCATCACTTTGCATCAAGCTCTTCATTCATTGAATCTTTCAATATTTAACACTTTCTTCCAAATACTTTGAAATATTTGACATTAGGTGCATAGACATACCATAATTCAAAAGGGGTTTTGTTTGTACCTTTCTTGACTTGAAATTTGTTAAGTGTATAAACAATAGCACTTATATCTTCCCTCCACTTGAAATCGATCATCAGTGTTCTTTCATAGTCCATGATTGATGTGTTTCTTGTTTCAACTATCTCATTTTGTGGTGGAGTTCTAGGTGCAAATATTTGTCTTTGATTATTTTTTCATTATAGAATGTCTTGAACTCTTCTAATATGAATTCACCTCCTCTTTCTAATCTCAAGTATTTTAGACTTTTACATGTTTCATTTTCAACTCTATCCAAATACCACTTAAAATTTTGAAAAGAATTAGACTTTTCTTTAAGAAACATCTTGGTCATCATTCTAGAGAAATCATCAACAAATAGGATAAAGTACTTTTCACCATAATAACTTTTCACTCCAATAAGACCACATAAATCAATATGAACCAACTCAAAAATATCATCAAAAGAATAGAAATTTCTCTTGAAACTATACTTTGTTACTTTTCCCATTTGACATTGTTTCTACATCACTTTATTAGGTTTTCTCAATCTTGGTAGTCCTCTTACTCCTTTTAGCGTACTAATGCTTACCATTTTATCAAAATTAACATGACGAGAGCTCTTATGTCATAATCAAACATCTCCAAATTTTACAAATAAAAATGTATCTTCAGATAGGTCTAGATAGAACAAGTTACCTATTTTTTTCTCCCTACTTCCAATCATTTAACCAATAGAATCATAGATTTTTTCCTTCTTATTTTGGAATTCAACTTGGTACCCTAAACTATTCAATTGTGTCACACTCAACAAATTATATTTCATTCCATCAACCCACTATGTGTTGTCACATCTAATCTTGTCATTCAATATAATAGATCCTTTACCTTTCACATAACATGGTGCATCATTTCACAACTTAACACAAATTTCATTGTAATGTTATAACTTTTCAAATTCACTTGTATCACCAATCATATGATGTGAGAAACCACTATCAATTGTCCATTTATCATGCTTATTAAGATGTGAAATAAGAGTAGTCTACTAAAACATTTCATCTTCATTGGATTCATCTTTGATTACAACATAAACAACTTCTTCATCATCTTCATCAGAATCACTTTTAGAAGCATCTTCTCCAACAATGTAACAAGATTTCTAACATTTTCCCTTGTATTTTTTGTTACCTTGGTTGTCTCTATTATCTCTCCTTCCTTGGTGTCTATTTTTTTTTTCCTTTCCTACTTTTCATCTCTGTCGTGATACCATGCAACAATATGACCAACTTTATTACATGTAAAACAAAGTATAGGATGTTTACCTCTATATTTTCCTTTTCCTCTTAGTATCCTCCTTGCCAATAATTCTTCTAGATCATCAAGGTCATCATCTAATTCACTATCACTATCCAAAGGATTACTTTTTAAATATTTTATTCTTTTGGATCCATCAAGGGTTAGGTGATACTTGAAGGTGCATTCAATAATAGACAGTATATAAATTTATCAAAATTTTATAATTCAAATGCAATAAGTCTACCAATTAGACTATTTAGGGTAATATCATTACTAGGTCTACATCATAGTTCTTATATTGCATATACTCTTATGGCATAAATAAGAAGTAAATTTCTTAATACCTTGTTGATCAGAGCATCTTAGGTATGTCTTCTCTGGCACCTCTTATTGCAATCACTACTTCTTTGATTTAGCTACAATACTCAACAACAGTTTCTCCTTCTTTCATTCTCATGTCATCAAACTTACCTCTCAAAATCTCAACTTTATCCCTTAACACATTTTTGTCTCCTCCATGAATTTGTGTCAACTTATCCCACATTTACTTTTTATTAGTGTAATCCTTCACATAATCAAACTCAACATAATTTAGGGAAGATGTCAGATCTATCATCATTTGATTGTGTTCTTTCTTTTCTTTTCTTTTCTCAATTTTCATGGGTCTAGGTGCTTTTATATGTTTGTTATCCAAGAAGTACATTTTAAAATCTCCAATTTGATATAGATGTGATCTCATTAGATGGTTTCATGATGGAAAGTTTTCCTTGTTTAGATTGGGTACCTCTCTCTTGTACATCTTGATCTTTAGCTTATGTCCCTTCAAAATTTTCTTACAAGCACCAATGCTCTAATACCAATTGTTAGAATGATTGGAATAATTGAGAGGGGACTAAATTAGTTATCCTTAGGTCAAAATGTACCAATGCAAATTTTAACAACTTAATCATATTCATAAATTCACTCGGTCCATAGAGCAAACCATCACTAACTGAACTTATTCATATCAACACTTAGCTCTCTATTTAGTGATAGTCAAATTACAAAAATATATAATAGTAAATAGCATGAAATGTGAAAATAACATTCACACAAGTATGAGACTAGAATTTAACATGGAAACCTAATTAAGAAAAACCACCCAGTAACATGCTATCTCTTTTTCACTCTTATAAAGTGAGCTCAATTAAGAGTCAACCCTGTAAAAGGTTACAAAACACATTGTTAGGTATGACCCTATTAAGGATTTAATCATCATATTAGAAGTGGCCTTGTTAGAGTTCTTTAAAACATCCCATTAGAATGTTACCTTGATTAAAGGATTTTGCTACCACAATGGTTAGAAAGTAATAGCTAGGTTGATCTAATAAAATACAACTCACTTTGCATGTTCATATCTCCATTTGGAACATTCCTAGTTCATTGACTAGTCTTTATCACATTCTCCATCTCTGATCTATTTGGAAACAATTCAAGAAATCTCACTTTCTCTAATTTCTCACTTTTCATCTCCAACTCTTGTTCTTATACTTTTCTCCACAAATTCACTAGCCCAACCAAAAAATCATCTCATATGTCTCCTTAAATAGATGAGTTTAATCTTTTTTTGCTTAAACATAACCATAGATCTTAGGGTTTGGTAAGATTCATTGAATTTGTTCATCATTTTTCCTTTCTTCTTCTTTCCTTGAAACTTTAAGAAACTTTTCATTTAATCCTTTCCTTAAATCACTTAACAAACTCAATTCATGAATTAAATATGTCATCTCATCAATCCTTATCTTTAGCATATTTTGACTATTCTATAGATTCAACCGTGTCAGCCTCAAATCCTAATTGTTTTACAAATTATTAATATACTAACACTCAATCATCTCTATTTTCTATAGCTTGGTCATCACTAGGTAGCTTGGTCACTATTGATATGTCTTTTTCATCTTACATTGGCTTTCTTAGACATCATGGTGCTTAGTCATAACTTCAAATTTTGTCATCTTGCTTAGTAATTCTTTGTTAGAAATTCTTTAGAATAACTAAGAGGGTGGGGGGCGGTGGGTGAATTAGTTATTCAAGGTCAAAATTTCCTAATAAAACCTTTTCACCAAGTAAAGTGAGCCCATTAAATTGTTCATGCATCCAAGCTAAACTTTCTACTTAGCAAGTTACTGAAAATCAACATGCAAGCATAAGACATGAAAGATCAACACATAACATAGTCTTTGTAGCTCTGATAACATGTCCTTCTTTCAAACTTTGTCTCCTTAAGTCTTCATGCTCAATGTACTAGTGCAATCTCCACTATGGCCACTTATCGAAGCAGAGTCTTTGTACTCTATTCCTCCTTGATGCCTTCTCCTTGACACCATTCAACAACTTTGACCTAGTAACTCTTGCTTCTTGGCCTATGACTCCTTAAATAAGAGTCTAGAAATGTTTTTCCTTCTTGAATCTTCCAACTTTTATCTTTTGTTCAAATGGATTAGGTAGGATTCAATGAATCTAACCCATATCTTGTTCCTTCATGAAACATCACGGAGAATCCTCTTGAATTCACCCAAAAATACTTTATCCAAAATTCTTTGCCACCAGCTCATCATCCTTATCCTCCATCTAGTTCACAAAATTCAAGGTAACAAACTTGTTAGCTTAGATCTGGTAAATCTTTGACTTTTCAAATAATGTAGTAGCTTGGCCCTATTAAAATTCTAATGCTTGACACATACTGTGTTACTTAGCACCAACTACATTTTACTGATGCTCAACACTTACTATGGATTCACTTGGCATCCACTAAGTTTTTCTGATGCTGAGCACCTATTACTTTTTTTGGCACCTGAACTTGCTCAACTACTTTTATTTCACTCAGCACGCACTAGATTTTGCATTTTCTTAGCACTAACTAAAAATTTTCTCGGCATGAACTAGCTTGCTCAGCACCCACTAATGAACTTAGTTAAGCTTTGCAGACAACCTTGTTACAACTTATTCTTCCATTGTTTCTAAGTGTGGCCAACCTCTATATCTTCAAGTATATTGTCAATACATCATTTTACCAATGCCTTAATTGATCCTTATACTTCATTGCAAAACCATAACTCAATCTTTCCCTTAGGTGCTTTTGTTACATCTTGTTGATTAAATCCTCTTCATCAATCATCTAAGTGATAGTGCTTGGATTTTATAAGTAATTATCATTCCAACAAATAGTAGGTTTGACATCAGTGACAATACAATGATTGAAAACATTCTTTATAAACAATCTCCCTTCTTTGCAACAATCTTTCTTCTTCAATAATGATCTTTTCAATCAAATTCCAACAATCTCCCTCTTTGGCATTGATGGCATACCAAACTAATTAGCTAAGTTATCAAAATGCTAACTAAGTTAAAATAGTAAATCAAATGCCAAAAAGAAAACTTTATTCAAAACTATTCATTCCATCAACAACTTTGTAAGTAACTCCTCCTTTTGATGATAAAATATCTTCTACTCTTTGTTTTGCTATCCTTCTGATTGATTGTTATCTTGACTATTTCTCCCTCTGAGCTTCCTTTTCCTTTATCTTCTTGTTTTCTACTATTTTCCCTTTACATTTCTAATTAATTTCTATATTACTCCCTCTTTTTTGTAGCTTACCATTTTGATCAATTATGCCCTTCTTAACTACTATTTATCCCTCTTACATTTTATGCCATTTCTCCATTTCCATTGATCAGTTTCTACTATTTCTCCCTCTTTGACAACAATGCCAAAGACATATTATTTCAGCATCTTATTATGCAAGTATAGCATCTTTTGGAACTTCCAATTTCTCTCTCTGTCACCTTGCTTGTGACTGATTTCGAACTTTATTACTTTGATTACTTCAAGAAAAAAATCCTAAAATAAGTATCCTCTGCATCAATTTACAATATTTCAACAATCAACTCATTTGATGCAGGGCAATTTTTATTGTTTCTTAAATAGCCTTGGGTAGGGGTATCACCCCTAACTTACCTCAAAGATACTCAAATGCATCTTTAGGCAGTTCTTTTGTGAATATGTCATCAATTTGTTCCTTTGAACTAACATATTCCATCCTCACTTGCTTGTCTTCCACCAATTCTCTTACATAGTGATACTTAATTACAATGTGCTTTGTTTTGGCATGCATCATAGGATTCTTTGATATGTTGATGGCACTAGTGTTATCACAATAAAGTATCATAGGTTCAATTACTTCTTCCTTCATACCTTGCAATAGATGTTTTATCCATATAATATTGGTGCACTTAATGGCAATAGCAACATACTCAACTTTTGTTGTAGACTGTGAGGTACAACTTTGCTTTTTGCTGGTCCAAGTGACAAATTTTTTACCTAAGAAAAGTGCTCTTCCACTAATGTAATGTCTGGTCTAATATGCAAAACATACTACAACTTTCCAATCATTAATCTATACAATGTCTGATTTACTTCAATTTATTCATCATTCTTGGATAGCTTATGTCCTATTACCATTGGTGTATTGACTAGTTTTGAAACTTCTAAGCCAAATGTCTTGAGTATCTCCTTGATATATTTTGATTGGGTCACAAATATACCATATTTCAATTGATTTACTTGTAGTCCAACAAAGAATTTGATTTTTCCAAACATTGACATCTCAAACTCTTTTTTCATTTGATCAAAAAAATCTTTGCATTGGGCATCTTTTCCTCCAAATATTATGTCATCAACAACAATCTCAAATATCAAAATGTCTTTGTCTTTTTCTTCCTTGATATGCAAGTTGTTGTTATCATCTATTCTCTCAAATCCAATCTTCATAAGATATTTGTGTAGTCTCTCATACCATGCTCTAGGTGCTTGCTTCAAACCATAGAGTTCTTTGTGCAATTTACAAACCATATCCTTGTTGTCGTCATCAAAAAATCCCTATGGTTGTTCTATGTAGACTTCCTCTTCTAGTATACCATTTAGAAAAGTTGACTTTACATCCATTTGGTAGACTTTGAAACCTTTGTAGGTAGCATATGCAAGTAACGTTCTTACTCCTTCCATTCTTACAATAGGGGAAAATGTTTCCCCATAGTCTAGTCCGTCTTCTTGTGCATACCCTTTGCAAACTAGTCTAGCTTTATTTCTTTTAATCTCACCACTTTCATCAAGCTTGTTTCTAAGCACCCATTTTGTACCAATTATATTCTTATCAGTTGGTCTTGAAACTAAAGTCTAGATTTTGTTCTTCTCTATCTGATCTATCTCTTCTTCCATAGCTTTATGCCAATTATTATCTTGTAGTGCAAATTTCACTATTTTGGGCTCAATCTTGCTTAGTGGACATGATTCATTCCTTAGTTTGTTCCTTTTCATTGGTCTAGCTTCCTTGTCTCCAATGATTTTTTTTACAGGGTGATGTCTTCTCACATACTTGGATAGTCTTGGTTTTTTCCTTCTTTCCATGTTTGATCCCTTAGCTTCAGAGTCACTATGCACATCTCTTTTTGGTATTTCATCTTCTTTCTTATGTGTACTAATATTTAGAGTTAGAATGTGCATTTTCTTCATTTTGTAACTTGACTTCTAAATGTAGCTTGACATTCATTGGTTGTGACTCGACTTATATTGAAATTTTTTGGAGATTCCCAACTTGTTTGGTAGCTTCATCTTCAGTAGGCATTCCTTCATATAAATACACAAAGGATATATCCTCTTCTAGTTTCTTAGTTTCATCGTCCTAAGCTTCTACATGCTCATCAAAATTTACATTTGCACTCTCACAATCTTGTTAGTGTTAGTATTCAAACACTTCTATACTTTGCTTCTAGTGGAGTATCCAAGGAATATTCCTTCATCACTCTTTGATTCAAACTTGCCATTTTTGGCATCTTTAAGAATATAGCATTTACAACCAAACACTTTGAAATGTCTTACATTAAGTGAGTGATCATACCATAATTCAAAAGGTGTTACATTTGTACCTTTCTTGACTTGAACTCAATTTAGGGTGTAGATAGTTTTGCTTACAGCTTCTCTCAAGTACTTTAGTGCAAAATTATTCTCTATCATTAATGTTCTGGCACAATCTATCACTAACCTATTCCTTTTTTTGCAATGCCATTCTATGGGGGAGTTCTTGGTGCTGATGTTTGTCTTTTAATCCCTTTGTCATTGCAAAATGTCTCAAATTATTTTGATGTAATCTCTCCTCCTCTGTCTGGTCTTAGGCACTTCAAACTCTTTCCTATTTCTTTTTCAACCCTAGCCAAACACCACCTAAACATTTGAAATGCATCATATTTTTGTTTTAAGAACATGGCAGTCATCATCTAAGAGTAATCATCCACAAAAAAATATCATGTATATGTCTCCTTTTTAGCTCTGCACTTCTATTGGGCCACATAAATCTATATGGACTAACTCTAATACTTATTTGAAGGTGTAAGTTTTGCTTTTGAAATTTGACTTGATCATCTTTCCTAGTTGACATTGTTTGTACATTTTATTTTTAGGCTTCTTTAGCTTTGGCAAACCTTTGACTTTCTTCATTTTGCTGATACTAATCAAATTATCAAAGTTGACATGACATAGCCTTTTATTCCATAGCCACACATCATAAAGTTTTACAATAAGACAGGTTGCATCTTCCATATCTAGGTAAAATAAATTACTCCTACTTTTCTCTCCTTTTCTTATCAAGTTTCCATTAGTGTCATAGATTTTGGCAGTTTTGTTTCCAAATTCTACTTTGTAGCTTATATTACCCAATTATGACACACTCAGAAGGTTGTAGTTCAATCCTTCAACATAATATAGATTGTCACATGAAATTTTCTCTATAAGTTTAATAGAACCTTTTCCTTTGATTTGACATGGAGCATCATTTCCAAATCTAACACTATTTCCATCATATTGAGTAAAGGTAATAAACTTACTTTTTTCTCCTGTCATATGATTTAAGCATCCACTATCTATGATCCATCTATCATTTTTGTTCACACAAGTTGCCAGTGTTGTTGCCTCATCTTCATCTGATTCATCCTTCATGGCTACATAGACTACCTCATCATCATCTTCACCAGAATCCTCTTCTTCAGCAATGTAGCACTTGTTACTTTTGTCTTTGTAATCTCTGTTATCATCTTCTCTTTTGTTCTTGTTCTTATTGCCTTTTCTATGTGCATCTTGTAGCAATATGTCCTACTTCATTGCAATTAAAACATATCATAGGAAACTTACCTTTGAATTTACCTTTGTCTTTGTGAAATTTTTTGGCTAGTAGTGCTTCCAATTGTTCCACATCTTCTTCATCTATGTTGCTGTCACTAGATGCATACTTTTTCTTTTTCTTCTTCTTCTTTGGTTTAACCTCATCAGTGTCTTTTAATGATAGCTTGGCCTTGAAAGTAGATTCAATATTCTTAGGTCTATAGTTATCAAAGTTGGACAACTCAAATGTACTAAGTCTTCCTACTATTCCTTCAAAAGTTAGTGTGTTTCTTGGTACACATCTTAACACTTGGATGGCTGAAACTCTAATAACATAGACGGGGAGCAAGGTTCTAAATAATTTTCTATTAATAATTTCATCCTCTAAATGACCACCCAAACTTCTTATTGCACTTACGACTTCTTTCATTCTAGAGGCATATTGAGCAGTATTCTCACCTTCTTCCATTTTCATGTCATCAAACTTTCCTTTGAGGCTTTCTCTTTTTGATCTTTGAACATTTTGATCTCCTCCATAAATATAAATTTAGGCTTTCCACATCTTGAATGTAGAGTCACATCCCTTGATGTCATCAAATTCAGCATAGTTGAGGGAAGAGGAAATCTCCAACATTTCCTTATTGTGCTCCTTTTTCTTCATATCTTCTATAGTAGGTATAGCTAGATCAACATGTTCTACTTCAATTGAGGTTTGTGCATGATCACTTATTGATCCTAGGTGTACCTTCATTAGAATTTTTGATGTAGTGAAGTTATCTCTGTTGAGCTTGGAAAATTCTCTCTTGGACATCTTGATCTTCCTGCTTCTAGTACCTTTAAACTAAATTAGCAGATGGCTTTGATACCAATTGTTAGAAATTCTTTAGAATAATTGAGAGGGGGGGTGAACCAGTTATTCAAGGTCCAAATGTCCAAATAAAACTTTTTTCAGCAAGTAAAGTGAGCCCTTTAAACTATTCATGCATCCAAGCTAAACTTTCTACTTAGCAAGTTACTAAAAATCAACATGCAAGCATAAGAGATGAAAGATCAACACATAACATAGTGATTTATGTGGAAACCCAATTTGGAAAAAACTATCAGTAACATGCTACTCAATTCTCACACTTCCAAAGTGATGCCCTGTGAAAGGCCTGCCCTATTAAAGGCTACAACACACTGTTAAGTGTGACTTGGTTAAAGGATTTTAACCACCCTGTTAGAAGTGGGCCTGGTTAGAGGACTTTAGAACATTCACTTGGAATGCCACCCTATTAAAGTATTTACAAATAGTTGTTAAACCAACCTAATTCCATAGGATTTTACCCTAACTAGTACAATTGTTAAAGAGTAACAATAAGGGCTTTTGACTTGATATAACTCACAACTAAACTTGCAAATTTTAGATCTCTATTCGGCTCATAACATTACCTAGCTTTTAGTCATTGCTTGTCCTTCTTTCAAGCTTTTTCTCCTTGAGTCTTCATGCTTGATGTACTAGTGCAATCTCTTATATGGCCACTTATCGAAGTAGAGTCTTTGTACTCTATTCCTTCATCCTTGATGCCTTCTCTTTAACACCCTCCAACAAATTTTACCTAGTAACTCTTGCTTCTTGGCTTATGACTCCTTCAATAGAAGTCTATAAATACTTTTACTTCTCGAATCTTATTGCTTTTATCTTTTGTTTGAATGGATTAGGTAGGATTCAATGAATCTAACCCATATCTTGTTCCTTCTAGAAACATCATGAAGAATCCTCCTAAATTTGCCCAAAAATGGTTTATCCAAAATTCTATGCCACCAGCTCATCATCCGTATCCTCCATCTAGTTCACAAAATTCAAGGTAACAAACTTGTTGGCTTAGATTTGGTGAATCTTTGAATTTTCAAATAATGCAGCAACTCAGTACTTTTGAAATTCTAGTGCTTGGTACATACTATGTTACTCGACACCAACTACATTTCACTAATGCTCAACTCCTACTATGGATTCACTCGGCATCCACTAAGGTTTTCTAATGGTTGGCACCTGTTACTTTGCTCGACACCTAAAATTTTTTGACTCTTTTTGTTTCACTTGGAACACACTAGATTTTGCATTTTCTCGATACTAACTAAAAATATGCTCAAGAACTAGCTTGCTCAACACCCACTAATGAACTTAGTTAAGCTTTGTAGACAATATTGTTACAACTTATTCTTCAAGTGTTTCTAAGTGTGGCCAACCTCTGTATCTTCAAGTATATTCTCAATACATCATTTTACCAATGTCTTAATTGATCCTTATACTTCACTACAAAACCATAACTTAACCTTTCCCTTAGTTGCTTTTGTTACATCTTGTTGATTAAATCCTCTTCATCAATCAACTAAGTGATAGTACTTGAATCTTATAAGCAATTGTCATTCTAGTAGATAGCAAGTTTGACATTAGTGATAAAACAATTATTGAAAACATTCTTTATCAACCATCTCCCTTCTTTGCAATAATATTCCTTCTTCAATAATGATATTTTTGATCAGATTCTAGCATTCTTAACTTCTTCATTGACATGGTAACCTGTTGCTCAATCAAACTCATGTTTTACTTAACTTATTGACTTACATCAATCATCTCTTCTACACTTAATAGAGTGATCAAACAACACATTATCTTATCAAGTACTAATTGGTCAAGTGCCCTTTATAGTTCCACCATATGTACTTACTCCTCTTTAATCAACAACTTTACTAGTTCAATGTGTTATCTCTCTTATCAAATCCTCTTCATTAGTTAAATAATAGGGCCATCTACACTATGGAAAAATGACTTATTAGTAAGGTTTACCATCAATAAAAACATAACAATTGTTCGAAGTGTACTTCCAATAGCTTATGGACTTCTAGCCTAACTAAAGATTCTTTGTGTTTCCTTCTAATAGAACTAGTTTTTTTTTTGTGATTTTTTGTTAGTTATGATTTGTTCATTTACATAAGTTTCTCTACAATAATAGAGTTCTTCAGAATTTCATTAATTTTTGGTTCTAAATTAAACACTAGTTGTTTGGTTTTTGTATAATGTATACTTTTTTTCAAGTATAATATTTTCAACACTCTCCTCTTTCTAGATGAAAGATCAAATAAAAATATTCACAATTGAATCCAAAAACTATCCTATCAAGTATGGCATATCTACAATCTTATTCTCTTCTATTATCATTCCTCAACAATGATAATATATCAATTTGTTCTTTAATTTTTTAACCATTTTACCCATATGTAATGTTCTTTTTTTTTTGTATGTTTACTCTAGTAGATTAACAATTCTAAATATTAATCACTCTTGACCTAATTGGATATGTAACCACATTAGACGTCTATATGTTTAACAAAAAAAAAACCTTAATATAGAAAACCCGATGAAAACTTAAAAATCTATAAATATACAATGCTAAACAAATATAGGATCTATTTGGTAAGGTCTCACATTGGCCTTTGTACATGCCTTGAACTAAATCGTGTAACCACAAAAACTTTTTCATAAATGTTGGGTATTAAAAGGAAAAAACCATGAGGATACTCAAAATGGAAATTTATATACCTCGATCGCAAAGGCAAAGTTTGAATTGTGGATAACTCTCTCATAAGTTGCATACTCTATCCATGTACACCTCTCCCCTACACAAAAGATACCTACAAAATAGAACCCTAGGGTTTGGTCCTCTAACCTTTTAAATCACAGAATTTCAAGAGGTTTACATGAAAATTTGTAGGAGATCAATAGAATGCATGTATAAAGACTTAAAATGTGAAGAGGTCATCTAGTTATTTTGAAACTGATGCCCATCTATAAAAAATGAATATAGCCTATGTTATAATTATTTAGAATAACTGAGAGGGGGGGTGAATCAGTTATTCAAGGTCCAAATGCCATGATAAAACTTTTTTTGTTTTCTCTACAAATCCTTAATGGTGCATAACTGAACTTATCATGCATGCAATTTAAATATTGAAACAACTAAGAAAAGTAAACATGCATCACACCATAACACTAAGAATTTGATAACCCAAAAACCCTCCAAGAATAAGAAGGTAAAACTGGGGTGGGGATGATACCCACAAAATAACTAGGCAATTGATTTTAACCACTTCTGATGGTCTGCCCTGTGAAAAGCCTGCCCTGTTAAAGGCTACAACACATTGTTAAATGTGACCTTTTTAGAGGATTTCACCAAACTATTAGGAATGGGTCTGGTTAAAGGACTTTGAAACATTCACTTGGAATGTCACCCTGTTAAAAGATTTAAAACATGGCTATTAAACCAACCTAAGTCCATAGGTTTTATCTTAACTGTTATAATTGCTAGAAAGTAAAAATAATGGCTTTGATCTTATTCAACTTACAACATAACTTGTAGAGTATAGATCACACTTCAGTTCAATCCTTTGCTTGGCTTTTAATCACTTCGGTTCAGTTAGCTTGTCTTTCTCTCAAGCTTTGTTTCCTTGAGTCTTCTTTACTCATCAAACCAATGCAATCATATCTGTGGTCATCCAGTGAAACAGAGTATTCTTTGTTCTCTTACTCTTTAGCACTTTTCTTTAGCAGCTCATGATTTCATATTTTCTCACCACCACTCTTCTACTTCGTGACCTTATGACTTCTTAAATAGAAATCTGAAATATCTTTCCCGCTCAATTCTCCCTCTCCAATTTTAGGGTTTCAATGGATTAGGTAGGATACAATGTATCTAACCCATATTTCTTCTTCATCTAGAAACCTTGTCTAGCATCCAGTTTTATTCGCTAGAAACCTTTTTACATGGTGTTCTATACCACCAACTCATCACTTTTATCATCTATTTGGTTTACAAACTTCTAGGTAACAACCTTGTTAGCTCAGATCTAGCGAATCTTCGATTTCAAAATAATGCAGCAACTCGGCATTATTGGTTGACTGATACTCAGCTTGTTTTGTGTTACTCGACACTTGTTTTCTGCTCGGCATCTATATTTTTACTCAGCACCTATTTCATGCTCGACACTTGATGTTTACTTGGCACTTGTTTTCTACTCGACATCTATATTTTTACTCGGCACCTGTTTCATGCTCAGCACTTGAAGTTTACTTGGCACACTCTAAAAGTGAACTTGCTTGGCTTCCTCTAAGAATTTGTTCGACACTTGCTTGATCGGCTCTCTCTCTCTAATGAACTTAGTTAGACTTTACAAATGACTTAGCTAAAACCTTACATCTTTGATATGTTTTAGTGTGCCCATTCTCTATATCTTAGAGTATGTCATCAATAAACTTTTTCATCAATGGCTTAGCTGATCCTTGTATTTCATTACAACATCATAACTTCAACCTTTCTCTAGGTAGTCTAGTTACATCTTATTGATTGCCTCCTCCTTGTCAATCAACCAATTGATAGTATTAGGATCACTAAAGTAATTTTCATTCCTGCAAGTAACAAGTTTGACATCAACGATAAAAAAATGATTGAGAACATTCTTTACCAGTTCTATTATTTTTTATGTATAATCTCTTCAGTTATTTCTAACAATCTCCCTCATGATTTTTTTCAATCTTTTCCAACAATCTCCCTCTTTGGCATTGATGGCAAACCAAACTGATCATTTGATCAACTTAGTTACCATCAAAATTACATATGTTTTTCTGCCACTTTCTGTTTCTTCCTCTTTTACTTTAGTTTTACTACTGATCATATATCTTTACTCATATGTCTCCCTCTTTCATATGTATCTCCCTCATGAGTATCTTTCTCCTATTTTGTTTATTTTGATCAGTTTCTTCATATCTCCCTCTTTGACATAAATGCCAAAGATGTAGCATCTTTAACATGTGAAATATAGGCTTTGCATCTCATATTTTCTCCCTCTGTCACCATGCTTGTGACTAATTTGGAGTTTCTACTCCTGTTGTCATCCTCTACATCATTCTAAAGATATTTCAATGATTTATTCCTGTTGATGCAGGGAAGCTTCCTTGTTATTTTTATACTACTTGAGTTAGGGGTATTACCCCCAACTTGCCTATAAGATATTCATAGGCATCCTTGGGCAATGGTTTGGTGAAGATATCTGTAGTTTGTTCCTTTGTTTGAATATACTCCATCTTCACTTGTTTGTCTTCTACCAATTCTCTGACATGGTGATATTTGATTGCAATATGCTTGGTTTTTGCATGCATTACTGAATTCTTGGATATGTTTATAGCACTTGTGTTATCACAATACAATATCACAGGTTTGGTTACTTCTTCTTTGATTCCTTTCAATAAATGTGTGAGCCACACAATGTTTGTGCAATTGACTACTACTGCCACATATTCTAATTCTACAGTGGACTGAGACGTGCATGTTTGCTTCTCGCTTGTCCAAATAACTAATCTTTTTCCTAAAAATTGTGCTCCTCCATTTGTGCTTTTTCTATCATCAATGTTACCTCCCCAATCTGCATTTGTGTATGCATTGAGCTCAAACTTTTCATTCTTTTTATAATATAGACCAAAGTTATCAGTTCCTTTGAGATATCTCATTATTCTTTTTACTGCTATGAGATGACTTTATTTGGGATTAGTAGAGAATCTAGCCACTATTCCAACTACTAATGCTATGTTTGGTCTACTATGTACAACATATTGTAGTTTTCCAATCATCGATCTGTACATTTTTTGATTAACTTCAGTTGATACATCATTTTTGGATAGCTTATTTCCTATTGCCATTGGTGTGCTGACAGGTTTTGAATCTTCTAATCCAAATGTTTTAAGTATCTCATTGATGTACTTTGATTGTGTCATAAATATACCATGTTTTAGTTGATGTTCTTGCAATCCAACAAAGAATTTAAATTCTCCAAACATAGACATTTCAAATTCATGTTTCATTTTGTCAACAAAACTTTTGCAAAGCACTTCCTTTCCTCCAAACATTGTGTCATCTACAAAGATTTCAGATACAATAATATCCTTACCTTCTTCTGATTTGATATACATGTTGTTGTTGTCATCAATTCTTTCAAATCCAATTTGCACTAGATACTTGTGAAGTCTCTCATACCATGCTCTAGGTGCCTGTTTCAGACCATAGAGTGCTCTATGTAGTTTACAAACCATATCGTTATTGTTTTCATCAACAAAACTGTAACGCCCCGCCAAGGGATCCAAAAGAATTAACCTAAAGTTTCATTAAGTTTGCTAAACATTTTTTTTTTTTTTGAAGTAAGAAAGTATAACATACACATCAAACACATAGTAGCGGAAGCAATAACATGTAATCATCGACAAACATACATTGTAAGTTACATTTCTTAAAGATCCCAAGACGTTGAGTCACATTTAAATTTAATTAATTCTAAGTCTAACAACTATCACATACATATGAAAGAATAATCAGAAAGTCCCATGTCCATAATATACATTTGTTCCGAATGCCGCTCGGCAAATTAATTCGGAATGCTCAATCATCCACTGTACAAGTCACAGGGTATGAAAGGCTTAAAAGAATATACATATGTAAAGATAAAGATACAACATCCTCAAATCCATGATACAAAGTACAGTAAAAATATATGAAACTATTCACCATACTTGATACATCCATACATCCATAATGATAAAACATCTATCATAAAATCTAACCATTCAACATAATAATCCAAGAACATAGTGAAGGTAAATGCCAATCACGAAATCTCCAGCCACGGTGACCACAGAACGGATCTCAATGGTAAGAGTAAAAGCACTACCACCCAACCACGTGGAACCTAAATGGTCCACTCCCACCGCGCTGAGGAGATAGTCTCAAGTCCCAAATAGGATAACAAAACCTATAATCATAAATACTCTCTAAGTCTAGGAAATCCTATAAGTATGCTAACTCAAGGGTTCCTAAAATGATCGACATCTAAATCCCAGAGGTACCACAAGACACGTAAGAAACCTAATATGCAAGCGGGAAAGTGTCATCGCAAAAGTCATGTAGAAGTTACCCGAGCAATCCCTTAGGAATCCCGGGTCCCTACTGATCCCTACGGCCACTATTATCCTCTCGTACTGACGAGCCATACTATGGAGTGCAAGGTCGTAACCAAGCGTTCTCTCTACCCCATCCTAGTCTGTACTAGCACTCAAGGCATGGGAGAGAACATACAATTATCTTGTTAGGTTCATTTTCCCTCATTTAGTGTAAATGTTTTCACTTATTAAAACAACTTACAATGGGTTACTCCAGGCAGCCTCTTAGGGCCCCGATCCCCATTGCAAGCCACTTCCCGAGTCTACACATAGATAACCTACCCTAGGCTCATGAAATCATAAATCAAAGAATCATAATAAAACCACCTCAGTCTTATACAAGCAACTGAAAAGACATCATAAAAGATAAGCCACAAAACTACATCAGTTCTTCATGAGGAACAGATAAGCACCAAATAATAATCATATGACCACGACAGTTCTCTATCAGCAACTGAAGACATCAAAGATAAATCACAAAATCCAATGGTTCTCCAATGAGCAACTAGAAAGTATCCCAATAGTAAATTACAATACTGATCGAAGACTCCAAAATGGTTAAGTCAAAACATGACATCATCAAGAACATAACAAACACTTCAGTCCTCTCAAGCGACCGAAAAGCAATCCAAGTATAACTGATCGAGACTCAAAAATGGTTATCAAATATAACTGATTGAGACTCGAAAATGGTTAAGTTAGGTATCTCAAATACATACACCTCAGCTCCACACAAGGAAACTGGAAAGCAATAAAAAAAACACTAAATACATCCATCATAGAGCATACTATCACATTACCTTGGCTGGTTTGAAAAGATCGAGAACAAATCATCATAACCTCACATTCACAAACTCCCGAGCCTCTGGTAACAACCTAAGACTGGTCAAAGCTAAAACAACCCCAAAACATAATCAAGACAGTATCGTTTCATAGTTTGGGTTGATCTCAAAATACACAATAGGGTTAAAAGTAAAGTTTCAGTTCTCATTTCAAAGTATGAATTTGATTGACAATATATTGTTGAGTTAATGATTGGTTCCCATTTTCAGTTAAACATATGTTTTAAGTAATAAGTTTTCACAATTACTCCTTTTCAATTAACCCATTTCTATGTTTAGGTAAAATACAAAATTAATCCCCTTTATATTTAAATTAAATTAAATCAATGTTAATATAGTTAATTATTAGTTATTTATAAAATAACTAAATAATTAACATTTAATTAATCATTCAAATCTTTTAATTAAAACCTACAACTATATTAATTTTCTTATCAATTATTAATTACTTAATAATTAACAAAACTATTTAATAAAAATTATTAATAACTAAATTAAAATGAACTTATTAAATTTCATTAGTATTAATTTAACCAATTATAAAAAAAACTATTATTAAAACAATATTAATAAAATTTAATAAACCCTTTTGTTTTTAAAAAAAAGAAATGTGTTTATTTGAAAAGGCCCGCCGGCCTTTTAAATGAGGCTGTGGCCACTGCGCTGCCGCAGGGGCCTGTGATCGCGATAGTCAAGGACTATCGCTGTCGCAGTACTCTGCGTCAGCGTCAGTCACATCGCCCAGCAGGTAGGTGGGGAGTGGGGATATGGTGGCCCCCGCCCCCAATTAAATTACTTTAAATTATTATTATTATTATTATTATTATTATTATATTTATTTTTAAATTGAAACATTGAAACCATCCTTCCCAAAGGATATATATATATATAATAGAATTTTATTATTTTATATTTTATTTATTAGAAAAACAAATTCTCCTCAATAAAGTGTATTTAACTTTATTTTCAATTCCTATAATAATGTTTTAAATACATAAATAATTCTTATTTTATGTTATTTTAAATACTCATTAATATTAAGAAAACAAATTCTTTTTTTTTAATTCTAATTTTCTATTATTATTATTTCTTTTATAACATTTACAACTATAATCTGATAGAGAAAATTCTATTAACCGTTCGAATTTTTTATCTAAAATCTTCATTTTTATTTCAAACCCCTTCCCAAATCAAATTCTAATTTCTTTCAGTTGTTAAGTGAGGTTTTCTAAATAGGTTTTTCAATCTAGATTTACATATGAAATTGAATAGCAACAATTCTAGAACGAAGGGTGGTAAGATTCATGCAACAAGATCTGAGAAAACAATTTCCTTTCAAGCACGAGGTAGACAGAGCATATTGAATTTCATGAATCATTTAGTTGTCAAATGCACGACCCTACCTGAACCTGATGCTAATACGGAATCCCCAAAAACTGTAATAGAATTTGCTCCTCTTCAATGACTTTCTTCTGAAAAACTTTCTTGGTATCAGCCTTCTGAAATTCGCTTCCAAAAGTAGTCTCCCAAAAATTCCCGTCCAAAAACGTGTCCCAATTCGTGTCCCTCAAAAATGAACCCCCCCAAAGTTGTGATAAGCAAATTCTTCTCAAATCGGGGCACTAATTGTGCGTTGACCCGAGAAGACTCATTGCATAACTCAGTTAACTCCAAATTAACTTTTATTATCTTTTCTTTTATTTTGCATTCATCTTTTATGCACATTAAGTTGATTTATTAAATAACTTTATTTAATATTCCACTTGACTTCTATTTTAAATTAATTTATTACTTTAATCTTATGTGCACTTTTAAGAAATTAAAATAACATTATTAATTTCTATAATTTAATCTTTTAATTTATTTCTCATATTTAAACTCATGCTTAGATCATGCGATCTAGAATTCTTAATAATTTAATATCTTTCAACTTTTAATTTATTTTAAAACTTAATTGATAACATATTTAATTAATTTAAATAACAATAATATTTAGCATTTATTTAAAAATGAACTCCAAATATATTATTATTAAATTAGATAAATATTATCCTGTTCTAAATTTATCTTTGAACTTTAACCTTTAAATTTAATTCTTTTATTTAATTAATTTTTCAATTAATTAAATATTAAAGATATCATAATAATTCTCTATTGAATTAAATCATTAATTAATCTTTTTAATTAGACTTAATTAATAGAAAACACATCAAGGACTCATAAACAACATATGAAAACCCTACATAGAAAAACACATACTAAATCAAAACAAAAAGGTTATAATCCCGAAATTACATCATTTGATGCATTCGGAGGGTACTTAACTCAGATACTTGTCTTAATTATCAATTAGGACAATTGGCTAAAGGGTTTAGGATGTGGACTTAAGAGTTTATCTCCCCTCTCTTACTATTGAGACAATGCGATAGGGTACGCTCATCCTGGAAATTCAGGGAAGTCGATACCCGGTACCTGCAACCTGCATAAAATCCACGCATGTACAAACACAATATTCTAAGCTAAACAGACAATGGCAGGAAGTGGTGCATCGTGTAGATCTCGACTAGCAGGTTACTACGACTCCCTTCCTTAACCACATCAGAAACACCATACATAAATAAAATAAACATGCACACCATACACATGCAGTATGGGGTAAGTATCCATAAGAAAGCACATGGAATAATAAACCATCTAACTAATCATCATCGATAACTGAAACCATTGAATAATCATCATACATGCATAAAATATAGAGTACCAAGTAATCTCATCATATAATAAACTGAGTGTAAAATAATATCTGATAATCTCTAAAATAATAATACTAATCATCAAACATAAATTGGCCTAAAAGAGTTTGGCAATGATATCAAAAATGTAGCTCGAAAATGTAAACTAGGGGCAGGCACTACAAAAACCATTTGGTTGTTCAATGTAGACTTTCTCTTCTAATATACCATTTAGAAAAGCAGACTTTACATCCATCTGATAGACTTTAAAACTTCTATATGCAACATATGAAAGTAAAGTTCTTACTCCTTCCATTCTTGCAATAGGGGAAAATGTTTCCCCATAGTCTAATCCTTCTTCTTGAGCATAACCTTTACATACTATTCTGGCTTTGTTTCTGGTAATTTCTCCATTCTCATCCTGCTTGTTTCTGAATACCCATTTGGTACCAATCACATTTTTGTCAACTGGTCTGAGAACTAAATTCCAATTTTTGTTCTTCTTAATTTGATCAATATCTTCTTCCATAGCTTTATACCAGTCACCATCTTGTAATGCATCATACACTATCTTAGGTTCAATTTTGCTTAGTAGACATGATTCATTTCTTAGTCTATTCCTTGTCATTGGTCTTGCATCTTTGTCACCAATTATCTGTTCAGCAGGGTGATGCCTCTTCACATATTTGGACAATCTTGGTTATGTCCTTATTTCCATATTTGATCTTTCAGATTCAGGATCACTATGCACTTCATTGTCAAGTAGGTCTACATCTCTATCATGTGTACTGACTTCAAAGTCAGAATGAGCATTTTCTTCATTCTGCAACTTGGCTTCTGAATGCAACTCGACATTCACTGGTTATGAGTTGACTAAAACTGAAAGTTGTTGTTGAATCTTAGTTTGATTGATGGTATATTTTTCAATGGGCATTCCTTCATAAGAATACACAAAAGTTCTATAGTCATCCATTTTCTTTGGTTTTTCAACTTGGACATTTGCATGCTCATGAAAGTTTATATTTGCTCTTTCCACAATTTTGTCAGTGTTCATATTTAAACACTTGTATGCTTCACTTCTAGTGGAGTAACCAAGGAATATGCCTTCATCACTTTTTGCATCAAATTTTCCATTTTTAGCATCTTTAAGGATAAAAAATTTGTAGCCAAATACTTTGAAATGCTTTACATTGGGTGAGTGACCATACCATAATTCAAAAGGTGTTGCATTTGTACCTTTCTTGACTTGTACTTGGTTCAGTGTATGAACAACCACACTTACAGTTTCTCTCTAATATTTTAGAGCAACATTCTTTTCCATCATTAATGTTCTAGCGCAATCAATCACAGATCTATTTATTCTTTCAGCAATTCCATTTTGTGGGGGAGTTCTTGGGGTTGATGTTTGTCTCTTGATTCCTTTTTCATTGCAGAATATCTCAAATTCATTTGATGTAAATTCACCACCTCTGTCCAATCTCAGGCATTTCAAACTTTTTCCTATTTTCTTTTCAACTCTAGCCACATACCACTTAAACATTTGAAAAGTATTAGATTTTTTCTTTAAAAACATAACAGTCATCATCCTGGAATAATCATCAACAAACAACAATATATATTTGTCTCCTTTGTAGCTTTGTACTTCCATTGGACCACATAAGTCAGTATGGACTAACTCAAGTACTTATTTAGATGTATAGTTTTTACTTTTAAAACTTGACTTGTTCATCTTTCCTAGCTGACATTGTTTACACATGATATTGTCAGGTTTCTTTAGTTTAGGTAAACCTCTGACTTTTTTCATTTTACTAATATTGACCAGATTATCAAAGTTAAAATGACATAGCCTTCTATGCCATAACCATACATCATCAAATTTTGCAACAAGACAAGAGGTATTTTTTAGATCAAGATAAAATAGATTACTTCTTGTTTGATCTCCTTTTCCTATCAGTCTATCATCAGTATCATAGATTTTTGCAGTTTTATTTCCAAATTCTACTTTGTAACCTACATTGCCTAACTATGAGACACTTAGCAAATTGTAGTTTAGTCCTTCAATGTAGTATGCATTATCACATGAAATTTGTTCTGTAAGCTTAATGGTACATTTTCCTTTGACTTGACATGGAGCATCATTACCAAATCTAACACAATTTCCATCATACTGAGTAAAGTTAACAAACTTAATTTTTTCTCCTACCATGTGATGTGAGCATCCACTGTCTATGATCCATTTATCAATAGTGTTCATGCATGTTACCAGTGTTGTTGGCTCTTCTTCATCAGATTGGTCCTTCATGGCTACATAAACAACTTCATCATCATTATCATCAGAATCCTCTTCAGCAATATAGCACTTCTTGCCTTTGACTTTGTAATCTCTTTTATCATCTTCTCTTCTATTTTTTTACTTGTTTTCTTCCTTTTATTCCTTTTTTCTGTGTACACCTTGCAGCAATATGTCCTACTTCATTGCAATTAAAAAAAATGATAGGCATCTTACCTTTGAATCTTCCTTTGCCTTTGTGAAATCTTCTAGCTAGTAGTGCTTCCAATTGTTCCACATCTTCATCATCAGTGCCACTGTCACTGGATACATATTTCATCTTTCTTCTTTCTTTCTTTGATTTCACCTGATTAGCATCTTTTAATGATAGCTTGGCTTCAAAAGTAGATTCAACATGCTCAGGTCTATAGTTATCAAAGTTAGATAACTCAAATGTAGTGAGTCTACCTACTATGCCTTCAAAACTTAGATTGTTTCCTGGCACACATCTTATCTCTTGTATAGCTAATACTCTAATAACATAGATAGGGAGCAAGGTTCTTAAAAAATTACTATTAACAGTATCATCATCTAATTGACCATTCAAGCACCTTATTGCACTTACCACTTCCTTTATTCTAGCAACATACTGAACATCATTCTCACCTTCTTCCATTTTCATATCATCAAACTTTCCTCTGAGACTTTCTCTTTTTTCTCTTTGGACATTTTGATCTCCTCCATAAATGTTAGACAGGGCTTTCCACATTTTGAATGTAGTGTCACATCCTTTGATGTCATCAAATTCAGCATAGTTGAGTGTAAAAGTAATTTCCAGCATTGTTTGATTGTGTTCATGTTTTTTTTTTAGATCTTCTGCAGTAGGAGCACCAGTTGGATCAACATGTTCAGTATCAATTGAGTTTCGGGCATAATATCCCATGGATCCAAGATGTAGCTTCATCAAGCTTTTCCAAGAAACAAAGTTGTTTTTGTTGAGCTTGGTAGCTTCTCTCTTACGCATTTTGATCTTTTCTGCTGTTAGTCTTTTAAACTAAATCAACAGCCATCGCTCTGATACCAATTGTTATAATTCTTTGGAATAATTGAGAGCGAGGGTGAATCAGTTATTCAAGGTCCAAATGCCATCATAAAACTTTTTATGTTTTCTCTACAAATCCTTAATGGTGCATAATTGCTTATCATGCATGCAATTTAAATATTGAAACAACTAAGAAAAATAAACATGCATCACACCATAACACTAAGAATTTGATAACCCAAAAACCCTCCAGGAATAAGAAGGTAAAACTAGGGTGGAGATGATACCCAAAAAATAACTGTGCAATTGATTTTAACCACTTCTGATGGTGTGCCCTATCAAAAGCCTGCCCTATTAAAGGCTACAACACATTGTTAAATGTGACCTTGTTAGAGGATTTCACCAAACTATTAGGAGTGGGCCTGGTTAAAGGAATTTGGAACATTCACTTGGAATGTCACCCTGTTAAAGGATTTACAACATGGCTATTAAACCAACCTAAGTCCATAGGTTTTATCTTAACTATTATAATTGCTAGAAAGTAACAACAATGGCTTTGCTCTGATTCAACTTACAACATAACTTGCAAATTATAGATCACACTTTAGTTCAATCCTTTGCTTGGCTTTTAATCACTTCAGTTCTGTTAGCTTGTCTTCCTTTCAAGCTTTGTTTCCTTGAGTCTTCTTTACTCATCAAACCAATGCAATCATATCTGTGGTCATCTAGCAAAACAGAGTATTCTTTGTTCTCTTACTCCTTAGCACTTTTCTTCAGCAGCTCATGATTTCATATTTTCTCACCACCACTCTTCTGCTTCATGACCTTATGACTTCTTAAATAGAAATCTAAAATATCTTTCCTGCTCAATTCTCCCTCTCCAATTTTAGGGTTTCAATGGATTAGGTAGGATACAATGTATCTACCCCATATTTCTTCTTCATCTAGAAACCTTGTCTAGCATCCAGTTATATTCGCTAAAGATCATTTTATATGGTGTTTTGTGCCACCAGCTCATCACTTTTATCATCTATCTAGTTTACAAACTTCTAGGTAACAACCTTGTTAGCTCAGATCTAGTGAATCTTCGATTTCAAAATAATGCAGCAACTCGGTATTATTGGTTTACTGATACTCAACTTGTTCTATGTTACTTGGCACTTATTTTCTACTTGACATCTATATTTTTACTCAACACGTGTTTCATGCTCGGCACTTGATGTTTACTTGGCACACTCTAAAAGTGAACTTGCTCGGCTTCCTCTAAGAATCTATTCAACATTTACTTGCTTGATTGACACTCTCTCTCTAATGAACTTAGTTAGACTTTACAAATGACTTAGCTAAAACCTTACATCTTTGATGTGTTTCAGTGTGCCCATTCTTTGTGTCTTAGAGTATGTCATCAATACACTTTTTTATCAATGGCTTGGCTAATCCTTGTATTTCATTACAACATCATAACTTCAACCTTTCTCTAGGTACTCTAGTTACATCTTATTGATTGCCTCCTCCTTGTCAATCAACCAATTGATAGTATTAGGATCACTAAAGCAATTGTCATTCCTACAAGTAGCAAGTTTGACATCAATGACAAAACAATGATTGAGAACATTCTTTACTAGTTCCATTACTTTTTATGTATAATCTCTTCAGTCATTTCCAACAATCTCCCTCATGATCTTTTTCAATCATTTCCAACAATCTCCCTCTTTGGCATTGATGGCAAACCAAACTGACCATTTGATCAATTTAGTTACCATCAAAATTAAATACATTTTTCTGCCACTTTCTGTTTCTCCCTCTTTTGCTGTAGTTTTACTACTGATCATATATCTTTACTCATAAGTCTCCCTCTTTCATATTTATCTCCCTCATGAGTATCTTTCTCCTATTTTTTTTATTTTGATCAGTTTCTTCATATCTCCCTCTTTGACATAAATGTCAAAGATGTAGTATCTTTAACATGTGAAATATAGGCATTGCATCTCATATTTTCTCCCTCTTTCACCATGCTTGTGACTGATTTGGAGTTTTTGCTCCTACTGTCATCCTCTGCATCATTCTTCTGATATTTCAATGACTTATTCCTGTTGATGCAGGGCAATTTCCTTGTTATTTTTATACTTCTTGAGTTAGGGATATTACCCCCAACTTGCCTCTAAGATATTCATAGGCATCCTTGGGAAATGTTTTGGTGAAGATATCTGCAGTTTGTTCCTTTGTGTGAATATACTCCATCTTCACTTATTTGTCTTCTACCAATTCTTTGACATAGCGATACTTGATTGCAATATGCTTGGTTTTTGCATGCATTACTGGATTCTTAGATATGTTTATAGCACTTGTGTTATCACAATACAATATCATAGGTTTGGTTACTTCTTCTTTCATTCCTTTCAATAAATGTGTGAGCCACATAATGTTTGTGCAATTGACTACTGCTGCCATGTATTCTAATTCTACAGTGGATTGAGACATGCATGTTTGATTCTTGCTGGTCCAAATAACTAACCATTTTCCTAAAAATAGTGCTCCTCCACTTGTGCTTTTTCTGTCATCAATGTTACCTCCCAAATCTGCATCTGTGTATGCATTGAGCTCAAACTTTTCATTCTTTTTATAATATAGACCAAAGTTATCAGTTCCTTTGAGATACCTCATTATTCTTTTTACTGCTATGAGATGATTTTATTTGGGATTAGTAGAGAATCTAGCCACTATTCCAACTGCTAATGCTATGTTTGGTTCGCTATGTACAACATATTATAGTTTTCCAATCATGGATCTGTACATTTTTTTATTAACTTAAGCTGATATATCATTTTTGGATAGCTTATTTCCTGTTTCCATTGGTGTGCTGACAGGTTTGGAATCTTCTAATCCAAATATTTTAAGTATCTCTTTGATGTACTTTGATTTTGTCATAAATATACCATGTTTTAGTTGATGTACTTGCAATCCAACAAAGAATTTAAATTCTCCAAACATAGACATTTCAAATTTATGTTTCATTTTGTCAGCAAAACTTTTGCAAAGCACTTCCTTTCCTCCAAACACTATGTCATCTACAAAGATTTTAGATACAATAATATCCTTACCTTCTTCTGATTTTATATACATGTTGGTGTTGTCATCAGTTCTTTCAAATCCAATTTGCACTAGATACTTGTGAAGTCTCTCATACCATGCTCTAGGTGCTTGTTTCAGACCATAGAGTGCTCTATGTAGTCTACAAACCATATCTTTGTTATTTTCATCAACAAATCCATCTAGTTGTTCAATGTAGACTTCCTCTTCCAATATACCATTCAAAAAAGTAGACTTTACATCCATCTGATAGACTTTAAAACCTTTATATGTAGCATATGCAAGTAAAGTTCTTACTCCTTCCATTCTTGCAACAGGGGAAAATGTTTCCCCGTAGTCTAATCCTTCTTCTTGAGCATAACTTTTACATACTAGTCTAGCTTTGTTTCTGGTAATTTCTCCATTCTTATCTAGCTTTTTTCTAAATACCCATTTGGTACCAATCACATTTTTGTCAACTAGTCTAGGAACTAAATTCCAAGTTTTGTTCTTCTTAATTTGATCAATTTCTTCTTCCAAAGCTTTATACCTGTCACCATCTTGTAATGCATCATACATTGTCTTAGGTTCAATTTTTCTTAGTAGACATGATTCATTTCTTAGTCTATTCCTTGTCATTGGTCTTGCATCTTTGTCACCAATTATCTGTTCAACAATCTTGGTTTTGTCCTTGTTTCCATATTTGATCTTTCAGATTCAGAATCACTATGCACTTCATTG
Organism: Cupressus sempervirens; assembly: GCA_028749045.1. Taxonomy (NCBI): domain Eukaryota; kingdom Viridiplantae; phylum Streptophyta; class Pinopsida; order Cupressales; family Cupressaceae; genus Cupressus; species Cupressus sempervirens. Next base: position 354,095,885 of record CM053791.1, on the reverse strand, counting down.
TCAGGTAGCTCTACATCTCTGTCATGTGTACTGACTTTAGAGTTAGAATGAGAATTTTCTTCATTCTGCAACTCAATTTCTGAATGCAACTCGGCTTCTAAATGCAATTCGGCATTCATTGGTTGTGAGTTGACTAAAACTGAAACTTGTTGTTGAATCCCAGTTTGATTGATGGTATCTTTTTCAATGGGCATTCCTTCATAAGAATAAATAAAGGTTCTATAGTCATCCATTTTCTTTGGTTTTTCAACTTGGACATCTGTATGCTCATCAAAGTTTACATTTTCACTTTCCACAATTTTTTTAGTGTTAGTATTTAAACACTTGTATGCTTTACTTCTAGTGGAGTAACCAAGGAATATGCCTTCATCACATTTTGCATCAAATTTTCCATTTTTAGCATCTTTAAGGATAAAACATTTGCAGCCAAATACTTTGAAAATATTTACATTGGGTGAGTGACCATACCATAATTCAAAAGGTGTTGCATTTGTACCTTTCTTGACTTGTACTCGATTTAGTGTATGAATAGCCACACTTACAATTTCTCTCCAATATTTTAGAGCAACAGTCTTTTCCATCGTTAATGTTCTTGCACAGTCAATCACAGATCTATTTCTTCTTTTAGCAATTCCATTTTGTGGGGGAGTTCTTGGGGCTGATGTTTTTCTCTTGATTCCTTTGTCATTGTAGAATATCTCAAATTCATTTGATGTAAATTCACCACCTCTGTCCGATCTTAGGCATTTCAAACTTTTTCCTGTTTCCTTTTCAACTCTAGCCACATACCACTTAAACATTTGAAAAGCATCAAATTTTTTCTTTAAAAACATAACAGTCATCATCTTGGAATAATCATCAACAAACAACATTATATATTTGTCTCCTTTGTAGCTTTGTACTTCCATTGGACCACATAAGTCAGTATGGACTAACTCAAGTACTTCTTTAGATGTATAGTTTTTACTTTTAAAACTTGACTTGGTCATCTTTCCTAGCTAACATTGTTTACACATGATATTGTCAGGTTTCTTCAGTTTAGGTAAACCTCTGACTTTCTTCATTTTATTGATATTGACTAGATTATCAAAGTTGACATGACATAGCCTTCTATGCCATAACCATACATCATCAAATTTTGCAATGAGACAAGAGGTATTTTCTAGATCAAGATAAAATAGATTACTTCTTGTTTGATATCCTTTTCCTATCAGTCTATCATCAATATCATAGATTTTTGCAATTTTATTTCCAAATTCTACTTTGTAACCTACATTGCCTAACTGTGAGACACTTAGCAAATTGTAGTTTAGTCCTTCAACATAGTATGCATTATCACATGAAATTTGTTCTGTAAGCTTAATGGTACCTTTTCTTTTGACTTGAAATGGAGCATCATTACCAAATCTAACACAATTTCCATCATACTGAGTAAAGTTAACAAACTTACTTTTGTCTCATGTCATGTGATGTGAGCATCTACCAAAAAACACCCTAATTGCTTTTGGGACTAGGATGACTACATTTTTGCTTAGTTAGACCCATGCCAAAGTAATACTTTGAAATTGGTAGATATATCCTCAAATAAATCTTAAACAAAATGGAGATTTCATAGAAGATTAGCTAGTAATAAGAAGAAATCAATTTAAGTAGATTGCTAAAAAAAAGAACATTTTAATACACCATGATCACAAGTTTATACAAAGAGGATCACTATTTTTTATCAAACTACATAGCAAAATGATCTTGAAATTCCCTCCAAAGAGAAAACACAATGGTTTTTTATGATGAGCTCTCAAAATGAAGCTATTAGATTTATTAAGAGATTGTAGAAATTAGGAAGTTGGAATTGTAACAAGTATAGACCACTGACAAAGATCTTGTGAATTGGCTTCACAACCCAAAATTGACTAAAAAAGGATACCAATGTGTTAAAATATTAAGAAATCATTACATCTATACAAGTCAAGGCTTGGCATCTTATTCACACAAAAGAAACCCCTTTGAAAGAAACAAATAGGGAAAATGACTCTTCAAAACTAGAGGTTCATTAAACATCTTGAACTCATAACCAAACATTAGCTCATATATGAAAAGAAATTAGGTGCATGTGAAAGCCAATAGAGTTCAATTTTCAGAGAGGAAAAATTGATAAAAAAAGAGCATAATTTGAATTAGAGATTTTATTTAAAGTGAATTAAAAAATACAAAGGAAGAGCTAAAAGAAGTTGTGTTAATATTTGGAAGCTCAAAACTCATTATGATATTTAGAAAGCTCAAAGGTTAACATATGGAAGTAGGTAGAAGGTAGATCAAGTGTTTTTATGTGGGGGTGACTACTTGTAGACATGTTTCCCAAATATGGTAACATAGAAAAGCTTGTGAATTATTTGGAAATGTGCAAAATGGATCTCTTCATTAAATTGCACAAGTGGTAGGGATTATTTTCCCACTTTTATTCATTGATTACTAATGGTAGTTTCCAAATTTTAAAATAAAGTGTCCCTTGGTAAGATTCATGTTTTATGTTGTAATTAGTAATACTTAGAAAAAGTAATAAATTCTCCCAGTTGGAGCATATTTATGTTTGTCAAGGAAAGGTGGCCATAAATGATCATATCATAGACTCAACTAATGTTATTGTAAAAAAAGGGATAATCCAATCCAATTTATAGAGGAAAATCACTATCTTCTATATAAACTTTGAAGGTTGTCTAAAAAATTAGGAGATTTAATGGAGAATATTTTTCTCTACACAAGAAAAATGGGCGATGGTGACTCTCATTAAACTTAGAGGCCCCTCAATTCAAATTGCCTTTGATAGTCCCATCAATAGTTGTAGGCTAGGTAGTATAATGCTTGCTACTCATTTCTTAGTCATCAGATCAGTAACTTGGATATTAAAGAATAAATTTGTTAACAATAGGGAAAAATATAGGTAAAATTCAAACATCACTGCAATGTTCATAGCTTTAGTCCTTCAGGTGGATCCTGACAAAGTTGGCATTAAACTCCTTTGCAAAAGAATTTTCAAAGCACCATATATATAGGATTTAGAGATTTTAATATCGAATATAAGGGAAGATCTAACAATCCCCAAACCTAGATTTTATTAGTAATGGCTGGTGAGCAACAGAGAAGTTCCAACTTTCCCAATTTTGGAAGTTGAAGATATCAATAGTTTTCTTGAATGGACTCCTACATTACAAAAAAAATTGGAATTTATCTTCCATTTTTATTTTTTTCGTCATCCCCAACAAGATAACTAGATTGATATCTTCAGTATGGAGGATTATATTAAAGCTTGGGGGTGGGAATCTAACATAATGCAAAATGATGAACTTGAAGATTTCTCTCATGATAGTATCTCAATAGAATTGAAATCAATATGAAACATCATAGATTGTAACTAGAAGTTTCTCAAAATTGAATAAGATTAGAAAGTGCCACTTTTTCATAATAGAAATGTCTCCTATCCTAAACACATAATGAATAGATATGGATAATAGACACAAAAGTTCAATAACAAATTAGGAAAATGATGTCTCGTGAATGGAAAAGGCTTACATAATGAATAAAATTAGATAGGAATAATTTATATTAATCATTTTATCTCAAACCTACACTTCAAAGATTAAGTAATCCTTATATGCATGAGAATTAGATTGACATTGAAAAAACTTACCATTAAGAATATGAAATAAGTTTCAAACATGGTTTAACCCTCACATTATACAGATCAACAAATTAAATTTAGGCCATACTAAGCAAGGATACAAAAAAGATGGTGAAGGAAATTATGAAAAAAATTGGTAATTGAGTTTTTTCCTTCTTTTTTCTCATCAAAACTCTCTCATAATTACTAAATTTATTATATAAATAGGCCTGCTCTATGATAACAACTCTATTTTTCTTTGGCGCTTTCTTTAGGCTCATGTTCATAATCTCAGTCATGAACACACCTATTCATATATGGACTTGGAAAAGGGAAATGTATTTTTGGGGGGATGTTAGTGAGATGATAATTAGTAAGATGGTCAAGACTAAGAATGATATGATCTTTAGGTTTATTAATTATGTTGTAGGGGAATAATTCTCGATGCTCATGGATAGGTTCAAACACAATACAAACATAGTTACCATGTTTGTTGCTACCATTCTATATATAGATGAGGAAAAAGCCTCTTTTAGGGATTTTCATAGAGTCATCTTTCAAAATCCATCATCAAAGATTTTGATATAGTCCTAGACAACATTGATAATAATTTTTTCAGCCCTAAGCATAGAAAGTATGATGTTCACAATTGTCATGTTCAAGTCTTTTACATTCTAGAAAAAAAAAATCACAAGAACTTCTCAGCAAGAATGGAGGAGATTGTGTTGAAGTGGATGTTCTTGCTCACATTCACCTACACTTGTAATTGCAATAATTGGAAAGGGATGGATTGGTGTCTCCAGGAAGAATGTTTGATATAAAAAATGTATCTACCTCTAAGGTTTTTTGGTTGTTTATTGGGCCTCTTAGGTTCCTAGGACTTCCTTTCTGGTTTACCATCCTTCTATCTTCTATCCTTGTTCATTATGGTTCAGCCCTCCTTGATCATGGTCTTGACCCCATTATTCTCCTTTTTAGATCATTTTGAGTAATTTTGTTCTCTCTATTCTAGCCTTGCGCTTTTTTTGTTCTTTGACCTAGTATCTACGTAATGGGTTCTATTTTTCAATATTCGTTCTTTTTTTTCTATCCCAGTTAGGTTGAGGTTGGAAATAAAATTATATTAGGTTTATACTTCTCTACATTGGTATTAAGGATCCAATATTTAAATACATGAAAATTAATGAATATGACAATTTAACAATGAAATTCTCAACTTTATTTATGCATTCTCTTTTTGTCTAAGTTAATCTTTTATCAATGTAAACTTTAGTGCATATGGATTTTTTCAAGCATATGAATAATGGAAAATAATGCTCCAAGTACATTTTTTAGGAAATTTCTGCAAATATTCACATAATTCACATGCTATGTATAAGTTAAATGTAGATCTTCCTAAATGAAGAGAATCATTTAGAAAAAAATCATCTACTCTGAGTAGTCCCAGAAAGAGCATACAACTCTCCTCAATTACTTGTTTCCAGAAAAAATTATAAATTAAGTATTTATTAATAATTTTCAAGACATTTCAAGCTAGGATTGTTTCCTTTTAATATTAGGGTCCATTCATTCAAGAGTTTGGGATCAAGCTAGATACTTAACATACAACATAAAGATAACCTTCAGGGGAAATGTGGAATAAGTGCTCTAGAATTAAATCCTCATATTAGAAATAAAAACTACATTATATTTTGCAAATTTAAAGGGATTATATAAATATTCTGAATAATTAACTATGCCAGAAATAGTGTCTTCATTTTTGTCATATTTCCCTCATAGTTTAGTAATCGATTTGACAAATCCAATCCTAAAGTACTTAGTTCAAGGTATCATCTAGAGTTTTTATCTGGCTTTTGAAATTAAGATTCTCCTTTCACTTATTTGTGTCATGTAGGTATCAATTGTCGTGTATATTCTCTAGAAAAATTAACCCCTTATCGATGTCTAGGTGTGTTTTATATCTTTAATAATTTCTCCTATTTGCTTTTAGCAAGATAGCTAAAAGTCTTATCTGCTATGATATTCCTATATAGGTCCATCCATGTTCTTCATATCATTTCACTTTTAATAATTTTAACAAATATCAAATGGAATTATACATAAATATAAGATTTTCATGCCAGCAAGTTTATAGATAATACTCAAAAATGGTTTAACAAGTGAATTAATAATCAATAGGACCTTATATACTAAAAAATTATCTCGCGAAGTACACAAGCCATCCTTTGAAAATATAAATATAAGAATAGAGTAATTATATCCAAATACTATTGCAGGTAATGCATAATGGAAGCATTCAAAAATAGACAAATTGGATTATTCTTATTATCTCTAAAAATAGAAAAATATTAAATTAATTATATTTGACTGATGAAACTAATTGGAACCCCTTAACTATGACTAAGATCAATTATAATTGTGTATATTAGTATTATTTAAAGTTAAATATTGAATAGTAAGGGTAAACATACCTTCAACAAAAAGTTTAACAAATTTAGAATTGAGTAATGGGTCTCCTTTGCTCGCATCTAGTTAATTATGTATATTATAAAGAATAGTTAATAGGTAAATTTTATTTTGTTAATAAATATAATCTAATATGATCTTGGCTAAGAAACTGAGTGATGTCAAATAGTTTAAGCTTCATATATAAGAGGAAGTTGGATAAGGTTTGGAGACATAAAGTATGAACTCGGCAAAATAAAAAAGGAATGACACCATCAAATATTTATGTAAATAGGAGAAAGCTCCTATATCCAAATTTTGTAATTTATCAATGGAAAATCCCCAGGTTACACTGGAGGCTCTCTTACTCCACTCTTACCCAGAAGTACCTATTATGAAAGGAAGATCTCTATAAATTTTATTTTTATTATTTATAGATTATCAAGGCTCAAGCCTTTTGCCGATTAAAAAAAGATTATTATTAATATTAAAAGTTAAAATTTAACAAATATAAATATTTAATTTTTTATAATCCTTCTAAAATATCATTAATTTTTTATTTTCTAATATATTTAATTTCTCTTTTATTTCCTTGAATTGATTTATAAAAAAATTAATTTAAAGTTTAAGTATAGCTTTTTTTATTGAACTCAATTTTATTTGTAATAATTACTTGGTTTTGCAATATAAAGATATTTCAATTCTACTTTATTTATACATGTAATATAATCACAATTAAAAAATTGTTAATATAAAAATACTTTTACATTTCATTCTACAATTATATAACAAGTGAATTCAATGCAATTTTGTTTCCTATAAGATAGGTTGAAAGTTGCCTCAAATTCTTAAAAAAATAGTATAATATATTTTAATAAAAATAATATTTGATTTAAATGGTCATGAGATGAACATCAAGGAAAATGTCAAACAATATACAACCTATAAGTAAATTTCATTTAACATTCTCTCTTTTATCAGCAACAATTTATCATGATTTTAGGAATATCATACATTTAACAATTTACATTTGAATATTAAACTAGTAATCTAGAATTAGACTATGTAGAAAAAATTGGAGAATATTTGAAAACATCATCAACATAAATGAACTCTCCTCCAAGAACACCTCATTCCTAATAGATAATTTATTACAAAAATAAATAGTTTATCTTCAATTACAATCTACAAGGTTTATACTAATTTCTTTAGAATATTTTATCCTCATGTAACACATTTTCATCCATGACTACAAACACCTACCTTGACAAACCCAAACTTTACAATCCAACTATATTAAAATGAAAACCTTTCCACCAAATTTTGAACTTTAGCCTTCCTTATAGTTATTTGTCCACTTTAACCTTTGAGGAAATTTTAAAATATAATTTTGTTTTTGAATTCTTGTATTTCGTCAGTTTCTCTTTTAATAAATGAATACATTGAAAGTTGCAAGAAAAATCACAACTTTTGCTAAAACATGGAGATTTGATATATCCAAAGAAGATAGTTATTGAAACCCAATGGCAAAACATATGCAAAGGGTCAATACTATGTTGGCTTATTTAGTCTCTTTACCATGGTTTTATCTCCCAAATCTTTAAAAAAAATGTATGTGTACACTCAAATGAGAACATAAAGAGATTTGTGTTGTTTGTGATCATTGAATACCTTACTTTGGATGGTTTTTTCATGAAGCTTTATGGTTATCATTTTATGTTGGCTAACCATTTTAGGAATAGTATTAGGCTCAATTTTCCCTTCTATATTAGATAGTTGCTAGATAATTCCATATGAGCAATTCAAAAAGACCTCAATGGTGATCATGTGTGCTATGAGGGTTTAATTGTACTCATAATGAATTTACTAAAATAAAAGAGGGCAAAAAAACCCGGACATAGTTTTAAGGTGGTTGAGTATGAAATTGAGGGTAGTGTCCTAGAGAAAGGCTATGATTCAAATACCGAGGATGAGGTAGAGGGGGGTAGTCTGAGTTTTAAAGGGGGTATTGGATGTAGTTCACAAAAGAAGAATAATAAATCTAAGGGGAGTGATTTTGATAGAGATAGTGATTTTGATGAGGGATAGAGGAGGAGCTCTCAGAAGAAAGGAAGTGGAGGACACAGTTCAAGGAAAAGGGACCGAAATGAGGATAAGGTTTTAGTTCCCTTAGATGAGGAAATTCTAATTCATAGAATGGAAAGGAAAAGGAAAAAAATGATGGCTTGAGAGAAGGGATTTGAGAAGCTCTCCAAGAATATGGCTCTAGAAAAGGAGAATTAAAGTGAGAAGGATCAATCCCCTGATAATAACATGAATGAGGGGGAGATGGGTATTACAAAAGGGTTCATGGGTAATCCTGGGACCATTCTAAAGGAAATTGTTAATCTAAAACAAAAAATGCAAAGTATTTCAAAAGATTTTGAGTAGATTAGTAAGATGACCAGAGGGGAATGCACATTGGGTTAACATATTGACCAGCTTTTGAAAGGTATAGGTAATGTTGGAGAGGTGAAAATTTTAATGAAAAAGGTCCCAATGGTTAAAGATAAAAATAGGGTTTTGGAGAAGGCTAATACTAATTTCCAAAAGAGATTGGAGAGTCTAGAGGCTAGAATGGGTAATATTGAAAAAATTATTAAGAAGATGGTTGATGAGAATAGTAACATTTTAAAGATAGTGGAGAATATTGTTAGCAGTATTATGAAAAAGATTGAGTAGGATAAAGCGCATGACTCACCAGGGACCAAATAAGTGCACAAGGGCTCATTCCAAGAAGGTTGGTGATGCAAATAGGATGGTGGAAATGAACGCTACTACAGAGAACATGCACATTCTGGTAGATCAAGCTACTAACCTACTGTAAACTACGTAGTTTTTTGGGTGTTGGCTTTTTGCCATCTTTTTTCTATTTTTTTCCAGCTTTGTTTATAGTTGGCCTCCTTTTTTGTTTGTATTTGATCTCTATGAGGCCTTTAGTCTAGGTACTATTTTGTTAAACTTTTTGTGTTTCATCTTAGACTACTCATGTACTACTATTATAACTTCCTAATACTTTGTTAAAGGTTTTGGGTCCTTTAAAACCTTCTTTTACTTACTCAAAACATGAAGATTGGGTTCTTTATAGAAACAATTAACAAGTCTTAAATTAAGCACACATCTAAGGTCATAAGTAAATTTTGTGTAGTTTGTCTTCACAAATTAAAATATCTCTACAGCATCTAACATTCCATTTCACCCCACCACTTGTGTCACTTGTTTCATATATGTCTTGGCTTAGACCTTATTGATTGGGATAGAGCTCTTTTCTTAGCTCTTCCTTTTATTTCTCTTCATGTCTTAATAAAATTTGACCCCTCTTTTAGTAAAAATAATAATTTGGTGATTAATTGTGGGACCTAATTAATACTATAGAAAACTCCAATAAATGTTTTATGTCTTTCAAGATGGAGTTTTCCTATGAATTAATAGTGTCATTCTTGAAGAAATTTAATATCATAGCTTCACCATAGTACCATGACATAAATTTATGGTGCATGCACAACATTGATTGAAGGTGGTGCCAAGAAAACACCATTTTGGTGTCTAAATAATTCCTACAAAACTTTGAAAGATGTTACACATTTGAGCAGCAAAGAATAATGGGAAAATTGAAACGTTTACAACTATATGCTATTGAAACTATAACATTGCCCTCATAAAAATTTTTTGGGTGATACTTTCTTAAATAATTAAAAAAAATTGGTCTCCTATGAAGATCTAGATCAGTGCATTATGTGAATGCTTGAATAGGAAAACCTTTTGTAGAAGTATCATTATTACCAAGTTTGAATTGCATCTTCCATGAGTATTATATCCTTAGGTTGTGATGAATTCTCTAAACACACATATTTCTTTGGCTTGGATATTTGTATACTCTAGCTACACCATAATTTATGATAGCCATGCTAGAATAGAAATACAAGATACATAGAAAGCAACAATTTGAATTATAGCATTGGACTTTTTCAACAACCAATTTTTGGTAAATAAATCATTAGATACAAGAAGTATTTCAAGATTTTCATGTTTTGGGATTACAAACCAAAAAAAATCCAATCTTTTTTTTTGTTGATGATGTTTAAGTTTCCAATAGAAGTTATATAGCCACATATGAAGATCTTCAGATGAAGAGGGAATATTGTTGTATCAATATGTCTTTTCTATTGGAGTTTTCCACTATGGATGTTACTAAATGAGGTTGACCCTAGATAGATGAGGTTATCTATGTACTATTAATTGAGCACCTAGTGTATAATATTGTATACATAACATATATTCATCATATCAGACCTTTATATCCAGGCATGTATGTGTGGTAAGGAAATCACATTTTGTAATAAATTATTAGTAGTTGTGTTGTGTTATTGATGATGTTTAGTTATTTGGCATACAAGTTGTATAACTAAAAATTTGTCCCCTATTTTCCAATCAAGCAGAAACCAACCAATAAAGACACCAATTTACATTTTAAGAGCTTCTAAGATGACAGTTCTAAGAGCTTCTTGAAGGTGTTATTTGTTGGGTAGATTATATGAGGTAATAGATAGGGATCCAAATTCTCCCTAATTGATCAAATATATAGTAGATATTTAGGAGGCTATACAAAATAACATGGCCTATGGGTAAAAGCACAAACCTATGTCACCCTTTTGTACAAGAAAAGGCTAACAAAAGTATAAATGTTTATCTTCAATGATATAAAAGTGTTATTATTATTTAAAATTTAAAAATGAAGTAAACTAATGAAATGTGTAGAAATTGATGAAGTTTAGGATTATAATTTTTAATAATTATTTCAAATAAGAATTGATATATTTTTAAAATTTTATAGATAATTTTTAACTGTTGAAAAACATTGAAAATTAGGGGTCTAGTTCCAACCACAAAACTTATGGAAATAAAATTATTTTCCTTTGATCTTAGACTGTGTTATAGATAACATATATAGCTAGAACAATAAATTAAAAAATGGCTTTAGACCTATATTTTCTCTTTTATAATGATTCAAATTTGAACTCACTTGAAATCAATAGTTTTCATCTCCCACCACATTTTTCAAAATGAATCTATTCTAACTAGGAGAAAAAATATACATTCTAGAGGAGGACTCTGTCCTCTAGAATGTCATATAATTTTTATTTTTTTTCTACATGAGTTACTATTTCTTTCTTTCTCAAAACCAACATATTTTCAAGTGTTAAAATACATGCTTGTAGAATTTTTAATTACAATATACTATATCTAATCAAAACACTATAAACTCTATATAAGAATATTCTTGAGTCTGAGATCTATAAAATGGTGCTTATATGTTATTAAAAAGTATCATAAAAAATAGTAAGAGTTATTGAAACACCATTTTCTTAAAATAATTTTATTTCTTTAGCAATTGGATACAAACTAGTATAAAACATGCATTTAGTAGACATTTCCAATTGGAAAAGTGTGAGACCATGTATAACTTAGCTAGAATGAACTTATCTAGATCATATGTTTGAACAAAATTTATTTTTAGATAAAAATATTCAAATTCAATCATTCTAATAGGTCAGCCTAAAATGTGACACAACTTTATACTTTTACCTCTATATGGAATAGGAGCAACAAAAAAATGAACAAAGGATGCAACTCGTCTCTTCTGTTGAACATTTCATCATGCATTTTCTTCTTGATGATAATAGAAAAATCAAAAGCTTAGGGGTGTGTAAAGGTGAAATGACACAACTTCTACAAAGGCCCATGAACTATTTCAAGGAGAAGGAAACCTTCCAAATAAATAAATTTCACACTCTATTGGAATAATCCTAGAGAACAAGTTTACTAAATTCAAAATTAATGTTTGAGTTACAAGGAAGAAATGACAAGAGATAGAGAAATTTATCCCTAAGGTCTCCAAAATCATGTGGCCTTCCTACACATAGATTTCTAAGTGGAAAAGTAACTACATGGTAGTATTTAAACTAGTATAGGTGGAGATAACAACTAATGAAGAGGAGTAGGTCATTGCTACATAATTAACCACAAATAGCCCTTGTTAAGTTGATTTCTAGTTTATACACATTAGTATTTAGTCAGTTATGAATAGTTACAAGATGAAAAGATCTGAATCTATGTTGTACTCTTTCATTTTGTAAAAGAAAGAGCTCCAAGTGTTGGAATTATTTAAAATAACTAACAAAGGGGGAGGGTGAATCAATTATTGAAGGTCTAGATGTAAAAATAAAAAAATTTACAACTTAGTGAACCCCTATCCATATAACATATTCATCATGCATGCATCCATTATATCATACAATCACTTAAACTTGTAGGTTATTCTCAAATCAACTTTGAAAAAATGTAAGCATGAAACATTATAGATTCAATAAGACATTTGACATAATTATTTAATGCAAAAGTATAATTTGGAAAAAACCATCAGTAACATGCTACTAATTGTTACTCTTCTAAACTGAGGCCAACCCTATTAAAGGTTACAATGCACACTATTAAATGTGACCTAGTTAAAGGATTTCAATCAACCTATTAGGAGTGAGCCTTGTTAGAGGACTTTAGCTCATTCAATTGGAATATCACCCAATTAAAGGATTTACAAATTACTATTAGGTCAACTTTAATCCAAAGGATTTACTCTAAATTGGTACAATGATTAGAGAGTAATAGTAAGGTTTGATCTGATAAAAACTTACAACTCACTTGCAAATTACATCTCTATTTTTAGTCCTCTATTATTCTTGTCTTTCACACACTTTAGCTATGATAGCTTGTTCATCCTTCAAGAATTCATACCCTTAAGTCTTCTTAATTTGCATGCCAATTGTAGACTTTATAGTTCATCCACCATATGAACAACACCCTAGACTCCTTGTATTACATGGATTCTTGCACATGCCAACTATTGTTTTATTCCTTGTATCCCCTTATAAAGAGAAATTTGGTATTTTTTCATTCATCCTCCATCATCTATTTTAGGGTTAGGTTGGATTAGATAGGATTCAATGAATTTACCCATCTTTGCATTGTATTCTATTCTAGAAACTTCTCCTCCAACCCTCTTTGAATTCACCTCAAAATGGTTTATCTTGAATTTTCTGTCACCATCTCATTAAGCTTATCTTCTACATGGTTCACACAATCCAAGAAATCAAACTTGTCATCTTAAATTCATTGAATTCATGATCTTTCTCATAATGTTGACACTTAGCATTAATTTCATTATGATGCTTGGCACATACTATGTTTCTTGGCATCCATTATCAAATCACTGAACATGAACTAAAGTTTATTGGTGCTCAACATCAACTAAACTTTACATGGCTTACACTGTATCACTCAAAATATACTAAAATTTGACTTTTCTTGGCTTCAACTGATTTTCTACTTGGTTTAAACTAACTTTACTTGGCACCTACTATGCATATTGTTAAGGTTGGAAGACTCAATTCATTTATTGTGCTCTTCAAAACATAATCATTGTATCCATAGTTTGTAACCTTAAGTACATAATCAATGCACTATAATATCATTGTTTTAACTAATCCATGTACTCCTTTTCCATATCATAACTCAACCTTTTTTCTAGGTGTTATTGTTACCTCATTTGATCAAATCCTCTTCATCAATCAAACAAATGATAGTACTCAAATCATCTAAGGAATTGTTTTACCAAAAACTAGCAGGTTTGATATCAATGATAAAATAATGATTCAAACACATTTTTATACTTGTATCAATCTATTTTCAACAATCTCCCTCTTTTCTAAACATCCTTGGCGTATCTTCTAAAGCACAAGTGTTTGGAGGGATATTCTGGCTGAGAAATATCTAGATAGACAATCTCTTCTCTCCATATTTCAAGGGGTTGAGCTGTCGACGGCATCCCACATTTGAAATGGGATCTTGAAGGCCTTCCCCCTTGCAAAATCTAGGGCTAAATGGAAAGTTGGAATGGGAGAAAAAATTCTTTTTTCGCAAGATAGTTGGCTGTGTCAGGAACCCCCCATTAATCACCCCATTTTTTGGAGGTGAGCTGATCAGTGTATTTGCAGATATGGTTTGATGGTTAGGAACTATAGAAATTGTAGTGAATGGCACAATCTAGTTGATCTTTTGCAAGACCTCAAGCCTTTAATGTCCTCTCTGAATGCCATCTTCACCAACCAGAATGGAAACTCTTTAGCTTGGGGAGATTCTTTAGGGGGCCTTTACTCTATGGCCTCTAGCTATCTATCCCTAGTGAGCAAAGAGGAGAAACCTATTTGGGTCAAAGCCTAGATCCCTGGGCTTATGCCTATGATTAAAAAAAAAATTGGCTCATCATACAAGATAAAATCCTCACCCAGGATAATTTAGCCAAGAGAGGCCAAATCTTACCTAATAGATGCTACCTCTGTAAGCAAGATCAAGAAACAATTAATCATATGTTCATCCACTGCCCCTTCTCCTCTAGGGTGTGGAGCCATTTGACTACTAACTTGGACTTTAATTGGTGCCCTCCAGCTTGCATCCAAGATTTCTTTAGTCAGTGGAGAAGCCACTACCAAAGATTGAAATCTTAGCTATTGAGCTCCTAGATCCTCCCACACTTCTGTTGGGGAATTTGGAAGGAGCGCAACAATAGGATTTTCAGAGATAGGGAAGCTCCTGAGGTTATTATAGCTAAGAAAATTGAAGGCCTAATGGCAGAGAACTATGCCATAACCAAAGAAGGAGACATTAAGGTTGGAGGGAACAGTAAAGCTAGGAAAGAAGACAGCATCAAAAGAAGATAGAAGGCTATTTGGTCTTTTCCCCCTGAGAATTGGAATAAAGACAATTTCGATGGGGTAGCCAAGGGGAAACCAAGTCCAACTAGATATAGAGGAATCATAAGAAATAGCTCGAGAGGTGGCATTGCTGCTATCTCTTCCCCTATTGGCCACCAAACCAATCATCTAGCTAAAGCCAGTGCTGCTAGGTTCATTGTTAAGTTGGCCCTGGCCTCAGGGATTGAGTAGTTGTGGCTTGAAGGTGACTCCTTAAATATAATAAATTGCATTCTAGGAGCCACTAAACCCTCTTGGACCATCGAAAGCATTATTGAGGACCTAAAATCGGACCTAAGGAAATTTGAAAACTTCCACGTTAGCCACATTTATCATGAAGCAAACACGATCGCTGACTGGTTTGCCAACGAAGCGGTTGTAAGTAACTCAGTGATGACGTGGGGAAGCAATAATGTTTTTCTGACTGTGGCGACTGAGCTAATCCAAAAGGAGCAAATCCATGGCACCAACATAACATCTCTTTAATGATGATAGGATTTGCTAAATCATACTTTAAAAAGGGAATTATTTGGATTTATGCGGAACCCCCTCCATTTCATAATCACGTGTATGAAAGACATGAGCATAAGGAAGCCAGAAATAAACCCATTAACCAACGCAAAATCATTTCCACTCTCAGTGCCTTCTACTACTCTGAATTTGGCAAAACTGCTAGTAGATTGGGGTTAGTTGAGCCAAAATCAGCAATGGTGGGAGAAAGGATCAGAAGAGAGCCATGGGGCAAAGTGAAGAGGTGGAAAGAGAAGAGGAAGGTCTGCAAAAAGCTCCAGAAGGGTGGTATAACTAAATACATGGAGAAGCTTCATGGTTTTGATGTGGGGGTCACTAAAGCTATGGTTGATTCCTGGCAAAATGGCAGGGTCAAAATTGATGGAGTTTCCCACCAAATCATTAAGGGTCTTATTACAGAGGTAACTAGCCTTTCTCAAGATGGCTTGAACTTCTACAGGGACAAGAAGATGTCCACCAACACTATCAATGACTTTGTCAAGGATGATAAGGAGAAAAGCAAACTGGTCAAGATTGACACCTTCTATGACATTGAGTCCATCAAAAAGTTCTAGAGATATGTTCTCAAGATTATCATTGAATATGTCACTCTTGACCCCAGGTTTGATAGAATTAGGACTCATCATTTTGTTCTGTTAAATCATTTTAGACACAAAGTGAAAATTTCTTTTCCATTTTACATTTTCACCTCCATGGCCAAGAATATAGAGGGGTTCAAGAAATGCCCTGTTAAAAACCCTGTCCTCCATGAGGGTCTCCTGCTTCTAGTTTATGAGTTCTTGAAAACCGTCACTATTGGTAAAACCATTGGGGTTTTAGGCAATGCTTTGGAGGACACCACCAATTCTGATTTTGGGGATGAGCTTGAAGTGAAATTAGAGAAAATTGACATCCCATGCAAAGCTACCCATGATCCCTGCATCCCTAGCAGGAAGAGCCCCAAATGTCTTCCCCCAATCCTCCCCTCTCCTCATCTCAAGGAGGTGAAAGAGGCCAGTGATGATGAAGTGGAGTCTGATATGGAGTCTAAGGAGGAGGATTCAGAGATGGGGAAGGATATTGAGATGGAAGAAGATAAGGGGAGAGAAAATGACAAGGAGGCGGTGACCCCTATGGACCCCAAGGATAAGCCCAAGAAAAGAAAAGTAAACTAGGTCTTGCCCCAGCAAACATCCCAATGACCTTGTTAACATGCCCCCCAGCCCCACCCAGCCCAATTCACCTCAAGAGGTTCCCATTTTTCCCTCAGAGGAGATGTTTAAAATCATGGTTGAAAAAGGGGGCTAGGTTATCAAAAAGAATAAGAGGAGGGCCTGGAGGAACTTCTATGGGGACAAAGTCAATTTGGGTATTGTTAGAGAACCTACCAAAATCCAGGTGCTAGAGGACCTTGACAAAAGACCCAATATGATGAGCTCATTGACCCTGCTCTTTTGGTTCTCTCTGACAATGTGTGTGAAACTAGTTTCAACTTTCTGAACAATGCAAAGAATAGTCTGATTGAAAACTTTTGGTCCATCAAGTGGCTTTTTCAAGAAATTGAGGCTCTGAAGGACAGGAGCAACCAACCCATCAACCAAGGAACTGACAAGGACCAGGATGCTATAGGAAGAAATGACTAGGTGGGTAGCTAGGAGAAAGACAAAGGTCAGGTCTCCAAAGACCATCATGATGACAAGCTCAACCAGCTTGAGCAGAAGGTCCAAAGGTTGGATTCTATCCACTAGATAATCACCAAATAGATAGTGGACACCCTTCACACCTTGAATGAGAACATTGTCAATCTGGGGAACTATCTGACTACCACTAGCCTTAAAAGGGATGCAGAGTAGAACACAGAGCAAGGATTCAACTGGGATGTTCTTCAGAAAGAGGCTAGCGACCAAGCAAATCAGGGGAACCAGATGAATACTCCTACTAGGATTCAGGAGGGTGTGGCTAGTGAGAAGGACAATGATGCTATAGAAATCTTGTAGACCATGGACATGAACGACCACTAGACTTCTTGCCTATCCTTTCCTCTCTGGCCTTTGGTCACTGGCTTTGGGCCTTATTTTGTCTCTAGCCTTTTGAGGCAATTTTTTTTGTTTTTTTAGACTATTTTATTTAACTCTTTTCACTGTAAAACTTTGGGTTTCAGGATCCCTATAAAACCTATTTTAACTAATCAAAAATAATCTCCCTCTTTTGAATTGATGGAAAACCAAAATTAATCAGTACAACCAAAAAAAATACCAAAAAAGAAAATAATTTCTTGTATTGAAATCTCTTCATCTATTAGCAATTTTCATCTTCTAAATAGATTACAAAAAAAAATTCTGTTCAACAGACAATCAATCAATTCATCCTTATGAATCCCTCTAGATTACTTCTTACATCTCCTTTGACATTAACTCCCTCTTAGTAGGTAAATGTAAATGTAATTAGTAGGTACAATATCTCCCTCTGAGTAGATATTCCATATTTCTTCTATGTTTTCTTTCATCTCCCTCTTTGACAACAATACCAAAGACTTGTCATCTTAATATGTAGATATGAACATTTTTTAATTTCTCCCTCTATCACCTAGTTTGTGACTAATTTGTAGCTCCATCTCTTTGATTACTTTAGGTAGCTCCTAAAGTAAGATCCACTAAATCAATGTGTAACATATGCCAATCATCTTGTTTGATGTAGGGCACTTTTCATGCTTCTTAAATATCCTTTGATAGGGGTATCACCCCCAGTTTACCTCTTAGATACTCATGAGAATCCTTAGGTAATGCTTTTGTGAAGATATTAGCTATTTTCTCTTTTATGTTAACATATTCCATATTCATTTTTCTATCTTGAACTAACTCTCTTAGGTAATGATACTTGATTGCAATGTGCTTAGCCTTTGTATACATCATAAGATTATTTAAAATATTTATATCACTTGTATTATCACAATAAAGTATCATAGGTTTAGTGATTTCCTCCTTCATAGCTTTTAGTTATTGTTTGATCCATACAATGTTTGTACAATTTACTGTAGCAACAATCTATCTAGCTTCAGTAGTAGATTGAGATACACAATTTTATTTCTTTCTATTCCATATAACTAGCCTTTTTCCTACTAAAGATGCTTCTCCACTCATGCTCTTTTTGTCATTGATATTTCCAACTTAATCAGCATTAATATAGGCTCTCAATTCAAATTTCTCATTTTTCTTATAGTATAGACCATACTCTTCTATTCCTTTTAAATATCTCATTATTCTCTTCATTGACATTAAATGATTCTCTCTAGGATTTGCAAATAATCTTGCAGCTATCCCGATAGATAATGTAATATTAGGTATTCTATGTACTACATATTGTAATTTTCTAATCATAGACATGGACAATGTTTGATTCACCTTAGCTAAATCATCATTCTTAGACAATTTGTGTCATGTCACCATAGGTGTTTTTACTGGCTTGGAATCTTTCAATCCAAATGTTTTCAATAGCTCTTTTACATTTTTTGATTGAGTGATGTATATACTATATTTCATCTAATGTACTTGCAAACCCACAAAGAACTTGAACTCTCCAAACATAGACATTTCAATTTCTTTCTTCATTTCATTTGCAAAAGATTTACATAAAGTATCTTGACCTCAAAATATGATATCATCAACAAAAAATTAAGATTGTAAAATATCTTTCCATTTCTCTATCTTCAAGTACAAATTTTTGTTATCATCAGTCCTCTCCAATTCAATCTTCACAAGATAATTATGAAGCCTTTCATACCATGCTCTTGGTGTTTCCTTCAAACCATATAAAGCTTTGTGTAGTCTACATAACATGTTTTTGTCGTAAGCATCAATAAATCCTTCTGATTGTTCTATGTAAACTTATTCTTCCAATATACCATTCATAAATGTATACGTAGCATCCATTTGATAAAATTTGAAAACTTTGTATGTAGAGTAAGCAAGAAGAGTTCTTACTCATTCCAATCTTGCAACAAGATAGAATGTTTCTCCATAGTCTATCCCTTCTTCTTGTGCATATCCTTTACAAAATAATATTGCTTTGTTTCTGTATACCTACTTGGTGCTAATCACATTTTTATCTTCTAGTCTAGGAACTAGAGTCCATGTCTTATTTTTCTTAATTGTTCAATCTCTTTTTTCATGGCTTTACTCTAGTCCACATCTCCTAAGGCATATTTAAATATTTGAGGTTCATGCATGCTAAGAAAACATGTTTCATTTCTCAACTTTTTCCTTGTCATTGGTGTAGCATTTTTGTCTCCAATAATTTATATAGCAGGGTGATGTCTCTTAACATACTTTGACAATCTTGGTTATGCTCTATTTTCCTCATTTGGTCTCTCAACTTCTGAATCACTATGTACATATCTATCAAGAAGTTCAACATCTCTTTCATGTACAATGATCTAACAATCAAAATATGCCTCAAGAAGTTCAACATCTCTTTCATGTACAATTATCTAACAATCAAAATGTGCCTCACCTTTATTCTATAACTCGACACCTGAATGTAGCTCAATTCCTAAATGTGACTTGGCATTCATTGTATGTAACTCAACAGTCACTAAAACTTTCTATTGATTTGCAACTTGAATCTTCATCCATAGACATTCCTTCATAAAAATATACAATTTTTTTTTATTCCTCTAGTCCTTTCATAGGTTCAGCCCTATGTACTTCTATATATTCATCAAATTTCACCTTTGCACTTTCCACAACTTTGTTAGTGTTAGTATTTAAACACTTATAAGCTTTACTTCTTGTGGAATAGCCAAGAAATATACCTTCTTCACTTTTTGCATCTAATTTACCATTTTTAAAATCCTTGAGAATATAACACTTACTTCCAAATACCTTAAAATATTTTACATTGGGCTAGTATCCATACCATAGTTCAAAAGGTGTTGAATGAGTACCTTTCTTGACTTGTACATGGTTCAAGGTATAGAGAACTATACTTATAGCTTCTCTCCAATATTTCAAAGCAACATTTTTCTCCATCATGAGTGTCCTAGCAGAATCTATTATAAATCTATTCCTCCTTTTAGTAATTCCATTTTGTGGAGGGGTCCTAGGAGTAGATATCTATCTTTTTAATCCTCTGTCATTACAAAACATCTCAAACTCATTTGATGTAAATTCTCCTCCTCTATCAAATCTCAAGCATTTCATACTTTTACCTATTTCCTTCTTAACTCTTGTTATCTACCACTTAAACATTTGAAAAGCATTAAATTTCTATTTTAGAAATATAATTGTCATCATTCTAGAATAATCATCAACAAATAGCATAATGTACTTATCTCCTTTGTATCTTTGCACATCAATTGGTCCACAAAATTCAGTACGAACAATCTCTAATATTCCTTTTGAAGTATGATTCTTACTCTTAAAACTTGACTTTTTCATTTTTCCTAACTAACATTGTTTCCAAATTATATTGTCAAGTTTCTTCAACTTAGGCAAACCTTTGACTCTTTTAATGTTCCTGATACTAACCAAGTTATCAAAATTAACATAAGATAACCTCTTGTGCCATAGCCACACATTATCAAATTCTACAACTAGACAAATAGAATTATCCATAACAAGGTAGAATAGATTACCTCTAGATTGATCACCTTTTCCAATTAGTTTTCCATTACTATCATATATCTTAGCAATCCTATTTTCAAACTCAACCTTACAACCTAAACTATTTAGTTGTGACACACTCAACAAATTATAGTTAAGTCCTTCAACATAATAAGTAGTATTATGTAAATTCATTTCTATGAGTTTGATAAAACCTTTTCCTTTTATCAAAATAGGGTGCATCATTACCATACCTTACACTATTTCCATCATAATAATTCAAGGTAATGAACTTACTTTTATCTTCAGTTATGTGAACACCCACTATCAATGATCCATCTATCATTATTGTTTATAGAAGACATTAGTTTCCTCTTCATCAATATAGCAAGAATTCTTGCCTTTATCTTTGTAATCTTTGTTGTCTTCATCTCTTCTACTTTTTTACTTGTGTTCACCTCTATAATTATTCTTCCCTAGACATCTAGTAGCAATATGACCAACCTCATTGCATTTGAAACACATGATAGGTAATTTACCTTTGAATTTTCCTTTACCTCTGTGAAATCTCCTTGCTAGTAGTGCTTCAAGTTGTACATCCTCCTCATTTGTATCACTATCACTAGACACATATTTCACCTTTTTCTTCTTCTTCTCATTAGGGTCCTTGAATGACAGCTTGGTTTTGAAAGAAGATTCAACATTGTTAGGTTTGAAATTGTCAAAATTAGATAGGTCAGCTTGGTTTTGAAAGAAGATTCAACATTGTTAGGTTTGAAATTATCAAAATTAGATAGCTCAAAAGTAGTGAGCTTACCTACCATACCTTCAAAAGTTAGATTAGAACCTAGTACACATCTTAGTTCTTGAATTGTAGAAACACTAATAGCATAAATGGGCAACAGTGTTCTCAAAACTTTTCTTAGTACAGTCACATCATCTATCTTACAAGTGGATCCCATTATTGCATTAACAATATCTTTTATCATAGAGAAAGATTGAGCAACATTCTCACCTTCTTGCATTCTCATATCATCAAACTTACCTCTAAGGCTTTTAGATTTGGCTCTCAAAACATTTGCATCAGCTCCATAGATGGTGTGTAGAGAATCCCACATTTTCTTTGCACTATTACAACCCTTGATATCATCAAACTCAACATCACTTATGGTAGAGGAAATCTCCAACATTGTATGGTTATGTTCTTTCTTCCTTTTCAGATCTTCAATAGTTAGGGCTCTAGCAAGATCACAATGCTCTGTGGTGATGGTAGATTATGCATGATCTCCAAGAGCTGCAAGGTATAGTTTCATTAGACTTTTCCATGTAGGAAAGTTAACTCTATTAAGCTTGGATACCTCTCTTTTTGATATCTTTTTCTTTTTCTTCTTCCATCTTCAAACTAGTCCCCTTAAGCAAATGGCTCTGATACCAATTGTTGAAATTCTTTAAAAAAACTAAGAGGGGTGATGAATTAATTATCCAAGGTCTAGATGTACAAATAAAACTATTCTCATCTTAGTGAACCCATATCCATATAACATATTCATCATGAATGCATGAAACATAATAGATTTAGTAACACATTTGACACAATGATTTAATGTGGAAAGCCAATTTGAGAAAAATCACTAGTAACATGCTACTCATTCTCACTCTTCTAAAGTGATGCCTTGTGAAAGGTCAACCCTATTAAAGGTTACAATGCACACTGTTAAATGTGACCTGGTTAAAGGATTTCAATCACCCTTTTAGGAGTGAGCTTTGTTAGAGTACTTTAGATCATTCACTTGGAATGTCACTTGGTTAAAATATTTACAAATGACTATTAGGTCAACCTTAATCCAAAGTATTTACTCTAGACTAATACAATGATTAGAGAGTAATAGTAAGGCTTGATCTAATAACAACTTACAACTCCCTTGTAGATTACACATCTATTTTTTTAGTCCTCCATTTTCTTTGGCTTTCACACACTTCAACTCTAATAGCTTGTTCAGCCTTCAAGCATTTATAACCTTAAGTCTTCATACTTTGCCTGCCAATTATAGACTTTATAATTTGACCACCATATGAAACAACACCCTAGACTCCTTGTCTTGCTTAGGTTCTCACACATCAATTATTAATTCATGCCTTGTATCCCCTTATAAAGAGAAATTTGGTCTTTTATTATTCATCCTCCATCATCCATTTTAGGGTTAGGTTGGATTGGTAGGATTCAATAATCTACTCGTCTTTGCATTTTATTCCATTCTAGAAACTTCTCCTTTAATCCTCTTTGAATTCAGCTCAAAATGGTTTATCTTGAATTCTATGCTACCAACTCATCAATATTATCTTCCACATGGTTTGCACAATCCAAGAAATCAAACTTTTTTTCTTAGATTCATCAAATTTGTGATCTTTCTCATAATGTCATTAACTTCTTTTTGATGCTCGACACATACTGCATTGCTTGACATCCACTATCAAATCACGTGGCATGAACTAAAGTTTACTAGTGCTTGTCATCACCTAAACTTTACTCATCTTACACTATATCACTTAGCATATAGTAAAATTTGACTTTTCTTGGCTTCGACTCATTTTTAGTTCAGCTTAAATTAACTTTCCTCGACACCTACTATATAGATTATTAATCTTGGTAGACTCAATTGATTTATCTTGTTCTTCTAAACCTAATCACTATATCCATCCTTTGCAACCTTAAGTAGATAATGAATGCACTATAATATCATTGTCTTAAATGATCCTTGTACTCCTTTTCCATATCATAACTCAATGTTTCCTCTAGGTGTTATTGTTGCCTCATTTGATCAAATCATATTCATCAATCAAACAAATGATATTACTCAAATCATCTAAGCAATTGTCTTACCAACAAGTAGCAAATTTGACATTAGTAACAAAATAATGATTAAAATACATTTTCATACATGTATCAATCTATTTTTAACACCAGGATCTTATTTAAAAACATAAACCATAAGAAGGTATTGATTTTACATGCAAGATATATTATAAATTTCAATATTTTTCATATATTCCCATTTTTATGCACTATTGTAAAGAAGCATAAACTTTAATGTTGATACAATTTCAAGATTTATGTTATCTTCACTAATTTTTTGTTTTCCTTTATTTCATATAGAAATATAAGATACTTTCCTTTGATTCTCTATTTAGATATTTGGATGTTGAATAACTCATCTATCAATATTGTCCTCTTGAATTCATGTTATTATTGATGGACTAAATTTTATATGTATCTTTGATTATCAAATGTTGCATGCTATGTAATGTTTGTTTAATCACTCTACATCACTAGAGTTAAATTCACTTAGACTAAGATTCACATTCCATAAAAGTTCTTTGTTCAATAATTGATGGTGTCCACATTGCCTTTAAGGGTTTGGATGAATTTTGATTCAAAGTTAAATTATATTTACCCAATGGAAAAGGACTAGTCTAGTTGTTGTTAATTTTATTAATGTTTATAGTAAGTAATATTCTCTATCTAATTACTATCATCACATTAAGTTATTATTATCATTTCCATCATATCTTTATATCAAAAAAAAAAAATGTTTTAGGAAAAATGGATAACCTTACATCACTAAATTCTCATTGGGAATTACTTGTTATCCTAAGAGGATCAAGAAATAAAATCTTCTTAAGTCAAAAACAAAAAGTTCCATTAGGTATACCCACCTAGGTTAGTAGATCCTGAAGTGGAGAGGGTTTTTTCTTTTATGTCAAACCTTATGCATTGGCCCAAGTTGTGTAGGATTTCCCAGCATTGAGCAAGCAAGGCTCATAGGTTTTCCAACAAACAATTTAAGGAACCAACACATCTTACCATTCTCTTTCTAAAAGGAACCTCCAACTCTTCTTGTTCAACTTCTTTAGCATACAAGCTTTCCATTTCTCTCATGTATCAAGATGTGCATACCTTTCCTTTTTCTCTTAGTGTTGCAACTAGTGAAACTAAAACTTTGAATACAGATTCAATGTTGGGTGGTTGAATTTTTTTGAAGTTGATAAGTTCAAATGTAGAGAATATTCCTATCAAGGCATCAAGTGATACCTCCATCTTATCTATTTTTCTCAACTCTTGAGTGGTGTACAACCTTTTGGAATATTTGGGTAGAAAGATCCTCAATACCTTTCTGATGCACTCTTCTTCTTGGATTACTCATCTATGTACTCCAATGGTTGGCATGACATCCTTCACCCACTTACCATAGGCTTCAATTTATTCACCTTCTTGCATTCTCATGTCATTGAACTTTCCTCATAGGTTTTCAGCTATAGTCCTCAAGAAATGATTGTCCCACCATAGACAACTTTAGCTTCTCCCACATCTTGTATGTTATCTCTAGTTCCACTAAATCTTTATACTTGGAGCAGGACATAGTACTCACTAGAGAATCCATTGTTGTCATGTGTATCTTCTTCAAATGGACTACACTGAGATGACTAGCCAATTCAACATGTTTGACCTATACATGTTCTAGTAAGCCTCTCTAAGAGTCTTTAAATGCAAATGCATCTTCCTACACCAAAATCTTTAGTTATCCTTGAAAACATTTAGTGCATCTCTTTTAGACATCTTGATCTTTTCCTCAAGTTTTAAAATTCTTATCTCCCAAGGACCTAGTATTTGAAACTAATTATTAGTCCTAGTGCAAGTTTGTATGTTGAGAGGGAGGTAAATTAGTACACTCACTAGTTTCAAATTTTTACTTCAAATCACACTTCACACTTATCTACGAGGTTGTGTTGGCTATAACTCAACTGGTCAAGATTAAGAAAAAATATAGAACATGAAAGTAGAAATGCATAGCATAATATTTATCTTGTGGAAACCTAGGTAGGGTTTAAAACTATGGTGTTTGATTCAATCCTCAAAAATCTTGCACTCTTCTAAAGTATGCTTGGTTAGGAGCTTATCCCTACTAGAAGATTATAAAGACATTGTTATTTACCACCTGGTTAAGGGATTTTGATAAGACTTGTTAAAACCTTTCCTTGTTAGGAGGAACTTGGTTAAAGGACTTTAGAACATAAGTTAAGGTTAGTAAAAAAACAAGGATGATTTTTAAAATAGCTACTACACTTCTCTTGGAATAGATCTTTATTCATCTCTCTTGATCAGTTTGGAACTATGCTCTTCTTTCTCTTGGCTCTTTAACTTTTGACCTTGATCGCTAATTTACTTGTCTCTCTTTGCTCTTGTACATGATAACTTTGTGTTTTTTGGGATTTCTAGCTTCTCCTTAGCATGATAACGCTGTAAAGGTGACTTATCTCTTGTCACTCTCCTTCACTCCTTGATATTCATTTTAGCTTGGCTCTTTTATCTCATTGGATAATCACTTAACAATCAAATATTTCCTCTTTCAACTCTACCTCCTTTTATACTTTATTGTAGTTTTTCTTGGAAACCCTATCTACAAATTTACAATTGAATTCCCATCCCTAATTCTATCTTGGCTTCTCATTGTAGTGGTGTGTCACTCTTCTTAGATATAGTGTGTTTGTACAGGAGTCATAGGTGTCATGTGTCCTGAATGACTTTTTATTGTTGGAAAGAATTCAAAATTTAACTCTTTCAATTGTTTCTTGATCCATTTCCCAATCACCATTAAATGTGACATTAAGTGCACTCTTACCTTCTACATGACTAGATAGTCCATGCTCATCTTGCTAAAATGGCCAATCCAACTCACTGGTTTGTCTTCTTTCCCTTCCCCTTGGATTTCTTTTGCTTACATAAATTTCACTTAACACACTTTATCCAAGTAGATCATCTATATTAGTGCCTCTACTATCCCACACTTCTCTTCTTTGATCACTTTTATAAACTAGAGTCGCATTCCAATATATCTTGTTGATTCTTCCTCTCTACCGGTCTTGATCCTTTGTATGTGTTGACATTAATGACAACACCTTTGATTACCGAGTCTATTAGTCTATCTACTAGTTAGTCTTCAAGACACTTATGCCAACATATACACACAAATATATACATATACATATATACACATAAAGATATATAGATATACATGTATATACATATACATATATAGATATATATTTATATATGTATATATACATAGATACATATATAGATATATATTCATATATGAATATATACATAGATACATAGATACATAGATATATGTATATGTGTATATATAGATACATATACATATGTTTTTATGTGTATATATATGTATAGATATGATTAGGTATATATGCACACATATATACATATATGTATATGTGTATATATTTATAGGTATGTATGTATGTATGTATGTATACATATACATATGTGTGTGTGTGTATATGTATATATGTGTGTCTATATATGTGTGTGTGTGCATATATGTATATATATGTGTGTATATATGTATATATACATATGTGTATATATGTATATGTGTGCATATGTGTGTGTGTGTGTGTGTGTGTGTGTGTGTGTGTGTGTGTGTGTGTGTGTGTGTGTGTGTGCATATATCTGAAGAAAATTAATAAAAAGCAAAAAGAAAAATCAAACTTATAAAGAAAGTAAAATAAAATCAACAAGATGAACATAAAACTACTACTAAAGCCACTAAATTAAAAGAGAGAATGCGAAAAATAAAATAAAAGAAGAGAAGAACTAAACAAAAGCTAAAATAAATGTCTCCTTGTAAAAGTAAATGTGAATATAGTAATAAAACCAAAAAGAATGCCTAAAATATGAATGCACTAAGAAAGCATATGGGAGAATATATATATATATATATATATATATATATATATATATATATATATATATATATATATATATGTATATATATGTATGTATGTATGTATGTATGTATGTATGTATGTATGTGAACAAAATTGAGCAACTAGAAGAAAAATCTAAATCATTAAAGAAATAAGAAGAAGTAGATGAACAACCACTAAAAACCAATATAAGAAAGAGGTGAGACATGCAATAAAGAAAAGAATGCACAAAAAACCCAAAGAACTCAAGATAATAATAAAAGGAGGGGAGGCTAAAAAAGAACCCACAAATAGACACCCAAGAGATGCCAACAAAATGAAAAAGAGGAACAAATATGAACAAGGATGTAAACCCTACTCCTACTATAAGGACCAATAAATAGAAAGAGAGAAAAAAGATGAAAAAAGAAAAAAGGGAAGGAAGGAGTCATGAATAAGAAGAGAAAATAGAAATCATTGTTAGTGGAGATCCTAGATTAGAGAGAAAAGGTTTCTAGGCATAACTAAGACCCCAACCCTCATCCAAATTGAGGTTAGAAGTATGGTTACTAATAGAAATGGCTTCCCTGGGCTTGTGCTTGAAGAAGTTGTCTTTCTTACACAATATTTGGGGGTTCTCTAGGTAGATATGGCACTTAAAGGTAGATTTGTGCTCCATTAAGGTGGATTTAAAAGTGCACTCATATGTAATTTCTACATTGTGCTCTTTGAATCTTATGCTAGTAGAGAGACCTGTTTCACCAATGTAAGGTTAAAATAAATGAAAACCACCTTGTAGACTACTATTTTGACCAAGATGTCTTGAGAGTCTTTGAGAGAAGGCATTTGGTCCCTCAACATTGAGATGGGATAGAAGGAAAAATGAATACCTTTCCTAGCAATGATTTAAGTTATTTTTCGGGATACTTCTTTGATATAGGGGAGAGATGAAAAGGGGATGAAAGGAGACTATGAAGAAGTGGAGGTAGAGAGGAAGAAAGACTTGACTTGTTAAAAGGTACAATTAATGTGATTTCTTTTGAACACATTAAGAAATTAAACTTAGAAAATATGGGCTAACTCTTAATCTAAATGATCCTTATCACAAATGTTAAAGGCCCTAATTATTAGAGTTTTAAGGATGCCAAACTTATGAGTAGGAATGTGATGGGATAAAGAGAAAAGGTAAAGGTCTATATGTGTTTCTTTGCATTGAATACCATAAACTTATCAACATTCTAACTCATCATACTTTCTTCAAATTCTCTCCATCGATCAAATGATATGTGACTCTAGTAAATTAGTATAATGTCTAACCAACTAAGTCTTGACATCAATGAAAATATAACAAATAATATGACTCTTACATATATATTGAAAAAAAAATAATTGGAGCTAAAAAATATCATCCTCTCGTTGTTGCACATGTTTAACATACTTTGTTGTACAGTAAAGGATGATCCACCTTTGGTGGACATGTGATCATACCTTGTCTAGTTGATAGATTATCTCTTGCATTGCTCCTAGTTATTGTGCATTAACTAAATATTAATTCCACATACTTTCTATTGATATAAATATATTGATTGGGAGCATATTATTATTTTATCAAATTAAATAAACTATTTTATTATATCAATTATTATCTCTTGTTTGTGTTATCAATTGAGCTTCTAGATATGGGCATTGCATTCTTAGCCTCTGATAAATTCTTACAATGTTTATTATGATGTGACTATATTCTCAAGAATTTTTAAATATATTTCTCTAATCTTGATGATAATTTCTATTTTCAAAGTGCATAGGTGGCATAAATAGAAAAATAATAATAATAGTTGTTATTCCATTAATCGAGGTGTGTAGGTGGCATCTTAAGAAGTTTGTGGAAAGTTCCTTAAATCTTGCATTTAATATTTGTTGTGATCCATAAAGGAAATGTAATTTTCTAATTGGGCCACATGGTGGTGCTTAGTTGTATTTAGGAGGAAATTCTAGAAAGTTGTAGATATTGTAGAATGTTGTGGATAAATCATGCATTGGGTGGTAAGTGCCTATTTAAGGAAGGCTTATGTTCATTTGTAATCAATATCTTCAAGTGTAAGCTCTCAAGGTGAAGCTCTTTGAATGTAATTTCTTGTAGAAGCTCTTAGTGAGAAAATATCTCTTATATTGTAAGAATTTGGAGTCCTTTCATTTGGAGAATATTGTAATGAATTTCAAGTATTAATGGATTCTTTATGAAGCATTTTGTCATCTCTCTATCTCCATATTTTTGTGATCTTGGTTGTGAGTTTGTAAGCGTGGTGTTGGCCCTACATCAGTGGTATCAGAGCATATCTTTTTCAGTGGCAGCAGAGTGTGTCTACATTAGTGGTATCAAAGAGGGAGATCTTGAGTGTGTGGACAAATCGTCAAACGTGAGGTAGTTTGCACCAGGACCTTGAGTTGGGTGAAGTTTGTCAAGAAGTTCTTGATTGTGTAGACAGATCACCGACTGTGAGGCAGTTTTCACCAGGTTCTTGTGTTGCACTAGATTTGTCTTCTAAAGACTTGATTATGGAGAAGAGAAAGAAGAAGATGACTTTTGTGATTGGATGGATTTTGAGATTTCCTCAACTAGAGAAAATTAGGGCAAGAAATCAAGAGGCATTGATAGTTGATTTGCAGAAGCAAGTGAATGAATTAGAAGCTCAGTTGCGGAAATGAAGAGCACATTACCAGAAAAGAGACATTGATAATTATTTGGATGCAAAAAAGAAAGATGATCCAATCAAAGAGCAAGAGGATATTTGTGAACTTGAAGCAAATGAAGATGATTTGAAGATTGCAGCAATGGAGGAAACATATAGTGCCTTAGTTGGAGATCAAGCAAGTGAAGTAGTTACATGCATTGTTGACGACATGAAAGAGGCAAGCAAAGATGACTATGTCAAAGAGGTTTATTTCTATGAATTATATGATGCTGAATTTGAGGTGATTTTGAAAGATATTAATGATGGTTTGCATGAGGATCTTGTTCTTGATGTATGGTATGCAAAGGAACATTGGTATGGTGTTGTTGGGTTTATTACAGGTGTGATTAATTCAACAAAATTGAATGAGGATGAGATTTATACTTGGATAGAGCTCATTGCGAAGGAGTATTTTCAGCAGCAAACACTTGTTCCAGCTAGGTGTTGGAAGAGAAGAAAGAAGGACATATATCGGCACCAGATACTTGTTCCAGCTATGCGTTGGAGGAAGAGAAAAAAAATAAAAAGAATATCAATAGTGGCTACTTCATTTTGTGAATGCATATTCACAAAAATTTTCCTACCATGGGAGTCAGATGCAGGAGCATCATGCATCAAAAAAAAAAGTGTGGAAGATTTGTAGGTTGGTTTTCTTGTCCCTATTGAGGTGGAAGCTTGTGGTGAAGATGTAGATGGTTCTATATCTTTCTTTCGGCGTCAAAGTGTGGGACACACTTTTCTATCTACCAAGGGAGTTTGATGCAGAAGCATCTTGCACAGGAAAATTAAATTTAAAAAAAAAAAAAAAATTGTGGAGGAGAGAGAAAGTGACGAAAATAGAAAGAAAATAATAAAAAATTGAAAAATAGGAAAAAAGGAGAAAAGAGGAATTTCTATTTTCAAGGTGCATAGGTGGCATAAATAGAAAAATAATAAAAATAGTTGTTATTCCATTAATCGAGGTGTGTAGGTGGCATCTTAAGAAGTTTGTGGAAAGTTCCTTAAATCTTGCATTTAATATTTGTTGTGATCCATAAAGGAAATTTACTTTTCTAATTGGGCCACATGGTGGTGCTTAGTTGTATTTAGGATGAAATTCTAGAAAGTTGTAGATATTGTAGAAGGTTGTGGATATTCTAGAATGTTGTGGATAAATCATGCATTGGGTGGTAAGTGCTTATTTAAGGAAGGCTTATGTTCATTTCTAATCAAGCTCTTCAAGTGTAAGCTCTCAAGGTAAAGCTCTTCAAATGTAATTTCCTATAGAAGCTCTTAGTGACCAAATATCTCTTATATTGTAAGAATTTGGAGTCCTTTCATTTGGAGAATATTGTAATGAATTTCAAGTATTAATGGATGCTTTATGAAGCATTTTGTCATCTCTCTATCTCCAAATTTTTGTGATCTTGGTTGTGAGTTTTTAAGGGTGGTGTTGGCCCTACATCAGTGGTATCAATGCATACCTTTTTCAGTGGTAGCAGACTATGTCTACATCAGTGGTATCAGAGAAGGAGTTCCTAAGTGTGTGGACAGATCATCGAACATGAGGCAGTTTGCACTAGGACCTTGAGTTGGGTGAAGTTTGTCAGGAAGTTCTTGATTGTGTAGATAGATCACCAACTGTGAGGCAGTTTGCACCAGGTTCTTGTGTTGCACTAGATTTGTCTTCTAAAGACTTGATTATGAAGAAGAGAAAGAAGATAATCATATGTCAAGATCCAAACTCTTTCCATATGTCAAGATAATCATTCCTTCCATAAATCTCATGTACAATATGTCATAAGGATGATTTAAAGCATGAAGAAATGAGTCCTACAACAAAATCAACATCAATATCCCAAGAATAACCAATTTTACACAATTTTTGACCAAGATATGATATTCCTAGAATCTAATGATGATCCTACCATATATTTCCATCATATCAATGAAATTTTCCATCTATCCCAAGAAAAATGTATCCTTCTAAGTCTTATCTACCTCCTACTTCCTAAGCAAGATAATGACATCTTGTTTAGTCTTTCAAATAATTTTTTCCAAGGTTAAGAGTATACTACCCTATAATGGAGATTGATGACCCCCTTTAAATTTGAGATCAAAGGATTCCTCCATTGTCATGTTCACCACAAGATCTCACCATCTACTTGGATCCTCTTCATGATCGCTCTATTGGACTTCATCCTCATTTCCTATTCCTCTGTGTCCACCATGAGACCCTATTTTTCTAAATAATCCCACTATTCCTATTATTTTGCCTCACAAATAATCTATCACATATCTTTATCCCCCTCAAGATTTAGACACTTCTATGAAAGATATTGATAAAACCACTAAAGATCAAAAGGGTTTATCAACTTATATTGAGTCTATTTTACTTCCCACTCCTCACATGTCTTTTGTATAATTTCAACCTCAAAAAAGACTCATGTCATATCTCCAAAGTAATAAGTATGCAGTTAGTGGTTGTAAAAGTATGCATTATCAAGGGAAAAGGTTAGACCACCATAAGAAAGGCATATTGGAATGCATCCTTATTAAAGAAAATCCTAATGGTCATGACCTTTAAGATATACACCATGTTCTTGAGATATTCCTATCCCTGTAAAATCTAAATTGTACATTCCCCTATTTAACCTTTTCATCGATCTTAGGTCAATATATCCCTCCATCTATTATCTCATTATCTAGTTATCCTTTTGTAAGTACATATCAACCAAGGAATGCATCTTGGATGAATTTTGATCCATCAAAAAGATCACAATATCACTCTCATTCATTGAAGATGCCTCCATATCATGTATACACATCGAAGAATCCCATCCATTTTCCTAGAAATTTCAATGTCAAGCATAAAATCTATAAGTCCATCAATCTACATGTAATCTAAGATCAATATGCCTAGTCTAATTGACATGTAAAGATAAAGAAAAACATGACCCAAAAAGAAAAGAAAATATCCAAAAGACCACAAAGACCTTTTGGGAAAAATAAGGAAAAAAATAAAATTAAAAGCTACAAAATCCCATTGAGAAAGAGAAAAAATCAAAATCAATAGGAGTTTCATTCTACGGAACAACATAGAAAAGAAAATTTATGAAAATCCATGTGGTTCCCTAATTTCTCCCTAAAGAATATCTTCCCATTTAAAAATTCAAGATAGCATCCAAAAAAATTATCCCTTCATCTAAATATATTCTATTTTCCAAATCCATTTTGGGTCCTTATGCCCCAAAATCTACACCCATTTCTCCAAATTCTAAATTTTATTTTACTTCATCATTTCACCACCCCTCAAGGTGTGTTCCAATGTTATTTTTTCCATAATTTTTATTTATTTAAAATATATCCTTCTTACAACTCTTTCATTATCCACCACCTACATTTCATCAAACTTTCATCCATCCTATACAACCTTTACCATAAGCATTTATCATGTTCCATTTACCATCCATTTTATTACTTGTGTAGGGGTAAAATGGGATCAATCATCCAACACATTTAAAAGGGGGAAGATCAAGATCTACCCCTTAAACTATATTTTATTGATACAAGAGGAACTATCAATAAAAACCTAATGGGAAAAAGAATGAATATCTTAGATTTATTTCACTCTCATGTTAATGCAAAAGCATCCTTGGTTGATCGAAAATCCTGCATGTTGGAGTATTCTAGGTTTGGAGTTGGAGGATTTGGTCAGTGAAGAGGTGGCACTCGATCGATACTGAGTTGTTCATGGTTCTTGTGTTAACCAAGGGACTCAGTTAATGAAGGTGTTCAGAGATGCTTAGGGCACTCAATAGATACTATAAGACCAGTTTACATTAGGATCTCAATAGTAGTGTTTCCAGAGTTCCTTGGTTAGTAAAGGGACTCATTCCATGAAAGAGGAACTCAAGATATACTATGGCTCAATTTTCACTGGGAATTGGTTGATGATGGAGCTCAATTATGCTTGGTAGAATGTTGATTCTTGATGGTAGTTTATAACACTGGATTTGTTCTTGGTCTTTGTGATGCCTGAGTTGTCTATGAGCCAACTTTTAGCATTTAATTTGGGTTGTAGATAGTTAATAAGTGTTGCAACCAACATGTGGCTTATGCATATATTTAATGTAAGAGTCTATTTTAATTTTTAATGGGCTAGGCCAACTTGTGGCTTACTTGGGTATAAGTAGGGGTGTTTTGTGAAGTCTTAAGTTAGAATCATCCATCTTGGAGAAGAGGATGAGGTGGAGGAGTGGATTTTGAGAAGGGTTAGTAGCTGAGGCTTGGGAAACAAGGAGATTTCTTGGTGGGCTTGCGAGCAAAAATTGAGATCTTTCTTGGAGGTTTCTACCAGAGTGTGGATCTAGACTAACTAGTGTTTGGGATTGGGGTTTGAGTTGGATCTTGTGGATCTTGTAGGACTATTTTGTAATTGTGATTATATTTGGCCCTAACCTGGAAGACCTTACAACCAAGTATATTGCATGTAAACATTTTTTTTATATGAATAAAGAGTTACATTTGGTATAAAATATTGCTTTTTATTGTGTTTCCATTTTGTGGTTATTTGCATGGATATGGATTAACTCTAGTAGGGGCACCCTTGGATTCTCAATGCATCACATGTCCACCTTAAGAGTGTTTAAGCAAGAAGATATCAAATATAGAGTTGAGATATAAAGATATGACAAACTAATGAAGTATATAGAAATGAAAGAGGGGAAGATGACATACCTTGTGAAATACAAACTTGAAAATGGGTTGTCAAGTGACCTCTGAAAGGGTTGATTCCTAGAGAGGGGGAGCCAAAATAGGGCTTCATCAGGGGGAAAATACACCCCTTATTGGCTCATTAGGGATGAATTGTGCTATAGAAAAAACCCAAAAATCTCTAAGTGATCTGTCAGGGGAAAAATGGTGCTTTAGGGGTGAAATTGGTTGTCAAGGGTGAATTTCACCACTGATGACAATGTGTAACACTAATTCTAAATTTATAATTTTGAAGAAAGCTGAAAAGGATACTCTAATCTACAACTTGTTTGTTAATCTAGGATCTGAAACCTACAAAACAAAGATATTGTTTGTTTGGTTTTATTAATGGGGGGTTGCCTCATTCAAACCCTAGTTTAGGAATTAACCTTGAATTGAAATAATTGATATGGAATGCTAGAAAGTGGTAATGATAGGTCTAACATATACTAATGTAAATTTATTAATATGCTCTTAGATTTGGATTGTAATCAATAATGTAATTATAATATATTTGAGTCAACTTCAAAACCCTAGAAAGGAAATCAAAGTGACATCAAAACCTTCATGAATGAATGTTTTTGAAATCTACCTAGAAATGCATGCAAATGAATTTAGATCTTGAAAATATGGATGTAGAAGATGCAACAAAGAATCTTGAATGTATGAAGGGAGATTTTTAATGTTATAAGGATAGATTTTGTATAAAGTCTTGCAATAGATTGAATTCATTAATCCTTGATCTTCAATAAAGAGGGCTTGAATACCTTGAATTCTTGAAGAATTCTTGAGAACTTGAGATCTTGAGAGAGTACTTGAACTTGAACTTGATGGATGACAAATGGTGTGAATGGAAGGATTAAAATAGAGCTTAGAATTAACTAACTCCTACAGGTTGATCAACCTAGAAGTTAATACCCAAACATCCTAGAACATGGGAGCTAAAGAGGGGAGCCAAAATAAGGATTCATCAGGGGGAAATTATGCCCATGATTGACCCATTAGGGGAAAAATTCCCCCTAATTATCAGATTGATGAACCCTAGGGTTGTCTCAGGGCTCCAAAATAGGTCTTGGAATCCCACAATCAAGTCCAGATTTTGAGGAAGTCTCATTTTAGTTTGAGGAGTAGATTCTAAGTGGATAAAAGAATGAAAGGAAGGAGCTAGGGGAAATAGATCCTACCTCAATATTAACACTATGATATAGGAGCTTCAAAGATGGTCTATTAGGTTTAGCCCAATTTGGCATAGGAGAAAGGATGGAAAAGGAAAGAAGAGATGAAAGAGAGAAGGAGATTAATGATTTCACATTAACTAGGTGTTAAACCTTTATTATATTAGGTTTCTTCCAATTCAAGATGGTACATTACCCTACCAATGTCATTTAACATGCATTTTATATGCATGACCCATTATCTTCAATCATTCAAGAGAATCATCCAGAGCATAAGATTCTTTGGGAATTTATCCATTTCATGTCTTGTATTTGTTATTTTTAAAAAGGTCAAAAATTTTAAAAGGAAAAAAATATAGAGGAAAAAAGAAGAAGAAAAAAGAAGAAAAAAGAGGAAAAAATCATTCATTCACAAGTGAAAACATGGAAAACATGTGCTTTGGGAAAGCACCATGATGAAATCTTGGTAAATAAAATTTATGTGTAATCTATGAACATCATGTGTTCCATACTTGAAAGAAGTTTCACTTTTCCTGAAATATCATACTTGGCCACATATTTATTCATGCTATTGTATAATATCCTATCCATCATGAGATCCCATTGCATCCTTCATTGTCCTCTTTCTCTTGTATCCATCATCGTTCTTTGAATATATTTTTTCTAATACATATTTTATCTTTGAAGGCTAAGGATCTTCATAAGTAGCATGTATTTTATCTTCTTGAAATTTCTCATATCCCTTTTGGTCTTTTTTTTTTAACCCAGTTCATATTCTTTTTAGTCCTTGTCCTTGACTCTAATATGAATCTTAAATTGTATTGTTTACCCATCCCTTTGATCTTCTTTATCCATTCATGTCCTATTATTTTCCTATCACTTTTCTATAAAATTTATCCTTTTGTCTTGATATAGAATAGCTTGGATATAAAATGCAAAACAGGTTTCCAAAAACCTCTTGGCATATCCATTTATATGCATCATGTTTCATTCTATGTACAATTTCATTACCTTATAATATCATTTCTTATCCATTATCTTGCAATAGTAACATGTTATCCCCTCATAAAATAGTCCTTGGTAGTCAAATAGTCCCTAGTGACATTACAAAGTAACTACCATCCTTCCTTATCTATTATCATTCCATCATTTCATTCATATGTTTGTAATGTCCCTACCTTGACACATATTGGGGGAAATCAAATATATCTTACTTAAGAATCCATATCTTAAAACTCATATGAATTAAATAAAGTGATGAAAAAATTATAAAAATCAAATGATATCCTGAAAATTC
Organism: Cupressus sempervirens; assembly: GCA_028749045.1. Classification (NCBI taxonomy): domain Eukaryota; kingdom Viridiplantae; phylum Streptophyta; class Pinopsida; order Cupressales; family Cupressaceae; genus Cupressus; species Cupressus sempervirens. The sequence continues at coordinate 354,058,126 of CM053791.1, read as the reverse complement.
TTAAAATCATAAAATTTCCTAAAAAAGAACAAAAAAAAAATCAAAAACTTTAAAGTCCCCCTCCTCCCCCACAAAATAGAAACATTTAAAAACCCAAAGTGCAATAAAGTGTTAGTTTTTGACAGTAATGTTATTTTATTTTCACTTTCATTTAATTTTATATTCAAAAAGTTGTTCCTTGCAAAAATTCACATATTTTAGTAGACACAATCAGGAGATGGAAAAGCCTACACTTCATGAATCATGAATCAATAGAAAATCCTACCTAACAAAGTCAATAATTATTTTTATTGCACTTGTCATAATTAATTAATTATCATTATTCAATCTTTTGGCATTTGTCTTATTGAAATTTTGTCTTATACAAGATGTGTCCTTTATGGAATTAGACACATTAATCATCAGTATTATCATCATCATTAAATTATCAAATTTGGAAATTATATATAATGGGTTATTGGCTTGATTGGTTCAGTAAGTGTTAATTTCTACTAATTTCAATTTTGATATTGTGTTCCTTTGATATTCGAGGATAATACTGAGTGATGAGAGTGGTAAAGATGGTTTATGGTGTTTTATTTGATTTTTAATAATTTTCATTAATTATATATTTCATCCTATTTCTATGTACTTAAAGATACCATTGAATGGTGAGAGTGGCCAAGATGGTTCTATTGGAAAAATGCTCACCACTCCCCTCATGATTTGTGACACTAGGTTGAGTGGTTATATAAAGTATTAATAGATTTATCTTTTGGTGCAATGGAAAGCTCACTCTATAAATTGGTAGCAGAGCATCGAGTCCATGAAAGAAAATATTAACACACTACAACATTTGGGGTCAAATTGCAACGACAATGTAATTTTTGTTTGATTTTTATGTTTTTTTTGCAAGTTTCCCCATTATCATCATAATATCAATAATTACATCATTATTATGAGATCCACATGATTATAAAAAAAATAAATAGATTTTTTTATTTTCCCCAAATGTGCATACGAAGATGAGCTAGGGAAAAGTGTAGATAGGAGGTTGCATTTGTGCTAGAAAAGATCGATGCAACAAATTGTAAAAAGGAATTCATCTAAAAAAGATGGGTTATTTGGAAATTTAATTTGTGTATTTGTGAAGAATTCATCCAAAAAAAATTAGTGCTATTAACTGTGCTTCTCAAACCTTCAAGTTTTTGTGGTTTCAAATGGTACGCATACTATTCTTGCACCAAGTTTTTGTGGTTTCAAATGGCTTAATTCTACTTTTATCTATGGGTATACATATGATTTCTAGGAGTATTTTTTCCTACATTTATGGCCACTTTGGTTAGAAATTTTCAAAAAATCTCTCGCATGGCCTACTTTTTCTCATGAAGATTTTTTCTTTCTTGTTTCTCAAAGATCTGTTATAAATCCATCATTGTTTATCTCAGATCATGTTGTCATTATAAATCCCTTTCCATATATAGTTTTGCAATTTCATGCTTTTGTGAAAACTACATGAGCAATGGGGAAAATGATTTGTGCAAGGAGATATTAAATCCAACAATGTATTATTGGAGATGGATATGAATGGGTGTCTGAGTGAATTTTTCTTGACCTGAGTGACAAATTTTTTATGTGGGGAAGAATGGATAGAAAATAGAAGTGGGTTATATTAAAGATAAATGCATTTATTTTCCTTTCTATTAATTAATTAGTAGATTAAGTATTTTTTTGAAAGAACCCCCAAATTCTTGGCACCATATTGAAGCAACTATCATAGCAACTAGTACTTTAACTACTATAAAACCCCCAACCATAGAAAGGATCTATTTCATGAAACCCCACTGCATACTCTATTACTAGAATTCATATCTTTGTAAATTCTTCTCCTTCAAAAGAAAAATTACAATCCACTCTACCAAAACAAAGGATTCTTGTCTTACTAGACATTTATGGAAACTATTGCTAACTATAACTACCATGATTAGAGATGCAATGGAAACTGTATTGGCCATATATGGCATCCATGTGTATCTCTCAATATTCACCCAATAAGGCTCAATATTACAATTATAGTTTCTATTTTTGGTTATTATTTTGTTGTGTAGTATCTTGTTCCTCTCTATATTCATCGAAAATAATTATATTGCAAAAATAAGAACTACTTTTGCACATGAAAAAATTATGCATATTGGCAATGGACTCAAGAGTGTATTTCTCAGCTATACCTACTAATGTAACTCCCAAAATTTTAACTTCATTTTCCTCACAATTTTATGTACATATTATATTTCATGTTTCAAGAGGCTTATATAATTATAGTAAATGAAAACTCTACCAAAAAACTAGAATGGTGTATTATACTAGTACCTTTATAACTAATCATGTGGTTGTTATGGCATGTATAATATTCATGTTCCTCTTGCTTCAAAATACATATCATGACCCATATTTAAAGCACAAACATAAGGCACAATTAGACTCAAGGTAGAAATAGATCATGACCCAATTAGTTTGGTAACCATGATTTAACGTGTCTAGTTGCAAACAAACTCTCTTGAAATAGAAGGCATTCCAATTTTGTAGAGTTTCAATATCAGAGAAACAATGTAGAAATGTAAACACATTTATAAGGAAACCACAATGAAAATAGGAAAGATTCATAATGTGGAGCAAAATGGAATGCCAAAGAAATCAACCAATGACAATGTTTTATTGTACAAAATTCACTTTGAATCTTGAAAAATATGTGTCAAACACTCACACTCATTTAGTTACTATTTATATGAAAAAATATATTGTCATACATACCACAATATATTTTGTTCATGCTGGTTCTTAGACTTATCAGCATTCACCATGCCTTGTACTCTTAGTCAGAGCAAATGAATATACCCGATACACCATTGAAACACTTTTCTATCTTGATCACTCAATTCTCATCACCCTTATCAAGTTCTCCATTCTCATACAAAATACCAAGCTTGAATTATGATTTCTATTCCTCCCTAATGCTCTAGCTTTCCAAATTGCTGCTTATGGTTCTTACAGTCAACATTCAATTCTGACTTACATCACATCCTTTCTTTCACAGATTGGTTTTACCAATGATCAATTTTTAAACAGAAGATAATATCATCAAATCCATTCAACAAAGAACAATAATAATTTATTAGAATTCATGTACATAGTAGAAGGATCTATTAAACTATCATTATGAGATGCACACATAGTTAAGAAAAATCCAATCAAGTATGAAATCTATGCACAAAAATATTGAATTATATTCATATTCTTTCACTTTCAGTTACACACAATGGCCTTTACTCCTCACCTAACTAAACCTAAGTACTCCCATTGTTATGGGGATCTTCTCCCTTACAACTATGCCCTCTCTTTCAAATTAGGCTTCCTCTCATTCCTATTAGGTCTGGTCTCTTTTTGAGAATAGATTTAATAAAAAGTAAAACCTAAACTCAAAACTGACTAACCACCATCTTAAACTAACTCTATAAATTACTCATAACTATTTCTTAACTATTCTGATTCTTTTGGGTTGATAAAGTTATCACCCACAATTACATTCTAAATGAAAATTTACATGGTAATTATAAACCCATAATCCCTTATAATAACTTTAAGGTTTTGATTACAATTTTTCTTGACCTTAGATAAGTGTTCTCTAGAATTTGAATTTTGGTCTCCCAATGCTTTTTCATCAATTCATTCAATGAAAATAGGGAAGATTCATTTGTGGATCTCATAAATTTAAAGAAATTGTATTGAAATAATTAACAACCATATTTAAAAGAAATAAAAAAATGCACAACCATATTTGAAATAAATCATATTTAAAGCTAATTAAAAATGTATAAAATCACACATTAAGAGATCCAACAAAGTTATTGTGGTCATGATTATCTACTCTTTTGATCTATCCATAAAAGAAGGTCATGCCCTACTATTCTAAATGTCCCAGTGACCTAGCTCTTGTTCTCCTCTATGTGTCATAGCTCTCCCCTAAACTCATGTATTCATACTTGTGCACATTTTTAAGATTGCAATTTCTTTAGTTGTTGATACAATAACTTTTTTTCCACTAGAAAAATTTCAAGTGCACGAATGTACATATATTATATTATAACTAATTATTATTTTTTCTAGCTTTTTAATTTGTAGATATTTGGATTTTTAAATGTCTATCTCATTAAAATATGAGCATGTGTATCTATTTTATTTCTATTTATAGATTGGGAGATGAATATAAGTATCTTATATAATATAGATTGGTTGCTTCGATTTTCATGCCCAAGATTTTGTAACCTTTTCTATTTCTAATGGTTTTGGCCTACTATTTATAAGGAAATATATGAAATGAATCTATTCATCTACCTTTATGTGTGAGCTACATCAGGGAGCCAATCCAATTCCATAGTAAGCAACAACATCTTGTCTAGTTTTAAAGTCATCAATATACGAGCCAAATCTAGTAATATACCACAAAACATAACTTAGATATAATCAAATTTATCCTTTAAACCTTCACCACACATATGCAATTTAGAATTTCCACTTCTAATAAAACTTTCAAAAATCTATAACAATCCACATAAGTTCAATAAATGAAAAAAGGTTTAGGTAGTTAATTTTCTCTATTTTCTTTACATTTTGTATCATACATGTTTATTACATGAATAATATTTGATATATTTTATACATTGTCCTCCTAAGTCTAAAATTGTAGTAGTGTAGCTTGCCTTATAGCTTGTTAAATAGGGAAAACTAGTTGAGAAGTGATATACATGGAGAAACACCTAGGCTCAAGATTAGTTACCAACAATACTTAAAAGAGGAAGGTTTTAATCTCACAACAAAACAACTTAGGCCTCATAGGTCATTTAGATTAACTTATTTCAAAAAGCCTCTCTTTACCTTTTGAAAATTTTCATCAAAGAATAAAATATTTTTGATCAATGGATAATGATATATCAAATCATGAAATGGAATAAGATGTGAGAAACTTAAAGATAAAGCTTATAAAGATAAACAATTCTTACACATGTATGAGCATGAATATGAAAATAATTGTGGCATGACCTATTAATAAAAGGTAGATGAGATTAAGTGAGATGGAAATACATGAATGAGAAAGAAAAAAAGATGACTCCCTTCACTTTTTCTTCTCCCATTCAAAGTGTGACTATCCTATCAAGACAAGTGCACACACTCACACTCTTCACCTAAAGTGGTGTAGGAGCACCCATTCCTCCACTCTCCAAAGGATCCACTACAACAAGCTCTTTATGAGTTTCACTCAAGGGAATTCATGCGTATGAGTCTTTGATAAGTTTTAGAAGTAGCTTTTCATTACAAATAAGTGTACTTGTAACACCTAGTCACCATTGGTGTTTTATAAACCATGGGTTTTTTACTGTGGTCATTAGGCACATCTTAGTCCTAGGATAGGGTAGGTGTGTTCTTAGGCTTCTAAATAGGTGTACTTAGTTAACACAAGGGATCCCTTTGTTAACTGACCCATCTCGGTTAGTACATATTTTATGTTGGTATTCCTTTGTTGACCAACCCAATTCATTCAACACTATCTCCAAACTTGATTAACACTAAATGCTCAACACATATAGGGAACTATCTTTGATGCCTAAGTGAGCTTTATTATCACTGACTACTCAGTAAACGCTTGAAAGTTTCTCATTATATTTAACAACTTTCACTTAATCTCCCAATGGTCACAACCTTTGAAAATTGGTTGGATTAGTTTGGAAAGGTCTTCAAATATCCCCTTCAAGTGGGTGGAAGACAGAGAAGATGTAATTTTGCAATTGGAAATCAATAAAATCTCCCATTTTTCCTTATAATTTTTTGTAACACGTGAGTGTCCAGACTAGCACAGATTGGAAACAGAAAATAATTGTTTTAGTTTGAATCCTTAATGTACTAAGAGAATAATTCAAGTGGTTTTAAGGGTTCCAATGATCAATATCAAAAGATATTCATTATTGTTCCTCAGGTGCACCAAAACCCTCATTTCATTTGACAACCTTTTGTAGCAATGACCTAACCTAAATTTCCACCATAGAAATACCATGCCACTTAGGAAAATGAAAGTTAGGAGGGTTTACTATAAGATCCCAAAAGCATGGAAGATGGAGAGAAACTTATCTAGTTTTGCAACCTAGCCCTAGGCCAAACATCTCTATGTGTTTAGTTCAGAACAACATGTATTGAAGGGCCAAAAGCACTTAGGGGATGGCTAAAACCTTTCTAATTCTAGAATGTGATCTTTGATAGATCCCTCTAGTATCTCAATTGGTGGATAAGTCTGATAATTAGCCCAATTTATACTTCCTTCACAAACCCAAAGGTTAATTGAGGCTCCTAGGCCTAAAAGCCATTTTCTCTATTTGAGACTATTGGCATAAGTTAGATTGTTCTAACCCACCAAGTTAAGCTTGTTGAAATTTAAAGAAAATTGCCATTCCTCTTTCAATAATTAGGTTCTCATTTAAAGAATATCCCAAGTATTTAGTGATTTTTTTCTTAGTGATCTAATTGTGCTCTTTCGAATACCTAGTTCATGTTCATGAGTAAGGTTTACACAAAGGTGTAGAGCCCTCTCTTGACTCCATTTTGGGGTATTTGAATTATTCTAAGGCCAAACCACTACCTAGTTTCCTATATAAGGGATAGCTCCACATCAAGTGGTATCAGAGTGACCTAGGATCCCTTAGGGTAAAAGATCTATTAACACCATGGAAGGAGAAGACAAAGGAGGATTATCTACAAGGATGACCAATACAGAGATAGTGAAATACCTTAGAGACCAAAAACTAAGGCAAGATGAGAAAAGGAACAAGGAGATGCAGTTGACAAGGCAAGAGATGGAAAATCATAAGGAAGAGCTTCAAAATGGAAGTGGTGAAAACTTTGAAGAAGTTAGACAAGGGAATGATGAAGAACCCCTTGAGCAGGAGGAAGAAGAATGTCTTACTAACCAAAGCCTTCTTGTGATGACTTTGAAATCTATGGAGAGGAGAACCATGGATGTTAATCTTTATTTGCATACATATTATGGGAAGATGGACCTAGAGCTTGCAATGGATTAGGTAGATGCCCTAACTAATTTCTTTGACTATGAAGACATCCCTAAGAACCAAAGAGTGATGATTCCCAAGTCAAGGTTCAAAGGCTCTACACTCACATGGTGGAAATTTAGTCAAGATGACAAGGTGAAGAGTTAGAAGAATCTAGTCATTACATGGAATAAGATGGTGACCCTACTCAGAGAGACTTATGTCCTTGAGGAAATATGAAGTTCAACTTCATAAGAAGAGAATGAGTTTGAGGCAAAAAGAGATGGAGATCTCTACCTATACTAAACAATTTTAGAAGTTAGTAATGAATTCTAAACTTGTTGAATCCAAAAGTGTGAAACTTGCTAGATATATTCAAGAACAAAGGATTTTCATTCAAGATGAACTATGTTTGACAAGTCCTACCACAATAAACCAGTGCTACTAGTTGGTACTCAAGGTGGAAGAGAAGTTCAAAAGAAGGAATAAATGAAGTGGGAGAAACAAGACTATAAAGTTCAACTTCATAAGAAGAGAATGAGTTTGAGGCAGAAACAAATGGACATCTCTACCTATACTAAAGAATTTTAGAAGTTAGTAATGAAGTCTAAACTTATTGAACCTAAAAGTGTGAAACTTGCTAGATACATGCAAGAGCTAAGGATTTTCATTCAAGATTAACTAAGTTTGACAAGTCCTACCACAGTAAACTAGTGCTACCAATTGGTACTCAAGATAGAAGAGAAGTTTAAAAGAAGGAATGAATAGATTCCAATAAGGAGAACATCCAAGGAGAAAGTAGTTCAAGAGTTGGATACAGATGAAGGAGAGGTAATGGAAGAGGCAAAAATGGTGGAAGAAATAATGGGAAGATCAAATGCTACAATTGTAACTAGATATGCCACTATACAAACAAGTGTCTTGAGAAGCAGCATAACCAAGGAGAGAGAAGAACATATATTGTCCAAGACGATGATGATGATGAAAGTCTAAGAGATAGTGATGGTGAAGAAGGGGCTACCCTCATGATGAAGAGGACATTGATTCAAGTACCCATGCCAATGGAGCCTCCTTAAAGAAAGACTCTCTTTAGGACCAATTGCAAAAGCCATGGAAAGGTATGCAAGGTAGTTATTGATTCTAGTTCTACTGAACATCTTGTATCTAAAGAAATGGTAGTTAAACTATATCTAGAGAAAATACCCCACCCAAATCCCTCCCATGTATCTTGGTTGGAAAAAGAACAATAAACCCTTATAGATGAACTAGCTTGGGTAGATTTTTCAATAAAAGGCTACAAGGATAGAGTCCTTTGTGACATTGTAGACATATATATTTGTCACCTTTAGCTAGGGCATCCATGGCAATATGACCTCAAGGCCAAACATGATGATGCCACAAACAAGTACCAAATTATTAAAGATGCTCATAAATACAACCTTCTCCCTAACTCTAGCCCTCACCAAGAGAAACCTAAAGAATAGTTAGTCATTATGGCGGGAGAACAAGAAATGATGAATAATATCCAAGACTCTCAGATAGGGTATGCCATAGTTCTCAAACCTAAGATGAAATCAAAGAATAAAGAAGTGCCTAAGGAAGTAGATGGTCTAGTAAAAAAGTACAAAGAAATACTTGTATGAGATACACCAGATGAACTCCCACCATTAAGGGACATCTCCCATTAGATAGCCTTCATACAAAGTGCTTCTCTCCCTAACAAGGTTTCATACAAACTCACCCCTAATCAAAATGCAAAGATGTCTAAAGAGATCATTAATTTGTTAGCAAAAGGACTCATAAAAAAGAGTCTTAGCCCTTGTGTAGTCCCTAGTGTATTGGCACCTAAAAAGTATGGAAAATGGAGATTTATCATTGAATCTAGGGCAATAAACAAAATTACTATAAGGTATAGGTTCCCTATACCTAAGATTAAAGATCTACTAGACCAACTTGGAGGAGCATGCTAATTTTCTATAATAGACCTTAAATTAGGCTACCATCAAATTAGGATCAAGCCTAGAGATGAGTGGAAAATAGTATTTAAAACCACTAAAGGATTATATGAATGTCTTGGCATGTCATTTGGTCTAAGAAATGCCCCTAGCACCTTCATGAAGCTGATGAATGAAGTGCTTTATTACTTCATAGGTAAGTTTGTACTAATCTATCTTGATGACATACTAATCTTCAACAAAACAAAGGAAGAACATATGAAGCATTTGGAACAAGTCCTTCAAAGGCTACATGAAAAGAAGTTAGCTATAATCCTTGAAAAATCTACATTATGTAGACAGAATTGACATTCTTGGGCTTTGTTATCTCAAAAAGCATTTTGAAAATAGATCCCAAAAAGTTAGAGGCTATCATTAATTGGCCAACACTTAAGATAGTATGAGAAGTTAGGAGCTTCTATGGATTGGCAACATTTTATAAAAAAATTGTCAAGAACTTCAGTCATATCTATACACCTTTATTGGATACCATCAAAGGAGGAAAGAAGACAAAGTTCCAATGGACAACACATGCAAATGAAGAATTTGAGTATTTAAAGGGTAGAGTAGCATGATATCCAATCTTAGCACCACCTAACTTCAAAAAAAATTCACAGTGGAGACTGATACTAGAAACCTTTCCATAGGTTTAGTTCTCAATCAAGAGGGAAGACCACTGGCCTTCTTCTCTGAAAAACTCAATGATGCCAAGAAGAAAGATAGTACATATAACCTAGAACCATATGCTATGGTTTAGGCTCTTAAGAATTGGAGGCACTACTATTTCCTAAAGAATTCATTCTCTATATAGACAATCATGCACTAAGCTTCCTAAACAGACAAGACAAGTTGAGTTGTAGATAGATGAAAAGGGTTAAGAAACTCCAAGCCTTCACATTCTCTATCAAGCACAAGAAATGCACTACAAACAAGTTAGTAGATGCTCTTAGTGGGAGAGTTACTTTGGTGGAATTAATTCAAGTGTAAAGCATGGGTATGTGTGCCCTTAAAAATGTATACAAAGATGATCCATATTTTGGTGACATTCATAAGTTTTGATCTACCTTATTTGATGCCTATAACACTACATATTTTGAATATATATTGTATAATTCTCTCTTTTTTAAAGGGCATCTTTGCATTCCAAGATGCTCCATGAGGAAAAATCTAATTAGAGAGAAGCATTGTGGCACACTAGGAGGAAACTTTGGAACTGAAAAGACTCTAGAACTCCTAAAGAGAAACTACCATTGGCCAAAACTACATACTAATGTTAGAAGTTTGTGGATACTTGTACAATTTTCCAAAGAGTTAAGGGAGTCAAAAGAAACCAAGGTCTTTATCAGCCCTTACCAATTCCAACAAAGCCATGGGATAGTGTGAGTATGGATTTTGTCTTGGGTCTCCCAAGGACTAAATAAGGTTTTGATAGAATTTTTGTTATTGTGGATAGATATAGTAAAATTTCTTATTTTGTTCCTTGAAAAATCTCTAATGATGCTTCACATATTGCTAACCTATTCTTCAGGGAAGTGGTTAAGATTCATGGATTTCCAACATCCATTATATTAAACAAAGATGTAAAATTCCAAGGTCATATTTGGAGGACCCTATGGAAAAATTTGGGCACAAATCTATGCTTCAGATCTTCCTACCATCCACAAAAATATGGGTATAATAACATGTGAATAGATCTTTAGGAAACCTTCTAAGTTGTCTAACCAAACAACATGGATAGACATGGGATGCTATCCTCCCTCATGTAGAATTTTCCTTCAATGACTTAGTAAATAGGTCAACATGGAAGACACCATTCCAAGTAAACTATGGACTTCATCCCAAAGGAGTCATGGAACTAAAAGATTTACAAAATGAATTCAAAGTTAGTGCACAAGGTGAAGAATTCTCAGCATGGATCAAGCAAATTTATGAACAAGATAAAGACACTCTGCATCATAATATTACAAGGTACAAAGAACAAGCAGACAAGAAGAAAGACATGTTTCTTTCAAGAAAGAAGATAAATTATGGGAATATTTAAACAAAGTAAGGCTACACAAGGGACACACCAAGTTGTAGATGAGAAATATTGGACCCTATCAAATATTGCATAAATTTGTGGAAAATGCATATGAAATCTGATTACCCCCAACCATCTCTATTTCTCCTATCTTTAATGTTTTTGATCTCACCCTTTTCAAAGGTGATGCAAGAACTAATAATGTGATGTAGGATACTAATGATGTAATGTAGGTAGAATGGAACAAATACTTTCCACCTAGATAACCACTATAGTTGGAGAAGATTTTGGATACCAAGGTGGTCAAGAAGACAAGAAAGAAGACCTACATAGACTACTTGGTCAAATGTAAGGGTTCTCCAAATATAGATAGTACATGTATGAGTTAATAATGCATTACCAAGCATGGAAATTCTATTTAGTAGCTATCCTCAAGTGGAACTTGAGTTTTTAAAACAAGGGAATATGGTGTAGGAGCACCTATTCCTCGACTCTCCAAAGTATCCACTACAATAAGCTCTTTATGAGTTTCACTCATTTGATACAAGTAATGGGTGTAATCCAATAAGATATCCTAATATCCCTCCTTAGGACCTATCAAGACTTGGGTGATGGTGATTGGTTTCCTCAACACACAACCTTCACCTAACAATGTCATCTCTATCTTCCAAGTAGCATTAAGCCTTCAAAAAGGCAACCAAAATCTCCCCACACCTCACTCCCTTTCACCCTCCAAGATCTTAGACTCCAAGACACCTCTTTATACTCTTTTCCACCATCTCACCAATATTTATAACCCTCTAATAGGTTTTGGGCTTCCTTATAAGACAAAACTACAAGTTTCTCTAGGAGGCCTAATAGGGGCTCTTTCCTAGTAGCCATGTCCAACCAAAATAATCACCAAACTTCAAGAACTTCCAAAAAATTCCCCCAACTAGTTACAAAATACCTCATAACATATGAATACCTAACTAATTCCACAAGATGGGTTATGTGTCCACTCTCCTTACCCCTTAACTTCTGAGCCCTAGTTTAAGGCTAAATAGGCTTACTACCATAGTTTGCATTCACAGACCTTAAAGACTAAAAATCACATCATAACTAACTCCACTAACACTTATAGAATCCTTCCACACCACCATCTACCAAATCTCAAGTACCAATGATCTTCCTTCTACCTTCTACAATATTATCCTTGACTATAAACATGCTAAGCACATCAGATGCTTAGCTCAAATGTTGATAGAATCCTCCAAAAAGGTGAGTGGTGGAAAAATAGAAACTAAAATATTCATCTCCATACTAATACCCTTATGTACACCAAGAACTAGGGTTTTTTGCCATGTGAATTAGGAGGGAAAAGCCATTTCAATTAAAACCCTAACTGGGAACTAGGTTAACTAGCAAGCACAAATAAAACCAAAAGAGATACAAACTTATTCTATACAACCAAAATATATTATTAAATTCACAAGAAACCCAAAATAAAACTTTTCACAATCATAGAATGTACTTACTATCACTCTACAAATAGATCTTAAATATGTCCTCAATGTCTATTTATGGTTTCCCACCAAAATACTAGTTTATATGATTTAAATTTCATACAACATATTCCAACCCTTTTCTAGGTTGAAGATATTCATTATACATAAAACCTCTTGACCTTACACATTCATCCTTAGATGTTCAATCAAATCAACCATATGACTGTTGATATTCCATTTTTGTAAGAAAAGTTGCATGACAACATTTTTTTGCAATTTTTGTAATTTTTCAATATTTCAAAACAAATGACTTCAAATGCCTACCAAACCTTAACAAATCATGCAATAATACTAAAAAATATGAAAATGAAGATTTTTGGTTAACTCATGGTGTTGACGAATGTTGACTAACCTTTTATTGCCCTATATTCCTTATTAGAACATGCAAGAAATTTGTCTAAATGCATTCTAGGGATGCTTGAGATTGCCTAAATTTCTTGTGTCATATTGGACACTTATTAACCTCCTACTCTATCCAATATTAGTGTATGACCACCTTATTTAGGACCTTGGGCCCCTACACCATACTCCCATAGTTTGAAAAACTCAATCCCTTGAGTTTCCAAGTGTTGAAGAGTGGTTCCATCCTTTGTGATATATTCCTCTATCATCCAAATTGCTTCCACCTCAGCTAAACCTTGCAACTTCACTAGGTACTCCTCATATGTTTTGTTTCTTTTCTTCTTGACTATCTTTGTGTCCAATATGCACTCTAACTATAATGGTTTGTTGGGAGGTAATTCCTTCACCCATTCCACTTGAGATTCTACCCTACTAGTACTAGGATTCATGTCAATGTTGTCCCCTTTGTACAATTTGAGGTTTGCTACATTAAAAATAGGTGATATACGTATCCCCTATGGTATTTCTAATTCATATGCATTATTTCCATACTTATGCAAAGTTATCCAATGACCAATATTTTTCACTTTTAGTTTATTGCCTATTCCTTTAGGTAACCTATCCTTGTTTACAAATGTCATCACTAGGTCACCAACTTTGAAATGGACATCTTTCTTCTTCTATTTTGCCCTATCTTTATACTTAGTTACTGACTATACCAAGTGATCTTTCACTTGATCATGGATTGTCTTCATTAATTTTGCAAGTGTCTCCCTTGTAGCACTTCTAGATTTCATGTCTTGCAAATCCCTTAATTCCATGGGTCCCCTTGGATTAAATACATATACTACCTCAAAATATGTCCTCCTTGTTGACCAATTAATAGATTCATTATACGCATATTTAGCTTGACTGATTAGCTAATTCCAAGCTAGACCATGCTGTTTCGTTAGGCACCTAAGTAGATTTCCCAAGGACCTATTCACCACCTTAGTTTAGCTATTAGTTTGAGGGTGATAAGTATATGGATAAGCCAAATGTGTGCCAAGTTTCTTCCACAAGGTTCTCTAAAAATGTCCAATCAATTTGGTGTCTCTATTAGTCTCTATTGTCATAGGGAGTCCATGAATTCTCACCACTTCTTTGAAGAAAAGGTTTGCAATCTAAGATGCATCATGGTTTCTCCTACAAGGTATAAAGTGAGCCATTTCTATCAACCTATCAACTATTACAAACACCATGTCTACTCCTCTAGTAGTTTTAGGTAGCCCAAGGACAAATTCCATGCTTGTGTTATCCCAAGGTTTAGTAGGTATTGGCAAGAGTTGGTATAACCCTGCATTAGATGATGTCCCTTTGACAAATTAGACAACTTTGTAAATATTTCCTTCCCTTATTATACAATCCAAGACAATAATAAAACCTTGCTATTTGTTCTAGTGTCTTGTCTGCTCCAAAATGGCCTCCAAGAGCACCATTACACTTTTCCTTGGTAATATTTTCCCTCATTGATGACTTAGGAATACATAACCAACTACCTTTCAATTAATAAGTCATCCTACAATACATAGTTAGAAAATCCACCATGAAAAGTGTTATCATATTCCAAAAAAGTTTTATAGGCCTCTCTAAAATCATGATCTTCCTTATATAGATCCTTGATCTACTTTAATCCCACACTTTGTAGCTTGACTTCTTGGCTGCAAGTATCCTCCTACTTAAAGCATCAGCCACCTTGTTGGTGTACACTCGAAAGTGTCACACTCTAAACCATTCTATCCAAACGATTCCATGAGTTGGAATGCTTGGATGCCGGCTTAGAGCTCCCTATCCACGGAGTGCAAGGAGTTAGTATTTCGGCATGAAGTCTCTCAGCCAAGCCTTAGAAATGTACTTCTTGCTAGTAAACCATGCAACGGGAGGTTCTTTGAGACAAGAGGAAGAGTGCAAATATCTTCAAGGAATCCCTCAAGAATGCAATGCAAGTATGGAAACTAAGCTAAGATGATAATGAAAAATGCAGCTATACTAAGCATGTATGAGATTGTTACAAAACCAAATATTTAAACTATGTGAGATTATTGCAAGAAATAAAAGTTAAACTAAAATGCAACTATGCTAAGAATGCCATATGATCTTATGCTAATATGAAGGAAATGAGAGAATGAGACAAGGAAAAGAAGTTCTCCACAAAGCTCCAAGGAAACTTGTTAGAAAACCTGCAGCATAACAATATTCAAATGAGGATTGATTGAGGGGGAAAGCTCTCTCCCTTTTAAAGTTGTACGGACGGTAGAGATCAAGATGAAGATGGTGGATGATCAACGGTTGAATTCGAAAATAGGAGTGATCCATGTGCACACACAAGTCAACCAATAGAATATAAGTTGACTTGTCATATAAGACAAAAGTCTCACAAGCCTTTTCTTTTAATTGTAAAATAGAAAAAGGACTTTATGTGTGTACTTTAAGTGGGTTAGAAGAATGGGGTCTTTTATTTAATTAAAAGGGGACATGTTCTTTTAATCAAATAATGAACTTAGGATAGTATAGTCAAACTATAGGTTATAATCAAATAAATTGATTATTAGCAATTTGGTCTAGGTAAATGATTAAATTAATTTAGCCAAAATGCTGAGAAGGGGGCTAATAGTCTAGATGACCATTTTTAGTTGATTACAGTTGGAAGTCCCCTTTTTGTGTTTTATAGAAATTTAAATGCTTGAATATGCATCACCCATTTAATATGTCTATGGTTTAGTTTATCTTGTCTATTTAGGAAACTAAGGGCATGAGTATAAGTATACACTATGAACTCATTTGGAATGAGGTAGTTTTTCCATTTATTTAGCACTTGAACCATGGACTATAGTTCAAGGTCATAGGTGGAATACTTCTTCTTAGCTTCATTCAAATTTTTTGAGAAAAATGCAATGGGATGATTCTCTTGACTAAGAATTTCTCCTATAACATACTTGCTAGCATCACACTCCATAGTAAACACCTTATCAGAACTGGGTAGCATTAAAGTGGATAATTCTACCACTTTCTTCTTCAAAAGTTGAGAACTCCTCTCTATTGTTTCATTCCATCTAAACTTACATTTTATTCCTATCTTTGATGGTATCAATGATGTGAGCTACTATCCCACTAAATCCCTTAATAAATTTCCTATAAATGGTAGCTAAGCCATGAAAGCTCCTAACATCTCCCACTGCCTTAGGACTAGGCCAATTCAAAATAACGTCTACCTTACTAGGGCCAATCTTTAGGCATCCTCTTGAAATCACAAAACCAAGGTAAAAAAATTCAAACTTAAAGAACTTGCATTTTTCCAAGTTGATGTATAGCTTCTCATCATGCAATTTTTTCATCACCATGCTCAGATGCTCCAATTGTTCTTCTCTATTCCTGCTAAATATTAGAATTTCATCTAAATAGACTATCACAAATTTTCTAATGAATTGTACCAACATCTAATTCATTAATATCATATATGTGCTAGGTTCATTGCTCAATCCAAATGGAATCAATAAACACTCATATAGTCCCTCATTTGTCTTTAAAGTTGTTTTCCTTTGATACCCTTGTCTAATCCTAATTTGTTGATATCCTAATTTTAAATCTAGTTTAGAATAAACACTTGATTCTTCTAGATAATCCATTATGTATTCAATTCTAGGCATGGGAAATCTATACCTAATTTTGATCTTATTGATTACCCTTGAATCAACACAAAGTCTCCACTTACCATCCTTCTTGGGTGCTAATATTGATGGACAAGGACATGGGCTCAAACTTTTCCTCACTAATCCTTTATTCAATAATTCCACAACTTGTCTACTTACCTCTGTATTCTACTATTATGTGAGCTTGTAGGAAGCCTTATTGGATAATGTGGCACCACAAACTAAGTTAGTATGATGGCTTATGCTCGTGACAGCTAGTAATGCTTCTGGTTTCTCCTCTGCAACTAGTGAAGGGTATTTTTTAGTAACTCTACAACCTTTGTAGGTAGTGATTCAATGTTCCTAACTCCCTCCTTTCACTTGGCAATCATAGCATACCCTTGAAAATCATCTTCCTTATTTAACTGCAGAAAATCCTTACCTCTGATTTGTCTAACTACACTATTATCTTGGTATTTCATAATATCATCATGTAAAGAATCCATCTTAAACTATCTACCATCCTTCTCTATTAGATAGGTGTTCTTTTCACCATTATATTGGGCCTTCACATCATACTACCATAGCTTTCCTAGGATCAAATAATAGGCATCCATAGGAATGATTTCATATAGAACCTTATCCTTATACTCACCAAGTTCAAATTCTACCCATGCTTTCTCTTCAACTATAAATCTATGATTCTTGTTTAACCATAATATCTTGTGGGGATCTGAATGGGGTTGTTAGAAATAGGGATTATTGAGAGGGGGATTAAATTAGTCATCTACAAACTTTAGTCACCAACTGGATATTATTTCTTACTTTAAATCATACATAACAAAGTAATAAAGTAATATCATAGGGATTGGATCTGTTATGCTTGATGGTAAGACTAAAACTGATGATGTTTACTTTTTTGATAGTTTGAAACATAAGTTTTTAAGTGTTGGACAATTGGTAGATAAGGGATATCTATTGCAATTCATATAGAAGACTTGCATTATCAAAGACAAAGATGGTAAGCTGATTGGTACTGGAACCAGATCCAAAGGTAACGTATTTTAGTTGAATCCTACTAAAATAATGTTTGGTTTCAAAGGGCTTCTTAATCTAGCAAAGGTATTGGTTGTAGAAGTGGTAAAAATGGTACTATGCCTTCTGGCAATGGTGTGGTGGTTGCTAGATCTGGCAATGGTTACGTCGTAACCAATTTTGGTGGTGTGATGGCTTCTAAATCTAGCAAGGGCCCTAGCTACAAAAGTGGGAAAAATGGTGCTAGGGATTTTGGAAATGGTGCAATGGTTACTGGATCTGGAAATGGTATGGTTGTAACTGGTTCTACTGGTTTGATGGCTTCTAAATTTTGCAAGGGCATTGGCTGTAGAAGTAGGAAAAATAGTGCTGGGGCTTTTAGAAATGGTACGGTGGTTGCTGGATCTGGCAATGGTGGTGTGATGGCTTCTAAATCTAGCAAGTTTGTTGGCTATAGAAGTGGTAAAAATGGTGCTAGGGCTTCTGGAAATAGTACAGTGATTGTTGGATCTAGCAATGGTATGGCCGTAACTAGTTCTGATGGTGTGATGGCTTCTAAATCTAGCAAGGGTGATAGCTATGGAAGTAGGAAAAATGGTGCTAGGGCTTCTAGAAATGGTGTGGTGGTTGCTAGATCTAGCAATAATATGGTCATAACTAGTTCTGGTGGTGTGATGACTTCTATATCTGGCAAGGGTGTTGATCGTAAAAGTGGTAAAAATGGTGCTAGAGTTTCTAGCAAGGGTGCAATGGTTGTTGGATCTACCAATGGTGTGGTCATAACTAGTTATGTTGGTGCTAAGGTTTTTAGTATTTCTAAGGTGTCTTCTAACAATAATTCTGGTGTGGTGGTTTCCAATTCTAGTTCATAATCTAGCAAGGATACTTGTGTTGGTGCTAGGATTTATGGCATTAGTGTGACGATTGCTAGTTCTGGTAGTGATGTTACTGTTAGTGCCAACATTTCTAGTAAGGGTGTGTTGCGTACTAGTTTTGGTTCTGTGGCTTCTAAATCTGGCAAGGGTGTTGGTGTTGATTCTAAGGTGTTTGGGAATGATGTGGTGTTTGCTCGTGCATTAGATGTTAAGAAAGGGTTTTCATATGTTGAGTCCTTATGCAAGGGTAGGGGTTTGGAAAAGGCTTCTAAAACTTTTGTATCTCTTTCAATCCCCACTTGTAAGCCAATTTTACTTAATTTGGGGGATGAGTCACTTTTAGAAATCGATGAACATTCTAGGGATCTATCCAAGGATTATATTATTTTTCACTTTAAAGATTTTTGGCCCACTCTCTTGGAGCTCCATGCATAGATTTTGAAGCATTGGGATCCATATATTACAGCTACTATTGAGATTTTCCCTTTGGTCAAAGGTTTCTTCATTGTTACTTTTTTTCAATTCTAAGGATAGGAAAGTTATTCTCTATGATCAGGTCTTTTATTGGGAGAATTACTTTCCTTTAATGGTTAAACCATGGCATCCAGATTTTAGCCCTAAAACAGAGTCTTTCAAAATCCCAACTTGGGTAAGGCTTCCTAATCTTCTTCTTCATTTTTGGATGAATTCTATTTTTATGGAAATTGGCAAGGCTTTAGGGGATTTCAGCATGGTTGATTCCCAATATTTTGAGTATTTCCATTCTACTTATGTTAGGATTCTAGTGGATATCGATATTTCAAAGGGTCTCCTAGCTAAGTTTATTTTAAGTTATTCAAAGGGCTCTTGGACTTAGTTGCTTGATTATGAGGGCCTCCCTTTTAGGTGTAAAAAATGTTTCAATACTGGACATATGGCTGCCAAGTGTTAGACTAGAAAAACTAGAAATAAATGACCCTCCTCCTAGTGGGAGGGTGTATTGGAGCAACATTATTCAATAGTCAAATCATCTATTCTGGTGGATGAGGTTTCTAGATCTATAGAGCAAGGGGCTTCATCCTCTATATTGGAAATTATTCCTTCTGAGATGGTGAATGCTTCTAATTTCAAGATGGATGCCCAATTTTTTATGGGTTTGGTCCTCTGTCTTCTTGTAGTCTTAGAACCTTTCAAAAAGAGGTTGAGACTATTTATGGTCAAGGTGTTAAATCTGGTGTTCTTGGTGCAGACTCTGGTCGAGATAATTCTAGTGGTTTTGGTGTTGAGACTACTAATTCTAGACAAGGTAAATTGCATTATGCTATGACTATTGGAGCTGGTCATTATATATCTACTAGCTTTGGTAATATTTCTTCTAGTTTTTCTCTTGTTGCTATTAGAATTGGTAATCAGATTGCTGGTATTAGTTCCAATCTAATCGAAGAAGTGATGACATATAGTCCTTGTCAAAAGGATGAGTTTTAGACTACTGGTATTACTTCCAATCTGATGGAAGAAGTAATGACAGATAGTCCTTGTCAAAAGGATGAGTTTCTCTCTATTTCTACTACTAGAATTAGTAATTAGACTATTGGTATTAGTTTTAGTTTGATGGAAGAAGTGATGACAGATGGTCCTTGTCAAAATTTGGATGAGTTTCCCTCTATTTTGGATTCTCAAAATTGGTAGTCTAAGACTATGATGGTTGAGGAGGGGTGGACACCTATGACTAGGAATGGATATAAAAAGGCCCTTCCTCAATTTGATATGAATTTATGCTCTCACAAAAAGTTAGTGAAATGGAATTCTTAGTCCCCTTGGCTAGTTAAGAAGTTCCTATTGGTTTCTTTTCTAGTTTTTTTGTTTGTTTTGCTGGACATATAATGCTTTTCTGTTGCAGCATACTTCTAGTTTGGATCCCTTTGGGATGTTTGGGCTTTCTTTGAATATCTTTTGGGTCTACGATGTAAAGGGGCTTCAAGTCCCCTCAAAACTTATTTTTACATGAATCTAAAACAAAGTAATAAAGTAATGTTGAACAACAACAATAACAATGCACAAAGATAACACATAACACCGTATTTTGTTAACTAGGGAAACCCTAGCTGAGGGAAAACCATAGTAGGGGTGATACACACTAGATAATATATAGATATATAAGTTCCTTTTTAGAGGATGGACCCTATTAGGAGTTAATGAGAAAATTTAGTATAAGGAGTCCTTGTTAAGAGACTTTGAATCCCTATTAGGAGATTCTAACCCTATTAGGAGTTGTAGTATAGTAGATGCAAGATGAGCCCACTACCCAAACATGCACTTCCAATTACAAAAAGAGCTCATTGCCCAAACAAGTAATCAGACTCTAGAATATAATTATTGTAACTTCTTCCTTGTTTGATCTCTAATCTTTAGCTCGATCTTGGATCACAAAATAGCTTATACAAAACTTTTCATATATTGCTTTCACAAAAGTTCGCATATAATTTCTCAACATATCTTCTTCAAGATAGCACAATTACACACTTGAATCTACAAGATGTCATTTGCATAAATACCATGTCTTTACACAAATTTATGCTAGGTCAGCTATGACCATAATACATTTTTCCAACTTAGAGTACATGTCTAGGATGTCAGCCCTAATTGGACAAGTAATTATTACAAAATAATCCGTTCTTTCAATTTCACTATCTTGTTTCATCAAAACAAAAATATCCCTTTTCCATATAGTCCCTCTTAACTTTCACACGCATCAGCATAAACATGTATACAATCTCTATCTAACTTTTCTAGTCATCACATGACATTAGCAACAAGTTACAAACAGAAAAATACACTTTTGTATACCAAATTTTGTGCTTAGACAATTTTCTGACTACCAAAAGCTGAGTATCTTTATTTCTAAGGTTTCCTGAAAGCATGTACATCATGTGTTGCCATAAATGACAATAATTACATATCTTTCTTAGCCAATTTTCAATAGGGGTAACCTCTTAGGCTTACACTTCTTAGTCATCACTAAAGATACAATATTCTTTGTGGATCCAAAGTCAACTATAATTCTACATAATTTGACATATGCCTTACCTTGAGTTCTAAATAAGGATTTTATTTGTGGTGGCTCTATCTTCAAAGACATATTCAGCATAGTCCTCCTCAACATTATGTTCTCCCCATCAAACATTGGTGTTGCGCTCCCAACTTTTGTGGAAACACTATTACAACAAGATTCATCAATCAAGTCTAACGGATTTCTTCTATCTTTGTTCTAGTGTATTTTTGAGTGGGCATAGAGCCATTGTGTGCCCTAGTTTCCCACATGAATAAAACTTTAGGGTCCCATGTCCCCTTCCTTGTCCACCTTCATACCCTCTGCCTCTATTAAATGCCCTCCTCTTCCCTTTGGATCCTTGATTTCCTCTATGAGAGTTTTCACCCCTATTACAACCTTCATTTCTCTACTCATTTTGTTCATTTTCTTCTAGCCTCCTTGGAAAGTTTCCTATTCCCCTTTTCTGATTAGTTCTTCCTCCTCTACCCCTATTAGAGTTATCTTTTCTCCTTTTTATCTTCTCTTTAATTTTTACTACTAACTGAAAGCATTTTTCTACTTTATTGGGGTATAAGATGGTGACGTCTTCCTATATGTTATGCCTCAAACTAGTTAGATACCTAGCCACCTTCACACTATCTAGCTCCACCATCCTTGATCTAATGCAAAGCCTATGAAACTCCTATTTATATGAGCTCACAGTCATCTCCTTTTGCCTTAGATTTTGTCTTCTCATGTGTAACTAGACTTCATAGTCCTCTAGAACATAAGTATCCCTTATCATCTTAGGGATTACCTTCCATGAAGTAATTTTTTTCTTACCTTCTCTGAATCTCTCCTCCTAAATGAAATTCCACCATGTGAGAGTTGCTTCTTTCATTCTTGATTGAGCTAGCCTCAACTTCTTCCCCTATGTTATTCCATGGGTATCCATCTTCCCTCCAAAAATAGGAGTTTCAATGGATTTACTCCCAAAAGTTTCCAAAGCTTTTATGAATGTTGCTTGGTATGTAGGCATGTTGGCATACTCATCATCCACATATTACTCTTCCTACTCCTCCATCTATCCTTCTCCTTTGTAGAGGTCTTCTTCCATCTTCTCAGTAGTTTTCTCTACTACTCTCATCTTATTTTCCAACTTCTCTAAGATTTCTTTCAACTTATTATTCTCATCTTTTTGTTCTTGAATTTCCTTGGCTAATTCTACATTTGTCACCATCTTGTTTATCTCTTATGTATAACACTGATCAAGTGCAAACATCCAATCCAAAAGCTCTAAGCTGATATCTAATATTTATTTTTAATCTAATAGGATATCCTAATATCCCTCCTTAGGACCTACTCAAGACTATGGTGGTGGTGATTGGTTTCCTCAACACACCAACTTCACCTCACAATGCCATCCATATCTTCCAAGTAGCCTCAAGCCTTCAAAAAGGAAATGAAAACCTCCCCACACCTTACTCCTTTGCACCCTCTAGGATCTCAAACTCCAAGACACCTCTTTATACTCTTTTCCACCATTTCACCAAGCTTCATAAGCCTCTAATAGGTTTTTGGCTTCCTTCTAAACCAAAACTACAAGTTTCTCTAGGAGGCCTAATAAGGGTTCTTTCATAGTAGCCCTATCCAACCAAAATAATCACCAAACTCCAAGAACTTCTAGAAAAATCACCCAACCAATTAAATTATCTCTCATAAAATATGAATACCTTACTAATTCCACAAGATGGGTTATGGGTTGACTCTTATGACCCCTTAACTTATGAGCCCTAGTTTAAGGCTAAACAGGCTTACTACCACAGTTTGCATTCATAGACCTTCAACACTAAAACCCACATCAAAATTACCCCTACTAACACTTAGGTAATCCTTCCATACTTCCATCTACCTAATCTCAAGCACCCATGATCTTCCTTTTTCCTTCTACAATGTTATCATTGGTTGTCAGCATGCTAAGCACATTAGATGCTTAGCTCAAATGTTGATAGAATCCTCCAAATAGATGGGTGGTGTAAAAATAGAAACTAAAAAAATAATTTCCATCCTAATAACCTTATGTACACCAATAACTAGAGTTTTCCACTGTGGGAATTAGGAGGGATAAGTCATTTCAATTAAAATCCTAGCTGCAGACTAGGTTAACCAATAGGCACAAATAAAACCAAAAAAGATACAAACTTATTCTATATGACCAAACCAAATTAGTAAATTCACAAGAAATCAAAAATAAAACTTTCCACAATCATAACATGTACCTACTATCACTCTACAAATAGATCTTAAGTATGTCCTCACTATCTGCACATGGTTTCCCACCAAAACACTTATTTAATTTATTCAAATTTCATACAACATATTCCAAACCTTTCCTAGGTTGATGATATTAAATTTATAGGTCAAGTCTCTTGACCTTACACATTCATCCTTACATGTTCAATCCAATCAACCATTTGATTGTTGATATTCCATTTTTGCAAGAAAAGTTGCATGACAGCTTCTTCTTTTTTGCAATTTTTCAATATTTCAAAAAAAATGAGTTCAGATGTCTACCAAACCTTAACAAATCATGCAAGAATACTAAAAAATATGAAAATGAAGATTTTTGGTGAACTCACAATGTTGACGAATGTTTGCTAACCTTTGACTTGCCTATATGCCTTATTACAACATGCAAGAAATTTGTCTAAATGCATTATAGGGATGCTTGAGATTTCCTAAATGTCTTCTATCATCTTGGATAATTATTAACCTCCTATGCTATCCAATATTGGTGTTTGACCACCTTATTTAGGACCTTAGGCCCCTGCACCAACATTCATGCCTAAGAATCTTTGATAAGTTTAATAAGTAATTTTCCATTATAAATAAGCCTACTTGTAAGGCCTAAACACCATTGTTGTTTTATAAACCATGGGTTTCTTACTATGGTCATTAGGCACATCGTAGTCCTAGGATAGGGTAGATGTGTGCTTACGCTTCTAAATATCTATACTTGATTAACACAAGGGATCCCTTTGTTAACTGATCCAACTCATTTAATATGAAGTTTATGTGGGAATTCCTTTGTTAACTGACCCAACTTGGTCAACACTATCTCTAAACTTGATTAACACTGAACACTCATTACATACAGGGAACTATCTTCGATGCCCAAGTAAGCTCAGTTATCACTGACTGCTTGGTAAAGGCTTGACATTTTCTCATTACATTTAAAAACTTTCAATAATCACTCCCAATAGTCACAACCTTTGAAAATAAATTGGATTAGTTGGAAAAGTCTTCAAATAGCCCTTTCAAGCAAGTGGTAGATAGAGAAGATGTACTTTTGCAATTTGAAATCATTAAAATCTCTCATTTTGCCTTATAATTTGTTGTAAAATGTGAGAGTATAGATTTGTATGGATTGGCAAGACAAAATAGTTTTTTTTATTTGTATCCTCTATGTCATAGGAGAAGAATGCAATTGGTTTGAAGGGTTCCAATAATTAGCATCAAAAGATATTCCACATTCTTCCTCGGATGCACCAAAACCCTTATTTCATTGATAAGTTTTGGCAAGAATGCCCTAAATTTCATTTCTATCATGGAAATTTCATGCCACTTAGGAAAATGCAAGTTAGGAGGTTGTGCTATAAGACCCCAGAAGCATGGGAGAAGGAGAGCAACTTATCTAGTTTTGCAACCCATCCCTAGGCCAAACATCTCTATGTGTTTAGTTCAAAACAACATGTATTGAAGGACTCAAAGCACTTAGGAGATGGATAAAACCTTTCTAATGGTTGATTGTGATCTCTAATAGATCCCTCTAGTCTCTTAGTTGGTGGCTAAGTCTGATAATTAGCTTAATTTATTCTTCCTTCACAAACCCAAAGGCTAATTGAGACTCCTAGGCCTAAAAGCTGATTTTGCTATTTGAGACTGTTGGAATTAGTTATGTTGTTCTAACCCATCAAGTTGATTTTTTTTGAATTCTCAGGAACCTTTCCATTCCCATTTGAATAGATAGGATCTCATTTCAAGCATATCCCTGATATTTATTTTTCTTGTGCTTAGTGATCTAGTTGTCCTTTTTTGAGTACCTAGGTCATGTTCATGAGTAAGGATTATACAAAGGTGTAGAGCCATCTCTTGACTCCATTTTTGGTTATTCAAAGTAGTCTAAGGCCACACCACAACCTAGTTGCCTATATAATGGAGATTTCTACATCAAGTGGTATCAAAGCAACCTAAGATCCCTCGAGGTAAAAGATCTATTAACACCGTGCAAGGAGAAGATGGAGGGTTATCTACAAGGATGACCAATACAAATATAGTGAAATACTTTAGAGACCATAAACTAATGCAAGATGAGAAAAGGAACAACAAGGTGCATTTGATGAGGTAAAAGATGCAAAAGCTTAAGGAAGAGCTTCAAAATAGAAGTGGTGAAAACTCTAAAGAAGTTAGACAATGGAGTGATGAAGAACCCCTTGGGTAGGAGCAAGAAGAATGTCATCTTGACCAGAGACTTCTTGTGAGAACTCTACAATCTATCAAGAGGAGAACCATGGATACTAAGTTTGATTTTTCTACATAGAATGGGAAGATGGACCCAAAGGTTGTAATGGATTAGGTACATGCCTTAACTAGATTCTTTGACTATGAAGACATCCTTAAGAACCAAAGGATGGAGATTACCAAGTCAAGGCTTGAAGGCTTTGCATTCATATTCACATGGTGGAATTTAGTCAAGAGGATAGGGTGAAGAGTAACAAGAATCTAGTCACCACATGGAAGAAGATGGTGACCCTACTTAGAGAGACTTATGTCACTAAGGACTATGAAGTTCAACTTCATAAGAAGAGAATGAGTTTGGGGCAGAAAGAGATGGACATCTCTATCTATGTTGAAGAATTTTAGAAGTTAGTAATGAAGTCTAAACTTGTTGAACTTGAAAGTGTGAAACTTTGTAGATACATGAAAGGACTAAGGATTTCCATTCAAGATGAGCTAAGTTTGACAAGTCCTACCACAATAAACTAGTGCTACCATGTGGCACTTAAGGTTGAAGAGAAGTTCAAAAGAAGGAATAAACAAAGTGGTAGATGTTGGTAATATTACCAATCAATCAGACAAGGTAAGTTATATGGTTGTCATTTATGGAAACATATTTGTTTTGTAGATTAGTCATGATTATTCATGAAGGAAAACTATCTAAGTATTAGATAGTGTTATAGCTACATGACGAGATTTGATGATAGAAAAATATTATCTTGTGTAGTTAACCAGAGATGCATGATAACACACTCATGATGTATACTAGTACGCATGTCTGTACGATCAATTGAGTTCAATTTATGAAGGAATTAGTGATGCAGTGATGTTACAATGAGAAATAGAGCATGTCAGCAGAATGAGTTAAACAACTTGAACAATTGTTTTAATTACTAATTCTTGATGAGCTAACTCTAAGTATGATATGTGAGCCTACCAAAGAAGAATTATTGATATTCTTACTATAAATAGAGAACTTCCTATGTGAAGTTAGTGTGTAATATGAATGATGAAAGATACCATGCAAATTAATGATATATGATGCGATATATGATGCAATTTGATATATGTGCAATTACCCTTTGTGTGAAGAACTAACAATCAGAACAATAATGAAGTATAGCAAGTAATCCAATTATCCAGAGTAACTGACATTTAGAAGATTTTTGAAGTATAGCAAGTGATCCAATTTCATATGTATATCTATTCTCTTGAAGAACTTCTTTGTATAGTTTCATGTTAGGGTGGTGGACTCTTCTTGCACACATTTGTATATGTTCTACCAACTTCTAACAAGGTTGAGGTTTCTAACAAGGCCTAGTCTCCTAACAAGGACTGAAGACACTATACATTCTTCATTGACTCCTAACAAGTTCAATATCCTTAACTAGATTCTTTATATAGTGAATCATCTTGTGGGTTTCATCCTCACCATGGTTTCTTGGCCAGGGTTTACCTAGTTAACAGAATATGGTACTATGAGTTCTCTTCTTGTATGGTTGTTTATTTTGTTTAGCACTATTGGTTCTCTTTCTTATGCATGTTAAAAAGTAATCAATAAAATTTAGTTGTGGGTAAAAATATTGGAAATACTAATTCACCCCTTCCTCAATATTATCTATTTCTAAAAATTGGTATTAGATCCTACTTATTCAAAAAAGGAATAATTGCTTGAATAAGATCCCTATGGATATGGAACACTTGAAGAAGAATCTCTTGAACATATTGATCTCGTTACTAATGAAAGAGATGATCTTAAAGATAGATACAAAGATGCAAAAGCTTACATTGGTGAACTAAAGGACAAGACAGATGATCTAAAGAAAAAATGACCTTGTGAGAAAACAAGTAATGATGATATTGAAGATCTAAAGAAAGAAAATGAGATCCTAAAACATGAGTTAAAGATAGTTCAACTCAAGTTAAGTCTTAAGAAAAATGGACGAAAAAATTGTTGGCAATATGTCCAATCAATCAAATAAGGTAAGTAACATGGTTGTCATTTATGGCAACATATCTATTTTGCAGATTAGTCATGTTCATTTGTGAAGGAAAATTGTCTAAGTATCAGTCAACATCATAGCAGCATGATAGATTTGATGAATATTCTCTTGCATAGTTAATCAGGGATGCATGACATCATACTGATGGTGTATACCAGTGTGCATGTACATATGATCAACCAAGTCCAAGTTATGAAGGAATTAGTAATGCAGTGATGAAACAACACAAAACAAAACATACCAGAAAAATGTGTTAAATGACTTGATTTATTATTTTGAATTACCATTTCTTAATAAGCCAACTCTAAGGATGTTATGTGAGCTAACTAAGGAAGAATTTACCAATATGTTTGGTATAAGTAAAGAACTTCATTTGTGAAGTTAGAAAGAAGTGAATAAGTGCGAAAGGTATAATTAATGATAGTGAACTTGATATGATCTTGTGAAATGAGAGTAACAAGTGAATGTGATATTATGATATATGATGCAAAGAATTTTTATGTGAGATATGATGTAGATTGATATGTATGTAGTTTCTCTTGTATGAATAATTGTTAGTTAGAAGATTTCCAAAGCATAACAAGTATCTCAATATTGTATCTATACTTATTTCTTGAAGATCTTATTGCATAGTTGCATGTTAAGGTAGTGGGCTCTTCTTGCATACATTTGTATATGATCTACCAACTACTA
Organism: Cupressus sempervirens; assembly: GCA_028749045.1. Classification (NCBI taxonomy): domain Eukaryota; kingdom Viridiplantae; phylum Streptophyta; class Pinopsida; order Cupressales; family Cupressaceae; genus Cupressus; species Cupressus sempervirens. The sequence continues at coordinate 354,029,312 of CM053791.1, read as the reverse complement.
ATAGGGTTGAGGCTTCTAACAAGGCCTAGTATCCTAACAAGAACTTGAGACACTATACATGCTTCATAGACTCCTAACAGGGTCAATATCCTTAATCGGATCCTTTATATAGTGAAACATCTTGTGGGTTTCATCCCCACTAGGGTTTTCCCTTTGCCAAGGTTTCCTTAGTTGACAAAACATGGTGTTATGATTTTTTTCTTATATGGTTTATTATTTTGTTTAGCACTATTGGTATCCTCTTTCATGTATGTGGTAAAGTAATTAACAAAATTTAGTTGTGGATAAAAGGATTGAAAATGTTGATTCACCCCCCTCTCAGTATTGTCTATTTCTAACAATTGGTATCAGAGCTTGGTTATTTAGAAGAGGCTTAATAGCTTGAATAAGATCCCTATGGATATGGAACAATTGAAGAAAAATCTTGAAGAAGCACTTGAATAGATTGATCTCCTTACTGATGAAAGAGATGGCCTTAAAGACAGATACAAGGATGCAAAAGCCTACATTGGTGAATTAAAAGAAAAAATAGATGACCTGAAGAAAAAAGATCTAGTAAGAAAACTAGTGATGATGATATCAAATATTTGAAGAAAGAAAATGAGATCCTAAAACATGAGTTAAAGATATTTGAACTTAAGCCGAGTCTTAAGAAAAATGGAGGAAAGAATGAATTTGAACTTAAAGCTAAAAATGTAGATTTGACATCCCAACTAAATAAGGCAACATTTGAATTGGAATCTATTAGGTTATAGTACATAAAATTAGAGAAATGCAATACTATTATGAAAGGTGAGTTGGTACAAACCAAATAGTAACTTGAGAAATTATATGATAGCAGTGATAAGATTGAAGAACAAATACATGCACAAAGACCTAGTTATGACAAGATTGGACTTGGATTCTTTCTTGGACAATCCACCAAGAAATCTATTAAGAGAAAAGAATCTAATACTCCTGAAGTCAATAAGGATCTAAGAAATATAGATGATACATCTAAGGACAAAGAGAATGTCACTCATTTTGAGAAAGATAAAGAATCTAATCATGATATGGACGAAAAAAGAAATGAATCTTATGCCTAGTGTGATGAACCTAAAGACATTAAAGTTGATTGCAAATAAGTCCTTCACAGCTATTTCAATTTTTTATTGCCATAATTGTCATGGATATGGTCATTATGTAGTAGATTGTAAGAAACCTAAAATTGATAGTAATAATGCAAATAGTAGGATAAATAGAAACACTAACCATGTAGGAAAGAGAAGAAGATCTCACAGTAATGAAAGTGGAGAAAGAAGAAAAATTGTGTGCTACAAATGCAACAATCTTAGAAACATTGCAAGGAATTGTAGAGCACCTGACAACCAATAGAATGAATAGAAAATAAATGTACCTATATGTCAGTTATGCAATAACTTTGGACACATAGTGAAGTTTTGTGGAATGGATGGAAGAGACTTAAATAAGAATCAGAATTACAAAATGAACAATAGAAGAAATGATATGAAGGAGAAGACAAATGAATTAAAAGAATGAATTATAAAGGAAAAGGAACCAAAAAGCTCTCATATAGTTATAGAAGATGTACCTAACAAGACAACGAAGTCACTTTTTTTTGTGACTCCTCTTACCAAAATTAAGCATTCTCAGTAAAACAAGGTATCATTTATTGATAATTGATGTTATAGAAAGTGTCAAAGGTTGCATAGTTGATAGTATGTAGTATACATTGAGAGAAGTCTAAAATGAAGTGTGCATTGGCTGATAAGATTAGGATAAGGATATAAAAGAAGAATAACCTCTCTGTTTTACAGAGACAGTACATTGAACTAGTGGCAGAAATGCATTTAATGTGAAGTACAGATTGCAAAAGATTAAAAGGATGCAAATTTATTTTCATACATCATTTATTTTTTCAAAGTTTGAGTGCAAGATCAAAGCAAGATTTGAAGAATTAAAGAGACATGCATTTACACAAAGTCACTAGAAACTCTAATACATGAAATTAAGGTATTTTCTAAATTATTGAACATAATCTTTTAGAAATGGAAAGACAAGAAGTTTTTAATGTAACCAATAGACCTAGATACAATTTTAAGAAACACCCATTTGCCTCTTTGCTTGATGACCCTATTGGAGCATTTTTGCAAGTTCTAGAAAATGTCATTCATGTCGAGAATATAAGAAGTTATATCTATTGCAAGATTGAAAGCATAGGTGATACAAAAATACATAAGGAATTAGAGAATATGTGCAAAAATGATTTGTCATTGAAACCTGAATATGGTTATCTAGAACAACTTAACCTAGTTAAGCATATATTCTATATGGACTTTGACAATCATGAATGGGCATAGATAATTCTAAGTAGAATACATGATGATCTTTTATGGTTGGTAGTCTTTATCATATGTATTAATAATGACCTAATTCATAAGGTCACAGGACTATGTAATGAAGAAAGTAATCCAATAAATATCAAGAAGGTGCGCAAGATAGTTGAGACAAATCTCAACACATGTTTTGATGGAAAAAACATGAAGGTCAATAGCATTTAAGATTAAGGTGCAAGATTGATTTAGAAAATCTTGGGATACAAATTTAATCATGGATCTAGGATAGATTTAGTCCCTGCGGGATTTCTTCATGTAGCCTACCTAGTAGTAAGAGGTGAAGATGTTAATTTATGTGACATTATCCAAACACAATTATTGGATAATATATCAAGAATCCAGAAATCTAAGAGCACAGTCTTTAGGTTTGAATCCCTATTGACTCACATATTCTTCTATGCATCTAAGAAGTTTCCTAGAATCATGAATTGGGATGTGAGTGAATGTGCAATGTAGTTAATCACTTGTGCATATAGGTCAAGACCTGAAGTAGTCAAAGACAATGACATTGATAGAATAATGAAGTCTTTCCAAGTAGAAATGAAGCAAAGATATAGGATACCTCCTACGCTAGTAGAAAAATACAAGGAGGAATTGTGTTTTATGGTTGAAATAGATTTCACTTGCATGGAAGCTATAGTTCCTCAGGTAAACTTCGTTGAACCTATGGGATATGAGATGAGTGAGAAATTAATTGAAGGTTGTACATAGATAATCCTTCACTCAAAAGTTCATTATGAATGTCCTAGGTGGGGGAAATATTCTAAGAAAATCAGAGAAGTCAAAACTAGCCAAATAATAAAGGACTCTAAGAAAAACATGGAAAAGGAGATTGATTATATATTAATAGAATCAGCAATGACACTAAAAGAATTTGATGAGGTGAAAGGGATAGCTATGGAAATGAAGGCCAGTGGTCAAATAGAGCTATTGACCCCTACACCCATTGCAGTGGTAGGACCTACTAAGGACGTCATAATTTCCCAAACAAGTGCACAAGCACCCACTATGCCATATGCAAAAGTTGCACAACAACAACCACAAAGGAATCCAATAAAAACTAAGGAAACACCTGCATCCAAAAAATCTACAAGACTTGAAAGGACTAGAACCCCTCCTAAGAAGAGATTCAAGTAGACTACAGGTGGTCCAAGAAAGAAGAGAAGAACCTTACAAATTAGTTCTTCTAAATTTGAGGAAGAAACTGGTGATAGACCAGTAGAGCCAACTGATCAAGAAGTAAAGACATCAGCAAGACGCAAAGCATGGAAACCTAAGGTAGAGAATCTCAACATGAAAATTATTAATGATAACAATTTTGTGCAACTAAATAAATACTATGAATTGTACAATAATATAGATAGACGACAACTAGAAAATGTTGTAGTAAGAAATATGATTCTTAAAGGTAAAAAATTTGACAATATAAAAGGTCAGATACCTAAAGATTTGTATAATAGATTGAGAAATAGAAAAAGTAGAATATTAGGGGAAGACAAGCAAATAAGAATTAATATGGTGAGAAAGCTATACATTGTAAATAATGAGTAAGAAATAATAGAAATTATGAAAGGTATAGCACCATTGTTAAGACAGAAAAAGAGATCCATTCTCAACATTGGAGGAAATTATGAAGAAGTGAACATAGAAACTAAAAAGGCTATAGTCTCATACATGTCCACTATGCCTAAGGAGAGTGTGTAGCTAGAGAAGGAAAACCTAATGACAAAAAAGAGTGAATAGACAAAAGAGGAAAGCACTATGACAAAAAAAATTGTGCAAATAGAAAAGGCAAGCCCTATGCCTAAAGAATCTAAGGAATGTACACAGACACAAGAAGCTACTCATACAGCATGTAGTCCTCCTCATAGTTTTGAACAACCAGTAGCAATGCCATGTTTAAGTGATTCACCACATTTAACCATTGGTAGTGAATCTATTCAAGTAAACAACACCAATGTGACAATAAATAGAACTAAGGACCCATTCAAAGGGTTTTGTGCCAGCATTGTTGGTAATATTGTAGACTATAGTACCATTGATGAAGAAATAGATCAGGAGCCTAAGAAAGAGGATGCACATTCTGAGAAGAAAATTGAGGCTAGCATTGAAGTAGCTAACTCAATTATACCCTTGATAGTAGTAGTAGTAACACCATTCACACCACCTACCTAAGCAACAATAGTAGTTCAATTAGATGAAGAAGATGAAGTAAAGAATCTCATATCTTCCTTAAGTAAACTTCTTGAGAAAAATAAATTAGTCAAGTCCCTTGAGAATGCTTTGACTTCTATTTTGGATAGAATGGAGAATGTAGTAACCCCTATTAACACCACTATGGATATTCAACAATGCACACCAATTTTGTGCAAAGCTTTTGATAATGAATTCACAACACTTTCTAATGTGGTTTCAATTCAAGCACAAAAAGAGCATGATGGTAAACTTTTTAATACCATGTGCACCAATATGAGGAATTACATAGAAACTTTGAATATATGTATTAAGGCATTGAGATAGTGTATAGAGGAATGAAAATAGGCTTATGCAAAGTGCAACTTGGCATACATTCATCTCCAAGAATTTGATGATAAAATCAAAGAAAAGGTAAATGAGCTTTAGATTCTCACTGACAATTTTCTGAAGTAGAATTAGAAGATAGATACCATTGAGCACACAATGTAGAAACTTCATGATAGCATAAGGAATATGCAAGCAGAAAAAGAAAAATCTCTAAAGAGATTCACTCTCCTAAGAGAACACTTGTTCCCACAAGTAACATTGTCAGAGAATCTATTGGTGGAATGTTTGTCAGCAAAATCTTCATATGACAAGTTTGTGGCTATAGATTTGAATGCAGTAGAGTTAGCTACATATGATTTATGTGTGCTAATCAATATATCTGATGCACTAAAAGAAAGTTGGAAGAAATACTTTGCACAATTAAGAACTAACTTTAGTGATTGCTTTTCCAAGTTTTGATGTAGCTACTAGATTTTGACAATCTTTTTGTGATACCTTTGTCATTGATGTCAAAGGGGGAGATATATGGAAAATTATAACTAATTGTAAAGGGAAAAATAAGGATATATATATATATATATATATATATATATATATATATATAGTAGTAAGATTTTATTGTAGTTTTTAAGGGGAAGAAATAAGTTGTAATTAGAGTTATAAGGGATGTAATCCTATTAAAACATGAATACAATGTTTTTACTATGTTATGGTTATTTGTTTTCTTTGGTATGACAGCATGTTTGGGACTTAGCCAATTTTCCCAAAATGTTTCCATCAATGCCAAAGGGGGAGATTGTTGGAAATACGTCCAATCAATCAAATAAGGTAACTAACATGGTTGTCATTTATGGCAACATATATGTTTTGCAGATTAGTCATGTTCATTTCTGAAGGAAAATTGTCTAAGTATCAAACAACATCACACCAACATGATAGATTTGATGATAGCAAAATATTCTCGTGGAATATTCTCTTGCACAGTTAACCAAGGATGCATGACATCATAGTGATGACATATACCAGTGTGCATATCTGTATGATCAACTAAATCCAAGTTATGAAGGAATTACTAATACAATGATGACACAATGTAGAATAGAATATATCAGCTGAATGTGTTAAATCACTTGATTTATTATTTTGAATTACCATTTCTTAATGGGCCAACTCTAAGGATGTTATGTGAGCCGACTAAGGAAGAATTTACCAATATGTTTGGTATAAGTAAATAACTTTATTTGCAAAGTTAGAAAGAATTGAAGAAGTATGAAAGATATAATTAGTGATTGTGAACTTGATATAATCTTGTGAAATGAGAGTAACAAGTGAATGTGATATTATGATATATGATGCAAAGCATTGTTATGTGAGATGTGATGCAGATTGATATGTGTGTAGTCACTCTTCTATGAAGAACTATCAGTTAGAAGATTTGTGAAGCACAAAAAGTATCTCAGTATTGTATGTATACTTATTTCTTGAAGATCTTATTGTATAGTTGCATGTTAGGGCAATGGGCTCTTCTTGCACACATTTGTATATATTCTACCAACTCCTAGCAGGGTTGAGGCTTCTAACAAGGCCTAGTCATCTAATAGGAACTCAAGACACTATATATGCTTCATAGACTCCTAACAGGGTCAATATCCTTAACCAGATCATTTATATAGTGAATCATCTTGTGGGTTCATCCCTACTAGGGTTTCCCTTGGCTAGGGTTTCCCTAGTTAACAAAACATGGTATTATGAGTTCTCTTCTTATATGGTTGATTATTATTTTTAGCACTATTGGTATCATCTTTCATGTATGTGGTAAAGTAATTAACAAAATTAAGTTGCGGATAAAAGGATTGAACATATTGATTCACCCCCCCCCCCCTCTCAGTATTGTCTATTTCTAACAAAAATGACTTTAGCATAAAAGATGAAAATGTGGATCTAAGATCTTGGTTAAGCAAGGCAACATCTGAATTGGAATCTATCAAGTTAGAAAATGCAGAGTTAAAAAATACAACACTATTGTGAAAGGTGAATTGACACAAACCAAACAGCAACTTGAGAAATTATATACCAACAGTGAAAAGATTGAAGAATAGATATTTGTATAGAGACCCAGTTATGACAAGACTAGACTTGGATTCTTCCTTGGAAAATCCACCAAGTAATCTATTGAGAGAAAAGAACTCCTAATACCCCTGAAATCAAGAAGGATCTAAGCAAAATGGATGATACATCCAAGGACAAAGGAAATGTTGGTCACTCTAAAAAATCTAAAGAATTTGATCAAAGATGATGATAACAAAATAAAGGAATCCCATTCCTAGTGTGATGAACTTGAACATACTGGATATGATTACAAATGTAACTCTTTTAAACCTATTTCAAAGTTTTATTGTCATAATTATCATGGATATGGATATTATGTAGTAGATTGTAAGAAACCTAAAATTGATAATGATAATGCAAATGGTAGAATGTCTAGGAACACTAACCATGCAGGTAATAGAAGAAGATCTTGTAGCAATGAGAGTGGAGAAAGAAGAAAAATTGTTTTGTTCTAGATGCAACAATCTTGGACACATTGCAAGGAATTGTAGAGCACTTGATGACTAGTAAAATGAACAAAGAAGAAATGTACCTATATGTTAGTTATGTAATAACTTTGGACAAAGCAAAGTTTTGTAGAATGGTGAAATGTCCCTTTACTGATTTTGTATGATATTTCAAGCCTCAAATCAGATCTTTAAAATCAAACAACAAATCTTTCAAAGATCCACCAATTTATCAATAAACCCCAAATCGGGTATGCCAGAAATAGTGCCAAAAACTTCACAGCTTCACATATTATTAGTAAATCTGAAAGTGGAAATTTTTATAAAAATTTCAGCAGCATAAAAGCCTACAAAATGACATTTCCAGATCTGTATAACATTTACACAATAGCTCCCAAATGGAGGATAAAAACAATGCTCATTGGGCTCCCAAAAACAACATAGAATAGCCCGGAAACACCACAAAAACACTAATAATCTCTCACAAAAGTATAATCATGACTAAATAAATATATTTAGATCTATTTTAACATCTTAAGCTCTGACATACAGAAGCAACCCAAACTGATATGAAATACTCAACTAGAAACACCAAACTCTTACAAAAAACACACCCGAAAACCTACAAATATGCACTATTCAGCACAAAGGAAAACTCTGCATGAGCATGCACATGGAATGGCTTCAAACTCCCATTCTTGGGTCTCCTTCTCCACAGGTTTGGCAGCCTCTGAAGAATAACAAAGAAATGAGCAAAAATCAAGTTCTGGATTGAGCCCAAAATGCCTCCAAACCCCTTAAAAGAGGGCATAACCCCAACTCATGTCCAAGAGGGGTTAATAAAATATATATTAATAATAATTTTCATTTATTAATCCATTAGCTTCCAAATTTTATCCCCTTTTTCTGAAACTTCACCTTTTTGGGCCTGCCTGCCTTAGCAAAGATTATTATTTTTAATTATTTGAAAAGGGGACATGACAAGTCCTCCCCTTCCAAATATTTCTTATCCTCAAGAAATGGCTAAACAATAGACCAATCAATCCACCTGGATCCCAAATGTAGTCATGAACTATACTATAGTCAATTAACACAAGCTCCTGCAATATCCTTTGCAATATAACCAAGAGGAATCCATAATCAAACTGACAATTACTGCTCAACCAAACTCCAAAGTCACAACTTCCACAGTCAGAAACCCATGAGACACAAACTCTTAGAACATCAAAACTCAAGTAAAGTGGACAAATCAAATTGCCAACATAGTAAATACCATTAATGCATCCCACTGGCCTATATGGAATGTACAATCCAACTCTGCAACAATGGTGAATGCTCTCAAATGAAACTGTACCAAGTATGGAGAATCCACACACTATACAACTCCTACAATCAACACAACTCTTCAGATCACCAGCCACTATCTCACAACCATAACTCCCATGCACCCCTAATGGTGAAAAGCCATCACAAGATAAACAACAAGAAATGGAACCCAAACCAAGTTTGTCTGCCATCAACTCCTCAGTACAAGGATCAAATGCTAACTGATGTACATACCCTAAAATATAATGTTAATAAAAAAAACCAACCTCAGTCAACAACTCCCCATGAACAAGTCATACAACCCACTATGATTGATCACCAGCTAAGTCAGGAGATGTCATAGCCAAAGGAGTAGAATCAATTACAACACCCGCTGAAGCATCACTCCAAAACTCCTGCTCTAAGTCATGTATTATCAAGCTATCAACTATAGGACCTATCACCATGTCATGCCCATCACAACTCTCATCCTAAGGCATCAAACTATCCCATAACTAATGATAAGCACTAGGAACCAAAGTACATCTCGGTATCATCATCTCATCAACATGGTCATCAAAGGTGAATTGATGAGCATACCTCACAATGTAATGTTGATAGAATGCGCCAATCTCAGTCAGTGGCTCAGACTACAATCTAGATGTAACTAACTGCAATTGATCACTAACCAAGTTGGAACTGACTACTACCTCTAAAGACATCGCCAAGGGAGTAGTATTACTAGAAGGAACCATGCCAACTGTCAGCTCGCCAACATCATACATGGTCTTTGTTACATCATCTCTAGTCTTTGTGCCATTAGTACTAGAGATCACCACCATGTCAGGCATACCACAACAATCTATTGCAGCACCTAACTCAACTGAACCTAACTCTAGTGGGGACAAACCCAATATGCCAATGTTAGTATCAAGGATGGATGCATCCCCATCTCCACTATCTTTGACAATCTCGACCATGGACATCCTTCGATCACCAGACACCATAGCTTGTGACTATATAGAATCTGGTAAAGACTGTAGTTTCTCTAACTCCATGGTCACCTTAGCCAAATGAAACTATGACTCCTTGAAAGCCAACTGTGTACTCTCAAGAATCTTAGAAGTCACCCCAAGCTACTGAGTAAGCTCACTCACCTCATCTTCCTTGGCCAATAATGCATCATATGTTGTACTCCCCCACTCCATAAGATAATCTCTATCAGCTACCAACTGCATATAATTTTGTCTCAAAATCTGAATAGCCTCCCATAAAGAGTGGATCACGGTCAAGGAAAGATAATTGCCTTCTCGCTCATCACTAGTAGGAGAACCCCATCCATAAACTGCTAACAACTGACGAGTAGCATTGAAATGCTGGCAACCAATAGCAATGTCTTGCTCACTAACTCTCAACTGATTAGACACATGATAGCACTGGCTAGATTGTCTCCTACAAACCTCCTCTGATGCACTGTCTAAAGGAATATCCTCAAAGTTACTAGTCTCTAGAGTATTACCATTCATATCCTGTGAATCAAATCCAAAGCTCATATCAACATATGGAGTATCAAAAACTATAGCATTGTTGTCCAACTCCTTTGTACCAAAAGAAACTACCAAGGAAACTAAGTCTTCAAAACTGCCCACTACATCCTCCTGGATGTCATCAATGCCAATATGATCCTGGGACTCATCTGTACACACTGCCAAATATGAAATATCATCAACACATTCCAGCAAGTATGGTTGACTTGATATATGAACAAAGCCCAACATCGATGTATAAAAACTAATACCAACATCGAACAAGCTGCTAGCACAAGAAAAGACAACACCATGCAATTTGCTAATCCAATCCATGATAGCACCCAAACAAACACTACTACCAAAAAGTGTTAAAGATCTCCAGTCAACTAAATCCAAAATGTCAATATAACAATCTCGAGTCCATATCTATAAACTAGAATCAGCTGGTAACTCAAGCAAAATCTTCACTTGAGTAATATGACCAATACCAACTAACTACACATACATGCCATGATGAGATAATGAAGTGACAATACTGTCTTTGTTCACTTTCAGCTGGCTGGACAAATTGTGTGAAGTACTACCAGCCTCAACCTCATGTGATGAAGCATCTAATTGTGCCTGGAACTCTTTCTTAGCAAAGTCATGAATGCTCAATGTCTGCTCATCTCTACCAGGTATCTCACTGTCATGCACAACAACATCCTCATAATTATCATTTGAACCCACTACGCTGTAGTCACTACCTATTGTAACTATACCATCTTGAATACCTGTGATATCACCCTTTAACGACCTATATACAATTGTCTCAATTTGAGTATCAAGTTGACAATTACTATCAATTTGCGTAATATCCTTTCTCACTACCTCCTGTGGTGGAGTAGAATTTGAGACCTTTGCCTGGCTATAAGCTAGTTTCTCAAACTCCTCATGCAAGTTCTTAGTAATTGTGTCACCTGCCCTGTGAGAAAATCTTCCAAATAGAAATTTGGTCAACTTATCCACCTTAGCTGGGTCGGACAACATGTCATTCATCATATGGTAGTGCTCAACTAATTGTTCAGACATGTCATGGTTTATTTTCCTAAGTTTATCTTGAATGTCTAAATAACCATCCTTTCTACTATTCGGACTCTAGATATCAATTGTCCAAGATCATGTCCTCTGAGACTCTATACTATACCTGTCCATTCTGGATAAAGTAGAGTGTAACCCCAATAGGTTATAACTTCCTCAAACACCAAGAACTAACATGCAAATGATTAGAAGTAGCATGCAACCATAGATTTTGACATGTAGCTGATTAGAAACAACATGCAACCAACAAATTCACCAAGAACTAACATGCAAATGATTAGAAGTAGCATGCAATCATAGATTTTGACATGCAGCTGATTAGAAGCAACTTGTAACCACCAAATTCACCAAGAACTAACATGAAAATGATTAGAAGTAGCATGAAACCATAGATTTTGACATTCAGCTGATTAAAAGCAACATGCAACCACCAAATTCACCAAGAACTAACATGCAAATGATTAGAAGTAGCATGCAACCATAAATTTTGACATGCAAGATTTGGGTAGTTGTCAAAGTCGACATGCAAACTTCTACAAACCCTCGGGCTGGCAAGATCATAGCTCTGATACCACTAAAATGTCCCTTTACTGATTTTGTATGATATTTCAAGCCTCAAATCAAATCTTTAAAATCAAACAACCAATCTTTTAAAGATCCACCAATTTCTCAATAAACCCCAAATCGGGTATGCCAGAAATAGTGCCAAAAACTTCACAGCTTCACATATTATTAGTAAATCTAAAAGTGGACATTCTTATAGAAATTTTAGCAGCATAAAAGCCTAAAAAATGACATTTCCATATTTGTATAACATTTACACAACAGCTCCCAAACGGAGGATAAAAATAATGCTCATCGGGCTCCCGAAAACAACATAGAATAGCCCAGAAACACCACAAAAATACTAATAATATATCATATAAGTATAATAATGACTAAATAAATATATTCAGCTCTATTTTAACATCTTAAAGTCTGACATACAGCAGCAACCCAAACTGATATGAAATACTCAATTGGAAACACCAAACTCTTACAAAAAGCACACTCGAAAACCCACAAATTTGCACTGTTCAGCACAAAGGCAAACTCTGCATGAGCATGCACATGGAATGGCTTCAAAATCCTATCCTTAGACTTCCTAGAAACCTTCAAACTCCTGTTCTTGGGTCTCCTTCTCCACAGGTTTGGCAGCCTCTGAAGAATAACAAAGAAATGAGCAAAAATCAAGTTCTGGAATGAGCCCAAAATGCCTCCAAACCCCTTAAAAGAGGGCATAACCCTAACTCACGTTCAAGAGGGGTTAATAAAATATATTTTAATAATAATTTTCATCTATTAATCCATTACTTTCCAAATTTTATCCCCTTTTTCTGAAACTTCACCTTTTTGGGCCTGCTTGCCTTAGCAAAGATTATTATTTTTAATTATTTGAAAAGGGGACATGACAAATGGATAGGAGAAACCTAAATAGGAATCAAAATTATAGAAGGAACAACAAAAGAAATGATGACAGTCTGAAGGAAGAAATGAAAGAGATGAAAGAAGAAATTTAGGAAATATTTGTAAAAGCAAGAGAAGTTGGAAGCTCTGACACAGTTTAGGAAGAAGCTCATCCTAATATATCAGACAAGATAGTAAAGTCACTTATTATTTGTGACTCCTCCTACCAAAATAAAGCATTCTTAGTGAAATAGAGTGTCAGTTATTGATAATTGATGTTAGAAAGAATATCATAGGTTGCACAGTTAATATATGTATTAGATATTGAGAAAAGTCTAAAGCTAAGTATGCATTGTTTAATATGATCAAGATAAGGATATATAAGTAGAATAAACTATCTATTATACAAAGATACTATACAGAACAAGTGGTAGATATGCATTTAATGTGAAGAGACATGAATTGATTTGCAAACATCATTTGTTGGTGTGAAATCCAAGTATGAGATCAAAGCAAGATTTGAAGTGTTAAAGAGGTCTATAGACACATAAACTCATTGGAAATCCTAATATATGAAGTTAAGGTATTTTTCTAAATTTTTTGAGCATAATTTTTTAGAAATAGCAAGATGAGAAGTTTTTAATGTGAGTAATAGACCTAGATACAATTTCAAGAAACACCCATCTATTTCTTTGCTTGATGACCTTATTGGAGCATTTTTGCAAGTTGCAAAATTGAAAGCACAGGTGATATACAAATTCATAAGGATTTGGATAAAATGTGTAAAAATGGTTTGTCGCTAAAACTAGAACATGGATACCTAGAATGACTTAACCTAGTTAAGCATATGTTCTACATGGACTTCGACAATCATGAATGGACAAGGATAATTTTGAGTAGAGTACATGATGATCTTCTATGGCTAGGAGACTTTATCATATGTATTGATAATGACCTGATTCACAAGGTCACGGGTTTAAACAATGAAGGATGTAATCCAGTGAACATTAAGAATGTACACAAGATAGTTGAGACAAATCTCAACACATGTTTTGATGGTAGAAACATGAAATTTAATAGCATTTAGGATGGAGTAAGACTGATTTGTAATATTTTGGGTTACAAATTCAATCATGGATCTAGGATAGATTCAGTACCTACATGATTTCTTTATGTAGCTTACTTGGTAGTAAAAGGCGAAGATGTTAATCTATATGATATTATCCAAACATAGTTGTTGGATAATATGTTAAGAATAAAGAAGTCTAGGAGTGTAGTTTTTAGATTTGAATCCCTACTAACTCAAATATTCCTCTACGCAACTAAGAAGTCTTCTAGTATCATAAATTGCGATGAAAGTGAGTGTCTAATGCAAACAATCACTCGTGCATATGGAGCCAGACCTAAAATTGTCAAAGATAGTGATATTGGTAGTATAATGAAATATTTCCAAGAAGAAATGAAGCAAAGTTATCGAATACCTCCTATGCTAGTGGAAAAGTATAAGGATGAATTGTTCTTCATGGTTGAAATAGATTTCACTTGTATGGAGGTTGTAGCTCCTTGAGTTAAGTTTATTGAACCTATGGGTTATGAGATGAGTGAGGAATTAATTGAAGGATATGCATAGATAATGCTTCACTCATAAGTTGATTTTGAATGTCCTAGATGGGGGACATATATTGAAAAGATGAGAGAAGTTAAGACAAGTCAGATAATAAATCACTCAAAGAAGAATGTGGAAAAGGTGATTGATTCTATTTTGAATGAATCAAGAATGACAAGAAAGGAATTTGATGAGTTCAAAGGGATAGCCATGGAAATGAAGGCCAGTGGCCAATCTGAGCTATTGACCCCTACACCCATTATAGTGGCCAAACCTACTAAAGAGGTCACAATTGCATAGACAAGTGCACAAGGAACTATTGTGCCATATGTAGTAGTTGCAAAGAAACAACCTCCAAGGAATTCAATAAAGATTGAGGAAGCATCGAAACCAAGGAAGTCTACAAGGATTGAAAAGGAAAAAACTCATCCTAAGAAGAGAGTCAAGTAGACTTCAAGTCGTCCAAGAAAGAAGAGAAGAACTTTGTAGATTAGTTCTTCTAAATCTGAAGAAGAAACTAGTTACAGACTAGTAGACCCAGTTGATCAGGAAGAAAAGACCTCAGCTAGACAAAAGGCATGAAAACCTAGGTAGAGAATCATAACATGAAAATTATTAATTCCAATAATTTTATGAAATTAAAAAAATATTATGATTTGTATAATAATATGGATAGAAGATAGCTAGAGAATGGTGTAGTTAGGAATATGATTCTTAAATATAAAAGGTTTGATAGTATAAGAGGTTAGATACTAGAAGATTTGTATAATAGAATTTTAAATAGAAAAAGTAGAGTTATTGAGGAAGATAAGAAAATAAGGATTAATATGGTGAAAAAGTTATGCATTGTAAATAATGAGGAAGTGTTAGCAAAAATTCTAAAAGGAATAGCATCATTTTTAAGAAATAAAAAGAGATCCATTCTCCTCATGGGAGAAAATAAAAGGTTATATTCACATACATGCCTGCTATGCCAAAGAAGAGTGCGTAGCTAGAAAAGGCAAGCCCTATGTCAAAAAAGAGTATGCACCCAAAAAAGGCAATCCCTATGTCAGAAAAGAGTGCATAGCCATAGAAGGAATGCCTTATAAAGTTTGAGGAGTGTATGCAAACAAAGGAAACAAGTCCTACTATAGGAAATCCACCTCACAATTTTGAGCAACCAACTAGAACAATAATTTCCAATGATTCAGCACATATCACTATTGGTAGCCAATCTATGCAAATAGATAAAACCAATGTGACAATTGATAGAATTGAGGATCCATTCAAATATTTTGGTGCCAACATTGTGGATTATAGCAGCTCATCTGATGAAGAAAAAGATCACGAGCCAAAGGAAGAAGATGCACCTTCTACAAATAAAATTGAATCCAGCATTGAAGCAGCTACTTCAAGTGTGCCCTTAGCAACTATAGTAGCAACACCATCTACACCACCTACTCAAGTAGTAGTGGTCACATCAACAATAGTTCAATCAAATGAAGAAGATGAAGCACAAAATCTCATATCTTCCTTGAGTAAATTTCTTAAGAAGAAGAAATTAGTCAAGTCCACTGGAAAGACTTTGACTTCAGTTTTGGACAGAATGGAAAAGATTATAAGCCCTATTGACACACCTAAAAATATTCAATAGCGCACAAAAAATTTGTGTAAAGCTTTTGATAATGAGTTTACAACACTTACTAATGTGGCTACAATTCAAGTGCAAATGGAGCATGATGGTAAACTCCTTAATACTATGTGTTCAAATATAAGGAATGATATAGAAACTTTGAATGTATTCATAAAGGCATTGAGACAGAGTATAGAAGAAGGAAAATAAGCTTATGCTAAGTGCAACTTGGCATACATCCATCTTCAAAGTTTTGATGATCAAATCAAAGAAAAGGTAACTGAGCTTCAGATGCTTACTAACAACTTTCTAAAATAGAATCAAAAGTTAGATACCATTGAGCATATAATGAAAGAACTTCATAAAAACATCAAGGATTTACAAGTACAAAAGGAGAAAATTCTAAAAAGATTCACTCTTATGAGAGATCACTTATCCCCATAGGTAACATTGCTAGAAAATCAGTTGGAGGAATTATTGGCAGCAAAGTCCTCATATGAAAAATTTGTGGCTATACATTTGAACACAGCAAAGTTAGTCACATATACCTTATGTGCACTAATCAGTGTATCTGATGCACTAAAAGATAGTTGGAAGAAACACCTTGCGTAGTTGAGGAATGATTTTAGTGATTTTTTCTCAAAATTTTGATGTAGCTACCAATTTTTGACATGTTTTTCTCTTTTCCTTTTATTGGCACCTTTGTCATTGATGTCAAAGGGGGAGAAATATGGAAAATTGTAATTGTAAGGGAGAGAAATAAGGAAAAGTTTAATATTTGATACTTATATTTTGAAGTGCAGTAGTAATTTTTTCTTTAAACTAACTTTGTAATCAGAGCTATAAGGGATGTAATCCTTTCAAAACATGAATACAATGTTTTACTATGTTATGGTTATTTATTTTGATTAACATGACACCATGTTTGGGACTTAGCCTATTGAATATCAATGCCAAAGGGGCAGATTGTTGGCAATATGACCAATCAATCAAATAAGGTAAGTTATATGGTTATCATTTATGGAAACATATTTTTTTGTAGATTAGTCATGATTATTCATGAAGGAAAATTGTTTAAGTATTAGATAGTGTTACAGTAGCATGACAAGATTTGATGATAGCAAAATATTCCCTTGGAATATTCTCTTGCATAGTTAACCAGGAATGCATGACATCATACTGATGATGTATACCAATGCACATGTTTGTATGATCAACTAAGTTCAAGTTATGAAGGAATTGGTGATGCAGTGATGTTACAATGTAGAATAGAGCATGTCAGTAGAATGAGTTAAATGACTTGAACAATTATTTTAATTATTAATTCTTGATGAGTTGACTCTAAGGATGATATGTGAGTTGACTAAGAAAGAATTATTAATATGCTTAGTATAAATAAAGAACTTCATTTTTGAAGTTAGTGTGTAATATGAATGATGAAAATACCATGCGAAATAATGATATGTGATGCAAGATATGATACAATTTGATATATGTGCAGTTAACCTTTGTGTGAAGTACTGACAATTAGAAGAATTGTGAAGTATAGCAAGTAATGTAGTTATGTGTAGTTACTGACATTCAAAAGATTTGTAAAGTACAGCAAGTGATCCATTTTTGTATGTATATCTATTCTCTTGAAGAACTTATTTGTATAGTTGCATATTAGGGTAGTGGCCTCTTCTTGCACACATTTATATATGTTCTACCAAGTCCTAATAGGGTTGAAGCAACTCCAAATAGGGTTGAGGCTTCTAAAAAGGCCTAGTCTCCTAACAAGGACTTGAGACACTATGCATTCTTCATAGAATCCTAATAGGGTCAATGTCCTTAACCGGATTATTTATATAGTGAATCATCTTGTGGGTTTCATCTCCACTAGGGTTTTCCCTTGGCCAAGGTTTCTCTAGTTAACAAAATATGGTGTTATGATTTCTCTTCTGGTATGTTGTTTATTTTGTTTATCACTATTGGTTCTCTTTCTTATGCATGTGGAAAAGTAATTAATAAAATTCAGTTGTGGGTAAAAAGAAGGGAAAGAATTATAGAGGAAGAGGAAACTATGGAGGTAAAGGAACACAAAGAAATAGACCATAAGGAGATTCCAATAAGGAGAACACCCAAGGAGAAAGTAGTTCAAGAGGTGGATATAAAGGAAGGAGAGGTAATGGTAGAGGCAGAAATGGTGGAAAAAAAATGGGAAGATTGAATACTTAAATTATAACTAGATGGGCCACTATACAAACAAGTGTCCTTAGAAGTAGCATAACTAAGGATAGAGAAGAATAGATATTTTCCAAGAAGATGATTATGATGAAAGTGTAAGAGACTATGTTGGTGAAGAAGGGGCTACTCTCATGATGAAGATTACATTGATTCAAGCACCCATGCCAATAGAGCCTCCTCAAAGAAACACTCTCTTCAAGACCAACTATAAAATTCATGGAAAGGTATGCAAGGTAGATATTGATTCTAGTTCTACTGAAAAATCTTGTCTCTAAAGAAATGGTAGATAAACTAAATCTAGAGAAAATAGCCCACCCAAATCCCTCCCATGTATCTTGGTTGACAAAAGGACAAAAAACCCTTATAAATGAATAGGCTTGGGTAGATTTATCAATAAAAGACTACATGGATAAATTCCTTTGTGACATTTTAGTCATGGATATTTATCATCTTTTTCTAGGGTATCCATGGCAATATGACCTCAAGGAAAAACATGATGGTGTCACAAACAAGTACAAAATTAGTAAATATGGTCATAAAGACAACCTTCTCCCTAATCTTGACCCTCATCAAGAGAAACCTAAAGAGTAGTTAGTCATTATAGTAGGACAACAAGAAATGGTGAATACCATTCAAGACTCTTAGATAAGATATGCCCTTGTTCTCAAACCTAAGATGAAAAAATTCAATAAAGAAGTGCCTAAGGAAGTAGATGGTCTATTACAAAAATACAAAGGGATACTTGTAGGAGACACACTAGATGAACTCCCACTATTGAGGGACATCTCACATTAGATAGGTTTCATATTAGGTGCTTCTCTCCCCAACAAGGTTGCATATAAACTCATTCCTAATCAAAATGCAGAGGTATCCAGACAAATCAGTGACTTGTTGGCAAAAGAATTCATACAAAAGAGTCTTAGCCTTTGTCCAGTCTCTAGTGTATTGGCCCCTAAAAAGGATGGAAAATGAATACTTTGCATTGACTCTAGGGTAATAAACAAAATAACTATAAGGTATAGGTTCCATATACCTAGGATTGAAGATCTACTACAACAACTTGTAGGAGCATGCTACTTTTCTAAAATAGACCTTAAATAAGGCTATCATCATATAAGGATTGAGTCTAGAGATGAGCGGAAAATATACTTTAAAACCACTAAAGTATTATATGAATGGATTGTTATGCCATTTGGTCTCATAAATTCCCCTACAACCTTCATGAGGCTGATGAATGAAGTTATTGATGACTTTGTAGGTATGTTTGTAGTGGTTTGTCTTGATGACATATTGATCTTTAGCAAAACAAAGGAAGAGCATATGAAGAATTTGGAACAAGTACTTCAAAGGAAATAGAAGCAAAGCCAAATTAGAACAAAAACAATGAAACAAGATTATTTTAGACAAGAAATTTTAAAAGAAAATCTAGGAGCATCTAAAAACAATCAAATTTAGGACCAAGAATTAGGCCCAACAGAACAATTTGTGATTACAGTATCTAGGTTGAAATAGATTTAATTTATTTTTACAAAGAACTATCCAAGGATTTGCATCATATTTTGAGGGAGAAAGGTGCATAATGTTGTGAAAATCAATAGGACTAGTGGACAAGTTAGACAAGTGAGTCACCAAACACAAAAGAGAAATCCTAGAATCCAAAGAAAGGGGGTGAAAAACAATAATGGAATCAAGTCAACATCAAAGAGAGTACTACAAGGATTACAAACAATTCAAAATCATGAGAAATAAGGATCACTTTAGAAATATCAATATATATTAAAAAGAAAAGGGTTACTAAAGTATCAACTAGAGGTAAGATGATATGAACCATTGACATAGAAGCAATAGTTAGAGAAAGGGGCACCAAGTCCATATTATAAATATAAATATAAATTGATTCATCATAGTCAATCTTGAGCTATTTAGTCCCCTACTCCTTTCTTTACCACTAACATATCACCTTACACACCCATATATCTTTTTCATAGGTATCTTTAAGGTAAAGAAAGAAAAAAAAGAAGTCCATTCCAAGTTTTTGTTTTCTTTTCATCTTTGGACAAAAGGAATTGTGTATTGTTGTATTGGAAAAGATTCAAGATTACCTTTAGTTAAAGTGTCCTAGTGTGTGTGTCCATTTTTAAAATAAGTGTGTGTGTTCTTTAAGCCCTTTTTGGATTGGCTGCAACATTTTAGTTTTCTAGTGTTCTTGGGTAATTGGGTGATGGATTAATCTATGCTCAAGCCATGCCAAGTTCTTATTAATGTTGAATGTATAGCATGTTAGTTCTTGGATACAATTGATTAATTGTGTGTTGTCTTTGGTGTTAAACAAATGTCATATCATTATCAATCAATATATGTCAAGCTCACTTGAGTAGTGAAGACAGTTCTTAGTGCCTACCAAGATTTCCTGTGTTTGCCTAGTTTACAAGGCAGTTTCTACCAAGTTCACTCGGGCATCAAAGGAAAAGTTGCAAAAAAGTGAGTGTAAACTGAGCTCACTTGGGTAATGAAGGAAAGTTGGATGGAACTAGTACTAACTGAGCTCACTTGATTGCCAAAGAATTTTTGCAAGTTTACAGTGTTAACTGAGCTTCTATTGGTTAACAAAGGAAATTTTCTCCAAGTCAACTTCTATCTAGCTAAGTTAGCTAATAAATGATTTTCTTATTTTGTTAAATCTTAATTGATTTATCTATTGATTCTAGCTGACTAAGGTGACAAATATTGATTATTCTAAGTTATATTTGAGTCAACTTGATAAAGTAGAAGATATAAGTATAAGGTCAAGTTGTGATTTCAAAGTGTGTAATTAATGAATTGGTTATTGAAAATTTAATGATGAGAAGAGGAAGAAAATTTGAAGGATAAAGTAGAATATCCTTGTGGAGTAGCAAAGATATATTCAATCAGGAAGGGTGAAGTACAAGCTAGAACAAAGATCTGTAATTAACAATTTAGTTGCATTCAAATTAGGTCATCTCATTGTTACTCTTTAACCATTGTAGCATTGATCTAAATCTCTTAATAGAGTTGGCTTAATAGCTATTTGTAAATCCTCTAACAAGGTGGCAATTCCATTGAATTTTTCTCAAGACCTCTAACAAGGCCACTCCTAATAGAGTGATTAAATCCTTTAATAGAATCACACCTAATAGTTTTTTATGTAACCTTTAACAAGGTTGCCTCATAACAAAGCTCACTTCAGAAGAGTGAAAACAGTAACTAGTTGCAATTGGTGGTTTTTCCCAAATTGGGTTTCAACATTAAATCGTAGTGTCAAATGTGTTCATGCTATTTTCTTTTATGTGTTTGTAACTAATTTAAAGTAATGGTAGTCATAGATAACATCTAAATGTTTATATATTAATCATTTATTAAGCTAGTCTAGTTATTAATGAGTTACAACACTATGTATGTGTTTACTGAGCTTCAACATTATTTAGTTATCTCTTTGCATTTTGTACTAACATCTAAGGGATCTAGGATTTATTTTTGTAGTAATTGATTCACCCCTCCCCTCTCAGTTACTTCTCTTATATTTCCAACAATTGGCATCAAAGCTTTTGGTGCTTGTAGAGAAGGTTTCAAGGACCTAAGCTAAAGATCACGATGTCTTACAAAAGAGAGATTCCCAAGCTAAATAGAGACAATTTTGTAGCATGGCAAGGACTTATGAGGTTACATCTGTCTACCATCAATGATTCAAGTTGTAAGTATCTTGATGTTGAATACAAGACTCCCACTAGAATATTATAAGTTGAAGATATTGTTAAAAAGAGGTATCATAATATTATGATGATAGATATTGCATATGTGATGCAAGTAAAAGGGTGAATAACTAGGGCCAAAGGCTCACCCAGCTATCCAAACCACCCTACATGAGTTAACACAACGAAAGAAAAACACAAGGAACAACACCCAAAGGAGGAAGAAGAGAGAATACTTTCATTGATTCATCAAAATATCTTCATGTATGCCCAACTGTAAGGCCTTCTAGGTTATAGTCAATTACAATACATTCATAAACAAAGATCCAATAGAAAATTTGCACCTTCAGTTCTTCTCTAAAATCCTCTTCCCTAAAACTTGCCTAACTCTTAGCCAAAATACTATATTTATACTTGCCAAAATGGCTTACAGATCATTCTAGAATCATTACATAAGAGGAAGGCTGACCCAAAAATGGTCTAGACTCATCCCAAGAAAATATCTTAACATAAATGTAACGAAAAAAATAAATCCTGCAAGTTAGCTAGCAAAATCACATCCAAATATTGACACTTAGCATACACTGGGTAACTTGGCACATGAAGAAACACTTGACATACACTGAGTAACTCGGCACATGAAGAAACACTCAGCATACACTGATTAACTTAGGACATGAAGAAACACTTGGCATACACTAGGTAACTTGGAACATGAAGGAATTGCTAAAATAACTCAACATATGAAGGAATTTCTACAGTAACTCAGCACATGAAGAAAACTAGATTGCTAGGTGCATGAAGAAAACTAGATTGCTAGGCACATGAATAAATTTGGATTGCTAGGCACATGAAGAAAATTGTTAGGCACATGAAGGAACTACTAGGCACATGAAGGAACTGTAAAATGAACAAAATCAACAAGATAACAATGCAACCCAAGATGCTCCTGCATCAGACAACTAGGGTTGAGATAATTGATTCTTCTAAATCATTGAGATGTCCCAACTTGAGCTAAATCCAACTCAATTTGAGAAATCCATGAAGCATCTTCAATAGGTCTATTCTTCCACTTCACCAAATATTCATAGTAATCTTTTCCTCTTGTGCTCTTGCCAATTCTCTAATCCAATATATGTTCAACTTCTTCAATCTACTTCTTAGGATAATCATATGATACAACAACTTCATCCTCTAACTCATGATACTTATACAAATCAACAATATTGAATATAGGAGATATATCCATGTCATCAAGTAACTCAACTTCATAAACATTACCAATATCAAACTTCTTCAAGATCTTACAAGGTCCAAATTTCTTCTTCTTCAGCTTACTGTATATTCCAACTGAGAATCTTTCTTTCTTTAGATGAACCATCCCCTCATCACCAACTTGAAAATCATAGTGTCTTCTAGACTGATCAGCATTCTCCTTATACTTTTGATTACTTTGTTCCAACCTCAACTTTACTTCCCTATGTAAAGACTCCATAAAATCATCAAATTCTTCTCCTGCATCACTTTTCTTTTCTTCACCAACAACATCTCTCAAATCTAATATACCTCTAGGATGCATTCCAGTAACAATCTCAAAAGGTATCTTCCCTATACTCCTATTCACATAATTATTATATGCAAATTCAGCTTGTGCCAATACCATCTCCCAATTACTTGGCTTATTCCCAATTAAACATCTCAACAAATTTCCCAAGCTTCTATTCACAACCTTTGTCTGTCCATCTGTCTATTGTTGGAATGTTGAACTAAACTTTAGCTCAGTACCCATCTTCTTCCACAAAGTCTTCCATAGATAACCAACAAACTTATTGTCTTTGTCTAAAATAATACTTCTTGGTAATCCATGCAATCTCACAATCTCTTTAAAGAAAAGTTCACCAACATGCTTAGCATCTGATGTCTTCTTAGATGGTATGAAATAAGCCATCTTAAAAAACCTATCCACTACAAAAAATATATAATCATACCCCATCATTGTCTTAGGCAATCCAAGAACAAAATCCATACTAATGTCAGTCCAAGGTTTCTCAGGAATAGTAATAGGTGTATTCAAACTAGTATTTTGACTCACTACCTTTGCAACTTGATAAACTCCACAATCTTTACATATTTTTGAACATCCTTATACATTTGTGGCCAATAATACCTCTCTTTTAGCAAACTCAAAGTCCTATCAATTCCAAAATGTCTAGCTAATCCACCACTATGCTTTTCCTTAATCAGATTTAGCCTCATAGGACTTCTAGGAATACACAATTGAACACCTTTGAACAACATACCTTCTTGAATGAAATACTCATTATACTTACTTATGTGATCTGTCAGATTTGGTGCTCTACACTCTCTCCACACCTTAGAAAAATTAGGGTCAGCATCATATAACTCTTTCATCTCATCAAAACCAAGAACTTCAACCTTCATTTTAGTCAACAAAGAATGTCTTCTACTCAATGCATCAACAACTCTATTAGTAATTCCACTCTTATGCTTAATGAAAAATGTAAAACTTTGCAAGTACTCAACCCACTTTATATGTCTCTGATTAAGTTTCTATTGACTTCCCAAGTATTGTAAAGCTTTATGATTAGTATACAACACAAACTCCTTAAGAATCAAATAATATATCCACTTCTTCAATGCTTGGACAATAACATAAAACTCTTGATCATACATAGAATATTTCCTTTTAACATCATTCAACTTTTCACTAAAGAAAGCAACAAGCTTACCTTCTTAACTTAGTACAGCTCCTATTGCATTACCATTGGCATCACATTCAACTTGAAATACTTTGTTGAAATTAAGCAAAGCCAATATAGGTAATTCAACAACCTTTTGTTTCAAAGTCTCAAAACTCTTATCAACTCCATGTGTCCACTTGAATTCCTTTTTATCTCCCCTATTGTTTTAGTCATAGCATTACAAATAGCACTAAAATTCTTTAGAAACTTTCTATAAAAACTAGCCAAACCATGAAATAATCTTACCTCACTCACATTCTTAGGTGTAGGCCATTCCAAAATTGCTTTAACCTTCTCAAGATCCATCTTCAATCCATCAGCTGAAATCACAAATCCTAAATACACAATCTCCTCTTGCATAAAAGAACACTTTTTCAGATTAATTAGCAACTTTTCCTCTTTCAACCTCTACAATACTTGTCTAATATGCTCAAGATATTCTTCTTTAGTCTTACTGAATGTCAAAATATCATCCAAATAAATAATCACAAACTTACCCAAGAATCTTTTCAAAACTTCATTCATCAACTTCATGAAAGTACTAGGTGCATTAGTCAAACCAAAAAGCATAACCAACCATTCATACAAACCATCTTTTTTCTTAAAAGTGGTCTTCCATTCATCACATTCTCTAATTCTGATTTGATGATAGCCACTCTTCAAATCAATCTTGGTAAAATATTTTTCTCCACTCCAACAATCCATTATGTCATCCATCCTCGGCATAGGAAACTTATATTTCATTGTTATCTTGTTAATGGCTCTGGAATCAATACACATTCTCCATTCTCCATTCTTTTTGGGTGCTAATACAATAGGTACAACACATGGACTCAAGTTTTCTTTGATCAAACCTTTCTGCAACAACTCATGCACTTATCTATTAAGTTTTTCATTCTTTGCAGGTGTCAATCTATATGGTGCTTTGTTTGGCAAACTAACTCCAGGAATTAGATCCATAAAATAACTTATACTTGTACCTATGAATTGTGGGCCTTTGAACCTCACAGACACTTCAACATAGTCATTACCTACAAAATCATCCTAGGATAAACATGGAATAGTTCATCCAGAATGAACCGATAGAGTGACTTGTCGCCTTCTATCTAGAAGGGTTTGCCTAATTAATATGTCCTCAGATTTGAGGTGCAGGCAACTAGACCTTTTAAGAACAAAGGATTTAAAAGAAAATGTGACTAATCTATATGATACGCAAGTAATCTAGATGAAATGCAAGCAATTAATCTAGGAAATAGAAGGCATTAAACTAAATGTATGCATTATTAAGCTAGATGAGAATCTAAAATGATAACAATGTGGAAAAAGATTAGTACTCGATTCGACAATAATTCAATATTATGAAAATTCCAACCTTTGTACTAAGGAAATGAGGATCTCTTAAATAGACTATCTTGAAATCCATCAATGGTTGAGATCAATTTCAATCAACGGTCAGGATTGAAGATGAAGTTCAGTCATAAAGGAAGATTCCCAAATCAAAAGGAGTTAACTGGCTTAGATCTGAGTGTAAGAGTCAGTCAACTCAGATAGACTTCAGTGTAAAAGCAAGTGATCTGGATCACTTCTAATTTGATCAACAGTGAACTAAGAATTTCCTTTTTGAACTAAAGAGAGATTTTGGAGAGATATTTAATTTAATAAAATGAGATATGCTCTCATAATTACCTTTTTCATTTAATTAAATAATTCTATTTAATTAATTAGAGGTACTTTTCTTATTTAATTAAATAACTTCATTTAATTAATTAGGAATGACTTCTCATTTAATTAAATAACTTTTTTTAATTAATTAGAAGTAAGTTCTCCATTTAATTAAATAATTTCATTTAATTAATTAAAATAGGCATATTTATTAAATTAAATAAATTTAATTCCATAGTACATTAGCCTTAGGATATAATTTAATTTAATCAAAGTATAAGTACTTAATGATTAAATTAAATATTTAATCAATAGGTTTAATGTGACTAATATGAGTAAATACTATAGGAATTAAATAATAAGCATGATGAATGCAAATTAGGGTTTTCTGCATCTGACATTCAAGTCAAGTAGCGAGTAGCAGAATAAGAATTTGCCTAGTGAAATAGGACTTAGGATTGATCAAAAATAGACCAAAATTGGTATCATGGCAATGAGCCAATTTTGGAGTATTACATTTTTCCCCTCTTTGATGAATGTGTGAGTAGCACATTCAATTCAAAGAAAAATTAGAAATCGTGATGCGAAGATGAGATTGGTTCCGAAGGTGATGACATGGAGACCAATAGATCAGCTTTTAAGGACCATCTCTAGAACAGAGCTTAATCCTAAGGGATCCAAGTAGAGCACTTAGATACCTAAGATTGATAGCATTTAAAAGACTATGTCCAGAATGGAGCGTAATCTTTAAGGATCCAGACAGAATGTCTAGATAACTGAAATTGATAAGCATTTAAAAGGTTTCTTCAAAACGAAGTTTGACCTTTAAGAATCTAGATAGAACACCTAGATACCTGAAGTTGAAAGTATTTAAAAGATTATCTCTAGAATGGAGCTTAACCTTTAAGGATCTAGATAGAACACTTGGATTCCTGAGATTGAAAGCATCTAGAAGATTATCTCCAGAATGGAGGTTAACCTTCAAGGATCTAGATAGAACACCTAGATACCTAAGATTGAAAGCATTTAGAAGATTATCTCCAAAAGGGAGCTTAACCTTCAAGCATCTAGACAGAACATCTAAATACTTGAGATTGAAAGCATTTAGAAGATTATCTCCAGAACAGAGCTTAACTTTCATGGATCTAGATAGAATGTCTAGATACCTGAGATTGAAAAAAAAAAAAAGATAACAAGGTCCCATCATGAGTCATAGAATCATCCCCAGAACGAGGCTTGATCCTCAGGAGTTAGGGTTTAGACTGTCCCAATACGTGTCCATTGAACTCTGAGAAGAGTTGTTATAAGGTTGATCAATTGATAAAAAGATAAGATAGATAGAAAAGATGCCAGATAAAAGGGAAAAAGATGCCTCGAGTGATGAGGCGCCCCAAGTGATAAGGACATAAGCCCCAAGCAATAGGTATTCAATGATGTAATCATCCTACCCCCTTGGGAGAGAAATCAAAAGATGACACACCAAAAATATGATATGAAGTAGTATATCATGAGATATAGAAGAAATATGAGAATTAACAGAATGTAGAAGAGATCAGAATGATCTGAAGAAAAGAGAAGAGATCAGAACAATGTAAAGAAAATTCAAAGTTGTTATGTAATGATTGCAAGGTCTGAAAGACCAAGTTTGACCAAAAGTTGAACAGATTTAGCCATAGTTGACTTGAGTTGACTATTTTCAAAATGGATTTTGAAAATATGTAGAATATAGAGTTGAAAGGATGTCAAGAATCATAAAGTATCAAAAAGATTTGGGTTGCACAAGCATTTGATCGCATCGGTACCCAAAATTTTAAAATGAATTTTTGAAGCTCTTAGGTGTGTCAGATTTTGAATCCGATCTCAAAAATGGATTCAGAATGGTCAAATTAGCCAAGGGTGTGATTTTCACGCAAATCCAAGCACTTCAAAAATTTTGGGTCAACAACTATATAAGGGTTTGAGGGGTCATTTTCAATTCATTTGTACTTTTTGTCTTCTATTGATTTTGAGCTCTGAGAGAGACATGGCAGTGAACATGAGATATCATCAATTTGAGCACTCCAGATGACACAACTGACCAGCAGACTATGGACCACTGATGAGTCATTGATTCCCTTCCTTTGTACTTTCACTTTCACATATTTTGATGTCAATTATTGCATATTTTAGCATGTTTTTAGAGGGTCCAATCTCTCTTCGCACGAGACCTATCGACTTTCACACGAAGATCTTCTTTCCTCACATGAAAAAATAGGGTGCACTATTCTTTTGTGTGTGGTGGGGAGTATCTTTGCATGATAGACATTATGTCTCACGCGAAGAACTAGATTCTTCACACGAGGTGATTCATATCTCGCATGAACAATTT
Organism: Cupressus sempervirens; assembly: GCA_028749045.1. NCBI lineage: Eukaryota > Viridiplantae > Streptophyta > Pinopsida > Cupressales > Cupressaceae > Cupressus > Cupressus sempervirens. The sequence goes on along the minus strand of CM053791.1, from coordinate 354,000,529 downwards.
TTTTCTCATGTGGACAGCTCTTTCTTTGCATGATGGTGTGATTTGTCATGCAAAGAAAGAATGTTTTCATGTGAAACTGGGAGAACTTCGCAAAAAATATCGTGAGAGTCATGTTTAAAAGTTTTATTTTTGCACTCAAAAATTGCATTTTAATTTTTTTTGATGTACCATTTTGACTTGATACTAATTGTTTCATTTGTCATTTTTGTTGTTGTGCGTGCAGGAGGTTTTTGGTGATGTGACATTTAGATCTCATTACCCACCATATGGGGAGCTATTGCAGAGTCTCAATGATGTTGATCAGGAACACATTGCATGATTGGGTTTGTCTTCACAATGCCGAATTCTAGCTATGATGGTGAATCACGGCCTTCTCACTGCATTGGTAGAGCATTTCCATTCGAAGATGAACACATTTCATTTTCCAGTGGGTGAGATGACTATCACTCTAGAGGACATCTAGAGGATCTTACAAATTCCATTTCACGGTGCTCGGGTCATCTATGATACAGTGCCCTGAGAAAGGACAGAGGCACTATCTATTGTTTTTGGGAGGGAGCTATCGAGAGGTAGGGCCATCAGTTGGGATGAGTTGATGCACACCTATGGACCGATGCATACGCTGGCATCTATGCTAGCTATATTTTTGAGTTGTTTCTTATGTCCTAATAGAGGACAGCATGGCTTGGAGTGTGGGTGGGTAGCCATGCTTTATAGGATGTTGGAGGCACCTGAGATCTTTGGGTGGGGTCAATGCATGTTGGCTCACCAATTCTATGAGATGCACAAGGTTGTCTTCCATGAGAAGAAGACCATGGTAGCTAGAATATATGTGTTGCAGATCTAGGCCTGGGAGCATCTTCCTTTATGTAGGCCAATTTTTGAGGATGCCAGAGAGCCCATGGAGCCGTATATATGCAGATATAGAGGGCACATTACCTAGGTCCACCTAGGTAAGACAAAGTAGTGGAGGATATATCTTGATGGCCTGGTGTCCATTGTATGGTAACCCTAGCAAGAGATAGAGGACTAGGATGATGCCCCCAGAGAGTTACCATAGATGTTCAGTTCTCGACCTCTGGCGGGCAGGATGACATTTGTCATAGAGAGATTCATGATCTCACGAGTGTGGCAGCAATATGGCTAATCATAGGACATTTTTCCTAATTTTTGTGCCTATGCCAGGGTGCAGAAGGATGTTGAGTGGGGATGGCCAGCACAAATGGATCTAGGGTGGTCCATGATAGATATTCACAGCCTATCTATAGTGCAATGGGACTACCTGCTAGAGGTAGTTGATGCCGGGATGACACCTACATATCAAGCATTTTTTATCAGCCATCTATTTCCATATTTTATAGATCTAGTTTGGATGGCTAGGCAGGGATAGAGGTTGATTCCCCTACATCAGATTGGATCAGACCTAGGTGCGAGGGGTAGTGGGACTGGACAGAGTCGACATCGTAGGTAGAGGATAGAGGAGGAGGCCCCACAGCAGGAGGCTCCACAATAGTAGGTGCCACCATAGCTACAAGCACCTCTACAGTGGTAGGCACCGGAGATGCTAGATGAGGATATGTCGGATCAGCCAGTAATTGGGGTGTAGGACATGGTATGATGGTACCAAGATCAGATTCGTCAGGCCTCTCGATAGTTGGGGGACTTGCAAATTTTAGTGGAAGTCCAGGATGCGTAGTTGGTGGAGAGACAGTGAGAGATAGACTAATGGAGAGAGCACATGGAGACTACGGAGTGGAGATTAGAGCTGGCGCAGGATGAGGTCCACTTCCAGTTAGCTTAGGCAATGTACTATTATGCTGCATATATGAGTGCAATACCTGATAAGACACTTTAGTTTCAGTGCTTTTCTCAATATGCCCAAGAGTCTAGAGGCGCATGACCTCCTATCAGACCAAATATGTCACCATTGCCTCCACCACCTGTTGCTTCTGCTCCTCCTAGAGGTGAAGGTGTGGGATAGAGTTAGACACTCTGTGCCTGATCTCTAATTTTGATTCCTGGCTATGTATCCAGTAGCATGCCAGCACCTCATGTATCATTTTTTTTATCAATTGCACTCGAGTAGCACCCATTTTTTGTACTAATCCATTCTTTTGATATATATATATATATATATATATGATATCTTGAGCTAAGTACCCTTGTATACATGTCATTTTCTATTTTGAATTACTTTGATGTACATGAGATGGAAATTTGTACTTTGATATGAGTGCATTGATGTGATGTGATTATGAGCATGTAGAGTAAATGTTATGAGTATATGGATGCAATGCACATGGAAATGGACTGACATCTCATGTAGTGTTGCATGTTTTTTGCTTGACAGTGATAGGTATTCCATTGAGGAGCACGAATCAATGAACCAAATTCTTGTGCACCCGTGAAGAAATCTGACATGTGGAGATGCCCCCAATCCTTCATCACAAAGGGTAGGAATAGAATGATCATCAAATTGCATGCTTATGCAAGTGAAGTATGTAATGCAAGACTGTGTTAAATGCAACCCTAGATCTAGTTACCAAGCCTTGATATTTAATCATCACCAGATATTGAACAAAGCGCATAGGTCATACAATTCCCACTAACATTGCAATCATGAAAATATGAATATAACATATGTTATTGGTTTTTCAAGATTAAATGTTAGCATTCGAGCACAAGAAGCTAGAATGACCATAACATTTGTTCCTTTTAATGTAGCAAGTTAACATAAGTATCAGAGCATAAATGCTAGGATGACTTGAATGTTGCTTGCATGACAGGCACACCAAACACATGAGACATCCCTCTTATGCTAATTATTTAGTATTCATTCTACCCACAATGACTCTGGCATTCGTAGCTTGAGACAAAAGTGTGCTAGATATATTCGCAGTGACCCATATGTTCACTTAGCAGGACGAGTATCAATATTTACTATAGCATGAAGAGTTCACTCCAACAAACAAGGAGAAGTACCAACTTTATTGGCATATTTGTATAAAAAGAATCGAGGTATACATGGCCATCCAATATGAGATGGAGGCTCTTATAGTGGACACCCCTTTTATAGAAATAGATCAACTTATTAGAACTAAACTGCAAACAGAAAGAAAAGAAAAAGATCATGCCCCTAGTCATTGCTTCTCTAGTTGAAGATGACATCATCATGTTGCTCGAGGAGATATGATAAAGCAAAACAAAGAAAACAAAGAAAATTCTCAGCATATCCAAAAAATTATATCATTTTTTAGTTCAATATTTTGGGATTAATGTCAAGTGTCAGTGTCCAAAACATGTTTGAAAGAAATCTCTTCAGTAGGGTGATGATAGTAGGTAGACATAGTCAAAATGAATGGTGACTAAGGTCAAAGAGGAATCTTCATGATGAAGAACCTAAGAAGGACTAAGCGATAGTAGACAGACATAGCCAAGATGACTGGTGATCGATGCAAGAGAGATTTTCCAAAAAGGAATCTAGAGACATGACCTTAGCAACAATAGGCAAACATAGCTGAAACAACTGGTGACTGTTGCAAAAGCGATTTTATGAAGAGAATCTTGAAAAGAGTGACACTAGCAACAGTAGGCAAACACAGTGAGGACCACTGGTGACTGTCGTGAAGGAGATTCTATGAGGAGAATCTCAAAAATAGTGATACTAGCAACAATAGGCAGACACAATGAGGACCACTGGTGACTGTCACAAAGGAGATTCTATGACGAGAATCTCAAAAATAGTGACACTAAGGGGGAATGCCCCTAAGCTATGACAAGACTAAATCCATGGATACATGAGCTGAAAGCAGGGAAAGTAAGAAAGCAAAAGGATGAAAGCAACTATACAAAAAGCCTAAAGGTGTGTTGCAGGATGGAGCATTGGGAACAAGAGGCACCTATTTACCAGGTTTTCACGTTCTTGACAAAAAATTTTCTCTTTCTTTTTTTTTTTTGCTACCATGATGCCTATTTCTAGGTTTTCACCAATGGCACTTTTCTTGTTTTTCAATTTTTTTTGTATTTTTCTCTTTTTGATTTTTTTTTGTATTTTTTAGATTTTTCACTTTTTTTGGTGTTACCAAGGCGTCTATTGCTAGATTTTCACTAGGGTAACAATTTTTTTTACGACTTTTTCTGATTTTTAGATTTTTTTCAGGACATATAGATATGTACAAAGAGCTTGCTGAGATTAAATCAACTGTAAAATAGCTTTAGGTGGAGAGTGTTGATAGGTTCTTTAAGCACGTCTCCTTTGGTTGTCGAAAGCTGATAGGTGCTAGATCCATATACTATAGTAATGATGTATGGACCGAGCCAATTTGGTTCAAACTTTTCTTTTTGTACTCGTTGTCATTGGTTTTTGGGGTTCTTTCTCAGGATGAGATCACCCAACTGGAAGTCATGTGGCTTGACCCTCCGATTGTAGCTTCTTGTCATTCACTGTTGATATGCTCGCAGATGATCACATGCCACTTTTTTTCATTCATCCAGTAACACAAGCTCTTGAAGTCGAGCTATCCTGTAGTCATCATTAGTGATAAGGCCTTTCATAGAGATTCTCAAGGTAGGAATCTTGACCTCTATTGGAAGCACAACATCCACCCGATACACCAATGCAAACGGAGTTGTGCCTGTTGGAGTTATAATGGTTGTCCTATATGCCCACAAAGCTGGATTGATCTGGAGATGCCAGTCTCTCCCTAATTTTTTGAATATACGATGAAGAATTTTGAGGATCGCCTTATTGGATGCCTCAACTTGGCCATTACCCTGGGGATAATAAATGGAAGACCAATGTTGTGTGATCTTGAATTTCTTGCATAGTTCCTTGAGGTCTTTATTCTTGAATTGTCCTCCATTGTCAGTAATGATTGAGGATGGTACACCATATCTATAGATGATGAAGTTTGTGATGAAAAGTGCTACAGTTTTGCCATCAGCAATTGTGAGAGGTACTACCTCTACTCACTTCATGAAATAATCTACAGCCGTGATAATGAACTTATGTCCATTAGAGGAGGTTGAGTGAATTTGCCCCACCAAGTTGAAGGCCCATTGTTGAAATGGTCATGTTGTAGTAGAGGGAATTAGCTCTCTGGCTAGAGCATTAATGAGATTCAAGTGTAGCTGACATTGCTTGTAGGTCCAAGCATACTTGATAGCTTCTTGCTCCATTTTAGGCTAGTAGTAATCAGCACGAAGGAGTTTGTAGGCTAGTGTTAGGCCATTGGAATGAGATCTGCAAATTCCCTCATGAACGTTAATTAGTGTGTGTTTGAACTCATTGGGTTCTAAACACCTAAGGAGTGTTCCGTTGAGACCTCTCCTATACATATTGTTAGCAATAATGACATAATGTGAAGCATTATGGATTAGGTAACATTTCTCATTCTGGGTCAAACCTTTCAGAATGGTTTGATTATGAAGGTAGGAATAGATATGATGGTAGCGAGATGATTGTTGTCCTATAATAGAATAGATCATTCTAGAATTAGGGGTGTCATGGGCTAGGTAGTCTAATGCTTCCACCAAGAACTCATGTTGGAGATCATTTTCAGGCATTTGTAGTAGAGAGGTCATGGTGGCCATGGCATTAGCCACTTTATTATCTTCTCGTGGAACTTGCTGGAAGGTGATGTGTGCAAAATACTTCTTTAAGTCATCAACCATGCACTTGTAAGGAATTAGTTTCTCATCCCTTGTTTGATACACATCATTTACTTGGTCGATAAAAAGCTGAGAGTCACCAAAGATGTCTAACTGATCCACTCTCCATTTAGCTACAATTTTCATGCCATTGATCAAAGCCTCATATTCAACAATGTTATTTGTACAAGGAAACAAAATCTTGTGCACTTTGGGCAATGAGTATCTCTTTGGTGCAATAAAGAGTAATCCAGCACCTGATCCTTGTTGTGTGAAGGACACATCAAAGAACATAACCCATTTATGGTGCGTGAGTGTCAAAATTGACTCATCTGGGAAATCAATGTTCATTGGTAGAAGACTTTGTATGGGTGCCTCGGCCAACTGGTTTTCAATTGCCTATCCCTTTATAGCCTTGCATTCAACATATTGGATGTCAAACTCACTGAGTATCATGACCCATTTAGCCAATCTTCCTATGAGAGCCGCCTTACTGAGCAAGTATTTAGTGGATCTATTTTAGCCACAAGCTGTGTAGTTTGGGCAAGCATGTAGTGTCTCAACTTCTGGGAAGCAAAGACAACTGCCAAGCAAGCTTTCTCAATAATGCTATAATTCTTCTCATAAGAAACTAGTGTTTGGCTCAAGTAGTAAATAGCTCTTTCTTTGTTGTCTTTATCTTCTTGAGCCAACAGGATTCCCAAAGAAGTTTCAGTGGCTAAGATGTACAAAAGCAAAGGCTTCCCATGAATAGGAGGCATAAGAATTGGAGGATTAACAAGATATTGTTTGATCTGTGTTAAGATTTGCTCAAAATCTTGGCTCCAATTGAATTTCACACCCTTATGTAGGGTCTTTGTGAAGGGTTGTGATCTATTCGCCAATTGTGAAATAAACCTACAAATAGATTGAAGCCTTCCCTATAGTCCTCTCATCTGACTAATGTTCTGAGGTGGTAGCATGTCCATTATCACTTGTACTTTCTCCATATCTACTTCAATTCCTTTTGTAGAAACAATGTATCACAGCAACTTCCTTGATGTGACACCAAATGCCCATTTTTTAGGATTGAGCCGAAGACTGATTTTCTCCATATGATCTAGGATGGGTCCCAAATATTGCAAATGAGTATTGCATTTAGTGCTTTTGACCAAGGTATCATCGACATATTCCTCCATGGTTCTATGCATCATGTCATGGAAAATTGTAGTAATAGCCCACTAATATGTAGCACCAGCATTCTTCAAACCAAATGGCATCACATTCCAACAAAAGGTTCCCCATGCACATGTGAAAGTCATTTTCTCATGGTCTTCTAGGGAAATTTTTATCTGATTGTATCTTGAAAAACCATCCATAAGTGAATACATCTCATAGCCAGCCATCATGTCCACGATCATATCAATATTAGGGAGCAGAAAGTCATCTTTAGGACATGCCAAGTTAAGATCTCAGAAGTCTGTACAAACCCTGATAGATTTATCATGCTTGGAAATAGGAACAATATTGGATATCCATTCAGCATAATCAATTGCACAAATGAAACTAGCTTTTAGAAGTTTCTCCAGTTCTGCTTTGACGAGCAATGCAACATGAGGATGCATTTTTTGAAGCTTCTATTTAACTGGTTCGATGCCTAGTGATATGGACAAGTAATGCATGATAAGATTAGGATCCAATCCTGGCATGTCGGAATATGTCCAAGAAAAAATTATTTTCTTTTCTTTGAAAAAGGTAATGAATTGTTCCTTCTCTTTAGGTGACAGTGACTGCACCAGATGTATCATATGGGGATGTTCTTTTGTGCCTAGATTAATTGGCTACATCCATTCTATTAACACTGATGATCTCTCCTAGAAGTGACTGGGAAGGACAAAAAATATCTCATCCATGGGTGCCTCAGAGAGGTTTTCACCCTTAGATACATCTTTTGTTTTTACTTTTTTGGGATCCGACACTGCCACAATGTGGTTTTCACCATTGGACCTCTTGCATTTTTTCTTTTTAATTGTGTGACTGAGATATTTGATGTCAGCCTCAGTCATGTTGATACTTTTCTCATTGGTGGAAGATGTTATAGGTTCAATAGCATTTAGGTAACAGGTGAGAGCATAGTCATTCTAGAACATGGGGACTTCCTTAGATGCATTGAGGTTCCAGTCTATAAGCTCGGAATGTGTGAGTGAGAGAGTAGTGGCTGGTTCAATTGCATTCACAGTATAGTCATTAAGTGCATGGACCATAAATTTGAGACCTATGGTGACTTCATCCACAGGTGTGTTCAAATACCTTAGAATACGAATGTCAGTAAGTGATGACTCTAGGACACTAGTTGGATTAGAACCATGTGACCTAACCCTAGACATTTCACCCACTTCAATTTGGTTTTCATAGACATGTACTTGATCAATGTCTTTATCGTAGTAGCTTTTGAAAGAGAATCAAATTCATATTCATGAGAATTAGTGCTACATGGGGAGAGATTATAGAACTCCCTAATAGTGATAGGGACATAGTCACCTTCATCCTCTAGGTTCTTACACAAATACTCAACATGTAATGACTAATTAGATTCTCCCTTTTCTGAATGATATTTGAGTTGCTTAGTATTGTCCTTAGAAGAATCACTAGTATCATCCACAGTGCTAACATGTAGTACAAAATCATCTGGTTCAGCAAAGAATTTAGTGAGATCATAAGGGATAGGATGAGGATAGGAATCCTCATCATCAGATTCTTCCTCTTGAGTATCTAACTCAGCTTGTGACTCATTTTTAGATGAACTCTCAGGTTTGGGGATGAATTTATTTGATCCCAAATGGAAAGGGACCTTCTTAAACCCTAGGTCAGTTGTATCATGGTTGCTTCAAGCTCTTGCTTTGATAGGATCAATTAGGCCATTGTTATTGCACCCAATAGGGCCGATTCCCTTGTATCCAAAACATTTCATAAGCCTAAAACCAACTCCATATTTCTTAGGAGTGATTTCTTGAACTTGTTCTATTAGGTCCACTGGAGCCTCTTCTTTGTAAAGCCATGTGGCTCTATTTTCGCTTTCATCTCCTAAGGGAACTATAGCCTTGACAAAAGTGCCATTATACTTGGTCTGAGGTGTCAGCATGAATGGTTTCTTTGCCCCTGAGGGTCTCCCATAATGTCAAGGAGACTCTGGGAGAGATTTCAATGACAACACTGGTTCAATGTGGTACTCTCCCATACCAGTTTCTTTCAGTTTGAATGACTACTCAATTTTTTTCAGTTTATTGTCATGATATTTAGTAGACTCACAGTTATCAAGGATGAAAGTTTTAGCATCTTTGAGCATATTGCAAGTGTAGCTAGTAGTGGTAGGAATAGTAACTTCGGAGCCATGAAATGGAAATGTGATGCATTGGCGATATGTGGATGGCACATCACGCATCTCATGTATCCATGGCCATCCTAATAGAATGTTGTAAGCCAAGGGAATGTCAAGCACCTAACAAGTGACATCCCTCTCTACAGGACTGACATAAATGGGTAAAACCACAAGGCCTAGAGACTTTCGTTCCACTTTTCCATATGCTTTGATAGTGATCTTTTGTCGAGGATTAATAGAGTCCTCAGAATAATTCAATTGTCTAAGAAGAGCAACATAGACAATATTTAGGCTAGCACCATTGTCAATGAGTACCCAACAAACACGTGTCTGGTGGATCATAACCTCAATGTGTAGAGGCTGATTGTGTGGGTGATTCAGCGAGTTTTCATCCTCCTCAAACAAGGTCATAATATAAGGTGAGGTCAGGTGACCTACCATGGATTGAAATTGCTCAAGATCAAGATCTTGAGGAATATTTTCCTTAGCAAGGGCTTTTTCTAGAATCTTCCTGTGAGCAGGCAAGATTTTAAGCAACTCAAAGATGGAAATCTGAGTATTAGTTCATTTTAGCTAATCGAGAAAATTATAACTGGTTGCAGCCAAGTTCATTGTTAGTTTTGCACCTTTAACGGATGGACAAACAAGGGCTTTGTCTTTGTGTTGTTCAAGATTTGAAGTAGGAGGCATAGGGCCTTTGAGCACCAACTTGGTGCAAGAGTGAATAACAATGTTAGCATAGTGTTATGAAGGCATATTATCCATTGCATTGGAAGTAGGGCCCCTCAAGACAAATGGTGTCTTGGGTTTGTCATTATCTTGTTTCCCCTTAATGGTAATAACATTACAATATTCAAAATCCATAGGTTCAACCATATGAATGACATTGTCATCATTTGAATATGTATAGTTGACCTTGTTGTAGGATTGTGATTTTGAAGTCTCTCCTTTTTCATAAGCTAGGAAAGGTTCTTTGAACGCCTTGTGATCCAATTTTTTGTTATGTCCATCTACCACAAGATCACTAGCATCAATCATGTCCTAGACTTTATGGCGCAAGTCTATATAGTTGCTAGTTTTGTGTCCCTTGTTTTGGTGATACTCACAAAATGAGGTCTCATTCCACCATGGTGGATGTGGTTGTGGATCATAGGGACGAGGGTTATCCATTGGTGAAATAAGCTTATGTTGTAGCAATGTCTTGTAAACCACTTCCAAAGGTTCTCCCAAAGGCATGTATTCCCACTTGGGGTGCATTGTCCAAGATTTTTTTCATTTGTTCCCAGATGTCTTATTTTCAGGAGGAGGTTTCTTATCATTTTTGGCCACTTTGAGGCCATCTATGAGATTAAATGTAGCTTTAGTAGGTTTGGGTGTGACATTGTCAAACACTCCATCATGAACAATTTCTCAGTTCTTGTTGACATGTTTGGTTTTATCCCTATTAGAAGTGGAACCTTGTTTTATGTCACTCTAAAGAGTGAGTTCACCTTTCTTGACCATAAATTCCTCAATATAGATAGCCTATGTCATCATTTCTTCAAAGGTACATGGACCTTAAAGTTGGACTTTGTATCCGGAATTAGGTAGGAGGTTATCAATGAAAATGTCAAGCTTCTCTGTTTCTAGAATTTTGGGAGAATAATTAGTGTATAGTTGTCTCCACCGTTGGAGGAATGTGAGAAAAGGCTCACTAACTTTTTGTTTAAGATTGCATAGATCTTGAATATTGATAGGATGTTGAATGTTATGAGAATATTGTTGAACAAAGAGATTGGCAATTTCGTCAAACATCTTGATACCAGGAGGTAAATGTGAGAATCACTCCAAAGCCTAATCACCTAGGCTTCTAGGGAATAAACACATGAGGTAGGTTTGATCGTGTATAAAATACATAAACAAAGCACCAAATTCCTGCAAGTGATCTTGGGGATTAGTAGTACCAAAGTACTTGTCATATTTGGGTAATTATATGCCTCATGGGAAAGGTGGCATGTTTATGCTTTTTGTCAAATGGAAATGGACAAAGAGCATCCAATGTGTATGTCTTTGTGGGTTTCTCTTTCTCATGCATCATCTGAGCCAATTGGTCTTGCATAATTTTCAGTTGTTTTTGGAGTTTAGAAGTCTTAGTTTCTTCTTCAGGTGTGATAATGGTTTCTACATTGAAATGAGAAGGTAACTTTGCTCCCTCTTGGGCAAGTTTGAGAAGTTCTTTTCTTTCTCTTCATTGAGTAGGATTCCCGTGACCTTTTAAAAAAATTTGTCTCTTCAACATTTTTTGATGTGTTTAGGGAGTATTTCCACCTCTTCCTGTTCCTCATCGATGTCATAGTCTTTCTCTTTCTCTTTGTCATTCCTAGGTGGTTCTTGATGTCGACTATGACTACTATGTTCAGGTTCACGATTAGAAATTATAGGAATGTGTTCAATTTCAATGTGTCATGTTTCAAAAGGTCCCCTAAAAAAAGGAGTAGACATCATGTTTGGTAATGTAGGACCTCTTCCTATCTCAGTATCCTCTTGGTACAAAGGATTCCTAACTTGTTGCAAGTTTATGGAAAATGTTTACTGAGTTTGAAGTGACCTGGTAGGTGAGGGGGATTGTGAAGATGCCTCACTAGCTAAACTAGATACAAATTGTGTAACAAAAGGTAAGTGACCTCTGCCATGATTATGACCCCTGGCATGACCACGTCTAAGTCTAAGATGATAAAACATGTTGTCGCTTCTGGTTGCAATAGTCATAAACAAGGACAAGAACCTAGAACCTATACAAGGACTACACTAAGACTGAGTCTCAAAAAGGACAAGATAATAGAAAGAATGTTCTACACTAAGACACAAATGGTATAATTTAAAGGCTAGAACAGCTAGAGATTATGACCAATGCGACACAAAGTGTGACAAGCATTAAGAAATGAAGACAAAAGGTAACTTAAGAGATGAGACTAGTCAAAGTACAAGACACAAGTCTTCAGCTAAGTGAAGTGTCACTATTTTAGGACTATTTGTAGACAGAGAGCAATAAAAGGATGTAGAAAAAGATAGTGTGCAGGCTACAGATAGCTAAAACAGACCCAAATTGGTAATGTTGACACAAAGTCTCACCCGAGAAACTTTTACAGGTTGCATGAAGAAGTTTCTTGAATCATGCGAAGGTCAATGATAGTGTTTTAATTTCCTATGAGAAAGTTCATAGGGTTGTGTGAAGACTCATGACAGAAGTTTAATTTTGTGTGAGAACAAAATGATTTCGTGTGAGGACCAGATGATTTCGTGCGAGACCCAAATGATTTCACATGAGAAGGCAGACCAGTTTTACAATAGCAACTAATTTTGACAAGGTTTCTAGACTTTTTGGACAGATTGGGAAGATTTTTAAGATAAGTTCAATTGGACAGACAACAAGATTGACCTCACAAGACATTTGGACAAAGTTTCAAATTTGCAATTCAAGCAAAGTGTTCAAAGAAGACAATGAGAAGCAAGCAGTAGTCAAAAACAATCTTGCCGAAGACAAGGCAACTCGATAGGATAGGGGAGTCTTGACTTTTGTTTGTTGTAAAATGGTTTGGACTTTGTTGATGACTTGATAATAGATACGCTTTATCCCTAGAAATAAAAATTGGTAGAGAAGGCAAAATCTTTTTCCTACATCTTATGCACATGCGTGTACCTCACACAATCATGTTACCCCCTAGAGGGCGCTCGTGTTTTTGGTATATTCAAAGGACTCAATAGTATAAGTTGAATGAGAACCCTTGTGGTAGGAGACGAGCATGTATACCACCTTCAAACATCCAATAGCATGCCTATGGTGAGTTCTATAGGAGAGATTCTTCCCCCTCCTTGTACAAATATTATGCTCCTTTCGGAGGTTAACCAGGTAGCTTCTAACTAGGGGTTTTTTACTTGGCTTCCGTTCGTATTAATTCCTAATGGCTCTACAAGCAAAGTTGAGACCAGCAGCCCACACTAGCATCTGAAAGTGCACACTACTTGCTTAACAAGCCAGGGGCCGGCACCAACCAGTGCACAAACAGAGCTTCCCCTTGATATGCGATATCAAGAATCAAGGGGAAGAAATTAATCCAGCTTTGGAGTCTTTCACTCTACAAAGCATCTTGATTATAGTGAGTTGGAATCTTCAACGAAAGGAGTGTGCTCACTTGGGTCATTCTGAGAGGTTGGATCACTCCGGCAGGCCCTCTAAAGGATTGACATGAATTGGTGGTTTAGATCTAAGGGTTCAAGTTTTTGATTTCCCTCAAGGGGAAAGAGCATAATCCTCTACCTTATTTCCTTGCCCAAACATGCCAAACAAGTTAAGTACCAACTTAGCTTAATCAATCCAATCTCATTCTTCCTTAAATATTTTGATTCCCTTAAAGGAAATCATTGTCTCATCATAGAAGAGAATAAGTGTTGGAGAACCACCAAGCTGCTTGCCTTCTTCAGAATGTCATCTTTCGGAAGCGTCTAGGTTTCTGATTCACTCTTGTTCATGACTTCCAAGAAGTGAAGAGCATATTCCCCTATTCTTCCATCTTGCACCCTAGGAAGTTCACAAGCTCCTAATTAGACTAATTTTGAAAATAGAAAAGGAAGACACACATTATTTTGTGGGTTTGAAAATATTGATCTTTGACAAGCGTGTCTTTGACAGCATCCTCCAAGCAAATCGTCAGTCTATTTTTGAGTGGGTTTTAAAAGGAATCTTTGGCAATACATCCTACAAACAATGGTTAAACTACAAGAAATCAAAGAATAGATTAAGACAAGTAAATTTGTAAAATCAGATAACCTGAAGATCGAAAAATAATGCTAAAAATTGAAACTGTTGTCATAAGATTTCGCGCAAAATCTCTATTCAAGCCGCACAAAATTGTTTGCAGCCCACACAAATTTTTTTTACAGCCCGTGTGAAGAAATAGGTGTTGCAAAAAATTTCACGCGCATAGGCACTTTGTTGCGTGACCCAAAGAGAATCTTCGTGTGAAGATTTTGGATCCTCGTGCAAAAATAAACAGTCTCGCGCGAAGATTCTCAAATCTGTATGAAATCATACAGACAAAGAATTTAAAATTTGATTTAAAATTATAGAGAAGCCCTGAGAAATTGATTTTCTTAGGCCCCACAATGGGCACCAGAAATGTACCTATGAATTGTGGGCCTTTGAACCTCATAGACACTTCGACATAGTCATTACCTGCAGAATCATCCTAGGATAAACATGGAATAGTTCATCCAGAATGAACCAACAGAGCAACTTGTCACCTTCTATCTAGAAGGATTTTTCTAATTAATGTCCTCAAATTTGAGGTGTAGGCAACCAGACCTTCTAAGAATGAAGGATTTAAAAGAAAATGCAACTAATCTATATGATATGCAAGTAATCTAGATGAAATGCAAGCAATTAATCCAGGAAATAGAAGGCATTAAACTAAATGTATGCATTATTAAGCTAGATGAGAATATAAAATGATAGCAATGTGGAATAAGATGAGTACTCGATTTGATAGAAATTCAATACTATGAAAATTCCAACCTCTATAATGAGGAAATGAGGGTCTCTTAAATAGACTTTCCTAGAATCCATCAACAGTTGAGATCGATTTCAATCAATGGTTAGGATTGAAGATGAAGTTTAGTCATAAAAGAAGATTCCCAAATCAATGGGAGTTAACTACCTCAAATCTAAGTGTAAGAGTTAGTCAACTCAGATAGACTTCAGTGTAAAAGCAAGTGATTTGGGTCACTTCTAATTTGATCGGCAATGAACTAGGAATTTCCTTTTTGAACTAAAGAGAGATTTTGGAGAGATATTTAATTTTAAAAAATGAGATATGCTCTCATAATTACCTTTTTCATTTAATTAAATAATTTTATTTAATTAATTAGAGGCACTTTTTTTATTTAATTAAATAACTTCATTTAATTAATTAGGAATGACTTCCCATTTAATTAAATAACTTTGTTTAATTAATTAGAAGTAAGTTCTCCATTTAATTAAATAATTTTTTTAATTAATTAAAATAGGCATATTTATTAAATTAAATAAATTTAATTTCATAGTACATTAGCCTTAGGATATAATTTAATTTAATCAAAGTATAAGTACTTAATGATTAAATTAAATATTTAATCAATAGGTTTAATGTGACTAATATGAGTAAATACTATAGGAATTAAATAATAAGCTTGATGAATGCAAATTAGGGTTTTTTGCATCTGACATTTAAGTCAAGTAGCGAGTAGCAAAATAAGAATTTGCCTAGTGAAATAGGACTTAGGATTGATCAGAAATAGACCAGAATTAGTATCATGGCAATGAGCCAATTTTGGGGTATTACAATACTTCTTACTGGAGGTAAACCATTAGGAATATCATCAGTAATAATGGCTTTATACTCATTCAATAATTTTGTAATTTCTACTAGTACTTAGCTATCACTATCTATTGTCACTTGATCATTACTAGCTTCTTCTACTCAGCCATTACTACCAACAATCGGTCCTCTAGGAACTATGGAAAAATAGACTTGATTCTTTTTCATTTCTTTTTCAAATTGTTTCCCATTAACCATGCAAATTTTTATAGCAGTACAATTAACCTCATATGGACTTTCAATCAAAGGCAGCAATGTTTGTTTCTTCCCATTTACCTAAAGAGTATATTGATTCAATCTTCCATCATGTACAACATATCTATCATATTGCCAAGGTCTACCCAACAAAATATGACAACAATCCATGGGCATAATATCACACAAAATTTCATCAAAGTAATGTCCAATTTTAAACTTTACAAGGCATTGCTCACTCAGCCTCAGGTCCACTTGGTGAACTCTTGATGTCTTCTTGAATCATAAGATTTCTATTATTCTATCCACTTTTAGAGGATCTACATCAAAATATCTAAGCCCTTCTTTGCCACATCTTAAAAAATTACCATGAAATCCATCTCTAGAATAAGAATTAGTGCCTCCTTAGTAATAATTATCACTTTTCTATTCACTCTTACCTTTGTCATCATTCTTCCATAAAAAATTACCTTTATCCTACACAGAACTTTTAGATCTGCAACCTTCACCATAAGATCTACCTCTACCTCTCTAGAATCTACCACCTCTACCTCTTTGTCTTTGTTTATGCTTCTATGTCAAGATCTCCTCAGCCTTCAAGGCATATTGGTATGCTTCTTCCACACTCTCCAACTTCACAAAACTTATTTCATTTTGTATTCCAGATCTCAATCCATTTATGTACCTTGCAATTTTCTCAACATCATCATCCACATGTCCATATCTGATGTCCAATCTATAGATTTCTTCGGTATACTCCTTCACAGTCATCTCTTTTTGCTTCAAATTTTGCATCTTTCTCAACAAGCTAACTTGGTAATCAACAAGAAGGAATTTTTTCTTTACCTTGTTCACCATCTTTGACCAAGTTCTAATTTTCTCCTTTCCTCTACTTTGACTATCAGTTTGCAAGTGCTCCCACCATAGTGATGCATGACCTTTCAGCCTAGTGATTGCAATCTTCACCTTTCTGTTATCACAAGTGTTTTCATACTTAAAGAACTTCTCCATATCATAGATCCAATCCAACATAGCATTGGTGTCTAATTTTCCATCATAAGGAACAACTTCTATAGTAGGCTTTGAATTTTCCCTAGACAACACCTGCAACAATCTTTCCTCATCTTGATCTTCTTAATGTTCTAGATTATGGTTTGGTGTTGCTGCTTCATCATCACTTACATCATCAAGGTGTGCTTCTCTCCTATAGGTTGTCTCCATAGCATCTAATCTAGCTATAATTTGTCTCAACTGATCCAATATAGAATTATCAGCATTTCTTCTACCATGAACCATCTTTACAAATTAGGTTCCTACAAGATTGTATCCCTCTGCAAGTTATAGGTCAAATCTATAAATCTACCACCTTAAAACTAAATCCAAATCAAGGTTCTACATGATCCAATCTCCACAAGGATGAACCTCAAGATTTGATACCAACTGACATAGGAAAAAGGGTGAATAACTAGGGCCAAAGGCTCACCCAACTATCCAAAACACTTTGCAAGAGTTAACACAACAAAAGAAAAATATAAGGAATAACACCCAAAGGAGGAAGAAGAGAGAATATTTTTATTGATTCATCAAAATATCTTCATACATGCCTAGTTGTAAGGCCTTCTAGATTATGGCCAGTTACAATACATTCATAAACAAAGATCTAATAGCAAATTTGCACCTTTAGTTCTACTCTAAAATCCTCTTCCCTAAAACTTGTCTAACTCTCAGCCAAAACATTCTATTTATACTTGCCAAAATGGCTTACAAATCATTCTAGAATCATTACATAAGAGGAAGGCCAACCCAACAATGGTTTGGGCTCATCCCAAGAAAAGATCTTAACATTAATGTTGTAAAAAAAAAAAATCCCACAAGTCAACTCACAAAATCATGTCTGAATACTGACACTTGATATACACTAGGTAACTTGACACATGAAGAAACACTCAGCATACACTGAGTAACTTGGCACATGAAGAAACACTTGGCATACACTAAGTAACTTGGCACATGAAGAATCACTCGACATACACTGGGTAGCTTGGCACATGAAGGAATTGCTACAGTAACTTAGCACATGAAGGAATTGCTACAGTAACTCGGCACATGAAGGAACTATTGGGCATATGAAGAACTGCTAGGCATGTGAAGTAACTGCGAAATGAACAAAATGAGTAGGATAACAAGGTGACCCAGGATGCTCCTACATCAATATGTTCTCATTTATACTGAGTTCGATGAGGTAAAACATTGCAAAACTACTTATGAAATGTGAGACAAACTAAAATATATCTATGGAGGAGATGGCAATGTAAGAAGAGACAAAGTAGAAAGCTTTAGAGGATAATTTGATCAAATGAGAATGAGAGAAGATGAAAATGTTTTAAAATATGTGGAAAGGATCAAGGCCATTATAAGTGCAATCAAAGCATCTAGAGGAGACATTAGGGAGGAAACTATTGTAAGTGCTCAGAACTCTTCTTCCTATTTATGCAATTAGAGTATTTGCTATTCAAGAAATGAGATGTGATCCAAATAATAAAAAAGGCTTGGATCCTCTAGTTGGAAGATTGACATCTTTTAAATTAGACAATTATGAAAACTATGTTCTTGCTTTAAAGAATATTGGATTTGCATTCTAAGAAAAACTCAAACTCAAAGAAAAGGGTAAGAAATCAAAGTCTAGTCAATTAAGAAGTGAAGACAATGGATCATTAGAAAATGGTTTAGATAATAATCTTGAATTTGTTGGAGCCATGCTTGCAAGGAAGTATTCCAAAGGAAAAGGAAAGTACAAAGGTAAAGTTCCTCTGATCTACTTTTCTTGTGAAGAAATTGGTCACATTGCTTCTAGGTGTCCAAATAAGGAAATCAATGATGATAAGAAAAGCAATAAGCATAAAGGCAAGAAGGACTCCAAGAGCTATGAGAACTTCAAAGACAAAAGTAAGAAATCTTGTTTTATAGCTAAAGATTTTGATAATAGTGAAGATGAAATGGCATTTATTGTTGTGAAAGATGAGTTTGATGATGAAGGAGAAAAATGGCACTTATCTCTCATGTTAGCAAAAATGATACATGGATTATTGACAGTGGCTGCTTACATCATATGACTGGTGACAAAAAAATTGAGCACGTGAAATATTATGATGAAAGTAGTGTAAGATTTGAAAACAATGAACCTTGTAACATAAAAGGAAAAGGATGTATTTTATTGACTAAAGAATGTGTATGTGAAAATGCTTATTATGTTGAAGGGCTCAAGCATAATATACTAAATGTGGCATAGTTGAACAACATTGAATTCAAGGTAAAATTCATGAATGGACAAGCTAAACTACTGGATGAGAAAAGGAAATCTGGTTGGATCTAGCAAGCAAACAAAAGGTAATCTATTTTATCTTGATCTTAGTGATTGTTCATGTTTTATTGCTCAAGTAGAGGAAAGTTGGTTATGGCACAAAAGGCTATATCATGTGAACTTTGATAATCTAGTCAAGATAAGCAAACATAGAAGAGTAAGAGGTATTCCTAGTTTGAAGAAGCCTAACATGGGTCTATTCAAGAATTTAAAAATTGGTAAAATGGAAAAGATGACCTTCAAAAGAAAAGAATATCAATTGAAAGAAGTCTTGAAAATTGTTCACACATATTTATGTGGACCTATTGGAATAGAAAGCTATAGTGGAGAAAAAAATTCATTCTTTTTGTTGATGACTATTCTAAAATGATGATTGTAATGTATCTAAAAGAAAAATTAGAAGCCTTTCAAAAATTCAAGTGGTATCTAGCAAGAATGGAAAAGGAAACTAGAAAGAGGTTGAAATGCCTAATATTAGATAGATGTGGTGAATTCATCTCCCATGAATTCAATAATTTTTGCATTGAAAGAGCAATTAAAAGACAAGTATCAACCCCTAGTACACCACAACAAAATGATATAGCAAAAAGAAGAAATGGATCTATCATGGATTGTGCAAGAACCCTAATGATTGAAAATAATATTGCTCTCAAATATTGGAAGGAAGCTATCAACACTATAGTTCATACCTTGAATAGAGTATAACTAAAGAAAGATTCAAACAAAACACCTTATCAACTATGGTATGGCTACAAACCTAATGTAAGTTACTTGAAAGTATTTGGCGGAAAATTTTATATATTGAAAGAATCTAGGAAAGGAAAATTTGATGTAAAAGGTGATGAAGGAATATTTCCAGGATACTCTTGTAGAAGTAAAGCATATAGATGTTTGAATTTGTCTACTCACAAAATCATAGAAAGCGCACGTATCAAAATTGATGAATTTACAAAAAAGAGTGAAAAAGAAATCAACAAGGAGCCAAAAGATTATAGAAGATTTTTTTACTATGAACCTAATACCCTACCAAATCTATCTAAGAGAAAAGAAGCTTCATCTCATGAGTCCCCAGAAACTCCTATAGTTACTGAGTTGCAGATAGTGCAACCTAAGCTATAGTCTGAAGGACCTAAGCTAGAGGCTAGCAAGCTAGTTCAAATAGAGCCTGATGGACCTGAGTCATGGACAAAAGGACTTGAGCTTGAAACTAAAATTCAGTGAAACTCATTCAAAGACCAAGGAGCATGCATTAACAAGTTATGTTAGAAGACATCATGCACCTAATTAGATCATTGGAGACAAATCAGATGGAACAATGACAAGAGGCAAATTAAAAGGTACATGTTAAACCTAGAAGTGTTAAATATTCTCTAAAAAATAAAATTTGGATTGACACAATGAATGAAGAGATAGAACAGATAGAAAAAAACAAAACTTGGACTCTTGTTCCTAGATCGAAGGATAAAAATGTAATTGGTACAAAGTGAGTATTTAGAAATAAGTTGAATGAAGATGGAAAATTTTTAAGAAACAAAGCAAGATTGGTGTGCAAAGGTTATTCTCAAGAAGGTATTGAATATGGTGAAACTTTTGCTCCTATGGCAAGACTAGAAGGTGTTAGAACTTTACTAGCATATGCAGCACATAAAGGATTTAAAGTATATCAAATGGATGTCAATTCTACATTCTTGAATGGAATTCTTAATGAAGAAGTCTACATTAAATAACCAAAAGGCTTTATAGATCCTAGCAAAAGAGACATGGTTTGCAAGTTAAACAAAGCATTATATGGTCTAAAGAAAGCTCCCAAAGCTTGGTATGAAAGACTCCATAATTACTTGTTACAGATTGGTTTTCAAAGAACAAATGATAATAGTAGTTTTCATATCAAGGAAGGACTAGACAAGAAGATTGTGTTGGTAGAAATATTTGTTGATGATACTCTACTTATAGGAAATGATGATTCCAAAGAAGTAGATAAGACCACATACAAATCAATGATTGTAAAATTGTAGTATACAATACACAAAAGGCCTTATATTGCTCTAGTAGTTGGAATAGTGGCAAGATTCTCAACAAATCTCAAGAAAAATCACATGATGGAAATCAAGAGAATCATGAGATATCTAAAAGGTACTGAAGACTATGGCTTATGGTACAAACTTGGAAGCAATTTGGACTTGAAAGTGTTTACTGATGTTGATTGGGTAGGAAGTCTTGATTACTGGTGGTGGAGCATTCTTTCTTAGTAAAAGACTAGTATCTTGGACAAGCAAGAAGCAAAATTGTACATCTCAATCCATAGCAAAGGTAGAATATGTATTAGTAGTAGTCAATTTTTCTAACATAATTTAGTTCAAACAACTATTGGAAGGAATGAAGGTAGAGATCAAAGATCCAATTGTCATATATTGTGTTAACACCAGTGCAATCAACATATCAAAGAATCCAGTAATGCATTCCAAAACAAAGCATATTGCTATAAAATATCATTTCTTAAGAGAATTAGTGTAGAATAAAGAAGTTAGATTGGAATATTTGAATACAAAAGAATAAATTGTAGACATTTTCACTAAGCCATTACCTAAGGATGCATTTATGTATCTAAGAGGTAAGTTAGGGGTCATTCCCCTATCTAAAATCCACTAAATGAAGTTAAGTGAATGCATTAACCAAAATTGATTGAAGATCAATCAATTAGTGTAGAATTAGCAAGGGCATATTGCAAATGAATCAATACTTAAGGTACATTGATTTTTACAGAACTATTGTCTAGGGCATGTATTGTCAAAGAGGCAGAAGTTTACTATCATATCTCTAAGAAATATTTGGAACCAAAATAAAGTAAGGAACTAGAGAGGGAGAATTTTTCCAAAGAATAAGTTTGTTGAAAGAGCAAGAATTTCCTAAATGAACTTGGTAGCAACTATTGATAGAATCTAGTGAAAGGAAGAGTTCATACTGACAGAGGGAGTTCTCAAGCCTAAATCAAAAATTTCATTATGCTATGACATGTTGTGTTGCCGTCAATGCCAAAGAGGAAGATTGTTGGATATAAAGGATTAGTTATGTGTTATCTTTGATATTATACAAATTTCATATCATTATTAGTCAGTATATGTTGAGCTCACTTGGGTAGTGAAGACAATTCTCAGTGTCTACCAAGTATTCCTATGTTTGCCTAGTTCAGAAGGCAGTGTCTACCAAGTTCACTTGGGTGTCAAAGGAAAAGTTGTAGAAAGTGAGTGTTAACTGAGATCACTTGGGTAATGAAAGAAAGTTGGATGGAACCAGTGCTAATCAAGCTCACTCAGTTACCAAAGGATTTTTACAAGTTTGCAATGTTAACCAAGCTTTTGTTGGTTAACAAAGGAAATTATTTATGAGTCAGCCTCTACTGAGCTGGGTTGGCTAACAAAAGATTTTCTTATTTTTTGTACTAAGCTTAATTAATTTATCTATTGATTCCTTCCAACTAAGGTGATGAATATTGATTATTATAAGTTGTATTTGAGCCAACTTGACAAGGTGGAAGATATAAGGTCAAGTTGTGATTTCAAAGTGTGTAATTAATGAAGATGTTATTGAAGATTTAATATTGAGAAGAGGAACCAAATTTGAAGGATAAAGTAGAATATCCTTGTAGAGTAGCAAAGATATATTTAATCAGGAAGGATCAAGTACAAGCTAGAATAGAGATCTATAATTAGCAATTTAGTTGCATTCAAATTAGGTCATCTCATTGCTACTCTCTAAACATTGTAGTAGTGATCTAAATCTCCTAACAGAGTTGGCTTAATAGCTATTTAAAAATCTTCTAATAAGGTGGCAATTCCATTGAATTGTTCTCAAGACCTCTAACAAAACCACTCCTAATAGGGTGATTAAATCTTTTAGCAAGGTTACACATATGTGAATCAAAGTTTCACACTTTTATAAACCATTATTCTTGAGAGAACCTATGCAAGAGGTAGTCTCGAGAGCTAGCTTATAGCTCTCTATCTATGAAGTGTAAGGGCTATAAGATGGTAGCTCTCAAATGAGACAAATTGTGCAACCCTTGCAAGGTGCACCATAGAATATGAGATTCAAAGAGTAGAGGAAAGAGTACCAATATCCAAGAATCTAGAATAAAATACAATGCAAATGCAAGCTAACAAAGAGAATTAAGCTAAATAGTATGCCATAATGTAAGTAGAATGAGAGCTAAGCTAAAATGAAAAAATGCAAGAATGCTCCAAGTCGCTAAAGTCACCAAGAAAACCTATAGCATAACAATACCATGAGAGACATAGATTTTTTTGAATGAGGAGAGAGCCCTCCCTTTTAAAGAAAAATAGATAGTAGAAATTAAGAGGCAAGATGAAGTTAATCAAGGGTGGAGTTTGAATGTGGGAGTGATCCATGTGCACAAGCATCTCAACTAATCACAATTAATGGTTGACTTTTGAGAGAGTTTGAAATGTGTGGAGGAGAATTAAAATTATTTTAAGAATAGAATTATCCTCCCTCTTAGAAAATTGTACATTCATGTGTAGACAAAAATTCCTTTTCTTTTATTTCTAAAATAGGAATAATGCTTTATGTGTGCACACTTAGGATAAGAGATGAGTGGGGAATTTTATTTAATTAAAAGGGAAACAAGTTCTTTTAATTAAATATGATCTTGGGATAAAGTGGTCATACCATAGGTTACTATTGAATAAAAGGATTTTTAAGGATTTGATCAAAGATAACCAATGGATAAATTAAGAAAAAATGCCCCTCTTTGACTAGTGTGTGATCAATCTAGGAACATATGACATCAAATAATACATAAGCCAAGTAGGTAGTGATAGATAGAGAGATTTGATTTTGAAGAATGAAATGCAAAAAGAGATAGAAAGTCTTGAATGTACAATCTATTAGCAACAATACTGAACACTAGGATAGAGATGATATCAAAACTCAAGAAGAGTACTAATAGAAAGAAAAGAAGATAGATAAATAGAAAATAAATAGTTGTAGAAGAAAGTAATTTGTAACAATGATAGAATATTCATGCCTCCTTGGGATTAAAATCAAAATGAGATAGAGGAGATTCAAAAATATGCTAGATTTAATAAATTTAGAACAAAGAAAAGTTCACGATGATAGATAAGAGATTAAGACCAAAGAATGACCACCAAGCAATGAAGATATGCCCTAGTTTGACTAAATTTGACCAAGAAAGATAAAACATAAGAATTAGGTCAAAGAAAGAAGAAAGATGAAATAAAAAATGAAAGCAAAGAGTGGAAGAGAGTAGAAATGATGAAGAAATGAAGAAAAGATGATTTCTCCAAAAAGATTCAAAGATTAAGCCTCAATAGGTCAGCCAACTACATAGAAGAAGGAAGAAAATTTGACCATCAAGATGAACTTGAATTCGGATTTTGATCCCAAAAATGGCTCTAGGATGTCAAGAGTAAAAAGATAGGTCAAAAGCATAGATGAGATGGTAAGATAGAAAAGAAGAGACAAGATAAGATCAAGAAGACATAAGAAAAAGATGAACATAGTTAGCTGACATGTCCATAAAAGATAAAGAAGAGAGCTCTCTCAACATGCAAAATACAAAGCTAAGCTAGAATAAACCATAGAATGCAAGCAAGTATGAAATGATGCAATTGCAAGGGTTACATAAGTAGGTCCTAGTTTTTATCATCTAGCCTTATTAGGGACATCATAAGATCATACAATCATCACTAGTAAAACTATGAGGATATGAATATGATCTATATTAGATAGGTATGTGAGAATCAAACCTATGCATCAAAGACATATAGGTCAAGGTGACTATGCAGATAGATTCTCTAAGTTTAGTATACAAAGATTACACTTGTATCAAGGCATAAGTGCCAAGATAACCCTTGAGTACGATCTTGCAAAAATAGAGAAGGATGATATGTTATAAATCTAAACTATCAAGTAGGACAAGAAAGAATGCTCTAAACACCTTAGACTAACAAAGTATACCCACAAGCAGAAAGCAAGTAAAACATGCCCCATGCCCCCAGTCTTCTAGTCCATGACATCCTTGAAAGACTATTAGAGAGGGAACACATTGAAAAAAATCATCATAGACAACACACAAAGAAGATAAAGTTCATTCAGTCGTTTAAATGTTTAAGTGTGTGTGTAAGTCACTTGGCCTTTTCTTCAAGACTTGAATCTGATAATGAGAAATATTGCAACATCAAAGAATGTAAGTAAACTATCTAAAAAGTGTTGAGAAACACTTGATGTCAAGTTTGGGGTAGTGTTGAGAAACATTGGTGTGTGAGTTGCTAAAGAAACCCTAATGCACAAGTAAGCCTCAATAGGATAAGCAGTTGTGCCCCCGAGACAAGGACAAGAAACAATCCCAAGCTAGAAAGTGTGTATTACAATGAGTGATTGAGACTGATAGTCATAGGTGCAAGGGTCTCAAGTAGCACCTGTTTCCAAGTTTTCACCACTTGGTAGATTTTTTTAGGGATTTTTCAATTTTTTTGATTTTTGTTTTTTTTGGTGATACATCAAAGTGCCTATTGCTAGGTTTTCACTAAGATGATCATTTTTTTAGGACATTTTTTTTATTTTTAATATTTTTAAAATGACTTAGAGATTATTAGTTCTCAAGCAAGATCACGTTATTTTCTCTCTGTCATGCCCGAAACCCGACAAGGCAACCCAAACCAAGGACAACAAATTTTTTTATATATTAATATTATCATTAAGGTTAACGCTTACTTATCTTTAAACCTATCACGTGACATCAATCAAACTACTCCTTACCTCCTCGATCAAGAGGACACCTTTAATTAAATAACTCATCCTTGTTCTTTAATTCATGAAATTGTTATACTGAGTCAACCTTTAAATAGACTGGAAGCTTTTAAAGTGCTCACTCACTAAAGTCCACCCTCATGTTATCGATTTCTCGTCACACTACAGCCTAGATAGTCAAGTGTTATTTGGAACCTAATTTGGTGGATGTCGTTCGTATACTATAATTATTATCATTATTATTATTTATTTAAAATTGATTTATAATATTGAATAATACATTTATTTGAATGTTAATTGGAACTAAGTCTCATAAAGATTAGTTGATACTAACATCCTATGCAGATTTTATTTTAAAAATTTATTCCAACTGAACCCCATCAATCTAAAGTAAGAGTCTTATTTCTTCTATCTAATAAATCCTATAAGGTATATTAAAATTTTAATTAACAAATCTTCAATATCCTCCAAATAAATCCTACATTATCTCATCCTATAACTCTCCTTAACTTCTCTTAATATAATCATTAAACTATAACCCCAATTATACTAATTCTTATTACATAACTAAAGCCAAAGTTAATTTCTTATCATATTTATATTATTATTATTTACCAAAATATAATAATAAAATATCTACTTATTTAGTTTAACTAAATCTCCTATGCCATAACTATAACACACAACTATAATATGGTAATTACTTCCACTTAAGGGTTTCCTTACATCCTAATACTACATCCTCTAACACAATTATCACAACCTAAATGCCCTATACTAGCTTCTACATCAACCCTAGGCGTGAGTGGAAGGAATCTGCAGAATATGCCTCCATGTTGAGCGCCTAAGTTGCAAGTGGGTCTTATCAAGTTAAGGCTTAATTAAAGGTTTCTCCTTACTTTTATGCACTCCTCTTAATTCAACAAAAGCTGCGCTTCCTTTCTTCTACCTAGGTGGTCATGTCAAGTCCATGTTTAATGCAAGTCTTTTCTCACAAGATATAGGCGCCTAATCCAAGTTATGGGCAGCATTTAGCATTTATGAGGATGTGGGCCCTTTGTCTTAAGTGGAGTCTGATTGGTAAGGAGGGCATGTTGCTCAAGTTTTATTAAACATTTTCTTCGTATACAAAAGAGGCGCCCAAGGAAAGACCAAGTCTGACATAGGTCAGAGCACACTTTTGGAGGCAAGGAAAGTAGGTGCCATGTGGGGCCATGTTCTTTTGTTCTTCCTTGCTTTACATTTATCATACTATTGACTTAGTTCCCTTACTTCATCAGATGGCAACATATATGATGTTCACTTGTGTTTAGTATTTATTTTATTTAGTTTTTTTTTTCCTACATGCGTACTATATTCAGATTTCACTTGGATTATGTGTCTTTTCTCAGACTTTTGCATGATGGAACTAAGGTAGTCTTAGAAAGTTAAGGGTTAACTCATTTTATTTTATTTTATTTTAAACTCCTAAGTCACCTAGGGTCCTAGGTAGGATGCCAAGTATATTCTCCCATTAATATTTTATTGCTCTGTAATCAAGAGAAACAAACTATTCTCTTTTCCATATATTTTCCAGAATGTTAGATGAGCTCCTACAGCAAGGTTAATATTATGCACTAATGCATTTATGCCAACCTTTTGACTTTCTATCCTTAATTCTAAGGTATCTTTTATATATTCTTGCTATGATCTTGTATGTGGTAAAACACCTTATATATGATCTAAAAGAATTCTTTTAACTTTTGCTCATTCACTCTTTACATTATGTATGCATTTTACAAAAGAACTTGCATATACAAATAATGTGCAGTAAGACTAAGATAATAATAACATTCCATAATTCAAATATTTCAGTATTAACATTCCTCCATGATGTGAAAATCCATTCTTTCTCTCTACAAGAAGAGGCAGGAGTGCAATAACTAAAGGAAACAAGATAGTTTTTTTTTTTCCTCAAACACAATATAGAAACTTTTTCCAATAATTTCTGAGATACACAAAAAGGTGGTGGAAGCACTATAACAGTATTACACAAATGGAAAGACCTTGCTAACATACTCAGATGTTTCCTCTATTCCTCTATTGCCAAATGGATATAAACAACACCAAACACCTTGACCACAAAAAGGAGCACATATCGGGTTGGAGATTGCATCTCCATTATTAAAACAATTACAACAACATTCCTTTCTTTTATGCAATGAAATCCTCTTAACCTCCAATCATCCAAAATATCCAATAACCTATAAATACAAAAAAATATGGAACCATGGAGGCTCACCTCCCAACCTAGTCACCTCCCAACCTAGGCCTCAAGGAGACCACCCCCGCGCTAGGGAAACAAGGCTCAACTAGGTTGCACTCAAACATCATCACAATAACAAAAGAACAACAGGAACATCCTAGTTTAACATCACATTTACAACTCCCAACCAAGGCTTGCACAATGATTCACACATGGAATCATAAACATTGGGTGAAGGTGGGCTCTCAATTAGGAGATTTGCCATATCCTATAAAATTTGTAACAAAAATTTTCATGCCCTTTCGAGGCTTCATTGATCAATGTTTTCCATGCCTTTCGAGCTTTCACAAAACAATAATTTCATGCCCTTTCGGGGCTATTCACAAAACAATAATTTCATACTACCATCAACCAAAGCATCACTGAATTTCCATACTTCATCAACCTTCTTCCATACTGTCCATAGAAAATTATGAAGGCATATGGCATACAATGGAGACCATTCTCCAAGGTTCTCAACTATATCTCAAGCCCAACTAACCCCTTCACCCTAGGCTTGCTCTCCCCTCCCAAGGGTGAGTGAAGCCTTCACACCCATGTACAATTTCAGCACTCAAGCAACACAAGAAAATCCAAGAAGAAACCCCAAGAACATTCATGAAAAAACACACACACTTTCACAACACAACACAAAAACTCCCATGACAACACATGATCCCATAGCATTCTTACAATGTCTAACTTCAACTGCATAAAATGAAGAAACATGGCATGAAGCACTTACCTTTGAAATGGTAACCCAGAGCTCTTCCTGTTTTCCTTGGCTTCTAAACTACTCCATAACCATATGTGTGTCTACAACTAGAGAGTGGGTAAGCAACTACCAAGGTTAGCACAAGCTCCCTATAAATGCCTTTACTTTCCTCCTCACCTACCCCTCTTATCTTCTTGTATTTTCCACCAATCAAAACTGATCCAAGTGGTGTAATGAGGTAAGAAGTCATGTTACAATATGATTTTCGAATTGGCTTAGAAATGACTATTTTAGAGGGTCTCCTAGGTCCCCTAGACCAATTTATGTTTATATTTAAACTCCCAACCCATACTATTACCATGTGAGTAACTTATTTTCACAACATTAACACTTGGGAATCATTTTAGGCTCTCTAAAGTTCCTATATCAACTTATAACTGAATTTTCATCACAAAGGTGACTCTTCCTAACACTCTCCAAGGTGGGTTAATTGATTTCATAATGAGTGATAAGTGACTTCATGCCAAAGAATCCCATTGGACATGTCATTTACACATAAACATTACAAGTGCCAAATGACACACACATACACATTAAAACACTTTATGCATCACGATTACATGTCTTTAGTTAGTCATACTTTCCAACTATAACACTCATGCGCAATCACATTACGAAAGAAACACAATACAACGAGGTTTTGAATCTTTCAAAGATTCACCTTGGCTTCACTGTGTTCACATAAGATTGAACCTTGTTTCCCCATTAATCTCCATGGTTCAACTTTCCTGCACACTCCACTTAAACATCAGTAGCCCAATAAAATAATATAAAATTCATACAAAAAACTACAGTATAGATCCAATATCTCATACTTCTCGTTAGCATATACAATTAATTATCATCTAATCATTTTTGGTTTAAATGCTATCAATAAAACATTGCAATGTCATATTCCATTTAACTTTCATCTAAGTCCATATATAATTAACTTCCATTTGATTCACATTCAAAACATTGCAATATCAACATATGGGTTTCAACATTTATCATAATAAATTTTCCATTCTAATCTCTATTATCATACTGATAATCATGAAACACTAAAGTTATATCCTTTGGCGCTAATTTCCATTTGAAAATTACAATTTGACATTCAAGTATTGATGCAATGTAGTTCCTATTAAAGCAATTGAATTAATTTAGAACATGAAATGAGACCATTAAATATATCATATAGGTTCTAATAATCGCAAATCACTAAAATGTTGATATTAAAATGACATAACCCTATAGTCTCAAAACTATATCAAAACATCAAATTAAAAGTACCACAATGCAATTGTCATCTATACTACAGTGGATTGGGTGAGGCCTCACACTCTTAATGTCTAGCGAGGTGTAGGATATGATGGAGCAAAAAGCTGGTGGATAAGCAAAGATGGATAAGAAAAGAGTACGAAGCAAGTGAAAGTGATCCTCAAGGACTTGACTCCTAAATAGTACCCAAGATAGTGAAAGATAGCCATATATAGTAGATTTTGGATAAGCAATGGAAGCAATCAGCGAGATAGTGTATAGGATAAGTAGTGAATCCAACAAGCAAGATAGCATATGGTATAAGTAGTGGAAGACAATAAGAGAGATAGCATGAAAGCATGTATTCCAAAAGAGTATCCATGTCAAGAGACCTATGAGAACCTTCTTTGTGTGATCAAAACCAAGAGGTCAACTAGATAGGATAGCAATGGGATAAGATAGCCAATATGCAAGGCTAGCTCAACAATGTTAAGATCAAAGAGGAAGAGGGAAAAGGGGATAGATGGATGATGGAAGAATTATGCACGATGCCTATTTACCAAGTTTTCATCATGGTACTTATCCAAGGTGCCAAAAGAAGTGATTTTCATGATAGGACAAATTTATTTATATTTACTTTTGCTACCAGGGTGCCACAAAAAGTGGTTTTCACCAAGGCACTTTTTTTTTTCTTTTTTCTTTTTCTTTTTTCTTTTTCTTTTTTTTTTTAATTTTTTGAATTTTTATCTTTTTTATTTTTGAATTTTCAGAAAGAGCTCAAGTTGTTTGAATGTAGATAGTTCTCCTATAAGAAGGATAAGTCATGATAAGCCAAGACCATAGAAAGGTATGCTCCAAGATGTTGATGGGGTGATGAAAGGAAAATAGTACTAGGAAGAGTATATGGAGGATAAGATCTTATGTATAGAAAGTAAATGTAAGCTTTAGAGGATTTCATGAGGGTAGCTGAAATATTGGGCAAAATCAACATTGACACACACCTTGAAGAATATTGGAATGATGGAGGAATCATGAATGAAATAGCTTGAGGTTTAGATGTATGAGGTAGTAGGAGAATTTGAGAAGAAGATGGAATGAAAGCCTTTGGAAGCTTTTGAGAAAGATGTCTGAAATAAAATGGAGTGGAAGCCTTTGGAAGCTTGAATGACAATTTTGAATTATTTTCAATATTTAAGTCTTTCAAGAGAGACTCGGGAATCCATATAGCTTTATATCTTTCTTGTTCTTTGGATGCTTGAGAATGGATTTCTTTAATGATGGATTTTGGAACCCATATTTTCTTTGATTTAGCTCTCTTAATAGTGAACCTTTGTAGTCTCTTTTGCACATTTTCCTCCTTAGCATTCACATGTCATTTAGATGGGACATAGTGATCTTCATTTTTAATGGATTCTTATGTTTATTATCACTTCCAAAGGACTTGGGATTTGTGAATGAATAATGCTGATATGACTAGTTTAGATGGATAGATGGGTGAAAAGTCATCAAGGATGAGTGTCTTTGTTGATCTTGAGGTATGACGAGAGAGCTATGAGTGGAAAATGTAGGAGATGAAGGAAAAAAAGGTCCCAATATAGATGTAAGGTTTGAAGGTTTTAGCTTTGATGGATGAGGACCAAGGATAGACTTAGGAGATGCAAAGGGATAGTGGATAAGGATATCAGCATCTTTAGAGGAAGCAACATAGCCAAAGTCATCAATAGACTCATGAGTAGCTTTTATAGGAACAAAATTTGTAATATGAGCACTTGAAGCTTGAGCACAATTTTGAAGTGGATATGGAGAAGTAGAATATGAGGGGACACTTTGATCTTGACAAGTAGCTTTGGATAGCATAGGAAGAGAACTTTTTTCATAATTTTTAGTAAGCTCAAGGGAGATAATGGAAGTGCTATCTTCATCATATTTGGGGGATGGAAAAGACATAGCATACGGAGGGGTGAAATTTTGAAGGAGATGAAAGGGTGCTTGATCTTGATCTTACTTAACATTTATAGCTTTTTCTTTTTGAGAGTCCTCTTGACATGGAGCCACTTCTAAGGACAAGGGAGAATGAAGAGTGAATGGATTAGTGCTTGGATCTTTAGGCATAGTAGCATGGAAAAGCTTTGCAGCCAAGTGAAGGTTAGCTTAAGTTTCTTTGTTTGATGGAGGTATATTGGAAAGATTTGAAGTTTTGGGAGATGTATGAGTGTCGAAAGAAGTGGAGTTATCAAGGAAACCATCACTAGACATAGGTTCATTAATATGATCTTTCTCAAGAAAAGTATCCTCATCACATGAGTCATTAGAGGTGTCAATAATCCCATTATCAATAAGATCTTGGATTTTATGTTTCAGCTCAATGCAATCTAAAGTAGTGTGGTCATTAGATTGATGATAAGCACAATAATCATCCAAGAAAGGATTTCCATATGAGCTAGACTTAGGTAACGTGATGAGTTTGGTGCCAAGAGTTGTTTGCAAAGTGTCATCATAAGAATCTTCCAAGGGAGAAAAACTTATATTAGAAGTATGTCTAGAGTCCTTTTTTTGTTTCTCAAGTAAATGGTATGCATCCATGTCTTCATTATTGTCTTGGTCAAAGATATGTCCATCATGATAGGTTGGAATAGCTAAAAGGAGCTACCACTTTCTTTCTCTCTAAAAAGGTATTTAGATCTAGAAGATGAAGACATTTGATGTCTTGGAGTAGAATATGAAGACCTTGAAGAAGATGAACCATGTGTATGTAAAGGTCTTAAGGTAGATTCATTTAAGAATGAAATATTCTCCTCTAATATTTTCTCAAGGTTAGACTTCATTTCTATCATACGCTTAGAGAAATGAAGGTAGGAAAGATCATTTGTCTCTTCTAGTTCTTTGTATTGAGCATATAGATCTTGAAAATCTTTAGTGACATGGAGGATATCATGATCATCTAGATTTGGTTGAGATTTGGTAGCACAGGTTTTGAATGCCATAGTGGTAGATAGATAATCAAACATGAAGGAGACAGGAAGAAGCTAAGAAGGTGAAACAAGATAACTTGATGTCCAAACTAGAGAGGTAGAGTGTTCACTTGCCAAAATAGTAAAGATAGAGTAAAGTGACTTATCAAGAAAGTGTCCAAGAAACTTACAATGCTAGTGCCTCAAATCAAGATCTAGGAAAGAAGCCAAATAGCTAGGTAGATAGAGAAAGTGAGGTGACAAGTGAACAACTTTCCCAATCTAAGTGTGTAGTCAAGAAATCAAGGTAACCATTTTAGCAAAAAGATGACATAGACCATTAAAATGGAAAGACCAAGAGCAATAAGACCAAAGAGTCACTTTAAGAATGTTCAAGCACTAGAGACATAGAAAATAAAAATCAAATAATGAGACTCCCCTTAGCAAGAAACATAAGAAAAATGTTAAGACTTGATTCTTTGACTTGGTTGACAAAGTTTGACAATAGTTGATAGCATAGCAAGTTTGATGTTCAAAAGCAATTTCTTTCCAAGCAAGATAGTGACACATGGAGTAGTCTTCAAACAATAAAGCAAGGGACAAAGTAACCTTGATACAAGAATGTGTGAGGTCTTAAAAGAAAGCCCTAGAACTATCGTCATGTGTATGTTCAAAGGATTTCCACACGTGTAGCACATTCAAGAACACATCAAGCAATATCTACCTAAAATTAATGGTTCATTACTCAACAACTTGGCCCATGCTTGATGCTCCTTTGCCTCACACCAAGTGGTCTCCCACAAGAGATATTGTCTTTGTCATGGAAGTGTCATAGGCACAACCAAGGGAACATAGATGGTGAGTGTAAAATCTTGGGGTGATCTGAGTAGTCCATTAGAATCAATCCTTGCACTAAGAAGTTAAGCAGAAAAAACAGGTAGATACTAACCTAGGGTGTCTAGAAAGGGCTTTCATTCATAGTGTTTCTCTTGCACCCAATTAAGGAAAACCCCACCTTGTGGTGGGTAACAGACCTCAAAGCCACAAGAGCACCTTAATCATTCTTGCCTATTGATCTCCCTATGGTCGAAATCCCATAAGTGATAGCACTAAGTGAAGAAAAACACTACATCTACCAAGGTTTTTTTTCCTTGATAGCCTTGAGTTTATAGTGGGTTGGAAGAGCTAGGTAATTTTCTTGTCCCCACTTGAGTTTTTTCTCTTAGGTTGTCCAAGAGTAGGCCCTCTAAAGGATCCTAATTACCACAAAATGGATCCACTCTCAAGGGTCAAGATTTATGATTCACCTCAAGGGTGAAGAGCATATTTTCCTACCTTGATTGTTTCCCCCAAACATGCCACGAAGATTCAATTACCCACTTTTTTTTGAAATACAAACGTGGGTCAAGATTTTTGATTCATCGCAAGGGTGAAGGGCATACTCTCCTATCCCCAAAGAACCTCAATCAAAAGTTTAATATGCCTATGAAATAAAAGAAACTAGAAGATTTCTACACATGTAATAAAATAAACATAAGAAAATTTGGTTTTTTATGCTTTGGGAAGCCCTACAAACAATCATTAGTAGCCCTTGTTCATTTAAAGCTTTGACATGCATTCTTTTTAGCAATGAAAATGAGAAACTCCCTGCAAGGAAACCAAGGTTAGGGCATAATAACCAACTAAGACCTGCAATATAAAGTTTTTATTTTCCTCAAAATCTATCTTGCAACCAAGTGTATGCAAAGAAAGTGCAAGTTAATCACAAATGCTCTCATTTTCACTCTTTGTCTTTTTACCTAGTCAAAAAGATTGGACTTTTTGCTATGATTTAGGGTCCTAAAATATAAATGAAAAGAAGAAACCCCTACTAAAAATCAAGGAGCTTTCCAAAAATGTAAAAATTTTAAACAAATCTCTTAATTTGTTTCCTAGGGACCCATTTTGTCAAAATAGACCAAATTTACCAAATTGAGTTTTTTATCCTTAATATGGCCTCAAAATTCAAAGCACAAAGAAAGTACCCCTTGTATAATTCAAAAACCATTCTAAAAATGTAATTTTTTTTGAAAAATTTACTGATTTGTGACTAGAAATGAATTTTTATTAAAAACAAATAAAAATTCATAACTAATGCAAATAAAGTGAAAATGATCTGAAAATCATATCAAACAAATAGTCAACCTACAAAACAAATTTTAGAACAAAACTCTACGTGGTTTAAGAGATATGATCAAATTTTCAAAAACCTAGGGTTTTGGCCTTTAAACCAATATGCATATGGGTTAGCCTTAAAGCCAAAGTGAGAACTCTACAAAACCACTTGATTAGATTCAATATGCTGCTGTAAAAAATTAGAAATGAGAAATGAAAGCAAATCTAGCTAGAAACTTGATTCAAGCCCCACGGTGGATGCCAAAAATGTGTGCATAAAAGTGTCACACTTCTATAAACCATTATTCTTGAGAGAACCCATGGAAGAGGGAGTCTCAAGAGCCAGCTTCTAGCTCTTTATCTATGATGTGCAAGGGTAATGAGATGGTGGCTCTCAAATGAACCAAATGATGCAAGCCTTTCAAGGTTCACCATAGAATGAGAGATTCAAAGAGTAGAGGTAAGAGTGCCAATATCAAGGAATCTAGAATAAAATGCAATGCAAATGAAAGCTAATTTTGACATGTGTCATCTCATATTAAGCTTTTTGCAATCCTTATCTATAAAAGGATTTCCAAGATGTAGAGTGAGGGTTTGAGTTTTACATAATTTTAGTGTTTATGCTACTATAGTCGATCCAATCTTTTGTGTCAATTATATGTTGTTTCAAATTTGTAGTTTGAGAATATAATGAATATTGATTGAAAAAATTTGCCATATTCTGAGTTATATCCTAAGTTTCACATCAATATTGTATCATTTTAAAGGAAGATTAATACAAAAAGAAATTTCTTAATATCTATCTCTAAATTTTGCCTCGTTTTTCATATGTTTGTAACTTTGAGGTTGAATGAGAAAGGTTCTTTCAATTTAATGTAGTTGGGATAGGTTGTATATCAATTCATTTTTGCTTCTATTCAACTAATTAAGTAGGTGCTTCCATGAATTGATAAGCTTTCTGGGTATATAGGAGAGATATTATAAGAATGGGATTTAGGGTTCACTGTTAATAAATTTAATTGCAAGTCAATAAAATAGATCAAGATTACTAATATGACTCTATGTAGTAATAGATAAGGCATTGGTCATAAATTATGATGCAAATTAATACAATAATTTGGTTGCATAATACATTTTAATCAAAATCAATTGTTTAATCTCTATAACAATGAATCATACGTGTTGGCATAATGACCTTAGCAAGAGCATGGATTTGAAAGATCTAATTAATTATGATAGAACTCACATGATGGAAGGCAAGATTTTCTAAGATTCGCAATTTAATGATAAGTGGAAGTGGGGTTATGGAGGATAGTGTTATATTCCCTAGGAAGTACCTAAAAGTGATTATTACCTCTACTTGGCACATGTTTTAATGAGAAACTTGGTTGTTTTAATGAGCACCTTGGTTTTTCTCAAATATTTACATCTCCTAGTCTACTCTATTTGGCTTTTCACAAAGAAACAAAACTTTTGGAAATGGGTGGGGAACTGAGAAAATAAGAACTAAAAAACTATAAAGAATGGAAGGCCAAAGCCTCTATTTGCTAGATTCTGGAGAAGGGTAATGTTACTACTTACCTGGAGCACCTTGATGGCTACAAACTACATATCACATAGGCATTCTTTAAAAATTGGTTTCAAGATAGGGTTACCATGCATGGTGTTATGGTTGACTTGACTGAAGATTTCATTGCTAAAGTCATGTGGCTTCCTAAGGAGGGCATAAAGTTCAGCAAGGAAACCAATATCTCTAATGCTACATTCAAGAAATTTACAAAGATAGAAGAGGAGGAAAAGAATTTGGAGAAAAATGGTGACTTTTATGAGCTGAGTCAAATAAAAGTTATTTGGCAGGACATCCTCTCTTGCATCCATGAATACTTCATTTTAGATGGTAGGGCAAAAAGAGTTCATAAACTTCATTTTGTGTTTTTTAATCATTTTTAGTATAAGGATAGTATCTCTTTTCCATTTTATCTGAGTTTCTCCTTGCTCCAAATCCTTCAAGCCCATAGGAAAAAATATTCTTGTCTAGTTTTATAGTAAGGGCTAATCCTTTTAATTGAGAATTACTGTAAGAGTAAGGCCATTGTATCTTCCTTGCCCTCTAAGAAAAAGAGAGGTTTTGTTAGTGATACATATTCAAGGAAGAGTAACAGGGATGAAGGGGTAAGTGTAAAAAAGTAGAGTCTAAAGTAGGACACACCTTAGAAAAATGTTGAGGAAATTACTGAGTCTAAGAATTTAGACAAAAATGATGAAATGAATGTAGAAAATCAGGAGAATATGGAAATAGGGGACTTTATTCAAACCTGGAGGGTTACCTGGGTAGCAAAGGTGAGCCAAGAAAGGATGAGGTTGAGGAAAGTTATGACAAAAATATAGGGTCAAAAAATGTTGGAGAAGAGGATAAAACTAGTTTGAGCAACCCTAGAAAGCTAGGGAGGAAAATTTGGAGGAAGATACGGGGAAGGAGAATGATGACCTTACTGGTAAGGGTGCTACAAGTGTGGAGGAAGATACAGGGAAGGAGAAGGATGACTCTACTAGTAAGGAAGCAATGCTTTCTTTCCTTCACACTGCCAAGCTTAAGGTAGACTCCTCTCTTCAAGGTGATTCCTAGATGTACAATGAGTTAATGAATCTATAAAAAAAAGAATGGGAAAAATACAATAGGATCAATAAATTGACTAGGCTAAGATCATTCAACTAGAAGTTTAGGTTGGCAATATCCTAGAGAAGTTAAAGGAATATGAACATGAGCTAAATCTTTTGATCAGAGAGAGTGGTAGCAAGATGGAACAAGTCACTTCAAGCATCTATTTGGTTGATGCTAGCTTAGGCAAGAGAAATAATGAGGAAATCATGTCTCTTGGTGGGCCAAGCAAAAGAACAAGACAAAGTTCAAGGAAGAAGATGGCTAAGGCAACTGGGGGATCTGTTGCTGACATTATCCAAAACATTACACAAGTAGGCAAGGAGGTGGTGAAAATGATCAATGAGTTGTAATAGTTGTTGGTGGTGGTTCTAGTAACTAGTCCATGGTTCGGGTTTCTTAACTGGTTTTGTTCCTTTTGTTTAAACTCTAGGTTCTTAGTCCTTGTAAAACTTGGTTTCATTTACTGGTCCTTTTTTGTGGTTTCAGGTCCCTGTAAAAGCTGGTTTTTTCACTTTCATGCTACAAGTTTTAAGTCCTTGTAAAACCTTTCTATGCTTATTTTAATATCTTTTGTTTTTCTGTTAAGGTTTTAAGTCCCTTCAAAACTTGCTTTTACCTTAATCTAAAATAGTGAATCATATCTTGGTCATTCACTTATTGTTGTGATTGTTGAGTTATGGTTTTCTATTGTAAATCAATTGTTAGTTTCAATTTCAAGAAATTTTTTGACCATTTTCTACTACAAGGGATAAATATTTTATAAGGAAGGTTATTAAGTGAGTGATAAATCCCTAGGTACACTTGCCTTGGCCCGGTAGAGCCTAATGTAGAAAGTCCTCATGCTTTGTCAAGTTGGTCTAGGTCTAAATGATTTTTTTCTAAATATCAAAAGTATCTAACCCTTAGGAATTTATTGATTTTTTACATCTTGGTATTTTTTTGGGACCTGTAGTTTTAAAACACCAACAAAATGGCAACTCTACTAGGGAGTTTTTTAAAGAAAATCATTATATGAACCATTGGAGTCTCTAATATCATCTATGTATCTCTAGTTTGAACATTAGTCATTTTTTATACCCATGTATTGGTTCGTTTCTAGTGACAAACCTTGAGAATCTAAAAAATTTCCAATACAGTAGGAAGAACATGACGTGGGTTTTTCTCAATAGTGCCTTGTCTGCAAAGTAGTGTTTTTTTTTTTCCAAAAGTGTGCAATATTAGAAGTTCCTCTAATTGGCCTATTGTGTCAAATCTATTTTTAAAATTATTATTTTCTCATGATATTTTCCCATCTCCAAAGCCATTTTAAAATATTTTCCCTTCATTAGGTGGCAACTCGATCAAAAGGATTTTGAACTAGTGCTATATATTCTAAGTAATTATTTTAAAATGGCAAATAAAATAAAAAGTACATGAGCATTAACAAAATTCAATCCAAAAGTTCCCTTGTACACAAAGTTACCTCATGTGGGTAGGAAAAACCAAGCATTGAAAAAGGGAGATTCTAGCCATGCATGAAAACCTAGAGATAATGTCTCTACTCATTCACAATACCAACCAATAATAGAGAGAGAAGCCTCATCTCTAAACTTTGAATCTGAGACTACTAGACTCTTACAATAAACATTTACCACCCCACTACCAAAAGAAAGGATATACCAAGATAAAATTGTTTGTTCTAGTAGGAGATATCCCTTATAGAACTAATATGGAAAAAGAAGCGAACCATAGGTGGGGATACAAACATACTCTGAATGCTAGACCAAATGTTGGACAAGTTCCATAAACTGAGAGAAACCTCATAGATTTAGATGATCCAGTTGATATAGAAACTACCTTTGTAGACCTTGATGAACTATTGTTAGAAATTGAAACCCTTAGGAGAAAGGTAGTAGAGGAGGATGCCAAATAAATTCATTTGGAGAAAGAAAAAGAAGTCATCATCATGAATGCTCTTATATAAAGAGAAGATTTACTTAGAAGTATGGAGGTTTTGAAAGAGAAAAATAGCAAGCTGGAAGAAAAAACTTCTAAACTACATTCAAATGTTTTTGGGAATGTGGATGAGTTGTGGTCCAAAATTCAAGATCAAGAGTGCCTTTAAAAGAGAAGGAAGGGCCTATCATCTCCCAAATCTAGCCCTAAAAGCTTATTAATGTAGATATCATAGATTTGATTGTGAAGAATCCAGACAAAGGAAAGAAAAAGGTTTTAGGGATACAAATAAATGAATCCCAAGTTCCTTCAAACAAGCTTACTATGTCTAAAATTTATTTGGAATTAGAAAAGGCTAAGAAGAAAAGTGAAGATCTAGAAAAAGGGCTTGAAAAGGTTGAAAATGAGGCTTAGGCTACAAAAACAAGAAGGAAGATATACTTTATCAAATTCACTTCTACCTTAGCATCTTGGCCAAACCATCCTTCATAGGCCATATCCTCTATCCCAATTTGTAGACTTGTATTAACTAGCCAAAACTTATCACAGTCACCACCTGCTACTTCTTCCACAACAACTAATCAAATGCATGCTACTTAATAACTTTAGCAAGCTCAAATCCCTATACAAACCCAATGGGTTGGAGCAAGAACTTCAAGTATTGTAAGATTCCAGAAAAAACTTGTATACATGGAGAAGTATAAGAAAATGTCCTTTGTAGGCATTCCTAGCTTTCCTCATCCTATTTCTAATTATTTGAGAGACAATATCATTAAATTTTTAGGCAATAATGCTATAACTTGTAAAGAACATCTAAGAAAATTCATTAACATGTTGAATGACTATGGGGTAGAGCATGAGGATGTAGTTATGAATTTTTTTGTACACTCATTAACTGAAGATGTCAAGGATTGGTTTAGAAGATTGCTTGATGATAGTATAGGCTCTTGGGATGTTTTGAAGAAGCTTTTCAAAGAATAGTATAGTGATAAAACCAATGCAAGTTTTATGTTGAATGAATTTGATAACATAAAGAAGAACCCCAATGAATCAACATTTGATTTCAATGTGAGATTTTAGAAAGGGATGTATAAGTTGTTTCAAGTGATGAGGTTAGGAGAAGATGTATGCCTTACCACTTATTTTAATGTTTTTTATGGAAAGCTGACTTATACCCTAAGAGTTAAGGATCTTAGAATATTAAGGGATGCCTAGAAGATGGTTTTCAATATTGAAAATAATAGAAAAGCATAAGGTAAGCTAGGGAGAAGAGATGATCCAAAGTTGTTCAATCCAAGAGGTAATAGGAAAGAAGGTGGAAGCTTGTTGTAACCAAGAAACCTGAGGATGATAAAATGGATCAAGTTTTGAGTCCACTTAAAAGTTTGAATCCACCAACACATCATGCTAATAAATCAAATACTGGTGAGAAGTCTCAATTCAACAATAACTACAAAAAGAAGACTAGAATGCAAATTATCCCTACACTACATAGTGGAAAAATAGTAAGTCCATTCCTAACCCTACCCAAGGCACAAAAGAAAAAGATACACAAGATCCATTGCAAATTAAATTTGTAAATATGATGGAAGATATGCCTTCTTGTATTATATACCAATCCACTCATTCTCCTAATTATTGTGTAGTTGTCCAATCATTTTCTACAAACCAGCACATACAAAATGAAGAAGGAAAAGAAGAAAAGGATCATGAAGATGTGGCATGTAACATGATTAAGATCAACATTCAAACCTAGAAGATTATGAGATTGATGTTTGGAGTATGTTTCAATTGTATCATTAGCAAGTATTTTTAGATGATGAAGATCAAGATGAAGATAGGATGTGCAATATGATATCACATGTTGAGCACATGATTTTAAGAAAATCATCTAATGAAGAAATTGATAGGATAAATGCTGAGAAAGTAGCTCAAGTTCATATTACCTATAATCTCATGAACAAAATACTGAGCAATTATGTTGGTAAAGCATCTAGTATTTTCATCAAGGATATAACTCATAAAATGGATGATGAAAATAGAAAAGAAAATCTAGTGATAGTCAAGATCAAAGATAGTAAGAGCAAGAAGTGGGAACCAAAAAAGAAAGTGTAAGTTCAAGGTGCAGAGATAATCAAGGTGAATGTACAAAAAAGAAAAGAAATCTTGATTTCACCAAGCAATTGGAGGATCTTACTATTTAAGTGCAAGGTGAATGTACAAAAAAGAAAAGAAATCTTGATGTCACCAAGCAATTGGAGGATCGTACTATTTAAGTACAAGAAGCCAGATGTAATCTTTCCAAACCTTTTGTATATGACCCTATAGATACAATTTATATTTTGTCAAAAATCACTTTTAAATTTCCTCTATCTGAGATGTTTAGGATGGAAGAACACAAAAATAAAGCCCTCTCTTAGTTAGCAAGAATAGAGAGCAAAAATATAATTAAGTAGGAGTCATTATGTAGTCAGGATTATAGTGAAAGATAGAGAAGACAAAGGAGTCATGTCCCAAATACCCCAAATTTATTTGGATAATTCAATTGTTTCTTATATAAAAAGCATTGACCCTTTCTTCCTTAGTCTGATTATAAATGGCAAAACCTTGAAGAATTGCATGATTGATTCCAAAGCCTCAAATACTATCATGCCATTTAAAATCATGAAAGTCCTTAGTCTAAAAATAGATAACAAATAGGGTAGGTGTAAAGCTATGGATGCAAGAGAGGTCCCTATTCTAGGAATAATCAATGCATTTCCCTTCAGACTATCTACATACCCTGATGTTAACTTAACAATGATTGTCTTAGTAGTTGACATTCCTCTATAGTATGAAATGTTTCTCTCAATAAATTGGAGCATTGCAATGGCAGGTAGCCTACAATGTGATTTTACTTATGCTACATTTCACATAGGAGACAAAGCCATTAAGGTTGAGAAAAAACAAAGGGTCACCCACATGATTGAAAATACTATTAACATTGATGCTACATGTTTTCTAGACACTAAGGTAAATAGTTTTAGAGCTGAAATCACCATTCAAGAAATTGAGAAGTCAATCCCATCAATTTCAAAAGAAGCAACAAAATTCCTAGACTACCACAATTTCTAGATTATGTATTTTGATGGTGCTAGCTCTAAAGAAGGGTCAAGGGCTAGGGTAGTTTTCATATCTCCATATAAGAATACTTTTAGGTACTCATTTTCCCTAAATTTTACATGTACTAAAAACATTATAGAATATGAGGCACTTTTACTTGAATTAAAAGTGGTAGCAAATCATGGTATTAGAAAATGGTATTAGAAAATTGCATGTTATTGGTGACTCAAAATTGGTTCTGTCTCAAATTAAGGAAACATATGATTAAGAGGATAAAATAGTATAGGAATGTTGTTTGGGACCAAATTGAAGCATTTGATGCTTTTGGTATATCTTGGATGGATAGAAGGAACAATAAGATGGCTGACCTATATTGG
Source organism: Cupressus sempervirens (assembly GCA_028749045.1). NCBI lineage: Eukaryota > Viridiplantae > Streptophyta > Pinopsida > Cupressales > Cupressaceae > Cupressus > Cupressus sempervirens. The sequence goes on along the minus strand of CM053791.1, from coordinate 353,957,306 downwards.
CTAATGTGGCAATTAAACTTGATGATATATCATTTTCTAGTGTAGCTAAAATTAATATGTAGGATAGACCATCCATTCCTAATAACATAGAGAATTAACTAGTATTTGAGGATGATAAGCACATTCTAAACTTTCTCCATGGTGAAGATAAATACAATGGCCAAGAGTTGGATTGCAATACATTAGTTGAGATAATAGAAGAAAAGAAAATAATTTTTGGCCAAGAAATTCTATAGCTAAAAACCAATAAGGTGCCTAAAGGGTTGGTAGTACTAGAAAATGTCTTTGATAATCAAGACAGAGTGTATTTAGATGTCAAGGATAAGAAACCATAGGATCTTGAAGAAGTAAATCTTGGAATAGTTGAATCACCCAAGAAGGTATACATTGGGAAGACTTTGTCACCTGCAATTAGGAAGTCATCAATAGATTTGTTAAGAAAATTTAGACATGTTTTTTCATGATCATATGATGACCTTAAGGATTATAGGGAAGATCTTTTTCAACATGTCATTCCCCTTAAAGAGAATGTTAAGCCTTTTAGGAAAAAATAAAGTCTTGTCAATCCTACATTAGCCTCCAAAATGCAAGAAGAGCTTATGAAGCTAAAGGATACAAGGATAATCAAACCTATCAGACATTCTTTATGGGTGTCCAACCTAGTAGTAGTCAAAAGGGAAAATGGGGACATTAGGTTGTGTGTTAGTTTTAGAAATTTGAATATTTCCTCCTTAAAAGATAACTATGGTTTGCCCAATATGGAGGCTTTGTTGTAGCAAGTCACTAATTTAGAGTTAATGTCCATGATGGATAGTTTCTTAAGATATAACCAAGTGTTGGTGGATGAGAAAGAATAGTTTAAGACAACTTTCACAACTCCTTGGGGAACCTATGTATATATCAGGCTATTTTTTGGCTTGATAAATGTAGGACCTACATTTCAAAGAACCATGGATGTTGCATTCAAGGAATATATTGATAAGTGTATGGTTGTTTATCAAGATGACCTAATAGCATATTCAAAGAAGTTTGAGGACCATCGTAAGCATTTAGAATAGATTTTTGTGAAAGTCTTGGAGTATGGAGTTTCATTAAATCCAAAGAAATCCACTTTTGGAGTGACAAAAGGAAAGTTGTTGGGCCATATAGTATCCAAAAATGGAGTAAAAATTGATCATGAAAGAGTGGTAGTAATGGATCAGATCCCAAATCCCAAGAATGTCAAAGGAGTCCAATCTTTCTTTGGCCAAGTTAACTTCTTGAACAGATTTGTAACAAATTTTGCTGAGAGTAGTAGACCCATCTCCAAAATGCTCAAGAAGGGAGAAAAAATTAGCTAGGAAGGTGATCCATCTATTACTTTTCAAGAAATAAAAAATTCCATAAAAAATGCACAAGTCCTCATGACACCAAATTATGCAAAGCCAACAATGCATTATTTTTCTTTTACCTCATTTCATACCATAGCAACAATTTTTCTTCAAAAGAATGATAAAGGGTATGAGCAACTTGTTGCATTTTTTAGTAAATCACTTTAACCTACAAAATTGAAATATGAGATCAAGGAAAAGAAGGCATATGCACTTGTTAAAGTTGTTAAAGCCTTTACATGTTATTTAGTTGGTGCTATTGTTATTGTATTTGTACCTAGTTTAGTAGTTAAAGATATATTCTCTCACCAAGAGGCAAAAGGCACAGATGAATCAATATAATCTGAGAGTTTAACATTGATATCTAGATCACTAAATTAGAAAAAGGTAAAGGGTTAGAAAATTTGATGGCTTAGTCAAATCTAGATGCTAACTAGATAAATGATGTATGTGAAAATCTCAAGTAAGATACATGTGACATGGATAATTGTGATTACTATAAAAATGTGATATATTACTTACAACATATGGAAGGACCCTCTCATCTCATAGATAATGAAAATAGATCTATGGAGGTCATTACATGGAAAAGACCATTGCACACAAAGTAATGAGAGTAGGTTTTTGGTGGCCTAGTTTATTAAAAGATGCATAGATTTTGGTTAGAAAATGTGATTCTTACCAGAGATTTGTTGGAAGGCTAAAAATTTCTAGGAATACTCCTTTGAAATTAGTGGAAGTACAAGCACCATTCTAGCAATAGGGGATGGATTTCATTGGTAAAATTTTGACCAAGTCCAGTACTGGTTATTCATGGATATTAGTGGTAACAGACTACTTCACAAAGTGGGTAGAGGATATTCCTACTAGGAATGCTACTAGTAAAGTGGTAAACAATATTCTATTGAATAACATTATAACCAAATTTGGGTGTCCTGAGAGGATTGTGATTGATAATTCCATCTGCTTTAGGTCAGAATAATTTATCAAGTTTTGTGACAAATATGGCATTACAAGATTAACATCATCCCCTTATCATCCACAAGGAAATGGACAAGTTGAAACTACAAATAAAATTTTGTTGAAAGTCATTAAGAGGACTTTGGATGATAATAAAAATGCATGGGATCCCAAGTTGCATTTACAAATATGGGTTGATAGAGTAGCTATCAATAAGGAAATAGGTGTCTCACCTATTGACTTAATGTATGGAATTCAAGCAAGAATGCCTCAAAATAACCTACTAGGCCTATACAATTGCATCCATATATGTATGATGATGATATCATAGATGATATGTAGGAGAGAATGAATGAATTGGTAGGATTGACTAAAACAATGAAAGAAGTTTCTACTACAAATATAAAGTTGTAGTTGTAGACAAAGCATTTATATGATAGGAAAGCAATGGCAAAAAAATTTGAGCCAAAAGATTTGATCCTAATGTGGAATACAAGATTTGAAGATAAAGGCAAGCATGGAAAGTTTGATCCCATTTGGCTTGGTCCATATTTGATTGATTCCACATGGGGTGAGGATTCTAATATTTTAAGGGAACTATTAGGTGAAATTCTTGAATTGCCAATTCATGGACAATTCTTGAAGAAGTACTTTTGTTGAACGTACTTTTCATTCCATGAAAAAGAGTCTAGGGTTTTTTGTATTCTATAAATCTTTGTGTAGTCCTCTAGTTTTGTGTGTTTCCCCTATTTTGTTAGGCATTACTCTCTAAATGTTTTCATTATTTCTCTCATGTATGTGGTTTTCTTAAACCAAAAATTCTGATTTCTTGCATGGATACAATTTATCCATCATCCCTAGATAGAGCCATTGATAGCCCTTATTTTCACTATGACAAAATCTTAAAAACTTACTTTGTAAATATCCTAAAAGTGTTTTTTAGTTAGGGTTTGTTATATATTATTGTTAATTTTGCAATAAAAACCCTAACCTAGTAGTTTTATGCCCTACCCATATTCAAAAATCTTTCCTTGACATAGGATCTTTCAATGTCCTTAGAATCATGTTCTTTACCCTATCATTAAAAAAAAAAAAATCCTTGATCCATGATCAAATTTGGCCTTTACCCTAGTTTTTATGTTTAACTAGGAGATCACATGTGATTTTCATGCTTTCCATCTTATGTTATGATCTTATGATAAAGGTTTTAGCATGGAGTCATAAGTCTAAACTTTCCTTCTCTTGATGTTACAAAACAAAGGCTAACACATGGAAATAAATGTTAATATTTGGTCTCCTGATGATATGATGTCCAATGCAATTGTAGATTCATAATAGTGTTTTGAGTAAGCTTTCACCTTACACTCATTATGGTAGTGTATCATTGTAAATTTTTTGTGGTGAATAAACAAGTGTTACAATCTTATGATGAATGGAAGAGTGTATAAGCATAAAGGTTTCTAAATGGACTCTTGATCACACAAAAGAAAGGAGATTGTAAGATTGCAAGACATAAAGTGCTAAGGTTGTGAAGTATTATGATCTTGTAAAGTGGGCCCAAGAACAATAAAGTCTTTTGAAGATAGAAAGGATACAAGGTCGTAAGATCTTAAGAGCAAGCCATGAAGGTTTTTGAAGCCATGAAGTAAGGGTAAGTGTATAGTCATAAGGGTTAAGGAAAAGTAATTATTGGAGCTTCTAAAATTACAATAAGAGAAGACAACACTCAGTGTATGATAAAGAGGTAAAGGAAATGGTTAAGAGAAAGATTTTGAAGCTACAATGAAGGTTTAGATAGCTCTAATTGAGAAATCATATAGAGAGAAAAGGTAAGCTAATATGCTACGAGAAGTTGTAATCATAAGATTGTAAAGGTGAAGATGCATGCTGACAATGCTAAAAAGGTTTTGGAAACTACTTGGCATAATTTCATGGTTTTTAAGATGATCTATTAGTTGATGTTTCTACTCTTACAATAAGTTGTTAGGCATAAGATAGTAGTAAGTTTAAAAGGGCTATTCACTAATATGAAACATGGTCAATCATAAGATCATAATGGTCAAATTTCTTCCTCACGTGGATAAAAAGGTTTGAATTACAAAGTGAAGCATAAGATCATAACCACTAACTCTAACATAAAAATAGTGTTGTCATTTTTTTGAGCTAGAAAATGATAGAATTCCTTGACCAATGAAAACTGAGGAAAGTGTAGAGAATCAAAACCTAGATAGTTATGTTAATGCTTCATTGAGCTGATAGAAAACTAAGTTTAAGGCTCATGCATTTAGTTAATAAATGTAGGGGAGTGTTTCATGAAGTATGCATAGCATAAGAGACATTTTGAAGGCCAATAACAGATTATCATTTGTAGAGAACAAAGAATTTGAGAGATTGGAGAGTTTTAGTGTGAAGATTTTAAAGATTTCAATGCCAATTACAGAGCTTCCATATTTTTAATTCTATAGTCAAGATTTCAGATAAAGAGGTGGTGAAGATTTAGGCTACAGATATGGAGGTAACTAAAACATCTACTTCCAAAGGAGGAAAAACAATGTAGAGAAAGCCAAATAAATGTGTAGATGAATGGATAAAGTTCTTCCCAAACTCATCAAACAACATTTCTATAAATGACCATGATTTTAAAGACCCATATGCATTATATAGAGATGTTACTTACCCTAGTGTTAATAGGTATGAATTGTTTAGATACTTCTATAATAATAGGTTTGAAAATATTCTTGTTTGCTATCCATAGAAGAAGAATTTGACCAAACTCATCTTCCCAAAAGTATTTGTATATGTTGACTTGATGAAGGCCTTGATTAAGTCTTACAATACAATGACCAAATTATTCCATAGGCATGATGGGACTATTCATTGCACATTACATTGTGCTTCTTTGATTGAAGCTTTTGGATTAGATGGTCAAATGAGTGAGCCTCTAGATATAGATGAACTACAAGAGAAGTTTCAAAGGAATACAAAGGTATACACTAGGAAGACTATGATGCAACACATCCCTATGGACCTCAAAAAGTTGTGGGATTATCCAAAGAAAGTGGATAAAATGATGAGTTTGGAAAAATTTAAAAATTACTTCTAGAAGATTGTATATGGTGTCCATAAGGTGGTGGGTATTGATGGGTCTGATGTAGTATATGGGTCAATCTACATTATAGCCCAAGATGTACAAGATGTATATCATGGTGGGGAATATGATTATGTAGCTTACATCCTAAAGAAGATGAAATAAAATGTTTAATTGGCATAGAAAGGAGAACTAAGGAATTTCAAATTCTACATTATTCATTTTTTATGCATTTAATTCTATCAAATAATGTAGGGGACATTAGCCCAGACTTCATTGATAAAACTTCTAATGCAAATGGAGAGTTACCAGTGCAACTATGGACATGAGTATGGGGCAGTTCTATCACTATTTTGATTCTATTTCATTTTTAAATAATTTTAATGTTTTGATAATGAAAATGCTAGACCCTAGTTTATTTAGAGCCCCTAAGATTTTGAAGAGTCTATTGAGACTAGCCCTCCTACCTAACAATAAGAAACTAGACCATAATTGTGGAGATATAATTTTTTTCCATCCTTTTCCATTATGAGAGCATATGTATGCCCCCAGCCACCACATATACTACCAAAGTATATCCCTCATAGAGTTGCCATCATTGAATTCATGTGGTAGTAATTCATAGTTATTAGGGAATACTTAGGCCCAAAAGAGCATAAGGGCACCTTTTTGTGTAGATGTTTTAGGATGGGGACTTTTCAATTGGAAAAGAATTTTTAGACCAAATTCATGCTTTCCTCTACCATTAAAACTTTTCCACTACCCCTTACAAAATGTATGGCCCAGAGGGCTACATGAGTAACACTCTGAAGGATATTAAGGGTTATATATTACCCAACTCTAGGGAGTCACCCCAAGAAGACTTGATCACAAACCTTCTAGTTGAGGGGGAAGTTACAGATAAATTGGCCAAATTTGATGATGTCTTGAGGGTGTAAAATCAATTGAAAAGAGCATATCCAACTTTCAAGATCTTCTACATAGATGTTCCCTCTCCATGTAGACTAAGAAAAATAGTGGATGAATACACTAAGATCATGGCCCAAATGTTAATATAAATAGTGGGTGAAGAGGGAAGAGTAAACCTTGACTCCCCTGAGCCAGATGTTGTCCTAGAAGTTGAAGAAGAGGAGTCTATAGAAGTAGCATGGGTCACCAAGGGTAACAAAAGACTAAAAGTAATCCAAGTACCTAAAAAGGTAAATTAGAGGACACTTCAGCTAATGTCAAGGAAGATTCAATATTTTGCTAATCTGAGGAAAAATTACCTACAAGAGAGGGTGAATACAGCAGAGAATTCTCTATCTAAGCTTAAGCTAGCAATAGCTAGGCTGGATGATAGATTCATCTAGGCACAATAGTTCATGGGGGATGATGAGTTCCTCAAGTCTGTTGAATTCAAAAGTTTCCTATATAAAGTGAAGTAGTGTGAACTAGTTCTAAAACTCAATCTAGGAGAGTTAGAAGAGAAGATACAAGAACTAGTTGAAAAGTTACATGCCTATGATCTAGAGAGTGAGGTAATGACTCCTATAGAGATGAGACCTAGTACAAAGCAGTAGTATGCTTCTACTACCCAGATGGGATCTAGAGAAATCTTTTATGCTTGAACAAATAAGAATATAGGAAAATTAAATTTCCTATGAAGCATTAGGTGTAGATGGTTTGTCGAGGGGATCAGGTTTTAGCATCGCTTCCAAGTCCTTAGTAGTGTGGATCATGGTTCCTAAATCAAACAAGCCTAAATTAATGCATATACAAAATATTGCTCAAGGCAATATGATAGTCTGGACTATATAAAGCACTTCTAGGTCAGAAATATCCAAGGCCATGAAGCATTTTCCATTTATTATTGAAGCCAAGGTAGAGGTGATAGAAATAAAGCTAGCTAGAACTTTCCATGACTACATAGATATTAGTAAGATTTATGAAGAAGAGTTATATCTACAACAAAAGAGTAGAAGATTAGAGGCAAAGACATAGGGGATAGAGGTTGAAGTTGCATCCTTAAAGGAGCAACTAAGCACTATAGAGTAGAATAGAGCACAATCCAATAGTGAGCAACTAGCAAGGGTCATGCATGAAGTGTATACACAAACCACAAAGCTGGAACAAGATAAGGCAGAACCAAGAAGAGTGAGCATTGATGCTCAAGTTTCATGGCAAGGTGGTGAGGTGAAGACTAATGTACTAAAAGGTATGATGGCCAAAGGGTAGATACTCTAAAGAATATCTCTTAATAGGCTTATAGCCTTTTTATTTCTTTACACAAAGTGTTGAGCATGTTTGCAATGAAGAACTCTCATGGTTATCACCCATTTTCAATCAATGGGGGCCATACATTTAATTTTTGAAAAGGCTAATCATGTTGATGGCAAAGAAGTCATACTAGCCTCATAATACCATCATAGTGAAAGAAGGCATGGAGATGGTGAAAGAACTAATGGGCTTCTTCACTAGAAAAATACAAGTAATACTAAATCAGATGAAGGTCTTGTCAAGAGGGATTGAGCCATGTGTCCTAACAATTTTGGATGCTAACAACAAATTGAAGGACTGGCAACAATGGTTAGATTCCTTTCATTTAATATCAACTCAAGGAATAGCTTCTATTTTTAAAGATGAAAGTGATATTCCTTTCAATGATTTAATTGATGCACTGTTAAAGTAGAAATAGACTTAAACACATTTCCAAATGAATCAAGGGCTATAATAGATACTAGATGGAACAAGGTGTTTGATGACTTAGATGGAGTCAGAGGCATTAAATGGCCCATCAAGAGAGAAATATATGTGTGGGAAGTAGTTGGAGAGATCAAAGCTCTACCAATAGGACATAGTTAAAGTTACAACTAGATGGAAGAAGGAACAAAACATAGAGAAAGGTAATAACAATGAGAGGTTGTTGAGATATAAACATATTCTCTTTGAAGACGCCTGAAGAAAGTTGCCACCTACCAATTTCAAAACTTTTTTCCCCAATTATGTCTAAATACAAAGAATGTTTGTAAAGTGAAAATGTAAAAATATCTTTGTATTTGTCTTTGAATCAAATTTTGACATGTGTCCTCCCAATTGAAGCTTTTTGCAATCCTTGTCTGTAAAAGGATTTCCAAGATGTGGAGTAAGGGTTTGAGTTTTGTATAGTTATAGTATTTATGTTATTGCAGTTGGTCCAGTATTTTGTGTCAATTGTATATTATTTCAAATTTGCACTCTGAGTATATAATAAATATTGAATAACCAAATTTGTCATATTCTAAGTTATATCTTGAGTTTCACATCACTACTATATCCTTTTCAAGGAAGATTAATACAAAGAGAAATTTCTTAGTATCTATGTCTCTAACTTTTGTCTCTTTTTCATATGTTTATAACTTCGAGGTTGAATGAGCAAGGTTCTTTCAATTTAATGCAGTTGGCATAGGTTGTATATCAGTTCATTGTTTCTTTTAATTCAATTAATTAAGTAGCTACTTCCATTAATTGATAAGGTTTCTAAGTATATGGGAGGGATATCATGAGAATGGGATTTAGGGTTAACTATTGAGAAATTTAATTGCAAGTCAATTAAATAGATCAAGATTATTGATATGACTATGTGTAGCAATAGATAAGGTAGTAGTCATTAATTATGATGCAAATTGATGTCTTCATTTGGTTGCATAATAAATTTAAATGAAAATCAATTGTTTGATTTCTATAACAATGAATCAATACACTAGTCATCCACTTATTGTTATAACTATTGAATTATGGTTAGCTATTGTAAATCAATTGTTAGTTTCAATATTAGGAAGATTTGTTGAAAATTTTCTATTATAAGGGATAAATATTGCATAAGGAAGGTTATTAGGTGAATGATAAATCCCTAGGTGCACCTACCTTGAACCTATAGATCCTAAAGTATAAAAATCCGTCATGCTTTGTCAAATTGGTCCATATCTAAATGAGTTTTTTCTGAATATGGGAAGTGGCTAGTCCTTAGGCATTCACTGATTTTCTACATCCTACTCTTCTTTTAGGGCCTGTTGTTTTAAAGCACCAACACAACCTTCTTAATATATTTTTTTCAATCTATGACTCATGTTTGATTAGACATGTTTTTGTAATGTAACAATTTTCCAAGTGTGTGGTAAAGTTATTGGTTGTCAGGAGGAATTGACTTAATAGTTCAATATTTATAAAGATAGGATATGTGAGACTTTGGAATTTGTGAAGAGTTTCAAATTTTTGTTGGTGTATTGGTGAAGTAGGGGAATAGTGGAAGTATTCCCTTAGTGATAGGGTGAATAGAAGACCCTAATAAGGCTAGAGAAGAGCCTTGAGTGCCTTGGTGGATAGGCTAAGGTAGATTAGGAATCTCCTCCTCATCAGATATCAAGGTCTACTACAATGTTATTTTCTATGTGAAATTATGTTGGATACATGTTTTTGACTCTATATTACATATTGTACTACTCAAATATTTGTGCAATAGAATAAAGACCCCAAATAATTATTTTTATGTCAAAAATTGTAGAAATGTGTAAGATCACATCCAAGGAAGAACTAGAAAGACCGTTAATTTGATTACAATATAATTTTTTTGGAAGTAATCATATTTATTTTGTCATTAGAAAATATTACATGACTTATGCATTAACATGATTAAGAAGTGTCTCTATGTGATTTTCTATAAACAATTCCATGTTATGTGATTATTTTGTTGAATTGAATTATGTATCATTTAATTCAAAATAAAGTACAAAAAAGATTAGAATTTAGATAACATAGTGAATATTGGTGATACTCATTATTCTAAGAGATGTTATGAGTTGAATCCTATAATTAGTGAGAGTAAGCACATATGCCTGGTGACATTATAATTGTGTAAGAAATTGTCAATCAATTTAAATAAAAAGATCATTGATATGAATAATAATCTAAAGATGTGAATGTTGTCATAAACATTGGTGACTTCTAGGAGGAAGTCAAGGACACATGGGGGAGTATGTAATACCCCATATCATTCTAGACTTAGACTCAATTGTAAGAACTTGATTAATATATGTGTAAGGTGTTTTGATACATATTCTATGAATTATTAATGTGGTTATTATTCTTGAAAAGATTGTAATTAGAGAAGTAGTTAGAGTAGAAAGAATGATACTTATTTGTAAATGAATTTCATATGCAAATGATTCCAAAGAAAATGATGTTGGAATATGATATTGATCTAATGGGTTGATCTATGGTTAAATCAGGGATATGTATTAGTGTTTACAGTCTTATATTTATATATTTGGGCTACTGATGTTAAATTTAAATTTGTGTAGTGGATGATTATGAAGACCCTCAACATTTCTTATGATAATCAAATGATTATGGAGACCTTCGAGAAAACTATGCCCTCTTGTACAACAATCAAAGTCTACCTCTATGCAAATTTCTTGTAAAATCGGATATGAACTAAAGTTGGACTTTAGAGGGGTTAAAATGCACCCTAGAGTGCATTTTGGGTTAAAATAACCTAACCCACTTTTACTACATAGGTTTGGAGGTTAGTTGAAGGTCAAATCATGATTAAAACTTTCATTATGACACCTAAAATGTACTACTTCCCAAGAGTAACAAAAATGAGAAGTGGGAGACACACTCCATGCCTTCTTCCCTTTTTAGGAGATGTGACATTTGAGTGGGAGACAATGGAGGACATAGAGCCTTATGCCATCATTAAAATAATGGGGATAGAAAATTATAGCTAGGGTTTTAAGAAGAAGATAGGAAGACATGGAAGGGGGGATTCATTTTTTTATTTAATTAATAAACATTTTTTCCTAAATTTGACTCTCTTCCTTCTTCAAATTTGACCAACCCTCTTCTTGGCCCATGTGAATCCCTAGGTTCACGTGCCTATCCCTTTTCTTCATGTTTAGGCTTGTGGCTTGAGGTAGGTGCTCCTGAAATGAGGTGGGGATTTTGTTTTGACATGAGGTGCTCCTGAGGATGATGGAAATTGACTTCCTAATAGCAGTTTATTTTATGTGCCCCGCCCCCCACCTTTTTTTTAAATAAACCTTCCACCTTGGATATTGGACCCATCGATGATCATTTCTATGTAGTGGGTTGATTTTTGACATGGTACAATTTGTGTAGGCTATATATATTTTAAAGGATTGATTACTTATTTCTTTAGGAAACTATAGATTTTATATTTATAAGCCCCTCTTATTTATGGACTCTATGGCTTAGAATGTGCTCCTTATTATTTTATTTTTCTGTAATTGGGAATATGATTTATTTTCCACTCCCCATACAAAATCCAGAGAGCTAATATGCATGTACAAGCCTCTTTTCTTATGAAATTTTATCATTTTGCTTCATCCTCTTATTATCAACTATGATGTTTTGTATTTTGTTTTGGTAGTTTAGTGTGATGTTGTTGTACCATTCTAATGTATTTTGTTCAGATTTATAAGTCTATCAAATTCACTTGGCAATAAAGTCAACACTTGTGATGCATTTGACAACAAGATCAAGTATGAAACTAGAAGATTATTTATTTCTACCTATGATGGTACTTGTAATGATTTTTATTATTGACTAGTATGTACTGAAATTTCTTTATATTCTCCTTTTTTTATGATGATCCCAAACAATGTACCAATGTTGCAACTAGGCTCTAATACCAAATGTCATGCTCCTTTTTTTTCTTCCCTAAATTTACATTAAATACTTTTTTATTTAATAGTCTCTAATTTAAATCATCTAAAAATTTTACTTCCTTAAATATGTGTATATGTTACGTCCCAAAAATTTACTACTCATATTACCACAATTTTTTTTGAAACAAGAATGATTCAGGTGCTATTTTGTTATCAAAATTTGTAGATCACCTCTATAAGTCAATGAATCTTTCCAAAAATAGAAATAAATCACAATGAACATCATATTTAACCAATATCTAAGTATTCATTTTAGAGTTATTTCATTTCAATTCTTATTTAGGTCTACTAATTTCATATTCCTTTTTTTAAAACACATCATAAAAGAAAAATCACAAGCTTTCTCTCATACACAATCTAGATTAGATATTCAAGATATGAACTCAATAATTTTCATCTATTTATTTCTTTATACAAGGGTATAACAATAAATTCCAAATCCTTTCACACAATTTCCCATTTCCACCCTAACATAATGGCATCATGAGGCCTCTTGTGCCCTAGCTATACCCCCGAGTAAGAGAACTCATTTCAACAAAGAGATCATGGATGCAATCCTAAGAGTCCTCTCTCTAAAAAATTATGGAATAATTCCTCTAAAAATACTTCATCTCAATAAATATGAACTACTTTAAATGTATATAATTTACTTATCTTTTCAATAGCTCTCACTTAGATAAATCTTCATCTTCAACCAAGAGCCATTCCTCCTCCTCCTCCATCTCTTTCTTCCTCTCCCTAAAAAAAAAATGAATCCCCCCTTCCATGTCTTCCTACCTTCTTCTTATAACCCTAACTATCACTTTCTATCCCCATTGTTTTAATGATGGCACAAGGCTCTATTTCCTCCATTGTCTCCCACTCAAATGTCACATCTCTCAAAAAGGGGAGAAGTCATGGAGTGTGTCTCCCACTTCTCATTTTCGTCACTCTTGGGAAGTGGTACATTTGAGGTGTCATAATAAAAAATCTAATCATGATTTGACCTTCAACTAACCCACAACCCTAGGTTGTATAAGTGGGTTAGGTTATTTTAACCCAAAATGCACTCTAGGGTCCATTTTAACCCCTCTAAAGTCCAACTTTAATTCATATCCAATTTTAAAAGAAGTTTACATAGAGGTAGACTTTGATTGTTGTACAAGAGTTGGCATAGTTTTCTCAAAGGTCTTCATAATCATTTGATTATCATTAGAAATTTGGAGGATCTTCATAATCATCTACTACACAAATTCAAATTTAACATCAATAACCCAAACATATAAATATAAGACTGTAAACATTAATACATATCTCTGAATTAACCATAGATCAACCCATTAGATCAATATCATATTCCAACATCATTTTCTTCAAAATCATTTGCATATAAAATTCATTTACAAATAATTATCATTCTTTCTACTCTAATTGTTTCTCTAATTGCAATCTTTTCAAGAATAATAATCACATTAACAATTCATAGCATATGTATCAAAACTTCTTACACACATTAATCAAGTTCTTACAATTGAGTATAAGTCTAGAATTATATGGGGTATTAAAAAATGGCGTAGGTCCTCATAAGGATAAGTTCATCCAAGATGAATGTTTCTATGTACAAGACTCCTTACTGTTAGGATAAACCACAGACAGAAATAAAAAGTACATGCAAAAAACTACATGCAAATATAACCAATAACAGAAAATAATAGAACACACAAAAATGAACACAAGGCACCAAGATTTAACGTGCTTCACCCAATCCCTGGGCTACGTCCACCAAACAGCAAGTCCGATCTTATTACAATCCAGTGATTACAACTTGATTACAATCCGTAATCCCTTACAGCTCAATATCGCCGCAAGAACCAATTTCGTATCACCACACATCAAAAAATACCCAACCCTAAGCCCTTTTTATACAAGTATTAAACCACTTTAGGGTTATAACATGTCGGCCATATGTCGGCCATAATATGTCGGCTACCATGTCGATGTCGGCTACTTCCAAAAAAAAATTTTTCCACTATTTATGAAGTATGTACAGTACTTTCCTGATCAGTCACCACAATCTAACAATCTCCCACTTGGGGACTGATCAGGCTCCACACTAAACAACACTTACTACATTGAAATATGTTTATAGTTCAAATTTAGACACTTTCTTTTATTGTGGCAATTTTCATTTATGCTTTCAAATCATACACCTAATGGTGTACCCCTTGAACCATCGTTGGGTGCAAGTGCTAGTATATCATGTTGTGAATATTATATGTTGAAACTATTGCTAAGTAGTGTTGAGCTATCATTATGCATAATGCTAAATGGTAGGAATTCTTGCGAACTCCTCTCTTGAAAAGCTAATCTTTGGGATCAACTCCAAGGTTCTGTATTTGTCTTGCGACATACCAAAATCCACTTAGTTGAAGATAAATGTGATTGTTCACAAGGACACCTTTACTGGCTCATTTTGATTTTGGATGAGATGAAGAATCTACATGCTACTTCAAAATAACACACAAAAGAACTATGTTTTTATATTTTTTTATGTTTTTATGAATGCAATCTAACATTGCAACTAGTATGAATTCCTATTCTAATAAAGGGGTTAGCAAATAAAATAACAAAAAATGTAAAGAAAATAACATAAAATGAAAATCATAATAGAAAAAAGCTATAGAAAACAACACACTGTGAGTTAAGCTTTTGAAGGAATTGGTAAATAACCAATAACAACAGGAGTAGTGCTTCCTAGATTCCACTAATGCAATCATCGGTGAGAAACTCCAATAGTCATATGATATTTCACCTTTCATCAACTCACAATGCCACAAAAAGTGCACTCATGTGAGATGAAAAGTTATGAAAGCACAATTTAATGATTTCTTCTCAAGCTCATTATGTCAACAGAATTCATAAATCTATAGCAAACACCAAAACTAAAAGATTGCACAACCAAAAACAATGCAATAAACCTTTGGCTCAATCACAATCTCATGAACGAAATTCACAAAATAATGACACATTTAGGCAAGAATGACTACACTCCAAATTCGAGCACCAAAAGCATAAATTTTATTGCATAATAATGGTAGCCCTTGTTACATATTACAATGGGGTATTTATAAGAAATTGTCTCCTCAATTCGTGTTGAGAGTGAGAGATATTCTTCATGCAATAAAATGCTTTTAAACAATAAAAAAAAATAACAATTAGTCTAGTGCTTAGAGGGACTTCATCCCTATTTTATTCATTAATTGGATGCATGAGCCTTTTACATGTTTAAAACCAAGAAATCATGAGAGAGAAAGTATGAGAAAGCTCAGAGTCCAACTGGAAGTTTCTGGAAGTGCCAAAAATAGAAATTGATCCTTCATAGGGTGTTTGTAGGAGTTAAACTGCCATCAAAATGTGTTTTCAATGCATGGAAACCTCTATTTTTGGAACTACCAGTTGACTATTAGCAAAAATTTTACAAAAATGTGCACCTATGGAGCTGTGGATCTGCACATCTTGAAATGGTTCAAAATCTCAAAATTTTACTGAGTGTCAAAATTGAAATTATGGCGTCTAGGTTTTTTTCTTCATCATCCCAAAGCTATGTTTGGATGTTTTCCCTTGAATTTCTCTATCATCTCAATAATTTTGGATGCATCCAGTAAATCCAAAGCCTTGTATTTATCCTTAACCTTTTATCAATAATTGTCTACTTAATTCTGGTATCAATAAAATCCCTGAGTTTGATATCTAGTACTGACAATGCTTCTTTAGTTTTGAAGGCTTGTTGGATGTCCTCATCATCAGCAACTTCCACAAAAACCTTCCTAAAATTCTCAACCATTGTTTCAATAGGTAGCAACTTTTCTCGTTCCTCATCTTCAAAAATTTCCAAGCATGCATTACTATAGTGTCTCTTTGCTTCCAAAATTCACTCTCAGGCTTGGTCCTTGAGCTAATGAATCTCCCCATGTAATGTTTCCATTACTTTATTGCTATCTAATATTTTCTCTATCTAATCATCAATCACACCTAACTCTTCTCCTGTATATACATCAATCAAAACTCGATACCTTTGCCCTTTTATGGCTTGCAGAGTCTATAAATCCTTACTCCTGACCCTCACTTCATCCATGATACTAAAGCCCTACTTCAAAATTGCTATGATCTTATTCACATTCTCCTGTGTAGCATGTAGTAACTTCAATTTCCCTCTGATGATCAAAATATCTTTCTCCTCAAAACTTTCTCGCCACTATTGAAAGGCTTTCAAAAATGGGTCTAGTTGTACACTTTCCCCTTCTCTAATATAGTGTTCAAATTTTTCTCAAGGTGCTCAGAATCTAGAGGACCAACTACTTCAGCTTGATATCCTTTTAGGATCTCAACCTGCCTTCAAAATGTTTGGAGTTTAGCCTCATCTTTCTCAATGTTCTTAAGGACCTCTTTGACCCCCATGGTCATCATTAGTTAGGTTGAATCCCATGTTGGTCTTCCCAAAATAACCTCCTTCAATTTGTAATCCTCAAGACCATGGCCCTCTGTATTCTTTTCTTCTAGAGGGATAGCCACTTGTGAAAATAATTCTTGGCTCCGTGTACAAGTGACAAATGCCAATGGTGTTACCTCATGTGATGGAGACTTAGGTTTATTCAAAATATCTGCAATGTCACAAATTTCTTCTTCTAAAGCATGGAATTGAGGCTTAGTACTCCTCATTATTTCCTTTTGAATCCATATAGGGATGTGTCCTACCGAGGACCTAGCTCTTAATGATTAAGGGGTATGTTCTACAACTTCCTTCCCTTTTTTTCTCCTGCTCAGAGTTATCTCTTGTTGGCAGGGTTCTTCTTCTGTAGCCTCAATCTCAGTGGACCCTATAGCTTGAGCCTCAGTTTCTTGGGAAGGTGGTTATGAGTATTCCACCATTTGTCCCTCCTTTAGCACTTCATCAATTGCCATTTTTTCTAGCCCCTCCTTCGATGATGGCTCCTTCTGAACCTGCTCTTCGTCTAAACTCTAAGGTGGAGGAGTAACCAAACCCTTATCTACCAATGTAATTTGTGGTGGATATGGGGGAGTAAGATCAAGACCCTATGTATCTAGTGGCATCTATGTCTAGTCTTCTTATTGAGGTTCACTTGTAGGAGTGTCCGTGATCATACCCCTAATCAACTCTGTACCCACAAGCATAAAATCAAAATCTGACATTGAAAAAACATCATCACCCTCTTTACTCTACTCATCCACCCACTATTTTACTTCATCCTCTGAAGAAGAGAGTTTTAAGGGTTATACTTGGGTGGATGGTTAGGTATCCATGCCACTATTTCTCCTTTGTAACTCTATGGCTCTTGCTAGCTGATTTCATCCCTACAGGGGCATTTGTTCCTCCTCCTCTTCTAATTCTTCTTCTTCCTCCTCTTCATCTCCCTCAGAAATGCTTTCAAGAACAGATGGGGAAAGCACCAATCTTCTGCTAATCCTTTGCCTCTTTTTCATCCAAATCTTAATCCTCTTCTTTTGTTTCTTGGAGGTAGAAGGAGAAGTTGGCTCTTCTTACATAGGAGGAATGGAGGCCTATGGAATCTCTCCCTCTTCTTGTTGGCTAGGTACAATGGGAGGCAGTTGAGGTTCATCCTAGACTTGAGTAGCTCCAGTATCCTTAGACCCTTGTGGACTCTGTTCTTGTTGTTGGGGAGGTGCCTATTCTATTTGAATCCTCTAAGGGGAGGTCATCTTCCTTTTGTTCTTTCCCCTCCTCTCTAGAGGGTGATAGTATCCAATTAGGTGATCAAGCTAGTACACTGTCTTGGGCCTAATAAGAGACTAGGCTGCAAAGGTAGGAATTGTTACTTACCTCCCTCTACCTCTTTTTGGGTAGGCATGTGCATGAAAGATCACTATATCAAGTATTAGATCAATTGGAAAAGGCTTATTGATTTAATCCTTCATCATTACGATGACATGCCTCACTCAATGATTAATATCATCAGCCTCCTCCCTGTCAACCTCAATGTTCATAATGGGTCTTTCACCAATTTTGTCTGAGTTGAATAGGGTGTTTAGTAACTCCTTAGAATCTTGTTACCTTATCTCCTCTAGAATGTTCAACTGGAGAGCCTTCTCTACTAGATAAAAAGTCATCCTACAATATTCCCTTATGCAGACACCATAGTCATTTGTGGCATTCATCCAATTATCTTCAACAGCATCCTCATGGTGAAATTTCTTTGTTGACAAACTCTCTACTCTCCCAATATTTTCAAAGTATGGTCGGGGAAGGTTGTACTCTTCAAGGGGATAATTCTCCCACTCCCACTCAAAGGACAAAATATCTTGCTTCCTCTTCACCTAATATGGTCTAATGACCAATGGCTATGCCTAGCAAGGTCTTCGTTGTCTCTTTATCTTCTCATAGGCTAACTCAATTTGTCAGGAAATCCCTAATAGCACTAGTTTGTCACTTAGGTATCTTGGGAGTTTCTTAAGATTAATGGAGGCACCTGCTACCCAAAGATATGTGAACATTTTGAACTGAATGAAGTAGGCCTCGAGAGTTGTAATCTATGCTTTGGGTTTACCAAAGAGTCTCTTTCCATAATCTCCCTCAATGAATTGGATAATCACAAAGATAAATGTATAATTCATGATTCTATACTCCTTGCTCTATGCCAAGAGCTTCTTCTTCACTAGCTTAGGGTAGACTATATAGGCATTAGGATCCTACATACTACCTCTCCTGTACAAACCAGGATAGCTTTTTGCCCTTGCTGCAAGTAGGTATACCATGTAAGAAGTAATATAAAACTTCTTCTTGTCTTTTACCATCCTCAATTGTTCACACAAGTTTTCACTTAGTGTGGTGGCCCAGTCCAATGGTATCTTTACTACTTTGATGGTCTTAATGAAGTTGACCATAAAAGTATTGAGGTGGTCTATTGTGGGTAGACCCATGACTCTGCTCAAAAGAATAATGGAATAACCAATATCCTCCCTCATATATCCTCAGGTCATATATACTTTTCCTATTATCTTTCCCCTAGGAGGCTTTTCAATGAGGTATGATGATTGTATGATGTCAATTGCCTCCTATTGGTGCTCCATGTACCATCTCTTAGCTACTTCATATGAGATTCTAATGAACTGGTCTACTCTTGGGAGATGGAAGACCCTCTCAATGTTTTTGGGTCATAGATCCAACACACCCTCTCTAGTAACACACTTGATGACCCTTTCTTCAAGAACAAAATGTTGTGTCAGGGCCATAATTAGTTTAGCTGATTGTACTGACACAAGATGTGAAATAGTGTTTACCAACTCAAAATGGATCAATGAGGATATCAGAGCTGATCTCTCTATTGGTTTGTTATAGATTCTAAGGAATTCTCCTAGATTCATGTGCCCTAAATCAATATTTTGGATTTTTGCATGGTCATCATGAAATATTAACTTCAAGGGTATGCCTTGGAACTTGAATACGATGAGTTTGGGTACTACTCTAGCTGTGGATGCCATTTTAATCTGCACGTCATAAGAAAAATGATTCTCAGGTCAATGATAAAACTTAGAAATAAAATGCAAAAGCTTTGAATTTAAATAAACAAAAATGAAATGCCCAATTTGGACATTTTTATTTATTTTTTATTTTTCTATATTTTTTTAGGTTTATCTCTTAGAAATGAGTTTGTGTGTGTGTGGTGCAAGAGCACATGTGCAAGAGAGCACACACATGATGGGTATGAAATGTCATAAGCGTAGAGTGCAGGCTCAAGGCAGTGCCATAAGCGCAAGATACATCACTGGCATAAGGCACCATGGGCTCAAGAGGCACTATGGGCACAAGGTGCACTATGGGTGTAAAGTGGCGGGGGCAAGTGCATGCAACACTTAATGCATGTGTGGAGCAAGAAAAGGGTGCAAGGCACTGAAAGTATGGAGGTGGCACAAAAGGGGCACATGGCACCAAAGCCCACATGTAGCACCAAAGTGCACATGGCACAGAAGGGCACATAGCGCCAATGTTTGTGCTTAGTGCCAATTGCCATGTGCAATGCCAAAGCATGTGTGTGCCAAAGTTTATGCAAAATGCATAGTGCCAAAGGTCCACACTAGGCGCAGGATATCAAACAATGGGAGGTGCATAGTGCCGAGTGTAGGAAGGTGCTTACCTTATGCACTGTTAACAAAAGAAACATAAAATGTTGAATTGTTTGGGCAGCCTAGGGGGGGTTTATAACCTCACCCGCTAGGTAGGTTTCACAATGCGCCACTTGAGCGGGTGCACAGGTGCACAATGTGCACCTTCCTGGTGCTTGTGCTTACATATACAATGGATATATTTATTTATTTATTTTTTATTTTTCATATTTTTTTATTTTTTCATCTTTTTCAATTTTTCCAATTTTTGGGTTTTTTGATTTTATAAATTTATTTTTTTTTCAGTTTTTTAACTTTTTGACTCTAATATTTTCTCAGATCCTGAATTGTGAGTTCAGGAGTCTTTAAAAATTAGGGGGTCCCCATTCCTAGTGTGGAATGGGGTGTGTGTTATGGGACCACAACAAATAGCCCCCCCAAAAAAAAAAGGAAGAAATGACTAAGGCATTTCTTCATCAACAAACATTCTTCCAACATATGTCACACACCAATGGAACTTCAAAAACCTTGTGCGTATTTTGGATGACTTTGTAATCAAAATCCCAGAATTTGAAACCTTTAAGCTCAATGTGTGTGTCATGTATTCATTCCCTTTGACATCTCACGATGTAGCCTATCAAAGTTTTTTGACAATTTAGAAACAATCTTCCACTCCTCTTGGTTCATTCATTCAGAATCTCTACGAAGGCTATTCATCGATCATTTTCTTGACTAGATGAGAGAATCAGTTTGAGGGCTCTTGGTAGGGTGTCACATTCTTTTAAATTTCTAGAAAATTTGAATAATTATTCCATGTCATTCAAAATGTTAGTTTTTATGAAGCAATATTTTGGATACAAGATACTTTGTTTTGAAAATATATCTTTTTCCATTTTAGATCTTTAGAATCCTTCAGTCTTAACACCATGTTTTCTTTCATTTTCTTTCTTTCTTCTCTCTTTTTTTAATATTTTGTATACTAACTATGCTTGGACTGTGTAGTCAAGACATTGGTGTCATTTCTTGGATTCAATCTCTTATGAACATCCCTTGTGTTCCTGTTGTAGAACCTTTTAGAAACTATCATGCCAAATAATGATCTTGGAAACCTTTCGAGGAGACCCCTCCTATTTGAACTAGTTGAATTTTGGATTGTCCCTCATCAGCTTTGACTTCAATTCAATAGCACCTAAAAAAATAAAATTTTAGATTTAGAAAGTGTTGAGAACTTTTTGGTCTAGGCTCCTGATTTCTTGATTGAAAGTCGCCTATTTCCATAAGAAATGTCAGTTTCTTAGTTGGTATAAAACACACAATCATCCAAATGTTTTGACAAAGAAATACCTCTTCCTGAAATCAGAACCAAAGAGTGGTTAATAAAATCTTGAGAAAAAAAATCTCAAGTACACCTTTACCCCCAAGACTGACACAACTTTGAAAGGAAACACATGATTAAAAGAAAATACACTTGCAAAAATAAAAATCTAACCTAAATGCAGAAATAAAATCTAACTATTTTTTTTGTGTCTTTTAGGCTTCCAAATAATGCTTCAAAAACTGCCCATTTATGGGCAAGGGAAGAAATTCCCCCTATAAGGAACAAAGCCTAAAAGTGTTTTCTTTGAGAATTTCTACAATCTGATAAGGGCCTATCCATAAGCATTGAAACTTGGTGTGGTTGCCTAGCTTTTCTCTCACCTTATCCCAAAGTAGAACAAGGTCAAAAATCTTGAATGATTTAACTATGGCTCTCTTGTCAAACCATCTTTTCACAACAGCTTGATGCTTAGCCATGTGCTCTAATGTAGCTATATGTTTCTTGTCCATCTCTGAAAGATTCATCAATCTAATTTGTACTTTATTAGCATCTTCAGCATACAACTCATGAACTTCAAAATAAGAATTCTAAGGTTGAGAAAAAACACTGGCTCTTGTTCGTAAACAAGCAAGTATGGAGAGGTTCCCAAAGCATTTTTTACTCTCACTCGATCTATCCATAAGGTGTATTTGAGTTGCATATGCTAATCCCTAGGATTCTCCTTCAATAATCATCTTATAACTGTGATCAAGTTCTTGTTGGTAGATTATGCTACCCCATTTCCTTCAAGGTAGTAATTGGAAGAGAATTTGATGATAACTTTATTCTTAAATGCCCATTGAGTCAGAAAAATCGATGCAAAAGAAAACCCATTATCACATATAGGACAAATGGCATCCCAAATCTGGTAAAAATATGTTCTTCTAAGAAATCTATGACCACTTTTATAGTGCAATTTTTGTAAGTGTCTACCTTTGTCCATCTCATGCAATAATCAGTTGTCGTGAGAATGTAGGTGTGCCCAGTCGATGATGGTGAGTTAATTGGACCAATGAAATCCAACCCCCACTTTGCAAAAGGGCATATCTCGTGTATTGGTTGTAATGGCATCACCAGATTCTTTTCTTTTTTAGTGCTTATTTGACAGACATGGCAAGAGTGGATATGCTCAAAAGTGTCTTTGAATATCAAGGGCCAAAAATAATCGATCTTAAAATCATGTGAGTTGTTGTCTCTACTAAACCATGTCCTATACCATACTTATCATGAAAATGTTCCAAGACTTCTTTTGCTTCTTCACATCCCAAGCACTTTAAGTAGATCCCTTCATAGTTCCTTTTGTACAACTTGTTGTCTTATAGCATATAGGACTCGCATTTCATTCTAAGCCTACTACATTGCAAACCATTCATCCAACTGGGGCATCAATTCTACAATAGGTAATACATAATATCTTGGTACCAAATGTCTATCACCACACCTTGGCCAATATCAACTTGAGATACTACCATTTTCTTTTGGTCTTCATCATCTATTTCCTTCTCAAACTCAAATTTCTTTTCATTGCCAACCTAGTTATCTACTATCATCCTCAACAATCCTTGTCCTCTAACTAATTTCATAGGTTGGATCTCAAGGTCAAACTCTTGAAGCATCGCCATCCATTTACCTCGCCTTTCACCAAGTTCATTTTTCATCAGCTACATCTTTATTGCTAGGTTAGGTACAATAACATGCACTTTACTTCTCAATATGTAATGGCAAAATTTCTTTGCCACTTTAACAAGAGCAAAAGACTATTTGTCGAGGTTAGAATAATTCAACTTGGCATTTCTTAGCGGACAACTCATTAAAGCAATAGGTCTTTCATCTTCTTTTTCCTTCTTTTGAGTCAAGACTCCTACACACAAATGCCCTAAAGCAAAGGAATATATCTTGAAGGGAAGGTTTTAATCTAGACTTACCAATACCAGATCCATGGAAATGGCTAACTTAATATCCTCAAATGATTTCTTAACTTTAGGGACCCATTCTATCTTAGCTCCTTTCTTAAGAAAGTTATTGAGGGGATGTTCAATATTTGCAAATCCACTTATTAACTTTCAAATGAAATTTATCTTTCCAAAGAAAGACTTGAGTTCATTTCAACTATTTGGTGGTGACAACTTCAAAATGGCTTCAACTCTATTAGGATCAATGGAGATGCCAGCTTTGGAAATGATATGACCTAGGAGTTTTCCTTTAGTGACCTCAAATGAACACTTCTTGGGATTGAGAGATATGTTGTATTTATGACACCTATTGAATACCTGTCTCAAGTCAACAATGTGAGTGGCTTGATCTTTTGAAAAGATAGTCAAGTCATCCATATAGATGACTATACATCTATTGATCGACCCCTTAATTGCTTCATCCATGGCTCGCTAAAATGTAGCTCCTGCATTAATCAACCTGAATGGCATTCTCCTATAGGTGAAGGTTCCCCATTTCATCATAAAGGCAATCTTTAGTCTATCTTCCTCTTCAACCATTACTTGATTGTAACTAGAATATCCATCCAAGAAAGACATCATTTTTTAACTATTCACAATTTGTAAGATCTCATCTAGCGAGGGCAATGGGTAATTTTCCTTCTAAGATGCCAAGTTCAAATTGTGAAAATCTACACACAATTGAATCTCTCTAGTTTTTTTTTATACATGAACCAAATTAGCCACCCATGTAGAGTGACACATAGAGAAGATAATCTTCATGTCCAACAATTTCTTGACTTCTTTCATTATTAGAGGCTTGAGGATAGGATTGACAAGTCTCTACCTTTGTCAAAAAGGTTTAGCATCTAGTTTGAGGGGGATATCATGTGTAATGATATGAGAATCATAGGTCTTCAAATATTCATATCTCTAAGTGATGACATCCTTATACTTTGTGAGTAATCTGAGCATGTCTTCTTTTTCTTGTAAACTGCATGCTTTCCCAGTCTTTACCATCTTGGGATCATCTTCTATTCCTAAATTTTATGAATCACATTCTTTAGTCCCCTTCTCTTTAGGACCTCTTTTTTTGAGTGCAGACTCATCGTGATCAAAAATACATTCTAATTCAACCATTCCCTTTGGAATAGTATTGGTTTTTAGGTTCAAGATTCCATCTTCATCTTGAATTGTGGTATCCTCAGGTTCATCATCTGGAGTGTCATCTATTTCTTGTTCATTAAAATGACCATTGCACATGATAAAATCCAATATATGT
Source organism: Cupressus sempervirens (assembly GCA_028749045.1). Classification (NCBI taxonomy): domain Eukaryota; kingdom Viridiplantae; phylum Streptophyta; class Pinopsida; order Cupressales; family Cupressaceae; genus Cupressus; species Cupressus sempervirens. The sequence goes on along the minus strand of CM053791.1, from coordinate 353,932,493 downwards.
TGATCATCCTAAAAAACTTGGAAGTTTGTGATATTGTCCAGAATAGATGGTGCAATGACCAACTCAACTGAAAAACATTTTAACTTCATTCCTTCAAAGGGTTGCAATGTTCTTGCTGAAATAGCAAGGGCATCAGCTACCATGTTTTTCCTTCTTGGGATAGACTTAATGTTTAAAGCTTGGAAGTTATCTAACAAGTCCCATACCCTTTTTCTATAGGCAATCAATCTCTTATAGTTGCAAGAGTATAATGATTTTACTTCTTGTATAACCAATTGGGAATCTCCTTCGATGATGAGATTTGTAACTCCTTTTTCTAGTGCAAAGAGAAGTCCTCGAATCAAGGCTTCATATTCTACAACATTGTTAGTGCATCTGAATTGCAATCAGTATGTCGCGTAGAAAGATTTACCCTTTGGAGGAACTAGCTCAATACCTACACCAACCCCTAATTTACACTTGGAACCATCAAATCAAAGAGTCCAAATTGAATTTTCTTTGGGTTTCCCGACCTTGTGCTTATTTGTTCTCAATTTTTCTTTTATCTAAGCTATAAAGGATTGTGTCTTAGGAACCCATTATAATTTTTTGGGGGGAAGACTCGAAGATTCTCCACCATGAATACCTGATAGAGGAGGTGTGTGTTTTTCCTATTTATCTTGAATTTCCCCTATTAGTTCTTGAATTTCTCCAATTTTGGGCAGAGAATGAATGATACTGAAGTCCATCCTTGGTATTTTATGTACTATCTTCTTATTTCTATTTTGATCATCCTAGATAGAGGAGAAGACAAACCTCCACCATTTGAAGAGGTATCACTATATGATGCATTCAAGTCTTTAGTCTCTTCTTCAATCTCTTCATTAGCATTGGATACGTTTGTAAGACTTTAGTTTTTTGTGGGCTTATTTTGCGAGCGATCAACTTTCTTTGCTTCAACCATTTTTGTTAACACCTTGCCAATTGCTTCTTGGCATGATGAACATTCAAATTCTGAATGGCTAACTTTATGCAAGCAGCAAAATCATGGGAGAAGGAGAATATTGGGATCAACCTCTTCTCCTAGGCATTGTAGATTAGCCATCATATGGTCTATGAATTGTGTTACAACTTCATCTTTCAGGGCTGAAATCATGGAGTCACTATTTTGATCATCCCTTTGTTGAATTGACATGGTATCAAAATCCATTACCTTGTATGAACCTAAATCTATTTTTAAGAAGGCTACTTCATTTGGAGCATTTTATTCTATGATCATCTTTGCCAACTTAGGCTTGGCATCTATCTTGATTTGATCATTCAAACCTTTCCATGGCAACCAAAGCTGAGTGAAATTTGTAGAAAACCATCCCCTTAGACATGTCATCCATTCTCTATGGAGGAGAAATCCATATGTCTCTAGAATATCAATCACATGTATTTCAATGATGTCTTGAATGCAGGGGTCAACTATCAACTGTATTGACACGTCCTTAAATACACCTATGAACCAGTTAGTAGGTTGAGGGGTGACCCCTAGCTTTTGTGCTATGGATAAAGGCATGAAATTGCACAAATCTCTTGAATCAATAAGGAAATTATGAATATTTTTCCTATATATCCTAATACTAAGAAAAAATGGGGGCACCTCTACCTTTTTTTTGAACATAGTGGGTAGTGCCTCTATGGCATTAACTTTTGTGACACCACCTTTTGAGGGGTGGTATTGTGGGAATTCTTTGTATGGTCTAGAGTTTTCATGAGTGCTTCTCACTATTGTGGATAGTTTTGCAACATGTCAAACATGGATATATTGGCCTTTTTTCACTTCAAGTCTTCAACTGCACTGTATCTTTCAGTTGACCAAGTAGGATTTTTCAATATTCTTGGTACATTCTCTTGTTTTTTATTTTTTTATTCACCAAATAGTTGTTTGACTGGTGTCAGATTGTTACTCACCCTACAGTCAAGGGAGTTGGTTGCAGTGCTAGAGGAATTCTATTTGTTAGGGGTTCCTTTCTATTTCTCAAGTTGTACGTGTTTCGATTGTCACTGTGAAAGGAAAACATCTCTTCATATTGAAGGTCAAGCTCTTGGCTGAAGTGAAATGAGAACTCTTCCTCAACTAATTTTTCCACTTGTGGCTTATGCATGGGGTCATAGGATTCCAACAACATAGTGTTAAATTATATGGGAGTAGAGTTATCACTTGCTTAAGAGCTTTGAGCCATGTCTTGATTTCTATTATAGTATGAACCATCGTTGGTAGGTGCATTGTGGCCATCATCATACTAGTTGATATCAACATACTAAACATTATTGTTGTTAGTAGGAATACTTCCATTATTTGGATGTGTGCTCCACTATCGATTCTGTCTCTGGAAGTCATTGTTTCAATCAGGAGGACTGAAGTTGTTTCCCCCATTGTTGTTATTCCCATTGAAGTTTTGGTTGTAATTTTGACCATAACCATTGTTGTAGGGACCGGCATTATTTCTTTGGAAGTTGTTTTTCTATCCTTGTAATAGCCTAAGATGAGTCAATTCATTTTTCATTAGTGACATACTCTTTTTCATCTAATAAAATTTTGAAATAAAGTTGTTGTCTATTTCCATAGGACCTATTGCCTTCTTTTCGAAGAAAGTGGTCTTAGGAGGATTGTACCCTGGATAAGTTAGCATGAGGTTCTACAGAGTGGATGTCTATTGCAATGGAACTAGATTCACTAGTATAAACTAGCTAGGCATAGTGGGTATTTCGACTAGGTATGTTGACATTACTATGATAGCTTGAGGTGGAAGCATTAGTCTCCTCCATTAGGATTGGCTTGCTTGGTAAAATTTATTGCTTCCTCAAAGACCTTTTCTAATTTATCGATATCTATTGCATGAAGTCTTCTCAGAAAGATGGCTATAAGAGGGTCCATGGCATTCAAATAAATTTGGATAGCTACTTCAATAGGTATAGTGTATGGCATCTCTAGCTTGCAATATGCCATATAGAAGTAATGGTTGAAGTGAGAAACTCTCTCAGTTGGGTCCTTTTTTATTGATATAAATTGTTGATATATCACATCTGGGTTCATAAATGTTTTGAATTTCTCTAGGGTCAAATTTTTGAAAGTATTCCAATCTCCTATGCATCCAAGTGGCAGACTGATGTACCAATTGTAAGCAACTTCCCCCAAAGAGTAAGGGAATAAATGAAGGACCACATCCTCATTGGCAATCTACTTTCAGTTATAAATTTCTTTAAAAACTTCAATGTGGTCTTCAGCAATTCAAGTTTCTCCATAGATGAACCTTGGATAAAACTTCTTGTGATTCTTAAGGAGGTCATGGAGAGCACCTCTCAAGTTTATTGGTGAGTCTATGGCATTTGTGAAAAAGGCCATCAGAGGATTTGGTGGGCCAAGAGGTGGTTATTGTAGAGGTGGAATGATAGGAGTTTGTGGTGGTCCACTAGGTGGTTGGAGTGGAGGTCGAGTTGAAGAAGATGATGAAATTTTGAATGGAAGTGGTTGAATTCTTGATACTCCTATATCACTATGTGGTTTACAGAAGTGAGTGAGTTCAAGAAACTCATGTGCTCTTAGTGAAGATCTTAGTGCTCACTGAAAAAGGGATTCTAGATCGAAACCCTCCAACTTGCATCAATTTTTGAAAAAGCACACCTCATTAGAAGTACACTCTCTCACACACCTAAATTTTGCATACCATAGAGTTTTGTGTAGCTGCGAATCTATGAACCTATGGAGCTGTGCACCTAAATTTTCCAAAAAATTAGAAAAATTTTTGAACTTATGTGAAGTGTAGAATTTTGAACTTGTGGCAAATTTTCTTTCCTTTTTCCAAGAATCTAAAGTATGGTGCTCCTTCTAGTGCCACTTCTATTGAGTTGTTGTTATGCATGATGCTAAATGGCAGGAATTCTTGCAAACTCCTCTCTTGAAAAGCTAATCTTTGGGATCAACTCCAAGGTTTTGTATTTGCCTTGCGACATACCAAAATCTGCTCAATTGAAGATAAATGTGATTTTTCACAAGGAGGCATTTTTTGGTTCATTTTGATTTTGGATGAGATGAAGAATCTACACGCTACTTCAAAATAACACACAAAAGAACTATGTTTTTGTATTTATTCTTAATATTTTTATGAATGCAATCTAATAATGCAACTAGTATGAATTCCTATTCTAGCAAAGGGGTTAGCAAATAAAATAACATAAAATGAAAATCCTAATGGACATAAGCTACAGAAAATAGCACACTACAAGTTAAGCTTTCAAAGGAATCAGTAAGTAACCAATGAAAAAAAGAGCAGTGCTTCCTAGATTTCACTGATGCAATCGTCAGTGAGAAACTCTAACAGTCATATGATATTTCACCTTTCATCAAATCACAAGGCCACGAAAAGTGCACTCGTGTGAGATGAAAAGTTATGCAAGTGCAATTTAATGATTTCTTCTCAAGCTCATTATGTCAGTAGAATTCATAAATCTATAGCAAACACCAAAACTAAAAGATCGCACAACCAAAAACAACACAATAAACCTTTGGCTCAATCACAATCTCATGAACAAAATTCACAAAATAATGACACATTTAGGCAAGAATTACAACACTCCAAATGCAAGCACCAAAAGCATAATTTTATTGCATAATAATGGTAGCCCATGTTACATATTACAATGGGGTATTTATAAGAAATTTTCTTTGTAATTTGTGTTGAGAGTGAGAGATATTCTTCATGCAATAAAATGCTTTTAAAAAATAAAACAAACTAAATATATAGAAACTAACAATTAGACTAGTGCTTAGAGGGACTTCATCCATATGGTATTCATTAATTGGATGCATGAGCCTTTTACATGTTTAAAACAAATAAATTATGAGAGAGAAAGTAGTAGAAAGCTCCAAGTCAAAGTGGAAGTGTTTGGAAGTACCAAAAATAAAAGTTGATCCTTCACAAGGCATTTGTAGGAGTTAAACTTCTTTCATAATGCATTTTTGATGCATGGAAAGCTCTATTTTTTGAACTGGTAGTTGACTATTGATGGAACTTTTCCAAAAATGTGCACCTACAGAGCTACAGACCTACACACCTTGAAATGGTTCAAAATCTCAAAATTTTACAATGTCAAAATTGAATTTTTGGCATCTGGGTTTTATTCATCTTCATCCCAAAGCTATGTTTGGATGTTTGCCCTTGAATTTCTCTATCATCTCAGTAATTCTGAACACGTCTGATAAATCCAAAGCCTCATATTTATCCTTAACCTTTTTTTAGTAATTGTCTACCTCAATTCAGGTATCAGCAAAATCCCCAAGTTTGGTATCCAATTCTAACAATGCTTCTTTAGTTCTAAAGGCTTGTTTGATGTCCTCATCATCAACAACTTCCACAAAAATCTTCCTAAAATTCTCAACCATTATTTCCACTGGTAACAACTTTTCTAGTTCCTCATCTTCAAAAATTTCCAAGCATGCATCACTGTAGTATCTCTCTACTTCCAAAATTTAGTCTCGAGCTTGGTCCTTGAATTGGTGAATCTCCCCATGTAATGTTTCCATTACTTTATTGATATCCACTATTTTCTCTATCTAGTCAATAATCATACCTAACTCTTCTCCTATATATACATTAATGAAAACCTGGTACCTTTACCTGTTTATGGCTTGCAGAGTCTATAAATCCTTAATCCAGGCCCTCACTTCATCCATGATACTGAAGTCCTACTTCAAAATTGCTACAATCTTATTCACATTCTCCTACTAGCATGCAATAACTTCAAATTCCCTCTGATGATCAAAATACCTTTCTCCTCAAAACTTTCCTGCCATTGCTAATAGTCTTTAAAAAATGGGTCCAGTTGTACACCTCCCCCTTCTCTAAGTATAGTGTTCAAAGTTTTCTCAGGGTGCTCAGAATCTAGAGGACCAACTACTTCAGCTAGATATTCTTTTAGGATCTCAACCTACCTTCAATGTGTGTGTGTGTGGTGTAAGAGTGCATGTATAGGAGAGCATATGTGCACGATGGGTATGAAACACCATAAGTACTAAGTGTAGGCTCAAGGTGGCATTGTGGGTGCAAGAGGCACCATAGGTGCAAGGCACGCCTTGAGTGTGAAGTGGTGGGTTAATGCATGTGCAGCACAAGAAAAGGACATGGGGCACTAAAAGTATCGAGGTGGCACAGAAGGGTGTACGGTGCCAATGGTCATGCCCAATGCCAATGGCCATGTGTAGTGCCAAAGCGCATGTTCACCAAAGTTTATGCAAAATGCATGGTGTCAAAGGGTCTTGTTGGGTGCAGGATGCTAGACTATGGGAGGCACGTAGTGCCAAGTGTAGGAAGGTGCTTACCTTGTGTGCCATTTACAAAAGAAACATAAAATGTTGAAGTGTTTCAGTAGCTCGGGGGTGTTTTATAACCTCACCCATTGGGTAGGTGCACAACACGCCACTTGCATAGGCACACAAGTGTGAGTGCACACCTTCTTGACGTGTGCGCTAGCTTATAAGATGGATATAATTTTATTATTATTTTTTTTATTTTTTTTATTTTTTCCAATTTTTTTTTTTTTCTATTTTTTTTTTTTTGTCTTTTTCAATTTTTTCAATATTTGGGTTTTTTTTATTTTCTAATTTTTTTGGGTTTTTTTAACTTTTTGACTCTAATATTTTCTCAGATCTCAAACTGGGAGTTCAGGAGTCTGAACAAAGTAGGGGGTCCCCATTCCTAGTGAGGAATGGGGCATGTTTTGTGGGACCACAACAAGTAGCTAAAAAATATAATTCAGCAGGCTATCACAACACAGATGGATTAATATCAAAAAATTCTAATAGATATTTGTAGATTGTATAGCATTGTTGACACCCAAGCATTGCAATTGTGACAAACAAAAACTTTCTCTTCAAATGGTTGACCATTGCAATTACAATGGTTGTCTATTGGAAGAGTCATCGTAATTACAATGTCTACAATATGAACTTTTGCCAATCCCTCCTTCTGAGTTACGACTTTCTCTCCTGTTGTAATTACGATGAATGTCTTTATCATTACAATTTGTGATCGACAAATTCTGGCAGCACTCTGATTGGAGCTAATTATTGTTTCTGTCACTAGGGAGATGGGTAGATGTCACAATTGCAATGGCCTACCATCACAAAATGGGTCCAAATGTTGTAGTGATAGCTTAAGAAGATCTATGGTGCAGTTCAAGAAATAAAGTCTAAATCTTGATGGAGTTAATTATGATAGCAAGAGAATAGAGATGGAGTTTTGATGGGGAGATATTTCAACTTAGTCCTAATTTCTTCTAGGAATTCGTAAGGCTCTTCTCCTAGCCTTACTAGGTTTCCTTCTATGACCCTACACTAGAGGAATTTCCTCTCCAACTCCTCTCTCTCTCCAAAGACCTCTCTACCAGTTAGATACTTCACATTACTCTCACCTTTCTCCTTAGACTTGATGGCCTAGTTTTTCACCTAGCAATTTTTTTGTCAAAACTTGTGAAAATCGGGTAAAACTATGTTTGTCATGCTTAGGTTTTTTCCAATTGTGTTAACCCTCGTAAAAACCCTAAGGTAATTTTATGTTTTATGTTTCGATGGAGTTCATTTGAAATTAATTTATAAATTAAAAATAGGGATATATGGAAAATATTACTTATATCTTTATATCACTAAGTTTTGAGCTAATATCAATTTTATATTTCATGACCTTTCAATGTCCTTTAAGTTGTAACATTGTGAAATATTTTTGATTGCAACATCATTGTATTTGTCTTGCTAACTATGTTTAAGGTTGCGAGGAGAAAAAATGGTCTATTCTTAGCTTAGTGCAGCTTCATAGTGGTTACTATTAATACTCATGTTAGAGTTGCAAAGGAGAAAAATAGTGAAAAGCATATGATCGCAAGTCATTTTTAGCTTAAGGGAATTCAAGTTGTGATGCTACGATAAAGGGAATAACGTTAGCTTCAAACAGTCATCACAAGGTTGCAGGCCAAAAAGTATTGAGTATATTTTAAGTTACTACCATACAAATAGGAGGAAATATTTAATACGAATGTGAGTGCAACATCACAAATGATTAGATAAACTATGAAGACAAAGCTATCAGGATGTGAAAAGGTAGTAGTGGTTAAGAGTTAACACTATTGCATCTTCACAAGTGGTTAAGAGGAAACCTAAGTTAAGGTAGTGAGGCTACAAAATCCTGTAATCATGCCTTTACAAGGTTACTTGTCAAGTTAAGGATCCAAGTTGTAAAGAAGTGATAAGGAGCAAATAGTCAAATTAAAGCCTTATTCATGTGATCGCATGATCACGTGTTTTAGTTATAAAAGAAAATTATAAGCTGCAAACCTATGAAAGATATCAAACAGTCAGAAGAAATGCGTATCACTAGATCACATGGGTTTGAAGTCAAGTGATAGATGAAGTTGTGATGGAGCAATTAAATGAATTATGTAGTTAAGTTTTAGACTAGCACAACATTGCTTGAGTTAGTGATTGACTCAGAGTAAAAGTTGTGAAGTGGAAAATGCTTAGGATCACACTATCACAAGGTTTAACTATAGTTATTATGTTGAAGTTGAAAACTTGCAAAGTGGACTCAGAATCATTAAGGTCAAAGGCTAGCACAAGCTTGTAGTGGTTTCAATAACATTTAAGAACTTAGTTGTGATGTTACAAAGGATAAAGTAGTAGTCAAAGAGAAATCTTAGTGCAACATCACATAGTTAGAATATACATCATGACTAATGGTTATGAGGGAAAAATAGGGTAGATATATGAAGCATCACAACATTGCAACCATGAAATTCATTAAGTCCCAAGTCAGAAAAAAGATGCAAAATGGTGAATAAAGATCTCATTGTCAAATCGTAGCAGTTAGAAAGGTAAAATGAAATAAAGTCATGAAGCAATGAACAAAGGAAACTGTAGCTTCACAAGCCAAGTCTACTAGTTAAAGAAAAGAGATGCAAGGTTGAAAAACAATAAAAGATAATCTATTTCATAAGAGAAGAGAAGAAACCATGGTGAAGCAGCAACAAGGTGGTGATCACAGCATTGCAACTCTCAATTGTAAAAGAATAAAATGGTTTTCAATGGCAATGTCCAGGCTAGATAAAAAAAGGGATGAGTTGGATGTATGAAATGTGATAAAGTGTATTTTTTTTAGATTTTTTAGGATTGATAGGTTTTGAAGTGTGTTAGTTTTAAATTTCATCAATGTCATGCTCCTTTTGTAGAGATAGATAAATTCTGAAAGACAGGGAAGTTTTTATTACTAATTTCATAATTCATTGAGTTTCCTGAGTGAATTTCACGTTGTAGAGTGATTTCTGATGATTTTTCAGCATATAGCATACAAAATCAATTGAATTGTCTGAAGAAATAGCTCAAAAAGAAGGAGAGTTGATTGTACAAGAAGTAATTGAAGAATCATCTTTACAAGAAAAAATCCCTAACTCATTTGTTGAAGAATGGATACACATTCTTGGCTCTAGTAATGCACAAGCTAAGAATGATCATGCTTTCAAATATTCATATGTGTTTTGTAGAGATGTAGAGGTTCCAAACAAAAATGGATATGAATTGTTCTAGTTTATCTACAAGAACAAAACTAAGAAGGTTCCAATCTGCAACCCTTGGGTCAGAAATTTGGGTAAACTGATCATGCCAGAAGTTTTTGTGGATGTAAACCTGGTGAAAGGCTTAATCAAATTCTACAATCTAGTCAGTAAATCCTTCCACAAGAGAGACAGAAGCATCTTCCTATCCCTAGATAAAGAGATATTCATAGAGGCATTTGATTTGGGAGGCCCAATGTCATTGCCTATTGACATTGATGAATTGACTGAGAACTTCAAGAACCAGAAGAATTTTTATATGGCTTGGGCAATGACAAGGCCTATCCCCATGTCTTAGAAAGAGAAGGGAGAAATTCTAAAGAAGAAGGAAGTAGAAAAAATCATGCCCCTTGAGTTTATCTAGAGATACTTCCATAACACTGTTTTTGGCTTGAATAAAGTATTAGGTTTAGATCAAACCATGAATGCCCTAGGGGGACACTATGTCATGGCATTGAACATTCAATCCCCCAACAAAAATTTTTGTTATGATTTTGTAGCATACATAATTTACAAGATACATGAGAAGATCACTACTACTTAGCAAGGACAATTGGAGAATTTCAAATTCCCCCATTATTCAATGATCATACATTTGATCCTATTCAAGAATGTTGATACATTTGATCAAAGATTTTTTGAGTCCGCACAAGAATGGGGAGAAAGATTACTAGTAAAAAAGTGGAAAAGGGTATGGAAAAGGTTATACCCCTATTTAAATGTCATTTCTTTTTTTAAATGATTTTGTGCATCTTGTTCTAAAAATGATAGGATTAGTAAATAAAAGGATCCCTAGAAATGTTAGAAAGGTTGTTAAACCTAAAATATATTTTGATGTTGGTAAGAAATTAACACATGATTAGGGAAGTGCCTTTTTTTTAGGTGTACATTATATTTAGATTTTTTTGATGTCCTCAGCCACCCCACATTCTACCCAAATATGTCCTTGAGAGACTTGGGTTTGTAGAAGTGTTATGGCAATTAATCTCAATGAATAGAGAATACCTAGGAAAGCTTGTCAAGAAAGGAACATTCTTGTGCAAATGTACTAAGGTAGGAGATTATGAAATAGGAAATAATGTCATTGAGGAGACTAATGCCTATCTAAGAGCTTACAAATTGCCAATTGGGCCAGCCTGAACATATGACCTTTATAATGTAGTCAAAAATTCCTTGAAGAGCATGAGATGATACAACCTACCCCCTACAAAACCCATGTGGGAAGAGGATGTCATTGCTTATAAGATAAATGAAGATGTTTGTAGGGAAAGGATGATTAAGTATAAAGTTGTTGTTAGCTTTGAGTAGGAAATTAAAAAATAAGATCCATCCTTTAAGGGATTCTATCCTAAGGAAGACTATTGATCTAAATTGGACAAATGTGTAGACAATTTTGATGAAATAGCAGCACAAGTCCCTAAATCAATAAGGAAAAGAGTACACCTTGAATACTCAAATGATGGCATAGCTATTGAAATCACTAATGATGAAGAGGATCAGCCTAAGAGCTAAGAATAGGGTGAACAAAAAAATTAGAGATAAAAGATGGTGGAAGTACTACAAAAAGCTCAACAAAAGGCCCTCCAAATTCTACCAAAGGGGAGTCAATATTTTAATGACATTGGAAAGATATTTTTGATATCTCAAGCATCTGAGGATGAAAAAGGACCAATAAGTTGTAGTTGCAAGCCCAAATGATTGATGACAAAATCATAGAAGCAACTAAATTCATGGGCGATGACAACTTCATCAAGATAGAGGAATATAAAAATTTCCTTTTCCAATTGAAGCAAAATGAATTGTCTTTGCAAATGAATCCAAGAGATTGTGATGAAGGTTGTTGTTGAACTTGTTTACAAATTGCAAGAATATAACCCAACCACTAAAATCCTTATCATAGAAGAAGCAAGGGAATTGGTAAGAATAAGTGGAATGATTGTCTTCCTAGGATGGGACATAAGCTCTTCTTTCATACTAGACCAAACGAGAAGACAAGATAAATCTATCTCATTTAAGGATGAAAATTAGCTCAGAGAGCTAAGAGGCTCTAGATATAATATTGATGCCTAGATAATGGAAATATGGATTTTATCTCCAGAGGACCAAAATCCAGCTCTAATGGAATCAAGGAATCTCGAACAGGGAATTTTATCTTTTGGAATGTGCAGTCCACCTCTAGTAGCCAAATTTACGGGATCCATACTTTAGTGGCTCTTTTGGGTAAGAACAAGATGGATACACTTCAAGAACAACTAGAGGGAGCATATGAGAGATACATTAAAACTAGGAGAAGCTATGAGGAAGAAATGAAGAAGACATATGTATTAGAGCAAAAGACCCTCAAGATGGAGAATGAAATATCAACATTAAAGAGTACTATCAAATTAGTTACAGAGGTGAGAGACCAAGCTATCCAAATAGAGGACCATGTACTTGAAATAGAGGAAGCATCAAGCCAAGCAATGGAGATAGATGAAGAAGATTTAAAATCAAGTAAGGAAATTGAAGTTTGAACAATCAAAAACTTGTAGATTCACAAAATAAGTGCATTAAATTTAGTCTCACAAATGCACACAACAACTACCTTGTGTTAAAAGGAGTAGAGTATAGATGTTTAGAGGAAATTTCCTTATTGTCTCCTCTTTTCACTACATGGGGTACACATACTCCATTTTTTGATATTTTGGTACCTATACTAGCACAAAAGAAAGATTTTCCAAAGGTAGTAATCATAAATACTAGAAAGATGATAACTAAGGTGAGGGATTTGAATGGTTTCTTCAATGGCACGTTGTAGCTGATACAAAAGAAGATGAAGGAAATTATTGTAGGAACACCTAGTTTTGTGCCCACAATTTTGGAGAATGATGGGAAAGTTAAGGACAGGGTAGAATGGTTAGCCTCTTTTGATGGTATTTTGAACAAACCTAGATTTCTTGCATATTGCAATGATGAGACAAGTGTAGCAGTGATCTATGATTTAATTGACATGCTTTACAAGCTAAAAATAGAGATATCTAAAATAACTACAAAAATTAAGACCATAGCTGATGCCAAGTGGAACAAGTACCTTGAAGAATTAGATACAATTAGAGATGTCACTTGGCCTTATATAGATATAGATATTGCCATCTGGGAGGTCATAATAGATATCAAATCTTTACCATCCAGTCATAGTGACTAGTATGGCACAAAGATTTAGTTAAGATGTAGTTAGAGGAAAAAGGAGCAAAGAAAAGACAAGGATAGCGTCAGGAGCTTGAAGACAAATAGAGTTTGTTAAAGACACCTTCTGGAAATGCCACCTATCGATTTTGCAACTGCATCCAAAATTTTGATCAGGTATAGAGAATGTTTTGTACTATAAAAAGGATAAAATATATTTTTATTTTCTTTTCATTAGAATTTTGACGTGTGTTCTCCCATCTAAAGCTTGTTTCAATCCTTCCTATAAAAGGATTTCCAAGATGTAGAATTGAGGTTTGAAATCTATGTAATTTTTAGTGCTATGATATTTTGTAGTTAGTCTAGTTAATCTTTATGTAAAATTCTATGTATTATCTCAATTTTGAATGTTGAGAATAAAATTTAACCCTAAATGATAAATTTTCATGTCTTGAAGTATTCTTGAGTTTATACCAGTAATGTAATAGTTTTTAAGGAATATTAATAAAAAAGAAAATTTTTACCATATCTATATCTCTAAATTTTGTCTCTATTTTCATATCTATATAGGAATGAATGAATAAGGTTCTTTCATTTTAATGCAGCTTGGATGGGTTGTATGTCTTTTCATTGATCTCTTTTAATTCAAGGAGTTAAGTAAATTATTTCATTTAATTGATAGGGTTTCTAAGAGTATGGGAGGGATATTTATATGAATGAAATTCAAGGGTAACTGCTAATAGAATTAATTGTAAGGCAAATAATTAGGTCAAATTTTTGCTAGGTAGACATTTCATACCAATGGATAGGGCACTAATTATCAATTCATATGCAAATTGTTGAAGAAACCATGTGGTTACATAAAGCACAAATTTATATCAAATCAATTTTACTTTATTGTTCGAAGACTTAAACTATTGGTCGGTACTTATTTGTTATAATTATATGTGTGTCATAGTTAGCTATTGTAATCAAGAACTATTTACAAAGTTAAGAAGAATTGTAACCATTTTTGCTACAAGGTATATATTTGAAGAAAAGAATACTAATGATTGAATTATGAAGAAAATGTCAAGCATCCTTTCATTCAATCCCTAAGGTGTACCCACCTAGGCCCTACAAACCCGTAAGTGTAGAGAATCCTTGTGATTTTGTTAATTTTGGTCCAAATCTAAAGGTTTTTCAATTGAATACAGGAAGTAGCTAGCCCTTAGACTAAAATTTGTCCTCTACATCTTGGTATCAGGTTCTTTGTTGCCTAGTAGTTTTCAAACACCAACATGACTCAATGCACTAATTCATTCACCATTTAACCATGTACATGACTAAATCAAAAGTGGATGCAGGGGATTCGTTATTACTTGTTTCAATCAATTCTGGTGTCACTTCATTTGCATCTTCCATAGTTTTGCAATTATTTTCTTCAATCCCTTGGAAATGGGGCTAGTGGCCTTTTAGATCCAATTAGGTCTCCAAATTAGGTTTTTAGGATTTAAATTTTAAATTTCCTTAATAATACCCAAAAAAATATCTTTTTGATACCCTTTTCAAATACCAAAAGGATTTTGAGGGTCTTAAGTGTCCAAATTATTTGTATAGTTCATTGCTAGAAATAGGCCTAAATATGAGGGTTTCAATCTTTTTTATATTGTAGTATGTCTAATGGATTCATAAATCTACATCTCCATGGATTTCACAGGTCAATCCATTAACCCCTCTAATTGTGCTTTGCAATCATCAAGTTACCTAGTCGAGTACACTCTTTATCACCTAGGGCTTGATAGGAAAAATAGAAACCCTACATAACTTGACTAAAAAATCCATATGTATGATGTATATACAAAATCCTAACATATTCAAACAATTCATATAGTTCCCACCATTGGAATTCATGTTAGGTTCATTTGAAGACTTCCAACTCTGTATGGACCAGTGAACTAGTCACAGATGAAAGATTTTTATTACACCTATCCAAAAAAATATCTATACTAACAAATACACACCAAGAAATTAAATTAAATTCCCTATCTATCTATGCAATAAAGATCCTCAATCCAATCTATTGGAATGTAGATGCTTCAGTTACAAGGCTACTATAACATAATTTACAGGAAAAATTAGTCAACTTTATTATATAAAACTATATATACAACACTAAAACATTTCTCTTTGACCTAGAATGGTCTCAAATAGATCCATGTCTTTTTCCTCAACTATTCACCCTAACCCACAACCACTTTGTGTCTCCTTTGTACAAAGTTGTCAATGTTATCATTGACAACTTTTGCATATTTTTCACTTTGCACATCTACAATTCATGGGAACTCCAAATGAGTGTAGATTTAAAACTTAGACATTTATATAATGCTTTATCACATGTTAACCAAATTTTATGCATTTAGAGTTAGTTTGACTAGTTTCCCAACTTTGCACTACCTTGACAACTTAGGACCTTTCAAGACACTTCAAAAAAAATTCATTGGAAAACTTTGTCAACACATAATAATGAGTTCCTAAAACCTTAAGACACACTTGGGACAATTTATTTGTCCTTATTTACCAATTTTTTCTTCCAAAACTACTTACAAGTCAAAATTTGATTTAGGGTTTTACCTAAGACCTTGGGTGCTCCTGCACCATTCTCCTCATTTTTCTAAATTTGTCTACTACTACAAATTTGTCATCAAAAATAGAATTTTTCCTTGGTAAGCCTACTATGAAGTCAATACTAAGACACTCCATGGTCTACTAGGAGTTGATAAAGGTTGGTATAACCCTATATTTGAAGATGTCCCTTTAGCTTTTTGACAAACTACACATTGCTCAACATACCTCCTGACATCGATTTGCATATTTGGCCAATAATATAACCATTGAATTAGGTCTAATGTATTATTAAACCTAAAATGGCCAATAAGACTCCCATTTTGCTTCTCTTGGATGATATTTTATATCATAGACCCCTTAGGTACATGTTATTAGTTACCTTTAAACAAAAGTCCATTTTGCAAAGTATAGTAAAAAAAATTGCTGTGAAAATGATTATTCAAATCAACACATACCTTGTAGGCTTTTGAGAATTCTTCATCTCCCTCATATAGGTCTTTGAACCCTTCAATACCAATACTTTTTAGCTATACAATGAGAAACCTTATGATGAGTACATCTGCCACCTTATTATTTTGACCCTTATTATGTTTTATAGTAAATGTATATGCTTGAAGAAACTTCATCCACTTTATAAGTCTAAGACTCATCTTATCTTGTGTTTTTATGAAGCTTAAAGATTTATTATTAGTGTAGACTACAAATTCCTTGCGAAAAAAGTAATGTCTCCAATTCCTAAGAGATTGAACCAATGCATAAATTTCTAAATCATAAGATGAATAACTTAACTTAGCCTCATTGAATATCTCACTCAAAAATGTTATTGGTTTTTTCCCTCTTAACTTAGGACTACTCCCACTATTATGCTAGTTGCATCACATTCTAAAATGAACAATTTATCAAAACTTAGTAACACAGCAATGGGTTGTGTAGCTACCTCTTGTTTAAACTTCTCAAACCCTTAATTATCCTTCTTTTTCCACTTGAACTTCATCTTGATTTCACCTTTAATAGTATCTATAATGGGTGCACATATCTCATTGTATCTTTTAACAAACTTCCTATCAAAATGAGCCAATCCATGAAAGCTTCTTACTTTAGCCCTTATTTTTGGAGTGGGCTAGTTAAGGATGGCTTCTACCTTACTTGGGTCCATTTTCAAGTCACCTTGAGAGAATACAAAACCTAAGTACACAAGATCTTGTTTCAAGAACTCACTCTTCTCTAGGTTAATGGATAACTTCTCTTCATGTAATCTCCTTAAGACAATCTCTAGGTGCTTCATGTGTTATTTTTTCTTGCTAAAAATGAGGATATCATCAAGGTAAAATACCACAAACCTACCTATGTGATTCTAGAACACCTCATTCATTAACCTCATAAATATGCTAAGTGCATTTGTGAGACCAAATGGCATAAATAACTAGTCATAAAGACCATTTATAGTCTTTAAAAAAAAATTACATTCATCCCCCTTTTTCATCCTAATTTTATGATACCCACTTTTAATGTCAATGTTAGTAAAGTACTTAGCTCCTCCTAAACAATCCATCAAGTATTGTATTCTAGGAATAGGAAACCTATATCTTATAGTTATCCTATTAATTTCCCTAAAATTAGTACATAATCTCCACTTACCTATCTTCTTGGATTCCAAGACTATTGGAATAGCACACGGGCTTAATACCCTTCTTGATTAACCCTTGGTCAAGAAACTCTTGAACTTGTCTTTCTATTTCTTTGTTTTGGTCTAGTCTCATCTTGTATGCAGCTTTGTTAGGAAAAGATTCCCTTGGTATAAATTCTATTAGATGGCTAATGTCTCTTTGAGGAGGTAAGGTTGTTTTTGTCCCATCACTGATGATGTCACTAAACTAATCCAATAGTTGCTTTACCTCTGCAAGCAATTTTGGCTTTGGTTTGTCTTCATCTTTGGGCATTACTAAAATTGCAAACCCAAATCCCTCTTCTTGTGTGATATCAAGTAAGAACTCTTTACCACTAAATAAGAGTATATTTGAATCTATTAATATTTTTTTTCCTTCTTCAACAAGAGACCAAATTTTGTAAGTGACCTCGTTCTTCTTTAAAGTGTACATATTCTTCTTTACATGATGAATTGCATCTTTGTCATATTACAATGGTCTATCTAATAGTAGATTGAAAAATCCCTAAGAGAGACATCATAAAGGATCGTGTCTTAGTTCTCTCTAGTAGAAAACTCAACCCATGCTTGTTCACTAACAAGAACATTATGCCCTTTGTTCAACCAAGTAACCTTGTAAGGATGTGCATGAGAAATATTTATGAGCTTCAACTCCTAAATAGCCTCCTCTAATATTATTTTATCTATTGAACCTGAGCCTATGATGACTCTACACACCTTTCCATGAATATTTCACTTCACTCTTAATAATTCCCTTCTTTATTTATGTTTTTCCTTTCTAGGTTTATTTATCAATACTCTTATAAATATAATGTTTTGTCTACTCTCTGAGTCAAGATTGAAATCGAGAATTGTTGCACTACTAACCTCCTCTTGAGCATAAGAAACTTTATTTTCACTTTGCGAAGATGATTCCTTAGTAATGAATCTATAGGTAGGGCAGCCTAATTGACCACAATTGTAGCATTTCATGCTTACAAAATGTGAACCTCTTCCAAAACTTCCAAATCTACCTCTTCCACTACTATTAAAGTCTCTACCTCTTCTTTAGTTACCTCTACAACTTGAGTGACTACTTTTTTCAATTATCTTAGACTCTCCTTGGTTATTTCTTTTCATTTCTTTTGAGATCAAATCAACCTCTATGACCTCCTCTTGAGTCTCTTCCTCTTCCTCTTCCTCTACCCCTTGCACTTGTGTCCTACTTCTTTCTACTTTTTTCTTCAACCTTTAGAGCTAATTGATAACACCCATGGATAGTAGTAGGGGTTAAAATACTGATCTCTTCTTGTATACTCCATCTAAAGTCACTCAAATTCCTAGCCACTTCAATAATTTTTTCCTCTTAGACTTTGGATCTAAGGCATAATTTTTGAAATTCTTCTATGTAAGAATCAACATCCATATCTCTGTGTTTGAGGTTTTGTCTCTTCTTATGTAGTTAGATCTCATAATCCTTTGGTAATAATTTCTCTCTTATCTTTGCCACCATATCTTTCTAATTGGTTATTGGTTTCTTTCCCTTTGTTTCTCTTTCTTCTTGAAGAAACTTCCACCTCTATGCATTAGAATCAAGAAGAAAAAGATATAAATCCAAAGCCAAATATTTAACAAACTGAATCAATTAACCAACATTTATGATAAACCAACAAGGAAACCAAATAATAGAACATGAAAATTTGTGTCTCTATATAGCCTCATTGATATGTTGACGTGGTCATGATCATGGATGTGCACTCAAATCTGGTGCTTAAGCCTCAAGAATGGATGAATTCAATATATGGATGCATGAAAATTTTGAATATCACCAAATCGTGCTCTAAAAGTAATTAGCTCTCAAAATGGTATAATAATTCTACTCAGAAGGTGGATGATTTGTGAGGAGTAAAGGGTTCAATTTATAAGAAATTAGGTGTGGAGGACATAAGAATTCTTGATGGATAGTTAACTGAGTGAGGTGTGAGAAAGGGTTCAGTTGACTGAGATAGGTGGAGGGGATGAACTTTTGTGTTTAGAGATGGATGAGCGAGATGTAGCTTGAGAGTGGACTTGGACTTGAGTTTGAAAGAATATGTTTTGCCTTAATTTGTGCAAGTGATCTAGAGATGGATTTTAGACATGGAAGAGAAAGTGGTGTGTTTATATTAAGGTAGTGAGGTGGATCAGTTGACTCGATGATGTGGAAAGTGGATGGATTTGTTAGAGAAAAGGTTAGTGGGTGAGCTTACTTAAATAAAAAAATTATTTAATTAAAAAAGGAATTATTGGTGAATGAGATTTAATTAAATAAATGAATTATTTAATTAAAAGAGAATATTTGGTGGATGGGATTTAATTAAATAAATGAATCATTTAATTAAAAGAGGAATATAGTTGGTGCATGAGTTGATTTTGGGTAACTGTTGGTTGAAGGGTTAGTTTGTAGGTGGAGGGGTTTAACTAATTAAATTATTTAAATAGAAAGGGGTTTTGGAGATTAAATTAAATGAGTTTTGCATTTATTTAATTTAATAGAGAAAGGGGGTTTAATTAATAATTTAGACTATTGGTTGTTTATTTTTTATATAAAAGAAGCCAAAACTAGGGGGTTGGCCCTTTACAATACTGGTGAACAACCAAAAAACAACCACAAAAACTCTCTAACAATTTACATCAAAAACATAAGTAACAACATAATAGTAATTAAAAGTACTAGAGGTCCAACTCTTAAAAGCGGCAAAGTTTAACAAGTTAGCAAAAGGTATGTAAGTGGTCATCGCATCGTACCACCTATAGCTAATATCCAAGTTAAATAGAAGAAACAAAACCATCACCAGAGGATGGAGAGAGAAACTAGAAAAAACATTAAGAACTAAGAAGCCACTAACTGGCATCTTTTTATTTCCTTTCCCAGCTAGGAGGACTATGGCCCAATCTTTGGTGAGGCAATTGTAGAGCAACTTTGATTCCTCCTTCCCAAGGCCCTCCTCCTCTAACTCATGAGCTAGAAGTTGGAGAGTGGTTGTAGTCACATAGGTCACCTTTAGAGTGAACTTTGAGAAGAGGTTGAAGCCCTCCTTCAATGCATTGCACCTGTCTCTTAGCTCTTGGAAGTCTCTACAAGTAATAGCCCCATCCTCTAAAATACCTAGGTTTAGAGCCCTACACATCCAGATTAATAATGGGGGCCCTAAAATTTTCTAGCCCACCTTTCTTTATAAAAGAGGAGATAGTGTCTAGGGAAGCTTTATTAGGTCTGGGGTTATCCTAGTTATCAACAAAAGGCAAGGTGATGGTAGCAGAAATATGTGTGGGTGTGATAACCCTTTTCTGAAATAAGATTCAATAATATGTAATAATAATAATATAATAAAATAACAATGATAAATAATTGAGGTGATAAAATGAATAATATTAGTAATGAAATAATTGACGTTAAATATATAGAACATAAATGAATAAACTATATTAATATACTAAATACATTATTAAATAAATAGCAAAATAAATAAATATTAAATAACATATAAACAAAGGAACATTGAAATTATACATAAATGAATATTAAATAATAATAAAGAATCATTTACAATTATTTACCAAAAAAATGTGGAAATACCCATGGAAGGGTCACATCACATAGACTCGCTGATATAAATAAAAGGAGATAGGTGAATGAGCGAAACAGGTTAGACGAATGATATCAGAAAAAAAAATTCATTATACAATATTTTAAAAGGAAATTGCAAGATATAAATGATTCAAGGTGTACAAAGCAATAAGAAAGAAAATATAAACAAATAAAAGAATAGAATATATATATATATATATATATATATATATATATATATATATATATATATATATATATATATAATGATGTGGACAAACACATAAGGAATATCATGGGCATTGAAGGAAATCATATAAACCTTAGAAGACATACTTGTATGACATCGATTGCACACAGGGCATTGTTTGATAGTAAATATAAGCACAATGGAAAATAATATCCCCAATGGGAAAAGAATGGAAAGTATTCAAGGAAAAGAAAATTTTAAACAAGTCATATACCATGGGCCATCAAAAATGAAGGAAGGAACAATCAATCCCAAAATCATAGGGGGTAGAACTTGGGAGGTATGTAAGATAAAGGTAAGATATTTGATTGAGTACAAAAGTTGTTTTATATGTTAGATATATTTTTTATATAACATTTTTTCCATATTATTATATATTTATGTGTATGAACATATATATATATATATAAATATAATATTCAACTTGAATATTACTAATATTAGAAATATGATTTTAATTAAAATAGTGATAATTAATGATTTGATATTATAAGAGAGTAACTAATATGTTAGTAGATATCAATATAGTTTTATGGAATAAATAAATAATTATATGTTATAAGCATTTCCACTATTAAATTAAAATATAAATAACTCTATGTATATAGATATATCAGTGATAAGAAATTATTTTTATGGAAAATAGTGGAAATTAAATAATAATGTATTAATATATTAGGAGAATTATAAGACTCAAAGCATGGGGATAGAAAGGTGTTAACATATTGAACCAACCACCATGACCAAGAATTCTTTGTGTTGCCAAAGTATTCTAATGTTGTCAAACATATGCATATGTCATTGGCCTTGCATAGAGGATGCCCATCCAAGAAGAATCTTAAGGGGTGCACTCTTGGGATGACAACAAAGTAGCTATGAGTTATGAAGCCCGATCTGGAGATGTCCTTAAGATTGTGGTTAACTTAGAGGGTAGAATAATATAGTTAATTTTATTATTATTGTGATTCTAACATTTATTTTGTAGGTATTAGTTATCCCTAACTAACTCTATTAGTGGGGAAATTACAGTGGTATCAGAGCATGATCATGCCATCTTGTTGGGTAAAAGTAAATAAAATAATAATGAATTATTCTAAGTCAATCAAAAAAATCTAACAGTAAAGTAAATTATATTGTCTTTGTGTCTTCATGCATTCACATATACTTGGTATCTTTAAATATACATATATATATTTCATATTTTCAATAGAGGTTTGGAATAGCAAAAAATGAAAGTGAACAAAAATATTTGAATTTAAACTCTTAAGTATATAATTGCTTGAGGAGAAGCAATTTTGGGAGGGTAGGACTAATCCCTTTCTAAAATAAGATTCAATAATTTGTAATAATAATAATATAATATAATAACAATGATAAATAGTTGAGATGATAAAATGAATAATATTAGTAATGAAATAATTGATAGTTAATATATAGAGCATAAATAAATAAATATATTAATACACTAAATATATTATTAAATAAATAGCAAAACAAATAAATATTAGATAATATATAAATAAAGGAAAGTTGAAATACATAAATGAATATTAAATAATAATAATAAATTATTAACAATTATTTACCAACAACATGTGGAAAGACATGTGGAAGGGTCATGTCACATAGACTCACTAATATAAATAAAAGGAGATAGATGGATGAGTGAAACAAGATAGACGGATGATACCAGGGAAAAAAAAATACATTGTACAAAATTTTAAAAAGCAATTGCAAACCAATATAAATGATTCAAGGTGTACGGAGCAATAAGGAAGAAAATATAAACAAATAGAAGAATTCAAAATATACATAATGACGTGGAGAAACACGTAAGGAATATCACGGGCAATGAAGGAAGTCATATAAACCTTAGAAGAAATACTTGTATGACATCGATTGCACACAAGGCATTGTTTGATAGTAAATATAAGCACAATGGACAATAATAGCCCTAGTGGGAAAAGAATGGAAAGTATTCAAGGAAAACCACATTTTAAACAAGTCATACATCATGGGCCATCAAAAATGAAGGAAGGAACAATCAATCCCAAAATCATAGGGGGTAGAACTTGGGAGGTTTGTAAGATAAAGGTAAGATATTTTATTGAGTACAAAAGTTGTTTTATATGTTAGATATATTTGTTATATAACATTTTTTCCATATTTATATTTATGTGTATGAACATATTTATACATATAAAATTATTTTTAAAAAAATCAATTTGAATACCACTAATATTAGAAATATGATTTTAATTGAAACAATGATAATTAATGATTTGATATTATAAGAGTAACTAATGTGTTAGTAAATATCAATATAGTTTTATGGAATAAATAAATAATTATATGTTATAAGCATTTCAACTATTAAATTAAAATATAAATAACTCTATGTATATAGATATATTAGTGGTAAGAAATTCTTTTTATGGAAAATAGAGGAAATTAAATAATAATGTATTAATCTATTAGGATAATCATAAGACTCGAAGCATGGGGGTAGCAAGGTGTTAACATCTTCAACCGACCACCATGGCTAAGAATTCTCTATGTTGCCAAAATATTCTGATGTTGTCAAACATATGCATGTGTCATTGGACTTGGATAGAGGATGCCCGTCCAAGAAGAATCTTAAGGGGTGCACTCCTAGGATGACAGGGAAGTAGCTATGAGTTATGAAGCCCATTATGGAGATGTCCTTAAGATTGGGGTCAACTTAGAGGGTAGAATAATATAGTTAATTTTATTATTATTGTGATTCTAAAATTTATTTTTGCAGGTATTACTTGTCCCTAACCAACCCTATTAGTGGGGACATTATAGTGAGATCTTGGGAGGGGTCCTTGGTAGGGTTCTCCACCTCAAAATCCCAAGTACGATCACTAGTGTCATCCCACTTCTCCACCTCTTTATTAATCTCATCCTTTCCCTTCTACTAACCATCACTCGAGATCTAATCACTCTCCTCCAAATTGGTATCTTCCTCCTCCTCTTGTGAGCAACTAGCCTTTTGTTTCTATCTACCTTGAGTCTTAGCTATTCTTCCTGACCTTCTTTTGCACATATTTCATCATCTATATCCCTATTTTCCACCCTTGTATCAATTTCAATATTTTTATTGTTAGTCAGCTCCAAGGCTAGGGTTGTAATGCCCCGCCAAGGGATCCAAAGAATTAGCCTAGAATTTCACTAAGTTTGGAAGCATTTTTTTTTTTTAACATGAAAGTAAATACCACATATAACTTATACACAATACTGGAAGCAATACCAATGTCCATCTAAAAGTAAGCATAACATACACAATAGATTACATTCTTTAAGGATCCCTTAACATTGAATTACATCTAAATCAACTAACATTATTGAATCCATCTAATACAACAACCACATGAAATAATAATGATAACTCCAATGTTTATACATTACATTTCTAAATGCTCAATCATCCACTGTACATGTCATAAGGTATGAAAAGCTTAAAAGAATATACATATGTGAAATAAGGTACATCATCCTATTCTAATCCATGATACATCAAGTAAAGATAATCACATGTCATACATGATACATCATCTTAGAAGATATAGACATCCATCATAAAGATCAAACATAATAAACTAAGTGCACAGTTCCTCCCAACCATAAATATCATCATTAGACCATCGTAGATCCTAGCCATCCCTCCATGCATAACATTCCAAATCACTAAGGAGATCATTGATGTTAACATAGTAGGAATGCCACTCCTAACATATACTACATCATATGCAGAAACTAATCTAGCATGCAAATATAAGCATAAGATAACATCATCTAACATAAGCTAATCATCAATGAAAGGATACATATCCACCATCATGAAGGATGCATCAGCCACGATGTCTCAAATGGATCTCAAATGATAAGAGTGGAAAAACACTACCACTAGACCGCGTGGTACCTAAGTGGTCCACTCCCACTGTGCTGAGGAGATAATCTCAAGTCCCAAATAGGCTATCCAAAACACATAGTATAAGAATACTCTCTAAGTCTCAGAATCCTAGAAGTATACTAACTCAAAGGTTCCAATCACAAAACTAACATCTAATTCCCAGAGGCACACAAAGACATGTAGGAACCTACTATGTAAGTGGGAAAGTGTCATCACATATATCATGTAGAAGTTACCCTAGTAGTTAGCTAAACTCCACGGGTCCCTATTGATCCTCATGCGGCCACTAGTATCCTCTTATACTAACAAGGCATACTATGGAATGCAAGGTTGCAACCATGCATTCTCTCTACTCCCATCTTAGTCTATACAAGCACTCAAGGCATGGGCGAGAACAAAACAATTATCTTTTTAGGTTCATATAGTCAGTATTAGGTGTGAATGTTTTCACTTATTAAACAACTTACAATGAGTTATCATGGCAGCCTCTTAGGGCCCCGACTCCCATTGCAAGCCACTTCCTGACACTACAAGCAGATAACCTACCCTAAGCTCATGGAATCATAAATCACCCCAGTCCTATACAAGTGACTGGAAAGAATAATCAAAGGATAATCCATAATAAGAACATCAAATATCCACAATAAATGCATCAAATCTCCATGAGCATCTGAAAAGCATCCATAGAAAATCATGACCACAACAGCTCTCTATTGGCAACTGAAGCATCACTGATAATCAAAAGTATCCATTGGTTCTCAATAACCAAAATATATCTCAAATCATACTGATCGAAGACTCCCAAATGGTTGAGTCAAAACATGTCACAACATGACATCATAAATCAACATTTTAGTCCCATCATGGCAATTGGAAAATATCCCAAGGATAATTGATCGATGACTCAAAAATGGTTAAGTCAAATGTCTCATTCATATGAATCTCAACTATAACAATCAGTAATTACAAACATTACATAGAGCATTCCATCACATAACCATGGTTGGGTTTATAAAGATTGGAAATAAGACATCATCACGACATCACAATCATAACCCCCCAAGCCTTTGGTAGACATACTATAACTAGTCAACACTAGTCAACCCAAAACCCAAAATAGAAACATAAAGAATACACAATGCAAACACATGTTTTGGTTTTGCTAAAATTACATACTTGAATAGAGTGTAGAGGTTTCAGTTTTCATTTCGAGTTTTAGATAATGAATGGAGAAACATTTGTACATTTTTTTCCCATCCCATGTATTTGTTAAAAAGTTTCTCTCCCAAAACCATTAGACTCAATTTTCTAATTATATTGTTTATATAATAGTTGTCAATTATTATAGAAGGACATTAAGGATTAACTTAATTAAACTAAGTTTAATTAAGGTTAATCATTAGAATGTGAGTCTTGAATTATGAAATTATTGACATAATGTAATGCCTTGCCAAGGGATTAGAAGAGTTAACCTAGTTTTCAAGTTTGAAAAGATACACTTAATAGTTCAAAGTTCTAGTTGTTCCAAAATACCCAGAGCTCCCAATGTAGAAACTCAGGCTCTAATAAGGGTTTTCTTTTCCTACGCTTAACTAGGATTTGGCTTGGTGAGGAATAGGGACATAGCTACCACTTGTAAACTCCAGACAAAGGGGGGCCCAAAGGGAAGGAGATTATCAAGGCTATCACACGGGGAGGGTCAAGGGCCAAGTGGAACTGAAAAAGATGAAACATAAGCCCTTCATATTAAATATTGAAATTAGACCCTTTCTTTTTTTTCTACCTAACATCCCTCATAGTTTCTTTGAGGGCATGCTAACTCCCTATTATAAAGGTGGTTAAGCAAAGGAAATGGTAGAAATAGTGCACACCGTGTCTTCCTTCCAAAGTGAGATACTTCATTATAACCAAGCACACATTGTTTCAGGGTTCCTAAAGCTTATCCCTCCTAAAACCACCATGATATTAGTCCAGGGCTTCATTGCCTCTGAGAAAACTAGACAAGCTAGCTTCATTTTCCACCTTCATAATCTTCTGCCATTTCCTACCAGTTATGTCCAAGCTTTTCATCATAGCTATTGTCTCCTCATTCACCTAAAAAGGTGATGTCATTAATAGTAACTACCTATCCTTGTAGCTACTGATGAATTGTTGAGAAAAATTCTCATCATAGCCAGTCATGGCCTGCATGTAAGGGACATACCTTCCCTCCTTCAACTTTATCCAAGTTTTCTTCCTTTTGGAAAAATTCTTCATCTTCATGGGCTCCAATCTGTTAAAGTCCCCACCCATTGAAAATCTCTCTTCAACAATATCTTCTTCCACTATCTTGGTAATTTTCATTTGCAAGAAGAGCACCTCCCAAAAAATTATAGAGGTAGAGCTAAAAATGTTGTATCCAGTGGTTAAAATGCCTTTTTCCTTATTCTTCATAGGGATGTAAAATCCAAAATTATAGGGAGTGCAAATAATACACACATAATACCTTAATAATCTAGCATTAGTAATAATAGAAACTTCTTTTTAGATTAATAAAAAAATATTTTTTGAAGGTACTTGAAACCCTTTAACGAAAGCAAAAGACAAACATTAAGAACAAGCCAAGTTTTACAAGGATCTGAAACCTAGAGTAAAGTAAAAAAGCACAAAAAAACTAGGTTTTATAAGGACCTAAAATAGTAAGTTTAAACCAAACACACCTAGGTTTTACAAGGAGTTGGAACGTACGGTTTTAAATAGAAATTTGGAAAATTAAATAACAGAACCAGCAAAAACACTTAGACCAACAACCAGTACACTAGCAACCATGACCAACACCTATAGTAGTTCCTTGATGCTCTTCTCCACCTCCTTGCCTGTTTCAACAATTCTCTGAATAATATTAGTCATGGTAGAATTAGGAACCTCATGAGTATTAGTGATCTTTTTCCTCATACTCTGCCTCATTCTCTTGCTAGGCCCTCTTGGACTGCTCACCGCAACATTTTTTGGAGACATGATCTCCTCATTGCTTTTCTTGCCCAAAGTAGTTGTCATAGTGCACAAACTAGAAGTGACCTACTCCATTCTCTACCCACTTTCCTTAATAATTTGATGGAGTTCCAGCTCATAATCCTTTAACTTCTCAAGGATGTTACCAATTTGTTTCTTTAGGTGGGCCCTCATAACACATTCATGGTCCAGCTCTTTCTGAATGACTCCAACTTTTTTCTTGAGCACCATGATTTCATTGTATGGCCATGAGTCCACTTGTAGGGATGCCTACACTTTTAGCTTGGTAGTATGAAGAAAAGAGAGCTTTGCATGGTGAGACTCATCCCTATTACCTTCTTCGGTCCTAATCGCAGTGTCAATGGTAGTGTTATTGATCTAGATGTCAATGTTAGCATCCTGATCATCCTAAAACTACTCTTCCTTCTCCATACTTGGGATATGCTCTTTCATAACAAAGACATTATCCTCATTGTTCTTTTTTGTGTCAATGTCCATTTTCTCCTCTCTAGATTTGGTAGGAGAAGAAAAACAAACATTATCTTTCCCCTCGTCATCCTATAAAGCTTCAAACCCAATATTTGATTCATTTTTTCTGTCTTTAATTTCCTCCACATGTTCCTTACCAGTTGACATGCCCTTACTTCTAGAATAACCTTTCAGGTTCAAGCTAAGGTCTCTCATTTTTCTCTTATTGTCATCCTTAGCAAAATTCTCAGAATTCATCCTCAATATTCTTCTTTTTAATCTCTCATTTGTGACCCTTTTTAGTGCTCTTACTATCACTAGTGGCTTCCTCAATTTTAATCTTTTTATTTGAGGGTTCATTACTAGATACTTTCCTTTCTTTTCCAAAATTAGAAAAGGTTTAACAACCTTAATTTTACAATGCTTATCAATAAGAAGGATTAAGCCCTCATGGAGCATAGGATGGGAATCCTTCTTCTTATGTGCTTGGAGGCTTTGAATTAGAGAGTACTTTAGGTAGAATGGGAAATAAATTCTATCTCTATACCTAAAATGATTTAGGAACACAAATTGAAACTTTTGGACTTTCTTAGATGTACCATCTATACACTCGAAAGTGTCCCACTCTAAACCCTTCTATCCAAACGATTCCATGAGTTTGGAATGCTTGGATGCTAGCTTAGAGCTCCCTATCCATAGAGTGCAAAAGAGTATATTTCAAGAATAAGAAGGCTCTCAGATGAGCCTTAGAGATACTCTTCTTGCTAGTAAACCATGCAATGGGAGGTTCCAAAGACAAGATGCAAGAATGCAAATGTCTCAAGGAGTTCTTCAAGAATGCAATGCAACTAAATATTAAACTAGAATGAATATGAAAAGTGCAGCTATTCTAAGCATGGATGAGAGTGTTACAATCCAAATATTAAGCTATGTGAGATAGATTATTGTAAAATAGAAGCTAAACTAACATGCAACATGAATCTAAGCTAAAATGCTATGGTATGAGAGAATGTAGACAAGAAATAGAAGTTCTCCACAAAGCTCCAAAGAAACCTATTAGAAAACCTGCAACATAACAATATTCAAAATGAGGATGGATGCTTTGAGGGGGAAAGCTCTCTCCCTTTTAAAGTCATACAGACGGTGGAGATCAAGATGAAGATGGTGGATGATCAACAGTGGAATTTGAAAAGAGGAGTGATCCATGTGCACACACAAATCAACTAATAGAATATAAGTTGACTTGTCATATAAGAAAAAAGTCAC
The DNA here is from genome assembly GCA_028749045.1 of Cupressus sempervirens. NCBI lineage: Eukaryota > Viridiplantae > Streptophyta > Pinopsida > Cupressales > Cupressaceae > Cupressus > Cupressus sempervirens. The sequence goes on along the minus strand of CM053791.1, from coordinate 353,902,930 downwards.
AAAGCCTTTTCTTTTAATTGCAAAAATAGACAAAGGACTTTATGTGTGCACTTTAAGTGGGTTAGAAGAATGGGGTCTTTTATTTAATTAAAAGGGGACATCTTCTTTTAATCAAATAATGAACTTAGGATAGCATAGTCAAACTATAGGTTATAATCAAATAAATTGATTATTAGCAATTTGGTCTAGGTAAATGATTAAATTAATTTAGCCAAAATGTTGAAAAGGGGGCTAATAGTCTAGATGACCATTTTTAGGTGATTACATTTGCCCCTCTTTGACTAATGCGTGATCGATCTAGGAACACATTATGTCAAAGAAAATAGAAAGCCAAGTAGGCGGTGATAGATATAGATATCTAATTTTGAAGAACAAAATGTAGAAAAAGACAGCAAGTCCTAAATGTATAGCCTGATAGTGGTAGTACTGAACACTAGGAAAAGATGATGTCAAAATTCAAGGAGAATGCTAACACTTAGCAAAGTAGATAGATCGAGAACAAGTGAGAAGATCAAAAAATGCTCCTAAGAAATAGATAGTTGTAGCAATCAGTGATAGAGTATTGTTGCCCCCTCGGGATCAAAATCGAAATGAGGTAAGAGGATGCAAAAACTAGATAGAAATGAGAAAAATAGAATATAACAATGTCCAAGATGACAGATAGATGATTAGAACCCAAGAATGACTATAAGAAATTGATAAAATGCCCTAGTTTGACTAGAGTGGACCTTAAAGGATATAGCATAAAAATTAGGTCAAAACAAGTAGAAAGGTGATTTTAGACATGAAACAGTGAATTCAAGTAGATATGAAGTATGGAAATGATGAAGACATAAAGAAATGAAGATGCCCCAGCAATGATTCAAAGATTAGACCTCAAAAGGTCAGCTAACTGCTCAGAAGAAAGTAAAAATTTAAAAGACAATTTTGACCATCAAGATGAACTCAAATTTGGATTTTGATCCCGAAAATGAATCCAGGATGTCAAAATTATTTAAGAGGTCAAAACTTTATATAATGTGATGATAAGATAGAAAAGAGATGAAGCGAAAGATTAAGAAGGTGAAAAGACATGAACAAGAAGAAAGTAAAACAAAATTTATATATATATATATATATATATATATATATATATATATGAAAGGAGTTAGCCGATATATCTGCGAAAAGATGAAGAGAGAGCTCTCCCCATATGTAAGAATGCAAGACTAAGCTAGAAAATGAACATAAAATGCAAGCTAATATGCAAAGTGGTTTACCAGCAAGAAGTGTATAACATTTAGACTCTTAATTTTATCATTGAGCATTTATTAGGGACATCATGAGATCATACAACCATCACTAGTATAACTATGAGGATATTAATATGATCGATATCAGATAGGTATGTGGAAATCCAATCTAAGCATCAGAGACATGTAAGTCAAGATAACTACAAGATTAGATTCCCTAAGTTTAATTTAGCAAGATTACACTTGTATCAAGGCATAAGCGCCAGGATAAACCCTGAGTGAGGTCTTGCACAATAGTCAAGGATGATACATTTGTAAGTCAAAATGTTGAATAGGACAAGCATAAATGCTTACAACACTATAGACAAACAAAGTATACCCACAAGAAGAAATCAAGAAAATATGTCCCATGCCCCCAGTCTTCTAATCAGTGATATCCTCGAAAGAGTATTAGGGAGGGAACACATGGCAAAGAAATCATTATAGACAGCACACAAAGTAGATAAAGATCAGCATAGCTCAGTCGTTTAAGTGTTAAAGTGTGTGTGTGTAAGTCACTTGGCCATTTCTTCAAGACTTTATTCTAATAGTGAGAAATATCGTGACATCGAAGACCATAGGTAGACTATATGAAAAGTGTTGAAAAACACTTGATGTCAAGGTGGGGGGAAGTGTTGAGAAACACTATTTTGTGAGTTTTCAAAGAAACCCTAATGCACAAGAATACCTCAATAGGAAAAGTAGCTATGCCCTCGAGATGAGGACAAGAAACAATTCCAAGTCAGGAAATGCGTAGTGAAATGGATGATTAAGACTGATAGACATTGGTGCAAGGGTTTCAAGTAGTGCTTGTTTCTAATTTTTCACCACTTGACAGATTTTTTAAGGACTTTTCTCAATTTTTTTGTATTTTTCAATTTTTTAATTTTTAATTTTTTTTTGGTGATACATCAAAGTTCCTATTGCTAGGTTTTCACTAAGATGATCATTTTTTCTGGGTATTTTCTAATTTTTTGGATTTTTTAGAAGGTTTTAGATATCACTAGTTCTCAAGCAAGATCGCATCATTTTCTCCCAATGTCTAACAAGGTATAGGATATGATGGAGCAATGAGCCAGTGAATAAGAAAAGATGGATGTAAAAGAGTATGAAGCAAGTGAAAGTGATCCTCAAGGATTGACTCCTCAAGAGTACCCAAGCTAGGAAAAGAAGTGAAATAGTCATATGAAGCATATTTCGGATAAACAATGGAAGTAATGAGAAAGATAGCATGTAGGATAAGCAATGAAGCCAACAAGTGAGATAGCATGAAGTGTGCAGTCCAAAAGAGTAGCCATGTCAAGAGACCTATGAGAACCATGTTTCATTTATTATGATCAAGACCAAGGGGTCAACTAGATAGTATAGCAATGGGATAGAGCAATAAGAATAAAGTTCAAGATAGAGGCTTTGAGTGAATGGGAGAGCACAATAGAAAATATCGTGGATAAGATAGCCAATATGCAAAGATAGCTCAACATTGTCAAAATCAAAGAGAGAAGAGGGGATAAATGGATGATGGAAGAATTACACATGATGCCTATTTACTAGCTTTTCATCATGGTACTTATCCAAGGTACCACAAGATGTAGTTTTCACCATAGGATGCATTTATTTCTCTTTATTTTTGCTACCAAGGTGCCATAAGAAGTAGTTTTCACCAAGGCACATTTTTTATTTTTTTATTTTTTTCTTTTTTTTTTTTTTTTAAATTTTTTTTTTGGTGATACATCAAAGTGCCTATTGCTAGGTTTTCACTAAGATGATCTTTTTTCAGGACATTTTCTGATTTTTAGGATTTTTTCAGGATCATAGATATATACAAGATAGCTGAGCGACAAGCCTCTAAGTATAGAACTTCTTTAAGTGTAGGATGTTGATAGGCTCTGCAAGTTCTTCCCCCTCTGAAGTAGACAACTGATAAGCACCAGACCCAAATGTTGTTGTGATAATGTAAGGACCCAACCAGTTAGGTTCAAATTTCCCTTTTTGCTCTCGATGTTGCTAATTTTTAAGATTCTCTCTAAGCACGAGTTCACCAAACTAGAACTCATGGGGGTGAATCTTCTTGTTATATTGTGTAGACATGCATTTTTGATAAGCTCTCATGTGATCAAAAGCAGCCTTACGATGTTCATCAAGAGTCTCTAATTCATGTACTTGCATAGCTCTATGGTCTTCTTCGGTTATTAACCCATGTAAGGAGACACACAAGGAAGGTATCTCGACTTCTAACGGGAGAACAGCCTCAGAGCCATAGACTAGAGAAAAGGGTGTAGCCCCTGTAGGAGTACGAATAAAGGTTCTATAGGCCCAAAGTGTTGGATTTATTTGCAAGTGCCAATCTTTCCCAGACTTGTGAACTGTGCGGTGTAGGATTTTTAGCAGTGTTTTATTAGAGGCCTTAGCTTGTCCATTCCCTTGGGGATAGTAAATGGAGGACCAGTGTTGCTTAATTCAAAACTTTTTGCACAGCTGTTTTAAGTCTTTATTCTTAAACTGCCCTCCATTATCCGTAACAATAGAGGATGGGATACCATATTGGCAAATGATGTGATTCAGTATAAACAGGGCAACATTTTTTCCTGTAGCAGCAGATAATGGTACAGCTTCAACCCATTTAGTGAAATACTCCATTGCTGTGATGATGAATTTATGACTGCTGGATGAGCTTGGATGAATCTTTCCTACCAAGTCAAAGGCCCATTGCTGAAATGGCCAATATGTCACAAAAGGGATTAACTCTCACCCGGGAGCATGTATCAAGTTGCCATGGAGCTAACATTTCTGACAGGACTTTGCATAGCACACAGCATCAGCTTGCATGGTGGGCCAGTAATAACCCATCCTAAGCAGTTTTCGGGCAAGTGCAAGGCCATTAGAATGTGCCCCACAAATGCCATCGTGGACTTTAGCAAGTGCCTTCTTGGACTCTTCTAGTTCTAAACACCTAAGCAACATTCCGTCTAGACCTTTCCTATACAAGTCACCAGAGACCAAAGTGTAGTGTGAGGCATTACGAAGGAGTTGGCATTTTTGGTTGTGCGTGAGGGTTTCAAGAATAACCTGATCACGTAGGTAGGAGAAAATAGCCGCATAGCAAGAGGAATCATGACCCACAAAAGTGTAGATCACCTGGTTATCTAAGGAATCATAGGCTAGATGATGCAATTCTTCCACCAGGAACTCAAATCGTGATTCATGTTCTTGTAATTAGAGGATAGATGCTAAGGTGGCCATAGCATCAGCAACCTTGTTTTCTGCTCTAGGAATCTGTTGGAATGTTACAAAGGTAAAATAATTCCTTAGAGCGTCTATCAACTTTTTATAAGGGATCAACTTGTCATCCTTTGTTTGATATTCATTATTCACTTGGTTCACAACAGTTGAGAATCTCCATAGATTTGTAGCTCAATTATTCACCATTCAAGGGCCATTTTGATCCCATTTGTTAATGCTTCATACTCAGAAATGTTGTTTGTACATAGGAACAATAGTTTGTAGGATTTTGGGATCGTATAACCATGAGGGGAAACAAACAAAATCCCTGCTCCAGCTCCATTCTGTGTGTGGGATCCATCAAAAAACATCTTCCATGTCTTGTCAGTAATGTACATGATCGAGGCATCTGGAAACTCAATTTGCATAGGTGCTACATCTTCAAGTGGGAAGTCAGCCAACTGGTCAGCTATGGCCTATCCTTTGATTGCCTTATGTTCAACATACTGAATGTCAAATTTAGAAAGAATCATCATCCATTTAGCAAGGCGACCAATAAGTGTAACTTTACTTAATAAATATTTCAAAGGGTCTATCTTGGAAATCAAGTGAACTGTATGGGCCAACATATAATGCTGGAGTTTTTGGGAGTCAAAAACTATAGCAAGGCATGCCTTCTCTATACTTGTATAATTTAGTTCATAAGCCACCAAAGTTTGACTGATATAGTATAGGGCTCTTTCTTTACCTGTCTCATCACTTTGGGCTAAGAGTGCCCCTAGAGAAGAATCCTTAGCTAAAATGTATAGAATCAAAGGTTTTCCCAGAATGGGTGGCATCAAAACTGGTGGTTTTTCCAAGTAGCCTTTGATTTGATCTAAGCTTTGTTGACAGTCACTGTTCCAAATATGGGTAGATCCTTTATGCAAATTTTTATTGAAAAATTGAGCCTTATCAGCTCATTAAGAGATAAATCTTCTTATGGATTGTAGCCATCCTTGCAGACCTCTAAGCTGACTGATAGTCTTTGGTGGAGGCATATCCATGATAGCTTGGACCTTTTCAGGTTCAACCTCAATGCCTTTTGATGAAATGATATAACCTAGCAATTTTCTAGAAGTGACACCAAAGGCACATTTTTTTGGATTTAGCCTAAGTTGGAATTGTTCCATACGGTCCAATATCAAACTAAGGTCTTTGAGATGTGTGTCTCATTTCTTTGATTTTGCCAATGTGTCATCAACATAGTCTTCCATGTTTTTATGCATCATATCATGAAAGATGGTTGTCATTGCTCTTTGATATGTAGTGCCAGCATTTTTGAGCCCAAAAGGCATGACATTCCAGCAAAAGGTACCCCATGAATATGTAAAAGTTTTCTTTTCTTGGTCTGTTGGAGCTATCTTTATTTGGTTGTACCTAGAAAATCCATCTATGAGCGAGTACATCTCATAACCCGCAATCATGTCCACTATCATATCGATGTTTGGTAGTGGAAAGTCATCCTTGGGGCATGCTTTATTGAGATCTCTAAAATCAATACAAACTCGTATAGATTTGTCATTCTTGGAGATAGGTACAATGTTGGAAATCCACTCGGCATAATCAATGGCCCTAATAAAGTTTGCATTCAATAGTTTTTCTAACTCTATCTTGACCAGTAGGGCCACATGTGGATGCATTTTTCTCAACTTCTATTTGACAGGCTTGACATCTGGTGAGATTGATAAGTGATGCATGATGAGATCTGTATCAAGCCCTAGCATGTCAGAGTATGTCCATGCAAAGTTGACCTTCTTGTCTTGAAAGAATTGAGCAAACTGTGTCTTTTCTTCGTCTGACAAAGATTGAGCTACATGGATAATCTGAGGACATTCTTCTGTTCCCAAGTTGATAGGCTATGTAGGTTCAACTAGAACTGAAGATCTATCCTAAAAATAGCTTGGTTGACTACCAAGTACCTCATCTGCAGGTGCCTTAGAGAGGTTTTAACCATTAGATACGCCTTTATTTTTACTTTTTTGAGGATCAGACACTGCCACAATGTGGTTTTTGCCATCTGATCGCTTATTTTTCCTTTTAATTTTTTTACTAAGGTACTTGATATCTGATTCTGTCATGTTAACCGTAGGTTCGCTGGTGGAAGAAATCACAGGTTCAATTGCATTTAGATAACAAGCGATCTCATAGTCGTTTAGGAAAGATCATATTTCAGGTCTTTGATTTTGGATAGACCAATCTATGAGATCTGGGTGAATTAGCAAGAGTGAGGGAGAATTTTCAATGTGATTGATATGGAAGGAGTCATCTCTGTTGACTTGTGAAGTTGAGCCTATAGAAAATGTTGCAAAGGAGTCCAGCTCAGGAATACTCCTAGAGGAACTAGTGTGATCCATTGAGACATGTTGTGAGTCAAACTCATCTGACCCCATACTAGACCATTTGACTACATCGGGTTGGGTTGCATAGGCATGAATGACATCCACTCCTAGCTCGCAAGATGCATCAAAGAGGCTTTCCCACTCATACTCATGAGAATCTGTACTTTGACCCCTAGCTATGAGATGAGCAATATTTTGCCTAATTCATCCTCTATTTATGTCCTCAGAAGTAGACCCTTCTTGTTCCTTTTGTTGGGAGGTAGAAGCTTCTTCATTATTAATAGTCACTATTTCTTCTCCCCAAAGGAGGGAAGTGAGAGGAAAAAAGTCTTCATCTTGTGCAGTAGTAGCAATTATGGGAGAGTCATCATCCTTTGATTCACTAGACATGAGCAATCTTCGATCACAGGTTGGTGTATTATTGTTTAGCCCAAAGCCTAGATCAGCGATGTCTCAAGCATCACGACCTTGAGTTTGACTTAAAGGTTCAACTAGAGTGTTCTTACAACCAGTTAAGGACCCGTGGCCCTGGTAGCCCATTTTTGTCAGAAATTTATAGCCTTTTCCATATTTTTTAGGAGAAATAGGAGTAGTCACTTTAACCTCCTCGTCTTCCTCTTCTCTATAGATCTAGTCCCTAATGGCCTATTCTTCCTTCTCTACTTTTAGTGGTATGGAATATTGCACAAAAGTGCCAAAAAAGTGTCATAGCAAAAGCAAAAGACTTCTTTGCAATAGTTGGTTTCCCATAGGATCGAGGGGAAATTGGTAAGGCAGAAATAGAGTCCAAAGTGTACTCACCCATACCAAGGCTCATCGTTTTCAGTTTTTGTTCACATTCTGTGAAAGATGGTGCTAGCTCATGAGAAGAGTGATTGTGCGAGACTAGCATTTCAATAGCAGATAATGTGTTGATAGACATAGAGTTGTCACTGAGGACAACTACTTCAGTACCATTAAAAGGGAACTTAATGCACTGATGGTATGTAGAGGGTACTACTTGCATATCGTGAATCCATGGCCGTCCCAACAACAAGTTGTGTGCAAGTGGTATGTCTAAGACTCTGAAAACAACATTCTTCTCAACTGGACCAACTCTGATTGGAAGTACAATTAGACCTTTAGAAGGCCTTTCAACCTCATCATAGGCCTTTATAGTGATCTTGCACTTAGGATCGATGGAAAATTTAAATATGCCCAATTGTTGGATTACATTGAATGAAATGATATTTAACCCTGCACCATTGTCTATCAGGACTCGACGGATGCGGGTATGAAAGATTTGAACTTTGACATCAAGAGCAAGGTTATGGGGATGACTAAGAGCTCAGTCATCTTCTTCAAAAAAGGTGAGATAGTGAGGTGAGGAGATGTGGTTCACCATAGCCTGGAATTGTTCTACATCAATATCTGTGGGAACATTGGCAGAACATAAAGCTTTCTCAAGGATATCCCTGTGCAAAGGAGATAACTCTAGAATTTCAAAAATGGAAATTTGTGCTTGTGTACATTGCAGTTGGCTAACAAGATCATAGTTGGAGATCTTGGAAGTAATTGGTTGCTTAGATGATGAAGCATTTTTAGGATCATTACCAACTTTTAGGACAACCTTAGATTTCCCCCTAGTGACAACGTTAAGTGGTTCACCTTGAGAAGATGAAGACTCAGCCACTCAGAGTACCACCTTGGGTCTAGTATCAGTATGATCTTGAGGAGTGGATCGTGTCCTTAAGACCACTCTTGGTCATTCATCTTCAGCATCATAATTTAGCCAGTTGTCATTGTTGGAGCTTGCCATACATATGTATTCAATGGGCTTAAGCATGCCTATAACATTATCAATGTTAGCATAAGCATAACTGATTTTGGCATCATGATTCTTTTTGGTAGCTACCCTTGAGGTCTCACCCTTTTCATATTTAGGTAATGGCTTTTGGAAAGCCTTATGATCAGTATTCTTAACAAGGCCATCTGTAACAACTTTTCCAGCTTCGATAAGGTCTTGAATTACATCTTTTAGTTTGAAGCAATTATCTATGTTATGTCCTTTACTTCGGTGATAGCTGCAAGTATGATCTTCTCTCCACCATGGAGGTCTAATGGGTGGATCATAAGGATGTGAGTTGTCTGGTAAGGTAACCAATTTGTTTGCAATTAAGGTTTTCAAAACCAATTCATAAGGTTCGACCATAGGTGTGTAAACACATCACTTCTTCACAAATTTAGAGCCTTTGTCAAAGGGTTGTGGTTTTGAACCTTCTTTTTGCTTTGTTGCATAGATGGCATTGGAAAGGTTAAATGTAGGCTCCTTAGTCTTAGGAGTTTCCACTACTCCATCATTGACAACATACTTGTTTTTGTTCCAAGGTTTGCCTTTGTCTTTACCGTTTCCATTGTTAACTCTATCCTTGTTTATGGCAATGTCATCTCTTTTGATAGCAACATCCTCAATGTGATATGCACTTTCTATCATGGCATTGAAGGATGTGAATAACTATTTTCTTAGATCAAAGTATAATTTGGGTACAAGCGTATTGATAAAAATGTCAATTTTTTCAGCCTCAGGCACTTGTTGAGGATACCAAGAGTATAAAGATCTCCATCGTTGAAGGTATATTTCAAAAGATTCTACTGGTTTTTGTTTGATGTTGCATAAGTCTAACACAGTCATAGGATGTTGAATGTTGTATGAATATTGTTGGATGAAGCGTTGCGCAAGTTCGTCAAATTTTTTAAGAGGAGGACTTAATTTTGTGAACCATTCCATAGCTTGTCCTCTTAGACTTCTAGGAAACAAATTCATAAGAAAGGTTTCTTCATGCATAAAGTCCATGCTAATAGCATAGAAATGTCTCACATGGTTGTGAGGATCACCATTTCCATCGTATTTTTCATACTTAGGAACCTCTATATCCTTAGGAAACGGCAGCATGTATAGACTCCTATCAAATGGAAGAGCACAAATTGATTCAACAAATGATGTCTTAGTTGGCTCTTTTGAAGTTTGCAGTTGTGCAAATTGTTTCCTTAGTTCCTATATTTCTTCCCTTAAGATTTCAGCCTCAATGGGCTCTCGTTTCAGAATAATATGTTCAACATTAAAACCTTGAGGGATTTTCCATCCCCTAGTTGCCATGTATCAGAAGTATTGGTCTCCATTTTCCTCTAAAGCTCTAAGCACTAGTTTTTGGGCAAAGCCATCTTGTTGAAATTTGATCACATCTTCGCTAGTTACTTCTTCACCACTATCATGATGAGATGGTTTAGGTGAAGGACATGCACTAGTGGTAGCTCTAGGAGTCCTTGGAGGCGTGTGATTACCATCATTGTTCTCAAAAGGATTTCGAGGACAAGTTCCTTTATATCCTTCATAGCGTGCCTAATTGTCAGTTTCAACTTGTTGATTTTCTCTCTCCATAGCGTATATAGCCTCCAAAGTCTTTTGGGTTTCACATGCTTGTTCTTCTAAGTGATGTTTAATTTCATCAGGGTGCACCATAGTGATTATACCACTCATATCCTGGGGTGTCTCAAAGGGTGTACCAAATGGATTTTCAAAACTATAAAGTGGGTTGTACCAAATGTTAGTCGTTTGTGTTTGAGAAAATTCGAGATTCTTAATACAAGGTTGTTCGCGAGGACATTTGGGTGGTGTTTCCAATTGCTTGAAAATGAAAGGTGTGTGGCTACTGTTACCAACTTGATATCTAGTTGTGACCGGCATGTAAAGAGTTGTCTTTGTTTAGTAGGACAAGAAAAGCGAGCCAAATTTGAAGCTTTTACGATCAAGACTAGTCACTTCTCAAAATGTGATAGATGGCTTGTCAAACAATGCTCAAGATTTTACAGCACGGGTGACTCGAGCCGAGTGGATGAGCGAGAAGCTCAATAGCGGATAGCTAGAATAAAATAATAGCTAAATTTTGACAAGTGATTCATCAAGACATTTCAAGACTTACATTCGATAGACTAAACCCATCTTTTCAACTTAGGATGAATTCGTCACACACTGATATGTAGCCAAGATCAAGGGTGACCAGTGTAACGCTCCTTAGACCAAATAAATCCAACTACAAACTCTATTTTTGATGCAAAATGTCTCTAGGTGATACTTTCCCAAAAGAAGGGCGACATAAGTTCAAAAATAGTGTCGTGCGACAAAATTTCAAAAATGGTGCGACATATTTTGTTTAGGCGACAGATATTTGAATTGAGTGTGATAGAATCTTGCACACAATGCGACAAAATTTAATATTGACATGCGACAGAATTTTTGAAAAAAATGTTGCGTGATATTTCTCGTGAAAGTGTGTTATAGAGTCCCAGTTTTGTGCAAAAAAAAGTCAATTTTTGGTTTGAAGTTCGTTTCAATTTTTCAATCAGACAATCATTTCAATCAGACAGTGTTTCGTATCAGTAAACAGCAAGGTTTGCAAACAGTAACTATTGTAACATGTCTCAAAACAATTGATCAAGGTTAAAAACAACCTTGTCAATATGCATTTGGGATATCAGAATGGCCTTCCTAACAACTTTTTATTAGAATGTTTATGTTGCAAGAATGTTAACACTGGTCAAAACATCAAAAACAATAGCCAAGCAATCTACTTTAGAGTCACAGTTCATTACTCAACAACTTGGCCCACGCTTGATGCTCCTTTGCCTCACACCAAGTAGTTTTCCACAAGAGATATTGGCTTTGTCATGGAAGTGCCATAAGCACAACCAAGGGAACACATATGGTGAGTGTAAATCTTGGGGTGATTCGGGTAGTCCACTAGGATCAATCCTTGCACCAAGAAGTTGAGCAGCTAAAAAGGGTAGTTACTAACTTAGGGTTTTTAGATCAGGCTTTTGTTCATAGTGTTCCTCTTGCTCCCAATTATAAGACACCTCACCTTGCGATGAGTAACTAATCTTGTGATCACAAGAGTATCTTAAGCATTCTTGCCTAGTGATCTCCCTATGGTCGAAATCCCATAAGCGATCAATCTAGGCGAAGACAAACACTACATCTACCAAAGTTTTGTGTCCTTGGTAGCCTTGAGTTTATAGTGGGTTGGAAGAGCCAGGTAATTAGCTTGTCCCCACTTGGGTCGTTCCTCTCAGGTTGTCCGAGAGCAGGCCCTCTAAAGGATTCTAACTACACAAAGTGGATCAACTTTTGGAAGTCAAGATTTCTGATTCACCACAAGGGTGAAGAGCATACTCTCCTATTGCAATCATTTTCTACCAAACACGCCAAGAAGATTCAGTTACCCCTTTCTTTTGAAACCAAATGGCAAGTCAAGATTTCTAGTTCACCGTGAGGGTGAAGAGCATACTCTCCTATTACCAAAAAAACTCCAATCACAAGTTTTATGTGCCTATAAAAATGAACAATTATTCAATGTTGCACATGAAAACAAAAAAGCAAGAAAGTTTGGGTTTTTATGCTTTAGGCAGCCCTGCAAACAATGTTAGTAGACCTTGCACATTTGAAGCTTTGACATGCATTCTTTTGTATGCAAGGTTTCAAATTTCTTTTTTTCACCAAAGAGGGCAACCTGCAATCACAACTCGTTAGCCCACAAGTTAGCACAAAATAATCACAAAAAATGTGAATTAAACCTCTATAAAACAGCCTAAAAATTTGCTTAAAAACAACAATCAGCTAGCTAAGAAAAAAATTGATCACAACCCTCAAGGAACGAGCAAAAAATTTTCAAGCGATACTTTTCACTGAACAAATGTCGCGTGATACTTCACAGTATAGCGGGGTGATAGTTTCTATTCAGGCGATATTTATTCTTCAGTCGTGCGACAGGGTTTTGGACAGAGGGCGACAGAATGCAGGCATAAAGTGTGACACTATTTCCAAAAAAAGTGTCGCACGATAGTACTATGAACTATCGCGCAATATTGGAAAAATCTCGCCCAAGACTGTGACTGTAAAAAAAGAAAAAATGTAGAGCAGTAAGGGAAATGCAAGCGAAAATAGGAAAATGCAGGGTGAAACATACAGTCCAGCCCCACGGTGGGCGCCAAAAATGTACACTCGAAAGTATCCCACTCTAAACCCTTCTATCCAAATGATTCCATGAGTTTGGAATGCTTGGATGCCAGCTTAGAGCTCCCTATCCATGGAGTGCAAAAGAGTATATTTCAAGAATAAGAAGGCTCTCAGATGAGCCTTAGAGATACTCTTCTTGCTAGTAAACCATGCAATGGGAGGTTTCAAAGACAAGATGCAAGAATGCAAATGTCTCAAGGAGTTCCTCAAGAATGCAATGCAACTAAAGATTAAACTAGAATTAATATGAAAAGTGTAGCTATTCTAAAAATGGATGAGAGTGTTACAATCTAAATATTAAGCTATGTGAGATAGATTATTGCAAAATAGAAGCTAAACTAACATGCAACATGAATCTAAGCTAAAATGCTATGGTATTAGAGAATGTAGACAAGAAATAGAAGTTCTCCACAAAGCTCCAAATAAACCTATTAGAAAACCTGTAGCATAGCAATATTCAAAATGAGGATGGATGCTTTGAGGGGGAAAGCTCTCTCCCTTTTAAAGTCATACAGACGGTGGAGATCAAGATGAAGATGGTGGATGATCAACAGTGGAATTTGAAAAGAGGAGTGATCCATGTGCACACACAAATCAACCAATAGAATATAAGTTGACTTGTCATATAAGAAAAAAATCACAAAGCCTTTTCTTTTAATTGCAAAAATAGAAAAAGGACTTTATGTGTGCACTTTAAGTGGGTTAGAAGAATGGGGTCTTTTATTTAATTAAAAGGGGACATGTTCTTTTAATCAAATAATGAACTTAGGATAGCATAGTCAAACTATAGGTTATAATCAAATAAATTGATTATTAGCAATTTGGTCTAGGTAAATGATTAAATTAATTTAGCCAAAATGTTGAAAAGGGGGTCAATAGTCTAGATGACCATTTTTAGGTGATTACACCATCAAGGATAAAATACTCATAGATACACGATAAAACATCCCTCTAGATTACCTTAATCTAGCTCAGATCATAAAAATATTCATTCTTCTCCATCTTTTTCTCCTCCTGATCAGTTTTATGGAATTTTTTGAAGGCCACATTCAAGATACTAGTTTCCTTGCTAAATTTGAGACCCTCCATTGGAATACCCATAATCTTAGTGATGAACTCCTCTGACAACTTCATAGTGACCCCATATAGTGTTGCCCTATCTTCTATCCAATTTTTGAAGGACTCTGTAATGTGTGGCTTATACCCTTGAATTTTCTCTATATAAGCCATGACTTTCCCTTTTCATTATATCCCAAACATTTGAATTTTCCCTCCACTCTTTGCAGTTATTTAGCTCTTGCTTTCTCGGTTCCCCTTCCATCTCATATTCAATTTTGTACCTGCAACTAGACTTAAAAAAGGTCACCAAAAAGGAGAGTAAGGTGTTAATGATTTCCAAGAAACCTTTAACCTTACATGTGTACCAAGTACAATCCATAATTATACAAAAGACCACCTAGGGATACTCAAGAAATCTGCCACAAACCCATCACCTTGATCTTGCATGATCTTTCCTTCATTAGCATGTTTCATAATGACAACTTTTGTTGTAATAATCCCATGACACCAAAAAATAATGCTGCTAAATTTGAAGTTAGAGTTATTAATTTCTTCCCCTTTTTCATACCCTCGTGTATGCAAACCACATGGTTGATCCTTGCAAAATTTCTTATCAAATTCAAAGTGATCTTAACCATCATAATAATAGTAAGACCACCAAAATTTCCCATTCTCAAAATTTGGATAGTAATCAAGCATAGTTTAGAGGAGTCTTTTCGCTACTAGTTAGGGAATTTATATATTCTAGTAAGAATTCAATACTCTTCTAGCTTTTTGTGCTTGTGAAGTCAAAACCCAACCCTGCTAAAGTGTCTACCACCACATTGCCTTCCCTGTTAGTGTGATATAATTCATTATGATCAAGGGTCATTAGGAATTCCCAAATATCCCCAATGATTCAATGTAAAGCCCAATGAGGTTTAGCACACCTTTTGATAGAGTCTATGATGATTTTATAGTCACCTTCTACAGTTAATCTTCTAACCTTCATTTCCACAACAAATTTTAGACCCCAAAGTAAGGCAGTGGCCTCCACCACATTATTGGTTCCCTGGCCCACATTCCCCAAGAAGGCTAATGGCACATCACCATTTTCATTTCATAGCACACCTCCTACTGCCACCAATACACCACATGTCACACCATTGAAGTTGAGTTTGATAGTAGACAATATGGGAGGGATCCAACAAGTACTTTTTCTAACTACCAATTTTAAGTTGCCAAAATTATGGAAATTGGGGAGAATATTCCAACTCCCAACAATGTCATCCTCCTTCCTTCTCAGGGGTTCACTCTGAAACTTAGCCACTATAACATTTTCTATAATGAGCTTTCTCAATATCTCTCCCACAACCTCCTCTCCCCTTTCCTCCTCCCAAAAGACTTGGTTATTCCTCTTCTTCCAGACACCCTAGAAAATATGTGAAGGGAGAAGATTCCAAAGGATTCTAAGATGGGGATGGTAGAAGGGGAAATTCTAGTTCTCCATGAATTGTTCCATGTCTTTGTTCATGACCCAAGCCAATGAGAATTTGTTCCAACTGTAGGACCAAACCTTTAAAGTATAGGGACATTCAAGAAGAGGTGCACAATGCTTTCTTCTTCATCCTTGAAAAGGTAGCGTCTATTGGTAATTAGTATGTCTCTCCTTCTTAGGTTGTCAGTAGTTATGATCTTCTCATGCATGACCATCCACCAAAAAAATTAACTTTTGGAATCAAATGACTATTCCAAATCTTTCTCCAGCCAATTGAAGTCTAATCTTTTTCAAAAATAAGTTAGTAAGAAGAATTAATTGAGAACTAACCATTAGTCTTCCTATCCCAAACCACCTCATCAGGTTGATTATGCAAAGGAAGTAAATGGTGACTGATCATTTCCTCCAATTCTCTAACTAGAGGGTCTTATTATTAGAATATTCATAGAAAATTAATCTTTCCATTTCCTTTGGTCATTAATGCAGTCCTCCACCTTCACCCCCACCATTCCTTTTAATGGTTCCTAAAGGCCACTGAATTTGTTGTAGATTAGTGGTTTCCCACCTAACTAGTTGTCTTCCTAGAATTTTTTTTTTTTTAACCATTGCACACCAGCCGTCTCACTCCTTTATTTAGAAGCAACTTGTTCTTGAGGATGTTATTCCATACTTTAGAGTTGTTGGGGAGATCATTATTGAGGAGGTTATATCTTAAATGGGTGTTGACTAGGTATTTGGCCCTCATTATTCTTTCCCAACCAATATTGTTTTCCACCAATTGCCACCCCATTTTAGTGAGTAGAACTTTATTCATATCATCAATTCTTCTAATTCTCAACCCCCCTTAATCCTTGGGTTCAAAAATGGTATCCCAATTGAAAACGTTCCATTTGTTTCTCTCCTCCATGCTAGACCAAAGGAAATTCCTTTGCAGTCTTTCAAGTTTTTTTGCCATACTCTAATTAATCTTAAATATGGAAAGAAAATATATATGTATTCCCTACAAAGCCTCCACCAAGAGTTATATTTTTTCCCACATTACTAACTAGTTTTCCCTTTCAACTAGAAAGTCTTTTTCCATGCTTTCTAGAACAATGTATCAATAGGTGGTAGAGACATCCTTAATTGTTAGGGGAAGACCAAGGTAGGTATTCAGGAGGTTTTGAGAATGACATCCCAAAATGGTTTTAACCTTAACCTACAAAACCTCTGGCGTGTTAAAAAATTAGACCTTACTTTTTACTAGATTAATTTGCTGACCTGAACAATTCTCATAATTGGTGAGTAGGGTCCTCCAAGCTCTAGCCTCTAGGATAGATGACTCACAAAATAGGAAAGTGTCATCCATGAATTGTTGGATAACCTCTGGTGGTAGAGTAGTAGCTAGTTGGATACCTTTTAAGTCACCCAAATTAGCTAGTCTACAAATTGACCTTCCTAACACTTCAGCCACCATAATGAAAAGGTAAGGGAATAGAGGGTCACAATGTCTTAGGCCTCTACTAGCATCAAAGTTTCCCTAGGGGGTCCTGTTGAGTAGCACCTCATATCATGTGGCTTCCACCATATTTTTTATGACACTCACAATGCATCTTATGAACCCCACCTATTCCAGTACTTAATACATGATGGCCTAATTGATTCTGATATAGGCCTTTGAGATATTAACCTTTGAGATATCTAGTTTAAGGGCCATACCTATCTTCCACTTTTCTCCATGGAGTGAATGATTTAATGGGTGGTAATCATAGCATCTAGAATTTGATGACTTGGGACAAACCCCTTCTGAGGTCTCCCAATAACCATATTTCCTTCTACTCCTTCCAGGCCCTTCCTCTATCCTCTTCCAGGGAGGTAATGGTGTTTTTTTTTTTTTTTTATTACAAGGTTATCTATGGAAAAAAGAGGCATTTCTATCTCCTTTAGATAGCCAAGAAATACTAGACATTTGCTTCGAAAAGACCTCCTCCTTCCTAATAGTTTCTTTCTACTTTTTCCTATAGCATTCTTCCTCTTGGGTGGTAGGCTCAGTGTCATCTCCTACTACCATGGCCACTTGCAACCTTTTGAGCTCCTCCTCAATATCCCTTTTGATGTTAAACACATCCCCAAAGGATCTCTTCACCCATTCCTTAATATTCCTTTTAACATTATCTAGTTTCTAGGTTAGCCTGAACATAGTAGTTCCATCTACTCTGATATTCCACCATTCTTCCACTTTATTTCTGAATATAGATGAGATTTTCATATAATTTCATACCTAAAGGGTTTAGGTCCACTCATAATTTCATTCTCCCAATTGGAAATAATTATGGAATGGTCTAAAATAGTTCTTGAAAGATTGACCAAGGAGGAGGGGATGATGTAAGTCTAGTTCCCTGAAACTAGTAGTTGATCCAATCTTAGTTGGATCAACTCTTGACCCTTCCTATTATTGGTCCAAGTAAAGTGGATACCCTACAAGTCAACATATAGGAGGTGATAGGTGTTAATGAAAGGAGATCTTGCATGCTTTTTGAGAAGTCATTGTTCCCCCAAGCTTTTTTGATGGGTATAGGGGGTGTTAAAGTCCGCCATACACATAATACATTTATCCTTCATATTTTCCATCAATCTTCCAACCCTTCCCTAGGCTTCAATTCTTCCCACCCTAATATTCAAGGCGTATATGTTCACCAAATTCCACATGATTTTTTTTTATTGAATTTCGTAATCATGAAGTTCTTTTCTTTATGGATTTCCTTTCCCATCAAGACACTAGGGTTCCACATTGCTAGATTAGTAAAATTTTGGTCAGTCATCTTAGTTTCCTAAATGAGGATACAATCTACCTTTTCAACTAGAATACATTGCCTAAGAACATACTATTTCTGGGAGTTATTCAACCCCCTAATATTCCAAGAAAGAAATTTCATTTCTTACCTTTCTTGATTGTCTCCAATGTAAGTTGTCTTCCATTGGCCACCTCCCTTGCTACTTACTTTATTCAAGTTGTTTTTTTGTTAGGACAACCCACAATATTAGTTACCCCCACATCTAGTTTCTTTTCGCACCTAGTTTTCCTCTTAGGGAACTCCCACACACCCATAACACTTGTTTAAGGGGAGGAGGGTACTGAGAGAGCCATCCTTCACTGAGCCTCCTCAATACTTCTCATGACTTTGGTCCCAACTTCCTTATGAGTCACCAATTTAAGCCTTTTCAGAGTAAGAATCCCCCATTGGGTGTAATTAGCTAGCATTTTAGATTCTCCTATGTTTGAACCACCACTCACCTCCTTTAGGAGTAGGGAGTTCTTGACTAGTGTCACCAACACTATGTTTTGTTTCCTTTCCAAAGGACTTCGGGGATAGCGCTAAAGTAATTTATTAATTGGCCTATAATTAATATATTAATTATATTAATTGGGCTAAAATTAATTAATTTAATTAATTAATCAAGGGATAGCACTAAAATAATTTAATACTTAATACTTAACTAAAATATGCTTTAGAAGATAATTGAATTTGATTACAAATATATGTGATCAGATTTAGGTGTCTACATTCTGCCCCTCTTTGATATAGTGTTCACTATTGGTACAACACTATTTTGAAGTCATTTTTAAATAATAAACAACACAAAGAAGATGTTTAAATTAAATAGGTTTCTAAAATCTTGGTAAAAGACTATAATGTATGATACCCTCTCAAGAAGGCAATGAGGAAAGAAAATGAGACTAGATGACATCTCAAAAAGTAAGAAAAATAAGGTGAGATGAAGGATGCACAAAGGATGAAAGAGGTTTAGAAGTGGATCATACTCTCACTATAGGAGTACAAGACAAGGGGAGGTTAGTTGTACAAACTAGACAAATTTGTGAGGTAGGATGGATGACATAAGGAGTCCTTTTTAAAAATTGAACCCTTAGGATGTGATGGATGAATGGGTAGGATTTTGGAAACTTTGTAGGGTTTTTCTAAGATTTTTGGATAGGTTTTAAGATAGGATAAGGATGTATGATAGATATGCTAAGTTTTTGGATTAGATTGTGTAAAGATTTTTTTCATCAATGTTTTGAATCACACTATGTGATGCATCATCAGGTTGAGAGAGCAAGAGGTGTAAAATAATGTAATTTGTAGATTTAGCACAGGCTCACCAAGTAAAGGAGACTAGGAAGAGAGGGATTGCACATGCCCCAAATCAAGAAAAATAAAATAAAATTAAGACTAAGATAGGGGGGAGACTAAACGAATGATAACAACAATGATATACAATAAAAGCACAAATGGAAGATAACAAAGTTAATAATTAATTATGAAATGATAAAAAACCAAAGACTAAAGTGGGCAAGGCAACTAACTAGGAAGACACCACACAATTGTAAGTAATAAGGTTATTAGAAGGGGAGAAAAAAGGAAAGAAAGAAAGAAATATGATATAAATCTAGGAGAAGACAACGCATAGCATATATAGATAGTATATACTTATATATTTGTATTATATGTGTTGTATGTATATATATATATATATATATATATATGCAACATACACATATTACATATATAGAAGTATATACTATATATATTTGTAGCATATATGCACTTATATATATATGTAATACATATGCATATTATATACATCACATATATATAAGTATATATTATATATATGTTTAATATATATATATATATAACACGAGATATATTTAATACATATTCGCATGTGTTATATGCATATAGGTGATATATATACTAAGAATATATATTTATATTTATATTTATATATATATATATATATTTATTTATTTATTTATATTTATATATTTATATATTTATATTTATTTATTTATTTATTTATTTATTTATTTATTTATAAGTACACAGTACATATATATATATATATATATATATATTCGCATGTGTTATATGCATATGGGTGATATATATATATATACTATGAATATATATATATATATTTATTTATTTATTTATTAGTACATAGTGTGTATATATATATATATAATGTATTCTTATATATATATAGTATATATTATATTGAATATATACTCACATATATGTAATATATATATATATATGTATATATATATAGATATATATATATATATATATATATATATATATATATATATATATATATATATATATATATATGTATTATAGATATATATATATATGTGTGTTTATATATATATATGTATATGTATATGTATATGTATATATATATATATATATATACATATATATATATATATATATATATATATATATATATAAGTATATATTATATTTATTTGTATTAGGATTGCATGCATATATATGTAATATATATATTTATATAATATATTACATATATATATGTATATATATAGATCAATACATGTATATATTACATACATGCATATATAATTTTATATATAAATAAGTATATATTATTTATTAGTATATATTATATAGAATATATACTTACATTTATGTAATATATATTACATATATATAAGTTTATATATATATGGTATTAGATTTGCACTTATATATATGTAACATATATATAATATATATATTACAAATATATAAGTATATATACATATATATAATAGATACTTTATATATATATATATATATATATATGCTATGTGTTGCCTTCTCCTATATTTAGATTGTATTTCTTTCTTTCTTTCCTTTTTTCTCCCCTTCTATTAACCTTATTACTTACAATTGTGTGGTGCCTTCCTAGTTAGTTGCCCCCCCCCACTTTAGTCTTTGGTTTTTTATCATTTCATAATTCATTATTAACTTTGTTATCTTCCAGTTGTGCTTTTATTGTGTATCATTGTTGTTATCATTGGTTTAGTCTTCCCCCTATCTTAGTCTTAATTTTATTTTATTTTTCTTTCTTTGGGGTTTGTGCAATCCCTCTCTTTCTGGTCTCCTTTATTTGGTGAGCCTATACTAAATTTGCAACTTATATTGTTTTACATCTCTTTCTCTCTCATCCTAATGATGGATCACGTAGTGTGATTCAAAAAGTTGATGAAAAAAATATTTACACAATCTAATCCAAAAACTTAGCATAACTATCATGGATTGTGGAAATATGATAGCATTAATGTATGATAGATGTTGGTAGGATTATTTTGATAAGGATAAAAAATGGTTCTTTTTGTTGTTTTCTTGTTGTGAAATGGGGAGATGTGATGGAATCCATTTGAAGCTTTGAGTGTGGGATTATACATGAGGAGAATGACCATTTAGTTAAGTACTTAATATATTATAGTAATATTGGGGACTGGCCAAGGTTACTAAGAACATCAAGGCCTTGTCTCCATTTTGCATAGGACTAGCTCAAAAAAAATGCACAAGGATTTCCCCAGCATCACACATGAAACCCAATAGGAATCAAAGTGGAAAGGACATTGGGTAACCCATAAACAAGCAATATTTCCTAAGTGTGCTATGTAATCATAAATGATCATATGTTTGGATATGAAAGGGTTATACCCAATTGACTCACATGAAGAAAAGAAAAAATGAAAGACAAATCAAGGCCCTAATCATTGATTGTCCCATTCTTAGCACACCATGATATGAATGATCATGGAAACCTTCAGGAGGGGATAACCAAATTCCTTAGAAAAGACAATCAAGAACCAAAATTGAAATCCAATAGCAAAATAAAGGGTAAATTAACAAAAAAATCAATTTTTCAGAGAGATTGATAGGAATTAACAATGATGGACCTAAATCTGGAAAGAGGAAAGATGTATCCTACAAGGTCTTATCAGTAGCACCTAGCACCTAGACTCAAAAAGCAACCAAAATTTCTAAGGACAACACTTTAGTGATATAGATGTGCATAAGGACTTTTTGAGTCTAAGAGACGTAAGAACTAAAGGAGCTAATCTGATGTGAACTAACATGAGACTAGGATATGTATGATGGGACCAATGAAAGAATGATCAAGACTTTGCACTCTGATTGCCCCATTCACAATACACCATGATATGAATGATCATGGTGACCTTCAGCACGGGATAACCAAATTATTTAGAAAAGATAATCAAGAACCAAAATTGAAATCCAACATTGAAAGAAAAAGTAAATCAACAAAGAAGAATTATTTTCTAATGACATCAGTAGAACTCAATATTGATAGACCCAAGTCTAACAAGAGGAAAGATGTATCCTGCAAGGACTTATCAGTAGCACCTAGCACCTAGATTTAGTAGCAACTATAAATTATAAGGACAACACTTTAGTGACAGAGGATCTTGCATAAGGCCTTTCTAAAGCATGAAGCAAAAAGAGATAGAGGACCTAATCTAATATGAGATGACATGATATTGGACTATGTATGATGGGACTGAGTAATGATGATGAGTTGATGACTAAGGACTAATAATAGATGACTAAAAAGTTATGATTGTCGGTGACTAATTAAGGGTGGTATGTATAATGAAACTCACTAAGATATTTTCAAGGATTACATTGTATAGGAACTATTTACGAGGGATGGTGAGGACATGTCAGTGCTATGTGAGGATAGTGAGGATATGTTGGTGGTACAAATAAATTCATGATGGTGTCCGAGTCAAGTTAAAAATACAAGATGAATTGGTGGTGGATAGGTTGATGTAGATAATGGGAATGATATACATCAAAACAAGGTGAGGATAAGGAAGGATGCATCCTAATGATGATAATTAGATTTTGATCAAGGCTAGAAACAAGACTAAGGGTGTGACTAGATGGGTTTATTGATGTATATTTTTGAGATAGCTAGAGGAGAAGAATAGGATGGGGCATGTGATGGTAGATTTCTAGGAGCTTTAAGATATGAATGGATGGCATTGAGTTTCATAGGGATAACATAGAGATGAATACCAATGACAAGGGATATGTCAGGTGATGAAAATATGGAGGATATGTTGATATGTACAAGGATGAAAGAAAAGGGTATGGTGGATAGGAAGATTTTGGTAGAGGAATGTGAGAAGATAGAGATTGAATGATGAAGATGGAAATAAAAAAAGGATAGGGAGATGGAAGGTGGATAGGATTGTGTCTCCAAGGAATATAATGCCCCCAGTTATAATATGTTATCTGTGATACCCCAAAATTGGCACATTTCCATGTTAACTAATTTTGGTCTATTTGATCAACCCTAAGTCCTAATTTACTAGGAAATTATGATTCTGATACTCACTACTTGACCTAAGTGTCAGATGCAGAAAGCCCTAATTTGCATTAATTACACTATTTATTTATTCCTAAATATAGATTCAAATTAGCTACATTAAACCTATTGATTAAATTTAATTTTATTATAAGTGTTCATACTTTAACTAAATTAAAGTACTTCTTTAGCTAATGTACAAAGGAATTAAATATATTTAATTTAATAAGATAATGTCCTTATTTTGATTATTGAATTTAATTACTCAATTAATAAAAAATATTCATTTATGAGGTCATATCTTATTTTATTAAATTGAATATTCTATTCAAATCTTCTCTTCAATTTCAAAATGGAATTTTTGTGTGAACTATCTCTCGAAATGGAATTAACTTAGTTAACTTCTTCTACATAAGGAAGTTTCTTTTCCAACTAAATCTCATTTCTAATCTCGACCGTTAGTTCTACTTGATCTTGACCATTCATTGATTTTGAGAATTCTATTTAAGGAGCCCTCAAATCATTAAAAAAAAAGGTTGAATTGAATTTGCACCGAATCCATGTTGGAATATCTACTCATTTTTATACATCCAATAGCTTACTTTTCTTACATTTGCAATCTCATATTAGCTTTAAATGCATTCATATACTATAATTTGTTTTTCTTTATTCTTAGATTAAAATGCATCTCATTTAGATTAATTCCATTCTCATATAGCTTAAGAAAAAACATTTGTACTAGAGGTTTGGTTGCCCACTTCTCATTCTAAGAGCGAAGGAAAAATCCATCTATTTAGGAGGCAAATAGGTTGAACTGTTGGATTACTTGGATAGATAATCTCATATTCATTCCAAGATGATCTCTCAGGTAATGACCATGTTGAAGTGTGTGTGAGGATGAAAGTCCCACATTTCATGCATATACTATCCATGAGGAGGACTTAAGAGATGTATGATAGGATGGAAGATAGGGAAACAACAAGATGAGGAACATAGACAGAGATAGATGGTGATAAATGAAAGGAGGAGGATGTATCATATGGAAGGAAGAATGGGTAGATAAAGAATAGGTGGATAGGCATTGTGATGCAAGAATGAGTGTCAAATTATGATAAAAATAATGTATATATGGTGGTGGTCTTTTATTTATTTTATTTTTTTTATCAAGTTCCAAAGGATGAAGGAGGTGAAATGGATAAGATGTGGTGGGTGCGATAGGTAGATGGAATGGGTATAGTGGGTAGAATAACTTGGCCCCAAGTGTGCAAAGAATTTGTATGGAAGTATCATGCATGATGCTTGTTTTCTAAATTTTCATCATGGCACTTATCCAAGGCACTTGTTTGCCAAGTTTTCACGATTGGACAATTTTTATTTTTTTATTTTTTTCTCTTTTTTTTGTTGGATTTTTACTCATAGATGTTGGTAGGATGGGTGGATAAGGAAGCATGATAAATATTGGATTAAATGAGTGGAATGGTGGGTGGGAGTTGGTAAATAATGGATGGGAAGACATAAGACTTGTGGCTAAATGG
This sequence comes from Cupressus sempervirens, assembly GCA_028749045.1. Taxonomy (NCBI): domain Eukaryota; kingdom Viridiplantae; phylum Streptophyta; class Pinopsida; order Cupressales; family Cupressaceae; genus Cupressus; species Cupressus sempervirens. The sequence goes on along the minus strand of CM053791.1, from coordinate 353,877,758 downwards.
ATGATGGAATTGGAAAGATCATCATTGGCACACACCCTCAAGGATGATGAAGTAGTGGGAAAGATGATGTTGAATGAGATTAAGGAGAAAATGGAGTAGGAGGAATATAAGGACCAAAATTAAAGTTGGAAGATGGGCGATTGGCAATGTAAGATAAGAAGCACAATGAGTAAGAATGAATTGGGGGGATGAAGGATTTATATATGAAGAATTTGATAAATTATCATCATTTGAATTTTTTCTTGAAATACATCTCTTTTATGAGTATCTTGAGTATCCACATAATTTTTGACTTTTTCATTTTGGAACTTTGTGGCCTTTTGAATTTTTCTTTCTTTTGGATTAGATGTTTCTCTTCTTTAACATGTATTTTAGATGGGACATGTTGATACTTCAATTTTTGTGGGTTTTTAGATTTATGATTTTTAATTTTGGCATTCAATTTTCTTCCATTAACCATGGTATGGGAAAAAAAGCATGGAGGATATGGAGAGATTATGGATGGAATGATAGAGGTTGAAGGTTGGAAGGGATTCAAGGAGGAGAGCCTTTGATTATCTATCTTACAAATTTGAGGGGATGGATTGACGGATGCATGTAATTTCCAAAAATGATTGGAAGTAATGAAGGATATGAACCTAAAATAGATGGAAGTGAGGAAGGAGTAGGGCCCAAAATAGATGGAGGAGATAAAGGATTTAGACTAGGTATATAATGACCCAAAATGGATGGAAAGGGTGAGGGTTTAGATAAGGGATATAGAAACCCAAAATGGAGAAATGGAAAGAAGTAGTACGATAAGAGCCAAAATGAATGTGAAGTAAGATGGATTGAAACTTTGTGGTGGAGATGGAAGGACTTGGGATAGTAAAAGGATAGAAGAGATACCAACATCTAGAGATACACTTTTTTTTATCTTGTTTAAATATGATATTCATTATTCGGAACACAAGATGTGATTCTATTAGAAGGTGAAGGAGTAGAAGTTTTGGGTATAATGGTTATTTATTCTTCTTTAGATCTATTATCATGGATTATAGGAGACGTATGATCATAAAGTAGAGGGGATGGGGATTTATTTTCTTTATTTGAATGGGTGTATGGAAATGGATCTTGACTTGGAGGGATCAATGAAATAATAAGATGTTGGAGAAGAGTAGAAGATGAAAGGGTAGGATCTTGATATGGAGGAGATGATGATTTCTCTTTATATGGAGTGGATGGTAAAAATGGATGATATAGGGGAGAAAATCAGATGGTAGGATCATGAGATGGAGTAGGTGTGATGGTAAGATCTTGATAATTTCTATCAATGGATATTTCAACATGCTTTCAGACATGATTGGTTGGGAGTGGATGGTATGATAGGAGATATATGAGTAAACTCTTTAAATGGGGTTAATGGGAGGATGGGAGTTTCTTCAATGGGGATGGCTAGATGAAGGATGGACTCATAAGGTTCATTAGATTTGGTTTGGATAATGTTAAGAGGAGGATATGCAGATAGGAATTGCAAAGATTCAATGGATGGGAGGGTTTCAATGATGGTAGGAGATGGAAAGGGGTCTATAAGTAGGATGGATGAAAGAGGGATGATAGTTGGGTGAGATAGCAAAGGAATGATGGGCATGGGGGATGGAAAGGATATATCACTAACTTCATGTGATGGAATTAGAGTGTATGACTCATCAAACTTAGGAGATGTAATTTCTATTAGATTCCTTGTAAAAAAATTTGGAGACTTGGGTGTTAGATTTTGAGGTGGAGGATTGGTAGAAGTAGATGGTGGAAAGCTATATAAAGGTGGGATGGCACTTTGTAGGATCGACTAAATGAGTGGAGGTTTAGAATGAATGTATGAGATGACATGGCTAGACAGTGCACATAAGGGGTTACCCTTTTTTTGGTTTTGTGATGGTGGAATAATTTGGCTAGCTTTGAGAGGAGGCATTACTAAGTTATTGGTGATGGGTAGTTTTCTTTCTAGTGGATGAGGTGTGATAGATAGGGATATGGAAAATAAATTGGATTCGGGGATGTAGATTATTTCTAGTAGGGGTTTTTCTATGATATAGGATGGAATGGAATATGGTAGACTAATATGATGTGGAGTAATTATGAAGGATAGAGTGGATGAAATTGGATTGGAAAGAGTAGATGAGTTAGGTTGATGAATTGCATAGTTTTTATTGAGTTGAAGATTTGGAAAATGGGTCAAAGAATATGAAGGTTGTAGATTTGGACTAGGGATGTAGCTAGTAGCATTGCTATGGAAAGGTGGATATGACTATAAAAGGAAGATGGAGACATGAATGATGTATGTAGATGATATCCAGGTACGATATAGGAAGGAGGTGTAGATGAATGTAAAAATGGATTTCCCTTGTCAAAAGTAGGATAAGGAGTACTAGTGGGTTCGCATGGAGGCATAATGGGATAATTTGGAGGAATGCTTGGAATTTGGACGATGTGTGGAGTAGGATTTATAGGTCTTTCAACATATAAATTATGGTCAAGAAAAATTGCATCATCATTGAAATAGGATAGAGTGGGATCTGTGATAGTGCTAGATGGTGGGATCTCCCAAAGTCAAAACTTCTGATTTCTTCTCTTTGAAAATGTACCTTTATGTTACCTCTATGTTTCACAATGATGTCACTAATAAATATTAAATTATCAAGATGACTCACAAATGCATATATGAAAGAAAGCATATGTTGTGAAGTCATGATGTTTTTGGTGTTGGGTTCCAGATCTTGAGATGTTGGGTCTTGTGTGTTTGCTATTTTCTTAGGGTTGAGAAATTCACTAGTGATGTAGGAGCATCCAATGGTGTAAGGGCAATCCTGTATCACCCAAAAATATGCTTAGATATAGTTTTTGTTTAATGTGTTTTCATTTCTAGATACCCATTTGGGTCAAATAAAGGTTCCAACTCTCATAGTTCCACTATGAGTTTTCTGGGTTAGAGTTTTATTAGATTTTAAGAACCTTGGGATATGTGTAAATATAGAAAATCAATTCTTTTTTAATTGAGCCAAAATTATGATGACTTAGAGGGTTTAATTTGGAGGGATGATTTTACTTGTAATTTAAAACACTCCAAAAAAAGAATCAAGACAAAAGGCTTTACAATTAGAAAGTTATTGCAGATTTAATTTTCCTGGAGACCTCCTAAGAGCACTTCAAAGTTAGATATGGTGCACTAAATGGCCTTGTATGGGACCAAAAATTAGGGGATGAGTGAAGCTGGTCCATAGGGCTGTAGAGCACTTTGAGAACTTTCCATAAATGTAAACGGTTAGTCAATTAGAGCTACAGTTCAAAAGTTATGCCTCCCGAAAGTTGGAGTACTATTTTTGGATTCTTTTAATTTTACACAGACTTCTAACATGATTTCCAAAACCTTCTTTTTTGGTGGTGGATGCCAACTAGCATATTCTAGAATTTATTCCTAACCCTAAGCCATTTGGGGCTTATTTAAGAACATTTTTGGCATTGTAAAGGCAGTTCTTAGTGGAGTTAGAGAGAAGGTATTGTGTGGAGGATTTCTTTCTCTAAAATCATAGTATTGTAAGCCCATAGGGCATTTTTCATTGATAATAATATTTCCCTTTTCCTATGTGTTCATTCTAGTCTTTGGTTGTGTCTCCATTACCTAGTTCTTGTGCTTAGAGGATATGAATTAATTTAATTTTTCTTCCTTTTATTGATACATGTGGTTGGTGGCATGAAATGATACTATAAACTAGACATGGGGTACAAAAAGATAATATGATAGTGGATGTAGTCTAGGAGATGAAGTGTATGATCTTTCTAAAATGCAAAAAATTTCTAAGAAGTTAAAGATGGTGACCAATATTAGAAGATAGTCAAATGGTGGAGGATTAGTCTAAGGACGTAATGCCTATAAGACTGCAAGGATTATCTTGGTATCAAAGAGTGATATAATGTGATATGTATGGGAGTTGTAGGATGATGGTAGATGATCAAGTATGGAGACCAACCTTTTGATCAAGGAAATGAGGGGTACAAATGATGAGATAAACTACCTTGGATAAGTGTGTTAGCCAAGGGATAGTCACAATGTTATGTGGATGTGAGATATATGATATGTGGTCACTAAGATGGTGATACCAAAGATAGGATGTGATAGAGGATGTGGATTAAGATGTAATTGGGAAAGGATTCTAGATGTACTTCTAAGGGATGATGAAACTAACAATGTTGAAGAGGATAAACTATATGATGGCTCTAAGAAAGGAGTCTAGAGTAAACAAAGTGAAAAGTGTGTGAGGAAGAATTTGGACCTAATCATAATAGTCATAAGTGGTGATCTTGATAAGGGTCTAATTAACTCTAGGGTGGGCACTCAGTCTATCAATTTGGCACTCCCATCTACTTGTGATATGTTTTTAATGCCCTCACTCTCAATTTGATCTAATCAGGAAATTCTCAGATTGGGTACCACTTTTTTGTGTTTAGCTTCTATTTCTCTATATACTCAAGATAGCTAGAGCTTAACATTTTTTAACTTGGGTTTGGATCATTTTAACATGAGGAATTAATTTTTTTGGTTTTTTCTAGTATAAAAACTTTCAGATCATGTAGTGACTATGGTAAGTATACCTTAGCTTTGGTTAAATATTTTTTGACTCTAGGATAGATCTTAGGGTTGTTGTGAATGGACTGGCTAACAACCTTTTGGTACTTAAAGATAAAGATATCAACAACAAAGTGCAGGATGTGTGATGAGGCTAAAAGAAATCATGATGGTTGATAGGTGGATGGTCAATAAGCCTATGGTTTACTCCTTTCCTGAGGATTAAATTATTGACTTTGTTATCTTTATTAGTTTGCAATGTTGTGTTGACTCCTTTCTCAATGTGTACTTCCTTTACAAGTCTAGGACTACAGAGTGCTAGTTTTTGGTGTGTTGACTCTCTTTCTCTATATGCTAAGGATGGTTTAAGCTTGACCTTTGGAAACTTGGCCTGTGGTTGGTTGGACATTACCATTTGACTTCTTTGTGCACAAATAAATAATTTCAATAATAAATATGATAAGTAATCTTTCAAATAGATAAAGTAATGATATAATTTTATAGTTTCAACCAAAACAGTCTTAGGGTTGTTGAGAATGAACTTGCTAAAAAATTGTCGATGTCCAAAGATAGATTTGTTAACAATAAATAAGCTATGTGAACAAATAGTTTCTCAAAGGATATAGCAATTTTGAGAGAGACAAGTACATAGTCTTTTCTGAAAAAGGATTTTAGAAAATAGGACCAAGAACTATCTATTTTTAACAAATATCTTCATGAGGTCAGATCACAATGCAAGAACTTCACAAATACATTATCCCTAAGGTCAAAATGGATTTTTAGAGTATTACTAAAAAGGTATCTACTAAGTTCATTCATAATTAGATCCCTAGAGTCCTCCTAAATGGTTCTTACGCACGTGACCCACTTGAGAGTCTATTTTAACCATGTTGAAATCATCAAAAAAATTTCCTACCTTAGACTACCATTAGAATTGCATCACCTAAACTTGCATGGATATAAAGCGAGAATTTTTCCAGCACTTTATTCTTATACTAGGCAAGGAATTTACCAGTTTAAGGTCATTCTCTAATGGGGTGACACTTCCCAATGGACAAGCCTCTCTAGAAGTGCTGCTAGGATTGTTGTAGATGATCTTGCTAACAATCTTTTGGAACAAATATTTCTTAATTAACTAGATCCTAAAATGCAAGAAATTAAATGAGCCCATAGAAGTGTTGTAGTAGAAACACACCAAAAAAAAATTTCTTTCCAAATTGAAATTTTTTAAGTTTTCCATCTATGATTGAAGACACATGTGATTAAGATACAATATTCATTTTTCCAACTTGAAAATGTGCATGGTCAATACTAAATTGATCATCAACTTAATAAATCATTTGAATGGATCAACTTAATAAATTGAATCATGAAAGCTGGAAAGAGAAGGGAATCAAAGCATGTTTACCTTAGTCATTCAAGAATTGTTCATTCATTTTAAAGCCCAAATTGAAGTGTGCAATTTGTAATGTTCTTTGAAACTTTATGCACTCAAGAGTATGTGACTTCATTTTAAACCCAAATTGAAAAAAATCATTGTTTGGTTCATTCTATTAGTCATTCAAAATTGTGTGAGAGCATGCATTATTCATTTTAGTACCCAAAATGAAATGTGAGTTAAATTTTAAGATTTTAAAATTTCAACTCCTAATGCCTTGTTTAGTTCTAAAAAATTTATTGCAGCCTCCTAACAACATCTCCAACCCATAAGCAAAAAATTCATTAGATAACACATTTATTTTCTTGCAAAAGAATTGTTTAATGAAAATCATGAAAAATTTATTAATCAATGGAAATTGATCTTAAAACATTGTTTTTTATATTCTAGGTTTCTGATATTCACAACAACCTCCAAAAACAAATTGAGCTCCCAATTCTTTTATTTGCTCCCAAAATATTCTTGAATAAAAAATCATGCAAAAAATATTAAAAATCAAAAACTGTTCAAAAAACTCTCTTTTTTTACTATAGCGTGGAGATATTAACAACAACCTCTAAAAAAAATCTACTCTTAGTTCTTTCATTTTCACCCAAAATATTTTTTAATGTAAAAGCATGCAAATTTAAAAATTGAATTTTTATTGTAGCATGGTGACATGAACAGTAACTTCCAAAAACAATTTTAGCTCTTAATTTTTTTATTTGCTTCTTAAATAATTTTTTAATGAAAAAGTATGCAAAAAATATAAAAAATCATAAATTGCTCAAAAACAAATGAATGTTTTTCTTAGTCTTCCAACATCAAAAGAAATCTCCAAAAAAAATTGAGATTCTAATTCTTTCATTTTCTCTAAATATAATTATTTTTATGAAAATCCTTTTTTTTTTAAAATATAAATTTCAAAATTGGTCCCAAAATTTTGATTGTTTATAGGCTTCTAATGTCGACCTTGCCCTACATAACTCAAGAAACTATGCAAATGAATCAATAAAATACAAAAGTGTTCGATAATTCTTTAGTCCTTTAAAAAAGAAAAAATTAATTTCGGATAGTGTAATGACCCATTTGCAGGGTCCCAATGGACGTGCCAAAATGTATACATTAGAATAAGGATGCAAAAGATATAAAGTCAAAGTCAAACATCTAACAAACTAAATCAATTAACAAACATATATGATCAGGAAACTAAATAATAGAACATGCAAACCTGTGTCTCCATGTAGCCTCCTTGATATGTAGGTGTGGTTGTGATCATGGATGTGTGCTCAAATCTAGTGCTCAAGCTTCAACAATGGATGAATTTGATAGATGGATGCACGAAAAAATCTAAATATCACTAAATAGCACTTTGAAAGTAATTAGCTCTCAAAATGGTATAATAATTTCACTCATAAGGTGGATGATTTGTGAGGAGAAAAGGGTTCAATTTATAGGCAATTAAGTAAGGAGGAAATAAAAATTCTTGATGGATAGTTAACTGAGTGAGTTTTGAGATAGGTTTCAATTGATTGAGATAGGTGGAGGAGATGGACTTCTGTGTTTAGAGATGTGTGAGGGGGATGTGGCATGTGAGTGGACTTGGGCTTAAGTCAGGAAGAATAAATCATGCCTTAATTCATACAAATGATCTAGAGATGGATTTTAGGCAAGGAAAGAGGAAGTGATGTGTTTCAGTTAAGGTGGGTGAGGTGGATCAGTTGACTAGATGATGTAGAAAGTGGGTGGATTTGTTAGAGAAAATGTTAGTGAGTGAGCTTAATTAAATAAATAAATTATTTAGTTGAAAGGGGAATTATTGGTGCATGAGATTTAGTTAAATAAATGAATTATTTAATTAAAATAAAATATTTGGTGCATGGGATTTAATTAAATAAATTATTTAATTAAAAGAGGAATATTTTGTGCATGGAATTTAATTAAATAAATGAACCATTTAATTAAAAGAGGAATATATTGTGTGCTTGAGTTGAGTTTGGGTAACTATTGGGTTGAAGGGTTAGTTTGTGGGTGGAGGGATTTAATTTATATAGAGAGGGATTTTGGAGATTACATTAAATGGATTTTGCATTTATTTTATTTAATAGAGGAAGGGGGATTTAATTAATAATTTTGACTATTAGTTGTCTGTTAATTTATTAATTGGACTATAGCTAATTAATTAGGGTATAGCACTAAAATAATTTAATATTTAATATTTAATTATTATATGCTTTAGAAGATGACTAAATTTGACTACGAATTTATCTGATCAGATTTAGGAGTCTACACCACCAAGTTAGGGTTGGTCCCCTCAATCTAGACTTGGTTGCCTTCACTTTCTGTGCTTTAGTAATCCCTTCACACTCAAAGTGGTTCTCTATATCTTCTATCCATTCCATCACCAACTCAATATCAATCTTTCCACTAATCAAATTTATCCCTTCAAGAGATTTTTCACCCAATGCTTTGATGGCCTTAAGGAATGGTTCCTCATGTAGAGGTGGGTCATGTTCAGGGATTTCATCCTATTCATCTACTACCTTACCCTTGTCTTCACTATCCATCAAGTTCTCTTTGGCCTTATTAGTTTTCTCTACCACTTCATCTAGTTTGAATTTCATAGTCTCTAGGGCTTCCTTTAGGAGCCTATTCTCCTCCTTTTGCTCTATCACTTCCTTGGCTAACTCTATATTACTTACCATGGTTGTCTCACCCACTAATTTACTACCAAACTCTAACATATAGCTAGCCCAATTATTTTAGTCTTTGATAACAATTTGATAAGGAGATCTTTCCACTTAGTTCTAATCTCTTCTAGGACTTCTTGAGGCTCTTATTGTAGCCTTATTAGAGTTCCTTCTATGACCCTGCACTAGATGAATTTCCTCTCCAACTCCTCTCTCTCCAAAGACCTCTCTACCAATTAGATACTTCACACTAATCTCACCTTTCTCCTTGGACTCAACACACTAAGTCCTTCAATAGCTCACCATGGCCATGACCAACTCAAAATTGGATGGAGAGGCTTCTTTACTACTGGTTTCAATCAATTTTAGTGTCACTTTGTTTGCATCTTCCTTAGTTTTGTAATCATTTTCTTCAATCCCTTGGAAATGGGGCTAGTATCCTTTTAGATCTAATTATGTGTCAAAATTAGGTTTTAAGGATTTTACTTTGAAACTTCCTTAACAAGCATACCCTTTTTAGAGACCTAAAGGATTTTGAGGGTTTTAAGTCTCCAAACTATTTTTACAGTGTCTTCCTAGAAATATGTCTAAATATGAGGGTTTCAAACTTGTTTATAATGCAGTATGTTTAATGGATTCACACACTATATAAATGAACTCAACTTTCCTCTAACTCTTGGATTATAACCCTTTAAACACCACTCTACATCTCCATGGATTTCACAGGTCAATCCATTAACCCCTCCATTTGTGCTCTATAATCATCAAGTTATCTAGTCAGATACACTTTGTCTCATCTAGGGCTTGATAGGAAAAATATAAAACTTGCATTTATTGACTCCAAACTCAATATGTACAATGTATATACAATTTCCTAATGTATTCCAAGAGATTGTACTATTTCCATGGTTGGAATTCACACTAGGGCCATTTGAAGTCTTCCAACTCTATGTGGACCAATGAACTGGTTACAAAGGAAATATTTTTATTATACCTATCAAAAAAATATCTAAACTAAAATATATATACTAATAAATTAAGTTAAATTTCCTATATATTCATGCAAGAAATATCCTCAAGTCAATGTATTGGAATGTAGATGCTTGAGTTGTAAGGCAATAGTAATAGAATTTTCTCAATAAATAAGTCAAGTTTATTATATCAAACTGTATATGCAACACAACTATTGGAACAATTGATTAATTGTGTATTGTATTTGATGTTACACAAAATTTCATGCCATTGCTAGTTAGTGTATGTAAAGCTCACTTAGGCATTGAAGATAGTTTTATGTGTCTACCGAGCATTCCAGAGTTTACCTAGTTTAGAAGGCAGTATCTACCGAGTTCAGTCGGGCATCAAAGAAAAGGTTTGTGGATGTTAAGTGTTAACCAAGCTCACTTAGTTAATGAAGGAAATTTTGAATGGAACTAGTGTTAACCAAGCTCACTCAGTTACCAAAGGAACTTTGTGAATATGTAGTGTTGACAAAGTTCACTTGGTTAACACAGGAAAATCATTTATGAATTAGTGTCTACCGAGTAGGGTCGACTAACAAAGGATTTTCTTGTTTTGGCATTTTAAGTTCAATTGATTTATCTGTTGGTTCTAGCCCACTAAGAAGATGAATATTAATTATTATAAGTTATATTCCAGCCAACTTGACAATATGAAAGTGTGAATGCATGGAAAATAATTGAAGATTTAATGATGCTAAGAGGAAGCAAATCAAAATGATAAGAAGAATATCTTGGTGAAGCTAAAAAGGCACATTTGATCAAGAAGGATTAGGTATAGAAGCTAGAATTGAGATCTATAATCAATAATTCAGTTGCATCAAAAATTAGGTCATGTCATTGTTACTCTCTAACCATTGTAGTAGTGATCTAAATCTCTTAACAGAGCTAGCTTAATAGCTATTTGTAAATCCTCTAATAAGGTAGCATTTCTATTGAATTTTCCAAAGACCTCTAACAAGGCCACTCCTAACAGGGTGATTAAATCCTCTAATAGGGTCATACCTAACAATGTATTTTGTAACCTTTAATAGGGTCGTCTCCTAACCGGGCTCACTTTAGAAGAGTGAAAATTAGTAACTAGTTGCAATTGGTGGTTTTTCCCAAATTAGGTTTCCACCTTAAATCTTGGTGCCAAATGTGTTCATTTTATTTATCTTATGTGTTTGAACCTAAGTTAAAATAATAGTGATCATAGATAATATCTTAGATTTTCATATTAAGTATTAGCCAAGCATTTTTAGTGTTTACCGAGTTACAGCATATTCTATGTGTTTGTTGAACATCAGCAGAATTCAATTTTTAGAGGTTATTTTGTACTGACATCTAAGGGATCTAAGATTCATTTTTGTAGTAACTGATTCACCCCTTCCCTCTCAATTACTCCTCTTATATTTTCAATAAATGGTATCAAATCATTTGGTGCTTACAGAGAAGGTTTCAAGGACCTAAGCTAAAGATCAAGATGTCTTATAGAAGAGAGATTCCCAAGTTGAACTGAGAAAATTTTGCAGTATGGCAGGGACTTGTGAGGTTACATCTATAAACTATCAGTGATTCAAGCTATAAGTATCTTAATACTGAATACAAGACTCCTACCAGTACATTATCAATTGAAGATATTTTTGAAAAGAAAAATCATAACATCATGATGATTGACATTGCATTTGCTCTTAATTATGTTGAATTTGATGAAGTAAAAGATTTTACTACATCTTATGAAATGTGGATTAAATTGAAAGACATCTGTGGAGGAGAGGATAATGTAATAAGAGCTAAAGTAGAGAGTCTCAGAGGACAATTTGATCAAATGAAAATGAGGAAGATGAAAACATTGCAAAATATGTAGAAAGAATCAAAGCAAGTGTGAGTGCAATCAAAGCATCTGGAGGAGAAATTGATGACAAAATAGTTGTATGCAAAGTACTCATAACCCTTCTTCCTATCTATGCAATTAGAGTGTCTGTTATTCAAGAGATGAAATGTGATCTAAATAGCAATATAACTTTGGATGCTCTAGTTGGATAACTATGATAACTATGTTCCTAGTTCCAAAGGTATTGAATCTGCATTTGAAGCCAAACTTCACTCAAGAAAAAGAGTAAGAAATTAAATGTCAATCAATCAAGAAGAGAAGATGAAGAAGAAAGTTAGATAGTGATCTTGAATTTGTTCAAGCCCTACTTGTAAGGAAATATTCTAAAGGAAGAGAAAGTGCAAAGGTAAGATTCCTCTAATCTACTTTTCTTGTAAAGAAGTTGGTCACATTGCTACAAGATGCCCAAAAAGAGAAAGAAAGGATGAAAAGAAAAATAAAAAGTACAAAAACAAAAAGGAATATAAAAACTACAAGGACTACAAGGATAGAGGTAAGAAATCTTGTTTTATAGCTAAAGATTCTGATAACAATGAGGATGAAATAGTATATATTGTTATAAAAGATGAATTTGATGATAAAGGAGATAATATGGCACTTATCTCTCATGTTATCAAAAATGATACATGGATTATTAATAGTGGTTTCTCACATTGCATAAAAGGAAAATGATGTATCTCATTGACTAATGAACTTATATGTGATAATTCTTATTGGGTTAAAGAACTAAAGAATAATATATTGAGTGTGGCACAGTTGAATAACATTGGAATCAACGTAGAATTTATGAATGGAAAGGTCAAACTGCTAGATGGAAAAGGAAATTTGGTTAGATCTAGTAAATAAAGAAAAGGTAACTTATTCTAACTAGATCTTAGTGAAAGTTTGTGTTTTATTGCTCAAGTAGAAGAAAGTTGGTTATGGCACAAAATATTATGTCATGTGAACTTTGATAATTTGGTTAAAATAAGAAAAAATAGAAGAGCAAGAGGTATTCCTAGCTTGAGGAAACCTAATATGGGTCTATGCAAAACTGTCAAATTGGAAATATGAGAAAGACTAGTTTCAAAAGCAAGAGCTACCATTCTAAAGAAGTCTTAGAGCTTCTTATGCATATAGACTTATATGGACCTATTGGAATAGAGATTTATAGTGGAGATAAAATTTTCATTCTTTTTGTTGATGACTATTCTAGAATGATGATCGTAATGTATCTTTAAAAAAATCAAAAGCTTTTCAAAAATTCAAGTGGTATCTAGCAAGAGTAGAAAAAGAAACTAGAAATAAGTTGAAACGTTTGAGATTAGACAGAGGTGGTGAATTCATTTCTAATGAATTCTACATTGAAAAAGGAATAAAAAGACAAGTATCAGCCCCTGGTATACCTCAGCAGAATGGTATAGCTGAAAGAAGGAACAAATCTATCATGGATTGTGCAAGAACATTAATGATAGAAAAGAATTTTGCAATCAAATACTAGAATGAAGCAATCAGTAGTATAGTACGTACCTTGACTAGAGTACAGCTAAAGAAAGACTTAACTCAAACTTCTTATTAACTATGGTATGGCTACAAACCTAATGTAAGTTACCTAAAAGTATTTGACATCAAACATTATATCTTGAAAGAATCTAGGAAAGGAAAATTTGATGTCAAAGGTGATGAAGGTATATTCATAGGATACTCATGCAAAAGTAAAGCATATAAATGTTTGAACATGTCTACTCATAAAATCATAGAAAGTGCACATGTGAGAATTAATGAATTTGTAGAAAATAGTGAAGAAGAAAGCAACAAAGAGCTTGAGGATTACAGAAGATTTGTTTACTATGAACTTGATACCTTGTCATATCTATCTAGTAGATAGGAGGCATCACTTCTTGAGTCCCCAAAATCTCCAACAACTATCAAGTTGTAGATAGTGCAACCTAAGTCACAGTCTGAAGGACCCAAGTCATAATCTGAGGCTACTGAGCTATTACTAGAGCAAACTGATTCTAATGGACCTGAGTCACAAAGAGTGGGACTTGAGCTTAATATTGAATTTTATGAAGAAATCAGTAAAAGAAACTCTAAATTCAAAGAACCTATGCTAGTAAGATATTTCAAAAGGCATCATGCACCTAATTAGGTCATTGGAGACAAATCAGATGGAACAATGACAAGAAATAAATTGGAAGGTACATGTTTCCTTGTTGAATTTGAACCTAGAAATGTTAAAGATGCTTTGAATAATGAAAGTTGGGTTGAAGCAATGAATGAGGAAATAGAATAAATAGAGAAGAATAAGACCTAGACTATTGTTCCTAGACCTAAGGATAAAAATGTAATTGGCACAAAATGGGTATTCAGAAATAAGCTAGATGAAGATGGAAAATTTTCTAAAATCAAAGCAAGGTTGGTCTATAAAGGCTATTCTCAAGAAGAAGGTATTGATTATGGTGAAACTTTTTCTCTTATTGGAAGATTAGAAGGTGTTAGAAGTTTACTAGCCTATGTAGCTCATAGAGGATTTAAAGTTTATTAAATGGATGTAAAATTTGTATTTTTAATGGAATTTTTGATGAGCAAGTCTACATTGAACAACCTAAAGGTTTTGTAGATCCTAGAAAAAGAGACATGGCCTAAAAATTACACAAGGCATTATATTGTCTCAAGAAAGCTCCTATAGCTTGGTATGAAAGAATTCATAACTACTTGATACAGATTGGTTTTTAAAAAACAAATGATAACAGTAGTCTATATATCAAAGAAGCACTAGACAAGAAGATTGTGTTAGCAAAATATTAGTTGATGATACTCTATTCACAAGAAATGATGACTTGTGTAAGGCATTTTTCAAAGAAACGAGTAAATAATTTGAGATTTCTATGTTTGGAGAGATAAAATTCTTTGTTGGATTGCAAGTCCAGCAGAAGAAAGATGGTATCTACATTACTCAATCTAAGTATATCAAGGAAATACTAAAGAAATTTGGAATGGAAGATTCAAGAATAGTTGGAACCCCTATGTCTACTAGACATAATCTTTCCAAAAATGATGATTCCAAAGAGGTAGATCAGACCACATATAGATCAATGATTGAAAAATTGTCGCATATAGTGCACACAACGCCCGATACTGCATTAGTAGTCGGTATGTTGGCAAGATTCTCAGCAAATCCCAAACAAAATCACATGATGGAAATCAAAAGAATCATTAGATATCTAAAAGGTACTAAAAAATATGGTTTATTGTACAAAATAAGAGGCAAATTGGATTTAAAAGTATTCATAGATGTTGATTGGGAAAGAAGTATTGATGATAGAAAAAGCACCAGTAGTGGAACATTCTTTCTTGGTAAAAGACTACTATCTTGGATAAACAAGAACCAAAATTATATCTCTCAATCCATAGCAGACGCAAAATATGTGGCATTAGTAGTCAATTGTTCTAACATCATTTGGTTCAGAAAACTATTGGTAGGTATGAATATATAGATCAAGGATCCAGTGGTTATATACAATGATAACACCAATGCAATCAATATATCAAACAATCCAGTGATGTATACCAAAAAAAAACACATTTCTATAAAATATCATTTCTTGAGAGAATTGGTACAAGATAAAGAAGTCAAATTGGAATATGTAAATACAAAAGAGTAAATTGCAAACATATTCACCAAGTCATTACCTAAGGATGCATTTCTCTATCTAAGAGGTAAGCTAGGGGTCATTCCCCTATCTTAAGTTCACCAAATGAAGTTTAGTGATGCATCAACGAGATCATGTTGAAGATCAATTAGTTGGTGTATAGTATTGACAAATACATATTACAAATGAATCAGTACTAGAGGTACATTGATATTCATTGTTTATTGTCTTTGGCATGAGATGTCAAAGAGGGAGAATGAACTTAGTCTAATATCAAAGGTAGAGTTTTCTATCAAAAGATGTTGTAGTATATAGAAGTAATCTAACAGAGGGGGAAACTACAGACAAAAAGAGTCCACACTAATAGAGGGAGTTTGCATAGATGAGAATTAGAATGAAACTAAGGATAATTATTTACTTTATTCTTTCTCTAAAGAATTTATTGCATTATGAAAATATGTGTTGCCATCAATGCCAGAGGAAGATTTTTGGAACAATTGATTAATTGTGTATTGTCTTTGATGTTACACAAAATGTCATATCATTACCAATCAGTGTATGCCAAGCTCACAAGGGCATTAAAGATAATTTTCTATGTCTATCGAGCATTCTAGAGTTTGCCTAGTTTAGAAGGCAGTACCTACCAAGTTCACTTAGGTGTCATAGAAAAGGTTTGTGGAAGTTAAGTGTTAACTGAGCTCACTTGTTAATGAAGGAAAATTTGGATGGAACTGGTGTTAACTGAGCTCATTCAGTTACCAAAGGAACTTTGCAAATATGTAGTGTTGACTGAGTTCATTTGGTTAACATGGGAAAATCATTTCTGAGTTGTTGTCTACCAAGTAGGTTTGGCTAACAAAGGATTTTCTTATTTTGGCATATTAA
Organism: Cupressus sempervirens; assembly: GCA_028749045.1. Taxonomy (NCBI): domain Eukaryota; kingdom Viridiplantae; phylum Streptophyta; class Pinopsida; order Cupressales; family Cupressaceae; genus Cupressus; species Cupressus sempervirens. The sequence continues at coordinate 353,861,636 of CM053791.1, read as the reverse complement.
ATTCAATTGATTTATTTGTTCTTTCTAGCCGACTGAGGAGATGAATATTAATTATTCTAACTTATATTCTAGCTGACTTAACAATATAAAGATATAAATACAAGGTCAAGTTAAGATTTAGAAAGTTTGAGTGCATGGAAGATAATTAAAGATTTAATAATGCTAAGAGAAAGTGAATCAAATGGATAAGAAGAATATTCTTGTGAAGTTGAATAGACACATTCGATCAAGAAGGATCAAGTATACAAGCTAGATTTGAGATCTATAATCAACAATTCAGTTGCATCAAAAATTAGGTCATGTCATTGTAACTCTCTAACCATTATAGCAGTGATCTAAATCTCTTAATAGAGTTGTCTTAATAGTCATTTATAAATCCTCTAACAATGTGGCATTTCTATTGAATTTTCCAAAGACCTCTACCAAAGCCACTCCTAACAGGGTGATTGAATCCTCTAATAGGGTCACACCTAATAGTGTGTTTTGTAACCTTTAATAAGGTTGGTTGCTAACAAGGCTCACTTCAAAAGAGTGAAAATTAGTAACTAGTTTCAATTGGTGGTTTGTCCCAAATTATGTTTCCACATTAAATCTTGATGTCAAATGTGTTCATGCTATTTTTCTTATGTGTTTGCGCCTAATTTAAAATAATAGCAATCACAAATAATATCTTAAGATTTTCATATTAAGTATTTGCTGAGCATTTTCAATGTTTACTGAGTTATAGCATTTTCTATGTGTTTGTCAAGCATCAGTAGAGTTCAGTTTTCAATGATTATTTTGTACTGACATCTAAGGGACCTTGGATTTATTTTTGTAGTAACTAATTCACCCCTCCCCTCTTATTTACTCCTCTTCTATTTCCAACAATAACTACCCTTCTCTTTGACCTAGAATGGTGTTAAATATTTTTATGCTTCATACCTCAACTATTCACATTGACCCACAACTACTTCTTGTCTCCTTTGTACAAAGTTGTCAATGTTGTCACTTGCATATTTTTCACTTTTGCACATCTACAACTCATGGGCACTCCAAATGAGTGTATATTGAACACTTAGACATTTGCAAAATCATTTATTACATTTCCACTCAATTTTATGAATTTGGGGTAAGTTTCACTAGTTAATGAACTTTGTATTACATTCACAACTTGGGACCTTTCAAGACAATTCATTAACAAAATTTGTCCACACATACTAATAAATTCCTAAAAACCTTAAGACACACTTGGGACTCTTTCTTATTCCTTAGTCACCAATGGTTTGGCTAAAACCACTTCCAAGAAAATTTTGAATTTAGAATTTGACCTAAGATGCTAGGTGCTCCTGCACCAATTTCCTTTTTGAGTTTTATGAATTATGTGCATAATAGAACATTGAATTTCCTAACTTATAATACCTTTGTTGTGTATAGAGAGATAAATCTAGGAGTGAAAGTACAAGTAGAGATTATTCTTATAGCATCCACACAAATATTAAAGAAGAAAAGAAGATTGAGGAAGGACTTACCCTACTTATGAAGAGAGAAACTAGAGGTAGAAAAATCTTTACATGTTGGACTTGTAATGAATATGATCATTATTCTTCTAAGTATTGGTGGGCCTCTAAAAGGCCATTGTTCTAAGATCTTTTTATCTTGCTTTTAAGCAGTTATCTTGTAGAAATAGTCATGACCTTGTGATTTTAAGCAAATGAACTTATGTTTTTATGTATATGTTATATATATATGTTAAGACATGAAGTAGAAGTATGGATAGTTCAAATATGCTATACTTTTTTAAATCTATGGACAAAAATGGTATAATGAAGTAAAATTACATGCTGATAAATGTTTCCTAATTTATGTTATGTATTGGGTATTTTTCCTCCTATAGCCATAGGATTTGCAAGAGTAGTAATTTGAACTTTACACCTTTTCTAATATTGGTGATGAAATAAAAATATGTGTGCATTGAATGTTTATAAGGTACTTGTCACGGATATTCAAGGTTCAACACCTCAGCATTAAATTCAACTAGATTGTTGAATCATCATGAGTGGAGAAATTCATTATGTGCTTTTTGTTGAAACAATGTATGAATGTAGCTTTCACAACTTGCTACATTTTAGCAGGATTTAATCACGATTAATGTTGACTTTGTTTCAAACTTTATGAGTCTATAATTGATCCTCATTAATGGAGTGATCGTAGAGTTAGGAAGTAGTTGTAGAATCCTTTAAATAATGGTTTTTGTAGCTTTAATCATAGTTTTGGAAAAGAATAGAAAGTTTATTTTCATAGCACCAGAGTGTAATTCTGATTTTAAATGTAATCTTTCACCATGAATGAATAGATGAGTAGTTCAAGTTTATTTCTTTTATCTTGATTGGCTTTTTTGTTCACTAATCTAAGGGGGGCCACCTAGTGAGTGAACTATTTTGTTAGAGTAGATTTCATTTCCTTGTTTATTTCCTTGTTAAGTAGAATTTTATTGCTCCTACAGCCATTGATAATAGAATCGATGAATTGTTCCTACACCATAGACCCATAGATAGATTTCTTGTTTGTAGCTTTACTTTAAAGCTTTGAGTTAAGTTGTTGTTTTATTTTCTAGCATATATTTTCTTCAGCATTTCCTTCACTTTAGCTGTAATGACTTTGTAGAAGTTGAGAAATCCAACTTCACAGATTCTCAAGAACACCTGCATGCAAATATCCTGCAATGAAGAGAAGCCAAAAAATAAAAAAGTAGAGCTTAGAAGTTCTCAAAAATGTGAGAGTGAAAATGTATTCTAAGTTATCAAAACAAAATACAAAATTTCAACCTTTTAAGGTGAACGAAACCCTAAAGGAAAGAAAGAGAGGTTTGTATAATATAATTAATATTAAATATTAATTATATGCACCTAAGAGAGCTAAAGCACCTAGAGTAATAAATAATTTACTCTAACACCCCCCCTTAAGTGAAGCTTAGGAAGAAGCTAAACTAGCAAAGCTTTGAAAGCAAAAAAAATGGGTCCGAGCAATAAGGCCTAATCAGGTACCCAATACAAGGAAATCTCTATGAACTGGAGACAAACCTGAGAAAACCCAATGGGAAAAACCCCCCTCCAAAAAGAGATAGAAAAAACATGCTGAAAAAAACATGAAGGAAGGAAGGCCTCAAGAAGACCCCCCAAGGACAACTTTTGAAATCCCAAGATAGACCACAGCTAAAGATAGCGAGGCATTGCAAATGACTTGGTGAAGATGTCAGCAACCTATACATCAGTGGAAATGTACTCCAATGAGAGAACACCATCCTATATCAAATGACAAATGAAATGCATATGAAGCTCAATGTGTTTAGTATGTTGATGCTCCACCGGGTTGCGAGAAATGTGAATAGCACTCTGATTATCGCACCACAGAACAGTGGGACGATCAGGAGGAAAACCAAACTCAATCATCAACTATCGAAGCCATAAAATCTCCTAACTAGCAAGCACTACGGCTCGATACTCAACCTCTATAGATGAAAGTGCATGAGCCTATTGCTTCTTGCATGACCATGTGATAGGACTAGAGCAAAGATAGAAAATAAAGCCAGAAGTAGACTTTCGATCATCGACATCATCGGCCCAATCCGAATTAGTGTAGCCAACAACGTGAGGAGTCCCTACTATGTAATGAATGCCATACATCAAGGTGCCCTGAATGTATCTCAAACTATGCTTGGCAACTTGCCAATGACTCTCATGAGGCTCATGGGAGAACCGAGAGACAAGACCCACTACAAAGGAGAGGTCAGGATGAGTGTGTGTCAGGTACAACAAGCTGCCAACCAACTACTGGTACAAAGTGGGATCCACTAAAGGCGAAGTGCAAGAGGTAGACAAAGTAACACCGACTGAAAAGGTGTAGGAGTAGGCTTGCAATCAAGCATGTCAAAGTGTTAAAGCATGTTAAGAGAATACTTCTGCTGGTAAACAAAGATTCCAACAGGGGACTGAACAATTTGGAGACTAGGAAAATAGTGTAGCAGGCCAAGATCGGTCATCTCAAACTAGTCCATCAATGCTCTCTAAACATCCTTAATCATAGAGGATGAGCTACCTGTGAGAAGATCATCAACATAAAGCACAAGGATCAAGACCTCAGCCTCAAGATGCTAAATGTAGACTATAGGATCAGAATGGCAATGGGTGAAGCCTGTAGAAAGCAGAAAAGAGTCTATCTTCTCATACCAAGCCTGAGGGGCCTATTTGAGACCATACAATGAGCGACGAAGTTTGAAAACCAAGGTGGAATCTTGCACAAATCCTTGAGGCTACTTCATCTAAATCTCCTCAATAAGATCACCGTGGAAGAATGCACTCTTCACATCCATCTAAAAAATGGGCCATCCCTATGAAGCTGCGAGGGATAAGACAAGGTGAATAGAGTTCATCTTGGCAATAGGGGCAAATGTCTCAATGTAATCAATACCCTCAACCTATGAAAAAACCTTCACAACAAGATGGGCATTTCACTTTGTACACTCGAAAGTGTCCCACTCTAAACCATTCTATCCAAATGATTCCATGAGTTGGAATGCTTGGATGCCGGCTTAGAGCTCCCTATCCACGAAGTGCAAGAGAGCATATTTCAAGAATAAGAAGGCTCTCAGATGAGCCTTAGAGATACTCTTCTTGCTAGTAAACCATGCAATGGGAGGTTCCAAAGATAGGATGCAAGAATGCAAATGTCCCAAGGAGTTCCTCAAGAATGCAATGCAACTATGAAAGACTAAACTTCAATGGAAATACAAGATGCAACTATGCTAAACATGGATGAGAGTGTTACAATACCATTATTAAGCTATGCGAGATTAAGCTACATGTAAAAATGAAAGCTAAGCTAAGATGCTATGGTATGAGAAAATGTAGACAAGAAATAGAAGTTCTCCACAAAGCTCCAAAGAAATCTGTTAGAAAACCTGCAGCATAACAATGTTCAAAAGATGGATGGATTGAGGGGGAAAGCTCTCTCCCTTTTAAAGATGTATGGATGGTAGAGATCAAGATGAAGATGGTGGATGATAAATGGTGGAATTCAAAAAGAGGATTGATCCATGTGCACACACAAGTCAACCAATAGAATATAAGTTGACTTGTCATATAAGACAAAAGTCACAAAGCCTTTTCTTTTAATTGCAAAATAGAAAAAGGACTTTATGTGTGCACTTTAAGTGGGTTAGAAGAATGGGGTCTTTTATTTAATTAAAAGGGGACATGTTCTTTTAATCAAATAATGAACTTAGGATAGCATAGTCAAACTATAGGTTATAATCAAATAAATTGATTATTAGCAATTTGGCTTAGGTAAGTGATTAAATTAATTTAGCCAAAATGTTGAAAAGGGAGCTAATAGTCTAGATGACCATTTTTAGGTGATTACATTTTCCCCTCTTTGACTAATGTGTGATCGATCTGGGAACACATTATGTCAAAGAAAATCGAAGCCAAGTAGGTAGTGGTAGATATAGATGTCTGATTTCGAAGAGTGAAATGCAGAAATAGATAACAAGTCCTGAATGTACAGCTTGATAGTGGTAGTACTGAACACTAGGAAAAGATGATGTTAGAATTCAAGAAGAATGCTAACACTTAGAAAAGCAGATAGAGTGAGAGCAAGTGAGAAGATCAAACAAATGCTCCTAAGCAATGATAGAGTATTTCTGCCCCCTCGGGATTGAAATTGAAATGAGGTAAGGGGATGCAAAAACTGGCTAGAAATGAGAAAATTAGAATATAGCAATGTCCAAGATGATAGATAGATGATTAGAACCCAAGAATGACTATATAAAAAAATTGATAAAATGCCCCAGTTTGACTAGAGTTGACCTTGAAGGATATAGCATAAAAATAAGGTCAAAATGAGTAGATAGGTGATTTTAGACATGAAATAGTGAATTTAAGTAGATATGAAGTATGGAAATGATGAAGAAATGAAGAAATGAAGATGCCCCAGTAATGATTCAGAGATTAGACCTCAAAAGGTCAGCTAACTGCTCAGAAGAAAGTAGAATTTTAAAAGACAATTTTGACCATCATGATGAACTCAAATTTGGATTTTGATCCCAAAAATGAATCTAGGATGTCAAAATTATTTAAGAGGTCAAAACTTTATATAATGTGATGACAAGATAGAAAAGAGATGAAGAGAAAGATTAAGAAGGTGAAAATACATCAACAAGAAGAAAGTAAAGAAATATATGAAAGGAGTTAGCTGATATGTCCACAAAAAGATGAAGAAAGAGAGCTCTCCCCATATGCAATAATGCAAGACTAAGCTAGAAAATGAACCTAAAATGCAAGCTAATATGCAAAGTATTTTACCAGCAAGAAGCGCATAACATTTAGACTCTCAATTTCATCATTGAGCATTTATTAGGGACATCATGAGATCATACAACCATCACTAGTATAACTATGAGGATGTGAATATGATCGATATCAGATAGGTATGTGGAAATCCAATCTAAGCATCAGAGACATGTAAGTCAAGATAACTACATGATTAGATTCCCTAAGTTTAATTTAGCAAGATTACACCTATATCAAGGCATAAGTGCCAGGATAAACCCCAAGTGCGATCTTGCAAAACAGTCAAGGATGATACATTTGTAAGTCAACGTGTTGAATAGGACCAGCATAAATGCTTACAACACTATAGACAAACAAAGTATACCCACAAGCAAAAATCAAGAAGACATGCCCCATGCCCCCAGTCTTCTAGTCAATGACATCCTCGAAAGACTATTAGGGAGGTAACACATGGCAAAGAAATCATCATAGATAGCACAGAAAGTAGATAAAGATCAGCATAGCTCAGTCGTTTAAGTGTTAAAGTGCGTGTGTGCAAGTCACTTGGCCATTTCTTCCAGACTTGATTCTGATAGTGAGAAATATCGTGACATCGGAGACCGTAGGTAAACTATCTGAAAAGTGTTGAAAAACACTTGATGTCAAGGTGGGGGAAGTGTTGAGAAACACTATTTTGTGAGTTGTCAAAGAAACCCAAATGCACAAGAATACCTCAATAGGTGAAGCAGTTGAGCCCCCAAGATGAGGACAAGAAACAATTCCAAGCTAAGAAATGTGTAGTGAAGTAGGTGATTGAGATTGATAGACATAGGTGCAAGGGTTTCAAGTAGTGCTTGTTTCCAGGTTTTCACCACTTGACAGATTTTTTAAGGACTTTTTTTTATTTTTAGGATTTTTTCAACATCATATAATATTTTTTGGATTTTTTAGAAGGTTTTAGAGATTACTAGTTCTCAAGCAAGATCACATCATTTTCTCCTAATGTCTAGCAAGGTGTAGGACATGATGGAGCAAAAAGTTGGTGGATAGACAAAGATGGATAAGAAAGGAGTATGAAGCAAGTGAAAGTGATCCTCAAGGACACACTCCTCAAGAGTACCCAAGCTAGGGAAAGAGGTGAAATAGTCATATGAAGCATATTTTGGATAAGCAATGGAAGTAATGAGAAAGATAGCATGTAGGATAAGCAATGAAGCCAACAAGTGAGATAGCATGAAGATAACCGATGGAAGCCAATGAGAAAGATAGCATGTAGGATAAGTGGTGAAGCCAACAAGTGAGATAGCATGAAGTGTGTAGTCCAAAAGAGTAGCCATGTCAAGAGACCTATGAGAACCATGTTTCATTTATTATAATCAAGATCAAGGGGTCAACTAGATAGTATAGCAATGGGATAGAGCAATAAGAATAAAGCTCAAGATAGAGGCTATGAGTGAATGGGAGAGCACAATAGAAAATCTAGTGGATAAGATAGCCAATATGCAAAGATAGCTCAACATTGTCAAGATCAAAGAGAGAAGAGGGGATAGATGGATGATGGAAGAATTACGCATGATGCCTGTTTGCCAGGTTTTCATCATGGTACTTATCTAAGGTGCCACAAGAAGTAGTTTTCACCATAGGATAAATTTATTTCTCTTTACTTTTGCTACCAAGGTGCCACAAGAAGTAGTTTTCACCAAGGCACATTTTCACTTTTTTCATTTTTTTTATTTTTAGAAAGAGCTCAAGTTGTTTGAATGTAGATAGTGCTCCGATAGAAAAGATAAGTCATGATAAGCCAAGACCATAGAAAGATATGCTCAAAGATGTTGATAGGGTGATGAAAGAGAAATGGTAGTAGGAAGAATATATTGAGGATAAGAGTTCATGTATAGAAAGTAAGTGTAAGCTTTAGAGGATTTCATGAGGGTAGCAAAAATATTGGACAAGATCAACATTGGCACACACCTTGAAGGGCATTGGAACAATGGAGGAATCATGGATGAAATAGCTTGAGATTTAGATGTATGAGGTGGTAGAAAAGATTTGGAAAAAAGTGGAGTGGAAGGTTTTGGAATATTTTTAGGAAGATTTTTGGAAGAAGATGGAATGGAAGCCTTTGGAAGCTTGAATGTCAACTTTGAAGTATTTTCAATATTCAAGTCTTTTAAAAGAGACTTGGAAATCCACATAGCTTTAGATTTTTCTCGTTCTTTGGGTGCTTGAGAGTGCATTTCTTCAATGATGGATTTAGGAACCCACATTTACTTTGATTTAGCTCTCTTAATAGTGGACCTTTGTAGTCTCTTTTGTGCATTTTCCTTCTTAGCATTCACATGTCGATTAGATGGGACATAGTGATCTTCATTTTTCAATGGATTCTTATGTTTATTCTCACTTCCAAAGGAATTGGGATTTGTAGATGAATAAGGATGATATGACTGGTTTAGATGTATAGATGGGTGAAAAGTCATCAAGGATGAGTGTCTTTGTTGATCTTGAGGTAATATAGGAGAGCTAGGGAATGAGCTATGAGTGAATGTAGGAGATGGAGGAACATAAGGCCCCAATATGGATGGGAGGTTTGAATGCTTTAGATTAGATGGATAAGGACCAAGGATAGATTTAGAAGATGTAGAGGGATATTGGAAAGGGATATCAACATCTTTGCAGTGAGCAACATGGTCAAAGCCATCAGTAGACTCATGAGTACCTTTCATAGGAACAACATGTTTAATAGAAGCACTTGAAGCTTGAGCACAATTTTGAAGTGGATGTGGAGAAGTAGAACATGAGGGGATGCTTTGATCTTGACAAGTAGCCTTGGATAGCATATGAAGAGAACTTTTCTCATAATTTTCAGTAAGCTCAAGGGAGATAATGGAAGTGGTATCTTCATCATACTTGGGGGGTGGACAAGATATAGGATATGGAGGGGGAAAATATTGAAAGAGATGAAAGGGTGCTTGATCTTGATCTTTCTTGAAATTTGTAGCTTTTTCTTTTTGAGAGTCCTCTTGACACGGAGCCACTTCTAAGGACAAGGGAGAATGAAGAGTGAATGGAGTAGTGCTTGGATTAGGTATAGTAGTGCATGAAGGTTGAGGATGTTTAGGATTAGTAGCATGGAAAAGGTTTGCAACCAAGTGAAGGTTAGCTTGAGTTTCTTTTAGAGATAGCCCTTGAGGATACACATAGTCAATGTGGAAAGCATTAGGTTCTTTATTTGATGGAGGCAAGTTGGAAAGCTTTGAAGTGTTGGGAGATGCATGAGTGTTGGAAGAAGTGGAAGATGTAATGGAGCCACTACTAGACATAGGTTCATTAATGTAATCTTGCTCAAAAAAGTATCCTCATCGCATGAATCATTAGAGGTATCAATAATTCCATTATCAATAAGATCTTGGATTTTATGTTTTAGCTCAATGCAATTTGAATTACTATGCTCATTATGTTGATTATAAGCACAATAGATATCCAAGAATGGGTTTCCATATGAGCTAGACTTTGGTAACATGATGATCTTATTGCTAAGAAGTTTTTGCAAAGTGTCATCATAAGAATCTTCCAAGGGAGCAAAAGTTCTATTAGAAGTATGTCTAGGATCTTCTTGTTGTTTCTCAAGTGAATAGAATGCATTCATGTCTTCATCATTATCTTTGTCAAAGATAGGTCCATCATGAAATTCTGGAATAGGCTCAAAGTAGGTATCACTTGCTTATCCTCTAAAGAGGTCTTTAGATCTAGAAGATGAAGACATTTGATGTCTTGAAGTAGAGCATGTAGACCTAGAAGAAGAGGATGACCTCAAAGAAGGTGACTCACATGCATGTAAAGACCTTAAGGAAGATTCATGTAATGATGCAATCTTCTCCTCTAACCTTTTCTCAAGTTTAGACTTCATTTTTGTCATGCACTTAGAGAAATGAAGGTAAGAAAGATCATTTGTCTCTTCTAGTTCTTTGTATTGTGCATATAGGTTTTGAAACTCTTTAGTGACATGGAGGATATCATGATCATCTAGGTTTGGTTGAATTTTGGTAGCAGAAGGTTTAGATCCCATAGTTTTAGATGCAAAGCCAAGCATAAAAGAGCCTAAAATATAACTTGATGTTGAAACTATAGGAGGTAGAGTGTTCACTTGCCAAGATAGTAGAGAGAGATTAAAGTGACTTGTCAAACAATATGTCCAAGAAACTTACGACATGAATGACTCAAGTCAATAGCTAGGCAAGATGCCCAAATAGCCAAATAGATAGAGCAAGCAAGGTGACAAGTGAACAACTCTCCAACCCAAGCGTGTAGTCAAGAAATCAAGGCAACCATTTTAGCAAAAAGATAACTAGCAAGTGGACAGAGACCATGAAGATAGAAAGACCAAGAGCGCTAAGACCAAAGAGCCACTTTAAGCATGTTCAAGAACTAGAGACATAGCATATCAAAGTCAAATGATGAGACTCCCCTTAGCAAGCAACACAAGAAAATGTTTGCATTTGATGTTTTGACTTGGTTGACAAAGTTTGACAATAGTTGATAGCATAGCAAGTTTGATGTTTAAAAGCAATTTCTTTCCAAGCAAGATAGTGGCACATGGAGTAGTCTTCAAAAAATCAAGCAAGGGACAAAGCAATCTTGCATGATACAAGCATATGTGAAATCTCAAAAAAAATTCCTAGAATTATCGTCATGTGTATGTTCAAAAGATTTTCACTGGTATACCACATTTGAGAACACATCAAGCAATATCTACCTAAAGGACATGGTTCATTACTCAACAACTTGGCCCACACTTGATGCTCCTTTGCCTCACACCAAGTGGTTTCCCACAAGAGATATTGGCTTTATCATGGAAGTGCCATAAGCACAACCAAGGGAACACATATGGTGAGTGTAAATCTTGGGGTGATCCAGGTAGTCCACTAGGATTGATCCTTGCACCAAGAAGTTGAGCGACTAAAAAAGGTAGTTACTAACTTAGGGTGTTTAGATAGGGCTGTTGTTCATAGTGTTCCTCTTGCTCCCAATTACGGGACACCTCGCCTTGCGATGAGTAACCGATCTCGTGATCACAAGAGTACCTTAAGCATTCTTGCCTAGTGATCTCCCTATGGTCGAAATCCCATAAGCGATCACACTAGGTGAAGACAAACACTACATCTACCAAAGTTTTGTGTCCTTGGTAGCCTTGAGTTTATAGTGGGTTGGAAGAGCTAGATAATCGGCTTGTCCCCACTTGGGTCATTCCTCTCAGGTTGTCCGAGAGCAGGCCCTCTAAAGGATTCTAAACTACACAAAGAGTGGATCAACTTTTGGAAGTCAAGATTTTTGATTCACCATAAGGGTGAAGAGCATACTCTCCTATTCCAATCATTTTCTCCCAAACACGCCAAAAATATTTAGTTGCCTCTTACTCTTGAAATCAAATGGTAAGTCAAGATTTCTGATTCACCACAAGGGTGAAGAGCATACTCTCCTATCACCAAAAGATCTCAATTGTAAGTTTTAATGTGCTTAAAAATAAACAACTAGTATATGTTGCACATGTAAAAGTAAAGAACAAGAAAAATTGGATTTTTATGCGTTGGACAGCCCTGCAAACAATCGTTAGTAGCCCTTGTGCATTTGAAGCTTTGACATGCGTTCTTTTTATGCAATGTTTCAAATTTTTTTCACAAGGATGGCAACCTACAATCACAACTTGTTAGTACCACAAGTTAGTGTAAAATAACATAAAAATCTACGATAAAAAGTGGTTAGTTGCCTCAAAAATCCAATTTATCTTCCAACCAAGTGCATGCAAAGAAAGTGCAAATTAATCACAAATGCTCTCATTTTTACTCTTTCATTTTGACCTAGTCAATAAGATTGGACTTGTTTGCTATGATTTCGGATCTAAAAACAGAAATAAAAAGAAGAGACCCCTACTAAAAATCAGAGAGCTTTTCAAAAATGTAAGAAATTCAAAAAAATATCTTCATTTGCTCCCTATAGATTGATTTTGTCAAAATAGGCCAAATTTATCAAATCGAGTTTTTGATCCTTAATACGACCTCAAAATTCAAAACACAAAGAAAGAACCCCATTAGAATTCAAAAAAAAATTTGAAAATGTAAGTTCTTTTGAAAAATTCACTGATTTGTGATTAGGAACAGCTTTTTATGAAAAACAAAGAAAAAGTCATAACTCCCAAAAATCACATCAAAATGTTCTGAAAATCGGACTGAGAAATTTTGAGAACATAGTTAACTTGAAAAAAAATTTCAGAACCAAACTCTAAGTGGTTTAAAAGATATGATCAAATCTTTAAACCAACTAGAATTTTGGCCTTCAAACCAATCTACTTATGGGTTGGTCTTAAAATCCAAGTGATAATTCTACAAAAGCACTTGATTAGATCCAATATGTTGCTGTAAAAAATTAGAGATGAAATATAAAAACAAATGGAGCTAGAAAATTGATTCAAGCCCCACGGTAGGCAGCAAAAATGTACACTCGAAAGTGTCCCACTCTAAACCATTCTACCCAAATGATTCCATGAGTTGGAATGCTTGGATGCCGGCTTAGAGCTCCCTATCCATTGAGTGCAAGAGAGCATATTTCAAGAATAAGAAGGCTCTCAGATGAGCCTTAGAGATACTCTTCTTGCTAGTAAACCATGCAATGGGAGGTTCCAAAGACAGGATGCAAGAATGCAAATGTCCCAAGGAGTTCCTCAAGAATGCAATGCAACTATGAAAGACTAAACTTCAATGGAAATACAAGATGCAACTATGCTAAACATGGATGAAAGTGTTACAATACCATTATTAAGCTATGTGAGATTAAGCTACATGTAAAAATGAAAGCTAAGCTAAGATGCTATGGTATGAGAGAATGTAGACAAGAAATAGAAGTTCTCCACAAAGCTCCAAAGAAACCTGTTAGAAAACCTGCAGCATAACAATGTTCAAAAGATGGATGGATTGAGGAGGAAAGCTCTCTCCCTTTTAAAGATGTATGGATGGTAGAGATCAAGATGAGGATGGTGGATGATCAACGGTGAAATTCAAAAAGAGGAGTGATCCATGTACACACACAAGTCAACCAATAGAATATAAGTTGACTTGTCATATAAGACAAAAGTCACAAAGCCTTTTCTTTTAATTGCAAAGTAGAAAAAGGACTTTATGTGTGCACTTTAAGTGGGTTAGAAGAATGGGGTCTTTTATTTAATTAAAAGGGGACATGTTCTTTTAATCAAATAATGAACTTAGGATAGCGTAGTCAAACTATAGGTTATAATCAAATAAATTGATTATTACCAATTTGGCTTAGGTAAGTGATTAAATTAATTTAGCCAAAATGTTGAAAAGGGAGCTAATAGTCTAGATGACCATTTTTAGGTGATTACACACTTATCAATGGAACCATCAGTAACAAACTTAGTACGATACAACCATTTGCATCATACAACCTTTCTTCTCTTAGGAAGAGAACAAAGATCCCAAGTATGATTCTTTATCAAAGAAGAATACTCCTCCTCCATTGCACTATCCCACTTAGGATGTCTTGTCACTGCTGCAAAAGTTTGAGGATCATCACAAATAGCATGACTGGGTAGACTAGAACCCGCAGTATGTGAACGGGTGTGACAGGAAGTGGTAGGGTTACCAGCTAGTGATCCTGCAGCCTCAACTGTAGCTCGAGCCCATTTAGGCATTTGGGGAGGATCCTGTGGTGGAGGTAAATGAGGATCAACATGATCATCATCCTCATCATCTAAAAAAGACACTAGAAGAGATGAGGAAGTGGTGGTAAGTGAAGTAGACTCTAGATGCAAGGTATCTACTGCAGGAAGGTGCTCATCAAACTGGACATCCTGTCAAAATAGGACCTCATGGGAATTAGGATCAAACAATCTGTAGGCCTTAACATCCTCACACTAGCCAACAAAAATAAGGTGTTGGCTTGTTCGCTCCATTGCTCTCCTCTGAGAATCAGGTATAAATGCCCATGCTTCACTACCAAAAACTCAGAATGAAGATACATCAAGCTTGACATGAGACCAAGCCTCCTTAGGAGTCATATTTTGAACTACCTTGTGAGGCGTCTAATTTTGAATGTAGTTGGCATAATTGACAGCCTCTGCCCAAAAACACAAATCCATGGACCTGGACTGAATCATACAATTAGCCATCTCCCGAAGGGATCTATTCTTCCTCTCGGCCACACCACTTTGCTGAGGGTGTAGGGCACTAAAAACTAATGCTAAAGACCATGTTCAGAGCAGAAATCCTTGAAAGCTTGGTTCGCATACTCCCCCCGATTATTTATGTGTATCCACTAAATAGAAAGATCAGATTGCTTCTCAACAAATGTCTTGAAGACTCAAAATGAATCAAAGACATTAGACTTGTACTTTAAAAAGTACACCCATGCACGTCTGGAGAAGTCATCGATGAAAGTAAGCACATATCTGGCACCTGAAAAAGAAGGAGTGGGAAATGACATGAGGTCACTATGAATCAACTCCAGTGGTGCCAAAGCACGAGTGGCTCATCCATGTGGAAAAGGATCCCTATGTTGTTTGCCAAGAGCACAACCCTGACAAACACCATCTGTACAGGAAATTTGGGGAAGCCCAAGAACAAGTGTCTGTGTGCTCATCTGCTGAAGATATTTGTAATTGACATGGCCAAAATGCTCATGCCAAAGTCTGCTTACTAAATTTGCATGTGCAACAAGACATGAACCTATGTCATCAGAAGACTCAAATCCATCAAATCTATAGAGGCGAGTTATAGAATCAACACTCCCAATAGCCACAATCATCTCAGAATCATGTAAGTCTCGGATAACCACATCATGTGGTGAGAACTCAACTATCTTACCAAAGCCTGAGTGAAAAATTTGATAAATGGACAATAGGTTCATCAAAATGTCAGGGACAAGAAGAACATCCTGAAGAGAGCCCCCAGCTAATGCAACAGAACCAGAACCCATGATGGAAAGATGCACGGATAGTTCCCAATAGCAATCTAGGTAGTAGGAGAAGGGGCAAGTGAGGTGACCAACTACTAAGTGTTTTTCATATGGTGAGAGGCACCGGAATCAAGAATCCAAGTAGGCCCAGAAGTCATAGCTTATCCAATAAGAGCATGACCTTTCCCTGTAGGGGGGATGCAGACTTAGGAGCTGAAATGTGATGCTCCTACTTGGCTTCCTCTAAAGCCTCCAAATGTTTCCAACACCTAGAAATGGGATGTCCATTCTTTCCACAAAAGCTGCAGGTCTTAGTTGATTTCTTCTTAGTCTTGGAGGTAGACTCAGTAGACTTCGAAGTAGATTTACCCTTGGAAGGGTTAGCTAGAGGTTTGGCATCAGTTTTTGGTGCATCTTTCTTTAGTTTGGCTTTCTATTTTGGTTTCCCTTGAGAAGTTTGAGCAACCAATGCTTGGTTGGAAGAGCCAGAGGCATCCACCTATTGGATCTTAGCTTGTTCCTATGTTAACTGATCACAAAATGTCTCAAATGAGGGTATCTGATGTTTGTTACCCAAGGCATCCATGGTGGAGTAGAACGTGGAAGAAAAGATCTAATATTGTCCTTGCAACTTTGAGAGTATCAAAAAAATACACTCATCATCAGTTTTGTTTTTACCACATCCTTGCAAGACTGTACGCAGAGATTTGAACTTCATTAAGAAGTCTTCAATAGTGGAAAAGCTAGCTGGTGCCAAAGAAGTCAACTCTACATCAAGCTGTAGTGCCCAGAACTCATTCATTGTGCCAAACAACATACAAAATTTGGTCCAAATAGCCCATGGAGTGGTCAAACCATCCAAATGAAATAGTAGACTATCAGAGATGTTCAGTGCAATCAATCCCATGGCTTCATCCATTTTGTTTTTGTGCTAAAGAACCTCATAAGGGCATGTAAGAACTGGCTAGTTAGCATTGAGGAAGGACCATAAGCCTCTTGACATGAGAATCCTGGTCATATGTGTCTTCCAGGTGTGATAGTTGTGCGGCGTGAGCTGGATCACAGAAGGATCCAACATTAAGAGAAAGAAAAGATGGAAGTAGAAGGGTTTGATTCTGAAGCAAATTACAGAATAGAAAATGCTCCCCCCTACAACGAATAAAAAATATCCCCCAAAACCAAAGCACCAACTATGGAAAAACACAAAAACTGATAAAAGAACTTGGAAATCAAATGCAAAGAAGAGAAAAATAGAAACCTCTACTTTAATTCCAAATTTGGAAGCTCAAATGAACTCAGAATCACACAAAACTAAAACCATTGTCTTCATCTCTGAGTCAACTTTTTGACACTTCTTTTGGATCACAAAAATACATCTGTATGCTCAAGTTATGAGCCAAAAATTGACTGTAGGTCTAGAAAAAGAGCTCTCTAGAAAATTACAGAGACGGCCTTAAATTTGATGCCCATATGACCGTCACCAAGTTGTCGCTGAAATATTTTTTGGGTTTCAAAAAAGTGACATCATTTGCCAGATAGTGATGTCATCAAGTCAAAAAGTGATGTCAGCAGATGTTGAAAAAGTCAGCGATAAGTGACAACAGCAGTTAGTTTCCTAACGTCTATCGGTGGAGGCAACTGCGGCAGCCCCGCTGGCGGAGGTGGCACCCGGGAGGAGAACTCGGTGGCGCCCTCCGACAAAGGCGAAGACTGAGCGGTCGACAGGTAGAGACGGGGGCCTAGCGGCACCGCTGGTGCTGCGCTGGTTGCGGCTGAGCGTGGGTGGCACGCGAGAGGGGCTGCAATGGAGCAACAGTCGCCACTGGGCGGCCCTATGTTTTTTTTTTTTTAATTTGCAATAAATGCAAAATCTCATCTGTACGACCTCCCAGAGGGGTAAAAAAAATTTCTAGATGCTCGGAGGCCAAAAATAACAAGTTTTTTATGTATTTTGACTGCAAACGGCCTTTCGGATCCAATGGTGGCATCCGTTTGAGCCCAAAGTGCCTCAAAAATTCACCCTTCACCCTTTTTGAAAAAAAAAACTCTAAAAAAGTTGGGGTTTCTGACTGCGAATTGTGGCTTTGAGAATCTTCAAACGAGGAAGTAGCAGGGAGGCTCTGATACCATGTAGAAGTTGAGAAATCCAACTTCACAGATCCTCAAGAACACCTGCATGCAAATATCCTGCAATGAAGAGAAGCCAGAAAATGAAAAAGAAGAGCTTAGAAGTTCTCAAAAATGTGAGAGTGAAAATGTATTCTAAGTTATGAAAACAAAATACAAAAGTTCAACCTTTTAAGGTGAACGAAACCCTAAAGGAAAGAAAGCTAGGTTTGCACAATATAATTAATATAAAATATTAATTATATACACCGAAGAGAGCTAAAGCACCTAGAGTAATAAATAATTTACTCTAATAGACTTAAAGGAGAATTAGAGCATATACTTTGCAGTTATTCTCTCAAGTTTGCACTCTCAGGTTGAAAAATTAAATGAAGTCAGTGTACTATTTTAGGAAAAACACATAAAGCTATCTAACCATAGAACCACTATGGAAGGATGTCCAATCTTTTTTTACTAAGGTATTAAGTTGACTAGTCATTTTTGGCACCATTTTTGGGGAAGGTGTCAAACTAGTTCAACCCTTAAGTCATTGTATTATTTTAAATTTTGCATTATTTTGCATGCATAGAAGAAGAGACCTCCTTGGGATATTTGTTCCCTATAATATTTAAGAAGACATTTTTAATCCTAAGCCTAAAGAACCTCATAGCAAGAGTGAAGAAGAAGATCCTTTTGAAAACCCATTTGCTATTGCTCAAGAATGAATACCCTCATCCTATAAAGAATCCTTGCATTTGAATGATCTCTTTGTTGAACCTGAATACCAAGATAATCCTCTTTCCCTTGTCATCTATCTACCACCACCATTAGGTCCTCCTCAAAGAATGGCTCAACCTTAGCCTACATTTCCTTTTGCTATCCCTCCTTAGAAGGGAAATCAAAACTTGAAGAACATACCTTTTGCTGCAACCCCCAAGTTTTATGCCTAATTACTTAAAACTCTAAAACCTCCCTCTTTGAGTTTGACATCCTTTGAAAAAATTATGACTATATAACTGATGCTCACAACCTAAAGTTGTTTCCATCCTCTCTAAAGGAATCTCCTTTGAGATGGTTCATGGGGTTGGGTGCCAATATTGTAGTAGATTGGCTTGCAGTGAGAAACTTGTTTCTCACAAGGTATAAAGAATACTACAAGGGTTGAGATTTGAAAGGGGTGACATTTTCAAAATTTCCCAAAAGGATGATGAAACCTTGGAAGACTATGTTTCACGGTTCATATTCAACCTATAGCATAACACACAGCATCAACTAAATGAAGAATCAACGAAACATCTTTTTCTTAGAGGTGTAAATGATGGAAGTATTGAAGCTTTAGATCTAATGGAAGAAGGAGAGATATACTCAAAAAAACTAGACTGATATACAAAGTATATGTCTGAACTATTCTAAGGCCACTATGAAGAAAGGTAGGGGACTTAGATACCTACCACATAAGTCTAATGGTAGTTCAGGAGTATCAAAGATGGAACTATCCAATTTGGTGTCAGATTTCAAACAAGACATCATTAATGATGTAGCCACTCAACTGGATACCATGCATGCGAAAAGGAAGAAGGATGAAGTCGATGCTATGTTAGCTAAATTTTTTCCACATTGTAGGAAAAAGAAAAGGAATTATAGATACAAATCTATTGCAAGTCTGGAAACACAACCAATGCCTAGTGAGTTTAAAGCCATTGATGAAAATGGAGAAGTGCTCTATGTTGCTCAATAAAGGTCATGGGCTCAAAGATGAGGTATTCTACAAGATCCTCTTCAAAGTTATAATAGTAGAAATCAATGGAAAAATATTGGTTTTAGTAGAAATAATAACTGGCAACAACCCCGAAAAAGGTTGGCAACAACCTTAGCAAGGTTGGCAGCAACCTCAACAAGGTTGGAAGTAACCTTAGTAGGGTTGGTAGCAAAACCAAAATTGGAATACCCAACCTAGTTAGCAAGCCTTAATTCCACCACCTTAATAGGAGGCTTTAATGCCTCCTCTTACAGCCACTAATGTTCCTCCCAAGTAGACTCAACTATCAATTCAACCTAATCCTAATCCCAACAATACCAAATAGACACCACAACAACAAAGCTATGTTATTTCCTTGAATGATATCCACTTAAGGTCAACCATTACTCTTCCTTCACCCCAAAATCCTATAATAACTAAATTTGAGGATTCCCCAACTGCATAGGTAGGTGTGTTTAATCAGTAGACCTCTATTGTAGCCAAAGAACCTCTATTACCTCATAGGTTAATGGAATGAGGCTAGCCTATAGAAAACCATGTAGTGATTGATATACTTAATCAATTGAAGCAAATGATAGTATAAATACCATTATTTGATGCTATCAAGGAAGTTCTTTCCTATAATAAAGCTATCAAGGAAGCATGTATCAAATAGAAAGAAAGAAAGAATAAGGATATAAAAACTATTCATGTCTTAGGATAATTATCTAATTTAATGTTGGAAAAATTAGTTGTACCTAAATATTCTGACCCTAGAAGTTTTGTGGTCATTGTCACCATTCATGGGATGCAAGTTCAAAATTCTTTAGTTGACCTAGGGGCATCTATAAATGTCATGACAAAGGAGGTATTGTCTTGATTACATATTATTGTTCTCAGAGAAACACCAACAATACTTCAGCTTGTTGATAATTCTACCATCAAGCCAAATGGGATGATAGAAGATATCATAGTCACCTTAAATTCTTGGGTATCTAGAAGACTTTGTTGTCCTTTCCCCAAAGGCTAACATGGGTTGATATCTTCTAATTTTAGGGCAACCATAGTTAGCCACTTCAGATGCCTATATAGCTTGCCAATTTGGAAATATGACAATATCCAATGGTGTCCATACTAAGAACCTGACCTCATACTCCCCTACTCATCCATTGTTGTTAGATGACCAAGTAATCTAGTCAGACTTGGGTGATGAAGATCCAGAGGTCAATTCCATCCATCAACTAATGATGATAGGATGAGATTCATTTGTGGCCTCTCAAGAAGAAGATGAGATAAATTCATCTATTATCATGAATGAATATGGAGTAGAAGCTCAAGTGTGTCCTCAAGCTGACTACATCCTAGAAACCATGTTACCTTTAAACACACCTCAGTATTCAAAAGCTTCCCAATTCCTTCACTCCTCATTATCTCATGAGATGGATTATTCTTTTGTTGCCCAGTTATTCATGACAAATAAGGTTATTAAGATGGAAGGTAGCCTAGAAAGGGAGTTGAATGTAAACAATGCCTTATCACCTTCACATCAAAAAATTATGTTGTGGTTACTACAAGAGAATCAAAAAGCATTTTCTTGGGACTACATGGACATGAAAGGACTAGATCCTATGCTTTTCACTCACAAGATTTATATCATTCCTAATTTCAAACCTGTTTGACAGCCTCAGAGGAGAGTTAACCCTATTTTGAAGGATATAGTTAAGAATGAATTGCAGAAAATATTAAGTGTTGGTTTTATCTACCCCATATGTGATAGCCAATGGGTCTCACCCCTAGTTATAGTATCAAAGAAGGGAGGAAAATGGAGATTTTGTATCAGCTATAGGGAGCTTAATTGAGCCACTAAAAAATATCACGTTCCCTTACCATTTATAGATCAAGTTCTTAACAACCTAACTAGAAAGAAATACTTCTCTTTTATGGATAGTTTTATCATTACAATCAAATACAAATAGCTCTAGAGGATCAAGAAAAAACAACTTTCACATGCCCATGGGGCACTTTTGCCTACTTAGTCTTACCCTTTGGCCTGTGTAATGCCCCAACTACATTCCAATGAGTTATCATAAGTATCTTTTTAGATATATTTGTTGACTATATAGAGATCTAAATGGATGATTTTACTATTTATGGGACTAATTTTGAGGAGGCAAAAGCCAACTTACAAATAGTACTCAAGAGATGCCAAGATTTTAATCTTTCCCTAAATAGTGAGAAGTATTTTATGATGATGGAAGGAGTAGTACTAGGGCATTTTATTTCATCCAAAGGCATCAAGTAGATCCTACCAAAATTGAATTCAATACTACCTTGCCTATGCCAAAGAAGCAGAAGGATGTCTGAAGTTTCCTAGGACATGCTAGATATTATAGAAGATTCATCAAGAATTTTAGTCAACTTTCATTGCCTATTTATAACTTGTTAAAAAAGGATTGTGGATTTTCCTAGGACTCTAAGTGTGCTATATCTTTCCTATAGCTTAAAGAAGTTATTATCATAGCACCAATTTTGAGATGGCACAATTGGGGACTACCTTTCCACATCCATAGAGATGCCTCAAACTATGTTATAAGTGCAATACTAAAAAAAAAAGTAGACTCAGTTTAACATGTTATTTATTTCATTTGCAAAAATTTCCAAGGTAAAAAGTTTAATTACACAATCACTAAAAAAGAACTAGTTGTAGTTATTTATGCACTGAATAAATTTAGGCACTATATTATTGGATATGAAATATTTATTCATACCGATCACTCTACTATAAAGTATTTGATGAATAAGCCCACAATATTAGGAAAGTTGGCTTGCCAGTTATTACTTATGTAGGAATTTGATATCACCATATTAGATAAACCTGGCAAGGCTAATGTGGTAGCTAATTTTCTCTCTTGGTTGCATTCCCCTAAAGATCCTACAACCATTGATGATAGTTTTCTAGATGAAAATCATTTCTTGTTATCAATACAAAATCCATGGTATGCAGATATTGCAAATTACCTGACCATAGGCAAGTTGTCAGTTCACTTCTCTACCAAAGAAAAGAAGTTACTATCTAAAAAGAGTTTTAACTATTCTTGGATTGTTGGATTTATGTTTTATACCGAACCCAATCAAGTAATGCATCAGTGCATAAGAGAAGATGAAACATATGATATCTTGAGGGCATGCCATGATGAGCCCTATGGAGGTCACTTTGTAGCCAAAAGGATAGCCTTTAAAATACTGACAAGTAAGTACTATTGGCCAATTTTACACAATGATGCAGGTAGATACACCAAGAAATGTGATAAGTATCAATGCATGGGAAGACCCACTAAATCAAATGAAATGCACCTGCAACCTCAAGTAGTTTTTGCACCCTTTGATAAATGGGGGATTAACTTTGTAGGCCTTATTGAACCCTCTTCACAAGGTAAATCCTATATCTTAGTTTGCACTAATTATGTAACTAAGTGGGTAGAGGCCAAACCCATGAAACACCCAAGGGATAACAATGTTACAAATTCCTTGTATGAATCCATCTTTACATGATTTGGAGTTCCCAAGGAGTTGAAATCTAATCAAGGAGCTCAGTTTACATCTAATCTAGTAGCTACTCTAATGAAAGAATATACTATTTACCATAATAAATCATCACCTTACCATCTAAAAGCTAATAGCCAAGTAGAAGTTACCAACAGGGAGTTGGAATCCATTCTCACTAAAACAATATCACTTCATAGGAAGGATTGAGCTACAGGCCTTCCTAAAGCTCTTTGGGCTTATTGAACCACCTCGAAATCTACAATTTTTACTCCTTTTGAGCTTGTCTATGGTAGGTTAGGTTTAATGCCTATGGATTTTGAATATAAAATATTAAGGACTATTTTGGAGCTCAATATGGAACTTAGTATTGCACAATAAGACTAATACTTGAGTTAAAATGGCCTTGATGAATGGCATAAATTAGAATTAAACAACATCAAACTCATCTAGCATCAATAGAAGTAGTGGTATGATAATTTTATCTAAGATAAAATATTTTTTGTAGGTGATTGGGTCCTTCTATATGATTCTAAGTATCAACACAATCTAGGAAAGTTTCAAACTTGTCGGTTAGGACAATATGAAATCATTGTTGTATTTCCAAATGGAAAAATACAATTGTCTACTATTGATCATGTTTGATTCAAGTTTCTTGTTAATGGGCTTTGCCTCAAGCTTCATAATAAACTAGTTAGTCACAGGGAGTTCTTGCAGCAATTTTAGCACAACAAAGAAATACTTGTTCCTACAGCCAAGAAGCCTAGGTCTTCTACCTTGACTGTTTCTTAATCTTGATTCCTTTCAAGATTTTCATAATAAACACTTTATTTTTTAAATTAATTTCTCGTCCACACACTTCATCTCACACTCTCTCTCCCCCATCTTACCATTCTAACTCATCACTCCATCACTTCTGGCAATCTTTTTCAAAACACTTTCTTAGAGCACTTATTAGGTACATACCACATAACCTTGCATGTATTTTATTTTACTCACCTTTTGTTAGGAATTTGTGTTGTTTGAATTTATTTCTCTTGTATATCCTGGCATAGTGGGACCCATGCCCATACTTAGTTATTATGGGGGGGAATATTCATTTTCCAAATTTTCAAATTGCATGTAAACTTTAAGAGTTATTATCTTATGAGATGATTATTGTCACATATTAATGGCATGTCCCTCTGTAAATGCATCATTAAGGAGGTTAAGGATAGTAAAAGTTGAGCTTAACTTTTAATGATAATTAGCAATGTGTTCAGGGTGGTAGACTATTGGAAATATAAGAGGAGTAAGTAAGAGGGGAGGGATGATTCAGTTACCACAAAAATAAATCCCAGATCCCTTAGATGTCAATACAAATCAAAACTTATCTCTGTTGTAACTTGGTAAACACACAAGAAAAATGTTGTAACTTGGTAAACACTAAAATAACTTAGCAAAAGCTTATCATGGAAATCTTAAGATATTATCAATTATTGATCTTACTTTAACTTAATTGCAAACATATAAAAGAATTAGCATGAACATAATTGACACCAATATTTTAACGTGAAAACCCAATTTGAGAAAAAACCACCAATTGAAACTAGTCACTAATTTTCACTCTTCTAAAGTGAGCCCTGTTAGGAGCCAACCCTATTAAACGTTTCAAAATACACTATTAGGTGTGACCTTGTTAGAGGATTTAATCACCTTCTTAGGAGTGGCCTTGTTAAGGTCTTTAGACAATTCAATAGAAATTCCATCTTATTAGAGGATTTACACAATAGTTGTTAAGCCAACTCTATTAAGAGATTTAGATCACTACTACAATGGTTAGAGAGTAACAATGAGATGACCTAATTTTTGATACAACTGAATTGCTGATTATACATCTCAATTTTGGCTTGTATACTTTATCCTTCCTAATTGAATGTATATTTTTATCTCAACAAGGATATTATGCTTATCCTTCTAATTGTCTTCCTCTAAGCATCATCAAATCTTCTACTAATGTCCATCTTCTTAGTCAACTAGAACCAACAAACAATTCAATTAAATTCAATATACTGAAACAAGAAAATCCTTTGTTAGCCGACCTTGCTTGGTAGAGACTAACTCAAAGTGATTTTCTTGTGTTAACCAAGTGAACTCAGTTAACACTACATATTCACAAAGTTCCTTTGGTAACTAATTGAGCTTGGTTAACACTGATTCCATCCAATATTTCCTTCATTAACTAAGTGACCTCGGTTAACACTCAACTTTTATACACTTTACATTGTCACCCAAGTGAACTCATTAAATACTATCGTCTAAACTAGGAAAACTATGGAATTCTTGGTAGACACTAGAAACTAACTTAAAAGCCTAGGTGAGCTCAGCATATATTGACTGGAAATGATATGGCATTTTGTGTAACATCAAAGACAATACACAATTAATCAATTGTTTCCAACAATCTCCCTCTTTGACATTGATGGCAACACAACATGTCTTAATGAAATGAAATTTTTAGAGAAAGAATAAAGTAAGGAAGATATCCTTAATTTCATTATGATTCACATCCATGAGAACTCCCTCTATTAGTGTGAACTCCCTCTACCTTCAATTCCTTCCTCTATCAACAAAACCCTACCTTTGATATTAGACCAAGTTTATTTTCTTTGATATCTCTCTCTTTAGAATCTCTTGAAGTGATAATTTTTTTTCAAGATATGACAACAAAATTCTCCCTCTTTGGCATCACATGCCAAAGACAATGTTCAGTAAATATCAATGTACCTCATGTATTTATTCATTTACAATATGCCCTTGTCAATACTGCATCAACTAACTAATCTTCAACATGCTTTGGTTGATAGATTTGGAAAAGTATCGGGTTAATAGTAAAAAAATCTTTTGTAATCCTTAGGTTCTTTGTTGCTCTCGTATTCACTCTTTTCTACAAATTCATCAATTCTCACATGTGAACTTTCTATGATCTTATGAGTAGTCAAATTCAAACACTTGTGTTCTTTACTTCTATGGGATTATCCTAGGAATATGCCTTCATTACCTTTGACATCAAATTTACCTATCCTAGATTGTTTCAAGATATAAAATTTTCCACCAAACACTTTCAAGTAACTTACATTAGATTTGTATCCATACCATAGTTCATAACAAGTTTGATTTGAATTTTTCTTCAACTATACTTTGTTCAAAGTATGCATTGCAGTATTGATTGCTTCCTTCCAATATTTGATTGCAACATTCTTTTCTATCAAATGTTCTTGCATAATCCATAATGGATGTGTTCCTTCTTTTAGCTATACCATTATGCTAAGGTGTACTAGGGGTTGATACCTATCTCTTAATTCCTTTTTTCAATTCAAAATTCATTAAATGCATTGAAAATGAATTCACCACTTCTATCTAATCTCAAACATTTCAGCTTCTTTTTAGTTTCTTTTTCTACTCTTGATAGATACCACTTAAATTTTTTAAAAGCTTCATATTTGTCTTTTAGATACATTACAACCATCATTCTAGAATAATCATCAACAAAAAAAATGAAAAACTCATCTCCACTATAACTCTCTATTCCAATAGGTTCACATAAGTCTATATGTACAAGCTTTAAGACTTCTTTAGAATGATAGTCCTTGCTTTTGAAACTAGTTTTTCCCATCTTACCAATTTGACAATTTTTGCATAGACCCATATAAGGTTTCCTCAAGCTAGGAATACCTCTTACTCTTCTATTTTTTCTTATCTTGACCAAATTATCAAAGTTTACATGACATAATCTTTTCTGCCATAACCATCTTTCTTCTACTTGAGAAATCAAACATGAACTTTCACTGAGATCTAGATAGAATAGATTTTTTTGTTTGTTTACCAAATCCAACTAGATTTCCTTTTCCATCTAGCAGTTTGGCCTTCCCATTCATGAATTCTACCTTGAATCTAATGTTATTCAACTATGCCACACTCAATATATTATGCTTTATTCCTTCAACCTAGTAATCATTGTCACTTCTAAGTTCATTAGTTAATGAACTACAACCTTTTCCCTTTATGAAACAAGGTTAATTGTTTCCAAATCTCACACTACCACCATCATAATGTTCCATGTGTTCAAACTTTTTTTTTCTTCCAATCATATGATATGAGTAGCCACCATCAATAATCCATGTATCATTTTTGCTAACATGAGATATAAGTGTCATTTTATATCCATCATCAAATTCATCTTTTATAGCAATATATACCATTTCATCTTCATTATTATTAGAATCTTTAGCCATAAAAAAATATTTCTTACCTTTGCCCTTATAGTTTTTGAATTCTTTCTTGCCTTTGAACTTATTGCTTTTATTTTCATCCCTATCTTCTCTGTTTGGGCACCTTGCAGCAATGTGACCAACTTCTTCACAAGAAAAATAGATTAGAGGAATCTTACCTTTGTACTTTCCTCTACCTTTGTAATATTTCCTTGTAAGTAGGGCTTCAACAACTTCAAGATCACTATCTAAACTTTCTTCTTCTTTTTCACTTTTTGATTGATTGACTTTTGATTTCTTACCCTTTTTCTTGAGAGAAAGTTTGGCTTCAAATGTAGACTCAATACCTTTGGAACTAGGGACATAGTTATCATAATTATCTAACTCAAAAGTTGTTAATCTTCCAACTAGAGCATCCAAAGTTATATTGCTATTTGGATCACATCTCATTTTTTGAATAGCATACACTCTAGTTGCATAGATAGGAAGAAGGGTTCTAAGTACCTTTCTTACAACTATTTTTTCATCAATGTCTCCTCCAAATGCTTTGATTGCACTCACACTTGCTTTAATTTGCTCAACATATTTTTTAATGTTTTTATCTTCTCTCATTTTCATTTGATTAAACTATCCTCTTAGACTTTCAGCTAGCTCTTCTTATATTCCCATCTCCTCCATAGATGGCTTTTAGTTTGATCCACATATCATAAATTGTAGTTCAACTTTTGACTTCATCAAATTTAGTATAATTAACAGAAGAAGCAATGCCAATCATCATGATGTTATGATTTTTCTTTTCAACAATATCTTTGACTGATAATGTTCTAGTAGGAGTCTTGTATTCACTATCAAAATATTTACAACATGAATCATTGATAGCTGATAAATGTAACCTCATAATTCCTTTCCATGCTACAAAGTTGTCTCAGTTCAACTTGGGAATCTCTCTTCTGTGAGAGATCTTGATCTTTAGCTTTGGTCCTTAAAACCTTCTCTGCAAGCACCGGATGCTCTGATATCAATTTTTGGAAATATAAGAGGAATAACTAAGATGGGAGGGGTGAATCAATTACCACAAAAATAAATCCTAGATCCCTTAGATTTCAATACAAATCAAAATTGATCTCTATTGTAACTTGGTAAACACATAGGAAAAATGATGTAACTTGAAGCTTATCATGAAAATCTTAAGATATTATCTGTGATTGATCTTACTTTAACTTAGTTTCAAACATATAAAAGAAATAGCATGAACACAATTGACACCAAAATTTTAACGTGGAAATCAATTTGGGGAAAAACCACCAATTGCAACTAGTTATTGATTTTCACTCTTCTGAAGTGAGCCCTGTTAGGAGCCAACCTTCTTAAAGGTTACAAAACATACTATTAGGTTTGACCCTATTAGAGGATTTAATCACCCTATTAGGAGTGGCCTTGTTAGAGGTCTTTAGAAAATTCAACAGAAATACCACCTTGTTAGAGGATTTAAAAAATAGTTGTTAAGCCAACTCTATTAAGAGATGAAGATCACTGCTACAATGGTTGGAGAGTAACAATGAGATGACCTAACTTCTAATGCAACTAAATTGCTGATTACAGATCTCAATTATGGCTTGTATACTTGATCCTTCCTGATTGAATGTATCTTTTCATCTCAACAAGGATGTTCCACTTATCCTTCTAATTCACTTCTTCTAAGCATCATCAAATCTTCTATTACGTTCCACCACATTCAATCCTTAACTTGACTATATATATATATATATATATTGTCAAGTTAGCTTGAAAACAACCTAGAATAATTAATATTCATCTTCTCAATCAACTAGACCCAACAAGCAATTTAATTGAACTCAATATGTCAAAATGAGAAAATCCTCCATTAGCTAACCCCGCTTAGTAGATAATAACTCAAAGCAATTTTCTTATGTTAACCAAGTGAACTCAGTTAACATTGCATATTCACAAAGTTCCTTTGGTAACTAAGTGAGCTTAGTTAACATTGGTTTCATCCAATACTTCATTCATTAACCAAGTGAGCTTGATTAACACTCAAGTTTTGTACACTTTACATTGTCTCCCTAGTGAACTCAATAGGCACTATCTTTTGAACTAGGCAAACTCTGAAATGTATGGCAAACACTGGAAACTAACTTCAATGCCCAAGCAAGCTTGGTATACACTGACTGGCAATGATATGACATTTTGTGTAACATCAAAGAAAATACATAAATAATCAATTGTTTCCAACAATGTACACCAGTACAAAATTGTGCAACTTGATGTAAGGAAGGATATCATGAGATTGAGTGCATTAAAAATCATTATGAAGCATGAAGTGATAGTATATTGTTTTCTCTATATGGTGCCATAATATTACAAATTATGTTAACTTGCCATTGTTGAACTCTAGAAACACCACAATCTTTCCAAAATTTGACTATGGGTAACAATGGGTGGAGGTCTCCAGAGGTATGAACTAGTTGATCATCAAGTTTTTTTGGGTGATGTAGCCAGTTGCAAGATGTTTAGGAGAAGAGGATGGTTATAATATTTCTTCTCTTAAGGGATTTGATGAGGAGGTTGCTCTTAATTTATGAGCACCTTGAAGGATGTCTTTGCAATGGTTAAGGGCCTCAGAATTGAATTTACAAAATATGTGGTAGTAAAATTCACTCGGTTACCCCAAGAAGGAGAAAATTTGGTAAAATATTTTGACCTACAAACAACTAGGGTACAGTTCAGTGTGCATCGTGACCCTTTTTTGGACATTGATAAGAAGAAAGGCACCTCCAAATTATCTTTTCCTTTTGTTTTTATCTAGCCAACAACATTTATCATTCAATAATTCACTCATGAAGGTCGTTACAAATACCTACATGCCATACATGTCAAGATTTTGGCTCATATGTGGCATGATTACAGACAAGTAAATCTTACCAATTTCTTGTTTAACATTGTTAAGAAGAAAGCATCTTTAGTACAATCAAGAAAGGAGTAGTCTATCTCCTATCATTGCATGATAAAATTAGTTGTGGAAAGGGAGTTAAAAAAATTATCAATTGGGACATAGGAAAAAAATTTGTAGTTAAATGATGTAGAGCCAAGATTGGTCAGCCCTAGAGGCTAAGGTGTTGGACGAAGGGAAAGGACATCTACTAGTTTTTGTAAGGCTACTCCCAAGATTGAAAATGTTCCTGAAGCCTCTCCCTACAGTCCTAGACCAACTAAGAAAAGAATTTATAAAGCTGATACCTCCACTTCTAGTAAAAACAAAAGCAAAACTAGAGAAGTTGCCAGTGCCCCTAAGACCCCGTCATCTGTTATGACTAGGTCTGTTATTAGGGAAAATAATGGTAAAGTTATGGAACTTGAAGAAGAGAAATTAGAACAAAAACCTAATGATGAAATTAATGTTAATAAAACCTTTCACTCACAAGAAGATGATGCTTCAAAAAAATCTCTTGAAGCACCTACTATAGAAATGTCTACAAGTAAGAGGAAATGAAACAATCCTCCATGTCTATCTATACCTCTTGCAAGGCAAAGTGCTAGGTTATTTGAAGGAAGTAGGGTTATTGAAAACCATGTTCCAATGGTTAACCTAGAGTCTTCTAAAGTTGAGAAGGCATCCTCTTTGGGAGAAAAATTGAAACAAGATATAGCCACTAAGAATGAGTGTAATAACTAGAGTCCACAACCTAAAGTTGACCTTAGTGTCAATTATGTGCTTGTTGATAGTGATAAGGAGTCTAATGAACTTAAAGTATCTAAGGAATTCAAAGAAAGCCCCACTATGTAGGATATTAATGAGGATCTAAAGACCTTCCTTCTAAGGACTATCTAGAATTTAGGCAAGAAATTGTTGAGGAAGAAATGAAAAATATTTAAAAGGATGGATTGGATACACTGGTTGAAATGGAAGTTGAATCTAGTAAAAGAGAAAATGTGGTGACAACAATTGTCATAAGTGAAGGAGAATGTTCCACACCACAAAGTACAAAAAAAATTCCTCATTTGACATCTTAATGCATAGACATTTTTAACCAAGAACCATTGCCACCACCCAACCTATCTACACCTTTGTCCACAAGGATCAATTTGTTTCAACAGTTGTTATGGGAAAGATCTCAATGGAAATTGGAAAGATAAAAATTTAAAAATATGATTAATGAATAGATCTATTAGTTGAATTAGAGCTTAGACTACAATAAAGTTTTAAAAAGGAGGATTGAACAAGTTATAGGATTGATTCCTGGACTAATGGAATGCAGATCACCATCATCGGTGTATGCATTGTTTCTCAAAGAGCAACTTGTAAAGTTCAAATTGACTAGAATTGTGGAAGGGCTTAATCCCTCCATTTCAACTCCACATGAGTTTTATGACACATTCCAATCTATTCTAATGCCTATAAAGAATTTATTGTGTGAATTGTATTTCCATAATTTGGCAGTACCTAATGACATAAAATAGAACCCACTCCTTTATGTAGGGGATGTCCAGATGAGAATAGTGATGTCTTGGATGTAGAATGAGATAAGTAAGGAACATCAAGATACACCTTATAGGGACAATGAAATGATAGTTCCTTTACTCATAAGACCATAAGTTCAACACACTAGACAAACATTTCTAGATTGGGTTTCTATCTTAGGTAACCCTATTGGAGCTAGAAAAGTATGTTCAATCAGAGACAAAACCTTTATAGACTAGGAATAGTACTCCTCTCAAGATGTTGAGACAATAATTATTTCTTGTAGAGAAAGGTGGACACAGATGCCGCATGACTTGAAAATAAGGGAACCCCACTCTCCTCAAAATTTAACCCTAGTTACTATCCATGGTATATCGATTTGGGGAGGAATCAATGCAAACATTGGCTTCCATTAAGATATCAACCTCCTATTCTCCTGCAGCCACTACTGGCAATCAATGACAATGTAAAGGATCATGATATGACAACAAAATTTTGACAATGGAGAAGGATCAAGGAAAATTATAGGTACTTTGACTATGTTTAGAATGAGCCAAGGAAGAGGATAGCTAATGATGGAGAGTTCGGGCCAAAATTAGAAACTTCATGGTTGTTAGAGACCAACTATAGCTTATTTGGGGGGAACGATGGACCTTTATAAGGTCATTGTTCTAAGATATTTTTATCCTTTTTTAAAGAATTTATCTTGCAGAAATAGTCATGACCTTATGATTTTAAGTAGATGAACTTATGTTTTTATGTATATGTTATATATATGTTAAGACATGAAGTAGAAGTATGGATAGTTTAAATATGCTATACTTGCTTGAATCTTTGGACAAAAATGGTATAATGAAGTAATATTACATACTAATAAATGTTTCTTATTTTATGCTATATCTTGGGTAGTTTTCCTCTTGTAGTCATACAATTTGAAAGAGTAGTAATTTGAAATTTACACCTTTTCTAATACTGGTGATGAAATAAAAATATGTATGTGGAAGTTGTGTGTGCATTGAATATTTTTCATGTACTTTCTATAGATATTCAAGGTTCAACACCTCAGTATTAAAGTCAAAAAGATTATTCAATCATCATGAGTGGAGCAAGTCATTATGTGCTTTTTGTTGAAACAGTGCATGAATATAACTTCTACAACTTACTACATTCCTCTAAGATTTAATCATGATTAATGTTGATTGTGTTTCAAACTTTACGAGTCTGTAATTGATCCTCATTAATGGAGTGATCATAGAGTTAGGAAGTAGTTGTAGTATTATTTAAATAATGACTTCTATAGATTTAAGTGTAGTTTTGGAAAAGAATAGAAAGTTTATTTTCATAGCAATATAGTGTGATACTAATTTTAAATGTAATCTTTCACCATGAATGAATAGATGAGTAGTTCAAGTTTATTTCTTTTATCTTGATTGTCTTTTTTGTTCACTCATCTAAGGGGGCCCACTTGGTGAGTGAACTATTCTGTTAGAGTAGATTTCATTTCCTTATTTTTTCCTTGCAAAGTAGAATTTTGTTGCTCTTGTAGCTATTGATAATAGAATCAGTGAATTGTTCATGCAACATAGATGCATAGATAGCTTTCATGTTTGCAGCATTACTTTAAAGCTTTGAGTTAATTTTTTGTTTCAATTGCTAGCATATACTTCCTTTAGCATTGCCTTTACTTTAGTTGTAATGACTTAAAGGAGAATTGGAGCATATACTTTGCAGTCATCCTCTCAAGTTTACGCTCCCTGGTTGAAAAATTAAATGAAGTCAATGTACTATTTTAGGAAAAACACATGAAGTTTTTTGGCCATAGAATCACTGTGGAAGGATGTCCAATCCTTTGTTACTACGGTATTAAGGTAACTACCCAAGTGTCCTAAAA
This sequence comes from Cupressus sempervirens, assembly GCA_028749045.1. Taxonomy (NCBI): domain Eukaryota; kingdom Viridiplantae; phylum Streptophyta; class Pinopsida; order Cupressales; family Cupressaceae; genus Cupressus; species Cupressus sempervirens. The sequence goes on along the minus strand of CM053791.1, from coordinate 353,828,356 downwards.
GAGTAAGAAAGATTAGAAATTACTACAAATCAAGAAATCCTAAGGGAAGTCTTTTGCCAAATGACGAGGATGAATTGAATACTAAGGTAGAAGAAATATTGAGTGAAAGTGATGATGGAATAGGATTTATGGCTAGTAAGGAAGAAAGCCTTAAAAATGAAGAAGTTGGAGAAGAAAAGGAATTAGTATCTCAAGTTGAAAAGAAGAAATCCAATTAGATTATTGATATTGGTTGTTCCCATCACATGACTGGAGATATGAATAAGTTTATTGAATTCAATAGCTATGATGGAGGAATTGTAAGAGTTGAAAACAATGTAGCCTATCATATAAAAGGAAAATGATATATTACACTTGATGGAAAGAATAACACTAATGATGTTTACTTTATTGATGGTTTGAAACATAATCTTTTGATTGTTGGACAGTTGGTGGACATGGATTATAAATTGTAATTTATATAGAAGACCTACTTTATTAAAGACAAATATGGTACATTGATTGGTATCAGTACAAGGACAAGAGGTAATGTATTTTAGTTGGATCCTATCGATATGACATGTTTAGTTGCTAAGGTGTATGATAGTTGGTTGTGGCATAAGAGATTTTGTCATATCAACTTTGATAACATTATGAAGGTTAGTACTACTTTCGCAGTTAAAGATTTTCCTAAATTTGTGAAACCTATTAACATGATATGTAAGGAATGTGTGATGGAAAAGTAGAAGAAAATCTATTTCCAAGCAAGAGATTTACCACATTTATGAAGTTAGACATTATGCACACAGATTTGACTAGTCCTACTAAGAAAAAATCATTATATGGTGAAAGGTATTTTATTATTCTTGTTGATGATTTCACTAGAATGAAGTGGGTAGTATTTCATAGAGAAAAATATAAATATTTTGAGAAATATGAGATATTTAAGATTAGAGTTGAAAATGAATCTATTTTGAAGATTAAATGTTTGAGATTTGGTAGAGGTGGAGAGTTTACTTCAAATGAGTTTAACATTCATTTGTGAAGAAAATGGCATTAAGAGATGAATTTCAGCCCCTATGACACCTTAAAAGAATGGAGGAACAGAATAGTGACAGAGGTAGCAAGAGCAATGATGCTTGAGAATAATGTATCTAAGATCTTTTGGAGAGAAGTGGTGAATATAATAATGTATAGTATGAATAGAGTAAAAATCACACAAAACTCTAGTAAGATATCTTATGAACTTTGATTTGGACATACACCCTCAGTTAAGTATTTCAAAATATTTGGAAGTAAATCTTATAGTAAGAGAGGTGATGATGTTGGAAAATTTGATTCAAGGAGTGATCAAGATATGTTTCTTGGATATTCATTGAAAAGTAAAGCATATAGATGTTTAATCAAAGAACTAAGACTATTGTTGAGAGTGCAAATGTGAGAGTTGATGAGAAGTTTAAAATTCAAGAAAGAATACTTGATTACAATTATGATGATGATTTTTGGGTTAAAGCTATGAAAGAAGAACTACAATGGATTGAAAAGAACAATACATGGGAATTGGTCCCTAGACCTAAGGATAAGAATGGTATTGTAACTAAGTGGGTATTTAGAAATAAGATGAATGAACATAGCGAGGTTGTGAGAAACAAAGCAAGATTGGTTTATAAAGGCTATTCACAACAAGAAGGGTATTCAGTGCTCCCCTTGGGATTTGTGATAAGGGCTTAGTTGTCTCCTATGTACTATAACTTGAGTGGATGTATCAAGCATTGATAGATTGGTCTTTTGGTGCAATGGGAACCCCACTCTAACAAGTTCATGATCTTTTAATTTTACTATGTCTTTTGTTTGTGGGATGTTCTCATGAAACTTTGGGGCATGTACATCAACCCATGATGTATGTGGTCTAGAGTATATTGGGGCATTCCTTCTACACACTATATTTAATCTCATCTAAAAAGAATCACAAGATCATTTGGGTTTCATAAATGTCACAATGTGATGCATCTGATTTGTTATATCAAAAAGCTCTACAAAAGACAAATAGTGCATTAATAAAGAAAATAAAGAATTGATTTTTCTTTAGTTTTCCATTTAATATTTATGTCCTTCCAAATTAGATTTGGTTTTCTTTTGTCATGTCTTATTTCTCTCTTTGGCCAGTCTTGTTTCTATTTGGTCTTGTGCTCTTGGCTTTATTTTCAAAAAAATGGTCTCTACTTTTTATAAATTTTTCTCAAATTTTGGATGGGATAACCTCATGGATAAAATGTATATTTTTTATCATTAAAAGCAACAAGAGGGTGAGAACAAACACTAGCATATTAATAACACTAGCACATTATATGTATGTTATCATCCTTTTAATCTAGTTTTTCTTTTTAATTCTTTGAAAAAATACTCAAACTTATATTATTTCAAAGAGTGGAAAAAGTAGACAACGAGAAATGGTAATTGGAAGACAATAGTCTACAACATAATGAAAACATGTGAGCTTCTTATCTAGGAGGTCTCGAGTTCAAGTATACTTGAGCTTAACAAATATTAATAAATAATCTAAAAAAATAATAGTAATTAATCACATCCTTAGTCTATTACCTATTAAAAAAATTTATTCCCCTAGGTACCATTTTTATTCATCATTTGTATTCTTCATCATTTTTTTACATTATTTTTCAATCTTAAGTTATTCTAGTTTATTTTGAATTATTATGATTTATCTATCATGTTATCACTTTGTCTCGATCAAATGTCAATTTTTTGTTGCTTTGGAATATTTAAACAAGTAATTTAATAATTATTTAGTTAATTTAATGTGTGTGCCTAGGGATTTAATCATCTAATTAATCTCACTAAGAAGTAAAACTTTAGAATTAATCTCACTAAGAAGTACAACTTCACAATACTACAAAAAAAAAATTCACAATGACCCAACCTCATCTTTAAATAGCAACAATGAGAGGGGTATCAAAAGAGAGTGTCACTTGTCAACATCACACATCTCAATGCCACTATTCTCCCCATAGTTCATGGGAAACGTATGAATGTGCTACATATCCATGCCATTCTCTTTTCTCAACAACATGAGCCCTAGCTTCTTCCACATGAAATGTCAGAAGATGTTTCAACATGGGTCCAACCTTGAGATGCATCTTCACATGTAGTGATGGTCACAGAGGGGGATATTTTTGTTACCATTCTTCACACACCTCTAGATTGAAATTTTGACCACTTTCTATAGAGGAATGATAAAATACTTATGATTTACATAATGTACTATCAAAGATTTGTTTGATAGATGTCTAATTTTTAGAGGATAAAGGGGATGATTGAGACCTAGCAAATATAGGGAAGGACGACCAATGCATTTTGCACTACCTATGATTAGAAAGGATAAGATACATCCATGCATTTAAAATGTGAAGGGAAATACATGGTAAAGGGAGTCCAAAGAGTCTAAACTAGGAAAAGTTACTAAAATTGACTGGATTCCTATTTGTAAAGTCTTAAAATTGTAATCAAGTTTTGAGATTGTCAAAATTATTGATTGTGGCCTAGGTCATTTGGTTTGTATTGTAAATTGTATTATCTTTATGAATATCTTTTGTGAAAACTCAAACATTAATACACTTGTGTGGATAGTTGTTGATTATACTAAGTACTCTATGTTTCTAGTAGTAATTATTAGTACATGTCATGTTATATGTTTAAGGGTTTTCTGCTTTAGAGATCAATAAATATTTTCATGTCAAATGGATCTATTCTATTTTTAAATACCTTGTATTGAGGTAGCTTGTATGCCTGGTAAAAATTTTGGCACATCACCTTCATTTTTCTCATAACCTCTTTTCACCTTTCCCCCTTCACTCAATGAAGAGTTGATTTCTAAAACCCTAAAGGTCACCTAGCAAGGTGCAAGAAGTGTCCCCCTATTCACTGGGATTCCCTTTGAGGCCACTACCTCCCTAGGAAAACTTTGAGAGTCAACAATTTATTTTTGGCATGCCCAATGGGACTGTAATCTTAAACACTAATTATATGGTACAATCTTCAATTTTAGAATGATTCAAGGCATTTTTCTTAAAAGTACCATTCAACTTGATCAGTTGATAATGCACAACAGTTATCTGATCCAAAGGGATTATGTACCTTTTGACAGATCACACCCTCTTATTTATAGGTCTTTCTATTGGGAAATCTCCTTATGTTTATCCCTTTAGGAAAACCTAAAGACTTTTTTCCTACCATCATTATTAAGATCTCAACCTTATTTCAAATGCCTATATAACATCCAACTATAGAAAAATCTTGAGCAAGTATTTCCCACCCCCCCAAAGCAAATAGGAGATTAGATGCAAAGAAATTATATGAAATCTTTAGGAGGAGTTGTGGGTCATCAAAGAGGAGAATGCATGCAACTATTGGTGGGCTTAACATAACTCTAGAGTTCTTTAGATGATTCAACAAGTTGAAGTCCTAGAAAACATGAGTAGCTCATCACTTTGTTGTTGGTTGTTAGAGATGGAAGAACTACATGACTAGCAAAGAAATTAGAATCGTTCCTATTGGCACACAAACTATTTATGGTTTGTAGTTTTATAGTAATAGTTTAAATAGGATAGGGAAAAAGAAGGAATCCTACTTGACAACTTCAAAACAAGGATATTTAGTGATGAAGGGTGCTCCCCCTAATACCATAAACCCATAATAGAAACAAAGAAATAATAGAAAATGTGACAAAATATGGACTTCTTATTATCACTGCAAATATAGAATTATAGAATTTATAAGTACACTATGCTAACCCACATGGGAACCTTCATTACAGTAATCCTCAAGACAAGCTGCGAACTACACCCAAAGTTGTCCTAGACAATTTTTAGGCCTTTCTTAAATAGGTAATTTTATGCCACCCGGGAAGGTTCTAGACATTGAAACTTAATACCTAGGGCTGATAGTACCTAACAATTCATATAGAGTTAGCCAAATACATCTTTGAAAATTATTTTAGATATTTCAAGTAGTCCAAATTTGGAAGGCCATAACTCTCAAATCATTACTCCAATTCACTATTATAACCACTTTTTAGAAATGCTAGCTCATGATCTATATGCTCGAAATTGTGCAAGCACCCTTCCATTGAGTTTTTTGACCTTATCTAGGCACTCTAAGGCCTCCAATGGTGAGCCTAAAGATTTTTCTACAAATTCTTCCATTGAAAATCCACAATAACTTCATTGATACTTAAGCTGGAGCAATGAGATTTTTATGGTAAGCTTACAACTCTAAAAAGAGCTTTCAAATAGAAAATAAAAACATTATGAGCTCATATGAAAAACTTACTAAAAATAGCAAGTTCTCATAAATAGTAACCACCCTATCTACTAGTTCTTATTAAAATAGAAAAGACCGAAAAGAAAAAAAAATTGGGTGATGCAAGATTGCTCTTACACCTAGGATGCTCCTACATCATTTAGAAAGTTATTGATGATGATTATGGCTATCCAACAAAAGTGGTTTATTTATGAAGGAAACCACACTCCAACAATTTTTGGAGTTTCCTTGTGGAAGAAACTATGGAGGGATAGAGAGGAGCAACAATTACAAAAATGAGGGGGCATTAAAGGGAGACAACCATGCCATCTTTTTCAGATGTACCCCCCTCATGTATTTGGACATGTAAGGAGTCAAGGAGGAGGAGGTGGTGGATTCTACCTTCTTGAAATAAATTAATGCCATCTATACAGGTGTCACCCTTTATCATGAATCTTCAAACTCAAATGGTCCCAAGATACAACAACAGAAGTGGCCCTCGATGTGACAAGAGAGTCATTCGTATTGGTTTTTACTAAGGAACTTCCAATATGATGGATATTATTTCTTGATGATGTGTGTTTCACCAAATACCCAACTCAAAGCCACAAGTTCCTCCTTATCACATTCATCTTAGAGCATGAAGGAGAATTCAATAGAAATAAGAAGGACTGCCCCCTCTTGCTCCAAGTCAACATCGAGACATGGGAAATTTTATTTCTTCTCACCTCCAAGGGAGCATTATGGCAACAAGGATTCTTCTGAAATCTCCAAATTTCCTTTTGGTTAGTCATCCAAAAGCATGTAAAATGTAAAAGTCTAGTTAGAAAGGGAAGATACTTTAGAAATCCCGTAAATGGCTTTATTTAGGAGCTTTGTAATTTAACACTCTATACATAATAAAATGTGTATTTTATTTATTTATATGCTTTATTTTCTTATTATATTTCATATTTGAATATTTTATTATTTAAATGACCTTTGGATTTTTTGGAGCGAATTTTATTATTATTATTATTATTATTATTTACTAATTGACTCTTCTTTTCCCTCTAACTATTCATTTTGTCTTTGTGACTATTCAATTTTCAAGTCACCTTTGTATTTAATGGTCTTCTCCATCCATTTTTAGCTAACCACAATTCAAGTATCCTCATGTTATTATTTTCTTTATACTTAATATTGTTATTGAACATGTCGTTAAAGAGCTTTATTTTTTGAGGTGAAATAAAAACAATGGAGTATGATATTGAGTTTGCATAATTTGTTATTTACATTTTTACATTATTTTTATGCAAATTTATCTTAAAAGCTTCATTAAGTGATTCGGGATAATTTCAATATAATTTTTTCTTTTTGTGGTTGAAGTTTTTATATTCATAAACTAATTATTTTCCCTATCTGGACTTTGATATCAAATAATAATTTTCCTAAGAAAAATAATGAGTGACAAGATTTAGAACCTTAATTAAAAGCATGAGAGAGAGGCAAAATGATATGATCAATTGATGATTTAATAATTATCAATAAAACATGAACAAATATCCATTATGTACAATGTACATATGTCTGAGTATATAGGCAATACATGATCATGTTAGATAACTAGGGGAGGTGAATCAGTTATGTCTAGTTGTCCTACAGACCCTTCAAATAATTTTAATACCACATAAACTTCATAAACATCATAAGAAATCACTCAATGTACTCATTCAACTTCATACTAAACTTTTCCAAATACTTTACTTCAAACTATTTGTTCATTGGTCTATTATAACTGACTGGCAATAATAAAATTTAGTTATTACCAACCATTAATTTAGTTGTTACTGAGTTGCACTAAAATTAAAATAACTTGAAAATTAACTTGCAACTTAACAACCTTCACACAATGTGCCAACAATCTCCCCCTTTGGCATTGATGACAACACATAACATATGATTTCACATTACATAATATAATCAAATGTATGCATTGTCAACATTACAACTTTTTAGCTCTTTGTCTTCATCAACATGTTCACTATAACCTTGTTTGTATCTTCACTAGCAACAATCTTCATCAATATTTCTCCCTCTAAGGATATGATCTTGTTTTATTTTCTAGTTCAAATTCACTTTGATAATCACTTATCTCATCTCTCCCTTTGGTTGTCCTTTTTATTGATTCTCTCCCCCTTTGGGTATACTTCTCCATTTGATAATCTAATGCAAGAGCATCTTGGGTCTTTGAGCAATCTTACATCAACCAAAAATATATGTTGTTTTATGTATGTACAAGTCTATTGTTTATGAAGTATTCGTTGCTACTATTGGTGATGTTTTATGCATGGTTAACATGTTGATGAGGATCTATCCTTGATCCTCCTCCTAAGAGTGCAAGTTTTGATCATTTATATTTCTCAAGTTGTGAACCATTCTTTGTGGTCTTTGTTATAGTGTGTTTCCTTCTAGCAAGGTGTGTTGTTTCATTTGGCATAATTTCTTATGTTAACATGATGTGTTGTGAAGTTAGGAGCTAACTCCTAGGACACGTGTGGATTTTCCATAAAGTGTGCATTTCCTTATATTTTATTTAGCACTAGTTTTGGTTTACTCTTCCTAGGTTGGACCTATAATGTAATTAAATTCTTAACTAGTCGACTTGTGGCTTAGTTGGCTATATAAGAAGCTTGGTTAGAGAAAATTATCATGGTAGAGGATTATAAGATATATTAGGAAGCAGATTTGGACATGAATTTGATTCTAGCTTCATAATTCATTATATATGGCCAAAATTAAGAAGGCCTCATAGTCAAGCATGTTGACAAACTTCTTTTAATTATTACACCAATTTGGCTACCAATTCCCTAACATTACATGGATCTTATTTTCATTAATTTCATATGACATTTATATTTCTTCCATCCATTACTCCAACTAGGGCTTGTTGTATGTTTAAGTTTGAATGTTTCAGCTTGAATTTATCTTGTCCCTGTGTCAGGTGGTATTAGAGCAAGTTCTTTCTTGTGGATTGGATCATGGGGAACCTTATTGGATTGGTTGTAAGGTAGAAAATCTAAGATTTGACCTATAATTTGTAGAAGGTTATGATCTTGTAGGAACTATTGTCAAGATGGTTCATGGTAGGGGAAATGGTAATAATGATATAATAGATATGTTGACATAGATTACAACCATACTTGAAGCTGTGGAGACAACCTAGAGAATAGGAGTACATCTTGAAGATGTTAGTGATGAAGAAGAGGAAGTACCTAACCCTAATCCTAAACTTGAAATTGAACAAGATGAAGAAAGGCTTCTAAGAGTTTTGTCTAGAACAAATGCTAGACCAACTATTGAAGTTGCTTGTTATGATGAAAAACTTGAGACTAATGTGGTGTTGGATTGGATCTTTGAAATGGAAAATTATTTTGATTATGAAGGTACTCCTAATAATAAAAAGTTTAAGATAGAAGTTACAAAATTCAAAGGTCATGCATCTCTTTGGTGGAATCATTTGCAAGCTGATAGACAGAAGAGAGGGAAGAAAAAGATCAAGACATGGATTAAAATTCTTGGGAAGATGAAGAAGAAGCTCCTCCCTATGGACTACCAAGTTAGTTTGCTGAGGAAGATGCAAAATTTGAGACAAAAAGACATGAGTGTGAAGGAATATACAAAGGAATTCTACAAACTAGATATCAGATCTAGATATGTGGATGATGAAGTTGAAAAGGTGGCTAGATACTTGAATGGCCTGACAATATCAATTCAAGATGAGATTAGCTATGTTAAGATGGATAGTGTAGAGAAAGCTTATAAATTTTCTTTGAAGGCTAAAGAAAGACTGAAAAAGAAACATGATCAAAGATAGAGAGGAAGATGTGGTAGATTTTAGAGAAGCAGAGGCAAAACTTATGGAGAAAGTAGTAGATCTAAAAATTTAGTACATGATAAAGGATAGAAGGATGAATCTATTGGTAAAAGAGGTAGTTACTCTAGAGGGAACTATATTGATTACTCTGTGAATAAAAATAATGGAAAAAGGAAAGAAAGATCTTGGTTTAAGGGTACTTGTTACAAATGTGGAGAAGAAGATCATAGATCTTTTGAATGTACTGACTCTGGAAAGAAAGGTCAAAGTAACAAAAGAATCACTTTGGCTTGTGAAGAAGTTGATGAAACATCTAATGAACTTTAGAAGGGAGAAAATTTGATGGTAAGAAGAGTCCAGTAGTATGAGAAAATTGATGAAGAACCTATTCTAAGAAGAATTTTATTGAAAACCATATGTTAGGTTGCTGGAAAATGTTGCAATGTAATCATTGATAGTGGAAGATCTAATAATTTGACATCTAAGGAGCTAGTTAATAAATTTCAGTTACAAAGGTTGGCATACCCTAAGTTGTACAATGTTGCTCAGATCCATAATGAGCATAAACTACTTGTAAGTGAGCAATGCCTTGTCAAACTTGAATTGGGAATTATCATGATGAAGTCTTATGTGATATTATGCCTATGGATTGTTGTCATATTCTTTTGGGTAAACCTTGGCAATATGATAGCCAAGTTTTCCATGATGGTAAATTGAATTAGTATACTACTAGGATGAATGGAAAGAAACAAGTGTTGTTACATTTGGTGGAAAAGTTGAGTGAAAATCATTGTACTATAGTCAGAGCATGTTTAGTTGAGGGTAATAAGTTTGCAAGAGAGATGAAAAAATAAAATATTTTCTATGCTTTGATTCCAAGGAAAACTGAGAAACAAGATGAATTAGAACATGCACCTAAGATTGAACCTTTGCTGACAAAATTTCATGACACCATTTCTGACAATGTACCTGATGGTTTACCTCCTATGAGAAATATAAGTCATTGTATGGATTTGATACCTCGAGCTAGTTCTCCTAATAAAACACCAAATAGGTTAACACCTAATGAGAAGATTGAGCTAAATAGACAAGTGTAGGAATTGTTGGAGAAAGGATTGATCCGAGAAAGTTTGAGACCGTGTGTTGTACCTATCATATTGGCACCTAAGAAGAATGGGGAATGGAGGATGTGCACTGATTCAAGAGCTATAAATAAGATAACAATGAAATATAGATTTTCTTTGTTTGGGATGGATGACATAATGGATAGTTTGAGTGTAGAAAAATATTTTACAAAGATTGATTTAAAAAGTAGATATCACCATATTAGAATAAGAGAAGGAGATGAATGGAAGGTTTCTTTTAAGACTAATGAAGGTTTGTATGAATGCTTGGTTATGCCCTTTGGTTTAACTAATGTTTCATAAGGATGATGAATGAAGTTTTGAAAATTTCTTGAGTAAATTTGTGATTGTTACATCCCAAAAAAAATTGACTTGATTAGAATAAATTATAGTTGTTGAGATGATTAGTTAAAATTTTTCATTTTCTTAATCATGTGAAAAGAGGAAGTTATATTTAACTAATTATTTAATGTGAAAATGATTTATTTTTTATAATACTTGTTTATGGAGATGGTTATTAACTATTTTTTTTTAATTAATTACTTATTATTGATGATGGTAGTTAATTGTTTTTATAGTTATTTTGTGATATATTTTAATATTGACTTAAATGGGAGAACTTGTTATTATTGTGGAATTGTTGCATTGATGGTTGTAGGAGCAAATGAAGGGGGGAAGCATTCCTAAACTAGATCTAAGGAATTGGGCACTACTCTAGTCTATTTGTCTGATCACCAAGTATGGCTTCTAACTACCTTGGTAAGGATCTAGCAACTTCATAATAGGGTATATGTAGTACCTACCCCTAGTTTACTTTTTATGTTATATTACCGAATTCATTTTGGTCATCTTTATGGTTATGTTTTATGATTTAGTGGTACTTGATTACCTAATTTGATTGGATGTTATCTCATACTCAATTTATATATTTGATGAGCTACTTGATGCTTGGTTATTTCATGTGTTCATGTTTATTCTTTCAATGTTGATGCTTCTAATGTTCATATAGTGATTTTAGTTATTTCATGATGATAGTTAGATAGATGATCTATATGCATTTTCTATGGTTACTTACCCCATACTTGCATATATGTTTTACTTTATGTTTGGCATTTCTGATGTAGTTGAGGAAGGGAGTCATAGTCACCTACATAATGCTCCACTCCCTATCATTTCCTATTTAATTTAGATTTATATGTATATGTACATGTTTGGTTTTTATATAGATTATAGGTACCAAGCATCGACTTCCTTGAATTGCTAGGATGAGTGTGCCCTATCACAATATCTCAATGGTAAAGAGGGAAGATAGTTCTCAAGTCCAAATCCTAACCCTAAGCCAATTATCCTAGAAAATAAGACAAGTATCTTAGTTATTTACCCTTATGAATTCATCAAATGAGATAAATTTGAT